>FR989934.1:1921174-4897161 GCA_905404155.3 Plebejus argus | reverse complement strand
GCTAAGGTGGGAATATTTTTACTGAAGCCGATTTGAATATTAGTTACTAGGCGCGTTAAGCTATCTAGGCACGAGTGCGCCCTTCTGAAACCGGTCGTGTGTTGTGATAAATAATTATCATGTTCGACGAGCCACTCTAAGCGTTTTAATATCATTAAATGAAAAGTTTTACACATACATGAGATTAGTGAAATAGGCCGGAGATTATTATCTATATTATTAGTTGACTTAGGTATAGGTACAATATGAATATCTCGCCATTGTGAGGGCACATGAGATGTTTTAAATATTAAATTGTAAATTTTTAAGACTAACGTTTTACCTTCTAATGGCAAATTAAATATCATACTGTAGGTAATTTCATCCATTCCGGGCGCTGTATCTTTAGTTTTTAGACAAGATTCTAATTCCTGCATAGAAAAATCGCGATTTAAAGTAGATTCGTGATAAACAAGATTGGGAATTTGAGTTATGACAAAGTCAGGTGCCAGCGATGCAAGTAATTCTTGTTTCTTATTATCCGGGGATGAAAATTTTGTCTGTCTGTAACCCTTTAGCCAACGCATTTTTTTCCACATGACCGCTGAAGTTGTGGCCTCGTCTATACTGTCACAAAACTCACGAAAACATTTAATTTTTGCTTGTCTAATCAACTTACGTGTTTTTGAAATTTGATAATTTAACTCATTCAAATTTTGGGGAATCGGGTTTTTTCTAAATTTACGTAATGCAAGACGTCGTTGTGCTATTGATTTTGATAATTCAGGACTCCAATAAGGCTTAGGCACAAATTTTTGATCTAAATTGTTTATATTATAGTTAGTTGTGAATGGAATAGCTATATCGGCTGATAAGTTGATTTGAGTAACTAAAAAATTGTAAAGAATCTGAACATCTTCTGTAATGGGACATTCTATCAAAGATGACGTAATTAATTGTTTATACCTACACCAATCCGCTTTTTTAAAATTTCGTCGTCGTGTAGAATTTGTTTGTGAACTATGACCTGGGATCTCAAAAATTATTTTAATTATCAAATGATCACTGCCTAAACTTTCGTTTAAAACTACCCATGTACTGTTAGTAGCAATATCGGTAGTCGAGAAGGTAACATCGGGCGATGACTTTTGTAAGCGACCATTCACTAATCTTAGTCTAGTATAGTGTCCTGTATTCAAACAAATATAATTATTTTCAATGGCAGATTCAAATAACTGATTACCACGAGAATCACTCCGATCGGACCAGCAAGGGTGATGCCCATTAAAGTCCCCTGCGATTAATGACTTATTACACACTTTTGAAAATATATTTTCCCAATCTATTTGAGACGTCGAAACAGAAGATGGACAGTAAACGGATATAATATTTTCAATAAAATTACTGTTAATTATTTTGATGTGCAATAATTCTACACCTGTATTAGTCACACAAAATGGAACAACATATGTTTTTAGAGTATTACGAGACACTATAGCCACGCCCCCGTATGAGTCGTGCCTATCCTTTCTGTATATATTATAACCAGATATATGAATGTTATCGCTAGGATCCAACCACGTCTCACTTAAAATTGCTAAATGAATGTTTTCCCTATTTAACAATAATTCGAAATCAATAAGTTTCGGCTTTAAACTTTGAGCATTCCACTGAACTATATTAATATTGGCTGAACTGGTATTGCTATCCATTTGTCATTAAATCTAAAATATTACTAACTAACTCACTTTCGCCAAAAAATAATGAAGCTACATACCTTATGATTTCTTTAAAAATTATAGTAAATATTTTTTTACTTTTCTCATCTTTAGGTAAATCTGATGAAAATATATATTTACTTTCATTAAAAATTCTTTCAAAAATTCTTCTATTTTCCTTCTTTTTTTCGTCAACATTTTCTTTTTCTTCTTCGCTATCGGTCTTCATATCTTGATCTTCGCACTCTACACTGTCTTGTTGTTTAGAAGATGATTTTTTATGCTGTTCTTTACGCCCTTTCCCTCCTCTTCCCTTTGACTGACTATTTGGATGAGAACCTTGGACATCATTTATTTCTTCACATACCGGATTTGGCTCGCAGTTCATAGAATCATCGTCATAATGTATTAAGTCCGAATATCTGTTACTAGTAGTCGCTACGACGTCCCTATAGCTTCTTTGTTTACTCACTAGTGTATGAGTAATACCTAATCTTGAATTTGGAATGTTCTGTAAATTTTGTGATCGTTTGTCCTCCAAATATACTTCCAGTGCCTTTTTATAAGTACAGCAATGTTGACTCATTATCTCTCTTATCAATTTCTCCTTTGTGTATACAGGGCATGACCGGTTTAGAGCCATATGAGGACCTTTACAATTAATGCAAGTATAATCAGTAGTATCACAATTATCATGATCTTGTCCGCATTTTGGGCATCGGATTTTTCGTGTTGGACAAAAACTTTTTGTATGACCAAATTTCCAGCAACCAGAGCATTGAGTGACTGGAAATTTATATAGCTCCACTTTAAAACGACAGCCATAGCCGAATATATATGGTGGAAGGGTTGTACCTTTGAATGCAATACGTACTACTTCACTGGGTATCCACTTACCCTCTGACGAGAATCTATTCATTCTTTTAACATTTATTATTTCTAAGTCGCTTTGAAAAATACTCATCAGATCTTTTTCAGATAATTCCAAATCAACATTTTTAACTACACCATAAGTCGCATTCAACTGGTCTGTACGTTGACATCTATAATCTAATTCCTTAAATTTCTGACACTCAATCATTAGATCAGCATCTTGTAAACTTTCGAACAAAAAATGAATTTTAAATTGGCTCTTATATGTAATCTTAATAATATTTTTAATATTCTGCGATTTTAGTAACTTCGCCATAGCTATCATTTTAGGAAGTACAGTTTTAGATGTCAAACTGACCTCGTAATATTCCTTCTCCTGTGCGTTTCGATCTACTGAACGGAGCTCAATGTTATCATCGATATTACCAATCGAGCTGCTACGAATCACTCGCTTCGGTCTTCTAGACACAGTAATAAATCCATCGTCGTCTTCAATACCGTCATCACTACATTTCTCTCTTAACCTCTTCTCCGCCTTCCTCTGTTCTCCAACTTCAATAGTCGCAATCGTACTCATTTCCATAGTATTACTATCCTGCTCGCCACTGTTTATCTCCAACATTCTTTCATTAATCTCCTCCGGATTACTTGAACAAACACTTAAAGATTTGCCTAAACTATCCATCGTCACATTTTGATTATTATTAAACAAAACACGAAAGTTTGTATACACAACTTAATAATCACTAAGACACTAGCGCGCACCTCAATGATCGAAGCGTAACTGATCTTACACAAAATATAATATGTATAATATGGCTTTGATATAAATTAATCCAATGTCTTTATAGAAATTGACATAGATACTATTTAACGAAGACATTACTCATTTTAACACAATATTAAATTAGCTTCTTCAAAATGTAGCTTAAATTTTCTAATTGCAGATATTCTTATCAGTTATTACAAAATTTTGTGAATTTCAAATACATAATTATAATAACCAGATGATGGCCGCAACGCGGTTGCGCCTAAATTCATTTATCGTGCGGAAACCGTACATTTTTCCGGGATAAAAAGTGTCCTAAGTCGATTCCCAGGACTTAAAGTATCTACATATCCAACTGTTTGGGCATTAAATATAGATAACTTTCGCTTTTATAATACTTTCATTGGATGAAATACTTTCCATGAAAAAAATCACTTGTTCTCCGAAATAAATCAAAATTAAGGCCGTCACAGACTTAGCTATAATATATATTAATAGCTAGACATATTAATATATAATTATTTTCTATACAATTTTCGCGTGACCACACACTCAGCTATAATATATATTTCTGGTCTCAGTGTGTTTAGTACGGACTACGGTATATTAATATATATTATAGCTAAGTATGTGACGGCCTTTATGGTAATTCTTATAAATTTATTTTATGTGATTTATATGAAGAGTCACTAAATTGTGATAAATTATGTGTTTAATTGAGTTTTTCTGTTTAAATATTTTAGATCGAAAAGAATGAAAAGATAATATTATTTCAATGTTTTAAAATGTTTTGTCCTAGTAATTCTAATATTATTATTGATTAAAAAGAAACAAAAACACTTAAAACACTTTATTTACAAACTATACAAAAGTTACACTAGAATTTCACTTAATTTGGCACACCGTACGACGTAGCCGGTTTCGTTTGTGGTAGGAATCCAAAACCAGAGTCGATATCATTTGAAATGGTGTTGGAATAGGAGCTCTCAGAGGACCCCGTCAATGGGGATTTCTGTTGGAAGGACAGAATTTCTAGACTGGGCTTGGCGTTCTCCAATGATACTCCGGATACCAAAGACAGGTAGCCTCTTTCCTTCGCCGAGGAGTGTTCGTTGTCTTTGATTATGTCTTGGACGCGGTTGACGACGACATCGTCTAATGCCTCTTTATGGGTTTGAGCCTGCTCCGGGGTGTTATACTGGTGGGAGTCAGCTTGGTAGCTGGAAATGTCACCACCTGATGGTTGGTTCTGAAGCGGGAGTTGGACTTGAGCTTGAGGCTGCTGGTAGGAGTAGCCCTGGGAGGTCTGCTGTTGAGTTTGCTGCTGCTGCACTTGCTGCTGTTGCACTTGCTGCTGTTGGACCGGGGCTTGAGGTTGTATTTGTGGCTGAGGTGCTATGATTGCGGGGAGAGGACGAATAGGACTAATCGGAACTCCGTACGAGGGACTTGGTGGTTGTGGTTGGGGCCGAGGTTGAGGTTGATAAGTTATTGGGGGTTGCTGAGGAATCGGCTGAGGCTGGGGAAGCGGTTGCGGTATCGGTTGGGGTTGAGGGGGTGCGTAGTATTGAGGCTGGGGTGCAGGTTGTGGTGCGGGTTGATGATATATCGGCTGGGGTGCAGGTTGGTGATAAATCGGTTGTGGTTGAGGTTGTGGTTGTGGTTGAGGTTGTGGTTGCAGTGGCGTATAGTACTGCTGTTGTGGGGCTGGTTGCGGTTGGAAATGTTGTGGTGCCGGTTGGGGCTGAACAAAAACAGGACTAGGTTGCTGGTAGTGATACCCCTGTTGTGTGTATTGAGGATACTGTGGTCTAGGTTGAGGCTGAGGAGCTGGAGCTATCGGTGGGTATTGTGGTGGGAACGCCGGGGGTGGCGGTGGTGGGGGTGGGGCGGGGGCAAATACCGGTGGTTGAGGAGCAAACACTGGTGGTTGGGGAGCAAATACTGGTGGTGGAGGAGGCGGCGGCGGCGGTGGTGCTGACGGGTAGTGCAGAGCTGGCTGGTTCGGTCCTGGACGAGGCAGGTGGTAAGGTGCCTCAGCCCACGCAGCTGCTACCACTGACAATATCACAATCTGAAAAGAAAATAAATCAATAAGTATGATACAAATAAAAATGTAATTTATAAATTAATCACAAGTAATTAAAAATTAAATCTTTAACCATTGACCTAGCTAATAAAAATAGTCAGTTAATCTTTGCAAAGTTTGATATTATTTATTTAATTTTAAATAATATGAAAATGGAATTTGATAAAAAAATATAAATTGACCTACATATTAAATTGGTTAAATTGTTAATTGTTTAATGGTATTCATTTATCAAACTTTAATATAACTGTTATAACAAAAGTAATGAATCTAGAAATGGGTACTTCATATTTACAGAAAGCCGCAAACTTCATTAATTACATAAGCTGAGTAATCAGACAGCTAGAAAATTACTCACCACGGTCCTCATGGCTGTGTGTTGGGAGGCAGTGGCGACGCAAACAGTGGCCGTTGGGTTATATACCACCACCACTCAACCCAGGGATTGATAAGCAATGTTTGAGTGACTCGTTAGCTTTCATTATCTGATTGTGACAGTTGTGTCGCGTGGCTTCGGTTGCGTAGTGAGGCAGAGCAGGAACACCGTTGGGGTTTTAGTGGGTAGTCCCGGGTGCGGATGTACGTCCGCCCCGGGGAGTCCCACATACCTCGGCCCTTCCCCAGACCAGGATGCGTAAATGCATTCCCCCAACGCAAAAAAAAAAAGGACAGTAAGTAGGTAAAGCTTTGGAATAGGAAAATTGGGTTTTTATAGCTTAAGATTTTCCTCGAGGACTCTTTAGGAAAATCACGACTGTGTGTCTTTAAGTAACAACATAATTATTATAGTTGCAGCGCTTATTTTTGTCTACGAAAATAATCCTAACGGGTTCATATTGCGCATTAAAATTTGTATTTATTTTTTAACTATTTTAGGTTACAAGTTATATTTTATAATATTGTGTCCTCAATAACTTGATTGTTATAGTCGTTATTATTTTTATCAGTTTAAGCTCTAATTAAACAATTCATTAGTACCTTTATAAAGTACGTCGAGTTGATTAATTCCATCACTTTGGTCACTAAACGTTCGCTTCAAGAAATTAATTAGTCATCATAGACTCCTAAGTAATTGAGAAAGAAAATTGACGAAAATTTTCAAGCAAACAAGTAGACGCGCGGTCATTACGCACGATGTGCTAATAGTTAACATTAGCAGTTCTACAGGTAATTTAAATTGTTGCCTACTTTGATACTGTTGACTTATTTTAATTATTGTAAAATGCTATGATACTTTTGATTGCCGGATTTTAAAAAATACTCATCATCATTAGTCAAATTAATGCTGTACCTATTTACGTATTTTTATTTTAAGTTTACTTATTTCCCACTTCTAATATTATAATCCAACTATGAAATAATAGTATTTTTATGAACCGGCAGGATTAAAAAAGGTACTGAGAAGTAGAATAATTGGAGTACTGAACCTAGCAGCTGTCCGTCTGTGGTTTTGCTAAGAGCTAAGTTAAGTGGTATGAACCAAAATTTATCAGTAGATGTGCTCACAGCTACATTACGGTTCATACCACATCACAGAGAAACCAGAAAGATGCATAAATTAAGCTTCACTATTTGTTCTCACACTGCGCATACCTATTTGTTTTAATGCCTTTCTACAAATCGAGATCTAAGGTGTGTAGACCTCAGTCCTTTGTTTGTCTATCACAACGCTTGTGACATTAGCGATAAATCATCAGATTGACCTCGGCGTTGCTTAATCCGAATATGGGCATTTTCGGCAAATATTTAACAAGATCTAGTGTTGGAGTAACGAGACAGAGGTCAACAATGAGGTAAGAGAGAAAACCGCTCACAATTTACACCTTCTATTGAATAAACATTGTGTATATTATTATATAATGTTTAGTAGATCATTGTATGAATGAAAACCCATATTGACTTGCTAAGTGTTTATTTTACATTTTCCTACTTAAAAATATTTCGCTTAATATAATACTTATTACGTACCTTTTCATCGACATTCGAGGTGATTATAATTTATAATTAAATTAGCTAATTGCAAGAGAATTATAATATTATTATACTATTAGACAGATTGATTTATAGGCAGGGAGACGGCGTATGTAATAATATGTAATTTGGTCGGCTTAAGTCCAACGGAATGATCACGACGAAAGGTAAGATGACATTGCAACGTAATGAGGCAATGCGATGCAGTTTTACATTAGCCATTAAAAAAATTGGAACAGGCAGCCCTACACTACGGACGGCAAGTCTGTCGATTCAATGTGTACCTTCTTAACTAGTAAATGAAGTTTAGTTTCGAGTACCTCATTTAAAACACATCGCATCATATTGGTTTACTAAGTTGTAACGAGAACAGTCCCTAATATTCAGTAAACTGCTTATTATTTTCTCTAATGGTGCTTACAAATCTAAAGTCACTTTTGGTTAGGTTTTCGGTCAATTACCTAGGCACACTGCATTAGAAGCTACAAGTGCTATGCAAACGAGTTAAAGAGTATTTTACCGCAGTAATGAACTGTTTGACATGATCATTCATATTTCTAAATCTAATCTGCTTCGTCATAACTTCATCTTCACTTAGTACTTTAAGGAGAAAAATATTGTTTGTTTACATCTAATAAGTTTCGACTTTCGAAGCTACATTAAGTAACAAGACCAATGTTGACAAGGTACAAATTATACATAGTAGACCATAAGAGAAGAAACAATAGCTAAGCTTTTTGTCACGGGAAAATTTTGACTAGAATAGACTATAACTTATTAGTGATTTAAGTAATTTTAAGATATTTTTGTTCCATTAAAAATTATTAAATATTTAAAAAAATGTACTTTTACTCCACTGTGAATACACCCTTATCCTGTAGTTGCATAAATGACTCGCTATGTGTCACGACTCACGACTCACGTTGAAGTTTATAAAATGAAATTGCTCTGCTCATATTGATGCAGTTTCTATTTTCTAATCGGATAGTTCCTTGCTGGTTCCGGTGGTAGTCGGCCCTTAGCGCCCTTCAGTTCAGCCTCCCGAGCCTTCCTCTTGGCTACTATACGCTCATGTGTTCGCTTCATCTCCAAGATTTCTTTCATTTCTTCCTTATCTTCATCCTGTAAAATAATTAAAAGAATGAAAAGGTGTTTTTTATTATTCCCGTTTTAACTATGTTAATTGTTAAATACCCAATCCGGTGGTAGGCGCCATAGTTTCGACATTCAGAAAATATTATTTTGTTAAAAATTTATTCTGCATAAAAAAGTTTGAAATCCTGCTCTAATTCTATTTCAATTTTTTTGGTTCTATTTTTTGTGGTTAAATTTAACATCCTGTTTGCTCCTTCAACCTCTTTGCTGGTGGTACTCCTCCCTTCACCTTCAACGCTATCCTCGCCCATTAATTCTGCCACCTGTTCTACATCCCTTCTATATTCTACTTTAATTTCTTTATCATTCACGAGTATTCGCTCACCTTCTGGTTAATCCTCAGCACCAAAGCCCTCTGTCCGTTCGCCATGGGCTGGCTATAAGCCATCAGCTGCTTCAACCTCTGCGCTGGTGGTACTCCTCTCTCCACCACCAATACTATTCTCGCCCACTGCCGTTGCCACTCGTTTCGCGTCTCCGCTATTTTCTGGTAAGTGTTTCCCATCATGGCGATCAACATGTTCACCAGGAGGATTGCCACTATTATCATATAGATCACAAATAGAAGCTGCAAAGGATATAACAGTATTTGATATTAGAATTACATTGAGTAAATTTTATATTGTATTCTGTGAATGTGTAGTAATTATTTAAATTTTAATATGGACATACGTCTTAGAGTTCCAAGAAACTACCTATAGGATAGGACTACTAGGATAGTTTTAATTTTAGAAAAAATTACAACTCTGCGCGATTAACAATTTCTTAATTGAAGACGTGAGTGGAAGAATCGAATAAGTAACATTTCGTAACATACGGACAATAACTCATTTTTTCCCTAATTATTTCAATAAAACTTGTAACTTATCTACTTCATAACCTAGCTAATATATCTGGCTACACATACAATCCATAGTTTTTCTATTTCAAATAACTTTTCCTGCCCTGAAGCCACCATTTAAGCAAAAAAACGGGAAGTTTTTTCATGTTACTTACCTTATTCTTCCACTCACGTCTTGAATTGTCAAAATACTTTGTCACAGCAAGGTTGCTGGCATCATCATCAAGACATTAACACCTATCATCACAACACCTAACTTACCTTAGCTTCGATCTCATGGTCGGTCCTCTCGAAGGCGCTGTAGTAGTCGGAGAATGATGTGAGCGACATGAGGAACATGGCCATCACGCTCTCCATGGGCGACGGCATGGGGTTGGACACCGAGTCGTCCACGCCCTCCGGCGTGTTGGGGTTGTCGAACGACAGGAATATCACGTAGTACGCTATAAGATAAAGGCTAAAATTCAGGATGTTACTACTTCATCATATCAGCCTATGTTCGTCCACTGCTGGACATAGGCCTCTCTCAATGAACGCCAAGATGACCGATCTCCTGCTACTCGCATCCAACATGGACCCGCGACTAAACGGAGATCGTCGTCCCACCTAGTTGGAGGTCGACCTACACCCCGTTTTCCCAGCCTTGGTCTCCATTCCAGAGTAAGTTTACTCCAGCGATCGTCTGTTGTTCGAGCTATGTGACCAGACCAGTTCCACTTCAGCGTACTGATTCTCTGCACTATGTCGGTGACTTTAGTTCTTTGACGAATTGTTTCATTTCGAAGCTTATCCGCCAAAGAAACTCCGAGCATAGCGCGCTCCATAGCACGCTGAGCAACGGAAAACTTACGAGCTAGCCCTGCTGTGAAAGGCCAGGTTTCCGCCCCGTAGGTCATAACGGGAAGCACGCATTGATCGAAGACTTTCGTCTTCAAGCTCTGCGGAATTTGCGACGTGAGAATGTGGCTTAACTTCCTGAATGCTGCCCAACCCAACTGAATCCTCCTATCGGTTTCTCTCTCGAAGTTATGTCTACCTACCTGCAGTATGTGCCCCAAATAGACATATTCCGTTACGACTTCGAGAAAGGCACCGTTAACTACAACCGGTCTCGGGAGAACATGTTCGTTGAACATGACTTTCGTCTTGTCCAAGTTCATCCCGAGACCAATCCGCCGGGAAGATTCATTTAGGTCGTTCAACATTTCCTGCAAGTCCTCCAACGATTCTGCCAGTATGACGATATCGTCGGCGAAACGAAGGTGTGAGAGGTGCTTGCCGTTAACGTTTACGCCACGTCCTTTCCAGTTTAGGGTCTTGAAGGCGTCCTCTAACGCATTTGTGAACAGTTTCGGGGAAATAATATCCCCCTGTCTCACTCCTCGATGCAAATAGATTGGCCTTGTTGTGGCCCCCTGTACTCGGACGGACATAGACGCGGCATTATATAGACCTTTCAAAACTTCGACGTAACGCCAATCGACTTGACATCGTTGCAGGGCTTCCAGAACAGCCCAGGTCTCAACAGAGTCAAAAGCCTTCTCATAGTCCACAAAGGCAAGGCACAGTGGCTGTCTGTACTCGTGTGACTTTTGTACAACTTGCCTTAAGGTGTGAATGTGGTCTATGGTGCTAAAGCCTCTGCGAAACCCAGCCTGCTCCGGTGGCTGACATCCGTCAAGTTTATTGGATAGGCGATTCGTAATGATTCTGGAAAACAACTTATATATGTTACTACTTACTAGACATTAAACTTAAACTGTACATAATTTCATCCGACTACGGTGAATCCATAATTCAATTCATGATACGAGTCTGCTATCCCTACCCTAATATGTAATTTTAGTGTTTTCATGTGTGTCTTACTGTAAACTACTGTTTTGATTTGAGATGTCCATAGAATCGTATTCTTAATGGGTGGAGAATGAAAACCATTGTAATTTGCGTAATAATTGGGTACGTACCTCAGATATCTACTTCAGTAGCTGGTACTTGGTTGGTAGGTAGGTGTGTACTTACATCAGTAAGTAGTAGGTGTATAAAACTATTGGGAATTAATGGGAACTCAAGACTATCAAGGAGATTTCTCCCAATTATTGAATTTGTTAAAAGTTTTTTGATCAGTGATCGGGATTTTTGCAAATACAAATGCATTAATCAAGATGAATCATCTTGAGAAGTTTTGATAAATTTCGTAGACCTAGCCCAACACGACTTTGAATAATGTTTATCACAACAAAAAGTAAAAGTGTCACTTTAGATAAATGGACTTATCTAATTAGGTAAGACTAAGCACAAGGAGATAAAGGTAAAAACGCCAACAAAATACTTCAAATGTCAAATGATTAATGCGCGCTTGCGTTATATTATCCCATTATTAATTGTCTATTTGTAAACCTTTCATTTAGTTTTGTATTGGTCCAAGAGCCAGAGGCAGCCTGACCTTCATCCATACTTCCATACTATCATATAAAATGGGAAGTGTGTCCTCCTCACATTAAAATCATTCAACCGTTTTTGCTGAAATATGGTATGGCGATACTTTGAGTCCCAGAAAAGGACATAACGTGCAGGAACCCTATACGGTTCCCGGACGTTCAACGAGTTTTATTTAGCGCACCGGAGTTGCGGGTGTCATCTAATAATTTTATGACTGGCTTGCCCACTTCTTTTAAGCTGATCGCACGTTTGTCAGCACCGCATGCCGTACGCGTCGAACGCACCGCATGCGCATATAGTACACGAAACGAAATGCGCCGCCTACGGTGCGGATGAATGTGTGAGGTTTCACATTTTCATACAAAGAATTCTAAAATACGGCGCGTTCGGCACGTGCTAATAAATGTGCGATCACCTCTATGTTGAGTAAGTAGGCCCCTAGACCTACAATAATATTGAACAATTTATTTGACAATAAGATTTAAAGGCGGGCGCGTTCAACATTAACCCTACTAGACAGTTAATAAAATTTTACAATATTAATCGTCTAGACTATACTAGATATTGCGCAATAAAATTAATCGTCTAGACTCTAGAGTCTAGGGGTCCACTAAGAGTACCTTGAGAGAACCCCATGACGAAGACGAGGTAGATGCAGGCGAACCGCAGCAGGTCGCCCATCACCATGCGGTATATCATTACCACGAAGGGACCCACTGTTTTGAATCCTCTGAAAATATTCACTTCTGTCATATTGTGAGATGGTGCCAAGATTTTAAAACTTATTGATGTAGTAAGTTATGTAGAATCCCACCAAAAACATACCTGTTAACATAGGGCCTAGTTCCTATTGGCTAATTTTTGGTCTAAAAAAAGAGTTGAAATCTAAACTACCTAATGCCCAGTTCAGATACACTTCATCGATCATAATCATCTTCATCAACAGCCTGATCCATAATACTTCTAAATTTGAACTTGAGTTGAGAGAGAGAGAGAGTGAGTGAGTGAGTGAGTGAGTGAATGAGTGAGTGCCAAAATTAGCTATTTATACAGACATATTTCAGGATCTACTGAACCTATTTCGATGAAATTTGGTATACTGCTTAAGTACTAGTATATAATTACGTAGGTATAGTTTTATATTTGCACTCGCAATAGGCACTGAGCTACAGGGGGGTTAAACGTATCTTAAACTCGTATCATAAGTTGATATTGATACGAGTTTAAGATACGTTTAAGTAATTTGAGCTAACTTTAAGTCGAGTTTAGGTTGAATTTGAGTTGGAAAAGGGAACGGAAGCAGGATTTTTTTGCAAGAATAAAATACAGACTGGTTATTTTCTGATTACCATTAGAAAGATAAACTTTTCCATAACGCTCGCAGCATTCAAAGGTAAAAGCTTAAACTTCACCTTCAGGCTTCAGCACAACACTAGGTACATATTCATCAGGCATTTCACACCGGCACAAATGTGTCACCCACATCGCTTCAACCTACTTACAAGAATCGAAAGTATGTCGCTTAGGGTCAGATCACACGAATACGTGACGCGACTTAAAAATAACGATGTAAATAAACTTTAAAACTAGCTAAAAGCCGAGCTTTGTGAGGGCTTGCGTCGCCACACCTTGGCTGACTGACTGACATATAAATAAAAATAACTATGTTAAAGCACAAATCAATAGGTGTGATAGTTGTTTCGTAAAGTGAGCCACAAAATGTTTAGATTGTGATTTGTGGGATATTATGAACTCTCTCGCTCGTTTCGCTAACACTGATTATTTTTATACACTGACTGTAACATGATTAATTTTTATTTTGGTAAGAAAACGTTTTTTTTTTTCTTGGGTATAAGTAAAAAAAGCGCGGCATGTAACATTGGAAAACAAATGGCAACGTTATAGAAGCACGTAATATAATATTAGAGACGAATAAATAAACAGCTGTTGATTAATGCAACTTCAAAGCTGCATATTCTCTTACTTCGCACCGTCTAAATCTAATAATAGTCATAGTATGATGGTGCCCTACCTGCAGAAGAACAGAAAATATGGTGCCGTGGTCAACATGATGATGACCGCCAGGTGGTCCTCCTCCTCATCGGCGCAAGCCAGACGTAGTGTCGGCAGAGCTACCATCAGCAGACACGAGAATAGGAACATCACCCTAAAAATTAAGACAAAATGTATATAGTTTATGTTGCTAGCCGATCCTTTCAATAAATGGAAAATCTATGTTTTTGATAATAAGCACGACAGATAATAAAAAAGTAATACACTAGAACAGGGCAGGCTTCAACGGTTATGGAAATTGAGTGCAACCCTCCATCCATGCCCTTGATAGAACGCAGGGTTTCCAATAATCACTTTCCATAAATTCCCTTTTGATTCCGCCAAAATTATTTGGAGGTCTTTTGCTTTGATATTTCTTAAATAATTTTGTAAATCATATAGTTTGAAACAAAGTGAGATTCTCCGTTTCAAATGGTATCCAGTATCACGTACTTTCTTATTTCAAAATTTCATAACCAACTTTAAAAGAGTAGGATGTAATCTGCGATCCGACGTTTCTTAAATCCTGTAAATGCTTTTACAAACTCCTTCAAAGCTCTCAAAATAATAAATCCATTAGCACAAGGAAATAGGAGTAAATGAGCAATAACAGAAGGACAAGTGATAAATAAGTGCCTGTACGTAACAGTCGTTTATGTCACACGCGAACAATGCACAGATCTTCTCCAAAGGAAATGGCGCTATAAAAATGTTTTATACTAAGCTCTGACTGATACAATGTTACTATATTGTCGCTTTGTAGTCATATTTTAAAGCGGTGTTATGTACTTGATACTTTACGCGATTAATTATGAAATTCATTTAAAAAAGTCGCTAAAATTTTTTGAACATTGTGGAAACTAAACATAAAATATATATTCATTATGAAATATATTATTTCAATGACATTGAGTATAGTGCTATAAGCCAAATTCTACTTGCAGCTAAGATAATATCATGACCCCTTTTTCGTAATAATCGAAAATATACGCGCGTAAACCCGCTACGAAACTTCATTTCGTAGCAAATGTCTACGGTAAAAAATTTTCAGCATAACTTTCGTACTGAAACGCTTAAATATTAAAATTCTTTCTAATTTTATAAACGTGCAAGTGAGTCTATCTCTCCATTATCTCTTTAGGCTTAAACGGCTGAACCGATTAAGATGAAATTTGGTATGGAACTACTTTGTGAGACGCGAAAAGACATAGGGTACTTTTTATGGAAAAATGTACCGTTCTAGCACGATAATCAGATTTCAGTGCAACGGAATTGCAAGCGTCATTTCATTACATTTCAATAGGTCAAGTTCTAAAAAAAATTTAACAACACTTGGGTCAGTTTCACGGTTGACCACTTCCTGATAAAGAGCCGGATATGTTATCTCCATCTTTTTAGTGCTAAGTTAAGTGTTCGATAGCCTATCCGGCACTTATCAGGAAGTGGCGAAACAGGCCCTTAATATTTCAATGGTCAGCATTGCAGTAAATAGCTTGTTATTTTTAAAGCAGATAACGGGCTTAAAAAGATGAGCACTAGGTAAGAAGGCACTAGAGTCGAGACCTGCCGTAGACCACTCGACGTGTCAGCGCTGCCTCAAAGAGATCTTAATGATTTTATTTGAATACTATATTTAGCTGGCTTAAGGCCTGTTACGCAATCTACCGATGAAAACTTTGATTACACTAGCGTTTCATAATACGAATATTTCAAGACAGGCAAAATGGGGTATTCACTAATTTTAGCGAGACTAACGAAATTTAAAAGCGACTTAAGAAATACCCTCAAGTTTCCGACAAACCACAGAATATCTATACATAATATAATAAAACTGTAGAAATGTGAATTCTGTACATTAAAGATATTCACAAAATAATAAGCAGGGGGTGTTGTGGTGCTGTGCTGTGGTTAGTTTTTTGTCTGTATGTCTGTCTGTATGTTTGTTCCACTATCACACGAAAACTACTGATCCGATTTGATTGCGGTTTTCGCAAATATATTTGTCATCTTCCAACTTAATAGCTGGTGTATGAAAATTCCCCCCCCCCCACCCCTCTAAGGGGACGAAAGAGGGGGTTAGATTTTGTATCAAACTTTTGCTTTAACACGACAACTACTGATCCGATTTGCATGTACGGTTTTCGCAGATATATTATTTGCCTTCTTCCAACTCAACATCTGGTGTATAAACTTCCACCCCACCCCTCTAAGGGAACCCAAAAAGGGGTCAGATTTTATATTAAATTTTTTCTATAATGGACTTACGTCATATTATTATTAACTGTTTTTCCAACTTAACATCAGTTTTCCCCCACCCCTCTTAGGGGACAAAAGGCCCCCCGGGTAAGATTTTGTATTAATTACTGATGAAGTAGAAATACTTTAAATGGCAAAACAACATTTGCCGGGTCAACTAGTATAATAGTATACTGGACAAACTTAGGAGTTGCAAGGTAGTGTCCCTGACTCCTGAGGTGTCATAATATTCTAGTGCAATATTCCTGGAATTTCTAGAAGTACTATCAGTGAAGTTGATTACTTGATTCCTAGGCAGATGGGGGACCTACGTAGTTTGGTCGCGTTACGTCAAACCCAGCCGGCCGAGCGATCACAGCTAACATTGAATTATTGACATAGCCCAACCAAACGACGTAGATCTATCAACTGCCTAGGAATCAATTTCCTCGATACATAATGGAGCTTCATAAATTAATAGAACGTCCTACCTTGACGGCACTGTGCTCAAGTTTTCGAAAAACATCTTCAGTCCCAAAAACCTCGCCTCGCGTAGAGCCAGCCCGATGTACGCCAGAGCCCCCACCCACAGAATCAGTTCGGTGCATATTCGGAGCTGGACAAACAAAATTATATGTTCAGTTAGAAAATATTATAATTGTAAAACTAATAATATTTACCTTTACTATTATATTATGTGCCGCTCCACCGATGGTTTTGAAAAATCCTAAAGATTGTACCACCCAGAAATTGGCTCATAGGCATATGGCAGACCATAGCATCGTAAGCGTTGATTCAGACCGCAACGCGACGCGTAGATGCATTTCTAAATTAGTATGGATTTGACAGATTCGCAAGACGTCTCACGCTGACGACATCTGTCAAATCCATATAAATTTAGGTCGCGTCGCGTCGCGCCTCGCCTCGTCACGTTGCGGTCTGAATTGACCCTAATGCGTAACCCTTGCAGCCTTAGCTTGAGATAGCTATATCAGGCTAAGCTTTCAAGAATTGACTTGACATAACACGACCTAATAATGAAGGTGCGCAACTACCTATGAATCATCGGACCTACCATCAGGAAGAATAATAGATCTAATCGATATAATAAATACTTATCATTCTTTAACAATTATTATGACGTATTACTATAACGATTTGGTACATTCTTATAGTTAATAAAAAGTCAATAAATAACATACTTTAGCTTCCCACGTATCCAAGTTCATGAGCCGACACTCCTCAGTCAAGTCCTCCCACCATCCTTCCATGTCGTTCTCCTTTGGAGGCTCCGTTGCTGAAAAAGTTTTTTTTTCTTTAGATATCCAATACCCGGCTCTTTGAAAATATGTATCTGCATATTTGGGTTCTTACTTCCTAGTCAACTTGCATTGCAAATCGAAAACAAGTAACGAGTAGATATTATGTAACATGGCGCTATCAAAGCGGTTCATTATCTTATTATGCCAAATTTAATTTGGCTGTCAATAATGTTAAGTAAAAGTGTATCTATCATGTAAATTCATGTACCATCGAAGAAATTGATTCGAGAATCGAGGCAGTTGATGGATCTATGTCATGTGTGGTCGGTTTATGTCAATTCAGTGTTAGCTGTGACCATAAAGTATATATACCTAGCGGAATAGAGAAACAAAGGCCTGAGCAAGCGAGATGTCACTATCAGTAACACTGCGTGGTAAAAAGAGACGTGTGATACATGACAGCATCACTGCAACAATTTCATGACAGCAATTTTTTCATGAAAGCAAAAACACACATTCACAACAATTGCATGACAGCAACAATTTAATCTCATAGAATTCATGTTCAATCATACTTGTATAAGTGTATACGTACACATATTTTTCACACAGATGAAAACCAATTTCGGTTACGTTTGACAGCTCGAGTTTGTTGCTCTATTCCGCTAGGTATAATAACTTTGTGGCTGTGATCGGTCGGCCGGGTTTGACGTAACTCGGCCAAATTACTTAGGTCCGCCATCTGCCTAGGAATCAACTTCTCTGATAGTACATTGTATCCACATTAGATGACTACATTCATCATGGCTACGTCATGTCAATGATGTCAAAAGATGTTAGGTACTCACGTTTATCCTTTTCTTTGGGATGGCTTTTGAAACGCGCACAGTGTATACCTTCAGCTTTAGTACCATTGAGCACCTCGGCGGATGGATTTAGCTCTATCCCAGCAGGGAGAGTGCAATTTTCTGAAACATTGTCGAGTAGTTTTTAACTATCCGTCCGTATGTCTTCGGTAAAGCTATCGCAAAGCATTTTTTATGCAAATATAATTCGCAGACGTCTAGTCGCACGTACACAAAAAACGTGCATAAGTCTGCCGAGCTGAAACGACGTTAGACGGGTGTGGGTTAGGAGTGGGGTGGTAGTGTAGTATGTTAGGTTTTTTCCGTTACGGAATTTCTTGATTCGGTCACCGCGCTCAAAGCCCGCGATAAAACTTCGGTCAGAGGCAACTTACAAATCGACGTCCGTTATGGACGACTAAAATAGAGTCAAGTCCATGTCAGGTCGAAGAAATCATAGGATATTCTTTGTTTGACCTGATATGGACTTGGCTGATTTTATTCATGGTATACTCACCAACATCCACCTCAGTATCATTGACAGTCGTTGTATTTATCATGGTCGTATTAAGCGACCTGTCATGCGGCCCCGGTCGTAGTGTGAAACACACTAACGACACTAGGAAGTAGCAGGCGAATAGTATGAATTGACGGTAGAAGCGGAATTTCACGAATGTATTCCACTTCGTCTTGAGCAAGTCTATCAGCATGCCCTCTAGAAGTTCTAAATGCTCGTCTTTCTCCTACAAGAAAGAGAGATGATTAGGTACGGTAAAATTTTTTCCTGTAGGGAACTGTTTTATAATACCGATGGTGGCCTTAGAATCGACGTTCGGATTTTTTTTAATTACTCTGTATAAAAATTATTTTAATATTGATTTGATAAAGAAGCTAAGCTTCTTTATCAAATCAATATTAATCTTTCCAATTTATTATTAAGATTTTGAACCTAAATAGGTAATTTCACATTTGAGTAAAGTTATTTAAGCATTTCAGGATTTTTAGGTGTATACTTATATCTCACCAAAAACATACCTGTTAAAACGGGGCCAAGTTCCTATTCACTAATTGTTCGCCTTAAAAAAGAGTTGAAATCCAATTCAATGCCAAGTTTAGATGCACTTCCAAATCGATCATAATCATCTTCATCAACAGCCTGATCCTAAATACTTCTAAATTTGAACTTGGCAGGTTAATTTAATCACATAGATATCTTATATTTAAATTTAAAAATTATACAATAATTATCAAATGCTACTAGCATGAAAACCTGCCAAGTTCAAATTTAGAAGTATTTAGGATCAGGCTGTTGATGAAGATGATTATGATCGATTTGGAAGTGCATCTAAACTTGGCATTGAATTGGATTTCAACTCTTTTTTAAGGCGAACAATTAGTGAATAGGAACTTGGCCCCGTTTTAACAGGTATGTTTTTGGTGAGATTTCAATACTTTTTTTAAGGAATCATACCAATTTGTTTCTTTCCTCCTCATCTTATTTCAGTGTATTTACTTGTACATATTAATCTCACCAAAAACATACCTGTTAAAACGGGGCCAAGTTCCTATTCACTAATTGTTCGCCTTAAAAAAGAGTTCAAATCCAATTCAATGCCAAGTTTAGATGCACTTCCAAATCGATCATAATCATCTTCATCAACAGCCTGATCCTAAATACTTCTAAATTTGAACTTGGCAGGTTAATTTAATCACATAGATATCTTATATTTAAATTTAAAAATTATACAATAATTATCAAATGCTACTAGCATGAAAACCTGCCAAGTTCAAATTTAGAAGTATTTAGGATCAGGCTGTTGATGAAGATGATTATGATCGATTTGGAAGTGCATCTAAACTTGGCATTGAATTGGATTTGAACTCTTTTTTAAGGCGAACAATTAGTGAATAGGAACTTGGCCCCGTTTTAACAGGTATGTTTTTGGTGAGATTTCAATACTTTTTTTAAGGAATCATACCAATTTGTTTCTTTCCTCCTCATCTTATTTCAGTGTATTTACTTGTACATATTAATTTTTATCACAAATTCATAGATGAGCCGACTCACGCTTGACCAATTTCTCAAATTTCTTAATTTTTTGTTAATCTACATATAACAAACAACCTGTGTGCTAAATTTCATAACGCTACGACAACTGGAAGTGGCCTAGAGGTTTTGATTACCGATTTTTATCTCAAATTCATAGATGAGCCGACTCACGCTTGACCAATTTCTCAAATTTCTTAATTTTTTGTTAATCTACATATAACAAACAACCTGTGTGCCAAATTTCATAACGCTACGACAACTGGAAGTGGCCTAGAGGTTTTGATTACCGATTTTTATCTCAAATTCATAGATGAGCCGACTCACGCTTGACCAATTTCTCAAATTTCTTAATTTTTTGTTAATCTACATATAACAAACAACCTGTGTGCCAAATTTCATAACGCTACGACAACTGGAAGTGGCCTAGAGGTTTTGAAGCCGACTCACGCTTGACCAATTTCTCAAATTTCTTAATTTTTTGTTAATCTACATATAACAAACAACCTGTGTGCCAAATTTCATAACGCTACGACAATTGGAAGTGGCCTAGAGGTTTTGATTACCGATTTTTATCTCAAATTCATAGATGAGCCGACTCACGCTTGACCAATTTCTCAAATTTCTTAATTTTTTGTTAATCTACATATAACAAACAACCTGTGTGCCAAATTTCATAACGCTACGACAACTGGAAGTGGCCTAGAGGTTTTGATTACCGATTTTTATCTCAAATTCATAGATGAGCCGACTCACGCTTGACCAATTTCTCAAATTTCTTAATTTTTTGTTAATCTACATATAACAAACAACCTGTGTGCCAAATTTCATAACGCTACGACAACTGGAAGTGGCCTAGAGGTTTTGAAGCCAACTCACGCTTGACCAATTTCTCAAATTTCTTAATTTTTTGTTAATCTACATATAACAAACAACCTGTGTGCCAAATTTCATAACGCTACGACAACTGGAAGTGGCCTAGAGGTTTTGATTACCGATTTTTATCTCAAATTCATAGATGAGCCGACTCACGCTTGACCAATTTCTCAAATTTCTTAATTTTTTGTTAATCTACATATAACAAACAACCTGTGTGCCAAATTTCATAACGCTACGACAACTGGAAGTGGCCTAGAGGTTTTGATTACCGATTTTTATCTCAAATTCATAGATGAGCCGACTCACGCTTGACCAATTTCTCGAATTTCTTAATTTTTTGTTAATCTACATATAACAAACAACCTGTGTGCCAAATTTCATAACGCTACGACAACTGGAAGTGGCCTAGAGGTTTTGAAGCCGACTCACGCTTGACCAATTTCTCAAATTTCTTAATTTTTTGTTAATCTCAAATTCATAGATGAGCCGACTCACGCTTGACCAATTTCTCAAATTTCTTAATTTTTTGTTAATCTACATATAACAAACAACCTGTGTGCCAAATTTCATAACGCTACGACAACTGGAAGTGGCCTAGAGGTTTTGAAGCCGACTCACGCTTGACCAATTTCTCAAATTTCTTAATTTTTTGTTAATCTACATATAACAAACAACCTGTGTGCCAAATTTCATAACGCTACGACAACTGGAAGTGGCCTAGAGGTTTTGATTACCGATTTTTATCTCAAATTCATAGATGAGCCGACTCACGCTTGACCAATTTCTCAAATTTCTTAATTTTTTGTTAATCTACATATAACAAACAACCTGTGTGCCAAATTTCATAACGCTACGACAACTGGAAGTGGCCTAGAGGTTTTGATTACCGATTTTTATCTCAAATTCATAGATGAGCCGACTCACGCTTGACCAATTTCTCGAATTTCTTAATTTTTTGTTAATCTACATATAACAAACAACCTGTGTGCTAAATTTCATAACGCTACGACAACTGGAAGTGGCCTAGAGGTTTTGAAGCCAACTCACGCTTGACCAATTTCTCAAATTTCTTAATTTTTTGTTAATCTACATATAACAAACAACCTGTGTGCCAAATTTCATAACGCTACGACAACTGGAAGTGGCCTAGAGGTTTTGATTACCGATTTTTATCTCAAATTCATAGATGAGCCGACTCACGCTTGACCAATTTCTCAAATTTCTTAATTTTTTGTTAATCTACATATAACAAACAACCTGTGTGCCAAATTTCATAACGCTACGACAACTGGAAGTGGCCTAGAGGTTTTGATTACCGATTTTTATCTCAAATTCATAGATGAGCCGACTCACGCTTGACCAATTTCTCGAATTTCTTAATTTTTTGTTAATCTACATATAACAAACAACCTGTGTGCCAAATTTCATAACGCTACGACAACTGGAAGTGGCCTAGAGGTTTTGAAGCCGACTCACGCTTGACCAATTTCTCAAATTTCTTAATTTTTTGTTAATCTACATATAACAAACAACCTGTGTGCGAAATTTCATAACGCTACGACAACTGGAAGTGGCCTAGAAGTTTTGATTACCGATTTTTATCTCAAATTCATAGATGAGCCGACTCACGCTTGACAAATTTCTCAAATTTCTTAATTTTTTGTTAATCTACATATAACAAACAACCTGTGTGCCAAATTTCATAACGCTACGACAACTGGAAGTGGCCAGTGAATTTTGATTATCGGTCAGTGAGTCAGTGCCAAAATTAGCTATTTTTACAAGGAAATATTTCAGGATCTAACAAATCTATATCTATGAAATTTGGTATATTGCGTAAGTACTAGTATATAATTAGGTAGGTAAATTTTTATCTTTGCACTCGCAATAGGCACTGAGCTACAGGTGGGTCAAAAGTGCGTCGAAGCGGTTCGTGTAAATAGTGCACGGCATGCGCGCGGCCTGCTGGAACTTGGCCGCGCACTCCGTGCGCTTTGACCAATAATTATTCTCAATTGTCTGCTTTATTTTCATCAACTAGAAGAATAAACTAATATAAAACTCTGGATACTAGTGCTGGTTAAAACTGTTTGAATGTGAGGACCACATTTAAAGGCCGGCAAAGCACCTGCAGCTCTTCTGATGTTGCGAGAGTCCATTGGCGACGGTTGTTGCTTTCCATCAGGTGACCCATTTGCTCGTTTGCCCCCTTATTTTATAAATAAAAAAACTTTTTTTGATCCCACATCCAGGTAACGGGCATCTTCCGTGTGACTTAACTAAATCAATACTTATCTTAATACTTCTTACCCCAAATACAACCAAGTTCAGCGCCGAATCCTTGCTAATCAGTCCAGTCTTAGTATCAATAGTGTCGACCAAATCAAGCGGGTAGGCCGCGCAGGTGGTCGCTCCGATTTGCCAGTATATCTCCCGCTCAATGTTCAGGATGTGGAAGAACAGCTCTGTTCTGGCCAGCTTGGCGGCTAGAGTTAGTGGGGTGAGGTTCAACACGTTCTTGATGCTGAGCGAGGCGCCCACCTCGTATGCCATGTCGAATGTACTCTGTTGATTTTCAACTTTTTTTCAATTACTCTTACTGGAGTTTTTGTATTGAGAAATTAAAAGCGTAAACACAAAATTTACCCCTTCCATTTTTCGCGATAAAAATATCCTTTATAATACCGGGATTAAGTATATCTCTGCGCAAGTATAAGGTATTAGCACGTATTAGTTCCGCGTCTTGTTCAAGAAGAGATAAGACAAACAGACAAACAGACGTATCTCCATTCCTATACCTTTTTTCTGCTTAATTTCGTTATGGATCCAAAGTTAGTTGAATGTTTCGCTGGGCACCAGATCATAATACCAAAGGTTCATGTAGTTCATGGTTAACCACTGTTTAACATGGCGACACAGACACGTATTTAGACAGTAAGACTGGCCATAGACGGACCGCAAGTTGCAGTCGGGACCGACTGCTCTAGAGCTATTTGAAAGCATCGACCGCCGTGCGGCATTTTGAAGTCAGTTTCGACTGGAAAATGCTGTTCGTCTATGGCCGGCCTCACCGGACACACCGAAAGAAAGACAGCAAGACAGACAAATACACTTCGACTTTATAATATCAGTGTAACTCACGATCTTGTTGTATATGATAAGCATGTGCAGCACGGTGTTGCCGTTGGTGTCCTGCTTGTCGGGGTCGGCGCCGCGCGCCAGGATCAGCCGGTAGCTCTCCTCCTGGCCCAGACACGCCGCGAAACTGAGCGGGTACTCTCCCCAGTACACGTAGCTGAAAGAGTTTCTTTCATGAAGTAGTAATGCTTCCAACACCGATCTTAGTGTCTTGTTTTATCAGTTGGAATTTGAAATTATCAGAAGCAATTTTATACTCTAGTTTGTACACAGTACCCAATAGTATAAATCTTATCCGACACAACTAGCAAGAGATCAGGCGCAAGACGATTTACATGCCCATCCGACGCACAGAACATCTTTCTTGCCAGACAATCAGATGGTCAGCCTAACCAAAAATAAACTTGAAAACATATTTTATTGTTCCTACAAAGAAATCAAACCCACGAGTCCCACGACCGAATAGAGACCCAAGCTCTAAAGGCAAACCCCTGACGTTAAACCGTCAAATTCTACTGGCAACATCTGAGTCAAAATCCTAGCTTTAAACCACTAGACTACGGTGGTAAAATCAACTCACCCATCATAATTAGTATCAGGTTGCACATTAACCCACTCGTGCTCCAGGGAATCTGACCGGGACGCCTTCTGGTCTTCCGGGCACATGAAGTTACCGAAGCACCGCTCGTGGTAGTCAGCTCCAGAGTCCAGGAGGAACTTCACCATGGTCAGATCCTCGTTCACTATCGTCATGTGTAACACGCTCTCTCCTGAAAGATGTAGGTAGTTCAGGGAACCTATAAAGGCTTCAATAGGGAATACTATTGAGGCTGTGAGTTATATAGTAGTTATAATAATTATACGCACATTAATTCCAGAGTTAAATACGCTAAATTACGCTATCAAGCTACTTTTGCAACTATAAGTCTATGTTTGCATAATATAATAAGACAAGGACAAAACATTGTCTAGAACTTGTGTACCTATCCATTGTGTAAAAATTTAAATTAACAGTAAGGACTAAGGATTATAATTATTGTCGTCTAATAAAATATAAACATAAAATAATGTTAATTTAAATGAATGAATGAGTTCTCATTCATTGAAAAGATAAGACCGCAATAAAAAGAGTAAACAATCCGAGTTGTATTGAATTATAATAGCATTTCAGCGTCAAAACAACAGATTCGTACGAGTGTGATGTTTTGACAGTATGCTAATGTCGACGTCCACTCATCTCATACATATGATACATATTCCATCCGACTCCGAGTGAACGGCTAAAGACATTCACATAATGTTAACAACAGTCAGTTTTTAGCAGAGAGCAAAGCCGCTCCAGCGCTTTCCAATGCACATAATACAGCATGACTGGTGAGACATTACCGATACATAAGGAGAGTATTCAGTACCTACTCGATTCTCACCTAATAAAATTAGGTACTTAATTTTGGACCAAATTTCCCTTTAAACAAATGAATCACGGACACTTAGTAAATTACTATGCGGCCGCGCGGCGTCATGCGCCCCCCGCGCCGGCGCGCTACCCCTCCCGCGCGCGGTGTCCATGCGTTGGGAAATAATTATTTAACTTTAAGCTACATTTGTATTTAACTTTAAGCTACATTGATATTATTTTTTTATATATTTTTTTTTTTAACTGATATAATAGCCAAATATCACGTCCTCGAGTATTGAACATGTCTCACCAGGCTGTTATGCTGTATAGGTACACATATTTTTATGATATTATGCTATATTGATTTATTGATTCGTTTTCTTTAGACGCAGTATTTTATCAAAGTGGCGGGCAAGAATGTCGCGCTGTGCTGTCATTATTTTGTACTGTCGATTTAGAGCGTCGTCGAAACGCAGCAATGAGAAAATGTCATACAAAGCGACGTTATTCCGTTCCGACGACGCATCACGCAACGCAAAGATGTGGTCTCGATCTAAATCCATTTATCAGTTTCATTTGCAAAAAGCTGCTTTTCTTGTGCGTTGTGTTTAAATCATAAAGTTAATATACCTAGCGGAATAGAGAAACAAAGGCCTGAGCAAGCGAGATGTCACTATCAGTAACACTGCGTGCTAAAAAGAGACGTGTGATACATGACAGCATCACTCTTTTTTTGACGTCCATCAGCCCGGATCAGCCCCGTTGACAATTTAATCTCATAGAATTCATGTTCAATCATGCTTGTGTAAGTGTATACGTACATATATTTTTCACACAGATGAAAACCAATTTCGGTTACGTTTGACAGCTCGAGTTTGTTGCTCTATCCCGCTAGGTATATTATCTTTATGGCTTATATTGATAACGTGATGCAACAATTCATCCAAATAGTTGAACATAGCTGGTGTATATTATGATGGTAATTTAAAAACTTAATTGGGGTACCACTTACCAACCACCATCAAGCTAACTGTCTTATCGCGCAAAACAAAAACTTAATTTCATATAGCCTCAATCTCTAAGTAATTACATACTAATATCCGCTTATCAAAGTGTTATCGATCACTTTATCAAAGTAATATCAATTTACGGAGCGAGGCTGAAAACTCCGCAGAACTGCTACAAAATAAAACGTGGCCTATTTACGCACATGCAAACAAGGTATTGTTTTTCTGGGCTTTTTGAATTATTCAATAACATTATAAATCTGTTACCCCACAAGTAAACAAATCGTTCTAATACTTTATATCCTTCCATTTATATCGCTTTTTCTGTAACTTTTATTTGGAACGTAACGGACGAAAGGATGGCTGCCAAAAAAGGCGTGACAAATGGTCACTCCAGAATATTTATCTTACTTTGATATCTGCAGGATTATACGCATCGTCCTTACAATGATGTATGAAAGTGAATTAATTATATGAGAAGTTAAAAATATCTTTTTGTGGTTTAATTTATGTACTGCGATCTCTTATGAACATCATCACAAGCACAAGATCTGAGTTTTCGAATTATTGTTCATATAGAAAAAGTTGCTTATTCTGCAAAGTCTCAAAACGGAATGAATATTCAACGTGCATGGTGAATAACTTTGAATTTAATTTAATTAACTTGCCCACTTTCTGATAAAGTGCTGAATAGGCTATTCACAACTTTTTGAACGGATTCTCCATACTTAGGGCCTGTTTCACCACTTCCTGATAAGTGCCGAATAGGCTATCCACCAATTAACTTGACAGATCAAGTATGGAGAATCTGTCAAAAAAGTTGTGAACAGCCTATTCGGAACTTTATCAGAAAGTGGTAAAACAGGCCCTTAATCTGTCAAGTTAAGTGGTGGATAGCCTATTCAGCACTTACCAAGAAGTGGTGAAACAGGCCCTCACTAACCATAGTATTCGTCACTCATGTAAACGTCGTTGATAAGTTTGGGATAGAACCTCAGGAGCCTCTTGGCCAAATCAGCCAGAAGTGATGTTGCAGATAAGAAACACAAGTGAAGAATAGTCTCCCCCACGGCACCGCGTTCCTGAAAAGGGTTAATGAGTATCTTGACAGTTGACACTGATAAAACCTGCTAAAATATGATTTCAATCCTATGGTAAGATTTTATTTAATGAAAAAAATTATGCTAATGAAGTCTCTTCAACACATGCACAAAAACTACGCTGTTTTACGTTGTCTTTCGTACGTAATCGGCTAACCGGCTTTGCATAGCATACTCCCATGAACAAAAAATTGGGCACATTTTATACCTCGTATAACTCTACCTACGAATATAGAACCTTTTTATTCGGTCTAAAGTTAAATCCATTCAATAGTTGAGTAGGCGTGGATGGCAAACAAAGATACATTAATCATTTTCCCTACAATATTAAATAGGTAGAGATTATAACAGTTACCTTCAAGTCCCAACAAAGTTCTCTATACGCTGAAGGGTTGGCGTCATACTCCTGTTGGGTAACCAACGGCCAGTCTTTGTCTATGTCGAATTCTTCGTCAGGATTCTCCATCCCTCTTAAAGGTGGCAACTGTGAAAATCAAATATTATAACATCCAAAAGCTATACAAAAGTGAAATAGTCTTAATCTGGTATCTTGGAAAAGTCAAAACTTAGGCCTACCTACTTGCGCCAGTCTGATTGGCCAGCCCTTATACCGCCAACGTTAAAATATATTAGATTCAATACTATTTTAAGACTAAGTTAACTTTTACTTTGATTTACGCTAGTAGGGCAGAATTACAGTTGATCAATTGAAAGTTCAAACGTGTTAGTTTGCAATAAATTGTATTGTCAAGTGTCCTCAAAAATTCTAAAAGCCTTTTATTCCAGGAACTCAGAGAAACATTTGAGAATAGGAATGATGATGGCTAGAATTTAGGTCTTGTTGGCGAGTTTCCAGGTTACAAAATATTCAATTTGCCCGAAGCCCGGTGATGCAATTACGTTCAAAATCCATGTGCATGTCAGTAGTTGGATTTTGGCGCTCATAGAAAGCTAACAGACTACTAACAGAGGTCAAGATCAGCCGCCAATTTCCGAAACAAACAGGGTGTTACAAACGTGAAAACTTGATAATAATAATTTAGGGATTGCATATTATGTGTCTCTAGTTAATACATAACATAATAATTGATAATTCACTGTGAAAATAGATAGCGCTGAAAGGCCAACTTTTTTTTTCATCTTTGTATGGGCAAATTCATGACTAGTGGCATTTAAAAAAATCAAAAGTATCTCTTTCGGAGCTGCTACTTTCATAGTTCTTTATAAGGAACTCGTACATAAATTTTTGTTACACCGTGTATACAGCCGAATATAATAATTATGTAGAACCTCCTTCTCTTTTTGTAATTCAGTAAACTTTTTTGTGAAAACTAAAAAAAATTTGTAACAACGGTGAATTCTTTTAATAAACTTCAAGTGTTTCGAAAAATAATGAAAGTACAAGGCGAAGTTTTCTCGCTAAAACTTAGAGCACAATATTATGAACGTAACTTGAGTTTCTTAGAACTTAATCTGCAGAATACTATGGTATATACGTACTGCTGCTGCTTTAAAATAGGTTTATTGTTTATTTACATTGCAGTGTAATGCATTGATGCAATGCGATGCATTTTGGGCCATTGAAAACTTAACTCCATTTATTGCATAAGAAAATACACATTGAATCGACGCTCTTGCCTGCGGTGTTGGGCTGCCTCTCCGAATTTATAAATTTTATATGCCTCTTTAAAAAAAACCGCGACGGCTTGAGATGTAGCAAGGCCCTTACTATTTAGCAACCGGGCTTTGGGGCAGGTTCTGTGCGTTGTTAAGTCGCTGCAAAAACGCGATAAAGACGTTCAGCGTCCTTCACGCGTCCGCAACCGCAACCGTTATAGCTATGGTAACCGAAAGCCATATATATATAAAAACCATAGGTATAACACCATACCTATTCGCTGAGTGTCCGCTCCGCCCAAATCACTCTCGCCAACGGCCAACCACTTTAGGGCTTATTACAGGGTAACTGAACTTTCTCACCAGCTTATGTCTTGGTCTCTCCTTGTTCCTCAGCAGCACGACGTGGGATATCGGTATGTATCGTCCTTTGCCATTGTTGTACAGAAACGGCTCGACCTTGGTCTTGATGGCGTGGTCTATCTCCGCGTACTGCTTGTTTTGGACGGCCCGCTTCATCATGTCCACTAGGAGTCCGCTACCTTTAATGCAAAATATGGAAGATATGATAGGATCTTGTTTTGGCGCAAGGCGCTGCTTTTGTTACGGTGACTGCCCGAAGTACCCGTAAGCCTAGCCTTTGTGTGGATGGCTTGGCTTACATTGATTTTTGGATGGTTTTGTTTACTTAGCTTTTTTTGAAAAATGCTAGTAACCATCTGCCATGCGCATAAATTGCAAGTTCTTAGCAATATAAGTTTAGAATTAAGACAATTTAATCTGCTTCCAACAGATTATTTCTTGAAAGTAGCAATTAACTCAGTGAAATCAGAAAGTAATTTTAGGCATCGTCAATTTCAGACGCTCGGGTGTTTTTAACATTAATTTAAATTCGAGTCCAGAAATTATAATAGGACTGATTTTATAAAGCTTTAACTTCTTCCTAGTCTGAGGCCACATTGCTTCTGACTAGCGTTGCGGCGGGTTTCGGCAGCATCAACACGTCCACGTTACACACAGATTTTGAAATATACTAGACGTTTGCGCGGCTTCGCCCGCGTAATTAATAATAGGAAATTAGGATTTTCACGGAAACCGTTCATTTTTCCACAAAATATAGTTTATGTTCCTTCACGTAAATATCCTCTCTATACCTGTGCCAAATGACATGAAAATTGCTCCAGTAGTTTGTGAGATAAGAACTTTCAAGTAATTTTTCCTGTTTTTCTACACTTTCTTCTATTTATTCTGTCCTATTAGTCTTAACGTGGTAAAATATAGCCTATAGCCTTCCTTGATAAATGAGCTATCTAACACTGATAGAATTTTTCAAAACGGACCAGCAGTTCCTGAGATTAGCGCGTTTAAACAAACAAACAAACTCTTCCGCTTTATACTATTAGTATAAGATGCCACATTAATGCGTTGCGCCGTCAAACACGTTTTTCTGATGGTACTATCACTACTACCAATAGGAGATGAAGACGTCAAAGAGAAGATAAAGCGTTGCACTATCGCGGATCGCCGTCGATCGTTCGTCTTAGGACAAATCAAATCAAATCAAATTCATTTATTCACATAGGTCACACAGTAACACTTATGAACGTCAAATTATAAATTCTAGTACAGATATATTCATTAAATTATTACAAACTCATTGACAAATTAATTATTACATGATTCAATTTATCAGTTATTACTTATAGCCATTAACGCTACTTATATTTTACCATATTATTGTAATATAAATCAGTCATACATACTTAATAATTATTAATATAATTTAATGTCATACTCTATTATATTATAATAATATGTCATTTTACAGTAAACAATTAAGTACTTACATAGATGTCCAAAATAAAAATTAAAAAGCGGCCAAGTGCGAGTTGGACTCGCCCATGGAGGGTTCCGCAGCAGCAATAAGGTTAATTTTTATGAAATTATATTATTTTTGATTTATTTTTATATTTCAGTCGATTTAATGAAATTTAGATTAAGGTTTACTATTTATGACGTATAAAAAAAACTACTGGCTAGATCTCGTTCAAACCAATTTTCGTTGGTAGTTTTTATAGTAATATACATCATATATTTTTTTTAGAATTATCATGCCTCTACTTTAGAAATTAGAGGGGGGGGGACACACATTTTTCCACTTTGGAAGAGTCTCTCTCGCAAACTATTCAGCTTAGAAAAAAATGATATGAGAAACCTCAATATGATTTTTGGAGACCTATCCATAGATACCACACACGCATAGGTTAGATGAAAAAAATTTTTTTTTGTTTCATTAAGTTTTACTATTTATGACGTATAAAAAAAAACTACTGGCTAGATCTCGTTCAAACCAATTTTTTTCGTTGGTAGTTTTTATAGTAATATACATCATATATTTTTTTTAGAATTATCATGCCTCTACTTTAGAAATTAGAGGGGGGGGGACACACATTTTTCCACTTTGGAAGAGTCTCTCTCGCAAACTATTCAGGTTAGAAAAAAATGATATGAGAAACCTCAATATGATTTTTAGAGACCTATCCATAGATACCACACACGCATAGGTTAGATGAAAAAAAATTTTTTTTGTTTCAGTTGTACCTATGGGGACCCCTAAAATTTTTAATACTTTTTCCATTTTTGCATCAAAATCTTAATGCGGTTCACAGACTACATCTACTTACCAAGTTTCAATAGTATAGCTCTAATAGTTTCGGAGAAAAGTGGCTGTGACATACGGACGGACAGACAGACAGACAGACAGACAGACAGACAGACAGACAGACAGACAGACAGACAGACAGACAGACAGACAGACAGACAGACAGACAGACAGACATGACGAATCTATAAGGGTTCCTTTTTTGCCATTTTGGCTACGGAACCCTAAAAATTACTAGACACAAGAATGTCATAAGCATAAGAATGTCAAATCAAGTAGAAACAAAATTAGTAGTTAAAATAATAATTACAATTACCATCATTATAATATATTGTTGTATCATTTCCATGGTTGAATGTCATTAAAATATTCATTTGTTGTGTAGTAACCTTTATTCAATAATTGATTTTTGATACATCCCTTAAACTTATTTAATGGTAAGTCTAGAATCTCAGCAGGCAATCTATTATAAATACGTATGCCGAGTCCCACAAATGTGTTCTGCTATTTGTGAAGCCGTGAATAGTTACTAGCTAATCTGTTCTTATTTCTGGTATTGAAAGGGTGAATATTTTGACAGATTCTAGTTTGGGCAGATTCTTGTGTTGTGTTGTCGTGCGTCGTCGCAACGCAGTTAAGTGGCATACAATGTATACTCATGGTAATTTAGATTATGTGACTTATCTGGTGATGGCTCTTAGGCCCATATAAATAGTCAGTACTTAAGATGCGACCTGGTCTCAAGACGCGGTTCGGCTCTATGATTGGTCCTGACAGCCAACCAATCACAGAGACTGAACCGTGTCTTGAGACCGAGATGCATCTTGAGTACTGACTATTTATAAGGCCCTTAGCCACCGAAGGCTCAGAACTCGCCTCGCAAAATATATTTACTTACTTCTTAAGCCCTTACCTTTAACATCAATCAGCTTGTACAACTTCTGCGTGCAAGTCCCCGCCTGCTTCTTGACGCCGCTGGTAACATTACTCTCCGTATTACCCATGTCCGCAGTAGTTCAAAACAAATGAGGGAACAGGGAAGGAGTTCAAACAATATCGACTAAACTACGTTGCTAGGGTTGGCACACGAGTATTTATTATAGTTTATCGCATTTTTTTTTTCTTTTTACTCTTTAACAGTAAATCTATGTTTGCTTTAAAGTTATGTTATTTTTACGAACAGTCTACTAATTACCATTAAAATAACTAAAGACTAGCGAGTAACGAGTATAGTCTAAAGTCGAGACTCCTTGGGATAATTTTAGCGCAAAGTATCGATAAAATTTTGTTGCTATGCTACTAAAATACTGTACGATTGCCAGAAGCTATTGTACCATCGAGGAAATTGATTCCTAGGCAGTTGACAGACCAACGTCATTTGGTCGGATGATGTCAATTCAATGTAAATTGTGATCTGTCGGCTGGATTTAACGTAATGCGACCAAACTACCATCCTACCTACCCCATCTGCCTATAAATCAACTTCTCCGATAGTACATACATTAATAGTTTCCTTAAATCAACTAATAATAGTAAGTAAATATTTTGCCAACAAGATCTAATAGGTAATAAGACTATTCTTAAAGGCTGGAAGAAATAAAATAAATAAAGTAACAAGAATGGATAGATGGAACAAATGTACTTAGGTACTATCAGAGAAGTTGATTTATAGGCAGATCACAAACCTACGTAATTTGACCGCGTTTTGTCAAACCCAGCCGACTAAGGCGTCTCCTAGACAGACGCGGGTAGCGGTGGCGGCGGCGGTCAGTTGGATGACTTGAGAGTTCTAGGACGACACAGACACACGCGGTGGCGGTGGCAGTACAAACAACTGACCGCCACCGCCACCGCTGCCCGCGTCTGTCTGGGAGACGCCTTATGACGACTTACATTGAATTGACATAACCCGACCAAATGACGTAGGCCCGTCAACTACTTATGAATCAATTTCTTCGATGGTACGTCATGACGATGATGACACTGGCTGTAGACAATGTGTTATCAACTAATATGTGCAGATAAGAGATATACTATCGTGAGAAGCGCAGATAGTCTCACTATCTCTAAAACTGTAAATTGATTCAGTTCTGAACAAAACATTACTGAAATACATTGTAAGAACGCTGTTGGGTCCGCCAAAATAAGTGAAGAAGAATTCTGCTAATATATAATAATTTGAGTGAACATTAAAAATGTAAATATATTTTTGTGGGTTTAAAAGTGCATTAGTTTAAAATCAAGATGAAATTCTGGTAAGTAGTTACTTTAAAATTTAAATAAATTTTTATTTATTTTCTGTTTTTCTACAATAAGTACCTAATCGTTGTAAGTGTAGTTATAATTATTATTCTTATGATGCGGAAGATATACCTCAACATTCAGTAGATAATCTTCTGAATGTTGAGGTAAGTACTAGTAGTAGGTAGTTTTAGTTAATTTTAATATTTCATCTTACAATTTACTGTGGATTGTAAGATGGAATATCAAAAATAGGAGCAATGAGGTTAAAAAAAATGTCAACGTTATTATACACTTTATTTCGTTTTATTCAAATAATCACAGTCAGCAGTTATACTATCAATTATTTAATGATTCGTACTTCTTATTTTTTCGATTTATTTAAATTAATACATTTCATGTGAGTTATAATTATGACATTTAAACATAAATAACGTACCTACAATCTACTTTCTATTGCTTTTACCATTAGTCGTCTAAGGACATCTAAAAATACTTAATAAATAATATGCCTACATTTCTATTAGCCTAAGCATTGTCTAAAATATCTACAATTCACAAAAAAATTCAACATTACCATCTTTATCTATCTCCATCTCTTTCTACCCTCTATCCAAAAAGTCTATAGAACCAGTTCTTTTGTGTGGTACAAGTTGGTGGGTCGTCAGTGACGATTTCAGGGTCCGCGTACTCCACGGGCGTGGTGGGATGATGGAGAGCATTGGTGGTGCGGTTGAGAGTGAAACCCTTTACCAGGTCCATGAGTAGATCCTTGCGGGGGTGACGACGCTCGTATTCTGAAGCTGCAAAAATTGAAGATGTATTTTTTACTTTGAAGGGTATTTCGAACTAATGTTGGCCGTACGTTTAGGCCGTAATTATGCTATGAAAAGGAAACAGCATAATTTCAGAGCAAAGACTAAGAGTCCCCTATCAAATTTCATTAAAAACGATTAAGTGGTTTAAGTGTAACAAGGTAGACATAAAAAATTCGTTTGTCGCCTGAAAAACGTAAATTCTTCCGCAAAACTTTCCTATCACTCAAGTTATCTTCATACAAAATTAATCTAACTCGTTTTCACTATTTAAGTGTAAAGAGTTAAGTCGAGGTGTACAGAACTTTCACAAATCTAATACTAACAACAAAGTATAACATTAAAGAAAATGTGGCAACCCTAATAATGTTGACAATTCTCTCTCGTTCAGGATTATTTTCAAATGGAATAAGTAATATTTTCCATTTTCCACAATGAGATGTTTTTACTTGCGGTAATCTTTTATTAATGTTCAAGATTGTTTCGTTTTCTGGAAAAGAATCCTTTATATTTTGCCCTTCAATCTAATCCTGTTATTACACTCCATCACGTATATTAATTATTTTATTTATTTCTTTAACACATTAACATCACAAGTCACAACCTTTCGCGTAACGAATAAAATAAAATAATAAAACAATTTCCTCATAAATATAGATCCAATTGCTCCATTGAGACAAAATTCTAATTCTGAATTCCGATAATATGCCTTATTAGGGAAGGTGTATTTTTAACGATGAAAGGCTATTATCAGTCGAGAACTTAGAATTGCCTATGTGAGAATAATATGCGTGGTGGCCAAAGGAAGATCTTCCGACCGGGCGAGGATACTACCTCGCCCGGTCGCCTCGGTCAGGCCGAAGCCCACGTGATACATTTCAGCTGTCGTTTATAATATATATTATATACCTACCGACGCGCTTAAAAAAACTTCGATAGCGCGATGCAGGAATGTTAAACGAATTGTGGGTACCGCTACCGCCACACGTTATACCTCCCACCATTGAAGCCTAAGGTAACCTCATTAATTCGGCGATATCTTTAAGAGCCCGTGGTATATCCAATCTATCCGGCAACTTCGTTCCATCCGGGTGTCCCTTGACACCTCTCAAGTTTTTTCTATAATTTTCTGGTCAAGCCGGCCCATTCGTTTTGAAGCAGTCATGATACTCACGGCAGTATGGCGCGGCTGATGTGGTGAGCACGAAATACGCGCCGCGAGCCTTCGGCAGCCGCTCGCCGCCCACCGCGCGTATACCCATCTCCGAACACGAGGACCGACGGTCGCATGTTGCTGATATGCTCGAGTTTACACTGGAAATGTTATTAAAATAGGTCACAAGAAGCTAATAATAAACTAGGAATTTCTCATCCGCTGTGTCTGTGGATGATGAAGATTGGAACTAAGAACCGAGTCAAATGTCAATCTACACTACTATTATAAAGAGGAAAGATTTGATTTTTTGTTTGTTTGTTTGTTTGTTTGTTTGAGTCGAATAGGCTCCGAAACTACTGGACCGATTTGAAAAATTCTTTTGCTATTGGAATCTCACATTATTTCTGCTGAACATAGGCTACATTTTATTTTGGAAAAAAGTAGGGTTCCGTAAGATATTTGAGTTTTTCGGACGCAAGGTGTAAAAAATCAGCTAGAAAAGTTACTTATTTTGCGTACGCTGCCTAAACTATAAAAGATAGAACCATAAAATGTTCTAAGTAATTGTAGATCTTATAAATATCTACAAAAAAGTCCGCGACACACTATACCTATCTATGTCGAGTGAGGCACAATAACCATTTATTTATTTAAAAATCCTGAATTTTTTTTGGACTAAATTTAAACGGATATATTTTACTCACGCTTTTAATCCTTATCAAAATAAATTACTTTATCACTAAGTACAGTTTGTGTAGATAATATTTGGTCTTTGAATGATTAAAATTGGACGTTTGGTTTTGAAATTATGGCGAAATTAAAATATTACGATAGTGGGCGTCACCAAAGCGCGTGCGAGAGGAAGACAATATTCTGTTGTAGAAATAAAAAATTCTGTACATAAAAGATATGAAATGACACCCGAAATTACACCTTTGTCACTACATAGCTATAGAAGCCAAAAATGTGGTTAGTTTTTTGTCTGTCTGTCTGTCTGTCACTCTTTCTGTCTGTATGTTTGTTCCAGCATCACACGAAAAATACTGATCCGATTTGAATGTGGTTTTAGCAGATATATTTATCTTCTTCCAACTTAACATCTGGTGTATAAAAATTTTTCCCCCCACCCCTCTAAGGGGACAAAAGAGGGGGTCAGATTTTGTATCAAACTTTTTTCTTTAACACGAAAACTACTATATTTGTCTTCTTCCAACTCAACATCTGGTGTATAAAAATCCTCCCCCCCCTCCCCTCTCAACCCTCTCTGGGGACCAAAGAGGGGTCAGATTTTGTATACAACTTTTTTCTTTAGTGGACTTACTTCATATTAGGTATTAACTGTGTTTTTCAACTTAACATCTGGTGTATGACCTTCCCCCCCCCCACACCCTCTTAGGGGACAAAAGAGGGGGTAAAACATGTATCAACTGATGATAAAATATACTTTAAATGGCAAAACAACGTTTGCCGGGACAGCTAGTATTATGATAAATATTATATAGAAATTATTATAATGCTCAAGTGCGTTTGCATAACACAGACTTGATTGACAAGAAATTTTTCGTCCTGCAATATTATGTGCATGACATGCACGTATGATTGTTTCGCGATCCGCATGTCATGCAACAATAATTAATATTGTCATCTTGTCAGTAAGGTGATCTGGGGGGTTATTATGAGCTCTTATATCCAGCCAGTTTACAGGCCAATTTACAGGCCTTTGCATAGACACGGCTTGTAAACTGGCTGGAAACTGGCTGGATATAAGAGCTCATAATAACCCCCCTGGTGAGGAACACGTGAGGAATGAGGATGAATTCTTAAAACGTGGTTATATTTTTTAACCGACTTCCAAAAACGAGGAGGTTATACGTTCGTCTGTGGATATTTTTTTTTTTTATGTATGTTCAACAATTACTCCGCCGTTTATGAACCGATTTTCAAAATTTTTCTTTTGTTATATTAGGTTCCACTCCAATTTGGTCCCATTTTGTGAAAAGTGGTGATCTGATGATGGGATCCATGAGTAATCGAGGGAACTCCTCAAAATTCAAATGGAAACATATGTTTTTTTTGGTTTCATATGAAGTATTCCAGGCATATGTTACCAAAAAGTAAGATTTTGCACCAGGATTTACCATGGTTCGAAGGTGGTGAACAGAACTCCTTACTCCTTATAGACACATGTTTGGGGGTTTCGGCGTTGTCTTAAGAACTGAAAGCATATACTACTATGCAAATTTAATTAATCATCATCATCATCACCACCATTCCACCATACATCCGTGAGTAATCGAGGGAATTCCTCCAAATTTATATGGAAACTTATAATGATTTCGATTTTATAAGAAGTATCCTAAGCATATGCTACCAAAAAGCAATGTTCAGAAAAGTGGTGACCTGATGATGGGATCCATGAGTAATCGAGGGAACTCCTCAAAATTCAAATGGAAACATATGTTTTTTTTGGTTTCATATGAAGTATTTCAGGCATATGTTACCAAAAAGTAAGATTTTGCACCAGGATATACCATGGTTCGAAGGTGGTGAACAGAACTCCTTACTCCTAATAGATACATGTTTGGGGGTTTCGGCGTTGTCTTAAGAACTGAAAGCATAATATTATACTACTATGCAAATTAAATTTATCATCATCATCATCACCACCATTCCACCATACATCCGTGAGTAATCGAGGGAACTCCTCCAAATTTATATGGAAACATAATATAATGATTTCGATTTTATGAGAAGTATCCTAAGTATCTGCTACCAAAAAGCAAGATTTTAAAATTAGTTATACCATGGTTCCGAAGGTGCTAAGAGAACTCCGGATTCCTTATATATACAAGTTTGGGGGTTTCGGAGTTGGTTTAAGAACTGAAAGCATATGCCACTATGCAAGTTATATTCATCATCATCATCACTACTACCAGTCACCACACCATAAGTTATCTAATTATAACCCTATTATTGTTACTTTTAATCGTCTTTAAGAATAAAGCCCGAATTTGTCGAACGATTTAAAAAATTATAATGTTATTTCAATGTAAATGACTCGACCTTGGTGTTTAGGTTACCGAGTTAGCAACTTGATCATAAGATCTATGAGGAAAGTTATTCTTAAAATTTATAAGGACGATTTTAGTTATATTTGAGCATCCATACAAATATTATAAATGCGAAAGTGTGTCTGTCTGTCTGTCTATCAATCTGTCCGTTTGTTACCTCTTCACGCTCGAACAGCTGAACCGATTTTGCTGAAATTTGGCATGGAGATACTTTGAGTCCCTAGAAAGGACATAGGATAGGATATTTTTATCCCGGAAAATTTTTAAGTTTCCGCGCGATAAACGAATTTTGGCGCAACCAAGTTGCGGGCGTCATCTAGTAATGTTGAGTTGTTTTCATGAGTGTAATGATAGAAAGTCACTGAACAGAACTTTAGAGCCTTTAAAGACAGGCGTATAAACATTAATTTTATTATTGCTTGATTAACGCCAAGCATATACATTAGGTATACAGTAGTATATGCTTGGAGTTGCTTAAGCAATTCTGAAGTAGTGATATCAGACAATGAGTTCTCATAATATCATGAAAGTGTATCCTGGATCCAAAGTAACTAAGCATAACACATATTATTTAGTCTGTGCAGAAAACCAGCTTATAAATCACTTAAAAGAGTGAAATTATTATTTTTAACAAAAAATTAAAACCGACTTCCAGGGTAAAAACAATAATAATTTATAATGAACAAAAAAGTGTTAAATAATTCTTACTCTTTAAAGTGCCTTATGCATAATTCTCCTAAACCTCAACTATTTCTGTACACAATCTACATTATTTTGAAGTCGGTACCAGTCTTAAATATTAAAAATATTTTGTCATACAACTCAGCATTCTTATAGCTGGTAACCGTCTTCAAAATAATGTAGATTGTGTACAGAAATAGTTGAGGTTTAGGAGAATTATGCATAAGGCACTTTAAAGAGTAAGAATTATTTAACACTTTTTTGTTCATTATAAATTATTATTGTTTTTACCCTGGAAGTCGGTTTTAATTTTTTGTTAAAAATAATAATTGTTAAAAAAATTTGATAAATTCTATTTTGACATTCAGCCTCTATTATTTGTTGCTTCAACACAGTAATCAAAACCATGATCTCAGAGGCAGAGAACTTACCCCTCATATGTGAGGTTCCACTGGTGCGCGCGGAAGGTGCAGTTGTTGTTGATGAGCGACTCCGTGAACAGCAGGTACGCGCGCCCGTGGCTGCAGATCGCCTGCTGCAGCTCTGCAAGTTAAGACGACGCATTTCAACAACTTGATAAAGATAATATTAGAAAATACAAATAAAGTAGTTAGGCTTCTACCAAAATCAATATAAAGTTGCATGAATAATGATCCAGAAACTAGCGTCCTTCCTAAGAAAATAAACTAAAAGAATAAACATGACTGGTATAAGGTATCCCACCAGACACATAGCATTTACTTGCAAAACTTGAAACAACTTACTGGCAGGCGAAATAGGTAGAATCCTTGACCAGACGGAATTAGTGTCATTGAGGCAGCCAGGCTGCTTCATACCGCCGTTGGGGTAGAAATCTGCATGGCCTGGAATTAACCAACATATCTTTAGGATTTCGATCATGATATTATGACTGTTTGGTGTTATAAATCACATTATTGCAGCTCTTATTTTTGTCTCATCAGCGTAAACTTGAGTAAACGTTAAACAAAAGTTCACCTCCCTTCAGGTGTAGGCCTTTGCGTTTCCACTTGGGCACACGAGCTGTTGCGTTTTTGTTCGCGTTATGACTTCGATAAAAATATAATGACTCTCTGAACCAATCATTTTTTAATAGATGATGATCAAACTAATGAGTTCAAAAAATATTGGTGTGTACAAGTAAATACTTTTTTACTCTATGCGACCTAACTTACCAATAGGATCTGGCAGACCGAAGCCAAGTCTCTGTAGCAATCTGCCGTTAGTGTGTATGACGTCCACGAAGTCAGCATCGGTTTCGTCCAGACGTTCCACGCGACTTGTGGTGCGGAAGCACGGCTGGGCTGGGTCAAGGCCTAGAACAGATTTGTGAGATTATAGGTAAACTGTAGCTCGTATTCTAGCTTTGCTCTCTTTGACATAGCCAATTCTTAGTACTTAAACCATAGCAAATGAATAATGACAAAATCTATCCTATATCCTTCTCCGGCGAGTAAGGTGTCTCCATAAGAAATTTCGTCTAAGTCAGCAGTTTAAGCGTGGAATGGGAACAAAAACATGAACAACCGGCGTGGCGGCTGTGTTTCGCCGAGTGAGTGAGTTTACCGGAGGCCCAATCCCCTACCCTGTTCCCTTCCCTACCCTCCCTTATTTACTTCCCTACCCTCCCCTATTCCCTTCCCTACTCTGCCCTACCCTATTACCCTATTCCCTCGTAAAAGGCCGGCAACGTACCTGCAGCTCTTCTGATACTGCGAGTGTCCATGGGCGACGGAAGTTGCTTTCCATGAGGTGACCCGTTTGCTAGTTTGCCCCCTTTTTTCATAAAAAAAAGAACAAACAGACAACACTTTCGCATTTATAATATTGGTTATAGGTCCAGTGGTTGATGGCTAAATCTATACATATAATAAAACTGTAGAAATGTGAATTCTGCACATTGTGTCACTAGATCGCTATAGAAGCCAAAAATATGGTTAGTTTTTTGTCTGTCTGTCTGTCTGTCTGTCTGTATGTATGTTTGTTCCACTATCACACGAAAACTACTGAACCGATTTGAAAGCGGTTTTCGCAGATATATTTGTCATCTTCCAACTTAACATCTGGTGTATAAAAAAATTTCCCCCCACCCCTCTAAGGGGACAAAAGAGGGGTCAGATTTTGTATCAAACTTTTTTCTTTAACACGAAAACTACTGATCCAATTAGCATACGGTTTTTGCATACGGATTTCCAACTCAATATCTGGTATATAAACTTTTCCCCCCACCCCTCTAAGGGGACCAAAAAGGGGGTCAGATTTTGTATCAATTTTTTTCTTTAATGGTCTTAATTCATACTATTAACTGTATTTTCCAACTTAACATCAGGTGTACACAATTTTTCCCCCCACCCCTCTTAGGGGACAAAAGAAGGGGTAAGATTTTGTATCAACTGATGAAGTAGAAATACTTTAAATGGCAAAACAACGTTTGCCGGGTCAACTAGTTGTTAATAATGCACATTATTAAAAAAATTCTTGAAATCTTGATTTCTCATTTGCGTTATTATCAATAGTATAATATTTCTTATCTATTTAGCTTTAACCTTTTTATAATTACTGTATGTAGACCATAAGTATTATCTCCTATCTCATATCCTGTAACGTTCGACTGTATTATAAGTTGGTTTATTGCGTGCTTTTATAAAAATATTTCATTAGCAAAAGCAATCTGAACTTATTGAACCGTTCCCCCCTATAGTCTCTGAACTATGGCGATATGGATCCAAAATTACGAAACAAAGCCGAAAGTCATATAGAGTGTTAAAGATGTAATGAAGAGACCACAATAAGGTAAACGCAGAGAACGGACACGCTGTAGCTCCATGGACCGGCGATTTGAAGACGGTAGCGGACAGTATTTGGATGAGGTCTGCCCAAGATCAAGACGGTTGGCGCTCGTTTGGGGAGACCTACGTTAGACGGCAATAGGCTGATGATGATGAAATGTATCTTTTCTAAGTTTGAAACAAAGAATCAATCAACAAAAAACCAAGTTCAAATTCTTAGGAACTGCAATGGGGAAACTTGTTTTCAACTTTCAAGCAAAAGTTCTAATGACAAGTAATATAAAACAGTTCCGAGGATACCACTCACTACGAATTAAATGAAAGGCGGTGACGCATTTCGCGGTTAGTCCTTATATCACTGACATATTAAGGTGGGATTTCACCAAACACACATAAAACTTAGTTTTATAAAACTTAGTTCCCATTGAACGCGTTCATGCTGCGACGTAAATCTCGTTTAGTTTCGATTGGATTTCACAAACTTCTTTTGATCGCGATTATTAAATCTAAGTTTACGTGACGTCACGCGATTATTTTTAAAGTATTTTAATTTTCACGTTAATTTAACAAATAAAATTTTAAAAAATAAAATAAAATGAATATTTCAGGGGGGCTCCCATACAACAAACGTGATTTTTTAGGCCTTTTTTGCTCTATATCAAAAATGGCAACAGGTAGGTACTTGAATTTTTCACAAAATCCTTAGTTATATGTGTACTTTAATTAATATAATATTTTAATAATAATATTAAAATAAAATAAAAAAATAAGGGGGGCTCCCATACAAAAAACACAATTTATGGCCTAATTTTGCTCTATAATGGTACGGAACCCTTCGTGCGCGATTCCGACTCGCACTTGGCCGATTTTTTATTTCTTCTCTTCGAATTATAACTTCCTGATTTTACGTCAGGACTCAGGATGTGTGAACATCAATCAAAGTATCGACTAGCATTATGTCAAGTCACTCGGAGCAATATTAATCAGTATTAGCAGCCCCAGGTGGATAAACCACCATTAGAGATAATTACAACTACCCCTCACATGCCGAGTAACAATTAACTAAATTAATAATGATGAAATTAGGCTCACTTTGACGCTTTGCCTGAGCTAAGAAATGACTATGTTAGTAGGTAATTATTAGATAGGCTCCCCCGATGCCCGGGGAGCCTTTCGGTGAACATACCCCTGCCCCTTGCCCCGAGGGGGCGGGGGCTGCGTAATGCATTTCCCCTCCTCAAAAAAAAAAGGTAATTATTAGATTTTACACTTCAGTTTACTTGGTTTACACTGAAATGTGACGGGACGAAACACGATTTCACGATGCAAAATAATTGTAATGTCGAAGGACGTAACGCGGTAACGCCGCTTGTTATTTTTATTATTTTAACATCGCCGCATCGCGCCCTGTCTCGTTTCGGTGTGAACATTTTATCTTTTCTATTTTTCTTTTATTCTTAGGTAGAGCAAATATTGTTGAGTTAAAATAACATGGGTATTGGGTATTTAACTTTTGGGTATTTTTGGAACCATTTATCCAAGCACGCTTGCATATAATAATATTTGCAGACACAATTTTTAAAAATAAAAAATACACATTAAAGGTGTAGGTATAACTTTAGATATCAGGATAAAGCAAAACATGGCTGTGAAAGTTTGTATGCGGTTGATATCGGGGAAAACGTCGCGTCGTGTCCCGACTACCGTATTCACGCTGAGTTTACGTCTGGACCGGTTGCCAACTTCGGCATCTACTTACAAATAAAAAGTAGTTTTAAGTTGGAAAACTTATTTCAGTAGTCTAAACTGTATATTTAACAGGCAGACATACATCTCTCTTTTTTTAAATAAAGGGGCAAACGAGAAAACGGGTCACCTGATGGATAGCAACTAGCTCAAAGACACTTGCAACATTAAAAGAGCTGCAGGTGCCGCGTTGTCGGCCTTTTAAGAGGGAAAACGCTCTCTTCTTGAATGTTTGCAAAGGTTTGCAGGTCAATAGATATCTTACAGAAAGACAATAGTTGCTAAAAGACAATATACAGAAAAATCTTGCACTAAGATGATAGACAAAATGTTGACCTATTTATCACATTGCCTTTGCCTGAATAAATATCCATTGTAATTTCAATCCAAAATAAATTATTCAGGCCTGGATTGCCGCCGGAAGCGTATCGATTTCAAACGCTTAAAATAATTCTAGGATCACGGTTTGTATCCCAATTCCCAATCTTATCCTGATACTGTTGGTACAACTGCAGTGGTACAAAATTTAAAATCACTCAGTGAAACTGGAGGAACCACTTCCACCGACCATCAATGCAATATCCGCGTGCAATATCTACTAATAAGGTACAGCAAGCAGCACGTTGTTGGTCTAGACCAGGGGTTCCCAATCTTTTTCAACCCGCGGCGCACTTACAAGTCAATATTTTGTCACGGCGCGGCGCGGCGCGGCGCCCTACTCTGCCTAGCTATTACAAAAAGATACATAAATAAACACCTTTAAATTGATTATAGTTAGGTTAAGCAAGTGAATAATAATAAACAACTATGTATTTAATCATCAGTCTGCTTTGTATATTCATATTATAATTTTATTTAATATTTTTATAATATTTGTGGTTATGGATAATGATGGAGGATCGACTCACGACGCCCCTCTTGCCTTTCCACGACGCACCAGGGCGCCGCCGCGGCGCACAGTTTTGGAACCCCTGGTCTAGACACTAAACTCAAGCTACAGTTGGTAGCTAGACCAACAACGTGTCAGTTGTTGGTCTAGCTAGCTAACGCACTATCAGCTGTTCTCAAACCAATAATTACTACCCATCTCTTCTCTGATCTACCAATACCCTTGCCCCCGGGTGCGTGCGCCTGCCGCCTGCCCTGCTTACACCTTGCCCTTTGCCCTTGCCAAAGGATTTAAAGGCCCCTCTTCAAGATGGCCCAGCGTAGTGGGCCATCACGATGGGCCAGCGTGGGGAGGGCGTAGTGGCGTAGGATGGCCGATGGCGCCAGCGATGGCCGTGGAATGGCGGCGGTGTCGGTTTTTCGGCCGCACATCAAAGGATGATGGCCCAGCGATGGCGGTACGCCTCTACACGTTGGCGATACGACAGTCGACGCTTGACCGCGGTCGAGTGAGGATGTCGTAATTCGTATTACAATTTACGAATTTCATTTGAAATGACGAGTATGTGGTCTCTTATTGAATAAAGCTATATTAATATGATAAAGCCGAAAGTTTGTATGGATGTATGGATGTTTGTTACTTTTGTTACTCTTTTACTCAAAACTACTGAACGGATTTTAATAAAACTTTACAATAATTATTATAGCTTTTACATTAAATATACATAACTCCTAACTTTTTAAAGATAGGTACATGCTATTATTACATTCATCATTGTCATCATCATCATCATCACTACCATAAACCATTATTTTAATTTTAGTCTCGAAATAATTATTCGTAGAATTCATGAGAAGGTTCATATTAGGAGGTCATACAAAGTTCACCGGGTCATCCGGTGAAGTCATAAATTATTAAAAATGCACGTTTTGCATTGCCGCAATGGCTAATGCTTACACGTCCATCTTGAACGACGTTTAGATCACAACTGAACACGGCCATCATGTAGAGGCGTTGCGACCATTGCATGGCCATCGCATGCGCCATTCGATGGGCCAGCGCTGGCCACTGTTGTAGAGGGGCCATAAAAATCGAACATTATGCCTTCCCGGCTCTATTTTTGCCGAACGATGTCTAAATTAAGCATGGGACGTGTTCACATGGTCCTACCTGTAATTCTGCCTACAGTCCCGATGTGGTAGGAGACGTAGGACACGATGTGTGCGCCCAGGCTGTGTCCCACGAAGTGGAACTTCTTCACGCTGGCGCCCGTCGCTTTCATCAGCTGTTTCATGAATCTGCAAAAGACATAAAAAAATGTACTTAATAGATCAAACTGATTTTTTTCAGTGTGGGCTGATGATGATAAACTATTATAGCTACACAGTAGGCTACCGTGCGTTAGTGTCAGCTTTCTAACAAAAAAAACTAGATAAATTGATCGATATTGCTACGATGCCACGGACAGACACGTCAAACTTCACCCCTTTTTGTCAGGGGTTAAAAATAGCAGGAAACATAGAATAATTTTTACCCCACGACATCGGATCCGACTCGCCTGGTGTTGGCGACGGCGCGCCAGTATCTCCACGTGTTGCCGCCGCCGCTCCAGTCCACCGCGATCACGTTCACGTCGCTCTGATAGCAGGAGACATAGAATACATACCCCACGACATCGGATCCGACTCGCCTGGTGTTGGCGACGGCGCGCCAGTACTTCCACGTGTTGCCGCCGCCGCTCCAGTCCAGACATATAGAATACATACCCCACGACATCGGATCCGACTCGCCTGGTGTTGGCGACGGCGCGTCAGTACTTCCACGTGTTGCCGCCGCCGCTCCAGTCCAGACATATAGAATACATACCCCACGACATCGGATCCGACTCGCCTGGTGTTGGCGACGGCGCGCCAGTACTTCCACGTGTTGCCGCCGCCGCTCCAGTCCAGACATATAGAATACATACCCCACGACATCGGATCCGACTCGCCTGGTGTTGGCGACGGCGCGCCAGTACTTCCACGTGTTGCCGCCGTCACTCCAGTCCAGAGACATAGAATACATAAGCCACGACATCGGATCCGACTCGCCTGGTGTTGGCGACGGCGCGCCAGTACTTCCACGTGTTGCCGCCGCCGCTCCAGTCCACCGCGATCACGTTCACGTCGCTCTGATAGCAGGAGACATAGAATACATACCCCACGACATCGGATCCGACTCGCCTGGTGTTGGCGACGGCGCGCCAGTACTTCCACGTGTTGCCGCCGCCGCTCCAGTCCACCGCGATCACGATCACGTCGCTCTGATAGCAGGAGACATAGAATACATACCCCACGACATCGGATCCGACTCGCCTGGTGTTGGCGACGGCGCGTCAGTACTTCCACGTGTTGCCGCCGCCGCTCCAGTCCAGACATATAGAATACATACCCCACGACATCGGATCCGACTCGCCTGGTGTTGGCGACGGCGCGCCAGTACTTCCACGTGTTGCCGCCGCCGCTCCAGTCCAGACATATAGAATACATACCCCACGACATCGGATCCGACTCGCCTGGTGTTGGCGACGGCGCGCCAGTACTTCCACGTGTTGCCGCCGCCGCTCCAGTCCAGACATATAGAATACATACCCCACGACATCGGATCCGACTCGCCTGGTGTTGGCGACGGCGCGCCAGTACTTCCACGTGTTGCCGCCGCCGCTCCAGTCCAGAGACATAGAATACATAAGCCACGACATCGGATCCGACTCGCCTGGTGTTGGCGACGGCGCGCCAGTACTTCCACGTGTTGCCGCCGCCGCTCCAGTCCACCGCGATCACGTTCACGTCGCTCTGATAGCAGGAGACATAGAATACATACCCCACGACATCGGATCCGACTCGCCTGGTGTTGGCGACGGCGCGCCAGTACTTCCACGTGTTGCCGCCGCCGCTCCAGTCCAGACATATAGAATACATACCCCACGACATCGGATCCGACTCGCCTGGTGTTGGCGACGGCGCGCCAGTACTTCCACGTGTTGCCGCCGCCGCTCCAGTCCAGAGACATAGAATACATAAGCCACGACATCGGATCCGACTCGCCTGGTGTTGGCGACGGCGCGCCAGTACTTCCACGTGTTGCCGCCGCCGCTCCAGTCCACCGCGATCACGTTCACGTCGCTCTGATAGCAGGAGACATAGAATACATACCCCACGACATCGGATCCGACTCGCCTGGTGTTGGCGACGGCGCGCCAGTATCTCCACGTGTTGCCGCCGCCGCTCCAGTCCAGACATATAGAATACATACCCCACGACATCGGATCCGACTCGCCTGGTGTTGGCGACGGCGCGCCAGTACTTCCACGTGTTGCCGCCGCCGCTCCAGTCCAGAGACATAGAATACATAAGCCACGACATCGGATCCGACTCGCCTGGTGTTGGCGACGGCGCGCCAGTACTTCCACGTGTTGCCGCCGCCGCTCCAGTCCACCGCGATCACGTTCACGTCGCTCTGATAGCAGGAGACATAGAATACATACCCCACGACATCGGATCCGACTCGCCTGGTGTTGGCGACGGCGCGCCAGTATCTCCACGTGTTGCCGCCGCCGCTCCAGTCCACCGCGATCACGTTCACGTCGCTCTGTTCAAATATAGGAACATTTTCTGTCAAACTCTTCGTCAACTTAAAGTTATATATATGTCGCAGTCATCTAGTTCAATCTGCGGTTCGATTGAATGACTAGCGCATTCATTGAATGACTCCATTCAATTGAATGACTCGGCCGAACGTTGATTGAACAATCGTCACTCAACGTTCAACTAGTTAGCGATTTTTAACATAGCCCTTTGAAGAGAGCGGATATGAAATCAGTCAGGTAATTGAATGTATTTATTTTTAACGGAATAGGAAATTATAAGAACAGTATATAATTCTTAGGTAATTAATAGCAATGTATTTATTACTCCGTCTGTCCAATACGATTGGATTTGGTTAGGTTAGATGGCAAGGCGGGAGCGTAGCGCAGCGAAGCTCCCGCCTTAGCCATCGTGGTTATTTTTTTGTAAACCACCCAGAAGTAGCCGTCGCCTCATAATTGAAGTCAGTTTCTAGATTAACCTATTATTACGCCACCAACAAATACTTAAAAAAATCATAGCATTCCATTTAACGACTTCACTATGATGACGTTTAGTCAAGACGTTAAACGTTACAGTCAGCGTCTTGCCTAGTTGTCCTTCAGTCATTCAATAGAACGGTGTCATTCAATGAATACGCTAGTCATTCAATCGAATCACAGATTGAACCAGATGACTGCGACATATATATACTATCATTAAATGTCTTGGAGGCTGGAGCGCGACTGTTATACGCCATTTTTAAGTTTTTTTGGCAGGATATTATATTATTTTCAAGAGCGTTCTTGATTGTTTTACTTTTTGAAGTTAGCCAATCAAAAAAACTATTGAATAGGATATTATAAACTCTACTCTTTTCAAAAAACTCCGAAGACAATACACATAGGGAGGTGCTGTAGCTACCTGTTATAAAACGAAACCTAAACCAAAATCGCAAAAGGGAATACCCATTTATTTATATCATTATTTTTTTCTCACATTAAATAAAGTCAGGTTAATTACAATGTTAATTCACTTTTGTGCAGTTTCGCTGTGAATAAGGCTAAGATCACTCAGAATAAACAGGTTAGTACTTCCTTGCCAATACTTACTGACATAAGGATAATGGTAACAAAACTCCTTCGGATGAAGTTAAGGAAGTCGTTCAAATAATAATTAGTAACAAACCGGCAATAACATTTGAATCCTATTGGGAATCACCGGAGACAGGGCAAAATATTTGTCAATAATAGCTTATTACTCACTTACCTGAATCTAATATCATTTGATTTAAGCTCGTTTCTATTAAATCTAGTAAAAGTATAACTTCTCACATGCATAATAACAAATACAATTGCAAACAAACTAATAAAACAAAATAATAAATCTCTTTTGCACAAATTGATAAGGCAGCACATGTTTCTTTTATGGTAGGCAGAAATATATAAGCCGCGATTACCACTTTCATTCTGAATGTCTATTATATCAAAGTTTTACTTTTTAACCAAATCTTGAGCCTACTGAAAATTTCACAATTATTTGCTATCTCCTGAAGTTTGTGATTTCACCTACCATGTTTACTCATACTTTTCATATCTCCTTGTATTCCCCAAAATTCCCTTTTGAATCTTCTTGGATCCCCTGTATTTGTGCCCCTCTGCAAACTTACCCATTCCAAGAAGGCGTCTGTCATCTGGGAAACCCAGGAGGCGTTGCTGTGGCTCATGAAGCCGTGGACAATCATCACCGTGCGCCGATCAGGGTCGAAGTCCACCCACTCCAGGCCGAACTGTTTCCCGGGGTACACCTACGAGCAAGTATTAAAGTAAGATCGAGGCTAGTACATCTAAACAACACAAAAAATCTGGACAACCGGCAGCATGGTGATTATGTATCCTGGGACGGCTATTGTGATCTAGCTTCGACCGTACTCAGTGAAAGATAAAAAGACATCCATACTAATAAATAAATGCGAAAGTGTGTCTGTCTGTCCGTCTATGTTTCTGTATGTTACCTCTTAACGCCCAAACCGCTGAACCAATTTTGCTGAAATTTGGTATGGAGATGATTTGTCCATACCAATATTATAAATGCGAAAATGTGTCTGTCTATCTGTAACCTCTTCATGCCTAAACCAATTTTGCTAAAATTTAGTATGGAGATGCTTTCGAGTCCCAGGAAAGGGACATGAGACACTTTTTGTTCTGGAAAAATGTACGGTTCCCCCGCGATTAATGAATTTTGACGCAACGGAGTTGCGGGCGACATCCAGTAAAGGTGTAAAATGGTCAGGGGACATTTCTAAAGATATTTAGAAGAGAGTAATGCAACTGCGAGTTGCGATAAATGATGATAAAACTGAGTGCGCGGAAGTGTCCTTATCCCAAGAAAAATATGGAGAGGTGTAAAAGCATACTACCAGAGTACCCTGACCACTTTTTCTCGAAAGGTTTCGGCTTTTCTCCATTCTTTTATCTCTATAGAATTAATACAGGTAGATTTCCCCTTATTAATTACGTAACTACAACAAGGGTCTGTTTCAGCACTTACTGATAAGTTCCGGATAGGCTATCCATTACTTATCTGACAGATACTCCATACTTCATCTGTCAGATAAGTTTTGGGTAAGTACCCTATCCGACACTTAACTTGATACCTAAAGTAGGAGAATCTGTCAAAAAAGTTGTGGATAGCATATCAAGCACTTATCAGGAAGTGGTGAAACAGGCTCTAGTCGATTTTATTTCTTTCGTCATGTGCTAAGTAGGCACACTGAATTAAGATAAAATTAATATGAATAATAATATTATGGTATGAAGATAATTAGATGTAAATAGAAATAAATTATCTCGACGCGTCATCCTCTGTTATGGTTGTGAACATATCCAAGTTCAAGGTGGTTCAACAATGCAGCTGTACGTGCATAATAATGATAAGTGATAACACAATGCACACAAATCATTTTAGTTCACGTTTGCGCTATCTTTGCACAAATTCAAGTTTAATAGACTGAGAGCGAGTGCTCGGCAGACTAAGGGCCTGTTTCACCACTTCCTGATAAAGTGCCTGCAGATAGGCTATCCACAACTTTGTAACAGATTCTCCATACTGTATCTGTTAAGTTAAGTGGTGGATAGCCTATGAAGCACTTATCAGGAAGTGGTGAAACAGGCCCTTACAGTAAAGTAGCTAAATTCATATTAATGCCAAGTATACTGTGTGATGTGTCATCTGTTGTTGATGCAATGCAGGCATCCACTATTGAGAGAGTGCGGAACCCTCGTTGGGAACACTCGCTCTTAGATTATATAAATAAGGTTTTTGTACCTATTATTCCTTTTTTATCGTATTTTTTACGGCATAATATAATATTATTTTTTTACGACGAATGTATATTTTCTGATAAAAACAATCCTGTGTCATTCACCGGGACTTCCGAACAAACATCTCAATCATCCGTTCTGCGGCTTAAGCCTGAAATATTTTATAATAATAAACACTTTCGTCTTAACAAAAATAATCATACGGATAACTTAAAAATCAAACCTGCACTCTATTCCTCTGTTTCCTCGATGAGAAGTAGAAGTGAGTGTTGACATCGATGGAGGAGTCAGGTCGTGTGTTGAACAGACTCCACAGCCGCGCTGTGAGCGGGCCCAGACCGAAACAGTCAACTGACTCCGGCACTGGCAGTTCCGTGGTCAGCTCCTATGAAACGTTCCAATTTTAAAATTTAAAAAGTTTTTTTTTTTTAATATACATATCATCTATCGAGGCTTCAAGACTCGATAGATGATATGTATATTAAAAAAAAACTTTTTAAATTTTATATGCCGTTGGTAAGTACTATCCTTTAAAGTACCAACGTTAATCCTGACACCAGTCTGGGGCCTGGGCTAAAGTCAAACTTCGATTTATGTCTGAATGCTGTCTCATGTCTGTAATCTAGGTTTATCTGTTCTTTGTAATTATTATGATAGAGAAGACATGTTTTTTAATCATTAGCCTAGCCCATACCTATTCTACTAACACTTCTTTTTCCTGTACCTACCATTTTCATGGCCCATTTAATAAAACCCAATAGTTACAATTTTAGACACGTCAGATTAACCTTTAAAATAAAAATACCCAACATTTTCCTCAAAACCTAAATATAGATTGTCCAATTATAATTCATAACTTAGTTATAACGAATCGCATTTTATGAATGGAAACGATGAAAATTTAAAAAAAAACTTGCGGAAAACCTTCTCCGCAAACTTTTTTCATTAAAAAACTTTAGCCACCTCATTAACACAGTTTAAAGTTTATCAAGGCAACATTAACCCTTACTTACTATGTTTTTATCGATAAATTATTATTACATTTATCACACAATAATTTTAAATTATTATCCTTATAATGTCATCAACCCGTATTACGTATCCGGACGTAGCCCGTAGCTACAATGTCGTAGCCCGTAGCGGCCGTAGCCCGTAGCCCGTAGCCCGGAACCCGGCGTAGCCCGTAACCCGTAACCCGACGTAGCCCGTAGCCCGTAACCCGGCGTAGCCCGTAACCCGTAACCCGGCGTAGCCCGTAACCCGTAACCCGACGTAGCCCGTAGCCCGTAACCCGGCGTAGCCCGTAACCCGTAACCCGACGTAGCCCGTAGCCCGTAACCCGTAACCCGGCGTAGCCCGTAGCCCGTAACCCGGCGTAGCCCGTAACCCGTAACCCGGCGTAGCCCGTAACCCGTAACCCGGCGTAGCCCGTAACCCGTAACCCGACGTAGCCCGTAACCCGTAACCCGGCGTAGCCCGTAACCCGTAGTTTTTCCCTCAGGCACCCCTGAGGTCATATTCGTTATGGTGTTTTTGTGGTTGGTCAAAACTTACCACTATTTAAATTGATCCTGACGACACAGGAGTTGCAGTGGTGGGAAATTTTCCCGTTTTAATACATCGATCGTGGGAATCGCAGACACAATAGATTTTCAATTGTTATGCGACAGCCGGGTGCTGCTTGGGGATTGACGGCGTTTCTAAAATGTATGTAAGATATACTAGAAGTAGCACAGGCTTACCTCGGGACTAGCAGAGTCATCCGTATTGGTGTTGGTGCCGAATCTCGTCGCTGTATCATTGTCGAAGTTCAAAAACGTGTGCAGATCCTCCGGACTTATGTGGTTTTCCACTGTAACAAGAATATAGTGTTAGAAATAAAAGTTCTACGGGTAGCTTAATAACTTATTTGAACAAGATGACAGAAGTTGTTTTTATGGGCTTCTTATTAGCTTCACCTGTATATTTGTTTGTATCATGTTTGTAACCGACTTCTTTGGGCGCGATTTTGACCCACTTTAAACGATCAGATTTCGTTCAAACTTTGTAGATTTATCGAGGACCGATGACAATACACTAATTTGATATAATTATTCCATTTTTCAATTTGTATGTTTGTATGTTTGTTTGTAACCCTTCATATAAAAAGCGTGTTTTTAGTTTTTTTAACTATTACTTATTTTTACGGTGTACCCCGTAATATGCTTCTTTCCTTAAAGTATTCTGAGCAATGGAATAAGAAACTTTCAACGTACAGGGTAGAAGTCGGCAGTCGCGTTCGTGAAATTATTTTTTTTTAAGCTACGGCGCCAAAAATAAAATAATTATCATTTATCATCTAATGCGAGTTATGTTATTTCTGCAACTCTAATTCTGTGTTTTTGTATTTTTAGGGTTCCGTACCCAAAGGGTAAAAACGGGACCCTATTACTAAGACTTCGATGTCTGTCCGTCTGTCCGTCTGTCTGTCTGTCTGTATGTCTTGAGGCTGTAACTCAAGAACCGCTATAGCTAGAATTCTGCAATTTTCACAGATTGTGTATTTCCGGTGCCGCTATAACAACAAATACTAAAATAAAAATAAAATTAATATTTAAGGGAGGCTCTCATACAACAAACGTGATTTTTTGGCCTTCTTTGCTCGTTATCAATAATGATAAGAGGTAAGCACTTAAAACTTTCACGAAGGCCTTAAATATAATTGTACTTTAATAATTAATAATAATATTTAAATAAAATAAAAAATTAAGGGGGCTCCCATACAAAAACACAATTTTTGGCCTATTTTTGCTCTATAACGGTACGGAACCCTTCGTGCGCGATTATTTCTGTTGGATTATTGTAATCTTCTGATTTAAACAAATTCTCTTGTCACAGTGTTTGTGCGCGAACTCCTCAAAAACGGCTCAACCGATTTTAATGAAATTTTGTATGTACATTCATTAGGTCTGAGAATAGATTTTTATTCACTTTTTATATTGATACTAGAAATAATTTATGACAAAACAACGTTTGTCGGGTCAGCTAGTTTAAATATAGAAGTTGGGGTCAACACAATCACTTCCTTATACCTACGTAGAGAGCCACCGCCAGAACTATAACGGAGTTCACACACCAACAAACGTATGACACCCACTTTTCCACCATATTTATATAAAAAAAATCTTATTCCACAATTAAACAATAAAACGATATGTTACTTGTACGATTTGGCGACATTTGACAGTGAATCACATTAATAAGCCTACTGACCACTAATGAGTTAGCATTAACCTGGATTTGTATTACTGGTTCAAGGACGCAGACTCATGACAGACACGAGATAACCCAAGGAAAATTTGGTGAATTGGGAAAATTGTGAAAGCGATGCATGTTGAACACTGCATTTATTTTAATTCTACTAGATAACTCCCGCAAATTCGTTGCGCCAAAATTCGTTTTTCTCGCAGGAATCGTACATTTTTTCGGGATAAAAAGTATCCTTTGTCCTTTCCCAGGACTTAAAGTATTTCTATACCTTTGAGCAAAATCGGTTCAGCGGTGTAGGCATGAAGAGGTTAATAATTAGTATGGATTTGGCTTTACGTGGCTTTACTAAGATACAATAGTAATTTGTAAAAAACCTTTGAATTTAAAAAAAAATTGAATTTGAGACTGGGACCAAAGTCACTTAGAGGACGAAAATAAAACAACACCAAGTCTTGCTATTTAAGCATCCACTGACGAAGTGGCGAGTTATGACCGCTGGGAATTGGGATGCCACAAACCTGTGAGTGTGGTATAAACCGCCGATGTAGCAGTATACAAAGCCGCAGTTTGGCGTGGCGTCCTAGATGCAGAGGTCTTAGATTAGCTTAGCTTATTATGGATCACCGATCACACCTAAACGAGAGAATGAGAGCTACAAATAAAGTGGGTGCAGTCTTATTGTGGTTTCAAAAACCTAAATAATTATAATAAAGAACCGCGAACGTAGTTGGTAGGTCACAGATTTCTGTGTTTATATTTTGCAAATTAAAGCGTAACAAACTGCGTGAAATCGATACTAATTTTTAACTTAGCGATTAGATAAATGCGAAAGTGAATCTGCCTGTTACCTCTTCGCGTAAATAATTATTGCTGAACCGATTATAAAATTTGGTATGAAAAACGAAAATGCGTGTAGGTAGTTCCCGGCTCCCGGGAAAAAACGATCTAGATGATCTAGATCTCAGGAAAAAATATATTTCCTGCCGATAAACGAATTTCGTCTCAGCGGGAAAATTGTAATAAAAATTAATAAGATGACGTTTATTGGAATTAGGGTAACATTAATTAATTCTATTGACTTCTTAGAAAGGCTTAACAATATGCTATAATTAATTACCATCACGCTATCTAATTATCCATTGACCTTGCGAGTTGCGATACTGTGTCAATAGGGCAAACGTTTCCAAGACAACCTCTAACATCCCTTTTAGGTTCAATCATAATAGTCCCTATAGGCAGTATGCCGCGATTCGCGAAAAGTTTCTAAAGCACGCTATGACACTCGATTGCTAAATTCTATCGTTTACAAGGCAAAGGTTTGAATAATAGGTAATTATTTTATCTATGTCCTATGCCGAGGATCCACTTATTGCAGGTACTTATTGCATTGTATCCGAAGTATTGATCAAAGATAATAATTAATATCGCCGCAGACGACTTCAAGAAGTTCAATAAGATTAATAATTAGAAAAAAAAATCATATTGAAGGTATTGTAAAAAAACCGTGTGTCGGGAGTCGGGACTCGGGGGTCTCACAAAGAGACCCCGCCCTGTTATGTTTTTGTCTAGTTACGTCTTTTATTAAGTAATACTATTTAAATAATTACTAATTAAAAAATATTATGGCTATAATATTACTACATGATTGATACAGTGAATTACAGTGGCCTGGTAGATTCTCCTCAGAGAACAAGAATTTTGGTAGAATTATAAAATTATTGATCTAGAAAGCAAAATCATATGCATAATATCTACCTATTTAACAATAAAATATGATTAAAAAGGTTTTAGTACTCACATTCATCAGTTGTGACCCAATTTCTATAGGCAGCTGTATTGTAGAAACTCAAGTAGTTCAATGCTAATAAACAAAATATATTAATATTCATTTTTGAACAGTCACAAAGTGTTCCGATTTTGAAAATTTCAGATAAAGAACACGAAATAAATTTTAAATTTTAAATAACGAACAACTTTATATGCTACACGTCGGGCGGACCGACTGCAGACCGTAAAACATAGAGTAACTTATATATTTATCCGTAAAAATATCGTTACTTTTTTATTTTATAGCTCTATAAATAATTTAATTTTCGTAAGTTATTTTTATTTGTGAAAAAACAAATGTGAATTTGAAGCAGAATACGAGCTTTTGTTCACAACAACCGGGCTATGACTGAACGCCAGGAAGTGCCGGCTACTTTTATAAATGATAAAGGTATGAACGTTGTTTATATATTAAAATTATACCTACCTTCAGATAACTGGTCAGAGTGGATGTCCCCTGACTCCTGAGGTAAATTATTATAATTTTAATGAACTCGAAATGCCAACGTTTCGTACGCTATGCGTTGCGTGAAACGTGGGTTTTTATAATTTTATGCAGGTTATTCCACGTGTTCAGTCAGTCAGTCAATCAGGACTTGTAATTTTATATGTATAGATGTGGGTTTTCACATGGTTTTAACTGATCTTCATTATTAATACTGTTTGATTGTTAGCTAAAATCATCTCAGTGAAATCTTAAACAGAAACATGTTTAAGTTAAAACCGGCCAAGTGCGTATCGGCCATCGGGCCACGTTCAAAGGAATTTGAACGAAAAGTTCCTTAATATTATCTTTTAAGATCATCTCACAGTAATCGTTTTTATCCTCTATACACTTATAAATTAACATGTCCTGACTGGCTGATTCATAGACTGCACCTACCTATCCCTTTATTGATTGATGAAGTCCTACAGCTCCTACTTTTAATTGAATGATGTGCACTGTGCAGTCGCCAACTGGCAACTACTCCGACGTATCATAATAATATTATTCTTGCCTGAAGATCTATAGGAACACAACGGTTGTAAACTTGTAACTTGTAAGCCTAATGACCTTCCTTCCTTCGGGGATTAGGTACCTAGGTTGTAAACTTGTAATACAACTTCGGACATCTAAAGTCGACTCATAGCTTCATTGCATTTCATTGCTAATTCAAATGTACCATCGAGGAAATTGATTCCTAGGCAGTTATCGGACCTATGTCGTTTGGTCGCATTATGATAATTCAATATAATAATTATGGTTACGAATTACGATCTGCCGGCTGGGTTTTGACATAACGCGACCAAATTACGTTCGTCCGCCATCTGAATCAACTTCTCTGATAGTTCATAGTACCTGGATCCTGGATCCACTCCGTAGCAAGTGCCTCGGGTGGGCTAGGCCAACATTCTACATTACCTTTCACAAATCGTACACAAAAATACTTACCTATTCTTATTATCTGTGTCAAAAACATTTAGAAACATTATTGGCATTTGGCTGATAACTTAGGGTTGCCTTCCGTCCGGGTTTTCCCGGATTGTCCTAGTTTAGAGGGCATCCGGGGAGCGTCCGGGGAAGGTTTCATTTGTAGACAGAGTTTTAAAAAATAAAAAAAAATAGGCCGCCCGGCGGCCGGCCCGCGAGACACGCACTATGCTCGCACTCGGACTCCAAAATCCTGGGTTTTCACGCGTCTTGTCCTGTTTTCCAAATTTTAGAGATGGCAACCCTAGTGATAACTGATAACAAAAGTCAAAAGTCAAGTTTGTTTCGTTTTTCAGCGTTTTTCAACGCATTACGCATGCGCAAAGTTAAAAATTAGTGTCAGTAGTAATGTGCCAAAATCTGACAGATATTGATTAATAATTTAGCTCACAGATTAAGTATACATAGATGGATTCTTAGCTCGCCAGCGCGTGGCCATTTTATGCTTGTGTGCAATTGCTGTAGTGTGCGTGTAGGGATGGCGTATATCGATAAAAATATAAAATTAGACTACAGCTATCGACCAAGTCGACCATAATTTTATGTTATAGATTTTTAATAAACGACATCAAAAAAGAAGGTTATCAATTCGACCTGCATGTTCAATTTAGGATATATTATGCTCATTAAATTAGAAGTCGCTTTCAATTTGGTGAAAAGGTATTTTTTATCTATTTATTAAGTGTATGAAAATACTTAAATACAGGTGCAATTAAACCTTCCTGCCAAATTTTGATATATTGATCCTTGTTCAAAATAAAAATACACGTATTTAGTCTCAGTACTAAAATGTTGAGAAATAGCTTCCGAAAGTTATCCTAAAAAAACACTACAATTAAAATGGACACTACGCGTCGCCGGCGGATGAGTGGTGACGTGCCACCGCGCGCGCGCGCCTCCCCCCCCCCCCCCCCCCCACGTCACCCCCGCTCATTCCCACCGCCACGAGTAACCGTTCTACATCGATTTTAAATGGGATAAAATATGTCATTTAAAAAATAACACCCAATTTTTTTTGTTAAATGACCTCACCTAATGATACTTAAGCCCTGGAAAAAATTTGGCAGGAAGGTTTAATTGCACCCTGTATAAATAAAATATTTAAGTATACAACATGACTAGTGAGACATTACCGATACTTATGGAGAGTACTCTGTACTCGATTCTCATTTTAAGTAATAAAATTAGGTTCTTAATGTTTTTCCGAATTTCCCAAAAATAAATGCATCATGGATACTAAGTAAATTACGCGGCTAGGCAAGTAGGCATACTATGCAGCCGGTGCAAAGGCGTGCGCTACCAAAGAAACACCACACAACTACCCCTCCCGCTCGCGGTGTCCATGCGTTGGGTAAATAATTATTAAACTTTAAGCTACATTTACTCAGTGATCAATTGATATTATTTTTTTATATTATTTTTTTCCAACTAATATAATATCCAAATATCACGTCCTCGAGTATTGAACATGTCCACCAGTCACGCAGTATAATTACACAAATAGTTAAAAATATACATAATATGTATACTCCATAAGCCACGAAAGCTTATCCGGAGTGTAATAACTAATATCAATAAAATCAACAGTTTTTATAAAACACAACAGAAGAACAAATATTATACTTTATTAAACTTAATTACTATCAAGCAACAATTTTGTAGAATAACAATTATTATTATCAAAGAAATATAAGAATGTATCTCAGTCCTACTTATTTAAAGTAATTCCAAAAACGCTTAGGTGCATTTCTTTACCTATTAAAATATAATTATGTAATAATATTTATACAGAAAAAACTTAAAATAGATACTTCGACGCCCCCTGAATAATGATATTATAATAATAATAACCTAAGCGGGACTCTAGAGTCTAGACGATCAATTTTATTGTGCAATATAACGGTGTGTGCAATCAAAATCATAGAGCGTTAAACCAAATAATATTATTCTTCACTTTCAATCTTATTATCAAATTAATAATTGAAAATAATATTATCTTCACTATAGGTCTCTCCGTCACCACCATAATATTGAACTCTTCTTTAAGAGCATTCCAATAACCTGGAAAAAATAAATGGTTTAGTGTCAATAAATGTACTATACTACTACATACTATAAAATATAATATACATAATTCATAATATTGTATACGGGGCAATATGCTTTATGTAAGTTTTCCATGCTTCACCCATCCAGCCCCAAGCGGAACCCAGGTGCCGCATACGGCATAACAACTAAATATATATTGTGTCTGGAATACGACGATTGAGGTATTAAATGATTATGACTTTAGCCTTATTAAAATTTTACATTTTACTTATTAAAAAAGAATACCTAATGCCAGGATAAAATTTCAAAAAGTAGCTCTAAGTAACGAATTGAGTACTTACAGTGGGGAGGTGTGAGAGCTGTCGATCATGCAATAATTATTTTACTCTCCGTTACAATTTTACCTTACATACTCAGTAACTTGCGTTTGAAAAGATAATCCCAATATTGTGATGCCTTCTTATGTGAGTAAGGATTAAAAACTTGCATGAAACTTGCGTCTAAAATATATTTCTGTTTGTCGTCTATTTTGAAGCATTTTCAACCTGAAAAAATAAATCATATAATCCATGACATTATTTTTATCGATAAACTATACTACAAGTAAGGTGCATCCCTAAAATACACGTAAAAAACTATGCAACTTTTGTAGTCAAATTATTAATTAATGTGACATTTTTAGCACTAATGCCTTACATAACACGAATAAGGGATTATTAAACTTAAATATTATCCTTTTTAGCTGACAAAAATACCGATTGATAAGCCCATAAAACGTTGTTGAAAACTTACGTATGTAATGTTGAATCCACGTGTTTGAGGCATTCCTTGGCCGTTTTTATGGTTTACTAAATAGCGGAACCAGAAAACGCAAGATTATATTGCATTGAACGTTCACTAAACACTTTTATTACCACTTTTTAAACATGAAATATGCAGACCTACTCCTTTGTTATGTTCTACTAAGTGGGACATAACATTACAGGCTTTTGACGTTTACACACCGATAGGAGCTTTCTCTTTCACCCAAATTACTACATCGTTAGTTAGAAAGAGTAACATTATCAGCTGTCAAAATATAAGGCGGACTCCTATCATTTAACCTCATTGATTTAGCTGTTATTAATTAAATCCACCGAGCAAAAATCCGCGCCGATGCGCGCCGGCACAGTGGGCGATACGCGCATCCGCCTCCATACAAATTGTATGGCGGCGGATTTATGCGATGAGCCCCGGCACGCTGAGCCCCGGCAAGGCCCGTCTCAGTGTGCTCAGTCCGTTCAGTACTCAGTATCTTTGTTCAAATCACAGGTTCAAATATTATAATTTATATTTATTATTTACCGTTATATTTACCGTTATTATTATAACGATATTTTTTCGTTAAGGGAAATCGTTAAAAAAATTACTGTTATCTGGCTGCCATTATGAAAATAACGGTACGTAACGATATTTTTTCCCGGCAGCCGGCAGCCCAGCCTAGCCCATGGTTTTTACTAAAATTAAAAAAAATAGTAAGTACCATAGACGTTAAAATTATTTATACTGGCAATGTTTCGCACCATAGAGTATAGAAGTTTGTGTTCTCGTTTGTGATTGGTCCAAAAATATACCGTTGGAAAGAAATGCAACTGCCTTCATGTTCAAACGCTTGGGCTTCGGCCGTTAGAAACATTCGTAAATTTGTCAACAAAAATCATTACGGCGGTCACGTTATTGTTATTTAATTTTACTTTAATTTATATTTTTAAGCCAGTTTATAATGACATCGATCAAAGAAGATGAAAAGAAAGAAATTCCGCAATTTATACACGATCCGCAAACAAATAGCACATATCAAAGACTGAGGTTCTTCGGCAAGGTGAGAAAATTTTACTGTACCTAATTAATAAACTTTCGAGTTAAATTAAATAAATCTTAATTACGTTATGGTAATAGAATCCAGAAATTTACCTAAAATGAATTTTCGATAGAAATATTAAATTGTAACGGACTAACCGTTCACACTAAAATCCAAATGTTGATGCGTGGTTGTCCGTCTTCATGCCTCTTTTGTTGTAAAATAGTTTCTTTGCCAATACAAATTTAATAGTACTTTTATCATAACATCATATTTTGTGTCTCTTTCACAAATTTAAAATTCATAACTGTTTTAATAATTTTAGGGTGGATTCGCAAAATGTTATGAAATACAAGATCTCGCCACAAACCAGATTTATGCTGGCAAAATAGTGTCCAAAACGCTAATGGTAAAATCCAGCCAGAAAGAGAAGATGGCTCAAGAGATCTCTATACATAGATCACTACAGCATGCTCATGTTGTTGGATTTCATGGTTTCTTTGAAGACTCGTTGAACATTTATATTATTCTTGAGCTATGCAAGAGACGGGTAAGTGATGAACATGTACAAGATCCTTACACTTTACCCTAAGTCTTGGTTCTATATTATTTGTTGCAAGAAGTAGTAGTTGTAGTCAGAAATTTGTAATTACTGCACTTATTAACTTGCACAGATTTTGACAGAAAATATAATAGTCCAAATCTCGATTGAGTAACTATTAAAGTGATCATGAAAATATGTTTATTGGGTGCTGCCTTATGTGTATGAGTAGTTAATATTTTAAATCATGATATTCAAATTACAGTCTATGATGGAACTGCACAAGCGTAGAAAAGCGATAACAGAACCGGAAACAAGGTTCTACATGCACCAGATTCTGCTGGGAGTGCAGTATCTGCACCGCAAGCGCATCATACATCGGGACCTGAAACTTGGCAATCTCTTCCTTGACGATGACCTGCATGTCAAGATTGGAGACTTTGGTCTTGCCACCAAACTTGAAGTAGAAGGTTAGTAGTTTGAATATCTAGCAGCTTGTTAAGACTAAACTTTTTAACATAATTTGTGCTATATGCTGTCTACACACCAAAGACGCCGGCGGCCTCATTTTGAAACAAGCTTTGTCAAAATTGTTTCAAAATGAGGCCGCCGGCCGCAACCCGGTGGGTTATGCCGCCGGGCCGACGACTTTGGTGTGTAGACAGCTTATGAACAAATTATGTTAATAAATAAATATTATGATAATGTGTCTGAATTTTATTATGAAGTATATTATGATACTTTCAGGAGAGAAAAAGAAGACTCTTTGTGGCACCCCAAATTATATAGCACCTGAGATTTTGACTAAAAAAGGACACTCTTTTGAAGTAGATGTGTGGAGTTTGGGATGCATCATGTACACATTGCTTATTGGAAAACCACCTTTTGAGACATCCACTCTGAGAGATACTTACAAAAGAATAAAGCAATGTGAATACAGGTAAAATATTGTTTCTAAAGCAAATTATTACATAGTTTCTGAAGTATTTTTTAAATATATAAACAAAACCTCCGAAACCAGGCATCTGCTAACTCACTTGCAGTTATAAGATAGGGTTATGAGTTGTCATAATTAGTGACATGTTTTATATTTAATAATAAGAGAAATAAAAATAAACTAAGCCTTAATTCAGACACTTACATTTTGTTTCTTTTCCATATATAATATACTTTATACATTAATTTTTCTCAACTAAATCTGCTTATGGCAAAGGCCTCCCCTAAACTCTCCCACAATTGTCTATCCATAGCCTTCCTGCTCCATGTTGTACCTGCTATTGCTTTTATCTCGTCCTCCCATCTTTTCTTTTGCCTTCCTCGTCTTCTTTTTTCCTTCTCGTGGGTACCATAGAGACATCTTTGGCCCATTTGTATTTCCTATTTCTTATAATATATCCTATCCATATTATAATATTTATTATTATTGGTTGGACAATAATAAAAGTTACTTGACTATAAAACATGATTTATATTTTACTAAAGTGAGTTTTAAGTATGAAAAGTGGAAAATAAATTGTGTATTGTCTAGTGATGGGGTAGATATTGCACTACAGATATGCTTTGGTGGGCCCTGGCATGCGATTGGTAGCAGATTTGCACAGGCTGTTGTCGACGATAACACAATCAATCAGCGTTACAGGTTAACAAATAATATGTTAGGTGACGGGTTAACTTGGAAATGTTATCATTTGTGATAATTGTACTGCTTTTGTCGGATAATCAAATGTTTGTTTATAAGTCCATGTCAATCATAATAATCATTAAAATTTACATTACTACCACAGTATCACTGTCTTTGACTGTCACTCACATTTCTATAATTTAATAAATAGTTATAGTTGTCAGAGGTTCAAAATTTATTTTGCTCTACAAAGGTGAAATCATATCAGTGTGTAAACATAGTTAGTTCTATAAGCTTGAGACTAAAATAAAACTGTTTACAGGATCCCCTCATCGCTGCGAAAGCCGGCGGCTTCAATGATAGTCCTGCAGTTGCAGTCTGACCCCTCACTCCGGCCGTCCGTTGACAAACTCCTTCAACATGAGTTCTTCACGTCGGGCATCATGCCCGCTGCCCTGCCGCTCTCTTGCCTCACCACTGCTCCACGTACCGACCAGCTGGAGGGAGTAACATTGAACAGACGTCCACTTAATGAAGTTAATGCTAATGGTAAGATATTTTCATTCTGCTTATTTTTTGTTAAAAAAAAAGTTTAAGTTCTTGACTGTATATACATACCACATAAATGAGACAAAAGATATTAGTTAAACTAAAATGCTTATAATGTGTGTTACTTTTGTTTTTTGTTTGCAAATTGCAGTTCAGAATAAACTTAAGAAGCATGTAGGAAAATGACAAATACAACAAAATTCACTGCATGCTCTCGATTGTTACATAGGTAATTTATAGATTACTAATAATCTCTAGGTATATTATATAAAAAAATGAATCCATATTCGTGTGGTCACGACATCACGCGTAAACGGTTGGCCCGATTTTGCTGAAATTTAGCATAGAGATACTTTGAGTCCCGAAGACCAACTAAAGATACATTTTGTCCCGAAAAAATGTATGGTTACTGCTCAATATACTTTTATGATTTGCGCGTAAACTATTCAATCGATTTTGATGAATTTTGGTATGGAGATACTTTGAGTCTCAGCAAAAGACAAGGGATACTTTTAGTCCCGTAAAATGTACGATTCCCGCACAATAAACTTTTATGATTTGTGCCTAATTTATTCAGTCTATTGTGATGAAATTTGGTATGGAGATACTTTGAGTCTCAGGAAAGGACAAGGGATACTTTTTGTCCCGGAAAATGTACGGTTCCCGCACAATAAACTTTTATGATTTTCGCCACCAAAACTATTTAATCTATTCTGATGAAATTTGGCATGGAGATACTAATTTTAATCTTTTTTTTCTTAATTATGCCAACAGACAGGACAGGTCAGGTCAACTAGTAATATATATATTATACTGCGTGACTGGTGAGAAATGTTCAATACTCGAGGACGTGATATTTGGCTGTTATATTAGATGAAAAAAAAAATATAAAAAAATAATATCAATTGATCACTGAGTAAATGTAGCTTGAAGTTAAATAATTATTTACCCAACGCATGGACACCGCGCACGGGAAGTGTAGTTGTGTGGTGTTTCTTTGGTAGCGCACGCCTCTGCACCGGCCGCATAGTATGCCTACTTGCCTAGCCGCGTAATTTACTTAGTATCCATGATTCATTTATTTTTGGGAAATTCGGAAAAAAATTAAGTACCTAATTTTATTACATAAATATAATGAGAATCGAGTACAGAGTACTCTCCATAAGTATCGGTATTGTCTCACCAGTCATGTTGTATATATAATTTAAAGTCACCTTGGTAAAACTATGTAAAAATTCCTAAAGTTTCATTCTAAACTAACTTCTTAATTTTTTATATCCTTTAACTGTAAATAGAGCCTGACCTGTGTACTTGTTATATTTAAATTTCATAATATTACTATGATGGTTCAGGTAACATCATGGCAGTGGATTCGCCTGTAAAGCGCGCGCTGCCCGCCGAACTGCGCTCGGTGGAGCCCACGTCACACAAACAGAATCTCATAGCGCTGAGAGATCAACTCGCTACATTACTTACTAGCAAGGTATGTTAAAATTGCCCTCTGCAGTGTAAAAACTTAAGCAAATTATTCATTTAAGCAAAACACTGGTTATAATATAGACTATCCTTGCAACTTTCGAGGTATGACAGCCTATTTATAATATTATATTATAAACATTTTACTTGATTTGAACCTAACAGAGAACCAAACTACATATTATATGTATATAGAGAGACACCCAGTGGGCATGTAAATTTTCTGGTATCTTCGAGAAAGCATGCCATATGCCGTATACGCGCTGCCCGTATTTGGTAGTGACTTGCAAATAGTTTGAATATAATTGTAACATATAGATTTTAAAAATAATTTTATTTCTATACCAATATAGATTTGAACAGGGTTTGAGGACAGCCATTGTTTTAACCCTTTCTTAAGGGTTATTCAATAGATTAACCTTAATTAGAACCAACATGATCCCCCTTAATAAAATGTTTTCATGGTGAATAACTATAAAAGCTCTGTTCGTCTTTCTGGCACATTGAAAACGTCACATTAAAACACACTGGAATTTGAATTGTCGCTGCATAAATATTTTTATTAGGGTAAATAGATGAATAATACAAAAACCAATGAGTTTAATTTACTTATACATTCTCGTGTTTTAAGACTATCACAAAATGTATTTCAGCTGAAATGCCGTCCCGAATGTCTGAACGACGACATGAGCGATCCGGCCGCTCAGCCGCTGGTGTGGGTGGGCAAGTGGGTGGACTACAGTGACAAGTACGGGTTCGGCTACCAGCTGTGCGACGAGAGCGTCGGCGTCATGTTCAACGACACCACCAAGCTCATCATGTTGGCCAATGGAGTGTGAGTACCATGGTTGCATATATACAGCGACGATACCAAGGGATAAAATTAAGGTCCAGTAGCTGTTAAACATGTCTTAATCTAATTATTCCGTCTTCTAACTTTACGGGCTTACCTCATACGATTTCATACAAGGAATATTTGGCCATGACATCTTGTCGCGTAGCGTAGCAGCAACGTAGAGTCGCTTTAGTGGTGGTAGGCCTCATTGCTGACATGCTGACATACAAAAATATTGTCGTTGGTATCATGCAATTTTATTATTTATACTTATCATCTACATCCAAGGTTTTTGTTTACATTTGAAAATAACCATTTGTTATGTTTTCCAGAAATGTGCACTACATTAACAGACAGGGGCAAGAGCAGTATGTGACTATGCGGGAATACCCACAGGAGCTTGACAAGAAAATGAAATTATTGACATACTTTAGAAGATATATGACAGAACATCTTATGAAAGCTGGTATGTATTTCATGCAGATACTTTGCACATGGCCTCACAGGGATCATTGGTTAAAGAGCGGCACATTTACCCTGGGAATTCCGAATTAATAGTTACAATAATGTCAAATGCTTCTCTGCTAAACACAGATGTTTTGTTTCAAAACAAAGGCAAAGGAATGTATCAACATTCCCAAGAAAAGCATATTTGTTTGGAACTATGCTAACTCTCCTTTTTTATCAAAGAAACTTTTTTTAATTCTGAAAACTAATATCACGAGGAAGTCTTATTATTGCAACATTAACCCCGCATTCCACTTGATATTAAAAACAATCAAAACACTCAAAATAGGAGGCATTATGAGCGTTTTGGCCGTTTTTAACATCAAATGGAACGCGGGGAATATAGTAAGTTAAATAAAACAATATTTGAATTTCAGGCGCCTCAGTCCCGGTGCGAGAGAGTGATGGACTATCGCGTCTGCCGCATCTGCACCAGTGGTTCCGGACGACGCTGGCGGTTATCATGTACCTCACTAATGGAACACTACAGGTAATATTATGCTACACGTCTTATATAATTACAGTAGTAATTGTAGTAGTTGGTGTTTTAGTTTAGGCATATTTTCCGATAAGGAAAAATGACTACAGCTTTATAAGATCTAGTTACAACTTATAAATGCCTGTTGTTGAAATATTAATTATTTTATCAATGTTTCTTGGCATTCGCCAATCGTTTCTTATGCAAATAGAATGCTCAAAGAATGATATTTTTCAAGTAGATGAATTTACCGCTGTTACTTTTTTATTACAACAGCAACAGCTCAATATTTATGTTTTATTTCTAGATAAACTTCCAAGACCACACGAAAATAATACTCTGCCCCCTTATGCAAGCGGTGACTTATATAGACGTCGACAAGAACTTCAGAACATTCCGTTTCAGTACAATAGAGGAGCACGGCTGTGATAAGAAACTGTACACGAACCTAACATACGCCCTAGAGAAACTTAACAGTGTATTAGCTAATAAAATGTGCTAGTCGACTGTTATAGACACCGCGGGAGTACATGAATGTTAAATGAATTAATTCCACATTGGACTGGAATGATAGTGTACTGTGTAGTTAAAGTATATTTAACAAATAGAGATGTTTCTTCTGGGACGAATAATCATAGCAATGAGATTAAAACTATGAAAAATTTACCAACATTGGACATTTCTAATCTTAGAATAAGCTCTTTAATATAAACAATTCCACTTAATATAAATTAGCTATAATAATCATCAATTCACAAGTCTTGCCTTTTGGTTTTCGCCGTAAGGATTTATAATAACATAAACCTATCCAAAGTGGTCACCCATTAACATAGACATTATGCAAGACTTTTGGCTATTCCCTTTCCAGACTTAAAATGAACTCCTAGTTTAACCAAATAAGCCTGAGACTGGGATGGAATAAGATAAAACAAAAATTCATATTATTATCTTGAACTCTTAAGGGAGCGTCAGGCGTGATTTCCCAAACGTTACAGCAGAAAACACGCACGTCTGAACGCGTCGTAATTAGTGTTGGACGTATGTTAAATTTGCCATTAGGATTTCGCACCACGACTGAGCAGCCAGGTGCTAGCAGTTTTAATCGTAGTTTTGAACTTTTTATTTTGTATGTTATAACTTTTATAATAATTATTATTTCCGTGCTTCAGTTGCATCGGAGTTTGATTCCCTACCACATTTTAAACGTCTGTGCATTGGTTTAAACTTAAACTATCCCTGTACAACTTAAAGTTCTTTTATACCAAAGCTTTTTTTTTCCTTAGCCTTTTCTTGTGTTCAGTTGATACATAAACTGCTCGACATAGCTCTCTGCCTTCATTATTAAGCAAATGCAAATGGCACTGTGTTATAATATTTTGTACATTGATTTTAATGATTTAAAAAAATAGTTTTTCAGAAGTGCCTTACACAAAAATATGAATGATAATATTTTGTTTTTTTTTTTCACTGTACCTACTCTCATCTAAGACAGTATTAATATTAGTTCGATGCTCTTGAAGCACTAATATTTGTAAACTTTGGAAGTGTGTTACATCACACACAATTTGACAATAAAGTTTTTAGTAATAAAAAGTGTTTTAATTTTTTTTTATAAAATGTTTTTACCTTATGGACGCTATAACAGAAAAATTTGCAGGTCGGATGTCTGTCAGTACGAATATCGATTTTATGGACATTAAAATAACATTGGTTACGACGCTCTCCGCGTTCTTGATATGGCGAAAATGTATGAAAAAATTTGAGAAAGTTTCTTATTTTTCTTAGAAATGGAAAAGTTATTTATTTTTATATAAAATAAAATATTTAGCTATTCGTACAGGGCCGGGGACTAAATAAGCAACATTTTTTTGTAAGTATATTTATTTTCCTTAGTTCAGTGTATTTAGCTATATTGGACACTGGTTCCTAATAAGACCCCATTTTTTTTTATATTTTGCGATTATTGTGATGGTTAAAACGTATTTTATGTTAAAATTTTGTATGCGGATATAAAATTTTTATGGTATAGACGTGGAGATGAATATAATATTATAATCTTTCATTTGAAACCAACATATCCTCGCAGTGTGACTCCTAATTCTTTGAAACTCGCTGATATTTTTGTGAAAAAATGTGATAGCGTCCTTAAATTATTTATTTTACATAAAAAAACTGTTTGTACCTTGACCCATTGTGAAGATATTCAAAATCCTGCTGGGGTAACGTCTGACTGATCTCGAAGACTACTCGTAGAAAGTCTACAATTTTCGGCACACGAGTAATCGCGACTTTGCTTAAATTAGCGCTCCAATGAAAAATAAAGTTCTAGCTTAGAATTTCGAGTATAGCACTGAGTTACTACAATTTTAAAAGGGGGTAATACAATAGAATAAACTACACAACATGGTAAAAATTCATTTAATTCTAATTTGTAATAAATAATTATAGTTCGGAATGAATGATTTGTTGGTGCGGTAATGCTTCACTGGGGTGTACAAAGAGCCCTTCCTTGGCCTGCCAGTCTGTGTATGCACCATATTGTGAGTTCACTCCTACAATCTCACCCTGTCCACTGATCGGCCTTCCAAATGTTCTTCCTGATCCAGCCAAATACCTAAAAATATAATTTGTTATTTATAAACCAACTTAGCTAGATACACTGTTTATTAAAATCTTATCATTTGTGCTATATGTACTGTACAATAGTACTAAAAGTTATGTGGGAGCTAAACAAAATCAGCTGCACTGGATTTTTTGTGGTGCTCACTGGAGAGAAATGAAAAAAGTAAGAGAGTAGAGGCAACCACCCAAGATCTTGGGATAGATTTTGCAATCCATACTAATATTATAAATGCGCAAGTGTGTCTGTCTTTTACCTTTTCACGACCAAACAGCTGAACCGATTTTGTTGGGTATGGAAATACTTTAAGTTCCAGGAAAGGAACTCAATATTTTATCACGTAAAAATGTACGGTTTCCGCGCGATAAACGAATTTTGGGGAACTGAGTTGCAGGTGTCATCTAGTAAATAATAAAATCCATAATACATACGCAGCTGTATCCACGTGTCTCAATTTAACTGGTGTGTCCCTTCTCCAGTAATCATTGTTGCAGACCACTGTCCAGTTGTCTCCGCTGTCACCTTCACCATCTTCATCACCATAACAAGACACTTCTTGATTAGCAGAAAGTGGTGATGAGAAATAGTGGGAGTGGAGGTTCTTCTTTGTAGCTATATGCTGGAGACGGATATTTGTATTGCATTTGATTGGTGCTCTAAAACAAAAGAACAATATGAAATGTATAAAAAGCTAGTCATAATAATATATTATATAATATAATTTAATATCTATGGACGCTTCACACCACGTCAATCTGGCCCCGTGGTAAGTACCTGAAGGACTTGTGTTACGGGTACCAGACAACGGAAATATATTTAATACTTTTATACTATACATATATTTAAGATTTTTATTATATGATAAATATATTTAATACACATCCATGACTCAGGAACTTTGAAAACTTTTTGTTCCGTCGGCGGGAATCGAACCCGCGACCCCCGGCTTAAGCTACCAACGTGCTATCCACTGAGCCACAGAGGTCGTCAAATATAATAATAATTTGCGATTAAACTTTTAAATAAAGAATTTTTAAACATTTAATGGACAAGAATTTCGACAACATTTTTCTAATTATTTTGTATAAGAGGTAAAAACTGAAGTGCTACTTGAAATATAGAATATACTACTAATCTCTTTAACAACAAATTTTCAATTAAGACGTCTGAATATCATAATTACTACCAATACAATGTTATAAAATATGAACAGTACACTGTACACACCCCCTTTTACAGGATTCTCCCATAGCCGGTCGAATTTGCCAATGGCTATTATAGTCGTCAGAAACATCCACCGCAGTGACTGACTGCTGGCCAGACCCAGATCCATACTTCACGTCGTGTGAATGAAGCCGCAATCTCAGATCACTGTTCATCAACTTCAAAATTGTACCACATGTTACAAATTCTGCTTTGGACGCTGGAAATAGTTTTAAGCTTCATTAGTAACATATAAAGGTAATAAAAGTCCACCGATAATATAAGGCCACGTAATTGCAAGGCAAAACACGATAAGCTTCGCGGCCCATCGATGAAGTAAAAATAATCAATGAAAAAGTGCGTACCTTCAGAAACTTGTACGATCCATAGAAAGATAATAAAGGGAGAAATAACGTTTATAAGGCTTTTCAAATTTGTAAGATCCATTTTTGGAGATATTTCTATTTTGAACGGTATGATTTGGAAATGAAATTTCGATTTTCGGGCTCAGTTTGACAATAAATTGACATTTGTCAATTGACAGCTGCACTGCCACTGTCTATGCTCTATGGTCCTGTAGATTTTTTAATGTTTCAGTTCTACCTTACTAATTTGCCAGCCGCCAGGTATTGTCACTTGTCAGTAACTCAGTACCTAAGTAGGCTACTAGTAGTAGTAGGTACAGGTAGGTAGTAGGCTACTACCTACCTGGCAGCTGGCAAAACAATGTCGACTTTATATTCTGTGGATGAAAAAAACAGTTGACAGCAGACAGCTGACTTTGACATTTTGTCATAATAATCTTTTTTATTTTCTCAAGCTATAAGTACGTAAATAAATAGATAAAATATATCGTAAAAAAAGCAAGTAATTTTTAAATTCTCTCTTACACGGACACTTATTGCGTTATAATAATATTATCCTGTTTCAAAATGGATGGTTGTAATACACCAGTTGCATCGGAGAAAGGTACATCTGTTACTTGTATTGTTTTCGTATAATCTTATCTTTGTTTTAATTTCTCGTGTACAATTATTCCAGCTGCATATGATCCTGGGTGGAACGACCCACCGAGTATCGCGTATAACGCGCAACAAACTACTCCAAATAGGCCACGGAATTTTCTAAATAAAAGGGTGGCATTTCCCTTGTCTGGCAATGCTGGCAATCCAGTTTCATCACCACCAGTTAACCTACCCCCTTTACCAGGTGCAACACTACCACCACCAATTGCTACAAGTGCAGTTCCTAAAAATAGTGACACAGTGCAAGTGGATAGCAATACGCTTGTAGAAGTAAAATATATACTGTCAAAGATACTAGAAGACAGCAGTGAGCTGGGCTCAAAAGTAGAGAGTGTTAAAAAGAAACTTAGCATACTTGAAGAAATGTGGGCAAACGGGAAATTAAATACCCAAGTACAGATTCAAATGAAAGATTTGGCATATGGTAAGCAAGCCACATAAGATGAAAACTGCACTATTGTAAATATGATACTTTTACTTTTGATTGAAAATACACATTCTTCTTTTTAAAGTCATAATTTTGAGAGAATGCAGTTAATTACCTTGGTATTTGTTTACACTCTACATTACTTCCACTTTCCTTTTTTTTTCAGCTTTAAGAGATGATGACCCTAGTAAAGCAGACATCATACACAAAGCTCTGATGGTAGACCATGTCAGTGAGGTGAGCAGTTGGATGCCAGGGGTTAGGCAACTGATATACAACTGTCTTGCTCGCTCGGAGCTACTGGCCATAGATAAAGACGAATAATTATTAGTGTGCAATGAAAAGTTCTGTTAAATTCATGAATGTAGAAAAAAGGCAGACGGAGTCATGTTATACACAGCACTGTGTCTTAAAGCTGTCTACACACCAAACCGGGTCATGCCGCCAGGCCGGCGGCTTTGATGTGTGGACAGCATCAGAGTCGGCCAGGCTGACTGCATGGACACAGTCCGCACGCACACATTCTTACATTAGTCCGGCCATTTGACAGGCGTAAGAATGTGTACGTGGCAGACTCTGAAGATACAGTTCTGTGTACATAATTATAAGACTCCGTCTGCCTTTTTTTTTTATGTTCATTGTTAAAATTTCGACGCTAGATGAGAATGACAAAATGTGAATGAAGCTTGCTTGATGAGAAGAATAAGTCATATGTTAAGCCATTTGTGATGATTTTCCTAATTCTTTAAATAAAATTTACTATATTTTATGGTACTTGTCTGCATTGATTTAGTGATTATGAAATCCTATACTCTGTATATATTGTACAAAATATGTTTAAAAGATACTATCATTTGTATATTATTATGTATTTTGCAATTTGCAACAAGTTTTAGAAAACCTACCTAGTATTAGGCTACAATTTACAAATACAAATATATTTGTTAATTTACTTATTTTCTAAAGAATAGGCTACTTGACCTATATTCAATTTCATTGAACAAATGCATATTTCTAGTAGAACTTGGCGTAGGAAACCATATTTCACCCTTATCATCAAATAAAAGCTTATGATTGATAAATAAAGTCGATTTGAAAATATGATTTTATGAAAATATGATTTGTACTGACTAAAACGCTTTTGCAGTACTTCCGATTTGGATGTGACGTCATCATGTTCGTAATTTAATATCTTTTATTTGTCGCGCTCGTTATGTGTAAGTTTATTTGTACATAAATAATAAGAATAAGCCTAGAAAGATTTGCAAAATATATTTTCTTGAGTAATTCAAATAAAACACCAGTTTTATATATTATCTCCATTTATTGTAGACGGGAAATGAAATGGCCAAAACTTTTCTCCAAAAGTTTTCAACATTACAAATGATTTCTAATTTCTTATTCAATTCTTTTATAATTTTTGGGCACCTAAAGACTCGTACATTTAGCACATAAAAAAATGTTAAATAAAGAGACTCTAAAATACAAACAGTATGACGTCACACTATGGCGGACAGTGTTTTCGGCGCCATTTATAAGGCGTATTTTTCAATCAACATTTTTATGGGTTTTTACTGTGTAAAATAATAAAATATTAGTTTATTTCGTGAAAATTAATGATTAAGAAGCGATTAGCATGAAGAAAAAAATTAGGTCAAGTAGCCTATTAGGCATGTTGAAAAATAAACTATCTTACTTAAAATAAATGTTTATTGGTTATATTTACATTTAGCTTATTACTATTGTCACATTCTTTACATGTACTTTTGAAGTATTATTCATCTCTGAAAAATTTTAATACAATGTAAACTCAACATAACATTAGGTAATGTTAATATCTTATGTGAGATCACTCTACATTAGTACAATACAAGGACTTTATTTGGTCTAAATTAGACCAAATGATGTCATTTTGTAAAGTGTCATTTGAGGGAAAGCTGCTGTCTCACTTCCACGCGCCAAAACATCCTGGTAGATCTAGATTCCACAACTACAGTATATACCATATTATCAGTTAAGCTAAGTTTTGTTTTCCAAAACATTCTTTTTCACAACAACATTTCCTCAAATATTCTATTGACGTTACAGCCTTTACAATCTTTTACTCAATTGCTTTGTTGCTCAATTTGTATGTATACCTGAGAAAATTGGTTCCTAGGCAGTTTGTTGACAGACCTAGACAGACCTATGTTGTTTGGTCGGCTTATGTCAATTCAATGTTAGCTGTGATCGGTCGGATGGGTTTGACGTAATGCAACCAAATTAGATTTTTCGAAACCGGTCGTAATTAAGTGAAATTTGTAAAAATTTATGAATATAGTGGAAAAAGTGCAAGTATTACTGTGTTTTATTTGTGTCTAAAATGAATTTCCACCAAGAACCGACAGTACAATCAATTACATATAACAAATTAGGTCCGTCATCTGCCTAGAAATCAACTTCTCTGATAGTACACAAACTTAATAAGTAAGTTAAGTGCCAAAAATACTTAATAAACTTTTAGGCATAGTTGTATTTACCAGAGGAACAGTCCTTCAAAAACATGGCTTGACTAGCCATTGCATTGGGGACTAAGCTCCCCTAGAACATTGACATAAAACGACAGTTTCTTCGCCTTAGGGCCTGTATTCATTTTGATTAGTGCAAGTGATTAGGAGAAATTAAAGGACTTGCACTAATCAGTCGCTGTCCACACGTACTTTTCCCTGATTACAAATCACCTACCCTAATCACTTGCACTTATTACTAATCAAAGTGAATACGGGCCTTTATATCCCGCGTTTAATGGGTTTGGGTGCCACCGTCACTCTCACGGGGCGACAGAGCTCAACCAGCTGCGCGGTCTCCCTTCCCCCACCCTCCTCCACAGCTAAACACACCGATATGTCCACACCGCACGGCTCCGTCCACACACCGTGCGATATTAGCACTTTGGTCAGCAGACGAACGTTTTGGGTGCCGTCGTCATCTGAAAAAAGTGTATTCAGAAGATATACAATACCATCTTTTATTTGTAAGTGCATTGTCGGTTTCGACACAAGCCTAAGTATAAATAAAGAAAAAACAAATCTTGCTTTTTGGGATGTTTTGTAGTAAAATAACATAAAAGTAGGAACTGAACAGTGACGTCACGACTTAGCTTTTCATTGTATTCGAGTAAAGAATGTAGTGAATCTTTGGTACTAATAAATACGTCAATTTAGCTCGACATTATAAAAAAATAAACTTGTAACCTCTAGATTAGGCACTAACATGCATAATATATTATGGAGCAGACTTGGAGCTATTCCGAATATTTACTGTAGCTACTGGCTTTCGAAATAACCCTCATCAGGCTTAGCATATAGCAACATTAGAAACGGGAAAGATTCGACATACTGACAGATTTTAGTGACAAAATGGCGGATAACCTTTGTCAATCTGTCACTTTGTCTTTTCTTCCGTAGAAAGAGACCGCTTCTATGGTGACCATGCTAAGCCTACTGATATAATGATAATGTTCTACATACTGGTACTCCCGTGATCCAGCGGTCGTAGATGATCACGTGGCGGCGCGCGCGCGTGCACGCGGCGGTCGGGGTAGGCGACGCGCACGCGCAGCGCGGACGGGTCCCGCACGCGCCATACCTCAGCCTCTAGCGCGACGCCCGTCACGAGCCCCGCGCAGAAACGCAGCACCGTGTCGTTGTCCGTCGCCGGCTCGATTATACTCGCGGAGCACATGCGGATCTGGGAGTGGTAAGTATTTTTTTTAATCCATACTTACTACTTATAAAATTATAAATTCGAAAGTGTGTCTGTTACCTCTTCACGCCCAAACCGCTGAACCGATTTTGCTGAAAGGTATGGAGATACTTTGCGTTCCGAGAAAGGGCATAGAATAATTTTTATCCCGGAATAATGTACGGTTCCCGCGCGATAAACGTGTTTTGGCGCAACGGAGTTGAGGGCGTCATCTAGTTTGTTATAAGGTGTTAAACAGCCAATACTCAATAGACTCACATTACTAACTGGTCGAATGGCTCTTATAGAATTCCAAGTTTGTGTTTACGTTTCATTATTTATTTCTTTGCACGTAAAATTTCATATTATATATTATGTAGACAGAGATATTATGTTTTTATTGTGTTTTTACTTACTTTCAGATTAGGCGCGGGCACTTGCGGCAGGGGCGCAGCTAACAGCAGCGGGTGTAGGGCGCGCGCCAGCGCCGCGGGGGCCGCGTGCTCGCCCACTGACAGCTGCTGAAATACCGCAATCGTAAACGGGTCTGGCTCCGCCCCTAAAAACAACACGTATATTAGTGTTTCTAGAAAATATTGAACTTATAATGTTCATTGTTTAATGTTTACTTATGTAAATTTTAATTTAGCTAAGACTAGATAGTACCCAAGTTTAATACCTCAAGCTGTACCCATATCGACCGATGAATTTCATTAATCGATATCACGGTCGGTATAAAGCATGCGGGCAATCCCCGCAGGCGGTGTAACGAACACGCATCGACTTGTAACTTTCATTAGTTGTTATCTCGGCTGCGTGGACTCCCCGTATACTGTATATCGAACGAGTTAACGACCAATGAAAATGCGCTATTAGTCTTTACTGACCAGCGGCCATCAGCAGGCGGTCCAGCACCTCGGCGTGGTGCGTGAGCGCGGCGGCGGCGGCGAGCGCGGCGGGGGGCGTGTCCGCCGCCAGCAGCCGCGCGCCGCACACGCGCAGCGCCACCTGCCACACGCACGCCGCCTCCTGCTCGCTCACACCGCTAAACTGGTGCTGCAGCCTGCAATAAACAATGTGAAAGGTTAATGGACATACTAAATACTAGATATGGACGTATTGCAAACGCGAGCTCGCAGCGCGCTAGCAGCGCCGTGAAGTTCACAACACACCTGAGACAGTCGGTGGTGAGCTGCTGCACGGCGTGCGCGGGCAGCGGCGTGGCGTCGTGCAGCGCGGCGTGCAGCGCGAGCACGCAGCGCGCCAGCAGCGCCGTGAAGTTCGCCGCGCCCGCCACCAGCGGCTCCATCTCCGACAGCCTGTGGTAAAATGAGTTTTTACAGACCTACAAGGATCTCTTGGTTCATGCAGACAGCAATGACAGCTGTCAAATAGACGCAACATTTGACTTATTTAATAGACAGTAAATGACGTTAAGGTGAGACTGCACTAGACGACACTACGTTGCGAGCGACACGACACGAAACAGCCAAGTATTATTAATATGAAATCGTATGAGCTCAGCTGCACTATGCGTCATAAAACGACAGTTCTATTGGATCGTAAAGTGTCGCATCATACTTATTCATTGTGTAACATTTTTTGTTAATAAGTATAGTTCAATATATTTATGTTAACGTCACACGTCATTATGAAATTCTCACTTACTTGTTAAGTTGTTCCTCAGCGGACTGCAGCATCTTGAGTCGCACGTTAGTGGAGAGCGCGGTGTTGTCGATGTGCTGTAGCACCGTGCCGAAGAACCGCCGCACCGCACTATCGTCTATCTCCGTCTCGCTCTTCTCTATACTCGACACTTCGGAGCCACCTGATACACAAGAAAAATTGTAATTTCTCAAATTCCTTAATAAGCATACAATAATATTATACAATTGTATAAAAGCTAGGTAGCGTACACCACCTCGTAAGTCTCTTTCGGCGACGTGATGCCGCGTAATGAGTTTAGTGTTATTTTAATTTTTCATAAACTGTGTTCAATATAACACACAATTTCGTTGGAAGCACAAGATTTTTTAGTTTATTTTCCACACCAGTTCACGAGATTCAAAGTATCTCTATAACGGAGAGAGTTTGAGGGTGAAGAGGTAACAGATAGAAACACTCTCGCTTTTAAAACATTCATAATATGTTTTTTTATCTGTAAGCAAATCATGTACAATTTTAAAATGTCACAAATGCTGTTCTGTTGGTGAGTCTAAAAAAAATATTATATAAGATCACATACCAATAGGCAGTTGCGGCACAAAATGCGGCATTGTGTCGCGCAGGTATGTGTAGTGTTTGATGGTGTGGTCGTCGAACAGCGGCAGCATCGTCGTGCAGTGTTGCGCCGCGTTCAGTACTAATATCAGCACGCATATATCTGTGGGCCGCTCAGGAAATAGTTTGGAGGAGTTGTTGGATTATTGACGGTTTTTTCCACGAAATAATCGTATTTTAAAAATATATTTTAAGAAACAATAGATGGACATTTGCATTTGAATACAATTTAAATTATGTATAATATAATATAATTTTTGTTTCTAAAATGTTTAGTCAGTTTGCGAAATTGCGACAGAAAATCCGGATAAGCACACGTGCACGCACATTTTCCGCGTTTTATGCGGCGCGCGGCGATACTAATAGTCAGTATTTTTTACCAACTGAGCTAGAGAAATAAGTTTTTCTTTCTGTAGTTTGTCGACTTTTTGGTTATAAGTTTTAACGTTGGTCAACTTTTTAGCGACCACATTATAAAAGTATATTAAGGATACAGGCCGGATCATCGACGTCGGGTTCGGGCGTGTCTATGTACGGGTGTGCGGCGAGCAGGCGCGCCGTCAGCGGCAGCACGAGCGACGCGTGCGCCACGCCCATACGCTGCACGCAACGGAACGTCGACCGTTTGTCCTGAACAAATAATGGTTTTTAAAATTGAGTAGAAACTTGTGGTCAAGTCGACTTCAAAAGACGAAGACTTTCAACACGTCTTGTTGATGGAATGTGTCAAGTATCAAGGGCGCAAGATTGACAGTTTTTGAAAAATTTAATCATCCTTATGCGATTGGGCTCGTGCAGTCCATTCTTTCTGAACCAACTTCCGAAGAAGCCAATTCGTTTTACTGTATTTTTGCTAATACGATTATACAGTGTAAATTTTAATTGTAAGTGTAAATTTAAGTAAGGAGTAATAATGGGATTGACATATTATTATCTTCGGATAAAGTCCCTCAATAAATATAGATTAAAAAAAATTGAGTAGCATAGACAAGCTTTTTTAATGTAAAAAATACAGTATAGCGACTTGTGCGTTACACCCATATACGCACCTGAACATTCACGGCTTGTCTGGCGTCTGAGTGTAAATTGTTTATACTATGCTGTAAGACTATTTTTATCATATCATCAAACATAAGTTTTGTTACAGGAACCTTTCCGAATATGACGGCACTATTCGGTAATGCCCTTAATATCGTATCCTAATATTACATAAAAGCTTTTAATAATAGTCGATTTTGAAAATAAATAATGAATCTTTAAGAAACAGAGGGCTGTAAGATTATACTTTAAAATTAAATAACTCACCTGTGGATACCGCTTTAGATTCTCCAATATCTTTTCAATACACATCTCGAGACACGTTTTGGAGGCGACGGTACATGAGCCCAACATCCTGTGCAAACCCTCTCGCACGTCCATTGAGTAGTCCTAGGAGAATATAAGACATTAGGGCCTGTTTCACCACTTCCTGATAAGTGCCGAATAGTCTATCCACCACTTAACTTGACAGATAAAGTATGGAGAATCTGTCAAAAAGGTTATGAATAGCCTATTCGACACTTACGTCTTTATCAGAAAGTGGTGAAACAGGCCCTTAGTATAGAAATACACAGCCTAACCGTAAATCCTTGCGTACATAACACTTATCAGCAACTGTGGGTTCCAAAAAAAATTTTAAAAACTAATAACACAACAACCAACGATATTGAATCTGTTGTCGACCACAACCATACTTTTGGAAAAATACCACGAACTCACAGAAAATCCGCGTGAAACAGCGCTTGCACTGTGTTTTGCCGAGTGAGTGAGTTTACTGGAGGTCCAATTCCTACTCCCTTCTCTACCCTCCCCTATTTCCTCCCCTACCCTATTACCTTATTGCCTCTTAAAAGGCGGGCAACGCTTCTCCAGCTCTTCTGATGCTGCGAGTGTCCATGGGCGACGGTAGTTGCTTTCCATCAGGTGACCTGTTTGCTCGTTTGCCCCCTTATTTTATATTAAAAAATATACACAACTACATAGCACATAGGCAATAGGCATGCAACAACATATTCACCTCCAGCGCTCCCAATATGATCTCCAGCTGGTCCTCTCTAAGTATGATGTGGTGAGCGATCCTCGTGAGGCTGTCGATGGCCCGGAGCCTCACATCTTCTATTTCATCATTGAACATGTCCACGAGGAAGTCCAGGGACGTGGTCGCGAACACGGAGTTCTCCATCGACAGCTGACATACAGCATCCACGGCCGCCGTGCGGACCTCTGAAGAAAATATCAATCATTGGACAAAAGAGGGGGTAAGATATGTATCAACTGATGAAGTAGAAATACTTTAAATGGCAAAACAACGTTTGCCGGACAGCTAGTATACTTATATACACGATGATTAAACATACAAGGGACACAAAATAGACATTGTCTAAATTTTGATTTAGTTTGATTAATGCCTGTTTTCACCAATCACCTCCTAACGCTAAGTGTCCCCTAGCAGCCACCTATCTTTCAAGATAATATGATAATTATTATTATTTATGTATCACCTATGTCCTTAGGCCCTAAGAATTAAGGTAAAACAAAAGGGTTTTAAAAAACGTGTCTGTGAAATACATGACCCTAAAAGGCCGCTAGGGGATACTTAGCGTTAAGGGCGGTTGGTGAAAATGGGTAGTAGACACATTCCATTTTACTAATTAAGATATTATCTGTTTTTGCTGTACTTGTCTGTTTAGTGATTTTACCAATGATGTGCCAGACAAAGAGAAGACGTAGACCCTTACAGTTATTCACTGTTTAAATATTATGATCAGCAATACCAATGCGCCACACAAAGATCTATAAGTATATTGTAGTATAGTTATTCACAGATTAAATATGATGGTGGTGATTATATTCTATGGCTATGTATGACTGACCCATAAACTCATCCTCTAAGCCGTGCACGAAGGCGCCTGCAGCTCCGCCCGGCAGCAACGTGACAGCAGCACGCGGCAGCAGGCGGCCGGGCGCATCGTCTGCCCACCGCCGCCCGCTCGCCCAAGCCCCCGACCGCACTAGCTCTGCCCCCCGCTCGTGTGCCGTGCGCTTTTTCTGAAATACAAGTTTTTTTTTAATACAAATCTAAACCGTCTATGGTTTTTCACCCATATCCTTTTTTATCATTTGTTTTTTTTTCAACGTCCCAACTCCCAAGTATTTAGACTCAGTTAAGGTGCGCGTCCACCGGATCGGAATCGGACCATACGGAGCGGATGGATTTTTTGCTTTGTATTGATTTCTATGGTACTGCGTGCACTCAAGCGTCATTTCTGCGCATGACAAATTATATATGAATAGGCTCCGTCTGCACAGTATGCTCCGATTCCGACCTATTGGACGCGCAGCTTTAACATTGTAACATGCTGCATCGATGCGATGTAGTTTTAAATGAGCCATTCAAAACTGAATTTTATTTACTACAAGAGAAGACACACATTGTGTTGATAGACTTAGTGCTTGCGGTGTCGGGGTGCCTGTTGTGAATGGTTTATTTATTGTGAAAGAGAAGGAGCTTTTACGAATCATGATGTCTAAGGGTCAAACTCATCAGAACTTTTCTACTTTTTAATATTGGCTTCTTGGCCTAAGCAACCTTCAACCTTGTTAATAATTTTCTACTTTGTATAAACTATACACTGTATTCTTGAAAAAATATAATTGCACTTACCTTCATGTTACTCATCAATTGCTTATCAAGGGTTTGTAACAAGAACCTATCAGACACAGCACGGGTGGTACCAAGTAGTGTACATGCGAGAGCTCGCACTTGCATGCACAAATCATTCACAGCAGAACAGAGACGTATAAATGCATCATCAACTAAACGAATTGTGGTTTCCCCGTCCTGCAGGGTAACAGAGCTGAAAAGAAATGGTAATCGATTTAAAGTTTTTAACCATCAACATAATTTTTAAGATTTTACATTAATCTTAGTTCTTTACAATATTTTACTTATTCTAAACTATTCAACCATGTAGATAATCATTTACTCATTTGTCTGGATATTAGCTACGTAGTATGTAGTCTGTAGATAATTATATTTTACTCACTTGTCTGGATATTTGTTTCCTAGCAGCCACACTAATTTTATAGCTACTTCTCTCACAATTTCATAATCGTCTGACAAAGCTGCACATACATTTTCATAGAGATCTGCGCTCAGTGTTTGCCCTCTCTCGTGCAAAGTAAGGAGAGACTGGAAAGCTTCACTTCTCACTCTTGCATCCTAAAACAATTATAATACATGACAAAGGCAGGAACAGTGACTTAAATGGCTATTTTAAATCTTTTGATATTATTAAATATTACTTTGTAGATATGAACTTTTTATTTACTAAACAGAGCCGATACATACATTAACAAAAACCACTGAAAATACAATTTAATCTGTCGATTGTGGAAAAATGAGACATAATAGCTTATCTATTGTTATTGCGGTCGCGTGCAACCGCTTGGGGATTGATAGCTGTACAATGTGTACAATGTGTTGAATTGCAATTGCAGTGGTTCTTGTAATAATATATCTTGGTTTATCTTATATTAATTTACCTCAGCGTTACTGTAATCTCCGAGTAATTTAACAATTGTGTCAGCCTCTGCAGTCATTTCCGCTGTTCTATCTGCCTCCGGATATATAGGGTACAACTCGCTGATCAGCTGCAGACACTGGCACTTCACCCGCTGGCTCGTGTCCTTCAGATTGTCTTTTCCAACATTCACAAGTTTCACCATGAGCGCCTTATCATCATTTAGTTTAATACCGAGCTTCAATAATGTTGACATACCCTGAGCTATAACCTAATAAAGTTAAAAAAAAAAGTATAAATTAATATTAAAAACATGAATACAAAAAGTAATTGTGTCATTTTAAAAATTATAATATGGTTAATAGCATATTATTTACCTTATGTGAAGTTTCATTTTTGATAAGATGTATTGTTTCATCAATCAAATTGTTTAAATTAGCCCCTGGGCACTCTAAGCCAATATCACAAAATAGCCATAGTATTTTCACTCTCACAACAGAATCTTCCTCAGATCTAAAGTGCTCGGATAACTTTTTAATAGCCTCTTCTACGTCTGATTCTTGAAATTGTAGACAGTCAGAAATTCGAAGCAAGAGTTGCAAAGCTTCATCACTTGATTTGCATTTTTCCAGAAGGCCAACGAAAGCAGCAGCAGAACTGCCAATTAGTGGTTTCTTTGCTAAGTGAAGTTTCTTTGCCGCTGGACCATCCTGACAAGAATTATAAGTTTTCATATGAAAATTGTTTGAGGTTATGTAAAAATGTTCAATATTATGTAGTGATTATTATGCAAATGTAGTCAGATCAAATTATTTTTTATAAATTACTCTCTTTCAACTAGAACGCTATAACAGTAAAAATGTTTATTTCCAAAAGCTACCTGAAATGATTTGTTGTATTCTGCTAAAGCTCTCTTCTTTAGCACTGCTGCCATTGTATAATATTTTAAATTTTCTATTTAATATTTAGGTTTACAGTCGTTTTATGGTGCTTTTTGTGATATTATTTTAATTTTATACAATATAGGAAACACTTGGGAGTTGGGATTTGGGAAACATGAAAACATCAACAAAACAGTGACATTTTGATTTTTGACAACCAAACAGGGTTGCCAATGCTAATTATCATGTTTCCGGTTTCCCCAAAAATCATGGTCAAATCTCCATGACCCCAAAGCCAGCGCATTATAATATGTGGGCACGTTTAAGAACAGCCCCTGATCATAAACAATATTGTCAATCTACTAGGGTCTAGGACCAAATGATTTTAAACATTGAGCTATTATTACTTATTTTAAATCCGGTCGCACATCATCCGAAGTTTTTGATCAGAAAAATTCGGACGCCCGCCGCGCCGGAACGCACTCTGTAGTCTGTTCATACATTTTGTTGTGGACCTCGCATACTAGATTAGAATTCTGACGTGTCAAAATGTATGGGCGGGGCGGGGTGTTCAAATTTTTCTGATCAGAAATTCGGTTAATGTGCGGCCGGGTAAAAATGTTGAATGTGTCAATGTAGAATGATGACATATTTGCTGATTATTGAAAAAGATGTCAAAATGTTAAAATCCTCGCATTTTCCCCACATATTGGCTGCCATACTATGCCAATCCCCAATGATTAATGAACCGAATAGTGCTGATGCCAGATTAGTGATTTGACAGTGACACAAAAGTGGCTTTTTTCCTTTTTTTTCTATGGCAAAACTTTACAAAATATAAAAAAAAAATACTGTCACTTTCTGCTTGTCTACACTCTACGATCAATTTGATTTTGACAGATCGCTACTAACCTGAAAAACAATTGGATTTGGGTTTTAAATTAAATTAAATTTTAATAATTATTGTCAATTTAAAATAAAACCTGGCTGTCATCATGTATATTAAATAAAGAGTATTCACATTCACAAGTTACAAAAAGAGAGTAGTTTTAATTAATTAATTGGCAAAATATAAATTCGTAATCATGATTTTGTGCACGTAACACATCTTTACGATAGGTAAATATTCTTCTGTCTTATCATAATCTGCACTACTCATTTTTATTGCTATGTGCTCTTTTTGCACAAAGAAGTAAATCAAAACATTAATTAAGTTATCTGAATAAGAGTTGCCTCATCTATTTTTTCATTTCTAGAAAATGGATGAAATAAACTAATGTCTTGCGAAGAACAACCAGCCATGTCAGACAGACAGCTTCTAGAGGGCGGCTGCCTCAGTGAGGGTAGTGTGTCAGTGCCCATACCTGCAAAGAAGTGGCTACATTGGAAGGAGTATGCTTGTGGTGGTGGATCAGCATTCTGTAATATATTACTCAGTTACCCATTGAATAAATTGATTTTTAGACAGGTGACTAGTCCTTTTTGTCAAAGTAATGTTAAGATACTCCAATTAATATAAATATTAATTATTCTTTACATAACATACACTTGTTTAACTATTATAAATATTTTTTTTCTTTTAGATGATGCATGGAGTTGAGGCTACTTTTGTACTGAATCAGTTACATAAAGAAGGACTAGGCTATTTGTATAGAGGTATGCTTCCACCGCTGCTACAGAGGTCGCTGTCTATGTCCCTCATGTTTGGTGTGTATGATGAAAGCCTCCGGCCACTATTAGATTATAATATAAATCCCTACATTGCCAAATCTCTAGCTGGTATAATCGCTGGCAGCGTTGAGGCGACACTTATGCCCTTTGAGAGAATCCAGACACTGTTGATACATCCAAAGTATCACAAAGAATTCAAGAACACGGCTCATGCAGCAAGACATATTGCTCAATATTATGGAATCAAAGAATTTTACAGAGGACTCGTCCCAATACTACTCAGGAACGGCCCCTCTAATGCAATGTTCTTCATTATCAGAGACGAAATAAAGATCAGATTACCTAAACAAGACAATGTTCTTTATGAAAGTCTTCAAAATTTCATATCTGGAGCGGCCATTGGTGCACTATTGAGTACACTGTTTTATCCACTGAATGTCATAAAAATTGGTATGCAATGTGAAGTGGGAGGGCCTCATCGAACCGTCCTGTATGAGTTCAATTACATCATGCGGAAACGTGGATCCAAATTTGGTAATTTCTATCATGGTGCCCTCCTTAACATATCCCGTGCATTTTTAAGTTGGGGCATAGTGAATGCCTCCTATGAAATATTTAGGAAAATTCTTTATTCCTAGTCAAATTTGTAAATATAATATTTTGTTTTTATTATTGTTAATATGCTGTGTTAGATGAAATGATGTTATTTTGTATAGTATTATTTAATATTTTAAGAATAACATTGAAGCATTTACAGCACTATTAAATTGTTAACACGTTATTGTCCAAAATTAGGGAAAGAAACTTGAGTGAAAGAAAGTACCATAGTGCTAATTTTGTGTCTAGAGTCTAGAAGCTGGAGTTCTAGACCATTGCAATAAGTTTCTCTATTTGGATAGTACAATGTGTTTATAGGAAATTGTGTTATAAAATTGTGATATATTACTAGATCAAAAAGCTTAAAGCTTTAAATTATAAATGTATGATAACTATTACATGAAACAGCGTATTCATATTTTATTTAAACCATGTAAGTACCTGGATGTATAATGTCACGAATACATTAAATGTAATTTATTATAGCAATATGATGTGAGAATCTTCAATAGAATGTGTATTGTTTTAATGGTAATTAAATCAAGTTAGAGCTTATAACGTTTTTTATTTAAACATATTATTATATTGATTAAAACTCCCACAAAAGTAGAAAATAACTTTAACGCTTCTTTAACGGTAATTTATCCAATCCATAAGTATGTTGTATTTATACAGTTATTTTTGTTGTTACTACACAAATGCCTTGGTAAGTAATTTTACGGTGACTTGAATTTGTGATTGTAAATAAATAACGTAAATTAATGACGCAGGAAATGGGTGTGACTTGTCAAATTTTGATTAAATATGAGGGGCACGATATGTGTGGAATCTTTGATATTTGTGCTGTTATCTATTAGTATCGGTAAGATTTACATAGATAACTTAATTGTTACATTCGTCGTAAACAATTTTTATGTGGTAAAAAATGTAGGCTAGTAACTACAGTAAACTGCCGAAAACTTTCAACTCTGGGGCTCGATTTTCTGGTTTCTGACTGAACAATGCACACACTTGGCCATTATAAAAACCCTGCCACCTTTACTTGTTGAAGGCATTCTATTCTACCATGTCCTCTTGTCGACCGATAGGTACAATATAAAATGTACAATAAAATAATAAGTTCAGTATCTACCTACAACCTATGCTACAACTAGTAGGTACATCGCCTGAAAGTACGCAGTACGCACATAATGGTTACTTAGATAAACTTAATTTGTCACCTATTGCCGTGGGCATTATCTAACTACATTTTTGCTCTTATACACAGAAGCTAAGCGTCCACCCTACCGCAAAGATTACAGATATGAGAGCGCTTTTGACTCTTTTTACAAGCTGCACCATACGGCGGTGGACTGGCATCGCGCGAGGATCCGTTGCGAGGCTGAAGGTACCGAGCTGGTGGTACCAGAGTCTTTGGACGAAGCCACTGCACTCATGCTTGTCATATCCCCATCCCTGAGTAAATTCGAAGGCGTATTTATCGGCGTTCACGATATTTACGCTGATGGAGTGTTTGTGACTATTAATGGTAAGGAATGCTATGTTTGGAGATGCGTAGGGGTTTCATTTGATGAGTAGTTACCTAGTAGTAGTAGTAAACTAGTAAGTACTTAAACAGCCGCATTCAAGAGCGGGACATTAATTAGATACCTACATAAATTACCTACATAATTGAATTTAGGCTAATTCAAAATTTTGACATAGCCCCATACTTTATCTGTCAAACTCTTCATTAAATTGAAGGTAAAACAATAATCTTAATTAATTGTCTCTGAGTACGGCGGTTAACGTTAACTACCTAATAGGCAAGATGCCACGCCGACCCATGCATGAGGAATACGGCCGAAAAGGCTGCGAACTCCGTATTTTTTTAATATTGCACCTATCCCTATCGCAGAGCTTCCCAAACTGTGCGTCGCGACGCCCCGGGGCGTCGCGACATAGTCCCAGGGGCGTCACATCACACATGTCAACACAATCAATTATCAAATCGAGTGAGCGCCGCGCGCATTACATATGTCATCCTGGGCAGTCTAAATCCCCGGTTTCAGAAGCTATGCTTTGAAAAGCAAGCGCATCCTTCACATTGATATTAGCCAACCTTGCTGCAGCTTTAATATCTTTCATAAAATATATCTCTTTTAATTTTTATGCTTATGTTTTGATTTGGTCATTATTTCCTAATAAAAATATAAATGTCCATGTAAAGTATTTTTGGCGGCTGGGTTGAGGGGCGTCGTAAAGAAATGCCAAAGTCCCAAGGGCGTCACAGTACAAATAAGTTTGGGAAGCCCTGCCCTATCGTATTTATAACGTGACGACGACGATTTTAATTGATAAGGCCCAATCAAAAGAGCCCCGGTATACTTAGTTGAAGACGACTCACTGACGACCAACTCTCTAAAGACGAGGTAGGGACATACAATATACGGTTGTTCGTTATTATCAAAGGAGGCGAACTGACCTGAGGCCAGCATACCGCCACAGCAATAACCGGAGCCTTCTTCAACTAAATCTGCTAGCTCTACTTTGGGGCTAGCCAGTAGGTGGATCTTTCATCTTAGGTTTGTAACATGTAGTTCCAACCTTTTTTATTTTAAGGTGATTTTTTTGCAAACACGTTCATGGAATTGCTATGGGAACAACTACAACCCATGCAAGGCGGCGGGCGTTGTGTGGGTATGCGACGAAACGGCAAACTATTTGTACATGACTGTTTGAGCCGCCTACCGTTCGTTTGCAAGAAAAGAGCTCCGGAAATCGTGTTCTACCCAGACTGTGCGACTTATGACAAAAGTAAGAAGTAATCGGGCATTTATTTACTTATAAATTTTTTAATACACATGAGTCATGACACATCCATGACCCAGGAACTTTTTGAAAAATGTTTGTTCCGTCGGCGGGATTCGAACCCGCGACCCCCGGCTTGAGCTACCAACAGTCCACCGAGCCACAGAGGTCGTCAGGATACTCATATTACTGCCTGAATATTCCACAGGATGGGTGTTAGGACCAAATTCCACCTGCTACATGATGCACACCGAACAGCAGACATGGTACGACGCGTTCGACACATGCGCCGGCGCAGGCGGCTACCTCGCCACTCTCGACAACAAGAACGAGACAGACTACATCGCCTCTCTTTTCAACCAGGTCGTCCAACCTGTAACAGAAGATGAATTCGCCTTCCTAGGATTCAACGATTTGTTTATAAGATTCCATTATCGTACTATCTTTGGTAAGTTAAGATCTAATCCTACTAAGTGCCTACTGCCTAGTCTACCTACTAAACTATACCTAGAACAATAAGGTTTAAGCGCTAACTCGTAAGCGATCATCACTACAGCAGACAATAGACGAAAGGGAAGGGATCTACAATCGCAAATTACCGAATCTGGTAATTTGCGATTGTAGATCCCTTCGTACTAACACAGTTATTTAAAACTGTATGTAGCCATTTAAAATATATTATGTATTCTCTTCAGGTGATTCACTGAATAGTTATCAAGTTGACTGGGACATAAAATGCCCAGATGAGAAGGATGTTAAAGCGGAGGAACGATGCGGTGGCGTCAGTCGAACCGGCCTCCTCCGCACTAGTTCCTGTGACACCCCTGCTGTGTTCTTCTGCGAGAAACCAGCTAACGATTCAAGCGCAGTGCAAATTTATACCACTACAACCACCGAGACCGCATCAACATTAACTGAAGCTACAACACCTACAATTAAAAGAGTTAAATCTAAAAAGAAATTAAGAAATTTAGACACATTATACCCCACAGAAACAGTTCTCTTAAGTACAACAAAAGCAGTAGAGAGAGCTTCAGTCGTTGAAAATAAACCAAACGCTGTAGAAGTGTTAAGAGGTATTGACTTAACACAAGCAGAAGAAGCAGTTTCGATAGATAATAAAATATCACCAAAAGGAGATCAACGCTCAAAACCGAGACACAGAATACATGTAAACGAATCAAACAAGACTGATACAGTCTTTAAAAAGTTTGATTTTACAAAGGCAGCGAATAATATTTCAATAAATGCAGAAATACCTAACAAGTCCGTAGAAGTCTTCAGAAGTTCACACACAACTCGAGCAGTAGATTTAGAATATAAAGACACATCAACATCACCGGTAAATAAAGATTTAGTTGATGATGTCACGCCGACAGCATTAAATACATTAGCAACAGAAAACACTGTTACAATAGTTAATACATTGCCAACAAATGAGACAAAAGAAGATCGAGACATCACCAAACATCACCAAAAGAAAATATGGATTTGGTAGATGAAGACATATTACCAACAGTTAATGGATATTTAGTGGATGATGACACATCAACATTAAAGGTAGATATAACAGATAAAGATGTAAGACCAATAATAGACATGCAGACAGAAGAATCACTAACACAGGACACACTTTTACAACCAGCTAATACAGACGATATTGACATAGAAAATTCAAAATAATGAGACAATAACAAAAGTAGGACTACAGAAATTCATAATAACTGTATTTTAAAAAGATAAAACCGACTTCAAATTTATATGGCAAAAGCCCTATATTTAAATAAAGATTAAAAAAAAAATTGTACGTAATTGCAGAGAATGAAAAAGACCTATCTCCAAAACTACTGAACCGATTTTGATGAAACTTGCACTATTCCTTAAGTTGAACAATACCTAGTACAACAAAAAAAGAATTACTGAAATCGGAAATCGAAAATTCCAGAGATCTGCGAACACAAACATAAAAACATAATACGTATACATACACTTTTGAAATTTGGCACATTTGTTCGGACGCTGATATAGACTAACATATACGAAAATTGGGCAGTTCTGAAAATATTACATACGTACGAGTCGAGTTAATAACCTCCTTTTTAAATTGAAGTCGGTTAAAAAATAGTTTCAAGAGTGATTCTTAAAAAATATTCTAAACATAATATAAAAGTCATATCCTTATTGAGTATACAATAAATAAAATTAATTATTATGATTAAAGAACATTGAGTATCATTTTAATAAAAAACAATGTATCACATCAGAAATATATATATTTTTAATCACATTATAAAATAACAATAATATATTTGTAACATTTATCTACTCAGACGACACATATTTTAGATACTATAACAATTCTTAATTCATTACGTAATATTATCTTGTATTTTGTAATTACTAATTACTGATTATTGGCCTTTCGGAAAAAAATATATTAAATAATAATTATTGTTAACAATAAAAAACGTTAGGTGTATAGGGCCCAGTATTCTGGTAGTGTTAAGGGCGCGGGTAACCCGGCCGCTCAAATCAAGCTCGACACTAGCGCCACAAGTTTTATACATATCGCTGTCTCTATTGCGAGGTACCCCGCGCCCCGCGTGCACCTCACGCTCCGCACGGCACCATTCAGAGTAATTTTATTGAGTATACAGCAGCTGTGTGCGTGCGAGGTCATTCAACACGGGCTCGCGCGGAATTAGAAAAATATTCTTGTACTTAGCTTCCTTTGGAAACATAATGTTTTTTCAAGACATTGGAATCCTACATTATTTCTGCTGAACATAGGCTAAATTTTACTTTGGAAAAAAATAGGGTTCCGTAAGATATTTGGGTTTTTCGGACGCAAGGAGTAAAAAATCAACCAGAAAAGTTACTTATTTTGCGTACGCTGCCTAAACTATAAAAGATAGAACCATAAAATGTTCTAAGTAATTGTAGATCTTATAAATATCTACAAAAAAGTCCGCGACACACTATACCTATCTATGTCGAGTTAGGCACAATAACCATTTTTTTATTTAAAAATCTTGAATTTTTTTTTGACTACATTTGAAGGCGTTTATTTTACTTATGCTATTAATCCTTATCAAAATAAATTATTTCATCACTAAGTACAGTTTATGTAGATAATACTTGGTCTTTGAATGATTAAAATCGGACGTTTAGTTTTGAAATTATGGTGAAATTAAAATATTACGATAGTGGGCGTCACCAAGGCGGGGCGTTTAACACGAAAAGTACTGATCCGATTTGCATACGGTTTTCACAGACATATTTGTCTTCTTCCAATTCAACATCTGGTGTATAAAAATAATCCCCCCCCCCAACCCTCTCTGGGGACCAAAGAGGGGGTCAGATTTTGTATCCAACTTTTTTCTTTAGTGGACTTACTTCATATTATTATTAACTGTGTTTTCCAACTTAACATCTGGTGTATAGCATTATACTGCGTGACTGGTGAGACATGTTCAATACTTGAGGACGTGATATTTGGCTATTATATTAGTTGGAAAAAAATAATATAAAAAAATAATATCAATTGATCACTGATTAAATGTAGCTTAAAGTTAAATAATTATTTACCCAACGCATGGACACCCTGAGCGGGAGGGGTAGTTGTGTGGTGTTTCTTTGGTAGCGCACGCCTCTGCACCGGCCGCATAGTATGCCTACTTGCCTAGCCGCGTAATTTACTTGGTATCCATGGTTCATAAATTTTTGGGAAATTAAAAAAAAAATTAAGAACCTAATTTTATTACATATTTATAATGAGAATCGAGTACTGAATACTCTCCTTAAATATCGGTATTGACTCACCAGTCATGCTGTATATTATATAATATGATAAAGCGGTTGTTTGTTTGTTTAAACGCGCTAATCTTAGGAACTACTGCCCTCTTACCATGAGCTCTTATAGCAGTACGACTTACGAGCTTTTGCCCGCGGCTTCGCTCGCGTCAAGAAGTATTATTATATACAAATTTTCATCCCCTATTTGAACCCCTTGGGGTTAGAATTTATCAAAATCCTTTCTTAGCGGATACCTACGTCATAATCATAACATCTACCTGCATGCCAAATTTCAGCCCGATCCGTCCAGTGGTTTGGGCTGTGCGTTGATAGATCACCATGTCAGTCAGTCACCTTTGAGTTTTATATACATAATATATTATATTATATTATATAGACACAGAATAAATAATAGTACTCCGTACAGAAGTTTATCTTAGAAAATGTATCCAACGAAATGTCTTCTTTAAATCTATAAATATATGGTACCATTTAGAATGACTCAGAGTTCAGCGCCTGTTCGTTTATTTACCTACAAAAATTTATTAAAAGCCAATTTCATTCTTATGCCTACGGATAACGATCCATATTACACTGAACCTATACATTGAGCGGCCCGCTCGAATGTACTATTGTGCCGCTAGGGCAGCTAGGGCTGAATGTACCAAAAAAATACGTCTGCGCGCATTTAATTATAAACCATAAACAACTTTTTGTGATGATTAATGGAACTTTCTTTAAATACTTATTATATTCAGTATAATGAGAGTAATTAAGTAAAAAAAAACGAAAATGGCGTAACAGACGTGCCCATGACGTGCCAATAGAGCAACCAAAAAGATACGGGCGAAATACTTTATTGGCATATAAGTATATTATTTTATGGAAGTGACCAAATAAGTATGTCACCATGGCAACGTCCATCGCGTATACGGCAAAACAACGGGACAGCTAGTATACTTAATAAGTGTTATATTAATAAGATTTATGTTTAATGTATTACCTACATAATGTAGTAAAAGGTACCTATTCAAAGTACAAATAATACTTTGCATGAGTCATATTATATTACGTACTTTTCAGCGTCCTTAGGTAACCAAAAAAAGCGGCCAAGTGCGAGTTGGACTCGCCCATGGAGGGTTCCGCAGCAGCAATAAGGTTTATTTTTATGAAATTATAATATTTTTGATTTATTTTTATATTTCAGTCGATTTAATGAAATTTAGATTAAGGTTTACTATTTATGACGTATAAAAAAAACTACTGGCTAGATCTCGTTCAATTCAATTTTCGTTGGTAGTTTTTATAGTAATCTACATCATATATATTTTTTAGAATTATCATGCCTCTACTTTAGAAATTAGAGGGGGGGGGGGGACACACATTTTTCCACTTTGGAAGAGTCTCTCTCGCAAACTATTCAGGTTAGAAAAAAATGATTTGAGAAACCTCAATATGATTTTTGGAGACCTATCCATAGATACTCCACACGCATAGGTTAGATGAAAATTTTTTTTTTGTTTCAGTTGTACCTATGGGGATTGGGGACCCCTAACATTTTTAATATTTTTTCCATTTTTGCATCAAAATCTTAATTCGGTTCACAGACTAGATCTACTTACCAAGTTTCAATAGTATAGCTCTAATAGTTTCGGAGAAAAGTGGCTGTGACATACGGACGGACGGACGGACGGACGGACGGACGGACGGACGGACGGACGGACGGACGGACGGACGGACGGACGGGCGGACGGACGGACGGACAGACAGACAGACAGACAGACAGACAGACAGACAGACAGACAGACAGACAGACATGACGAATCTATAAGGGTTCCTTTTTTGCCATTTTGGCTACGGAACCCTAAAAAGATAAATTTGTATCGCAATCAGTTTTTAAACAATTGAATACAGCACCATACTTTTTAGGGTGTTTCTTTTTATTTTCCATTTTAATAAAAACAGGTCAAAACTTAAAAAGTATGTCCGTCGCTGCTCGCTCGCACAGCCCCACTGAATTATACCCTGCGCAAGGGCAGCCGCGCGTAGGTATATTTTCGATGCCTACGCGCGGAGTGAGACAGGCCTGATATAGATTACTTTAATATTAGGTACTTTTGAATTTCGCATAAACAAACATGATCTCTATTTATATAATCATAGCTATGTTTTTTGTTTGTGCGAAAGCTGAAAGTAATATTAAAAATACTGCTATAAGAGCTCATGGCTGGTCCGATTTGAAAAAAATCTTTCAGTGTTAGATAGTCCGTTTATCGAGGAAGGCTAATATTATAAATGCGAAAAAGTGTCTGTCTGTCTGTCTGTCTGTTTTTTCATACATGTCTGACGTATTTTTTTAGGGTTCCGTAGCCAAAATGGCAAAAAAGGAACCCTTATAGATTCGTCATGTCTGTCTGTCTGTCTGTCTGTCTGTCTGTCTGTCCGTCCGTCCGTATGTCACAGCCACTTTTCTCCGAAACTATTAGAGCTATACTATTGAAACTTGATAAGTAGATGTAATCTATGAACCGCATTAAGATTTTGATACAAAAATTAAAAAAGTATTAAAAATTTTAGGGGTCCCCATAGGTACAACTGAAACAAAAAAATTTTTTTTTCATCTAACCTATGCGTGTGGGGTATCTATGGATAAGTCTCCAAAAATCATATTGAGGTTTCTCATATCATTTTTTTCTAACCTGTATAGTTTGCGAGTGAGACTCTTCCAAAGTGGTAAAATGTGTGTCCCCCCCCCCTCTAATTTCTAAAGTAGGGGCATGATAATTCTAACAAAAATATATGATGTAGATTACTATAAAAACTACCAACGAAAATTGGTTTGAACGAGATCTAGCCAGTAGTTTTTTTATACGTCATAAATGGTAAACCTTAATCTAAATTTCATTAAATCGACTGAAATATAACAACTTCAACTTCTAAACCTTAATCTAAATTTCATTAAATCGACTGAAATATAAAAAAACTTTTTAATTTCATAAAAATAAACCTTATTGCTGCTGCGGAACCCTTCATGGGCGAGTCCAACTCGCACTTGGCCGGTTTTTTCATGCAAGTTTAGAGCGCATACGCGATAGGTTATAAAACTTTAAAAATGCGGCCCGACGAGATTTTACGAGAAAATTCGCGCACATTGTGAGTTGTGACGGAATGCATCGGCATTCAGTCACAATGTGCGCGAATTTTCTGCTATATATAATTATTTCAAGACAGAAATTAGCAAGTCTGTTTAGGAGTTCTCGAGTTTTAGCGAGACTTTAATTATACATAATATGTATAATATTGTAATTTATTAAGTATCTTTTTTTTATTTATATATAGAAGACTAAATGAAGGGGAATTGTGGAGACCGTACATTTTCTCGCAACAAAAAATAATATTGTAACCTTTACCTATATCCTTTCCTAGTCAAAGTATCTTAGTAAATAGTACCTTTCATCTCAAACGATTCAGCCATTCTAGCGTGAAAAGATAACAGAGTACAGACAGACAAACTTTCGCATTATAATATATTTTAGTACATCTTATAGTTATATATATAAAATTCTCGTGTCACAATGTTAGTTACGTACTTCTCCGAAACGGCTTTATTGATTTTTACCAAATTTTATACGCACATTCAGTAGGTCTGAGAATCTACCACAGTATAGCAATACTGCGTGACTGGTGAGACATGTTCAATACTTGAGGACGTGATATTTGGCTATTATATTAGTTGGAAAAAAATAATATAAAAAAATAATATCAATTGATCACTGAGTAAATGTAGCTTAAAGTTAAATAATTATTTACCCAACGCATGGACACCGCGAGCGGGAGGGGTAGTTGTGTGGTGTTTCTTTGGTAGCGCACGCCTCTGCACCGGCCGCATAGTATGCCTACTTGCCTAGCCGCGTAATTTACTTAGTATCCATGATTCATAAATTTTTGGGAAATTAAAAAAAAATTAAGAACATAATTTTATTACATATTTATAATGAGAATCGAGTACTGAATACTCTCCTTAAATATCGGTATTGACTCACCAGTCATGCTGTATAATATCCCTAAGCAATATAATATCCCTACAGTAACGAAACGCCTTTGATGTCGCACGATGCCGCCACCGGTGTAAGTACCAAGCAGATATGCCAGGGTTGCCACTTGCCACGAAACGGGAAATAAAATAAAAATAAAATATTGTGCTTGTAATTAATCAGCGTGTTATATTTACATATTATGTCGTACTGCCAGATATTTACGTGAAACTTTATTTTTAGATGATTTGAGTTCTTTACTAGATGATGCGCGCAACTCCGTTGTGCCAAAACTCGTTAATCGCACGGGAATCGTACATTTTTCCAGGACAAAAAGTATCCTTTGTCTTTTCCCGGGACTCAAAGTATCTCCATGCCAAATTTTAGCAAAATCTGTCCAGCGGTTTGGGCGTGAAGAGGTAACAGACAGACAGACAGACAGACACACTTTCGCATTTATAATATTAGTAATTACTAATTAGTGTGGATTTAAAAATTTTATTAACCTATCAAGCCCCATAAGCTCACCGGTGAGCAAGACACAATAGAATAACAATAAATTTCCAAGAACCCACGATCGAAGGATTAAAATAATGAAGACGCATTCGGATATATAAAATATCCAACAATAATTAATTATCATATTATAACAATTGGTAGGTACGGTAGGCCACACGTCAGGTGTAACAGAAGCACTTCAAAACTCGCTCTTATTACGTGCGCGGTAAGGGCGGTCCAAAGGTCAAAATGTTACACTTGATGTGTGGCCCTGTGTACCTAGCTAGGTAGGTACTAATTAGTATGTAACAGGGTATTTGACAGTTTTTTTATTTTTATTCTATAAATTGTTTCTCTCCTTGTTACACTTCTTACAACGTAAACAATAAAACAGAGATGCAAATTGCAAATAAATGCCACCAAGGCCAACACAATTTAGTGTGAACTGTGAGTCGATATTATATTTTATGACAATTAAATCCTTTTTGTTTTTTGAATCAGATTTACATATTCTGTACACTGAACACTTGTTATATCCCATTGTTTATAAAATAAGATGTTACAGGCTATCGTTTTACAACACAAAACACAAAACGCGCCAACGTCACACCTGCGCGCGAAGTCGTTCAAACTCGCGGCGTTTGGCGGACTGGGCCCGCGCCGCCCGCTTCCCCGCGGGTACCCCTCCGTTGCTCTGCGCAAGTACATTCGTTTCACTACTGAAGGGATATTATATTGCTATACTGTGGAATCTACTGCTGGGTACTTTTTATATTGATAAGTGCATTAATTGTTGAATATATAATAGTATGTAAATTATTACAACTCGAGACTGGCGGCGACCATTGTTTGTGCGACGGGATAGCGATGGACGTTGCCATGGTAACATAGGTACTTATTTAGTCACCTCAATAAAATAATATGGGCGAAATACTTTATAATTTAAAAAGCGGCCAAGTGCGAGTTGGACTCGCCCATGGAGGGTTCCGCAGCAGCAATAAGGTTCATTTTTATGAAATTATAATATTTTTGATTTATTTTTATATTTCAGTCGATTTAACGAAATTTAGATTAAGGTTTACTATTTATGACGTATAAAAAAAACTACTGGCTAGATCCCTTTCAAACCAATTTTCGTTGGTAGTTTTTATAGTAATCTACATCATATATTTTTTTTAGAATTATCATGCCTCTACTTTAGAAATTAGAGGGGGGGGACACACATTTTTCCACTTTGGAAGAGTCTCTCTCGCAAACTATTCAGGTTAGAAAAAAATGATATGAGAAACCTCAATAATATGATTTTTGGAGACCTATCCATAGATACCCCACACGCATAGGTTAGATGAAAAAAATTTTTTTTTGTTTCAGTTGTACCTATGGGGACCCCTAAAATTTTTAATATTTTTTCCATTTTTGCATCAAAATCTTAATGCGGTTCACAGACTACATCTACTTACCAAGTTTCAATAGTATAGCTCTAATAGTTTCGGAGAAAAGTGGCTGTGACATACGGACGGACGGACAGACAGACAGACAGACAGACAGACAGACAGACAGACAGACAGACAGACAGACATGACGAATCTATAAGGGTTCCTTTTTTGCCATTTTGGCTACGGAACCCTAAAAAGGGTGTAACAAAAATAAGTGATAATACTTTAGGGTGTGTACGTGTTCCTTGTAGTGAGTTCACTGTGAAAGTAGCAGCGCTGAAAGACCAAAATTTTTTTCCCTTTTGTATGGGGAAACTCGCGACGTTCCTTGCCCATACAAAAGTGAAATTTTTTTTTCTTTCAGCGCTGCTACTTTCACAGTGAACTCACTACAAGGAACATGTACACACCCTAAAGTATTATCACTTATTTTTGTTACACACTGTATTATGGCAAAGCAACGTTTACCGCGACAGCTAGTATTAGTATTTATTTAAATTAGTAAACATTTTACAGTTAGGATTTAGGAGAAGTCTCATAATGTAATATTATTATGTCGGCCTTCTAAATAGTAGAAAAATACCCCATCGCTATTCCTGACCTGATCGTTATTTTCAAAATACTCTAGATAAGAAAATTCATAATATTATGATATGAGACGTGGGAGAGCCATGCTTCGGCACGAATGGGCCGGCTCGACCGGAGAAATACCACGTCCTCACAGAAAACCGGCGTGAAACAGCGCTTGCGCTGTGTTTCGCCGAGTGAGTGAGTTTACCGGAAGCCCAATCCCCTACCCTATTCCCTTCCCTACCCTCCCTTATTCCCTTCCCTACCCTCCCCTATTCCCTTCCCTTCCCTACCCACCCCTATTCCCTTCCCATCCCTACCCTCCCCTATTACGCAACGCACCTGCAGCTCTTCTTATGCTGCGAGTGTCCATGGGCGACGGAAGTTGCTTTCCATCAGGTGACCCGTTTGCTCGTTTGCCCCCTTATTTCATAAAAAAATATAATTTAAATTATAATATACTTACTGTGTGATACATCCCAAACCCCAATTCCCATCTTTCGGTATCCATTATTACTTATCCATTATTATTTTGTTCAAGCAATTATCTTCAAGTATCACAAAAAACTATCAAAACAACATTATAATAATTAATATGCAAAACAACAACAATAATAATATTCTCTCGATCGCGGATTCTTGGAAATCTACTGTTATCGCGCGCGCGGTCGCATGCGACCGCTTGGGGCTTGATAGAATAATTATTATTGTACTTGAATACACACACATCACGTGTACCGGTTACCCCACCCCGCCGCCCGCGCTTCCCGCCGCCGCGCTCTGACGTGCGAGCGGATCGGCACTATACCAGGTTGGAAATTATAGAGAAATTGCGCCGCGTTCACGAATACCAAAAATGATGAATGAAAATTTATTATATTGCCATTATTTTGAAGACATTCTGTAACTACACAATATAAGCTAAGGTCCCAGAAAAAATACGTAACGATTCGATGAGTTTTTAATATAAAACAAGTGTGCGGAAAGTATGTCGTTAATGGCGTCAAAATGCATGAAATGTAATCGCTTATATTTTTTAGTGTATAAATATTTTGTAGTAAATTTTTGGCTAGGACCCTAGGTAATTACTATTTTAAGCTGAAAAATAACTCAAACATGTTAAACATTTTCGTATGAGAAAATGATTTTGGTATTCCGTTTGTATGAGAATTTCGAGGGTAGCCCGGGCTCTTAATAAAAGAAACCCAATACAGTTAAGTCAATAAAGCCAGCCGTTGCTTCATATCAAACCATAATATAGTATGGGTCTGATCACCATTCAAACAAAGAGAAATTTTGAAGACAAGGCAACGCTGCTTGACTTATGTCTATCTCAGCGAGTAAGATTTTACATGCCATTGTAATGGTATCTTGTATCTACGTCCCAGTAAAGTCTAAAGAAAGAAAGTTTTCGAAAAAGACAAGTAGCGGAAAGCCTTGTTCAAAATTTAGTCGAAAACAATTCAGAGATGCGTAAGCTTACGTAAGTACATGAACTTATTTTACAACCTGTATAACATCAATATCATATAAAATATCTCGGTAACAGAAATATTGTTCTACTTTAGAAAAATACGTACATCATCTTTATAGAGATTAAATGAGTTAAAAATACACAAGTGTAAATTGTAAAATGTGTGTAAAGTGCAAAACATTTTAGGCTTATTAGAAGAGTAAAGACTATAGCGCGCGTAGAAAAACTGCCTCCGTTGTCCACAATTTGCATTTCGATTATCGACTCGAGAACATGCCAAAAAGAGTCTACTTCTCTGCAAAGTTTTCCCTCAGGTACTGTTACATGCGGCATGTTCTAAAATCAACATATTTTACTAATCATAATAATTCATACATAAGGCAAAATATAATGAACAACGGACACAAAATGTTTCACCGCGGGCATACCTTTTAAAAGGAAATATTATAGGGCTATATTGTTTATTGCATCTAAACAAACTATTTTCTCATCACAGTTGGTAATAATATCAAATGTTATGGCACTTGGAAATTGAACTACTTTGGCATACAACGTAGCTGTTATCATCAAAATATTATTAATATCATAAAAGTGTATATTAATTATTAAAATGTATAAAATAGTGGAGAATAAGAATTAGTTGCAAGAATAATAATTTATGTAGGTATTACATAATTTAATTATTTATTTGCAATATAGTAGGGGTGTTAATTTTTAAGTGATCTAAGTGTATGTGCGTAATTATCAAAAATTTATCAGCAAGTATATTTTAGATCGTCAAAGTCGATAGTCACACTTGAAAATAGTTTTCGTTATCTATAGTTAAATGGAGGTCCATTAGGCTCTTACGTCATATTAATTGTAACCATTGAAGTAAAAAATACAAAAAATAGGCCATCCACTTTAGTATTAAGAAATAATAAAAAGTATACATAAAATACAAAGTATAAAAAATAAATTGTTCTAATCTCAATTAGGCTCAGATATACAGATTACAGACAGTTCATCTATGATAACCTTGTTTTATAGGCATTCATTAGGCTACCTATCTACTCATTCATGAATTTACAAGGCATATTCAAAAATGATTTAATATAAATATTATATTCAACCATATTGATCTGCGGTACTCAGTAACCATGTAAATTCATAAAATTTTACAACAACACAACACATAATATATTTTGCATTCTTTCACTAACGAGTTTTATCACTAAACCCTAATTTATTTTTAAAATTAATTATTTAAACATTAAAAAAATAATTTCGTAACGGCTCAAAATTATTAACCAATGTACAGAAATTAAGAAGTTAAATGAGTCTCTCTAGTCTCACGTTTTTTGAACACAAAAATATTTTTATCAACCGAACTAGGCTAAAACCATAATATTATTTTGTCAAAATTTTAGAAGATATCCAACTCCCTACCTGGTCTAAGTTCTAACAGAAAAACTTTTTTAAACTGAAAAAAATGTTGGGATCACTGAACTTTGTTTTGGCACTCCTCTTCCCAATTGGTGGGTATAAGCGAGTCTATGTGCTGCTTAAACTTGGCGTACTCACATGGCTCCTCACAGAACGGTAACTTCAATTCCATAGGTACTTCCACTTTGGTGTTGTTCCTGTAAAACACCTGAAAACGAGGAAATAATATGATTAAAAAACAAATTAAACACTTCACTTCCACAGAACTAACGTTCGTAAAACTAGGGCGGTATGATACACCTTTACCTTTATATTAAGTTTTATGGAAGTGAAGTGTCGATCGTGATGGGTATCGCTCTAGTGTGACTTCACCTTTACATACAGGGTGCAATTAAACCTTCCGGCCTCTGTTTTGCCGGGAATGTGAAAGAGTGATGTTGTGATTTTGTATTATTTTCCTAAAATTGTGTTAAGTTGGGTTTTTAATGTGTAATATTGGTAGAATATTAACCATTAGATATTCGTTATCGTGCACAAGTGTAGGAAAGTGATGCATTATCCAGAAACGTGCGATTTTGTGTTCCCTCCAAAACTCCATTGAAAGTTTCAGTAAAGCGTCTACCACTTTACTGAAACGACCGACTTGACTCCTTGACTGTATTGACTTGTACTTAGACTTTGACTAGACTTATGACCTGACGATATTACAATATGAAAACGATGCTGAAAATTATAAAACGTAAATAAATTACCATTCTTTTTAATTAGGATACTATTTCACCCTGGTATCTATGTAGTGTTTTTCTATTCATATTTTTTATCTTCTGTTTTTCGCCATGGCTAACGACAGCTTGAATAACTTAGAAATTTACTATCAAAATGTACGTGGGCTCCGTACTAAATCTATAGAATTTTATCGCCAATTAAATCTTAATAAGTACGATATAATTATTCTCACAGAAACGTGGCTAACTGATAATTTCCTCGACTGTGAACTTTTTAGTGATGAGTATATAGTGTGGAGACGAGACCGTGATTATGTCACGACCGGTCAGGCGCGCGGCGGAGGGGTGTTGATTGCGGTACGAAGGTATGTATCGGCTACACCTGCACCTACTTTTCATTCGACGGCGGAAGACCTTTGGATTACTATTAGCATGCGTGGTAATCACTTGAGTAGTTCCCGATCGACTAGGCTACATATTTGTGTTGTGTACTTGTGTAAACTTGGGCTTATTAGATCATTCTCCGACCAACTATGTAATTTTCTAAACAAGCTAAACGACTCAGTTGCTAAATGTCCTCTTGACAATTTTTTGGTTATTGGCGACTTTAACCTAAGTGGAATTAATTGGGTATATGACAGTTCTGTTGACTGCTACTGTGCCCGCAATTTATCCACTCCAAATAGTGATGAATGCTTGTTATTAAATGAAATTCAATTATTATCACTTAATCAATATAATGGCATACGAAATAAGCAAAATAAAATACTTGACCTTGTCTTATGTAATGACAGAGTTTCCGTCCGTGAATGCTTTGATCCCCTCGTCCCGCTAGACACCTATCACCCCGCCTTATGCATAGAAGTACCCCTTTATATTAAAACATATTTAAAGTCAGCTGATACCATGCGCTATGATTTTACCAAAGGAGACTTCGATAAAATCAATAATGAGATATCCCAAATTAACTGGCCTAGTGAACTTAGTAATAGGAGTTTAGAAGATGCTGTGTTATTTTTCTACGAAAGTATTGAGAATATTCAGAAAAAACATATCCCACTTAAGAAATTGAAGCACAGCTCTTATCCAGTCTGGTTCACTCCGGCACTAAAGCGCCTGATTAGACAAAAATATAAATTTCTTCATAAATTCAAATTGTATGGTAGGACCTCTGACCAATTAACCTTTAAACTATTACGTACTAGGGTGAAGAAATTAGAAGCCGAATGCTACAGTAATTACATTCAAAGTACCGAATTGGCGATTGAAAATAATCCAAAGCATTTCTGGAATTATATTAAGCATAGATCTAAATCTAACATACTCCCAAATAGTCTGACTTTGAATGGAGTTGCTGTTTCATCCGGTGAATCCATTTGCGAATCTTTCTCTCAGCACTTTCAGTCATCTTTTCTAAGCTCAGGTAACCTTAGTCACAGTGATGGATATGGCGGAAACTTGACCTCAAGCATCAACCATACTGAGTCCATTTCACATATCAATTCAATCAAAATTACGCTTGAATCTGTTAAGAATGAGTTAAGACACCTTGATCCTAACAAATCTGCTGGACCAGATAATCTTTCCCCTAAGTTTTTAATCAAATGCTATGAATCAATATCACTACCAGTATCAATACTATTTAATAAATCTATCACATCTTGCACAGTTCCTAGAATCTGGAAATTGGCCTATATTACTCCAGTGCATAAAAAAGGATCCAAATCTGAGATTGAGAATTATAGACCAATTTCCAAGCTATGTACATTATCGAAGGTACTTGAGCGTATTATTTACAGACAAGTTTATACATCACTAAGCAGTGTCTTTAGTAAATCTCAGCATGGCTTCTTAACAGGCAGGTCTACTGTTTCGAACCTAGTTCTCCTAAACGACTTTATAACACAGAGCATGAACGAAGGTAACCAAGTCGATGTAGTTTATACTGACTACAGTAAGGCATTTGATCGTATAGATCACACTTTACTTAAAACCAAACTTTATAATATTGGCATTAGAGGTGATCTCTTTAGGTGGTTTTGTTCCTACCTTGAAAATCGTTCGCAGGCAGTTGTAGTGAATAATTATATGTCTAGCTGGGTTCCCATCCCTAGTGGCGTCCCACAGGGCTCTCTATTAGGTCCACTTCTCTTCATCATCTTCATTAACGATATAGATAACTGCTTTAAACATGCCTTCACTCTTTACTTTGCCGATGATATGAAAATTTTCTATCCCATTTCTTCCGTCAAAGATGCTGAAGCATTACAAGCTGATTTACTCCGACTGGACCAGTACTGCTATAGCAATCGTTTAGATCTCAACCCCCAAAAATGCCTACTAATCACCTATAGTAGAAAAACTAAAATTTTGCCTACGACCTATTATCTAAAGAGCTTCGCCATACAAAGAACAAATACTGTACGTGACCTAGGTGTTTACCATGACACCAAGCTAATGTTTGATTCACATATTGACCATATTATTGCGAAGGCCTCAAAAGCACTGGGTTTTATAATGAGACTAAGCTCCCCCTTCAAAAACGCAAAAACCCTCAAAATTCTCTATTGTTCCTACGTCAGACCCCATTTAGAATACGCCAGCCAGGTATGGAACCCATGTTACGATAAATATATTACGCGGATCGAGAATATACAAAAGCGATTTATTCGTTACCTATGCTACAGACTTAAAATATATTATAATTCTGATAACTACCTTTCCCTTTGTAAAAAATTCCACATTCAAACTCTGTTTAATCGCCGGTACATTTCTGATTTTATATTTCTTCTAAAATTAATTAACAATGAAATTGACTGTCCTGACCTTCTCAGTAAATTAAACTTTTATGTACCAACCAGACCACGTAGATTTAACCCACCACTGGCTATCCCATGTTGCAACTCTAACTATAGGCGTAACTCCTATCTAGTGCGAGCTAGCATTGAATTTAATAATGTCTGCAAAAAATTCTCATTTGATCCTTATACATTGCGGACCAAGAATGCAAGAGATAAACTCAACCTTAACTTTTTTGATTAACATTTTCTATTGATCTGTAACTGTTACATTTTCTTAAGCATCAATGTACTTTGTAAGCTTAGTCTTATAACTTCTTTAAATATTATTATTATTATTTTATTTTTTATTTTTTTTTGCTGTGGTAAAAATCATGTTTGTTTGTTACTTAATTACTTGTTAATGGTGAAAACCTATTATTGGCTTCTTGTTTTACCTTCACTATAACTATTTAAGTAAAATTGTAAGCTGTTGGTTTTCCAATATTAAATAAATAAATAAATAAATAAATAAATAAATTATTATAGGAGGAATACGGTTTTCCCGCCATATTCCTTACCTTTTTACCTTGTCTGTGGCACAACATACACATACTTTGTGTCAAGTTGCCAAAAACGAAGAAAAAGAAAAGAAAGAAAGAAAGAAACCTTCCGGCCAAATTTTTTCCAGGGCGTATTTTATCCCATTTAAAATCGTTACAGAATGGTCACTGGGATTGAGCGGGGGTGACGCGGGGGGAGGCGTGCGCGAGGACGTCACGCGCGGGCGACGCATCGTGTCCAATAGTGTTTAGTACTGAGTGAATAGTGATTATAAAGAAAAAATACGTGTATTTTTTTTTAACAAGGATCAATATATCAAAATTTGGCAGGAAGGTTTGATTGCACCCTGTATATTATTGTAACATATTATTATATATAAAAACTTACTTTAACATAAAAACTATCCTTGACAACCTCTTCCTCGTGTAATTCAATAGTGATACTGGATCCAAATTCCGGTTCCAGTAACTCTTGGAAGCCGAGGGCACGGAACAGCGACACAACTGTCACATCATGACCGGAATACACATACAGGGATCTGTCTACATTTGTGTGTTGCACATTATTATCCAAATGATGTCTTATGTCTCCCAACAGAGGGCCTGAAAATTTACAAATACATTTTGTTTTCTAGAGAAATAGTCTGTTTTTCCACTTCTTGATAAAGTGATAGGCTATCCACAACTTATTTGACAGATACTCCATACTCTATGTGTCAAGTTAAGTGGTGGATAGTAGGGATTGCAATCCCGCAAAATTTGCCGCTACAACGTTGCAAGTATGGATATACCGTGCGAAACGGTAACTGCGCGAGCGCAACGTTGCCGCTTCGCACAGCGGCGGGGGCCGGCGGGCGGCGGGCGCGCGTCGTGACTATGAGCCGGTGTTGCCAATTTAGCATATTTTATGCTAAATTTGGCAAATTTTTACGTTGTTTGGCATATTTATTTGTTGTAATATCATTCATCGAATTTTAGCATATAATTATTTAATAAAAATTTAACCATAAAACAAACGATCCTATTCAATTACTAAGCATGTGATCTAGAACAGAGTAATAATTACTCTGACAAGAGTATCTATAACTCATAAGTCATTACATAATATTTTCACTGCCACATTCTCACGCCGAAATTTTTTTTTTTTTTTTTTTTTTTTATTAAATAAGGGGGCAAACGAGCAAACGGGTCACCTGATGGTAAGCAACTACCGTCGCCCATGGACACTCGCAACATCCGAAGAGCTGCAGGTGCGTTGCCGGCCTTTAAATTGAACGCGTTTTCAGCCAAATGAATGTAGTTATAAATTCGGCCTAGAGAGGACATGGAAATGCTGTTATTCTTACTCAGTTCCGAATAACGTATTGCGCTATGCACGTACCAAGGAGAGTTATAGTTTGGACAATTAATCTTCTACGTCTACATGTACATCAGCAGCATCAGCTATCGGATATCGGTGAAGAACAAGATATTATTAATTATTAATATTTTGTTCGATAACGTACATTTTTAATTAAAAAAAATATTTAAGGATCTAATAAGACTAGATTATAGATAGAAGAGTGATTACATAATTTTATTGTTATTTTGTTAAGAAAATAATTATTTTTGTTGCTTATTGTGATACTGTATATTTTATAATTACAAATAATATGAATCTCATGATGCTGTGCGAAACATTTTAATTTTAAGATCTAAATTCTAAAAATTATAAAGAATAGACATTGTTATTTTGTTAGAAAACAAATATTTTGTGGCATATTAAGAGACATTTACTATTAATAAAGTTAATTTTTAATAAAACAAATCTGTAGTTTCATTTTATTTAATTTTATAACATAAATTCAAAAACATGCGGGACCCCGCGGGATTGGCCAATCCCGCAAATCAATCCCGCGGGATTGAATAAGGTGCGGGATTGCAATCCCTAGTGGATAGCCTATCCGGCACTAATCAGGAAGTGGTGAAACCATAAAGTTAATATACCTAGCGGAATAGAGCAACAAACTCGAGCTGTCAAACGTTTTCATCTGTGTGAAAAATATGTGTACGTATACACTTACACAAGCATGATTGCACATGGATTCTATGAGATTAAATTGTCAAGGGTAAGCCCGCGGGCTGATGGTTGTCAAAAAAAGAGTGATGCTGTCATGTATCACACGTCTCTTTTTACCACGCAGAGTTACTGATAGTGACATCTCGCTTGCTCAGGCCTTTGTTTCTCTATTCCGCTAGGTATATTAACTTTATGGGTGAAACAGGCCCTAAATTAAAAATGGTATGATTATAGTCAAGGCAAATGAACCTAAAAATGGACTGATCTTAGGTTGCATTTAGTATATTCGTATCATCGCAAGTCAAGACCTAGACCACAATAATATTATAAAGTGTTTAAGAGCTAAACTGCCCATTGCAATTTTTGTGATCTTATACTATTCTATTAGAATTCCAAAACTATGTCTTTTACCTGTATGCAGCCGTTGCATCTGGGGATTGTAAGACAGTAGAGCTAAACTTGTCATAAATGGCAGCCGCATATCAGTTGGGAAAACATTTTTAGTCCACTCTGGCAACTTCAAGCCAGCAGTTTGCTGGGACAGCAGTGCACTATACAAATAGTCCACTTTTAATACACTTCTCATGCTCTCATTTGTATGTTTACTCAAGTAGTCAAATATTTCTGTAAACTTTGGATCTTTGTCTGTTTCAGATAATATATCATTGTACATTTTTTTCCAAGCTTTACATGGTTTCGTAGCAGCTACAATCTGAAAAAAATATTTGTTTGTGCTTTTATAATTATTCACTAGCTATTTGACCGAGCTTTGCTCGGTATTCGATAAAACACGAATAAAATGACATTTTCTAAAAACTATTCGTAGCTAGATCGATTTATCGCCCCCGAAACCCCCCTGTATACTAAATTTCATGAAAATCGTTGGAGCAGATTCCGAGATTCCAATTATATATATATAAATATATACAAGAATTGCTTGTTTAAAGATATAAGATTAAATCAGTGGTTCTTAACCGGTGGTCCGCAGACCACTGGTGGACCCTGGAGGCATTTCAAGTGGTCCGTGAAGCCATCCTAATAATATGTGAGAATTCAGAAGTTAGTAAAGAGTATGCACTAATGCAGTCACAAAAATCACATTTAATGCTTCAAGCAGCCCCCAAGCCAGCCCCAAGTCACCGGCGCAGCGACCGCAATAACAATTGAAATCTATTGTGTCTCGTTTTTCCACCATGGAGGGACTAATTAAAATCTGTAACTTTTAGATTTTTGCCAAATAAAAAAATGAGTCCTAATAATTATAAAGTTGTCCTTGTTTTCTTTATCAAAAAACCCTTATGCCTTGTCTTGCCTTATGGTAAACCAACCGGGTGGTCCCCGGCTAGACAAACATTTGATAAAATGGGCCCTCATGACTAAAAGGTTAAGAACCACTGCATTAAAATATAATAAGCATACATTTTATTAAATTATTAAATATTTTAATAAATAAAAATAAAGAACTAGTAAACATTCGTTATTATTGAATTTTGAAATATAACTATAACGCTAATTTCTAAACCCAGTATTAAAAAAATTACTTACATTATCGAGTTCTCTAGGCAAGGATCGGACAGGAATAGGCTGCCAATTTATTTCTTGATTCCAAATTTGTCTCTCCGAAGGTGGATACAGACCAGCTAAGAATGTGTATGCACTCATCAAACATCTATCCTTGTCACTGCTTCGAAAATATGCATCTTTGGAAAAATAGTCCTCTGGTATGAAGTTAGTATAATAATCTCTGAACTTCTTTCCCAATTCATATAATTGTATTTTGCCAATCTGAAATAAATGTTGTGATTTCATATAATATCATAACATTTAGATAATAAATATGTACAAAGGTATTATTTAAAAAATGTATATTTTAATATTAACCAAATTAAGGTTTGTAGTACAATTGTTATCAAATTTATAGTAGGTATAAAAGATACTAAATGAAATATTAAAAAAAAACTAACATTTGTCAAACCACCTGGACCTTCTGGCCACTGATATTTTTTAAATGGATCACTGTTGTATGTACTCTCAGGTGCTTTAGCTCCATGCCTGAAAAGCTGGAAGGCAAATAGTTTATTAGGTAGATTAAATATCTATGCTATTCAATAAAATAGGGAACTTTTTCAAAGAGCAAGAAAGGCAACAATTAAAAAATCAAATATCATTGATGAAAAATAGAAATTTAACTATGAATTGGGGTATTTTGGAGTTTGGACGTAATAACTCTGACCTTCTTATTATTCTAACAATAGCATTAACAGTTTTAAAGATTGTAACCATTCTCTATAAGATGTCGAACTTACGACGACAACGAGCCGTAACGTTTTCGATTCGTATGGGAGGGTTTCACTGAGGACGCAATATCCAAGCAGACAACTGAGCACAGCGAGGCCTAATACCACAACTGCAGTCGTTGTCGACTTTTTTGGTATCGGATGACACGTTCTCTGCCGCTCCTTCGGCAAAGACGATCTACGCCATGTATCGTCGTTGTCGTACTCCATGGTCTTTATTTTGTAAACAATACTTTCACTTATAAGATCGTAAAACTGACTCCGATATCAATGAGTGCAATGTTTTTGAAAAGACATCACATTAGACCATTAAAAGCACTGTTAATAAACATAAAAAATATATAGAAGACGAAGTTTGTTTTACTATTCCACAATCACAACACACAAAACTAAATGAAGCATTCGAAAATTACATATTTTTTTATTTTTTGTTGAAATTATTGATTGTTGTTTTCAGTAAAGTGGAATTTGACAGCTGGTCAGCCAGTTCAGACTTCAGCCACAGCTGTCAATGTCACAGATTAGGGTACTACTCAATGTCGCCAGCAAGAAGCTTATTGGTCGCCAGCCAATCGCCAGCTCTCACGACCACAGATTAAGGACTATAGTATCTTGTGGCGGTACCCACAAATTCGCCTAACATTCCTGCATCGCGCTATCGAAGTTTTCTGAGCGCGTATACGACAGCTGAAATGTATCACGTGGGCTCTGGCCTGACCAAGCATAACACCTCGCTCGGTCGGAAGATCTTCCTTTGGGCCTCCACGCATAATATATTCCCACATTGGTGACCCTCGACTAGAACACGCCTCCTTCATCATCATCACTCCCCGCCCCTCCGCATCGCACCAGCCAGCATCGCCTCATCGGGTACATCGTCCACTAGCCGCAATGTACCGCGGCCTGTGCGACTCCGCATCGGCATCATCGGGCTTTCTCACTACATGTCACTACACCGACCGGTCAGCAAGCAAAGCACATCTCTCCTGGTCAGCACGTAGCATCGGCCCCGCACGGCAGCTTATCCGACTCACTGGATCCCGTGCAGCAGCTTACAGTTCCGACTCACTGGAACTCTCTGGCACTGGCGACTCAAGCGACAAGACTTCAAAGATTCGACCTCCGGTCTTCGGGGGGGAGTGATGTGGCGGTACCCACAATTCGCCTAACATTCCTGCATCGCGCTATCGAAGTTTTCTGAGCGCGTATACGACAGCTGAAATGTATCACGTGGGCTCCGGCCTGACCGAGCATAACACCTCGCTCGGTCGGAAGATCTTCCTTTGGGCCTCCACGCATATATTCCCACAATCTCATGCTCAAGACTGTGTTTTTTTTTGTAAACTGCACAGACTAATAAGAGATACTGGTAAGTGGTAACTGGTAACTGTTAGTGGCACTGATCTCTATACCTACAGTACTTGTATAATAGACATCAGTGGTTAGTGGCAATAAATGCTTCGGGATGAATCTAATCAGTAATTAATAATTATCGATATAATGGTCTCCTTGCGTCGAATTCACTACACGAGATCCATCATCCATAAGCCACGTTCAATAATTACTAATAAGTCGATAGTTTACCGTATCGTTGATTTATAATTTTTAAATACGATCTCTAGCATAAAGTATATACCTAGCTATTAACTTTATGATCTCTAGCAGGGGTGGCCAACTTGACTAGACCTAAGACGTGGGAGAGCCATGCTTCGGCACGAATGGGCCGGCTCGACCGGAGAAATACCACGTCCTCACAGAAAACCGGCGTGAAACAGCGCTTGTGCTGTGTTTTGCCGAGTGAGTGAGTTTACCGGAGGCCCAATCCCCTACCCTATTCCCTTCTCTACCCTCCCCTATTCCCTTCCCATCCCTACCCTCCCCTACTACCCTATTCCCTCTTAAAAGGCAGGCAACGCACCTGCAGCTCTTCTGATGCTGCGAGTGTCCATGGGCGACGGAAGTTGCTTTCCATCAGGTGACCCGTTTGCTCGTTTGCCCCCTTATTTCATAAAAAAAAAAGATCTGCTGTTTACTAACGAAACCCTGTGCGATCTACCAAGTACCCTTATTACATACTTATTGAAATAGCATAGTGTAGCTTATTGGTCATTGCGCAGTCTGGTCTAATTATTATTTATATTTTTTGCCTGGCTGCAATCGACTGCACTAACGTCGCGATCGACCGGTTGGCCACCCCAGATAGCTTCTTGTATGAGTATTTCACTGAGATAGCGCATAGGTAATCCCTTTTAAAAGTTGCACACTTAGAACAACACAAGCCAACAAAACAGTTTGCGATAATTAAATTAGCGAAATAGCCGCGTTGTACTGGTAGGTTTGGGAATATGGTATGTTGGGTCACCTATGCAATGCCTGTAGCCCTATACCACAGCCTATACTATACCATAAGTAGGCAACATAGATGTAACTGAGGATGTAACACACAGTAAAATAATTACAACTATTGGTTTTTCATGTATTTTTTTGTGACTAAAATGTACCTAATATATTATGTTTGTGTAGTAAAACAGTATTTAAATATACTATAAACAATGTCTAAAGCCTAAACAACATTTCAATAGAAGTGTTAATTATAAAATACAGTCTGTATGTAATAAGATTACTGAACTTCTATTATATTGGACGGTCACAAATCACAATTATTATTATTATTTATTAGCCTATAATTAATTATATTTATAAGAAACCAAAGGCGCACCCGCACATCTTGGAATGAACACAATAAACATGGCTTTCAAAACTGCCAAGTAAAACATATCCTAAAAAAAATTATAATCAAAAAGTCCTATGTTTGTTGGTAAACTAATATTGTATAAACAACGTTTCAATAGAAGTGAATAAAATACAGCCTGTATGTAATAAAATAGATAAAACATTATTTATGACTACTGAACTTATATTAAATTGGAAGGTCACAAATCATAATTATTATTATTATTTATTAGCCTATAATTAATTTTAATTATAAGAAACCAAAGGCACATCTTGGAGTGAACACAATAAACATGGCTTCCAAAACTGCCAAATAAAGCATATCCTATAAAAAATTATAATCAAAAAGTCCTATGTTTGTTCCCGAAACCTAAATACTACTTACATGTAACTTATAAATAGGCACTAGTTTTAACTAGCATAATAAAGCGGCATAATAATATTATTGACTATATTAATTTTGTTTGCGCGGACTTCAATAGGCAAAGTACAAGATGTTGATAGAAACGGTGGGAAATATAATATTTTAATAACTTACCTTAGCATACTTAATTTGGAGGTATTATATTATGCCCGGCCGCACATTGTCCGAATCCTGATCAGAAACATTTGAATTCCGCCGGATCGCCACCCCGCACATTATCCGAAATATCCTTCCGGCAAGTTCGAGCTCACTCGGCTCAGTACAACATGTAAGAGACAGCGCGAACGTTCAACTGTTTCTGATCAGAAATGTCGTACAATGTGCGGCCAGGCTATACAGTAACATTTTCAATCTATCTCTTTCTAATAAAACAATATGTTTGTGTCACAATACAGAATACAACTATACAGCACAGTAATATTCAAGCAAGATACATTTTGACAAGCATACAAACTACTATGATATACAACACAATATTGTAATTATAGCATGTAATGATTTTAGTGGTCATCGTTGTGCTTCAGTTATTGATTTTAAGATAAGATAACTTACGAAAATAATATTAAACATATTGTACTGTAATACTATGCTTTCACAGAACCCTTATCTTATCTGACTTTTATATTATGTTCAAAGGATTTATGATTTATTAAATTGTGCCAAGGTGTTACTTGTGCTAACAAAAATATGACACATCTGAGTTAAAGCTTGTAATGAGTCTGTTGAATCTATTATTATATATTTGTATACTTACAAGGCTGTTTTGGCGCGTGGCTAAATTCAATAGAACAATTGAGAAATAGCTATTCTATATTAAGTCATTGGCATAATCACAAATGATAATGGAATCTTATCCAGGATAGTAATTGTATGACGGTGAAAATGCGCCAAAACATCAGTGTAGTCACAGTGTAGTACTTTATTTGCCACAGCAAGTCAAAACATCTCGTTCCCTGTATGCCCTGACGGCTGTGTAAACAGAAACCGTAATCCACAGAAGAACAGCAATCCATGAAGAAATAAGTGCCAGGTGTAGAGCAACACCAGTGTTAATAAAATCTCCCCGACGACTGTTTGGTGCATCCTTTTGTATGTAGTCCATAAAGTCAAATATTGCTTGACAACTCAAACGGAAATGTATTGCAGTTGCTTGATCACCGGAGGCACGGGTCTCCTGTAATAAATAACATATGAATTAGGTACATTAGGGAATAATGGTTTGAAATTTGAATGTATTCGAATATTTCATTGAAAAATATTCAAGATTTACGAAAATATTAATTATTATATAATTCCCTGGGTACACTTTATAAAATATTAACTGTCTAAGATACTTTGAAAGAAAACTGCTACAGGTTAGAAGTAAAATAACAAAGTTGTGTAACAATACCAGTAACATAAATGGTAGTGTCTAACTTCCTTAGTATGTTTCTTTATTGAACTCTCTGTATCTTTAGTATAGACAGCTTTTATGTTGAGTAAAGGAGTGAGCAGACTGAGACGAGCCTTGCCAGGGCTCAGCGTGCCGGGGCGCATCGCAAAAATCGCGTATCGCGTACTGTGTCGGGGCGCATCGGCGCGGATTTATGCTCGGTGGATTTCCGTCAATGCGACACGGGCCGACAGGGCCCGACAAGACCCGCTGCGCCCCGGCAAGCGACAAGCGGATTGCGATGCGATGCGGCCCGGCAAGCCTCGGCCCTCAACTCAAAATCCGCCAATACGTTGCGCGCCGACCCGCCCCGGCATGCTCCGCCTCAGTGAGCGTTAAAAATTAAAATCCGTCAATGCGATGCGACCCGTCCCGGCAATAGCCTGCTATAGCGCATTTTGCACTGCGCTGCGCCCCGACCCGCCCCGGCACGCGCCGACAAAGTGTGCGCGAACCCTAATACAGCAGTCAGTGCCGTAAATAAGGCGGTGCCATCGGTGCCCAGGCACAGGGCGCAGATTCTCGGGGGCGCAAAAATCGCCAGATCAGGGAGACCTATACATAGCATTGCTCTGGGTGCCTATAATATCTAAAAAAACAAGGGTGCAGTCACAGAAGCTCGCACAGGGTGCAAACAATGTTATTTTATGGCACTGACAGCAGTTGGTTAGTTTTCTGAACATAATATTTACAAAAAACATAGCTTACCCTGACTAAGTATCCTCTATATTGTTGGCATGTTTTCAAGAAGCCGTCAGTCATTACAGCCGCATGCACCAGATTGTAAATAGCAATCACCAGACTGACACAGGAGTTTGGAATCCAGCAATATATTATAGCATCATTGTCCTGTGCTACTCTTGATCTGGATTGGACTATTATAGTTTCTCCTTCACTATAACAACAGATATATTGAGAATTTAATAAAGATATTAAAATAACACAAAGAATAAAGGGTGTGGCACAATGATTTAGGTGTGGCTGGCTCTTTATCTTGACTTAGCTTTATCTAAAGTAAGCTCACTTTATGCCTAAAGATTAATTTCTCTAATAGTAACCACAATATCAGACTACTTCTTTAACATTTGACCGTGGGAGAGCCGTGCTTCGGCACGAATGGGCCGGCTCGACCGGATAATTACCACGGGCTTAATGAAAACCGGCATGAAACAGCGCTTGCGCTGTGTTTCGCCGAGTGAGTGAGTTTACCGGTGGCCCAATCCCCTACCCTTTTTCCTTCCCTACCCTCCCTTATTTCCTTCCCTACTCTCCCCTATTCCCTTCCCTACCCTCCCCTGTTACCCAATTTCCTCGTAAAAGGCCGGCAACGCACCTGCAGCTCTTCTGATGCTGCGAATGTCCATAGGCGACGGAAGTTGCTTTCCATCAGGTGGCACGTTTGCTCGTTTGCCCCCTTTTTTCATAAAAAAAAAATATTTATTGACATTGTAAACAAAAAAAATAGCAAGCCATACTCACATTTCCTCAACAGTAGTAGACTTCTCCCCTTCATACAGGCCTACATTGTTGATACAGACTCTGTACATGTGGAAGAGGGTCATTATGAGGGCATATATCAATATGGGAACAGGAGCGAATATTGCGTACAAACAGTAGGAATTGTGACCCCCATTGAAATACTGACTTGCGCTTACGCCATAAAATATGCAGCCACAGTTTGTATTTTCCAGCCAGCTGCCTGGACAGACGTCCAAAGTGGATCGCCAGTGGTTATAAGGTATTGCCACACATATCACTGACACACTTAGGAATACAACCAGCAAACCGTAGCACCAAGTTAAACGCCTCTCTGTTTCGTATTGATTCATCTTCACTTCTTTCACTGGTACTAGTCAGCAAGTTTCAACGATACGCATTGATTTCTACAAGCTTATTTCCAAAAGATTGTTGCAATGAACCATATTCAAGACAATCAACAAGTATGGGATTGATTGTAGTTATTTCTACATTGGTTGCTGCATGAAATATGTTTTGAGAAGTTTTTTCTGTACTTAAGTACCCCGTGAATAATACGTTTTTATGTTGTAAAGTTCATGAAGTGATCTAAAAAACTAAACTCCGAAAATGCGAATTTGTTGAGTGTTGACTGCACAGTTGACTGGTGTTTCTTCTTTCTTTTTTCTTCGTTTTTGGCATGTTTTTGGCAACTTGACACAAAGTATGTGTATGTTGTACCACAGACAAGGTAAAAAGGTAAGGAATATGACGGGAAAACCGTATTCCTCCTATAATAATTTTCAGCATCGTTTTCATGTAATATCGTCAGGTCAAGTCTAGTCAAAGTCTTAAGTAAAAGTCTGAAGTCAATACAGTCAAGGAGTCAAGTCGGTCGTTTCAGTAAAGTGGTAGACGCTTTACTGAAACTTTCAATGGAGTTTTGGAGGGAACATAAAATCGCACGTTTCTGGATGATGCATCACTTTCGTTATTCGTATATTCGTTATCGTGCACAAGTGTAGGAAAGTGATGCATTATCCAGAAACGTGCGATTTTGTGTTCCCTCCAAAACTCCATTGAAAGTTTCAGTAAAGCGTCTACCACTTTACTGAAACGACCGACTTGACTGATGACTCCTTGACTGTATTGACTTTTACTGACTTTGACTAGACTGACCTGACGATATTACATGAAAACGTTGCTGAAAATTATTATAGGAGGACCGAGGAATACGGTTTTCCCGCCATATTCCTTACCTTTTTACCTTGTCTGTGGCACAACATACACATACTTTGTGTCAAGACTGTCAAGTTGCCAAAAACGTTAAACGAAGAGAAAGAAAGACAAAGTTTCAAAACAAAACAAAATATATTCATATTTTACGATTTAAAATATTTACGATACTTTATTTATTTACTTGACATCAGGAAAAAACTCAAACAGAAACTATTACGATGAAAATTAATAGCCGAACTAAGATTGTGGGAGAAAATGTTATATTGGTTCCGTATGAAGCTGTTCATGTGCCTAAGTATGGAAAGATTTTATTTCAATTACTTATTTACACGCTTTATCATAATAAACAAATATTTTTAAGGTACCATGGATGGATGAAGTCAAAAGAGCTACAGGAACTTACTGCATCTGAGGAGTTAACATTAGAACAAGAATATCAAATGCAGGCCTCTTGGAGAGAAGATGAAGATAGTATGTGCTCTTAATATGCTTTCACAGATGGACCAATCTGAAATCTACTAATTTAAAAAAAAAAAAACTATTAAGGTCATTTTAAACATAGGGGTATTTAAACCTGACTGTTTCTTTTATGTTTTTTAGAATGTACATTCATTGTATTGGAGAAATCTATGTATGAAGAGACCAATGATGAAGTTGGTAAGTATTTGAAATATTTATTTAACCTCTGTGTACCACTGGCTCGTTATCGAGCCACCTGACTGCACTCGACCTCACGCAATTTTTTAACTTATTTTAATACATAAATAAGATTTAATTTTGTTTGTTCTATACATTATTTTTAAGATTATGAAGTTGGCTACAAAAAGTATGCACTAAATTCGTTGCTGATTGGCGCAATTTCGTAAAATTTGAAAATATTTTTAGAAAAATTTAAATGGCGCCATCGGGCATTATAGCCTCAATAGAATTTCGACATCCCGGTATTCGAGAGGTTAATGCCGCGGCCGCATATGCGCAGTGATTCATGCTTAAAATAATACCTCATACATAGCACTTTGTATGATAGCGTCTATCATATAAAGTGCTATATGTATGAGGTATTATTTTAAGCATGAATCACTGCGCATATGTGCGGACACAGCATAATAATAATAATGCAAAATACATTTATTATAATATTTACAATACTGCTTCTTTTGTTACAGAATCAATGATAGGAGACACAAACATATTTTTAGTGGACAATCTTGTTGGAGAAATAGAAATAATGATTGCAGAAACTTCAGCAAGACGAAAAAGATGTGGTTGGGAATCAGTTATAATGATGTTACTTTATGGTATTCAATTTATTAATATAAAGGAATATGTAGCAAAGATATCCATGAACAATACAAAAAGCATTAAATTTTTTACAAAATTAGGTTTTGAAGAAGAATCTAGAAGTGATATTTTTAAAGAAATCACTTTTAAAAAACTAGTCAATGAACAGTGGACAAGTTGGTTAACAGATCAAGTGAAAGAAATGGAATTGAGTAACTATTGAAATTTAAGGTATTTAAAAATTAAGAAACTAAACATTTATGTCTTCATAATATCATAAAAGGTCTCTAAAGAATGTGGTTTCAGTGATATTAAACTTGAATTTAATATAATAACATAATATTATATTCATAATATGTATATATATCAAATTCTTGTAATTATTTTACTTTTAACCCATCAATCTCCAAGCGGCAGCTGGCTGCTGCTTAACAATTGAAAATCTATTGTGTCTGCAATACCCACGATGGACAAATCAACAAATCATTTCTTACGGAGTTTTGCCGGGAATGTGAAAGAGTGATGTGATTTTTGTATTATTTTCTTAAAATTGTGTTAACTGGGTTTTAACCCGTTGATTATGGAAAAACAAGACACAATAGCTTATCTATTGTTATCACGGTCACATGTGGCAGCTTGGGGCTTGATGAATTAATGTGTAATATTAGTAGGATATTAACCATTAGGTATTTATTATTGTGCACAAGTGTAGAAAAGTTATGCAATACCCAGAAATGTGCTATTTTGTGTTCCCTCCAAAACTCCATCAAAAGTTTCAGTAAAGCGTCTACCACTTTACTGAATCGACCGACTTGACTTCCTGACCGTATTGACTTAATGACTTTTATTTAGACTTTAACTAGACTTTAAGGCCTGTTAAGTGCAAGTCATTAGTGCAAGTGATTAGTGAATAGGAGAAAATATATAACTTGTAGTTTGTACTAAGCAGTCGCTGTCCACACGCACTTTTTCTGATTACAATCACCTGCACTAATCACTTGCACTCGAAAGTGAATACAGGCTTTTAGACCTGACCATGTTAAAGAAAAGCGATACTGAAAATTGTAATACATAAAAATCGGCCAAGTGCGAGTCGGACTCGCGCACGAAGGGTTCCGTACCGGTATAGAGCGAAAGTAGGCAAAAAATTGTGTTTGTTCATTGTTGTATGGGAGCCCCCCTTAATTATTTATTTTATTTTAATTTTATTATTAATTATTCAAGTACAAAATATAACTAAAGATTTGTGAAAATTTCAAGTGCGCTGTTACCATTATTGATTACGAGCAAAAAAGGCCAAAAAATCACGTTTCTTGTATGGGAGCCCCCCTTAAATATTAAATTTATTTTATTTTTAGTATTTGTTGTTAAAGCGGCAACAGAATATATATACACAATCTGTGAAAATTTTAGAAGTCTAGCTATAGCGATTCTTGAGATACAGCCTGGCGACAGACAGACAGACAGACAGATGGACAGACAACGAAGTCTTAGTAATAGGGTTCCGTTTTTACCCTTTGGGTACGGAACCCTAAAAATATTGTTTTCCCGCCATAATATACTCGACGCTGGCCATGGTTACCTTTAAAGGCCCCTCTTCAAGATGGGCCAGCGTAGTGGGCCATCACGATGGGCCAGCGTGGGGAGGGCGTAGTGGCGTAGGATGGCCGATGGCGCCAGCGATGGCCGTGGAATGGCGGCGGTGTCGGTTTTTCGGCCGCACATCAAAGGATGATGGCCCAGCGATGGCGGTACGCCTCTACACGTTGGCGATACGACAGTCGACGCTTGATCGCGATCGAGTGAGGACGTCGTAATTCGTATTACAATTTACGAATTTCATTCAAAATGACGAGTACGTGGTCTCATAATGAATAAAGCTATATTAATATGATAAAGCCGAAAGTTTGTATGGATGTATGGATGTTTGTTTCTTTTGTTACTCTTTTACTCAAAACTACTGAACGGATTTTAATAAAACTTTACTTATTGTATTATAACTTTTACATTATATACATAACTCCTGACTTTTTATAGATACATGCTATTATTACATTCATCATTGTCATTATCATCATCACTACCATAAACCATTATTTTAATTTTAGTCTCGAAATAATTATTCGTAGAATTCAAGAGAAAGTTCATATTATTTAGGAGGGAGGTGAATGGTGATACGAAGTTCACCGGGTCATCTGGTGAAGTCATAAATTATTAAAAATGCACGTTTTGCATTGCCACAATGGCTAATGCTTACACGTCCATCTTGAACGACGTTTAGATCACAACTGAACACGGCCATCATGTAGAGGCGTTGCGACCATTGCATGGCCATCGCATGCGCCATTCGATGGGCCAGCGCTGGCCCATCTTGAAGAGGGGCCATAAAATAGCCGAAGTGCCATAATAAGAAAAAAAGAGTTTGACCAATGACAGCAGAGGGCAGCACTAATCATGTCAATGTCATTGTCAATATTTTTGAGCTGAGTCTTGGACTTTTTGAAGTTCGCACTTCGCAATTCGCAAAGCAATATTTTTTGTAATTTGTTGCATTTGGAATTCCCCTTTTTAAATAATTCCACATCAGCGATAAACTTTTAACATAAATGAATCTCCGAACATAGAGGTGTTGATTGTGTTATACAGTTATACTTCGTTCGCCATTCCGGTAACAAAATATACATTTTATTAGCTCCTTTTTGAAAGTTTATTTTTGTTACAATGTTTTTACATATTATTCTCAATGTTCTTCTTATCACAAGTGTTATAAGTGATAACGAGGTTGATGTAAAATCAGAAGAAGATTTGGGAGTAAAATACGCCAACCGATGCGAAGTTTGTAAAATACTTGCAACTGAATTACAAGCGAGGTTAGAGGAGACCGGTAAAGTGCACGACGTACTCGAAATCGGATATTCCCTGGACGATGTACAGCCAAAGAAAAAAACTAAATATGAAAAGTCAGAGCTAAGACTGATCGAATCCATCGACGGCGTATGCGAAAGAATCCTGGAGTACAACATACACAAGGAGCGAAAAGACAGCACCAGATTTGCAAAAGGCATGAGCCAAACTTTCAAAACTCTTCATGGCCTCGTGGACAAAGGTGTAAAGGTTGATCTGGGAATACCATTAGAGTTGTGGGATAAACCATCCGCAGAAATCACCCATATGAAGACACAGTGCGAAAGTCTTCTAGAAGAGAATGAGGAAGCAATAGAGAATTGGTATTGGAATCATCAGGGTAGTGTTGACTTGAAGCACCATCTATGTACAAAACATGCTCTGAGGAATACAGACAATTCTTGCTTATTTGAGGAAGTGAAGAATGTGAAAGGGGAAGAAAAAGACAAAGATGAACTCTAGTTCTTTCATAGAGGCTGGTTAGTCATTATTTTTATTTTTATATCAATATGTTCTGATGTGATCTTAATTTTAAAATAATTGTATCCATACAAGACAATGAGATTTATATAATTATGATTTGTATTGACATTGTTTTTCATTTGACACAATTTTAAGTTTTAACTCCCTATAAAATATTATAATTATTTTACCACAACACATTCCTCGCGTTCCATTTGATGTTAAAAACAATCAAAATGCTCAAAATAGGAGGCATTTTGAGCGTTTTGATTGTTTTGATCGTCGAGACAGGCCGAGCGCGAGTGTGTACAAGGAGCTCTCGTCTCCCCTCATGCTCTCGTTCTCGTCTCGGCTCTCGGTGTCTTGACGGTTTTTTGGGCCCGAGTCAAAGGGTCTTGTTGGCTCTCGAGAGGTAAGCGAGAGCGCTCATGTACATTGTACACACTCGTTCAATTAGCAGCTTGCTGACAGTATTTATGAACAGACGTGGTCCGACACAATATTATATTCTTTTTCTTCATACCTTACAAATTACTTTTAATAGTAAATGTTTTACAAAATGTAATAGCTTGCGGCACAAAAAAATAGCAGCAGCAATTTCGACGTCCATAGTCTCGTGAGTCTTAGCTCAAATGTTAGAACGAGTGTGTATAGGCATACTCTCGACGAGAGCCGTCTTGGCCGAGGATCTCGGCGAGTGTGTACAGCTGCCATAACATCAAATGGAACGCGGGGATTGTGTCTACTAACAAGTCCACATTGCAAACATAGAAATTTTGTTATAATTTTTTAAATGTTGCCATTATAATTCCGAGACATGCTTTTTTAAAAATATTGTTGCTATAAATAAAGCAAAAGTGTGTATCTGTCTGTGACCTATTGGAAAAATTGGTTCAGCAGTTAAGTGTAACATTTAAATAAAAGTTACCGCTGAATAAAAGAATAAAAGAACCGCTGAACCAATTTTATGAAATTTGGTATGGAGATGAGTCCTGGGAAAGGACATAGGATACTTTTTATCCCTGGAAAATTTACAATTCCCGTGTGGTAAACAAATTTCTGCTCAACAAAGTTACAGGCTTCATCTAGTGCAGTAGTCCCCAACCTTTTTTCATTCGGGCCACAACATGGTTGGTCTTGGTGTCACGGGCCGCAACAAAAATTTTTAGGTTTAAAAAATAACATTCTTCAAAATTAACGATTTAAAAGTGAAAAAAAATTCACGACTCACGATGACTTCATTATTTTGCCGGTGGGCGTGTATTTAAAAATGGTTTAACATCACGCGGGCCACAAATAAAGCCCCGGCGGGCCGCGGGTTGGGGATAGCTGATCTAGTGTATTATAAATTTGAAGAGAGTGGAAATCTTGATGTTTATCTTCCTATATGATATTTAAAATAATATTATGGAAAATTCTCAACATTTCTTCCAATCTCTAATAATTATAAAAAATAAATAGAGGAATTAAACAAGTATGTATAATTGGTCCATGGATAAAGTAAAAGACATAAAAATTGATAAGCACTTTAATTTACTTCAAAAAAGTACTATACAAACTTCTGTGACAATTTTACACCTGTTATAGCAGAGGTGCTAAAGAAATCTGCAGAACTTCTGCATATTATATTCACTATGGTCTATGAGATAAATTTTACACAAAAGAAACATAAATAATATCATAAATCATAATTAAACTAATAGGATTAAATACATTCATTCTGCTGTATTCAGTCACCAGACAATCGAGAGCCTAGACATTCATACATTTAAATAATAATATACAACAACATAACACCTATTGTATGTCTGTCCTCCAACGTACCATGCCGGTAACATTCGATGTGTTATGGACGTTGTACATTGTATAAAAATACTATGTTACATTTCCACATTACTATATAACGTTCTACTTGTATAGATATTGGCTGGTATCTTGGTACTCCTCGTCGCTGTCTGAGCCGTCGTCTGTCAGCTCGCGCTGTACGGCCTCTTCCGACTCCCCAACACATTCAGAGCTCGATGCATCTGCAACAATATAAGCAAACGTACAATAAATAATAACATTTAAATTATTTTGTTTCACATTCATTATAGTAGCACCTCCATCGTGGGTATCACAATTCACAGACGCAATAGATTTTCAATTGTTATGCGGCAGCCGGCTGCCACTTGGGGATTGATGGGTTAACTGCTTTTAATCTACATCCTATTTTTACATGCATGATGCAAATGTCATATTGGTGTTTACAACTAACAATAAAATAATATCACATCTCAATAAATTCAACAGCGTGTTGTGTGCTTAAGCACTAGAGTGACGATAAAAGCGTAATGTGTAGCGCAGAGCCGCCAACGTTATAAATGTGGAGACAATTTAACGGTTTTCAGCCCTGGTGAATGTGCAAAATAACTAGAAAAGCTACAAATAATTACCCAGTTACCTGCTTGCGACTCCCATAGCGTGTCACACCGCCGCGTCTTGGTGGGAGGCGGCGACACCGAGCCCCTACAAAGAAAAGTTCATTAGTTAGTTATGTAGAATAGATTAAACTTTAAAGTAATTATTTTTTGCAAGAATGTGGTGTACATAAAGTTTTTATAAACAGGGAGAAAACGGTAAAGTTTATATTAGAGAACCTTGGGCCTTAGTCAACATGATTTCTTTATTGTTTCTTAATAGAATACTTGATCAAAATGTATGGAATCGACATGACATGAGTGACGAGTCGAATACCGATTTTATATAGTTGAACGCTTATGATAATTTCATACATTTTGATCGGCGATTCTATAAAGGAGCAATAAAGAAAACGTGTTGGCTAAGCCCTCCTTCAAAAACGGGATTTGACATAACGCCTCGCAAGTGCCATGACACTTACACCGCGTTCCATTTGATGCTAAAATGCCTCTTCTTTTGAGCGTTTTGATCGTTTTTAACATCAAATGGAACGCAGGGTTAGCGAAAGCGGTTTGATTGACGCCTCCAGTCCACCGACGCTGCGAACTGCGAAACAGCGGCGAACCGATTTACTGTCTCATTCGCCACACGACAGTGCGTTATATTGCAATTTGCATCTCGCTCTATTCCTGTTTCGCATTTGTTTCGTAGTTCGCAGCGTCGTATCGGTGGACTAGAGGCGTGAGCACTCTAAACACTCTGGTTTTATTTAGCTACAGCAGTGTTCTGTGTTACCTGTGCTCGGGCGTGGCGTCGCCGTTCTCGCTGGGCGGCGGGGAAGAGCGGGGCGAGGGGGGCTGGGAAAGCGCCTGCATGAGCCGGCCCTTGCCCTCGTGCCAGATGCTCGACAGCCGGCCATCGGGGCCGAACAGCAGCAGGAACGCGTCGATCAGCTCGCGCGACTTCTCCTCCCACTTGGTCAGTATGTCCACGCGCTTCTCGCCGATGTTAGTCATCACCTGCGGACGATTGACGTAATGTTAAAGTATGCGACTACTATTTTCCGGTTTCAAAGAATGTTGAAGTAATGCCATATTTTAGACTAAAGTTCATCTACTTATTAACTAGCGCTTTTGATTGGCTTACCCCAAACATAACAATGAACGCTATTGAATAGCAGAATCAGGGTACTGCTTCCAAGTAAACAGTGATTCCCAAACTTATTTTGTCTACTGTCAACTTCTAGAAAAAATATTTTTAGCGCCCCCCATTGTTTCAATTTAAAATGAATCTGGATAAAATCACCCCCCAAACATCTACACAACGCTCTCATTTTACTGGGTCCCACACCTTCAGACATTCGGCGCCCACAAGGGGGCGTTATCGCCCACTTTGGGAAAGGCTGAATTTAGTAAAGAAACACGGCAACAAAAAGGCAGCTGATGTATTCTCTCACCTTCTTCCCCTTATCCTTGAGCTCGTCCATCTTGTTCTGTAATCGGAACTTCTTCTCGCTGAGAAAGGAGACGTTGAGCTCCTTGGCGGAGTACCCTCGCGCGAGGTTCCGCCGCACGTAGATGTCGTAGTCGCGGACTATCCGCGCCACTATGTCTGACGTCGATACACCTATAAAACGGAGTGGCATTAACGTTATGCACGTAAAATCTACAGGCTGCAATTATACCTTCCTGCCAAATTTTTTTCAGGGCTTAGGTATCACTAGGAGAGTCCATTTAACAAAAAAAATTTGGTTGTTATTTTTTTAATGACATTATTTTATCCCATTTGAAATCGTTTCAGAATGGTCACTCGCGGCGGCGGTGAGTAGCGGGGGTAACGCGGGGTGAGGCGCGCGCGCGGGGGCACGTCACGTGCGGGCGACGCGTAGTGTCCATTAATTGTAGTGTTTTTTAGGATAACTTTCGGAAGCTATTTCTCAACATTTTAGTACTGAGTGATTATAAAAGAAAAAATACGTGTATTTTTATTTTTAACAAGGATCAATATATCAAAATTTGGCAGGAAGGTTTAATTGCACCCTGTATAATTTAACCTACCCTTAATAAGGTGCTATGTTAATATTGTAATGAAGGTGTTTGATATTCTATTTGCCACCAGGTGCCGCTATCCCCGCGTTCCATTAAGCATTAAAAACGATCAAAACGCTCAAAATACCACCTATTTTGAGCGTTTTGATCGTTGTTAACGCTTAATGGAACGCGGGGTATTTAGCCGGTCTACTGTGTCAAATAACAAATTGCTGTCATATTTCACGATATAGCCGTCGATCGTCATGTGTCACGCTCACGATAGCCTATTTGACACGATAGATCTTAAAAGCCTGCATTCACTTTGATTAGATGTGTACAGCGACTGATTAGTGCGAGTTCTTTATTTTCTCCTAATCACTAATCACTTGTACCTACTCGCACTAATCAAAGTGAATACAGGCCCTAAGGCTACATAGCGGCACGTTGCAAATAGAATATCACACACCCTCATTGGTTGCGTGGGGTGAAATGAAATTGGAATAAGATACGGAAAAAATAAAAAATAAAGCTTAATTACTACAAATCGCATACAACTTTAAGGTAGGTCGCCAAAATGGAAGGGGGCAAGCTCTGGGCTACTCTACAGGCTACTAGGGATTCAAAAAATTAAGGAGTAACCCTCATTTGGGCTAAATCGAAAACAGGTTTAGTTCCAGGATTCCTCTGGCCCTTTAAAGAGACCAATTAATGGTAAACTTTGATTTATTTTAATGAAGAGTTTGATAGAAAATGTATATTGTTTATGTCAATATCTTCGTGCGTATCGAGGTGCGCGTCCACCAGATCGGTATCGGAACGTACGGATTCGTTGCTTTGTATTGATTTCTATGGTACTGCGTGCACTGGAACGTCATTTCTGTGCCTGAGAGCCTATCCACACGGGCGTTGCGTCAGCGTTGCGTCGACGCAGCGCTGCCGTTTGACGCATAGCCGGCCACACGGACACTGCGTCATCGCAGCGTTATTACGAACAATACGAAGCAGTCTTAACGTCCACACCCCCTCCCGCTTCGTCTCGAGGGCAGACGAAGTCACGACGCGGCGCGCCGTGTGAACACCTAATGGTTATTTGTATGTAAAACAACGCAACGGCAGCCCTGCGTCGACGCAACGTTGACGCAACGCGCCGTGTTGACTGGCTCTTACAAATTATAAATGACGCACCGTACGCTCCCATTCCGACCCGGTGGTCGTGCAGCTTAAATTGAACCTTACCTTCCGTCCTCTCCGTGGCGACGAACATGTCCTTGGCCTTGATCATGGCGTACAGGTCCTCGCAGTTCTCGGTGGTGTAGGGTATGTCGTCGTGTGCCACGAAGTCTATCTTGTGCTTCTCCAGGAACTCCTCGTCGTATTCCCACGGCGCGTCGCACACGATCTGAAAACATTATATTTTGCGTTAAAACAATAGAAAAAAACTTGAGAGGAGAGGGACACCCGGATGGTTGGACGTCACCGCCACATCAACGCCCTCTGCCCCTACTTCGCGTTCGCAGGTACTAAAATAAATGTTTCACGTTTCTAGAATGAGTTTTTTTTATAGAAAGCGTCATTCAAAAAAACTGAAAAATATATACATGTATAGATGCATTTTTTAACTAGTGCTTTCATTGGATAGAAACACAATACAGATAATTTGGCTCGATAAAAAAAATTCCGAAACAACATCGATTTTAAAAGCATTTTGAGTTTTATAGGACTTACAGAGACTCAATCAAAAAATAATTTGGACAGTTCGATAGCTATTAAAATTTAACAGGGAAATCATTGGATATATGTTTAGTTATAATATTTGTATCTAAGTAAAACGGGTTTTTCTCCTATTTCGCCCTATCATGGACGCGGCGAGCGTCGTAACCGCCACCGTACAAGGCGCGCTGATATGAATTTTATTGTAATGACATTTAGGTCGATATTCGCACTGACAGAAATCGACCTGCTAATTTACGAAGAACGGGCCCTTAATGACAAATGAGTATGGACTAGATTACCTCTCTATGTATAGTCAAAGTACCCAATCATGGTATAGACATAGGAGTGATCGACTAATCACTGAACTCTATATGGACGAATAGCTGGATGTTCAGTGTTCACAGACAAAAAAATCGGCCAAGGGCGAGTCGGACTCGCGCACGAAGGGTTCCGTACCGTTATAGAGCAAAAAACAGTATTTTTTGTATGGGAGCCCCCTTAATTTTTTTGATTAAAATTTTCTTAATAAATATTGAAGTACAAATATAATTTATTAGGGACTTTGTGAATATTTCAAGTACAGTACGTGTTGCCATTATGGATTACGAGCAAAAAAAAAAACAAAAAACATACGTTTGTTGTATGGGAGCCCCTCATAAATATTAATATTATTTTGTTTTTAGTATTAATTGTTGTTATAGCGGCAACAGATATACACAATCTGTGAAAAATTGAGAAGTCTAGCTTTAGCGGTTCTTGAGATACAGCCTGGAGATAGACAGACATCGAAGTCTTAGTAATAGGGTCCCGTTTTTACCCTTTGGGTACGGAACCCTAAAATGAATTATACTTGTAGTTTTATACTCCTTCACGCAAAATACGGGTATAATTATTATTAATATAAAAATATATAATATTTAATAATTAAATAATAGTGATTTCCTATGGGATAATAAGTGACCAAGGCTCTAACATAGATTGTAGTTTTAATACCGAAAAATTATTAAAAAAAGGTCGGCAATTTTCTCATAATATAAAAATAGAAACAACAAAAACCTTTCAATATTTTATTATTGTCAAATCCGTATTGCATGAACGATTAATAAAATAATATTATAGCATGGCACGTAGACGTCTCACTGGGTTTAGTTTTGTTGGCACAGTATCTAGGTTATAGGTAACAATATGAGATTAGTGATTACAGAGCCAACGACCTACATCTAACAGAAAACCGTACGTTTATCCTATTATATAATGAGTAATGACTAATGAGTAATGACACACTTTTCAGTATCGATTTACCTTGTAGGTACAGTACGCTAAACGACACAAGTGCTTAGAATATTTATTTATTTATAAATTCTTTATTTGCATATTTACATACAACATAACATAGACAAAATGACAAAATAATTTGCGAAAACTTTTAAATAGTTACGATTTAGTTAAGTTAATTTATAATAATAGCTGTAAGTCTTCCGAAGAAATAAAAATAAATAAAATAAAACAACACAAGTTAAAGAATGTAGCAAATAGTTACTGCTTTAAGCGCCTTTTTCCAGTCTCTAGTTCTTTAGGTGCAAGATTTTTCTTTGATCATCGCACATCGTATCGAGGTCATTATGAAGGGTGCTAACTACAGAACTGCGGTGTATTCAGGCGTAAGTGATTAGGGTCAGGAGGCAATGGAACACATCGACCGACATTTAGATATTTCCGATCAACACGACGCGACGTCTCAGTTAGAAAGTAAATAGATAGCTTAATTTTTCGTTTTAATCTCAATAACATTCATCATTACATCTCTTTTTTTTTTTTGATGCGCAGAGGAAACCCATCATGGGCCCCCCGGGTTGGGTATGTGCTCAGCACCCCGGGGGTATGTGAGACTCCTACTTACTAAAACCACCTGCGGTTCGCCTTCAGCCGTATAAAGGAGGGATATCCCGGATCTAACAAACACGGGACTCCCTACACGACTGGCCGGTCTACCTCAAAAGGGACCGGACTTCCACCAGGGTAAGGGAAGGCTTAGGCATTACATCTCTACCTGCACAGAACTAGTTAAAGATATTGTACTTCATCAATCATATATTCTCCTAAGCTTGGTTGTCCCACTTATTTATAATAATCATTATCAACAAGTGATGTCAAGGGTACTACACCTTGTGGTAAACATAAAATAACCCGCGTGAATCCGCGTGATATATAATAAAATAACCCGCGTGAATCCGCGTGATACCTATATACCTACGTCATATTATTATGATAGTAAACGTTTATTATAATATCTTAACAACGGCCTTAATTGCAATTTACAAGACAAGAGCCATCTTACATGAATGGTGGCATGTGGTATTATGTTGTTTTCTATTGCTACTTACACGTCGATCAAAAGGAACCTACCAAACCATTCTATTTGTGTCTTTATTAAGGTGACGCCATGTTAAAGTAAAAAACCATGTTGGATGTTTGAGATTGCTTGTTTTCTATGCGAGGCTGGCCCGGCCTCTCATAGAAAACAAGCAATGGAACAGCAAAAAATTGAAAGGGCGTAGCGACAAAATGGTTTTTGTCGCGTAATTTAAAAACCATAAATACATTTCATAGAAGCTATGGACAAATTAAAGTGTATACTAGAACCAATTTATGTACAAATTTTGGAAGCTTATATCACTCTCCTCTGTTGGAAAAATAGGAATCCCTTTTTTTACAGAGGTCTTTTTGATTGATTATTCTGTGTTATAAAAGTTGACCAATCGTGTTATGCTATGGGTAATTCAAAGACAAAGACATGATGAATACTGACAGTAAACTTTAATTTCTTAGCTTTAGTCATTGCTGAGATAAATGGACATCGCTACAGCCAAATTGTCAAGGCGTCACCTTAACAGAAAAAAATATTCCCAAATATTTTTATGTGCATCCTTGGATCAGGGGATTCAGGGGTGATGTAATACAAATTGTAGGTTATCCGGGCTACGAGACAACCAAACCACATTTTTGCTTGAAAATATTATATTAATCTATTTTCTATACTAATAATTAGTAATAATATGATGAAGCTGAAGAGTTTGTTTGAACGCGCGAATCTCAGGAAGTGATCTGGTCCGATTTGAAAAATTCTTTCAGTGTTTGATAGCCCATTTTTCGAGGAAGGCTATAGGACCACGCTAAGACCAATAGCCGGAGCGAAGATAGAGATGAAAGTGTGAAAAAAAAACGGGGGAAAATATTTGAAAGTGCTTATCACACGAACTTTATTTTTATGTTATTTGGCCCAGGTATAGAGTAAAAATGTACCGTTTCCGTGAAATTCCTAATTTACGCGGGCGAAGCCGCACGGAACGTCTAAACTCTAGTACCTACATAATCCTTTTTTTAACGACTGTAGCTTAGCTACAGCCTGTAGCTTTTTAGGGTTCTGTAGTCAACAAGGAACCCTTATAGTTTCGGTCTGTCCGTCCGTCTGTCTGTCTGTCTGTCCGTCCGCGGTTTTGCTCAGAGACTATAGGACCTACAAAGCGGTAATTTGGCATGGATACACATATTAATGATGCCGACAAAATGGTACATAAAATATTAAAAAAATATTTTTTTATGGTACCTCCCCTACACATCAAACGGGGTTGAATTTATTTTTTCGCGCCCACCCCATCGTTTGGGGTGTCGTTGGAAATAATATTAAAATAAAATAAAAAAATAAGGGGGGCTCCCATACAAAAAACACAATCTACGGCCTAATTTTGCTCTATAATGGTACGGAACCCTTCCTGCGCGATTGCGACTCGCACTTGGCCGATTTTTTATGTAAATAAGTATCAGACTCCAATTTTAATCCAATAAAAATCAAATTAAACGATGTTTATTACAGCTTCATCTAAATCCAATCAATTATCAATTTCTTTGAAGTTTTCAAATTAGATTTTTTTTTATTATAAGTACCAAGACCGTGTCAAAAGCCGAACCAATGTGGAATTAAAACGGAATAATCAGGGTACAATAATAAGTAAATAGCAACAGCTATAGTGCGACAAGGCTTTAAATGATCGTGGCGAAAAAAGAAACTAATGTCGCCATCATACAGAAATTTTTGACAGTTCTCCCTTTACCTGCAGCGCCCCCACCCACGTTTATTTGAAGTGCTCCAAGGCTTTATTTATATGAACGTGGGCGGGGGCGCTGGCGGTAAAGGAGAACTGTAAAAAATGACGTTTTTAGGGTTCCGTAGCCAAAATGACAAAAAAGGAACCCTTATAGATTCGTCATGTCTGTCTGTCTGTCCGTCCGTCCGTCCGTATGTCACAGCCACTTTTCTCCGAAACTATTAGAGCTATACTATTAAAACTTGGTAAGTAGATGTAGTCTGTGAACCGCATTAAGATTTTGATGCAAAAATGGAAAAAATATTAAAAATTTTAGGGGTCCCCATAGGTACAACTGAAACAAAAAAAATTTTTTTTCATCTAACCTATGCGTGTGGGGTATCTATGGATAGGTCTCCAAAAATCATATTGAGGTTTCTCATATCATTTTTTTCTAACCTGAATAGTTTGCGAGAGAGACTCTTCCAAAGTGGAAAAATGTGTGTCCCCCCCCTCTAATTTCTAAAGTAGAGGCATGATAATTCTAAAAAAAATATATGATGTAGATTACTATAAAAACTACCAACGAAAATTGGTTTGAACGAGATCTAGCCAGTAGTTTTTTTTATACGTCATAAATAGTAAACCTTAATCTAAATTTCATTAAATCGACTGAAATAATATGAACGTGGCGAGAAAAGGAACTAAACGTTTTTATCATACAGAAACGTCATTTTTGACATGTGCTTGACAGTTCTCCTTTACCAGCAGCGCCAATTGACATCACTGACACATTCATATAAAGCCTTGTCGGACTATACTAAATTAATATAATTACCTCGTCGACATATCTGCAGTGTCTGACGGCCTCGTACCTCTCCTCCTCAGTCATCACCGTCCGCCCCTTTCGACTGTGCGTCAGCGCATCACTGCACACTGAAAAAAAATATTCGTGTAATTTTACGTTTGATATATTTTTTCTGTAATTTAAGGGATAAAGGGACAAGAGGTAGAAAATTTGCTATTATGGTTAGTTTCTCATGGCATTTGGCACTTGGCAACTGAAATCTAAATACATTTAGATTTTCAGTTGGAGAAGGTTTGTTTGTTTTTTTAGAGATTGAGAAGAGTTATTGTACTCATGTACACCGTATAGGTAGGGTTGCCACCTTTTATTTTTGCATTTAGAGTACATTGGTTACTTTAAGTAAGAAAAATAAAGTACACAGTATAAAAATAAAGTACAATTTATTTTTCTGGCGCTGGCGAGTGGCGACATCGATTCAACATTAATCGATAAATTTCGTTTAACGAAAAATACTTACGACTTCAACAGAAATCAAATTATGAGAAATAAAGTATTTTCGCGTACTCGGTACTTTATTATTAATTTAAAGTAAATAACGTACAATACTTTATTATAAAGTACCCTACGTATAGGCCTCACAAAAATTAAAGACCACTTGGCGAAACTAGAGGGGGTACAAGGCACAATATCAGCCAATAGCGTTTCACTGTCTGATCACAATCTACCAATAACAAACCGCCTGCTAACTGATCTACAAATAGCGTGCGCATGCGATCCCGCCCCTGTTCACTCCTCACCCCACCAAGGAGACCTAAAAATGTAACACAGAACAGTGCATATTATTTCCCTTCCATTTTTGCGATATTAAAGTTTTGCGCTGGTTATACTTCACCGTCCTTTAAATTATTTGATATACAATAACGATTATTATTGTAGTTATTATGCTAAATTAAAATAATAACGTAACTTTATTTAATCTAAATAATTGTTAAATAACAAGCAAATCTGGAACAGCATTTGAATGTATAATAATTAATGAGCGTGACAAAGCTACTAAGCTAAAATATCTACTGCAACGTACCTATTCGGTATTAACTACTTTGTATTTTTGTTTCTAGTAAAGTCTGTTTCAAAGTTCAAACAAAGATTACGACAGTTGCAAATTAGGTAAATGATAAATGTAATTAATTCATCAAGCCCCATACGGTCACCGGCACGTCACCGGTGTATGAGACACAATAGAATATCTATTGTGTCTCGTTTTTTCCACGATCGACGGGTTAATAGTTTCTTGAACTTCCCAAGAATAGAAAATAAGTATATATAACAAAGTTTAAAAACGACATAGATTCTATAATTATTATTATTTATTTAGACGAAATAATATTATTATTATCCATCGAATAACATAGGTACACACAATGTGTAAGTTATTCGATGGATTACACTACTAATTAGTACTAGATACATGTCGTGTATCTAGTACTAATTAGTAACTTATTATGTAAGTGGAATGTTTATTTTTTTCTGTAAATCCCCAAATCGGGAAGGCTTTAACGTTTTTGTTGTTCTTTACAACGAGGATTTAGCGTTTATTAGTTTTTTTTACAACGTTTGACGTCAATCACCATAACATTTTACAGTGGTAGCTGGAATATCCATTTATGAATAAATAATAAAGGTCGAATTTTTAACCCGGTGTTGGCAAAATTTGAAACAAAACTTATCAAAATGAAGGTGTTACAGTTTTAAGAATAAATCTTAAAGTTAACCGGTTATAGATTTATAGAAAGCAGACTTTTCTCCACACTTAGTTATATGTTTAAAGTGTCTACTTCACAGTACACCTTGTACACACCCATTATTTCATACATAAAGAAGGCTTTCTATGAAACAGCTAAACAAAGCAGTGATAATTCTAAAATCCTTCATCGATTTAAACACCAAGCAACTAAAAACCAATTAAAAATACTTTAGTCGTTACTGAAACAAATAATAATGATGTAAAGCATTAAGGAACTAATTAAAATTAAGGCTAACTGTTACGAAATCGAAAAAATGCATCGCATTAAATAATGTGGCGCAGTTTCAAAAATAAACAATCTAATCCCCGTAATTTTATCGTTACTCAATCGCTTCGATGAAGCATTATCTTTTAATTTTTACTACAATCTACATAGTTGATAGCTGCCTATCATTGTTTAGGTGGTTTTTACAAGAATCAAAAACGTGCACACTATCTATGATTAGTCACGTTCATGAATGTAATTTGATGCATGTAATTAGATATGACTTTCATTTTACCCCCTTTGGTTAATGAAATTCAAGCACTACTGTATGGAAGCCCTACTGTATAACTCGCAGAAGTTAATTAAGCACCTCTTTCTAAGAAAACTCTATGGCTAGCTGTGTCTGCGCATTTGCTAAGTTCATTTCTGCTTACTGTATTTGCAATAATATTATAATACATTAACCCCTAACCAATAATCCTTGATGCTGACGAATGATCCTAATTTGCAGAGCTTTCTAATCCAATTGGAGTTGAAATCTATGTAATATTTCTATCACTAATAAGTTTCTAAAGATCATAAGCTCTGGATCCATAGAAGAGGTAAAAGATGCTCTTCCTGAACCTAAAGCTCTTAGGGTTACGAAGAACCTACTCACCTCCTACTATTAGATATACATTGTCGAATACTGTTTTCGCCTGCTGCAACTGTCTCGCGTGTCCCTGGTGGAACATGTCATATATGCCGTCTGCGTACACCCTGATCTTGCGCGGCGCGGTGCCAGCCAGCGCAACCGCTCGGGGGATGCGCCCGTACGATATCCTCTCCCGCTCCGCCACGGCGATGGGGTCTGTGCTGAAGGGCGCCGCATATCGGAGGGACTGGAATAGAAAGAGAGACTGTTAATGATTGAATGGACTTGGGGTACCCTATTTGATCAGCAGGACGATTCACCTGCATTCCCGTTCGACACGGATTCGGAAACTTTACCGTGCGGTCATTGGTCGTGGTCAATGCCTGGCGCGGCGAGCGTTTATGGGTGTCGCGCAATGAAGTTCCCGAATCCAAGTCGAAGTACGCATTGTGATTTGTGAATCAGGGTCCAGATTTTGAGACGGAAATATTTGCGAGGGAATTCTCCTACAGGTAAAAATATTAATAAGAAAAGAGTCCAATTAAACGCAGCTTACACTTATTTCTTGTTGGAAAGTGTACAAGGAATGTTTAAACATGGGACAATACCCGGAAACAGGTCGTACAAGTGCACCTAGCCCACGCAACCTGCCATTTACAGACCGCATTCGTTTTTTGTATTGCGCTCACAATTCACAGCGCATAATATATCGATTTGTGTTATTTGTAAATGGCATTGAAGATTCAACTGGTAATATGGATTTTATCTGTTTCATAATTAAAGAATAACACAGCTGTCTTCATACAATCGTGGATCGATACAATAATATTATGATAAGTACCTAAATCCTAGAATTTAAGGCTCTGCTCCTGCTGCAAGGCTATTCAACGGAAAGTTTACTAAAGGGTATCTTTTTAGATAGAAAAAACATTTAGATAAGAATGTGTAGACTAGAGATTAGAGAATATAGAAAAGTTTAGTAGTTTGGTAACTAAGACGTGAATTTGTTGGTAGACCTAACTTACAACTACGGAATTTATGACGGAAATGCTCAATTAGCAATTAATAATTATGAACAAGTTTTGTAGATCTGCGTAGATCGGAACGCAAACAAAAATTGACGAATCTTCGGGTACTTCAAGAACTTCAGTGAATTGGACGCCTGTCACCTCAGTCCACCCGTGACCACGGCCGCTGTAAAGCAGCCGAAACGTCAGGATAAATAAAAGTGCTCCGCGACTAAATCCGTAACTTCCGTAAGTGTTCAAACTTATAACATCATAAGTTTTGTAGAGTAATCCCAACAACCACATTTTAAACTTATGTAAATAAAATGAATTAGCCACCAACAAAATCATTAAAGAATACATCAAGGAAGAAAAGCCTGTTTTTGAAATCAATTGACCTCATAAAACATTCTTGAAGAACTGAAGTACGGTATCGAATTATTTGTAGTTTATTAAAATGTAATTAGTTCTAAATAATTCGTTTACCAGTCCTAGCAGACCACAAGCTACAAACTTCCCTTAGTGGTACAAACATTTGAAGGCATAAGTCATAGCTCATAACATACATTTTTAATGGATAATATGAATTCTAATTTATTGTAAGGATAAAGGAGCAAACCTTGGAGTAGATGTAATATCAAAAGTGCATAATTAATACAGCAAAACGAAGGCACATTATTATATTATGCAGGTGCTGTTCAAACCTTAAAAGTAAAGCTATGTGCATCAATAACCACAATTAGGTATGCGCAACGATCTATGATTCACCGGGAACCCTATGTCGTCATGGAAGAGACACAATCGGGATGATATCATTAACAGTTAACTGTTAAGGATTTTGTAGCACGTCCGTTACAGTAAATAAGAGTCAAGGTTCAATAGCGATTAAGAATTGATAACGAAGTGGCGTGATGTGACGTATGGACTATGGACGCCGGCTCTATTATTATTCATATTATGAATAATTATATTCACTCGTACATTCGCCTCGCGTTCGCGTTGGCTCGCTTTGCCGGTCCATTTGATTTAGAATCAACTGGGGGGCTATTACGACCTCTTATATCCAGCCATTTTACAGGCCGTGTCTATGCAACGGCCTGTAAACTGGCTGGATATAAGAGCTCGTAATAGCCTGGATAGAAATAAGCACTTTCATTCTCAAAATTTTAATGCTTTATGTCTAGTCGCAGCGTATATTATGTTGACTCGCTGGAGAAGAAACGGACAGTACGTCTGTTTTCTTCTGAAAGCTTCAGAGTTTTTAGTTAGAAACCAGTTTTTAAGCCTAGAATTATCTTCAGTTTCGTTTAAAGATAAACGCGAAGTTTCCTGTAGAATAAATCGTTCGAAAGGCACGTTATTCAAAGTAAGTTATGGACATTCACGCCTTTCTACGAACTTGACAGTGAACAGATATCTAGATGTGCATTTAAGTACAATATGTTCATTTAAATATTTTGTACACAATCACATTCTTCTTTAATCTCTTTAAATTCTTGACGATAATTACTTCTAATATGTATAATATGATTTTAAATATATCAAAAACACATCACTTATTTTTGTTATTATTAGAAATATATCAAATGCATCTGTTCGTGTTAATAACTTGAACTTATCACTCAACTTATGGACTGTATAATATGGTATAATGTAAAATAAAAATAAATTATTACATTTTAAAATATAGGTTGTTGCGTCCCAGGCCTGGACGGGGAAAAAAAATGTGAAGATGTCGGGAAGTTCCGGTGTTGCTAGCGTCATTCTTGTGTTGCCAGATGACGCGGCTAGAAGACGTCTGGATACTTGTGCTTTGCCCATTAAAATGTAATAACCGTGTATGGTTATTCTAAATCGCGTGGTCGCGTACACATCATCAAAAGTAGATGCAGGACTTTGAGTGGAAAATGGAGGGTACATCGATCAAAATCACGTCTTGCTAAGACAAAAAGATCAGATACAGGTGCATCGAAATAATAGCATTAAAACAGCTAACATAATTAAACGTGTCTTGACGATACATTGCTAATCTTGCAGCTAGGCTCAGTTCTGCAGCATATGCAGTCAGAAAAATTAGAGAAATTTCTGATGAAGACACGGCACGATTAGTATATTTTAGTTATTTTCATAGTAGGATGTCCTATGGAATCCTTTTATGGGGAAACGCTGCCGACATTAATACAATATTTGTGCTGCAGAAGCGAGCCATACGATCTATTTATAAAATGTCTGCTTTAGAATCTCTGAGAGATAAATTTAAAGAAATTGGTATTCTAACTGTTGCTTCTCAATACATTTTAGACAATGTAATATACGTTAGAAAAAATATAAGTAAATTTAAAGTTAAAAGTGACACTCACTGTAGAAATACTAGAAATAAGCATAAGCTAGATATGCCGGTGATCAGACTTAGTAAGGTCAGTAAATCCTTTAAAGGTCAATGTGTACGCCTTTACAATAAAATCCCAGAAAACGTTAAAAATCTTTCCATTAATAAATTTAAAAAAGTAGTCAAAGAACGTTTGTGTGCCAAAGCCTATTATAAGGTCAATGATTTCATAAACGATGGCACATCTTGGGAGTAGGATGGCTTCTTGCAAGGCTACTTCTACACTATTGTAGTGACTTACAATTATTATTATGTATGTATCTTGACATTGTATATTTTTAAGTTTACAGCATTGTAAATTTCATTTTAAAAGATTAATTTTTTCCTCACTTTTTTTGGTAAAAAAGTGGGCCCCGTGCGAGTTTCTTACGCCGGTTCTTCTCGCCGGGCTAGTTCCCGAACCGGTGGTAGGCACCAGTAGTATCAACGTTCTGAAAGCATTTTTTTAAAATCTATTCAGAAATAAAACCATTTTTATTTTATTTTTATTCTATAAATTGTCTTACGAATCTGAATTTTTGGAGAAAAATGAAGAAAAACTGATTCGAGGCAATGAAAAAGACTACATAATTCTTTATTTTTTCAATCGTTAGGTTATCTCGAGTCAGCGATGTTAGCTAGTTACGGTCTTTCGAGTTACGGGTGGTTACGGGCTTGACGCAAACACGTCATGCGTATGTTAATGCAGTTTATATCATCGGAATAAGGATAAATCTTACAGCATTTCCACTACAAACACAATTACAGCTTTATGCTCAGAACCATAATTACATTCATAGCTTATCAGATTGCTTCAGGTACTAAACATACATTTCTACGTTTTATATGTTATCGTTAAATCAACGCTGCAAACAAACACACCAAACAATCTTAGATATAAGGATGAAAGTATGCCCTTAGATGTATTTCATAATATCCGGAATTATATTAATGAAATACTAATTTAATTTAATTTAATGAAATTTTTACCGTTATATCTTTAGCTCTAACTGAAGACGAAGATAACAATTTGGTTTTGTGATTTGTCTCAAAGAGAAAATAACTGTATTTTAAAAAGATAAAACCGACTTCAAAATTGTACATAATTTTGAGAATTAAAACTCACTATCTCCAAAACTACTGAACCGATTTTGATGAAACTTGCACTATTCCCTAAGTTGAACAATACCTAGTACAACAAAAAAAGAATTACTGAAATCAGATTGGTAGTTCCAGAGATATGCGAACACAAACATAATAATTTAAAAACATGTACAATACATATTACATACATGATACATACACTTTTGAAATTTGGCACATTTGTTCAGACGCTGATATAGACGCATACTTATACGAAAATTGGGCAGTTCTGGAAATATTACATACATACGCGTCGAATTGATAACCTCCTTTTTTTGAAGTCGGTTAAAAATAGATAAGTTTTCAATCCTTTAACTCAGCTTTTTTTAACTCAGGGACCAAGACAAAAGTGAACCAAAATTGACTAAGCAAAACTAAGTCTTCGAAAAGATAATAGAAAATTAATTTAATATGTGTTTATTTAATTAAGTACTTATATTTTAAATTTAATTAATTACATAATATATTATACCTTTTACATGGTAAACGTTAAAATATCCAAGTTACAAATTAATAGCGACATTCATATTTTAATAGGCTTCTAATGACCAATAAAAATGAGCAATTACTCATAATTTTACAGAACAATGAGCATTTACTTTTAAAGTAATTACTAATTAGAAAGTAACGACATGGTTATGTATGATGGTCTGCAGGGTAGGGTGTGTCATTTTTTCCATTTTAGATTTTTTACATGTAATAGTTTTCAAAACTATTTGCAATTAGAAAAATAAAAACATTGGACTGGTTTTTAAACTACTTTTCTATAAGTTAATGGATTAAAATTATTATTTTTTACTTTCTTTAATGTATTATAAACATAATATAATTAATATATTTACCTACTTATAATTGACAAAAATAATATTTATCACTTAAACCGACTTAAAAATATAGGACGAAAATTCATTTTTTTTATATTTCAAGACACTTGAGCGAGCCAAATATGAAAAAATATACATAATATAACTTTTATAAGTTTTATAACATATACATAATCATAATCTCAATAAGTCCAAGGCAACATTAAGAAATTTAAGAAAATAAAATCGCCCGACGCCCATACAATGTGACATACCCTACTGCAGGGTACCACTTATTTTGTTAACCTTCACTAAATTCAAAATATGAGGTCTAGTTCTATAAAAATTATTTATTATGGAAAAAAAGGAAACACAATATCAAAATAAAACAATTACAAATAATATTTACAAACACATTAGCTACTAAAATTAGTTCAGATATCATTTGAAAAGCAAATCAAATATAATATTATCATGTTATAACATAGGTACGGCGTTAAATGTGTACGACATTGGCATACAAAAATGTACTTATAACTACAACACACGCAATATCCTATAAGTAATAATAATAACAATTTTATTGGAACACGTTAAAATTTAATGACACATTAATTAAATAAATTGAATTGTGACTTAACACCTAGGATTGCAAGAAACAAGCAAGGTACCAACGATAGCAAATTCATACTGTATATATTTTATGGAGAGGTCAGAGTCATGTCAGATAAGACGATATAAATTTCAACATGGTACAGATTAGATGTGACCTTTAGTGATTTTCCGCGACAGAAACTATCGCAACTATGTAATAACCAACTTGGGTTAATGAATCGTAAGTCCAAACATGAATTCGGTATATTAAAATGCCATTATGACGACAAAATATTACTATCAAAATACCGTTACAGACGATGTAGTAAATTAGATGCAGTTAACTACGAAAGTAAGTAACGGTAAAGTAATACAGGAATTTGAGCTATAGATGATCTTATAGCTAACGTGCAAGTAAAATCTGTGCAGTAGCTTAGGTAAATAAATACGATTAAACGTAGAGATAGCTGCATGAACAACGTTAATAACAACCGGAAAATTGGAAACCCTTAGGAACAATGAAAAGGGAAAGCTTACTTACGTGAAACGAGGAAACGTACCTATCGCTCGTAAAATAGCAAGAGAATCAGAATTTACAGATCAAGCATTAAGTTGTCTAAAAATCTGTATTACCTACAATAATAATTATTGAGGTATGATTAGGCGAAATTAGTAAAAGCATGATTTCATTCAGCGCAAGTGAATATAACTTGTTCCTAAATTCCGCAGGGTCGATACCCTTGTTAAAATTCTCTCCCACAAGACTCGATCGAATATCTCCAATACGCATAAATTCTCTTTTGGTTTTCTTGTAAAGATTTATTAAAAACGACATACAACACAATAAACAGCTGCACACTTTCTATGCAAATAATATAACAATTCCGTCAAATACTTTCACTGTTACATAAAGTACGATATGATTCGATCTAAGGTCTAAATGTAGACTCTAAAATCTTAATCAATTGTTTACTTTGCTATACTTTAGGCTTTTTGAAAGGAAATTCTTTTCATAGGTGTGCAGGTGTGGAGAAGTTAACCGATGTGATTGCTGTAATTGCAAACCTTGATTCATGATCGAAATTCCACAATCAAGATTGCCTTCCTAATTGTACGCGTTTTACTTAAAATATTTTCTTAGAATTCATTTTATTTGATCCTCCAATGATTGTAGATTTGATAAGTGTTACTATAACCATTTGTATAGCAACGACTGTGGTGATGGGATTGCAAGCGTTATCTGCATAAATCCAGATTCCAGACAACATGATCAGGGTGCGTTGGTATTTAGATATTTTACTCAATAATATTAATTGTGATTTGTGACAAGTACTTATTTCTTTACTAGTCTTCCGCCACAGACTACTTAGTAGAACTAACGTTTCTTCCGCACGTGACTATTTCAGCCTCCGTTGCACAACCTTCAGCTAAGGTAATAATAACTCTGTATTGTTTTAAAATTTTACACGAAATAACTTTGAGATTATTTTTTTACAACATTTCGTTTGGACATTTGTTTTTATTTTTTAACCGATAACGGCTATTCTGCATTGTTCTTTTGGGCACCTATGGGTATGGCCTTGGGCCGTACCTGTGTGTGAATATGCAAAATGCGTGACTTAGTTATCATAAGCAACTATCACCGGAATCCAGCCTTGAGCATTTAGCACAACCTACTCAAAAATTTTGATTTAAATACATGTAAGTTACATTATTTGGAATGACATTTGAGGATTGTTAAGTTATAATAGTTAAAATGTTGCTTACACTGTGATCCTGTGATTGTAATTTGACGAAACCATTTTTCCTGAAGCCTATGTGTCCATTCTCCAGTTTTCCGTTGTGGTGCCCGTTAGTGAGCGTCGTGGTCATGGTTAGAGCTGACATCATCAAATTATTGTTTCAGTTTTAAACTTTAATATTGATACCAAACACTTCCGGAGGCTATAGAATATTTGGCATCATCAAAATATCTGACCGAAACTTCGCGGTTGTGTAAAATGTAACTACTTAATAAAATCGTAAATAATGCAATTGCAATGCAAATAAATAAATGCACTCGTTGGATTCACAGAAACACGCGCACACGGTATGTGTGTTGACGAGCGACTAAATAGTATAATAGCATGCCTTCTGGCAGCCAGTGCGGAATGTTCAATACGGAGCGTCGGGCGAGCGAGGGGGAGGGGTGGGGGGCGCTCCCGGTGGCGCGACGCCGACGTGGACTTTTTGTCAGACACGCGTCGCGACTCGCGCCACGAACGCGATGGGGTCTACGCTGCTTAGGGTCGATCTTTGCGACATTTTACCGAACATCGTGAATCGTGATTATAAATTGTGATCGTCACTAGTATGAATAAAACAATCTCAACACATTTAAGAAATAACTAGCAGGTCAATAATATTAAATACAAAATTCAATGCGAAATATTATTTAAAATATTTAATTCACGTGCAAATATAGGTCCTTAAAAATAAATACTAATGATTCAGCAACAAATACGATTTTTGGGTACCTAATTAGTAATTACTAATACTTAACCTTTTTACATCCAATTACTAATATGGCTAGGTTGTAATCAGTAATATCTGTACAGATTACAACCTAGCTTGCACATCTGTAAAGGACCTAGATATTTTTAATGATTCCTGTAAGAGTTTAAAAAGCAAATTAACCAAATACATTACTCAAACTTCTGTTTTCGGAAATTAAAACTACATTGTTATCATTATTAGATTTAAGATTTAATATCTACTGTTCCTAATGAATGTTGTACACGCCTATAATTATTGGCATACACATAAGTGCATGTTTTAGTTTAAGTATATTTAAATGTAATTCTGTGTTTTGCTGTTGGCGAGTCTAATAAAGAAATAAATAAATAAATATGACGTTGAAGTTAAGAAGGCCCAATTAGGTAATTAATTTAAAAGTTAGGAAGTATGTCAATGACAAATTTTATGAGCTTTTCCTAACCAAAGTAGTCTATTGGAATTGGAACTGAAAAATGAAGCTGTAAAAGGAATAAATAAATTTAAATATAATTACAAAATGATGACTAAGAGAGAATGTGTACAGAATAAGAATATATTAGATACGTTTAAAAACACTGATAACAGCGCAGGTGCAGGAAGTTATGCTTATTAAAACCTCTCGAAACAAGATTAAAAATATGATGGATATAACTGACGTTCATTATTATATTTTTAACAAATCAATGGTAACAAGTGACAGAGATGACCCAAATCATCCGGAATTCGTAGCAAAATTATTTGCTGAGGAGTCAAAATATAACAAGTAATTATATATCCTAAAATACAACGAAGACATTGACCGGCACAGTGACCGAGTTACGTATGCCAAATTAAATAAACTAGGTATAATTCCACACGTTATAAATAAACAGGGGTGTGTTTAGTGTTATATAACTAACCAGTTAGATGTTCCGAAAATAAATTTGGAGATAAGGTGCCACATTTTATCTAAGTTGTTCATTTTAAATCATTCTGATCTAATCAAGATATGGGGAACGCCAAATTATACGGCATGGATGCGTATTCGAATTTCGAAGCCTTATATAGCAAAAGTTTATTTATTAAACAGCAATTATAGACTGGAAGACTAATCAAATCAGCTAAGAACAGCTGAATTTACGTAAAGGACTAGTGGCTGCAACTGAATTTTCTTTCTTCCTTGAGGATACCGTCATCAAGTGACCCACTGAGTATAGCTATGTCTATTCTGTTATGTGTGCTAATAAAATGGTTGCAAAATACAGAATTCTATTTTGAAACAGTGCAAATTGCAGGTAATGTTAGTCATTGATGACAAATACACGACGCGATGTGCAGTAAACCAAGCAATATCCGTTGGTTTGAAAACAATACCTACTATCTTTAGAGTGAAAAAAGTTATGCCAATATGTAATTTGCTTACAACTCCAGGATATTATATTATTAAAAACAATACAAATTGAAAGCTTCTAGGTCCTAGGATGAAGACTGTAAAAACAACATTTTACAAAAATTACAATTAGGTTAGCAGGGGAATGTTATTTTCCGTTGTTACTTTGTATACATCTGTTTAAGCCTCTTATCACCGCTATCTATTGCTAATGTCATTCTTGTGTTCGTATTGGAAACCAATAATTGTTCACATTGAAATCACGCCATCTGAGTCATTCTTAACTAAGCCGATAATTACATAATGCAGATAATGACATTGTTTTGAATTTAAAAACCCAAAGGATGAGGGTTGAAAACAAGTATAAGTGAATCGCATTTTAACAATTATAATAATTAGGATTCAAATAATGTACTTAGGTAATGTTTGCTCACATGCTAGTGCTACACGAATCCTTGCGTGACCTAAATGGCGTATGCAAAATATGTATTCGTTTGGAACCATGCTTTAATTAGTGTCAGCGGATTTACCTAGGGCCCGGTTTGACAGCATGACTCAGAGTATCGATTACACAACTGTGTACCTACAACTTACTACTTGCTTAGTAGCGATAAACTAATGTCTCTAAAATAGTACTTAGTTCTTCTTTCAATAAAGTACAGCCTGATTCTTAGATTTAGAAATAGCGACTTTGGTAACCCCGATTTTCTTATGCCGTCTTGTTGCTCTAGATTTACTTTTTGATTTTTTGACTAAAGCTGAAGGCTGTAGTCGCGTATATGTGACTACAGCCTTCTATAGAAGTTTAACAATTTGCATGTGCAAATTGTTAAACTTCTATGAAAACAGTGTTCATAATTTTCTGAACAAACCCCCTACAATCTTCATATTGTATCAGCCATTCGGATTTTCTTATTCATGTTTCTGTGGCTATGATATTTATTATGATTTAGCCGTTATATTTAATTTACACTTTACAGGCCACACACTGGATGAATCTGGTTCGGCTGTGGCGTGGTCAGTGATCACGCCACTCTTTGGCTCCACGCCCGTACTTTTTTGTTTGGCTTTCGATATTTCTTCACTGTTTACACATTTTATTTTGATCGTCTATTTATGTACTTCAATCACGATTTATTCTGGTAAAAATCATTATAAACCTCTAGGATTATTAAATTCGACGATCGACGAATATTTACTTACTTCATTAATTATATTTTATTGCAACACGCACGTAGTGGTCCGTCGTTGGTCGCTTTAGTTTTGTCAATATTATTGTCGATCTTAGCCAAATGTCAATTTTATTTACAGTATTAATGTCCGTAATTAATAATATAATTATTATGTAACATGAACTTAATATTATATTTCTGTAGTGACTATTTTTTATATTTCGTGTAATAAATCTATCTATATTCTACATCTATATATTTCAATAGCCACCCTCAGAAAAATTATTTAAGTGTATGTGAAAGTTACGCCAGGTCGCACGGTCTTATATACAATGTAAAGAAAAGCGAGCTCATGATATTTAATTCAAGAGCTCGTAAAATCGGAGATGTAGCACCAGTGCTGCTCAATGGTGTTGCGCTCCGAAGAGTAAAAGAATTTAAATACCTAGGTCACATAGTTACCGAAGATTTAAAAGACGATGGAGACATTAAAAGGCAGAGGAGAATGATGGCAGTCCGCTGTAACATGCTTGCGCGCAGATTCGCAAAGTGTAGCACAGATGTAAAAATTACATTATTTAAAGCATTCTGTCAAACACTCTACACCTGCAATCTGTGGATTAACTATACGCAGCGGGCTATCAACGTTCTCCGGGTACAATATAATGATGCGTTAAGGGTGTTGGTGGGGCTTCCGCGATGGCATAGTGCATCGGCGATGTTTACGCACGCACGCACTGACGGTTTTCACACCGTGTTGCGACGTCGCATTGCATCGCTGATGTTCCGAACGCGCGGCAGCCCCAACATCATCCTGAAAACACTCAGTGACAAGCTGGACAGCCCGCTCCTGAAGCACTGGGTCCGTGCACACGTGCATGTATCCGGTGCGCCAGAGGGTGGCAAATATTTAAATTAATTATTTCCTTTTAGTTTAAGAATTTTTCTATGGGTTATTACCTGAAATAAACGTATTTTTTTTTTAATATAAAACCCAAAGGTGACTGACTGACATGGTGATCTATCAACGCACAGCCCACACCACTGGACGGATCGGGCTGAAATTTGGCATGCAGGTAGATGTTATGACGTAGGCATCCGCTAAGAAAGGATTTTGATAAATTCCAGCCCCAGGGGGTTAAGGTGACGCCATGTTAAAGTAAAAAACCGTGTTGAATGTGTTTTAGATTGCTTGTTTTCTATGCGAGGCTGGCCCGGCCTCTCATAGAAAACAAGCAATGGAACAGCAAAAAAATGGAAAGGGCGTAGCGACAAAATGGTTTTTGTCGCGTAATTTAAAAACCATAAATACACTTCATATAAGCTATGGACAAATTAAAGTGTATACTAGAACCAATTTATGTACAAATTTTGGAAGCTTATATCACTCTCCTCTGTTGGCAAAATAGGAATCCCTTTTTTTACAGAGGTCTTTTTGATTGATTATTCTGTGTTATAAAAGTTGATCAATCGTGTTATGCTATGGGTAATTCAAAGACAAAGACATGATGAATACTGACAGTGAACTTTAATTTCTTAGCTTTAGTCATTGCTGAGAAAAATGGACATCGCTACATCCAAATTATCAAGGCGTCACCTTAAAGTAGGGGATGAAGGTTTGTATATAATAATACTTCTTAAGGGTCCGGGTTACCCTCGAAATTTTCATACATTCTTAATACCAAAATCATTTTCTCATGCGAAAATATTTAAAATGTTTGAGTTATTTTTCAGCTTAAGATAGTAATTACCTAGGGTCCTGAACAAATTTTTTTTACAAAATATTTAAATACTAAAAAAAATTTTTTTGTGTTTAAATATTTTTTAGTAAATTTACTACTAAATATTTAAACACCAAAAAATAGACGAAAACACTAAAAAATATATAAATAAATAGTAAATTTACTACAAAATATTTAAATAATAAAAAATATTTTTTAAAGTTTAAATATTTTGTAGTAAATTTACTATTTATTTATATATTTTTTAGTGTTTTCGTCTATTTTTTGGTGTTTAAATATTTAGTAGTAAATTTACTAAAAAATATTTAAACACAAAAAATTTTTTTTTAGTATTTAAATATTTTGTACGAGACGACGGAAATGTACATAGTTATGGTTTGGTTTACATTTATAGTTTAGTTTGTTCGTAGTAGTGATAGATTGACTTTATAAAATATATTCAGTTTATTAGTTAAGAATAGCAATAGGTTTAAAATGTTCGTAACTCATAGCAATAACTTGTAGTGAAATCGCCACATGTACACGCGGTCCTTTTGACTATTATGTTTATTAGTTAAAATAAGTTATTTTTGTGTTCCTTAAAATATTTTGTATTGAGCCGTTCACCTTAAAAGCAATAAAGTATTGTTTTAAGATTAAAATACATTGTCAGAATAATGCTGAGGATATAAACAGATGTTCGGCAATATCTAAGAAACTAGCATGAGAATAGAATTTTAGAAAGCTAACAGATGCTTAGTTTATTGTTACGAATAGCATAAGTTGTAACAAATAATGTAAATAGTTAAAATAGAAAATAAAGTTCGCCGGGGGCGGGGTAATAACAGGATCGCTGGCCAGCCATTGTTTTTAGTATAAAAGAGGCCCGGGCAAACTCGGAAGTCAGATCGCTCCGAGCCAGCCTCCCGCCAACGCCAACGCCGAAAGGCTGGCCGGAATTCGCGTTTTACCTCGACCCCCGCTATATAGTGTACATAGCGACGAAGTGTTTCATTTACGACCACCCCAAGTACGGAAGCCGTTCTCGAGTGAATTCTCGCACGGCAACACCGTACATTTTGGTCCTTCGAGCCGGATTCAACGTCGTACATTTTGGTCACATTCGAGCCGGATTCAACATCGTCAACACTTCGTCAACATGCCCGTCACACGATCGCAGAGCGGAATAGTTGCATCGGCCGCCCGTGAAGAGGACCGGCCGCCCGTCGTCGAGGAGAGCGAAGATCTCACAGTTCGTGAAGTACCTACGTCACGTCCGTCGTTTCCACTACAACATGAAGACCCGCCGAAGTCTCCGTCGGTGCCGGTGACCACACAAGCCGCACCGACGAGAGCGAAATCCAAGAGCGCATCGAGTAGGGCGGAAAAGGCGAAGAAACTCGCACGCGCCGCCGAAGAAATAGCAAAGCGCAAATTGGAGCTCGCCATCGCACGGATGAAGGTCATCGAAGCGGAATCGGAGGAAGAAGACATGGAGAACGAGTCTGAGGGTGCACCAGACAGAGTTACGTCGTGGTTAGATAATCAGCGTGCGGAAGAGGGCCACATAGAAAACCAGCCTCTTCTGCCGCCTTCGTTACCGGCGGGAGCTCCTCACATAGCTTCGCAAGCCCCGCCGCCACCACGTAACACAGCACCCGAAGACAACCGAGCAACCATCGGGGAATATAGTTCCATGTTCGTCGTCGGCGGGCCCCAAGCCGCCGAAAGATTCCCCGCTGCCCCGCGTCGATACATCGAAGACAGTAGCACCACCGACGCCGGGGCACATAGCATCGCACGCAACATCGCAGCCAATGAATAGCGAGATAGCGCAGCTCACCTCAGCCATTACCGCGGCAGTGAATAGCGCCGCGTCCAATAGAAGCTCGAAGTACCTGGGGGAGCTGCCTTTCTTTAACGGAGCCTACAATGAGTGGCTCTCGTTTCGGTCGGCCTACATGGAGACGGAGCGCCACCTGACCACGGCGGAAAACGCAGCAAGGCTACGAAGAGCCCTGAAAGGGAAAGCCAAGGAAGCCGTGACCAGCCTCCTTATAGCAAACGCTCCGTCAGAAACCATCATGAAGACCCTGGAAGATCGATTCGGCCGACCGGACACAATAGCAATCGCAGAACTAGACAAGCTGCGTAACCTTCCCAGGACAAGCGACGCCCCGAGAGACATCTGCCTGTTCGCTAACAAAATTGCAAACAGCGTCGCCACACTCCGGCTCCTGGGAAAGGATAGATACTTATACAGTCCGGAAATCATCAAGAATATAGTGGAGAAGATTCCGTCGACCACCAAATACCGCTGGTTCGACTACGCCGAGACGATAGAAATCGCGAAGAAAAACGAGCCGGAGCTGCTGCAATTCTGCGAATTTATAGAAAAGGAAGCAAGAAGATGCGCAAGATATGCAGCTCCGGAACCGATAGCAGAGGACAACACGCCGCCTTACCGAAAACAGCGTGCGCACAACGCACGAACGGAGGGCGAGAAGAAAACAGAAGAAAGGCCGTGTCTCCTCTGCAAACAACTCGGTCATTCAGCGGTCAAGTGTGAAAAAATGCTGCGTGCGTCGACGGAAGACAGATGGGCCATAGCAAAGGAAAATAAACTCTGTTTCCGATGCCTGCGCTACAAAGCGATGTCTCACAAGTGCGATTTCCGGACCTGCAAGACAGAAGGGTGCACTAGGAGCCATAACCCGCTGCTGCACTTCGACAAACCCAAGGAAGTCGAAAAAGAAAAGGTCACATCGACGTGCGAGAACAGAAGAGCCCACACTTATCTAAAGATAGTGCCAGTTCGGGTCACCGGGTCGAAGAGCTCCGCCGACACCTTCGCCCTCCTGGACGACGGATCGACCGTCACCCTGCTGGATTCCGACATAGCGAGGAAAATCGGCGCTAAGGGACGCATCGATCCCCTGGAAATAGAAACCTAAAATAACCTCAAGTCCGAGTCATCTCGTCGGGTGAACATCCAGCTAAGGGGCGGCGGAGAGACTCACAATATAGAAGCCCGAACCATCGGTGACCTCAAACTATCGCCGCAGGTCATCCGGGAAGACACGGTGTGGGCCTGTGACCACCTCAAAGACTTGGGAAAGCACTTCACCTATCAAGAAATGCAGCCGACCATCCTCATAGGCCAGGACAACTGGCACCTCCTAGTGGCATCCGAACTTAGAAGAGGCGAACGTCGTCAACCCGCAGCATCGAAGACACCTCTGGGCTGGGTCCTCCATGGCACCGACTCGCGCACCCTCGGACACCAGGTTCACTTCGTAAATCACCTGGTGGACGACAGAATGGACGACATGCTAAAGCATCAATTCTCAATCGAGTCCATGGGGATAGAACAGAAGAAGCCACAGTCCGACCCAGAGCAAAGAGCCCTCGACATCCTAAATAGAAGCACGCAAAAGGTCGGGGGCCGGTTCGAAACAGGAATGCTCTGGAAGAAAGAGGACTGTGTGATGCCGAAAAACTACGACGACGCAACGAGGAGTGCCCCGCCTGACTTCGGTACAGAACATCGGTGGTACAGAGGTCCAGAATTCCTGTACGAGAACAGCTCTACATGGCCGGCGGAACGAATCATAGAAGAAAAGGAAACGGGCGAAGAGAGGACTCATCACATCACATCGAAGCCGCCGTCAATCGACCAAGTGATACCGGACGCCACACGTTTCTCCAGTTGGGAAAAGTACTTACGTGCCACAGCTCGAGTACTACAGTTTATAGAAAAAATCAAGCCGAAAAGGGAAATAGTAAATTATAGAAGAGGCAAGAGGAAAAACGATAGCGACCCCGACTGGAGAAAACAAAAGAAAACGACGCCAAAACAGAAAACAAAGATCGAAATAGAGAAGCAAAGATTCGTCCCCATAGAGGCCGACTTAATCTGGGAGGCCGAGAAGTTAATAGCTCGCTCGATACAGCAAAAGGCATTCGGGGAAGAGATCAAAATGTTAAATAATGGAAAGCCCGTGCCAAATAATAGCCGCTTTCGACAACTGTCCGTTCGAGTGGAAGACGGAATTCTTCACATAAGAAGTCGGATCAACGCGGTCGACGGGGTGACAGAAGACCAGAAGTCCCCAGCTATAATAGAAGGCAACCACCCGGCGGTGCGGCTCTGGATAGAACACACGCATCGCCGCCTGCAGCACGCCGGGGTCGAGACCACCGTCAACGAGTGCAGACAGCACTACTGGGTACTCCGGCTGCGCCCCACTGTGCGCACCATCGTTAAGGGCTGCCTGCCCTGCCGAATTCGGCGGGAGGCCCCTCCATCGCCGGCCACGGGAGACCATCCTCCCTCACGACTGGTCCATCACCAGAGGCCGGAACTCCAACACCGGCGGGAGCCTCGCGGGAGCAGGAGGACCATCAAGGAGGGCGACGTCGTGCTGATAGTAGACAGCAACCTCCCGAGGAACACCTGGCCCCGGGGTATAGTCATCGCTACCTACCCGGGGCAAGATGGAGTGGTTCGAGTGGTGGACGTGCGGACCAAAGGAGGAGTACTTCGGCGACCGACGAAGCGGCTGGTGATCCTGTCGACATAGTGCGTCGTCTCTCCCAGCACATCGGACTGCAGCGTCGAGGCTACGTCGCTGCACGGCGGGAGAATTGTACGAGACGACGGAAATGTACATAGTTATGGTTTGGTTTACATTTATAGTTTAGTTTGTTCGTAGTAGTGATAGATTGACTTTATAAAATATATTCAGTTTATTAGTTAAGAATAGCAATAGGTTTAAAATGTTCGTAACTCATAGCAATAACTTGTAGTGAAATCGCCACATGTACACGCGGTCCTTTTGACTATTATGTTTATTAGTTAAAATAAGTTATTTTTGTGTTCCTTAAAATATTTTGTATTGAGCCGTTCACCTTAAAAGCAATAAAGTATTGTTTTAAGATTAAAATACATTGTCAGAATAATGCTGAGGATATAAACAGATGTTCGGCAATATCTAAGAAACTAGCATGAGAATAGAATTTTAGAAAGCTAACAGATGCTTAGTTTATTGTTACGAATAGCATAAGTTGTAACAAATAATGTAAATAGTTAAAATAGAAAATAAAGTTCGCCGGGGGCGGGGTAATAACAGGATCGCTGGCCAGCCATTGTTTTTAGTATAAAAGAGGCCCGGGCAAACTCGGAAGTCAGATCGCTCCGAGCCAGCCTCCCGCCAACATCGAAAACAAGAAGAACCGGGAATAGTTTATAGAAGAAAGGCTGGCCGGAATTCGCGTTTTACCTCGACCCCCGCTATATAGTGTACATAGCGACGAAGTGTTTCATTTACGACCACCCCAAGTACGGAAGCCGTTCTCGAGTGAATTCTCGCACGGCAACACCGTACATATTTTGTAAAAAAAATTTGTTCAGGACCCTTGGTAATTACTATCTTAAGCTGAAAAATAACTCAAACATGTTAAATATTTTCGCATGAGAAAATGATTTTGGTATTAAGAATGTATGAAAATTTCGAGGGTAACCCGGGCGCGTATTGCCAAACTGTATACTGACCCAGACGCCCATAGTCTGTACTGAACTACGTCGCGCTCATTGAAAATTGGAGCAAAGTATATACGAGCTCAGACCAATCTGAGTAGGTATGCACTTTGCTCGCTTGTATGTAAAGCAAACTGTGACATGCGAATATCTGTAACTACCTATACAATGTGTTTAATAATTTCCCGTATATTTTTGTTATGTTGTTGTGTGTGGTTGTTATACCTATCCGTGAAACTGAACAACTTTCCCTAAAACATACCTATTGTGAATTATTTTGGGTTATAACGAAAGAAAACCCGTTGTACGAGTAAGTATTTTGAAAAATTTGAACTGTAAAAATTTGAACTGTAACAATTATAGGTACAGGCTGTTAAAAAAATGTAAGTGTTTCCAATGACAGTATTTATTAATTTTTCATAAGAAAGATGTACTGACAGACACAATAAATTGTACCTATTTGTAATCGATGTTCACTGAAAATAATAAAGGGTTCCTTCAATCAACAACAAACAAATAAATTAATGAATCAAGAACAGAAAAATGTCATAATTACTATTTTTGTTTTTTGCCTGTATTGTAACATCGAATTTTGGCTTTTACTACATTTCTTACTAAAGGGGTCACAGAAAGGGGTAGATATTGATACTACACCAGACGCCGAAAAGTATGGACGTCTGGACTCGTATGTATTTTGCTCAAGTATTTTAAAGCAAAATGTATTTCGATTCAGACACGCTCTGAATAGGTATACAGTTTGCTCGTCAACTATAAAGGCAAACTGCGATCGAACTCAGAGCAACCCCGGTCTGGGTCAGTATACAGTTTGGCAATACGCAACCCGGGCCCTTAACGCGAGCGAAGCCGCGGGCAAAAGCTCGTATATTATATAATATTAAACCAATATGAAAACCATATTATTGTTTTATATTTATTAATCTATACTTATTACTTAATAATATATTATAATAATTATAATAATAACTAGCTGTCCCGGTGAACTTCGTGTCACTTTAAAACCTTCCTGGACTTCTAAGACTAAAATCAGCCCAATCCGTTCAGCCGTTTTCGAGTTTTAGCGCGAAAATCTATTTTTATATATAAGAAGAAGATATTATAATAAAACTGTAGAAATGAAAATTCTGTACATTAAAGATATTCAAAAAATTATAAGCGGGAGGTGTCACTACATCAAGTCAATAACCCTCCTGGCAGTCGGGTAAAAATGTGGTTAGTTTTTTGTCTGTCTTTATGTTTGTTCCAGCATCACACGAAAACTACTGATTCGATTTGAATGCGGTTTTCACTTTTCACAGATATATTTGTTTTCTTCCAACTTAACATCTGGTGTACACAAATTTACACAGATGTAATAAGGTAACTAAAAAAAGACTAATAATATACCTACTTATCGAAAAAAACATTAAAATAATAATACTTAATAATTGTAACAAAAACACCACAAGTTTTACATGGACTGAGCCTGATCTAGGTAGTGGGCTTTTAAACGTTTTTTTTAAAGATATTAATTGATTCCGATTTTTTTTTATAAAATCGGGCAAGGAATTCCAGAGACGAATAGCGGAGATGGTGAAAGAAGAATCGTAGAATGAAGTATTGTGAGAACTGAGAACGAAACGCAAGTGTCAGTTTGTTGGCAGAGCGAAGTATAGGATTGTCATGACCAAGGAAATTGAATTTTACTTTGAGGTAGTTAGGAGTAGAAGGATTAAAAAGGATTTTATACAGTAAGTGAAGTATGTGAGAGTTTCGACGCAACTTGATCGGGAGCCATTCGAGCTGAGATCGATAATTTGAAACATGGTCAAACTTTCGAAGGCCAAAAATAAAACGAATACAGTTTTGAAGGCGTTGAAGAGAAGAAAGAAGATTTTCGTTTATGTCACTGCAGTAGCAGACATTACCGTAGTCGAGAATAGGGAAAAGTAAAGTAGTAGAAAGTTTTGTTTTTGTTGCTATTGGCAAAAAGTTGCTCAGTCGTCTAAGGGAAGCTGTGGAAGCGTTCAGCTTTTTGCGGAGTTGTTGGATCTGGATATTCCAAGAGAGAGTGCGGTCAAAATAGACTCCAAGATTACGCAGTACGCACTGAGGAGCTGTAGGAAATGGCAGTCCCATCAAGGACAATATTGGGCAAGGTGCTCCAGTCCACCTTCGCAATTAGCTGGCGGCTGCCAATGATAACACATTGTGTTGACTAAGCCATAGGCATTGCTCCACCTCAAAATTTCATTTAAATCAGCATTTTGAGCAGTACCGTAGTAAGTGAATTAGGACATGAATATAGATCTGTAAGTCGTCTGCATACAAAATATGATAGGAAGAGGAAATATGGCGAGAGATGGAATCAATGAAAATAAAAAATAAGAGAGGAGATAAGACACTGCCTTGAGGTACACCGGCGAAAATATCGCACCAAGTTGACGATGTGTTGTCAATTTTGATACGCTGCCGGCGTCCCTGAAGAAAACTACGGAACCAGTTGAGTACGATAGGAAATAGGTTGAGTGAGCTGAGAAGAAGTAATAGTATATCGTGATCTACGGAGTTGAAGGCATTGCTAAAGTCTAAAGAGTGTGAGTTTAGTTAAATGATGACTATCCATCCCCAGACGAATGTCATCAGTGATTTTCACCAGGGCTGTGGAGGTACTATGTCCAAAACGAAATCCAGATTGTAGTGGGTTTAATAAATTATGTAAGTTATTAAGCATTACTGTACTTTTTATCCCGGAAAAATGTACGGTTTGCGCGCGATAAACGAGTTTTGGCGCAACGGAGTTGCGAGTATCATCTAGTATAATATATCTATTAAGGAAAAGATGAAAATTTTAAATTTTGAATTGTCAGCTTTTGCCTGACCTTTTGACATTGCTTACCTCAGTTAGCTATCTGCTGCTGACCTCTTTGACATTCGTAAGGGAAGCAATGTCTAACTCTAAGACGTCAGCACCGAAGGTGCTGGTGTTGCAAAAAAATATGCTGCTCATTTCTTCATAACAATATGAAAGTAAAAATATTATTTGTCCTAGCTGGTATATTATGTGGCAATGTTACCTTGCTGGTGTTTTTAAGCAAACAAACTGTTCAGCCTATGTTTTCTCTTGCGATTGCTTACTGTGACAAGACAGATATTTGCAAGTCAGACTACTGGGTGGAAGTGTACTTTGGCCCATTGTACAGCTATTTTTGTAATTGGTAGGTATATTATAGATACATACGACGACGACGACGGGAGCTTCGCTGCGCTACGCTCCCGCCTTGCCATCTAACCTAACCAAATCCAATCGGGGGGCGCATGACGCCACGGCCGCATAGTAATTTACTAAGTGTCCGTGATTCATTTGTTTAAAGGGAAATTTGGTCAAAAATTAAGTACCTAATTTTATTACATATTTATAATGAGAATCGAGTACTGAATAGTGAATACTCTCCTTAAGTATCGGTATTGTCTCACCAGTCATGCTGTATATGAATTTATGTCTCGGCAAATCTGCCGGCTATGATTCAGGTACGGGCTATGCCAAGTACCTGACTAAGTTTGTATGAGGAAAGAGTTATGATTGTGAGGTAGTGAAAGATGATGATGGATTTAGAAACTGACGAACTATTATTACTATTATTATTAATTAATAAACATAGATTTTTTGTTCTTAAAAGATGCTTAAATCAAATTAAGTACATAAATACTTTAAATTCCTTGCTTTTCTTGACACCATTGCTCAAACTCCCAAGAGATCAAACTTTTCCTTATGTAATACATTATGCAGAATGTATGTTTTGTTGCATGTACAGTCAAATCTAGATATTTTGATTTATCACTTTTCCACCTTATTACTTGGCAAGAACTTTCAAAATTAGTAAAAAGAGACATTTTTATTTTGTAGGTACTTTAACTCAATATAACATACCAAAATTATAATAGTGTCTACACTCTACATGATATTTTTTCAAAGGATCACCTTATAAATGAGCAAACCAATAAGGCACACTCGTTATTAGCTCAGGCATTGTTCATGAATCATAATAGCTGGAGATGAGGCGCAGAGCCATTCAACCGGCAACATTAATTAGACCGAGTGGCCACTTCAATATTTTTACTCAAGGCCAATTCAAACATATTATTAATATGAGCAAATGTATGAGCTTTCTCTGGGGCTTTTTCACTTTGAGAGATTATTTAATTATGTTATAAATTTCTTTTTCTAACTCAATTTCAAATAATATTATTTTGATAAAAACTACATAAATCAGCCTAAAATTAGAATTTGTGACCAATGGGGACAGACGTTAGACAGGCGTTAGAACTTAGAACTTATCATTAAATGGGAAGAAAAACAATTTATTTAATTAGCGCAGTAACAAAGTATCCTTTTTCTGATAATAATAAATAAAGATGTGAGATAGGGCCGCGCTACACCAGAATGGCAGCGGCGCGGCGCGGCAAGCACTTTCAGTGGCATATGATTTTAAAATCTTCATTATTGTAATACACTTGAGAAATCGCGGCCTTTTTTTTTTGCACACAGGCGCCAGTAGCCCTTACGGGGGCCCTGATATGCATAATGCAATTATTATTGCTCTGCCTGTTATGTACAACACTGCTCATGGCAAAGAAGACTGTCTTGCACAGTTTAATTTTAAAAAAATTTTAGTAGATTTTATGCTTTGAATAACTTTATCACCTTAACTTATTTTTGCGCGCTGTAGTGTTGAGGCAAAGCTGACGCTCTTTAGAGCATATTGATTATTGTCAATGCTTCCATATGTGTCAGCTTTGGCTCCACTGCTCCAAAGCCACGAGAAGCAGTATCAGGGTTCAGTACAATAATGCATACCGTATCCTGATGAGACTGCCAAAGTTCTGTAGTGCTTCGGGCATGTTCGCCGACGCCGGAATCCCAGACTATTTCGCGATTATTAGGGCGCGCGTCGCAGCATTTTGTTCACGCATCCGCTCTTCGGATAATGAGATCCTTTGTATGTGTGCTGAGTGCCCAGAAAACTCGATCCCAGCCTACTGGCTTTCGGTGCATCATGGCAGTAATCAAAAGTGACAATTTTAGATTTTAACATATTTTTAAGTGTATTTTAATTTTATTTTATATTATTTTAAACTTGTCACTTTTTAACTTTTATTTTATTTTATATTATTTTAAACTTGTATTATGTTATTTTATGGGTCTATTGCCTGAATTAAACGATTATTATTATTATTATTATTGATTATTTGAACAAATAAGGTGAGCAGTTAATTAAAAAAACCCTACAAATTTAATTAAATAAATTATATTATAAAATCGGCCAAGTGCGAGTTGGACTCGCGCACGAAGGGTTCCGTACCAATATAGAGCAAAAATTGTAAAAAAATGTGTTTTTTGTATGGGAACCCCCTTAATTATTTCTTTTATTTAAATTTTATTATTAATTATTAAAGTATAAATACAGTTGAGTTTTTGTGTACATTTCAAGTGCCTACCTGTTGTCATCATTGATATCAAGCAAAAAATGTTTGAAAAATCACGTTTGTTGTATGGGAGCCCCCCTTAAATATTTAATTTGTTCTGTTTTTAGTATTTATTGCTATAGCGGCAACAGAAATACAATAATCTGTGAAAATTTCAACTCTCTAGCTATTACCGTTCTTGAGTTACAGCCTGGAGACAGACGGACAGACGGACAGACATCGAAGTCTCAGTAATAGGGTCCCGTTTTTACCCTTTGGGTACGGAACCCTAAAAAATGCTATACCACGCAGTAATATATTATTTGCTTTGCAGTGGTGGGCAAATGAAAATGAAACAAAAGATGGAATTAACTTTTCCATCAAAAGCTGCACTCTTACCTGCAGCTGGAACTCTTCTTTAGCCTGACTGCTGCTGCTGGCGGTACTGAAACTCCCGTCGCTGCCGTTTTTGGCTACTCCACATCCGGTTTCTGATAACTTAGCACTCATTTCAGATTCGGTGCTAAGTCGACTCCTCTTTCGGGACATTATTTCATGTCAGGCACTAATATGAATAAATAATGCGCAACATAAGACTTTTATGAAATATTATTAATTAATTTTAAACTTCCTATAGTTTTTCACGCTCTACACGGCGATTACGAAATCATCAGAATTTAAATCTGTTGTGGAGCATATGACTCTTAACCTCACTTAGGTTAATAATTGAAATGCATTAAAATACACACCAATAAAACAAATATTTTAAAAGCTTCAAGAAATCGTGTAAAATATATAATATTTAAAAGAAATGTACCTACGTAAAATTGGTTGAAAATCTCAATTGACAACACGAAATCGACGAAAACAAAACACGGGTGATGACTGAAGAGACATTTGATTTTTTTCTTCTTATTATGGCACTACGGCTATTGAACCATGGCCAGTGTCGAGCATATAAATGGCGGGAAAACTGTATTCGCTTCTTGTCACAATTTTCACAGGATCGTGTTTTCTTCATATCGTCAAGTCCAAAGTCTAGTCAGAGTCTAATAAAAGTCAATGCAGTCAAATGAGTCAAGTCGGTTGATTCAGTAAAGTGGTAGACGCTTTACTGAAACTTTCGATGGAGTTTTGGAGGGAACATAAAATAGCACGTTTCTGGATATTGCATCACTTTCCTACACTTGTGCACGATAAAGAATATCTAATGGATAATATCCTACCAATATTATACATTAAAAACCGAATATAACACAATTTTAGGAAAATAATACAAAAACACAACCAGGCCTGTCTCACTCCGCGCGTAAGTATCGAAAACATACCTACGCGCGGCTGCCCTTGCGCAGGGTATAATTCAGTGGGGCCGCCTCCTTGTGAGTATAGCATTCCTTGGGGGCCGCGCGCGCGAGCAGCGACGGACATACTTTTAAAGTTTTGACCTGTTTTTATTAAAATGGAAAATAAAAAGAAACACCCTAAAAAGTATGGTGCTGTATTCAATTGTTTAAAAACTGATTGCGATACAAATTTATCTGTTTTTTTGGTTACCTAAGGACGCTGAAAAGTAAGTAATATAATAATATGACTCTGCAAAGTATAATATTTACTTTGAATTAGCCTTTAGCCTTTAGCTATTAGGCCTTAGAAAGGTACCTTTTATTACATTATATAGGTAATACTTACATTAAACATAAATCATAATAATATAATATTTAGTATACTAGCTGTCCCGTTGTTTTGCCGTATACGCGATGGACGTTGCCATGGTGACGTACTTATTTAGTCACTTCCATAAAATAATATACTTAAATGCCAATAAAGTATTTCGCCCAATTTCGCCCGTATCGTTGCTCTATTGGCACGTCTGTTACGCCATTTTCGATTTTTTTTTAACTTAATTACTCTCATTAAACTGAATATAATAATTAATTAGTATCTAAAGAAATTTCCATTAATCATCACAAAAAGTAGTTTAAGGTTTATAATACCATGATAATATTAATTATAGCGCACCGCGCGCAGGTATTTTTTTGGTACATTCAGCCCTAGCTGCCCTAGCGGCACAATAGTACATTCGAGCGGGCCGCTCAATGTATAGGTTCAGTGTAATATGGATCGTTATCCGTAGTCATAAGAATGGCTTGTAATAAATTTTTGTAGGCACTTAAACGAACAGACGCTGAACTCTGAGTCATCCTAAATGGTACCATATGTTTATAGATTTAAAGAAGACATTTCGTTGGATACATTTTCTAAAGGGCCCCCGAGACGGTCAAACGGTTTGACTCAAACACGTAAATTTTGGTTTGACTCAAACCATTTTGATCGTTTACAAAGCTAGTTTGAACGGTTTGTCAAACATTTACGTGTTTGAAGCTCGTTTGATGAAATTTCATATTTTTGTTGTGTTTGACGCGCCGTTTGATCGTGTTCCTATGCGTTTGAACAAACTTTGTATGATTCTTTGGAATATATTATTTTTAACCGACTAACTAAAAAGAGGAGGTTATCAATTCGACGCGTATGTATGTACTATTTCCAGAACCACCCAGTTTTCGTAATGTTAGTCTATATCAGCATGTGAACAAATGTGCAAAATTTCAAAAGTGTATGTATGTTTTTATGCTTGTGTTCACATATCTCCGGAACTACAAGTCCGATTTAAATATTTTTTGTTGTACTATATAGGTATTGCACGGGGGGGTTTTAGTCGGTAAGCCTCTGCGGAGGGAGTCCGACATACCCCTGCCCCTTCCCCCCAGGGGGCGGGGGATGCGTAATGCATTTCCCCTCCTAAAAAAAGTATTGTTTAACCTGGGAGACTTCTGCAAGTTTCATCAAAATAGGTTTAGGAGTTTTTGAGATAGGGAATTTAATTCTCAATTTCGCACAATTTTTAAGTCTGTTTTATCTTTTATAAAATAATATTTGTTCGTCATAACTACAAGACGTGTACTCCACAGCGCGTACTGAACCAAACTGCGCAGTGTCGTTTGACAAACCGTTCAAACCGTTGATGTCGGTTTGAACGGTTGCATCAAATACGTAAGGTTTGAATCAAACCGTTTGACCGTCTCGGGGGCCCTTTAGATAAACTTCTGTACAGAGTACTATTATATATTCTGTGACACAACATCACTCTTTAATATGTTCTAGTCGTGTTCGTTTGGTTTTTTATTGCACATTGCGCAGTGTGAGTGTCATGCAAGTGTCATGTTCTAAAATCTGACATAAATTGTATGCCCCGCGTTCCACCTGGCTTTGAAAACAATCAAAACGCTGAAAATGCCTCCTATTTTTAGCGTTTTGATCGTTTTCAACGCCAAGTGGAACATAGGGATGAAGAATGAAGTTGACAGGTTCGACACGAGTTCAAAACTTTACCGTGCGGTCATTGGTCAATACAGGTCAAACCTAGCGCGGCAAGCGTTTATTGGATGTCGCGCAATGAAGTTTCCGAATCCGAATCGAAATTGTGATTTGTGAATCAGGGCTGGATTCAGGGCCATGGATAACTTGTGACCCGTAGCAGTCCACCAGCCCTCGACTCCTTTCCGTGCCTGGTAAGCACGGCGGATGCGGGCGCGGGCGCATGCGTCGAAAGACCGCCGCGGGATCAGTGGCCGCGGGCCACGAATCTGCGAGCGGGCACCTGTCGGCTGTCGCGTGCGCGGTGCGCTCACCATATATATCTGTATTATCTATGGCGCTCACTGCGCCCATCTCATTAGCTGGGTCCACATCGGACGTCTTATTCGCCGCTCCAAGACGGATCTATGCCCTTACCCGTTATCTATGCCCTTGAAGCAGTACTAACGTTATGAAAAAATACCGGTATATGAAGCCGGCGATGATCCCGCGATCCGCGATCCAGGATCATGGAGCGTGGTTCGCGGTAGCGCTGCTAGTATAATTTTGATCTCGAGCGCGTACCACGGATTATTTCCTAACTTATTATTTTATTTGGCAAAAAGATGTCAACGGAAACAACGTCGACTGCGAAAAGCGTGCGCCCGCGCCATGCGCCCGCCGCGCGTCTGACAGTCCGTACTCCGTCGCCCGCGTCTGCGCTCCGTCGCACGCGCCTGCGCTGTCCATACTAGCATGCCGCATGCGCCCGCGTGAGTTTCAGCGTTAGGCCGTACCTAATCCTTTCATTGGGCGCCCTGACTGAGCCCTGGTACCTGGCCACAGCCCACAGCCCTGACAGTGGTACAATTGTCTCACGTAGGCTGTAATACAATAATAATACGATAAACGAGGAACACGAACACTGCTGACTGCACTGCAGTGAGTTGAACCTTTGGTTATGAAAAGAAATACATAAAACGAATTGATGGGTTCATCGATTTTTGTGCGCGTTAGGGTCAATTTATACGAGTAGAGTCGAAGAGCATCGAAGCGAATTACCAAAACTGACCAATGAACATAATAAATAAATTCAACCTTAACTCCAAGAGCGTCACACGCATTACAGATTTTTAAATACGGAACCCTAAAAAGACGGGCGCATTCTAGCGAATTCAAGCGACTGAGCCATGCCACACGATGCGGTGCGGTGCCTGACCGGTGGCGCTCCGGTTTCCTACATAATATAAAAATGTTTGGTATGGCCAGCTTATAAGAAAGTACTCTGTGGGTATGGCACACGGCGTCGTCCGGTGCGCTCTGGCGCTGCACTGCACGCGCATCGGAATCGAGACGAGGCGCGGAGGGGAGTATGTATTACGGCGCCGCCGGAGTGGTGGCGAAGTAGGTAGCAGCAACAAAGCGTTGCGGCGCCGCACTCACCGTGTGGTCGGTAGTCCGGCGAGAAAACTTGCGGTGCGGCACCGCACCGCATCGTGTGGAATGGCTCCAACGCTGATTGGTCTCGCAGACGGCAGAAGTAATGTGTGAGTTACGCTCTGGAGCAAGGCTAATTAACCTATCAAGCCCCGTATTATACGAGCACCGTTGATCGCGACAACAATAGAATACAACGGCATTTCCGAGAATCTCCAATCGACGGATTAAATTTGTTGTGTTCAGTTTTTGGTAATTTGCTTCGATGCGCTTTGACTCTACGCTAGTATAAATTTGGTAGGTATGAGAAAATACTGTACGTGTATATTCTGTATAAAAGTTTAACACATTCAGTGCCACCGACTCGCCCGGAGAGTCCATGTAAATTTTGTTCCAACGCCGTAGACTCGCCCGGCGAGTTCAGTGTTTTTCCTTTTTTTTTCCAAAACGCATTGCAATTTTTTGCTTAAAATAATATTGAAGACTAAACATACACTATTCTAAAGAATTACGTGGTGGGCCGGGTGTGCAGACCCAGTTTATAATCGAAAGAAAATAAATTATTCTGCAATGCCTTGAACTCGCTAGGCGAGTTCACTGTCATAGATTTTCAAACTTTTATTAATGAAAAATTTATATGGTAGACATACTTTTATTTTTAACCGACTTCAAAAAAAGGAGGCGGTTATACGTTCGGTTGTATATATATATAAATATATATATATTTTTAATTTTCTGTTTAGACTTCTAACGGCGGTTTTCAATATCCTATCTATCTTAAAATTTTCTTATCTATCTTAAAATTTTGACAGATTTTGTAAGAAAATGTGTCAAAATTTCAAGATAGATAAGAAAATATTAAGATAGATAGGATATTGAAAACCGCCGTAAGTGTTTGAGTGTATTCTTGCGGTTTTTTTGAAAGAAACGTACAAAAAACACAAACTCAACTCTCGGTCTATTAAATTAAGAGTTGTAATTGAAAGAGGATACCTTTGCATTGTTAAAAAATAGCCGGCAAAACAAAAGACGGGCGGTCTAGGTACCTACTTTATTTACTGGATTTGTGGAAAGCTCTCCAAAAAAATTAAACCCTTTTGACGGTTCATTTTGTAATGGACATTATTTTTTAGTTCCATCTCCTCCTCCATCTGAGTTATATCGTCGTCGTAAGGTTCTGTTTTTGGTACAAATGTCACTAAAAATATATCAGATACTTCTTAAAAAAATTTGAACGCAATTAAAATAAAAAGATTGACAGCCACTGCATATATTACGAAACAAACTTAACCTTTTCTATTATTTATAGTGTTTCTTGCCATTTTTGTATGTTAAATTACACCGTAGACCAGTTAAACAATTTTTAATTGCGTTAAACACGTAACGTACACTATCACGGCCACAAAAATAACATATTATTGTTTTTACCCTAACGCAATGCCACTGAACTCGCGTGGCGAGTCGATTCAATTCGTGTTGCAGCGCCGGCGACTCGCCTAGCGAGTCCAACGTAAAATGTATGCGGCATTCCAGTAAACATCGTGAAAATCGTAGTGGTAATGAATGTGTTAATGAAAAACAAGTTTAATGTCAATAACTTTTATTTTAGTTAAACAAAGAAAATGTATATATAATATTATAATATTATTATATATATTTTCATCATGAATAAAATTATCATTTCATAAACAGACAATCTCAATGAGACACAGCTACCAGAATTCAAACGCAGCGGAAACGAACACTATAAATGCGATAGCCCGTTATTGAAGTCAAATCTGCTAGTACATTACTATGTAACTAATTTACACTTCAGACGAAGCGGAACACTGGACTATGCACTTAAATTTGTAAAATCATTAACACCATAGGTTTTCATTTTTTGTTGATCATCAGAAGTATAAAATATATCACAGCAATTTTAGCCCAAGAAATTAGTTTGAGATCAAAGAAAATGATCCTCAAAAGGAAAGGGTAAATTCACTTCTCATATAAGTCAATAATTTTATCTAGTAACTAGTTCCTAACTAGCGAGCATTAAAGGGATTAGACATTCAAATAGAATTTACACAAACATTCAGTTTTAGCGGTTATATATTAAATGGTGGTTAAATATTCCGAAAGTAATGAGGGCTCTTGTGGACGTGTGATGGCGACCGATGAGTGATTGGACAACATGGCGGGAATAAATATAAGCTCAGGCGATTATAGTTTATGTGGAGAGCGCGACCTTCAGAGCTTCCTTGTGCTCGTTACTCAGCTGCATCAGACACGAGTTGAACATCTCCGCATTCCCCTGAAAAAAAAAACAATCATTATGGAACATGATTGATAAATGATAGCATAGATTTGGAAAGGTAGCACTTTTGTATGTAACAGCCTCATAACAGCAGATTTTTGACGTAGGGACATTTAGTTTTTTTTTTATTATTTTGGAATGCATTCATTTTTAAGTCTCGAAAAGAAAAAATAACTTTGTAGGCAGAAAACTACATTTGTAAATTGCTTTGCAAAATATATAAAATATAATTGCTCCTCTACATGATGGGGTCAGTTGTGATCGAAAAATGACACCGCCATCCACATACACCACTACATCCTCCCCACACTGGGCCATCGTGATGGCCCACTACGCTGGGCCATATTGTAACAACAAACAAAATACACTAAAATGACGAACTTTCGTTTGTTAGCTAATACTACATCATCGAAATATGTTACCTGTATCTGTCTGACAAGCGCGACCATCTGCGCGAACACCGGGTTGTCGTTGGGCACGGCGTCGCGGAGGAACGCCTCGGCCAACGTCGCGATGACCCGCTGCGGCGCGTCGGGCGTGGCCAGCGCCTCGTGCCCGCTCGCCACCAGCTCGCACAGCAGCGAGTACACGTGCGGCGCTTCCTCCGTGTCCTCAGTGACGGGCAGCCAAGTCAGCCTGTAATTTATAATTTTTCAAATCAAATATAGTCCGCGTTCCGTAGAACAATTTTTTTATTACTATCAAAGTCGGTTGACTTTGATAGTAATAAAAAAATTAAAAAAATTGTTGTGTTATTTAAACCTACCAATATACAAAAAATCGGCTGGTTAGGGTTCCGTTTTAGGCGTCTGTAATGAACAAAACTTAACCAAGTTTTGTTCATTACAGACGCCTAAAACGGAACCCTAACCAGCAGATTTTTTGTATATTGGTAGGTTTAAATAATTGCGTTGTCCTACAAATAGAACAATCCATATTTTAGGACCATCAAATCAAAATAATCCTTTCTATGTCTGTTAGCTACCACTTTCAAGATTTTTCGCAAATAAAATTGTTGTTCGTCTCATCAAAATGAAGCTACTCACAAAAAATTAGCTTGATAGTAATCATTATCAGTGCTTGGCAAATTGTTTTTATACAACTGCCATTTCCATAGAAAAACTGTGACCGTCGAGCACTATATTAGGATGTTTGTGCAGTTCAATGTCTTCAGACTTTAGAGCATAAATAAAATTTTCATGGGTAATGAGTATCTCACCAATGCCTTATAATTTCGTCCCTATTGATTTGCGAGTGGTTGTATTTGATGATTTTCGTGACTGCAGATATTGCGTTTTCGGTAGCGTTGAGGTTTTCGACGGAGCGGGAGGCGGGTTCGGCTATGAGTGCGGCTAGGAGGGGCACGGCGCGGGCGCAGGCGGCGGCGAACTGCGGCCCACCGAACTGTGCGAGCACGCCGCAGCCGTACGCCGCCGCCTGTCGCACTTCCGGCTCCGATTCCCGTAGTCCGTTCAGCATGGGTTCCAAGAATATGTCCTGATATTTAATGCAAGCCGGTCCTGAAAGCAAAAGAAAGTATTTTGTAATTTTATCCTTTTGATCCTGTAGATTGCTATGAAATAGAAAATGCACCAACATGATGAATGCATACCGAAAAGTAAAAACAAAGAACAACCAATATGAATTCCATACTAACATTATAAATGTAAATTTGTGTCTGTCTGTTAACTCTTCACGCCCAAAACAGCTGAACCGATTTTGCTGAAATTTGGTATTGGATTGAGTTCAGACAAAGGACATAGGATAGTTTTATCTCGGAAAAAAGGGTGGTACCCGCGCGATAAACGACATTTAGCGCAACGGAGTTGGGGGCGTCATCTAGTTCGGAAAATAAAGGCATTAAAAGGGGAAAATCTTACCTCCAAACTCTATAACGTCGTCGAATATGCATATCGCCCATTGTCTGTCGGCGTAGGGACGGCCCGGAGCGAGCAGTTGCACCAGGTGGGGCAGCAGCGAGTCCAGATGCGGAAAGAAGCTCTCGTGGTAGGCGGACATGAGGGCGTGGAGCACGTCCGCGACGCGGGACAGCCCGTAGATGTCTTCATTGTCTTCGTCCGCTAACTGCTCCTCTACAACCTACACAATAAGGAGTTCTTAACAGCGGGCTGCCAAATTTTGCTGTGTTTTCTAATAAGTATTACGATTCCGGAAGACGATTGACTTAAATGAAATAGAGATTTATTTAATCATAGTATATTTATCTGATATTTGAAAAGAAGAGGTAACTTTGGGATTTTTTTCTATCAAGTGAAGTTCATGATATTGTGTAATGAATGGAATATGAATTCAAATGTGGTACATCCTTAACTAACACATATTTTTTTCAGAATTTAAATTACTATATTTTTATGTCTCCTGTCCCATTGAAATCTTGAAAATCGTCCGTTCCTTGTACTACCTCCCCTTAAGCTACGCGTCCACCGGATCAGAATCTAAGCGTACGGAGCGTCATTTATGAAATGCTGATGGGGTGCGTCCACTGCATTCGTGAGCGAGCTCACGGAGCGGTTTTCTTCCGCGCCCGCGCGCGGCCGCGGGCGCGCCGTGAGTTTTGCTTTCGTTTTTTACATACAAAACGTCATTCTACAAAGGCTGCGGGCCCGCGAGCGCGCGCGGGCGCGGGAGAAAAGAACTTTACGTTCGGAATTCGAATGAAGCATTCACTGCGGATGACGTCATCATCACAAATACCGGTATCAGGCGCAGAAATGCCGATCCAGTGTACGCAGTACCATAGAAATCCATACAAAGCAACAAATCCGTCCACTCCGATTCCGATCCAGTGGACGCGCACCTTTAGTCTAACAAGTCCAATGAGGACTTTGAGGCATTAAGATGACGCCTTAAATTAAATATGTATCACTCTAATCGCTATAGCATACATTAATTTACATAATAAAATAAATAACAGATGACATCATGTTCAACTCAGAGTTAACTTTAACCCAGATCTACACAAGTCCGCCTAATTATGAATAATCTTAGACCAGTTCTTTTATAATAAATTACGATTAAGGCCCAAAAAAGGGAACTTACCTCATCGTAATCCTCGTCGGCGCGTTTCTGGCGACGTTCCGTTGCGCGCTCGAAGTGCTCAGTGAGGAGTTTGTTCAGAATACGAAGGACCTCGGTCATCGTTTCGTCCGACAGACATCCAGCACCGAGCAACTCAATGCACTGCAAAACGTAACGCCGATTAGTATGTTCGGATATAAATCATCCGGGGAGTATTAAAATTGACCAATTACGCGGCTGTTCACCGTTTTATTGGCTTTTTTGTCAATATTTATATTAGAACCAAGTCAGGACAACTAATTCTATTCTGTAATTACGTTATTGTCAATGTTTTTCAAACAGTAAGTTAAGATAGGTCCTTAAATAATTATTACTTTAGCGAGGCTGTTGAGTAGTTCCACCTGAACCTCTTGCTCTGGTTCCGAATCGATTGCCTTGAGCAGTTCCGGCAGAATGTACGCCCACATGCCCTGAATATATTGGGGTCCTCTAATACGGGCACACTCGAGCAGATAAGGCAGGGACTCCGCAGCTGCTGTACGGACATTGTCATGGAAGTAGAACTTCAGCATTGGTACCATTAGTTTAACAACATCTTCGGCATACTCAGCAAACGCTTCCTTTAATTCACGAGCATAGCAAACGAGCATATCACAAGCAGACGCCTTATCTTCGAGACCCGCGGTCTTGATTCCGAAGTTCTGTTGTTCTCCAAGTGTCACAAAGTGCCAGTCCAAGTCTCCCTCTATTGTCTCGAGGTCATCATTGTCGAGCAGAGCCACTTCTGGTTTCATCGCAGCAGTCCTCATTACTGGTTCCATTACCATAGGTAAATATTGAGCAAACTTTTTGCCTGAAAAAATAATGCACATTTACAATTTTTCACGTTTTTTTTACTACAAAAATGTGTATCATATTGCATAATTATTTTATCTACATCTTACCCATAATTCTGCAAATTCTTGACCATGCGGAGATCAAGTAAGAAGTTTGTGGGTCGTCAGCGGGCAGCTGTTCTCCCTCTGTGTGCGTCTTCAGAAGCAAATCCATGATTTCTGATGCATCAGCTAAGAATTTCTCTTCTCCAACAGCCAAACCTGTGAAACATAACTTGTCATGTAAACATTCTCAGACAGAAATTATATTATGTTGTAATGTTGTAAAAAAATTGTTAGTGAACTGAGATCCGTAAGTATCTATGTACAGATAAAAACGGAGCAAATGCCACAAATACTCTCCCAATGTTATGGAAGTAATTTCACTATATAAGTGCAGTTACTAACGAACATTGGATATACACATTACATTTTTAATTTTACAACAAATAACCTTAGACCAAATAAAAACTCAAGACAGAGCGGTGCGAACAACAAAGTGAAGGCGATCGAAAGTACGCCAGCTGTGTATGTACACACTTACGCCCACATACGCAAAACGAAAGTACGTCATTTTTCGTCAGTATATATCGCGACTCGTGACAGCAGCATGCGTTTATAAAATAATTTGTAAACACTTCAAAATGCCGAGCTGTGTCGTGAAAGGGGGTAAATATTATTTCATTGATTTTGTGGTAATTTAAATAACATTGCAACACTAGCCCGCGCAGTGCGCGGCGCGCACACATGCTTAAAAAACCTGCTTCACTCGCGTTGTTCGCAGCGCTCTGTCTTGAATTTTTATTTGGCCTGAGCAAATAACATTGCTACTTTTGTACTATGTTCATGGTTAAATAATTGCTAAGTAACTTGTGAACTTACCAATCAGACTGACGCACTCAATGGTCTTTCCTCTAAGCATCTTCAGTTCATCAGTTGTAGCATTAGCTATGATGTATTTCAAGCAAGGCATGAGACGGTCGTAATATTCAACAAAATCTTTCTCGACAGTGTCAGCAACTGATGCAATAGTTGTTACGATTTGTTCCAACACCAGTTTCGTACCGCGTTCCACCAACTGAAAAACCAAAACATATTTTTAATCATGCATTCACTAGACGTTAAGTAGAAAGTAGGAGTGAATTGTTATCATACATCTCACTAATAAAGTTCCTTAGTTTTTATTATTTGTATTTCATAGATCAAAACTATAATTCCGGCTATAGACAGGGTTGCTATACATCGATTTTTTTAATTTGCCGCCATTTACTCGACACTGGCCATGGTTTATAGCCGAAGTGCTATAATAAAAAAAAGAATCAAGAAACTAAATGTCAAAAAAAAAAAATTGCCGTTGCTATGGAAAGAGTTTCTTGTCCTTGTCCTGCTTGGGGACAAAGATATGTAGACATGGGAAAGAAACTGCCATTACTTTCTTCCGAAGAATCGAACGCCGTGCTAGCTATGCAGAGCAATCAGGGGCGTGCACTCCTTAAAGGCAGAAATGCAGTGCATTACCTGCCATTCACAGATATTTTAATTATTTAACTTTCCTACGTTTTAGATGACTTTAATAGTAAAAAATTAATACACAAAATAGTAAAAAAATAGTACACTAAAAACGCTTATATTTATATAATAGCACCAATTTACAAGTATTTAAAGTTTAAATTCTAACGGCGCGGACCAAGTCATGCGGCGATCTCCCGCATGCCTTGCCATTAATGTGTGAGTTATGATTTTGTGTACGTGCACAGTTCGAACACGCACACATACATGAATATCGAATTCAAGCGTATAGGCTGGGGTCTGCCGCAGGACTCAGGAGATTACAGAGTCTACGATTACGCCCGGCGCGGCGCGGCGATCTCTCGATTCTCGATGTTCTCGATAGATGGCGCTAACAATATTGCAGTCGCTGTCTACATCGCGCTATTAAGATTTTTTTTCCGATCATGATATAATAGGCTATCCGACCGCTCCGCTGGGCCAGCCTGGGTCCCGCATACCCTGTGTCATTTTCGTGTGCACGCCCCTGAGAGCAATAGTTAATTTATTATAGCAATGCTTATATAATTTTTAAATGTGTGTGAACTGAGATGCCCATTTATCTATAGCAGATAAACAGGCAGCAAATGCCACATATTATCTTCCAATGTTATGGAAGTAAATTCACCATTGTAATAGTGCAGTTACTAACGAACATTGGAGTAAGACGAAAACTATAACTACAACCCTACAATTAAGTCTGTACTTTGATTAGATGCTGTCTCATTCACAAATTTAACACTATCTTCTTTGCACATGTCTGTATTTTACTTATTACGTGCGTGTTTAGATACGGAACAGGCCACAGGAAAGGACAAAGGCTACTTTTTAATATACTATAATATTACCTCTTTGAATTTGGCAGTCAGGATAGCTTCCAGTTTGCTCATCAAGGGTCCCAAGTATTGCGTCAATATGGGCTTAGGACAGTCTTCACTGAAGTTTACTAGAGCTGCAGCAGCATGAGCCTGTAAATAAAATAAAAAAAAAACAATTAAAATTGGATACATATATAAAAGGCTATGGGCAAAAATGTATGGGCTCCATCCCCACCTACCAACAATCATAAAACTGGTACCAATGTGTTCCTAAAGTACCCCCTATTTAATTAAAATCATTTGTTTTAGATAAATCAGTGGGAATATATATTTAAAAAAACAGACTTATTACTACTAGACCTTGTCAAGATCTAGTTGTAATACGGGTCGATTTTGTCTAATATTTCATTTGGTAGTGGACATTAGCGTCTGTAACACTTCTGCAGCCTCCACCTTGCATATTATTTTTTGTAATGTGTGTTTTTACTTAAATAAATATTTTTTACTAGCTGTTGCCCGCGACTTCGTCCGCGTTAGTATAGTAGATCACGTCCCAAGTATTATTTTTCAAAAATATTCAATGTACAGAATTGATTTTCTTACGATTTTATTACAATATGTATAGATGACTTAGTTTGTTCCTAAAAAGGATAATTAAGACGCAATACAAACTCCACGATACCTTTTAATTATGAACAAAAGTTTCATGAGGAATAAGGGGGGGGGGGGGGGGGTTTGAACCCCCAAGAACAGACCGATGCCAAAGCTCCCAGCATGTTAATCAAACGACACTCGAAATTTGTATAGAAAAGATAGACAAAAGCTCATAGCATGGCAAGGAGTGAAGATACAAAGTGTGAAGGAGAAATTTGTAGGAAATTTTATGGGCTTTCATCACGTACCGGACATTTTTTCTCTACAACGCACCGTTTTAGCGATATGAGCAAAAAACTAAAAATATTGAAACTTGAGCCCCTCCCCCCGCCCTAGGTGATATCGTCATAATATATAGCCTATGTGTTGACCCGACCTCAATATAATATTCATGCAAAATTTGAAGTAAATCCATTCAGTACTTTCTGAGTTTATCCCGGACATACATACAGACAAACAGACAAAAATTCTAAAAACTATATTTTTGGCTTCCATATCGATTGTAGATCACGTCCCAAGTATTATTTTTCAAAAATATTCAATGTACAGAATTGACTTTCCTACGATTTTATTATATGTATAGATTATTATTTTCTATACTTATTCAAATATAGAAGGTGTAACAAAACTAAGTGATAATACTTTAGGAACGTATGTGTTCCTGTCATAAAGTTCACTGTAAAAGTAGCAGCGCTGAAAGCACCGCTGTTTTTTACTTATAAAATAAATGGGCAAACGAGCAAACGGGCCACCTGATGGAAAGCAACTTCCGTCGCCCATGGACACCCACAACATCAAAAGAGCTGCCGGTGCGTTGCCAGTCTTTTAAGAGGGAATAGGATAATAGGGTAGGGGAGGGTAGAGAAGGGATTAAAGTAGGGGATTGGGCCTTCGGGCTCCGGTAAACTCACTCACTCGGCGAAACACAGCGCAAGCGCTGTTACACGCCGGTTTTCTGTGAGCCCGTGGTATTTCTCCGGTTGAGCCGGCCCATTCGTGCCGAAGCATGTCTCTTCCACGGTGCTGTGCACTAATTAATACATAAATGAGCATGTATTTTGGAATTAGTAGTCAATAATACGTTAACGAAATAGTTGTTTAAACATAAGATACCATGAGAACCCCATGCATTTGGGCCAAGTCGCCATAGTATAAAAATGTCATCTTGCCAAGATCTATCAATTGAGCTACATTTCATTTGTGTTGATGGGTGGGGACGATTCCGCCCATAGTCTTTTTGACTATAAAATTATGAAAATTGCATATTAAATTAATTACGAATCTTATTAGTTATTACTAAAGCTGCAGCAACTGCCTATAAATAACAAAGATAAATGAATGGCTGTTTGAATTAATTCAATAGCTTATTTAACTGTCACATCCAATATTATTATATTAGCAGCTATTGTGAAATTTTTACCTGAACTCTGGGGTTGGCATTGTCTTCAAGTACCAACAATAGGCCAGGTACAACTTTGTCATGGAATTTCTTCTCGAAAACTGGCGCGAAATCAGTTGACATCTGCCCAACTGCATTGCAAGCCGCGTAACGGACGCGAGGGTGCTGAAATAAAGTAAATTTCATTATAGAGTACAACTTAATACCTCGATTGTAGGAATTGCAGACACAATAGATTTTCAATTGTTATGCGACAGCCGGGTGCCGCTTGGGGATTGATGAGTTAAAATAATCTCTTGACGCGAAAATGGCTGCGGTATTTTGATTCCAAATTATAAAGTATTCCTCGATGAATTCCATACATATAAACATTATAATATGTATTATTACACCACATCATAGAGTAATAAAACATGTAATAATGTAATCTTTACACAAACCTAAATCTTGTCTTGAGGGTTACTATCAAACTCCACTCTATTGCTAGTGTGGTGTTAGCGAAATCCCCAATTTAATATTGCACACTATGGCAGTGAAATATTTCATAGGAAATTCCCACGTAGGAGTTTATGTGCATATGATTTTTGATGAAAATAAGCAACAGAGTGAATTCCTCAGGTTCAGGGTCGGTTTTAGCTACGGCACTGAGTCCAGCGCCAGGGTGCTGGTAGTGCTGCAAAAATTGGCGCCCCTTTTGTTTGCCTTCAGCGCCCCCTCATCCGGCGACGCTGGGCGACCGCCCCCCCCCCCTCAGTTGTAATATCAAAAACACTCATTTTAATATTAAATTGTGTCGCATGGTAAAAGGACAATAAACAGCTTCAACTACAATACTACGCTGCTATACTGCATGCTCGTTTTCTGAACAATGCAGAGGCGTGGGAGCGGTGTCCAACGGGCAAATACCCCCCGATATTGCTTGGTGCTATCGCCTAGAGCTGGGGGTTCCCAAACTTATTTTGTCTACTGCCCACTTTGAGAAAAGATTATGTTTTAGGGTCTCTGGTTTAAGCGCCCCCATTGTTTCAATTTAAAATGCATCCAGATGAAATAAATCACCCCCAAGCCTCTACACACTGCTTACATTATTTTCTGCTTACATTATTTCTACTTTGAGAAAACTGGCCTAGAGTGTAAAATATATGAAAGAAGACAAAAATACTTACAGGGTCCGAGAGATAGTTGAGGACAGCGGAGACCACTTGGTCGAGCATCTGTTCCATCTGCTTGTGGCAGCCCTCGCCGGCTGATGACACCGCCATGAGGGCAGCGTGCCTCTTTTTCCAGTCCTCCGAGTTCAACATCACGGGGACCTGTCCCACTATGAGGCCCAACATTATCTTGCCACCGAGGCCGCAGCACATGCGGTCTAACGCTGATTCGGCTGCGACGTAGTTTCTGAAAACCATTAGGATAGTTATTAGGACTTGTCTGCCAATTATAATTTATTAAACTTACGAGTTGAGATTGAGGCTGGCCACATACAAACGTTTTCCGTATTCGATTTCCGAATTCATTTTTCGTATAATACTCTTATGCGTGGAATCCGTACCAAATACATTAACTGAAACACAAGTTTGCTTTGTTCTGAACGTAACGAATTGTGCGTGTGTTGAGATGGTGCTTTTTGAGGCTGGTTTTATCGTTAAGCGTTTGGCAGCGCCGTAGGAGCGTGCGCGTTCGAAGATGTCACAAACGAACGGACGAACGGCGCTGCTCAAGCGCACGACGTTGAAACGCAACTACTACCCCTATACATCTTCGAACGCGCGGCGCTCCAACGGCGCTGCCGAAACGCTTAAGAGCGTTTACACCTTATTTCAAGTTTCCATACAAACCTGCGGCGGACTGTTGGAATTGCTGTGCGCGCAGCGATTTATAGTAGTTTTAAAATGTTTGTAGAAAAAAAATAACAAAAGATTGGTTGATATTTAAGATCAATTTCTGAAATTAAAGTGTTCTTCTATGATATGAAGCTATTATTATATTAAATTAAGTTAAATAAATAGGTAAAAAACAGTTTTAATCCCTTGACATTTCTCATTTTTTGAATTTAAATTACATAGATAAATCCTGAAGACATGTAGAGATAAATCCTATTTTTTTCTCTGCTAACTATATAGACAGTGAAATTTACTATAAAAATAAGTTATCAACATTTTTATAAAGATAAGTGGTTGATGATTTTTTCAAGTTTGAAAAGTACAGTTTTAAGCCAAATTGAGCGTGAAAGGTGTAAACGCTCTTAACGAACGAACCAGCCTGAATGCAAGCCGGCGTGTTCGCTCGTGAAGAAAAACTAACGTTTGCGCTAGTCTCACGGAATTACAAATAGAAATTCCATATTACTTAAGAAAATGAATACTGAAAACGTGTATATTTAGCTAGCCTAAGGGCCTGTTTCACCACTTCCTGATAAGCGCCGAATAGGCTATCCACCAATTAACTTGACAGATCGACGGCCTGTTTCACCATTTGTTGATAAGTGCCGAATAGGCTATCCACCACTTAACTTGACAGATGAAGTATGGAGAATCTGTCAAAAAAGTTGTGAATAGCCTATTCGGCACTTTATCAGAAAGTGGTGAAACAGCTGCCGAGTATGGAGAATCTGTCAAGAAAATAAGTGTCAACCTCAGGTGTCAACTGTCAAGTAAAATATGGAAATCCCAATAACTGTGACTTTATCAGAAAGTTTCATTTGTAATGAGGAGTTTCTACTAACTACAGATTATTAAGCTTTTTCTGTAAACATGTTATCAAGGGACTGACACTGTTGTGTATAAGGAACACACAGTGCTAATTATCTTGATGTTGCTCTTGTAAGATCCCCTTCACACTGTAATTTGCAGATTACAATGCTAATTAAATGGATCTTACATCATTGTGGGTCAAATTACTGAATCATTCTCACCTACATAATATAATTTAAAAAATTAGGCCAACTTTATTGAGTTTTAGGGCGTTTGTGCACTACACGGAATTTTAGACGGTAAAATTTTAGGTGTTCATAACTTTCACATATTTTGTTCATAATTACTTTGATGTAAGAAATCGGAACGCCGGATGATAAAATTCCGTGTAGTGCACAAATGCCCTTACAGGTTATATTTAGGCGTGGTAAGTCGAATTATATCGTAAATATAAAATCCTACTACATTTTAGCCAAATCATAATATAAGGATTTTTAGGGTTCCGTACCCAAAGGGTAAAAACGGGACCCTATTACTAAGACTTCGTTGTCTGTCCGTCTGTCTGTCTGTCTCCAGGCTGTAACTCAAGAATGGCAATAGCTAGAGATTTGATATTTTCACAGATTATGTATATTATCTGTTGCCGCTATAACAACAAATACTAAAAATAAAATAAAAATTTAAGGAGGGCTCCCATACAACAAATGTGATTTTTTTGGCCTTTTTTGCTCTATATCAAAAATGGCAACAGGTAGGTACTTGAATTTTTCACAAAATCCTTAGTTATATGTGTACTTTAATATTTAATAATAATATTAAAATAAAACAAAAAAATAAGGGGGGCTCCCATACAAAAAACACAATTTATAGCCTAATTTTGCTCTATAATGGTACGGAACCCTTAGTGCGCAATTCCGACTCCCACTTGGCCGATTATTAATGTTGCTGGCATTAAAGAATTTGAAAATTAAAATATACTTACTCTTCATTGTCGTCATCAGCAGCATCATCTTGAAGCGACCAATCAGGTTCATCGTCCAACTCACACATCATCTCCAACACCAAGGGTGTCAATGCTTGTACGGCACTTGGTACAACTTTTCGAACCATAGCCGGTGCTGTCTCACATAACGTCACTAAAGTCTCCAACGCCAGCTGACGCCAATTCGACTCGGCATCTACATCAGCAATCACCTAGAATAATTGAAATAAGTAAAATTAAAAATTTACTTACTTTAAATAACAATAAAAAAAATAGTCTATACTAGACATTGCTTACAACTTTGTTCGCGCCCAAATTCATGTACGCATACGCGCGAACCGTACATTTTTGCGTAATATTAAATATGTATTACTGTTTTTTTTTATTATTATTAAATAAGGGGGCAAACGAGCAAACGGGTCACCTGATGGTAAGCAACTACCGTCGCCCATGGACACTCGCAACATCAGAAGAGCTGCAGGTGCGTTGCCGGCCTTTAATGTTCTTATATCCGGATACAAAAGAATCCATATACAAAGTTTTATGTCAATTTTGTCTTTTTATGCCACTCTATGATCTATCTGTTGTAACAGGCAAAGAAAATAGTTTTGCATTTATAATATTAGTATGGATAAATCTTTAGAGATAGTGTTGAAGGTCAAAGCAAGATCAAGGTCATCAAGATCAAACAGCTTACAGACCACACCCACTGACAAGAACCGGCATGATGTTTATAAATTTTAAGATGATAATAAAATATAAGCCCAGCAGAAGAATTTCAATTACCTTGATGCAAACTTGGAAGATGGTTTCTACTTGTGGTCTGAGGAATTTGGGTGCTGTCTCAGCCAACTCAATGAGAACTTTCAATGCAGAGTCATCATCAGCCTTTTCTATTGATTGCACAACCACCTAAAAAATTACATGACACTTGTTAAAAACTCTGAAAGAATATAAACTTAAATAAACCATATATGGGGCTCCTAAGATCAAATCATACTAGATGGATATCATCTAGTATGATTTGATCTTAGGGGCCCCATACACGGTAATATTTATCTGTACGATCCGTCGCGTCAAACCGATCGAAACGACGAATCGATGGTTTATGTCAAGATTGTTAACAATTTAATTAATCAAATATGAGCGATAATTTTGATGCGATTAATAGTCACGAATCACGATCAATCGTATAGACAAATCATACCGTATATGGGGCGCTTTATAGTGGCAACTTATTGCACCACATCATTTGTGTCTGCAGATATTTAATTCTCGTGTAGCACAAGGGAATATAGAATGAGAAAACATGGAGAAGATTAACTGAATAATTTGTCTCGAGGGTTACTATCAAACTCCACTCTATGCAAGTGTGGTGTTAGCGAAATCCCCAATTTAATATTGCACACTATGGCAGTGAAATATTTCATAGGAAATTCCCACGTAGGAGTTTATGTGCATTTGATGTGAAACTATAAAACCACCAAATGTAAGCAATGAAATCATACTTGGTTATTTAACTCTAGTATTATTAAATAATAGCATTTGTCTGGATACAACTGTATTACTAAAATCATTTGTTAATATTTCTATAAGGATAACTTAAATATAACAGTCACACTGTTGTTGTGCATATAAGTGAAATACAAAACAAAATTAGTACCTGCATCAAAGGCAACAAAACTTCACTGAAATGCTTCTGTATTGCTGGTTCCTTGTCGTGCAACAGAATAAATGCTCCCACAGCTTTAACAGCTTGCATCCTTAGGGTTTCCGGTTCATTTGGCAGCAGGGCTGACAGCAGCATCCTCTTTATAATATCCAAGTTTTCATTTTGACGATTACCGAAAACTCCTGGTACAGATCTAAAACACACAAATACAATAATTATTAGGGCCTGTTTCACTACTGTCTGATAAAGTGCCGAATAGGCTATCCACAACTTTTTTGACAAATAGGCTACTTGACCAAATTTTTTTCTTCACGCTAATCGCTTCATAATCATTCATTTTTTTCAAAATAAACTAATATTTTAATATTTTACACAGTAGAAACCTATAAAAATGTTGATTGAAAAATATGCGTTTTAAATGGCGCCGAAAACACTGTCCGCCATAGTGTGACGTCATATGTTTTGTATTTTAGAGTCTCTTTATTGAACATTTTTTTATGTGCTAAATGTACGAATCTAAAAGTGCCCAAAAATTATAAAAGAATTAAATAAGAAATTAGAAATCATTTGTAATGTTGAAAACTTATATAAAACTGATGTTTTATTCGAATTATTCAAGAAAATATATTTTACAAATCTTTCTAGGCTTATTCTTATTATTTATGTACAAATAAACTTACATAATATGTTATATTATAACTGGCGCGATAAATGAAAGATATTAAATTACGAATATGATGACGTCACATCCAAATCGGAAGTACCGCAAAAGCGTTTTAGTCAGTACAAATCATATTTTCAAATCGAATTTATTTATCAATCATAAGCTTTTATTTGATGATACGGGTGAAATACGGTTTCCTAGGATAAGTTCTACTAGAAATATGCATTTGTTTAATGAAATTGAATATAGGTCAAGTAGCCTATTCTCCATACTTCACCTGTCAAGTTATGTGGTGGATAGCCTATTCGGCACTTATCAGGAAGTGGTGATACAGGGCCTTAGAGTCTAATAATGTACTAAAACATTACAAAGAAAAAACAACACGAGTATTAATTCAAAGATCGTAAAACAAATCTGGGCACACATGTTTATTTAAATGGGCAAAATATTAATAACCCTGTCAAGGTCACTTGTATATTGGCAAATTTGTGTGACCTTGGCAATCAGATATACACTTTATGTCCTCATGATTCATATCACCCAGATTACCAGTTACAAATATAGAAAAGATAAGCTGTGAACATGTTGATATTAAACTATCGCCATAGCTGAGTTATTACTCCAGTTTCTAATGTTTATGATATTTATTTTTGATATTTATTGCTAATCAAGTTTCAAATCATTTTTTTATGATTTTTTATATGAATATTAGACTAGTTATATTATATTATACATACTTAATTAGACAAATTGAATCAAGAAAGGGAACATGTCACTGCAACCTAATTTTACAGGAGACATAAGTGTTTTTTGGACAATATTGTTAGAACATAATGTTTTTTATTTTTTAATTAACCTATCAAGCCCCAAGCGGTCGCATGCAACCGAGAACAATAGAATACAATGGCAATTCCTAGAATCCGCGATCGATGGATTAATAAATTAGCCAAGATATAAACAATGCAATGTAAAAAAACTATTATTTAAAAAAAAGCTTTTTTCTAGTGAAAACAGTGTTTAAAATCTAAAATATCGTCTGTTATCAGTTATCACCATACTCACTGTGAAATTCTTATTAGCACTGCAAATAATTTCACACATTTCCATGGGATGGTAATATCTATCCCTTTTTCTCAATATTTTCTTTACAGTGCCAAATGACCTATTGTTTGGTGAAAAAGAATGGCCACGAACTGGAAATCTAGGGTATTTCTTTTCAAATTTGCCAGTATCCATAAGTGAAGAGTTTGTTGAAGACATGGTACAAGTCAGCGACATGTTTGGTTTCATAACTACATTTATTTATTGCAAAATGTAAAACTGACTTGACCCTTTCTTTACTAACCGATTCAATTATGCATGTAGCACAGATAAATAATTTTGTGAATTTGAAAATTAGCTTACGTGAACATTCTAATGCCGGCTTCCTTCATGTTGGAGTCCGGTGAGCTTGCACAGTTGAACATGAACTGCAGAAACTCAGGCCACTGGTTGACACCGTCCTCATCAATGTGGTTTCTGGCCAATTCTGAGACCACATCACAGATCTGAAAACAACCATTAAATAAGTTTAAGGGCTAATTAAACAGTTTAAGTAAGTTATTATGTATGAAATAGAAAAATTCAGAGCCAAGTAACTTTTTACTTTAAAATGTATTATTAGTATGACTGACAGAATTTTGCCTAGTTATTGAGATTTTTGAACAAGTTTATCTTACTGGCAGACGTTATACGGTTAATTTTTCATCAATCTGATCCATCAATCCTGTAAAGATTGACGAAAAATAATTGATCGTCTAAAGTAAACCACGGATTGATATATTTTTTAATATGTACTTTTTTATAACCATCAATATTCTGTCAATCAGATTGATGGATCAGATTAAAGAAAAATTTATTGTGTAACCTCCGACAATAGGGTTGTTGATTGGTTTATGTTTTGCCAATCAAAAGTATTGGTGAACATATAAACCTTAAAAACAAAGCATTAGAATTCCCTTTAGAGAGACACAAATTGTGTACTTTATCTCCATATACACTTATAATGTAATCAATAGTTACATAGTAAAAAAATTTAATCGTGATGACTCAGACCCTCTTTGTTTTATAAAATCTAATTTTAGATATGAATAAATGTAAATAACCTTTCGTCGTAACTGTTGGCTGACTTCCATCTGCAGCGTAAGTAAGAGTTGTTGCCTGAGCACCACTTGCTGTTCAAATGGCAACTTGGGGAAGAACTCAAAGAACTCAGCGCTGAGCAGCCTCCGCAGGAGCACTGCAGCCGTTTGGCGACCCTCCTCTCCGACTTCGGCATTTTGTATCGCACCAACCAAATATGCTACTTTTGTTTCTGTAGGTATACCATTGTATGCTTCCTTTAAAGAAAAAAAAAATTAACGACCAAACTTGGACATTTTGGTGGTAAGAAACAAGCAACAACAACAAGAACAAGAAAAGTATCCAACACTGCTTTCCTATGATGATTCTGAAATTTTAGATTTAGATTTTCAATTATTATTGTATCGCAATATAAATGGCACGTAGAATTCGGCAGTACGAAACATGTACGGAAAATAAATTATTGTAATAGCCGCCAATATTGAGTTAGGGTTATGCTAAAATATGCACAGTCAGCAAAATCAGTGAAAACAATTGTAAATAAACTTTCAACATAATATACTTCATCTGGTATTGTTTACCCGCTAATCATAATCCTATTTTAACAACAGAAACAACCTCTATTAATTAAAACTATCCTCCATGACCACGTTTTGACACGAGGCTGCAGCAAAGTTTTAACGCAAAATACTTTTATGATTGCACTTATTGCCGAATTTCGAATATAATTTTGTAAATAACAAATTAAACTTACTTCTGCCTGTATTCGAATTTCATTGTCTGTAGACAACAGTGTATTTAGTAGTTGATAAAATTGCGCCTGATCTCCTGCCATGTTGAACTTCTTTGAAAAGGCCCGTTTTTCTTTGATAGAATTTTTACGTCCGCGGTCCGACCAACAACCAACTGAACGCCGCTTTTGGCCGCTCCCCAGTGTTGCTAGTTTATTTTTTAATTTAACCTATTAGATGTACATTAGACGGTGAAACAAATCCATGTGTGTATCTGTCTATCTGTTACAACTTACATCTTCACGCTCAAACCTCTGAGCCGATTTTGCTGAAATTTGGCATGGAGATACTTTGAGTCTCGAGAAAAGACAACGCCCATAGGATAGTTTTTATCCCGGAATAATGTCCGGTTGCCGCGCGATAAACTAAGAAAATGCGTGACGATTTTCGATCTGTCAATGTGTGCGTGTGCTAGTGATGTATCTTTTACTATCGATAATATAGTCCGTTCGAGTTATTTTACCTGAGTTTTTTTAAGAAATAAATAATATGCAACTTTGGCAGATTTTGTATTTCAAATTAGGTATTTATTTTATTTGACAGAAAAAAGGTGACGATTGAAAAGTATAGATACACATTTTCGTTTGGGGTGATTTTTCAATCGTCGGATATGTTATGATATGAGGTTCTTATAAGGGTAAATAATATACACATTATAAAGTTACTTATTTATTACTCAGGTAAAAGCTATCTGAAAAATCAGCCCTTAAATTATTAGAAATGCAAATATAATGTTGAAAGTAAACAACACACATAGTATATTATTTATTCTTAAATTAAATACATATCATAATACTCACGGAATATATAACACTAAAGGAAAGGGCATAGCAAGTAAGTTTCATTGAAACTGGTGTCGCCAAACTCACACAGTAACATTTTACGCACACAAAAGAAATAACCAATCACAAAAAGGTTTCTTTTTTAAATACAATGTCGTAAAAACAACCCTAACCCTTTTGAAATAAAGAAGAATTTAAATTTAGCAATACCGACTTTGACTACCGAGTTCTGTTATTCAACGCTAGATGGCGCTTGTCAGCTAAATATGATAAGACTAGAAGTTGTACGCAATTTTACACCTTACGTCAACTAGCGTAAGGTTTAAATTCGTACTCGCGCACTTTCTTTTGCGTGCGAGTTAAGTTACGTCCAGCTGGACCTAATTATGGCACGCGGGCCACGCCCACATGCCCTTTCCTCTATTGTTATATATTCCGTGATAATACTCTTACACACCCATTACATTTTTAGATTTGTTTTATCATTTATGTTATAGTTAAATACCGATAAGTATATCGATAAATTTTATTCAAGCACTAGCGTATATGTAAAAAATTAAAGATTTATAATAGTTAAATTACTAAAATTTTAATTAAATTTAATTTAATAAAATTAAAGATTCATCTTTGTATGAGTGCGGTTTGGATGATGGTTCATTGGAACATATTTTCTTTGCTTGTCCTAACAACACAGTCTCCCCCTTATAATATGACCAACTTCATAATTTAAATATCCATCTCCCCTCCAACTTCACTTCTCTTTTGTACTTCGATCACAACCCTCAACGAATTCACGTTTTAGCTAGATATAAAAAAGATAACAACATTAATCTTTAATCCTCAATTAACATTTATTCAGGGGTTTTGTCGGGAATGTGAAAGTGTGATGTTGTGAATTGTGATTTTGTATTATTTTCCTAAAATTGTGTTAAGTTGGGTTTTTAATGTGTAATATTGGTAGAATATTAACCATTAGATATTCGTTATCGTGCACAAGTGTGGGAAAGTGATGCATTATCCAGAAACGTGCTATTTTGTGTTCCCTCCAAAACTCCATCAAAAGTTTCAGTAAAGCGTCTACCACTTTACTGAATCAACCGACTTGACTTTCTGACTGTAATGACTTTTACTTAGACTTTGACTAGACTTTAGACCTGACGAAATAGAATAACGATGCTGAAAATTATATTATAAAATATTGTTTTCCCGCCATAATATTATATTATACTCGACACTGGCCATGGTTAAAGCCGAAGTGCCATTATAAGAAAAAAAAAACATTTATTCATACGTCAAGGCCCGTATGCCCGTATAAATAGTCAGTACCACAGGTCAGTACTTAAGATGCGACCCGCTCTCGAGACGCGGTTCGGCTCTGTGATTGGTCCAAATTTTGACAGCTAACCAATGACAGAGCCTGAACCATGTCTTGAGACCGAGATGCGTCTTGAGTACTGACTATTTATACCGGCCTAAGTCTATGATTCAAACCATTGAGATCACAAATTGTGAGATTGACTTATAGCTATATATCCTATATATCCTGCCTTTGAATGGCGTGCAAATTTTACAAGTCATTTATAAACTAGATAATATTTTATTAAGAGCTTTACGATTTATTCACTACAATATATTTTCATCCGTGATTCAAACAAGGCCTTATGTCAAAAGTCAAAACAACAAAACAATGTCTGATGTCAAAGTAAAAAGTTGTAATGTTAAATGTCAAGAAAACTGATGAAAATTATTGCGAAATTATTATTTATTTGCGTGAAAAGACAATAATGACTCTTAGTTGATAATATTTTTTATTTACCAAAACATAATAAATACATAAATACCGAAAATGGTAAATTTGTCATAATTCAATGGATGCGATAAGACATCGAAATGTTAGGGCACATAACCTCTAATGAACAATTTTGTTTCAGGCTAGTTCCATTATAGTGGCTGGTTTAGGTATGGCTGCAGTGGGATTTGCAGGGCGTTATATACTCAGACAAATGCCCAATGTGTCTGTTAAGTTTTCGGAAGCCATTAAAAATCTTCCGAAGTTTGATGCAGAAAGTCTAGCAAGTTCTAAATACTACAAAGGTGGTTTTGAACCTAAAATGACAAAAAGGGAAGCAGCATTAATATTAGGCGTAAGCCCAACTGCTAGCAAAGCTAAGGTACAATATAATTTGAGTTATTGCATAAAGTACAAGTATAACATCACTTTAAAAATTAACCTAGATGATGTTCATATCGACGGTTAAAAGGAAGTAGGGCATAAGCGACATTTTTGTCAAAAATGAGTTTTGAATGCCATCTTAAAATTTTCCGCTCTTTCGAATGCGCTCACTCTCATAGCTCTACGATGATTTTTTTGGCGTTTATGCCCTAGCAAAAAACAGCAATTTCGTAGTTATATTTTTTGTAACCGACAAAAATTCAGGTCGGTTTGTCTGTAAAGGTGCTTGTACCCCTGCAAAAAATATTTGTCTACAGCTTTCGGCTGCTTATATCTTTTAAGCAATTCTCTCAAAAATTGCAAACGTCGTTTATAGCCTTCTTCCATTTCGTAATTGATCATAGCTTTGGCGCTTGTACCCTATATATCCAAAATTTATTTTCATATTACTCTGTCGGTTATACCCTACAAACTTTTTCAACCATATTTCCATAGACTCACGTAATGCCAGTAGCTAGATGTTGATTATTCTTCTTTTCCTTCACTTTCAAACGACATTGTGTGCCACATTAGTGTCACTTAAGTCTTATATATATTACATTTATTATGTTTCATTTTTGAACGGACCGCACGGGAGGCGCGGTAGGGACTAACCCACACACGCGCGCGACACCGCCCGGAACCGTCAATTGTTCGCGCCGTGAGAAGACGACGAACAGTGTGGCATATGATTTTATACAGCCGGCCCTCAGACAGGAGTGGTCCTGGATGTTTCTCAATTCTAGTTTTTGTCAAAGTCTACTGTTACTTCTGTTCTATTAACTAATAGACTGAATATCCCTGCATCTATGGGCGCCATAAATAAGAAGAAGAAGAACTAATAGACGACCACTGTAAAAAGTCGTTATCCTTCTTTTCCTATAACACTTACTGATCGTCTAGTCTCGTATACCCTTTTACTTTGCAATGTAAGAAATCAGAATGTTGTTTAGGCTTCTTATCCTCTAATAATTTTTTTTGTCATTTGTCTCTTATGCCATATTACCTCAAATTTTAAAGTAATTGTTATAAGCGACAAAAAACACTTTAAATAGCACCAAATCATTAAAACTAACAAAACCGGTAAGAGGCCCATTTTTTAATCATTTTATAACTGTTTAAATTACCACGATCTGTCAATGTAACAGAGATACGTCAGTTTTTCTTAAATTCAAAACTTTAAACGACTCTCCTGAACATTTCACTTTTTGGCGCTTATACCCTACTTCCTTTTAACCTTCGATATGATTGTTTCAATACAAGTTCATATGATTGTTTTAATACAAGCCTTCCTCCTTGTTTTATGTAATATTTTAATAAATATTAAGTAATAAGTATAATAAATTGCAGATTCGGGAAGCACACAGAAGGATAATGTTGTTAAATCATCCAGATAAAGGAGGTTCTCCACTTATTGCAGCTAAAATAAATGAAGCAAAAGATTTACTTGAAAGTGGGAAATCATCGTGATGTTATCAAGAAATAAAAATTATAATTATATAATATGAAGTTAGTAGCTTTTCATTAGTCAAGTTTCTTAGAATTGGTATTGTAAATAAATTTTTTTGCTCTAAAATTTTTTTTCATTGTGAGGTTCATTTTTGAAAAAAAAAAAAAACATGAGTTGCTACTTGCTTATAGTTATTATTTAGGTACTGTATTTTTTCTAAAACCACATGAGGCAGTAAAACAGAATAAAACTATTACAATAATTATTACCTATGCCCTTTTATTTTGAAGTATATTTTATAATAGATAATAGAGTAAGTAAACACCACAACAGGTAAACACAGTAATTTATTGTTTTTATTTTTATTTGGTAGAAAAATAAATTGTTAAAAATTTAATTGTGCAATTTATTGATAAGATAACAAATCAAAGTGCCACTGAAAAGATGTCAAAACTGTCTGAAAACCAGGATTTACTAAAAATCACATTGTCTTTCTTATACATTTATAATTATAAGATATGCAAAGATATATTATATATTCATTGAATGTACCCAACAATTTTTAAGTCCTCTGCACTAATACTACAATAAGTATTTAATATTCATAATTTTTAAATATCATATTATGCCTTTTATTACTGGTCTCTGCCTTTATCAACTCTATAAACATTTACATCCACTTTTTCATTATAAGTAATGAAAATTCTGTTTCAATAAATTAAATAACTACTGAGTCTTCAGTAGGAAACAATATCCTTATAATTTCTTCATAATCACTTCAAACAGGGCGTAATTTGAATAATAACAATTTATGTATACAATAATAAAAATAAAAAATATTGATTTTTACAAAATTATAATAGGCCTGGAGATACTGACACAAATTTCTTGGTGATTTGTGTCAGTATGGCGGTTCTACAGGGGTATAATTACGTAAAGGCAAAAAGGAAAATGATGGTCATAGCGCTCGCACCGACAGCCCAAACGCGTGGGCGTTAATCGAACGTGTCGGATAAATAACGAGAATCGAACGATTTGTTCCACAAAAATGCTTGTATTTTCAGATAGTCGAAAAAAAATAAGTAGGCGAAACCGTAATGCCATACTTGTCGGGTGCAGCCTACAGCCCGCCATACCGTCGCGAATACGTTGATTTTATTAAAAAAATTGAACCATTTGTACCAGGCTAATTTTTGCATAGCTAATCATCGTCGAGTAGCCATTCACGAAAATCACCTTGCCATACTTTTCCGACAGCGCCCAATGGCCGCTATACCACTGCAAAGGTGTAATTTTTTTTCTTTTCGCCGAACGATTTGTACCAGTATGGCATTTAAATTTTTGGGAAGTATTTGACAAAATATGACCGTTATTATTTTTCCCATACTTGTAGTAGGAGGAAAATGTGCTGCCATACTTGATATATTTATTTGACACGTTTTAAAAATACGACTGTAAATTACGTAAAATCATTTTTTTAACCCCCGACCAAAAAGAGGGGTGTTATAAGTTTGACGTGTCTGTCTGTCTGTCTGTCTGTCTGTGGCATCGTAGCATCCAAACGGGTGGACCGATTTTGATCTAGTTTTTTTTGTTTGAAAGCTGATATGACGGTGAGTGTTCTTAGCTATAGTTCATCATCATCAGCCTGCTCATTGCTGAAATATCACGGTATATCTGGTTCGTGATAGGACGATTAGCAACTTGCAGTCGTTTGATGGGTTTTATATTTTGCATCCTGGTTCGAGACACTTATGAATATAAACACATTATTGGAAAGTTGACCTGGTGGTGCAGCATCACCTGGTAATCAATAGGATACCCAACTCCTCACCAACTTAGAGCAGAGGTTTCGTGTTTGGGCTCATTTTAATTGCGACAACCAGTAAGACGTAGATAAACAGTAAATATTTGCATGCTGCTGCTGCAGCATCACCTGGATTCTATAGGAGCCAAGCTCCGTATGAACCTAAAGTGGAGGTTTCATGTTTGGGCTCATATTGATGGCCTCATCCAAGAGGACATATTTTATAATAGATGGTATTCATTGGGATATGATCCAGTTGATAGGAATTATTCTGCACAAGTTTAAAAAGCATAAAATAAAATTAAATTAAGAAATTTAAAAAAACCCCCGCCAAAAAACTTTAAAAAGTAATAAAATAACATTTCCTGACTTTAAGTTTAAATCATTCCTAAGAGTAAAGTAATGTTTTAGTCCATAATAATTGTTGTCAAGGTGTGTCGGGGGACCGCTAATGTAGATGTTTGATTTCACATAACAATATAAATTAAGGGTCTGTTCACAGCGACCCGAATCGAGAGAATCAGCGACTATTATGGCGATACAAAATGCAAAAGTCGCTGTTGTGGTAGTTTACTTAGCGGTCCCCCGACACACCTTGACAACAATTATGGACTAAAATATTACTTTACTCTTAGGAATGATTTAAACTTAAAGTCAGGAAATGTTATTTTATTACTTTTTAAAGTTTTTTGGCGGGGGTTTTTTTAAATTTCTTAATTTAATTTTATTCATCATGGTATCATTGTATTCTCGTCATTTGGATGCAATTGTACCTAAAAAAATTATTACAGATTGTAACCATGTGGCGGATGACTATAGGACTTGAGCTAAAATGTTTAAAAAAAAATAAAAAAATGACGATTTGTACCAGTATGGCATTTGGATTTTTAGAAATTATAGGATACAATGTGACCATTATTATATTTGCCATACTTGTAGAAGACGGAAAAAGTGGCGCCATACTTGAAAAACCTGATTTTTCGACACGTTTTTAGTACGAGACGTAAAATCATTTGTTACAGTATGGAATCATTGTATTCGGTTCATTTGGATAAAATTCAACCTAAAAAATCGGCCAAGTGCGAGTTGGTACAAATGGTTCAATTTTTTTATTAAAATTAACGTATTCGCGTCGGTATGGCGGGCTGTAGGCTGTACCCGACAAATATGGCATTACGGTTTCGCCTACTTATTTTTTTCGACTATCTGAAAATACAAGCATTTTTGTGGAAGAAATCGTTCGATTCTCGTTATTTATCCGACACGTTCGATTAACGCCCACGCGTTTGGGCTGTCGGTGCGAGCGCTATGACCATCATTTTCCTTTTTGCCTTTACGTAATTATACCCCTATAGAACCGCCATACTGGCACAATTCACCAAGAAATTTGTGCCAGTATCTCCAGGCCTATAAGGGCTAATAAAATCTTAATATAATATGTATCAAAATTATGAAACCAAATTGGCTTGTGATAAATATTCTTAGAGCATTAAACCATAAGTAAATATTATAAAATAGCATAGTAACTTGTTTTTGCCGTATTATGATTGAGTAATCACTTAAAACATGACCTTAAAAAAAAGAAATCATAATAATGATGTGTATTAAAAATACTTGAAAGTACTAAAAGCATGTTACTAAAGGTACCTACAGAATTTATTGTAGTCTTCCTTAAATTAAATACAAAATAAATACAGTATACCCACCCAGTACAAAAATCATTAGTTTTATTCAAAAGTAATAAATAATGACATAAACACTGATATCTAAAAAAAAATTAGTAAAAACTTAACTACTAAGATAACTTTGTAAGTAATAACTAATACTTAAGTAATACCTACGAATAATAAAAACTAAGGAAATGTAACTCCCATACTATTACCGTTTTAAATTTGGTTCCTTTCGAACTGTCATTGTAACGTCAGCCTGATACAGCTCAAGGCCACCTAAATATTGCCAGGGCCCTCTTAAGGGCTCCTGGCGCCTGTGTGCAAAAAATGGATTTTTTTGGGTTCTTGGTTTTGGCGCCCCTAAATATGGCGATTTGGCGCCCCTAGAGGATGGCGCCCGTGTGCATTGCACACATTGCACATATGGTAGCCCTGAATATTGCAAATGTATTGAAAATGTGTACGTAGGTCGTACCTGTACACATTTTTGACAAATATTGTAGAGCATGTTTTTTGACGGAGTTACTTTTCCTTAGTTTTTATATTATTTGTAGGTAATAAGTAATAACATATCATTTCATTTATTGTCATTGCTACGCAACCTTTGGTTTATTATAGGAAATACAACTTTTTAAAAATTCATTGCAATCTGCAGGGGAGAACTATATAATATATAGTCATTATCAATGAAATCCAACAATGTGTTTATAACCAACATTATTTTTTATTATAATATGACTATGTCGGCACTTAGCATTTACAGATTATTATAAACAATGAACTAAACCTTTGCCATGGGCTCATTATTATCACAATTATCAAGTAGAGCATTAATAATTTATTAAAATAACTAGAAATACTATTTATACATAATAATATTATGTAATCAATTAATCATCAATCAATGGTGCACACTTATCTTATTTCTAAAGCATTCAAATGCATAATTCAAGCTAAATTGTGCCAAGCGACAATATTGTACTCAATACACATCCATTAATAACATTTAAATATCTCTCCCTCACACCAAATTCCAAAATCCAAATATAATATGGATTATTCTCCTAAAATAACTAAAGAAAGACAGTAAAAAATCCTAAAACTATGTTTTGGTTTTATTTGACAAAATGAGATCTGGCAACACTGAAAATTTTAAATGGATATGCTCAATGCTCATATAAAACAAAGCCTCTGCTGACTATTATGATGTTTCTATTAAGTATAGAAAAATATTTACGACTTTAGACTTGATTCTGTAACGATTGCTCAGTGCAAATGGCATCTATAATTATTGTTGCTCTACGGTCTTGATTTGTGGCTTCCGTAACCATCAAATTTTAAGAATACTTAAAGTGCGTCAAGAAAGTGAAGAAATTAAAAAGTGGCAACATCGTAGTGTCATCCCTTTTTAGGGTTCCATAGTCAACAAGGAACCCTTATAGTTTCGGTCTGTCCGTCTGTCCGTCCGCGGTTTTGCTCAGAGACTATAGGACCTACAAAGCTGTAATTTGGCATGAATATACATATTAATAATGCCGACAAAATGGTACATAAAATATTTAAAAAAATATTTTTTTTATGGTACCTCCCCTACACATCAAGCGGGGTTGAATTTTTTTTTCGCGCCCACCCCATCGTGTGGGGTGTCGTTGGATAGGTTTTTTAAAAATATTCATAACATTTTTAAAAAACCATAGATCATTTTCCGGTTTAGGGATCCATTTGTGAAATATTAAGTTTTAAAGTGGAAAAAATCGTTAGAGTCCAGTGTCCCCCCCTTCTACCAGCTAAACGGTTGCTTCTGGAAATGTGAAAAAATTCACGGGAGTAGGAAATATGCTGAATTTAAAAGGAAAACTATCACGGCTAAGAAGACTTCACAAGTTATTGAGTAATAGTCGATCAACTTAAAAAAAATGTATTCGGCGAAGTATAAAGGAACTTTTCGTTCAAATTCCTTTGAGATGATGTTGTTAGTAGTGTAAAACATGTTATAAATGTACATTCATTGACCATACAGAAATTTTCAAAAACTAGCGGTGCTACGGAACCCTACATTGCGCGTGGCCCGACACGCACTTGGCCGGTTTTTTTTCTAGATTGATTTGAAAGGGATGACACTACGATGTTGCCACTTTAATTTCTTCACTTTCTTGACTCACTATACAGGAGATGAAGACCGATAACAATGTGTTTGCGTTTCGATAATAATAATATTGTCATGGGGCGGGTCGTCGTTTAAAGCTCAATTTACATCGCCGCGGAATCGAATGGAAGCGCGTCTTCCGCAGAATTCTCCGGTGCCAATTCCCGCGCGGCGCGGCAAAATTGGCGCTTCCATTCCGTTTCATTCCGCGGCTGTGTAAATTAAGCCTAAAAATATGGCGTTTCGATTTTGGCCACAAAGCCATTAAATCTTTACAAAACATTTTACTGGCCAACTACTACTACTTACAGCTTGTTCGCACTGAGTTTCATGTTATGTACTTATTATATTTTTTTATCTGTCGTGGTTGTCTTAAGGTCATGATGGTAAAATAAAACATCTGATACACGGTCGTCAACGGCGGTTGTCAACAGCAAAAACGGGTATGCGCGTTGCCAGCCACACTGTTGTCAACCACAGTGTTGAATAGATTTTGCGTGGTTGTCAACCGCCGTTGACGACCGTGTATCAGATGTTTAAGACTCACAAGGTTTTCCAGACTCCTGACATATCTATCGAGGCTCTTTCTGCTGCTGTTCTCGGCGCTGCTTAGCGAAACGCGCGCGTAATTTTATTATAGTAGTGTTTGACAGTGTTCCTGGCACCTTGAAGATTGACTGAAAAAGATAAACAGATACACAACTTAGCTATTTGGTTCTAAAACATGACAGAATGCAATAATAATAGTTAAATGAACATTTCCTGCAAAGGTATACTAAAATAGAGATATTTTGTATACATTCTTATGGAACTATTTTGGAATGATAGCGAACATTGCTTGCACTGCTGCGCTAGCCTAACCGCTAACATGGCCATTTTTTTTTGTCAGCGAGGGACAAAATACAGAACTCTCTTGAAGGTTTGCAGGTCGTGTATGCGTTGAAATATAAAATATTTGCATTTGAAACATAAAAATACTCATCAATAGTTATTGCCGTTTGGTCTGTTAGCAAAAGTGGGACAATTTCGGTAAATTCGAAGCAGCCATCTATGATGCACAAGACTTAGAGAAAATAAATACCTGCATGAACTCATGGCAGTGAAGCGCGCTGGCATTCTTGACAATTGCTTTAAAGCATTCTGCTAGGGATGTGAAATCTTTGCAAGCCATAATCGACGCTCGATTGTTTTTGATCAGTGTCAGACATACTCTGAACAAGATTTTGGAGCCCTCGTAAAACAGGCAGTCCCAAATTCTAAGCACCGTCTCTATGGGTAGTACCTCAGCAAAAAGGCAGACAAACCACTTAGTGGTGATGACAGCCCATGGCAAACCTGAAATAACATGCATTGTTAACATTAGAGCCATGATATTAGTTTGACAAGAGTAAATAATGCTGCCATAATCCAGGAAACAAATAAAATAATGTAAATGTCATAAAACATTATGAAGACTGAACAAATTTATAAACAGCTTTTTGTTGTGTTGTTGCAATAAAGTATGAAGCTGGCATAATATTCCAGGTTTAATTTTGGTAATGATTGGTAATGAGGCAGTGAGTAATACCATTACATGCTTCATTATGTTTTAATGTAATATTTTACTTAACCCATAAACTTCCAAGCGGAACCCGGGTGCCGCATAACTGATAACAATTGAATGTCTATTGTGTCTGTAATCAACACCATCGAGGTTGAAACAATCACAATACATACCTAAATTGATAACATGCTGGTGTACATCAGGTACCTTGGACTTCACAAGTTCAGACAACACTTCAATATCAACAATAAGTCCATCCATAGTCCTTGTGTAGTAGTCAGGAAGAATCTTTTCAACCAGCACTTTTAGCAGCCAAAATGATGTTTCTTCGTTGTTTGTTGCTAATAATAATAAACCTTAAACAAAACAAATATTGTTTATGTTAATCCCATAATAAATGGGAGTTCATGAAGATAATACATTTATAATTCAGTGATGAATATGAAAGTAAATATGAGAGTCTGATGTTCAGAACATGCTATTACTCACCAGCTATGTAGTTTAATCCTTGGCAGTATCCCACCACTCGGTTGTTATGAGCATAAGCAATCAGAATGTTGAAAAGGTGAGCTTGATGATTGGCTTCCTTCGTGAAGTAGATATTGTCAGGAAATGTTCTTGGTAGATCTGTCTTCACAAGATCCACTAGCTCCTTTTCAAATGGACTGTCCAGTATTTTCTGGTATAAATCTGGTGCCTGCTCCTTCATTCTCTCTGCTTCTGATATAGCCATCCATACTGATGGTCGATGTTCACCTAGAAATTGTGGTAATGAAACATTTTAATTTTTAGCACAGATGTATATTCAAGGTGGCATATAGTAGAACTGATACAAAAGTTCTTTGAACGTAATACATATTTTTTTAATTTATTGATATTGTAACATATTTTTATATGCATAATAAACCAATTCTATTGATTTACAGCTAGAATTTAAGAGGTCCTAGAGGCAGATATAACACAATAATTTAATAGGCAATCAGTATGCATGGTCACTACTGTTGATAAGATATCCACAGATTGTTAGATAAATTGTTATAAATTTGTGGTGTAATATAAATAAATAATATAAATTTTGTTTAGTTGCACATTAAAGTCATAATATAATTTTATAAATATTGGTTAGCATGAACATAACTTTTAACTGATATTCAGTTTAAATTTATAACTACGTACTAAGTACCTGTGAAATAAATCACAAGTTTTAAGTTCCTGAGATTAAAGTTGATTTAATATATTTTGCTGTCTAACTTTTATAACTAACTTGGTATTCCTTTTCGAACGTATCGTTTTACAATGTTTGTCCTCTTCAGAGATTTTCCTTCGCCCAACAAAACTGACCACTTTTGAGCTCTCGATGCTAATACTTTTAAATACTCTGACATGAACTCTTCATAGCTTTCGTAGTCGAAGTCTTCGTGTCTTTCAAATCCATATTCATCGACCGCACTAAAACAGTGAAAAATTCCCTTTATTGATACAATCAAGCCGAAGTAAACAGCGAAAAATATCAAACACCCACCTAAAGGTCGATTTAGCCATTTTTTTTATTTCTGAAATATTTTAGCTACCGAACCGATACATGTTTTACTGGAGTTCACAGATATTTTAACGGGGCGTGTTTGTATACAATTTACAATTGTTGTATTTATTTTATTTGTAAATTAGAGTAAATTGACCGAAATTGGCAGTCGCACTCCCCTGCAGCTGCACCACAGATTAGAGTATTATAGAGTAGAAGCTGCACAAAATTTGCTGCACAGATTAAAGCCCGCTCTTCACTCTCGAGTTTTGCCGAAACACAAAACTTTTGCCAAAACTCGAGAGCTCTCGTGTACACACGGGAGCGGCTCTCCACATTCTCGATAGTCAATTGGCTCAGTTGAAAATAGACGCTCGTAAGACATGGACGTTACCGAATATTATGTATGTGTCGCAGGCGGATTGTATATTTAGCCGTATTACATTACGGCTAGCCGTTTTAAAAAACAGGGCCGTTTTGTAATTCGGCGTGTGGACGATTAGCCGGATTGTAATTGCGATACGTTTTTCAATAAGGCGGCCCACGTTTAGCCGCATAGTATTCGTACTTAAATTATTGTAAGGTGACCATGATTGCAAAATAAAACAATGTTGAAAATCAAAATCAATTTTACTTATAAGATGGTATTGTTGAATGCTATTTTGGTAAGTTTCGCTTAGATTAGAGACAAATATTTCAATAGCGTTTTTAAAATATATAAAGTTTATTTATTTATTTATTAATATTTTTTTTGATTGCGTACATAATTTTGTCTCTACCGCCATGGCCACGTTCCTTGTGAATTTTCATTAGAGCATCAAAATACTACACCTTGGGTACTACTCGAATAGTAGGATCTTCGTGATTATTTTTCTTTAAGATCAAATAATCTTCATCGACCACATTCCGCCGAACACCAGAATCCATAAATCCATAGCCACTTTAACAGTTTTGATGTGCATTATAACCTCTAAAACTAGGTCCATGGTTTTTTACTGTCCCATAATGAGAAGAATAAAAATTATTTAATTGCCACTGTAAATTGTTATTAAATTCACTGTTTTCTTTGTTTAATTCACTTAAAATTTCGCACCACACATTTCGTATCCAACGCCATTGTTTTTGTTATGACACGGGCAGCGCTATGAGTGTTAAGAAAAGGAACTAAAACTGACAAAAAGGCGACTGGTCTCTCGCTTTATTATACTGAATAACGTATAGCGCCGAATACATTCCGGCGGTTTTTTATCCAGCCGCATTCAATCCGGCTAATCGTCGACACGCCGCATTACAAAACGGCCCTGTTTTTAAAACGGCTAGCCGTAATGTAATACGGCTAAATATACAATCCGCCTGCGACATATGCTACTGTAGGATTCGCTGCAGCATAATTATTATAGCTATATTTTGGTGAATCATGTAAGAATAGTGGAAAAAGCGTATGCAGTGTATGATCGCCATAATATTTGGAATAGAAAATCATGAACGTAGTCATTAAGGAGTCCTTTTGGGTTACGTACTCGGTCTGTCTGTCCGTCTGTTTGTCTTCAGGCTGTAACCCAAGAACGGCTACAGCTAGATTTCTGAAATTTTCAGAGATTGTGTATTTTTGTGTCGCTATAACAGCAAATACTAATAATCGGCCAAGTGCGAGTCGGACTCGCGCACGAAGGGTTCCGTACCAGTATAGAGCGAAAGTAGACAAAAAATTGTGTTTTTTGTATGGGAGCCCCCCTTAAATATTTAGTTTATTTTTAATTTTATTATGCAAAAATACAATTAAGGATTTTGTGAAAATTTCAAGTGCGTACCTGTTACCATTATTGATTACAAGCAAAAAAGACAAAAAAAATCACGTTTTTTGTATGGGAGGGAGTAAAATAAATTTCATTTTATTTTTAGTATTTTTTGTTATAGCGGCAACAGATATACACAATCTGTGAAAATTTCAGAAGTCTAGCTATAGCGGTTCTTGAGATACAGCCTGGAGACATACAGACAGACAGACGGACAGACGGAAAACAGACGGAATAGGGTCCCGTTTTTACCCTTTGGGTACGGAACCCTAAAAATAAAATAAAGTTAATATTTAAGGGCAATTTTTGGTCATTTTGGGCGTATATTATTACTATTATTATTATATTAGGATAATATTGATGATAATAATAATAGTTCTAAAAACGATTACTTCAGTTCGTGTGTCCAATTTACCGACATTTAAACAAAATACGTGCATTCAATACGGTGACTGTCTGCCGACTGGCCCGAGCGACACGGGAGTGTGGAGAGATAGTTTTGCATAAACACAAAACTATACGAGACCCTTTGATGTACCGACATCGAACGGATAGTTCGGCGAATATACACGAGACATTCGAATATAGACGAATGTGCTCTCCTCACTCTCGTATTCGGCATGTCTCGTGTAGTTTTGCCGAGAGTGTAGAGCGCGTTTTAGTCATTAGAGTAGTGAGTAATATTATAGAGTATTGCTGTCAAATATTTTTGACATTGATATTACTATGCAACCGGCCGCATCTGCGTCCGGTTGCTTCCGTGCTGCGTCCGAAGCTTCACGAAGCACCACGCATATGCGGCCGCGGCATGAGTATTGGACGATACACTGTATCGGTCTTAGCGCGAAGCACCATGCATATGCGGCCGCGGCATAAGTGTAACTAATGGAAAATATGCCATAGGCAAATTCTTTTCTGTGAAAAAAGTTTTAAAGTCAATGTCAATTTTATGTCAAAAAACGGAATTTGACGTCACTGACAGACGTCAAAAAATTTGGTGTTTCGGAAATACTTCTGTGATAAATTATAATCACTATGTTTCGGATTTCGGGGTGTTTACTATTATTTTGATTTTTAAAATTTAAATAACACATTTTATTTATTTGTTTTTGAATATCTATAGTGTTGTCAAGTATGGGTCCTCCACCGGTTGTTACTGGTATTTCTCCAAAAGAAGGCCCTCCCGGGACTAGAGTCACTATTCGTGGGGAGTTTCTTGGATCCAGTCCCACAGATCTAATTGGTACCTAAGTATTATTTATCATTAAAAGTATATGTTTCAATAACTTCATCACATGTTTAGTAGAATTTTAAGCATTTCGCTTTTTTACCCTTTGCAGGATTAAAAATATGTGGGTGTGACTGTCTCCTATCTGCGGAGTGGAAGAGCAAAAATAAAATAGTCGCCAGGTCGGGCCCGTGTAAGGGTCGGGGCGATATAATTGTGACCACTAAATCGGGAGGCGAGGGAACATCTACTGTGCAATTTAGAGGTAGAAAGAACTATTTAATTGACTTAACATTATGTCATCAAGGCATTATTTTCTAATGAGTATTTTTTCTGCTGTCAGGTTATCATGAGTCTATTGGACCTGTCAAGGAGAGTGCCGTATGGGTGGAAGAAGCTGCTCCACCTTCCCTACCATGGGGTAGGAGACCAATGTCCCCCACTGTTTATACCCCTCCAGATCCCTTGGGTCTCTCCACTGAGGGAGATGAGAGCAAATTCCCAGAGGAGGAACTCAATGAGCTGTTCCCAGAAGGGTAAGTTATTTATATTATTAAGATCTATTTTAACAGAAGCCAAAAATTACATCAATTGCTATTCACCCTTATTCAATTGTTTTGTGTTACATTTGAGGAGCTGGCGAACAAAATTGGACAAGTGCACCAGAGTGCGAAAGTATTATTTTTTTCGAATCATCTTCTCTTGACCCATCTGCATCAATCCCTGTTAATATTTTCCATCAATACCGGTTAAAATGACTTTAAAAAGTTCATTTTCAAACAAAACCGGATTAGTTCAGTAGTAGTAGTTGATACTAGTTTTTAGCAGACTGTGTAATTTTTTTTCTCTTGTACTAATCCGGTTCTGTTCGCCAACTCCTCATTTTTTTCTTCGTTAAGAAAATTATATAAACTTAGTTATTAAAACATTTCTCTTGTAGATCAGGAAATTTGACAGATGAAAGTTTTCAACCTCTGTGGTATCTTTTGGAGCATCACAGTAACACATCATTTGAAGATCTCAAAGCTGGAATGGTGTTCTTGCAGAGAAAGGTCAATTTCACTCTTCATTTTTTTTAAAAATAAAATTACAAAATGTTATCTTTGTTAATATATTCTTAAGGCCCCTCTTCAAGATGGGCCAGCGTAGTGGGCCATCACGATGGGCCAGCGTGGGGAGGACGTAGTGGCGTAGGATGGCCGATGGCGCCAGCGATGGCCGTGGAATGGCGGCGGTGTCGGTTTTTCGGCCGCATATCAAAGGATGATGGCCCAGCGATGGCGGTACGCCTCTACACGTTGGCGATACGCCAGTCGGTGCCTGACCGCGGTCGAGTGAGGATGTCGTAATTCGTATTACAATTTACGAATTTCATTTGAAATGACGAGTATGTGGTCTCTTAATGAATGAAGCTATATTAATATGATAAAGCCGAAAGTTTGTGTGGATGTATGGATGTTTGCAGTTACTTTTGTAATTTGTTACTCTTTTGCTCAAAACTACTGAACGGATTTTAATAAAACTTTACAATAATTATTATAGCTTTTACATTAAATATACATAACTCCTGACTTTTTAAAGATACATGCTATTATTACATTCATCATTGTCATCATCATCATCACTACCATAAACCATTATTTTAATTTTAGTCTCGAAATAATTATTCGTAGAATTCATGAGAAGGTTCATAATAGGAGGGAGGTGAATGGTGATACGAAGTTCACCGGGTCATCTGATGAAGTCATAATTGATTAAAAATGCACGTTTTGCATTGCCACAATGGCTAATGCTTACACGTCCATCTTGAACGACGTTTAGATCACTACTGAACACGGCCATCATGTAGAGGCGTTGCGACCATTGCATGGCCATCGCATGCGCCATTCGATGGGCCAGCGCTGGCCCATCTTGAAGAGGGGCCTTTAAAGAATTTAAAAAGTGTACATTAATTGTAACCCTACAATATCTTATTAAAGTATTCAAGTCAAATACAATACAAGAACTTTTCAAATCAACACAATGAAAGAAATTGTATTAAAGTTTAGGCGAAGTTTAAACAAACATAAATTTTACAGGTGGAGGGGCAGAAAGAGGGGCAACTCAGTTTCTTAAAAGCTAACACAGGAGCTGTAATGGATCAACTAGATCGCTTGGTTTTACTGAAAAATATGTTTGAGGAAGATCAGAGGAAGAATGGAAAGGAACCTCTTCTCAGTTTACAAGCGGCTATTGAGGGTATATTTATAACAGCTACAAACAACACTGATTTACCTTAGAAAATAGATACTCTCAGTAGAAGGATACCATTCATTTAATGGTATCACTATCACTATCACTATCAATCTTAAGTTACAGACAAAATTCTTGATTGAATCACAACCAGGGGCGCCGACTCCGTGGGTGCTCGGGTGCTCCAGCACCCACGAGAGGTAAGTTAGTGGGTGCGGAGCACCAACGATTATGAATATTTAAAATAATTTTATTTCTCATCTTTTAACTATAGGTACCTAAGGTACTGTAGGTACCCAAGCCGCTCTCACGCACTCCGGTTATTGAGATACAGCCTGGAGACAGCCAAGTAGACGGTCAGACAGATGGATCTGTCCATCTGTCTGTCCGTCTGTTTGGCTGTCTTCAATGTCTGCATAATAGGGTCCCGTTTTTACCCTTTGGGTACGGAACTCTAAAAATCTGGAGCACCCACAAGAATTTTAAAAACTCGGTGCCCCTGATCACAACAAACTATAAACAAGTCGCAAGAGTCGTACTAATTACCAATATTAAGACTGTTTTAAAGTAGTAATAATAAGTATCAATAAATATTTTAAATTATTGTGATTTGTGACTTTTTCTATTTATTTAATTCTAACTTATTTTTTAGAATCTATAACACTTGCGGACTCATTATTCTCTGAGATACTGGCACGCAAGGATCACGCGGATAAAACGCGCGAAGCGTTATCTCTGTTGACTCGGCACAAGTTCCTCTTCCAACTGCCCGCGTCCATAGACAAGAATATCCGCAAAAAGGAGTATGATCTAGTCGTAAATGATTACACTAGGGTGAAGAATTTGTTTGGAAATACTGATGTCAAGGTCAGTCCAGATAAATAGAGATAAGAATTATGAAAGTAATGTTTTATAATGTATCCCCTTAGTACCCTTGATCATGGTGAGGGAATAGTTGGACTTATATACTAGCTACACTTGATAGCGCAGATGCAGATTGTACCCTCTGGAAGGATGTAGATTGTGCATATTTTCTTGTGGGATTTTACTTGACGTGTTCAAGGTCGTAATTGTAAATAAATTTTTCCAGCTCTTCCAAAAAATCCTTGGTGAGATTGATAAAAAGATTGAAGAGTTGAAAGTTGACTTACACACTAGAATGGTCACAATGCCTTGCAATGTACAGGATCAAACCAAATATATCAGGTAAATTAACCCATCAACTTCCAAGCGGCCCCCTATAAGAATTGAATATCTATTGTGTCTGTGACTGCTATGATCGAGGTATTAAACAAGATATTACTATGAATTGTACAATATTTTACAGGTAATATTGTTTCATTATTTTGTAAACTTTTGTTATTTTTTAAGGCTGCTTATCAGTTTAAATTGGAATGGAGACGCGGCATGGGACGCTATACTAGCCCGTAAAGAGTATCTTATGAGTCTTCTGAATAAAGTTAAGGATCATTTTAAACAAAAAGAAGAACAGGAAACGAATGATAAAGGTAACATTTTAATCGTAAAAAGATAAAACAGAAAATATAGAAGTTTGAAAATGGCGCCATTTAGTATTCCAAAACTTCCATGGCTGTGTTTCATGCAACATAATGCAACATTTACTTATTGAACTAACCAAGTTAGTTAACTATTATATTATGTTGGACCGTTCAAATTGTCTACAGTTACTGTCATAAACATGTTGACATACAGGCATATGACAACCACCTAAAAATACGCCTCGGTGTACAGTATGATTCGTGAAATATTTTTTTGGCTCAGTTACTCATCATAGTATCGTATTCTGATGCATAATATACATATAGTTTACTTTTTACAAAACTATAATGTTGGTTAAATCCAGGTCGTAAGTCAGGGCGTGACTCTGGCAGCGGCGTGTGGGGGGCGGGGCGCGGGACGTGGTGCGGCGCGGCGTGCGGCGCGCTGGCTGCCGAGCTGCACGCGCTGTGGCCGCTAGCTCGACGATACTTCGCCGACTTTGCCGGCACGACAGCTGACCCGCAGCGCCAGGACCAGCTCAAGGTAGGTAATTAAAATAATTTAAAAGGTAAACGACGATTGTTAGTTGTTTTTGTATCTAGTAGCTGGTAGCATTGTGACTAGATATAAAATTGCCACCAAATGTAAAGAAATATAAACTTTAGTACTTACTATGTATGTTGCGCCACAATACCGAGGCAATATGAAACTAATAATTGGACAAGAATACTTGTATTAAATTGGTGATAATTTAGTAACGTTAACTACAATAAATATCATCAAGTACTAGTCTTGTCGCGTGCAGTGATGTCATTATAAATCTTACTCCATATTCATATTATTTAAACATTTTCTTTTGATATGTGAAAGCTTAGGAAACATTTTCTTAGTCATAAAACTTGTTTAATATCTTAGGAGATGATAATCGCTGCCGTAGTGCTGTTTTCGGAGCACATGCGGGCGTGCCTATTGCCCGCGGGGGGCGGGGCCGGGGGTGGGGCGTCGAGCGGGGTGGGGGCGGACGTAATCCGCGCGCGCCTGCTCGCCAACCTGCAGTACTTGCGCGAGGCGTACGACTCGCTGCTCAAGCTGGATCTGCCCTCACAGGTAACGGCAAACTTTTATAGTTCGACAAGGCTCTACATGAACGTGGCGAGAAAAGGAACTAAACCACTAAACGCCTCTATCATACAAAAACGTCATTTTTGACATGTGTTTGACAGTTCTCCTTTACCAGCAGCGCCTTTTGACATCATTGACACCAATTGACACATTCATAATATAAAGCCTTGTCGGACTATGCTTGCACATTAATCTGGGCTATTGTTTTGTAGATAACATAATATTATAGACGGTGCTGCCAAAATCAGTTTGTCACGTGGGACCGTAATTCTGGCGAAATTAAACTTGCCCTGTGAATAAGTTTCTTAACGTGCGAGAGCCATGCTTCGGCACAAATGGGCCGGCTCGACCGGAGAAATACCACGTCCTCACAGAAAACCGGCGTGAAACAGCGCTTGCGCTGTGTTTTGCCGAGTGAGTGAGTTTACCGGAGGCCCAATCCCCTACCCTATTCCCTTCCCTGCCCTCCCCTATTCCCTTCCCTTCCCATCCCTAACATCCCCTATTACCCTATTCCCTCTTAAAAGGCCGGCAACGCACCTGCAGCTCTTCTGATGCTGCGAGTGTCCATGGGCGACGGAAGTTGCTTTCCATCAGGTGACCCGTCACATTGAATTCAAAAAATAAACGCCTCTGTCTTGGTCGTAATAAACGACGAAACTCTTTACATCAAATGTCAAACAACATGTCGTCACTCGTCGCGCACCCTCGAATCTTATTACGTCTTGTTTTCTTAAGAACTGATCCTTATCTTACCTTTCAGCCGCTAGCTATAGTGGAGAAGATAATATTCGAGTACCGCGTGTTCGGCATGACGGTGTTCCTGCAGCGCGCGCACCGCCGCGTCAGGGCGCTGCCGGACAAGGAGACGTGGCGGATCAGGGAGTACACCGACTACGGCGCTATCACCGACCTCGTGAGTTGTAATATTCGAGTACCGCGTGTTCGGCGTGACGGTGTTGCTTAAAAAACGTATAAATTTTTACCTCCTTATAACATTAATACAGACTTCTGTGGATAAAAAAGTGTGAACACTGTTAGTACAGAGTACACGTATCAGAAGTAAAGCTTTTATCCAAAAGTCTAAAGCGTCTAAAAAAGTTTCACTTAAAAAATGATCACTGTCATTGTCCACAGCCCCACCTCCTCGAGTCGTACATAGACGAGGCGCTATCGTCCATCCACAAGTGCGTGTCGTGGGGCGGGCGGCGCGAGAGCTCGCTGCTGGGGGCGGGGGAGCCGCGCGCCGCCCTCCACTCCCACACGCAGCAGATCCTGCTGGCGTACGTCGCTGTGCTGCAGGACCTGGCGATGCAGGACGCTGACCAGGTACTGGAGTTGGGACCGTGAGGAGTTTGTAAACAACGATTTTTCGTTTTCAAAAGAGACGATATATCAGAGAGACATCTAAATATGTTTAGTTATAAAGAGTCGGTCCAGCGCCTGGTTTTTAGGGTTCCGTACCCAAGGGGTAAAAACGGGACCCTAATTACTAAGACTTCGTTGTCTGTCCGTCTGTCCGTCTGTCCGTCCGTCTGTCTGTCTGTCTCCAGGCTGTAACTCAAGAACCGCTACAGCTAGACTTCTGAAATTTTCACAGATTGTGTATATCTGTTGCCGCTATAACAACAAATACTGAAAATAAAATAAAGTTAATATTTAAGGGGGGCTCCCATACAAGAAACGTGATATTTTTGGCCTTTTTTGCTCGTAATCAATAATGGTAACAGCTAGGCACTTGAAATTTTCACAAAATCCTTACTTATATTTTTAATTTAGTAATTAGTAATAAATGTCTGTAAATATTTAAGGGGGGCTCCCATACAAAAAACACAATTTTTTGTCTACGTTCGCTCTATATCGGTACGGAACCCTTCGTGCGCGAGTCCGACTCGCACTTGGCCGATTATTCAGGTTCATGTAATTCTTAAGTAGCTGGCTTAGTTTTAATGAAAACAACTACTGTCTCTGAAATTTGTGTAGGAACTGCTAGAACCTTATTTTAATTACCTACAGGCTACATTGTAATCCTCAACCTTCTTCACATTTATTAATTATCCCAGGAATTCAACAACACGAGTTTATCAGTGGCGTTGGAGCAGCGTGCTGAGGAGCGGGGCGCGTCGCGGGGCGGGGCGCGGGGAGGGGCGGGGCGAGCGTGGCAACAGCGGCTACTGCTGGCCGCCGCCAACGCGCAACGCACGCGGTTGGCGTCCTTGCCGCATATAGCTGAGACATTCGAAAGGTTTGGTAGCCCTGATATTCTCGTTATAGGATATATCAGTGATGGGGAACCAATGGTACGCGTGCCAGAAGTGGCACGCGACAAAATTTTGAACATGCTACTGATTACAAAATTATTATTGTGAATAGTGATTATTCTACGAAAGCGCCAAGTTAGGCTTTGGGCATTATTTTTTTATAACCAGAAAACTAAACCTTTCGTATTTGTTTCTTATGGCCTTAGTCGTGGAGATAAAAAATTTTTAGAATCTCTCTATTAGTAGAAACTCAATAAGAATTATAAGACAGAGGATATGATATAAGGTATTATTTCGTACTATTTTTTCCTCGCCCGTCTTCCCACGCCACTGTCTTGAACCAGCACTTTACGATGAAGACCTATCCTGATAATAGCGAAGTCCCTTTATATTTAAAAGACTCCATAGTCGACTGGCATTACATAGTAAATATATAGATTGTCAAAATTGTCTTAATTGGATTGTAAAATATATCTCGTAATAAAATTATTCCACAACCCGCAGGTTCGAGTTCCCAAAGCCAACACTAGCACTGCAGACCGCTGAGGAGGCGTTGAGCAACTTGGAGTCAAGTATCGCTGAGACCTATCTCGAGCACAAGGGCGACCCACTGGTGGGCACGATCGAGCCCAGCATGTATATGGGCCAGCAGAGAATAGACCCCGACACGGTGGTGGAGGACGCGCGCCCGTATGTGTACGAGATCATAAACAACTTGATAGCTGTGCACGCTGAGGTAATTGATATTTATTATATTTTATAAAATATTTTCACTACAGATAATATACAATGTTTTCTATCTATGCGAATGTTGTGTGTCAAAGGTTTTAATTTTAAATGTTCCTAGACTTAATTTGTCAACATCTTTCAAAATGTCCTTTTATCAACATTGTTCAAAAATTTCCTTACCAACAAGTTTCAAAATGTCCCTAAATCTTTTATCAACAATTTTCAAGAATAAAACTACTTTTTTTATGAAAAAAGCGGCCAAGTGCGAGTTGGACTCGCCTATGAAGGGTTCCGCAGCAGCAATAAGGTTTATTTTTATGAAATTAAAAGGTTTTTGATTTATTTTTATATTTCAGTCGATTTGATGAAATTTAGATTAAGGTTTACCATTTATGACGTATAAAAAAACTACTGGCTAGATCTCGTTCAAACCAATTTTCGTTGGTAGTTTTTATAGTAATCTACATCATATATTTTTTTTAGAATGATCATGCCCCTACTTTAGAAATTAGAGGGGGGGGGGACACACATTTTACCACTTTGGAAGAGTCTCTCTCGCAAACTATTCAGGTTAGAAAAAAATGATATAAGAAACCTCAATATGATTTTTGGAGACCTATCCATAGATACCCAACACGCATAGGTTAGATGAAAAAAAAATTTTTGTTTCAGTTGCACCTATGGGGACCCCTAAAATTTTTAATAATTTTTCCATTTTTGCATCAAAATCTTAATTCGGTTCACAGACTACACCTACTTACCAAGTTTCAATAGTATAGCTCTAATAGTTTCGGAGAAAAGTGGCTGTGACATACGGACGGACAGACAGACAGACAGACATGACGAATCTATAAGGGTTCCGTTTTTTGCCATTTTGGCTACGGAACCCTAAAAATACATTAAATGGTTCCGATTTGTGACCAACAGATGTCGCTGCGTACGCTCTAGATCGCGCTAGCGGTTGTACGAAACCGTTTACGTATATGCGGCCGGTTGATTCATCAGCTTTAACTTTGCGCAGAGGCAATATCGTAACCAATGAGGTTAATCCGAGGTGCGATTATTGCTAGTTGAAAACTTTACCAATACCCCGCCGTGTGGACGTGAAATACCGTCCGCTATGGCAATTTTTGAAAGGCCATAATAGGCCATACTCATTAGATACACTGCAGCACTATGTGAACCATCTTAGTAATTACTAATTAGTTCTTACCTTCGATCAAATATTGAAATAAGGTTCTTACTTCTAACTGTAAACAAAAATGAATAAGTTGAAAAGCATAGAACGAACTTTTACTGTTATGTATGGGTTTTCTGTGCATATTGCATATAATATTGTATACTCCGCATGCGAGCTCCGAGGAATTGCCAAATTTCAATTTCGATAGGTCCCCACTCCCCAGCTGGCAGCTCCCGATTTCTCGGAGTACAAAAAGTCGTTAAATTCATATCGTACTCTACGCGCGAGCTCCGAGGAATTGAATTGGAGTGAATATTTTCGATAAGTCCCCAGCTCGCAATTTAAAAAATTATACTCAGCTCGTAACCTCGGAGAAGGTGACGAGCGGAGTATATTTTTTTTCTAATTTAAGCTTTCATGATCAGATATTGTATTGAACAATCTTTTAATGCTGGTTCTTAAAATATGCACCGTCCACCGATTCTTTGCAAGTCTCCCTTACGAGTTACGAATATGTATTTTAAATGCGAATGTGTGCCTGTCTATTACTCTTGACCCTTTATCGGTTAGTTGAATGCGTATACTTTGAGTCCCAGAACTCCCAGAGGCTGTTATTGCAAAGTTTTAGGCAACAATCAAAACAAAAGTGCTAGTGAATCCATGCTTGCTGTCTACGAACCTCTGAAACTGAGTATGAGTCGCTTAGCCTTTATTTAACCCCTTTTGACAGGGGGAGGGAAGTCTGAATGGCTTAACCACTCAGCATACAGCTTTTATAGTTGCATAACGGATAACCTAAATTATGTTTGTGATTGTAGTCTGTTATGGATAAGATAGTTGTTAATTCGATTGTCTGTTTGAATGAAAGATGTTTTTATTTATTTATCTATGCTTTTTGCCAATACTCCTTATATTATCTCTAGGTGGACAGCATCTGCGGCGGGGGCGGCGGGGGCGGCGGGGGCGGGGGCGGGCGCTACGTGCGCAATATCTGCGAGACTGTGTGCGACATGGTGTGCGAGGAGCTCGCGCGGCTACTGCGGGGGACGGTGCCGCCGCGGGCGCCCGCCTTCCGTGCGCGGCTCGAGCTGGCCTTGCTGCAGGCGGCCTGCGTGCAACACCTCACGCCGAAGGCTGAGTGAGTTTATTGAGGTTTTTGAGATATTTTGCAGGTCGCCAGTAGGCAGTAGCTAAAATTTACAGAACGCGCCGGATAATGAATATTGCTTAGCTATAAAACTCTGGACCGACCTATCACCAGCTGTATTTCCGGACCATTATGACCTGAAATTCCTGCAAACCTTCAAGAAGTGAGTGTATTCTCTTTTTAAAGGCCGGCAACGCACCTGCAGCTCTTCTAATATTGCGAGTGCCCATAGGTGACGGTAGTTGCTTTCCATCAGATGACAATGTATCGCAATAGGTAGTTATTGAGTATTAATATAATATATCTTGTATATTAATACAAGACTTGTGTGTACTGTGTATGTTGAGGATTAGATTGATTGGACTAGCTAGCTGGATGCTGGACATGCTTCTAGAAATCTATAGACCAGTGGTTCTTAGCCTTTTAGTCATGAGGGACCATTTTACCAAATGTTTGCCAAAGGGTTGATTGATAAAGAAAACAAGCAACAACTTTATAATTATTTATTAGCACTCATTTTTTGGCAAAAATCTAAAAGTTGCAGATCTTAATTTAATGTTATTTTTGTGACTGTAAAGTGCAGTTGCAGACTCTTTCTTTTTCCAACTTCTGAATTCTCACATAATATTATTAGGATGACTTCGCGGACCACTTGGAATGCCTCCAGGGACCACCAGTGGTCCGCGGACCACCGGTTAAGAACCACTGCTTTAGACTTATGAGTTATGAGGAATAAAACTATTGCTTTTATTGCAACTAAATTGCAATTAAAACATTTCCAGGAACTATTTAAGTGAGACATTGAAGACTATACCACCGCTGGAAACTGAGGAGGAAAAAAGGTTAGAATTTTTACTGTTCAGTTTTTTTATTTTACCAAAATGTAAGTAACGTAAAGTTTAATAGGAATATGTTTGCAAAATCTCAAGCTTCTAATTCTAGTGACCTGTGGTCCATCCGTTTTTTCACGGAGAATGTATGTTTTCAGTGCGATTATTAATTTCGACGAAAACAAAGAATCTAGTATAAAAAATACGACTGTCTACTTAAGATTATGTCTAGTATTAGGCTGCGTTTCCACGAGATGTGTTGCGATGAATGTGTTTTTAAGATCCAAATTCCAATAGAATCGCTGCGCTGAGAGAGGTCACGGCAAGCTCAAGTCAATGAAGCGATTATATTGGTTCTCAAAAACACATTCCTCGCAACACATCTCTGGTGGTAACGCAGCCTTAAGGAGGCGACAAACCCAAAATTTTCGATTATATAATTCATTTTTATACTTGAAAAATATAAGCCCCGAATTGTTTCATTTTCTAAAATTAGATACTACATTATATTTCCTAGAATTCGATCTGAGCAAAAACACGATAATATCTTAAAATTTTCTCGATAGAAAAAAATCACAAAAATGCATCTAATTTTCACGAATTTTTCATTTATTGCTATAACCGTGCATTGAACTAAGTTAATATTTTAACACATTGTATAAAATTCTGTCATTGAGAAACCGACCTAGCGGATTTTTTAAAATGTTGTATATTTATCGAGTTATTGAGCATATGAAAGACGGGCGTGAGTGTGAAGAGAAAAGGACGATGTTTGATTTTTTGGGTTAGTCGCCCTCTTAAAATAAGCGATTCATTATGTAATATGATGTTGAGTAATTAATTATAGTATTTAAAATGTTTCAGACGCATGGAAACACTGCTACAGGGCATCAAACAGAAAATGTCTCTGCAGCTCGCGAGCCTCAACTGTAACGTCGAAGTCATATAAATCAACATTCCGAATATCTAGAAAACTGTATGAGCTGAGGTGAGAGTATCATCAATTATAAATAGACAGATGGCTTTGATATATGTAGTAAAAAATACATATAGAAAACTGTACAAGATGAGGTGAGCCGTGTGATTATTATGAAATTATAAGTAGACATAGATAGCTTTGGTAAATATAGTAAATATTAGAAAGTATTTATAGAAATACTTATTATAATATTCATACCTATTATTGATTTATTTTGTAAAAACGACGGTGGTCTCAAAGCAATGTTTAAAGTAAATAATATTATATGTAACTTACAGTAGTTTATATAATGGGTTGAGTGTAACATAGTAAGTAGTAACATATCCCATACTAATATTGCAAATGCAGTATGTCTTATGTCTGCCCTCTCTAAACGCTTCAACCGCTAAACTGATTTAGGTGTCTCCCAGACAGACGCGGGCAGCGGTGGCGGCGGCGGTCAGTTAGATGACTTGAGAGTTCTAGGAACGATACAGACACACGCTGCGGCGGTGGCAGTACAAACAACTGACCGCCGCCGCCACCGCCACCGCTGCCCGCGTCTGTCTGGGAGACGCCTTAGTTGAAACATTCTGTATGCTCCAAAAACATAGACAACATCTTTATTCTAAAGGTGCCGGTTGGCAGTGGACGACATGAAGCAACCGCAGACGAGGTGTCGCAGCGACAGTACTGGTTCCTATGTATTTCTATGAAATACCCATAGAATTATAATCTTAAATAAGTATTGATATCGTTGGAGATACCCTGCGCAGCTAGCGACACGAAGCTAGCGACACTTTTCATAGAAATACATAGAAACAGTAGAGTCGCGACGACACCTCGTCTGCTGCAACTTCATGTAGCGAGCTTCCAACTTGTACCTTTATATATTTTGTATTATTGCCTATTGTATTTTATAAAGTTTAGTTTTAATGTATTATATTTATGCGTATTTAAGCATATTTAAATAAAAAGTATTAACCGAAAAATGAAATTTATTAAGACTGTTCTGTACATAGAAATAATATATTTATGAAACTAGTTTTGAGTTTTTGATTTCTTGTAGCTCTGAAAAGAACATTTTAGCATTAGTAGTTGATACTATAGTTTTAGTTTTTTAGTTAGATTTAACTCTAAAAAAGTAACTTTCGATGCTATTGATACTTTGACATTGAACCCTATGTAAGGTACAAAAGTTTTAGGACTGTGTTTTGTTACACCTGTATATTTATTAGTAAGGGTCAATTCAGACCGCAACGCGACGCGTAGATGCATTTCTTTTGTATTGAATTTCGACAGATTTTTTGCATGACGTCTTACGCAATTTGAAGTCTGTCAATTCAATACAAATTTAGAAATACATCTACGCGTCGCGTTGCGGTCTGAATTGACCATAAGGCAGATTGTGCTTATTCATGTTAAAGGCCTAGGCTATCAATATCTTTTAAAATGCTCGTAATACCTCAGCGGCCATGGTGTGTAGTATCTGCGCCATGGCCGGCCCGGTCTCCGCCACCATCTTGCGGAAGTGGCCCTGTCTGTTCTGCAGCAGCAAGTGTGGGTGATCGTACTCCATGAGATGACCGCCGTCCAGTACTAGGATCTAAAAGAAACTCGAATTTTATTGAATTGGGCAATTGAACGACATTTCTGGGATTGAGGTCTGAGATTTCGGTCGTTTTGTAGTTATATTTTAATGTTTGTGCTTGAGTCTGCCACGGACTTAAAAATCTCCTTACCCTTTCCTAAAATCTATGACTTGCCTCCCTGAGTACAACTCTATCAAAAAACATTATCTATAGAAGTGAATACTAAGTCAATGACGGTATTCAGACTATGGGCGACAGTGAGCACGGTGCAGGCTCGGAAATGCTGTCGGATGGCTGTCTGAATCAACGCGTCGGTCTGCGCGTCGACGTTCGCTGTCGCTTCATCCAGCAGCAGTAACTAAACAGCTCATACAGCAGGAATAAAGAATAAAAGTCGCACCTTATCAGAGTCAATGACGGTGTTCAGTCTATGGGCGACAGTTAGCACGGTGCATGTTCTAAAATGCTGTCGGATCGCTGTCTGAATCAACGCGTCGGTCTGCGCGTCGACGTTCGCTGTCGCTTCATCCAGCAGCAGTAACTAAACAGCTCATACAGCAGGAATAAAGAATAAATGTCGCACCTTATCAGAGTCAATGACGGTGTTCAGTCTATGGGCGACAGTTAGCACGGTGCATGTTCTAAAATGCTGTCGGATCGCTGTCTGAATCAACGCGTCGGTCTGCGCGTCGACGTTCGCTGTCGCTTCGTCCAGCAGCAGTATTCGCGCGTTGTTGACGATGGCGCGCGCTAAACACACCAGCTGTCGCTCGCCCACGCTGAAGTTGGAGCCGCAGTCCGATACCTTCTTGTATAATGCATCTAAAAAAATGGTTGTCTGCAAAATCGGTTTACGGACGGTAGTTTGACGTGACAAGTTTGAACTGAGCCGATCATGCCTCTCTCTCGTTCGTGCCGCGCTCTCGCATGCGGAAGCGGGACGCGACAATGAGCGTAACGGGACAATGACGTCATCTTTTTCGTGCATGCATCCCGTTACCCGTAGTATCGAGTTATTAGACGATGTCCCGTCAAAAGTTTACCTTTTTTGTGGAAATTGTAATTATCTAGGTGTAGTGTATGGTGAATATAGGTACAGGGCGTCAGTGTCATGGGAAGCGTTGGATAGTAGTATAAACGAAAACGTGTCTAGAGTGGAGAAGCAGCATGTAAACATGATATTTATAGTACAGCTTAGCGTCTAGAATTTGGAGCTTGCTACTGTTCAGTATTAGATCCGCTTTGGGAGGCGTAACTTGCTTTTTCAATAGTGATAAAAAGGCAGTGTACATAGAGACGGACTGACAAACAGAGATGACGAATCCATAAGCCATAAGCCATTTTGCCATTTGGCTACGGAACCCTAAAAAGTTGTCCAAATATTTAGGCTATAACATAATACCTTTAGGATTTAGCTCATCCAAGAGCTCAACTTTCTCCAGAGCATTTAATAATACCTCATCAGAATGCTGGTCGAATGGATCCAAGTTTTTCCTCATTGTTCCACTGAATAGAACTGGTTCCTGCAAACATTTCAGAACCTTTTAATTTAAAAAATAAATACATTTGACTAGACATACATATTATTATGTATTGTGATTTGTGATAGGTATTACAGACCATAGAGTTCTACAGGGTGTAACAAAACTAAGTGATAATACTTTAGGGTGTGTACGTGTTCCTTGTAGAGAGTTCATTGTAAAAGTAGCAGCGCTGAAAGAGCTTTATTTTTATTCAGTGCACTACTCTGTATTCACAAAAAACATGATGCCAACTTATGGTTTGATAGCATTTTTAATTAGTCAGTAGTAGTGGTTGTGGTAGCTTAGTGGTTTTATTAGGATTACTTGTGGTATAATAGAAATCTTCTGTCTCAGATCTTCCAAACGTATTGTGGTAATGTCCACATCGTCTATGAAGATGGCACCCTCTAGGTACGCCAATCGAAACAGCGCTTGTATTATTGACGATTTGCCAGCACCCGTTCTTCCTACAATTCCGATCTGGAATAAAAAAAAACATTATATAATTCCTAAATAATTATTATTATTGGCAGAATAATATTATCGATGTCACAGCCAACTGGTTAAAATAGCCGTTCAATCAAACAGCTAGCCCTTTGACTGAACAACGCCATTCAATCACACGGCTATACGTCGTTTAGCAGTCTTGTTCACTGCAACGTTCAACACTACAGCTAGACTACGCTAGGCTAGGCTAAACGCCAACTGGTTAAATGGATAATAAACTAAGGTGACCATTAGTTTAATATGTAATTTGAGAGAATAGGTAAATTATTTGTAATTTCTTGGCAGATTATTCTATTGCAATAAGTACATTGGTGATGAATTTTAGAAACCCGTAATTTCTCCTCGAATATTTGTTTAAATATTGATTTACTCGTATAACTCGTATGTGCCCCCATAATTTTTTGTCTCTTTATTAACACTTGTAACGTATATCTACTAATTATCTTTCCGAAAAATATATTGAAATATCCACAATTAAAAACAAACAAAAATATTGAAAAAAAAACGCACATGGCGCCGCAGTGGAACTAATTAAATTAGACGGCGGCTTTTGAATCAGCTTAAACGTTTTGAGCGACTCGAATATTCAATTAAAGAGCTAAACGTGTGATTGAATGGCATTGCTCAGTCAAAGGGCTGTTTGATTGAACGGCTATTTTAAGCAGTTGGCTGCGACATCGACATCTATATCTAACATTTTGCCTATTTCTTTATTTTAACTTCTACTTTGTTGGCAATACAAAATTTATAACGTACCTTTTCTTGTGGTAGAATATTCAAATTAAGTTTATGCAAAACTTCGTTTCCATCCGGAGTGTATTTCAGACTAAGGTTTTCGAAAGTAATGGCGCCCTCTGATGGCCAGTTTTCTGGAGCTTTCGTTTGCGGTTTCTGCAAGTTATTTCGGATTTCTGGTAAAGTTACAGGTGGTGGTGGCGTGGTGGTCAGTGTTAATTGACTCATATAAGCATTTTATGAACTGCCGTCTGATTTATCTTTTTGCTGGTAACTTTACGGCATTATGACACGGGAGGTCTAACTTATGGGCTTTGACTAGACAAATATAAGTTAAATTAGTATTTTGTATTTTGGAAATGGGACACTCAAATGCTTATATTTGTCTAGCTTTCCTCATCGGCTATTTACTCACAGTGGTAAGCATGGTCTCTCGTGGTATTTGCGTGTACTCTAGCACGCGTTCCACGCTGGTCATCTGGTTCTCCATTTCGGCAGATTGACGCATGCCCCATTGGAACACGCCAGTGAGAGAGATAGACTGAGTTATCACTAGCCCCGCGGAGCTGCCTTCAAAATCTAAAACGTGAAGATAATAAGAGCAACTTACGATACGCAAAATATGGCTAAAATACTGGTTAGTATAATCTCTGAGTTCTGACTAAAATCATGAAGACAGACATTTTGTTAGAAAAGATCAGGAAATGACGTATATTCTTACCAGTCTTCATTATGTAGCTGAACGTTACACAGAAAATAAAGAGAAGGCAAATGACGTCCAAAAAGTATCCGAACGCTCTACTTGTTGTGATGAACAGATACCACGCTGCACTGTGCAAGTCCTGATGCCGATCAAATTCCTTCACAAGGAGGAGTTCCGCTTCAAACGACCTTATTGTTGGCAAGCCAAGTAGTGTTGCGTTTACATGACCAAAGACTGGACTCTTTGCTGTTGATAAAAATGGACAATGATTATAGTTTAGATAGCTTTAAAAGATGTTATTCCTCGATCTAAACAACGCACATACTTATTCCCTCCAAACGTTTTATAGCACTGGAAGTCCTGATATAAACCAGGCGAAAGGCATAAAATATCAACAACGTAGCTGCTATCGGTACCAAAAATATTACTTCTGTAATCAGTATCACCATAATCACGCCCATTAAATTTAACATTATCTGAAATTAATTTTGTGTTAATTAAAAAGGACTAGTTCTGTTGATTGAGATCCAATGGTTACAAGTCGTTCTTGCGCCAGTTTTATTTGAAGTCCAAGCAGTTTAATAAGTAACGGAAAGAAAACACAGTGCTGTAATAGTAGAAACATCAGCATTTACCTGAACACAATCCAGCATAGCCTGCGGCAAGTATTCATCAACCGAGCCCATATCTTTGCTAAAGCGGTTCAGGATCCGTCCTGAGGTATTGCTGTGAAAGAAACTCATTGGTGCATTCGATACGCAGTCGAACATGTTATCGTGCAATCTGTGAACAACAAAATTTATTTCATTCTCAGGATACGTCTTGACTCCAGATAGACTCTAGATTCCATTGAAATGTTACGGAATAATGGTCCTAAAGTCTTAAATATAAGAGTGACACTAAATTCCCCTGTTGAGTAGCAGTGCCTCGACTTGGTAGCTAAGGAGCAATGTCATTGTGGTCTGAATATTGCAGACTCTTTAAAAATCCCATACTTCTAAATATAATTTTATCATTCTCAGATAGGAAGTATGACATCTGCTTAAGCTTAAGTATAGGTAATGGGTACGTCAATGCCTTACTTTATCGATGACTTCATGCAGAGCGAGAAGAAGAATATAGCTCTTATCAAAGCGATGACGACTGTTGCAACGGTTAATATGCCAAATATTAAGGCGAAATAGTCTCGACTTAGTCCGTATTGGGACCAAAGAATGTAATCCATCGTGGCATCGCCTGTTAGGTGATCTTCGGCGATACTCCTGAAAAAGGTTTAAGCCTAGTTGATACTTTCTATTTGCACGGACACGGGACAAGGAAGATTTCTCTCAAGTCCTCAATACTCTCCAATATTACTCCTACGCATAAGCAGCTCTACAGCTACACCACCGATTATCGACAGTTCAAGATTGCTGATCTTCTTAAACATTTTTGATAAATTCGGAAGCCTGCAAATATTCGTTACTTTTCATGTAAATGATATTGATTACCCGCATGCAGCATGATAATGCAATAGCTACCAAATGAGTGAATAAAGACTGAAGATATTTATCACATACCAACGACTGATCCAATAGTCACTAGCACTCGCGAAGAACTGCGCTAAAAGAAACATGAACACCACAAAAAGCACATAGCAGCAAGGCGAGTCCGCTAAAAAGTACTTCATGTATACAGATCCATCCACCCTTCCTTCTGTTTGAGCTTCGCCTATCTTTTTTTGGTCCTTTAACAGAAATTATTGTTAAATAGAAGTATCGCAAGCTTTGAACATTCACAGCAGCTCTTCTATATGTAAGGAAATTCTACTCTGTATTATATTTTCTTTATCATTAAAAATAACATAATCTGGTCAAACGGCAAAGTGCTCTTCAGTATTTCCTATTAGTATTTGACAATCTTCTTGGATATCCGTAGTGGTTTTGTTGCTTTTTATTATCTAATCCTTACTTTGATGTCAAACATAATGGACCATCGCGACCAAACCGAGGTAGTAGGGGCCAATGTGATTTTACTCAAACTGCCAGCTAGTTCCTCTGTCCGTGGTTCTTGAGGGTGGTGTTGAATCGTTTGAATGATGGCCAGTTCTTTGCTCTGCATTTGTAAATTTAGCAGTCTCAGTAATTTTTTAAAGGGGATATTACTTTTTAATTGAGTTTCATAATAAAATATTCATCATCATACTTAGATTGAGTTAGATACTGTTTTAAACTTACGTCTAATTCATCAAACTTGCCCTGAGCAAGGACATTTCCATTATTGAATATTATGATTTGATCCACTGACTTGATAAATTGGAGTTGATGTGTTACAAGCACAACAGTCTTGTCTTTTAAATATCTGTAAACAATATTTAAATTAAGTTTTCTTATTTCTTATGCCCGAGCCGCACCTGCGTTTATCGTCACGAAGCTACATGCTAAGAGACTAACTAAAAATTGTCCAATGGTATCGTCTTATAGCACGAAGCTTCGTGACGATAGACCCATGTGCGGCCGCGGCATTATGAAGATCTTAATATTAATGACGTGAATGAAGATCACTAAGCCACAGGCTAAACTACTAGTTTTCACAACTTGAGCTTAGGAAAATCTAACAAATTGATGTACCTTATACATATAATATAAATATATAAAGTGATGGTTACTTTTTAATGCAGTTTTCAAATATGTGCCTTGCAACATGCGTATCGACTGCAGATAGTGGGTCGTCCAATAAATAAATGTCAGCCTGAAATATTGAAGTCGTAACTACTCAAGTTGAATTTTCCTATATTTCAATATATATTCCTACGAGTATATAATATTTACTCACGTCCTTGTAAACAGCTCTTGCTAGATTTATTCTGGCTCTCTGACCTCCACTAAGGGATACTCCTCGCTCCCCGATAATAGTTTTGTCTCCATGCGGGAACATGGATATGTCTCTCTCGAGCGCGCACACCTTGCAAACTTCCATGTATCTCGCTTTGTCGAATGGCTTGCCAAATAATATGTTTTGGCGTACAGATCCTGTAATATGAAGTTGCTTTACGGCAAGCAGAAAAGGATACGAGATTTCAAAGAACGTCCAGATAATTTTCATCTGCTTCCAACTAAACAGATGGCAAGACTAAACAACAATTACCAACAAAAAGCCAAGGATCCTGACTGGCGTAGCTGACGGTTCCCAAAACTTCCATACTTCCCTTCAAGCAGGGCAATTCTTTGAGCATCATGTGCAACAATGTGGACTTTCCTGATCCGACAGCTCCGATAACAGCCGTAAGAGACTTCTGATAAATCTGGGTGAATTTTAACAGTAAAAACATGAATCTAAATTCTATTACGTAGCTAGTATATTAGAAGTTTCATTTCCAACAAGCGTATTAAATTACTCGTATTTTATACCTATTAAAGCCGTAGTACTTTTAATAGGTAAAAGTATTATTATAAAATATATTAATATATTTAATAGGTAAATAAAATATTATGTATATAAATCTCCAGCATTTAACAATGAATTCTTACGTTCAATGTTACATTCTCTACATCATCTTTTGAGGATGATTTCAACCACTGACTGCTTGCATTTTCCAGCTTTATTGCAATGTCCTTTTGTTCGGTTTCTAAAAATATTATCAGCTACCTTATTATAGTGCTCGCATTGAATACTTGTTTTGTTATAACTTATATGATTATTAGTTCGGTGAAATTTAAGATTTTTTGGAGTCTTCCCAAAAACTTTTCGTGTAAAATTAAAGTTATTAAAAAAATATAGCAATAGTCGTCTACCTTCTTCTTTCGGTGTTGATTTTGAAGTGCTTGCTTTTTGAGTACGTCCCAATACGAACATTGGATTTTCTAAAATAATTAATATACTTAAGGATTGAATTAAGGTCGAGGCAGGATTATTGTACCGCCACAGTCTCAAAGCAAAAAAACAGACTTGTTTTTACCTGATATGGTTACTCGCTTTTTCGGTCGTTTTGTTTTAGATTTCATGTGGAGTATTGTCGAATCCTTACGGTATGGTATGAGACACTCCTCGCTTATTAGAAAATCTCTGATTCTCTGAACAGCTACGTCTAACTCTGCAATCTGAAGTAAGACCTAAACGTTATAAATAAAAAAAGCGGCCAATTGCGAGTTGGACTCGCCCATGAAGGGTTCCGCAGCAGCAATAAGGTTTATTTTTATGAAATTAAAAGGTTTTTGATTTATTTTTATATTTCAGTCGATTTAATGAAATTTAGATTAAGGTTTACCATTTATGACGTATAAAAAAACTACTGGCTAGATCTCGTTCAAACCAATTTTCGTTGGTAGTTTTTATAGGAATCTACATCATATATTTTTTTTAGAATTATCATGCCCCTACTTTAGAAATTAGAAGGGGGGGGGGACACACATTTTACCGCTTTGGAAAAGTCTCTCTCGCAAGCTTAGAAAAAGGTTAGAAAAATATGATATGAGAAACCTCAATATGATTTTTGGAAACCTATCCATAGATACCCCACACGCATAGGTTAAATGAAAATTTTTTTTTTGTTTCAGTTGTACCTATGGGGACCCGTAAAATTTTTAATAATTTTTCCATTTTTGCATCAAAATCTTAATGCCGTTCACAGACTACATCTACAGACAGACAGACAGACAAACAGACAGACAGACAGACAGACAGACAGACAGACAGACAGACAGACAGACAGACAGACAAACAGACAGACAGACATGACGAATCTATAAGGGTTCCTTTTTGCCATTTTGGCTACGGAACCCTAAAAATGAATAGGCACGTAGAAGATATTTGAAACAATGATCCAGGCATGGTTAGGTCTATGATTCGTGGAAACATCTTTAGCAATTTGTGTATTGACACGTGTTGAAATATTTACTATTCACATGACTATTACAATAAGTGATACTATTATTTTGTATATTTTCGAATAATTTTTAATCACCAAGAGTAGGAACTTAATTAGACAATACCATTGACCAAACTTTCTATGCCAATTTTTGGTATACCTAGTTCTGGCAACTATAAAATTATAAATATTAAATTGAACCTTTTGTAAGTTAAGACCAACAGACCTGTCCAACCGCTTGCGGGAAATACAACGTCATTGTTTGCTTGATGATGTTGTAAAAACAGGTGAGGAAGAATACACTCTCAACAGTAATTCTCTGCACGTACATAACGTATAGAAGAACAGTGATGAATATGCTGAACCGTGACGTAAACATAATGAACGACATTACAATCCCTCGGATGTATGACGTCAGCTTGATGTAGCGAACTTCCTCCCTAAAGTAAAAAGAGAATATGAAAATAGCTAGTAAGTCTCAAAGAGCTTAGAGCATAAATCTCCATCAACTGGGCCGTTCTATTAATATCTCCAGAAACTAAGAGGAAGTTTAATTATGAAAATGAGAGAGATCCACTCATACTGCTTATTATTGCTTGTAATATATCTCATACAACTGCTATCTATGACTTACCGTCTCACAGAGTCAATAATTTTTCGAAACGGCTGCTCCCATGTATACATCTTGATGACCTCTATACCCATTATTATTTCCTCCATCAACCGAACCCTTTCGTCTGATTTCTGCGCTGTTTCCCTTCTAAAATACGCAGTCTTAAAACCCAGATAAGCTAAAATATTGTCAGAATCATTAATAGAGTAACTCCATTTTTATCAAAATCTTCCGTTCGTTTTTCAAGTCAATAAATAATTAAGATTGACTTACTTTGAAATGGCATTACTATCAAAATCATACAAACTCCATATACTGCTGGCATACCCAATTCCCGATATATGTACAACGTCACTATCTGAAAAAATACCTCATTGCAGAGGGTTGTACATTGATGGCATTTCATCAGGTAAAATGATACGCACCAGGGTTTCAATAGGCCCTATCCAGAGATAATGTATGAATAATGGACCCGTATCGAAACGGTTAACGTCATTTGCCAAGAGGTTTACAACCGATCCACCTCGGGTTTCCGACATTGCTCGAAGATTCACTCTTAATGTCTGGAAATCACATAAATTAGTTTCGTCCCTGAGTTACTTTTTAACATCTTGGTTTTCTCTTAATATCGTGGAGCTATCTATACCTTCCTATAAATAAGACTGCATATTCCCACACGCATCTTCATGCCTAAATGCATCGCACCCATCATGAAAGGATGTTGAACCATCACATTGACCATGCTGCAGAATACCACTCCTAGAGAGAAGAAAACGGCTTCCCCCCAAGATATGGGGCTTGAGTCCTGTGTTTCATCGTAATATTTATAGAGTCGATTTAGATATGAATGGGAAACCCTAAAAAGAATTTCTAGAAAATAAACGGTTTTATGAAAGACAGTAAACTGATTGTAAGACCTCCTAAATAAATACATACGTCCGGTTAAAAAGTTCTTGTGTCGGGCTGTAGTAGCGCAGTAAAAGCCCCAAAAATAGTGGCTGCTGCAAACTAAAATGTAAAACTGAAGCTTAGGCTTTAAAGTATTTAACTTTAATACTAATAAATTACTACCCGCAGAGCCGCAGAATTTGTCTTTAATACAGTGACTTAAGGTTTAGACTACTACCGAATAATGAATTCCATAGCTGCCAAAATCAGCCCATAAAGCATTAGCTCAGCACCGAAAACTTTGCACAGCACTTTTCTTAAACTTGGCTTACTGTTTATATTGTGAGTACTATTTTCAACTTCTTCTTTCCATGCGTTTTCCAACGCATCGCCTGTGGTGTGATTTTAATTTAATAGGTTATGATCGATCCAGCCATTATTTCTTATCTAATGGTACCTATAAGTAACATAATCTTTTACCTAGAACATCAGATCTATGCTCTGGTAGAGGCGCATAAAGATCTTCTTCTTTGATGTCTCGACTGTATCCCATTATAAAGGTTTCCATCGTCCATCTGTAGAAATTGGTTGCAAAATAATTACAAGTAAGTAATAATAGTTAAAATAGATCGGAGGATATCAAATATCGCAACCACTGGTTCCAAGTCACGTAAATATACTTCAGAAAATTAGATAACTGCTAACTGATGTAATATTTGTAACACAAGATTACTTGAGAGCAACGCTTATTATAAAACAAGCAACGCAATTTACATTTCTCAATCAAGAGGTAAACTTATTAAAAGCAGCATGACTGTATCACTGCGTTGACTGAATGCATCTTTCCTAAGATTCTGTACACACCCAAACGTTAGTGCTGAAAATAGGTTTGCTTTGAACCTTGGGTTCATTTTTCTACGTTGCTTGGGATCTGTATCCATGTTGGTAAAATTAACAGACGCTATTAATTCCTTTATGCAAAAAACGTCAGACCTTACCTGATCTGATCCTAATCAATAGGGCTACGATTAGACATTCCTATTTTTTATAAATGTCCAGTTTAGGTAGGAAGTATTTTCGAATAACAAAATCAAAACTGCATAAAATATTATCATAATTCCGATAAGAAACTGAAGCTACGTGACGTTTATAAAATAGGTCTATATGAAATCTCGCCTAGATACTTTACGCAACTCAAACCCATCAATACAAACATTCTGTAGAAGAATTCCTAATAATTGCATCTTGTGCAATACTTAGAAATGAACTCCTATATATTAGAAATTTCCACTTAAATGAAATAAGTTTTAGGAAGATGGCCTATACAGGTCTTGTGTATATATTTGTTACTGTTGCAATAACAAACGTAAGTGATTAGTTCCCTAGAATTATATAGTAATTTGTAACACAAAATGTAATACTGTTATCAGTACTAAGAATTATTTAGCCCCCGAACCTATATAAAATTAATTAGTTAATCAATTATTTTCTTGTAAAATATAATTTTCTAATTAACCTCTATCAATTTCTCAATATTGCTAGCGGCATCCATTCTTGACGAAAGGATTTTATATTTTTAGTACTTTTCTGTATAAGTACATGAATTTTTCAGCAAGTTCATTTGGACTCTTATTTGCTGCCAAAAAGCTTAAAGACTTATGCTTTGTAACTACAAGGTTCTTCCATATTTGCTTAGTATTTGTTAATCAACTTACCTAGTTATTTGCAAAATGATATTGTTCGTTATTCACATAAATTTTATAATGGATAAAATTATTTTTACGTTTATAACGATAAAATTTCTTCCAGGTCGTCGAAGCACAGTTTTATAATGGCGGAAGGTTAAGGCCATTTGGTTCGCCCAGTTCAGTGGACTTCAGGTCCAGTTATAAAGAGCCGCCGCCGAAAGACTCGACCAACAGTTGCGATGATCTATATGCTTTGTTGAACCTTGCTCGAGCCTTGGAGGAAAGAACTTCGAAAACAGTCACTTCAACATCCTACCCTGATGAAATTATTATGAATTTAGTCAACGCGTTAGTCTACACCGCAACACAAGCTATGCAAGCGCGATGTCCAGAGCCTATACCTCCAATACCTCCGATTCCTTATATACTTACCCATGAGTTACCTTCTAAATCATCTGATGATTTATCTAATACCACAACAGACGTGCCAAGCAATAATTTGCCGCCAGCTATCCAATCTACAAGCCCGCAATTATCAGACTATCAAGATGTAGTCCAACAATCAATAGACATTCAGCCATTTATCCCACAACCTATAATAAATCAGCCGTCAAGTAACTTCCAGTCACTATGTGATCAGCAAATTTTAAAATCATTCATTGAGCCATGTGACTCTATTACTTACGAAGAACCTATAAATAATTTACCACCTATAAGTGAAACATCGAATCTAACTTCAAATAATAGGCCCATTACATCGAAACGACCAAAAAAGAAGTCTAAAAACAAAGCATCAAAAACGAATATTGATTCAACTTCCAAAGACAAAGCGACTCCCGACAACGACAAACCTTCTAACTCTGGTACTTCCATAGCTACTGCCAGCTCAAATCCCCTAAGTAACACTGGTTCTACCACAGTTGCTATTGCTGAAGCAACGGCCACTACTCAGGCTCCTACTAAGAACAGTCCACTATCAAAAGGTACATCAACTGCTTCCGCTGCAGTAACATCTACAACAAATGCTCCTACCAAACCTAAACCTTCGACTGTAGATCCTACCTCTACTACTTCTTCCAGGCCCCTCCCTGATACGGCCGACTCTGTTCCCACTAAAAATTCGACTCCTAAGCCTTCAACAGCTCAATCCACCAATCAACATACCACGAGCACTTCTAAAGCCTCTTCCAAAACTAGTTCTGGTACAATAACTCCTACCAAAACTTCCTCCAAATCTACTCCGGCATCTACTAGCCCTCCCCAATCAAATCCTACTACAACTCCGAAATCTACACAATCCACCACGAGCCCTACCAAAACTGCCCCAGGTTCGTCTAATTCTACTCCTGCTGCCCCCGCTATTGATCCAGCTAAGGTGACTTCTACTCCAACCGCTTCTAAATCTAAACCAGCTACTGCACCAAGCGACAGTCCTACGAAATCACCGACTAAATCTTCACCTACGCAAACTACTCCTAATATTCCTGACCCTGCAACAACTGGATCTAAAATTCCTGTAAGTACTCCTTCAAGTGATGGAGGGAGTACTATTTCAATAGATTTGGATGGTTCTGGTCTCCTAGGTGTTGATATCGGAGGCGGTTCGCTAATAACAGTTGATGTGGGAGGTAGCTCCTCTGAGGAAAATACCAATAGTAATGGTGGTCTCTTAGACATTACCATTGGTGGTAGTGGTGGTATCGGACTAGATGTAGGAGTCAGTAGCAGTAGCTCTTCTGAAAGTGAAAGCGAAAGCAGTGAAAATAATGGTTCTTTGTTAAGTATTAGTGTGGGATAGCGATGCTATCATAGTGACTGCCATAATGTTATACATATTTCGGAAAATTACAGAAATTAAAATATTACCACCTGGAAACTTACTCGTTTAGCCGTACTATAAGATTTTATTACCAATTTAAGATTAGAAGTTTTTTTATCTAACGTATAGCTAGCGTGTAGCATAATAAGAGACGAACCCTAGAAATATTCTATACAATTTTTGATACAGTATTCAAAATTATCGTTACATTGTAACATGATTTTATTTATTTTATATCAATGTTTTATGTAAAAATATTATCTAAGTATACTTACATAATTTACAAAATGTATGTAAGTACTAGTTAAGCGAAAATCATAATATTGTTAATTTGAAATAAATTTTATTTTATACTATACCTCTTTTTATTTTTAAACATAATTAATGATAATTGAAGACGTAAGTTGAAGAACACGATAACTAACATTTTGTAACATACGGACATTCACTTAGCAAACGATTCCGTGATAATATTGATGGTGTAATAGGCCGAATCGCAGCATCGCAGTAGCACTTGTGATACGCGTTATACTAGAATCGTGATTATATTGATGGTGTAATTCGAGCCATTGTGTTCTTCCACTCACGTCTTCTGTACTGGTATTACCACGGAATATATAACACTAGAGGAAAGGGCATGTGGGCGTGGCCCGCGTGCCATAGGTCCAGCTGGACGTAACTTAAAGCGCATCACACACGGTGAAGATACCATAATATTTTATCTTAAGATGCCCAAATGTAAAATATTATAGTATCTTAAGGTATCACACACGGTTAAGTTACGATAATATGTTATCTGCTTGAATCATTCTAGCAAAAGCTTGGCTAGGGTTCACACGTATATTTCTACATTTCATCTACATATAGGGTGATCTAATATGAACAATACGGTCTTACTCTTAGATTTATTTATTTAGACGTGGGAAAGCCATGCTTCGGCACGAATGGGCCGGCTCGACCGGAGAAATACCACGTCCTCACAGAAAACCGGCGTGAAACAGCGCTTGCGCTGTGTTTCACCGAGTGAGTGAGTTTACCGGAGGCCCAATCCCCTACCCTATTCCCTTCCCTTCCCATCCCTACCCTCCCCTTGCCTTACCCTAAGGGAAGGGAATAGGGTAGGGCCCTATTCCCTTCCCTTCCCATCCCTACTCTCCCCTTGCCTTACCCTATTCCCTCCTAAAAGGACGGCAACGCACCTGCAGCTCTTCTGGTGCTGCGTGAGCGCAGAGCGCGAACCTTGCTAGATCTGTGATCGTAACATTGAAATATATATTATCTTCGTCGTGTGTGATAATCGTTCATATTATAAATTGTATGGCGAGCGATATTTTATCATAACCATAAAGTTAATGTACCTATACGGAATATATTAACTTTATGATCATAACATGAAATATTATAGTATCTTCGCCGTGTGTGATGCCCGCCTTTAACTCGCACGCAAAAGAAAGTGCGCGAGTACGAATTTAAGCCTTACGCTAGTTGACGTAAGGTGTAAAATTGCGTACAACTTCAAGTCTTATCATATTTAGCTGTCAAGCGCCATCTAGCGTTGACTAACTGAGCTCGGTAGTCAGAGCCGGTATTGCTAAATTTAAATTCTTCTTTATTTCAAAAGGATTAGGGTTGTTTTTACGACATTGTGTTTAAAAAACAAATCTCTTTGTGATTGGTTATTTCTTTTGTGTGCGTAAAATGTCACTGTGTGAGTTTGGCGACACCAGTTGAAATGAAACTTACTTGCTAGTTGCTATGCCCTTTCCTTGTTATATATTCCGTGGGCGTGGGTATTACTTTGCTTGATGAATGATGATTGATGGTATTACGTTGCTTATAAGGAACTGAGTGATAAAAAAAATAATGTCAGTTTGACAAAAGCGACAGTTACTGACACTTGACAGTTGACATTGTTGTTCGTTTCAAAAACGTGTTTGTGGTTTAAAAATCGCTGATAATTCGATAGGTAGTTTTCTAGCTTTTCTAACCTTGTTGTGTTTATTTGTTCTTTCATGTGTTATAACTTATAATAGTTAAATTAAGTTTAATAATTACAAAATAACTCATGTAAAATGACATTAGACGATGTCGCTTGTAAAACAAATGAATTTCAACAGCGCCGAAAACTGCGACTTCAACAGGTTTGTTTTTTATTATTTCTGCCATAGTCTCTCTAGCTGTTGAAAACATGAAAATTATACATAAATAATGTGCAATTTGTTCGCCTTAGGTTCGAGAACAGTCGAAGGATATTGCTAAGAAAATAAGGCATCGCGCTAAAGTAGAGAAATTACGGCATGCATTGAATGTTGACAACATAAAAGAAAAGGAATATCTTGAATGCCAAGAAAAGTTTGTTAAACGCTTACAGCAAATATATTCTGAAAATTTGAGAAATATTGGAAAAGCCCATGCAGAGATTTTGGAAAATAAAGAAGGTAATATTTTAATATTTTTACTTACTGATGCGTTTTGTAAGTATATATGTTTTACAAAGTTTAAAAAATATGTGTATCATTTAGTAGTGGCAATTGTTCTTAATAACTAATTAAAACAAATACTGCTTTGTAAACTGAAAGTGGGATTGGAATTTCATGCATGTCATTATTCCGTCGATTGCAGATTCTTGGAAATCTATTGTTATTCTATTGTTGTCGCGGTCACTGGTGTTCTTATGGGGGTTGATAGGTTAAAATATAATACATTTACACATAAAACTACCACTACTAATTGCCTAACAAAGGCATTACTTAGGAAATAGTATTCAATTTCAATTTCAAAGCCTTTTATTACCAAAACTTACAAAATATTTACAAAACAATTCATTAAAAACATTATTTAGAAATGGGAAGCTGCACGTCAGCCTCCTTATTGGCGTGTCCTTCTGACACAAAGGCCTCCTCCAAGGAAATAGTATACTGGTACTAAAACACCGGTTGGTGGGACTGGCCTTAGTCTGTGTTCTACTGAACTCTTTTATTTCTTTTTATATTTTGTCTGAGAATACAAAATGCTATTTTAATTTTTAGCTGGTATAGAAAAGACAGATTTATCAAAATTACGAGGTAAGGAAGCTGCTGTAGAGCTAAAAAGAAGAAAGCAAGAAAAGTTGGATGAACAGAAAAAAATATTAGATAGAAAACTGAAGGCTAGGTACGTCAATTTTTTATTTATTTATTGCTATTATGATAACGACTTTAAAATTATAAACCATTTACTTTAACAGAGAAGTGGCAAATGAATTAAGCAGAGAGAAATCATCAACAGTAATACAAAAATTAAGTAAAGAGTCAAACAAAGTATCTGAAGAACAGCCTGAAAATAAAGATGTTCAAGGCATAACTGAACAAGCGCCCGATAATGTCCATGATGAATGTGATATAGCAACAAATGACATCGGTGTACAGTGGGAATCACCCAAACTAGCAGCCACATCACAACCAGAGGAAACTGCCCAGACAAATATTAACACTGACAAAAATAAAAGAATAAACTTATTTGCTCTTAGTGATGAAATGACGCTTAATATGAACAAAGCATTGGCTAAAACTTCAGATAGACCCGCAGTTAGACCGTCATTGACTATGGTATCAGAGTACCTACAGAATAGAAATTTACGTTTACGTGAAACTGACCCAATAAAAAGGAAAACAAATGAAGATTTACGAAGTATAAAGCAGACAATTTTACAAACAAGGGTACCGAGAGCTGACGGTAGTATTGTTGATAGTGTGCATGTGCTTGATGATAAAGTCCTACCTGTCCCTTCCTGGCACTCTGAAAATAACATTGAACCTGATATCCCAATAAACAAACTGTGTCAACCCCTACAGTTAGATAGAGTATGTCAACCAAGCTCTAGTCGCAAACACCCTAAAACAGGTTACAAATATATATTTTTATTTTATAAAATTATCTGTCAGTCAAAAATAGGCATTTAATCTAGCTGCCTATTTTATCAGTCAGTTAATATTTAAAGCAATGAATATGTTACCATAAGATTGTAAATACCATTAGATTGTAATTAATCTATCTCGCGAGATTGTGAACGGTCGAAAGATTGTGAACCTCAACATACTGCTTATAATTTAACGTAATTACTATTATTATTCGGTAGATTGTAATCTATCAAAGTAAAACAAAAATAATATCCAATTACTAATACTTTCCCATCCTTTTGCTTTTTAATCTATTTTTAACAGCATTTATTATTATCATTAATTAAATAATGATTACAGGAAACAAGCAAAGGTCCTTCCGTTCAACATCTCATGATACACCCAGTAAAAGGAGCCTACTGACTGTTTATGATCATACAACAAAGGATTCACGGTGCATGCCATGTGGAGACGGTGGTTTTGTGCATAGAGAGGAACACACAGAGGACGACGCGTATTCTAATGCATATAAAGAATCTATTGTTGATAATGACCAACAACAAGAGTTGCTGAATAAACAACAAAAAGATATGAGAGGCAAAGTTGCAATGCACAGACAGAATGTTGATAAGGAGTACAGAGAAACATTGTCCTTTCTAAATACTCTTCAAAAGGATGTCAATACTACATCAATGGTAAGTTTTTTTTATTTAATTTAAGGCCTGTTTCACCACATCCTGATAAGTGCCGAATAGGCTATCTACCACATAACTTGACAGATGAAGTATGGAGAATCTGTCAAAAAAGTTGTGGATATCCTATTCGACACTTTATCAGAAAGTGGTGAAACAGGCCCTTAAGGCGTCTCCCAGAGAGACGCGGGCAGCGGTGGCGGTGGCGGCGCGGCGGCGGCGGTCAGTTGGATGACTTGAGAGTTCTAGGAACGACACAGACACAGCGGTGGCGGTGGCCACTGCCACCGCCACCGCTGCCCGCGTCTTTCTGGGAGACGCCTTATACTTATTGTGTTATGAGTTATGAGTTTATGACTTATGATAGTTATGTTGGGCAAACACATTACTTTCGTTCAATGTGTTGTGGAGACTATCCTATATTGAAAATAAAATTACATTTAATTTTTATAGGGTTCTGCATATTATATCACTGAAGACCAACAGCAAAGGCAAAGGGATCTTCACCAAAAGAAACTTGAAGAAGAATATAAAAAAGTGCAAAAAGAAAACTGTAAACATGGTTGTAAGGTAAGTAAAACATCTTTTAAACTTAAATTTAATTTTATGAATTTATACACACTTTTTTGTAACATTCAATTTTCCTTGCAGCATTCTCGGAAAAGGGTTGTAATGTCAGACAGAAATGTTCCGAGGTCTCCGAGCAACATTGAAAATAACAAGTTTCAATATACCTGGATGCCGGTACCCGAAAGTGATGGTAGTCTAGCCATTCATACGTTACCTGTGAAGGAGAAGGGCAACACTGTTAAGTTCAGTCAAGCAAACAGTTACCATGAGTACCGCTCAAGGCACAAACACACACCACCCACTAAAGATGTTGGTGATAAACCCAAGAGATTAGTAGAAACTGTCGTAGTGGAAGAAAATGAGTCCAGCGACTATAATTCGTCCGCAGCATCTGAAACTAGTTCCGTCCAAGATTTGAATTTAGAAAAAGATGATAATAATGATAGAAGGTTATTAGATGCGGACCGGATTATAATATACAAGATATTGAATTCGAAAAAGGATAGTACCAAGGAACGGAAGAAAAAAGACGGTAAGACATCTGAATTGAAGGATAAGGCAACATCACTGAAAAATGCCTCAACTCAAAATGAAGAATCACATCAAATTATTGAATCTATTCAAGAGAAGTCATCTCTTCAAGAAGGTATATTAATATCATTATTATGTATTCATCTTATTACCTCGATCGTGAGAATCATAGACACAATAGATTTTCAATTGTTAAAATGCGGCACCCGGGTGTCGCTTGGGGTTTGATGGTTTAAAAAATGTATTAAAGCTACTTCATAGTTTAGTAGTAATAGATTTGTCTTGTTTGGCTATTATGGCTATTAAAATATTTATTTTTTATTTTTCAGGACTTTACAAAGCAGTGAAAAATAATGGGTAAGTCTAAAGTTTGGTGTTACTTTTAGACCACAATGGATTTATTTTATACTTTCGAAATATTATTTGATCAGTTTAATTTAGATTAAAATAAAATATTTAGTCTTATTATAATTTACATTTTACAACTAATCAATAAATCTTCAGATTGGCATATAAAATCACAAGAGTCGGTTCTGGCATTGAAATATCTCAAACGTCTGTAAAATGGAACTCTTGGTGGTAACTTCATTTGCATTATATTATTACATTTCTATTAGCAACGAAAATCATATCAAACATAGCAGCGCCAAAGTAGTGTTATCTATTATTTAAACACCCACATAGTTATATATGCTAAATAAATTATTATCACTTAACAAGGCATTTCCGTAAATGTTAAAGAGTCAAGTTTTTCTTTTTTTAGGGTTCCGTACCCAAAGGGTAAAAACGGGACGCTATTACTAAGACTTCGATGTCTGTCCGTCTGTCCGTCTGTCCGTCTGTCTGTATGTCTCCAGGCTGTATCTCAAGAACCGCTATAGCTAGACTTCTGAAATTTTCACAGATTGTGTATATCTGTTGCCGCTATAACAACAAATACTAAAAATAAAATAAAGTTTATTTTTAAGGGGGGCTCCCATACAAGAAACGTGATTTTTTGGCCTTTTTTGCTCGTAATCAATAATGGTAACAGCTACGCACTTGAAATTTTCACAAAATCCTTAATTGTATTTGTTCTTTAATCATTAATAATAAAATTAAAATAAAGTAAATATTTAAGGGGGGCTCCCATACAAAAAACACAATTTTTTGTCTACTTTCGCTCTATATCGGTACGGAACCCTTCGTGCGCGAGTCCGACTCGCACTTGGCCGATTTTTTAACACGCTTTTATTAGCTTCATCATTTTAACAGTAACTATGTATGTTAATAAAATCTTTGAATCTTAATTTGACCCACTTCCCGGTCTTCGATTAGGATGAAATGTTGCACACGCTCGTGAGTTCTGATGACAATACAAATCCATTATGGCGGACAGGCTATTTGAAATGCATCCCCATGATACGGGTAACAAACGAAAAGGTTTGCTGTCAGGAATACTAAAAAATAGTCACGTGATTTAAATCCAACATGGCTGACATCCAAGAAGGCGGATTGGCTTGGTCTAAAAGCGCGTGTAAACTATTAATTAATTATTGACTTACGCATTTATATATTTCAGGGACCATATTGAGGCTACTTGCATCGCGGACCGTATCCAAGGGAATAAAGAAAATAATAATACATCAACATCTTGTAAATGCGGTAGTGATAAAAGTAAAGGTAAGGAAGCAACGATCACCACAAAATGTTTCAATATTATAGTTATTGTAATAATAGAAAATAAAACATGTACCAATTTTTGTACTTCACAGAAAACCCAGATGCTGATCAAGGCAGAGTTTCACAATCGTAAGTTTTTTTTTTTAAATTTTAATAACCATCAGTCATTGCAAAGAGTTAAAAATAAATGAAAACTACAGTTATTATTATTAGCAGCCTACAGTGTCCCACTCAGCTGGGTGAAAAGCCTCCCCTCTTTCTTTCCAAAGTTCACGATCCTGTGATGTTGCTAGCCACTCTTTATCGAACTACAGTTCAATTCAAAAATTTTATTGATAAAATTATTTCATATTAAATTACAGGACTTCAAAGAAATGTAACCAATGCACGAATTTTCTAAACCAACCAACCTCATCGGCGTTTGGGACGGCCAAAAATGACGTAAAAAGTACACCTGGTGATGGCTACATCAAGCTCATTGATGGTGTTAGCCAGGAGAATAGTAAGTTCTATATTGGAGCTTCAGGTTTCCTGAAAGACAATGATTATGAAGTCATTATACAACTAAGAAAGAAGGAGGGTGAAAACTTGGAGAAGAAAATAGTAACTGAAGGGCAATCCGTGGTAAGGGCAAACTCTCCAATAGCTGAGGTGTCAGAAAATAATACGACAAAGGTGCAATCATTGCTGCTTGAAAAAGATGTCGCCACGTCCAACGACAGTGGTATATGCCAAGAGCAGGCTGAAGTTGCTGATGTAGAGACTCAAAATATTGACTCCAATAAGGATGTCAACTCGATTAACACTACTAATGACAAAGAACCTGTTAAAAGCGCGCCTAACAAACCAAATACTTGTGAAAAAGCTGTACATACATCATTCCAGAACTCGTTCGCCGTTCCCGAAAATGTTTCAAAAACTGACCCAGCCATCAAGGCAGCCACCTCCACATGCACACAGACAAACTTCAGTTCGCCGACCCCCAGACCGCCATTTATGCACATGAGTACTTCAACATCAACAGCGTACATGAGTCCACCCGATGTTATCCTACCACGGTTGCTGGGACAATACTATCCAACGACTGACCCGTACGATTCGTCAAATAGCATTAGCAATGGCCAGGAATCTAACACACACAGAAAATATTTTAAATGTAAAGGTAACAAACAAAAACATTGCAACTGCGCCAAATGCGAACTGAAAATAAGATGTCCCAGTAAAAAGGGAGATTCTAGGAAAACTACAAGCGCTACTCCTCCCAACACTTGCAGAACTCTATACAGGTGTGAAGAACAATCTCTTAAAACTTCTAAGCCGCACTGTCATAAACATAATAATCGTAACAATACAGAGAATAAAAAATGTAATAAGAGAAAACGACCAACATCAAGTACTGCAGATAGTCTAAAAGCGGCAAATGTAATAAGTATGTTTAACAGTCGATACCATACAAAGTTGACCAAATCACAGATTGACCCTGTGGTTAAAAAGTATATAAACAAATTGCTTGATCTTAATCAAGAAGGCTTAAAAGCAATTGAAATTATCAATCAAGATTGCAGTGACGTCACGACCCCGAGCAATTCAGTAATAAACGTCCCATCAAATGTTAATAAACTGAACCGTGTTGAAAACAAAATCTCGCTTGAACAAATTAAAGAAGTTCTAAAAAACGAAATTATTAGTAGAAATCTTGAATCGACGAAAATTCATAGCAATAATAAACCCCAGCCAGACACCGTTAAGCAAGCTACGAAAAAAGTTCCGCTAGCCGGTGGGAAAAAGCGTTTACATAAAGTTAAATCACTAAATATATCAAAGAAAGTTTTAAAAAATAATGGCGTTAGTAAGAAGCCTACTACACGGCGATTTGATATAAATAGTGTACATAGTAAAACCAGTACCGCCGCAGCTAGCAAACGTACTGATGGCGATGATACTGTCGATGATAGCCAGGTTTTAAAAGCAAGAAAACAAAGTACTAGTTCGCCTGTCTCGAAAAGCGGCAGTAATCACTTAAGTCGTGGTCAAAGTAGCATCAGAAAAGTTTATGATCAAATTGCAAACGTAAATAAAGTAATAGATAACGCTCTTCATAAACATTCATACCTAACCAAAAACCAGGTGAAAGCTCAATTTATTTCCTCAGATTCAGATACACACGACAGAGTTTTGAGCTATGTAAATTCTTCCAAAAAGCCACATAAGATACCTTCGAACACGAATGACGGTATTGGAAGTGACATAGATTGCATGAAAATAGCTGAAGATAAATTACAAAATATTGAAAAACTAGCCGATCTTACGGAAAAGTGCACGAAACGCATATCCAATTTGGCCAAAGTGTTAGAAGAAGTGAGAAGGAATAAATCTTTAGTTTATAGTCAAATTTCATCGACCGATGTTTCGTCTGGATCATCTGATAATAAATCAGACACTAGTGTACATAAAGATCAAATATTTTTACCTAAAGACAAAGAAGTCGGTGACAATATAGCTAAAAATTCTGATAATCCTAGTGGAAATGACGCATTTAAAAATGGAACATTTGGCTTCGTGCAACTTTTAAAAGATTTACCGAAACCAGATTCTTTAAAATCTACTAAAGTTACAGGATCCGTGCATACTGATCCTTTAAAAGATTATTATTCTTCTAGTAACAGTGACTCTGCAAATGTTAAGTGCAGGACGAAGCCTCCGCCGGCCCTGTCCCGTCACCTCAAACATGGACAAGAAGTGTTTCTTGCACCACACGAATTGTCGACAGTACTCGAAGTTGACTCTCCAATGAGCGTGCAGATAAAAAGCCAGTCTAAACCTAATCTTAGTACTCTGCCAACCACAGATGTTCCGGTTTCCGACTCATATTCTGAACTAAAAGTCGATAAAAACCAGAATATCATGCACAAAAGTAAAACGAATACATCAAAAACTGAATCGTCCGAAGATCCCAAATTACAAATGATGAATATGAAACAATTTAATGACATTATGCTCAAACCGTTTGTAAGTTTACAAGAGTATGCAAAACAATACAATATAGAACACTTTGAAGATGGATCTGTAATTGAGGAAGCATCAAAAGCTAAGACGGTACCTGAAGTTATAAGTAACTCGGAGAATAGCTTGCCTGATGTCATGACGGAGCTGTTAAAAAGAAATGTGATCAGTGAACCTTTTAAGTTCGATTCATCGTCCAATAACAACTCCACCTCTCTATCCTCGGAATCGTCCATATCATTACTGGCATTACAAAAGGCTCAAAAGAAGAAAAGATTTTTAGAAGCGAAACTGAAACTGCAGAAAAGTTTAATGGATTCATCTGAAACAATGAGTACGTCGTCGAACCCAGACTTGGAAAACGCATTCCAGAAACTCGGCATAGGGTGGGCTTCCTCGACCCTAAAGAAAACAAAAGAAAGAATGGCGTTAACATCCTCATCGAGCACATCTAGCACCAGTCTCAGGAAGTTCAACATGAAAAGTTTCAACTTGGAACTCCCGACGTTGGGAACAGACTCAATATCCTCCTTGATGAGCATCAAAGATGACGATAAAAAGTCTTTAACAAAAAGCGAACAAAATCTCAGAAATGCCGACCAACAGACATCTCCCAAAAATTCCATGACGGTGAAAGAATTTCTAAGGAATGAATTAGCGAAGAAAATTACATTTGACAATTCTAAAAGCCGAACAGCTGAAGAGTTTTTGTCTTTGTATGAAACTAAAATTCCCGAAGAAATGAAAAATACCAAGGCAAATGTTGAAGAGCATTCTGTAAGTACAAATAGTCCTAATAACCGAGCTCGTACCTCAACCCCTGTACGAAACGTCTTCAAATCGTCCACGTACCAAACGAGCTCAAGTTCCAATACTTCTAATGGCTTGTTCAGTAACGCTGATGATTTATCTTCCGTCAAAGGAACATCAAACTCTTTACGAAATCATTCCACATCCGATAAGGAGGACCTGACCATTCCAAATTATAGCCTTAAATTGAAAAAAGGCTGTAACCTTAGTAAAAGTGACTAATAATTTTATATTTAAATTATTTATATATCGCGTCATGTTTATTGTTCATAATGAATTTTATAATATCAATTATTATACAGTGATAATATGTTTACGGTATATTTTTATGGTTGACGCTACGAAATACATATTTTTAAAGAATTGCTATTGCTTTTATTTTTAAATAAGTTAATGTTAATAATAATTATTATAATAGCGGTGTAGACAGTAAACGAAATCTTATACAAATTATTGGTTTTTGAGAGTTTGTATTATAGAGTTACCGAAAATGGACATATTTTTACTCATTTACTGTATAATATATATTTATTTTGTTTATTAAAAAGTAAATATTTAATCTGTAATATCACGTGATCGCAAACAACCATATAGTTAGGGTGCTGGTGAGCATTTAGGTATATGATTTGCACAAGTTTCACATCGAGGTAGATTGCAGTTTACGTCATTACGAATTGATTTGGTCCAGTCAATTAAGTTCCTACGTCGCTGCGTTTTCGCGTTACAGCCGATTGAAGTTGCTTAAAAAAAAGGGGATATTAAATCATTTGCACATGTATGCCTCTGGGGTTTATGGTCACAAACAGCTTGGAAACGAAGAAAATCGAAGAGGCAGACATTCAGGGCTCTGGGGGGCTATTACGACCTCTTATATCCAGCCAGTTTCCAGCCAGTTTACAGGCCGTGTCTATGCAACGGCCTGTAAACTGGCCTGTAAACTGGCTGGATATAAGAGCTCATAATAGCCCCCCAGCATTATTATGAGGCGGAGTTGTAAATGGTTTTTAGGTCTATTTTTCTCTTCCTTTTTGTAATGAAACGTGAAAAAAAGCGATTGTATTCAGAAATCGTCGTCGTCGCTGGCATCCGAGAAACCTTGGGAATCGTTCATGTCGGCGCTTTCATCCATGTTTCCTTCCTCGTCTCTTCCTTCAGCGTCGGGTTGAAAAAAATAATTCAAATGGTCTGTCTTTGAAATATCAGAGGCCTGAACGTCTGCCTCATCGAGTTTCTTGGTTTTCATGATAAATTCAAACATCAATCCAAGAGGCAGACATGTGCGCATAATATAGCACTTTAATTATTTTTTACATTTTTGAAACGCTGTCAATAGCGAACGCAGAGGCAACATGCTGGCAGACTATTTTTCCGTGGTCCTTCTCATTGTTATTAATCGAACAATTTCAATCTGCCAAATGTGCACTTCATATATGTTAGGGCAGGGGTTCCCAAACTGTGCGCCGCGGCGCCCTGGTGCGCCGTGGAAAGGCAAGAGGGGCGCCGTGAGTGGATTTTCCGTAACCACGAATATATTATAAAATAAAATTATAATATGAATTATACAGAGCAGGCAGATGATTAAAATATATATAAGTTTATAGTTACTTAACCTAACTATAATCATTAAGGGGTGTTTAATTATGTATCTTTTTGGTAAAGTAGGGCGCCGCAGGCTGAAAAAGATTGAGAACCCCTGTGTTAGGGAAAAACCAGGGCATTTAATTGAAGTAAGGCTCAACTCATACTAGGGCAGGTGGAAGCGTCGCGTCGCGTCACGTTTTTTGCCTACAGAATAGAATATTCATATCCATAATAATTATTGTTCTGTTACTTAAATTTTTTTGCAAAAAAGTACATAAGTACCTAATAAATCAACAGAGATGAACACGCTTTGGCGAAAAACGTGACTCGTTGCTTGAAAAACGTTTATCATAATCGGTATATAATTGTTTATTTTTCTCTAAGATCTTTCCCAAAGCATTAAGCATATGACTGATACGTCATATTGTCTGGCAAGGAGCCAGTAGACCGGCACGTGTGAAGGTGAAAGCCATGTGAGATGCCGGTTGCGTCACATAGCTCAAGGTCGGTGCCATCCAAATAGCATATTAAGGAAGAGTAACCACGTTCCACAAATGCTCATCAAGTAACAGGCATTCTCATATTTGGGTTGGTCATGCAATTTTCATCGCCTAAGGTCGAGGGTCAATGACTGTAATTAAGCCCTATTTGATCTATCTAATGTATGAGTTATCGTTCAATACTGTACATATTAATATAGTATTTTGATGCTCAGTACCATTACCATGACCTCAACTGCACTGACCATGTTAGGCAAGATTGTAGGCCATGACATACAATTTCTGAGATAATAATTTGTAGTAAATACTCCCTGAGCCTGTAGACAAGTGGCAAAACGCTAACGCTAACGGCCCGGCCGCATCTGCGTCTATCGTCCGAAGCTTCGTGCTACGAGATGATACTATTGAACGATACACGCAGATCGTTCAATAGTATCGGTTTTGGCGCGAAGCACCACGCATATGCTGCTGCGGCATAACACTAACTTTACAAAATGTATGCGATTTGACATAAGTCATCGCTTCGCTAGAGAATACTAATGTCAAATCCATACATTTTGTAGCATTAGCGCTTTGCCACTTGTCTAAGGGGGCTGGTCAGAACCATGGAATGATCAATGAAGATAAAGTAAAAGAAATAATAATATGTATCCCACATATTTTAATAAATATTATTCACAATAACTGACATATGTAATACAATATTTTATCACAAAATAAGTAACCTTTGAGGTTGATCGATGGAATATTTCGAAAAATTTCAGTAAAAGGTATTTGTAGTAAATCACATAACTTAATGTTACTTGTTAGACATTAAAATAAATACCTAGACCGTAAAATAAATACCTTAATGTACTAGTGCTGGAATAATATTCATAGTTTAACAAACCCAGTAGATCTTTGTATTGACATTTTGGATATTCTTTCTTATCAACAATTTTTTTTCTACATTATTAATTATTATTTAAGAGCGTTTATACCTAATTTCAAGTTTCCATACAAACCTGCGGCGGACTATTGGAATTGCTCTGCGCACAGCGATTTATAGTAGTTTTAAAATATTTGTAGAAAAAAATTTACAAAAGATTTGTAGATATTTAAGAACAATTTTTAAATTAAAGTGTTCTATGATATGAAGCTATTATTATATTAAATTAAGTTAAATACATAGGTAAAAAAAAAAGTTTTAATTCCTTGATATTTCTTTGATATTTCTCATTATTTGAATTTAAATTACATAAAGTTCAATACCTAAATGAAATATTTTTTTCTGCTAACTATTTGCTTAAGGATCTTGTCAATAGGTTATTACTATTTTTTAATTAGATCTGTCGCTGGTTTCGTAAATTAAAATCTTCGAAACTGATACTAAAACGGAATTTAAGGAAACCTCTGTTGAGGTATCGAGATTTAATGTACAAATACTCTATAAACCCTATTTTTTTCTCTGCTAACTATAAAGACAGTGAAATTTCCTATAAAAATAAGTTATATGTAACTGATTGTACTGTTGGTTCTTGGTGGAAATTCATATTGAACACTAATGAAACACAATTTTCGTGCACTTTTTCCACTATATTTAAGAAATTATAACAATTTTAACAAATTACACGACCGGTTTCGAATTAACACCTGATGATGATTTAATTCGAAACCGGTCGTGTAATTTGTTAAAATTGTTATAATTTCTTAAATATAGTGGAAAAAGTGCACGAAAATTGTGTTTCATTAGTGTTCAAAAATAAGTTACCAATATTTTTATAAAGATAAGTGGTTGACGATTTTTTCAAGTTTGAAAAGTACAGTTTTAAGCCAAATTTAGCGTTAAAGGTGTAAACGCTCTTAACTGCCATATTGGAGATTCTGTTTACTAATTTGAGATTCTATTTCAAAAGAATTTAACATTTCTACTGAGAAGTACAATAAATGTGAGGTTAGATTTTTAACAATACTGAAACAAGCAGATATTGCAACTACACAACAACAAGTCATAATTAGCTAAGCACATGTCTATTTATTCTTCCTTATTGACTGATTTGAATAAATATTTATTTGCTAGTTGATATCCTAAGCCTATAGTGAGTGCCGCTACAACTGTTCCCTGAGCGGCCACTCTAAGCTGCATGAGGTAGACGCTTGTGCTCATTTTGCCTCTGTTCTTGTATTTGTATGCACCCAAACCACAAACGCCAATAAGTCCGACTATACCTGAAGTTTAGAAAATGGATAAGGTCAGTATTATAAATATATTCATTCAATTCATATTATCAGTATTATAAGTTTTCATAAGTTGTTATGAAAACAGTACCTACATAAAAAGATAATATCATACCTATTATCATAAACGGTGAATCCTTGGACTTTCTGGCGAGCTTGTCGGCATGAGACTCAACATCATATTCGAATATTTTATCGCTCATTTTGATTTTTTATCTAAAAACAAAACAAATTTAATAATAACCACCGTGCTATCTCCTAGATTTATTAAATAAAATGAACAAAAACAATTTTTCGAATGCTAGGTACTTTTAAATCAAAAAACATTTCATAGAACAATATCATTTAGATTTTAGAGACTTGGACATAATACAATATTTTACAATTTCGCTTACCTTTTTGTTTAAATTTATTCTAATTGTTTTATTATATAATATTTTATGGAAAATTCATAACATTGCATCATAAAATCTAACCTTGCTACAAGTTCTATCAAAATTCAAATGACAGTTTTCAACTTTGACATAAGACAAACAGGACAGGGATACAGCCACAGATTAATACAGCAGAGTTATTTTCAGTCAAAAGCATGGTAAAGCCACCAGTTGTTGATAAATTACGTAGAGTTTTATTATTGGGCTAAACTGAATAACTATTTGGTTACAACTTACAACTTATAGCTTTATATTATAATGCAGGCTGCCTTAAAACTCGTCGCGATGGTGTAACATTATACTATAATTAATAAATTCGGTCGACTTTGATTACAAAATTATACGAAAAATGTACTTGGCAAAATAAGCTAATGAGGCGTTTTCTTATTTTTTTAATTTGATTGTCAAACAGTTTCCATTAATTTAGTAACTAGATGGCGTATGGGTAGACAACTATCGGTAATACCAGGAATACCATCAATAATTGTTACAAAACTGGGCAAAAGAATGTAAAACTTGATACATTTCAATTTGATAAAGACGCAATAATATTCCAATGAATAGGATAATACAGTTATTATAACGATGTTTTAGTTGTAACTCACGGAAGAAATAGCCCTATTTACCGATATTCACACCAAATGTCACAGGAATTATACATTTAGGTTTTGACAACAACTTGCCTGCACTTCTGCAAGATAAAGAATATTTAATGGCTGATATTTTACCAATAATGAACATCAAAAACCCTAATAACACAATTTGGGAAAAAATAATAAAAACCACACCAACAATAAAAAGTAGAAGAAGTTTGAAAATGACAAGTATTCAATAATGTTAGCGTGTTCCTAAGCCGTTACCAGTATACTGGCCTAATCGCTTAGGCCAATGATCGCTTAGGCGTATGCTCTTCGTGAAATTTAAACTAGAGAGACGAAGCAAAAAAACATAGCAATATTTGGAAATGTATAAATACATACAGTTTTATGTTAATATTATGCTAATGAAAACTAGGTTTAAGATATTTTGATTTATGTCACACTTGGCAGTACACTGATATTTTTTGGAAACACAACCCATATGTAGTCAGTGGTGCCAACCTGCAGATAATTTCAGATCGGTGGGGAACCAATAGAAAATCTAGAAGTGTCTATCGTCGCGCCGTCTGGTGGATATTAAAAAAAGAAAACAACCCATTAATAAATAATTGTGAATATTGTGCTTATACATACTATGGCAGCTGCGGCCATAAGTAAAAAAAGTAACAAATCTGAAATTATAATACCTATACAGATCTTGCTGCTTTAGTGGCCAATTCGATGAAGCAATGAAATCTAAACTAGCATTCAAATAACATATTTTTAAACGTTTTAAACCCAAAATTTGGTTTAAACCTTTTAATCTAATTAATTGTTTGAAACCGCGGCGGGTCGTAACTCGTATCTAATTAATATCTACTTATAAGTTATAGATAGAGATATAAGGCCGATTTAAGACGAAAGCTCTATTATAGAGGCCTAATAAAATTAGTACACATTCTAAATAACTTTAGTAAATACTTTATTTTATATAAAACAACACTTATACCAATACACATATTTAAGATTCCAATAACGATTTTTTCTGATCCCCTTTATCTAATGAAAATATTTAGACAACGATAACTAAATAACTTTATCCTAAATATCTTTTTAGTAAGGGGGATTAACAATAATATAACAATAATATATTATCGTCTTCAATTACTTCTTCAATGAAATAATCATAAGTTATAACTTAAGGATTACAGGTATTACAGATCATTTGTATTCGACAATGACTGAGTCAACTCAAACTTCAATTCAGCATAATAATTTGATTTTTTTGTGATATATTTTTAAGATAATTTTTAAACTATTCCTGAAACAAATGAGATTGTATTGTATAATATAATATTCAGCCCCGGATCTAGGGGGGGGCAAGCCGGGGCCTGTGCCCCGGGCGGCAAGGTCAGGGGGCGGCCAAATTCACACTTGACGGACCAATGGACAACTCATCATTTATTTAACTTTGACCACGGAATAAATAATAGCACAATAAAATTACAGCAATTTCATAGCCATAATATAAACTTGACCGATACCCTGAGCGCGGAGTGAGACGTGCTGCACGAACATATTTATTATTCGCGAGGCGCGAGTTCAAAATACGCGAAAATAAAAGAAATAATGATGGTATTTGATCGAATCCTGAAATTAAAAAGAGATTTGATTGTGCTACCAACCTGAATTTGAATTTTGCTTTTCTTAATGGTATTAACATTCTGAAAATGTCAAATGAAGAACTGCAAAAGTATGGAGCAGATTTTGCTCGAAAATACGAGCGAGATTTGAATTCCGTTGAATTCTGCCAGGAACTTCATGTTTTTAAAGAGCAAGCTCCGGTTTTGTTTGGTGATATAGAAAAGGCTAACAGTTTTTATCTCTTGCAACAGATCTATGCGCATGATTTGCAGGATGCTTTTCCTAATATTTGTATTGCTCTGCGAATTTACTCTACGCTTCCTACTACGTCCGCAAGCTGCGAGCGAAGTTTTAGCAAACTAAAACTAATTAAGGCCCTCTAGACCAAGCGAAATAGGCATTTAGCGCAACCAAGAGTTGCCCGCGATTGTCGCAAAGCGAGCCGCGCGCCTACGTCGCCGGCGTGAACTTACATGAACCCGCCCGGCAAAGTGTCACAGTGTAGTCGTGTCGGCAGTAGGTCAACTTATTTTATTATTTGTATTAAAAAAATATAATAAAATCTAAAGATATACTGCGTGACTGGTGAGACATGTTCAATACTCGAGGACGTGATATTTGGCTATTATATTAGTTGGAAAAAAATAATATAAAAAAATAATATCAATTGATCACTGAGTAAATGTAGCTTAAAGTTAAATAATTATTTACCCAACGCATGGACACCACGAGCAGGAGGGGTAGTTGTGTGGTGTTTCTTTGGTAGCGCACGCCTCTGCACCGGCCGCATAGTATGCCTACTTGCTTAGCCGCGTAATTTACTTAGTATCCATGATTCATTTATTTTTGGGAAATTCGGAAAAAAATTAAGAACCTAATTTTATTACATAATTATAATGAGAATCGAGTACTGAATACTCTCCTTAAGTATCGGTATTGTCTCACCAGTCATGTTGTATAACTGTTTTAATGCAACACATAATTTAAATAGATATTTTAAGGAGGTACCTAAGTACAAAATGCAATTTTTATTCAAATTTTATTCAATTATTTTTACAGTTTCTATGCATTGTGTTCTGTTACAAGTATAAAAACACGCTTTTTAGGATTCCGTACCCAAAGGGAAAAAACGGGACTCTATTATCAAGACTTCGTTGTCTGTCCGTCTGTCTGTCTGTCTGTCGCCAGGCTGTATCTCAAGAACCGCTGTAGCTAGACTTCTGAAATTTTCACAGATTGTGTATATCTGTTGCCGTCATCCCTTTTTTCTTTGATTTAAAAGGGATGACACTACGATGTTACCATTTTTAAATTTCTTCACTTTTTTGACAGATCACAGACAGTAAATTTGGCTAAAATTAAACGCGCTCCACACTCTCGGCAAAACTACACGAGACTTGCCGAATGTGAGGAGAGCACATTCGTCTATATTCGTATATGTCTCGTGTATGTCTCGTGTATATTTGCGTACAATAATTTATAGAACGTGAGTTCTATAAATTATTGTACGATATTGTTTGGGCTGGTCGACTTTAAAAAATTAAGAAGATTGAGTAGATAAATAGTTACAATTTTAGCCGAATTTAAAAGGGGAGCTATTTATAAAAATAGTTTTATTTCATACTTTTTGTGTATTTTGAGTTTTGACCTTGGAAGTCGGTTTAATTTTTCGTTTAAAAACTACTAAAAATAATAAATTAAACTTATTTTTTAAAAGGCTAAAATTTTAACTATTTCTCTACTCAGTTTTCTTGATTTTGAAGTCGGTACCAGCAAATTTGAACTTTAGTTCTATAAATTATTGTACGATATTGTTTAGGCTGGTACCGACTTTAAAAAATTAAGAAAATTGAGTTGAGAAATAGTTAAAATTTTAACCGAATTCAAAAGGTAAATTATTTATAAAAATAGTTTTATTTCATACTTTTTTTGTGTATTTTGACCTTGGAAGTCGGTTTAATTTTTTGTTTAAAAATAGTTTAAAAATAATAATATAAACTTATTTTTTTAATCAATACTACAAAAAGGCCATAAATTGCATAGTAATTGTATGTAACCTAATAAATAAATGTAAGATCTGCCCCCTCGACGTCCGAAGCTCTGCAGAACTGTTGGTGGAGGCCGGAGACCTTCTACCCCGCGGACCTGGAAAGTGATGAAAGTGAGGAACATCGACGGACACGTCGGCGTGCGAAGTCCCTGGACTCCGAGCCGCCGACGGGTCCGGATGACCCTCCTTTCATCATGGAGGAGTTGAAGAGAGCCGTAAGGTCCTTTAACCCCAAGAATCAAGGTAAAAAGGGCATCAGCAGCTACCTGAATGGAAGGTGTGTGAATGTTAATTATGCCGGAGTAGAAGAAACTCGAGACTATATGAGATCAAGAATAGAGTGTCATGACCGGCATTGAGGGACAGGGATGTAGAACGAATGGCTTCCGCAATTGAGAAAAAATATATGCAAATTATTATTTTTTAACAAAAAATTAAAACTATTTTAATTTCGCCATAATTTCAAAACTAAACGTCCAATTTTAATCATTCAAAGACCAAATTTTATCTACATAAACTGTAATTAGTGATGAAATAATTTATTTTGGTAAGGATTAATAGCATAAGTAAAATAAACGGTTTAAATGTAGTCCAGAAATGCAAGATTTTTAAATAAAAAATGGTTATTGTGCCTTGGTTATGTACGGTATGGATTGAGAAAAAATACAACATGCAATTACTAATTACTTATAAAGTTTTTAATACTGAATTAAATTTAATAAAATATATAACATTATACTTATTTATGTTTTGAGTAAATAATATCAATACCACACTAAATAGACATACATTTAAAATTGAACAAAGTTGACCATGCGTGAACTTGGACCCGGTTGTGGTTCAGATATAGATGACGATGTGCATAATATACTGGGCTGAATATTTTCTTTGTCTTCCAATGCCAGATCCCTAATGGGCATACCACGTTCGTGTCTGCTGTCCACTAGTTCTGGAAGCAAGCATTTCATGTAAAATTGTACCAGCTTTGGCTCCATATTTTTCTTCCAGAATTCGTCATCTTTTTGTATTCGCTCTATGTGTATAGGATAATTTTCCCCTGCCCAGATTCCAAGGAGACACACACGCCGTCCTGTGACATGAAGTTGTCCTTGGATTTGATAAAACCAGTTACTGGTTTTGTTTATTGTAGTGGTTTTTGTTTTTTTGTTGTATTTTATTATTTGTATTTTGTTTTCTTCTATAGATTTTGCCAACCCTTGTTTTGCTGCTGTTATGGGACACTTAATTTCGACAATCGTATCATTACCAATCAATCCGTCAGGAGTGGCCCCAATAAAACAATAAGATTCGTCGATAAATAATCCACAGGGCAAAATATTAACATTTTCTTGTCGCTGTAGTTGAAGCAACGCCTGGTGTTCGTTTTCAATTCCGTGGGCTATTGATGCAACATGAGCCAAATTCTGTTTAAACAATATATTTTTGACCAACGGAGCTGTATTAGATGACCATTTTCGCTTACATATGGGGCCAAAGTTAGAAGCAGTTATAAGCTTCTGCCTTATGTCTAACCACTCACTACTATCCCTCTGTAAAACTGTGGACCTTTCAATGGAATGTCGGTCAGAAGTAAGTTTCCTTAAATTTTCTATGTATTCAGTTTTGGCTTGCTCCATTTGAGCCTCTGACATGTCTGGCGCTGTACTGGCTGGCCCATAATCATTTTGTTTATTTGTGTCTCGTAATTTCCTTCTTTTTTTTGTGGGATGCTCTGCGTTATATTTTCTTTTAAGATCTCGTTTTTTTTCTACCTCCTCCACTTTACCACCAGGGTTCTTATCGGTAAAAGCTTTTTGGATTGTTGAAAGTGCAGCTTTAGAGTTAAATGACACTGCTGCAGCGTGACAACGACCCTGGTAACCTCCTTTTAATGCATAATTGGTTCTTTTGCCCCCAATAAATTTAGCTATTACGCTATTGAAGCATTCGACAGTATTGGTGTCTACGTCTTCTATAAGACTTCGCGATTTCGTGGCTACGTTGGACAAAATTGCATTCAATCTAAATACAAATGTCGAATTTTGAATTTTTTTAAACTCCTCATTTACATTATCTTTCTTGTCACAGTAATAACTCTGGCACATTTTGTGATCGCCGTAACTATGTGCCAATGAGTTAATAATGTCATTATGAAGTACGGCTATAGCTACATGCCTAGGGCTTTCGGATTGTTTGTTATATTTTATAGAATTCACGATTGCTTTCCGCATTAACATTATTTTTGAATTTGTTAGGGTTTTCCGATGTGCCAGCATATATTTGGTTTCTGTAGTAAGTCCACGTAACTTTTTGCAAAAATTACGTAAGATATGGTTTCGGCACTCGATTTTTTCGACCGTAACATTGTAGCGTTCGTACGGTTTGGCACTAAGAATTTTAGCGTAGGTAGAAGCATCCCCATCACCTATAATTCTGCCATAAATAATTCCATACATTGAAACCGAAGATTTAAACCCTTCAACTATAATTTCGGTCTCCATTGAGCTTGAGGAACCTTCAAAGTTTTTAAAACATGTATGTTGTTTTGGAGCGATATTTTTTTTTGTGGCTCTGGCACACACCATACAATATTTATTTTTTACACCAAGATAAAGAACTTGGCCAGTTTTTCTGCCAATTATTGCGGCAGTACCCGATAATGACTTGAAATTTGTTCCGTATGACCTCGTACACCATGAGCCATCTACATATACGTCAATGATGGGATAACCGTTTTTTGTTTTTCCTTCTGCGAAAGCTATTTCTTTTTCTTTTGCAGCAGCAGCTGCCAACGATTCGATAGAAGTTTGCTCCCATTTTTCATAAACGTCATTTTGCAATTTTGAATAATATTTTGAAGAAAATGATGGTATGTTCATGGAAGAACATAATTCCTCGAATTGAGAATATCCAATGCCAGAAGCTATAATTCCCGTAGTTGCAGCTATATTTAAATTTACTTGCTGCAGATCCTCGTAATCTTCGGATTGGACCAGACAAGTTTCGTGGCACATATTGCATTGGAATTTAAAAATAGATATAAGCCCTAGACTTTTTTCACTAATTAAACGAAAATTACTCATCTTGCAATCAAATAAATTATTATGCCGCCCTTTTTCTTGCAGCTCTCTCAGAAGGAAATTTATATCAACGATTCGACGTCCTGTAACAGGATGAAAATCATCTTGATTTCTAGCTTCCTCTTCCACAGTAAATACATCACGAATATTTTCCATTCCACTGTAACAATGAATGAAAAATAATTAGGCTTTTGTATAATTATTAAACTTACTTTACACTAGATACAACATGCAGACAGTGATATCACTTTTAGCTTAACTACCTATGTACTAGCCTCCGCCAGTGGTTTCACCCGCATCCAGTGGGAACTACTTCGCCTATACCAAGATAAAAAGTTACCTATAGCCTTCCTCGATAAATAGGATAATATAATATTCTAACAATGAAATAATTTCACAAATCAGTCCAGTAGTTCCTGAGATTAGCGCGTTCAAGCAAACAAAAAAACTCTTCAGCTTTATAGTTTTCCTTACTTTAAAGGGTGCAATTAAACCTTTCTGCCAAACTTTGATGTATTGATCCTTGTTAAAAATAAAAATACACGTATTTTTTCTTTTATAATCACTCATTACTAAAATGTTGAGAAATAGCTTCCGAAAGTTATCCTCAAAACACTACAATTAATGGACACGACGCGTCGCCCGCGCGTGCCGTGCCCCCGCGTCACCCCCGCTCATTCCTCCGTGCCACGAGTGACCGGTCTGCAATGATTTTAAATGGGATAAAAATATATGTTATTAAAAAACTATTTTTTGGTGAAATTGACTTTGGTAGGAAGGTTTAATTGCCCCTGTAGTTGGAAGGAAAATTATGGGATATATACTCATTAAGGAAAATTATGGGAAAGGGAATTTTTTTAATAATACTCACTGAATAAGTACTTACACAAAAGTGGTTTGCACATCAACAGGTACAAGTGTCACAAGAGAGTTGTCGGTGTTATCAACTTCACTTGCACTGGTGCTTGGCATTGCTTCATCGTGTCTGAAATAAAGACCATGATGAGAAAAAATAGACCAAACAATAAGTTTCTTTTTTAGTCGCTAGACAATAGACATGAGCGCCGCGCCGCCGCCCGGTGCGCCGCCGCCGCCACCGATTTCACCGCGCCGCCGCGCCGCCGCGAAAATATTATGCAATATTATATCGGCGCGCCGAGTGAGCGAGAGAGATAGTCATATTGTGTGCGCGGTAGGCATTCGCACACAGACGCATAATCAATTTTACATTGCAGCAGGCGCGGTCCGAAGGGGGGGGGGGTCACAGGGGACATGACCCCCCCCAAAATCTAAGGTCAAGTTGAAAATCTCAAAATCTTGCCAAATACCTAATAAAAGATAATTTTAATATGCCAATGCCAACAAATTTTAATATGCCAATGCCAACAAATTTTTAGTAGTGAGTGACCCCCCCCCCCCAAAATTTCAGGCTGCGACCGCGCCTGCATTGCGGTACACTTAGGTACTTACATTACATTTGTGTTTGTTTTGGAGGCATACATTCCCTTGAACCGTTGTTTCGATGCACTGCAACAAAAAGAACCGCATTACAAAATAAGTACTTAGGTATCTATTGTTATCCAGTTATCCTACTGGAAATATTACTTTCAAATATAGGTAAAATAAAATGTAAAACTGTATCTTCATAAAAATCATGATAATACACACATGGTATTACAAATCGATAGGTGGTAAAACCGGGTAAAAACGGGTAAAAGGTACTACTTACTAGGTACCTACACAGTGCGGCACTTCGGAGGCACACCGCACATGAGTACGTAATTATTATTATACGTTTTCTAAATTCTACTCATGTGGCGGCCGCGGCGCGCGGCGGCACTGGGCAGGCGCGCGGCGCACTTTGTTACAATGCCGCGGCCGCACATGCGTGCTTCGTGCTAAAACCGATACTATTGGACGATCTGCGTGTATCGTCCAATAGTATCGTCTCATAGCGCGAAGCTTCGGATGATAGACGCAGGTGCTGCCGGGCCGTTACTATAATAATAGGTACCTAAAATAAGGAGATAAGAGGCGCATTCTGATTGCCATTTCTTACGGCCCGGCCGCAACTGAGTCTATCGTCCGAAGCTTCGCGCTATGAGACGACGATACTAGACGATACACGCAGATCGTCCAATTGTATCGGTTTTAGCGCGAAGCACTACGCATATGCGGCCGCGGCATAATGCCGACAGATATAATGGACAATTTTCTAAGATGAAGGTAAATATTGAGAATACGATTGAATATTCTACAATTTAGAAAAGATATTGTTGATAAATGCATCCTGAATGAAGTAGGTCTACAGTCTACACAGCGACACATCAAACTATAAGTTCCAGTATAATGCGACCTGGCTTTGCATAATATAAATATTCCTCGTATAATGAGAGATCCGCATAAATTGGTTTTTTAGCTTGATTGGACGCCGGGCGGACGTAAACAAATAAAATAGTAAACAAACTTACCTGGTGTCTTGTCTAACCTTCCGCACTTTATATCCGGCTAAGTTCTTCCTTTTATTTTTATTTCCCATAATTCCGTTCACAAATACAAAGAAACAAAACAAACTGACTTTCCTACACTGCGTTGGAAACGAAAGAATTGTTCGATAAATATTACGCGGGTAGTTCTGAGTAAGCAGTGCTATATTCTGTGGCCGTGCGCTAACAAAACTGACATAGGTCCGTCCTCATCAACGCCTAGCGGGCGACTAAAATGGCGTACGCACGTTACGTAAGCCGCTGCATTTCAATATTCTTCTATCATTTCAATAATTAAACTAAAATGCAAAATGTAACCACATATTATTCTTCTTTATGTTATGAGCTTTTCGTAGATATGATTTTTGAAAGTAAAACTATCATATGCTTCACGTAAAATAAGAAAAATATCACAAAATATTCGAATTTAGCCTCCTCTTCGGAGTTATTTTTGATCGAGCGAAGTTTTCGATATTATGTTTCGAACCACAAATTGTTAAAGTACATTAAGTAAACAACAATGTGTATTTTTTTTGGCTTTTAAAAGTCACTATTTGTTTGTTTATTATTGATTCAAAGTTATGTAAAATTGGGTCTATAGGGCCTTAAAAATTATTTGCGCTCTTCTATGAGCCAGGAACGCTTATCGGGTCTTGCAATCTTAGCGATAGAAAGTCGTATTGCATACGAATTAAATTATGACAAGGCGATAGATTTATTTGCTGAACAAAAAGCTCGAAGAGTAAAATTGTGATTTAAATTCACTTTAATAATATATTTGAATTTTATTTTTATTATGCATATTTATTTTTACTTTAAACACTACCCTGTTAAATATATATATATATATATATCTTACATATTGAGAGCTGAAATTAAATGGATGATAAAGGTGAAAATAAACATAAGTAGGTAGGCGGGGCGGCATTTTTCAGTTTTTGCCCCGCCTAAAAAAAATTGAAGATCCGGGGCTGATAATATTATATTATCGAAAAATATAATTTAAGTGATCAATGATCAGACGATAGACTTACAGTTTTAAACGTTGTCTGATATTATTATTTATTATAGCAAACAGTAAAGAAGGAATGTAAAAATTATTAAATAAAAGAATTACCGCTACATCCCCATATTAACGAAGATATTTACGCAGCCGATGAAGTTATTATATAATATTCAAGGTATTGTGTCTTTGTTTGTCGTGTAACAAAACTACCAATAGCTGTAGCTATTGTACGTTATTGGTAGTTAAGTAAGATATTGTACACATGCGACGATCGCCCTCTTCAGTTTCTTGTTTAAAAATTTTAATGTTGTGACTTGCGGGCGGCCTATATACTAGCAAAAAAAATATGTTATTTTCTTACTTTCACCACCTTAAGAATTTTCTAATATTCTACGAAATTTCCCTTCATACATTTATAAGGATTTTTTACTAGATTTTAAGGCACTCCGTACTTAGGTACGTAGATGTACTTACTTTCTACCCAGTGTTTGCATACTTTACAGTTTACAGTAGGCTTACACATACGTCATTAATAATAATTATTACTCTAATATTCAGCTTTAAGTAACGTAAGGGTTATACAAATTTTATTTACAGCATCTAATATTATGTTATCATCAACAGGGTAACCTTGAGAAAGTTGATTCTAAGTTTAATTTAATTACTTAAATTAATAATATTTGTTGACTGTTCATGATAAAAATAAAAAATATAATAATAGTAATCAACGTAGTTTAAAAATATTAATATAGTAAACATTTTATTCGAAAAAACTTAGTCCGTCCTTTAGTATTAATATAAAAAGTACCCTGTGTATAACATTGATATCGTAAATTGCTACATTGGATAAATCGCTTAGCAGTCAAAAGCAAAACACATATTATTTTTACATCCTATATGAATTATTATCCACAAGAAAGTGAAGAAATTAAAAAGTGGCAACATCGTAGTGTCATTCCTTTCAAATCAATCTAAGAAAAAAGGGATAACACTACGATGTTGCCACTTTTTAATTTCTTCACTTTCTTGATGCACTTTAAACACACAATAATATTGTGTGTATAATATATTATATTCTTTTCTCTTCTAAGGGTTATTATTAATTTATATATAGACATTCTACTTAATTGTTTTACAGTAAAACTTACAAGTAAGTAAAACTTTTACTTACTACGAGTAATATCTTCGGACCTCTGCTAATATGATATCGTAACTTGATTCATCTATAATAATAAATTGTTTTGCCCTTCTACTAAAGTAATAAATGTCACCTGTATAAATATCGAACCACAGTGCATGTATGTGTAAATCGTGTCTTTCTAATCGCTTCTTCAGCATTCCATAAGAAGCGATATTTTGAAGCTGCTGTAAAGTGTTTACCTGAAATTAAATCGTCTTATTAAACTTTGTTGAAAATTAAAATGGATTTTTCATAGAAATTCCATTTTGATAAAACTATTTCTTACTTTTTTGCATACTAATAAAAATATTACATGCAGGTTTTCACTAAGTGATCCATGTGAGTTGTAACTTGTGAGAACCTTTTTCTGATACCAACGTACAACCACAATGTCAACAACACAGAATTAATGTTAGTCTGGAAAATATTTTAAGAATAATAAAGACAACAATAATTTATTAAAAAATAAAAAAAATATAAATTTATAAGTACCTGAGAAAGTTTGTCTTCTATACAAAATTTATTTTCGGGGTCTATGTAGGCGACAAATTTTCGCTGAGGCGTCTCTGCAGTAAATAGCATTGGTTTAGAAAAATCTTGATTAGCAGCAAGAAACTTATCCAAACTTGTTTGCCCATGTGTACACAGCCAAGATTTCAAGGGTGAAATTCTACGCTGTTCCTGTAAAAACGTTTAATTAAATAAAAAAAAGTCATGTTTAACTGCAGCATAGAGCAATATATTGGCTGCAGGCTGCAGCCTCTAAGAAATAGTCGCATTCGTTTCATTTTTCAATGCGCATGTGCAGCTTTGGCGCATGCGCATTGCGCAGCTGTGTTGCGCAGTAATAGAAATTATCATCAATTTCTGTCAGATTTTAGCACATGACACTGACACTGACACTAATTTTTAACTTTGCGCATGCGCAATGCGCATTGCGCATTCAAAAACAAATCGAATAAATGACTATTGAGTATTAGGGTAAATGACTAGTAGATTGGACAGTACCAGTCATTGGACAAAGCACAAAAACACAATATTTATGTTGCTTTAATAAACTGCCTGTTTTTAAAGTAAAAGAACGCCTAATTTTAAAGAAAAACAGGTAGTTTTTAAAGCAATCTTAATAAATATCGTGTTTTTGTGCTCTGTTCAATGACTAGTACTGTCTAATCACTAGTTATGTTCACCCTAGTTTTGCTACAGTTGGTGCGGAACAAACTTTTTTTTTTACTTACTATATTGGATTCTTCAGGACTTTTTAATTTATAAAGCAAGTTCATAGCTTTACAATCGCTATGTCCACATACTATAACATGTTTTATGTCATTTATAATACAGCTTAATTCTAGTCCAGCAGGTTCACAGCTAGTCATTTCATCGACAAAGTGTTCTGAGTGAGGTATCAAATTACCAGCATTTCTTACTGAAACACGCGTTGTAGAAGTTAATATATATATATATATATATATATATATATATATATATATATATATATATATATATATATATATATATATATATATATATATATATATATATATATATATATATATATAAAGGGACTTCACAGTTATCAGGATAGGTCTTTATTGTAAAGTGCTGCTTCAAGAGTCAAGACAATGGCGGGGCGTGGGATAAACGGGCTAAACTCGAATAGTACGAAATGATACCACCTTACAATCTCTCTACTACAATTATTATTGAGTTTCCACTAATAGAGATTATGAAACAACGACAATTATTCGTAATAATTTCCAATTGAAATTATGGCGTCCGCCAAACACGTGAATTGCGAGCGCGATCGACATCGGAATCTTGTTCAAACTACCCTCTCCTTCTCCTTCTTTTTTTATCCACAGACAATCAACGATAGTTTTGACTTTTGCCATATTCGGCCAGTGTCATTATAATTGGCCGCCTATTCAGTGTTTAGCGTTACGTCAGAGCGATCGATAACTCTATTTCATTTGGAAATTACCAATTACAATATTAATCTATCAAAAGATCACATTTAAAGTAAAACTATTTCGGCAGCGCCGTCACGGCCAACCCTGACAGTCGCGCGTCCTCGCGCGTTACCTCATGGTTTACTCTTCAGTACCAGCAAAACAGATATGGCAACTGCTAATACCCGCTCGGGCATTATTCCTGACATATTATGCGAAATAGGTGAAAGCTTTAGCAGGGAAACAAAGAGTGGAGCACTGTGACCCCGTCTTTTTTGAGGCAAATGCTGACTGGACGCACTAGGCCCTTTTGTTTTACGTCATAACTCAAGTCTCTTAGCTCATACGCTCTTTATCTCGTTCTGCAGACCGGGCATACTAGCCCCTTTCATCCAACCACCATTACCAAGACATACCTGTCGTGTAGACCGGGCGTAGCGCCCAGGGCCTTTTATCTAGTAACCAATGTATGGAACAAAACTCCACTGATCCGGGCGCGAAGCCCCCTCAACCTGGAGAAACCAAAACTTAGCTAGCCCAGGCGCGAAGCCACTACAACCACAAGCAACCAAGACTCATCTGGCCCGGGCGCGAAGCCACTACAACCAGGAGAAACCAAGACTCAGCTGGCCCGGGCGCGAAGCCACTACAACCAGGAGAAACCAAAACTCAGCTGGCCCGGGCGCGAAGCCACTACAACCAGGAGTAACCAAAACTCAGCTGGCCCGGGCGCGCAGCCACTTCAACCAGAAAACCAACACTCAACTGGCCCGGGTGCGAAGCCACTTCAACCAGTAAACCAACACTCAACTGGCCCGGGCGCGAAGCCACTTCAACCAGTAAACCAACACTCAACTGGCCCGGGTGCGAAGCCACTTCAACCAGTAAACCAAAACTCAACTGGTCCGGGCGCGAAGCCACTTCAACCAGTATGACAAATAACAAAATGTGGATGGGGCATAGTAGGTTCACCTACAAATACACCTTAAAAACAACACGAGCTGATAATGAATCTCACTTGCTTATTCACCACGGCCTGGTAAGTGCCCTCGTGAATGTTATTATCTGATATCAAGCTAAAGTCTAGACATGCTTCAGACCGCCTGCCCTCCACGAGAGGCTGGCCTGGCCCTCACAGGAAAAAAGAAATGGAACAGCAAAAAAATATGGAAAGGGCGCAAGCGACAAAATGGCTTCCGTCGCGCAATTCAAAAACCACAGATACACTTCATACAAGCCATGGGCAAATCACAGTGTATGCCGAACCAATCTATGCACAAACCTGGAAGCCCAAACCACTGTCCCCTTCCGGCAAAATCAGAACCCCCCTTCTTACAGAGGTCCCTCAGATTGACTACTCTGCGCTACAAAAGTTGACCAACCATGCCACGCCATGGGCAATCCAAAGACAAAGACACGACGAACACCGACAATAAACTTCAACTTCCCAGTCACTGCCGAGAAAAACGGACATCGCCACAGCCAAACCATCAAGGCACCGTGTCGCCTTTACATGTATGCTCGAGACTGGTATAATTCTGTTAACTCTGCTGGTAGCGTTTCATTAACAGTCAAATCTTCCTGACGGATTCCCTCTTTATTAATGACCGCCGTCTCGGCCCAGTTTGTTTCAAATGCATTTCAGAATATGAATGAATCAGATTTTACATGACGTTTCGCGACAATTATACACGTTTTCCTCATTTCTGAACCATGTAACGTTACCTTATCAAAAAATTAACAAGAAACGATACGCAAAGCAACCAAATGTCACATTTTTTTTTAAATCCGTCATGACAGGACTTGAATGGATTTTATGAAGTTAAGTCTCGAACATTGAGCGTTCAAAAGATAAGGCTCGGATTAGCTGTGAACTCGTTTAATTTTTGTTGGTGAAATGCAATTCATAGTTACAAAATGCGTTCATACGTTAAAACCCGGTTCAGTGTGCACTAAGCGCGTTTAAGAATGCAGCTACCCCTAACTTGACCACACTAGAAAACCGTTTTTTTTTTACACAAGCGACCTCAGCTCATGAAGATCAAACGCTCAAGACGAAAACACGATCACTGAAAATTAATATGCTCGATAGATTCCTTTTTACAAAAAAAAATATTGCTTCAGACACACCCCTGCCTGGATCCTCGAAGTTCACCGTCCCCAACACTTTTCAATATCCAAAAAGGCAATGATAAAACCCAAAGTCTCCCAAAATACCCCTCTCCCAATCCTTACAGTTCGTCCCCCACCCAAGCAAAACCAACTTGGCGACAGTTCCGCGTCGTCTTCCCCCCCACCCGGCACACGAAAGACAGGCGCGAGTGTGAAGAGAGAAAGACGATGACCGATTCCTAGGGTCAGTAGCCCTCTTAATTTCTTTGGTGAAATTACACCTTAGGGTAAATTGATAACAATGTGCACTTGAGGGATTTTAATCCCTCTGAATCCACAGATACAAGCCTAGTAGTCAAAACATTCAAATTACAAGCACTTTTAAACGCAGTTCACTTAAGTTCTTTAAATGCATTGCTTAATGCTTTGCTATAACTTTGTAAAACGTAGTTGCTTGAACGAAAAATAGCCTTAGATCAACTCGCTGTCATCAATAGAAGTCGCACGCATTAGGTCGTACATACCGCAGTTACCGCACGCATTTACATTAAGGCGCTCCCCCTACGGAGACATCGTAATTCACCGCATCCAAAGCACCACAAACTCAATTCAAAATTCAAGTTTAAAAATTTGAAAGCTATAATAAAAATACAGCAAAAATGTCTTCAATTTCCTATTTTTGTTCATTACACCCATGATAACAGCCTCCAGAGCAACACCAATCCATCGAACCCGAAGCATACGACAACAAATAGACAATCTCATGAACCACACATTCCACGCTTGAATCCTTTTTTTAGATCAATCTTGAAACAAGACAAGCAGAAGAAAATAGGATCCTTGCGCGGTCCCGGCAACGCGTAAAATGCATGGTCAAGAATTAGAGAATATTCAATTGATTTATTCGTCGTTTCTAAACCTTTAACCTTTTATACTTGACAAACGCCTTGGCGTTTACTAGGTACTTAAGGGTGTGTACCGTAACATTAAAAATAACTTGAGAGGTGTCAACTGTCAAGGGACACCCGAACGGAACGACGCCACTTCTTTATGTTAAAAAAAAAACTGACACATCATATACACTCAAGAAAAATTACTCAAAATCCACCGACGCCCAGAAATACCGACAATGCGTCGTCGTCCATTAAAAAAAAACGCCATCTAGTTGACGCACAGAAACACTTACTATCAACGCCATCCGCCCCAACATGCAGGATGAGGAGGACCTCCGAGTACCTTACCTACTGTACTACCTTACCAACTCTAGGACCCATGCGAAAATCGCTCGTAAGTACTGCATTCTGTCAACTTAAAAAAAAAAAAAGGTAGCATTGGTCTTATTTCTTTCATAATAATGGAATATTCATCGAAATCATAAGTTATCATAAGTTCATCGAAAAACCTCCTAGCAGCCTTCAGAATGACAATCTCAAACCTCCCATGCGTTAAAAACCACTCTACTGCTTATTAAGTTCTACCCAAGTATGCAAAAAAAAAAAAAAAAAAACAACATCGTCCCCACACCAGAACATCCGTCACTTCACCGTCAATTACAGTGTGAAATGTGAATAGAAAACATGACAATTTTTTTTTGACACGGGTCAATAACCGCCACTGCACCGCCCGATTACAATATAATTACGTCATTACGAATATACATGGAAAAAAACTGAGATTGCATAGTACTATAGTATACACTATACTTTTAATAAGTGTTGGTAAAAATAGCACTAGCAATAATAATCAATTATTGTGAAATGTCCATTAGCAATGATTAATCGTACTTGCCAAAAACACGATTGCCAACATTATCGCAAGCAGCAACAGTCCGCGATCACGATAAAAATCTCGTCCGCGCTTCTAGCAAATAGCAAAGCTCAACACTTAGCATGCCGTGACATCAAAGTTATCAGAAAATAGCATTAATTCCCGTTACTACTTTAAATAAATAGGCAAGTCGAACCGTTGTCAAATAAAAATGGAAAGGCCTCACCAGTTTTTGTCGTTATTGTACCTCGCGTCTTGCGCTCGCACATGTGAACTTCCCTCCTCAACGATCGCTCGCTTATGGTTTTGTTCTCAATGTCGTTGGTGCAGATTCTCCTCGGAATTCAGATTGAATTAGCCCGTCGATCCCACTTCTGATAAAGGGACTTCACAGTTATCAGGATAGGTCTTTATTGTAAAGTGCTGCTTCAAGAGTCAAGACAATGGCGGGGCGTGGGATAAACGGGCTAAACTCGAATAGTACGAAATGATACCACCTTACAATCTCTCTACTACAATTATTATTGAGTTTCCACTAATAGAGATTATGAAACAACGACAATTATTCGTAATAATTTCCAATTGAAATTATGGCGTCCGCCAAACACGTGAATTGCGAGCGCGATCGACATCGGAATCTTGTTCAAACTACCCTCTCCTTCTCCTTCTTTTTTTATCCACAGACAATCAACGATAGTTTTGACTTTTGCCATATTCGGCCAGTGTCATTATAATTGGCCGCCATTAAATTGAAATTACCAATTACAATATTAATCTATCAAAAGATCACATTTAAAGTAAAACTATTTCGGCAGCGCCGTCATATATATATATATATATATATATATATATAACTTGATAGACTTCTTGCGTCCAGCCTCAAAAAATCCCATAGTAATATTGCGTCCACCGACTTACCGCGTCCGGTATACGGACGCAAGATTAATTTCACCTCTATTACATAGCTATAGGTATTGGGTATCTATGGTAAAAAAATCAGCGAGACGCAATTTCACCTCCAGAGTCTCTGGACGAGTATAATATAGTTCGCCAATCGTCCGATGGCGGCGCTGCGCCGCCGTATATTTTTTGGGTGTATATTTCCGTACATTTAGCCGATAATGTTGCGTCTACCCCCAAATATGATATGTTGCCACTTCGTGCAGTGCGTGTGGTTAAGAAACGAAAGAAATGCGACGTTGCCGCTCGGGCGCGTTTACCTTGCCGCGTGCGACCATGCATCGTTATTTCATTATGCTCGTGAACTTTGCGGACGCTGTAGTGTCCTGTACGAACGGATGTGAGTTGTGACTAATTTTGCGTTGACTAAATTGTGATGAATATCGTGAATATATCATCCTACTGGAGTATCTAGTCACATTAAAGTTTATATAGCAGTAGTAGAACTCAATTACAAATTTTGCCGCTAAAAAATCTAGAATAAATAGATTATAGTGTTCCTTCGACAAAATTTATGCTACCTACAGGCTACAGCAGGTTTTTTTCTGTGTGATAATTTTATCGAAAATTAAAGTTTTTATTCAAAATTGTATAACCAAATATAAGTAGGTATTTAGTTACTTTGACGTTATTTATGAACAAAATTTATCTGTCAGTATTCAAGCTACCAAATTAGAGCATTAGTTACCTTGACGTTTTTTTAGAACTAGGCGTTGACCATATTATAATTTTACCTCCTTACTAATAAATGCTGTATAAGCTTTGAATAGTTATACAGTGTTTTGTCTTCTTCAATCCAATTAAAAATGTCACTTGTGTGACAGGAACAAAACACTGTATAACTATTCAAAGCTTATACAACGTTTATTAGTAAGGGCCTTTTTGTTTAATTTAGCCCGAAAATTGTTCTAGACGTCTAAGTGTCTAAACACACTATGCCGAAGTTACGCGGCGTAATTTCCGTGGCCAAAATTACGTTCCGTGGCATCCGTCTGATACGACAAACTATAAATTACGCGAAGAACCAAAATTACTCGGCAGAATTTCCGTTGCGGAATACGCGCGTCAGTGTCTCGAGCGCTCAGATGTAAGGTGTAAGGTGTGCGTTAACGCTTTGGAGTTAAGGTTGGATTTGCTATGTTCGGTTTTGATACTTCGCTTCTGCGCTAATATAAATTGACCCGTAATCGTTGAACATAAAAAAACGAACATAACGCCTCCCCCATTTCGAAAATCGGTTAAAATTGTAGCCTTTGTGTTATTCTGATGTATAAGCTATAATCTATATTATTGTATGGTTTTATTAAAATCCGTTCAGTAGTTTTTGCGTGAAAGAGTAACAAACATCCATACATACATATAAGATTATATCTTATGGGTATAACTTTTAATAAAATGAATGTGTTGCTTCTGAAAAAGAGTTTTATTTTGTTAAATTCTTGACAACGAAATCACTTAATATTACACATTATTGAAAAAATCTTACCTGAAAAAGAAACGACATTCAATGTTTATATTTCTATTAGGTAATTTCAATATTCTCTAACACAAAATGTATTCCCAACAATAATTTTCGGTTTTTTTACTGAACACCTCATAAAATCAAAATGCCAGTCATCTAATTATGCTACAGTACTTCTTCTTCTTCTTCTCCATTAAGCCGACACACGACAGACTAAAACTTTGATATTTGCCATGAATTGTGATAAAAGTGCGATGAATTAAAAAAAACAAACATTGAAGAAAACCTATTTTCTTTACATACATACATCCAAAATTCAGACCGCAACGCGACGAGGCGAGGCGAGGCGCGGCGTGGCATAAAGTATGGATTTGACAGATTTCAATTGCGCGAGGCGACGTGCCAATCTGTCAATTCAGTACAAATTTAGAAATGTATCTAAACGTGGCGTTGCGGTCTGAATCAACCCTTAGGGTCGATTCAGACAGCAACGCGACGCGTAGATGCATTTTTAAGGTATGGATTTGACAGATTTGCGTGACGTCTCACGCAATTGAAATCTATCAATTCAGTACAAATTTAGAAATGCATCTGCGCGTCGCGTTGCGGTCTGAAATGACCGTTAGGGTCAATAGGCTACTTGACCTAATTTTTTTCGTCATGCTAATCGCTTCTTAATCATTCATTGTCACAAAATAAACTAATATTTTAATATTTTACACAGTAGAAACCCATAAAAATGTTGATTGAAAAATACGCGACAAGGCGAGGCGAGGCACGGCGTTGCGGTCTGAATCAACCCTGAGTGTTAGTTACTTTGACGTTATTTTAGTACTAGACGTTGACAATAATTAGTACATACTTTTATTGTTTAATTTAGCCTGGAAATTAAGATTTTCATTCAGAATTGTTTTTACCAAATATAAAGTATTAGTAATTACTTTAACGTTATTTTAGTACTAGTCGTTTAAGACTATTACATACTTTTATTGTTTAATTTGGTCTGAAAATTAAAGTTTTCAGCCAGAATAGTTGACCAAATAATAAGATCTTAGCACAGAAACAATCTTAAAATAATATGTCTGTGGGTCTTAGTTACATTTTTGAATAAATTTGTTTATTACATTATTTTTTAATTGTTTTCTTGAACGTATTACGTAACATTAATTAATAATATACGGTAGAGTGTAAATCCTACTTCCTAGTTCCTACTAATCCTACTAATATTATAAATGCGAAAGTTTATATATGTATGTTTGTTACTCTTTCACGCAAAAACTACTGAACTGATTCCGATGAAACTTGGTGAGTGGGTTCCACGGGATCGGGAATCGGGATTCGGGACTTACGCGGGTGAAACTGCGGGGCGCAGCAGTAATTCTTACTTTTTAGGGTTCCGTAGCCAAATGGCAAAAAACGGAACCCTTAGAGATTCGTCATGTCTGTCAGTCTGTCTATCTGTTTGTCTGTCTGCTCCGTGTCCGTCCGTATGTCACGTCACAGCCACTTTTCTCCGAAACCATAAGAGCTATAATATGTACTATTGAAACTTGGTAAGTAGATGTAGTCCGTGAACCGCATATACTTGAACTTGGCTTGACACGCTACCGCGTGTCTAGACTCTAGATAATGTATGTTAAATGTTAATGTAATTACTATAAAAACTAATAACGGAAATTAGTTTCCTTAGCCATATAAATAAATAAAAATGCAACCGCTAAGTAAATAATATAAACAGCATAATAATAATAATTATGTGATAGTACAATAGGTATTGACAAAAGATCCTTATGAGATATTATGACAAGTGGCCTTCGCGCGGCGCCAGAGAGCTCAAAGTCGCTCGCTGCTCGCGTGCGGTCCGTATGTTAATAATAATTATATAGTCACATAAACAGGTGGCATTTGTGAAGATCAAAGCAGAGTAACTTCTGTACTTATACTATTATCTATTCTGTGATAGTGATCAGACCTATCTAAGTAACTAGTTGACCCGGCAAACGTTGTTTTGCCATTTAAAGTATTTCTACTTCATCAGTTGATACAAAATCTTACCCCCTCTTTGTCCCCGAAGAGGGGTGGGTTATTCTTTTGCATGGTCCGTATTCCGTAATACCCTATTGTTAGGTACCTCAATTATAATATGAACTTTGGTGATAATGCCAGTGGAAATAGTGGACGCCGTAAATCAGTAGGTATATTTGAGGACGCGCAATCAATATTAAGTACTCCAGGACGCAATAAGAGCATCAGTATTAATTAGCATATATAAAAAATATACGCTAGGACGTGAAAATGTACATGACGTACCAAGTATACCAGAATAAATGGAGTGTGAATATCCACAATTTCTTATTTTTTGTAAATATAAGATGCACAGGAATATGGCATGTGATAAAGAAGACAACATTCACAGAAACTTTGCCGGTAATGCCAGTGGAAATGGTGGACACCGTAAGTCGGTGTCTTAGCATGGACGTAATAACTATACCGGGATGTATATATATATATATATATATATATATATATATATATATATATATATATATATATATATATATATATATATATATATATTTAATAATTCAAAGTCCAAACGTCGATTGAAGACAAACCCCGCGTTCCACCTGGCGTTGAAAACGATCAAAACGCTGAAAATGCCTCCTATTTTTAGCGTTTTGATCGTTTTCAACGCTAAGTGGAACGTAGGGAAAGTATTGTACGAAGTGTCATATAAAATGTTATAATTTGTTGGATTTTCTTTCTATGTCCAGTTATTTTAATATTGGTTTAGTAACATTTTACGTACCCACAAACATGTCACCGACGCTCGTTTCTGTAAATCTAGTTGGGATCATCCTGCTGTCCATACAAGTATAAAATATTGCTTTAGGCTGTAAGAAGTTTAATCACTTTATTATTAGATCTACCAGAATCTGATGGCAAAAAGTGAGATGTGTATATGAATAAAACCATAAACCTATAATGCATAGACGAACAAAGAGTGCGAGAGAGAAGAAAATCCTTTATGGAATTATAACAAGATGAAAAGAGAGAGGCAGTTTAATGTGAACTGTAACCACTTTTATTTGACAGGTCGTCACAAGTCGACACGCGTTTTTGTGCCCTTTCAGTATTTGAAATTTATTGTTTAAATCGTTTGTTATTTTTAACAAATACTATTATATATAGCAATGCTAACTTGTTCTGTGAGTGATTGCAGTGTAAATCATAGGAATAATCCTGAAAAATATACATTTCACAGGTAATTAATCTTCATGTCCTAATTGCTACGATGTGTTTATTTTTGCTATATTCTGTCTTTAGTTCTGTATTTCAAGTAAAATAATATCAATCCTCCCTTTTACTTTCATATTTTGCGTAACTAAAGGTACTATTGTTCTTAAATTACACAATTTTTGAAGAAAAATTTTTCATAAAATTTTTTTACATATACGCTAGTGCTTGAATCAAATTTATCGATATACTTATCGGTATTTAACAATAACATAAAACCAATCTAAAAATGTAATAGGTGTGTAAGAGTATTATGATATGTATTTAATTTAAGAATAAATAAAATACTAAGTGTGTTGTTTACTTTCAACATTATATTTGCATTTCTAATAATGTAAGGGCTGATTTTTCAGATAGCTTTTACCTGAGTAATAAATAAGTAACTTTATAATGTGTATATTATTTACCCTTATAAGAACCTCATGTCATAACATATCCGACGATTGAAAAATCACCCCAAACGACAATGTGTGTCTTAGATACTTTTCAATCGTCACCTTTTTTTCTGCCAAATAAAATATATGGTACTTAATTTGAAATAGAAAATCTGCCAAAGTTGTATATTATTTATTTCTCATAGAAACTCAGGTAAACTAACTCGAACGCACAATGTATTTTTTGTCCAAAAAATTGGCCATGCCATTTTTATTACTTAATTTTATAGGATTTGTGATTATAAATGCAGGACGAGAGTACCTGACTGCCCAATTCCTATAGAAGAATGCAAATTAGTACTTGAAAAAAAAATCTATGATTTCCAGAAAAAAACATAGAAACAGTTATAGCTCAAAAGTTTGATATTCTTTTAAGAATTTATTAATTGGTCTAAATAGTGTCTTAAAAGCCCTACGATAGCGAAAAACATCCAGGCTTTATTTGTTCAAGATAACGTATTTATGACTGACTTCATAAATTTATGTTTTAATTTTTTTAACGTCATGTGTTTTCATATTTGGATTTGAAACTAAAACTGAAATATTCTTTTTATTGATACTTATAACCCAAAAAAATGGGATCCAAATGAGGCGGGGCATCGGAGTTATTCAATTTTATATAATTTTGGATAGGGTTGTCACCGCATAGTTCACATACTTTAATAATATTTGAAGTAGGTTTTTATATGCTCAAAAAAAAACAAAGTTCAAATGAGTAAAAAATGTTGGTACAGAAATATTCACAACCCTAAAACCATAGTTACCAAGAAAACTTTAGAAGCCTTTAACTTCGGTGCCCTTTATTATTTGAATCTAAATTTTTTTACACGAATTCTTGTACATTTAAGTAGCAATTCTGTAAAATCCAAATAATTAGAAATACGTTCATAATAAATTAAAGAAAAAAAAACATAAATCGTAAGTAAATCTTTAAGCACTTATTTAAGAAATATGTAAATCAGGTTAAATTGTGTGTTTTTTTATTATTGTCGATCAGAATAATCAAGAAGACAAATAAGTAAATATTTAAAAAGTTACGGCAGTTTTTAATTTAAAAAAAAAAATTAAGTGTTTTTTTATTGTTCATAATAAGAAATGAACACATGTAAATTCTAATAAATTACTTACATAACATTTCTGTTCAAGATTTCCAAAAAAAAGGCATGGCCAATTTTTTGGACAAAAAATACACTGTGGAACGGACTATACTATCGATAGTAAAAGATACATCACTAGCACACGCACACATTGACAGATCGAAAATCGTCACGCATTTTCGGGTTGTCAGGTAGTCTATACGTCAGTATATTATAAGTCTATGAATAAAACATTTTCATCCTTTTTTATTCCTTTAGCGGCTTATTTGTGTGAAACATGCAAATATAAAAATTAATCAAAATTGATTAATTTTTGAAATGATGAAGGATATTTTTTTAAAATCCGCTGTCAAATTATCTTAATGTTAATCTTAATCCTTAACCGGTGATTTCACCTGATTTTTGTGAACTAAAAAAAAAACTGACAATGTCATTATGACAGACATTACTTGACACATTGAGGTATAATTACTTTAATCTGTGACTTGACACTTCATTGATTTGAATTTTTATTTTTTGAATGTCAATGAATAAAAATAATAATATTTTAGATTCGTTTGTCCTCGATAATTGTTTTTTATTACGGATAATTGATAAACTTTATAACTGAAACAACCAATATATTCACTACGTAATAAGGTTAGTTTGAACTTACCACTGGATTATCTTTTACTTGTTCGAACTGTTTCACCATACTCGCACGGTCTAAAACTCGGTACCGCATTATTCCACGCAATATTCTGTCCATTTTGTAACGGTAACGAGCAACTATTGACTTAGCAAGATACGGTGTAAAGTCTCAGTACGTCTACGTTCATGCGTAAGGTTGCCTTGTTTTGACATATTCGACCTTCGTTGTCACAGCTTATCATAGGTATATAAGCCCGTTATAATTACTTACATATCGTTTAAGTAAAACCATAAAGTACACTTATTATACATATCAATCGTTTTAAAAATGTATCACAAAATTAATCTTATATTACTGCTTCTACACACGAAGAGCAGTGTTATCATCGACATATTCTGTTAGTCAACAAAATCTTGATGAATTAAACTCTTCTGGGATTAAATCAGTAGTTTAATTGTATTTACATGTATATTTCAGATGAATCCTCCTGGTGATGTTGGTGATGGAATCCAAAAGTCAAATGCTCCTATTTTACCCCCAAATCATTGTTTTATGGAGCCCGAGAAAGTTGTTAAATCTGTAAGTGATATGGCAATTTGGGAGAAGTCCGAGGCGTACATGGAATACACCGGTTTCATTTCTACGTTAAATGAGGCAGTGAAGGGGAAGCCAAATTCGGTAGACTGTAAAGTATCAGAAAGTGTGAAGAATATTGTTGGGATGTTGGAGGAAATCAATAATGTAATTGATGAGTGTCCACCTATATCTCAACCACAGAGGTTCGGTAATACTGCCTTCAAGGATTGGCTGAATAAAATAAAGAATAACTCTAGTCAGTACCTTCAGGAAGCTTTGGATCCAAAATTACATTCAGCTGTACCTGAGATTAAAATATACCTGGAGGAGAGTTTTGGTAATTCCACTAGAATTGACTATGGCACAGGCCATGAAATGTCATTTATTATGTTCCTGTGCTGTCTCTACAAAATAGGTTGTCTCAAAGAGGAGGATAATGTAGCGACAGTAACTTTAATCTTCAATAAATATCTAGAAATTTCTAGAAGATTGCAGCAGACCTACAGAATGGAGCCGGCCGGTAGTCATGGAGTCTGGAGCTTGGACGACTACCAGTTTGTGCCGTTCATCTGGGGCAGCTCGCAGCTGGTCAACCAGCCCCGGATATACCCACCCGTGAAGTTTCTAGAAGACGAAATCGTAGATAAATATGCAGAGGAGTACATGTTTCTGTCCTGCATTAAATACATCAAGGAAGTTAAGAAAGGCCCATTTGCGGAACATTCTAACCAGCTCTGGAGTATCAGCGCAGTAGGTTCTTGGTCAAAAATTAACCAGGGATTGATCAAAATGTACAAAAAGGAAGTTTTGGCTAAATTCCCGGTTATCCAACACGTCTTTTTTGGATCCCTCCTGCCAATTCGTAGATTTTCAATACAAAAGTAAAGTCTGAATAACTTTTGAGTACTTTAACATGTCTGCTAGATACTAACAAACTTTTGCTAGATAGCAGTAGATATTTACTAACGGCCGTTCCCAATATTTGATCTATCTCTTACTTGAGATAGGAATAGATCACATTAGACATTAGCTCCATATATTATATGTCAATTCTATGTCAGCTGCGATCGGTTGTATGTCAAACTAGAGATAGATTGAATATAGGGAACGGCCATAAACCTCCTATTTATTTTACTCAGTATTATTATGAATGTCAACAACTTACTGGTGTGTAAATAAATTATTGTGATATTAATTAAAAAGTGGCTTTAAAATATTGTAGCATAAGATTTTATGCAACAAATTTTAAATTAAATAAGTATAAGCTTGTATAAGTCAATGTGTACAAAAATATTGTAAATAAAATACAAGTGTAACACAATTTTTTTTTACTTCATTCTCTACATCACAGGCATCACATCTATCATCTATGATCTATATTCTATTCTAAATATCACACTTACAACCACACAAGAACAATAAATACTTTTTCCTATACATTAAAAGTTACATAATATAATATTATAAGTTCTTATCCATAAAAAGTTACACACAAACATATGTTACGCAATATGTTATCCATCAATAAAAAGTTACATACCAAAGTTATGCAATAATAATATGTTTAAATCCATCAGTACAATAATTGGGCATGAAGCAATATCAACACTTTATTGCTTCAATGTAATAATTGCCAGGTAACTAACGCACATTGTCCGAATTCTGATCAGAAACAGTTGAATTCCGATTTCCGCCGGACCGCCACCCCGCACATTATCCGAAATATCCTTCCGGCGAGTTCTAGCTCACTCGGCTCAGTACAAAATGTAAGAGACAGCGCGGACGTTCAACTGTTTCTGATCAGAACTGTCGTACAATGTGCGGCCGGGCTTAAACCTATAATGAATTTTTTAAGTAAGTACAGTTGATGACAGATCCAGTGCACCACTTTTGGCCATAAATTACTAAGCAGTAAGGCCCAAGTTTGTAGAGTGTATCTATCAGTGACTTGACTATAGTGTGGTAATTGTAGTTATTGTCAAAATCGAGCCAAATGATTTACATAAACTATAGCCATTTAAGGACAAAGATTTTGAGTATGACAAATATAGACTCAACAAATACACATAACTCATAAGCCATATTGATGCTACCGCCTACCACACCAGAACAGAACAGCACTTAAACCACATACTTAACTTAAAATATTCAGATAAGTCATTCACTAGTGCTCATTTTTGTGTAAGATGGCTTCGTCCTTTGGCTTCAATAGATGATTGTTGACCAAAGTGTAGGCCATGCCAGCTGTGAGGGCCCCCACCGCTATGCCCTGGGCGATAACTCTGAACTGCATGAGGAATACGCTGGTACTCATGGCACCGCGGTTCTTGTATGTGTACATTCCGTAGCCGACGGACGCTGCGAGGCCTGTCAGTCCTGGAAAAAGTAAGGAGTTATTAAGAATTTTTGATTGCAAATCTTGTACCTTAGAGATGGTAACAGTTAAAGCTGTGACGCAAGTAGCGGAATAGTACTGAGTACAGGTTCTCTAGAACATTTTTTTGAAAAGCTAATTTTTGTGAGAAGGTAGCTTCATTGTGATAAGCTAAATCACAAAAAATTTGTTTGATAGTAATCAAGTCAAAAAAATGTTCTAGGGAACCTGTAGGTACTAGAATGTTTAAATGATAAATCTATACAAAAAATATGCTTGTGTGGTAGGAATATTTGTGCCGAGACTCGAGAGTCGAGACGGCTCAATATTCGTGCTGTCGCGACGTTTGCTGCGCACAATAATTTATGTACTTAATTAACTAATAACTATTAGTGCTATTAGCTAAAGTGTCTCGTCGTCTAATTAGCTTGTAAGGCCATTGGACAAATTCGGCAAATAGATTTTAAGACTATTTTTTGCCACGTCGAGGCTTGCATCTTATGCGCTTTTATAATCTTCATATTATGTAATATTATATTTCCATACATTATAGGTAGGTACTTCTCTATGTTATCGTTTTACCGCCACATCCAAAATTAGAAAAGCGCACATAGATTTCGATTTCGAGTTGCGACAACATTTGATAAGCGATGTGTCGCCAGTCGCCACTCGCCATGTCTCGGTCTGGTGGTATTTTTTTATCTTCCGATTATGTGGCATTTTATCTTGTGATGAACTAGGAAATTACTTAGTCGTATCATGTCTTTTCGTAATACTAATTACTAATACATGGGTACCTACTTGCAGCACTGTTGCACAAGAACACTTGTGGATTAATAGGTATTCATTATTGATTTTCTATGTATAAAAGTTTGTCACGAAAGCAATCTCCTGTCATTATGGCGCCACAATGAACGATCAATGGTGCTACAGCTGGCTATACGATCATTCACTAACTTCATTGACGTCACAATGTTATCACTTATCAGTTATACTGATATATCAATTATCATAATATTAGGTACTATATCAATCTATCATTAGTTCTATTTCTAAAATAATAAATACACTAATTACCGATCATCATGAAGGGCGAGTCCTTAGATTTTCGCGCCAAACGCTCAGACTGAGTCTCCTCGTGGTAGCCAAAGTCTGGTCTTCCCTCGGCCATTTTTGTTTATATCTGTAAATTGCGAACGTTCGTCATTTATAATCACTTCTTTTGAATGCACATAATATATTCAAACACCACACAATTGTCTTGAAATCACTACCTCCGGTGCGAAGAGTGAAATCACATGTTCGGTAGGTACACCACTGAGCCATAAGGGTAAAACGTATCAAAGAAACAAATTGACGTGGATTATTTTATTATCAGAAAGTGGAAATATCTGCTACCACACAATATCAAGGTTGTCTGAACTGAGTAACACGTACGAAGGTCACGTGTAAATGGGTATAAAACCTGACTATCAGCTGTACCATTCGAATTTGATTAAGTACATTATATTTTGTAAACTCACTCACTTTTATCACTCGATTAATTTTCAATGATTATTTTTATCACAAATCCTCACTGTCTGAGGTTTGGTTCACGACTGGCGAAAATGTTAGAAGACCGAGGAATGAACGTCGTGGGAAGTCCACCTAACAAATGCGTCATTATTATACGGAAAACCGTTCATTCTGTTGAGTCCATAAGAGCGATATTCGCATGGAGTTTATTATTTCTTGGAATATTGGATAATATCCTTATGGCTTAGGGCTTTCAGAATTTTTAGAACTGTATCTAGTGATGAGGTGTCTAGACTCTGATCTTGTACTAAATTTGGATTAGTGAGGGCATGTTTTTCCCAACTCTAGTAATATTATGTACCTACAGTTTCAACATTTTCTAAACTCTAAAGCATTGCATAACTATTTCACTACCTACAACATATACCTAGGTAAGCAGCGCATCTACAGAATAATTCGGATTCTAGTATAAATTTGCTCTTAATCAAAGCACAATACACGGGCTTTGTTATGTTTTCCCACTGGGCCACTGGTTAATCCTATGAGAGAGTAGTTAGATCATAGAATTTGGTTTTCAATTTCCTTCCACATAAAATGTTGCATTGCATGATAAGCGCAGTTGCTTCTATATAAATCGAACTTATCTTTACTATTGATAGAGCACTTGATAAGACGTAAGGTAGGTAGGTATCTATTTAGGTACACATGACTGAATTCTTTTGAACTTCTACAGAAATAAAGTCCGAAAGGGACTTTTCTTTAATCTATTGTAGGGAAATACCGTAATTCGCATGAAAAACGTCACTTGAATAAAGAAATGCGTACTTACAAAACAGCAGATGAGATAGCTTAGAAGATGATACTAATCTCCCGAGATTCTTCTTTATGGAGTCTTTAGGCTACTGGCTCTTCCAAGAAGTTAGTAATTTATTTGTGAACTTCTTCACGACGTAGTAGTTACCTACTTACATCAGCGCGGCGCGGCGTGGTGTGCAAGAGAACCGAGTGCAACAAATTAATATTTTCCTCCAAACTGTACGATATTGTCTGAGAGTACCTAAGATTTGCACACGGCACAGCATATAAGCATATTTTGTGACTAGGATATACCTACTACCTAATCCTAGTCACAAAATAATATGCTCTATGCTGCAACTTATCTTTTATCGTTTGTTCGACATGGTACTATTACCTAATAAATATTAGCATCCGACCATAGGTAGTATTTTGCACACTGGCTATTATCTTATTTTTGTCATTAACCCATCAACTCCCAAGCGGCATCCGGGTGCCGCATAACAATTGAATATCGATTGTGTCTGCGATCCTCACGATCAAGGCATTAAAAGTTTAAACCTAGCTTCAGTGACTTCCTTCAGACTTATATAAGTTATAAGTATTAAGTACCTATAAGAATCTTTAATTCCTTGCTACTGAAAATAGCAACACAACCATACATTAAATTCGCATTATTGCAGGAGTTCCCAACTAATGGCACAAGCTTTTCTACATGGGTATCTTTTACCAATAACATTTTTAGACGCGTCATGAAAGTAAAATCTTTCATAATGGCGTATACTAACTTACGCTCTTCATAGTTTCTTAACCCAGGACCATAATATTTGTTGTGACCTTCGATCAAATAAGTACAGAAATATTTGATCGAAGGTTGTGACATTGTAGGTACCTAATTTGGTTGAGCTGGGCTTTTTTTTATTGAGGTGTTTTGTACAAAGAAATGCCACATGAATATTATAAGTTTATTTACGTACGGAAATAACAGATGTTCATAAAGCTATTTTATACCTACTTAAAAATATTTTTTTAAAAAATATAACAAAATAGCCTAAAATGGATAAATAAATAAATATTACAAGTGGGAAGTATCACATATTCCTTAGGTGTCATTTAAGGGATACTAATTTCTAGGCTTATATAAGTTTTAAATGAGTAGGCAATGTGAACATAAATTTTTGCATTCATAGTTTCTGATTAGTTTCTTATACAGCAAAATTATTAAATCATACCTATTACCTACCGTATCATTTGCGGGTAGCATAACAATTAACATGTGAAAAAATCATGTCCAATCAAATCATACTGTTACTTTAAAGCCATGTTAAAATATGTTACAAAAGCCGATTTTTTATATGTAAGTGTATAATTTGGTGATATGTTTATTTATACCTTTATGTATTGTCACAGTAAGATAACGCTCCTCCTTTAGCGCTAAAATGTAAAATATAGTGTATGATGAGCTGCAAAAGGAATATAATATATTATTAAACATTTCTAAAATGCTTTTTCAGCATGCAATAAGGTACTGGTATAAAGCTACAAATTAACATTTTCCTGTGCTGGGCACATAGTTAATTTTAGAATAATTTTAAAACTATATTATTTTACATAGGTTTCAATGATTTCTGGTGATCAATAGGCAGTTTCTGCTTCACATACATTTGCAATGAGGGTATCGACGAAACCTCAGTCCTCACAAACCGACAAAAGATATAATTAGACGCTGTTAAGCATTAGTGTATTGTTACATACAGTGCGTGCCATCTAATGTCAACCAGTGGAATCACTCGGGGAACATAGACAACGTGAATCCCCCTCCTCGATACTAGATGGCGTTAGGTGCGCGAGTACATGCGCGAATTTTGTAGAAACATTCCACACTTGTTTACGTGAATAATTGGGTACTTTCTAGAAAGGAAATTCGTCTTCTAACTCGTCGTCGTCGTAGCCGCAGGTAGACGAACCAGTCAATTAGTTCAGTTTGAGCGATCTTCAAAGCGACTTCGGAGTGAAAACAAGTGATCAAAAGTGATACCTACGACTTGGCTACTACCTAGGACAGTGATAGTGCTTAGTGTTTTTGACCTAGTGCTTTGTGTTAGACCTAGTGCTAGTGAATAAAGTCTTCAAGAGAGTCAGCAGGTCTTTCCCTTCAAATCCTTCGAACCCTACCAGGTAACCGGTAACAGTATCATGCCATTCGATTCTCAAAAAATTACGTATTGAGTTATGAATGCAGTCATGTTCTTGAGATCATTTAGAACAATACTATTTTCAAAACTCAACAATTTTTTTTGTGGGTACACAAAACATGCTTAACAGCGACCAATTATGGACACACAATGTTCATCCTTAGGGCCAACGCTAAAACTCGCGCGGACGCATGCTCGCGTGTGTACAAACGAAAAATAGTATGAGCAGCGCAGGAGCGTGCGACGGAGGGCGGGCGCGGGCACGCTCGACGGACGGGCGGGCACACGGCGCGGGCGCACGCTTTTCGCAATCGACGTTGTTTCCGTTGACGTCTTTTTGCCAAATAATAAATTAGTAAATAATACATGGTAATCTACTGGACACAATTGTACACGCTCGAGATAAAAATTATATTAGCAGCGCTCAATCAGATGGGCGCATGCGACGGGTGCCCGCTTAACTTGCACGCGGCGCGCGGCGGTCTTCCGACGCGTGCGCCCGCGCCCGCCTGTGTTTTAGCGTTGGCGCTTAGAGTACACGCTTAAATCACAAAAACAATTTGTTGTAACATAACATATACTAATTTATTAAAGTAAACTTTACATTCAACAACTATAGACTATGCTATTTATAAAGGTTCTAATAGGTGGTTAAAATTGGTTTGATGAAGTGGAATAATTGTACAAAAGTATTAAACTTGACAATGAAAGTAAAACGTAAGTTTTTTACGAGATCTATTAAAGTTTTTTTAAGTTGTTAATTGATTAAAGTCTTTTTAAGGTAGACTTTCGTAGCAAGGGATTCATAGGGATTATTATTTTTGTCATCGTTTAGAACACGGAATATATAACACTAAAGGAAAGGGCAAAGCAAGTAAGTTTCATTGAAACTGGTGTCGCCAAACTCACACAGTAACATTTTACGCACACAAAAGAAATAACCAATTGCAAAGAGCTTTATTTTTTAAATACAATGTCGTAAAAACAAATCCTTTTGAAATAAAGAAGAATTTAAATTTAGCAATACCGGCTCTGACTACCGAGTTCAGTTATTCAACGCTAGATGGCGCTTGACAGCTAAATATGATAAGACTTGAAGTTGTACGCAATTTCACACCTTACGTCAACTAACGTAAGGTTTAAATTCGTACTCGTGCACTTTCTTTTGCATGAGAGTTAAGTTAGGTCCAGCTGGACATAACTATTGCATGCGGGCCACGCCCACATGCCCTTTCCTTTAGTGTTATACGGAATATATATATCCCACAAAAAACATTTTCATGTAAAAATGTTGCCAAGATGAGAACATAATATTATTATAGTTCGTGGTGTCAAAAAGTAGTGAAATCTCATGTAGAGCCAAGTTTCTAACCTTACATACTTAGCCCTAAATCTAAAAACCTTAATTTTACACCAAAGTGCGGCAAAATATTTGATAATAATATAATGTGTCAGCCGAACGAGAAGAATCTAAAAACTCTACACATTAGTCAAAATCGATAGCCTGGCCATTTTTCTTTAGTTAGGGTATATTAAGTTCAAAGCCCTGCCGAATAACAAAATGGCCAAGCCACCGATTTTGACTAATGTGTAGAGTTTTTAGATTCTTCTCGTTCGGCTGACACATTATATTATTATCAAATATTTTGCCGCACTTTGGTGTAAAATTAAGGTTTTTAGATTTAGGGCTAAGTATGTAAGGTTAGAAACTTGGCTCTACATGAGATTTCACTACTTTTTGACACCACGAACTATAATAATATTATGTTCTCATCTTGGCAACATTTTTACATGAAAATGTTTTTTGTGGGATTTCATTTCTTTTTGTAAGTTGGTTTACGTTGTTTTTTTTTAGTTCATTTTTTCTTTCTTTTTTTTGGTGTATTTCTTTTAGGTTTCAGTACCCAGAGGGTAAAAATGGAACCCTATTCCTAGACTTCAGTGTCTGTCAGCTGCCCGTCTGTCTGTCTGTCTATCTGTCTCTTGGAAGTATCTCAAGAACGGTAGTAGCTGGAGAGTTGAAATTTTCATCGATCATGTATTTCAACAAAATAAATTAAATATTTTGCGGGGCTCTCATACAACAAACGTGGTTTTATTTTTTCCTATTGATATTTGATAATAATTAATAAATAATAGATGTCGCTGCTGGTCGTCTACATCGCATAATACTTGTAAATGTACTCTAGTCAATAAGAGATTTCACTGTTAGGTATCTACATCGCACTATTGTTTGACGTGATTATGTTTTAGCCGTTTAACTTTTAGGCACAGGTTTTTTCTTTGAACTAACCGATGTTGTTTACATCCTACAATTAAATATTTGCAAAGAAATGCTGAGACTACGACTATACTTTGAACTTACATATTTTTAAAATGATTTAAGGTCTAGAGTCTGCAAAGTAAAGTTATTAATAATATACTTAAGGAACATACAATTATAATATACAAGCTGTTGCCCGCGAGCCCGCGACTCCGTCCGCGTGGACTTCAGCTTTAAATAGCGCGCGGTAGTACCCGTCATAAAGCAACTTCTATTATAAATTATAATATAATAATATTATATGGTAAGTAGTTCTCGTTGCTACATTACTGCAAATTGCATTTGCATGACAGACATACGACAGACTACAGGTGCTTCCGGGGGACGCTTACTTCAAACTTCAATGTTTACAGACAGACAGAAAACATTTCTTACATATTTTAAACTAGCTGTCCCGGCAAACGTTGTTTTCTCATTTAAAGTATTTCTACTTCATCAGTTGATATAAAATATTACCCCCTCTTTTGTCCCCTAAGAGGTGTGGGGGAAATTTTTTATCAACAGATGTTAAGTTAGAAAACACAGTTAATAATATTATGAAGTAAGTCCAAGAAAAAAGTTTGATACAAAATCTGACCCCCTCTTTGGTCCCCTTAGAAGGGTGGGAGGGTGGAATTTTTATACACCAGATGTTGAGTTGGAAGAAGACAAATATATCTGCGAAAACTGTATGCGAATCGGATCAGTAGTTTTCGTGTTAAAGAAAAAAGTTTGATACAAAATCTGACTCCCTTTTTCGTCCCCTTTGAGGGGTGGGGAGAATTTTTTTTATCACCAGATGTTAAGTTGGAAGAAGACAAATACATCTGTGAAAACCGCATTCAAATCGGATCAGTAGTTTTCGTGTGATAGTGGAACAAACATACAGACAGACAGACAGACAAAAAAACTAACCACATTTTTGGCTTCTATAGCGATATTGTAGTGACACCCCCCGCTTATTATTTTTTTAATGTTATCTTTATTGTACAGAATTTTCATTGCTACAGTTTTATTATATGTATAGATATAGATTTTTGCATAGGGGGTTATTAACAGCTGGGGAGTGGGGTCGAAGTCGAACATCAACTCTATTTCAAATATTATGTGAAACATCAAATTAATCGAAAACAATATATTCATCCTTACCACCTCTTATAGAAACACGCACGTACACGGGTAAGCGATAGTGCGATGTAGAAGACGCGCGGCGGCGGCGCGGCGCCATCTATTATGAATTTTTGGAACTAACTTTATTTGAACTTTACGCATTTTCACCCCCTTACAATTCGCATTTATAAAATTAGTAGGTATAGATGTAATATTATTTAAAAGGAGGTACGGAATGATTCTTTGAATGATGGAAAAATTACCACATAAATTATTACGTTTTTATGAAATTAAGGAGCAATTAACGAGGATGTGCACTCGCAATATTAGAAAAGTTGCAAGTGCTTTGCCAGCCTTTAAGAGGGGATCTGTTATATAAAATTAGGAGACAAATGAGCAAACAGGTCACCTGATGGAAAGTAAGTTCTACCGTCGTCTATAGACACTAACATCAGAAGTGTTGCAAGTGCGTTTTCGGTCTTTTTATGAAGGAATAGGCTAAGGGAATCAGCAGAAGAGAACAGGGATAGGGAATAAAGCTTAGGGTACAGTTGGGCCTCCGCTTAACTCACTCACTAAGCGAAACACAGGGCAAGCGCTGTTTCACACCGGTTTTCTGTGAGAGCGCTGTTTCCCGCTGGTTTTCTGTGAGTCTATGGTCTCTCATGTCTAATACGTATTACAGATTTTTGCATAGGCGTTATTAACAGCTGGGGAGTGGGGTCGAAGTCGAACATCAACTCTTCTTAATACAATATATTTCAAATATTATGTGAAACATCAAATTAATCGAAAATAATATATTTATCCTTACCACCTCTTATAGAAACACGTTTGGGTAAGCGATAGTGCGATGTAGAAGACGCGCGGCTGCGGCGCGGCGCCATCTATTATGAATTTTTGGAACTAACTTTATTTGAACAAATTTACGCATTTTCACCCCCTTACAATTCGCATTTATAATATTAGTATAGATGTAATATTATTTAAAAGGAGGTACGGAATGATTCTTTGAATGATGGAAAAATTACCACATAAATTATTACGTTTTTATGAAATTAAGGGGCAATTAACGAGGATGTGCACTCGCAATATTAGAAAAGTTGCAAGTGCTTTGCCAGCCTTTAAGAGGGGATCTGTTATATAAAATTAGGAGACAAATGAGCAAACAGGTCACCTGATGGAAAGTAAGTTCTACCGTCGTCTATAGACATTAGACACTAACATCAGAAGTGTTGCAAGTGCGTTTTCGGTCTCTTTATGAAGGAATAGGCTAAGGGAATCAGCAGAAGAGAACAGGGATAGATAAGGTTTAGGGTGCAGTTGGGCCTCCACTTAACTCACTCACTAAGCGAAACACAGGGCAAGCGCTGTTTCACGCCGGTTTTCTGTGAGAGCGCTGTTTCACGCCGGTTTTCTATGAGTCTATGGTCTCTCATGTCTAATACGTATTTTTTTGGCACAAGAATTATTTTATACTCTATTTTTAATTTTGTATCTAGCACAAGAAACGGGGGTATCTCATACTAACATCCCCTCTCTATATCAAGGGGATGGGATAGGTTAGGTTGGGTTTGATAATTTTTTTGTTGTTTCTGTACTAATAGTATGTCACATACCAAATTTCAGCTTTCTATGACTTCAGGAAGTACCCTAACAATTTTGATGATCGGTGAGTCAGTCCATTATTGTGGGGTTTTTGGACCCCTATAAAATCTAAAGTATAATAGTAACAATATTCAAACTTTGCGCATTTAATTATTATACTCATGTCATAATATCTTGAAAATTTCAACTATCTGGCATTATTCAAACCAAAGTTACGAGGGTGCAAAAATACGGCGAAACGTTTCGAGAAAAGGTAGGTAGTGCCCGTGCGCGCTTCGCTTGGCTCATCTTGGCGGGGGCACTCCCGTGCCCCCAGATTATATATATTCCGTGGTTTAGAAGCTAAGCTTTTAAAATATAACTTAAAATAAAAATTTAAATTAAATAAATCGAATGTAACCAATGCTAATTGCCATGGTCATGGCCATGGCCATTAAAAGTTTTTTAGGGCGTTTGTGCCACAGATGCCGTCCAGCAGTCAGATTTTTTAATTCTAAAAAGGCATTATAAATAAAAAGTCAGACTGCCAGACGATTACCTAGGGTTAGGTTAGGGTTAGGAATTACCAGATTGACCTAGGGTTGCCATCCGTCCGGATTTCCCCGGATTTCTCTTAGTTTGGGGGGCGTACGGGGAGCGTCCGGTCGGTTTTTGAAGTGTCAGGGTAAAATCTGGACACTTTTGTGAAGAGAACTATTTAGAGTATTTAGTCATGCAGCAATAAACAAAAGATAAAAACTCGCTAAGCATACACGGTTTCTTGTACGGACTTGAGATAATCAGATTTTTAAAAAATAAAAAATTGGCAAGACGTAATCGTAAAATAGTGTCCGGGGAAATAACCATATTTTGGCCAAATGTCCGAGAATTTTATCGTGCCTGACCGGCGATAGCAATTTAGGTGATGGCAACCCTACATTGACCTAATGTAATTTTTACAACTACTACGCTCAACTCAGAGCAAGAAAGAAATGTAAGCTTTATGTTGTGTTACCTACGAGTGGACGTATCAACTGTTGATAAGTCCACTCGTAAGTGACACAACATAAAGCGTTAATTTTCGTTACTGCGAGTTTGAGTATTGGAGTTGAGTAACGTAACATAATTATATTATGGGACATAGATTCATAAGTGGATGGCCGGCTTACGTAATATGGTCGGGTTATCCATTATATCAAACATAAACGTAGCATTGGCATAGCCTGACCAAATAACATAGGCCTGTCGTCTGCCTATACAGTACTCCCAAATTAATAATGCGCATGAAAATCTTCGCTAATTGTCGTACTCATCGTAACACCCGAATCTATGAAACGTGCCCCAAACAATGCACTTGCATTTTGCACCTTGTTTGACAGGAATAGAAGTAAAAATCATTGGTCGTGTTCGTCGGCGTAATTTTTAGCGCATGCGCCGCAAAACCTTTTATTGCCCATGTCCAAAACATGTCATGTCATGGCAACGCCACGAACAAAGTTGTTTACTATAGTTGTATACTTAGTAACCTGTCAAGTTGTACGTTGTCGTTGCCATGATTTTGATGTCTTCCGACGTTCGGGAAATACGACCGTTGCCGAACAATGACGAAAATTTATATTATGCGCATGCACTTTGGAAGCACTGTTTTCTCTGGTGGTACCATAAACCATCGAAGAAATTGCTTCATAGGTAGGTGACGGACCTACGTCATTTGGCTGAGTTACGTCAATTAAATGTTGGGTCCCTACATGGGCGTACCCAGGTAGGGGCAGGAAGGGGGGGGGGGGGGTCTGGAAGGTACATAAAATGCCAATTTTCCTGGCAAGTGTTTAAAACGTGTTACCTATTCAGCGAAAAATGAAGTGTTGGAAACAAAAATATAACTTTTCAGTCAGATAAAATAAAAGTCAATTTCGATGTTTTTTTGTTTCAATATACCAGCGACCACCTTCTCGAAACAGGTATGCTGCCCCCCCCTAGCTGAAATCCTGGGTACGCCCATGGGTCCCTATCTATCAGCTAGGTTTGACATATCGTGACCAAATTACGTATGTCCGTCAATTACTGCCTAAAAATCAATTTCTTGGATAGTACAATAATTATTCTTTGCCGGAACAAAGCATGCTCATTGGTACTGGCTGGGCGCGTTCGAGGACACCTTCTCTAGTTTCTCGAAGTGTTTCCTGGCGTTCCGGATGTTGATGAGCGTCGCCTCCGACGGTATCTTAGGGTCGGACATCTCCACCATGACGTAAGTGTTGCTCGTGAAACCGTCTATGAACGCCGCGAATACGCTGTTCCGCACCTGAAAACATCATACTTAGGTCAATGACCGCTGGTGCCACCTTAAATTGTCCTGACTATAGATGACGCCCACAACTCCGTTACGCCAAAATTCGTTTATGATGAATAGTCTTCTACGTCCTTTCCCGGGACTCAAAGTATCTCCATACCAAATTTTAGCAAAATCGTATCAGCAGTTTGAGCGTGAAGAAGTAAAAACATGGGTAGTAACCTCCATGCTCTGGAACTGCGCGGCGAGCTTGGAGCAGGACAGCTTGAACTGTTTGACGATGTTGGAGACCTTCTCGAAGCGGTGCGCGTCGCGGTGCGCCCGCCGCTGATAGTGCGACACCACCAGGAACGTCGCGCGCTCGAACAGCAGCACCTAAAATATCATAAACCTCTAAGATTACGGTTAAACACGGTCAGTCTGGCATCAGTTCAGTCTTATCAGTCTGAAACTAACGCCAGAATGTTTACCGAAAAGTATATTCAGAGAAGTTGATTCCTAGGCAGACCTTCAAACCCAGTCATCAGATCACGTCTAGTATTGAATTGACATAATGCTGGCTTCTCATGGCACAATATATCACGAGCCGCTTGAGCCGCGCCTTTAAAGTTACCGACTTCAATCGGATCGGACGCGCCTGCTCGAGGCAGCCCGCGCCTCCTCGAGCCACCCCCTTCACACGGCGCGTGGCTCGAGCTGGCGCGGCGCGGCTCGTGATCTAACATGCAGTAAGTTCTCTAAAGTATAAGGATAACATATTGTACAGCTATGTATGCGTATGGTTAAAATGAATATATTAATCACTGTGTCAAATATCAATATAGAAATATGGAAGCAGTACATTTATTTAGTTCTAAGCTAAACAAAAAGATGATAACATCTTACCTCATCAGCATCCACAATGGTAGCAAACTGTTTCAGTGATGACTCTAATGCTTTGACATTGGGTATTAATTTGTACACTATACTCGACCACGCTCTGAAAAGATTAAAAAAATAATCTATAGTAATACAGCTGAAGAGTTTGTTTGTTTGAACTCGCTAATCTCAGGAACTACTGGGCCAATATCAAAAATTCTTTCAGTGTTAGATAACCCATTTATTGAAAAAGGCTATTATATTATTAAGCTAAGATTAATTGCAGCAAAGAAACAAAGGAAAATGTGGAAAAAACGGGATCAATTATTTGAAAGTGCTCCCTCACAAACTACTGGAGCAATTTTTATGTTTTTTGGCACACTGCATGAAGAATAAACCACGTGAAGGGACGTAGGGAATTTCATGTGGAAAAATGTACGGTTTCCGTGAAATTCCTAAATTACGCGGGCGCAGCCGCGCGGAACAACTAGTATAAAATATTTGCAAATACTTGTTTATACAAGGTCAGAACTACAACAAATGTAGATTATTTGTAATTTACATTATTAGAATGGTTTAAATTTTAAAATACAGTTATTTCAACTTTTGTTTTTTTTTAGTTTAATGTGAGCAATAAAGAATCTATCTATCTATTTTTATTAATACTAAAGATGAGCTATTCCAACAAGCTACTTTCAAGGTCAACAAGTATGGAGAGTGATAAGTTTTTTTATTGTGTGAAATTACTGTTGTTCTTAATTTGTGAACTTACTTATAAAGGGTTTCATCCCATATACTAGTTCTAAAGCAGGTACATTCTAGTGGTTTAGAGAGCCGTTTGAGATCCTCCTCCCGAGCCCGGAATATCTCCTCCCTCCGTTCCTCTGACACAAGATCCATTTTGTGCACTAGACAGAATATTCGTGCTTCTGGAGAGTTCTAGAATAGTTCATTTTAAAGATTATACAATATAATATATTGGTGATAATGTTAAATAGTAAACAAATTTTGTGACAGTCATGTAAGTAGTTATTTTTAAACGAGAATCTGACTAGTAACCTTGTTAAATAACTCTGTGACAAGCTAGTTATAAAGTATTATATTAGATATTATAAAGTTTCCTCTTATCAAGTTAAAAATGATTCACATTAAACGAAGCAAGTCTGGGGCCTATATAAATTACAATATTTTCATCTTTGCTATTATATTTTATTATTATTATATATTATTTGCATATAAAAACGGTGTTTAAAGGGACATTAACCCATCAATCCCCAAGCTGCACCCGGCTGTGGCATAACAATTGAAAATCTATTGTCTCTGTAAGTAGATGCTCAAGTTATTAACAATATTTAAACATAGTTTAACCCAGGTTTCAAGTAAACGTGGGCTAAAGAAATAAATGATGACACCCACCTGTAATATAGCTTCTAAACAGGACTGGTAGTAGTGCATGTCCTTCTCCATTTCTCTGCTCTCAACGTCAAATACGTATATGAGCACCTCCACATTCCTGAATATGTTGTCTCTTTGTGATGCAAAGTAATTTTCCATGAAAGCTTCCTGCCCTCCACAGTCCCAGAGATTTAACACCAAATTCCCAAGAAAACGGACATGAGAATGTTCTACATCAACTGTTGAATGAGTAAAGTTTTAGATATTACCCTTATTTGTAACGGAAGCGGAAAATTTTACTCTTGTCAAGTATTTCTAGTATTGGACATCACACAAAATTAATACAGCTAGTAGTATTCTCCAAAAGAATTTATGAGGACTTGTTATAATTTATGGGCAACTTTAACTCACTTGTGGCTCCTAGTCTTCTTGTATCTCTCGCTATATAATTTGCGAATATGATAGACCTCATACTGGTCTTCCCAGACCCACTTTTACCCATCAAGAGGACCTAAAATACAACACGCATATTTAATGACAGGGTATTTCTAAGGAATAATTTAACCTATTAAGTTTGTAACATGCATACCTTTTTCTTCATTTTGGTTATTTATTATTCAATATGCGAAGTAAGCTCAACTAAACTGCGGATTACTGTTAAACAATTTCGGATTTTTAATTTATATATTTTAATGTTCTGAAACACAGGAATGAAATGAATGGTTTGAATTGGATATGATTAAAAAGGTAAGATTAGTTAAAAAAATTGGATAAGGTGAAATATTCTGTTTTATTTTATTGTAAAATCTAAAATCTGAATGACACACAAGTCACAATCACAATAATTTCACAAAGAAACGAACAGAGAAGAAAAATCGTGGTATAATTACCTACCAGAGCGACGACACTGCCACAAGTGGCGAATAGCCGAAACTTTTACTAAAATTTTACTGTCAAGCTCTAGTGAAGCTACGGAAAATTAGAAGATTTGCTAACAAATTCTGAGTATTTTCAAGAATTGAAATGCGGATGTTATAATACATACAAGCAAATATAAAGGCAAATCGAACGATGTAAAATTTTACTATTTTTCTGCCAAAATATTCACATGGCTTTGCTTATTGAAAAACGAAAGAAATGGATAAAAGGCGGTAAAAATATACGTAAGTATTTAAAAAGTTCCATGAGTGTTATACGTAGACTAGTAAAAACACTAAATTTTGTAGATTAAGTATAACCGTAAATTCATTTTTTATGAACACAATATGAACATAACCTATAACCATTGCTTTCTTTCAGTAAACATCCAAACTGGCTTCCATCTTAATTGATATACATACATAGGCACGGCTCATTTAATTGGCATAAAGTTGCATCAAAAGTAAGGATAATTTGGAGAAGTCCTGCCAGGAATTCAACACTGAGGATAGTATTGAACTTGAACCATCTTGTCAAAGTGTTGGTTCTCAAAAGGATGATTCTTCAAGTAAGAAAAAGATTAGTAGTGCAGTCTTTGTGTGTTATTTAAAGAATACATACCTAAATGGTGCTTACACTTATGAGATCCAGACTGAAATTAGTTAAAAATAGTGACAGACAAAAGTTGTGAAGATGGTATCGATCGAATCGCAGAAGGTTGAAATAAAAGCATTTATTTTAGTGAACTTGTTTTATTTTATTAATCCACAAGCGTTTTCAGTAATTAATATAAGGATTTTTGCATAGCTTCATTATTTTATTGCAATATTTATCAAGTTTTTACTTTCTATGCTGATGGATGCTATTAATTACTTTTTCAGATATTTTCTTAGTTAACTAGATAAGCTATAAACATTTTTATTCACTCTTCCATTCTTTGTTTACGGGTAGAAAGTAGAAACCCTTAATATTATATTTAATATTATAAAAATATACTTAATATTATAAATGTGAAAGTGTGTCTGTCTGTTAGCACTTCACGCCCAAACCGCTAAACCAATTTTGCTGAAATTTGGTATGGATTTACTTTGAGCCCCGGGAAAGGACATAGGATACTTTTTATCCCGGGAAAATGTACGGTTCTCGCGCGATAAATGATTTTTGGCGCAATGGAGTTGCGGGCGTCATCTAGTCTTTAACTTTAATATTTCGATCGCGGATTCTTGGAAATCTGTCGTTGTTCTCGCGGCCGCATGTGGCCACTTGGGAGTGTAAGTATTATATCATTTTATAGTGTAAAACATAAAAAAACACTCATAAACTAGCCAGGGTCAAGGAGAATGCGAAGTCAAAGTCACTCACAAGTTACGTCTTTTACTCGCATCGCGGCGCTGCTGTCGAATTACGACGCCCTCTATAGTTTCTGCACGGTCCCTATATAATCTGTGAAAAAAACTATATAAGTGATATAAATTGACATTTGACACTGACAAACTAACAAATGACAATTGTTTTTTTCATTGACTTTTTTTTAAGTTTCAAGAAGAAGTTTCAACTTTCACGATTTGCGTAATGCGTTACATAAAGTTTAGCTTTTTAGGTTATATAATTATTTTTAATGTTATCATAATATAAATTTGTTTTGCTAAGAGCCTGTTTCACCACTTCCTGATAAAGTGCTGGATAGGCTATCCGCTATCCACAACTTTTTTAACAGATTCTCCATACTCCTTCTAAGTCCTACTCGTCAAATGTTGTGGATAGCGATAGCCTATCCCGTATCCGGCACTTACCAGGAAGTGGTGAAACCAACACAGGCCCTAAATATTTAAAATTACAAATTGTTATTGAAAAATTATGATGAAAAATTATAGTAAAATATATTCTAGAATTATTGTCAACGAGCCACGAGGACTTTCAAGTTTCAAGCAGGGCTTCAAATATCGTTAATTTTTCATAACGTTATTGCTTCAAGGGCAAAGATAACGTTATGAAAAATACCCGATATACAAGAAATAACGGTAAAGTTTGATATTAATAACGGTAAATGTTATATTATAACGATATATTTTCGTTGTTACTAGATAACGTTAAAAAAATTACCGTTATCTGGCTACCACTGTACCATTATGAAAATAACGGTACGTAACGATATTTTTTCTGCTATTCGATAACGTTATGAAGCCTTAGTTTCAAGACTTTCAAGCAGGGCTTCAAATATCGTTATTTATTTATAACGTTACTGCTTAGTGCTTCAAGGGCAAAGATAACGTTATGAAAAATACCCGATATACTAGAAATAACGGTAAAAATTGATATTAATAACGGTAAATGTTATATTATAACGATATTTTTTTTGTTAATTTGTTACCAGAAAACGTTAAAAATACCGTTATCTGGCTACCATTATGAAAATAACGGTACGTAACGATATTTTTTCTGTTATTCGATAACGTTATGAAGCCCTGCTTTCAAGCTATGCTGAGGTGTCGTGCATTATAATGTGTTAAATAAAATTATAAAAGACGAAGTACAAGAACTAACATTGTTTGACATTTGAGTATTGACATTTGACAAAATACAAATTATTTTGCTGTCAAAATAGTGCAAAAAAAAAATTAAAAAAACGTGTTAAAATTTTTAGAAAATAAAATGTTTATCAATAAGTGCTGGAAAATAAAATAATATGGCTCGACACAGAAACGTGCGGAACAGGAGTTATTCTGACGATTACGATTATGACGATGTATACGGCCACTCCGTCGAGGAGGACAGCTGTTTATCGCCAAGCGATTCAGCCCAGTGGATGTACGATCGGTCCCGGAATAGTCAAGCGATAGCGAGCTTCTTAGACTCTCGAGATGACATACAAGAAGAAAATGAAGACGACGAAGAAGTACGACCAGCGCTGGAACGGCGAGAATCTATCGATGTCCGCGGACTAAACTTGAGCGAAGATGACGAGACAAAACTCATGTCTTGTCTAGATGAACTCCGAAATGTTTTAGGGGACACAATCCCTGATAATATACTCATTCAAACAGTGATAAAGTACAATTATGATTACAGCAAATCTTTGGACAATTTGTTAAACAATAGTGAGAAATCTCTGCAGAAGACTAAACAAGAACCAATCATACCACCACCCGTTCTAATTGACCCGTCAAAAGCTCCAACCATAACAACAGTTGACACTACTCCAAAAGTTATAGCTACCAGGCTAGAACCAAACAAAGTTCCCACTATCAAGGGATTCAAAATCGAGAGTGAGAGCAACAGTCGCCCACAAACACCTCGAGATCAGTCCCCTGCTGTGGACAGAAACTCGAAAAATGAAGGTGACGATACTAAGGTGCCTAAAGTTAAAGAGAACAAAAGTGACCCGACAATATTGTACAAAAATCAAAGAGGCTTAGACAAGGAACACTTGTATATAGTAATTATAGGTCATGTAGATGCAGGCAAATCTACATTAATGGGACATTTGCTCTGTGAACTGGGAGAAGTGAGCCAGAGAACTTTACATAAGTATGAGCAGGAGAGTAAGAAGATTGGTAAACAAAGTTTCATGTATGCCTGGGTGTTAGATGAAACAGGAGAGGAAAGAGTCAGAGGTATCACCATGGATGTTGGCAAAGCTCAATTCGAAACTAAAACAAAGAAGGTTATTATTTTAGATGCTCCGGGCCATGCTGACTTTATTCCAAACATGATAACTGGGGCCGGACAAGCTGATGTGGCCTTACTCGTTGTCGATGCTACCAGAGGAGAGTTTGAATCTGGATTTGAACTCGGTGGGCAAACTCGTGAGCATGCACTGCTCGTTAGATCTTTAGGTGTTAATCAGTTAGCTGTAGCCGTTAATAAGTTAGACACAACGAATTGGTCTCAAGAAAGATTTGATGAAATAACAAAAAAGCTGAAGATATTCCTAAAACAAGCCGGTTTCAAGGATTCCGATGTTACTTATGTACCATGTTCAGGCTTGACTGGGGAAAATCTAGTGAAGCCTCCTTCTGAAGCAGAACTGATTAAATGGTACAGTGGTCCATGCCTTCTGGATGTAATTGACAAATTTAATGTTCCTCAGCGCCCAATCACCAAGCCTTTACGAATGTCTATCAGTGATATATACAAAGGGACAGGATCTGGTTTCTGTGTGGCCGGTCGTATTGAAAATGGTGTAATCAATAAAGGAGATAAGGTCTTAGTTTGCCCGACGAAAGAACCAGCCGAGATAAGAAACTTAAGCATCAACGAAATGACGTGCATCTCTGCTTTTGCCGGTGATCAAGTCACAGTAACTTTATCAGGTGTGGAGATGCAAAATGTGTCAGTTGGATTTGTTCTGAGCGATCCGATACAACAAGTGCCTGTAACTACAAGATTTGAAGCTAGATTAGTCGTATTTAATGTAAAAGTTCCAATAACAAAAGGTTTCTCTGTACTCATTCACCATCAGTCCCTAGTGGAGGCGGCCAATATTATCAAACTGAAGGCTTTACTAAACAAAAGTACGGGGGAAGTTTTAAAAAAGAAGCCTAGATGCCTCGGTAATAATTCTGTTGCTGTGGTTGATATAGAAGTGTGCAGGCCGATATGTATTGAGAAATACAAAGATGTGAAGGAGCTAGGACGTGTTATGTTGCGTGTTAGTGGAGTTACTATTGCAGCCGGACTTGTTACTGATATATACAATATCTAACTATGTATAATAAGCTATAACTCCACAGTTTCTTTAAAAATATAATTAAAAGAAATTCAATTTTGTTCAAATTTCTATGTCTAAAAAGCTACGGCTGTATAATAATCCTATTATTGCAAGCCAATGTTTATGTTATGTATCTTAAGATATTTTATTATTTTAAGTTATTTATCATTTCAAATTGATTTCAAATACATATTTTACATACCACTTTTTTAAACAATATGTTACTTCGCATATTTTTTACGTTCTGTAATAAAATGTATTTAAATTATGTTATTCAAGTTTCTGATTTCATAGTACAGTACAAGCATAAGAGATTTACTTTGTTACTAAGTTATTCTGATATGATTTATTTGATTGCCATAGCTAAAATACAATATTTTGTATTTTTATCACTGAAGGTGGTCATTGGATATTAATTGGTAACTAATGTCTTATGAAGTAAATAGGGACAAATGACAATGTTGTTGCTTGTGTTAAAATGTTAATAAAGATTATAACACAAAAATGGTATCCTTTCACCTTATCTTCAATTTACACAAGATAATTTTTGTTAATAATATATAAATTATTAACACCAATTCTTTAATAGCAAAAGGTCCGTCCGTCTGTCTGTATGTCTGTCTACCGTCTTTTACCGCTTCACACTTAAAACGCTAAAATGAAAACCGCCGATTTTGATGAAAATTGGTATAGAGATATTTTGCGTTCCGGGAAAGGACATAATATGATAGCATTGTTGCGGAAAAATGTACGGTTCCCGTACGAGTAACGAATTTCGGCTTGACTTTTAAAACCCCTTGACAAATTTAAAAGCAATGCTCCATGTCATAATTTTTATCAAGGCACTATTTAATCTTTTATGTTAGCGCGATAAATGCAATGTGATATTTTGTAGTAGATGTGATGTATAAGTTACGTATCCTTTTCCTTAATCCTCGACAATCCGATGTGGCTCGGAAATGAAAGTGCTTAGTATGACAGATGTGCTGAATTATGAATTTCGACGTTATTATATCCTTAGATTTAATGCGAGTCTCTCTGTAGAGTGGTTGTATTTACTTACAATAAAGTTCTAACAAAGAAATAAATGTCCACATTAAACTTACTTAGGCAAATGAAGATGAAACACCAAGCAATAGGTACCGAATTAGCGTTAATTAATACCTTAGCAATGTTTACTTTTACTCGGAGTTCAAAGGACAAATTGCTGTAGGTAGGTATATTAATATGATAATAAGACCTAGCTCACCTAGCTTGATCGTTTTATCTTTTTTAAAACCCAAAAAAAAAAAATTGTATAATAAACTTCTTATTTATATAGATATAGGTACCTAACGAGCTTTTGCCCGCGGCTTCGCTCGCGTTAAGAACTATTATTATACACAAACTCAGCCCCTATTTGAACCCCTTGGGGTGGGAATTTATCAAAATCCTTTCTTAGCGGATGCCTACGTCATAACATCTACCTGTATGCCAAATTTTAGCCCGATCCGTCCAGTGGTTTGGGCTGTGCGTTGATAGATCACCATGTCAGTCAGTCACCTTTGAGTTTTATAGATATACTAGCTGTTGCTAGTATACCTATAAAACTGTTTGCTGAAAAGTAGAATTTCCAAAAACGCTTAAACACGTAGGTATTTATTCATTTTTAATCAATAGCCCAAAAACAAAGTTTCATGTTTCTAACTCAAGAAATGACGGTCTTTCATTCAAACTTTCAACCCCAATTTCACCTCTTTGGGGGTAGAATTTCCAAAAACGCTTAAATACATATTTATTTATTTTTATTCAGTAGCCCAAAAATAAAGTTTCATATTTCTAAATTAAGAAATGACGGACTTTCATACAAACTTTCAACCCCTATTTCACCCCCTTCGGGTTAAAATTTCCAAAATTCCTTCCTTAGTGGTTGTCTACTTAATAAAAAAACCCTGCTCACCAAATTTCGTGGCTGTAACTTTAACAGTTTTTGCTCTGCGATGATGAATCAGTCAGTCAGTCAGTCAGTCAGTCAATCAGTCAGGACTTGTAATTTTATATATATAATAATAGAAATAGATAATAGATAATAGATAGATAGATATATATATATATATTGCAGCCATGCCCAGAATCATAGATAACACAACCCAGAATTATTGTCTCTTTTATTGTGATGAATAATAGAAGAAAGGTAGTAGGAGTCGTAGGAGTTATCCTCCCCAAGCAAAGCAGAAGACAGCCAAAGAAGCAGTAGGTATAAAATAGTTAAAAAATGTAACGCCTATGTCATAGTATAAGGATTTTACTATGCCCCTCCTTTTACTATGCCTATGTAATAGCTGGACGCGGAGTCGGGCGGGGGCGGGCACAGATTCCAATTTCCTATTAATTTCCCAGCAGGCGCAGTACCTTGTTTGTGTACATTAGACCGCTACGAATGTGAGTTATGTGTTTTATTTCTCCGCTAAATCGAGTAATAACTTACTTTCTGTGAGGACAGGGACAAACATAACTTATTAGTTACTTATTAGTTTATGTTGGTATATTTTACCTTGTTTTTGTGGGTAAATGCAGTCGTTTTATTGACTGTCGTCATGTGACTCTTTGGAGGACATGAATTCACTTTGCTATTGCTGTTAATAAATTACAAACCCCCAAAAAAATCTTAATGCGGCCTTCACATCTTGGCCAATGATGAACCGCTATAATACAAGCGATGTAGAGATTAGAGAGCATGTTTGGACTATTTTACATCTAAAAAATTAAAACCAACTCAATATTTTCGCTATTCAATAAAATTTAAAATATGATGTCACAAAACAAAACTTAGGGACCTCTCCCCCTCCTTGTCACACCATGTCACACTTCGTCGACCCCCTTTAAGAAATTAAAAAGTGGCAACATCATCCCTTTTTCTTAGATTGATTTGAAAGGGATGACACTACGAATAATTACGATGCTGCCACTTTTTAATTTCTTCACTTTTTTGCCAGACTATAGTTTGCAGTTTGTATTAAGTTGGTACAAACTACAAACTAACAGTTAATTTGAGCAGTCATAACGCCTAACGGCAAGCAGTCATTATGAAATGTAACTTAAATATTATGTACATTTAGGTACTCCCAATACGCTCGTTTATCTACAGGGTGAATTACGTTTTGAGATTCAGAAAAACTTATAACTTTTTAAGTAAGTAAGTACTAAGTACACTGAAATGCCCTAGAAAAAGTTGCTATTCAAGATTCATTCTGCAAAGTCTTGAAATGGAATAAATATTCTTGTATAAATAAGTCTCGTTTAATTTTCCCCGCGATTCATTTTGTCAGGTTCTATTTAGCGCTGTGGCCTGTGCCTGTGCGTCCCGACTCCGGCTCAAAATGAGAATATCGAGAGAACCTATGAACCTTTGTGATTGTGAAAGCAAATAGGATAGCGGAATGTAAAATAAAACCCTGCGAATATACATATACTTTCCTCGTTTACTTTGCGAATGCACTGCGATTTTTTTTACTTTATTTACATTTCGATTCAAGCGCATCATTATGGAATACCTACATTAATATTAATATATTTCAATCATTAATGTGTAGTTGGTAAACTTGGTATAGTGGCGATTGGGGGATGAATAACCTCAAAGTCCTGAATCATGTTAACAATGTTTTCCGAGTTCATTTCTCGTTGAAGTTTGTAGGTACCTATTTATAATATTCCTAGTTCCTACTAGGTACGACGTGTATAAAAACAGAGCTGTTTATGACCTATTCCAAGACTACGGAGTACTATTATAATATATTCTGTGCCAAGACCTGCCCTAATACGCGAGCTTTAATTTTTATTCAAACCGTAACCGTTTTTGTAGAGTTGCCACAGGAGCTTATTTATCACTCACGTCGAAAGTAAGACCTTACTCGATTCTGCCATCTATAAAATCGATGCACTCCAAAGTGACCAAACACTCAAAATAATAATAATACTCTCCAGTCCCCACACCGGTTTCGGTGACGGTGGCCGGTTTCATTGAAACCAGGCCAGGTACGCAGGAGTAATTTTATAGTGCCCAGGTGTGTGCGCACTGCGCAGTACCCAAGAGCACTCTCTATTCCTTTGCTCTCATAACCCAGTGGGACGGAAGACCGACACGACTGGCGAGAGATCAGGCGCAGGACCGACTTTTTACATACCCATCCGACGCATGGATCATCTTACTTGTCAGACAATCAAGTGATCAGCCTGCATTATCCTAACCAAACTTGGAAATAACATGTTTCCAACGCGGGAATCGAACCCACGATTCCGAGTCAAGAGCGACGCTCTAGACCACTGGACCACGGAGGCGTCCAAATAAGACACATGTGTGAGATATGGTTAGGTATATCAAATGACGTCTTATGAACGGAGTTTTCACGGAACAAAAACAAAGTTTTAGCTCCGTGGGAGTATTAACCATTTATGAAGCAATTTGGACTATGACTATAGCCATTTAGATTTACGGACGTTTTTAGTACGTCATCTATAATACCTACTTCAGGTGAGTATTTGGAATCCCTCTGATGTTTGGATGCGTCAAAGATGGAGTACGCCTGAATGCCCTGGGCCCTAGGGCGACAAAGGAGGGTGCCTCTTACTTATTCTAGGGGCTTTTGTGATCCTTTATTTATATAAGCTCCATCGTTAGCAACCCCCTCGTAACCCTTTGCAGCCGTCGGCAGTGAAACTTACAACTTAAGGTGGAACGTTCCGGAAGTTACTAGCGCTCAAGGTTTTTAATTTATTTTGATTAAACTACAGAAGATACATATAGACTTTTTTTGTTTGCGAACATTACACCATAGGGTGGTATTTTAGCATTTTTAGCGAACATTGCAAGCATTGAGAGTATCTTCGTGTAGTTTTAAATGATAAAAGTGCTAAAAATTGACACTTTTAGCACTTTTATAATTTTTAAAACTACACTTTTAGCACTTTTATCATTTTTAGACAGACAGACAGACAGACGGACGGACGGACGGACGGACGGACGGACGGACGGACGGACGGACAGACGGACAGACGGATAGACGGACAGACAGACAGACAGACAGACAGACAGACAGACAGACAGACATGACGAATCTATATGGGTTCCTTTTTTTGCCATTTTGGCTACGGAACCCTAAAAATACATACTGATAAGTGATATAGGAGTAAAATGTGGGCAGTGGGTACGGCACGGCTTCTACAAAAAATAATGCTGGACTTTTCTCACGTTTAATGAAAAATAATAATAATATCAAACATCTACAGTGCTGATATTTAAAAATAACTTTCAACCCAGTTCCTAATACCTCAATGTTCATAAATACTTAGAGCTCTTTGCAGGTATTCTGGAAAGTTGGGAAGGACAAACATTAATTAAGTGGGCTAGCGGCTACCCCACGCCGGCCGGTATAATCCACAGCTCAGAACTCGCTAATTTGTGGACAGACCTTTATTTAAACTGCAGATAAAGAAGTTAAGTGTTTTCTGAGTTTTATAACTTTCTTGTAATTTATGCGTATTTGATTTGGTATTAAAATTTCATAAGTACGTAATTACTTTAGGCACATTTCGAATAAAAGAATGTCGTGTGTTAGTTACAATTACAATGTTTGTTGAATAATGAATTGACTAAGTGCGAGTCGGACTCTCGCACGAACGGTTCTTAGGTATTTCCGTACCATTATAAAGCATAAAAGATTTTGCATTTCGAAACATTTACCTAAACAGTTCAAGGACAGTTTATTTACACGGCATTTTCTAATAAACTTAGGCGGACTTGCGCAGATCTGAGTTAAAGTTAACTCTGAGTTAAACATCATTTCATATCTGTCACTCACTTTAAAGAGTGATAGAAATGACATGATGTTTAACTCAGAGTTAACTTTAACTCGGATCTGCGCAAGTGGGCCTAACACATAGATATCAGATTTTATACCTCTGTGGCCTAACACGTATAATAATTGATTAACCATGCCTTAATTATTCTGGACAGCATGCATAATATTATCTTACCTATTCCAAGCTGCACAAAGCAATCAAATTAGCAATATATTGACCAGTATCTGGTGGACGAACTTCAGTTGTATCTATTTACAATATCAATTTAATTGCTGCCATCGAAGTTTCTGGACGCCCGTATTCCGCCGAGCAAACTTACGACAGTTTGCAAAGTCTAATATCGCGTTTCATAGTTGTTATAGTTTTAAATGGCAAAATATGTCTTGCAATTGCTTCATGCTTGTAAAGTCTTTAAAATTATACACGTAACCAATGCAATGTAAACGTTGGCTAGTTTGTACTTTGTAATGATATATTATGGCTTCAGTTTTTGTAGATAATATATTGTTTTGTTCAACGATATTTTTAAAGTTCCGTACCCAAAGGGTAAAAATACCCTATTACCACAGAACATATAATAGCACTCCGTACTATTACTAAGACTTCGATGTCTGTCCGTCTGTCCGACTGTCTGTCTGTCTGTGTGTCTGTCTGTCTGTCTGTATGTCTTGAGGCTATAACTCAAGAACCGCTATAGCTAGACTTTTGAAATTTTCACAGATTGTGTATATCTGTTGCCGCTATAACAACAAATACTAAAAACAAAATAAATTAAATATTTAAAGGTGGCTCCCATACAACAAACTTAATTTTTTTGCTATTTTTTTTCTCGATATCAATAACGGCAAACAATAGGCACTTGAAATATTCAAGAAATACTCAATATCATTAGCACTTTAATAATTTATAATAAAATTTAAATAAGTAAATATTACCCATACAAAAAAACACAATTTTCAGTCTATTTTGCTTCTATTGTGGTACGGAATCCTTTGTGCGCGAGTCTGACTCGCACTTGGCCGATTATTTAATCAATTGTGTATGCAAAGTTAAAAATACACTTCAACTTACATCATCTTAAAGCAGTGAAAAACCTGTCAAATGAAAGTAAAATCCTGAAAAGCATGAACGTTAAATTGCGTAGACACCTAACCGTGAATGTAGTGTTCAAATGAATAAAAGGCACTGTATGTGACCGTATACGGTATACCTAATTTTATCCGCGATTTATTTATCTTAAGTCTTCTATTTTAAAGCGACACCGCCATAAATACTGTCCATATAACTAAGAATAAGCGGTCGAGCTGCACATCCATCGAGGTGGCGAAAAAGATTACAGTTGATGTGACAGAGTTGGCGGTGTTCCAGAGGAACCAGGGCCGGTACATGAGTTTAGGGCCCCCTAAACTGGGCCCGGGGCCTGTTCACAAAGCGCAATTCGGATTTGGAAACTTCACTTCGTGACTTCCAATATCTTTGACCAATGACCAAATCCAAATCGAACAGAAATCGTGAATCTTCCTGCTGGGCTAACTCTACGGGTCAGTTCAAAGTACCGACACCACAATATACAAAACCACCTGAACTTAGACTTGAATTCAATGAATTCAATGGCTTTGATTAATCGCAGGAAACGCAGGGCTGGAAACCAAACGTTCTGTTTTATTTAACAGAAAGAAAAGAATGATAGAGAATATAATAGATTCTTTCGCATTATCGTCTATTTTTGACTTGGACTCGACTTAGCTGGGCTGGGACTTAGCACGGGGCCCTATATGATAAACCGGCCCTGGTAGGACTAGGAACGTTCCTAGTAGGTATTACGTCTCCAAGTCCCGATAATGAAGCTGGCTGGTGATACGCCATTGTAAGTAAGCGATTACCTTTTACCGATGTGTTGTTTTGTTCCTCGGAGAAATGATCTATTAACAGCTGTTTCTTTGCGATTTACTTTTGTTTTCTTGAAATACGGAAGTAACTGAAATATTAAGTTCTTGCATCTATCGAGTAATAAAACTAGTGTTACCTTCTTCGTAATAATTTGTATTTATATTTGCAATTTTTAATCTGCAACGAAAAAAAGTTTGAGGTGTCTGTCTGTCCATTCATGGCATGTAGCATCTAAACGGGTGAAACGATAAAGCTCTATTTTTTTACTTTTATTGATCGAGAGTGTTCTTAGCAATTGTTCATCATCATCAGCCCGCTCAATGTTTGAAGTTTCGGTTAGTCTATTTCAAGAAAGGTTCAAGAAAGGCAACTTCCGGTGTTTTTATTTTAATTTAACATTAAAGATCAAAAGAAAAGAGTTTTTATATTTACAATTAAACTGTGCAATCGAAACTTGTGAAAAATGTGCCACGAAATTAGTTTTTCGCTCTGAATGATATACGCTGGAACGGTTGTTGGGGAGCGCCTAAAAATAATTGGCTGCAATAAATTACGTGATCGGGATTTGATATGGCGCATTATCATTTCACCGAACAGCCAGCGGCCTTGTCGATATTTATTATACCTTTTATTACGTACTAGCTGAATCGTGGCTTTGCCTTCGTAAGCATAATCTAAATTGTGCAAATATAATAAAAAAATAAATTGTGCAAAATATAATGAAAAAGAGCAGGGAATATTGATCTCGTTAGATCAAAGCGACTAGCGAAAATTCTGAGAGAGTGAGATATTAGTAGAAATTCTGCTATAGGTGTCGCTCTCTCTTTCGCTATCTTGATATTCTTTGAGAGTTCATTTTTAGGGTTCCGTACCCAAAGGGTAAAAACGGGACCCTATTACTAAGACTTCGATGTCTGTCCGTCTGTCCGTCCGTCTGTCCGTCTGTCTGTCTCCAGGCTGTAACGGTAATAGCTAGAGAGTTGAAATTTTCACAAATCACAGATTGTTTAAATCTGTTGCCGCTATAACAACAAATACTAAAAACAAAATAAAAAAAATATTTAAAGGGGGCTCCCCTGTATTTTTTAGCCTCTCTTGACTTTTGCTCTATACGTCTTATTAATAATGGCAACAGGTAGGTACTTGAATTTTCCACAAAATCCTTAGTTATACTTGTAATTTAATATTTTATAATAATATTAAAAATTAAAATAAAATAAAAATTAAGGGGGGCTCCCATACAAAAAACACAATTTTTGGTCTAATTTTGTTCTATATTGGTATGGAACCCTTCGTGCGCGAGTCCAACTCGCACTTGGCCGATTTTTTAACGACGAGTCACGAGACTAACGTTCCTGTCAGAGAGCTCCTCTACGCTAGAGCTGGCTAGAGGTTTTTGTCGAGTGTAAAATGACCGTACAATCACTACTAGTAGACTACTACCTATATAAAATGACTTATGGCTCTGTGCTTATGACATGTATGTGGGCAGGATGGCAATTTTTGACAGCAGATTTTCAAAAAATATCCTTGATCATTGGATACATTTTTATAATTTGCATGATTCACACACAAAATAGGCCGCTAAAGGAATAAAAAAGGATAAAAATGTTTTATTCCTAATACACCGGTATTGCTAGAGTCAATTTATTTTCTCACTTTTTGCCATCAGATTCTGGTAGACCTATAGATTGTAGGATACCTAAGTACTAAGCAGGTTGTCAAAGCAGGCTTAGTTCCAATTAAGTTAAATTAATTGCCACAATAATTATTGTTGATCTTTAATTACTGCCTGCATGGAATTGATCGAAGGCCTATCGAATCCCAGTGTTAATTATGTTGACAGTAAGCTACGGCAGCCATGGCGGCCCGATCCCTTATGATTAATTAATATCACGACACGTGAGACACCAAACTAATATTGATAGACCTAGGATTAGACAGAAGACTATGTCTACTACTAGTATATAATATGTACAATTATACTATGTGTATTAATATCATATTATTATTTTATTAGTCAAGAGATATTGCATGTGGAGACTCGAGGTATATAAAGCGCGGTAGTAGATAGTATTTAGTAATCACTAATCACTAATCACCGTGTAGTCACCAAAACATTCCAAGCAGTTGTTTTAGGGCCATTTTGACATTTTAGGGGTGAAAACGTGTATTAAACCATTATTAAACTATAATGTAACTTTAATGTCAAGTATACTTTATAAATTTTTAATTTATAATAATAATATTCTAAGGCATCCATTATACGCTCATGCAAGCGTCAGTCAATTCCGTCAATCATGAATTATGTTTGACTGATTGACTGATGGACTGACGAATGTATTCAGATTTTCGTCAATCACCGTCAGTCACGCTCTTACACGGTAGGTTACCCATCAGTCACAGTCATGACTGTGGTAAAACTGACAGCAAAACCTACCGTCTAACTAATGGATGCCTAAGATTTTTTAAATGTAAGTACATACTAGATTTCTTGGTCGATTTTGGCGATATACACATATAATATATTTTGAAAGTGCATAGAACTGTAGAGTAATAAATAGGTATAACACGAGCGGGCTTTAATCAGGCGTGGGCTGCGGAAATGTTGGTGAAAAATTATAAGACTGAAGACTCCCCCGCATCGGCTAATGGTATTGTGTCAGAATGACACGAGTCGCGCCGCGCGTCTCTACAAATTTCGTCATAATAAATTGTTAGCTCATTACAGGCCATTCATTTACTTTTAAATTAGGAACATTTAACGTTCGATGTTGAAAAGTTTGAAACGTGTTCTATTGATTACCTAGGCGCCATCTTAGCGCCCGCGCCATATTTATAAAATATGGTCTCGTTCTAAATATAGTGCGTCAAGCATGCGTCAAGAAAGTGAAGAAATTTAAAAGTGGCAACATCGTAGTGTCATCCCTTTCAAATCAATCTAAAAAAAGGGATGACACTACAATGTTGCCACTTTTAATTTCTTCACTTTCTCGACGCACTTTAAAAAATTTAAAAGTTTTAGTTAGATCTGGTTAGGTTCTCGAGTACAATTATTCTAACACTGAAATAAAAAATCTCTAATTATAGTGTAGATCTGCGGTAGAGATTAAAGAGTACTTACAGTATTAACTGTAATAGACAACTTAAGTTCAACCATAAGGTGAGTAAATAAACAATTATTAAAACATAAACATTAATTGTTATTTAACGTCCGCAAATCAAATGAGTAGTATTATAATTTTAAATTTTGCTCGCTTTCGTCTTTACGGATGGTCTGATAGTTGATACGTTTTTGTGCGCCATGTTTTTGTGGACGACGTCGAATGACGTCGAATATGAGATTCCAATTAAATTTTTTGCAACCGACCGGTAAACGTTTGTCCGAGATGTCATTTTATGTGATCACTGATCAGTGGTAATAACACCATAAGGCTTGATGTTCATTACAGCCTTCTTTCATATTAATATGGGAAAACATAAAATTACAATAATTAGGTCGATGTTTATTTTCATAGTTGTAGGTGAGTTTTTCATATTAAATCTATGGTTGTAGGGTTTTACTCAGATACTTTTATAAGTTCAATTTATTGAGTTTTTTTATTATATTTTTTTGTACACTAAAACCTCAATAAATTGAACAGAAACTAAAATAAGTAATATCTTGAAAAGCTTAATTCCTGTTAAAAAATAATAACTAACTTACAAATAGAGTACCTACCCTAGCCACTTATTGCATAATCTAAATCACAAATATAATATCTAGCAAAGCTCAGAATAAAAATAAGTAATAGCTAAAAAAATTACTAAAAACACGCTTTTTATATAAAGGGTTACAAACAAACATACAAACATACAAATTGAAAAATGGAATAATTATATCAAATTAATGTATTGTCATCGGTCCTCGATAAATCTACAAAGTTTGAACGAAATCTGGCCGTTTAAAGTGGGTCAAAATCGCGCCCAAAGAAGTCGGTTACAAACATGTTACAAACAAATATACTGGTGAAGCTAATAAAAAGCGTATAAAATGGAATAATTATATCAAATTAGTGTATTGTCATCGGTCCTCAATAAATCTACAAAGTTTGAACAAAATCTGGCCGTTTAAAGTGGGTCAAAATCGCGCCCAAAGTAGTCGGTTACAAACATGTTACAAACAAATATACAGGTGAAGCTAATAAAAAGCGTATATAAACAAAATTGTAGGGTTCAAAAAGTGTCGCTCTTCAGCGATTTTTAGAAGGAAAAATTTTCATGACTTTCACGACGACCTTGCACTATTTTGCCGGTGGGCGTAAATTTCAAAATGATATTTTTACTTCACGCGGGTCACTGGTAAAGTCCCAGGCTCCCAGCGCGGCGCGGCGGACCACATGCGGCCCGCGGTACAGTTGAACTAGGCTAGGGGCTACCGGCTAACTTACCCAAGATTAAACAAGTTCATTTTATTACAAAAAAATACAAACAAATTTTGAAAAGATTTTGGGGACTCTTAGGAAAGGTAACTTACGTCTTATGCCCCGTATAGTTGATACGGCAGATACGGTAGCTATACGCCCTTCTCACAATTTAAAATGTGTGTACATGCCTTAAGAGAATAAAAACTAGTCGTATTGCACTCTGAATTCAAGTCCGTGGTTCAGATTGTAGCGATGAATTCACACTTGGTTATTGGTTATATATCGGTAATCGCTCGCTGGGGACCGGTTCAGAAATGTCTGCTTTAAGCTTTACTTAATAAATCAGTGTATTATCCTCTAGGTCAGGGGTCCCCAAAACTTATTTGGTCTACTGCCCACTTTGAGAACAAATTATGTTTTAGCGCCCCCCAATTGTTTCAATTTAAAATGCATCCAGATTCCAGATGAAATGAAATTACAATTCACCCGCCAAGCCTCTACACAACGCCCCCATTTTTTTCTGGGTCCCACATCGCCCTCTTTATATCTTCAGCGCCCACAAGGGGGCGTTATCGCCCACTTTGGGAAAAGCTGCTCTAGGTCCTAATTCTTATAGACTCTAAGATTTCTCATGAACATGATCTGAAGTGAAATAATATTTATAAATTACGAGTTGACACTCGGAACTACGTTGCGCCAAAATTCGTTTGTCATGAGGGATAGAAATTTTTTCGTAAAAAAAGTATCACGTGTCCCGGGGTTCAAAGTATCTGCATACCAAATTTCAGCAAAATCGGTTCAGCGATTTGGGTGTCAAGAGGTAATAGACAGACAGACTTCCCACTTCCGCATTTATAATATTGAAGACTGAAACTCATTATTCTCCCTAGACTCTATCTGATTAAACCAACTACAGGGTGTAATAAAACTAAGTGACAATACTTTAGGGTGTGTATGTGTTCCTTGTAGAATGTAGAGAGTTTACTGTGAAAGTGTCAGGGCTGAAAGATCATTTTTTTCACTTTTGTATGGGGAAACTCGTGACGCTCGGGCCCTTGCCCATACAAAAGTGAAAAAAATAGATCTTTCAGCGCTGCTACTTTCACAGTGAACTCTCTACCAGGAACACGTACACACCCTAAAGTATTATCACATATTTTTTACACCCTGTATAAATAAATAAATATATCGGTTGGTACTTGGTAGTCAATGACTTCTTGTCCTTGAACTGATCCCAAGCTCGGAGGTAAGGTGCAAATCCTCGCGCTCTCACATATCCACGCAAAAACTAATTAAATGGATCCAAATTAGTTTTTTCCCAAACACCGTCTTAATTTAGCCGGTTATCACACTGCAACACTTGTGAGCAAAGACTTCGAGATTTCAAAGAAATATTGTATGCTTTGTATTTGAAGTGTTTGGCTTAGATACTTACAAAAATAAGTACTGATAGAAACTTGCCTAATTGTCCATGTTCATATGCGGGTCATGATTACATAGTACTTAAGTAATACGTTTAATGGAATCAAAATCACCTACTTAATCAGAATTTCCATTACGTCATAAAATCTTACCTGAAACTAAAATACCTGAAACTAAAATAAATTCAATATAAAGCTAAAAACGTTTTAAAACATAGCCCGACACTTCTGTTTTAAATAATTTTGTCAGAGAATATTATTTTGCCGTTTGATAGGAAACATATTAGATCGAACAAGGAATAAAGTTGATATAAGTAGTAATAATTATTGTTGCATTATGAGAATTATAGGCGTGCTGAATTCTACATAATGTTTTTTCGTGCGATTTTAGAACCAAGTGTAATAAACTAATAAGTAATAACAAATAAATAATATCGTCTTCAGTGGGATGCGGTTCGGTGCATAAAATATATCGGTTGGGTGTAAGGAGGTGATATATCGAAATCAGTTTGGCGCCAGATCGAAGATAATTGAAAAAAAAGAAAAGCAAAAACAGACCGACAGACACTATTTAAAGCTGTGGGATCGCCAATAAAAACACGCCACACATTGCTGACTTCTCGGGAACTCAATTGAATGACTCAATGAAAATATTAACTGACGGAAATCTATAATCTTATGGCTCGTAGGCGCCTTACGATCTGAGAAAGGCCTTATAATAATATCATCTGAGATATGATATAAGCCCTTTCTTTGATACTAAGGCCTCAGATATAATATGTACAATATATATATATATTGTATTGGACTCAGAAATTGGGGAAACTTTAGAAAATATAAGCGATGATGATGCATGATCGCAGCCTTCCACCCTTCATCATCATGGGTGATCCATTGAGCGTCCTCACAAATTCAGTCATCTTTGGTAAAATCGTAGAAATCGACAAAACCTATAGCAATATTGATAGTATTTAGTCTAGGTGCAGTTCAAGAGCTCATAGAACTATTAATACGTCCTTCTACTCTGCCCACATTATAAATTATCTTGCCAATATTATAATGTGCGATGAATGAACGCAACGCGGCTGAATCATCATTTGGGATTTAATTTTCGAACCTGTTTGATCCATAATAAAATATCTCGAGATCTCTGTATCGATACGAGCGCATTTTTAAGCGTACGACTCACCTTCAAGATATTGGTGCAAAAATGCAAAAAAGAAACATCAAACAGTGCCGACGGTGATCAATGATTCATTAGACATTTATTTAAATTGATATACGAAATGGGCGGATACAGACTGATGACGTCACATATCACATCCGAATTACTTTTTAGGGTTCCGTACTCAAAGGGTATTTTTACCCTTTGAGGACCCTATTACTAAGACTTCGTTGTCTGACCGTCTGTCTGTCTCCAAGCTGTAACTCAAGAACGGTAATAGCTAGAGAGTTGAAATTTTCACAGATTGTGTATATCTGTTGCCGCTATAACAAGAAATACTAAAAACAAAATATAATTAATATTTAAGGGGGGCTCCCAAGTCCCATACAACAAACGTGATTTTTTTGGCCTTTTTTGCTCTATATCAATAATAGCAACAGGTAGGTACTTGATTTCTTCACACAATCCTTAGTCTTATGTTAAGTTTAATATTTATTAATAATATTAATATAAAATAAAAAAATATATATATACAAAATCCTATACAAAAAATTTTACCGTAACTTTTCTCTATGTGCGCGAGTCCGACTCGCACTTGGCCGATTATTTCATTAAAATATTATGCTCAGAGAGTCATAACTACTCGCAACCTAAGCATCCGTGTTCGTGAAATTTTTAGTTCTTCTCGATCCAGGATCTCGGTGCGAAATCTTAATTTCTTTACTCAGCCCCCTCGAGTTCCGCTATGGCCGAGTTTCCTAATTTTGGAAGTCGGTTAAAATAACACATGCTTAGAAATTTTATATCGATACGAGCTATATCGAAACAATAAATATCACGCAAAAGTATCGATAAAATAATATCCATACTAATATAAATGCGAAAATATGTCTGTCTGTCTTTTACATCTTCACGCTTAAACTGCTGAACTTGCTGAAATTCGGTATGGAGACTTTGAGTCTCGCGAAAAGACATCTAAATCTATTTAGGTCTAAAAATCACGAAAATCGTGTGACTTACTTTATGGATGGGCCCCAACTTGCTTGCCTACTGATTGCGATTCCATATTCAGTCAGGGCTAAAATTGAATAATAGACAATTAGGCCCAATATGGGTTCCCAAATGTCAGTTGGAATGTTGGACCAACTGTCTTGTTCCCAGAGTGGCACAGAGCTAAAGAGGAAACGTCACTTAATGTCCCCGATTGATGACTGATTGGTTCGAGTAGTTCGGTTACTGAGATTAATAAAGATGAGATTCTACTCTTTTTGTGCTTTTGTTTTGGTATGTCGAGAAGAGAATGCATGGAAATATTTACAGAGTGTAACAAAACAAAGAGATAACACCTTAGGGTGTATGTACGTGTTCCTTATACAGTGTGTACCTCATACAGTGTGTAACAAAAATTAGTGATTAATGATAATACTTTAGGGTGTGTACGTGTTCCTTATATAGAGTTTATTCATTATTGTGAAAGTAGCAGCGCTGAAAGACCAACATTTATTTTGTATGGGCAAGCGCCCCCGCGTCGCGATTTTCCCCATATAAAAGTGAAAAAAAAATTTGGTCTTTCAGCGCTGCACTTTCACAGTAAACTCTCATAAGGAACACGTACACACCCTTTAGGGTGTACGTGTTCCTTATAGACTTATAGACTCTATACAGGGTGTAACAAAACTAAGTGATAATAGGTACTTATTTTTGTTACACCCTGCTATACTCTATGCAGTATACAGCCTGTATAGAGTCCAGAAGTAGAAACGCTGAAAAAGAATTTTTGTTTGTGATTTGTATGGGCAAGCGCCCTAACGAGTAGCGACCAGCGCGAGCGTCATGCATTTGCCCATACAAAAATAAACAAAAAGTTACTCTTTTAGCGTTGCTACTTTCACAGTAAACTCACAACAGAGGAGTGGGGACTCATACTAACCCTAAAGTGTTATCGCTTTGTTCTGTTTACTTTTTTCCGGTATAAAAAGTATCATAATATTATGTCCTTTCCTGGGACTCAGTATCTACATAACAAATTTCAGAAAAATCGGTTCAGTGCAGGTTGGGCAGGAAGAGGTAACGGACAGACATAATATATTCAATATTCATACATATTATAGACATATTAGTATTGATATACGATATAAAAATTGCTTCCTTGTTGTTATCTTCAAGATTAAAACGAGTGGTACTCTAATCACAATTGTCTTATCGATATCAACACTCATCTGCATTAATTTTCCTTCGTTCATCTGGAAACTCATTTTAAACCCGTAGCCCGTAGGCTTTAATAGAAAGTAACGAATTAAAACAATAAACGAGTAGGTGTGGGCACACGATAAGTTTTACACAGTAGAACCACCTCGATCAACATAGTGTCGAGTTATCCGCGCGTGCGATTTAATACTGCATTATTTTTAATAACCGACTTCCAAAAAGGAGCAGTTATTTCTTTAACTTTCACAATATATATTTTTAAAGTCTTCCGTAGAAGCACCACAGAGTCTCACAGGCTACAGACATACAATTTACGGCAAATTACACTTTGTAAATAATGATTTTATTAAAATTTTGTTTTTGTAGTGGTATTACCAATTTACAACAAAACTTTTTGAAAGCATAGGAAATCAAAGTATGCGCGTGACTCACTCGGGAGTTCGACGGTCGTATTATAATACTGTATATTATTAATACTGTGGTGTAGGTGTAGGTGGGTGCAATCTCGGCTCATCAGCTCGTCTCCGGAAGTGACCTCTCACCCGGTATCAGTCGGTTCATCGAATCATATTGTATGGTTACAGTATATTATATTATCCTGGTTCATGAGTCAGTGTAGGTACCCCAGAAAGATAATATACCTAGCGGAATAGAGCAACAATCTCGAGCTGTCAAACGAAACCGAAATTGGTTTTCATCTCTGTGAAAAATATGTGTACGTATACACTTACACAAGCATGATTGAACATGAATTCTATGAGATTAAATTGTCAACTGAGTGCTGTCATGTATCACACGTCTCTTTTTACCACGCAGCGTTACTGATAGTGACATCTCGCTTGCTCAGGCCTTTATTTCTTTATCCCGCTAGGATATATTATAATGGTGTACGTGTACCCAGTGCCCTAGGTACCATACATTTTTACGGGATAGAAAGTATCCTATGACCTTTCCCGGGACTCAAAGTATCTCCATACCAAATTTCAGTAAAATGGGTTCAGCGGTTTGTGCGTAAAAAGGTAACAGACAGACAGACAGACACACTTTCGCATTTATAATATTAGTATGGAAGTATGGATATGGATAGTAAAATTCGCCGGTCTGTCTGTTACCTCTTCATGCCCAAAACGCTGAACCGATTCTGCTGGGTATGGTGGTTGGGACATAGGATGCTTTTTACTCCGGAAAAATGTACGTTTCACGCGCGATAAACGAATTTTGGCGCAACGGAGTTGCGGGAGTCGTCTAGTAAAAGATATATAATTATATATATACTAGCGACCCGCCCCGGCTTCGCACGGGTGCAATGCTGATACTAAATACACTACAGAAAAACTGTGAACGTTGTATATAAAAATATAGCGGCCCGCTCCGGTTTCGCACGGGTATAAAATAGCCTACGTGATTAAAATCGATTCAGTAATTTTGATAAATTGCAATCCATAAATTATGGTTTTATTTAATCTAATCTTATCTCACCTTATGTAGGTACTTATAATTACTATAAGTGCGATTTAAAAATTAACCTTAGAATAGAATATAATTTATATTTTAAAACTACTATCAAACAATTATTTATCGTAACTTACTTATAATAATTACTGATACGTTGTCGCGCTGAAAAGCACGTTTTTATCGGCCATTCTACGAAGTGGCCAAAATCCTGTTCGCTTTATTTATCTCCTTTTTAAACATAGTCACATTTTAACAAAAGTGTGTATTTTGCTTTATTTTTAGTTTCCTATCACCACATGATTCAACTAATATCCAATCCCTCTTATTTATTAAAAAATTGCGCTTTTCCTGTAGACAAAATCACGTCCTGTCGACTGTTCGCGGCATAGGCTGCCAGATTCTGATATCTTTTAAAAATACTCTCCTATGTTTGAAGTATTTAATGTGAATCTGTCATATTACAAATATAATAAAGTAAATTTTTATGTAATTAAAAAAAAAAAAACTAATGTCATTATTACAAGTTACAAAACATTCTACAGTGTTCGTAAAAAACTAATCACACCTGTAGACAAACATAAAAATACTGATATTTTTATAAATATTTACAACAACAACACTGTTTTGTGTTGCTAGCAATCACTGGAACAGTAGTTGTCATTGTGTAACAGTTTTCGCTGGCGGAGAAAAGCTAATTACCCAGTTTTTTAATAAGATTGAGTGATTCTACGAAGTGTAAAAGTTGCTGCGTCACTTCTAAAGTGGCCAATAAACAGTGAGTCCTTAATCCCAAATTATAATTTTCATTTAGTCTTGTTAATTAGATGTAAAATAACAGAACGTGATTGATGCCGCGGCTTATAACCTCAAATATTCGCTTCGGCATGGACTAAAGTATTTGTACATCACATCTGTCGAACTCACTTCTGTAGACAGGGTTGTCTACAGATGTGATGAATGCCTACAGATGTGAGGATTTTAAGAAATATATCTTATTGCTATTTAATAAAGATTCAAATTCATTTTTAGAACACCTTTGCTGTGTAAATAATTTATTTTTAGCTCAATATTATGCGTTTTTTAGCTTAGTTATGTACAAAATAAAAATGTGTATACAGAAGTGACATATTTCGACAGATGTGATGTTGTTCTGTTTTTTCTTAATTATTGTGATCACAATTTTATTTTTAACTAAACCCTTATTCATATGTTTGTATATTTATCGTGTACTTGAAGCATTATTAATACTTAATATGATTTTGTGCGAAAAATATGCAAAGCAATATTTGTCTACAGAAATGACAACTGTCTACAGATGTGATTTGGCGCTTTCATTTTTTTTCCAGGAGGTCGATCTTAATTGCAGGAATGGCGAGGAATAAAACAAAAATTATTGAATAAGAAAAAAAGGAGCGTCGTAAAGAACAGAAAAGGAGATAATATACAAAAGGAGACAGAAAATGTCGGAAGCTGAATTAGAGGAAAGGCGCAGAAAAGACAGGGAAAGATACGAAAAGAAAAAAGCATCAGGAGAGATCAAGACGATTAAAGAACAGACTTCAAAAGAACAGCAAAAGACTTATACCTACTAGACTGATTTATTTCTTACTACATTTATTTTAATTGTTATTATATTATAATGTCTACAGAGGCGAAGTCACATCTGTAGACATAGTTATTACATTTTTTACTGTGTAACCCTTGGCTATTTTCATGTTAATTATGTTCTAGAAAGTGAGAAGGCAACTTTTTTTATGTTATTCCTGTTTTTGTTTATAAAGGATTGTATTCATTTTCGTTATTTTTGTAATATTGTCTTTTCTGTCGACAATGGCATCACGCCTGTCGACAGGCAAAAAGCTCAAAAGTGCCGTAAATGGTCATATTGTGATTGATGATCTCTAAAAGTATTTTTAGATTTAATTAAGATATATTTTAATTCGTCCTACGTCAATAAAACCACAGAATTATTAATTTTGTTTTTATTAATTTTTTTTATTGGCTTCATAGAATGGCCCTTATAATAAACGCGTCCGATCGCTGCTAAATTCAAAGTGCTATAGGGAAAACCGCGGCCTCAGACGCGCTAATTTTATAGGCACGCTCTTGCCGCACCGGGCGGCCGGCCGGTACTGCCGCAAACGCTACGTCCCGCAATTTTTAAATCTGTAAATATCTTCGAAAATATTCACTTAAATCATACGGTGTATAGGGCCATATAGATCTATATTAAATGAACAATGTATTCAAGGTATTTAATTGGTTAAGGATTAATGCTGTATTGGTTAAAATCGCTTCGAAAATTAGCCATTATTAGTCGTAAAAAGTAAATGACAAAAAAAAGTTATTGTGGGTATAAGAGATAGACATATACCGTCACGGACTTTTCTGTAGACCATTTCAATGTGTACAATACTTAGTACATTATTTTGATAAAACTCGTAGGGTTCAGCCTGCGTTTGCATTGTAAGCGGAAAAAATGTAATTATTTACGACATCACATTAGAAACCTCAAAAATAACAGTACTTCTCCACTATTTAATGGATGTTATTATACATATAAACCTTCCTCTTGAATCACTCTATCTATTAAAAAAAACCGCATCAAAATCCGTTGCGTAGTTTCAAAGATTTAAGCATACAAAGGGACATAGGGACAGAGAAAGCGACTTTGTTTTATACTATGTAGTGATAGTGATATTTAAAGCTTTACACTTGACCCAGGTTTGCTGTGAACAGGGTTTTTATTTCACACAATTTTCGCTTGAAATTACAAGCTAGCCACTTCAGAAATTATTTAATATTATTCTATTATGACTTAATCTATATTTTTATTATTTTTTGCCCTCGACTAAAAATGTTTTGCTCGTGAATTTGTGCGCACATAATGAAATCTTGCCAGAAGTGAGAACTGGGGGCTATTATGAGCTCTTATATCCAGCCAGTTTACAGGCCAGTTTACAGGCCGTTATATAGACACGGCCTGTAAACTGGCTGGATATAAGAGGTCGTAATAGCCCCCCAGAACGCTATATTATCAAATAAAAAACCTCTTAAATTCTAGTATTGTTAAATATGCAGGCATACAAAAGATTTCACTTCTTCTCATATGCCCCTCGGTTTTATAAATTTTCGATGTCACAAATCACAATATGTCCTGGGCCCCCGTAAGGGCTACTGGCGCCTGTGTGCAAAAAAAGGATTTTGGCGCCCCTTTAGGCAAATTTTTTTGGGTCCTTGGTTTTGGCGCTCCTAAAGATGGCGATTTGGCGCCCCTAGAGGATGGCGCCCGTGTGCATTGCACACATTGCACATAATATGGTAGCGGGGACCCTGATAATGTCCTTCATTCCTTACGCATGTAAAAATTTTTAATGATGATCAAATAAATTGGGGGTAAAAATTCTCAACCCTGAATTATACAAGTTTTTCTTATTTAATACATAAATTGATTTGAACAGTTAAACTGTAGAAAAAGGCAACAACATCGTAACAATATGCTCAAATAAAATAACTGCACACATATTCGCTTATCTCATAACACAATAGAATCTCATTCCATTCATACGATGTTTTGTGAAATATTAAACATAAATTCATGTGCATTCGTCATAATTCTAAGTTATGCCCGCCATTTCCGATTCTGTGTAGAGTTTCCTTCACTATGAAGCGGAAATCAAAACACCTTCTCTATCAAATTAATCTTACAATGGCTTAATCCTAACGTATTTATTTTTACGAGTTTTCAGTTATTAGATGTGATTCTTAATAATTATACTGCCAATTTTGAAATATTAATTAAATTACATAAAACGTTATTTATTGCCTTAACGAAAATTAATTAACATGTTATTTTTCTATCTGTATAGGACTATAGGTAAATATAATAGTAAAATATGTATTATTAGCAGATACATAACATTAAGAATTAGCAGGTCGGATGTCTGTCAGTACGAATATCGACGTTAATGACATTAAAATAAGATTCATATTAGCGCGCCTTATACAGTGGCGGTTACGATGCTCGCCGCGTTCTTGATATGGCGAAAATGTATGAAAAAGTTTGAGAAATTTTCTTATTTTTCTTATAACTGGAAAAGTTGTTTATTTTTAAATATAAAATTTTTAGCGGACTTTATAGAGGACTAAATAAGCAACAATTTTATTTATTTTTCGCATTGTATATTTATTTTTCGCAGTTCAGTGTATTTAGATATTAAGGTACCTAATCAGACCCCATTTTTTCATATTTTGCGATTATTGTGATGGTTAAAACGTATTTTATGTGAAAATTTTGTATGCGGCTATAATTTTTTTATGGTACAGTCGTGGAGATGAATATATTATCTTTCATTTGAAACCAAAATATCCTCGCAGTTTGACTTCTAATTCTTTAAAATGGTACCGGAAAATCGCTGATATTTGTAATAGCGTCCTTAAGTAGATATTTAATCATAATGTTTATAAAAAAGTCAAAAGCGGGTTTAACTAAAATAGGTGATAGCTAGGTCACAAATCAAATATTATGCAACCCTCGGTTTCGACGAAAGAACGAAATTTTATGAAAAACGACATAATAGGTTTGTATCTGGGCCCACATGGTTATGAAGCCTCGGATACAAATGACAATATTTAATTATACGGATAGTTCGATCATCCTCCGCAAAAAATGCTCGTATTTTGTGTGTCCGTTGTCTTGCAGTGCAGTGCTGCAGTAGCATCGCTCCATTGTTTTACATCGTCGTCGTTGGAAGCGCCGTTTTTGGCTGAAGAAAGTGGGAGGGTGCAAGTCTCGTTACGAAGACACAATTCTTTATCCCGTCGCGTTTTGAAGCAACATGCAACGCTATAGTAGTGATGCTTCGAGCTGACTTCTGGACACTGTCCAGTGGACAGAACCTTTACCGATAGAGTTGTATATTATGTATATATTTACTCTATCGGCTCAGCCGATGTATGAATCCTCGCCACTAACCGTTAACCTGTAACCACACCTGCTGTAACCGCAGCACTTAACCCTCAACCGCGACCGCAACTGCTGCGGCGAGCCCGCAGCGCCACGATGTCTTCACCCTACATTAAACACAGGGATAGGGATAACTTGTAGAAATAATTGACATTTGACTGCCATTTGTATTTAAAAATATAATGTGTCCAGTCGTAATTTTCTATATTTTCCCTAGCTACGGATTGGTATTGATGTAAGGTATATAATATATTACATAATATTATTGTGAATAGCGTTTTCATCAGACATCGCTTTGATCGGAAAATGTTATAGTATGGATTTATGCATTTGCAATTTCAATGGATAATATTCTACTGTACATTTTAATGTAATATTATGTAGATTGTAGAGTTAGAGAGAGCTAAGGATTGTACAAGCTATATTATGTATGTTAACTTGCAGTCAAACTGCGTAAGCAGTTTTGCAGGAAGTAATTTAACTGTTTGAATATTATAAGATTAAATGTAATAAATAAATAAATAAATAAAAAATGTAGGGAATATGCAGAATATCTAGAATTTATCATAGTGATGTTTTCTTGAGAAAATAGTTTTGCAAAACCTATTTATATAACTTAATAATAGCTCCCACACCGGTTTCGGTGATGGTGGCCGGTTTCATTGAAACCAGGCCAGCTACGCAGGAGTATTTTTATAGTGCCCAAGTGTGTGCGCAGTACACAAGAGCACTCTCTATTCCTTTACTCTCATAACCCAGTGGGACGGCAGACCGACACGACCGGCGAGAGATCAGGCGCAGGACCGACTTTTTACATGCCCATCCGACGCATGGATCATCTTACTTGTCAGACAATCAGGTGATCAGCCTGTATTGTCCTAACCAAACTTGGAAATAACATGTTTCCAACGCGGGAATCGAACCCACGACCTCCGAGTCAAGAGCCGCGCTCTGTACCACTAGACCACGGAGGCGTTTTATATAACTTACTAACTACATAAGTAAGCCCTTTGGTCATATTAGTATTTATTGGGGGAAATTGAAAATTAAGGTAGAGTCATTTGATTTGACATTTATTTCTTCAGCACCACTATACGGAAAGTTTGAAACAAATTGTTTATTTGTATGTCATCCCATAATATGATGTATCTTTCACCCCTACTTCGTTAACACTGAGTTCACAGGTCGCTCTCAGGAGTATACTGCATCCTTTAAAGCGTAATCGATTTTGGACTCCACTACCTAATTTATAAGGTTGAATATGATGAAATATGCAAATTTTCTGATTGGTAATGATTAGTCGCAGCTGATATGTGACGAATCGTATTCAAGGCTACACAGATTTAGACAATTACTCGGGTTTATTAAACTCTTCAAGTTGTCTAATTCTTCTGTCTCGACGTGTCTACTCTCGGAGTCATCATCAGCACAAATCCCATTTCATGTATGGCACTGTGTCTTCCATTTTTTCCAAAAAAAAAACAAAGGAGTTATGTAAGTAAACGTGTAATTTTAGAAGCTGCTTCGGTTTTCTTTGAACAGGAAATATTACGCAAAGGTCGGAGAGGGGCGCTACTATAGTACATTACAGTAAATAATAATATGACAAAATCCGACATATTGTTGCACACGTCAAGAATATTGACAGAATCGTTGTCAAACCTCGAACAACAGCCCCTGTAGACAAGTGGCAAGCGATTATCGTAAACGCTAACGCTAACGCCACAAAATGTATGGGATTGAAATAAGTCATCGCTTCACTAGCGAATATACTAATGTCAAATCCCATACATTTTGTAGCGTTAGCGTTTACGATAATCGCTTGCCGCTTGTCTAGGCCCTCAGTTCGTTTACGTTACAGCTCTATAAGGCTTTAAAATTTAAATGAACGTGACGAAAAAAGTAACAAACGCCGTCATCATACAAAAACCCTATTTTTGACATGTTTTTGACAGTTCTTGTTTACCGGCAGCGCCATCGCCCACGTTCATTTGGTCTTGTCGGCCAGTATGCTGTACTCTAGCGCGAGAACGTTTCGTTTTTTGTTCCAATTTTTGTATATTTTCTATAAATACAAATCCAATTATTCTATTCTAATTCACTAATTATATATTTGTTATCTATATATAGATATAATAGATAGTGAATCACGTAATGTTTTTATCATTTAATTTTTCTAAATATAGCACGTGTACAAGGCGGTAAAAATTTTATTTAATGTTATTTGCTATGGACTTCCACCTAATTTCGTTTCAATCTTGCCGCAATTTTTTGGCGTGAATATAAATTTGAAAAAATATATTGATACAAGTGAGACGTACCAATCTATACTTAATATTATAATTCTGAAGAGTTTGTTTGTTAGAACGCGCTAATCTCAGAAACTACTGGTCCGATTTTAAAAATTCTTTCAGTGCTATATTTTATCACACTAAGAGCGAAAAAATAGAGGAAAATGTGGAAAAAACGGGGGAAATTATTTGAAAGGGCTTATCTCACGAACTACTAGAGCAATTTTTAATATGTTATTTGGCACAGATAAGAAGTAGACCACGTGAAGGATCCTAGGCAATTTTTTGGAGACTAATTTGTCTGTGAAATATCTAATTTACGCGGGCGAAGCCGCGGGGAACGTCTAGTTAAAAATATTTTGCAATTTTTATGATCCTTTTTTTCTGAGTGTCAGGCTGATGATAATCTTGGTGTCCTGCGATCGTTGACCTGTCTCTGAATTCCGCATTGTGCCTGCCTCGTCTCGTTAAATGCGCAATATAAATACATACAGTAGACCATCTTCACATTAGACCGCAAGGGCGCCGCGCCGGGTGGGCGTGCCTCGTGCAGATAACCAGAAGCAGTGCCGTAAATAGCCTTTTTTGCGCCCTGTGCGAGCTTCTATAACTGCGCTCTTGTTTTTTTAAGATAATATAGGTACCCAAAGCAATGCTATAGGCCTCTCTGGTCTGGCCATTCTTGCGCCCCCCAGATTCTACGCCCTGTGCCTGGGCACCGGTGGCACCGCCCTATTTACATTTTACGGCACTGACTGGAAGTAGCACACAACGCAGGGTATTCAGAGTTTCGACCATAAACTTATATAATATGAAAAAGATAAGATAAGATAAAAATGGAAAAGATTTGACCTAATAATGAGACGCATACGGTGCCTTAAGATCAATAGTTTTACTCCTGTGTTAACCAAGTTTGATTTCATCACGAATGATTTACTCTACTGTATGATACAAGTATATTGTGCCTGGTGCGCTGATATCTACTCACACGGTTGGGCAAGTGAATTGCTAATGTTGCGCGCTCCGTTCACAGTTATTTACCTCTAATAGGATCGTTATGCAGACGGTTTAAGGATCACATCCGTATACCCTGGGGTCTGGGACATAATTTGAATTATAGTTTCAATGCTGAAGGATTCTATAGATACGTACTGAAGAAACTCGGTTGTAAGTAGTGACACAGACTAGTCCAGTTCGCATTAAGTCTAGCCTCTATAAGGGCCTCTATCGGACCAGTGTTTTAGGGAAGAACATTTTTATTAGGTACTTTTGAGATTGTATAGATAAGGAGGTGACTGAAGGGGGCTGAGCATGACCATGTAGGAATGCTAAGGCCAAGTATAATATTATAACAATAAACAAAGCACGCAAAGCATGCTGAGAAGTATAAAATACTAGATGACGCCCGCAACTTCGTTGCGCCAAAACTCGTTTATCGCGCGGGAACCGTACATTTTTTCGGAACAAAAAGTATCCTATGTCCTTTCCCGGAACTCAAAGTATCTCCATACCAAATTTCAGTAAAATCAGTTCAGCGGTTTGGGCGTGAAGAGCTAACAGACAGACAGACATAGAGAGAGACAGACACACTTTCGCATTTATAATATTAGTAAGTATGGATTTTATTCTCTAGCAGACTAGCACGCTTAGCCTGTAACAGCTACATATATGGTTATAGGATATTATAGAGCGCGGCTCTTGACTCGGATGTCGTGGGTTCGATTCCCGCGTTGGAAACATGTTATTTCCATGTTTGATTAGGACAATGCAGGCTGATCACCTGATTGTCTGACAAGTGAGATGATCCATGCGTCGGATGGGCATGTAAAAAGTCGGTCCTGCGCCTGATCTCTCGCCAGTTGTGTCGGTCTTCCGTCCCACTGGGTTATGAGAGTAAAGGAATAGAGAATGCTCTTGTGTACTGCGCACACACTTAGGCACCATAAAATTACTCCTGCGTAGCTGGCCTGATTTCAATAAAACCGGCCACCGTTACCGAAACCGGTGTGGGAGCTATTAAAATATTATGGGCCCTATAGGATACTATGGCAGATTGACTATAGAAATCCGTCATTTTGTTACCTAAAATCTGTTATAATTTATATTCCTTCTTATTTCTACTGTGCTCATGCTAAGTCGGATACCGTCTCATTTATAAGTTTAATGAAAGCTAGTAATGGGATCATAAAATGCAATGGCAATGCAACAGCTTATTAGTGGCGCGACTGTAGTGTTAAATTAAGTGTAAGTCGGTGGGCATTTTTACACTATCTGCGTTCGTTTATCACATATTATTATACTGCTGATAAGCACTTCAAGTCTCTTTAATGAATGGAACGAAGAATGTACTGGCTAATGCTGAGGGAGGCAAAGTAACCACCGCTAATAACATTCGCGTTTTTGTAAAAATAACTAGATGACATCAGCAACTCGGTGGCCCCAAAAATCGTTTATTGCGCTGGAACCGTACATTTTTTGCGGATGGAAGGTATCCTATGTCCTTTCTCGAGTCTCAAAGTATCTCTATACTAAAAAGGGAAATTGGTTCAGCGGTTTGAGCGTGAAGAGGTAATATACAGACAGACAGATAGTCGATAGACACATTTTCGAATAGGTATGTCAATATTTTACAACTTACTTCATCAAACAAAATTAAGTTTTATAACAATCAGTGTACCATTAAGAAAGATTCGTAATTTAATGTGTGTGTATTATTACTTATTCAGGACAAATAACTACTTACTTACTAACTGCGATAACTTATTCGTTAATTAAGTAATTAGTTGACAAACTATGATCTCATGTTACTCGTCTAATGTTTAACTGTCAACAGCAATACTTTCAACTGCTGTAACTTGAGACGCTAATTTGTTGTCATTGCAGTTAGCATGACGTATAATATTGAGAATGTTGTAGGCAGTTGCTAGGAATAGGGCCTAGGTTCTTAAATAAAATCCAGTATACTGCCCAGTATTCCCGAGAGCCAGTGACAGCGAGGCTTTCGTCATTTTAGAAAAGCTTCCCATTGCTACACCAGTGACCACCTCAAAGTCTAAAACTTTGAGGGTGTCTGGCAGTGGGAAGAAACTGTCAAAAATGTCTGGCTGTGAAAGACGATATTCCTGCAATTATCCCGAAGAATAAATGAGCTTTATACTTTATCAAAGGGTAGGTAGACCTTCAGAACTAGAAAACTTCTAAAGTAACTGCGACCGAAACTCCTTATTTGTTGGTCGTTCTTACTATCTACTATTCTATAGGGGTTGTAAACAGGAAAATTTTAAGCTTTTAAAAAATGACGAAAGTCTAGCTGTCGCTAGCTCATTCTCTAGATAGTAATCAACCAAGTTTTGTTGATTACAGAACCCTAAAACGGAACCCTAACCAGCTGATTTTTTGTATATTGGTAGATAATAGAACTTATATTATTTAGGAGTAACCTTGTCCTACAAATAAAACAATCCATATTTTAGGACCATCAAGTCAAAGTATGAAAACCTTTCTATCTCTGTTAGCTACCACTTTCGAGATTTTTCGAAAATAAAAATGTTGTTCGTCTTATCAAAATGTAGCTACTCACAAAAATTAGCTTGTTAGTAATCACAAAAAAATTTGTTTTAACCCTGACTATAGTAACAATATTTCGGAACAAAATACAAATCAACAGTATGGCGTCTCTAGTTGTCATGAACACAGGCCAGAATACTGTGTAGTATTTCAGAACATACACAAGACAAATGGGTACATTAAGTGTATAATATGTAGTACGTTTCACAAGCAAGTGACAACCAAGAATTTAATTCCTGTCGACTCTAGTCCTTATATGTGCCAAGTTTGAACCCAAAGCCTGATATGTAAAATTATAAATGTTCTTTGGATCTGTAGTTGTTTAACAAAAAATTTTTTCTTTCTCTTTCGGTTTCATTGTCTAATTTTTAAGAACATTCCAGGAAATGAAAACTGCTCATTTTAGTCACGTTTGTTTCAGTTTTTTATTTCTTTCAACCTTAGAATTTTAAATTTGGGATAACCTTATTTACTTAATTGTGTTTTAAGGAATTATTAAGTTACTAACATCAAATTGTATGTTAAGGAAATAAAGTGTAATCAAATATTATTATCATATGTTCGTTGATAAGGTAATAGTTGAAATAATATCTGATAAATAATTATACTTCATTCAACAAACAATTCTAAATGATATAAAATTATCATCAAACTTACTAATAATGGTTAAATCTGGGAAATAACTGGCCAATTCTTGGTTTTTAATATTGTGTTAATATTAGAAAAAAAAAGTAAACTAGATAAGTCTTATCAACAATTTATTTATTCATAAATACTTATTGAAGTTTGTACAAAATAAAACACAAAGTTGTGATTGTGCACCTCCTTGTGAGTATAGTATTCATTGTTGTGCACGCTCTGCCCATTTTCTTAGATCGTATATTTTCTTTTTGTAGGCCTGCTGTAAGCTGTAGAAATAAGCAGTTTCTTTGTGGCGTCTTTCCATGTCAATTGTTTTAGAATTAGTGTCTTGTGTACAATAAATGTTAAATAAAATAAAAAATAAAAGTTATACAAATATTATTTAAAACCAATAATTAAAATTCAAATAAAAACTGAGACAATAATATAAAAGAGTTAGGTTTTAGTTTTAGTTAAAAGAGCTATGCAATAGCTTAATATTACACAAATTTACGTAATAATATTATGTACCTATAATTGTGAGTTATGAGTTATGACTTACGGTATTGTATCAAGTTTTATAACCATGAAGTTATATATTAACTTTATGTTTATAACTGACTAAGCTATCATCATGCCGTTATCGGTAACAAAATCGGATCCTGTAATCCCTTTAGCTTTTTCACTCGCTAAGAACATAATCAAATCTGTTATTTCCTCCGGCGACGAAACTCGTTTCAGGAGAGTTCTTTCCTTAATGTGGTCGAAAGTAGAATTATCTGCACCAGCGTTAGTCAGAATATCTGTTATCACTGGCCCTGGACTGACGGTGTTAACTCTTACCCCCATCGTCGCCAGTTCCACTGCTGCTTGCCTCGTGAAGTGTGTCAAACCTGCTTTGGACACCGCATACGCGAACGACATTGGCCCAGCCAAGACCATGTGAGCTGCAATGCTCGATATGTTGATGATGTTCCCTTTACTCTTACCCAAATAAGGAGCTGCCAAGCTCGTAAGCAGAACGATGCTTCTAAGATTTGTGTTCATAATTTCGTCAAATGTTGCCATCACAGTTTTACTCAGAAATGAGTCCATTCGGGCTATACCTGCATTGTTAACCAAAACATCCATGGTGTTGTGTTTTTCGATGGTTTTTGCCACAACCAGCTTAGCCTGGTCGTCCTTGCTGATGTCGGCCTTGATGACGAGCGGTTTCTTGCCGACTTTCTCGCACTGCGCGGAAACACTTTTGAGCTTCTCCTCGTTTCTCCCGACCATGACCACGTGGGCGCCCTCCTTGGCGAAGGCTACGGTGGTGGCGGCGCCTATGCCGGAGCTGGCACCGACCACCACAACGACTTTGTTCGCGAAACTCATGGTCAACACGATTCTGCAATCTATGTAATAATGCACTCTGATGATGCATTGTCGCTTTATATATTATAATCAATCCAAAATCTCAACGTCATGGCTCTTTTATTTGATAAATCTGCATAGTCATTGTGATAATAATTGTTTACATAGAAACGTTCTTCTAATAGATAAATGCATAATAGCTATACAAAACTATATAGATAATAATCGTCCTATAGAGATAATAATATGTTGATGTTGTTGTAACAACAACTATGTACTACTAGGTTAAACTTGCAATGATGCAAAAAAAAAAGGCAAATGTACCTTATAAAATTTATTGGTAAAACAAAAAGAAAGAGCTAAAATACTAAATCAATCGCGTCTCTCTTGTATTTCATAGAATTATGTGAATCCAGAATGGGTAATGGGTAATTGTAATATTATGGCGCAGACATGGATTTAATTTAGTGAAATGCCTGTAAATTCAATCAATCTAAATTTAATCTGCCTAATTAATAGAATAATTACGAAAGTGCTGATCTAATGAAGGGATCCATGAGGAATCGAGGGATATTCGTGAACTTTATTGGAAGTCGCAAAGTGATTATAACGTTGTTTCTAGTCACTCAAGCATAATTATTATTATGTTACCAATAAATGAAATTTCATACGATGATCAACGATGTACCATGGATCCAAAGGTATTGAACATTTTGAAATTTCAGCATAAAGTATCCCCATACTCAGCAAAATCGGTTCAGCGGTTTGGGCGTGAAGAGGTAACAGACAGACAGACTGACAGACTATATTATTTTCAACATCTTTACGAAACTTGGTCACTCACTAACATCCTTTATAGCTCCAAGCGCTTTTTTTTGGAGGCATTTTTGTTGCTCTTGTAATTCTCGAATCGCTCGACGATTTCAGCTTTTGGAAACTCTTGCTAAGCGCCGAGCTTGCGGTATGTGATTCCATCATTGCCTGAATTTCAGCTTTTTGCGAATCTTGCAATTTTATTTTGTTTTAAATTTTATTTGTTTTTATAGCGACAAAATACATAATCTGTGAAAATTTCAGAAGTCTAGGATTTGGCTATAGCAGTTCTTGAGATACAGCCTGGAGACAGACAGACAGACAAACAATAAACATAATATGTATATCAAAGTCTCAGGATAGTATCCTGTATTAACTCTTTGGGTACGATTTTGAGATACATGTCACTGTTAATAATGTAATAGAAGCCAGAAATGCTTTACAATCAGCTTTAAATCAGTTTGAAAAGCTATTGAATGAAATGGGATTAGAATTTTCTCCTGAAAAATGTAAAATGATAATATTCCAAAAGGGATCAAAGAGAATGGCATTAGACCTTTACATTAAAGATCACCTTATTCAGACAGAGGATTGTGTTAAATATTTAGGTGTTTGGCTGGATAGATCATTGAGGTGGAACAAACATGTCAGCGAACTATTTATAAAAACATCAAAGTATTTAAAATTATTCAAAATTTTATCAGGCTCAGGTTGGGGTTGTCATCCTAAACATTTAAGAAAAATTTATATAGCTATTTTAAGAAGCCGTCTAGATTACGGCAGCTTTTTATACGACTCTTGTTGTAAAACACATCTCGGCAAATTAGACAAAGTCCAAAATCAAGCTTTACGAGTAATAGGAGGCTTTATCAAAAGCACGCCTATACACGTCATCGAAAGCGAGTTATGTCTTTACCCATTATACTTACGGAGATGGTACTTAGGAGCTAAATTTTGGTTAAAATCAAAATCATTTTCAAACAATTCTACTATTTCTTTGTTAGATAATTTACAGGCAGTTGCTCGTTGTTGGAAAAGAAAATTACCAGTTTTACTATCTATCAATGAAGAGTTAAAGTTAAAAGTCATTAGTAATGGTGAACAGTTAGGAATGTTTAGCTTAGATACATGGATAAGTAATATCAATTTTAAGGATATAATATTTCATGAAATTCCGTCTATTAAAAATGCAAAGCGTAGTTATAATATTAATCGTTTAAATTTTTTGTGCGAAAAATACATTAACGAAAATTATACCGAATTTAGACTTATATTTACTGATGGTTCGAAGCATGGAGACGGTATTGGAGCTGCTTTCTTAGATACCTACTCTGATTATTATAATAAATTTAAAATTAACACGAATATCTCAATAATGCATACCGAACTCGTAGCTATTGCAAAATCTTTGTTGTATGTTGCTACATTGGAAAATGCAAAATTTGTTATTTTAACAGATTCCAAGAGTGCACTACAGCATCTGGCTCGATGTACCTCGGTGTCACGAGGTCTACCGATTGCCTATGATATTCTGAGAATAGTTCGCCAATTATTAGGTACAAATAAGATCATTAAAATACAGTGGATTCCATCTCATATCGGACTTACAGGCAACGAGGACGTAGATGCGTTGGCTAAACAGGGATGCTCAGATGGGATACCTTTGTCTATCGACCCTCATCTCACGGAACATATTTCAGCTATTAAATTAAGATGCTACGAATTATGGCGCGAATATTTCGATAAAAGGTCGTTAGACAAGGGCATCTGGTACAAAACCATACAGCCGCACCCGACACCGTCTCCATGGATTGATTGCTCACTCAGTAGAAACGATATCATCCTGACTTTAAGACTAAGATCAGGTCATATTCCTCTCAACAAGTTCGGATACATGATGAAGAAGGTCTCTTCGCCTAACTGTCATACGTGTGGGGTTATAGAAGACGTGCATCACGTCCTATCAGAGTGTGCCCGAAACGAAGTTGCAAGAAAACATTATTTTAATTCGCGTCTTAATGATGTGGGCTATTGTAACACAATTCTGGCTTCACCAAATACAGAAGTAGCTTATAATCTCTTAAAAGTTGTCAAAATTTGTTTGAAGGATCGTGATCATAATAATTGTTAATTATTATTTCTTTATTTGTTGCTTTCTGATTCTGTAATTAGTCTTAAGAAATTGTTACTGAGCGACATATTCATTACTGAATAAGCTCATTAAATAAAGATTAAAAAAAAAAAAACTCTTTGGGTACGAAACCCCGAAAAGCTTTTGGTTAATTATTAAAGAAAAAGAAAAAATGAAACAAAAAAAAACAAATAAAAACAAAGATAATATAATTTAGGCTACCTTAAATAATAACAAACTAAAAGTTCCCAGACCAAGAAATATATGATTATTATCCCTACATCAACAAACTACCGTTGTCGGTCACAAAGTCAGATCCCGTAATTCCCTTAGCCTTCTCGCTCGCCAGGAACAGAATTAAGTCAGCTATCTCCTCCGGCTCGGACATTCGTTTCAGGAGCGTCTTATTAGCTGCAACTCCTTCGAGCACAGCGTTGTCCATGCCGGCGTTGGCCATGATATCGGTCTTCACGGGTCCAGGGCTGATGGCGTTGACCCTCACTCCCGCAGCCGCCAGCTCCACTGCTGCCTGCCTCGTGAAGTGGCACAGGCCCGCCTTGGAGACGGCATACGCGAAGGAACCCGAAAGCACCTTTTGCGCAGCAACGCTCGAAACGTTGACGATGTTCCCCTTGCTCTTGATCAAATGCGCCGCCGATAAACTCGTCAGAAGAACGACGCTTCTGAGGTTCGTGTTCATAATCTCGTCGTAAGTGTTCACCGCGGTCTCGCTGGTGATGGTGTTCATTCGGACGATACCCGCGTTGTTGATCAAAACGTCCAGGGTGCCGAATTTTTCGATCGTCTTTGACACGACCATCTTAGCTTCGGCGTCCTTGCTGATGTCGGCCTTGATGACGAGCGGTTTCTTGCCAACTTTCTCGCACTGCGCGGAAACACTTTTGAGCTTCTCCTCGTTTCTCCCGACCATGACCACGTGGGCGCCCTCCTTGGCGAAGGCTACGGCGGTGGCGGCGCCTATGCCAGAGCTGGCACCGACCACCAAAACGACTTTGTTCGCGAAACTCATGGTCAACTAACTTCCGCGTGCTATCCAGTAATGTCCATAGATTAGATATGTTGCCATTTTATATATTATACAGTACAGGCACAGTCATCACAGTATAGCACAGTACAACATTTTGGAAACGCGCCGCAATCGATTTGAACGACTGCGTAAGCATCGCATTTTCTGTTTCATCTCTGACTTCCTTGTGGTTTGCGTTGAGAGTAATCATGTCCAATCATCTCATCAACATCGTCATTACAATACAATACAACGACAATGACCGTTGAAATGTCAAAAATAAATGATTTGGATACGGTACCATATATTATAATATGCACACATTCCCGACGTGTGACTGGAGAAGAGGCGCAGAGGCGCACAAGCATTCTTTAAAATCAGCGTTTGTATGAAGATGTTCTACTGTGCTTATAGGTACTGTGGTGCGATATACAATCACCACGTCACGATGACGATGTACGTAGATCTCCTGTCTCAAAATAATAGTCACCGTACGACAAGTACCTATTTTTAGGGTTCCGTACCCAAAGGGTAAAAACGGGACCCTATTACTAAGACTTCGTTGTCTGTCCGTCTGTCCGTCCGTCTGTCTGTCTGTCTGTCTCCAGGCTGTAACTCAAGAACCGCTATAGGTAGACTTCTGAAATTTTCACAGATTGTGTATATATATTCTGTTGCCGCTATAACAACAAATACAGAAAATAAAATAAAGTAAATATTTAAGGGGGGCTCCCATACAAGAAACGTGATTTTTTTGGCCTTTTTTGCTCGTAATCAATAATGGTAACAGCTAGGCACTTGAAATTTTCACAAAATCCTTATATTATATTTGTACTTATATTTGTACTTTACTATAAAATTAAAATAAAGTAAATATTTAAGGGGGGCTCCCATATAAAAACACATTTTTTGTCTACTTTCGCTCTATAGCGGTACGGAACCCTTCGTGCGCGAGTCCGATCCGCACTTGGCCGATTATTTCGTTTTTATCAATAATCGTCGTTGAATATGAATTGCGAAGTAAAGATAAAATCGTGGTTTATTAGCACTGACCATATTACAATTTTGGAGTAGCTACCTAATATGTCTACTGAGTAGTAAGGCCCGTATAAATAGTCAGTACTTAAGATGCGACCCAGTTCAAGACGCGGTTCGGCTCTGTGATTGGTCCAAATTTTGACAGTCAACCAATCACTGAGCCAGAACCGTATCTTGAGACCGAGATGCATCTTGAGTACTGACTATTTATACCGGCCTAAGTACCTATTGTCCCTGCCTAAACTTCTATCATAAAAATCTTACTTATATTGCACCATTATCTGCGATCTGTCAGAATAACTAATTACTCTAATTAGATAATATGCCTGTTTCTTACTGGTTGCAAGACAAGTAATCATCCCGCGGATCTGCAGATTCGAATATGCGGTTAGTGGTTACGGAGGGTGTGTCACACTGCACACACATCACAGGTTTAAGGCCGTCACAGACTTAGCTATAATATATTATATTAATATACCGTACTAAACACACTGAGACCAGAAATATATATTATAGCTGAGTGTGTGGTCACGCGAAAATTGTATAGAAAATATAATATATTAATATGCCTAGCTATAAACATATTAACATATATTATAGCTAAGTCTGTGACGGCCATTATGGTGTAACATGTTATCCTAGTGACGCACTGATCACGTGCTAACAAGTACGCTAGATAGCTGATTCCCTTTGAAATGACAGCTATTTCGTGTGCGGTGTGCCTATTTGAAGCTGAATCAGCGCCTCCATTATTCGGGTAGAGAACTAAATCTGACGTAAAAATAACGTTTGAAAGCCGCCATATTGGCGCTGATAGCAGTAGTAAGAGTATTTGGAACTAATATTAGTGATGACAACTGTTGTTATTGGTTGCGGTTACGTCAAATTTAGTTCTCTACCCGAATAATGGGGCGCTGATTCCGCTTCAAATAGGCACAAAAAGCAGGTCTGTATCAGCAATCCAGCGTACTTGTCTAATAGAGATCAGTGTGGTGACGACACGGCGCGGCGGCCTTGACAATGACTCTGCAAAAAAACTGTTTTTTTTTGTCTTTTATTCAAAAAAAAATTTGTTTATCATGTACTACTATATTATTATATACATGTATGTGCTAGTAAATCCGTAAATCATAAAAGTATCAGTTTGTTCACGTCATGTGCATTTTGCTGATTAAGGGTCAGCTCACATAAAGCCTACAGAACAATAGGCGACGCGGCTTTTTAGGTAAGGATTAAGATCAATTTTGTAAATTACGGTAAGTATACCAATTTCACTTCATAATCACACTTGAATTTCGTGCAGAAATCCTGTCGCGCCGCGTTGCGTTTCGTATTCTTTAGGTGTCACCTAACCCTTAGTTTATGCCAAAAATATTATGGTTGAATATTGATAATAATGATTATGTGATCAACACTCTGCATTATTATCACAGAAGTCAAAATGGAATGTAAGTTGGATTAGTAGATTGTAATTTGTAGTCTGTAGGGTGTAGAATCACTGCAGATACAGCGATAACATAGACCGTACTAACAGCTGATATTATTATGACCACAACTTTGTTGCGCTGTCATTCGTTTACCGCGGAAACCGTACGCTTTTGGATGATCTATCCTATGTCCTTTTTGGGGATGCAAAGTATAGCTGTTATATCCAAACACGAAGTCCAAACGTGTTCAATGTGAACACTGAAAAGGTATCAGACTCACAAGATGACAAACACACTTTCAGTAATTGTCAGTATTATTTAATACCTTACAATTTGACAATAGTCAGGAACTATTGAATTATAGTTGAGGCATAGTTGAGGTAATATTGAACAATTGGGCTTTGGGCGAAGTTCGCTCGTAGTTCGTAGTTCGTACCCTGAGTTGCCGGGGTGGGTGATTATGTTGGGACTGTGTGACAATTTGACTAATTCTCAATTTATACGCCAGGGTGTTCTACATAATAATAAGTAAGGTCGTAGTTTGAGCTGTGCGGAAAAAAATGTTCTTTGCAAATTGCAATAGGTACCTAATATTGATAGTCGATACATCTATCGTCGATATTGATTAAACTTGCTACTTGTTAAACAACCAGCGCAGCGAGTGCAAGACGAGTGCCGGCAAAAGTGAAAAGCTGCTGCAGTAACCGTAGCAAGAGAGGGAGAAGTTACTTCTTCCATAGACTCCTACGCCCGCACGATGTAATGTAGGAGTCTAGGGAAGAAGTAACTTCTTATTAATAATAATTATTAATAATAAAAAAGCCGCCCCTCTATCTTACGATTAAGGTGACGCCTTGATAATTTGGCTGTAGCGATGTCCATTTTTCTCAGCAATGACTAAAGCTAGGAAATTAAAGTTCACTGTCAGTATTCATCATGTCTTTGTCTTTGAATTACCCATCGCATAACACGATTGGTCAACTTTTATAACACAGAATAATCAATCAAAAAGAACTCTGTAAAAAAAGGGATTCCTATTTTGCCAACAGAGGAGAGTGATATAAGCTTCCAAAATTCGTACATAAATTGGTTCTAGTATACACTTTAATTTGTCCATAGCTTATATGAAATGTATTTATGGTTTTCAAATTACGCGACGAAAATCATTTTGTCGCTACGCCCTTTAAATTTTTTGCTATTCCATTGCTTATTTTCTATGAGAGGACGGGTGAGCCTCGCATAGAAAACAAGCAATCTAAAACACATCCAATACGGTTTTTTACTTTAACATGGCGTCACCTTAACGATAATATTGGTTTTAGTACAAAGTTATGGAAAAAATGCGTATATATAGGTGCTACCGATGATGTTGCGAGTTGCGAGTTGCGAGTTGCGACAGATTAAGGGAAATGCAACGGGTTGCACTCCGGGAGTGCCGTTGGAAATGAAAACTTGAAAATTAACAGATAGAAAGAAATCGGTACAAATAGAGGCTCCCTTTCCTATTCCTCCTTTGCCTAGCAAATTTCTGATGTCTCACGTCCCGACGCGAGTTTTTAATGTTAAATCCAACGCAAAAAGTGCAACACCGCTAAAGTTACTTTATAATTGTTTTGATAGCTCTTTTACATTTGACTTTTTTTTGTTTTTCGATAAATCGTCGGTAAGCGCCGGAAAATCGCGCGTACGCACACATTGCATGACAATTTGTTGGCGAGCCCCTATGCTAGGAATAGTTGAAAATGTTTATTATTTTGTTGTGTCATTAATCATTATATATGTACAAGCGTGTCTGACTAGTATAGATAGATACTTGTATGTAATGAGCTAATGCAGTCATTAGTTCATTACATGCAAGTAGGTACTCATATTATTAAGTATAATCTATCAAACAGTGTTAATAGTAACTTACTTATAATAACTTTTAGAGTCTAGACGTCGTCCTTGACGAAATAATAATAATTGTTATTATGAGAGTTACATAAGGGTACCTATAATAATTCTCTATACTTACTCCATTCTGATCATATTCAATTTAAAAAACAAAAAAGCGGCCAAGTGGCTGTAACATACGGACGGACGGACAGACAGACAGACAGACAGACAGACATGATGAATCTATAAGGGTTCCTTTTTTGCCATTTTGGCTACGGAACCCTAAAAATGAAAATAACTCACAATGCTACAAATATAAAGGTCAGAATGTTGCCAAATTGGATGTTTTGGTTTACTTTACTGTCAATTAGGCTACTTACCATCAGGTGGGTAATGCACCGTTACTACAGGTTACACTTATTTCACCTCTGCCATTAACCTTATGTCGACCACATAAGGTTCAATTCAGAAAACTCGGAGATAAAATAGCTATGAACGTAGTGTTGTGACTCTAAATAAATATCGGCACGAGCCTCATTAGCCTAACAAAAGCATTAATCAGCTTTCACGAGCACAAGATGCACGAGGCCCGTGGGCGAGACTTGTTTATTGTTTACGGGTGCTTCGATATATCGAATTGCATGTTTATAAGTTATAAGTTATAAGTTATAACCATAGCGGAAAATATTATAAAATAACTTAATGTATTTTTTGTAATAATATTATACTTAATTAAATATTTTGTACTTTGTAGTAAGAACGCGCGCGAAAAATTTTTAAATGAAATAAAAATAATATGATAACTTTATTAATTCGAGATGAAAAAAAGAGAAAATGTGCAAGGTGACAATATTATTTAAAACTTAATAAGCGTTCTCACTTCTCTGTGAAAATTGGCAAAGATGGAAGGAAAAGGCGAAGGTGTGGTTAGTAATTGGTCCGTGGCGCAGTGTTCGAAATTCGAATGATAGATCCATTAGTGTCACTTTATTTTTTGCTGCTGTGATTGGTGGTTACTGGTAATGTACCTATTGCTCCAATTTTATGATCTTAAAGTTTTGCGTAGCCTATACAGTATTGAGTAAGTATGTACTTGTACACCATTTGAAAACTTAGTAATAACATGAGTAAAAGTAGCCTGAGTTTTCAGCTAGATTAGTCTCTAACTATCTATGTATCTCTTTGGGTCTTAAATCTCAATTTAGTTAGGTGAGAAACTGCAGAGAATAACTTTGAGCTAACACTTTAGCGTAATCGAGTTAGCAGCTTAGTCAATTACCAGTGCATTCTCAGCATATTAAATATATTCAATTAAGTAGTTTGTAACTATCCTGTACCTAATAGCACAGATTACCTATTATTAGTTACTACATATACGTAACCAGGCGCGGTCGCAGCCTCAAATTTTGGAGGGGATTAATACTTTAGGGTGTGTAATTGTGGTAATGATGCGTGGAGGCCCAAAGGAAGATCTTCCGACCGAGCGAGGTGGTATGCTCGGTCAGGCCGGAGCCCGCGTGATACATTTCAGCTGTCGTATGTATACTGACGCGCTCAGAAAACTTCGATAGCGCGATGCAGGAATGTAGGAATGTTAGGCGAATGTACCCACCGCCACATAATCAAATCTTTTTTGAGATTTGTATGGGCAAGCGCCACCGCGTTATAAATTTTTCCATACAAATGTGAAAAAAGAGTTATTTTTTCAGCGCTGCTCTTTTTAACCCCCGACAAAAAAGAGGGGTGTTACATTACAATAAAGTCTATATAGTAAGGAATACATCGTTCATACACACCCTAAAGTATAACCGCTTAGTTTTGTTACACACTTGTAAATAATAGTTAAAATATTCCTAAAATATTGCATTATTGTAAGCTGTTAGTGAATAGTGACATTTTTAAGACTCATTATAGCGATTAATTGTTTCGATCTATTGAATTGCTTATTACTTTAATAGAAATGAATTAATATAAGAAACCCCCATGAGAACCATTCTTATTTTCATTTGCGCTGGATCTAACCGGAGTATAATAAGTTATTACTTATTAGCTACAATAACCACTTAACTATACAATTCCATGTAATAGCATGACTAGAACTGCGGTAGTTGAGTATTTATTAAAATGAAAAACGCAAGATTGTAAAGTTTAATATCGCAAATAAGCCACCGTATTTATGAGTTGATGGCGTTATAAAGTAATTCCATCCTGAGTGGGTGTGGGTGGATGGGTTAAGTCATTAAAAATAATGGGTGCATGGGTGAGACAATGGGTCGTGGTGGGTGCATAATCACAGCTGGTGGGTCCGCGGTCACCAACCTTTTGCAAGATTCATAGTTCATATTGCTCGCAATTATACGTAAAGGTTGGTGACGCCTGCTGTAATTTCTTGCAATGGGCAATATGTTTTTTTTTCATCGAAAAGACTACGAAATTACTGGGCCGATTTAAATTGACATAGACAGACATAGAGCATAAACATACAGAGTAAAATGTATTCTCTTTGTAGGATACTTTTCATTGCGGGAAAATGTACTTTAACTCACGGCGCGGGAGAAGACCGCGCCGTGAGTTAATGTATAATGTTGAGTATAATGAATATAAATCAAAACTACCTGGTACCTACTGAATCGATTTTAATCATTTTTTCAGTGAGTGACATAGGCTATATATTTTATACCCGTGCGAAGCCGGGGCGGGACGCTAGTATCCTATTAAAGTAATTATTATTAAATGTCTCTGACTCCGGCCGTTAGGTTTCAACTGTGCGTATTTTTTGCATTAATCCGTTTCATACAATATCCGTTTAACTAGTGAATGCTGACATGTCAGCGTGCTGTCTGCTGCCTGCTGCCTGCTCACTCCGACTTGATCCTATTATGCTCCCTTCACCTGTTTCTGTAAGCTTATTACGACAAAGTATGCTTCTTTGTGTGTTACGTTAGTAAACAAAGAGATGAATATACTCAGAGTCGGTTCTGATCCGTTTTGATAAAATTGCAGTTCATTATGGGTGGCAATAATGCTACTAGTTAAAAAGTATTTTTTACAAATTACACCGAACTATAACTGATTAAGTGCAATATTGATTTTGTCGTGTTTTCTTTAAGTTTGTTTGAGAATTTTAAATTATTTGGCACAAACGCTAAGAAATAAATAGCTTCGACTAGTAAAATGTTATGACGAACCAGCAATAAAATTAAAAAGTTTTTAATGTGTTCCAATTTCAAAAATTTTGATGTTGCCTGGAAAACGAGATGTTTTATACGAAGAAGCACACACAGACGGAAAAGTTTATTATTATTAAATTAATTATATGAAATGAGGCACGCAAATGGCTATAGTGACTGTGGAAAGTTTAATTCACACTAGTATGTCTATCGGTTAACTGTACCTTACTCTTACACAGCTTACAGTACACCACTGAACCAATTTTAATGAAATTTGGTATGGAGATACATCGTGATTCGTGTCCCAGGGAAGACATTGGAGACATTAATATCAGCACTTACTGTTTAATTTACTATTCAGTCAAATATTAATATTATACGGTATACCTACCTACTTCAAAAGTCATAATATTATACATTATAACTCTATAGAAATTTTACATTAATAAAGCATGAGAATAGCTGGTTATACCAAGTAATGTGATATAGTAACAAATCAATCATCATACATTTTCACACGCATGTAAATGGGCTGATTGTTTCAATAGATTCGTCCTTACTATTTGAATCACAATAGTATAAGCCTTGTACACACTGAAATAGTGTTAAATTTACATAACTATATTATATTATAATACATTTATTAAATTATTATGAAGATCTCTACACCTTTCGCAATATAAAATAAAAACCGGCCAAGTGCGAGTTGAACTCGCCCATGAAGGGTTCCGCAGCAGCAATAAGGTTTATTTTTATGAAATTAAAAGGTTTTTGATTTATTTTTACATTTCAGTCGATTTAATGAAATTTATATTAACGTTTACCATTTATGACGTATAAAAAAAACTACTGGATAGATCTCGTTCAAACCAATTTTCGTTGATAGTTTTTATAGTAATCTACATCATATATTTTTTTTAGAATTATCATGCCCCTACTTTAGAAATTAGAGGGGACACACATTTTACCACTTTGGAAGAGTCTCACTCGCAAACTATTCAGGTTAGAAAAAAATGATATGAGAAACCACAATATGATTTTTGGAGACTTATCCATAGATACCCCACACGCATAGGTTAGATGAAAAAAAAATATTTTTGTTTCAGTTGTACCTATGGGGACCCCTAAAATTTTTAATATTTTTTTAATTTTTGCATCAAAATCTTAATGCGGTTCACAGATTACATCTACTTACCAAGTTTCAATAGTATAGCTCTAATAGTTTCGGAGAAAAGTGGCTGTGACATACGGACGGACGGACAGACAGACAGACATGACGAATCTATAAGGGTTCCTTTTTGCCATTTTGGCTACGGAACCCTAAAAATTGGGTCACATACGCGGTTTTGATTAATGTTAATAGTTTATTAAATATGATATTATTGCCTGTATTGTCTTTCTTATTTATTACAGCGTATACTATAGCAAATTAATACTTAGATTCGAATTAATTAAAGACAATCAATAAAAATATTGCACGGAAATTCACGAAAAAAATAAAAACGTTACCTCCTAAGATAAGACACCTACCGACCAACAACCGCATTCATCATGGCATGGCAATGCCATAGAAAATGTTCTAGACGACGAAGGAACTTAAAAAGATGTTATTTTAAACTAAAACACTCAAGCATCTCTGCAGCGCTTTTAAAACAGCAGATTCTTTATATCTATAATGTATTGCAATATATGAAAATAATTCCCTTTTTTTCTCATCTGTTAAGGTAGCATTCTGTAGCCGCCCTTAGGTTGATGGCGCCGCGAGTCGCGAGTATCGGGAACAAGTTAATTGGTAAGGCCTATTGTTGTCGATTCAATTATGTATAGTGTGTACCAGGCTTATGATAGGTAGGTACCAACTACCAGCAGAGAAATTGATTCATAGGCAGTTGGCTGAACAACATTATTTGGTCGCGTTTTGTCAAATCGACAGATCATATTCATTGAATTGACATAATCCGACCTCCGCTATTAGTCTTTCTAATAGTACATCGAATTTGGCGCTTAACCGGACACTTAAAAATTTGACCCCTATCGCGTATCTATTTAAGTATAAGAATTATCTTCCTTTCGAGAATGAACATATCATTACCTCCGATACGTGGGTATTTGGGTAATGTGAAATGTCCATGCCACGCTTATAGTGTCGAGTGTGTACCATGCTTAAAGTATTACTCACTGGAATCTACATGAGCCAGCAAATATTCAAACCAGCACGAACAGCAACAGCACGAAGAATTCTGTTTCCACCATTTTTCCAAAAGCGGTAAACGTTTCCAAAATTAAATAAGTTCGAATATTTTTAAATAACTTTTTGCGTTTACTATTCATCAATATTACGATATAAGTACCTACATTAAATAAAACATAGCAATATAAAACACGTTGAATAAAAAATCCCTAATGTTGAAATGAAACTCATTGAAACTGTTAGAACTAGTTCAAATAGCATTGTTTACGACAGTTTACACTTCAACAATTGTATGTATAAATATTAAATAGGCTGTAAAGGCAATAGCTAGGGTCTAGTGCTCTCTAGATGCCCTAGATCCTTTGAAATGGGACCTAGGAGATCCAGCTAATTAGTGTTTGTAGTGCAAATAATGGTCTACGATATTTTGCATCGCTTTACACATTGTAAAGTATTTTTGCTGTTTAAATAAAAGAATCAATGCGTTGAAAAAAGTTTTTAGTACGTCATGCACATCTAATATTATAATGTGTGTCATATGATCACATTAAAGCAATCACAATAATATATTTAATGTGGCAAAAAAATTGACGACAGGAAAGAAAAAAGAAGAGTGAACATACTGATGTCCATAAAAGACAAAGTTTTAATTTAGTAGTAAAAGCATGATCCAATTAATGTTAGGTATCGAATTTTAATACAAATTATCAAAAATGCCCACGTCAGATAGTAAGGGCAGGTCAACGTAGTGAGGAAGCATTTATAATAGAAATAGATAACTTTGGCAGCCTGAAAAACTAGTAAAGTATGATAGCGCGTAACGACGTGTATCGTAGCTACATGCAGCGCTGCGTAGCTCGACGTAGTGCGGCGTAGCGTGACGTAGCATGGCGTAGCGTGACCGAGTGCGGCGTAGCGGGACGTAGCGCGGCGCAGCACGGCGTAGTGTGACCGAGTGCGGCGTAGCGGAAAGTAGCGCGGCGTAGCACGGCGTAGTGTGGCGTAGCGTGACGTAGCATGGCGTAGCGTGACCGGGTGCGGCGTAGCGGGACGTAGCGCGGCGTAGCACGGCGTAGTGTGGCGTAGCGTGACGTAGCATGGCGTAGCGTGACCGAGTGCGGCGTAGCGGGACGTAGCGCGGCGTAGCACGGCGTAGTGTGGCGTAGCGTGACGTAGCATGGCGTAGCGTGACCGAGTGCGGCGTAGCGGGACGTAGCGCGGCGTAGCACGGCGTAGTGTGGCGTAGCGTGACGTAGCATGGCGTAGCGTGACCGAGTGCGGCGTAGCGGGACGTAGCGCGGCGTAGCACGGCGTAGTTCGACGTAGCCCGGTGTAGCACGACGTTGATAAAGTCTACAAGGTACTCATGTCTCGTTATTAATTTGTCTAAAACAATGAAATATAGTACCTAATCATATTATAATATGATTAGATACTATACTTTATTGTTTTAGACAAAATAAATTATTGTGTTAACTTAATAATATAAACTATAAAATTATTTTTAAAGTAGTAAAGACTTTGAGCGCGGCGACCGAATCAAAAAATGTCGTATCGAAAAATACCTAACATTCGTCTAACGTCGTTTCAGTTTGGCAGACTTCGGTTCGGTGTGGCTCGAGGCGGTGGTGCTCGCCGCACCCGGTGCCGGTCCGGTTGCGAACCGAAATATATTAATTGTGCCGGTCGGTGCGACGTTGCCAGACTTCGGCATGGTGTTTGTGTGCGAGCGACTAGACGTATGCGAAATATAATTGCAAAAAAAAAATGCTATGAAATGGCAGTCCCCGAGTGCCACACATTATTTTTTATCTAACAAAAGTGTTAAGGTGCGGCAAACCCTAGCTACGCCACTGTCTCCGGTTATTTGACAAGCCGAGTGAGTGAGTTTACCGGAGGCCCAATCCCCTTTTCCTTTCTCTACCCTCCCTTATTTCCTCCCCTACCCTATTACCCTATTCCTTCGTAAATGCCGGCAACGCACCTCCAGCTCTTCTGATGCTGCGAATGTCCATGGGCGACGGAAGTTGCTTTCCATTAGGTGACCCGTCTGCTCGTTTGCCCCCTTTTTTCATAAAAAATAAATAAAAATAAATGCAAAGACAATAAAAATATGGAAAAGAATTTTAACTTATTAATTGTTATTATTTATTATTGTTTTAAAAACTTCTTAATAGCAATCTTAATACCTAACAGAAATTGGCGCAGACGAAGTTTTGTGAACGCGCAGATTTCTACATAATAAAATGTACAAAACTCAATTATTCAAAGGTAAATTTTTACATAATAATTATCTTTTACCGAAGTAAGAGATAATGATAAATGATAATATTTATATACACATCTTTATATTTTGGTAACATAGCTCTATGATAGACTACATCGAGTGGGCAGTGGGCTGAATTGTTTTAGAGCAATTTATAATCATACGTTTTTTTATTGTGTTATAATTAAAATAGATGACTCCCGGCACCATTTTGGGAAATTGATTAGAAACTATTTTGCCATTAAATTATACATTCTTAGACTCCTACGCACAAAATGAGGTAAACGCATCGTAGACTATAGACAATACTTATGTCGAAGTGTTTGTCTGAAGGAATGTAGAGACTCAAAAACTTTTTGAGGTGAAAACTTCTTTAGCGGCGTTGAGCGCTTTTGTGGGATGGGTAAAAACTGTGAAACTCGCGTCCAGGTCACATGTGCTGATCGAAAAACCGTAAGACGGTTGGAGAGTAGTAAAAATGCACAACGTTAATAATCAAGTTTACATTTCTGCCGGCACTCCCGGAATGCGGGTTGCATTCCGGGAGTCTTTTTTTTGTTTACCTATTCCTTTTTTAGGGTTCCGTACCCAAAGGGAAAAAACAGGACCCTATTACTAAGACTTCGATGTCTGTCTGTCTGTATGTCTGTGTGTCTCTAGGCTGTAACTCAAGAACCGCTATAGCTAGACTTATGAAATTTTCACAAATTGTGTATATCTGTTGCCTCTATAAAAACAAATACTAAAAACAAAATAAATTAAATGTTTAAGGGGGGCTCCCACACAACAAACGTGATTCTTTTGCTATTTTTTGCTCTATATCAATAACGGCAACACATAGGCACTTGAAATATTCACGAAATACTCAATTGTATTTGTGCTTTAATAATTAATAATAAAATTCAAATAAATTAACTAATTAAGGGGGGCCAAATAGCCTGAAAATTGTGTTCTTGTATGGGAATACAAGAACACAATTTTCAGGCTATTTTGGATCTATTCTGGTACGGAACCCTTCGTGCGCGAGTCTAACTCGCACTTGGTCGATTTTTTGCAAATTTTTAGTAAGCATTTAATAAGATACAAATTAACCATAATATGATACAGTTTAGTAATTATTTGTATTAGTGTTTTAAACAATAATAATAATTACCATTTTTAGTTAATAGTGTGCCGAGGGTCTCAGTTATACAAATACAGTTGTGTCACCTCCAATAAATAATAAACTGAAATACATACCAGGCGTTATTCGATATCAATAAATGTCTGATTTAATTCCTTTGAAATGTAATTTTTTAACGCCCAAAAGACGTGTGTTTGTATATATCATTATTTTACTCGATAACTTTGTGTATCATCGTAAGTTTAACGATGAGGCCTACGCTATAGTTTTATGACCTACAGTTCGACAAGGCTTTAAATGAATATGTCAATGATGTCAATGGGCGCTGCTGGTAAAGGAGAACTGTCAAAAATGACGTTTTTGTACGATAGAAGCGTTAGTCCCTTTTCTCGCCACGTTCATATACAGCCTTGTCGAACTGTACCACCGTGGTACTCGTAGCCGGTAGACCGTAGAACCCATAGACTTATAATATACTGATAGGTTTATGGTAGAACCAATATTTTAGTCTGTGGCACTTAGAAAATGTCAGAGTACGTCTGTTTTTGAACTACATTTTGGTGGGAATGTCAAAGAGTGTAGTAGTTTGTTATCGAATATGGTTACAAATGTTTCCCATAACTTTGCGCTGAAATTTGTTTATCTCGGGAACCAATTTTCACTGACAAAAACTATAATATTGATAGATTTACATATATTGAGTAAGTAACTGACGTTAGTCTACTGCCGTGTCAGTTCACTGCCATAGTGTAAATTAATGTCAAGTCAGCAGTTCAGCACAATACACTGACTCACTGTAAATCTGCCTTAGCGCTGAGAACTACCGTTACGTTATTTACGTAAATGTAGACGGAATACAAAAAAGTTCGTATACGTATATATTCATTATACGTACTTTGAAAATGAAAACTTGGCATGGATCCTATATGAAAAAGCGCTGTTTTTATTTTAATTTAAGCTCTTATGCAATAAACGGTTTAAATGTAGGATAAAACAATTGATAACATCCTATGCTACTTATAACTTAAATATTATATTTTTCGGTTGGCCTATGTATCCCATTATTTGCTAGACGCCTATAAAAAATCAACATTGACCCTGTCGAAACCAAACATTTTCTTGTCCGTGTCCGATATCGTATCCGACATATCGTATCGGATGATGTAAAAGGCTTCTAAATCGTATCGATGTTTAGTATCGACTGTCGATAGAACAAGTAGCGGGTAATGAGAGCGGGGCGCAGTCACGACGCGACACATGACCCCCGTCCCGTCCACCACTAGTTACCACACAAGGCACACATGTACCGGCACCGTAAAACCACAGTATATTCTGTACAGTAGATGAAGTACTAGATTATAATATTATAGTGTGTTTCAGAAAAGTCAAAGTAGTCAAATAATGCAGTATAGCAGTGAGTGTGGCAAAGCGCACCTACCCGGAAAATGCGCCATATAGCTTTAAAGTATAGATTTCCAATCAGCAGTATGGAAATAATATGGTGCACTTGCTAGGCAGGCGCGCTTTGCCACATTCACTATAATATCTTCGCGCACATAATTAAAAAGCTCTGACCATGAAAATTACTAGTCTATACTCGACTAACCATGTTAGTAGCAAAACGATGCAGTATAATATTCGCTCTTAAGTGTGAAGCACTAGATATAATTTGTCCACGTTGAGCGAGTTTGATTGGTATTAACAGGTATTGAATTTAAATTCAAATTACAACTATTTTATTAAAGGTATTTTGAAATAATTTGTTTATTTGTTTTTAACTTATTCAGAAAAAATTTTTTTTTGATACAGTCAAATGCAGGAACTATAATAGGTTGTAGCATATTATCCCGAGTAAATCATCTAGTATCCTAAGTTACGCGTATTCCCTATAAAGGCACGTCTAGTTAGCTATACTTACTACTGTATGAAATAATTATACTGTGGTGAGGCCGTGATGCAAATAAGGAATACAAGCCTAATAGGCTAATACGACAAGCAATGTGGCATGCAACTAAATTCGATGGTAACTGAAACGAAACTACGACGGTATGCTTCGACGTATGTAATTTAAGGTTTCAAATGTGTTGCTCATTAATTTCTGAGTGAACGCAGAAGTTAATTTGTATTTTAAATGATTATTTATATATATGTGTGAATGTGATCCATGAGTGGAATCTCTAAATGAAAATCTGCCGACGTAGATGTCACTATTTATAATAATATAGTTTCGGACTAAAAAAACTTCTATAGCGCGATTCAGGTTCGTGGCGCTAAAATTCCACCACAAAGGTTTCCAAATGTTCACAGTTCAATATTATATTTTCTAATTTTCATCAAAAGAGAAAATGAAACAAGTAAACTACGTGTTAATTGTGACACCTGACTCCTGAGCCATTGTCCGTTACTCTGAGTTATCGGAGCACGAACGAAACTCATCAAGTCTAAACATCGTCCGGAATGCAATTTATTAGTTAGACTGCTAGCGCCTAACTTCAGTGCAAACAAACTATTAACACTAAACAACTTATCACCCTAAGTCCTATAGCAAGCGTTTAGGAAAGAGTAAATAACAATAGAAATAATACCTACTACACTATATGTAACTAGGTGTCACTAAACAGTGGTAATAAGTACTTTAGAGTTTAGGATGTATAAGTCCTCTGTATAGATTTCACTAATAGGTCTTACTCCACCTTCCTAATTTAGACGCCCTAATTAGGATCCTAAAAAGAAGACTAATTGGAAGCTTCTGATTCCACCAATCAGAATCCACACTTCCCCCGATCTAGTACGCTAATAAGGATCCTAATTTTGTAAAAACTATTTCACTTGAGTAATTTTTTTTACAGAATCGATTTAGACGTCTAAATTAGGAAAGGTGGAATAAGTACTTAGCGCTGGAAAAGTAAGTAACTATTTTTTAACTTTTGTATCCAGGGCACAAAAAAGCTCTTTCAGCGCTGGTACTTTCACAATGTACTGTAAAATCTTCATTTAAGTAAAGTATACTAGGTAATTATTAAATGTCTCCGAATGCGTCGGAAGTCTTACCAGTTGTAGCTAAACCTTTTCAAAATGCAAGACTTTTATAATCTCTGCTGAATACATTAGAATTACAAATACCATAATATTTATGAAGCTCCGTGAGCCGTTCGTAACATCTGCGCCACAAATCCTTAAGAAAACCAACTAAATTCGAAATTTATTATGAAAGTTTTGAGATTACGACAATAATTATAAGGAGATACAGCTGTCAAGTTGTTCTTACTTTTCTAAATTCAAAACTCCCTTTGGAAACTACTTTGTAGGAAATTTTACATCTTCTGGAATAATCTAGAACTTTTTAAGGTTAATGCATACTAGCAGTTCCAAGTGTCGTCTCAATCTGAAACTTATTTTGAGCCAATTCAAGGAGCGTAGCTTGGCTTAGCAAGGCTTCGATACATGGGGTGGACGATTGTTCAGATCGAACTAGTCGCAGCCGATTTGACCGGATCCGTCGTGTATTCCGAGATAAAGAAAAGATCTTGGCTCAAGTCTCAACCCCCGGTTTGCAATCAGTTCCACCTTCAGCTTGGAATTAAGGTTATTTCCACAACAGAGACTTGCTGCCCAAACAAAGACAAATAAAACACACTATCAACTACCAACTCTCAGGATCACTCTGTGGACACAAGGGCTTTCTTAATTTTTTCAGACTCTTTATAGTGTGTATCATCCCTAACAAAGTGGATCGTCTTAGGCCCGAGGCTGAGGAGGTGCGGGGGAAGTGAGGGGAAGTCAGACAATAGGATGGCGGACGTATTGGCCGTCGCGTACAATTTCACGCACCATTAGCTCGGGCTCGACAAATCCGTTCCGTTTGATCTTCCTTTGTGGAGCATGCAGATTTTTAAGTCGATTCTGATAAAAAACTATACGATATAGTTTCGATACAGTTTTCATATCGTGTTTTACAAATTGTTCTCGTGAAATGTCAAACTTGGTGTCGCTACCAAAGACGGAGTAACTTTAGAATATAATTATGACTTAGGGTGAAGCCTGCAACATCGTAGCTCCAAAAATCGTTTATCGCGATCTGACTATACCTTTCTGAATATGAACTTTGTAACTTAGGGGGAAAATTTTGTGAGAACATATAAATAAAATTTATGAAATGCGTTCGTAATCACAATAAAACCTGGGTAATTACTATTTAGGTGCCTTGGTTAAAAATCCAAAAGTCAGTTTGATATTTATACAAATAATATGACAGTATTACTGTTAGATACTTAGTATAATTCGGACTGGGTCAAAGCGGCGATGGATGAAAATAGCAGAATCAGCCGGGTACTGGGTAGAGATATAATCTGGTTCAATGCTGGGTGGGGTCAGCAATCAAATACGTTTCTGGTGTTTGTTTTCTGTGTTTCTTGCTGAAAATAGTTTCTTACGGCTATGATGATAATAATTATTATTATAGTCGGTCTATATGTCATCAGTGTATGAGGTATGAAGTCAGTTCCTGTGAGTAATGAGTTCTAGAATAAGTGATATATTATCAGATGCATTTATCGTTTAAGTATAGCTTAGAGTTGTCTTCGCTATTCTCGGTTGCTCACTAGAAAGCCTGGAGATGGCCCTAGTCAATAAAAATGTTTTTATCTTTTCCGACAGTCAAGCTGCACTTAAAGCACTGACTGCCGCAGAAGTTTCCTCTAAATTGGTTCTGGAATGCATTGAGACGCTAAACATGCTGGGCAGAAACAACAACATCCGCCTAGTATGGGTCCCGGGCCACAGTAACGTCCCCGGCAATGAAACCGCTGACGAACTGGCTAGGCTTGGGGCCGAGAGTCTCATATATGGCCCGGAACCAGTCTGTGGTATACCTCCCAGTACCACAAAGCAAGTGCTCAAGGAGTGGGGTCACAGTCTAAGCAGGAAGCAATGGGCTGAGACCCCTGGCCTTGAACACTCCAAGGCACTAATCCCTGGCTTCAACAAGAAACTATCAGAATTAGTGCTCACCTTGGGTAGGAACCAATTAAGAATTCTTACCAGAAGCCTAACTGGGCACTGCAAGCTCAACAAACACCTGAACAGAATGGGTATTTGTAGCATAACGACTTGCAGATTCTGTGAGGAGGAGGATGAGACACCTATTCACCTTCTCCTCAACTGTCCTGCTCTACTACAGAGCAGAAACAGGCATCTTGGTCGCCACGAATACTCATCCACAGAGGAAATTCGTGACACCAACCCCAACCACATCGTTCAATTTATGAGCAGTATTGGGCTGGGGATGATACTCTAATGCGAAGGAGTCACAATAGATCCTTATGGGTCGCAGTGACGTCAGGGCTACAGCGACCTGCCTTCTTTAAAAAAAAAATAGCTTAGAGTTAAAGGTTTCAAAGAGTTACATCATCAACAGACTTACGAGTAAGTATTAAAAAGTATAGCACGTGTGAGTCGTGACCCCGACGCAGGTTCAACATTTCGCATAGCATTTTCATTAACGATACTGGATTAAATACATTTCAAATAAAATCCAGCGCATGTCGTCCTGCTTAAATATTTGAAAATAATGACATATTCGGCGTTGAATCCCAGAACGGAGCTCAAAGCAATTAAAAGGATAGATTCTAGTATGTGCATGAAAATCATATTTCACGACAAAAACTCTTAATTGCAGTGCGCTGGGAGCTGACAATAGGAAGTGTTTGATTTTTGCTCACAATTAAAACGATTTGTCGTGCTTCGACTTTTGGTGATATTTTGTGTGTAACCTATCTTTATATCATTCGTAGTTTTGGAAATAAAATACCTGCACTCTTCAGCTTTAACTTCTTTCTGGACATTGCAATTATGTTCTGCCTCAAATCTCAATGCAAAATATATCAAACTGGAACATTGAATAATATTATAATGATTAATGAATTTCATTTCTTCCGCAATTCCGCAATTTCATTCATCGTGTAAAGATTGCTTAAGGTTGTCAGAAGGTAGATTATTGCTTAAAATTAGAAGAAAAAAAAACAACAAATATATCTATGGTATAGAGTTTATTCTCATAATATAAACACGCTTTCTGTCCATGTATTTACAACGCCGGTACATTTCGAGTTAGCCCTAAACACTACACAAGTTTGTGTTACTCGATATGTTGATCACAAGAAGACAAATATGCTCACATTAGTTCGTTTTAACAAAAACATAATAATTTTTAACTTTTGTATTTACTAAAGTTTACAAAGCAAATTGCGGCTTCAAATGACACTGGTTTAGGTTAATAGAGTACTTATCAGCTATTACATATATCGAAACTTTACATCTTTTGAAAAACATTGTAAAACTGCTTTTACACATTAAGTGATATTAATCACACCAACTCTTGTGAGTTTTAATCCCAAAGTATCATGATTTCTGTTTCATATCGAGACCGATAGATATTTAACTTGAACGGTGGTTGGTTCAGGAGATTCAGAAAGAATTGATTAATTCAAAACGAACCATAACATACAAGATCTTCTCAGTCAGGCTAACTACAAAACGTAATCTTTGCCTGGTCCTCACATCGTCAACAAACTATAAAATATACAACGTCCCACCAAATTGGACCGCCATTACATGGCGTCTACCAATTATAAATTACGTATTCATTATTGCAAAAGTTCTCATATAATTTTCCAAAGCGATTTCTATTTTTAATACTGGTATATTTTAATATTGTTAAATGTTACGCCTCATACAGACTATTCGCGAAGCGGGCCGAAGTAGCGCTTCACTTCGTTACGTATAGCTTCACTTCGGTTGGTCAACTTTCATTTTCAAAGGGCTCGGAGTGGAGCAAAATTGATCAGAATGTTAACATTTCTCGTCTTACTTGCAAGTGGTAAACAGTATACGGTAGCTAACATTTGAAAGATCATCGTAAGAATACAAAACTTATTATTTTCACTTATAATTTGAATAAATTAATAAGTAAAAATATTTAATAAGATCGGAAAGTATCCGATCCTTTTATATAATTTTTTCTGTACTGTCAGAAACCGTTTGTATGACTAAAATAGGCCGAAATTCCCGCTTTTCAAACTTCGGGTAACTTTGCGAACGAAGTGAAGCGACGAAGCGAGTCTAGATGAGGCTTTACGGGCTTTACGGACGAGTGAAACAATCAGTTTTATGTAAAAACGGGCTCGGAAAGCTGCGGATAGGCTGTGTTTAGTATTATGCAAATGTTCAAGAAATAAAAAAGGTTTCTAAAGAAATTGCCTCGGCTCGAGTTTTTTAAAGGCAATTTGTATACATGTTGTTAGGCATCAGATGATTTTATGTTAAAGTCGTGTGTAACAGCTATTTGGTATTAGATTAAAGGACAAAAGAATATTCAACCTATAAACCTATAAACCTTTGTTCGAAGAAAATCACATTTTTTAAAATAATTATAACAATGCCTACAACTTTTAATACAAAACCAATTAAAAAAAACGGCCAAGTGCGAGTCGGATTCGCGCACGAAAGGTTCCGTACCACAATAGAGCAAAAATTGACTGAATGGAGGGTCCCGTCTTTACCCTTTGGGTACGGAACCCTAAAAAGGTTTAGCTATTTCTTCCATCTTTGAACTAACTATAAATCTAGCGTGTGCCTGTTTCAGTCGTCCGTATCAAAGAAGCAATAAAGTCAGGCCGTCGATTGATCTCGTATAGCTAAGAAAATATTATACAGAACGCAATACATTAAAACTACCCTCTATCACATATTAAATTATGACTTAATAAATAACATTGTATATTTTAATATGGCAACAAAATATCATTAATCACTAAGCACCTAAAGTAGGAGATAAGGGTATTTACACATCTGTACAGACTTATTATATGTATCACTTTTGTCTAGATATTTATATTCGCAAATATTCGAGACTGTCACAATTTGAGCCTGATTTTTTTTTCACAAAGAATTTCGGAGCACTACGGCTTTGGACTGTATACCGTAACGTTTCTTTTATCTTTTTGTTAAACATCGAGATACGTTGGAAAAGTTAATAAAAACTACGTATGTTTCACTGAAAGTAATTGTTACTTTGCTACATTATTCGCAAAGACGTGTTTTTACAATGAAATTAACCGAAACTGTGAAATTGTTACATGTTTTTTAGAAATTTAAACTTTTGTGTGGACAGTCCTGAACTTCACAAACATAAATAATTGTTTTCTAATAAATTAATTGCCAATCAGCTAATAATATTAACAGTAATTAGAGATTCTTTATATATTAGATTCAATTTCTAATTTTCACATCAAACCTTATTTAGAGCAGAGCTGTTTATTTTCCATCACTTCAATGTAAGATTTTACTTTAATTTTTTTAACACAAGTTTTTCTATCATTATTGTTACGATATGCTGGGAAATACCAAAACTCTACTATGTACCTACGTGATAGTAGAAATCTACATAGTGCAAGTGCTACTATGTAGAATTGTAGAGGGGAAACACATTTTGGTGTAGAGCAAGATGTCAAAAACTGACCAATAAAAATAAAATGATGGAAAACGTTCACTTTCTGTAAAGATGTATCACAAAACAATATTTACAAGAACATTTCGGATACGCTAACACCGTGATATGTACAGTACGATTGTAAACTACAATATTCATAAATTACTCGACACCCAAGGGAGGCGACAATTTATGACAATTCAATTTCACAATATATTTAATTCAACTAACCTAACACTCAAACTTTTAGCGCGAACGTTCACTTGGAACAGGTCAGCAACAAGACAGTATTGATAAAATAAAAAAATATTTGCAGTAGAGCGTCCCATATCATATAGAACAGTATAACATCTACGAGCTACTGTCCTAAGACTGTAGTAGCCCCTTATTATTTTAAATGTTTACTATTTCCCGCTTACTCTAATACATGTTTGAAAAAGCTACTTGACAGAATATAAATACTGTATCTTAGATAAGCGGAGTAAATACATTTTGTAATAATTAAGCTTAAGACGTTTGGTAGTAACTAGTAACTAATAACACAGTTTGACAGTAGTGTTTGAAAGACAAAACCACACATAACTATCTTACGATCACTGTCATGGCCCAAGTGAGCGCTTGCACTTCCGAATATAATCGAATATAATCACCGTCTATTTTTAAACTTTTTAAATATTTTTTTTTATTTTTAAACATTTAACGCTACATTATTTTTAAGCTGGCGTCAAGTATTTAGACTAGCTATGCTTTATCTATTTTTACGTTATATATCTGTCTTTTTCTAGGACTGACTCTATTTTAGCACATTTAGGGTGTTTATTAGTGAGCCCCTGAAACTACTACATTTAGGTTACTAATTATCAGGTTTTTGATAAAATATTACGATTTTTAGGCTACAGCCATGTCTCAGCTCACTACCAAGCACCCGATTTTTTTATTTGACATAATATTCCAATAAAACTATTACAGTAGACTGTTTTGTTACTTCAAGTTACCTGAAATCACGTCATTGTGTGCGTGCGCCCGATTCGGGCGGAGTATGAAGATCTGCTGTATAATATTTATATTGCTTTACTATTTTGTGCAGCCACAAAACAGAATGAAACAGATGCAAAGTCTATAGCACCAAGAACACACATAAATGCAATGAATATTACTTAATAATATTAATAATGGTTATGATCATATTGCAGGCAGGCGAAGCCCTACGACGGAAAACTTTATACCATGTCATACTGACCCAGTGGTTTTTACTTATTAATGCTTCGCTGAGTATGACATTGAAATATTGGATTGGTAGATTAATTCATACGTACACATTTTATTGACAACTGAAACTGAACTTTGTTTTACTGTAAAAGTTGCTCTAACTAAACATTACAAAGTAAGAATTTTTTCTTGGTTAGGCAAAATATGCTACAAAATATTTAACACTGGGACTATTATAACATTTTTCACTGGACTCAAGTCTATATTATTCTATTATGGTCACTTAATTTTGTATAAAGCATCCTGCAGTCATGTTTTAGGCGAATTTTCTATTAAAAATATTGCCAGATAAAAATAAATAAATAAATACACAGAACAGTCTTAAGAAGCTCCTACGGGTTGTCACTCACGCTTATGTTAGCCAAATGACAATTGTGATTCCAAATATAAATTGTAGTGGTCTGAAGTTGGCTGCGGATCCGGCGACTGGCGGTGCGGAGTAGGTCGTATCCTCGCCTATCATCGTTCTGGTACCTGTTGAGAAAAATTCGTCATTATTTACTGGACATTTCATTCTTTTCTGTGGTCACAGAATATATATTATTAGTAGTAGGTACCATATGTGTATGCTGTGGTTTAATTCAGAATTGTACCGGTACTTGTTGAGCAATTTTCATTCTAATTTACGGTGGAGTACAATACATTTTTGTATGTAGATATTATTGAGCAGAGCGTAGGATAAACTACCCACAATAGGTATATTGGCATTTTGAATATAACAAGGAGAAAACCATCTGTTTAGCTACATATAACATACCATTAGTATAATAATTAATTACAATATATGATTTGTGTTAAAGTATGGTATCAAACAAATTCTGCTATACTCTACATAAAGTAGATTCTACTATTTTAATATAACATTAATTTAGCTTTGTTTCTTGTTCGATCCTGGCAGTTTCCTGGCTAACTACAAAATGGTATTCTCATGTAAATTTTGTGCGTTTGCTAAAAAATGGACTAGGGAACAAATGAGGAACGAAGTTGCTGCAGCAGTAATACTGCGTTTTGACATGCTTTCATTTTTTAATAAGCATGTCAAAACGCAATATTTTATATTACTATTTAAATAATATGAGCTATTTAATACTTGATTATAATGATCTATTAACAATAATTATACCTATAGTATGTTATATGATACAGGTTTTATAAATTCGACGCGACGACTATAAAGTATAAACCAGAGGTTCCCAAACTTATATGTATCACGCCTCCCTAATGAACATGCTTAGTGCTTACGCCTCCCTTCGGCCCAGGGCCCAGCAAGTAGTAGCAAGTGGGCTCGCCAAGCTATTGTAAAATAAAATAATAAAGACCAAAAATACATTTTCAGATGTTTCATTATAAAAATATGTTTTTACATACTTACTTCTAACCCAAAATTTACGATTTTATAATTCTTTGTTATACTTGAAATCAAGCTCCGAATTGTTTCATTTTCTAAAACTAAATACTACATTATATTTCCAAGAATCCGATCTGAGCAAAAAAACGATATAAAATTTTTTCGATAGAAAAAATTGCAATTCGCAAAGATGCATCTAATTTTCACGAATTTTTCATACATTGCCATAACCATGCATTAAACTCAGTTAATATTTTAACACATTGTAAAAATTCTATCATTGAGAAACCGACCTAGCGGATTTTTTAAATGTTGCATATTTATCGAGTTATTGAGAAGGACAATGTTTGATTTTTTGGGTTAGTCGCCCTCTTAAGAAGAATCAATGTGACGGATGAGCTTGCATGTTTTTGACAAGATTTCCAATTCGCGTACGTCGCGGGAATGCGCGGGCGTCTGGACTCTGGAGTAAAACCACCACTGGCGCCCGCGCCCCCCTCATCATGTCTTCGCGCCTCCCTAGTGGGGCGCGCCCCCTAGTTTGAAAATCAATGGTATAAACAGTTGAACAAGATTTCTTACTTTTTCCCGGTCGGTGTAATTACATTGAGTTAATTGTTTAATTTGGCGGGAGAGTCAATCAGATAACGTTATTACTTCGTGAGGGAAATCTCAAGCAGCGGGTCAGGAGAGATGGGATTTTGTTGGAAAAATACTGGAATGGCGAAACTCGTACAAAAGGGACATTATTTTTGCAAGTGAGTTTTTATTGCAAGTAGCACATTATTATTGCAAGTGAGACTTATAATTGCATGTGAGTTTTTATTGCAAGTGAGATATTATTATTGCAAGTTAGTTTTTGATTCCACTTTAACTTTAATACAACTGTAACGCAGCTTCATTCCTGAGTTTTCTTGTTTAAAACTTTGATTCAGCTTTTATATTAAAATGCATGTTATTAACTATTGTGGGGGTGGCGGCTGCTTGTGATTTTTAATTAATTTGCGATAACAAGATCAATCATAAGCCGCTGCGGTTTAAGCGTTTAAAATTGAATGCTAATTATTAATTTTAAACCAGTATTAGAAACACGCTGCATCCAAAACTTGAAAGAATCAAACATGAAATTATGCTTGGCAGGAATGGGCAGACTAAGCAGCTATAGCAGCCTTTCCCAAAGTGGGCGATAACGCCCCCTTCAGTGGGCGCTGAAGGTCTAAAGGAGAGTGGTGTAGGACCCAGAAGAAGGGGGCGTTTTGTGTCTGAGGTGATTTGTAATTTCATTTCATCTGGATTCTGGATGCAGTTTAAATTGAAACAATGGGGGGCGCTTAAGCATATTTTTTCTCAAAGTGGGCACCTAGACAACAAGTTTGAGAACCCCTGAGCTATAGGAATATCATACGTCGTATGCTGCTACTTATGTTACTCAAAAACTTTAAAAGCATTGCATTTGCTTGCTAGACGTATTATCTTATAATATCAACGAGCTTTTGCCCGCGGCTTCGCTCGCGTTAAGAAGTATTATTATATGAAAACTTTCATCCTCTATTTTAACCACTTAGGGTTGGAATTTATCAAATTCCTTTCTTAGCGGATGCCTACGTCATAACATCTACCTGCATGACAAATTTCAGCCCGATCCGTCCAGTGGCTTGGGCTGTGCATTGATAGATCACCATGTCAGTCACCTTTGAGTTTTGTGTGTAACAAAAATAATGTTCCTTGTAGAGAGTTCACTGTGAAAGTAGCAGCGCTGAAAGACCAATTTTTTTTTTCACTTTTGTATGGGGAAACTCGTGACGCTCGGGCCTTTGCCCATACAAAAGTGAAAAAAATTTTTCGTCTTTCAGCGCTGCTACTTTCACAGTGAACTCACTATAAGGAATACATACACACCCTAAAGTATTATCACTTATTTTTGTTACACCCTGTATATATAGACGAGCTTTTGCCCGCGGCTTCGCTCGCGTTACGAAGTATTATTATATACAAACTTTCTTCCCCTATTTGAACCCCTTGGGGTGGGAATTTATCAAATTCCTTTCTTAACGGATGCCTACGACATACCATCTACCTGCATGCCAAATTTCAGCCCGATCCGTCCAGTGGTTTGGGCTGTGCGTTGATAGATCACCATGTCAGTCAGTCACCTTTGAGTTTTATATATATAGATGTAGGATTATATCGAAATATATTTTACTAATTCACAGCTTTTCAACCTCCAAATTTGTCGTTAGCATAAAGCTCTCTACGGAGGTAAAATGTTTCTGAACAGACAGTAATAGATACCTTAATGTTAATTAGAAATTAGTTTTAAAGACATTACTGAAATAATAATAAACCGGTTATGCCAAAGCCTCCTTCATTATATTAATTAAAGTTAAATTAATTCTGGCAAGCTGTCGCCATTCGCCACCTTTAAGCATTTCCTCTCTAATTATATTTATGCTGTATTTTAGCTAAATTATTATTTGAGGGTCCTTTAATTTGTATAAAATTATAATATTGTTTGACCTTAACTGGATTTGCTATTAAGTCTAACATTAGTATAGTTTTGATAGGGTTTTAATGCAGTGTCAAGAACCATAGTATTATAATGGTATATATAATTAAATAAATTGTTACCAATACCAAATAAATTGATACCAATATCAATTGCGTTATTTAAAAACAAAACTCCCCAAATTTAGTTGCTTGACGCTGTTTTGGAGTACATAAAAACAATTATTAAGGTGACGCCTTGATAATTTGGCTGTAGCGATGTCCATTTTTCTCAGCAATGACTAAAGCTAAGAAATTAAAGTTCACTGTCAGTATTCATCATGTCTTTGTCTTTGAATTACCCATAGCATAACACGATTGGTCAACTTTTATAACACAGAATAATCAATCAAAAAGACCTCTGTAAAAAAAGGCATTCCTATTTTGCCAACAGAGGAGAGTGATATAAGCTTCCAAAATTTGTACATAAATTGGTTCTAGTATACACTTTAATTTGTCCATAGCTTATATGAAATGTATTTATGGTTTTTAAATTACGCGACAAAAACCATTTTGTCGCTACGCCCTTTCCATTTTATGCTGTTCCATTGCTTGTTTTCTATGAGAGGCCGGGCCAGCCTCGCATAGAAAACAAGCAATCTAAAACACATCCAACACGGTTTTTTACTTTAACATGGCGTCACCTTAACAACGCATCATTAAGTTGTAAGCGAAGCTGTAAAAATTATTGAACGCAAGTTTTCTACGTAATAATTCAATGTCGCACTCGTTTTCACGAACGCATTCAACGAAACCTACGACTTACCGATATCGAGAGATAGTCGTCAGTGCAGCTCCGACCAGACCCAGAGCCGGTCGCTCGCGTCGTCGCCTGCCTCGTCGCCCTGCTTGAACGCATTCGACGAAACCGACGACTTATAATAATAACTTCTAAGCATCTTACCCGGACCGGACCCAAAGCTCTCGTCGCCCTGCTTGAACGCATTCGACAAGATATCATAATCCAGGGTTGCTTACCGATATCAACAGCACCGGAGCCCTCCTCGCCGGAGCCCTCAGCATCATACGAGGCGTCGTCGTCGGTGTAGCTCCGACCGGACCCGGAGCCCTCGTCGCCCGCCTCGTCGCCCAACATGAAAGAGTCCGCCGACGACTTGTACGAGTGGGATACTAGCAACTGAGAGAAAACAGTATAATGTTAGTACTAACAAAGAGATAAGTAGGTACGTAAGTTTGGATAATAGGCGAAAAGAACGCAGGTTGAACAACTTTACATGAAGTAAATGTTGAGCAAATGCCATATTATGAAATTTTTGCGATTATGAATACCCTGTACACGAGGGATGCATTTAATATTCATCTACGATTTCCAAACAACGACGCCTACCAATAACTGACACCTTATGGCGCAGCGCAGACGATAGACTTTCCGTGACGCACTGTTTAGTCTGCGGGAAAAAGAACCTTTGCAATTATATGCAGTAACGTACACGACGCGCAAAAAGTCCGCATAAAATTGCATAGGTTCTATTTCCACAGACAAAAAGTGCGTCACGGATGGTCTGTCGTCTCCGCTGCGCCTAAAACTCAAAATATTATACAGTCCAACGTGATCGTGAAGAGGCACCTTTAAACCAGTCTAAATGGAAACCAACCTGAAACTAGTCAATCTGAAATCTAGCGATATGGCCCGCGACCCGACAGTGACGGAAAACAATAGCAATATATTTCGGCTTGGTTACCTAAGCTCAGTAAGTCCGTCCGTTGTCGGGACTCAACTGTATCTAGGTTAATATCAATTAACTGTCGCCTGCAAATCTCGCATAATAAATCAGAGCTCAAGACATTAGTCACTTAAAGAAACCATTCCGAAGGAAACTGGATTTGTGCAGGTTACTAAATAACTGGCGTTTTTGTCACTTCCTGTAATACCTCTTGCATTATAAAGTGATCAATGTGGTCTACCTAACCTAACTTTTTGTATTGCTTATATTATAAGTCATGACTCATAAGCATAAGCATAACTCATAAGTTAGACCAAAATATAAGTTTGGAGACGAATTTCCTGACGGTTAACTCTGGTAGGCACTATTAATAGTTACAATAATTTTTTCAAGTACGTAAATATCTTATATCAGGGGGCACAGTAGCGGTGCCGCCAAGCTCACCTGTCTGGCCTGTCGCAGCTTGTCACCCAGCGCGGCCACTCGCGCGTCCTGCGCCGCGGCCGCCGGCACCTCGGGGTTGTACTTCTGGTCGCTGATAGACGCTGACGCTACCAGGGCTTTGGTATACCTGAGGAAATGAGGTTAAATTAGAGCTCCCACACAAAACTGCGAATTCGTATCGCATCGCAAATATCTGCGACAAAACTCAAAATAAAAATGACATTGCGATGCGAATTCGCACGAATTCGCAGTTATGTGTGGGAGCCCTTTATAATGACATTGGTGTACTTAAATTAACGAGGTTTTAAAATTTCTTTAACATGCTGCTAACTGCGAAAAAAACTGGGGCAGTAGCTGGTAGGTGCAGAAGTAGACGTCTTTTAAATTATACCTGATAAAGGGTACATGGTTTTATTTCGCATTTATTTAGTCAACGCTGTCGGTGGTTGAAATAAGTCTGTGGGAATCGGTCAGGTCGAATTCCTCTGAAGTCATTTCTGTCAAATTTTGCGCTGATTGGTCCGCTAGAAGTCGTTCGAAAAATCTCTACGGTCTAACTCTAGGCCCATAAGATCCTGTTTAGAAAAAACTACTTACTCTCCAACCGTCTCGCCGTTCCAGCACCTATCGTTGCCGTCATACACTAGCTCCGGGTCATCGCACACCGTGTCTGCGATGTCGGCGAACAGCGTGCGGCTGCTGGCGAGTGTTGCGGCAAACTGCAGCAGCTCTGCATCAGGCGGGGGAGCACGGAGCGGGTCCCGGCGCGACCCGGTCGGCCGCGGCGTCGTCAGCATGGCTACTTCCACTGTAGTCGGCGGACCACACTCTTGGCGCACCTGAACAATACAAAAAAAATTAAATAGGACTTGGCGAAACACATACTGTAGCGGCAATTCTTGTATAGCCCTTGATCAACAGCACCAACCATGAATATCCCTTTGGTGTTATAATAAGCTGGCAGCACGAGAGAAAACTGTATCCCCAAAAATTTTATCTCAGAGAGCTTGGGGGACTGTCTCGGCATCTCTAATAAAATAATCAGAATAAGGAGTAATAATGACCAAAGTGGGCATGTCAGTAAAGTGAACAGAACCTAAAGTGTCTTCTAATTAGAAGTTATTTGTTAAGGTGAATTGAACCGGTTGTAATCCGTAGTGGTAGCGGTAGATGTCGAGGATCAATGTCAATTGTCAATACAGCATGGTATTGCCTCAGCTAGTACACAGTTAATGTGGTATTACAGTTACAGCTGCAGAACTGGTACTGGAGATGATAGTTTTGTTAAGTATTAGCATCTGCACTAATTCTAATTCTTTACAATGTAAAATTCAACAAAAATAGGTAGAAAAGCTCATCAATAACCTTTAGACAAGTCGCATTTGATAATTTCGACAGCAAAGTTATATGACTTGGCGATGCCTGTTGACAGTCCTATACATTTTTGATAATGTAATGTACCATCGAAGTTTATATTCATAGGCAGTTGACAGACCAACAACATTTGGTCGAATTATGTCAGTGTAATTCGTGATCTGATAAGAGGGTTTGACAAAACGCAACTAATTTAATGCCTTCTCTGATAGACGATAGTACTTCGCTATCGATATTATCCAATACAGCCCCAGTACAGATGTCTAGAACTTTAATCTTCATAAATCCTAGACAATCCTTCCATGCAGTTCTAAATAAAATTGATGGAACGCTAGCGTTGTTCGGCAAAGTTTTATTAGAAACCGCCGCGGCTCACGTACAAAACTTTCCCGGGACCAAACTCCAGGGGGAATTCCTAACAAATACCGACTTCGATGAACAAATGACGAAAGAACTATTTATCCCCATCAAACAGGTATAATAAGTATAAACAAACACATAGATAACAAATGAAAAAATTGAATTGGTTCTGTAACCTACAAAACTTGGTTGATTACAATTTACAGAACCCTAAAATGGAACCCTAACGAGCAGATTTTTTGTACATTGATAGGTTAATAGTAGTTATATAATTTAAGAGTAATAATGTCCTTTAGACCTTCAGCGCCCACAAGGGTGCGTTATCGCCCACTTTCGGAAATGCTGTTATAAAGAGTCGCACAAAAAATGTAAAATAACTTTCGTATATATTTTCAAGTGCGTTGTACTGTGGGCTAATGGTATTTTTGTACCGTTTGTATTAACGTGAAAACTCCTCCGTTTGATTTATATTTTCAATGGAAACTCGATTACATTTTCCTCGAATTAATTCCATTTCCATTTATTGGACTTGATGAATGGTGGTTTGGTTCTCAAAAATTTTATTATTGAATTTTTTAAACAAAGTTTATTAATAAGAGAATTTTCTGAGGAAAATTCGTTTTAAAATATTTAATTAAAGGAAATAGGCATAGCTATGTTTAAAGAAGGCTAGCCTGTATTACCGCCATGAACAGTTTCGAATCAATCGAATTATAAAAATATGTATCTTATTATATAATAAAAAAATTCTTGTGTTATGGTGTTTGTTGCGATACCCGTTCATGGCTGGACCTATGATCGTTCAATTTTGTGTTCTTACAGGCCTTACAGGTCTAGGTCTGAGAAATGCCAATATAATAATTACCATAACAAGGAAGGTCATAGAAGGGGGAGGTTGCAACCCTCAGACATGAGGAACATGACTAGAGGAGGAGGAGGAATCTAATTGGAATCGAAAGTATGGTTACTACTTAAGCATACATACATACATATACCTGTTACCTATAATAATTATTATTGTGATTAATGTGCTGTCTCTCTGCTTCAACCTACAGCTTTTCCGTATACATTTAAATGACAGTGCGGAGGTATCATTCGTGTCATTTGTCAGGCGATGTGTCATTAGAGGACATCGGTTAGCATCGGCTGACATCGTCCGACGTCGGCGCGCGAATATAGCCAAGTGTGAACGCCCTCTATAAATGCCACGGATTCGCATTCTATTTTCAAACTATCAACTATTTCAATTACTTTCATACTTCCAATTCATTAAATTCCAAACATAAATTATTAAGAAGATTGACGATTGAGAGAAAATTTTAAATGTATGTTTTACACGCTTGCGATATGTTACGTCAAATTTCGTAATTTTTAATAAGTTATTTAACAAACTATCGAATACATTAGACTCAGGACCCTGCTGATGATTATTATTGTCGGTAGTCGGTACAGCATTCTTAACTCTTAAGTTATTTTATATATGTCGCAGTCATCTAGTTCAATCTGCGGTTCGATTGAATGACTAGCGCATTCATTGAATGACTCCGTTCAATTGAATCACTCGGCCGAACGTTGATTGAACAATCGTCACTCAACGTTCAACTAGTTAGCGATTTTTAACATAGCCCTTTGAAGAGAGCGGATATGAAATTAGTCAGGTAATTGAATGTTTTTATTTTTAACGAAATAGGAAATGTATAAGAACAGTATATAATTCTTAGGTAATTAATAGCAATGTATTTATTACTTCGTCTGTCCAATACGATTGGATTTGGTTAGGTTAGATGGCAATGCCGGAGCGTAGCGCAGCGAAGCTCCCGCCTTAGCCATCGTGGTTATTTTTTTTGTAAACCACCCAGAAGTAGCCGCCGCCTCATAATTGAAGTCAGTTTCTAGATTAACCTATTAGTACGCCACCAACAAATACTTTAAAAAAATCATAGCATTCCATTTAACGACTTCACTATGATGACGTTTAGTCAAGACGTTAAACGTTACAGTCAGCGTCTTGACTAGTTGTCCTTCAGTCATTCAATAGAACGGTGTCATTCAATGAATACGCTAGTCATTCAATCGAATCACAGATTGAACCAGATGACTGCGACATATACATAGGCACAATTTTTTTTAGAGTATTGTAACAAAATACATACTCATTACCACTCATTGCTCATACGTTACAAATAAAATCCGTTCAGTTAAGGGAATATCTCTATTTGACATTAATTCACTTTCTGAGCAGTGCTAATAAAGCTCCTAAATTGTACCAACTCGCTAAAGCGACAAAATTCTCTGAATTTCAGATGAGATTTACGCCTGCCTCAAAAGACGCAGTAAAATCTTGTTTATTCGTCATAAACCACCACGTTACGAATATAATAATATAAGCTAAGAAATCTAAGCATAATATTACATTACTTGTAAAATCATAATAGAGTATGGATAAAGTTTCACTAAAGATTAATTTAGTCCTATATTAATTATTATTATTAGCGGTCGCCGGTCACTGCCGGAAACATGATAATGCCAAGATTTTTGGGGGTGCCGGATAACACAATTTTTGGAGGGGTGACGAGATTTTTGGGAGGTGTCACGAATATTAAGCAATAGGTACTTTACCTATGTTAAGATACGGAGTACTATTATAATTATATTCTGTGGTTAAGACAGTACTATTATAATATATTCTGTGGTTAAGATAAAAGAGTCATTTAGTCAGGTAATCTCCTCTTTTGACCCCCCTCTATAACCGCGCAAGAATCTAGGTAACAATGTGCAGTTAGGTTCTTTTCGTGATTAATGCTGTTTAAAAATCGCAATGTCAATTTCGCTTTGTGTATCAATTGCTGAGTCACAACTCGCATATATTCGATAATCTTCTCGTTGTTATTTGCTGGTCAGCTGATGTATCACATTTTTAGCTTCACATGAGTCGGATGTGTCATAAGTCATAACTCATAATGATGCATGATTTTCAGATACGTGAATTCGGTTGAACTGTAAACAGCATTTATAAAAAGTTGCTTACAATTTATTAAGTCAGTATGATTGTATGTTTTTAAATCGAATAAATGAAACATACCAAAAACAAATGAGATATAGAGCCCGTGGATGCTATAAAAACACTCCGGAAGTGCCGGCGGAAATGCAAACGGAACACCAGGCATACATTTTCAGCGCGCTGTACAATGAGAAGGGGAATATTAGAGATCATCTCCTACGCCCGCGCCATGCCGGCGGACCATTCTCCCTCCCTGACGCAAGTTTAATTTTTTTTGCTCATAAAAAAAGGATTATTCACTACAAAAAGAATTAGTATGGAACCGACTGACGTTGTCGGATATCGAATGGGCATACGCATACCTAAAGGAATTGAAGGCATAAAACAGACTTACTGAAAAAGAGCGAATTTTATGGTCAGTTATGCAACGAAATTCCAAACATATTTGATTTGAATACGGTACATTGTTAGCCAACATAGCAAAATACTTTCAAGTGCGTTTTTGTGCTCGAAATTCAAATGCGTGTACAGACTACAGACGTGAAAAAGTTTTATTTAATGGTTAACTTCATATATTTTTTAGCCTTTTTAAGGTTGTAACTGGTACCCTCCCATTATAAGTAAGAAAAGGTGCTACTTAATAGTAAAAACCTTCTGTAATAAGATGTTTTGCAATAAGTTATTCAGAAATAACCCTTACTTACCCGGTGTTACACCATATTCATAACAAATACGTTCGGTACTTATGTAGAGCTTTATAGAAAGCACAAAAAAATCCTTGATTGTAAATGTCTAGATAAAAAATAATTTTGTCTGAATGTCGCAATCAGAAAAAAAAAACAATCTATCAAATAGTAACAGATTGGCAAACCGCCCACTTTAAATTTAAATTTTAATACACAGATTAAATATAGCAAGCTTAATGTCAAACAATGTATCATATAGTTTTTAATATTTTTATTAATTATTAGGTGGTGGGTATAATTTTAACTAATTTGAAATTAAATCTAGAAAGCAACCAAAACAACTTTATGGAAAGGAAAAAAAATGCTTTGCTTATTATGTAATTTAGGTTCTATTTCACCAACGTCTGTTAGTGTTAAAAGTTTGTTAAATTTTCATATCTTCTCCATCATTTATACGAAAAACGAGAGAGGTAAAATAATATTAATTCGATCGTTAACTTTAACAGTCCTGTTAAAGTTGGGTCTTAATCTTTTCTAATATCATATTTTTAACGATTTGATTTTATGAACGGCTGATTACAACACATTTGTTTATAATATTATTAAATATTAGGTATTTTCAAGAATTTTTTGTGACATTTCTAATAATATCTATGTTTTTGTTACAGGAGGCAAAATTAACATAAATTGTGCTCAAAAATATGTAGCCAAACGTGTTTTATTCAGTTTTTGTCTAGATAAGTGAATAGGAGTCGCTTACATTATTATTTTTTATCGTTTTTAAGCGTGACAAAAGAATATAAATTATCATTTTAATAAGATTAGATAAAATAGTGTAAGTCAATTAAAAAACCACGATTGTATCTGCTTCGCCCACACATAAACGTAATTTAATATCTAGAAGTTATAGCACTAATTTGACTTCTAGGTTAATAATTGTAATAAAATATTCATAGAATAGAATTATACTTCGAATTTAGAAACGCTCAGTAACTTTGATCTTTTCTCTTTTAATGATAATGTTTAAATATAATAATTTGTGTTGTTTTTTGTTCATTGTTATCATTGATTGTTATAATATTGTGAGCCGTAAGAGATTAGGCTAAGTTAAGCTAAAAAAATCAATTAATCAGGTATCAGGTCATTAATCAGGTAGGTAATTGTAGGAAATAGTGGTATATAAATACTAAACATCATTTTATAAAAACAATGAGCTTTTCATTGTTTTTATAAAATGATGTTTAGTATACTGGCATTAATAATAATATTAGTTAAAACATACTATTTTTTATTTTCTTGTTCTGTAATTTAAAGTTTAGAAGATAATTTTGTTTACGTATAGTTTATTAAGTATTTAAGCATATTGTAAACTTTATTGATGAGCGCATCTCGCCGTCAAACAATTAGTTTAGCGAGATATAAAATGTAACATTATTATGTAGATTTTCATGAATAAAATATGTTAAAAAATGCAATGAAAATATTATTTTGGCAATAAACAAAAATAATGATCTTCATATTATCATAAAAGCTCTCTATATCACAAAAGCTTACGGGCTACATCGTTCGGAGGTTTCACCTTATTAACCCTCGTCAAGGTATTTGGCATGTGGTAGGTACACAATAAAATACATGGATAATGTGACCAAAGGTTTACCTTTATTATCCGATTTGAAAAAGAGGTGTTACAGCAAAAAAAATACTTTAAATATGGACACAAAATATTGAAAGTAAGTAGGTCTGTATCACAGAAATAAATCAAAATAGAACGGTTAAGCGGGTGGAGTACGCGTGTTTCAAACTTGCACAAGTGGGCAAAATTCGTTGAACGTTTATTCAGTCAGCGCGCACGTTTCGACTTGATTACACCTTGTGCAAAAATGCCTCATTGTGCAGTGTCTAATTGTAAAAACAGAAGTACGAAAGTAAATCGGTTAAAAGGAGGTATTTCTTTTCACGGGTAAGTTATTTGTTCTAACTAAAAGCAAAGCAAAAATTGACACGCGCGATTCCTTAGCAACGGACGCGTGTGGCCTGTATAGTGTATACGAAAGTGCAAAAATGTCACAAACAAAAAAAAACAAAAATTGGCAATTTTGGAAGTATATTGTAATTTGTAACATATACCTATTTACATTTAAGATAAAAATTATAACACCCTTCTTTTTCATCGGGGGTTAAAAAGACTCGCTAACGAGCAGCAATTGAGAAGTTTTTTGATGCGTTAGCAGAAATACCAATAGTTCCTTCGCTAGTCGGAAAACAAAACACATTTTGGTGATAAAAAGTCTTTTATAAAATGTGTGTAAGGTGTAGTAATAAAAGTACATAAGAAGTCGCCTCTTATATTGCTCGTTAGATGGATGACCCGTTTAATAACGTCCCACACATACAACTGACGAAACCTCATTTGATAATTGATTTTTATCTGTTTGTTACTTAACTTATTAATTTAGTACACCTACGGACGACCGTTTATAGAGGTAATGACTTATCTTAATACTTTCTTGTGTAATTAGGCAGATATATGACCGTGACAGCGACTTAATCTGATGTTGATGGTAATGGGACGTTATCTGTGTTAAATTTCATGGAAAATGTTTACAAACAATTGTAATTGTTTGTATTATTTGTCAGTGCAATGTACAATTAGGCAATTTTTCAATAATAATCAAGAACGCCTTTTTTTATTTATTTAAATTCCAAAAAAATTAAATTACGTTCGATCGTGTTTCGAATGCCTGGGCCATTTTAACATAATTATGTGGTTGAATTTTTGCATGCGCTTTTCTTCGTTTTGAAATCTTTGCTGTAAGCTGTAAAAATAGTGATTAATTGATTTTTATTGAACTAATAAAGCCTAAGCGACGACTACGTTATCTGATGCATACAATTAATTATGCGTATTTTAATTAAATAAATACATTAATTTAATTATCAAAACAGATTGTAAACACCGTTATAAGTCGGTACCTTTGTCATGGATCGGGAATGTACGCATGGATTGGGAATCCATGCGTACAAAATAAATATAATTAGTTTCAAATATCGTTACTCCGTAATAATAAATATTTTAGAAATATTTCCATACAAAATGCTTCAACTAGTAAGTATAATGAGGATTAGATTACAGTGTCAATATATTATAATATGCGTAAAAACCATCGTTAGAAACGGTAGTCGGTATCTACAAGAGTTATGAGATCCCGGCGCCTACGCAGTGCTGCCAACCTCATAATGTGAATCAAGATTTTCTGAAAGTAGGTTGATAGGGTTGGCTACACTTGTTTTTAAAGCTTAAATTACATCTTATTGTGAAATACGGCCTCTTAACGTTAGTGACCAAGCAATACAAATGAGAGGAGTAGTAACTAGTAAGGAAAGGCACAATTATATTCGTCTGATTGCCCATTATCGTCTATCGACGTCGATTGAGCAATGTGCATGCTATAGACCAGGGGTGGCCAACTTGATTAGACCTAAGATGAACTGTTTACTAACGAAACCCAGTGCGATCTACCAAGTACATACTTCTTGAAATCTTAAATGAAACCGCATAGTTTAGCATAGTAGTCATTGCGCAGTCTGATGACTGATCTAATTATTTATATTTTTCACCTGGCCACGATCGACTGGATTAAGGTGACGCCATGTTAAAGTAAAAAACCGTGTTGGATGTGTTTTAGATTGCTTGTTTTCTATGCGAGGCTGGCCCGGCCTTTCATAGAAAACCAGCAATGGAACAGCAAAAAATAGAAAGGGCGTAGCAACAAAATGGTTTTTGTCGCGTAATTTAAAAACCATAAATACATTTCATATAAGCTATGGGCAAATTAAAGTGTATGCTAGAAGAAGTGAAGTGTAGAACCAATTTATGTACAAATTTTGGAAGCTTATATCACTCTCCTCTGTTGGCAAAATAGGAATCCCTTTTTTTAACAGAGGTCTTTTTGATTGATTATTCTGTGTTATAAAAGTTGACCAATCGTGTTATGCTATGGGTAATTCAAAGACAAAGACATGATGAATACCTGACAGTGAACGTTAATTTGTTAGCTTTAGTCATTGCTGAGAAAAATGGACATCGCTACACCCAAATTATCAAGGCGTCACCTTAACAGTCGCGATCAACCGGTCGATCGCGAATTTCGCGATCGACCGGTTGGCCACCCCTGCTATAGACAGCATTGCAACTTTGATGACTGATGGCAATCATGTTTATCCATCTTAGTCAAACGTGGAGAGGATCGTTTATAAATTGCGTTTTTATGGGCTAGAATTTCTATATCTTATGGCCACTAAGTGAAATTTATATTTTTATTCGATTAACTTGTCGGCACAGCGAAATTATACTCCGTTGCGCCAAAACTCGTTTATCGCGCGGGAACCGTATAATTTCCCGGGACAAAAAGTATCCTATGTCCTTTCCCGGGACTCAAAGTATCTCCATGCCAAATTTCAGCTCAATCGGTTCAGCGGTTTGGGCGTGAAGAGGTAACAGACAGACAGACAGGCACACTTTCGCATATTAGTATGGATTAGTAAAAAGCTTTACTTTGTGTATAAACACGAAAAACGACGATTCCGAACTACTGTTATTGAATGTATAAAATTAACAACTAAATCGTTATCTCATTTCGAAATACATCAAAACTCTTCAAAATTCATGTTATTAACTTTTACTGCTACTCTTATCGTACTTTTACCACTAGCACTTTTATTATGTCTATTTGTTTATCATGTCGCCTACGCGCTGACCCCGATCGTTACCGCGAGATTATCGGCATTAATCTCACATAATCTCACTAATCTCACTCTATAAGCAATACAAAACCTATTGACGTGATATCAAACAACTGTTAAATTGATAAATGGCTTCATCACAAAACAACTAGCCCGAGCTGCCCGTGCCGTATTGTAGAGAAACCTTAGTGGTAAAGTTTCGTGGAATTTTCCAGAATTTTGTTTGGACTCAACCGAAGTGGACGAAGAATAATAAATTGGACTTTATTTTCGGACATTGGACGGATTCGGACTTTATTTTCTTGATTTTTAAGACTTTAGGTCCCTCCACATTGCTATATTTAGGAGAATAACGATTTATGCGGTACGGCGCGGCGGCATTAAACTTGACAATAAACTCGAGAAAATGGAAGGCCAGCGGCGGATCATAAAAATGTAGTAAAGTGTTGAAGAAATGACCGCTCCAGCGTGAGAGATAAATCCGAGTAACGAGTCCCCGAGCTCTCGGCCTATAACGCCGGGCTCCTTGACTATAATGTCGACTAACTGTTATATGATTTAAAACGATTGCTCCCGACTTGATTGTTACTATTAAAATTTAATCGGCTGTTATTTCGCCGTTATGTTAAATAACACTTCATAAGACTAGAGACTCCTGCCATTTACAGAAATGCTACTCTACAATTTCAATTCCTACTTTTATAGTCGTTATTTTCCTTAATACATCTGGAAAAAGAAAGCCTTTTCTTGCTTCGTATTATAACGTACCTACAGTAATTAAGACGTTTAAAATACGAAGTAGTAATGTCCCATTCTTATTCTAATTCTGGTGACCGTATTTTCATTTTCATGACCGTATAAAGAACGAAAAACATTGTAAAGAAATGGAGTTGCCTCAAAAGGGTGTAAAATTAAGTTTTTTTTTTACAAGAACGAGTCTTACTTTTGGCGCCTTTATCGAAATTGCACCACAAACGTGACCTCTGAGGCTCTGCTTCTGTCGAGGTGAAAGCAACCGTGGGCGGGCGCGCGCCGGCGCAGCGATTGTTCCTTTTTTAAATTCACTAAGCACAACATGTCAATGACCTGGCAATTAATTAGAGAATTTATGTTTTTTTATTTATTTATTGTTATTGCGGTTAGGAGGTGAAACCGTACGGCGCGGCGGCGCCATTTTTACAATGATTCTCATTGGACGTAGCGTCGTCGGTCGTCCATTATACGACTTGTCATCACCACAATAAACTATTATGATGATTACCAAGAAATTTCCATTAGCTGAGAATAGAATATTGTAGAATATGCGATTTAATAATATATACTAATAATAGCGAATCATGTTTTTTTCAAAATTTGAAAATATATTAATATTTCACAAATAAGTACTTAAGGACGCTATTACAAATATCAGCGATTTTCCGGTACCCTATTAAAGAATTAGGAGTCAAACTGCGAGGATATTTTGGTTTCAAATGAAAGATAATATATTCATCTCCACGACTGTACCATAAAAATTCTATAGCCGCATACAAAATTTTCACATAAAATACGTTTTAACCATCACAATAATCGCAAAATATGAAAAAAATGGGGTCTGATTAGGTACCTTAATATCTAAATACACTGAACTGAGGAAAATAAATATACAAAAAATTGTTGCTTATTTAGTCCTCTATAAAGTCCGCTAAAAATTTTATATAAAAATAAATAACTTTTCCAGTTATAAGCAAAATAAGAAAATTTCTCAAATTTTTTCATACATTTTCGCCATATCAAGAACGCGGCGAGCATCGTAACCGCCACTGTACAAGGCGCGCTAATATGAATCTTATTTTAATGACATTAACGTCGATATTCGTACTGACAGACATCCGACCTGCTAATTTTTTTTGTTATAGCGTTATAGCGTATAATTTATTTGCTTTTAAATAAAATATTTTAGTATTTCATAATTTTCTAAATGTACTTTAACTGGAGGAGTACTTTGATTAGACCACGGCAGAAAGTATAGGACAATAGTTTTAATTTATCAGGATTGGCTGCTGAATTCTAATTAGTACTTGTAGTGTATGCGCAGAGTATCTATATAGTAGATACTTATCATTGTCTCACGAACACCGAGTAGTAGGGTGCAGTCTATATAAGTGTCTGTCTGGCTGCCAACGAGTCAGTCGTGCAGTGACAGTCAGAGAGTGAAGACGTGTACCTATGGTCGTACTAGATGTTGTAGTGAGCCAGTGTCTCGAGGATTCTACAAGTGGCGACGATGATGAACAATTAAGGTATGGAAAATGATATATTTCAAAAAAAAGGGAAGGAAGATCTAAATGTATTTATAGTTCGTATCAGAGATTGAAATTGTAAAGCGGACAAAACTAATACGCTTACGTTTTGATTGTTTTCTTACCTTTCGAATATTACAAGATATTTTATAACGCGTGCAATGAGTAACTGAACAACCGTTAAAATGGTGTGTTTTGAAGTGTGATTTAAAATAATTAATGGTACTCGTTAAATATTACTTTTGAGAATAAGTTTGTGAATTTGAATATTTCTTCAAGTAAAGATTTTGTATCAAACTTTTAGCTATATATTTAATTTTAAAATGTTTGGAGTTGTGGCGGTACCCACATTCGCCTAACGTTCCTGCATCGCGCTGTCGAAGTTTTCTGAGCGCGTCGGTATATATACGACAACTGAATTGTATTACGTGGGCTCCGGCCTGACCGGGCGTAGCACCTCGCCTGGTCGGAGGAGCTTCCTTTGGGCCTCCACGCATTATAACCCACATTGGAGGCCCCGACGAGATGAAACATTAAATCTGTTGTTCTTATTTATTTTGTTACGTTATTTCATAAATTTTGCTAATAATTGCATAATCGGTACTTACATTTAAATTTGTATTTAAACACTGATGTCACTTCACTAATCACCACACTAAATAATTATGAGCACTAGAAGTCCAGAGCACTGCACAAGTTAACACTTAGCGATACTGAAGAGACTGATTGAAGCTCTCCAATTTAATAACCACGAAACAAGAGGGGATGCACCGGAGTGAAGTTGGGCGCGAGTTGAGTGTACTAATAATTACAATCGATTTGCGATTTTCTTGTTTCGGTACGCAGGTAAGTGGAATTTAATTTGAACTTATTTAAATTTAATCTAAGAGGTTAATCTTAAGTATTCTACTTTGGTGGTAGGAGTATACGTCATGATAGGTTCTTTGATGTGTCTTATATTTTATATGGAAATTATCTGTTCTTGTAAAAGTCAGTGAATAATACTAAATTCATATTTTATTATGATACAGTCATGGGTGCAATAATGAATAGAACTTTAAGACAATAACCCAAAATATTTTGTACAAAACAAGTACAATAATAATCACAGCGTTCTCAATAAATAAGTGGTGCCTAAATGTAACAGCGCGCTAAATTACGTTGGAAAACTAAACTTAATAGCTCATTGCTAATTTTAATTGCACAATAATTGCACCTTAAAGTATTCAAAAGAAAATTTAATGGCTTTTAAACTTATCTTTTTATGAAGTAAAGATAATTATAATGTGGATAGTTCCTTGTTAATATATTATGGTGTATGACGTTCTACAGTTTTCCCTATTTTCTACGGAAAAAAAAAAAAAAAAAAAAGAAGAGAGAAATAAATTGAAAGACATTAGACATTATAATTATTATTTTGTTAAGTGTTCCTGTGTTGTAATATTAAGACCAAATTGTAAAATATTTGGCAAATAATAATAATAATAATAATAATAATAATAATATAATTGTTATAATATATTCAATGTTAAGGACTTTTTAAATTATTGAGCTAAGAACGGTTCTTAAGAATTATAGGAATAGTGCTCCTCAATCTCGATAGTAGGTATGTGGAATAAATACAACCTACTTTATTATTTATGTTGTGATAATAACTAATAAGCAACAATAAGACTATAAAAAATTATTAGGGTTTAAATTATAATATGGAAACTTCTTCAAACAAGAATTGACAAAAAAAAAATATATACAAACAATATACTAAATCAGGTTAATGTGGAGCTAACCGGTAAGACTAAGATCGATCTTACAATAAAGTTACAAGTAACAAAATCGTATAGAGGAAATAATAAATACATTATTTGAGGGTAGTGTTGTTGTGTTAAATTGGGTCAGTGCCATAATATAAATTAGTACAGTAGACATCTTTATGCACCCAATTTCGACATGCTCGTACATTGCAGTGTTTTCCGATAGCCCGAATGTTCGGGGTAGTATAAATTTAATTACTTAATCATAATAATCATAATAATAAAGACTTAATCGAATGTAGCTCGTCGCTGTGTTGATTTTCCGGATGCCTTGAGTGAGTTTACCGTATGATCCTATAATAGCTTGCAAAACAAGCTAGGTAAAAATGATGCAATGTACGTTACACTTTATACTTACTTTTATTGTTGCTTTCTATTCATAGAATAGAACCCTTGAAATAAAAATATTTTAATACGTTTAATATGTAGTAGTAAAAATAAAGTTACACATTGTGTGACAAGTTGCGTAGTATATTTACAGTGCAGGTACAGAATATGTCACGTGATAAAGACATTCAAGACCTCGTTCTTTAACAACAGTATATAATATATAAACTGAAGACAAAAGGAAACGTTAGAAATTGAGTAAAGTTTAATGTTCATGTGTTGATGACAAAACATGAGACGGAGATTATTCCCTAATAAAATATAAAATTCTCGTGTCCTCTCCGAAACGGCTTTACTAATTATTCTTACCAAATTTTATATTATGCATATACAGTGGGTCTAAGAATCGGCTACTATAAGTGCATTTGTGAGTGGGAATAGTAAATTATTAATTTTCGACTCGAGACTGACGGCGACCATTATTGTTTGTGTGACGGAACAGCGATAGACGTGCCATACTAATTATTTAGTCATTACAACATTACAACTACAAGTAATTTATATGACAGGGCGAAGTTTGCCGGACCAGCTAGTATTATAATAATTATTAATTTGTATTAATAAAAAAGAAAGTACGTGAATTGGTTCTCTGGTTTTGAACAAAGAGTTGGACTGCCAAAAAAAAAAAAATTTTTTTTGAAAATGGAAGGGGAAGAAGTATAAATGGAAATTGCGGTCCAATTTCTTTTTTCGTTTTATTTCGTCTGGATCATGAATCTATCTAGTAGTAAATTGATATCGAGAGATGTGTGTATTTATTCATTGATAAATCTTAAATTTTCTTTTCATGAAACGTTGAGATGTAAAATTATTACAGAAGAAAATATTTTGACCAAAATATATTCATAATAATTATTAAAAGGTCTATGTTGGGTCTATGTATATTCAGATAAAGTTTTACTGTTATGGAAGTTCTTGTAAACAATATATTAGAAATAAACTTCGAATAATCGATGCAAGCGGAGTAATCTGCTAGCAAGAAAGACTTTGTAAAACTAATTATTTTTGCAATAACAAATGCGTAAAACAAAGAAAGTTTACTTTGAGTTTAAATATTGAATATGAATATGGAAATATTGACAAAACGATAATATCAGTATGGTAATAAAATATATTGTCAATAATGCAAACAAATACAGAGTATGTCAGAAATTAGAAGGTATGTTTGTAATAATTGGATCTGATGATGCAGTCGCCTAATCGAAATCCTTTAGTAAAGATAGACAATAATGTTATCTAAAAGAAAAATTGGAAGAATTACATATTATAATGCAAATTCAAATACTTTGAGGCTGACCTTCGCGACCTTCAGGTCGGTAGCTGGCAGGAGGTAGCTAAGTAGCAGGACAGGGCTCAATGGCGAAAGCTCATTTTGAAGACCAAGATCCACTTCGGGTCGCTGAACCAGCGGAGTTAGTTAGTTGGGTAGTTGTAAATACTTAGTTATTCGATTAGATGACGGTACTTGCTATTATGTGAACGTTAAATTATACAGTGGGAGAAATTAGTAAATAGTAGACAACATAATATATTTAATTTTGAGAAAATGATTTTCATGCAATGGAATGCTTGGATACAAATTATACCATTTGCAAATTATTTTGAGAGGACTTGAATTTCATTCAATTGAAATTAGGAAATGCTCTAAAAAGGAATTATAAGAGATTTCCATTGTAATAGGAATACATGCAAGGGTGACAACTGACAACCAGCCCACGAGCAATGATTTATACTTGGCAGTTGGCACTAGTGTAATGATAACTTGATGCGTCGTCAAACGGTAGTGAAGTAATTGACGCGTCAAGCGTTTACAGATAGATGGCGCAAACACGGCCACGAACAGAAAATGATAGTGTTTGGAAAAGCCTTGCCAAAATTGAGCTGATAATGAAGTCTAAAGAATTAGCACAGAAAAAATGGAAAATAAAACATATAATTAATTACTCCATTTAATGGCAATTAATTTTATGAATAATCATTAATTCATGGTCAAATTTTGTGATCAATGTTTGTTAGCATAGCAAATGATTAATAGTACTATGATATATAAATCAATTGCATCAGTAGAATAATATAATATGACAGATATGCAGTTGAACGTCTATAAATTTGAAAAATGAGTTCCACTAAATATGTTTAATTTTATTCAGTTTGTTAAATAAAATATTTAAAGTAAAGCTAAAATAATATTTGGTATCATCTATTATTATGATTTTTTGAATACAGGATTACAGTACTTATGTAGTTATGACAAATGGCTGGACTGATGTTTTCGGTTTCAGAAACATGACTCTCACTAAATTGGAAATAAGGTTTTCCATTGAATTAGACATAATATAGCTTTCCATTGAATTGGAAATATACTTTTCCATTAAACTGGACATTTGGTTTTTCATTAAATTGGAAATTAATAAGAGCTCAGTTTTTCATTAAATTGGAAATTAAGTGAGATTTCATTAAATTGGAAATTAATAAGAGCTTAGTTTTTCATTAAATTGGAAATTGACAAGTGAGATTTCATTAAATTGGAAATTAATAAGAGCTCAGTTTTTCATTAAATTGGAAATTAAGTGAGATTTCATTAAATTGGAAATTAATAAGAGCTTAGTTTTTCATTAAATTGGAAATTGACAAGTGAGATTTCATTAAATTGGAAATTAATAAGAGCTTAGTTTTTCATGAAATAGGAAATTAACAAGTGAGATTTCATTAAATTGGAAATTAATAAGTGACATTTCATTAAATTGCAAATAAATAAGAGCTTGGTTTTTTCATTAAATTGGAAATTAACAAGTGGTTTCTCATTAAATTGGAAGTTAATAAGAACTTGGTTTTTTTCATTAAATTGGGAATAAATAAGAGCTTAGTTTTTCATTAAATTAGAAATTTACAAGTGGTTTCTTATTAAATTTGGTAATAAAATATAAAAACTTGGTTTTTCTAATGAAAAACCAATGAAAAACCAATTTAATAATTGGACATTAATAAGTGGTTTCTCATTAAAATTGGAAATGTAGTTTTCCATTGAATAAGACATTTAGTTTTCCATTAAATTGGAATGTGGTTTTCTACAAAATTGGAAATGTGGTTTCCTATAAGATTGAAATGTAGTTTATTTCCATTAAATTATATTGGAAGTGCTGAAAAAACAAGGATAGATAAGCATAGAAATGATCAAAACGAAAGATAGGCAAAAAAGAGATGGAAGCTTATATTTGTGGAAAGAGGTGAGGGTAAGAAGAGTAGAGAAAATGAAAAAAGAAATCTCTTAAGTATTGTAAATCTATTGGAAGAATTGTCGCTGAGATGAAGAAACAAGTTGGCAAGGAGAAGGTATTGAAAGTAGGAGTATAGAGGTATACATCTAGATTTTGCAATCAGTCTAGTTTAATCAAAATTAGAAAAAGGAAGGGATGTAGTGTATGCGCAGAGTATCTATATAGTAGATACTTATCATTGTCTCACGAACACCGAGTAGTAGGGTGCAGTCTATATAAGTGTCTGTCTGGCTGCCAACGAGTCAGTCGTGCAGTGACAGTCAGAGAGTGAAGACGTGTACCTATGGTCGTACTAGATGTTGTAGTGAGCCAGTGTCTCGAGGATTCTACAGTACTTACACTTGTCTTATGTCGTAGAATTTATATTTTATATCTAAGACGTTAAGTTCACTAAATTATTAGGTTTCTTTAAAAAAAGTTATAATAATACTTATTAAAATTTTGCTTTGCTAAGAAATTTCTGTACCTACTTATTAAAAAAATTAGTAATGAAATCAGTTTATTATTATAATCTTAACATATCTTTGAATCTTAACCAATAAAAACCCCATAAATGAATACAGAAACATCTATTGCACAAAAAAAAAAAAAACAAAATACATATTATAAATGTAGTAACAAAAATGCTGCATATCAACTGTTGCCCGCGTTATGTTACAGATCCAGGACATCTTGCCATATAAGGCGCAGATGATATTGAGATATACCATGTCACATGCGCTTATCTCGCCATCGCGTCGCATTTTAATCGATGAATATTTACAGTTTCTATAAAAATGTCTGCAAAAAATACTTATACATATAAATCGATGTATTTCTTCATTTGGCTACTTATTGTTACTTGGAATATTTTCGAATATCATAACAATATATTTTCAAAATTGGCATTGCTACAGCTGTTGTCAGTTTCTCATAGAAAAATATGTCAATGCATTCTACCATCAACTACCATCAAATTATTTTTGTACATAGAAAGTTTATTATAATACCGAGACATCTAATATAGCGCTCCATAAGTAGTCAAATAAATGTGAATAATTGTGAATACACTGTATGTCCACTTTAAAATGAGCTATCTATATGCAATTTTCTAGACACATAAATAATTATGTTTCCGTGAAAATTGCGTCCGCCTCGAGGTGAGAACGTACAAATATAAAATTATGGTCTCCATAATAGCGGCAGAAGACACGTAGTAAATTATTGATTTTCCTAGGAATAGTTTATAATAACAGGTTATGCCGCGGTATTAACAAATGACAGAGATAAGTAGCGCAGTATATTCTGCTTTGCAAGACAGGTGGGACTTGGGTTTGCAGAAATAAATAACGATTTATGTTGAAAGGATAATATTTAACTTATTTTGTTTTTATCACTGAAGCATAGTAGCACTAATAAAAGGCCAATGGCCAGTAGCCAACATAAGAAGTACTCGGAAAAAGGCAAAATGAATAGGTGAGTGGTGACAGATGGACACCAGAGATGTATAATTTTGTAGAAAAATATGGAATATTACTAATGTGGTCATTATAATAAGACGATGGCCTTACTTGTTCGAATTCCGGGTCTTTAGATTGCTATGCTGTCTTATCCGTCCTTTACATCCTTTGACTTTTTGCAAAGAAATTAAAATCCAAGCATGAAAAGACTAACGTTGATGTGACCTAGTAAGTGCTGGAAAATCGGGACATTCTGCATATACTTATAGTTATAGATCATAGCTGATCTCTTTCCAGTTCAATTTGAGATTTTCTAGAACTTAGATGGAAAAATAAAAGGAATCCTGTGAGCGAGATAGAAGGTAATGCTATTACCGGCAAAATTGAAAGTCAACATCCAACGTCGAGCCTCGTATATTGTGATAAAAGCTTACGAGAAAGACGCCTCGCTGCTTATATATATATTCATAGTATTTATGAGTAGATGTGATTACACACAGGAACCTGTTAGGCCGGCAACTCACCTACAGCTCTTCTAATGTTGCAAATGTCCATGGGCGATGGTAGTTGCTTTCCATCAGGTGACTCGTTTGGTCGTTTTCCACCTTATTTTATAAAGAAAAGAACAATACGCGTAATGGTCGTCGAGCTGGGTAGCCTGGTTGTAATGACACGTGGCTCATCATAAGTACTATCAGAGAAGTTGATTCCTATGCAGATGGCCGGCCTACGTCATGTGGTCGATTTATGTCAATTCAATGTGTGTCGGATGGATTTGACGTAATGCGACCAAATTACATAGGTCCGCCATCTGCATAGGAATCAATTTCCTCGATGGTACATACTTTTTACCCCGGAAAATGTACAGTTCTGGCGAGATAAACGAATTTTGGCGCAATGGAGTTGCGGGCTCTATCTAGCACGTGATAAAGTTCCATTCATGTAATAGACGCATTACTCAAACTCTAAAGTACATAGTTCAGTTCAAAAATTAAAGCTCTAAAGCAAACTGTAGCTACATGACATATCTGCTAGGTGTCTAGAGTCTAGACAAAGGTCTAAGGTTAAGAACGGTCTATGGCCATGAACTGATGCCCTTGGGTTGTGCTTATGTAATACATTTAAAACTCTACAGTCTGCCGCTACCTTTATTTTGAGCTGTAGGCTATGTCATATATCTGCTCGGTTTCTACTCGTAATGTTATATGTCTACCGCGGTGTGCAACATGCTAACGGAATGTCAAAGTCTTTGTGCTAAATTAAAAATATGTCTTCAGCCTAACTTCAATTTAATTCATCAAGCCCCAAGCGGTCGCATGCAACCGCGATAACAATAGATAAGTTGTTTTTTTCACGATCGACGGGAGCTGTAAGCTGCCTGGATATCTATTTTTCAGCCATAATTATTTCTAAGCCCTAGTAGATATGGTTTGTCCTTTCTGATAGGTTTAGAAGTATTTGTCTATCGCGCGGTCTATGGCTGCCATGACACATAAGTCAACGGGATAATATCTGCCACATTCAATGCTCTTCAGACTTCAATTAATAACTTTCCACTATGCAGCAGGCTTTAGTCCATAGCTCAATTCCAGCAACATTTGCCATTTCTAGTAGGCTTAGAAGTCTATGTAGCCGGTGTGCGGATCTGACGCCCTTGGGTGACATAACACATGAGTCAACGGGATGTCTGCCACATTGTCTGACCATTGTCTTCCTGATTTACATCATGAAGTTTATGAGTCGTGCCACATTTTAATGAGCCATGATTTAAATTTATTTCAAGGACTTCGATTGGATTAAAAGTAGCTTCATAAAGCTTTGACTGCACGGCTCCTGTCTTGAATGGTAAAGTGGTAAAATATTGCGCTCCTATTGCTGTAATGTATGTCTTATATTATAATACAGCTAAAATTCATACTGATACTTTTAGTCCCGGGAAAGGATATAAAATCGGCCAAGTTCGAGTCGGACTCGCGCACGGAGAATTCCGTACCGTTATAATAGAGCAAAAATAGGCCAAAAATTGTGTTTTTTGTATGGGAGCCCCCTTAAATTTTCATTTTATTTAAATATTATTATTAATTACTAAAGTACACATATATTTAAGGCCTTTGTGAAAATTTCAAGTGCCTACCTGTTGCCATTATTGATATCGAGCAAAAAAGGCCAAAAAAATCACGTTTGTTGTATGGCAGCCCCCAAGGACGTTGAAAATAATAGCTATTATTTCAATGTTCTTGGGCAGCCCCCTTAACTATTATTAATATTATTTTGTTTTTAGTATTTGTTGTTAATTATTATAGCGGCGGCATTGTTAGATATAATTATACACAATCTGTGAATATTTCAGAAGTCTAGCTATAGCGGTTCTTGAGATACAGCCTGGCGACAGACAGACGGACGGACAGATGGACAGAGTAATAGGGCCCCGTTTTTACCCTTTGGGTACGAAACTCTAAAAATAGTTTTTATCCTGGAAAATGTGCAGTTCTGACGCAAAAGTTTCGAGCTATATCTTATACTATAACAATTTTTAAAGTAAATTAAAAAGAATTTCACTACTTTGAATGAAATGGGTTAATAAGCTGAAAGGTCTGCAAACAGTGGCTGCACCGCGTCGTCTTGGCTGACGCTTCTCATTTTATAACGTTTTTCAAGGAAAATATTAAAAACTCCTCTTTATGATTTAAGGACGCTATTACAAATATCAGCGATTTTCCGGTACCCTATTAAAGAATTAGGAGTCAAACTGCGAGGATATTTTGGTTTCAAATGAAAGATAATATATTCATCTCCACGACTGTACCATAAAAATTATACAGCCGCATACAAAATTTTCACATAAAATACGTTTTAATACGTAATAATCGCAAAATATGAAAAAAATGGGGTCTGATTAGGTACCTTAATATCTAAATACACTGAACTGAGGAAAATAAATATACAAAAAATTGTTGCTTATTTAGTCCTCTATAAAGACCGCTAAAAATTTTATATAAAAATAAACAACTTTTCCAGTTATAAGAAAAATAAGAAAATTTCTCAAATTTTTTCATACATTTTCGCCATATCAAGAACGCGGCGAGCGTCGTAACCGCCACTGTACAAGGCGCGCTAATATGAATCTTATTTTAATGTCATTAACGTCGATATTCGTACTGACAGACATCCGACCTGCTAATTTTTTTGTTATAGCGTCCTTAACGAAGAAAAAGTTTAAAACATAAGTAGGAATTGAGAGCTCCACTCTCTTAAAAGTAAATCTTGGAATGTTATTCTTATTCGAATAATAATTTTGTTATCATCTTTACTAGTTTCACTCCCGTAGAACAGTTCCGTAGTTTGTGTTCTGTAACTTAACCAGCCAAGAAGAATGAACATTTGTCTATACTACTATTATAAAGAGGAAAGATTTGATTTTTTGTTTGTTTGTTTGTTTGTTTGTTTGTTTGTTTGAGTCGAATAGGCTCCGAAACTACTGGACCGATTTGAAAAATTCTTTTGCTATTGGAATCTTACATTATTTCTGCTGAACATAGGCTACATTTTATTTTGGAAAAAAGTAGGGTTTCGTAAGATATTTGAGTTTTTCGGACGCAAGGTGTAAAAAATCAGCTAGAAAAGTTACTTATTTTGCGTACGCTGCCTAAACTATAAAAGATAGAACCATAAAATGTTCTAAGTAATTGTAGATCTTATAAATATCTACAAAAAAGTCCGCAACACACTATACCTATCTATGTCGAGTGAGGCACAATAACCATTTATTTATTTAAAAATCCTGATTTTTTTTTTACTAAATTGAAACGGATATATTTTACTCACGCTATTTATCCTTATCAAAATAAATTATTTTATCACTAAGTACAGTTTATGTAGATAATATTTGGTCTTTGAATGATTAAAATTGGACGTTTGGTTTTGAAATTATGGCGAAATTAAAATATTACGATAGTAGGCGTCACCAAAGCGCGTGCGGGAGGAATACAATATTCTGTTGTAGAAATGAAAATTCTGTACATAAAAGATATGAAATGACACCCGAAATTACACCTTTGTCACTACATCGCTAGAGAAGCCAAAAATGTGGTTAGTTTTTTGTCTGTCTGTCTGTCTGTCTGTCACTCTTTCTGTGTGTCTGTATGTTTGTTCCAGCATCACACGAAAAATACTGATCCGATTTGAATGTGGTTTTCGCAGATATATTTATCTTCTTCCAACTTAACATCGGGTGTATAAAATTTTTTTCCCCCACCCCTCTAAGGGGACAAAAGAGGGGGTCAGATTTTGTATCAAACTTTTTTCTTTAACACGAAAACTACTGATCCGATTTGCATACGGTTTTCACAGATTTGCATACGGTTTTCACAGATATATTATGTTTGTCTTCTTCCAACTCAACATCTGGTGTATAAAAATCCTCCCCCCCCCCTCCCCTCTCAACCCTCTCTGGGGACCAAAGAGGGGTCAGATTTTGTATACAACTTTTTTCTTTAGTGGACTTACTTCATATTAGGTATTAACTGTGTTTTTCATCTTAACATCTGGTGTATGACCTTCCCCCCCACACCCTCTTAGGGGACAAAAGAGGGGGTAAAACATGTATCAACTGATGATGTAGATTATTATTTTTAACAAAAAATTAAAACCGACTTCCAGGGTAAAAACAATAATAATTTGTAATGAACAAAAAAGTGTTAAATAATTCTTACTCTTTAAAGTGCCTTATGCATAATTCTCCTAAACCTCAACTATTTCTGTACACAATCTACATTACTTTGAAGACGGTACCAGATAAGAATGCTGAGTTCTATGACAAAATATTTTTAATATTTAAGACTGGTACCGACTTCAAAATAATGTAGATTGTGTACAATCGTGTAATGTGTTGAGCTAGCGACCGGTCGTGCTCCGCGTTACACACGCTGCAAATATTAATTAATTAATATTTTCGCGAAGCGCGCGGCACATTGCCGCTGCACGTGACCATGGCGCTCGTGGCCAACGAGTTGCTGGCGTTCATCCAGCACGCCATCGACACCATGGACGAGGTCAGCATCATGCAGATCTGCAAGTCCTCCTTCTCCAGTGAGGAGATTTGCAAGGGCAAGCAGCTGCTGTACGAGACGCTCGGCCAGAGCGCGAACATGCCGTCGCGACGAAGAGACGGAACGGAAAGGAGTGTGCAGGACATCATCTCCCTGCTGAAGCAGACGGATCCTGATGAGGTGCCGGCTTTTGTGGCAAAGGAGCTACACAAGCTGCCGCCCGTCACGCTGGACCACGTCGACGTCGTCAGCCTGCTGAAGGACATCAGGTTCCTGAAGGAGGAGCTGGCCGGAGTTCGAGGTAGACTGCAGGCATCAGAGTCTACGATCAGTGACTTACGTATTGAATTATCGCAATTAAAAAGTGGTAATTCAATATGTAGGTCACCCTCACCTGATGCCGCATACGTCACCACTCGTCGTGGCGCGCAAACATGCGCGTTTAGCCCGTCAGCATTATCGGACGGGTCAACGAACGCCGCCGCTGCCGCCGCCGCCCGCGCCCCCCTCCCTGTTGCGCCGACGCTGAGTCCTCAGGCGACTCAGCAAAATTTTGCGACTGTTGCTGGTCGCCCCGCACCTCCCCCGCGGGCGAAATCTAATGGGGAGAATGAGAGCCGCAAGGCTTCGGAGAGTCGCAAGACTAAGGAGAGCCGAAAGGCTACGAAGAACCGCAAGGTGGAGTCTTCTCGGCCTGGCAAGGACGAGAGCAGGAGGTGCGATGAGGAGGGCTTCATACTGGTAGAGAGGAGGAAGAAGCCCGCCGCCCGCAACCATCGCGGCACCGCACCATATGTACCTGAGCTGCGTCTGCGGAGCGAGGTCCCCGCGACGCCCCTGTACATATCCCGCCTGCACTGGTCCATGGAGGTCGAGGACGTCGTGGACTACATCCAGAAGAAGACGACACTGCGCCTGAGGGTCGAGCGTCTGCAGTCTCGCCACAAGGTTAACTTTAGCTCCTTTGTGGTGAGAGTACCGACGAATCTTCTGTCGACTTTCGAGGCGCCGGAGTTCTGGCCGATGGATGTGGTCTACCGGAGGTTCCGGGGGAGACTCCGAAACGAAGCGTCGAGTCACGTCGCCGGCAACAAGTGACAGTGTTAGTTTTTTAAGTATATATAAAATAATATGTATGTTAGTTTTAAGGTATTTATTAATATAATCAATATGTATGTTAGGTTTAAGGTATTTGTTTTATGGGCCTCTGATGCCCGAAATAAATGATTTGATTTGATTTGATTTGATTATATTATGAGAACTCATTGTCTGATGTCACTACTTCAGAATTGCTTAAGCAACTCTAAGCATATACCACTGTGTACCTAATGTATGTATATGCTTATTGCTTGGCGTTAATCAAGCAATGATAAAATTAATGTTCATACGCCTGTCTTTAAAGGCTCTAAAGTTTTCAGTGACTTTCTTTCTATCATTACACTCAAGAAAACAACTCAACATTGCTAGATGACCCCCGCAACTTCGTTGCGCCAAAATTCGTTTATCGCGCGGAAACTTTAACTTTTTCCGGGGTAAAAACTATCCTATGTCCTTTCTCGGGATTCAAAGTATCTCCATGCCAAATTTCAGCAAAATCAGTTCAGCGGTTCGAGCGTGAAGAGGTAACAAACAGACAGACTGATAGATAATATAACTAAAATCGTCCTTATAAATTTTAAGAATAACTAACCTCATAGATCTTATAATCAAATTGCTAACTTGGTAACCTAAACACCAAGGTCGAGTCATTTACATTGAAATAACATTATAATTTTTAAATCGTTCGACAAATTCGGGCTTTGTTCTTAAAGACGATTAATAGTAACAATAATAGGGTCATAATTAGATAATTCATGGTGTGGTGACCGGTAGTAGTGATGATGATGACGATGAATGTAACTTGCATGGTAGCATAATATACTTTCAGTTCTTAAACCAACTCCGAAACCCCCATACTTGCTTTTTGGTAGCACATGCTTAGGATACTTCTCATAAAATCGAAATCCATATAAATTTGGAGGAGTTCCCTCAATTACTCACGGATGTATGTTGGAATGGTGGTGATGATGATGATGATAAATTAAATTTGCATAGTAGTATATGCTTTCAGTTCTTAAGACAACGCCGAAACCCCCAAACATGTATCTATAAGGAGTAAGGAGTTCTGTTCACCAACTTCGAACCATGGTATATCCTGGTGCAAAATCTTACTTTTTAACCGACTTCCAAAAACGAGGAGGTTATATGTTACAAAACTGACTTCCTGTGATGACACCTATAATATTATTTTCCTAATTAATGATTGGTTCTCTGTTTAAGCTAGCTTCCGGTTATGTTCTATTCTTTAATAATTATTATAAAATCATTTAATAGAATCATAAAATATAATTTAAAATAATGTCATACTTATAAATTATAATCAGAATATATTTTCAATATTTAATATTTAAAAATGTAAGTAACGGCTAATAATGAATAATAATCCTAGAATGTATAAAAAGGGTGGTAACGGTAATAAGGGGTTCACTCTGCTTGTGGAAGCTGGCCAATAAAGACGATATTGCTGAAAGTGTATTTTTAAATTCTACTACCGCTGCTGCTGACCTGACTCCTGTTTCATCTCAGAAGTGGGATCTGGTGGGACCAAGATTTTTTTTTTCTTCTTTCCAACACCATGATGGGTCCGTATCGCTGTGGTTTGGGAAAGAAGAGGCCGAAAACCGTCGAGACATCATCTGATGAAGAGGCAAACGAAGGTACTGAGACCTGTCCCTCTCCACGTCCACCAGTTGCAAGCAAGAAGAGGAGAATTAACCATCTCGAAGCGGAAGTCATACCAGAACTCGACCCGGGTAAGAAAACGACGAATGTAAAGGGCTGGCTAAATAAGATTGACCAGCTCGGAGATATGTATTCCTGGGACGAGAAGGATCGTATCTTCGTGATGCAAATTCGCCTTCGTGGTGCTGCGAGGGAATGGTACGACGAATTAGAGGACTACACGGCCACGTGGTCGCAGTGGAAGCAAAACCTAACGTGCGCCTTCCCACGCTCCACGGATTACGTCGATCAGCTGGAAGAAATGCTAGCGAGGGTCAAGAACAACGACGAAACCATGACGAGGTACTTCCATGAAAAGATGTCCTTGATCAAGAAATGTGGGCTGAATGGCGACGCGGCTACCTCTTGTCTTATTCGTGGGTTGCCCGTGGAATTACGACCAAATGCGAAGGCCTACAATTGCGAAACACCAGAACAGCTATATTTCGGGTTCCTATCATCGCTCGAAAACTACAAAGCCGTCAGTACACAAATGGCGGAACAAACGTCGAGCTGGCGTCGTGGGACCGTTTTGCCAAAAACTTGCTTCAACTGTCGCAAAACCGGTCACGAAGCCAGGGACTGCCGCATCACTCGCTGCCAGATCTGTCAACGCTTGGGCCACAGTTCCAGTGCCTGCTGGTATGCTGCAGGCGGCGCCCGAACTCCTGGAAATGCTGCAGGGGTGACGGACGACGCGCTCCGCCGGTACACATCACAAGACCAGCGCGGCAGTGTACAGGTATGTAAGATTAATTATAACAGTTACGAAATTCTATCGGATATTTATAAGAAAAGGATTATTGTCAACGGAGTAGCATTACTAGGGTATATCGACACTGGAAGTAAAGTTAATATTCTAACGATAGAAACAGTTAATCAATTGAAGTTAAATATTGTTAAATCAAACTTGTTAATGAGAGGTTTTGGCGGTTCGTATATAACGTCACTAGGTAATGTAAAATTCATGATAAGTATAGACAGCATCAGTGTAAATAGTGAGGCCGAAGTGACCGACACGAATCTTAAGGATTTAAATATGATAATTGGTAGCCCTATATTAAAACATCCAGACTTAACACTCATTGCAAACTATAAATCTGTTATGTTAGTACCGAACATAAATAGTAATTTTCATAGTACCCACTTTTTATCCGAGATTAATTTGTGCTCAAACGATTTTGTAGAAAGAATCCCATTGTATTTAGTGAACGATCTTGAATTGCAGCCCGGGGATACCTGTTTAATTAACGTTTGTGTTACACATAACTTGGACAGTAATAGTTTACTCGTGACGCGGACTATAATTTTCGATTTTGACAACGTATCGTATTATATACCGCAATCGATTTTAAAATTCGGTGACTATACATTACAAATAACTAATATGGGCGATACATGTATTCACTTTCAAAAGGGGAAATTACTCACAAGAGCCGACATTTTCGACGTAACCGATGTAATGTTGTTTTCGAATAGCAGTGATTTAAATACCGTTCAAACGAAACGAATAGATATTTCGGATATAAGGGTTGGGGATATTGGTGAATTTTATTGTAGTAGGTTATTGGATTTGTTGAATCAATATAGTACGGCATTTGCGGGATGTAGTGAGCAGCTAGGGTGTACTAGTTTATTAGAGATGCGTATTCATACCAAAACTGACGTACCGGTACATAGAAAACCATATAGAATGTCGTACAAGGAGGCGGGTGTAGTCGAAGAAAAGATAAGTGAACTGATTTCAGCGAGAATAGTTCGCGAGTCGAACTCGGATTATGCTAGTCCTGTAATATTGGTGAAAAAGAAGGGTGGCGACTACCGCTTATGTATCGATTACCGCGCTCTCAATAACCAGACTATTAAGGATCGATACCCACTTCCACATATCGATGACCAGATCAATCGGCTTTCGGGGAAGATGCAGTTCACTGTTTTAGACTTGGCACAAAGTTATTATCAAGTTAGAATGTCTGAAGACTCGATACATAAGACTGCATTCGTTACACCGACAGGGCAGTACGAATTCCTTCGAATGCCGTTTGGTCTGGCCAACGCCCCCGCCGTGTTTTCTCGTCTTATCCAAAAGGCACTACAACCCCTAAATAATAAATTAGCAATTTATTTGGACGATTTGACAATACCTTCAGTGAGTATAGACGAGGGTATCGATTTACTCCAGCAGGTTCTTGAACTTCTAGACCGTGCCAACTTAAAACTTAATTTACAGAAATGTTCCTTTCTACAAAATAGTATAAACTACTTAGGACACGAAGTGACTGCCGGCTCCGTGCGTCCAGGATTAGCTAAAATCGAAAGTGTGTCACGGTTTAGGCGTCCTCGTAACGTACACGAGGTGAGGCAATTCATTGGACTCGCTTCCTATTTTCGAAAATTCGTGCGTGGTTTTGCCGAAATAGCTCGTCCGCTTACTGTTCTCACCAAAAAGTCGGTTAACTGGAAGTGGGGCACCGAACAGGAGAGATCTTTCGAAAATCTCAAGGCAGCTCTAACCGAAAGGCCAGTACTGGCAATTTATAATCAATGTGCTAAAACAGAGCTACATACGGATGCTAGTAAGTTAGGTCTAGGGGGAATTATGTTACAGTACCAAAATGATAATACCTTAAAACCAATAGCTTACTTTAGCCGTGTTACTACAAAGGAGGAACAGTATTACCACAGCTACGAGCTAGAGACCCTTGCAGTCGTAGAGTCCTTAAAACGGTTTCGGATATATCTCACTGGCATACCCGTCACGGTTATTACTGATTGTGCAGCTTTACGTAACACGCTCACAAAAAAGGATCTCGTACCACGTATCGCTCGCTGGTGGCTCACGATCCAAGATTTCGATATCGCGATAGAATACCGTTCCGGGGAGCGCATGCGACACGTCGACGCCCTTAGTCGCAATCCTTTACATACAGTTTCGGTTCTTAGCATTGATAAAGACGATTGGCTTATAACTTTGCAAGTACAGGATGACAATATACAACATATAATTAAACAACTCGGTGAGGACACTCAAAATCCGGACATTAAAAATAACTACGTAGTTTTAGACGGCCGCTTATATCGTAAAACCCTCTACGGGAATAGATTTGTGATACCCAAGCTGTCAAAATGGAGCCTGTTACAAAAATATCACGACCAAGCGGGCCACTTGGGGTTTGATAAGTGCGAAAAACTGATAAAGTCACAATTCTGGTTTTCGGGAATGACTCGATTTATAAAAAAGTACGTTAAGGCTTGTCTACAGTGTGCTTATGCCAAAGGAAACTATGGTAAAACTGAGGGCGAGCTGCACCCTATAGAAAAGCCTAACATACCCATGCACACATTACACGCCGATCATTTAGGTCCTTTTCTTAAATCCCGCAATGGAAATATTTATATATTAGTCGTTATCGATTCTTTTACCAAATTCGTATTCGCTAGGCCCGTGCGTAGTGTTAGTTCTGTTGAGACCATAAAAAACTTACGCGAAATAATATCGGTATTCGGAAATCCATCCAGAATAATAACGGACCGGGGTGTAGCATTCACGAGTAGATATTTTAAAGATTTCATCGTCGACAAACAGATTAAACATGTTTTAAATGCAATAGCCTCGCCACGCTCTAACGGCCAGGTCGAGAGGGTGAACAGGAGCATTATTAATGGACTCAATACTACGGCGGAAAGTGAGTGTACCTGGGACGACAAATTATCTGACGTCGTGTGGGGTATCAATAACACCCCACATGCAGTCACTGGATGCACTCCTTTCAGCTTGATGTTCGCTCATAATAACACTCTTCTGCCTGCTTACCCATCGACTAGTGCTGATCATCCGGATTTAGTTCAGAGGTTAGGGAATCGGAGGATCCAAGCCAAAAATAAAATTGATCGACACATGACGATTATGAAGAATCGCTACGATCAAAAGCATAAAAAATGTAGGAAATACAATTTAGGCGAACTAGTACTTTGGAAAGGCGGAACGTCTCGTGATAATACAGGTGGTGTCACCAAAAAATTAGGTAGTCAGTATACGGGCCCTTATAAAATAACTAAGTTCGACCATTCTATTGATCGTTATCATATTAGCAGCATAAAAGGCATTAAAGGATACAAAAAGTTTACTGCTGTAGTACCCGGGGAGGCCTTACGCCCTTATCAATCCTCAATTTCAGATAGTTCAACAGATTCTGATAGAGAAGTAGATAGGGACGACCTTATAGATTTGCTAGAAAGTTAAAAATTGTGACAGTAAATATTATACTTAAATCCTTAAGTACATTTGTTTAAAACTTATTTATTTTACATACTGTGATCTGGTAAATAAGTTTGCTATGAAGATAGTAATTAAGTTATGTAAACGAAAAATAATATTACTTATATAATGTGTTAAATACACATATTAATTTAAATTCTTCCGTAATTCTCCTTTTCCCCTTATCACTAATTCTAGCCTTATTACCAAATCAAAGCATAATAATGTAAGGATATTTAGACTACTGTGTGATTCTAAAATAATAAGTATCTGTGTGATGATAATTAAAATATCTAGTGAAAATTCTAGATCTGTGTGATACTAAACTTAAATAATATAATATCTAGTTGCTAGACTAGATCTGTGTGTCCCGAAATAAATATCTAATATTCAATTAGATCTGTGTGATAACTGATACTAAAATAATATCTAACAAATGATTTAGATCTGTGTGATACTATTAACATCTAGGAAGTAACCTAGATCTGTGTGACCTGAAATAAAACATAAAAAAAAACATTACTAAGCTAATGTAACAATCAACATAATTATTCTGTGTGATTTGAGACTTCTGATATAAAATTAATTTTTCAATGTATTGATGACAATAACACTATATTATAATTATAATTCTGTATTACTATTGTGTTCACTACCATTTAAACATATTTTATTAGTGCAGTTACTGTCCTCTTGTATTTCTTTTCAGGTACAAAAGAGTAGCGCAATGAAAACCAACCAATTTGCCGTGGGACACAGCAAAGTTCAGGATGGCCGAATGTTACAAAACTGACTTCCTGTGATGACACCTATAATATTATTTTCCTAATTAATGATTGGTTCTCTGTTTAAGCTAGCTTCCGGTTATGTTCTATTCTTTAATAATTATTATAAAATCATTTAATAGAATCATAAAATATAATTTAAAATAATGTCATACTTATAAATTATAATCAGAATATATTTTCAATATTTAATATTTAAAAATGTAAGTAACGGCTAATAATGAATAATAATCCTAGAATGTATAAAAAGGGTGGTAACGGTAATAAGGGGTTCACTCTGCTTGTGGAAGCTGGCCAATAAAGACGATATTGCTGAAAGTGTATTTTTAAATTCTACTACCGCTGCTGCTGACCTGACTCCTGTTTCATCTACGTTCGTCTGTGGATATTTTTTTTTTTTTTTTTTTTTTTTATGTATGTTCAACAATTACTCCGCCGTTTATGAACCGATTTTCAAAATTTTTCTTTTGTTATATTAGGTTCTACTCCAATTTGGTCGCATTTTGTGAAAAGTGGTGATCTAATGATGGGATCCATGAGTAATCGAGGGAACTCCTCAAAATTCCAATGGAAACATATGTTTTTTTTGGTTTCATATGAAGTATTCCAGGCATATGTTACCAAAAAGTAAGATTTTGCACCAGGATTTACCATGGTTCGAAGGTGGTGAACAGAACTCCTTACTCCTTATAGATACATGTTTGGGGGTTTCGGCGTTGTCTTAAGAACTGAAAGCATATACTACTATGCAAATTTAATTAATCATCATCATCATCACCACCATTCCACCATACATCCGTGAGTAATCGAGGGAACTCCTCCAAATTTATATGGAAACTTATAATGATTTCGATTTTATAAGAAGTATCCTAAGCATATGCTACTAAAAAGCAATGTTCAGAAAAGTGGTGACCTGATGATGGGATCCATGAGTAATCGAGGGAACTCCTCAAAATTCAAATGGAAACATATGTTTTTTTTGTTTTTATATGAAGTATTTCAGGCATATGTTACCAAAAAGTAAGATTTTGCACCAGGATATACCATGGTTCGAAGGTGGTGAACAGAACTCCTTACTCCTAATAGATACATGTTTGGGGGTTTCGGCGTTGTCTTAAGAACTGAAAGCATATACTACTATGCAAATTAAATTTATCATCATCATCATTACCACCATTCCACCATACATCCGTGAGTAATCGAGGGAACTCCTCCAAATTTATATGGAAACATAATATAACAATGATTTCGATTTTATGAGAAGTATCCTAAGTATGTGCTACGAAAAAGCAAGATTTTAAAATTAGTTATACCATGGTTCCGAAGGTGCTAAGAGATCTCCGGATTCCTTATATATACAAGTTTGGGGGTTTCGGAGTTGGTTTAAGAACTGAAAGCATATGCCACTATGCAAGTTATATTCATCATCATCATCACTACTACCAGTCACCACACCATGAGTTATCTAATTATAACCCTATTATTGTTACTTTTAATCGTCTTTAAGAACAAAGCCCGAATTTGTCGAACGATTTAAAAAATTATAATGTTATTTCAATGTAAATGACTCGACCTTGGTGTTTAGGTTACCGAGTTAGCAACTTGATCATAAGATCTATGAGGAAAGTTATTCTTAAAATTTATAAGGACAATTTTAGTTATATTTGAGCATCCATACAAATATTTTAAATGCCAAAGTGTGTCTGTCTGTCTGTCTATCAGTCTGTCCGTTTGTTACCTCTTCACGCTCGAACAGCTGAACCGATTTTGCTGAAATTTGGCATGGAGATACTTTGAGTCCCTAGAAAGGACATAGGATAGGATATTTTTATCCCGGAAAATTTTTAAGTTTCCGCGCGATAAACGAATTTTGGCGCAACGAAGTTGCGGGCGTCATCTAGTAATGTTGAGTTGTTTTCATGAGTGTAATGATAGAAAGTCACTGAACAGAACTTTAGAGCCTTTAAAGACAGGCGTATAAATATTAATTTTATTATTGCTTGATTAACGCCAAGCATATACATTAGGACGTATACAGTAGTATATTATGCTTGGAGTTGCTTAAGCAATTCTGAAGTAGTGATATCAGACAATGAGTTCTCATAATATCATGAAAGTGTATCCTGGATCCAAAGTAACTAAGCATAACACATATTAGTCTGTGCAGAAAACCAGCTTATAAATCACTTAAAAGAGTGAAATTATTATTTTTAACAAAAAATTAAAACCGACTTCCAGGGTAAAAACAATAATAATTTATAATGAACAAAAAAGTGTTAAATAATTCTTACTCTTTAAAGTGCCTTGTGCATAATTCTCCTAAACCTCAACAATTTCTGTACACAATGTACATTATTTTGAAGTCGGTACCAGTCTTAAATATTAAAAATATTTTGTCATACAACTCAGCATTCTTATAGCTGGTACCGTCTTCAAAATAATGTAGATTGTGTACAGAAATTGTTGAGGTTTAGGAGAATTATGCACAAGGCACTTTAAAGAGTAAGAATTATTTAACACTTTTTTGTTCATTATAAATTATTATTGTTTTTACCCTGGAAGTCGGTTTTAATTTTTTGTTAAAAATAATAATTAGTTTTGGTAACATATGCCTGGAATACTTCATATGAAACCAAAAAAACATAGGTTTCCATTTGAATTTTGAGGAGTTCCCTCGATTACTCATGGATCCCATCATCAGGTCACCACTTTTCTGAACATTGCTTTTTGGTAGCATATGCTTAGGATACTTCTCATAAAATCGAAATCATTATAAGTTTCCATATAAATTTGGAGGAGTTCCCTCGATTACTCACGGATGTATGGTGGAATGGTGGTGATGATGATGATGATTAATTAAATTTGCATAGTAGTATATGCTTTCAATTCTTAAGACAACGCCGAAACCCCCAAACATGTATCTATAATGAGTAAGGAGTTCTGTTCACCACCTTCGAACCATAGTAAATCCTGGTGCAAAATCTTACTTTTTGGTAACATATGCCTGGAATACTTCATATGAAACCAAAAAAAACATATGTTTCCATTTGAATTTTGAGGAGTTCCCTCGATTACTCATGGTTCCCATCATCAGATCACCATTTTTGTCAAAATGGGACCAAATTGGAGTGAAACCTATTATAACAAAAGAAAAATTTTGAAAATCGGTTCATAAACGGCGGAGTAATCGTTGAACATAAAAAAAAAAAAAAAAAAAAAAAATATCCACAGACGAACGTATAACCTCCTCGTTTTTGGAAGTCGGTTAAAAATATAGTTTAAATGGCAAAACAACGTTTGCCGGGATAGCTATCTTTAATATGACAGTAAGATATAGATCTTACTGTGTAATTTTAAATGTTTAAATGGATTACTTATAGATTATTGTATTCGAAATATCTTTACAAAAACGATAGAGTCACCTCTTTCTAACTCTGCCCGAAACAAATAGCTATTAGCTGGTACATAATAAAAAAGTCTATCTGCATTCATTTTGGGCTAAAACTGTAGATAGTAGGTATTAAGAAAATAGAAAGCACGTGAGCGTTAATGTTGAGGTCATTAGGAGCATAGTGCAGCGCCCACGCCGCGCCCACCTCTTTTATAACCCAGTAATACTGCACAAGCTTAGGGTTAGCGCTCACCTAAGACACAACACTCTTATGGCCGTTCCCTATATTCAATCTATCTCTAGTTTGACATAGTACAACCGATCGCAGCTGACATAGAATTGACATAAAATATATGGAGCTAATGTCTAATGTGAGCTATTCCTATCTCAAGTAAGAGATAGATCAAATATTGGGAACGGCCGTTAGTCAGCTTGCGTGTGTGGCTCTTGTCTAATAATAATATGAAAAAATCAGTCTTATAAAAGGCTATCACTTTCTTGAGACACGACGACTATTGCAAAATACATGAAAATGAGCACTTTAACAAATATTTTGCATTTAAACAGATTAAAAACTGTCCTGGGGGGTGTGCCAAAATGTTTTCGTTTTCGCTTCGTTATAGAATCGCCGATAAAAATATATAGAATTGACATAAGCGTTCGTTAATATGACGTTGACGTTCGACTCGTCTTATAATATCAATTCCATACATTTTGATCGGCGATTCTATAACGAAGCGAAAACGAAAACATTTTGGCACACCCCCCTGTCCCCTATCAGCTGTCAATAAGCATTGGTTGCCATCGTTGTAACGGGGCAGTTTTCATGTTTTAAGACAGTTTCGTTTATTGCTAAGTACTCACATACGGTTTTGCTCGATAGTTTTACTCCAAATCGAGTAATAATTACTGTGTGGACCGCAAAACTGACAGCTGGAAGGCTCGCATCGAGCCGCTCGAAGGATTGATGGAACCGGATCGAGCCGGATTGATGGAATGGAAAGCCGGAATGAAATATATTAAATATCGATTTAGAATAAAACTATCGAGCAATGCTGAATGTGTGGACGTAAACCCGCGGGTTTTGCTCGACGTTATTGCTCGATCGAGCAAATTAAAACCGTATGTGAGTATAACTTAGCATTTAAAGAGAAGTTTTTGTTTCGAGTGTGCGCCGCTTCTTAAACTTTATATTGCGATATTCTATTCTGCATGTCTTGTCGTACGTGAGCACTGAGCGGTAAGCCTAAACAAACTTAATCCAACATTTTCAACTTTACGAGCCGACGATAAACTGTGCAGAATCCAACTTTTATTGTTCGAGAACAATTGAATGCGCAAGTGTCAAAATCGTTGATGGCTTTCGAAATTCAAATGGCAGCGCGCCAACAGATACGAGTTTATGACGTTGTTAAATGTAACTTTTTAAATTGTGCAATTCTTGCGACACAAGGGATGCTCAAGATTAGTTGGACAATGTGAGAATACTTGATGAGATACGAATGAAAATGAGAATTTAAGTACGTTTTCAAGATATAAAATTACACGGGGTAAAATAAAACCGAATAACTAAATTTTGACGTCGTGAACATTCCATTGTCTAATTTTTAAAGTTCGAATATTGGCTATTTACGTTACCTATTCGGTTAAAATTTTACGGTGTGCCTAATTAATGTAAATTAAAAACTGATTCGACAACACAGCTAGTAAACTTAAATTCTGTTTTCATTCCATTAAAATGTTGAATGCAGTGCTAAATAACACGGGTTAATCAGAAATTCACGAGTTACGAAGACTGGCCGATAATAATTTCACGGTAAAGCACGGTATCAAAATGGCCGTTCTATATCAGACAGAATTATACGGAACATTGTTAACAATACTACAGTAAAGTTAGCGTATAAAGCCGGCATATTTATTTAATTACCCCAGTGATTTATAGTGAGAAGTTAGCTTGTTACTAAACTACTTTTAATTAAGTTTGCTTAACTAAATGTTAGTTTTTCACGTCGCGCGTCGGTGCGTGGGACTCGTGAATGGTAATTGGTAATTAACTTATTGGTATTGCCATATAGCTGTTGGTAACTACATAATATATTACATTACATTTGTAGGTATAGTACCTACCTAACCTAAGAACAGGTATAAAAAACTTTGTGAGAGACACTGTAGTAATAAAAAAATCTTCATAGGGTAAGGCGTTAGGCAAGTGTTTAAATATCAAAATTGACATTTGAATTCATTTGACCAATTTTTGCCTCGTGCCATATCTTTGGCCATACCACTTAATTCATGCATGGTCGTTGTTATGATACTGTAAGCACATTTGCATAGAAGCAATGTTGAATAGGTACATACAGCCTATCTAGAGCTTCAAGCCCATCGCTCGTCGCAAGATATATTGGAGGAGGGTGCATACATTAGCCAAGCCCGTATCGGTATGAAATCGGCTAAATCTACATTGTTTGTAGATTTGTTTTAAATGTTAACTAGTGTGGTATTAAATTTAAAATATGAAGGTAAAGAAGAGAGAAGGGGTGTCTTTGAAAGTACCAGTAAAAAATCGGCCAAGTGCTAGTTGGACTTGGTGGACTGCACAATGCACATGTAGGGTACGGAACCCTACGGTTTACTTACCGAAATCACCGAAACCGTTGAAGAGCAAAAAAGTTTTTGTACGAGAGCCCCCTTTAAATATTTATAAATCAAGCACGTCAGTTCATATTCTCTTATCTGTGGTTCTTTGATTATAAAGTTCTTTGAAAGAAATTAGATTATAATGAGACTGTTATACCTTTGATCCTCTTACAAACAACAACAATGATTGGATTTACAAAAGTTCCAACTCCGATCAATTTGTCAACCAATAGACTGAAAATATCCATTATATATTCCACAGTGGGTTAGTAAGGAAAGAGCCAGTACGAGCTTTTAAAAGTTATTGGCTTAGTTTGAACTTTGAACGTATTTATTAATATCTTACGAACAAACAAAAAAATGTTCAGTCCTATTGGATAAATTATTTTTTTAAACCATCAAAGAAATTGTTTCATAGGCAAATGACCTACGTGATTTAGCCGCATAATACAAGCCAAGCAAGATCACGGTTAACAATGACTTTACCTAACCTGTCCAAATAATATTATAGATCCGCCAACTGCCAACGAATTCTTCGAAAAAAAGCAGGTATCACCAACCTTTTTCTCCAGGATCACGTGGTTCTCCAGCGCGTGCATGATGGCTTCCGACACCCTGGAGTCCAGGGTCCGGAGTGCAGCATCAGCGTCGGCGCGGGCCACCCGCTCCACTCCTTCCACGTAGCCAGCCCATGGCGCGTCTAACTCCGACAGTAAGGAACCTATGCACCTGAAATTCAATGAAAAAATTAGAACAGTAGTGGCACTATTGAAATTTGACCGTCACGGTCGCATCGTGGTTATCTGGACAATGGACATGGAAAATTGAGGTTTACGATCTGCATTCTAATTTTTAAGTAGTAAATTAAGTTCAGTTTTGACTGGCTCACTTAAAAATGCATCGCTTCGCCTCGTCTTGTCGCAATGTAAGCCGACTATAAGATAAATGAATTATTATTGTGTATGTAAGTCGTGCCAGAATAATACATAATGAACATACATCTACTGTAGGTACAGCATGTGACACACTAATAATTGAAATGTCACGGTCACGGTGTTATCACAGTAATCTAGACTCGAACAGACAAATAGAGGTAACATGCAATGGAACATTACACAAACCTGCAATGAAGTGTACCATTCTCACACTCCCAGTATAAAATTAGAGTTTAAAACAGAGTTATGACAGTGTAAATGAATATCATAGAAGTTGTACAAGAGTTATATATAAATAGGTTTAGGGCACGTTTCACCACTTCCTGATAAAGTTCCGAATAGGCTATTCACAACTTTTTTGACAGATTCTCCATACCCGATCTGTCAAGTTAATTGGTGGATAGCCTATTCAGCACTTAGCAGGAAGTGGTAAAACAGGCCCTTAGTTATTATTAAAATATCTTCGTTATAATATGCTACTAGCAATCTGGCGAAACATTCATAATATTATTTCGATTATATTTTATATCATAATATATCAGTTTTGCCTCAGGTCATAACAGTGCTCTATGGAAATGTAAGCTTCAATAAAGAATAACACATTTCTCAATTTGTATCCAATAATATCCAACAAAACCTCTTATAGCTATCAAGTATTAATCTTTTTTGTTTCGCTTTTATTAATAACTTAATAATAAACATTGATAGATTAATTCTTAGAAAAAAATATAAGCTGGCCAAGCGTAAGTTGATAATCCAGATTGGGTTCTCTGAAAATCATAAAATTTAGATTCCTTTGTAGGTTCAACAAACACTAAGTATAAGTAATAGGTATGATACGGTTTGTTAAGCTCAGCATCTTTTTTGGAAAATTTTGGGAGGCCCTAGGTCAAACTAAACTAAACTAAAATAACTTATTTTAGATACAAACAGAAAAATTGGGTCATACGGCTCATACCGCACATGGCAGAGCTAATTAAGTCAGGTCATCAATCAACCATACTTAATTATTACGATCAACACTTAACCTAAAACAAACCAAATAACGTCTACCAAATCACCTACGTCGAGGGAACCCTAATAATTATAAGTAAAAAATATGCATATCAAAGTTTAGTATAAACGCCCCAGGCGATATTGATCTCTGGATCTGCCCCTGATGTGTTATTCAAGACTTTGAATACTAATAAGTATGTCTCGACTACCATCGGTAAGAGGAAAAGGCTACTAAAAATCTTATGCTTATAATTTATATATAGCTATGTTATTTGAAGTCAGTCTATCAATTATTTTTCTGATAGCAGTAGATATAATAATCTGTACCTCGAAAGTCGAAACTCTTCCATTTACCTTTTCTTTTCTATGCTACTATTTTGTTTGACATGTTTTTAATGTTCTATTAACTTATATAGGAAACGGATTGAACAAGAAGCACTGCATTAATTATTGCATTAAAACAATTAAATCGTGGTACTGAAATTTTACAACAACTGTAGAAAATTGTGTCGAAGCTTTCAGCATCCACATGTACGGTATTCGTTCCCACAAAGTACACTCGCAACAATAACGTCCTTGTTGCGTTACTGAATGGAGTTCATGTGCGAGCGTTACAGCTCGTAATGAAAATTGGATGCTCTATCTTCCGAGTACAGGTGAGAAGTAGAGCTTCATTTGTTTTACGGGAAACTTTCCCGTAACATTCAAAGGAATATGGTTCATTAAAATTGTGTAAGTGTTGCTACGAATGTTGTAAGAACAAATATTGAGAGAATTCTTGTAGATGCCGGTAGTACAGTAAATTGACCTTTTATACATATGACATGTATACAATACGTAAAGCTTTCTACGATATAATAATATCTAAGACTTTTTGCTGTGTTAAATATTTTCTGAATAGGGTCTTTAAAGTATCATATTATCAATAATTTGCATTAAGTACATGAGTCCTAAATGCAAATTATTATAGATGTGGCTTAAACTTTAAAGTATATTGTGAAAAAACGGTTGGAAGACTTTTATCTGGATTTTCAGTCTCAAAAATGGCTACTTATCAGTGAAAGATCTTCTCATCTTACAAAAGAAATGGTAATAATATTCATCGGAATAACAATGAAGTTAATTCAATTTGAATCGTAGAATTGATCTCCTTATCTCAATAGAAATGTACGGAGAGCTCGTTGCATACATATTAACCAATTACATATTCTCAAACTAGATCGAGGGAGTCTGCATACTGCACATACAAAATGTTCCTTGCGACATTCTTGCACCGAATTTCGTTATTCATGCGGTAACTGTACATTTTATTGAGAAACTATCCTAGGCCCTGTCCTGAGAAATAGCATTTCCATACAAAATTTCATCAAAATCGGTTCAGCGGTTATTTGATTTCCAAGAAACCGGTTCATCATCGATCTTTCTGCGTTGAATTAAAACGATCGATCGTAAATGAAAAGCTGGCACGATTAAATCATGGCGAAGTTCACAGAGCTGTTATATTTATCTCTATTTCTATTATATTTATCTCTATTCACTATAATAATTAAAAATATGGAGACTAAAGCCTATGTTGATTCTGTCTGGTAGGTAGCTTTATAAAAAAGATTTTCTATAAAGTTTTTGTTCCAGTTCTTTAGCCGACTTCTATGAATGTTAATAACAAAGCGAAGTTCGAACAAAGAAATTAATAAGAATACCTAGTTATAGCGAGCTAAAGCACTTTGTTCTGTAAACTTAATAACCTGCGAAGTCTTAAAAGCACCCACGAATACTGCTCCGAGTTATTAAAATAATTAAAAGCGTTTTGCGTCTAAAATCGTCATCGTTTACCATGTACTAGGGAGTAGGGAGTAGATACTACAAACAGTAAATAACCTATGTTCTGGAGCTGCAGATGGTTATTTTTTTTGGTAATTTAGAGCACAGACGCTAAGCAGACTTTTTGTATGACCAACGGACGCACTTCCGTGTCAGAAAATCAGTTGTAATACGCTTAAATACAAACAATAATCAAAATATTTGTAAAATTCATTTTCAATTTTCGTTGCTCCATGGTTCGAACATAAGAATTTAACCCACAACCTCTGAAACGAGAGCTAAAAGCTTGAAACAAGTAGGACACGGATCCATTTAATTATAAATAAAAAAACTTACCCTCTAGCAACGTTCAGGCAGTAATTCCGGCAGGGGCTGGCCTGGTGGTTCCGGCAGCGAGCACAGCCCCCCAATCGGAGCAGGCGGCTGGCGCACTCCGAGCTCATGCTGGATAGGATCTGCTGGCTGTCCAGCAACGCTCCAGCACCCACGGCTAACACCTGGAGCAGAGCTCGCGCGGATTCCAGCGAGCGGGAGAGGGAGCTTCCCAGCTGTAAGTTAAAAGTAATGTTATTGTCTGAGTAACTTGGGACTTAAAAGGTAATTAATTGAGAGCATTTTGAACTGAAGATGTGTTAAAAAGAAATGTTATAGTAGCGTTTAAATCAAGTTCAAGTATAGCAGAACTGGCTAGCAGCACCGTGTGTAAGTAATACACGAACCATTTGGAGCCATAGTAGTTTTTGAAAGCACCTTTAAAGAAATGAATATAAAGATATAAGCATATAAGGACATAATATAAAGATGGCGAATCTACGTAATAACTAACAAGGACAGGTTATATCAAGCTCAGCGGGGAAAATACAACAATCATATTTACTCTTACTAACCCAACCCGACCAAAATAACATAAGTCCACCATTTGCCTATGAATCAGTTTCTCTCTGCTCTCATGGTATACAAAGCACCTAATAACTTTAATCAATTGGCAACTCAATTCAAAGGCCCAATTTACGCATGCACTGTGAATCTCGGTTTACGGAGGACAGCGGGACCGTCTGAGAATCAACCCCAGGATTACGTACGAGAATTGGGACCTAGGTTATTGAACCAGCTGTAGTACGAACGAAATAGTTTCCATGGATATCTCAAACCTGAAAACTTAACCAGTAATAAACACTAATGAAACACAATTTTCGTGCACTTTTTCCACTATATAGTGGATATCAAATATAGTGGAAAAAGTGCACGAAAATTGTGTTTCATTCACGGAATATATAACACTAGAGGAAAGGGCATGTGGGCGTGGCCCGCGTGCCATAGTTAGGTCCAGCTGGACGTAACTTAACTCGCACGCAAAAGAAAGTGCGCGAGTACGAATTTAAACCTTACGCTAGTTGACGGAAGGTGTAAAATTGCGTACAACTTCAAGTCTTATCATATTTAGCTGTCAAGCGCCATCTAGCGTTGAATAACTGAACTCGGTAGTCAGAGCCGGTATTGCTAAATTTAAATTCTTCTTTATTTCAAAAGGGTTAGGGTTGTTTTTACGACATTGTATTTAAAAAAGAAATCTCGTTGTGATTGGTTATTTCTTTTGTGTGCGTAAAATGTTACTGTGTGAGTTTGGCGACACCAGTTTCAATGAAACTTACTTGCTATGCCCTTTCCTTTAGTGTTATATATTCCGTGGTTTCATTAGTGTTCAATATGAATTTCCACCAAGAACCAACAGTACAATCAGTTACATATAACCAGTAATAGTTTTTAAATCCAGGTACATCCGCATCCATCCCATAGTTCTCCGCCATTATCTTACAAGTATACCTGGGGGTACATTTACCGTTATTTTTATCCCGCTAATCCGGTGTAAAACGTGTCAGGTATATCCAGGCCAGCACCCGAGGGTAAGCCCTGGTCGCAGGTGTAATATCCCGGAATTGAACGTTCGATTTTAGTATTTTACAGCTTTAGATACATTGATTTATGATAAGCTTACTGAGCTAGCTAATTCCTTTTTGTTTTACTAGGTAATATTAGCAAGAAAAGATGTATAGGACTTAAGGGAAGGCCTTTCGCGATATTACAAGCTGTTGACTACTGGCTGTATGGCTTAAAAATGTAGCAATTTTTTAACCTACTTCCAAAAAGGAGGAGGTTATACGTTCGTCTGTTTATATATTTTTTTTTGTTCAACGATTACTTCGCCGTCTGTGGACCGATTTTCAAAATTTTTTCGCTATTGTATAGGGTATAATCCGAATTTGGTACCATGTTCAGAAAAGTGGTGATCTGATGATGGGATCCATGAGGAATCGAAGGGACTCTTTGAAATTTATATGGGAACATAAGAATTATTTGATTATTTTTAGATTATTTTTAAGAATATTACTTTTGGTTTTACCTTGGAAGTCGGTTTTAATTTTTTGTTAAAAAATAATAATTTGAGGAATCATTGTTTGATTGCATTGTTAGTTACTAACAAAATGTTGGCCGCAAATTAGGTACTTATAGTAGCAAATTTTCAGATAGTAAAAAATACTGTTATACGCCCTACGCTGCCTTTCAGTCAATTTTGTTTTTGACCGAGTATTACCTTAACTGCGTCAGCGATTATGGCCATAAGAGGTAACAGAGATATACACTTTCGCAAATCTAATATTAATATTCAACGAGAAAAGTATCAGATTATAATAAGACGATTCTCACCTGTTCAGGCACATCTCCGAAAGGCTGGACACCATTGAAGGCGTCCTTCAAACACGCCTCATACTCCTGAGTGAACTGCTTCGACTCCAACTTGAGAATATTCTGGTAGGCCACCGGGAAGATTTCTTTGAAGAACTTCTTGGCGCTGGTCGCCATGTCCTTCGGAGGAGGGGATCCCAGGTCGTGGTCTTCTCCAGTAGACCGGAGAAGTATTCTGATGTCGTCGTACAGAGAACCGAGAGGCACGTGTGCCCGAATCGCGTGGTTCTTGTATATGTGAGTGAAGAGTACTGCTGTCTTGTTCTGTGACTGATGGGACAGCGCCGTCAGGTGCTCTGGAAAGAATTAGGTTTGTTAGTAATGATAAATGGAAGTAGATATTGAAATAGCACCTAAACGCAGATTATTGGGAAAACCACTCGCGCTGCAAATTCTGAATTCTAACTTTTTGTGCTAAAATTAGGGTAAGTCTTTTTACGATAGCTACAAAACAAACAATCAGGCTTTCTTAATATTATATACATGACATTTTGTAATAACACACTAAAATCACACTAAAAACTAACATAAGCCTGTGGTTTGTATGCGAATTTAGTGGACTGTATAGGTTCAAAGCTAAGATTATGAATTGTTCCTGTACCATTAATTCACCATCAATCACTGTAAAAATACACATGCAATGATACAAAGGAAAGATCTTACCTTGGATTAGTGGATTTTTGCTTCACACGTGTGGGGGGCCCCCTCAAAATTAGCGGATTAAAGAAAACGCGTGACCTTTGTAGCGGTGGCCAAAAAACTGAATGTACCAGCGTCCAGCGAGAACTTCACTCTCTTGAAGCGCGGTTAACTTTGCAGCGGTAAAACGCGGGCGAACTTCACGATTGACGAAGGTGGCGCCAATCTCGCGTAGTGGGAAATTTGGGAAAGACAGGATTATGTGATAGGTTCAATAAGACCTCATCCAATGCCATAACAGTGCACAAATACAATAACAGACGGTGCATTAAATTACAGAAAACAATTCATAGATGGCGCTTACATCCTCCCCCCCTTGAAAGGGATAATCTGATCCACTTTCAAATAAATAGCTAAGGTTTAAATGCGTTAAAATTCAAGCGGTTATTAACTCAGATGAAAAACAGATTAAATCACGCGAGTTCACCCGAGTGAGATAGTTAACTAAATAACTTAAATAATACTTATAGACTACGAATAGAGAAAATATTACATTTACTGGGTAGGTAAAGGGCAAAGTTTAGTAACGGAGCGACGAAAAACACCGGTTTTCGTTTTAACATCTACTACGCGCACAACTCCGTCAGTGCCGGGATAAGTTTTGACGATAATACCGATCGGCCACTGCAATGGCGGAATATTATTTGTATTAATCAAGACAATTGTACCAGTACATATTGACTTGGATTTATGTATCCACTTTTGTCTACTTTGTAGCGTGTTTAGGTATTCTACTCTCCATCTATTCCAAAAGGATTGAACAATTTTATCTATCAGCTGATACTTTTGTAGCAAGGTTTCGCGATCATTAGTATAATCCGTATGTTGCAATGATTTAAGCGGCGTTAAAGTCAAAAAATGACCTGGAGTTAATGGTTGTGGGTCATTAGGATCCGAACTGAGTAAGGAAAGCGGTCGCGAATTGAGTAAAGCTTCAATCTGAGTAAGTACGGTTGACATCTCTTCATATGTTAATAATTGATTGCCTATAATGTTATTTAAGTGCGATTTGATACATTTTATATTACTTTCCCAAATACCACCGTGATGCGGCGACTGCGGCGGGTTAAATTTCCAATCTATACGGTTTTCAACTAAAACTTTGGAATATTCCTTATTGTATGCCGGCGAGTTAATTAAATCATATAGAGCGTTAAGATGAGATCTAGCACCAATAAAGTTAGTACCACAGTCAGAATAGATAACACTGACTGGTCCTCGGCGCGACAAAAACCGTTTTAAAGCGTTTAAAAACGTAGCCGTAGATAAGTCGGATACAAGTTCAATATGAACAGCGTGCGTTACTAAGCAAATAAACAGACAAATATATGCCTTACAGGAGCGGATTCCACGCTTACGATAAGGGATGATCTGGACCGGGCCAGCGAAATCCGTGCCTGTATACGAGTATACTTTAGATTCGCGAACACGACAGGCAGGCAAATCGCCCATTATCGGAAACTGTGGTCGCGGATTAACTTTAAAACATAGGTTACATTTACTAAGTCGCTTTCTAATAACGTTGCGAGCACCAAAAATCCAATATTTCTGTCTTATTATTGAAAGTAAAAGACCAGGTCCGGTATGTAGATTGCGCGTATGCTCGTAATCAATAATTAGATCAACAACATGATCCTTTCCTGGCAATAATATTGGATGTTTGCTATCGTAATCAAGATTTGCGTTCGTAAGCCTTCCGCCTACGCGAAACAGACCGTCCTTAACAAATGCGTTTAACTTAGCGAAAGATTTAGGTAAATTACTATTTGAAGAAATGAGTTTAAATTCCTCGGAAAAATGAACATTTTGTACGTCGCGTAAAACTGCTAATTCGGCATAATTTAAATGTTGAATTTCAAATTTACGAGGGAGCTTCTTTATAAAACGAAAAACTAGAATGACTATGCGAAGGAGTTTTGGCCACGAGGAAACGCGTCTAGCCAACTCGTATAAAGGCGGGTATATACGTTCGACTACATTAGTATTTAGTACGTTAATTTTAATTTCAGGCGGGTCAACACAACTGAGAGAATCGAATTTTTTAAGCGGCCATTCCGTAACAGGTAAATGAGAAAAAGGCGGGCCATTATAATATAGCGGATGTCTGACTAACTGACTTGGGGTTAAGCCTCGGCTCAGACAGTCGGCGGAATTCTCAGTACCTTTAATATAATAAAAAATTTGCGGGCTTACATTTTCTTGAAGCTGTGCCACTCTGTTTGCTACATACGTTTGCCAACGTGCGGGAGTTGAATTAATCCATGCTAACGTGACCATACTATCAGAAAAGGCGAATGTATTGTGTACGTTACAACGACTGCGATATGTATCTTGGACAGTACTTATTAATTTAGATAACATTAAAGCGGCATTTAATTCTAATCTAGCGAGCGTGATTTTCGTTTTAGACGGTGCTACTCGTGATTTGGCACACAGTAAGCTAACCATAGATTGGCGGGTTTCCTTACAATAAACATGAAGATAAACTATTCCACCGTAAGCGCGCTCGCTTGCGTCGGCGCAACCGAAAATGGTGAGAATTACATGTGGTTGAATACCTACAAATCGCGGTATCATAATTTTCTCTAAAAACGGCAGCTCATTTACGAAAGTGTTCCATAAAGAAATAATATTTGCGGGAGGCGGGTCATCCCATTCTACATGACTTTCCCACAGCGATTTAATAATTAATTTTGCTAAAAGAGTGACAGGAGCTACGAATCCCATCAAGTCCCAGATCCTAGCAACAAATGAAAGAATGTTACGTTTAGTACATTTACGGTCATCTTCCGTAACGCGAAAACAAAAACTATCTGAAGCGGGTGACCACTGTAGGCCTAATATTTTAAGGTTTCCGTCTGACCCTATATCAACTAAATCGGTTACTCGAACCTCAGAAGGCATAGCGTTAAGAAATTCTGATGAATTACTAGCGAATTTGACTAAGTCAAATCCGCCGGCGGCGAATAAATCAATCAGCTGTTTTGACGCGGTTATAGCTTCAGCTGTATTTCTAAAACTCAAGGCAACATCATCCGTATATATTGCGTCCTTTTCCAAGGCGGCAACGGCAACAGGAAATCGTGAACGCTCGTCGTTCATAAGTTGACGTATTACGCGCATGGCTAAGTACGGACTACATGTCATACCGAAGGTTACTCTATTAAACTGATACAATTGAATAGGCTCATTCGAGTCAAATCTATATAAAATTCTTTGATATTGTCGAAAGGATTCTTTAACTGTCACTTGTAAAAACATTTGTCGAATATCAGCGCTTACCGCGACCGGAAACAGGCGGAAATTTAAAATAATTCGAAACAAATCCGATTGTAAGTTTTTTCCCGTGTGTAAAATATCATTCAACGAAATACCAGAGGATGTTTTCATACTAGCGTTTAAAACCATTCGAACTTTAGTTGTTAATTTATCTCCTCTTACTACAGCGTGATGCGGAATTACATAATATTGATTTGAATTAAGCGTGTTGTTGTTTACAATTGAAATATAACCCTTTTCTATATACTCATTTATTATTTTATCATACTCACGTTTAACTAGCGGGTTTACTGACAAACGGCGTTCGAGAGACAAAAAGCGGCGCTCGGCGATATGCCTAGATTCTCCTAGCGACGCGGGATCAGCTCTAAAGGGAAGCGCAACCGAGTACCTACCATTACTATCTCGCGACGTAGTTTGTTCGAAAATATTTTCACATTCTTGTTCAGCGGGAGTTAAATAATTATCATTAGGTAATTCTTCCGTATCAAAAAAACGGGAAATACAATTTTCAAACGTACAATTAAAATTACAAAAGAAAGTTTGAGCATGATCGTCAGTTGACGCGGACGGAGCGTTACCTAAAATTAAATAACCGAGCGTGGTCTCTATAGCGATAGGTTCATTTGAACCGCGAGAAAACTTACGTTGTAACAATATGCGAGCGAATATTTCACAACCGAGAATCATATCAATCGTCCCGGGCTGGTAATAATAATTATCTGCGAGCGGCAAATCCTTTAAATAAGATAGCGAAGAAATGTCAACCTTACATGAGGGCAATTCACTAGTAATTCTATCAACCACGTAAGGCTGTACATCAAACCGAATCGTATCGTTTAAGCGGGAAATTAATTTTAAATTTGTTAACCCATGCGGTCTATTCACAATATCACCCAAACCAGAAACTTGAGCGTTTTGAGCGGAAAAAAGCGGCAAATTTAAGCGATCACAACATTCGCGCGTAATTAGATCTTTCATAGAACCAGAGTCTATTAAAACACGAATAGGTATTAATTTTTTCGTATCAAATTGCTGTGCGTAACATACCGCTGTACCTAACAGTACGGTATGATTGTAAATGTTACGCGAAGGGTTGATGACCTCCGAGTGCGTATTCGTAACACAAAGCGAAATATTTTGATTTTTTCGTGCGGAAGAGAAATTATCTTGTTGCTTATCTTCTGTCATAGAAGTGCGTGCGGACGGGGAATGTGCGGGTGCGTCCGCAATATGCGGGTTTTGTGCGTATGCGCGGGGAGCGTGTTCTTCATAAGAAGCGGGAGCGGGGGGATATGCGGGAGGGCGAAGCCCTAAAGAGAGAATGTTGTTGCGTGTGTCTACGCGGGGATCAGAATTCTCGTTTGAACCGTATGCGGGAGAATAAGAGGAAAAGTTGCGTGCATCTACTCGGGAAGCGTGCGAGTAGGCACCTACGCTGGCGCGCGGGGGCGAGTGATAACGAGAAGCAGCGGGGAAGCGGGAAAACATTGCGATATGTTTATCATTGCGTGAGGGAATATTTAAGTTATTGTTATGACCTTCAGCGCGAGTCATTGTATTAGCGAAAGTTCGTTTTGTAGAATCCGAAAAATGTATAAGCGAGTGATGATTACGCGCACAGAAACGACAACGGCTAGTAGAATTGCAATCAGCTATAGAATGTCGGTAACTAAGACAATTAAAACATAATTTATTATTTTTCGCGTACGTGTAACGCTCAAAGGGATTTAATGACGTAAATTTAGGACATTGGTACAGCTGGTGTTTATCAACATTGCAACAAATACAATTTGATGATTTAGTTTCATTAAAGGCGGATAGAGACGACGAATTATATCTACTTTGAACGTTGACAAATGTTTTAAACGTTTTATTCTGTGTCGCGGCGCGAGTTCTGTATGAATTTGTATTATTATTATTTTGCGAGCTAGACAACTTTACCACATTATTTACATTGGTGCGACTTAGAACGCGATACTGGTCTCTAATAAATTTAATTAATTCAGATGAAGTTGGAAATTCTTTGTTTTCCCTAATATGCATTTCAAAACACTTAACAGTTTCTAAATCTAACGATCTCAATCCTAAGTGAACAAACATGAACTCTGCTAAATCTTTAATATTGATTTGTTTTAAAGCGGACACGATCGTTGAATATTTATCTACAAAACCCTCCAACGCGGCCGGAGTTGCGGTATTTATTACTGGTAATTTAAGAAGTTGATTGAAATAAGAAACTGCAAGTGAGCGTTGATCATTATATTTATCACAAAGCGCGGACCATAACAATGAATAGTTGTCGCCCGTAGGTAAAATACCTCTACTTAGATCAAGCGCGTGCCCCGTTAATCTACCAAGCAAATATTGCATTTTCTCTGAGTCGGACAAAATATTATTATCATGTACTATGTTGCGGAAATTTTCATAAAAAATAGGCCAATTTTGAATATCCCCATTAAATGTAGGCAACTCTAATCGCGGCAATCGAATTTTACTGTCGTTATCATGATTACAATTAGATTTTACATTGCTTTCCTTTGGTTCTATAGCGGAGCGGTTGGCTACTTCAATTTTCACTCGATTATACAAGTCATCAAATGCGAAAATTTCTTGAAAATCAGGCGATGCGTTGGGATTAAGAATTAAAGTTAATTCATTTTTATTATTGATTGCGGAAACAAATTCAGCGCGGATATTATCTATAGTTATGCATTTAGTTAAAAATTCTTGTGAACTTCTAGTGGGCGCGGTCGATATTGGAATCGAATCAAAAACTGATTGCATACGTTGAAAATACGCGGCGGCTTTAATTTCAGCGAGTTTTAAATTTCGTTCGTCGGCCATTTTTGCCGAAGAAGCGTCGGCGTGGCTACGCGTCGCCATTTTGTTTTACAAATTACACGAGAAAAAAGCGAGTTTGCGGATAAATTTAATTAAAATCGCGGTAAATAACACACAAATTAAGAATATTATGCGGCTCGTAATGGACCAAATTATGGTTTGTATGCGAATTTAGTGGACTGTATAGGTTCAAAGCTAAGATTATGAATTGTTCCTGTACCATTAATTCACCATCAATCACTGTAAAAATACACATGCAATGATACAAAGGAAAGATCTTACCTTGGATTAGTGGATTTTTGCTTCACACGTGTGGGGGGCCCCCTCAAAATTAGCGGATTAAAGAAAACGCGTGACCTTTGTAGCGGTGGCCAAAAAACTGAATGTACCAGCGTCCAGCGAGAACTTCACTCTCTTGAAGCGCGGTTAACTTTGCAGCGGTAAAACGCGGGCGAACTTCACGATTGACGAAGGTGGCGCCAATCTCGCGTAGTGGGAAATTTGGGAAAGACAGGATTATGTGATAGGTTCAATAAGACCTCATCCAATGCCATAACAGTGCACAAATACAATAACAGACGGTGCATTAAATTACAGAAAACAATTCATAGATGGCGCTTACAGCCTGTAATAACTAATAACTTAACACCTCCAACACCTCCATGAAGAAATTCATTAAACAACTAAAGTTAGACACACTCGAGTAATCTATCCCAAACACGTCAGTTCCACGTTATCATAACCCGGTATTTACATGGGGTTTTATTTGCCGGGGCTTGCCGGGTACGTTCCCTGAGGCAGAGTAAATAGAAAAGATAACGCCCCGCACCGGGCGTTTTAGAAATATTTTTATCTATGTTTTATTCGCACTGGGACTTGGGAGAGCTAGGAGAGAAAAAAATAACAATAAATATAAGACGATTTTGTTGTATTCATTCATCATTGGTATTGTATTCAGAGCTATATTCCACATATTCTCAACTAAAATTTATTACAATGCGAAAGTGTGGTTGTCTGTCTGTCTTCAACTTTATTGCATCAAAATCGTACCTGCAGCGTGCGGGAACATAATATAATTTATTCTATATTCACACTAAAAGTAAACAATTAATATCTTAATAAATGTCCTTCCTCAGGACTCAAAGTATCTCCATACAAAACATCTCATTAAATTAAACGCATTTATTACATCTTAATTGACAATGGATATATCGCAGCTAACTGGTTTCAATAGCCGTATAATCAAACAGCTAGCCCTTTGACTGGACAACGCCATTCAATCACACGTCTAGCTTTTTAATTGAATATTTAATTCGCTCAAAGTCAAAACGTTAGCTGTAGTGTTGAACGTTGCAGTCAACAAGTCGGCTAAACGACGTATAGCCGTGTGATTGAATGGCGTGGTTTAGTCCAATCGACTGCGACAATATAAACCCACAACATGACTTACTTTTCCAAAGGAAAAAGTAAAAGAGATAGCTCAACAATACCCCTTAATATTACCCCTTAGAATAAATTATATTCGTAAAATGTGCGTCAAGGTTCATTTTCTGAATGTAATTAAGAATACCTGAACACTCTAACAAGGAGTAATCCAGGGTGTACAATTTATTTGACTTTCCCCGTTATCTGTGGAATGTCGGCGCTCGGAGCGTCAAGATGTTTCAACTATTTAGTCGCGACTTAATTCACCTGTCTGTCTGTTTAATTAAATATTTCCCTACCTTTCCAGGCAAATAGCAGTATAACGAAATGAGGCAGGGTGGCTTTATTCAGATAAGAACGAAATAGACGCAAACTCCTATATTTTACGTAAGCAGTGTTAAAGTTAGCTATTTTGAGACTTATGTGTGTCTTTGAAATGAAGTTTGAAATGTTGTGTGACTTAGTGTTTGTGAATAAAGTCTTCAAGAGAGTCAGCAGGTCTTTCTCTCTAAATCCTTCGAACCCTAGCACGTGACAACTGGTGTCACAAGTGGGATTTATGTTGTATAAGTTCCGCTAGTTTGACGCTAGATGGCACTGTATGTCCGTACCTGTAACACTATGTATAATTATTAATTATTAATAATAATGATAATATATAATAATAAAAACTTTCTTTGCAACTACATACGTGGTACCGATTTACATTACAATTACTATTTTTTACTGCATTCCTAACGCGAATCACAGTAATATATGCCAAAGTTTAGAAATATTTGCGTATGTGTGTTTTTTACTTTTTCACCATAAACATGCTCAATAGATTTTGATGAAATTTTGTATAGCTCCCTATATTTACGTACCGAAAAAAATATGTAATGTGCCCTACTGTTTACAAATATTAAATGAAAAACTCGTGGCCTACTCAAAAATTCTCCTCTCGTATAGAAAATGGAAAACTAAAAATGTTATCTCGGGTGCCAAAGAAATAACAAGTATCGTTAGTCTTGGTCGAGACCTCCAGACGCCCTTCACTCAAAGGGCGTCCAAATCGTGCAGATCGATTCATCTCAAATTAAAAATTTACTGCTTTTTGAACGTGAAGAGTGGTTATATGTGCCGTTGACGTTTTCGTAATTAAAATTTAAAATTGTGGATCGCGAACGTTTAAAATGTGACAAAGCTAGGAGATTTTATTAAGCTTGAAAGAAAATATTGTAAAAACATCTGTTATCATATTTTATAAAGAATGAAAAGATTGGAGAAAAGATACACTTAGGTTTAATTTGGATTTTGAAGCTGCCAATTCAACTTTTTTATCTATATTGGCTCTTAGTCGATTATAATAAAGACCAAATGTTTATTAGTATTAAAAACGCTCTGAAATTGATAATATTTGGCATACCTATATAATATCATTTATCAATACTTCCCCGGAACAGCACATACATTTTAGCCCTGCACTTCCTTTCCTTTCCCTGCAAATATGTACGATTTCCGCGCGATAATGGTGTTTCTACACAAAGTTACGTACAACATCTGGTATTCAATAATTGCAACACTTTATATTACTTTAGCACAGGTTTTGTATGCAGCGCACAATCTGTGGCGCACATATTTGTATGCCGGACTTGTTGACAAAAACACGTTGCCAATAAATTCCAGTGTAATCCCAATACAGCGATGCTATTTCAATTTACCTTGTACAGGATGGTTGTTTAATCTGTACATGCGAATTGAATCATTTTATAGGCAGGTATATAGGATTAGGTTCCATCAAGGAAATTGATTTCTAGGCAGTTGACGGATCTGCGTCATTTGGTCGGCTTATGTCAATTCAATTTTAGCTGTGAATTGTGATCGACCGGATGGGTTTGACGCGACCAAATTACTTAGGTCCGCCATCTGCCTAGGAATCAACTTAGTTCTCTGATAATACATAATATATTAGGGTGTGTTTTTGGCTAACGTCAAAAATTTTACCAAAACACATTAGAAAACGAGCATCGGCGATGCGATCAAATCCTTATATTTGCATGGCATTTCATAACTTGTTGCAATTATTATTGATTGGAAATCTAAGTACCCAGTTTATACATTTAATTAACTTCCAATTGTAGGTTTACTGCTTGCAATGCCGCTTATAATATCGTCATAATTTTATGCAGCAGTCGCAAATAAAGTTATTAATAACTATAGGCCTCGCTTGATTTATCGCCACTAAAATTTAAACAGCAAATATCAATAAGGAAGCTGTAAAGTTATAATAGTGTCGCGATACCGACTTTAAGCCCGACTAAGTCAGAGCCTTATGTTCTTGAGTGTATAGCTGTAGAGTAGAGTTTTTTTGACACGTTATAGAACCTAAACGGGTATGATGATCGAATTTGAGCTAAAAATGTAACATGACTACATAAGAATCGTATTAGCTGTAGTGAGAGTGAAATGAAGTACATTGCATTTGGGTTTTTTCATGAAATGATGCTGTCCCGTTTGTAAGGATCACTTTCTTCAATCTCTAAACGGATTTATTTGACATTCGAAATAACACTTTTAAGCTAATTTTGCTATAATATATAAAATTTCAACACTCGTTACATTCGTAGCCTGCTTTTTCTTTCGGGGATGAATTCTTGTGTTGGATCAAGATGTCATATTATCCGTTTAATATCGCTATTTTAGGTTTAATCTACTATCATTTGTTAACGTTTTCTCGTGGTTAAAACCTCTCCCATATTCTCAACCATAATATTTAATGTATGTAAATTATAAAATAACGCAAGATTCACAAACAAGGCAGACGCTCATTACCCCCTGTTCGCCGGAATGTCTCGGCTGTATACTCATAATGGAGCCGTAATAGTGTAACGTTTAACTAACTGCCTGAATTAGGTACTACTTTATATGATAGCGGTGAGGCTGAAACATACTCGGGGTTGAGGAGTGAGGTTTTATTGCGTTAGTTATGAAACAAATCTGTATGAATAAACGAATCCTAGTCATATGGCTACATATTTTGTGCATATTCATTATCCATACTAATATTACTCGCCTTAATTATCTCGCCTCCGTGGTCTAGGGTTTATAGCGCGGCTCTTGACTCGGAGGTCGCGGGTTCGATTCCCGCGTTGGAAACATGTTATTTCCAAGTTTGGTTAGGACAACGCAGGCTGATCACCTGATTGTCTGACAAGTAAGATGATCCGTGCGTCGGGTGGGCATGTAAAAAGTCGGTCCTCGCCTGATCTCTCGCCGGTCGTGTCGGTCTGCCGTCCCACTGGGTTATGAGAGTAAGGAATAGAGAGTGCTCTTGTGTACTGCGCACACACTTGGGCACTATAAAATTACCCCTGCGTAGCTGGCCTGGTTTCAATGAAACCGGCCACCGTCACCGAAACCGGTGAGGGAGCTATTATTATTATTATGTTACTAATATTACAAAATATGCGAAAGTGTGTCTGTCTGTTACCTTTTCACGTTCAAACTGATGAACCGATTTTGCTGAAATTTGGTATGTAGATACTTTGACTCCCGGGAAAGGACATTGGACGCTCTTTTACACGGAAAATGTACGGTTTCCGTGCGATAATTGAATTTTGACGTAACGGAGTTGCGGGCGTCATCTAGTATAAGGTATATTAATTACCGCCTATAATTATACACTCGATGCTTTACCTACTTGTAGTTTTAGATCAACCACGCTTGGGTCAATTCAGACCGCAACGCGACGAGGTGAGGCGAGGCGCGGCGCGGCATAAATTTGTATGGATTTGACAGATTCCAATTGCATAGGACTTTTCTCTTTTTTATTTCTTACGAAGGACTTTTCACTTTATTTCTTGCGAATCTGCCAAATCCATATCTACTAATTTAGAAATGCATCTACGCGTCGCGTTTGCGGTCTGAATCAACCCTAACTACCATGTGTCAAGTACTAACATAGTGCTATTGTATATTGTAGTAGTCAATGAGTACGCTATACAATGACGCTATAAGCTGAGTCCACAATGCCTCAATCGATAATATTTATTGTAATCGTTAGGTCCTTAGTCGCGAGGGTTGCGGCGAGGGTCAACGACCGAGTAAGGGTTAAAACTTAAGCCTTTGTTTAGTTTCATAAATTATTGGTATAATTTTGAGCTAAATATCTATAGTGACTTATAAAAATTAATAAACTGAACCCAAATTGTCTTTTGACTTTTAATATGTAACTACATAACAATGAATAATTGTTTTTGGTCTTGATTTCTAAAGTGATTTTTCGACACTAAAACTTTACAGAATAATTCCGTGGTCAATCTAATATCTGTGACCTAAAATCCTAACTTCAAAATCGGTTCGGTAATATTGGGGCTTATTTAGCAAACTAACCTTTCTGTTTATAATTTAGTCGAACAATTTTACACTTTACACACTATCTCTCACAGTATAGCAATATATAATATCCCTACAGTAACGAAACGCCTTTGATGTCGCACGATGCCGCCACCGGTGTAAGTACCAAGCAGATATGCCAGGGTTGCCACTTGCCACGAAACGGGAAATAAAATAAAAATAAAATATTGTGCTTGTAATTAATCAGCGTGTTATATTTACATATTATGTCGTACTGCCAGATATTTACGTGAAACTTTATTTTTAGATGATGTGAGTTCTTTACTAGATGATGCGCGCAACTCCGTTGTGCCAAAACTCGTTAATCGCACGGGAACCGTACATTTTTCCAGGACAAAAAGTATCCTTTGTCTTTTCCCGGGACTCAAAGTATCTCCATGCCAAATTTCAGCAAAATCTGTCCAGCGGTTTGGGCGTGAAGAGGTAACAGACAGACAGACAGACAGACACACTTTCGCATTTATAATATTAGTAATTACGAATTAGTATGGATTTAAAAATTTTATTAACCTATCAAGCCCCATAAGCTCACCGGTGAGCAAGACACAATAGAATAACAATAAATTTCCAAGAACCCACGATCGAAGGATTAAAATAATGAAGACGCATTCGGATATATATAAAATATCCAACAATAATTAATAAAATTATCATATTATAACAATTGGTAGGTACGGTAGGCCACACGTCAGGTGTAACAGAAGCACTTCAAAACTCGCTCTTATTACGTGCGCGGTAAGGGCGGTCCAAAGGTCAAAATGTTACACTTGATGTGTGGCCCTGTGTACCTAGCTAGGTAGGTACTAATTAGTATGTAACAGGGTATTTGACAGTTTTTTTATTTTTATTCTATAAATTGTTTCTCTCCTTGTTATACTTCTTACAACGTAAACAATAAAACAGAGATGCAAATTGCAAATAAATGCCACCAAGGTCAACACAATTTAGTGTGAACTGTGAGTCGATATTATATTTTATGACAATTAAATCCTTTTTGTTTTTTGAATCAGATTTACATATTCTGTACACTGAACACTTGTTATATCCCATTGTTTATAAAATAAGATGTTACAGGCTATCGTTTTACAACACAAAACACAAAACGCGCCAACGTCACACCTGCGCGCGAAGTCGTTCAAAGTCGCGGAGTTTGGCGGACTGGGCCCGCGCCGCCTGCTTCCCCGCGGGTACCCCTCCGTTGCTCTGCGCAAGTACATTCGTTTCACTACTGTAGGGATATTATATTGCTATACTGTGCTATCTCTGCATCCTCTATCGGTTGTATTACGGGGAGTGCTCTGAGGAATTGTTCGGAATCATACCACCTGCAACTTTTCGCCATCGTCCCACGCGAAAAACATACCATCCTCATCACCTTGATGAGTGGCAGTCTTCCACAGTGCGATTTTCGCGTAACTTTCTGCCGCGCACTGTAAAACTCTGGAACGAACTGTCACCAGCAGTATTTCCGGACCTATATGACCTGCAAACCTTCAAGAAAAGAGCGTATTCCCTCTTAAAAGGCCGGCAACGCACCTGCAGCTCTTCGGATGTTGCGAGTGTCCATGGGCGACGGTAGTTGCTTACCATCAGGTGACCCGTTTGCTCGTTTGCCCCCTTATTTAATAAAAAAAAAAAAAAAAAACTAAACTTATTCGTAATTTGAAATTTTAAAACAATTCATCATCAAATATTAATATCAACAACAAAACCAATATTTACTGATTGCTTTTTCGACCGCAACGCTAGTATACTTGCAACAACAAACTTTAGTTTATTGTTGTTACTTAAAATAACTGATGTAGAAGTACAAACTTTATTACAAGGGATGAAGGGTTAGTATTACGTAACAGCTGTTCGGGTATACGGTTATACCTCGTATGTTTGTTATTATACATCTGCTCAAAGAATAATGTTTACAGTATCGACTTTTTAAATAAACTTCAGTTTTCAATAATATAGAAGTAAATATCCCAAAAAACACTTGTTTAGTAAAAGTTGGAAAGTGCGGCTAATATAATATTATTAAATTAGTTTTTCATGAAAATTAAAGCCTGTATTCGTCCGAGTAAGTTTTTCGATTCGTTAGAATCATCCTAAGAAATGAGTTTTTTACTATGGTACATACTGAAGCTTAAAAATGTCTCTACAATTTTCCGATTAAATAAAATGAATTGAATTTTTGTCAGAAACTTAAAGTTGGAAAAGTTTAGAACGTTCTGTATTTGACTACCTAATAAACCCCAACTTATTATAAAGGATGTATGAAATATGCCCAACTTTCGAACAGCGTAAGTATTTTAAATTTTTGAGTTTAGAATAGGTATTCCTAGAATTTAATAAAAAGATTTATAACACTTAAAGATGACTCCGTCACAACTCCGTTTCGCCAAAATTCGCTTATCGCACGGGACCGTACATTTTTCGTAACAAAAACAATCCTATGTTCTTTACCGTCTCTCAAAATATCTCTCAACCAACATCTTAATCGGTTCAGCGGTTTAAACGTGAATATGTCGTAACACACATAGAGATAAACACAATAATTTCGTATTTATAATATTAGTAATGACTGTGGTAATACACCACAGAAAGAGTATTACTAATATTAGTAATGAGTATAATATTATATTATGAACTATTAAGCCTGGCCGCACATTGTACGGCAGAAACAGTTGAACATCCGCGCTGTTTCTTTTTGTACTGAGCCGTTTCTGATCAGAATTCGGACAATGTGCGGCCGGGCTTAAGCCGCATTATTTCCGAAAAGCTAGAGAATTTTTTTTTTTAAATTTCGAACTTTCTAGAATTTAATAAAGAGGTTTTATATGACATGTTACCTTGCAGCGTCCGTTTGGTGGCGAGCAGCAGTTCCGCTACGGGACGCGAGGCGGCGCCGACGCGGTCTTCCGCACTCTTCCGCACGTAGTTCCGCAGGTGCGCCTCCCGCCCTCGCCCGCAGCACTGCCCGCCGCATATTGGCCCTGGGGAAGAAAATATAATTTAGTAAAAAAAATAATATTTCATACAATTTTTAAGAAAAGACGCTTACTGTCGCACTCAGACATATTTTTATTACTTACTTTTAATTAAGAATTAGACATAAACTACATACATTTTCTGTCAAAGTCCGCATTAAATTAAAGCGAAGTAATTATATTAATATTAAAATTAATCAATGTGCAACTTTTATTTTAAGTTTCGAGCAAACATTTTGCAATTTAGACAAATCGCTCGTTTCTCAGTCAGCTTAGAATTTAAGTAGAAACTACCATTAATCTCCTATCTGACGTGGGAGAGCCATGCTTCGGCACGAATGGGCCGGCTCGACCGGAGAAATACCACGTCCTTACAGAAAACCGCCGTGAAACAGCGCTTGCGCTGTGTTTCGCCGAGTGAGTGAGTTTACCGGAGGCCCAATCCCCTACCCTATTCCCTTCCCCACCCTCCCCTATTTCTTTCCCTTCCCATCCCTACCCTCCGCTTACCTTACCTTACCCTATTCCCTCTTAAAAGGCCGGCAACGCACCTGCAGCTCTTCTGGTGCTGCGGGTGTCCATGGGCGACGGAAGTTGCTTTCCATCAGGTGACCCGTTTGCTTGTTTGCCCCCTTATTTCATTATCAAAAAATCTGAGAATAAAAATTTAAAATACCCACTGGATAAGCTATCCAAAGATTTCTTCTTGATAATATGTTTAGCTTATTATATTGTGTAGGTATAATATTTTTATCAATAAGGGGCCTAAGTATAACATATTTTTAAACATTAGTTACCTCTGTAATATTTTAACCGACTTTTAAAAAGAAGGATGTTAAATAATGTTCATCCATATTTTTACTTCTAATAGGATCTATAGGTGTCAAGAAGATACACATAAATTCCAATGGAATAGTTCGATCACAAATATTCGGGAAGTATTCTATTGAGCAGTTCCGCGGCACAAAGGGCTCCAATAAGGGTTGATGATATCCGTAATGTGGTTGTGTCAGGACCTTGCAGACCTAGGGCAAGGACAGAAGGGTCAAAAACTACTTCCTGCATTTAATTAGGAGAATGTTAAGGAGAAACGTAGGTTTAATATCGAATTTGCAACGTAACAAAATTAATACAGTTTAGGTACTGGGTATCAGAAGTTTACTGTTTGCTGCAGGCATAGAGATATTTTAAACATAGTATTAAGGCGCTATATTGAAAGTAATTTTAACGCAAGGGCAATTTTATACTTAATTTGTATGACTATAAAGTCGTGAATACGCTGCGGCCAGAAGCTATCGGCTCGCTCGGAAAACATGCGAAAAAACGTAATTTTGCTTATTTAAAAAATAACTAGGAGCATTTAAGCAAAATGCTTCTATACGATTCTGGGTTGCAAAGGTGTCTATTAATTAGACTAATTTCCTACAATACATCTATTCTCGTTTAACAATAATAATCTTCAAATTTCGTATTTTTAAGAGGTCATTTCCATCGAGAAATGTATCGAGTAAAAATACATTAATCGTGTTTCTGGTTCTTCTCAAACCTAGATAAGGCTATGAAGATATGTATATCTCATTACCAGATTTGTAACATTTCTGAGGGTCCTATAGTATTACTTCAAAAATGACGTTATTATCAATATAGCGCCTTAAAGTAGACCTAGTACACAATATGATAATAATAATTATTCTCTCTCTCCAGGCGGCGTATCTCAGCTTCTTATATCTGTAATGAATGAATGGTGCTAAATATACTGATGAAACCCACGGTCGACTGAGTATTATGTCTACACGATAAATAGTTATTAGATAGGTTTCCACTTTGAAGGTTAGTAAACTTACAACACTGAATAATATCTTAGACTAGACACAAAGGAACCCTTGATGAATTTATACTTATTACAATATGTCTTTTTAGGATTAAAATTAGGGGGCAAACGAGCTAACGTTTTACCTGTAGGAAAGCAACTACAGTCGCCCACTCAATACATCGGAGGAGTTGCAGGTGCGTAGCAGCCGGCCTTTTCAGAGGGAATATGCTCTCTTCTTCAAGATTTTCATGGTTTTAAAATACTCATTAAAAAACATAATTATTTTATATAAATGCATTCTATTCGACGCGTCACGTTAAAATGTGAGATGCAAACATGCTGCTTCGCCATCTTCAGAAACCTAATTCTTCCAAGTGATAAAATGAGTTAGTTATCATATTTTTTTTACTATTTTACTGACTAAGTTATTGTAAACAGTTTATTATTAGTCGCACATTTATTAAATTATGCTTGAGAAATGTGAAGCGTACCGTACGTACTAACATTAATATATACTTAGTTCCCGGTTTCGTCTGAACTATGGTTGTGGGCCACAGTATAATCCAGCACAGTAGACTGACCGGCCATCATTCTCTCTGTTGGCGCACATCCAAAAGTAATCAGGCCTGAATGAAAAGTGATTTTTCCACGGAACGTTGAGATTTCACAAGAACCTACGCTACCGAGTAAGGGAACCGCATTTAGTTGAGCGAAACGATTTTGAGAGAATTAAAAGCCTGTTATTTCCAGACAAGTTTCAATTTTTCGAGCGTACATGGTGCAGTTTTCACATTTAAAATGTTAAATTCTGATGCAAGCAAAAATGTGTCAAGAAGTAAATAAATGGGTCCATAATCCACTAAAATTGTCACCATTCACCTAAATTTTTAGATTAATGTTTTTAATATAAGAGGCGAAAACAAAATATCACCACAAAGTTGTAATAAAATCTCACTCAGTATTTTCCACATTTCTAATGGAGATTCGTGCCAGCAATAAACATTGAAATAAATAAACGCTTATATTATAATTTTGTGCTAGCAACATTTCATGGCGGCCATCCAAATTCCATCCAAATCCGATAAACCCCTTAGCGCGATTATAAAACACTCGGTATATTTATAGAATTGTTCCACAATTTTCGTTATTATCTGAATTTACAAATGAATTGTCGTATAACATTATTGTTTTAATATCATTCAACAAGGAATCTTTTTATCTTTTATTGCTTACAAAATAATATGTAAACATCATGGTTTGGGTAGTTAATCGTGTGAAGTGTAGATACAAGAAAAACGTCTAATACCAAACAACGCCATATTTTATTAGAGAGATATTAAACTGCTACGGCGCGTGCTACGAACTTCGTAGCCATACTACGAAATAGTTGAAAAGTAAAAAAAACTAGAAACAACAAAAATCGACGAATTATTTCTTTTTTCACATTCCGTTTTAAAACTTACTATAACGTTAGCAACAAAATGTGTTAATATGATATAGTGGTTAGAGATAAATATAGTGTAGCGGCAAGGCCGAACGGCGCGCGCGCAGACCGAGCGGTGCCAGCCGCCAGCCGCCACAACACTACCACGTGTTTTACTCATTACTCATTAGCTCATTACGCATTACTTAATATGGTGATAACTACTTATCTAGTTTCATATAGTTAAAATATAATCTCTTATACATAAAAATCGGCTAAGTGCGAGTCGGACTCGCGCACGAAGGGTTCCGTACCATTATAGAGCAAAATTAGACCAAAAATTGTGTTTTTTGTATGGGAGCCCCCCTTAATTTTTTATTTCATTTTAATATTATTATTAAATATTAAAGTACAAGTAAAACTAAGGATTTTGTGGAAAATTCAAGGGCCTAGATATTGCCATTATTGATATAGTCTGTCCGTCTGTCTGTCCGTCCGTCCGTCCGTCCGTCCGTCCGTCCGTCCGTCCGTCCGTCCGTCCGTCCGTCCGTCCGTCCATCCGTCCGTCCGTCTGTCTGTCTGTCTGTCTGTCTGTCTGTCTGTCTGTCTGTCAGCCTGGAGCTGTAACTCAAGAACGGTAATAGCTAGAGATTTGATATTTTCACAGATTATGTATATCTGTTGCCGCTATAACAACAAATACTAAAAATAAAATAAAATTAATATTTAAGGGGGGCTCCCATACAACAAACGTGATTTTCTGGCCTTTTTTGCTGTCTCCAGGCTGTAACTCAAGAACGGTAATAGCTAGAGTTTTGATATTTTCACAGATTATGTATATCTGATGCTGCTATAACAACAAATACTAAAAATAAAATAAAATGAATATTCAAGGGGGGCTCCCATACAACAAACGTGATTTTTTTGGCCTTTTTTGCTCTATATCAAAAATGGCAACAGGTAGGTACTTGAATTTTTCACAAAATCTTAGTTATATGCGTACTTTAATATTTAATAATAATATTAAAATAAAATAAAAAAATAAGGGGGGCTCCCATACAAAAAACACAATTTATGGCCTAATTTTGCTCTATAATGGTACGGAACCCTTCATGCGCGATTCCGACTCGCACTTGGCCAATTGTTAGTATTTGTTGTTATAGCGGCAACTGATATACACAATCTGTTAAAATTTCAAGTCTTCAGCTATTACCGTTCTTGAGTTACAGCCTGGAGACAGGCAGACGGACAGACGGACAGACATCGAAGTCTCATGAATATCCCGTTTTCACCTTTGGGTACGGAACCCTAAAAATGGATTTTCAAATGTGTTAGTCGCGCTAAAACTCGGAAACGGCTGAACGGATTGGGTTGATTATAGTCTTAAAATATTCGTAGAAGTCCAGGGAAGGTTTAAAGTGACACGAAGTTCACCGGGACAGCTAGTAAATAATAATATTTGAATGTTATAAGAGGTGTACGTGTACTTATTTGTCCCTTTAGATTTCACTTTGCAAATAACTGAGCTGAAAAAAAATATTACTTATTATAATTGCACAGGTGAATTTATAATTATTATGGAGCATTTCTCAGAAACACAAAAGTCAAAACTCTGCATACCAGAGACATCACTTTACACATTACACGCTCCAAAGTATTGCAACTTAATCTTTATTGTTACATCTTCATTATCAAAATTTTACGAGATACATAAAATAGAAACTAAAAAAGACAACTAATTATATATATTTTAAGTCAAAAGCACTTGGCTTAGTTATCTCAATTCTCATAAAACGTAGAGTGCGCTCAGTTGTAGAGCGAAATATAAAACACAAAAGGTTGCTTATGTTAATAAAAACTGTACAAATATAAAACGCCAGCCAAGCCTCTCAAACAGACCGACATAATTGAATTATATGAAAAAATTATGAGCACATTCTGCCAGCTCTGTGCGGGAACGTGCAAATACGTATGTTCTAGAATCTAGGAGAATGATTTTTTTACTTTTAAGTTTTTGGAATAGGAATGATAACAGTTTTAGCCGTCTATCTGCCGCACTCAGAGTGGAACATTAATTTCTTAAATGTAATTAATTCAAAATTTTGATATAAGCCCCATACATAATCGGTGAAACTCTTCATTAAATTGAAGGTTAATCATAATTAGATGTCTGAGTGCGGTGGTTAGAGGCATTTATTAATTATTTACTTTTATTTAAAGATGATTTTGGCATTAAAGTCAGCAGCTTATTTCATAGTCTTCTATATATTATCAAAGGTGACTGACTGACATGGTGATCTATCAACGCACAGCCCAAACCACTGGACGGATCGGGCTGAAATTTGGCATGCAGGTAGATGTTATGACGTAGGCATCCGCTAAGAAAGGATTTTGATAATTTCCCACCCCAAGGGGTACAAATAGGGGATGAAAGTTTGGATATAATAATACTTCTTAGCGCGAGCGAAGCCGCGGGCAAAAGCTCGTCTTCAATAAATTTAAGTTAAATAATAATCATTAAATATATATGAGGGCGGCTGAATGACTATATATTTTAAATAAGCTACTGAGCCGGATTTATTGAATAGGGTGTCTTTGTAATCATAGCCCAGGGCACAGAATATATATTACTTAGTAGTACCAACCCAGGGTTACATAGGTTACAAAATCTACGACTTCATAAAACAGTTTTTGACTTTTGGTAACTTCTATGTGAACTAGATGGAGGTTTTTCCTCCAAGTCCATTAGGAGTTGGGACATGTCACATGACATCACAAATGAGGCATTTATTCAAATGAACAATCACACGAATGAACTATCCCAGTGTTTTTCAACCTATGGGTCACGATCTCTTAGTTAGCAAGAGGTTGGGGGGCGCGTAATATTTTTTCATACCATTTCATTGGTCACAACATAAAAAGGTTGAAAAACACAGAACTATCTTGCTGATATCTTTAGTCTATGGTCAACTCAGTATTCGAGTAGGCTTCGACAACAATAATCTGTTTGTTGTGATTTATTTGTTGTGACGAGAAGACAAATCCACTCCTTGTTCATTTACACCAACGCGAAAAGTGAAATATCGATCTGACACTGTGAAACACTCTTACTTATTGCACTCTATCTTGTTTCACAATAAACATGGGCCTGATTCTATAACTTCGAATTTTACTTCGATTACAGGATTTCATAATTCATTTGCGCGTTTGAGAGGAGTTGGTTATCCAATCTACATAAATAGAAATGCGTTTTAAAATTTGTTATTTTCGCTAAAACACGAGGATGGTTGAACCGATTTGGCTTATTTTAACCCCAAACAAAAAAGAGGGGTGTTAAAGTTTGACGTGTCTATCTGTCTGTCTGTGACATCGTAGCTTCCAAACGGGTAGACCGATTTTTAGTTTTTAGGGTTCCGTAGTCAACAAGGAACCCTTATAGTTTTGGTCTGTCCGTCCGCGGTTTTGCTCAGAGACTATAGGACCTACAAAGCTGTAATTTGGCATGAATACACATATTAATAATTACGACAAAATGGTACATAAAATATTTAAAAAATATTATTTTTATGGTACCTCCCCTACACATCAAGCGGGGTTGAAATTTTTTTTTCGCGCCCATCCCATCGTGTGGGGTGGCGTTGGATAGGTTTTTTAAAAATATTATGAGTATTTAGAGATCATTTTCCGATTTAGGGATCTATTTGTGAAATATTAAGTTTTAAAGTGAAAAAAATCGTTAGAGTCCAGTGTCCCCCCATTCTACCAGCTAAGCGGTTGCTTCTGGAAATGTGAAAAAATTCACGGGAGTAGGAAATATGCTGAATTTAAAAGGAAAATTATCACGGCTAAGTTTACTTCATAAGTTATTGAGTAATATTCGATCAACTAAAAAAAATGTATTCGGCCAAGTATAAAGGAACTTCTTTGCTACGGAACCCTATATTGCGCGTGGCCCGATACGCACTTGGCCGGTTTTTTAGAGTGTTTTTAGGCATAGTTCATCATCATCAGCCTGTTCAGTGCTGGAAAATCGTGGTTCATCTGGCTTGCGAAAGGCCGATTAGCAACTTACAATCGTTTGAATATGGGTTTTATATTTTGCATTCTAGTTCGTGACATTTATGAATTGCAATTTGCACATTAATGAAAAGTTGACCCGGTGCTGCAGCCGCCCCTGGTAATCAATCGGATACCCAACTCCTCGCCAAATTAGAGCAGAGGTTTCGTGTTTGGGCTCATTTTATAGTCTTGAAAAGTTCGTGGGAGTCCAGGGAAGGTTTGATAAAAGTGAAACGAAGTTCACCGGTTCATGTAGTAAAATTTAATGAGAATGTAGACACTATATACCTTTACTACCACAAGGCATCACCACTTAAACTTATAACCTCATTCTGTCTTGGAAGTTGTTTTTACTATTATAGACGTATACTTTTATGATAGTAAAAACAACTTTCAAAACAGGACGAGGTTGTATAAACTATACTCTTCCATAAACTTACAAAGTAAGGTAATATTATCATGAAAGTATCTATTTATAAAATATGCGGCCATATCTTTCGATATATTGAATAGAACCCTTTTCAGGAGTCTTTTATGTGGTCGTTTCTAGCTTTTACCGGTTATAGCTTCATTCCAAATTCAAATATATGCGATGCAAAAAGTGTATACACTTTCGCCATTTTCCCGCCAAAACTATATCCCCGGGGATACACGACAGTTCCATAAAGAATTGAACGAATGAGTGGATGAACTGGGCAACTGATATTTTACAATAAAAGAGCATTTACTTATATTTTCCCTTATAATTTGGACAAACTTTGTAACTCACCTACTTCACCTTGCTAATATGAAAAAGCTATCTATACATAGAATCTACATTTTTTTTATTTCAAATCATTTTCCCGGTTTAGCATTAATTAATGCAAAAAACAACGTTTTCAAATTATTACTTACCCGCTTCTTACACTCGTGTCTTCAATTATTTGTCTCCGGATGCCGATGCCGGATTTAATCCAGGGATTAGCCAACTATTCCAGTCGCTCGGCTTCCATCCGCTTTCACGGTGGAATTGTTTCAATAAAACAGAACGGCGGTTTTCAAAAAGCTTCACGGATTATATTGAGCCTTCCAGTACATAGCAGGGTAATATGGCTTCCACACTGGCCAATTATGGGCCAACACCACAGAATAGAATATAATAGTACAAGTACTAACACTGGCGATTACGAACATAATGATATTGTATTGTGTGCAACCTATATCTGTGGCGCCTGGCGGTACCCACAATGCGGCCACTACGCACATATCCCACACTTCCATTATATCCATAATATTATATACTAAGTAATATAATATTATAATATTTTTTAACGGGCTTTGGCCCACCACACATTCCCACCACTGTATCTCCTGTGTCGCCAGGATCGACAGCGGTATCCAACCACGAAAACCCTTTGATATGACAAGCTAAAACTGTCTTGGGACCCGCAACGAAATTAATCAGAAGAAAATAGGAGGAGTAGGAAGATTCCAGATTCCCTCCCCATACAAAGCGGCATAATATTATAAATGCGAAAGTCTGTCTGTTTGTTACCCCTTTACGCTTAAACCACTGAACCGAATTTGCTGAAGTTTTGCATGGAGATACTTTGAGTCCTGAGAAAAGACACAAAAGGATAGTTTTTATCCCGGAAAAATGTACCTACGGTTCCCGCACGATAAACTAATTTTGACGCAATGGAGTTGCGGGCGTCATTAGTACTAGATGAGTTTGCAATCATGGTAGAAAATATGGTGATCAAAGCCCATGGCCTAAACAGCTGTAAAGTGAAAATAGGCCTTCAAGTTCACAGTCAGGTATTACTGGTACTTTCAAAATAACAAGTTTCCGATATAAAGAGCTTATTTAGTAAATATTGCACGCAAAATATTACCGCAATTTCCGCAAAGTGTTCTCTTTATTTGACCCTCTACGTCAGTATTGGATTTTCGGCAATATTGCCGAAAGAGTTAAGGTTAGCGCTGATCAAATTCCCCATTAAACAGTTTCCGTCCGCAATTACTGACCCGGCGGCGTAATTGGAGTGAATTTTGACCCACTAGCGACACAATGACATGTTCATTAGCGCTTCACAGTTCACACACAGCTATAACGTGACTGATATACCTCTATTTACTATTATATCACTATACCTATATCTCAAATCTCAATACATCTTTCCATATTATATTGTCGTGATTTACACAAGTACACACGAGAGCTATTATACTTTTTACACTGTTATGTATGTTTTCACGGAATGTAATGTGCCATCGAAAATATTGATACATATATGCATAATATATATTTTTGTATTATAGCTGCTGTTTGTGCAGCCCTTATGCGACAACGCCCGATATAAACGCTTACACAAACGGGCTACCAACCACCGCGATCGAACGCTAAAAAATCTCATCTACTCCACTTCGACATGACTTAATAATATGTACGATGATGAAACTACAATTGTCACCATAATTGCGAAGCTATTTATAGCAAGCACATTACGACAACAATGGGCAATCATTGGCGAATTTGCCCCTCAACATGTTCGTAATCTCTCTTAGAAATCATTTACCGTCAAAGAAATTGATCATACGCAGATGCAGATCTTTCGTTATTTGGTCGAGTTATGACAATTCAATGTTAATCTTGACCTAGTACCCGTTGAATTTCACACAAGACTACCAAATCGCGTAAGACCACCATCTGCTTAAGAATCAATTTCTCTGATTACCTCTTGTAGAGATTGTCTAATTGGAAATGACGCGCCCCACCACTTCACTGTTTGATATAAATGAAAAATTTTGTACTACGAATGTGAATAAGAGAGAGGGAGCATCATTTTAAGTAACACAAGCTCTAATGCCATAGACGGGCGGTGGTTCGTCTGCGCATATCCTTGAGAGTGTTTTTACTCGGCGAATGCAAATGGCGCAATGTCCCCCGACTTTGATTTATGTGTGTTTTCCGAAAGTCTCATCCGCTGTAGAGAAGTAATTAATTGCTCTGAACATTTTCGCAGTACGACAGCTCTTTGTCGATATTTCCTGGTTATTTGGACATAGCTTCTTATTATTTCGAATAAATCACGATGAATTTTCAAAGTAAACGACACAAATCGTCGTTTAATAATATAAGAGCACTTTTATAAAACCATGACTTTGACAATTCTAACCTATCATTCTTTGTTTGAAATTCTTCACTGTTTCTTTTGTTTTCTTTACTATCCGAACTAAAATATATGGCGCCCAAAATAAGAATAACTTGATTTTGATGAAATAGTCTTCTTGTATATTTTTGGGCTCTAGATTTTCTTTTATTTTGGGCACTAGTTTAAAACATAAACTTGTGTTTCCCGAAAAAGTACAACGTTCCTCTTGGATGCTGTATATTTACTAGCTTTTACCTCAAAATATAATACAGTAGACATCATAATGTGACTAAAAGACTCGACTCGTATAACATAGGCTACTTTTACCTATACATAACACTCTTGTCATTGTTCCGTAATATTCATCTCGCCGCCATGTTAAGTTGGGATTACACGCCGTATTGAGGTAATCCGCCATCATATCCGCGGCACACGATCGACATTAAACACTTTTATATTACAAATCATAATTAGCAGGAAGACATTTTTAATAATTATTAATTACTATTTTAGTGAATTTTTATTATGAATTCGATTCGATGTAAAGGAGGATTGTTTTCTATAACCTAGGAGAGTTTAGCTCAGCTTCTAAAAATGTAACAACTAAAATATGCAAAGTTTCTTAGGCATTTTAGTGCCGAAATCCTATACATACTTTTCATAGAAATAATATTTGCAAGTTCAGTTGTCCATAAACCAATAAACAAAAATAAATAGTTTCAACTTTTAGATTGTCTCATTGAAATTATAAGATTACATTTTCCTCCCAAATTTTACTGAGCTTTTCACAGATTTCAAAGACGTGCGAAAAATGTAAAACATAATATTGTTGATTGTTGCCACTTTTTAAGAATTTAAAAATCCATTGTTCGTATTAGAGAACGCTCGGTGGGTCACAGTTGGACTTATTTTATATAATTATTATATCAATTTATTCACATTTATGGCTCCACACACGTCGGAGATATATCTTAATATTATTAACACAATATATTATCTGCCGGGGGACATTAATTATGTTCAAAATTAGAGAAAACTATCGAATATTTGTATAGCAAGTGTTAACGAAATTTGGTGTTGAATTACATACATTTCATTATTTCATTAACATAATTATTCAGGAAATACAATCCGTTAAGAAGTCTGGAGGTGGAATTAGTAAATGGTAAAAATTGGTGCTATAAAAGTTAAATTAGAAGTCAAGATATTATATATACGACGCATTAATAGAAGGAAAATCTTGGAAAAAAATACATAAAATTATAGCACCAGTCCACGACTTTTTATTTGGTCTGAGCAGTCTACACCTCAACTGCCAAAATGATCGTATAGCATATTATTATTATTTTGCCTCGACGTACTAAGTATATATCAATTTTTATAATTCTATTTCATTAATAAATAATTTTAATACTTAAATACACTTTAATTTTCATTTCATTAATTATTATTGCTAAACTCAGTTATTCATTATTTATTTTAAGTCTGTGGTCTAACCAATACTTACTTTAGATATTATTTACTTATATTCGAATTGCTGAATGTATTGGTATCGTTTGGGTTTGGTTTGGGTTATAACTTATAACATAAAACACTATGCATAACATACACACTAAGCTTGGGGGATTTCGGAATGTGCGAATTGACTACGAAAAGGATTACTCTGTAGTTTATGGTTCGTTATGAACACCACAGAGTAAATCTACCGCGCACAGTTTGAATTTCGAACACAAAATTTATACACAAGCGTAAAATTGACAAAGGCCATATCGCTCAAAAGGTTCGACGAACAATAAGTGATTGAAAATTTCCAACTGCATTGTCCAAATTTTCGAAACACAGTTCTTTACTGTACAACTTTTCCAGTCAACTTTTTAATATATTTCAAGTTATCTGTTTGCAATATTGCATTTTGGAAAGTCCTTGGTGATATTCCTAATAATAATATAATATTTAATACAGTTGAATAAAAGTAGTTATCATTATTAATTATTATTTAAAATCGTAAATACTTCAGTACTGACATACAACAATATATTTATTTATTAAAAACAAAAATAGAGTCTTCTCTACATTGCTGCAAAACTACTTTCTTGAATTAAACACATAGATCGGATCCGCATAAGGATCGACTCAATAAGGACTTACTAAAATTCTTCCTATACGGAGGTTCAATAATAGTCAAAATAGTGTTTTTTTTTTGTTATTTCTTAAGTTTAATAATGTTATTTGCTTCTAAATTTGTAAATAATTACATGCAGTATTGAGTACTAAAGTGTAAAAAGGGCTGATTTGTTTACCAACAACAAATTACCAGCATTTTTCACGTCATATTGTGAAGGCTTTCTCAATAATAATTGTGGGCCAATATAGTATTACAGAAACAAAAGATATGCGGGCATAGTACTGTACAATATCAGATTACCCTTTGACGAAGTTCGCGCCGGTGTCGTTGCACTCAATGCAATTTTTTGTCTCGAAAACGCGCACGAATTATGTATGCGTCTATTGTCTTGAATATAAATTACTTTACATGTATAATTATGTATAATCAACTTATAAAGCTGTAGAGTTTGTTTATTTTATCGAGGTTATCTTACGAATTACTGGGCCAACTTTGGTAGAATATTGGACCATGGGGATGGACATTAGGATTTATGACAGACATTATAGTGACGGTTTTCTAAAGCTTTCGTACGGCCTAGATCTAGGCTGTAAAAGAAATATAACATAAAAAAATTTATAAAATTTAAACAGCATTAACAGGTACAATAACTCTATATAAGGTGTAATAAAACTAAGTGAAAATTAATACTTTAGGGTGTGTATGTGTCCCTTATAATTTACTAAGTTCACTGGAAAGTAGCAGTGCTAAAAGAGCAAATTTTTTTGTGATTTGTATGGGCAAGCGCCAGAGCGTCAGGAATTTTTCCATACAAAAGGTAAAAAAGTTACCCTTTCAACGCTGCTACTTTCACAGTGAACTCTTTTCAAGGAATACGTACACACCCTAAAGTATTATCACTTATTTGTATAAAACGTCAAATATATTATTGTGTTTGCAATTTTATGCCTCGTTATTTTAGTTATGGACTATGGTACAGTAAGTTGTTTAGTTGTAAGACTTTTACGATCAGTTTGACTAATTATTAATTATACAGTGTTTTATACGTATTAGAATGGGTCGTGAAATCTATAATGCAGTACGTGGGCTTCTGTAAGCATCAATTAACGTTATCTAATGTCCGCCCACCAGGCACCATACTTGATACTTCCCACTTCCCAGCTACTTGTGTGGGGAAATTAGGCAACCGTGACATAAAAATGTTATATTTGATACTGTTTGATTTAAAGTTCTTATAACCTTTTAGTCATGAGGGACCATTTTAACAAATGTCTATCTTGCCGGGGACCGCCAAGTTGGTTTACCTAAATTAAGAGTTGTTTCTTAAAGAAAACAAGGATAACTTTATTATTAGCATTCATTTATTTTTATTTGGCAAAAATCTAAAAGTTGTTTCGACTCGATTCATTACTTCTCATCACATATTATTAGGATGGCTTCGCGGACTACTTGGAATGACTCTAGGGACCACCAGTGGTCCGCGGACCACCGGTTATGAACCACTGATGTAAACTGTGATTTTGTGTTTGTGATCGACTATTATGGGATGTACACTACCGTGAAAGCGAACAGAACGAACCGAACGACGAGCGCTACTTGTTCTCTCCTTACAAACGATTTGACGATTAACATTGTACCTACATGCAAACATTTGCACTTGACATTCGCGCGCCTGTAGAGGTTGCTTAACGAACGAACGAGATGGGTCACGTGGTGATTTTTACCTGCATTAGAAAAAAGATAAAATTCAATCTTTTGGTACTCTTTTGAGTTTTGAAGGAGCAACAAATTAACGAACAGTTCTTGCTATCGGTCACCAGTTCAAAGGTATTCATGTTATTATTAATAACAATTATAACTATAGGAATGGCAGACGGTCGCGAAAGTGTGGTGTCGCGTTACGCTGACACGGCCGCGGCCGCCACGGTGTCAATGAACTAACAAGTATTTATGTTTACTTTGTATTACTCATGGCAAGTAGTATGCTAATATTACAAATTGATATTTGTAAATATACAAAAAAATTATTGTGCGTCTGTTACCTCTTTACGCTTAAGCCACTAAACCCTCATAAGAAAGGACAAAGGATGGTTCTTGTTGTGTCAGAACAAGTAAAACCAGAGGATAAACGAATTTCTGTTTGATATAAGTTGCAGGTATCATCTGTAGTTCTACCATGAGTTTAATGCTAAGTATAGTTTTTATCGATACTCGATACCGATTATGTAATTTTTAGTATGGCGATTTTAGTTCCGCAAGTGACCGCCTAGAGGCGCTGTAAAATTTGCCATACTAAAAAATAATGAATATACGTAATCGAGTATCGATAAATACTACCTACCTATATAGCTTTAAGCTCGTGGTAGAGCTACTGGTATTATAACTAATTTTAATTAAATGTGTCTAAACTTTTTGTGAAGAGGGTCTGGGTATATTCTGATAAAATTGCACATTTCTATTAAGTTTTACGAGAACGAACTTAAACTACTGTATCTCTAACTTAAAAATTGGCTTATCGTTTCTTTCCTGAACTATTAGTATGTCCAGACATAGAGAAGACGTACGTGTCCTAGAAAGTCTTGAGATTTTGCAGCCTATAGATAGAGCATTCCCTCGAGAGAGGACCTCGTGTCATTCCAACTTGAGGACATGTTGGTATGTGAGTATAGCTATCACCTATAAAGGTTCCATTTACAGAACACTTTACAGAACGTTTCTGCATTCAGCTAGAAATGGACATTCTATTATATTGTGAAGTTTGTAATTATTTTAATGCATGTTCATAATTTTATGGGAAATTCGCCCCGAAATCTGTCGGGAGTCGGGACGGGCGCGACACGGTTTCAAATTTGTATTGTTTTATTAATTTTCAGACTAGACGAGGGGCGAGTGGCAACGATATTATTACATAATATTAATGACCGCTATACATTATTCCAGTGTAGTAAGCCTGCGTTTCCACCAGAGATGTGTTGCGAGGAATGTGTTTTTAAGATCCAATAGAATCGCTGCGCTGAGTGAGGTCACGTCAATGAAACGATTCTATTGGATCGCAAAAACACATTCCTCGCAACACATCTCTGGTGGAAACGCAGCCTAATCCAGCGCTGGATTTGATTTAACCGCAACTGGACTGAAATAATGTAAGCTCGCTTAATACTGGCAATATAAAACAAAAATATCAAGCGTTACATAAAGGGCATCGCCAACACCGTCTCTTCTTGGTTTTGTCCCTAAGATTCTACCTTCAACATAACTACTTTTACCACCTACATTGAACAGTGAAAAATTGCTCCCTCCTACTTTTCTTTTTAATTTTACAATGTTTGAAATAATTTTAGAAGAAATGTAAACCTACGTGGGTATGAATTCGTTTTAAGACAAGCGCAAAGCTAATACCGATATGCTAATAGACCAATAAACAAAACAACAATATGGAAATACAACAGAGGTGAAGGAACCACTTATGTATTAAGAACGGCGTAAATCTAAATTATTGTTATGTTCCAGTACAAACTCATATTTTATTAGTCTTTGTTAAGTTCATCATCATCATCGACTATTAGAAAATAAGATGTGAATAACATATTATACTTTTAGCGCAACTCCGTTTGGTTGCGTCGAAATTCGTTTATCGCTCGGGAATCGTACTTTTTCCGGGATCAAAACTATCCTATGTCCTTTCCCAGGACTAAAACTGTCTCCATACCATTTCCTTTAAATCGGTTCAAGGGTTTAAGGTAACAGAAAGATAGACAAACTTTCGCATTTATAATATGAGCATGGATTTTATTGCACATGGTTATGAAAACGTATTCTAATTTAAGTTACTTTTATTTAAAGTTGTAGTTGAAGTTCGCTGCCGTTATAAAGACAACAATAACGAGACTCTACCTAACCTAAAACTATAGGTGTCATCTGACTGTGCCAGCAAGCTTAGCATAGCCACAGTATAAATATGAATACGAAAGAATAGAAACGCTGACAGTTTTGGCGAACAAACTGACGGATTCCCTTTATCAATCTGTCACTTTTTCTCTATTCTTTCGTAGAAAGAAACCGTTTCTATGGTGATTGTTGAGCATGCTAAGCCTGCAGAAGGTGTATCAATCTGTCACTTTGTCTATTCTTCCGTAGAAAAAAAACCGTTTCTATTGTGATTGGTGAGCATGCTAAGCCTGCAGAAGGTGTATCAAAAGGATGATTATAATAAAATAGATCTTTAGATTTGAGCATATTTTATAACTTAACGAACTCAAATTCAATTAATAAAAACATCAAGTCTTTTTTTTTAAGACTTCATAAAAACCAGTAGGCACGCGGTGCTGTCCCCGTAATAAAATCACCATAAATATACGAATTTTACTACAACAGCCATAAGTTTGGGAGGCGCCATGGAAACCCGTTGTAGAAATGATGCCGGCACCGCCCACAGACTAATGTATTAATTTGTTTAAACAGGTAGCACTACTGACTTTCATCAGAAAATATTGTTGAATCTGAGAAATTAATGAATTTTAGAAGAAAGTTTGGAACACAATATAATGACCAAAAGAATAATCCTAAGTTATCGGAGAAAGTCGCATTAGAGTCGAGATAGAGCAGCCATGGTTGTGCACACCCGGAGTGACGCCACGGAAGAGCTGCAAAAGTTCTGGCAGCGCGAGCGTAATGAAGATACGCCTTTGGATGGGATACTCCAATGAGGTGTCAGAGCAACAAGCAGAATAAATGCTGTATTCCAGCCTGAACCGTGTCGGATTTACTCGAACACAAATACACAATACACATTGCAGGTACTCTACAATGAAGGAAGGAACTAAGAAAGTCTATTTAAATTCAAATATTTATAAGATTTTAGTGTTATCTCTGAAAAGTGAAAACAAATAAGTATTCGTAGATATTTCATATAATAATATCTATTTAGTAAACCCTTATTCCTTAATACGTAGTTAATAATTATTTTATCTTGTGCAGAAATAATCAAGATACTCATCAGCTAACTAAATAAATGTCGGAAATAATTCAAGTCGGAAACATTTCTAACTTTTACTACCTACCTAGAGTTGATTTATCTTAAGTTTTTCTGGTCAATCTTATGATTTGCACTGGTTCAATCTTTTACAGCTACATTTACAATACAACTTATCGTTTACAATCAGTGTAGAGCAGCAATCTAAATTTATTTCTACGTCGTGTAAATATTTACATTGGAGCCGTACAGGAGCGGTTTTGTAGCTCTTAGCAAGTTAATTAGAGGTATTCAACGATCAATAAAAACTAGATAAATATTTAAATTGCGTATTCCGTAGTCCGTATATGAGAACACTCGCGGCGCTAGCTTGCGCTGGCATGCAAGTAAAAACAATGCAGTACATACGATAATGAATGTATGAATTATTGATATTAACGGACAGCAAAAAAAATTGTTTTTTTTGTCAAGTGTTAAAATTAACCTGTTCGAGCGTAATGTCAACTGTCCTTTGGGCGTATTTTGTCGCTAAACACCAACAGTTTACCTGAAACAAAAAATAGATCGTTAGTCTCATTAATTATATTTGTAAGACAAAGTAGCTTTCCTGTCTCTCCCTGTATAGGTATCATGTAATATGCTTTAAAACGTCGACGCTATTGATTTTCGATACGGTTTTCTTTTATAGATGAGAGATGATAGAATGATTCAAGAGGAAGGTTTAGATGATATAATATTGAAATAATATACATATAGTTATTAGAGAGTACGTCAATGTTCACGAGCAAAGCCACACTAGTCACAGAATACATATTATTCACTAGTAGCGAAATAAACTTCATTTAATGTGGTTTATAAAACTGGAACAGACATTTGTGGGCGCATCGCAGTTGGTTAATAGTTTATTATTTTTATGATACAACCGTAAAACTCGATACTGTATTCTTTTATGTTAATTGTTTATAAGTTATTGTTTGTTCATATATTTTATTAGATTGTGAATGATGTAGTTTTAGTGTGGTTATTCAGTAGACTTATAACTTTTATAGCTTTGGAAATCTTAACTTGATTACTGATTAGGTTATACTTAATGCTTAGTTCCCATGTTTTTCAAGGTTTAAAACTTATTTAATACCAGTTCAACTCATCTATCTATATCTTATATATAAAAATAGATTTTCAAATGTGTAAGTCGTGCTAAAACTCGAAAACGGCTGAACGGATTGGGCTGATTTAAGTCTTAAAATATTCGTAGAAGTCCGGGACGGTTTTAAAGTGACACGAAGTTCACCGGGATAGCTAGTAACGCATACCTAAATATATAATAAAGCAAGTTTAAAAAAGTTAATTAAAAAAAATCAAGACTATATCTTCCACAAGACAATCAACTTGCCGTGGACTTGTTTACTTACTCTACAATAATCACCGTTTTACTTTTAGCTGATTGTACAGTTGTTTTTGCTAACTGTACATTAATCGCTGTTGCCGACCTTACGAGTGTTGCCGACGGTCCACTAAGTACATTAAATCTGTGCGCGATGTGTTGAGTATATTACTGTGTGAGTGGTTACATGTGCATGAGTGAGACTGTTTGGCGGTGTTCTGCTAACTCTACATCTACATTAACCGCTGTTGACGACTGTACAACAGACTGTTGCCACCTGTACGAGTGTAGCCGACAGTCCGCTAAGTACATAATCTGTGCGTGAGGTGTGGAGTTTACTGTGTGAGTGGTATGAGTACGAGACTGTTTGGCGGTGTTCTGCTTAACTCTAAATCCGTCCGGTGTCGTTACCCGACGCCGCTATTTCTGTACGCAGTTTCGCACAATATTATGACCGTATTATGTATTTAAATTTTCAAGTGTACACGTTTGAAGTAAAAACTGTGTATTTAAAATAAATCATTGAGGGTGAAAAATCATTTAGCGACGTAGCGTTTTTAGGGATGGGCGAAAATTGTTAAGCTCGCTTCAGGACATGTGCTAATGGAAAATTCATGAGACGGGTGAGTAGACCGCCGGCGTGGCGTAGGAGAGAAGGTCATATCCCTGTCTCTGTCACCTACTTCTACTGTTTCGCCTTAATTTCTTCCGGCCGATGCACTTCCGAAGTGCACCCGTAATGTTTTTTTTCTCATTTATCAGTATGTTCCCACTTCCCGAATTAGCGGAAGATCATCTATAATCTACCCCAAGTACCTAAACCTCTTAGCAGCGTCCGTGTCTGTATTTCAGCCAAATTCCTCTATTCCTTACCTCCTTTGTATCGGCGTGTATTTTACGCAATCGTGTCCGCCCAATCGATATTCTTGATTGCTTGTTTTTGCGGCGTTTAATTTTGTGTCGGCTAGTATCAACATCACCTGGAATTTAATCCGCCATACTCTCAGCGAGACGAGGCGGCCCTTTTTTCCATAATCAAAGGGCAAAAAGACCTCGGGCGGTATTAGAACCGGCCGGCGCGAATGCCTGAGAACAATGCGCCAGGAGTCAGGACAGGACTCTGTCCTCACATCACACATGTCAATACTGTAATTTACAAGCGCTATTTGTATTAGTCTCCCAAATTAAAAAGGTGTTATAAAAGATGGCATGTTATATTATATTAATATATTATTTGATCGTTGAACTTTAGTCATCAAATGACGTTTTATTTTTCCCTCGTAAAATTATTGCTTTAAAATTAAGCTAAATTACCTATAATGAATTAAATAACTATTAAGTGGGCATAATAAATTAATTATTATTGGAAGTTACCGAATATTCATTAATTGGTAATATTCGGAGATGCGGGCTTCAAATTTTGAAATAAATAACGATCATACTCGATTAATTCACAATATTAATAAATTAATATATTTATAATGCAATATACATCCACCTACATACACCTACATGGTGTAATATTGCATGCTCTGGCGGAATTTAGAGAAACTCAATTACTGTATAATTATTAACATCTATGTAACCTAAATTCGCAATAAATATTGATTATGATTATGATTACATCTCTTATATTTAAAGAATGTTTAGTGATAACTTGATAAGGTATAAAATATATTTTTCTTTTGAAGTTTCGGCAATTTATTTATCAGGATTTGAAAATTTAATCCACAACGGAAAATAATAAGAACGTCGCGGACTAAACAATATTGTCATAAAGGGTTCATCTTTCGCTTCCAATTTAAAAGACTTCATCAATTTAAAACAAATTACGGATCATTATACCAAATAATATGAAACACAATGCTCTGTCGGTTTTGCAGTCGCACAGCCGCGGCGCATGTAACAAGATCGCTTCGTTAGGGCCGCAGATTTAAAATAAAACTGTTCGCAGTCAAAACAAAAAGAGAACTGCACAGACGGCTGACCTGTAAACTGCACCAGCGCTCGACTGCTTAGCCTTAAATGAACCCTTAAATCCTCGTGGTAGAAGCCACTTTAGCGTGGCCGGGTTGGCGTCATCCGATCTTTCTCGCCGAGCGATCCTGAAGCGTTTTATTTCAATTGTCTCCGCGGGTGAATTGCCCTATTTTGAGTGCAAATTTCGATCCCAGGCCCTGATCGACCGTCCTACATACTGCAGCATAAAGCGTCATTATGAGTTATGACACACTCGAAGCGCGAGCAGCCTGTAGCTCGATGTTCCCGAACAATTAACTACGAGAGCCCATTTGTATTATTCAAATGTATTTCAGCATTTTAAACTTTAATGTCCGCTTTTTAACCCGGAGCTAAATATTTTTTTTTTTGCAAAGCTTCGTGTATTTTTCGAACCAATCAGCGTGTTTGCTGTATTAAATATTGACTCGATTCAATAATCAATGGTCATTTAAAACTGCAAACAAATGAGTGAATTTCTATTTTGCGAATACATAATAATAGAATAGTTTCGTTTTAATTTGCTAATTAGTAATTACTTAATACATAAGCTTTTCAATGTTAATTTCGATAATGGGTAATAATTATGTAACAGCATTTTCGTGTGACCAACCACACTCCAAGGCATGAACGATATTTATAAAAAAACATCCTTTGGTGGTTGGTTAACCAATATAGTAATTACTAATTAATATCAACAGTCGACAATGCGATGATAGCTTTAAACGAAGAATCGCAAAATATGAATGAACATCATCAAAAAAGGATCTAAACTCAAATTAGCCTTAATGCCTTAATTGGCAATAAAATCAGCCCGTATCAAGTGGAGAGTGGAGACTAGCGGGCATGGATGGTGTTGACAGACGCATGACTCAGATTAGCGATCTCATTACCTTTGTGCCAGACAAAATGGCGGCATTTGTCTGCCGATCAAATTATGACACGAGTTAGGGACTATAATCGAAAATCTGTCCTAGATTTAGAATAAACCTTTTTAATTTAAATAGAGTGTAGAGAATCCCTAAAAGTGTTTGGCATAAAAAGTCTTAAGTATATCCGTTTCGCTTCGCTTTTTTGACAGACTATACATTACTCAATTTTTTTTAAACATACTTAATTCAATTTTTTCACAACCAACCGACCAACTATAAAAATTTTTTAGCAAGCAAAATGCTGTTGCGAAAACCACAAATACAAAACTATTATCAACTGAAACACTTTTAGATATTAAGGTCTCATGACCCAACTGATCTAATGTTGGTCGTAATGTTGGCCATCCCGAAACCTCAAGAACAGCTGATGATGTGCATTATGTATTGAGCTTAAGTGGGTCGGGATTACGCGGATCGGCCATTTTGTTTAACGACGTAACGTTTCATGACCCTGCGTTACTTTCTTCTTTTTTTATAACATAAGGGGACCAATGAGCAAACGGGTCACCTGATGGAAAGCAACTACCGTCACACATGGACACTTGCAACATCAGAAATTGCAAGTACTTTGCCGCCTTTTTAAGAGGGAATACGCTCTCTTGAAGATTTATTCCTTAAATCCTTACTCTATTATTAGCCTCCAAAATATTCTCTTGTGTAAAATGTTGGCACTGTATTTCTGTTACATATCACAGCTCAACGTCCAGGGCAAGTTTTTATCCCGGTAAAATGCACGGTCCCGCCTAATAAGCAAAATTATAGCGCTACGAAAAAAGTCTACGTAATGAATATTAATTCTTCTTCTTAATGAAAATTAATAAACTCAACGTCGCTCATAATATAAAGCGATATAGGTAACGATAACAGAACGAAATTTCGTGAAAATCGTGAATAATTCAAGTCAATTTCTCACTGATTCTAGAGCATGTCAAGCGAGCGACATGACATGAGCTGGATTCTGAATAAATTAACATGCTTGAGGAAATTTATTTTTATACACATAAAAGTCGAAATCTCGAGTTGTAAGTGTCCTCTTTAGCAAACAGAAAACTCCGCACAATTTAATAATTATGATTCTGAATTTATTTAGGTATGAATAAAATGTACTTCATGCAATAATTTATGAAAAACATTTTATTCATAAATAAATTCAGAGAAAAAACCCACTTTACTGTTGTTTCAACTTACACCCACAGCGACTTCAAAAGTTTCTGAAACGAAAACTTTCCGAATACTTTTCGGAAATAAATTATGTTTGACATTTATGTGAGCAGTCAATAAATCCGCGGAAGACGGCGCGGCAGGTGCTGAAAATCGATTCTCAATTAAGGGCGGGCGTACATTGAACCGGCTTTTTCCCCGTGAATGGAAGACATTAATACAGGCTTAATACTCGGTTACATAAAAGACGACATACTCAGGTGCTTTCCGACTTTTTCTGAACGCAATTTTGTGTGGAGTTTTTTTTGAACGTGATGTAAAAACTTATACTTAAATTCACAGCGAAACGAGACGAGATAAGACATTACAAATTACAATGTCCAGCGTCACGTTATTTGACATATTTTAATGCATTGTCAAATCGCGCCTCGATTCTTCTTGTTACCTTGCTAAGTTCCCCTACTCGTACGTAAGGGCTTCGCACTTGCACTGTTTTAGCCGCGTGGATTTTTTTTCGCGATTTTGTAACACATTGAATCATATGCGAGGATACTCGCGATATTTAGTATCGCGATTTTTTATCGCACTTGCGATAAAAAATCGCGATACTTAAATAAAAATGAAATCCTCGCGGTTAAAATTCGCAGCGCGGACACTGGACAGTCCCTAAGTAATCTAGTATTTTAGCAAAATATTTTGATCTTTATTATTTCTATTAACTCTTATATTTTTTATAATATCATCTTGAAATATATTTCATAAAGAGCTCTAAAGCTCTCCTTTCTGTGTAGAGCTATAACCGGATACACCAGGGTATAAAATTCCCAACAAATGCACTGTCATGTTAGGAAATATTAATAAAAGAGATATTTTCGCAATGTATAATATTATGACGCTAACTTAGCTAAAGAAAAGAGTGGCTAGATTTGCAAGAAAATCTTTGCTCTAACTTAGTCAGACAATGTCAATAAAACCATGTATCATGATTGTTTCTGTTGATAAGTTAAAGGTACAACGACTACAATATAATTGATTTAAAAGTGTATTAAAATCTTTTTCAGTAAACTCATTTTTATCAACTTAATGTATTATAATTTATAATGATCATAACTTAGCTAGCTTAATACTCAATCAACTATCAATATTAGATAATTATATTTAAATAATTTATAAGGTTCATGGTTCATTAATAATTGCACATTACATCTATCAAACTTTATTTACTTGTTACTCGCAAGTCGCAAGTCTTCCAGCGTCCGTATTCGCGCGGGCTCTCATTAACGATGTCAAAATTAAAGGTTATAATTCTATGGCGCTAATATGAGAATTTACAGTCATATGCAACTGTAAAGAAATAGTTTATTACTGTATTATGGAAAGCAATTACGTTCAAATATGGAACTTTCGAGAGCATTAGCATTTCTATAGGCGGGCTGGGTCATTGGAAAGGTCCAGATTGCAGTACTTCGATTCTGCTGTCCAACATTACTACAGCAGCTGCTTCGGTGATATTATACAAAATGGCGTATTATGAAATGTCAAACTAACGTCAAACGTGTTCTCATTGGTCAGAACTTTGAAAATCAGGTATTTAACGTTTGTTTGAGGTGTTTTTTTAACACGCATGAAACCAAGTGTCGACAGAGCTTGTTTGACGAATACTTTTTTGCTGTGTGAGTTATTATGACTTAGCCTGGATAAAATTGTATTGATACAACAATACTTTCGATTCGAAACAGTAGAATCGGGGCATTAGTATCGCTACAGGTTTATTAAATATTAACGACCTCTCAGTTTATGTCTCCGCAAATGGTTCGGCCTGCTCGCATGCAGCGAAAATTATGAACTTTCCGTAGCAAACGCCTTATTTATACCGACTTATATAGAATTTAATTACGTATAAAACAAACAAATAAACGCCGCGCGCCGTTAATGATTTTTTAACTTCTTTCAATCATTTATTTATTTTTTTACTAGATGACGCCAGCTGAGCAACTCCTTCGCGCCAAAATTCATTGATCGCGCGCGAACCGTACATATTTCCGGGATAAAATGTATCTTTAGATGTCCTTTCCCGGGACTCTAAAGTATCCCCATACAAAAATATCAACAAAATCGGTTCAGCGGTTTGACCGTGAAGAGGTGACAGACACACTTTAGCACTTATAATATTACGAGCTTTTGCCCGCGGCTTCGCTCGCGTTAAGTATTATTATATACAAACTTTCATCCCCTACTTTAACCCCTTGAGGGTAGAATTGATCAAAATCCTTTCTTAGTGGATGCCTACGTCATAACAGCTACCTGCATGCCAAATTTCAGCCCGATCCGTCCAGTGGTTTGGGCTGTGCGTTGATAGATCACCATGTCAGTCAGTCACCTTTGAGTTTTATATATTTAGATAGTAGGTATGGATTACAATCGAGTAAGACCGGTTAAAGCTGAAACGAAATTAATGTACTAAACGTTCATTGTCTGTTAAACAGAAAATATGGTGGCCGCGGCGCACGCGCAGAAAAAGCGCACATTTATTCGTTCTATAATTGTATATGCAGGTCGTGTGGTGCTGCGAGGCCCCATGCAGGCCATGCCAAGGAAACCGTACGTCAGATACAACACTCATATTAAACCATACAATGCATTTATCTTACATAACGACTTATTTCGTCTCGAAGTTTTGATCAGAATGTGAAAATTTTTCTACGGTTTTCATAAAACTATAATACAGCTTTGTTCCTTGTTCAATCCAGGCCGTTAACTACGATATTATGGTGTTCAATGTTTAGTCCTTGGCTAATCCATACTAAATACTAATTATTAGATATTTAAAATGCGATCTCACCTTGATGAGTCTGTCACCTTTTCACGCCCAAAGTGGTGAAACGATTTTAGCTTTTTGGTATGGGGATACTTTGACATAGAATACTTTTTGTCCCGGAAAAAATGTACGGTGCCCACGTGAAAACCAATTTGAGTTGTGGGCGTCAACTTGTGTAAGAACTGTTTGTGGCTTGACAAACAAGCTACATAAAACTAGCTATCTATATTCTATACTAATATTATAATTCTGAAGAGTTTGTTTGTTTGAACGCGGTCTCAGGAACTACTGGTCCGATTTGAAAAATTCTTTCAGTGTTAGATAGCCCATTTGTCGAGGAAGGCGAATATATTATAACATCAAGCTGTCACTTTTAGGAGCGAAGAAACAGAGGAAAATGTGGAAAAAGGCGGGGAAAATTATTCATCTTTGAGAGCTTCCGTCATGGACTAGTATAGAGTAGACCTTTATTATAAATGAAATATTCAAAATAGGCTCATTATACAAAACCGTCTTTTGGCACACATATTCATTGTCCCTGTGGCGCAGAGGATAGCGCGTTGGACTTCTAATCCAAAGGTCGTGGGTTCGATCCCCACCAGGGATGCACGATTCGTTTTGGTGCTAAATAATAATTATACACAATACTTGTAATTTAATGCAGCTTATTACATACAGTCTAATGTATTGTTCCAAGTTAAACCCCAATTCAAAGTTACCCAAAATGAGCGTACTAAAATTGATAATATTTTGCCTATCTTAGATTTATCAATAATAATATCAAATTAAGTGACTCTACTTTCATCTACAAAGGAAATAATTCTGCTTTTAAAATTTTAGTAACAACGAATACAATCAATAACATATTTCATCGAAGCACAGTTAAAATAACAAACGTCAAAAATATAATTCGTATCTTTTAAATAAAAGTTCAGTTGCAAACGGAAAACATTTCAGAACCCTCGTTGTCGTTAGGGACTGTCACAAGTGAAATATGTCAAGGGCTAAGTCAAAGGGTGTACTATAAAAACCGTAGATGTTTACATAGTAGATACGGCATTTGAGGCAAAATAAAGGCCCATTTTGGATTGGGGCCATTTTGACGTTTGAGGTACGATATTGAAAGCTACTTTTAGTTACTTTGAGACTTCCTTTATTAGTTCAGTGTGCTAACCAGTACACAATATAGGTAATAGGTATTGTTATTTTAATCAATTAAGTATCTTAATCTAGGTATTAAAATAATTATAAAACTCACTATTCAACATAATGGATGTGTTCCGAAAATGTATCAGTCTAATAGCAATTGCAACACAACTAACGAAACATCATTAGCTTTTCGTTTTGGAACACACATTTTTCGTATTATTTTCCTGTCAAATATGCTGTGCCGTATCTAGAGTTTTGAAATCTTTGGTATAAACCGCATTCAGACTTCAGAGAGTTCCCTCACAGGTGTTTCATAAAGTTATGAATAACAAAGTAAAGGTCGCAGAGTTATGTTACTTTGCTCCTCTTTATAAAAGCATTTATTCAGAAAAAAGTGGGTATTCATATTTATTTACTTAAATTTTATATATTTTTATATTCGTAAATATAAAAATGTAAACTTTATAAAAACGCGTTTGAGTAGAAAAGTCTTTAGTTGTAAGGAAAATATTATTTGATTGCAGAAAAGCAGATAATAGAAGAATAGAAGAGGCAGAAAATAGAGTTTAAATTTTAAAACAATCAAACATGGAACAGAAATTATTATCTATACATATAATAAAACTGTAGAAATGTGAATTCTGTACATTAAAGACATTCAAAAAATAATAAGCGGGGGGTGTCACTAAATCGATATAGAAGCCAAAAATGTAATTAGTTTTTTGTCATCACACGAAAACTACTGATCCAATTTGAATGCGGTTTTCGCTAATATATTTGACTTCTTCCAACTCAACATCTGGTGTATAAAAATTCCCCCCCCCCCCCCCCCACCCTCTAAGGGGACCAAAGAGGGGGTCAGATTTTGTATGAAACTTTTTTCATTAATGGACTTACTTCATATTATTAACTGTGTTTTCCAACTTAACATCTGGTGTATAAACCTTTTCCCCCCACCCCTCTCAGGGGACAAAAGAGGGGGTAAGATTTTGTATCAACTGATGTAGAAATACTTTAAATGGCAAAACAACGTTTGCCGGGATAGCTAGTTAATTAATAATTAGCCAAATATTAAAAATTAATATACCTCAATAACCTTAATAACACTTGAAATTTTCATAGTGCAAGCCGTAGGCTTAGGAGTTAGGGCCTGGTCACACTACTAAAAGTCTACTGTAGCTTATTTTGAAAATGAAATCTGAAGGTCAAAAGTCAACATGGTAAACAAAATAACTTTGTTACACAATCCCATTGTCCTACAGTTATCAATATTAATGTGAGCCCAACTGATGTGCTAAGTCCTAATTGAATGATAATCGAACTCCATACTCAATTATAATAGGTGACACATGATTGATCATATCCTACCGTGCTTACGTCACCGTGCCAGCTACTGGCAAGCCCCGCTTATCTTGCTAGTTACTTGTAAGTTAATGCCAAAGTTTAAATTGATATCAAGTCAGAAAATTGGTTCGGAATATTGGAATACAGGTAGGTAGTCTAGAATTTAAAACACCTTCATAGTTTTTGAAATGTAATGTTGTCTTTCTTTTAAAACTGTGAGAATGTTATGTTTCTTGTGCGCAACTAATTGCTGAAGATATAAAAAATAGCCTAGAGATTTATGTAATGACTAATGTCGACATGATAAATCTGACATCAGTACCAAGAAAAATTAATTCAAGATCATTGAAACCCTAGAAAATGTTCCAAGTACTGGGCACTGGCAAACCACACCTGGTCAGTATTAGCATGTTAATCACAAACATCTACATCTCCCGATACGATCGAATTATGCAAATCATAACGGCGGCAAAAATGGCGTCCATTGTTGTCCGACTTGACAGATGTCACGCGCCGCCGACTTCGCGCCATATTTTTTGCAATTTGTAATACATCCTTGATATGTGCAGCAGATAGTATTGATGCTTGGCTAGCATATTACGTAATGTATCATTATAGCTTATGTCATGGTCTAAACGCGGCCTAACGTTTTTGGGCTTACGCCGTAAGAGGAAACGCTGATACAGTAAAATTTGGACGAAGAATCAAGAAACTATTGCCATCACGCTTCACCCTGCGCTGGCACGTGTATTGTGATTTGTGATTGAGACAGATACAGTAAAATATCAAGGTAACGTATTCTTCTGATTCCTCCTCATCTAATTAAATTTTTTCAAAATTTTCAGAAAGGGTGAGTCTATGCCTCTACGTTTTTATTTTACCAGATCTTTCAAATTTGTTTTATGGTCGGTTGATTGGCGGGGTACGGAACATTATTTTTTTGCGAATTTTGAAGGGTCATATTTTTTATTTATTAGGAAATTTTAAAAAATCGAACGTAGAGGCATAGCTTTTACAGATCCCAATATTGCATAAAAAATCATTTTCCAGGGAGGAAATTGTGGAATACGTTTGTATGGAAGTGTTAGCGTACCCTCTTAAGGTGACGCCTTGATAATTTGGCTGTAGCGATGTCCATTTTTCTCAGCAATGACTAAAGCTAAGAAATTAAAGTTCACTGTCAGTATTCATCATGTCTTTGTCTTTGAATTACCCATAGCATAACACGATTGGTCAACTTTTATAACACAGAATAATCAATCAAAAAGACCTCTGTAAAAAAAGGGATTCCTATTTTGCCAACAGAGGAGAGTGATATAAGCTTCCAAAATTTGTAGGCGTGCGGTCATACGTACTTTGTAAATATGAATGTTTAATTTGCAATTTTATTTAAAATTATAATTTATAACAATAAAACATTATACATAATATTACGCCGCATAGCAGAAAGAGAGAAAGACGTTAAGTAAGTACTTCTTCCATCTACACCGCGCCGGTTGTCTACTCTATCCTCCCTCTTATACGATTCTACCCAACTTCGCTAAAGAAGTTCTCTTTAAAATTATAGATATTATAAAATCGAAATTAAGTTGTACGGTATAACAAAAAAATAAATTACAGGCATTATTTATTGTATAGCATTATGCTATTAATCACAAAAAATAAGGAAAAAATTATAACCCTATTGGTACCTAAAAATGTCAAAAGGTCATAAAAATTCAAAGTTAGACGCTACTAGAACCGAAAATGATTGGAAATAGAAACCAGCTGCAACAATAATTTAGGTTGCCATTTTGGCTTCAGCCTTCCTCGACAATACGTCATAGTTTTCCTAAACTAAGGCCATATTTCAACGGGAATCTAGGTTTAGCACCGAATTTGCTGCAACGCAGTAAAATTCATACTGTACTGAGTTATTGACAGTTTACTGCTTACTGCAGCCACAATAGATAGCACGAACCAGTAGGCCGACTTAGAAGTGTTCTCGTTATACGTTCGACGAAGTATGCTTGGTATGCTGTATGTGAGGCTGTATGTAAGTGACCAATGCAATAGTACGAGTATGACCTGTATGACACATCGGCCGGCGCGCGGCCGTGACACTACGTCGCGTTGCTCAGCCGTTCATAGCATGCAGTACCCGCGCCGATTCGTCAATTGTTTTAAACCAGCCTACTGGCTCGTTCTGTCTATTGTGCTGCAGGCATACCATTACCATAGAACTGGCAGACGGTCGATTCACAAAGCACGTCAAACGGCCCCACTTCATGGTTATTTTATTTTGTTGATGTTGCAATATTCTAATCTTAACCTTCAAGAAGAGAGCGTGTTCCCTCTTAAAAGGCCGGCAACGCACTTGCTTTCCACTGGGTGAGCAGTTAGCTCGTTTGCCCTTAAGTTTTATAAAAATATTATGTAGAACTTCCCTAATATTCATTTTTCAAGAAAAATCAGGAGCATATCTTTGAATACTATTACATTGACTCACGATCGTGCGTGCTTTTACTTCGCATATTAAACGCATGCTTCTCCGAAACCACCTCATTATTTGAACACATCTCATACACAGGTTGGCATGTTTACAGTACTCACACATCCTCTGCTAAACGTGATATTTATATTAAAAATTAAAAATTTACAATAGCCGCTCGCGCTGCTATGAAATGGAAATGCCGTAATATACTATTTAAAAATGAAAGTTTCCGAAGCGCGATAAGTTCTAACTTCTAACTTCTAGATTTAATTCATCACACTTATTAGTCTTATTAAGTTATTACCTATCCTATTGTAACATTATTTCACACTAATATCTAGGTATAATACAGAGTTGGTAAATTAGTGGGCGAAGCCGCGAGCAGCTAAGTAACCATAATCAATAATCATCAATACATAATAATTTAAATACATAATAATTTAATTTAAATAGTTAATAAGGCATGTTATGCATGTTTATTAGAATGTAAGATTTAAATGAAATGTTTAAAACTAGATTACTAGACGATATTTCCACGCCAACGAGGCAGAAATTTTGATACTGTACCTAATTATTATAAGAGCTATTGTTACAAATTTCCGGGAAATAAATAAACTATTCTATTCTATTCTAAAATAAATAGTTGCACACTTGACTTCCTACCCTCATTTTCGCACCTGCTCTAATATACTTACCCCCTTACTAATAAACACTGTATAAGCTTTGAATAGTTATACAGTGTTTTGTCTTCTTCAATCCAATTAAAAATGTCACTTGTGTGACAGGAACAAAACACTGTATAACTATTCAAAGCTTATACAACGTTTATTAGTAAGGGGGTTACAGAAAAAAGTGAGAAAAAGATGCGTCGCATTTAAAACATGTAAAAATTGCAAATATTATAAAGGGAGGAACTTCCCACCCACCAGCACGCCCGAGGCCACCACTGCACCTTTGCGTTCCGTACAATTCGCCGCAGCTGCGGTCAACTTAAGGCGACGCCTAATTCAGGTGACGCCGCGTTAAAGTAAAAAACCGTGTTGGATTTATAATATTTTAGATTGCTTGTTTTCTTTGAGAGGCCGGCCCGGCCTCTTCCTTCTGACATTACTAGTATAGTAGTACAGTAATTATACCTATACTGTCGCCCATGGACAGCTATTAGCCAGGTTGACCAGACTGGCCCTGATAGAAAGCAGCTAAGTACTTATATCATATTTAAAATTTTATTACTTTATTCACATTAATATAATATTACCACATGATTTAAGATGATTATAGCTGTCATCGAGTGTAAAGAGCGATCATAGTCCGGGAGCCCGGGGCCGGATCGATTGGCGAAGTTAATTCGGGTCATTGGGTCGTTTTTGTCCATATCGGGTCCTTTAATTGCCTATAATTGAAAACGCTTTTTCTCGCTCCCGTTCATTGAATCTTGAAAGGTATTTTAAGAGCTGGCCGGGTCTGAGCTAAATCTTTCGTTTTTTTAAGCGCGAGTTAAACGTGATTGAATAAATACACGTACATAATAATTATGACTGTCGTCTGTCATGGAAATTATATAGAAGAAGCATAAAAAATGTTTATTTTGCTGCTAATAATGAATCCAATATACCAGCAAAAAAGTAAGGTAGTAGTCATTAATTATGAATTAAAAAGTAGGTAGTAAGGGTCATTTTTCAAACCACAGTACTTACATGTTTTCCTTAAATAGCTAATGTGACGGTCAAGTGTCAACACCAATTTTCACTTTAAGAATGGCAAGAATGGCAAGCGACAAGAGAAAAGAAGAAAACTGCTGCATTTGAAAACGCACCAGCTTTATCTTACAACAGAAACTAATTATCGATTTTATTAGTCGCGGCGCCGTCAAACGGAACGCAAAACGACCACAAAACCACGCGATTTACATACCGTCCGTTTGCAGTTATTTTACCTGCAGTAAGACCTTTAAGTCCATGAAATAAATATCACTTTCCAACCAAGGGACTAGGGACAGACATTCCGCGCGAGGAACGCGGCGATGGGCCATGATAAAGGTGTAGACTGGCCACACCGGCTAAATATAGGAGCTGTCCTTGAGTTGCACTTGACAAATACTACGTGAAATTGTGCAGGCTGTTGAACTTTACTAAAGACTTCACCGAGGACGTAAAATAAGGCGCGAATCATACCGGAATGGCAGCGCAGCGGCGAGCATTTTCAGTGACATATGATTTTAAACTTTTCATTATATCTAATTGATTGTACTGTCGGTTCTTGGTGGGAATTCATGTTGAACACTAATAAAACACAATTTTTCGTGCACTTTTTCCACTATATTACGATATAACTATAGATTTTAACAAATAACACGACCGGTTTCGAAATACATCATCATCAGGTTTATATTCATTATTGTAATACATAGTATAAGCAACATTCATAATGCAAATAATGTACGGTCTCGGGTCTACTCTAATTTTGCCGCATCGAAAATTTTTCTCTCCTACCTCTTTTATCGACATTGAAACTTGAAAATGTACATTTTATCAAAATCGGTACAACGTTCAAAGCGCGAAGCGGCTACGAACAAACACATTTTCGCATTTATAATATTAGAATGTATAGATATTATTCAGAAATCAGAATACATAGATATAAAATAGCATTCCCTGAGAACATAGAATCGTGGAGTCTGTAGCGGTATGAAATATGTGAACAGGGTCGTTTTAATTCAAAGGATGAGCCGCAAGAAATAAATCGCCAGCAGATAATACCTCGCGATATTTCTCGCCTGCAGCCTGCACCGACAACGACAACTCAGGAGCGATTAACAAATAAATATTGTGAACGACATAGAAATAAACATTTTTGACTTAATTTTTAGATTAATTTTTGAGATATTTGAGTTACATTTTTCTTGGTATACGTTTTAAAAAAGTTTGAGTCATTGTGCCGATATAACAGCTGATTATAATTACTATTAGTAAACATATTATATAGGTATTTTGTACGCACGTAAAGAAAAACCTTATATCTGTCATAATATAAAATTTAAAACTTTTCCTACTTATACAGTGCTTTTTTCGTTATAAAACGACTACGAGCTCTTTGACTAGGTCTCACTTAGTTCCCAGACATCTAAAAATTACACTCCAAAGTACTTTGAACACAAGCCACTTACTAATGTATTCATTATATTATTATATTCAAGGGTCACTTTGGAATCAAATTAAAACTGCATTCATACGTCCTTTTAAATGTGGAAGTGTTTTCTTTGAGCGTCGCCATTAGAAAGATTGAAAGAAGGCTGTATAAAGGTAAGGAGTCAGGACTGAAAAGGTTGACCCCACAAACGGCTAGTTGACTGCAATTCTAGCTTTAGCCAAGTACTGAGCAAAACGAAAAATCAGGAAGCTGTCTGAAAGAGACAAAAATACTCTTACTTTTAGGATTGCTATGGTCTTATTTTATTTATCGTTTGAGAGGTATGTTAAGCAGATAACAAGGTACTCACTCAAATTGCATTCGCTAGTTTCGGCAGTGTAGCAATAAGAAATGTATGTGATTTGACATAAAGCGAGGCTAAGCTACATTAGACATGGCGTTTGCATTTGCAAGGATCCAATTCAATCCCAATACACTCTTGAATCTTGATTTCTAGTTTTGTTGTCTAACTGCCGCACTCAGAGATGAATATTAATTGCTTAGTTGTAATTAAATGAAGAATTTAACAGATGCATGTCTCAACTCTCATGTCAAAATCTTCATTAAATTACAGCAATTAAAAGTATATTTTAATGTCCGTCTTTAAGTGCGGTTGCAAGTACGTTAATTTAAAGTTCTGAAATTGTCATAATCAATTTAACCCATTACTCCGATCCGAAACTTAGAAACAGACCGGAAGTGAGGGGATTCCTCCAACTTCTGGCCAATTTCAGATGCAAAAGTCGTCTGATCCTCGCTAGGCATATATTTCCCGACCGTGCGCCATGCGTTTTATATTGATGTCATATGACGTAGGCATTTTCGGACCGGGCTCACGGACTATGATTAAAGAGTGTATTAGCAAAACGCAAGCAAAACGCGACTTGGATTGAGTCCATCCGCGGGGTCTTTGCACCGCGTGGGCGCCGCCGTCGGATCAGCCCGCACTGTCTTCAACAATGCAATTATTTTCTGTCATATCTTGTACCTTACGTAACGTCAGTAGGTTTTTAATGCCTTACTCAAGGACATTAATGATTACTTTACCTTAATATATTTTATTAAATTAAAGTAATCATAAAGTAATGTATCATAAAATGTCCCTGGGTGCGGTCGTTACTCAAGTTGCATTCGATGATAAACAATTTGCACTTCATAGTAATTCATAGCTTCATATAAAGCTTTTGTTGAGGGTGTGTTCCTAAACTCTAAGCAGTATACTTGCTAATCGATTTTTTTCATATTATCCTATAACATATCCTACTTTAGAAATTAGAGGGGGGGGACACACATTTTACCACTTTGGAAGAGTCTCTCTCGCAAACTATTCAGGTTAGAAAAAAATGATACAAGAAACCTCAATATGATTTTTGGAGACTTATCCATAGATACCCCACACGCATAGGTTAGATGAAAAAAAAAAATTTTTGTTTCAGTTGTACCTATGGGGACCCCTAAAATTTTTAATAATTTTTCCATTTTTGCATCAAAATCTTAACGCGGTTCACAGACTACATCTACTTACCAAGTTTCAATAGTATAGCTCTAATAGCTTCGGAGAAAAGTGGCTGTGACATACGGACGGACGGACGGACGGACGGACGGACGGACGGACGGACGGACGGACGGACGGACGGACGGACGGACGGACGGACGGACGGACAGACTGACGGACAGACAGACAGACAGACAGACAGACATGACGAATCTATAAGGGTTCCTTTTTTGCCATTTTGGCTACGGAACCCTAAAAATTGATATAAAAATCGAATCAAATCGTCACAAAGGACACACAGACATGCGCACTTTAGTCGTAAAGTACGTCGCGTCGTCGTGTTGTCGTGTTGTCGTTGTCTCAAACCCTGAAATTCCTTGATAATATTTACCACTTGGCTACATCTCCAGCTCTGAACATACCTGAAACAATGATTATTTTATTATTATTACAGCAATTATAACATTATATTCGGTTAGTTTAAAATCTAAAAAAGCTTTTCCCTGGCAGTAAAATTAAGGGGGAAATAATAAAATAGGACTTCCATAAAGGAGTAGGACCCGTGTTCAGCTGTAGATATTTAAAATTAAAATCTTGAAGTCGACCATAATATTAAGAGCTGATGCTTTCCCATCATATCAACAGAATGTAAAATGTTTACGATATAAAACCCACGCAAACAGAGCGTCATAAGTGGACAATTTAGTAACACAAGTGACAATAATATGTAAAGTAAATTGTCTTCGTGTATTGAACTCTGACCCACAGAGCTGTGAAAACGATCACCATCAAGTTATAAGGGTCAGATCATACTAGGGCAGAATAGAGCGTAGAAATTCTCTGTATTTATGACGTATTTATGTATTCTGAATAATAAGCATTCCTCCGTCTGTGTCGAATACTTACCGATTTTACAAAAATAATAATGTCCTTTATATTTTTACACAAAAGGAAATATGCTATGGCTTAATTTAAAATTCGAGTCTCTAGCTGTTTAACCAAGATACTTTCGGAAATTTTATTGACCAAGTTATGGAAGGATATCACATTTCATTGACGATAAAAAAATTAAAGCCTGGTTAACGGTTCAAATGCGCTAGTATGAATTGCCCCTAAGAGCCAGTTAATATACGAGCTGGTTAAAGTATCACAAGTCTATTAGAAGGTATAATATGAGCAGTTTTTGTGGCTATCATCGTTAGTTTAAGTACGCAACAAGCCATAATAAACTCATTTATGTCGCTTACATCAACTTAACTGGCGCCTACATTTCGTTATTCTCGTAGAGCTTTACACATAATATTTTATTTCGAGTTTAAGTATATAAGGGCAATTTGATTTAAATAGAGAAGATAAAGCAATGGTAAATAATTTAGCGAGGGTGGATGCTGATTCGTTTTTCAATTTTTTTTATAAATTTCGCCACAGTCACTGCCCACTGCTATCTCGATGGATCAACAGCGATAATCAAGTACCCAAGGGACATGATTGAAAACAGAATTGGCCTATTCGCAACTTAATTACTTAATGAGAAGAAAAACAATATCAGAACTCAACTAAAGTTGGTTTCAACTGAAGGTTGGTTCAAACTCAAGTGAAGCTGTAGCCTGTATGTCGAATCAAAATAGCAGAATCAGAATTCCACGAGTGCTATTTATTTTAATGGATCTCCTATCCATACTATTTATATAATTATACTTCCTGATTAATTTCGTCAGATTACAGAGCGTTTCCCTAGTAAATAAAATAGATCTTTGTAACATCTGTTGAGTCCAGAGTGCACACCACACAGTTTCAACGAGACGAACACTACATCTGACCTAAATGTTGTTCTGTAGAAATCATAACGTAATTTATATTCAGCCATGAGCACTCATAACAACGAAGATTTGAATGAAACTATAACGATAGTTCAAACTACGAAGAGTTCAGTGCTTTTAGTATAATAATGCTTAATAATTATTATGTTTTTTGTCTCGTCTTGTCGATGAGACTATAGAACTATTCCATCACAAGTCTTGATAACGTAAATTATTAACTAAGTATACGATTTTAGAGTTCTTGATTATTATACTATGTAACAAAAGTAGAGGTATAATATTTTGGATAGTACTTAATTCAAATCGTTAGAAAAGTCACTCGGCAAGCAAATACAAAACACGGTGCGAATCTTTATCCCTATAGGGTAGGATCATAAGACGTACTTACTTCTTAAAACCTTTTGCCTTCATTACCTACTTGCATAACGAATAATAAATCTAAAGGTCATAATATTGGATTAACAATTTTCATACTCATAATAGCTCCTTACTGTACAATGCTGAAACGCAATAGATTTTCCTTCTCACACCCTAGAATCGGGAAACTGTAAAGGCCGTCACAGACCTAGCTATAATATATATTAATATATTTATAGCTAGGCATATTAATATACATTTTCTATACAATTTTCGCGTGACCACACACTCAGCTATAATATATATTTCTGGTCTCAGTATGTTTAGTACGGTATATTAATATATATTATAGGTAAGTCTGTGACGGCCTTAAAGGCATAAAGTGTAGAGCTCTCGTGCCATTCATACACGTAAATTTAACAAATAATTGCACATAAACGTGTATTTAGGTTAGCTCGTACCTTGTGCATGTGTCAACTGTGTGTGTGTGTTTGCGTGTGTGTGTGTGTGTATATGCGGTCTCATTAGTTTAGTGTTGCGAAGTCCACAGCTCGCTGAAATAAATTAACGTGGTCTAAACGTTTCATTCAAACGCACGTGTTCGGCGCTTTACATACATTGTGTGTAGATAGGACTCTTAAGGATATTATCCTAGCATGTAGATGTACTATAATAATAATAGTTCATTAATATTACGTTCATAGATACAATGGAAATGTGTTATTAATTTATTATACTTCTACTATGAACTAATAGATACATAACATTATTAATTTACTTACTAACTAGATGTCGCCAGTCACCACTAGTTAGGACCGAAATTGCACAAGATTTTTTGCAATAAAAACTGTCGTATGTCTTATTAAAATTGTTTATCTCCTAATTGTGTTAATACTATAACTTCGTTATTTAATGACTTACTAATTACCATTATTTTCCCTTTTAAAGCTGCGCGGTACATTTTAAAACTTTTAGCGGTCTCCAAACTCGTAGTAAATAAATTATGAAGTTCTGAATACTTTAGGCCCCTTGTTTTCTCTCTCAGGGGCCCGTTTACTTTGTACAATGTACAGCCTTTGATCTACTTAATTACTTCGCCATTATAATGCCAGTAATGTCTTTATTATTGACACAACTTCAGCCGCACTCGGAGACATTCAATTATCTATATAATATGTATATTATAATACGCGAGCGAAAAACTTTGTATCCCTTTTGAGTTTTGACGAACAATGGGGAAACGTAGGTGAATGAAATTTTGCACGGTTATATTTATTAGTTTATATGGTGAAGCAGTGCATCGAGCTAATATTATTTTGAAATTATGCTTTTATTATACATTTATTTAACAAATAAAACAATTACACACACTACAAAACACACACTAGGAAAGATGACAAGCCTATACATACATATTATACTCTTTTATTTATGGTTGCAGTCAGTTGACAAGTTGACAAATTGAAAATTTAATGATTTAATGGATTATAGTTTTTTTTTATTGAATCTTAGATACCATGAAGGCCGTCACAGACTTAGCTATAATATATTATAATATTAATATACCTTAATATACCGTACTAAACACACTGAGACCAGAAATATATATTATAGCTAAGTGTGTGGTCACGCGAAAATTGTATAGAAAATATATATTAAATATGCCTAGCTATAAATATATTAATATATATTATAGCTAGGTCTGTGACGGCCTTAAAGTATAAGACAATGCTTACACAATACACGGCCAGTCTGAGATCAGCTGAGTCCCAAAGACAAGAGTTGAAAAAAATATGATAAAGTCAATATTCTTTTACAAAATATAGGAAGTAGTCCTAAATCCTAAAGGCCGTCACAGACTTAGCTATAGTATATATTAATATGTTTATAGCTAGGCATATTAATATATATTTTCTATACAATTCTCGCGTGACCACACATACTCAGCTATAATATATATTTCTAGTCTCAGTGTGTTTAGTACGGTATATTAATAATTGATATATATTATAGCTAAGTCTGTGACGGCCTTAATGTCGTTGAAACTATAAGGTCGAATTTCGACCATTGGGCAATCTCTAGTTACTTTAATTTGATGAAGATTTTCACATAACCTCCGTAGATTTTCTGTCAAACTCTTCATTAGATTAAATACAAGTAATAATTAAAGATCTCTCAGCGCGGAATATCCGCTATAAATTATATCAACGGCTTATATTATAAAAACTATGTCGACATGGTCGCATAAATTTTAAGTGCCGGTCAAGCGGTGTATTTAGGCCGGGAGAATTCAAAAAACTGCTATTTCATTTCAGCGTTTCCAAAAGCGAATGGTAGTAAAAGCCAAAATGAACCGGAAAATTGCCTGTCGATCGCTGCACTTGTCAACTGCAGTCGCTTAGCAGTTTAGAGTATAAATTGTAATAAATTAATACTTAATAGCCATCAAGTATATTTAATATTATGTAATTGATATAGGTACTGATATTCTAAACAAAGAAAACTGTTACGCTGAGCAAGAATTTGTGAGAACTATGAAAATTATAGAGAAAAGCCAGACTTTACTCTCTGTCTTTGAGGGATAACTAATAATAAAAACAGTAACACAAAGGATACGGAAAACTATTTTGACTTATTCTGATAAGCTAGAAAAGTCGATTGACAGACGAGGACAAAGTATTTTATGCCTTAATATTAGTTGTATAACCTAATTATTAGTAATTATGTGTAAGTGCGACGAATCTTTAGTTCCAATTTTAATAGTCACACACAAAATATCACAAAAGAAAAGCAACTCCACAGAAAGCACTCTATTATGATTTATGACGTGATCAATTAAAACACTCTTCACGTGCTCTGGCACGGCTGGCAGCCTCCGGAAAGGTCAGGCTGGAGTGTCAATAGTGAAGTGATAGTTATTTCATAGGGAAATTCAGGTCGAGAGAATTATTTCTGTTTGCAGTCGACGGCTCTCGGTCGTATTGTTGGATGAAGTTATTGTGTTAGAACTTAGAGTTTCAAACTGTGCCTTTTACGCTTATTCGTCAAGTACCCTCATTGGATATACGTTCTTTTGGTTTTTGAGTCAAGTCGACCAAATGGTTTATTAAAAACCCAACAAAATCCAAAGAAAATCGCCACTTCATTAAGATTTTCTACGTACTTATACTTTTATTTTTAAGTCGTAAAAATCAAATCTAATGGCAATAAATATATTAACATTTCCATTTATTTTATAGACATACCATAAAAGTAACAAGCAGTAAAATTAACATTTCTGACATTTGTCTGGTGATATAAAATAAAAAGTAATTAATAAATCAATAGGAAATTCTACTACAAAGTTCCCCCTGTGAGTGGGAAACAAAAATTAATCAATTAAAAAACAATCTAGTCAAGTGGACGATTGCGGCCCTCGGCATCAAACCAGAATGGGTTTGTTTGGTTATGTCACTCCCGATGGTCCCACGGTACCTGACAATTAGACGCCGGGTAACGTGGCCATTTACGGGCGACGTGGGCGTCAACGTGGGCGCGGCGTGGTCACTGGCATCTGCAGGTCTCAATCTACGCTCCACATAAGTCCAGGTGGTCTATTATACTTTAAAATGATCACGATAAAATATCAATTTGGGTTTTATAGATGATGTATGGCCCCGGCAAAATGGGTCCGCATTACAAAACGACTTATCAGCTAAACAAAACATTGCTCCATGCATGTTTTGAGTTGCACAAAAGATAAAAATATCTCCAACGAGGGTCACCGCTAAGATAAGATATAAATGGACCAGTATGTTACATGAGCCACGATATTATAGGTATTACCTATATAAGGCCCCCGGGAATATAATTTGAAGGTGTAAAATGTCCAAGCTCGCCAGCTGACCGAAACGTGTTAGGAATGCGATACCAGGGTCACTGCAGAGGGATGGCCGCTAGGGTTGCCATGCTCGCAAAATTGAAAACTAATTTGTTATAAGTTTTCAAGTTTCCGAGCTTTTAACTAATATTCAAATGAGAGTACCAGAACATTAAGCTTACAATCCAACCATTATTTCTTAAGTAACATTTTCAGGTTTAGCACCACCTTTCATCCAATTTCTTATTCATAAAGTTCTTATATCGCCAGCCCTACGTACATCAGGGAGGCAATCTCCCAAGTCCCAACCTCTATTATTTATGCACACAAACCTATACGTATAATGGCATACCCATTTTATTTAGTATTTGAAATCTGGCACCGTATTTATTTTTACATTCAAAGCATTGAAAATGATTTTCGTGTCGATTTTGGCGATTCCATCAGGTGATTAATGATATCTGTGGCCTAGTTACAAATTTCAAATGATCACGGAATGTAATTTTCTGAATATCCAGCCATCAGCGAGGATGCGCAATTTGTTAAATAATGTCCCATCGGCATCAGAGGAATACTTGATTCATAGGCATTTGTTACACACCTTTCTTTAGTCGTGAAGGCTAAGGATATAGGTACTTACATTAATTTCAACAATTCTTGACTTTCTGACTGTTTTGCAAAAATTGTTTGTGTTATCAGTTTACCCATGACCTACGCCTTCACTGACAAATTTTGCGAACAAAATGCTAACAACATCTTGTTACTATCTCGCAAAAGTTACCCATAAACTAAGCCCCTGTAATACCTATCTAAGGCTCAACAATACTTATTGAACCTACGTCTCAAGACATAACTGAAGCAAGCGCCTAATGTACTGGCACCTCCAATGCGAACAAAAGGCTGAACTTGTGAACGAAACAATCGGAGATTGATATTGATAGCAGGAAGCTTGCGGGGCCGCGCCTGCACCCAAACTTCTGGTGCCCGATTCTCGTATCTTCGAACTTTATTCGTTTCGAATGCGGTGACCTCTCCTCGTTGCGCCATCATTGACATAAGATTGCGAATGTGCAGAGTGCAGACGAGTATATTATTCGTCTCTGCGAGAAGAACCGGCGCGCCGGTTCTTCTCGCCGGGTTAGTTCGCAAACCGGTAGTAGGCCTCGTGTAGACGTTTTAAAAGTGTTAACTTTATTAACCTATTTAGAAATAAATATTTTGGTTATTCGTCAGATTCAGCATAAAATTTAGGGTGTCCTATCTCGCGCGTCACCCGAAATTGAATTTCGATGTGTGAGAATTGTGCCCCCACAGCATTAATCTTCATTCCTAGTTCCGTGTCACGTTGTGAACAGATTTGGGTGTTGATGTACTATTGAGTATTGATGTTACTTTGTAAAGTAAAGGTAGGTATCTAGTTATTATTTATCATGGCCGCTCCTCAACGTGTGTTTTCCCAAACATTTAGGTGTCAAATATCTTAAGCATTAAGGGTGGAAGTTGACCCTCAAAGATTTGGTTTCCCATGTACCCGGTACTTTATATTCTCAGGATATGATGTCAATAGTAGACTTATTAAACATACAAAGTGTCAATCGAATAGGTCTAATACTTTAGATTTTATTGATATCTAAAATACGCCGAAATTTGGTTATACGCCGTAAAATAAGTTTAGTAATAGATATTTAAATATGAGACTTTCACCAATTTTATGAGTCAGGACATAAAAGTTTACACGGGACTGTAGAGTGTAGACAGTAACTAAAAACCTATTAATAAAATAAAAAAACACTAAAAAGACTGCCTAGCAAGTAGCAACTTACAAAAAGGACTGAAATCCCACCAAAAACATTTCATGTAAAATGTTACCTCGACGACCACAACAGGTTTTCCCTGTGAAAAAGACATCAGATCTAATGTAGAGCCAAGCTTCTGAATCTACGCGGCCTAACTCTATCGACCCTAACTCCAACAAATTTTACAATCTACATATTATATCAGTAAGTATGTACGGCTTGGCTGTTTCGTTACCTAAACTTCAGATCGGAAACTAAACATTTGCCTCACCTCCACGACGCGCGACGGTAGCGAATCAGCGAAGTCATACATACTTTCTGATGTGTAGAATTTGTTGGGGTTAGGGTCGATAGAGTTAGGCCGCGAATCTACTAATATGAATCTTCAGAAGCTTGGCTAATGGGTCTACATTAGATCTGATGTCTTTTTCACAGGGAAAACCTTTTGTGGTCGTCGAGGTAACATTTTACATGAAATGTTTTTGGTGGGATCTTTCTTTCCAAAAAAGCTTCTTCGCGTTTAGGCGTTGAATATAACAATTACTGTATCCCTTACCTTACTATAACTTACGAAGAGTTCCTCTAGTGACAGCTGCAGCACCGCGAAAAAAGAAAAATTACATGTAATGTTACACTGCGTAACATTTGTTTTCAGCGATTATATTCTCATTAACACTTTCTATGATTTTCATAATTCAATTTACTAATTACCATTTCACATCTACAGTACAGAATAGTACCGACTACTTTGTTTCTATTAAACAGATGAATAGAGACAATAAATAAATGTTAAGGTGACGCCATGTTAAAGTAAAAAACCGTGTTGAATGTGTTTTAGATTGCTTGTTTTCTATGCGAGGCTGGCCCGGCCTCTCATAGAAAACAAGCAATGGAACAGCAAAAAATGGAAAGGGCGTAGCGACAAAATGGTTTTTGTCGCGTAATTTAAAAACTATAAATACATTTCATATAAGCTATGGGCAAATTAAAGTGTATACTAGAACCAATTTATGTACAAATTTTGGAAGCTTATATCATTCTCCTCTGTTGACAAAATAGGAATCCCTTTTTTTACAGAGGTCTTTTTGATTGATTATTCTGTGTTATAAAAGTTGACCAATCGTGTTATGCTATGGGTAATTCAAAGACAAAGACATGATGAATACTGACAGTGAACTTTAATTTCTTAGCTTTAGTCATTGCTGAGAAAAATGGACATCGCTACAGCCAAATTATCAAGGCGTCACCTTAACGTTTCGCATTAGCACCATAAATGCCATAATCTTAAATCTCGAAGGCAAATAGTTTACAATGTAAATAATTGTGCAATAAAGTATTGTTTATGTCGGCGTGGAATATTCCGGTTTGTGACTATTGTGGTATCAGTTACACGGCCCTCCTGGGGGCTCATTTCCTTCCAAGTAAAATATTTCGGAACTCTATCTGTGACAAAACTAATACTTACTTACAAAGCCAAAAGTCTGTGAGTATGTATAATATTATAATATAATGTTATAGTTTTTTCACTATAAAACAATTAAAATGATGTTATAAATAATAAATGTTAGCTTGGTAGTTAATTAGGTTTGGAATTATATGTAACACATAAAATATTGGACATTGTACTTTATGTCCCTAAAAAGCGTTCCCCTGAAAGTTTTGTGGAATACTTATATGTATAAGTTTGAGGGCTGACTGCTGAGGCACTAATTAACTGGAAAATGTGCTCTAGCCTACGAATAATAAATAGTTTTTATTATTCGTAGGCTCTAGCAAATACGCAAATAAAATCCCACGTCAACGTTTCTAAAGTGTTGTGGAATTTTATTTGTGTAATACGGCAAGCTGCTAATTGCTTCAAAGTATTCCTAAATAATTAATTACAATTAAAAACCACATGGTCACGCAAATGATACACAAACCACAAACCGATTACCTAATTAATTATTTAACTTTTAATGCAGCAGTACTGTATACTACCACAAAGTATATTATGTAAGGCTGGAATTACTCACACAAAATCCAGAGTTCTAGAAAAACTTACAGCTCTATAATAGGAACTCGGCGCTAATACAGTAGAGTTAAGATATTTTACCCGATTATTTTATATTCTATTTTAAATTCATTTAAGATGGTTGTTTTAACTTTTTATTTGTATTTGGATTATAAGTTAAATAACCCAGTTATATTGGCACTTTAATACTTTATTCTACAGTAAATTCTATTATTAGCTTTCATAGAATTTCTAAAGAAAAATATAAAGTGCCAATGAGATGACGATGGGGTAGCTATTCCTCTATTTGGAGCTAGATGTCTTACTTCAGTGCTGTGAATTTCCCCGCATTCCGGAATTCCGGCGCATATAGTCCGAGTTTAAAAGTGCTATGTCCGACAGAATCAGACTTTAAAACCGTTCCGAAGTCGGCAGTCGGCACGAACCGTAATTAAAAGTTCCGCCATGTTCTTTCAGCTGACATCTCGGTATCGGCGTCAGATTTTTATTTCCGATTTCCAAAAGTGCCGCCTGCCATTTTCACAGACCAACGGCTCCATTAATTTGTTTTTCGCACGTTCGACAATATTTTCTGTGCCTGCTAGTGACAGCTAAAAAATAATGTTTTTAGCTGCCTTTTTAGCACAACTGTAACATAATTATAAAGTCGACGTGAAACGAAAATTGAAAGAAAATCATTTTTTAGTGCGCTTAGCATGCAGGCCACTTTATTAAGGCCGTCACAGACCTAGCTATAATATATATTTCTGGTCTCAGTGTGTTTAGTACGGTATATTAAGGTATATTAATATATTATATTATAGCTAAGTCTGTGACGGCCTTTATTATAGAAAGGGTTTCTTTACGAAAGAATAGACAAAATCAATTAAATGAATTAATAAAATATAGACAAGCTCTCTAATTTTCTGGTAAAATTTATCTATCCTGTTTGTTTCTTAATACTAACTGAAACATTTCTTTCTAATAACCAAACACTATTCATAGTAAAACACGTAACTTAAAGGCCATAGACGTAAAACAGGGTGCGAACAGCGCTATATTGATAGGTATAGCATAAGAAACGGTAGAACACCGGGGAATTCGCCCTCGTTCACCGCGGGCGGGTCGCGGGTCGCGAGTCGCAGGTCATGGGTTACCCGGGTCACGGGTCAAGGTCACCGTGACCCAAGTAATGCCCGGGGAACAATGTTCGAAGTAATTTATGCGTATACCCAATGCGGTCGTAAGAAAAAATAGAGCTTTCGCACATTTGTTATCCGATAGTGGAATCATATTATATTATGTCACGTTGGGATTTTGCGAGTAAGTACTACGACGGCAACTTGAAAATAAATATTACTATTTTCACTGTTTTGTCGCTTAGGGTTCCGTACGAAAAGAAAAACGGAACAATATTATAGAGCCTTCGCAGAAAGCCCAACTTTCTATCACCTAGACTCATGCTCATTTCGGAGGCCAAGATCCGCTTCGGGTCGCTGAGCCAGCGGAGTTAGTTAGTTAGACTCATGAACCTTGCTAGCGAAGCAGTTGCACAAATTATATTAATTCTTTTGTTGCTTAATTGAAAAAAAAATACAACAAAATTAATGTAAGGGGGCAAACCTGTACAATATGTATAATAGCTGATTGTTAGTGTATTTAACTCGCACTAGCTTTTTATATTTCCTAGCACGTGGAACCTAATTATGACGTTCAAAGCGACGATTTTCTTCGTAAAAGTCAGCGCAGAATACTAAATTAGTTGCCTAACGCCTACTGGCTAACGCGGCGTAAAACCTTAACGCTAAGAACGTGTAGTAAGGCTTAATTTTTAATAACTTAAGTGTTACAATATGTATATTTTTTTTTTGTCTTCAGCCAGTTGCAAAAGTCGGACAGTGGATCTCATCCATGATCCATACTATGGAAATGGTTGATAATTACAGACAAATGTCTGTTACTGCTTCACGCCCCGACTACTAAACCGATGTAGCTGAAATTTGGTACGGTGATACTTTTAAGTCCTGGGTAAGGACATAGGATATCCTTTTTATCCCGGACAAATGCATATCCCGTGCGAAATACGGATTTTCAGTCAACGGAGTTGCGGGCGTTATCTAGTAGGATCTCTATACAGACGGACCGCAAATTGCAGTTCAAGTGCAGTTTGAATGCAGTTGACACGTTTGCAGTTCTATTTCAGTCGTGTCAATTGCATTAAAACTGCACTTGAACTGCAATTTGCGGTTGGATTGCAGTCCGTCTGTATAGACCCGTAGAGAAAGTACGTGCCGTCGATCCATGCATATTGCATGCTATTTATAGCTGGGCAATCATGGCTGTCCATCAATGGCCGACGTGGAGAGGGGTCTTAATAGAATGCTGCTGCTAAAGAGACATCCTCGCATTATACGTGACACATGTCCCATTGAGTCACACAATATAGGATTAGGAATCTAGCGGCAGGAAAAGAGCTATTTCATTGTCAAGGATAAATTGATATGATCTAATCACGCGATAAATTGTTAAGCACATCTGCATTGTTATATTATACTGATCACGAACACGGGGTACTTAGACAATATACAATCGATAGTATCGACAGTGATGGGTTTGACATATTTAATTTTTAACGTATCACAAGCGCCATACCTCGGTATCTAATAAGTAAGTAATAACTAGAAAATTAATAGAGCTATAATATCAACATAGTCGATTGGCTGATCCTTTAACAAATAGCTCTATTGTTGGCCAGGGTTGCGTTCATTACTACTATCAGTCTCTACCAATCTATCCTTTTGGGTAGAAGCACATAATATTATAGAGCAGGGGTCACCAATTAGTTTCGCTCGGGGTCCGTTTTAAGACATGAAATGACCTTCGCGGTCCATACATTTTATAAAAAAATATTTTTAAACAAAGGTAATTAGGGAAATTACAAAGGTATTTTTTAGATATTGACAATGAGAAAAGTAACCATTTTTGTAGCTAATCATCTCTCTAAAGTTTGGAGTGAAATATTGGTGCAAGCTATAGATATTGATATTAAATCCTGGAGATGTTGAAGTCCTAAGGTGAACGAAGATCATCTTCGAGCATGCTAGGTCCGCACACAATGGGTCGGCAATCCGGATGCGGACCGCGGTCCGCCATTTGGTGACCCCTGTTATAGAGCATAGGAGTCGCTATTGGGCTAATAGGATATAATACCACCATGTCCAACAATTCGGCTAATACCGCGGCTAATTCCGTGTCTAGCCGGCTAAATCGATGTCTAGCCAATATTCCGGTAATTCTGTGGACAATGGCATCCGTTCCGGGTCGGTTAGCTGTCAGTGGGGACCGACTCAGACCACACGAGCGGATGAATCCCATTTAATGATTATATGAGGTGATGAGATGATGCGCAATCTTTTACATATGATAAATAGAAAAATAACGAGTTTGCAAAAGTGCCGGATTGAAAACAATTATTATTAACGTTGAATACTTCTAAATATTTTCGGAGCAGGCATTTTTGTTTTCAAAGTGATAATAAGTAGGTATTATAATTTCCTCTACTACGCCGTATTGGCTTCATTGCTAAATTGATTTCGACAGACAATGCTAATTAAAGAACGTTTTACTCAAGATATCTCCCTGTATTATTAATTTATTAGGTACTAGCTGTCCCGGTGAACTTCGTGTCACTTTAAAACCTTTTCTGGACTTCTACGAATATGTTAAGACTAATCAGCCCAATCCGTTCAGCCGTTTTCGGGTTTTAGCGCGACTAACACATTTGAAAATCCATTATTATATACATATAAGAAGATTATATCATACGAGCTATTGCCCGCGGCTTCGCTCGCGTTAAGAAATATTAATATATACAAACTTTCATCCCCTATTTTAACCCCTTGGGGGTGGAATTGATCAAAATCCTTTCTTAGCGGATGCCTACGTCATAACATCTACCTGCATGCCAAATTTCAGCCCGATCCGTCCAGTGGTTTGAACTGTGCGTTGATAGATCACCATGTCAGTCAGTCACTTTTGAGTTTTATACAATTTATAGATAGATTATACATATATGATATACCATACATCACACCTTTACATTATGACGTGAGGTATTTTCCGCAGCTTAATTTTTCTATATCGAGAGGGCTTAAAGCTTCTTGCGGCCTCTTTCAAGAGTAGGTGCTTCGTATCTATATGCTAGCTTTATAAGAGCTTTTGTTGTATGAGGAAAGTCGCACAAATATAAAGTACTATCGGAGAAACTCGTTCATTGGCAGATGGCGGACACATTTAATTTCATTGGCGTAATATGTCAAGCCCAGCCAGACAGACAGATAATTATTACTAACATTAACTTGACATAACGCGAATAAATAGAGTAGTAATTAGTAATTTCTGGTATGTATTTATAATTTAATGTGTACAGTACGACACACTGTTCGTAGTTATATTATTTTTTATAATACATGCATAACGTATGAAAAACGATAATAACCAAAAGACATATTCTTATAGCATAGTTTAGTCTTAAAGTAATATAGTATACCCACTTAACGAAGTCATAATTTTTTACTTTTAAGCTTTTAATTCCCTTATTAATATAGAATTTGATCGCATTACCATAAATTTCGTTATAATTACAATCATTTGTTGCCGCATGCCTTACGCATACCGTCGAGTTCCCATATACTAATAACGTTAAGTTTTTTTTAACAAAAAATGTCTATGAACAATGATCTAAGCCTTGGTAAAAATCGTATCAGAAAATATTTTGAGATTATGTTAAAAACTTTATTCAATTGAAGTTAAGTAATCGTTAAACCTCTCCGCATGCAGCCGTACTCCGTAATGACTCTAACTAATGTTTACGTAGAGCATGTCATTTAATTTCGATGTTACAAATTCATTCACAGTCCAGATAACAGACTTGATTTCAACAGGTTTTACTTTATTTCAAACTATATCCTTTGAACGTCATAATATGAATAGTATAACAGTTTCAAAGTAACAGACACCGACTAAAACTTGCACTATTAAGTGCATAAGATATCAGAATGTTTTTCAGCGCAAACGCTCCCCGTGCCAAGAAACCTGTCTAGACCGAGCTAATTGACAGAAGTTTTCTCCGTACGTTTGTTTGATGTTCCTGAATATTTTACGCGTCTAACGTCTGTCTGGAAATATTTTGTGACATAAGACAGAGATTTTTAACGTCGCAGTGTTTGTCTTTGAAATGTATTATAATTTGTATCATATTTATTACATAACATTTACTGTTATTTAAGCCATTTCAAGGCGAAGTTTTAGGTATGAATCTCACTAAATCTTAAAATCACTATAAGACTGGATTAAATAAAGAATGAGACTACTTTAATATAGCTAATACTTAGAGGGTACTTTAAAAATGTAACTTCCGTAGCATCCTATAATCACGAGTCTTTAATAATTAGGTGAGTCATGTAAACCGATCCGGGAAGCCGGCGGGGGTAGGATGTGAAACCGATACTGTAACACCTGTCACGACCCCCTGTCCACGCGACCAGGGGGTATTTCTGGTGAGTGACCCCCTGCTCCTATCCGACTAGTTGCAACTATGTAATCTTCAATAATTTAATAAAAAAAAAACAGAAACACTTTAGACAAAAATTAGAGTTTTCCTGTAGGATTTTTTCAGGCTAAAGCCAGAATATACAATACTGCAACGCCGATCAAAATCCGTTCAGCAGCTGTATTTGCATGAAGAATTAACAAACACATTCACAAAATTTCACCTTTACAATGTCGAATGGATTATGGAAGTATAAAATATTATGTTCCCAGCAGGCCTAGCATAACAACAATAGAAATGTGAAAGACTCGACATACTGACAGATTTTATCGACAAAATGGCGGATTTCCTTTGTCTAACTGTCACTTTGTCTATTCTTCCGCAGAAAGAAACCGCTTCTATGGTGACCATGCTAGGCCTACAGGTCTTATTATGACCCCAGCTGGTGACCCCCTGTCCACGTGACAGTCTCCTGCCTGTCCACGTGTACCCTCGCTGGAAGCGATTAACCGCTATTGACAGCTGCGGTCGCCGGTAGGAAGTTGAACTGAAGAACCGATAATGGTTACATCCTCTAGGGTTTTAGGATGTAAAAATGCTTTAAATTATCAAAGAAAATTAGCACAGTTAACTAGAATCAAATAATATTATAGTATACAGGGTGTAACAAAAATAAGTGATAAATTGTTAATACTTTAGGGTGTGTATGTGTTCCTTATTGTAGAGAGTTCACTGTGAAAGTAGCAGCGCTGAAAGACCATTTTTTTTCACTTGTATGAGCAAGGGCCCGAGCGTCACAAGTTTCCCCATACAAAACTCAAAAGTGAAAAAAATGTTCACGTATGTATGTCCGTTTAATACTAAATTTCAGTTCGTGGTTCAGCGGTTTGGTCGTGAAGAGGTAATAGCCAGGTATGGATTGTGGGAATAATTCCTAAAAGTCTCAAAGTAAGATCTCCGGCCGAGCTATCAGCTAAGTAATAAGCTCGGTTAGGTTGTAGAAAACTTTGATAGCGCGATGCAGGAGTATGGCGCTGACTAATAATATTTTATACTTTATTATTAAATTAATAAAGTATTAATTAGGATATTATTTTAATAGCTAAACTGCATTATAATATCCCGTTCTATAATTTTACATCCTAATAAAACTTAATTAAATAATTGTAAAGCAATTAGAGCCACAATACAGATGCTAAACAGAAGTACAACTCGATTAATTTATTTCGGGAGTAAATATTGACTTCCCACCTGTTGCTGGTAAAATCTCTTTATCTAATACTAGCTGTCCCGGCAAACGTTGTTTTGCCATTTAAAGTATATTTTCTACATCATCAGTTGATACATGTTTTACCCCCTCTTTTGTCCCCTAAGAGGGTGTGGGGGGGGAAGGTCATACACCAGATGTTGAGTTGGAAGAAGACAAATATAATATATCTGTGAAAACCGTATGCAAATCGGATCAGTAGTTTTCGTGTTAAAGAAAAAAGTTTGATACAAAATCTGACCCCCTCTTTTGTCCCCTTAGAGGGGTGGGGGGAAAAAATTTTATACACCAGATGTTAAGTTGGAAGAAGATAAATATATCTGCGAAAACCACATTCAAATCGGATCAGTATTTTTCGTGTGATGCTGGAACAAACATACAGACAGACAGAAAGAGTGACAGACAGACAAAAAACTAACCACATTTTTGGCTTCTATAGCGATGTAGTGACAAAGGTGTAATTTCGGGTGTCATTTCATATCTTTTATGTACAAAATTTTCATTTCTACAACAGAATATTGTCTTCCTCCCGCACGCGCTTTGGTGACGCCCACTATCGTAATATTTTAATTTCGCCATAATTTCAAAACCAAACGTCCAATTTTAATCATTCAAAGACCAAATATTATCTACATAAACTGTACTTAGTGATAAAATAATTTATTTTGATAAGGATTAATAGCGTGAGTAAAATATATCCGTTTAAATGTAGTCCAAAAAAAAATTCAGGATTTTTAAATAAATAAATGGTTATTGTGCCTCACTCGACATAGATAGGTATAGTGTGTCGCGGACTTTTTTGTAGATATTTATAAGATCTACAATTACTTAGAACATTTTATGGTTCTATCTTTTATGGTTTAGGCAGCGTACGCAAAATAAGTAACTTTTCTAGCTGATTTTTTACACCTTGCGTCCGAAAAACTCAAATATCTTACGGAACCCTACTTTTTTCCAAAATAAAATGTAGCCTATGTTCAGCAGAAATAATGTAAGATTCCAATAGCAAAAGAATTTTTCAAATCGGTCCAGTAGTTTCGGAGCCTATTCGACTCAAACAAACAAATAAACAAATCTTTCCTCTTTATAATAGTAGTATAGACGAACCCGCAACCTCAAATTAAAGGAAGTAAACTCGTGTAGTAAATATTGTCAGTTAAACATTACAAGTATTAATTAATGTCTTAATTAAATCTTAATTGTTTGTTTATTAATTTACTGAAGCAGATGTTAGTCGTGGCTCCACCCACATCTAGCTAAACATCTACTATCAAACATGAAAACCCGCTCTGACTTCATTCATGGTCCATTGGTCCATGATTCGAATTTCGAGGCTATACATATTATATACATTTCAATTTTTGTCATTTGGAATTATTATTTCTTTTATTTTTCCCAAACTTTTCATTCGTGTTTTAGTCCTTGATGTTTTAATATTAATATTAATTAAAAAGAAGCCGTTTTATGTCGTAATATTGTTTTTCACCACTAAACTGGATAAGGTATTTATTATGTAAAGTGATAGATCTGTATCAGCAACTTCAGATTGTGATAACTGATATCATTGTGAATGAATCAAAGTATATTATTATGCTTATACAATACCTAATATATTACACTGATACAATGAAGGCAGTGTGAACTATGAAGACAGCACTCAGCCAATATTTCCGATAACCCGAGACACTCCGTCTGCGCGAGAGAGAGGGGTGATGTGCGAGTGAGAGGGGATGAACAGGAATAATTAGCCCGTCTTATCTGTAATTAATTGTACCGGCCGCGCGATAGTGCATTCCTGGATATACCAGAGGTGCTGCCCCGTTTATTATTAGAAGAGGGATGCTTTAATATACATGTATTGTATGTGGCAATACAATGCGATGCATTTTTAAATGAGCTATTCAAAACTGAACTTTATGAAATTTATAAGATACTCTTTAAATTGGCAGACTTGCCACTTACGGGGTAGTGCGGCGTGTATCAATTTTGTCCCGTTGCTTTGTGAACTGGCCTTAATTTTTTTATGTTAGGACAAAGCCTGCTAAAGATTAATCTCAAATAGTTATGCTCCATTTATCAAAATACCATATTATTATTATCTATTCATAATTACATCATTCAGATCACATCACGTTATTGAAAATGAAAGTTGAAAACGGAAAAGAAATACATTTTACGGTTTCTCTGCAAAAATTTCCTCGGACAACATTTCTAGCTGCTAACTAGATAATAACTTAAAAGTAAAAACAGGAGACTAAAAGCTATCATCAACTGCAACTTGCAAGTACCTAATTAGTACGTTTAATTGACATAAAACACCCGGTATTTATAGAGAAAGTGGTAGAAAATAGAAATGTATAGAAAAAGTAGTGTTCGTTGCAAACAAGCTGGTGCACTTTGGCTTCCAAACTACCAAATACCAATAGGATAATACTATATTACTGCAATGTTTTTACGCTAGACGGCAGACCAGCACAGAGCAGACAGAGAACAAAAAGTTTTGTTCGATGTTTGGCAACGTTTCTGATAATATTCTGATTTCTGATATGACGTGTACGTGCAACATGTCAGATTTTGGTCGGATTATTTACCGTTTATGTGCCAGTAGCGCCCTCGGCCCTCTGTTCCGACCTTTACTTACATTATCTGTATTTTTAATGTATGTTGATATTTTAAAACAAAATGAACCGTAACAAATCTTTGGGCTATAAAAAGCAATTGCGAAACCCGCAGAGAGAATCAAAAAGTCCTTTAATGTCCCTCCATTGCACAATCAAAACACGTCGCCATTTCATACAGAAATAAAAACCTCGGTCCCCGCTTATTCCCGCACGCTTAAGCCATAGTATAAGTAATGTAAAGTAGTTTACATTCATGATAAACTGCTCGAATCAGCCCCACGCACACATAATAGCAATTTCAAGGCAGTGTTCACACCAAATGTCAGCCGCTGACTGTAAGCAGGCTAGTGAGCTCAATAGGATAACGTGACTCAATAGACGTAAAGCAGGAGTGCCTAGAGTGTGCGCCGCGGCGACCCGCAACCTGGTGCGCCGTAGAAAGTAAAGTAGGGCGCCGTGAGTAAATCCTCCATGATTATCCGGAACCACAAATATTATTATTAATTGGCACTTTCTGGGTTAAAGTTAAGAGGGAACGCGGGTACAGTAAAATTTGAGCCCTGCGCTGGCACGTGTATTGTGATAGAGACAGATACAGTAAATCGAGGTTACGTTTTCCTCTGATTCCTCCTTCAAAATAGAGCCTATCTAATTAATTTTTTTTAATATCTTCAGAAAGGATGAGTCTATGCCTCTACGTTTTTATTTTACCTGAAAGATCTTTCAAATTCGTTTTATGATCGGTTGATTGGCAGGGTACGGGACATTCATTTTTTTGCGATTTTTGAAGGGTCATATTTTTTATTAATTAGTAAATTTTAAAAAAATCGGACGTAGAGGCATAGCTTTCACAGATCCCAATAATGTATAAAAAAATCATTTGTCTAGACGCATTATCCAGGGAGGAAATTGAGGAATACGTTTGTATGGAAAAAAGTGTTAGCGTATGCTCTTAACTCTGAGTTAAACATCATGTCATTTCTATCACTCTGTAAAGTGAGTGATACAGATGACAATATGATGTTTAACTTAGAGTTAACTTTAACCCAGATCTACGCAAGTGCCCCGAGTGCCTATTTATTTTGACTGTATCATTTTCAAATAGCTAGGGCCTATGGCGCCGTGACATAATACAAAATTTGTTACTGCGCCGTAGGCTGAAAAATTGGGAATCCCTGAAATAATAACGTAAATACTAAAATATATGTATGTGAAATGCTCACTCACTTTCGATGGTTGACAGTCAGTTAAGTAAGACAGTCAGAAACTTGACTCTGTGTTGAGAGAGTTTCATTTCAAAGATATCCTATAGTGACTTTACTGTATGATAGTCATATTGTGGTAAATTTCCGTATAATGTCGACAGAGTGCTTTAATAAAAACGTGTTTTGTTTCATGAAAATTAGAAGCCCGTGGATTGGAGGATGAAAAGACGCCTGTCGGGTGGGGGCTGGAGAGAATAAGAGAGATCCGTATGGTGAATATTTTGCGACAAATAAGCAACAGACGTTTGACAGCAAATATTGCAGAATCTATTAACTGTCTATCTGTATTCGAAATTTCTGACAGATACAAAATTGTTTAACATCATAAATCTTATATTTAACTAAGGTCCACTTGCGCTGATCCAGTTAAAGTTAATACCGGGTTAAATAGTGTGCTATTCTCTAATCTCTTACATTCTTTATATATTTTACGAAAGAGATAACGTTTAATCCAGGGTTAACTTTAACCCAGGTCTGCGCAAGTAGGCCTAAGACTTTACTCTCAAAATAAGTTATTGTCTCTAAAGTTTCAATTAACAGTATCGATAGCACAAGCTGATCTTTGGAGTTTTGGGCAATAGGAATGTGCTTGACGATGATTTGATATTTTATGAGAATATCTTTTTGCAGTTTCATTATATCGAGACTACATAGAAACGACAAGAAAACTCTATTATTATTATATTTAACTTAAAACGTATTGAAAAACGATAATAAAATGCTTGAAACCTATTAACACTACAATCACAGATTATTCCTAAACATACCTGGTTAACTCTATAGTCTATTCCAGTGTTTCCCAACCTGTAGTCCGAGGACCCCTGGGGTCCGCGAATATATGAATGGGGGTCCGCGGTGTCATCTCTGGACAATACATAATCCTATTTATTTTGCTGTACATTCTATTAAGGGGGTCCGTGAAAACTGTGCTCGACTTCCTAGGGGTCCGTGGCTGAAAAAGGTTGGGAAACACTGGTCTATTCGATTAATCTTATGTAGGTAATAGGTATACTTCTATTTGCGTATACAGATGTTACAGTTGTCTGCTAAACATGGACAAAACTTTGTAATAAATAATTATAAATACTACTACGGCTACTAGGTTTTTTTTATAATTTATATTATATTATAATATTATTATTCTCGCCAGATATCTGTGATCTATTTCACAACCGCTATCTGCAGTTGAATTTTTTACCCCAACTATTACACTCAGTATAAGATCTCTAAAACACAGAGCAATGCAGACAAACGAATTCAGAATATTTCTTAAAAATGTTCAATTTTTCGTGCATACCAAAATCAACATACAGAACCTTTTATTTTATCACTGCATGTCAGCACCTAATCACCACTATAAGTGACTATAATTACAACATCTCGATTTCATTCATACGGAGACATCCTTCTGTACAATCTGTAGTCTGTGATAACGAGGGTCGGTGGAGGCATTTGTCAAAACTTATAAACAGCGGGTACCTGCGCTGCGCCGGCGCAGGTAGGCCTCACACAATGGCATACCGAAATGAATCAAAATTTACTTGTTTCCTTTTCTTATTAACTAATGTTATGAATCATGTTGTGCTCCTTTGTATTAACTGTCGCTTTGGCAGTAAATGTGGTTGAATTGCCTATATTAGGTTGGTTATTGGTAGAAGTATTTTAATCCATTGAGTTACAAAAATTATAGTTTGAACTTTATTGCATGCTAGTTTTACTTATAAAACATCGACTCTTCAAATAAAGTATTACATTCACATAGAAACATCCCGAAAGCTGTAGTTTTATACAGCTAAGCGGCTGCTAATAATATTATGTATATTTTATTAAAAAGCAAGGTGAATTCGACTACATCCTTACTCACGAACTAATAATATAAATGCGAAATAAATAATAATGTCTGTTTGTTGGTTTTTAGGGTTCCGTACCCAAAAGGTAAAAACGGGACCCTATTACTAAGACTTCGTTGTCTGTCCGTCTGTCTCCAGGCTGTAACTCAAGAATGGTAATCGCTAGAGATTTGATATTTTCACAGATTGTGTATATCTGTTGCCGCTATAACAAGAAATACTAAAAATAAAATAAAATGAATATTTAAGGGGGGCTCCCATACGACAAACGTGATTTTTTTGGCCTTTTTTGCTCTATATCAAAAATAGCAACAGGTTGGTACTTGAATTTTTCACAAAATCCTTAGTTATATGTGTACTTTAATATTTAATAATAATATTAGAATAAAATAAAAAAATAAGGGGGGCTCCCATACAAAAAACACAATTTATGGCCTAATTTTGCTCTATAATGGTACGGAACCCTTCGTGCGCGATTCCGACTCGCACTTGGCCGATTATTTATTATTTTATACTGCCTTACCTCCTCAAGCTTAAACCGCTGAACTGAATTCCATTTTTGGTATGGAAATAATTTGAGTGCCAAATAATTAAATTGGACAGTTTTTATCCCGGAAAATTACAATAAGTATACGAAATTGAGGGCAACGCCCTAGTAGTTTTCATAAAAAAAACATTTTCATAGCTCATGTTTTATATAATTTTTATAACATTTTAGTTAAAGCAAAATATTATACCACTTCCTACTTAATAATAACGACAATTTAAACGTTTTTATTAGTTTGTACATTGCACGTGACAGGCATACCGACACCACATGCTAGTATAGGTTATTACTGGGATTATTGTCGCTAATACGTTTTTTATTCGAGACATTTGTGATTCATGGCTTAAAATAATTTCTAGTACTATAGATACATTCGTAGTTGTCTTGATCGACACTCAGCCACTCAGCTATCACTTATAGAAGCGGCGCGCTATTAGTTAAAAATAATTGGTGTGGCTATCCCGTGTAAGAGACAGGAGAGGATCGTAGAAAACAACATAATTTACTACAATGAAATAAATGACGATCGTGGGAATCGCAGACACAATAGATTTTCAATTGTTATGCGACAGCCGGGTGCCGCTTGGAGATTGATGGAAGTTAAAATCCTTTTTGATGTTAAAATCTTTTGGATCAAATAATGGAATTGGATAAAAATAACAACTCTACAAGGCGCAGGTTCGGCCTCATATGGAATATTGTTCTCATCTCTGGGCAGGGGCGCCAAAATACCAACTGCTCCCTCTGGATCGTATCTAACGAAGGGCCGCTCGAATTGTTGACTGCCATAGTGTTTCAAACACTCTGCATCCTCTATCGGTTGTATTACGGGGAGTGCTCTGAGGAATTGTTCGGAATCATACCACCTGCAACTTTTCGCCATCGTCTCACGCGAAAAACATACCATCCTCATCACCTTGATGAGAGGCAGTCTTCCACCGTGCGTTTTTCGCGTAACTTTCTGCCGCGCACTGTAAAACTCTAAAACGAACTGTCACCAGCAGTATTTCCGGACATATACGACCTGCAAATCTTCAAGAAGAGAGCATATTCCCTCTTAAAAGGCCGGCAATGCACCTGCAGGCTGCAGCTCTTCTGATGTTGCAAGTGTCCATGGGCGACGATAGTTGCTTACCATCAGGTGACCCGTTTACTCGTTTACCCCCTTATTTAATAAATAAAAAATAACAACTGTAACAACAAACAATGAGATTTTAAGTAGGTTGTATGAGTTTTACCAAAAATGGCAGAAAAAAACGAAAGTAACAAAAACAAAGGAATGACGTGTTCTCTACCGTAGTACCTTGAAGGTGTCATAACAGCCATGAAACTGCCCTAAAAAATCACAAAGGAAACTTGATCTTATTGTTTCTGAATTCTTCTTAAAGCTTCACTTAAACAATGAAGCGAGGAATGCTGTTATAGATTTTTACATTACAAAACGTTATTTATGGATGCAAAAAAAACTGCGCTGCGAAAATTCTTCTACCGATGCGTTGGCCGATGGCTTAAAATAATTATGATGCAGTGCAGTCTTGTTTTTGATCTACACTTATAATTACTTGCTTAATCTTGAGTTATTTTACCAATTCCTTCACATTTCGTATTTGAAATTTGATCTGAGAACTCGTCGCTTTCGACGCTTTCCCAGGACTCGAAAGTATCTACATACCAAATTAATTAAGCAAAATTGGTTGAGCAGTAATAGGCGTGAAGAGGAAACAGACAGACAGGCACACTTTCCGATTTACAAAATTAATAGCGTGGACTTGCAGACACAGTCAAGAACCGATTATACGTAACAAGTCTCATTTGAAATTCTTGCTCAAATAATCCTCCAACAACCTACTCAACTGTTTAAACTATCAACTAATAGGGGCGTTGCATGTACAAAAGTGTGGGCAAATATTGCTAATTGTATAGCCGGGTGCAGGCAACTGGTTCCATTATACGACCTCCCGCGCGGCCGGGAACAATGAAAGTGAGGGCTGGAATGCCGGCGGGTTCCCAGGCCTGGAATGCGCCAACAAAGCCTCCCGACCAGGGCTGGCGACTCCCCTACATTCCCAGATGCATTCCCGGGAAGAATCGCCCCGTTTGCGACAACCCTAGGCTCTCCCCCCGCTGCTGTCGAGCAGGTTCCCCGGGAACGAGCACAGTGTAAATATTTACAGTAGCGTAACTCGTTGAAATCGGCTAGTGAAGCATTGATGTCCTTATATTATTCCCGTTCAGTTCTTTGAATTTGTTGAAGCTTTTTTGTAATTGCGATTTTGTGTTCTCTCCCGCAATTCTTGGGGGAAACTGGAATACTTCCTACTCCTATCTTTCTTCTGATAAATTTCGTTTAGCAACACAGTTTAGCATGTCTCTCGAGCACCCCCGAGTTCATAAAATCAAGGGGGTTTTTGTAATAGATTACCGTTGTTGATCCTGGTTTACAGAAACAGAAACAGAATTGTATGGTCTATGGTGGGCCAATGTTTATAAAAAAACAGTGAGACTAGTTTTACGTGTCAGATCGAAGCTATATTGATATTTCAAGCTATCTACAATCTCGCTTATGCATACATACGCCAGATTGGGGACCCTAGTATGAAGTTGCTTTACTGAATACAATATATACTGTGGTGCAGCCATTCAACGCAGGATTTTGCATGTTCACCGGCGAGTGTGAGGCAGGTACACGCGTTTTATAGCTCTCAAACTGTTTTTATGCTCGTTGTTTTAACATGACGTTACAAAATACAAAAACTTTGATATTTTTTCCACTTTAAACTGTTAAATTTTTAAAATTGGTTAGCTATTTCTTTAGTTTTTGTTGTTTTATAATAACCGATTAATTTGCAATAATGCTGCTAAGTAAACTTACAATAACTACATCTTTTAAGTAAACTTACAAATCAGTTTAAATTTTTTATTTTCTAATGGAGTTCTCAATAAAGGTATCTTTAAAATTGTTTCTATGTTTAGTTTGTAATTAACAGGCACTTGTTATAAATCTGTGTTTATGAACTCGAAATTAATTTTCACCTAGGTATTTCTCGATGGAGAGTAGCCGTTTCAATGCCTGTGTAATTTTCCAGGATTTTGTATGAAAAGGTAATGAATAATTACAAACACAAAATTATTATTACATGAGACTGCTTTGTTAAAAATATCTAAAATATATGAAAGACATCTAGAATATTCAGAATTTCAGACCCGTGAGCTTGGTGCCAGTTCCCTCTTTATATACTTAAACCTTTCACGGACTTCCGCGTATTAAACTAAAATTCGGCAAATCGGTTCAGCCGTTCTCAAGGTTTAGCGAGACTAACAAAATTTTAAATTAATTTTTATTTATAAAGAAGAAAAAGATTTAGGTATAACAAGGTAAGCAACAAATAATGAAAACCCGAGAGGCGAGAGGCTGCGTCAACCTTTCTCCGATAAGATACTTGACATCTTCATAACTCATTATTTATGTCGACGAAGAGGATTCGTTTTCAACCAGCTTTCAGAAACGGAGCATCTAATTTTTTTGCCTTTGTGCATAAGCTTGTACGATTCCCCGAGTTAATCTAAGTTGATAAAATATAAACAATCATTATTGTTGTTGAAAATAATATTTTAAAAATACTGTTAGTCCCGCTAAAACTCGAGAATAGCAGCAGCTAATTTTAGTCTTAAATTAATAATCATGGAGGTCTAGGGAAGGTTTATATGTATTATGAGGGAAGTGATTGAAAGTTCAATGGGTCATCAGTCTCATCTAGTTTCTTATGTAAATGTTAAGGACCTTACAAGGTGTGGGTCAGATGTCAAATCAAATCAAATGTCTTTATTGCCAGAATGTTATTGATACAAGGGTCTTATATTAACTACTTATAGTTAGAATAGAATAGAAATCGTTTATTTGCTAAAATAAGGTACAATATTAGGTATGAATAATTATGATGGTCAGGTAAACAGTTCTCTTATTTAGTTCTAACATTCTGCCATAACAATGGCGTGCAATTAAATTATTAAGTTTATATAAAAATTACATCATTATAATTTGTCAAACTAAGAAAACCTCATAATAATATCATTCACAAACGTTCTTATCCGTAAACGTTAACACCGATGATTCAATTGAACATTCAAATTGTACCGATTATTGTAATTAGCACAACACTTCATTGATGTGAGTTCACGGCCGGCCATCAAGACTGTACACTGTACAGAGTGTACAGTCCACAGACTGAACTTTATTAGACTAGATAACGAAAATTAGTTTTTCGCGAACAAACCGTACATTTTTCCATGTTAAAAAGTATCCTATGTGAGGACATAGGATATAGTCTATAAAGTATATCCCGGCAAAGGTCTCGGGACTCAAAGTATCTCCATATCAAACAGCAAAATCGATTCAGTGGTTTGGAGTTTGGACGTGAAGAGGTAACAGATATACACACTTTCAAATTTATAATATTAGTATTTAGATATAAGGATAACTATATAGAAGTTTAAGATTTCACAAAAACGAAAGGTGTTCAATTTTAAGGTAAGTACCAATCTTTTGTAGATGAATGATGAGGCGTATTGTCATTTGTAGATCACAATTAAGCGGTGACACGTTATTGGTAAATATTGTACACGCGCGTCGATATTCGATAGCTCCAATTTCGCCAACAATCTTTAAGTTTTGCGCGGCCTATAAGGTCAACATATTGTGTCTTTATCTGTACAATCAACAATGACACGATGATGTATAACTGTATAGGTCGTTCTCGTTACGCCTATGACCTTTACTTAGCATTTAAATCCTTATTTAGACGACCTGGCTTTTCAAAACTAGGGCTTGGTCTTTAGGTGTAAGGACTGATAAGAACATATGGCCATTCTTGTCAATAAGAAGTGTTTTTCTACCCAACTAAGGCTATAGTTTAACTTCAGCCATACTAGACATAATAATATTATGTATTTCTTTGATTTAATGAACAGTTTGTTAGATGTATGGATTGTATGTCAAAATCTTCATTAAATTAAAGATAAGTATTAAGTAACTATTCAATCTGTCTCAGTGCGGCCGATCCGTATTTAGGTACTTAATAGATTTATAACTTATTTATTAACTTATTTATTCAAATGTTAGTAAGTTATATTATTATAACTTCGTATTAGGGTCAATTCAGACCGCGTCGACGCAATTGAAATCTGTCAATTCATTACAAATTTAGAAATGCATTCTATGCGTCGCATTGCGGTCTGAATTGACCCTTAGTCGGTATTCACACGCATATATTCGCGATGACGATGCACTGCTCTGCTCCGATGGTGCATGTAATACGATTTCACATGGACAAGGACATTGAAGGCATGACAGACTATTTACGAAATAAAAACTAAGTATAAAGGCCGTCACAGACTTAGCTATAATATATATTAATATGTTTATAGCTAGGCATATTACTATATATTTTCTAAACAATTTTCGCGTGACCACACACTCAGCTATAATATATATTTCTGGTCTCAGTGTGTTTAGTACGGTATATTAATATATATTATAGCTAAGTCTGTGACGGCCTTTAGTCTTTAATAAACCATGCTAGCTGATCCGACAACTGTTGTTTTGCTAAAATGAGTTATTTCGGGTTAAAATAAGTAATAGTTAAAAATACTAAAAATACGCTTTTTATATAAAGCGTCGGTTACAAACAAACATATTATATATAAATTGGAAAATGGAATAATTATATCAAATGTATAATTGTCATCGGTCCTCGATAAATCTACAAAGTTTGAACGAAATCTGGCCGTTTAAAGTGGGTCAAAATCGCGCCCAAAGAAGTCGGCTCAGGAAGTCGGTTACAAACAAACATACAGGTGAAGCTAATAAAAAGGGTATAAAAAATAGTTGGTGAGCTCTAACGCTCAGCAACTATTTTTCAAACCCGAACCCGTACACAAAATTTCATCAAAATTGGTCCATCACCAATCGGTCGGCTGTTTCGGAGGAGTTGGAGGAGGAGGAGGAGGAAAGAGTAAAATTTTTGATGCATAGTAAAAATTAATTTAAAAACACAAGGATCATAATATTATGTTAAGTTGATATTGGTCAGCTCACATCTATAAAATATGTTCATAACTTCATACTGATATTCAATTAGATTTAAACTATGTTCGGCTTACGAAGTAATAATATGTGGTTTGGCCCATACATTTCTGTGGGCCCAACATTGCTGTACTTATCTTCTAAAGATGTCACAGCCCACAGGTAAACTACCTAATACACAGGTACACCTTGTACCAGGGTTCGGGAACTAAACTTTTAACACAACAATAAAAAGCTTTAACACTGACGTCACACAATTAGCGCTGGTCAATTTACCGACGACTCATCTTCGTTTCAAAGTGCCAAGCGCCGACACATTAGGCCTTAGGGCACAGATATATATCAAGATTCATATTTCTGTGCCTTAGGGTGTTGTTACTAGCAATTCGGCACCGCTAAACTCCTCTCCGCTCCGCTCCGCGTCAGTGGAAACGCGACCTAATACCTAAACGAAGATTTGGACATAAGCTCCATACTCTGTCTGTCAAACTCTTTATTAAATTTAAGTTAAATCATCATTAAATGTCTCTGAGTGCGGCTGTTTATTCCTCTAATAAAGATATTTACGCAGTTATAATTAATATAAAGTGGTCTGCTTGCCTCTCTTGGCACATATGAACAGTCACATAACAGACAAATACAGCGAACCTTTTATATTTATACGCTGCATAAATATTTTAAATTAAAAAGTACTTATACTTTAAAAAATATTCCTCTTTTTATGTGTGCCAAAATCCAAGAAAATCTTTTGTTTCAGAGCTTATTCATGAAACAAAATCGTTATTAAATTGAAATACATGTGTAATAAACAAAAAAAAATAAAAAAAAAAAAATTCATTTAAATATTACATAGGTACATTAATTATTAAAACATTGCTCTGCATTTTCTTAATCTCGGGACTCTATAACTTGCAAGCTTCCTTGTCAGCACGACAAACGCAACAAAACGTTGAGTGTAATAATTGCCGTTGACTCTAGATTTTTTTAACTTTTTTTTAAGTTGACGTAAAATAGTACTTCCTATATCAATTAAAATAGATATATCAATTAAATCCTATATCAATTAAAATCGTTAAAGATTAATATTACTTTAAAATGTAAGATAATAAATGTCTGATTTTTAACTAAGCTTTAAGTTGAGATAAGACGTGAGTAATCGTTAAACACGTTTGCAAAAAATCTGAGCAAAAACCGCACATAGAGTCAATACACTTTAATTACTGCCATCGTGGCTATTAAGTTTGGAGACTGTCGAAAAATATTACTTATGAAGACGTAATTTTTAAGTGACTGCCAAAAATTACATTTAATAGGAATTAGGAAATACTTTCTGGGTAGATATTAAAGATTAAGGGCCTGTTTCACCACTTCCTGATAAGTGCCGAATAGGCTATTCACCACTAACTTGACAGGTCAAGTATGGAGAATCAGGAATCTGTCAAAAAAGTTGTAAATAGCGTGTTCGGCACTTTATCAAAAAGTGGTGAAACATGCCCTGAATGTAATAAAAATGGTTAGTAAACAGAACATGTAGGTACTAATAATATACCTACAGTTTATTAAAAAAAAACTCAGTGCACGCTGCAGTCTGCACAGTGCACAATACAGCATGACTGGTGAGTCAATACCGATATTTAAGGAGAGTATTCAGTACTCGATTCTCATTATAAATATGTAATAAAATTAGGTTCTTAATTTTTTTTTAATTTCCCAAAAATTTATGAATCATGGATACTAAGTAAATTACGCGGCTAGGCAAGTAGGCATACTATGCGGCCGGTGCAGAGGCGTGCGTTACCAAAGAAACACCACACAACTACCCCTCCCGCTCGCGGTGTCCATGCGTTGGGTAAGTAATTATTTAACTTTAAGTTACATTTACTCAGTGATCAATCGATATTATTTTTTTATATTATTTTTTTCCAACTAATATAATAGCCAAATATCACGTCCTCAAGTATTGAACATGTCTCACCAGTCACGCAGTATAGTAAAATGTAGAGTCATTAGTTTTGCTCGCACAGTGGTCAATTTTTAATAACCAGATTACGGTCATAATCGCTATAATATAATACAAGAATGATTATTTAATTATGAGAATTATTTTCAATGTTGAATATTTTGTTATTTTATGGGAGTTTTAACAATTAACCTTGCCAACTCTACCTACCTCAGCTCTAGCTAATCTAATCCAAAATAAATAAAAAGGCTCGGTATTTTTACGAGATATTTTGACGTAATAGACCTACCATAAACTGCCTAATAATTTAATATGGAATGCCTTTTTTGTGTCTAAATATCTAATGCAATATGCACCTGCCAAGTTAGTCGTTGCACTGCACAGGTGTTACTGTAGACAGCCGTATTAAATGTTTTGTTCTGAAGTGTCTGAATATTAATTTACACAAACGGTTTCATAAAACAAAGCTTAATCCGTTTACAAAACACTATTATAATTATTAATAATAATTATACGTGCCGTATATTATTGGTAAATAATTATTATGCACCGTAAATTAGTTTTCGTTTGTGTATATTTTTAAACCTACACTTTTATAAAATATGAGCTGCAGTTTATTTACACTGAAGTACGCAACTATATCACCATAAAATAACATGTAAATAAACACAGAACTCCACTTTAAAGTGCAACGTTTTTCACGTACTATGTTTACGATTCGCACCTGGTTCGTTACTATCATCAGCTGATATGTTGTGTCTGGTGAAGAAGTCCTCGGCGAGGGTGCACGAGGTGGCGGCGGAGGAGGCCAGCCTGAGGCAGGCCAGCATGAGCACCACCACAGAACACTTCATGGTCACTGTATCACACACTCGCGTACTATTCCCGGGAGCGGCGCGCGTGCACCCACATCGGTGAGCGCTCATGGACTGGCCACATTATGCGACCAGCGACCGGCGAACATCGCTCGGCAAATTAGGTACAGAAATAATATAGTCTGGCTGTGCTAAATAGTAGCTGCGAATTCCTTTCGACTAAATATTACTCGCACGAGCTAAATAGTTCCGAACATACAAAATGCACGTTCAAAATACATCAAACTACACGTTCAAAGTGTTGATGTTCAGGGAAGGCTTTCATCAAAATATTTAGGGTATATCGATAACAAAATTTAATTGAATAGGTATTTTAATTCAATTTGTGTCTTTTTTGTGCGAAAGTAATCGCTAATCATCAAAGTGTAGCCATAATGATGATTATTTAATTTTCTTCTTCTTAGATTAGTATTTTTCTCCTTCTTTTTACAGAAACCTTATCATATAGCTTCTGTGTCTTTATAAAACCTTTTAGCCCTGCGCAGCCTATAAGCAATTTTTGATTCGCAATTCGTGTCATTTGATTCTATTTGCGTCGTGCATGGTACGCGCTAACTCTAGCAAGTGTAGAGTATGCGGTAGCGGTGCGCGCGCATCATATCGAACCGCCCCAACGCCAGACTTCACTCAACTTCCGTGGAACTCTACCGCGAAGCTGACTGACTCAGCTTCGACTGACTGACGTGCTGACTGACGACACTCTTGACGCAAGAGGGTTAAGTCAGTCGAAGTACGAGACCTAAAATAACATTGCCAACAAACTTTGTACAATGAATACATAAATTCCATGTTTGCAAATGTAACAGTGCCGTCATGCGAAAATTAATCCAGCATTATCGTACATCAGAAATCGTAATTGTGAGATAAATTTTCATCACCGTAAATCGTAATTAAATATGTATTTTCGTTTCTGCTCAATTTATACCGACTTTACAGCAAAAAGTCGTAATTCTCTATATTTAGATTGCGGCTGCTCACTTTCAATAAATTGAAACATAAAACTGAGTTGTAAAAATAAATTTATCACGAAACGACGTTAAACGTTGCAATCTTTCTAATTAAAACCGAAATTTTGGCGCAGAGCCTAATATGGCGGAGAAATCATTACGCGATCGGCCTGCATTTCCGTCCGCGACATATACGGAGCTCGCAAAAACTCATTGATACAGTGTTGTCAGCTCGCGCCGAATATTTTAACGAACCTGTCAATTCGCACTCAAAAGCGAATATTTTAACCTGAATTTTGTCGTTCAAAGTGCGGCGTAAAATATTTAGGAGCAGCGTTAATGGTCGCTGGGATGATGAAACGGCGTTCAAACGGCATATTTTTAATTTATCACCGATAGATAATCCAGGTAGAGCCCATTGAGTCCGCCGCTCGCCGCCCGCCGCGTCGCTATTGTTACTCACAGAATGCCGGGTAGGAACGACGCAAGGTACAAGCTGACGCGACACCGATGTTTGACTAAACTCTAAAGGCTTGTTATGAAAAAGATAAGAAGCTGTTCTCATCTGACTCGGACGATGCTAAAAGCTAAAACATGATTGGTTTACTATTTTTTTGTACTAACTTCTTAGAAAATCTTTTCCACAGAACATTCAGTAACATTGCAACTTAGGAGACGAAAAACTCAATTAAAGTCATATATTCATATTCATATTCATATTCATATTTCTTTATTTGCTTCAAAAGTGGTACATTTTGGTGTTACAGTAATTATGATAGTCTTCACACTTTTCATTAGTAATATAGCATGCAAATTTTTGGGCACTTATTCTAAATACATTAATTTCCATTCCATTTCATACTATAAATAATTCAATAAAGTACAAAAAAAATCAACATTAAAAATAATAGACCCTAGAATAAGTAATAAAGGAAGTAGGAACTGTAAAAGGCAATAATATAAGAAGACTCTAAAATAAGGGTTGGCCGTAGGGTTATGAACGTAATAAATTTTAAATGTAAACAACACGGTACCTATGGTAGCTTCCTAGAAATCTAAAACAACTTGTATACAAACACTTTCAAGCGTGACGAATTTTTTACGAATTGCAATTTGCACTCCTCCGCTGCCGCGCTGCGCTCGCCGCTAGCCGCTTGTGCCTCGGTCCAGCGGCTATATTTATGTGGTCCAAACAACAATTCCCCGGCTGAATGCAAGTGGTAATAAAAGGGACATCTCATTTTATTATTGACAAATATTTCGCGCGAAGCTAACGGAAGGCGCCAGTTTATTACGTACAATAAGGCTTTGGCGGTGTCTAGATACATTGTGCTGCCGTTTTGAGGAATTTTCTAGTTTCCTGTAGAAAAAAATATAATTTATGAATTTTCAGCTGCGAAATTCCAAGTCCATTGATATGCCATTTTGTGGGGATATACAGACGATGAATTGCATCATTGTAACTTTTTAATGCGCTTTTTGTATGGTAATCGGTGACTTTATATTTTATTTCTATAAAAAAGTTTATGTATATTTTTAGATGTTAGATTTTAGATTTCTAGTAAATATTATTATATTATTATGTTACATTCATGTGTAAACGTTTGTGTTAATTATACTTATTAAATATTAAAAAAGTTGTTCTGTTTGTAGATCGAATCGTCTATGGAATGATCTGACTGTAAAATTTTTCATTTCCAGTAGAAACAAAACGTAATCTAGCTTAAAATTTAAAAACTTAGAATATTTCATGATGAACATACACCATTCTTCAAAATATTAGGCAAAAATTGTCCCAATCCCAATCAACCCCAAAGTGGGACGATTTATATGACTCTTATAATTCTGCCTCGACTGGCCATGTTTATGTGTACACGTAAAACCGACAATGTAAAAAAGAATATAACTGATTTATTTAGGTAATTTATACTTTTGTCAATGTTTAAGATCAAATTATATCACATCAAATACGCACCATTAATATCTTAATGAAATCACAAACAAGTAATCCTTTCACAATATAATAATCAAAGTTTTATCATCTGCGTCGTCCCGTATCTCGGTAATTATTGTATTAAAAAGCCCCCGTATTATAGAAAATGGCTTTTCATATTTTAATTCCACATCATTCAATACAAACTTCGGCCTTAAAGCATAGGAAATAAGGTTCGAAATCCAGATCCCCGTACCTTTAATTAACTAGTCTTATAATCTCGTAATTAATTTATGATACACATTCATCATAAGTTGCGTACGCTTTCGTGATTTTCTCATTGATGTCAAACACAGGCCTCAAACTTCTTAGAAGATTTTCTAAATAATAATAATATTCCTTACTTATATTTTATCTTCTCTCTTTCCACGTATAAAAATACTTTGTATTATAACAATATTTTGCTCACAAGTTCATTGCGCCTGATAACCGCGCTGGAAGCGTTAATTTTTCCCAAATAAATGCTATTTTTTTTTTTTTATTTATTTTATTTATTTATTATATGTATAGATTATACATTCTTACAACTATAATTACAGACTGATATCCAATTCGATAGCGTAGTAAATAGCTTATAATTTAAATTACTTTTTTTTTTTTTTTTATTATTATTATTTTTTTTTTAATATATAAATATATATAAAGCAACTCAAAAGTACCATACAAGTTTTCATTACGTAGGTTTAGTGGCTTATCGAAGAGGTAACAGACAGAAATACAGATACACTTTTCCATTTATATGTATGTGTGTATTTTAGGTCCTTAGAACATTGAAGCAAAAATATTTTAAGATAATTTTCGGATATGACGCTATGTTGCATCGCGAAGGAGGCGCGAGCGGGCCGCGCGCGTTCAACTCTTTTGTGGGCGAATGCGCTTACGCAAGTACACAAATATTTTTATGTTACTTTTTGTTGAAATGCAAAAAGTAACATAAAAATATTTGTGTAGCCTTAGTTAACAAACAACATAAACCTGTTAAAGAAATAGGTACCGAATATTAGGTACCTTATTATCAATTAAAATGTATTTAATATAAATTCGACAGAAAAATTATGGTTGTCATAAATTCATAATTTACATTCGCACATATTATTACATCTAGGTACCTACGTGCCAAGGCACAGGTTAGCAAACAGTTACTTTGTAAACCAAAGTACCAACTTATGAACTGAGATTAATGCTATACCAATTACCAGGTCCATAATCTAGGACCTAGGTAATAGGTTACCCTAGCAATTAAGCGATGCGGCCTGCTGCAGTAATTTTGTAAAGACAATCTATAACTACGAATAATTCTATGGTAACTTCTGTGTACGTCATTTCTGTGGTCGTTGTCCTGTTTTTTGTGTATCAGTCTGCGCAGGCGTCGACAAGACACGACACATCTCGGTTTTTGCACATTATTCACGGTCCGACTGGAGCTATTAGCTAAATCCACAATAGCCAGTCTGCCAGTAGGTATGATATCAATTGTAACTGGTACCACTTTTTGTGTTTTAGCACTAAAAGTTGTAGAGGCATTAGTTGCAAATCGATTAATCCATATTAATATTCAAATGCGAAAGACTGCCTACCCCTTACGCTTTTACAGCCGAATTGATTTCGATCAAAAGTATAAACATTGAGATGTATAAAGGTACTACTTTAAGTCTCGGCACAGAACATACAATAATGTTGTTAATGTAGGATTCTAGCGCATTAAACGAATTTCAGCGTCACCCACCTTGGTACTTAATTTTTTTATGAAATAAATTGGCAAACGAACAAACGAGTCACCTGATGGAAAGCAACTACCGTCGCCCATGGACACTCGCAACATCAGAAGAGCTGCAGGTGCGTTGCCGGCCTTTTAAGTGGGAATACGTTCTCTTCTTGAAGGTTTGCAGGTCGTATAGGTCCGGAAATACTGCTGGTGACAGTTCGTTCCAGAGTTAATACTTATATTACACTAAATGACGCTCGCAACTCCATTGCGGCAAAATTTGTATATCGCGAAAGAACTCTACATTTTTCCAGGATAAAAAGGATTCTGTACTTTCCCGGGATTCAAGGTATCTCTATACAAAATTTCAGCAAAATCGGTTCAGCAGTATGGGCGTGATGAGCTAACAGACGCACAGACAGACAAATTGATAAAGACTGTTGAGAAAAAAACAGCCTTCATCTCAAAGACGAGCAAAGACTATTGTTAGCCAGTTAACAGAAATAACAGCATTGTGAACGATTTCCTAATCATTAATATCGGCGAACAAAGGAAATGCTTTGGAAATGCGCGGAAAATCTCCCCGAAATTGCGGGAAATACGTGTCTTTGTACACGCACCTTTATTTTCCCGCAAATTCACGCTACAGCTGCGTACATTCACGCGGTAATCTGAACAGTTATGAATTATAGACATCGGTAGCTCAAAACCTTTGGTTGCCCAAAAATTGTAGGTAGGACTTACGGTAGAAGCTGCAGGAGTTTGTTTTAATTAAACTATAAGTTGACTGCATTGGCGGTTGCATAAAATACAGAGGATTTGAAGCACAGCACTAACTTTTCTCTTCTTTGGAACTGGATGTGAATTGTGAAGGCGCGAAATTTAACCGCTCAATTTCAATATACTAACCTACAGGCTACATATTAATATACCCTAAAATAAAAATATTTGCGACTGTACTTGGGACTATAAAAGGACTAAAGAAAACGTTTTTCACATCTTAAGAATACACTGATTATTAAGAATAGAGACAGTCAACAACTTCAATTATCCATTTATATAAATAACAATTAAAGGACCTACGAAAGGACTATCAAAACAGAAAAAAACCTAATGAAAAATACCCGCTAAGAGTTGTCACATTTATAAAGAGTCTTCGAAGCGTGAGGCACTTCTTTGAAATTAATTAAAAGTACATCTTAATAAGCTTTAATAAAAAGTATTACGCAAACAGTTCTTGTGATATACCTACTTTAATAAAAAATATTAAATGTATGAAATATGAATGGAACAGTTGTCGCAGACGTGCAAAAAATTAAACTAGGTATTAATTTTTGACAGGGATATGTTGGTATTTAAAAATGTACCGACATATAAATAACATGCAACTTAGTATTATTTAATAAGTAAATTTTTATATGCATGTGTTTGATCTGTATCAGATTGCTTTAGCTGCAATGCTGTATACAAGGTAGGAAATTAACAAAAAGAAAAGATTTAAAAACACATTATGTAAGTATACATTTAGTAATTTTTCTTTCAAGTAAAAAATCTTTTCAATATTCTCTCGTTTCAAATTGAAAGGCAACATATTATCATCTACAATAATAATTGAATACGATTTATCCAATACTCAACATTAATAAGGAGCTTGTAATATATCATCGACGCAAAAACACGTCGTAGATAAGGGATAAGCTCATTCATAACACTATCTCGGCTCGTCGAGCTGTCTATGTGGACAGCTTCCCACCCTGGACATGGCTCCGATTTATAATAGCTTTACATAAGATAACGAGAGGTGGGAACGGTTTTTTATGTCGCTTGTTGTTACTCATATAACATATTATATCACTGTCGCGGTCGGCTGGAACAAAGAGTAAAAACCTATTGATTTTATAGATATCATCGAATAGGCTTTAAATCCCTTGCACTGTTGTTTAGTGTCGGTTTGTCATATTAAAAGGTAGGAGGAGCACCTAAGGACCTTTTTAAGGACCTTCAAAAAACTTCATGTTATAGACATTATAGAGAGCCCCATGCATGTAACGTCTTAGTTTTACAATATTATGTATTATCATACCTACTTGGCGATAGTGATTTCATTCTCAGGAACCAGAATATATTTAAAAACATAAAAACTGCAAGTTCGACACCATGGTAACATTTCATAAAAAACTAATAAAGTCATTTAAATGCGCGCCCGGATAAATTGGAAAGAAAGAATTTCACGGAAGGTCAAAATATATCATCCTGGATCTAATTACGAGTCCCGATATTACGGGCAGATAATATCGGTAGGAGGGAGACGGGGCGAGGGTGGGAGAGGGATAGACGATACCTACCCCTGTCGGTGACTAACCCGATAGGAATGCGCAGCGCAAGCGCAGTCGAGGTGTCGCGAGGAACCTGCTCCTACCGAAAACCATCAAAAAGGACTCTTCCACTCTAAAACATAACCTAAATTCAAGGTGCGAGGGTTCAATTTACAACAATCGTTTAAGGATATCCTGCAACTCAGCAGTAGAAGCACTAAAATGCCTTGTACGTGCACAGCGTAAGGTTTAATTTTAAGAAAAGGTTACCGGTTCTTTGGGCTTCCTTACTGTAAACTCGAAATAAGCGCCGGCGACGGACAATCGCGGTAGAGATTTCAAAGCTGATGATGCTAACGAGAGCGAGGATTTGACTGCTGTTATCACGTCCGCGCCAGCAACTAATAAAATGTTACGTTAAAATATATCATAATCATAATTCTTTTTCTTTACCGGCATTATAATATGAAAAAACTAAAGCTTGCATTAAGTACCTACAATAATTTTATGTTCGTAGGCCTCACATTAATTACCAGGTGTTGTCAGGATCATAGGCCATAGGAGTCTTAATTAATAATTAGCAATGACGGACAAGATTAACATTTAAACATTCTACAAGGTGTAAGCAAACTAAGTGATAAAATTTTATGGTGTGTAATGAGTCCCTTGCGTTGAGGTTACTGTTAAAGAAGCAGCGCTGAAAGAGTTTTTTTTACCTTGGGAGTTGGGGGCGCTTGCTCATAAAAAATTTTTGCTCTTTCAGCGCTGCTATACTTTCACAGACCACTGCAGCAGTGTATACCTAGGGTGTAACAAAACTAAGCGATAATACCTTAGGTTGTGTGTGTGTTCCTTGTAGAGAGTTTGCTGTGAAAGTAGCAGCACAAGAGCAGATTTTTTTGTGATCTGTTTGGGCAAGCGCCCCAGCGTCACGACTCAGTTCTACCATACAAAAGTGAGAAAAAAGTTTTTTTACACCCTGTATAAGGGAGTAGGCCGTAGGGAGTAGGGACACATACACAGTACACACCCAAAAGCATTATCACTTTGTTTTGTTGTACACAAGCCCGAGTACAACTTATTTGGAGGTCCGCTTATAACTAACTGCAACTTAAAATTTGCGTTGGAGAGTACGAATTTTTCGTGTGGTACTCAAATATTTAAGCATCATTTAAATGTTTGAGAGACGTTCCAGTATTCGGGCGGCAGACACTCTATAGGTAAAGTATAGTAAGTATAATATGTAGCGTAAATTTTTAACAGTGTAAATTTTTATAAAATTAGGTAATAAGTTAATTTCTCTTTTTTTTAACTAAAAACGATAAAGAAATTGTGAAAAGTTCCTTCCTAACAAAGAGTTTAGTAACTATTTTACAAAACCTAAGATACAACGACCTACATAAAGGTGTAATGTTGTACAAGGTGTCAGAGAGTTGCAGGCAATTTCTCCGTCGCCGCGAGCGAGTGCGGCCTATCTCTACATAAAGGACTTCCGACCGACTGCATATCATACACCTTTGCTACCTAGCCGACTATGTTATTATAGTGCACCCAACACCGGTAGAATAGAATAGAAAATGCTTTATTTGTAAAACTTCAAACTAAAAACTATAGAGGTGTCAAGGGATACCCGGATGGAACAAAGTTAATAAAACGCCAAATGAGTTGACACACATGACACAGCCTGTGTCACGTGTGTCAACTCATTTCAACAATGATAGTTATCAACGCCCTCTGCCCTTACTATGCTGGTACTAAAAATATCTTGCGAGGCCCATGCAAGAGCGAGGCACCAGGCGATTGCCCTGTTCGCCACCCCCTAGTATAAATAATATAACTGTGCTACCATGGTAAAAATATACAGTATAACTGCTACAAGCTGCCAGGACATATTTTAAACAGTACCTAAATAAAAGTATCGCCACAGAATACATAATAGTACCTTGTATCGCTCAATTACGGATAATATGGGCAAGTGCGTGTAAGGTAAAAAATACGTGTCATCTCATATTTTGTGTTCGCCTCAGTGATCGATGCTGTCCTTGAAATGAAAAATGAGCCACATTTTCTCATACATCACTTAACGATCTTGAAAACAGGTATGTGCGGGAAAAAAGTTTTCCTAGAAAGTAGAAACATTAATCATTGCCCGAACTTGAGCGTGGAAATATGGCCGCGGTTGAGGAATTCATTTATTCAGAACACTGGGCTGGCTGAAGAAAAGTTGCGAGTGATACCTTATTAATTATTATTAACATCGAGCAGAGTAAGAGAGAGCGCACATCTGAGACACGACTGAAGTTAGACAATCTTGTTTCACATAGACAAGTCAGTCTAACTACAGTCTAAAGACAGTTGTGTCTATCATGTGGCGCACACCTAAGTCAAGACTGTCTTGACTACGATGACGCAATGCATACAATTGTATATTCATTCAGTAGCACAATGGAGTTCACCGAAGCTGCTGTGATAAGCATCCTAGTAATGCGTGCAAAACGGCGCAGACAACGGAAATATTGGGTACACCCCATATACAGTGAAAGATTGTTAAAAGGAAAGTTCTATTTATTGTTTGATCGACTAAGGCTTTATCCCCGAAAGTTTTTCAAGTACTTTCGAATGAATGTGTCTACCTTTGATAATTTGTTGAAATTGTTGCAACCTTATATTACTTAAGTATCAAGACACTCATTTTCGCAAAGCTATACCGGCTTCTGAACGACTAGCATTGACGTGAAATCTTTTTTTAAGTTTGTTAAAAAGCACAAAAAATGTTGTATTACGTAATACTTACTAAAAAATATATTTTGCGTCTATTGCGAGCAGTTCTGAAAGATTTTATAGATATAGATAGAAAAGTTCTCATCTGGATAAAAATAACTTCAAAAATAAACGGGAAAGACTCGACGGGAAAGATAGTATAGTATAGTACTTGGATCGCTGGTCGAGTTCCTCTTTTTGGTCGTATTATTATTTATGTTTTGACACATGTGATTAAAATTGTCAGAATCTAATTTTGAAATCTATAAGTATTTAAAAATAAATTATGTCAGCCAGCGCGAGGCACATTCCATTCATAATCTTAGTGAAACCCGACGAATTTGATACAATATTATATTGAAACCTGTCCCGTCCGTCTCTTTGCTTTGCAGTTGAACTACTGGTAGTTATGTCTATTGTGGTTAGTCAGTTTTGTCGTAGATGTGCGCACTTGCATACATTTTAAAGGGAAGCCGACAGTCGTTAGTCAGACTTGTCGCGACTCGCATTAGTCAACTTTGTCTATTAGACGTCTTGTCTCAGATGTGCGCATCTAGTGCATTTTGCTATGCGATAGTCTGTCTAACTACAGTCGTGTCTCAGGTGTGCGGTCGCACTAAGTCAGAATAATTTAGACACAGTTCTGAAGCTCGTTCTATTCCTGCAAAATATTCTAGCAAAGAGTAACTATAAAACGTTTTTAGAACTGCGCAATGCAAGACAATTTTAATGTTATGTAGTTATATTTAACTAAAGTGTTAATTATTTTATTGGAACGAAGTTCCTTATCGCACGATGCGAAAGGAGGCTAGAACGAAGAGTTGTAACGACACTTTTTGCCACAGACATATCAAGAATCAAGATATATAACCACATAATATTATATACTATCCGTACTACTATATTATTATAAAAAAACAGACAGAAAGAATCGAAAAGCGAATTACATAAACATGTTTTCGTAGCACCTTCGACGTAGAGCTTCGTAGACACACCGTAGAAGCTATTTAAAGTTGTTTAAAAGACTTTTATTAAATTGTACACAAGTAGAAAACATACTTTTTAGTTTTTCATCCACAATGGCGTATTTAGCTCGCGCGGGCGTTAAGCGAAATAAATCACGCCGTAGCATGCAAATAGATTAAAAACGTTGCGAATAACGCCGGCGGCGCTAACAACCACCCAGTTTTTAAAACGTAGATGCAGTTTTGATTTTTTTAAGTTAGCTTATAACAAAATTATCAGATATACCTATTATAATAATATAATATACTGGATGTCCCGGCAAACGTTGTTTTGCCATTTAAAGTATTTCTACTTCATCAGTTGATACAACATCTTACCCCTTCTTTTGTCCCTTAGAGGGGTGGGGGGGAAAATTTTATACACCAGATGTTGAGTTGGAAGAAGACAAATATATCTGCGAAAACCGTATGCAAATCGGATCGGTAGTTTTCGTATTAAAGAAAAAAGTTTAATACCAAATCTGACCCCCTCTTTTGCCCCCTTAGAGGGGTGGGGGGCAATTTTTTTATCCACCAGATGTTAAGTTAGAAGAAGACCAATATACCTGCGAAAACCGCATTCAAATCGGTTCAGTAGTTTTCGTGTGATAGTGGAACAAACATACAGACAGGCAGACAGACAAAAAACTAACCACATTTTGGGCTTCTATAGCGATATAGTGACACCCCCGCTTATTATTTTTTGAATATCTTTAATGTACAGAATTCTCATTTCTACAGTTTTATTATATGTATAGATTATAAGTAATTATTACTAATTCATAATCTTATTTATTATTATCTAATTGTGTTCATTAAAACATGATATTACGTAGGTAAATATAAGGATAGTTTTGCATATCGTGCCCTAACCTACTAATCAGTCTCACGGCCGCATTCAGAAATATTAATTAAATGATCACCCAAATTACTCAATATTAATTTAATGATTTATACATAAACCTTTTCTGACAAGAACTTCATTAAAATAAAGTTAAGTATCATTAAATTTCACTAAGTGCGGCTGTTAGTAGGTTAGCTACTTACTCTACCTTCACAGCACCTATCTCTGGGGCAGATCTACCAGCTTCGTACATCGCAGTAGTCAGTTTCTTGTGTTAGGGGGCGTCCACAAATTACGTGAGGTGTTTAGGTGGGGGAGGGGGTCGAGTCAAATCTCATTTAATCTCACGTTGGGGAGAGGGGGGGTCTCGGCAAATCTCACGTAATTTTTTTTCTCAACAAAATAATACGATTTTGGTCCATTTCATCCAGATTGTACGTATGCTTAAGATTATCGTAAGCGTAATTGTCACGGAATATATAACACTAAGTGTGTTAGTGTTATATATTCCGTGGTAATTGTAATACGATTAAGATCATTAACAAATTCTTTCGAAAGAAAATCTACTGACTGTCAAACCAAACGTTTACGTAAGAAACCCACATTTAAAAAAATCTCACGTGAGATTTCGGGAGGGGGAGGGGTGGAACAAAATCTCACGAAATCTCACCAGGGGGGAGGGGGGGTCAAAAAAAAAACACCTCACGTAATTTGTGGACGCCCCCTTATGTGTAGCGGGCGCCGCGCTGATGGCAGCGTTTATGGCTTTTTTACTGCCGCAATTACTCACCGCTAGCGCTTCGACTAACACTGTTTAGAATTTAGATTGAACACTAACGGTCACAGGTAGACACAGTGCTATGCATGTAACTATTTGGTAGTCTGTACTCTGTAGCTAAAAGTTCCAATCATGTATTTGGCAATGTATTTGGAAGAAAAAAATACGTGTGGCACTCGGAGACTGCCGCGGTAAAACTATCGCATAGCATTTTTGTCAATAATTCCCATACGTCAAGTTGCACGCACACAAACACCGTGCCGAAGTCTGGCAACGCCTCTGTGCCGCGGCCGGTGTGCGGGGAGTTAAGTTCGTTCGTTACGGAATTTCTTGTAACAGCGTTTTTAAACTAATGTTATTAAAATCTTACCTGCAGATTCGGCTGCATCTGTCATGTCATCAGTTAGCTGTTAGATAAAATGTAGGTAGATTTCGACAGCTGGTTTTTACATAACGCGACCAAATCACGTAGATCACCCCCTGCCCATGAATTCACTTCTCATCAGAGACATGCTACTTAGTAGCATGTCTCTGCTTCTCATATCATGTCATAAAGGAATTATTATTCACTTAAGTTTTAGATTGCTTTAAAATGTAGACGATCAATTTTATTGTTCAATATCACGTATTGTGCAATATTATTGACCGTCTAGGGTTGATAATTGAAAGCGCCCGCCTTTCAATCTTGTTGAAAATAAATTGTTCAATAATATTGTTCAATGACATTGCACAATAAAATTGATCGCCTAGGGGCCCTCTTAATTTTTGATGCTAAGTTCCTACTCACATACAGTTTTGTTCAATCGAGCAATAACGTCGAGCAAAACCCGCGGGTTTACGTCCACACATTCAGCATTGCTCGATAGTTTTATTCTAAATCGATATTTAATATATTTCATTCCATCAATCCGGCTCGATCCGGTTCCATCAATCCTTCGAGCGGCTCGATGCGAGCCTTCCAGCTGTCAGTTTTGCGGTCCACACAGTAATTATTACTCGATTTGGAGACTATCGAGCAAAACCGTATGTATTTAGCATATTTAAAAAAAACCGGCCAAGTGCGTGTCGGGCCACGCGCAATGTAGGGTTCCGTAGCACCGCTAGTTTTTGAACATTTTTGTATGGTCAATGAATGTACATTTATATTACACTAAGCTAACAACATCATCTCAAAGGAATTTGAACGAAAAGTTCCTTTATACTTCGCCGAATACATTTTTTTTAGTTGATCGACTATTACTCAATAACTTATGAAGTCAACTTAGTCGTGATAGTTTTCCTTTTAAATTCAGCATATTTCCTACTCCCGTGAATTTTTTCACATTTCCAGAAGCAACCGTTTAGCTGGTAGGACACTGGACTCTAAGTAGGTAGCAAAGAGAATATATTCACTACGTGTAGGTAGGTAACTGGTAATTTATGAATCGGTTAATATTGTAATCGCCCTATAATTCCTATAAAAAGTTCACATTCCCTCACGGTTCGCGGGTCGTATTTAAAAGCCAAAGTGATATTATTTGGGGCACCCCAAAAAAGTAGGTTACGGGCTTTGGTCTTCTTATGTGTTTTAAATAAGTAATATTATTTTATGCACTTCGTAATGCAAGGTTCACTTACTGTATTTTTATTATATTCTTTTGTAGCTTCACATATATGTATTGTGTGAAGCTAAAAATAAATCCATTCTTATTCTTATTATTCTTATTGCTATTATAATTTCTTGCTTACTGGGATGCGGCAGGTATAATACATAATATTTTATTTTCAATATAACTTTATCCTGTGTTTATCATATTATAATAGAAAGTATAATATGATTATATCGATTGGGTCTAATACAAAGGTTGGATTTACACCCTCATTGATTTCTAAAACAAGATCTACAGTCAAGATTATTATTGTATAACTAAGTATAACGTTCGTAAAAAGAATGGATCTTTTCTAAGTAACTTCTATACCCGACATTAAAGTCAGTGTGTATACAGTCTAAGCGGCGCAGTAAAAGTCGGTTCAAGTTCAAGATATTGATTGTTACCTTGACTGTTCGTTCCTGGCCGTTGTGGGCCGCATAACGCTTCACCGAACATAGCAAAATATTATTATAATATATACGAAAAAGTGATGTGTCTGTCCGAGTCACCGTACCTTCTTAACTAGATCGTTTGATGTAATATTGTCATTTTAATGTAGAGCATTACTGATTACAAAGCTTTAGATAACCCGTAGATAATTTAAAGATAAACTTAAGGCGCAGTGATCGTTGCAACTACGTAAAATGGGTTTTTTATATACTGTTTTTTCCTAAGGAAATGTCATTATTTCAGTATGAAAAAAATACCGTTTTATAATTGAGAAAATTTACTACACGAATTGATATATCAGTACACAATTTGTAAAATTCGGCTCGATAGAAAAAAATCTCAAAGATGACTCTTTTATCGCTGTTTTTCATAAATTAAATCATTTTATGGCTAAATTACACACTTTCTAGAAAAAACAAAAAATGTAGTACATTTGTCATAACATAACCTAAACTATTTGATATATTTGATTTATGTAATACTAAAAACAAAAACACAGGAAAATTAATACTAAAAAAATGAACTCGAGTCCGCGACGCTCAGCCGATCAGTCGCGCTGCGGTGCTCTTTGAGGTTGGACCTGTGCCAAAGTTTGCGCTGCGCGATCGTTTCGAACATCTCGAAGTATTTTGTAAATATAGGTACTTTATTTGTGAAGTTGACTTATAAGTTTGTAATGATAACTTTGTGGTGTAGTGTTAGTAATAAGTATAATAAGTGTATAATGGGAAATAAAAGAAAAAAGAAACTGTCAAAGTTCGCGAGACGAGAATTACTATACAAAAAAATTTCTGAAAATATCAAACAGTAAGTAAGTACTAAATAATTTTCTTCTATTTTGCTACAAAAATAGGAATTTATTCTACAAAACTTACAAACCTATAGGTACTCAAAGAGCGAACTAAAAGTCAGTATATTATAATACAAAGTTTTTTTTCGTTTCTTTTTTTTCAGGCAAAAATCTTCTGGTACTGGAAATTTATTGAAAGAAGTAAATACAGCGTCACCAGAATCGTACGTAAAACTTACATATTTTATTACTGTTGTAAACATAGACTTATATATTACTATATTGAATCCTTATAAAACACATAGATTTATAACGCGTGTCTCATTATTACGGTTATCGAAATTTATAAATAACCCCTATCCTTACTTCTCGTATTATGTTGGATCAAAGTATATATTATATAATAATAATTAGTAAATAATAATAAAGATTTCCTGCAAAAGATTCCCGGGATTTTCAGTACCGGAGTTTCCCGGCTCTTCACCCTAACAGCTAACCGAAACTTTGAGAAGTTCGAACCACGATTCCAAAGAATTACTTCTTATTTTCGTTTTTTTTTCAATCCCGGGATTTCGGCACGAAAATCCCGGAATTGACAAAAAGTCCGGGATTATATTCCGTAGTAAGAAGCAATTCTTTGGAATCGTGGTTTGAACTCCTTCTCAAATACGCTATTACATATCTTGCAAAACTTTATAGTGTTAAGTTTTTTTTTTCAATCCCGGGATTTCGGGACGAAAATCCCGGAATTGACAAAAAGTCCGGGATTATATTCCGTAGTAAGAAGCAATTCTTTGGAATCGTGGTTTGAACTCCTTCTCAAATACGCTATTACATATCTTGCAAAACTTTATAGTGTTAAGTTTTTTTTTTCAATCCCGGGATTTCGGGACGAAAATCCCGGAATTGACAAAAAGTCCGGGATTATATTCCGTAGTAAGAAGCAATTCTTTGGAATCGTGGTTTGAACTCCTTCTCAAATACGCTATTACATATCTTGCAAAACTTTATAGTGTTAAATCAGCAGTTATAATATGATTTTCTTTCAGATTCAGAGAAAACGAAAATTCTCCAGAAAATACGAACACTTTTATAGAACTACGTCCAGTTTTGGCAGATTTCGCAGAATTTGGCAGAAAGAAAAAATGGAAGAAAAGCTGATAAGTTTTTACAAAAAACATATGATACCCGAATTAGTGGATTCCCGAAATGCTCGCGGTATGCCTTTACGCGACTCTTAGCCATTTATATCAATTTTTTTAATTTTATGTTAAAAGATAGAAGTTTTTATGTTAAAAAGGATTATTTTATGTAACCAAATAAATGCTAAAACCTACTAGTATTTTATTTTATACAAAAAAACGGTCGGTTGTAGGCAGTCCAGGAGCGGTCGGCAGGATGACTAGAACCCTTTTTCACTTTCAAAATATCTGCATTGAAAAAATTTCGGGGATTTCCGTATACTTTAAAAGCTTTTTGAATATAATTATATTCAAAAAGCCTTTAATTATATTCAAAAAGCATTTTTTCAATGCAGATATGTTGAAAGCGAAAAAGGGTTCTAACATTTTTGTATAGAGCCTGGCATACTTACTACTACGGGAGGCCTAGAACAATTTTTTTTGTTACTAACAAGCTAATTTTTTGTGAGTAGCTTCATTTTGATGAGACTAACAACATTTTTATTTGCGAAAAATTTCGAAAGTGGTAGCTAACAGAGATAGATATATTTTCATACTTTGAATTGATGGTCCTAAAATATGGACTGTTTTATTTGTAGGACAATGTTACTCTTAAATTATATGATTATTAAACTATCAATACACAAAAAATCAGCTCGTTAGGGTTCCGTCTTAGGGTTCTGTAATCAACAAAATATCTTGGTTGACTACGGTACTCTAAAACGGAACCCTAACCAGCTGATTTTTGTATATTGGTAGGTTAATAGTTATATAATTTAAGAGTAACATTGTCCTACAAATAGAACAATCATATTTTAGGACCAAAAATTTGATCTAGGGCTCCCTGACTATCATTCTGTACTTGTTCAAAAATATGGATTTTTATGCTACTCCAGAGTCCAGTTATAGTGAACATTTTAAATTATTTTGTGTCAAAATATGACATTATGTCATAAAACAGGCACATAAAAATGAGAAAATTGTTTTTTTTGAACACATGGGACTATACGATACCCCCAACAAATTTTGTCACTAGATATTTTTTGTTTAAATTTACTCTATCGATTAGCATATTTTCCATCAGTGGTTTCAAAATATTTATGATACTAATCTTATTTTATATCTTAAGATATAACATCAGTAATTTCATAAAGCTTTAAAAATCCCGGGACTTCCGGGACTGTAATATTTTTCCAATCAGAATAGGGACGTCACCAGAATAAGGATGCGTGAAGACGCGGCGCGCGGGCGGCCCCGCGCGCCGCTGCTATCGCGCCCCTCACCTCACCCCCTCAAAAGCGGCGTGGTGCTGAACTCACAGCGCCTTAAATTTTTTCCGGATGAAAAGTATCCTTTGACATTTCCCGGGACTCAAGGTATCTCCATTCTCCATATTCAATTTCAGCTAAATTGGTTCAGCGGTTTGGGTTTGAAGAGGTAACAGACAGACACACACACTTTCGCTATTATAATATTATAGTAACGCGAACGGTATTAGTATGGATTGTTCTTCACACCATCTTTCAAACAAACACTAAATAACCGCGACTAAATCGATTCATTCGTTTAGGAGCTACATAGCCAAGGCCACATACAAAATTTACTTATGCATGGGGAGTGCTTTAATTTTTGTCATAATAAAACAAATTAACATCATAAAAACAAGGAAATGCGAAAACCGTTTTATTAAGGAAGTAATCTTAAATCTAAGGCGGAACTGTTTGTCACTTGTGATGCTGGCGGCTGGTGGTCTACATGAAGGTGATCTTGGTGCGCACCTGGTTCACCTGCCACACGTTCAGATTCTCGTACTCCTCGATACACGCGTCCACCTGGAGAAGTAATTGTAGCCTAAGTGCCATGACATATAAGACATAAGTTAAACGGTCAGTCTGTCATCAGTTCAATCCATCAATATTATGAGACGGACGCCAGACCGGAACGTACATTAATAAAAAAATGATCAGTCAATCGAACGGTTACACGATCATTCTCCCGTCGCGTCAGTCTTGATCAGACTGATGGACTGAACTGATGAGTGATGACAGACTGACCGTGTAACCTATGTCTTAGGGCTCCCGTTAACTTGAGCTACGACAGGTTTTAAAGTTTAAACAGACTATTACAATACAAATTTTGTTCAGTGTGTGAATCTTCAAATGTGGTTTACGACCACCTTCCTTCACGCAGATTCACAAATCGCGCCGAACATTTTTTGCAATTTGTTTTGTCTAATCATAGACCAGACATACTATTAACTATATGGTCTAATATAACAAAAGTGGCTGGAATCTTTTGTAATGTATCAGACGCACGCTTGTTCAACAAACACAAAAGTAAGTACTAGCTTAAAGCCGAGCTTTGAAACATAAAACATCTACATAATATAAATAATAATGACCATATTAGAGCACAAATCAATAGGTGTGATAGTTTTTCCGTAATGTGTACCACAAAATGTTCAGGTTGTGGGATATACTAGGGCTCGCTTCGCTCGCCCTGATAACTACAATATCTGTACTTCGGATTAGTAGGGTTGTTTACCTGATCGGGCTTGAAGCCCTTGTCAACGCAGCGCTCGATGACGTCTGCGACCTTGACGGTCTTGCTGGAGCCGGCCAGCTCGCGGACCACCGCGAATATGCGGTCCGTCGCGCTGATGCCCCTAAGAAATATAAAATCACACATTATACAATATTTTAAAATAGATCCAAAACTATAGGATATAAAAAAACCGAAAGTAGTTATGAGCTTGATGTTGATTGTTGATTAATACTGGCCGTCAATTGACGGCCAGCGTCAATTGAACAGGTTTAATAAAAATAACATGACGACACTTTGGTTGGGCTACGTCAGGAATTTATACCTCTGCACATTGTCGTCAACTGGCTGCAGCGACTGCTTGGACATCTCCACCAGCCGGATCGCCTCCGACACGTCCTCCTTCTCCACCACGTCAGACAACCTGAAAATTAATTAAAAACTATTTATTCAAACTAACAAAACAAATCAGTTAACAAAGATAACAAAAAAATAAACAGTTTGAATTGGCGGCCTTACTGCCATACTTAATAATTTCATAACAAATTTATGATTTGTCGCAGTTGAGCAAGATGTAATTTCACCTAACTAGGCAAAAAGTTATATTTCTTTAACACGTTCTAGACTTTAGTTCTTAAAAAGCTCGGATTTGAGCTCCTGAGATATCGCTAGATTCGTCTTATTCCTTAGACTAACCGCTAACGTCGAAATCTTACAATAGTGGTCATTGTAAATGTTTTGTGTACATAATTTTAATTTGCTCCTCTGGTACACATTTTTTGCAATCGAATAAAATAAAAAAGTAGACAACGTTCATCTAAGTTATCACAACTAATAAAACAGAAGAGTTCGCCCGTCGCCGATCAAACTTGTTCCTACTCAAATCATTAATTATTCTTTTTCGCACCAAAAGTCATGATAAGAAGATATTAAGTTATAGTTCTCACCTAAGTCTCGCGAGCGCCGTGGACAGTCGCAGTATGGCGAGCAGGTTCCGCGCCGACGTGAACGTTACGTCGCGGGCGTTACGCGCCTCACGACGCAGCTCCACGTACGATGCTGAAATTTTACACATTAGTAATAATTGTTAATGAAGGTAAAACTTGCGATAGTAAATGACCATAATCATGTTTAATACTTTATAGTCTAAAAAAAGTAACACTTTACGCCCCATATATCACAGTCCTTTTGTTTTTTATGCAGGGGAAACGCTTTATGCAAGCCCCGGGTCAGGGATGTGCCTCAGTTAAGCTGAAGCACCCCGGAGGTATTTTTGATGACCTGACCTGATAGAAAGCAACTTCCGTCGCCCATGGACACTCGCAGCATCAGAAGAGCTGCAGGTGCGTTGCCGGCCTATTACGAGGTAATAAGGTATGGGAGGGTAGTGAAAGGAATAGGGGAGGGTAGGGAAGGAAATAAGGGAGGGTAGGGAAGGGAAAAGGGTAGGGGATCGGGCCTCCGGTAAACTCACTCACTCGGCGAAACACAGCGCAAGCGCTTTTACACGCCGGTTTTCTGTGAGCCCGTGGTATTTATCCGGTCGAGCCGGCCCATTCGCGCCGAAACATGGCTCTCCCACGGAAGGGTATATAGAACTGGCCGGTGAAAAGCGCCAAACCGACCCACTAAAACCACCTGTGATTTGCCGTTCTGATGACGCACGATTACAATGATATAAATTGTATTAGCGTAAACGCAGGTCGTACACACTGTAGACAGTACACAGTACACTCACACACGATGTAGTCGGCGAGCGCGCGCGGCACGACGGGCTCCTTGCGCCGCGCGAGAGCCACGTAGCGCCGCACGAGCCGCATGGACAGCGCGCGCCCGCCCCCCCTCGCCGCCGGCTGCGCGCAGTGCTGGTGCACGTACGCTATGTGCTTCGCTAGTTCGAGATCCTTCTCCCTGGAAATTGACAAGTTTATTTAGGTTATAGGGTATTTATGTTTCAGCACACATATCAACTCGAAAAGGGATCGTTACTGTATCGTCTTATCGTCAACCAGATGTCAACTCGGCTACCGGTAGGCGACACCGCACTTACGGATCACTAACTTCTGACCAACATTTGAATCCAAACGTCATTGTGACAGGGGCAAGGGTGAAACGACGAGCTATAAGCGCGGGAAGTGGGAACGTCGAGCCAAAGGCCGAAGAGGCCTAAATCGGGCTGATTCAAGCTTGTTCCGACTACGTTCAATTCCGATTAGTGCACGTTGCAGTTGCAGGGAATTTCACATTATAGTTACTTACATCATAATAATTATATCAGGATAAAATAACAGTACCTGTTGGGTCTGTCTTGTATGAGCCACAGCAGGTCGAATCGCGACAGCAACGCGGCAGGCAGCTGTATGTTCTGCTCGATGGTGCGGCGCGGGTTGTATCGGCCGTACGCCGGGTTCGCCGCCGCCAGGATCGACACGCGCGCGTTCAGGCACGTCATTATACCCGCCTGTGTTAATGTCACTAATTAAATAAAAACAGTACAAGATAGTAGGTAGTTATTTTATAGATATATAAATTCGCGCCTGCAAGCGTATGCGTACGCGTTTACGAGCGTATGTGAATGCGATTGCGTTAACGGACATTTACGTACGCGAATACTTGCGCACATTATATAATATGCGATAACGTATTTTTTATTGCAATCATCAGATTCACAAATCCAGCCAAACAATTTTATATAACTTTTTGTATTTATAATTACATCAAAAATAATAATTGTTGGTGTACGTAAGCGACTACGTGCGTAAGCGTTTACGTACTTTTGCTTGCGTATGAGAACTCGTACATATGTATTGCGTGCACGCATCCGAATATACCATCGAGGAAATTGATTCCTACTTCCTAGGCAGTTGACAGACCAACGCCGTTTGGTCGGATCATCTCAGTTGTGATCTGGCTGGGTTTGAAGTAACGCGACATTTTACATTTGCTTGTCTATCAGAACTCGTACAGTGCTACCAAAGTGATAATGCGCATAGAAATTTTCGAAAATTTTCGCCAACGGTCGTATTTCCCGTGCGACGGTAGACGATATTGCATTTTTTAATTGCATTGTGCTTAAGATACATGTATTAGTCAAAGTTCGTCGTGATATTCCTGTAGCTTTTGTAACACGGTCATTATTCACGGTCACTCATGCGCATTATTAATTTGGGAGTACTGTACATAGGTATTGCGTGCACGCTTTCGTACGTACGGATTCGCAAAGTTGCTTAATTACCTTTGCGATGCTTATAGTCTGCTGCTCCATGACCTCGTGTATGGCGGTGCGGTCGGCCTCCGCCATCTTGTCGAACTCATCGATACAGCACACGCCGCGGTCCGCCAGCACCAGTGCCCCGCCCTCTAACATCATCTCACCGGTAAATGGGTCCTAGACAAATAATTGTATTATTAACAAAAACAAACAACTTAAAAGTATTAACAGTTGAATTGTCTACAAATTATTGGGGAAGATATTTGTCAAATTATCCCGCTAGGTGTCGCAATTACTATGATCTGCTTTGCTTATCCGTGCAACATTTTTTGCCGTGTGACGTAACACCATTGTGCGGCAATACGGTAGTCTGTGATAACTGATAAACTGTGTATAGATCATAGGATTTTATGATCCCAATGCGTTGTCTGGACTTGTCATGATGAGAATCCGACAGAATCTAATTTGGACAAGTTTCAATGTCTATGTTACTAGGATTATTATGGATTTTTACGGCGCGTGATATCACGAGCCGCGCCGCGCCGAGCCGATTTGTACCAGAGAGCACGAGCCAACAGGAGAGACTGCGCTGCCCGTTCTCACGGCGCGTAATATCACGAGCCGCTCGAGCCGCGCCTTTGAAAGACTTTAATCGGATCGGACGCGTCTGCTCGAGCCATCCCGCGCCACCTCGAGCCACCCCCTTCACACTGCGAGTGGCTCGAGTTGGCGCGGCGCGGCTCGTGATATTACGCGCCGTGAGAAGCTAGCATTATATTGAGAATGTTTTTTTTTCTAGTGGATATATAGTTAAGCAACCAAGACCCAGCCAGGACCGACCTTGAGCACGGCGGCGGTAAGACCAACGCCGGAGGAGCCGCGGCCCGTGGTGTACTGGCTGCGGGGCGCGAGCCGCGTGATGTAGTTGAGCAGCTGGGACTTCGCCACACCGGGGTCACCCATCAGACATATGTTGATGTTGCCACGGATCTTCATGCCGTTGGGACGTCTGGAAGAAAGATATTGGTGTCACACACAGAATAATAATTAAAGACGTTTGTGGAAGAAAACAATAACTAACAGTAGAAAATTTGCCGTTTTTTTTGCATATACGTAAATGGAGGTCTTAGTGCCAAAAAAATTAATTGAAATAAAAAATGTGCATTTTATGTCTAGCTAGATATATTAGCCAGATAGTGAAGTAGATCAGTTGCAAAGTTTGTACAAATTTTAAGGGAAAAAATTAGTAAAGGTGTAAATAATAAAAAAATAGTAAAAAATATGATAATATAATCAAATAGTTTTGGTTATTGTTGTATTATGTCATGTGCATCTAAAATTTGGTAGACAATAATATCATAAAACAGGCAGGGGTCTGGGGTTCCTAAAATTATTTTGTGTACTGCCCACTTTGAGAACAAATTATACTTTAGCATCCCCCATTGTTTCAATTTGAAATGCATCCAGCGGTGCAAAAATGAAATCAAATTACAAATCACACCCTAAGCCTCTACACAACACCCCCAATTTTTTTCTGGGTCCCAGACTGCCCCCTTTAGACCTTCAGCGCCCACAAGGGGGTGTTATTGCCCACTTTGGGAAAGGTTGTAATTAAGGTATCAATTGGGCCAAGTGTCAGATACATCATACAATGCCTAAAATTGGCCTCAAATTAGTAGCTAAATTAGGTACTATTATGTAAACTTACTTATCGACTCCACCAACAAGTAGCAACAGCAGGGCTTTCTTAACATCTTCATGTCCATATATCTCCGGGGCCAGACTCTGCGCCATCCTAGAGTACAGGTCCTCATCAGCCAGCTCTGATAGTTCCTCCTCCGTGAGAGCTTCAGACATCTCATTCTCATCACTTTGATTGATGCAAGTTACGTTCTAAAAAATTAAAATTTTAGATTACAAACAGATTAAACTCTATTGTTAATGTTATGTCTAAAGCAAATATTATGTAGTGGATTTCCACGGGGTTTGTTTTATGTTTACAAGTCCAGTCATTGCCTATTTGGTAGTAAGGCCTAAATACAGTTTTTCGTAAATAGGATGTTGGTTGGGTTAGACGTGGGTTAGACACAGACCTATGTAGTAGAGCAGAGCCTTTTGCCAATGTAATAAGTTGGGTTAGCAGTCATCCCAACCTAAGAGAAATCTCTTGTTATGAACAGTTGGATTAACTAATAATCATCTAACACAGGGGTTCCCAAACTTATTTTGTCTACTGCCCACTTTGAGAACAAATTATGCTTTAGTGCCCCCTTTGTTTCAATTTCAAATGCATCCAGATGAAATAAATCACATCGCAAGCCTCTATACAACGCCCCCATTTTTTTCTGGGTCCCTTTAGACCTTCAGTGTCCACAAAGGGGCGTTATCGCCCACTTTGGGAATGGCTGATCTGACAGTAAAATATATTGAATGAACTTACATGAGCCTCAAGGTATGTATCAGACAGGAGTCCCTGTACGATCTGCTTGAAACCAGCATTGAGGAGCGGCAGGAATATGCCGGTGATGGCGACGTGGTCTCCAGGCTGCGCGCGCCGCGTGGTCTCCCCTCGACAGTATACTGATAACTGGCGAGGAATGTGACCCACTGGCACTTGGTCTGACTGTAAAAGGAATATTCATGTTCAAAGATGTCTTTAATTATATTGGACTAGACTAGATGACGCCCGCAACTCCATTGCGCCAAAATTCGTTAATCGCGCGAGAACCGTACATTTTCCGCCTTTCTCGGGACTCAAAGTATGTCCATGCCAAATTTCAGAAAAATCGGTTCAGTGGTTTGAGCGTGAAGAGGTAACATACAGACGGACACACTTTCGCATTTATAAAATCAGTATGTATATATAGTAAGTATGGATAATAGAGTGCCTTCAAGACATACAACATTTAAAGGCATGGTATTAGGTATAGATCTTTTGTTTTCATCCAAACCATCAGGAATGTTGCTGTTGTCATGTTCAGAATAATTTTTTTAAGCCTTGTTAGGTTTATGTATAGAAATTAATGTATTCCCATCTGAAGACATAATAATATGAATGATTAAGGAAGGAGGAAATTCCTCCCACCTTCATCGTTCATAACTAACATAGCAATTTTATTTGCTTCCCAAGTGTTGCCAGTGAAGGATAATTTTCAAGTTACATACATGCTCCTGTATTTTGAGTTCTTGGAATTTCTGGAATCTAGATCCTCTGGTTTGCAGATACAACTGTCCTGCTGTCTTATTGATCCTACATTCATTGGCAGTGCAGGCGGGAGGAGGTGTGAACTGTAGAGATTTGACGGGCTGGTAGGTCTCAGCTCCGCAGGCACTGCACGAGTATGTGGCTACAACTAGTAGGGGTTTTACATCTGTGCACCGGGTGACAATACCTGAAATAAATATATTTTTGTGGATGAAGCCTTAGGACTATTTCTTTTAAGCCATACCAATAGGCATGGTCACCATAGAAAGATTTATTGTTACAGTAAAGGAGACAAAGTGATGGATTAACAAAAGAAATCTGTCCGTTTGTCCGCAAGACCTGTCAGCGTTTCTATTTTTTCGTATTTCTATTGCGGCCAAACTAAGCCTCTGATTATACCATAAAATAAGTACAGTCAAAGGGAATGCAAGTCAATTTGTTTAAAATATGTTTAAAATATATCTCTTGGGCAGCTTACACAAAAGCAAGTATATTTGTCTGAATTACCTCTAACAGTGACTAGTTTGCCTATGTGTTCAGCCTTCACTTCTCTAATGGGCACACACTTTGAGGTAGATAAATCCTTGAAGTATACTTCACTGAAAAAGAAATACATAATAACTTTAAATTTTACAGAACTTGTAAAAATCTTAGAGTGGGTTGCACCAACTTACTTTAACTATAACTTTAACCATAACAAAAAGTCAAATAAATTGTCAAATAGTAAAAGTCCATTATGGACACCATATTTGATGATAACCTAATCCTCTGGTCAACTCTGGTGCAACCTGCGTAGGCGGTAGGTTGCACCAGAGGCATAGGCGTTATAATTTTTTTTTAATTCATGATGCCCCAAGCGGTCGCATGCAATCGCGATAACAATAGATAAGTTGTTTTTCTTATGATCAACTGGTTAATATATTGACAAGCACAACAAGCGGTCATTTAAAATACAAAAATCCAATAAATTAAATTACTATCGTCTGATCAGCTCTGGTGGATATCTGTTTCTGGGGTCACGCATTTCTCCGGGAATTCTGTGGTTCCTGGCCTCCAACATTATTCTATGCTCAATGTATACATCCAGGGAATCTTTTGCAACAACCTGAAATTAGAAAGAAAATTTGAATACAATAAGCTAAGAATAAAATAAGAAAAAAATTTACCCTCATTGATGTGATAATTTAATTAATCAATAGATACTTTTTGATATGCCCCTAGTTCCTGTCATTATTATGAGAGAGGCAATCCTGTATTTTGAATTGGTCTAAATACCATGAAATGAAACATTTATGATATTTTTTTTCATATTATTATGCAAAGGGTGTCATTCTTCTACTGTTCTCAGTCTAAGTGTTTTATTAACAAGCCTTACGTCTCTATGTTTGTAATCGGGTAACATTTCATAGACAATGTCGGACACCATGGAGGTGTAACGTCTTGTGTTGTTCATCACAGCCTCCGCCAACTCTTCGTTTGCATTGTGCAGATCATCAAGTTCCACAATAAACTCCAGCTGTGAACAATTGTATTGGTTAATATTGTAAATGTTAGAGGATTTGATATGATGCAAAATGGTTTGTAATATTCACACAAAGAAAACCTAACTGGCACCATCACCCACCACTTTTTTATAAACTTGGCTAGATACATTGCCTCGTGCCTGATGTAAGAGTACTAAAAAATATTATACCTTCTCTCTGTGAGCAACCTGGGTAAGTTGTTCTGCATACTTGAATAGCTTGTGACCTTCGTCATCAGTTTGGCAAAAATCCACGAAAAAGTTCTTGAAGGCCTCTAAAAGACGGAAGAGTCATTTATTACTATTTGTTGATCATACATTACAACAAAGTTAGGACTTAGGATCAACAGTCATTACAGGCCAAGGTACCTTTATCAGCAGCATAATCACGCATCGCCATATTTACTTATATATTTGTATTGATCATGTAATAAGTAAAAACAATGTAAAATTAAACACTAATTCACAATAAATTAGATTATAATTTCAAAACACAGGAGTACGCACGATAACTTTGTTTGACTTTGACATAAAAATTGGCGCGCTTTTGTTTTTTTTTTTTTCTTTTTTTTTTGTAGCCAGATTAAACACGCTGTCTGCTATATTATGTTGTATTATTTTTAAAAAATGTAAAGTATTCAATATATGTCATAAATTATATCGTACATTGGTTCGGGCTTCTTGAAGCTAATTTTATAATTATGATTGATGACAAAAAAATCGTTTTATGTTTCGGTGGTCAACTGGTCAATGCTCCATAGTCAAAGCCTTTATTTTTTTTCCCTGAAAAAAGTTTTATATTCGCGCCAAAATTTTAATCAGTGTTCCCAACTTAGGGGTTTTCCCCCCAGATTTAGGGGTTAAATAAGTGAGATGGGATTTTTTTAGGGGTCTGAAATTTTTAGGGGTATTTTCAGGGATTTTTTTACTTTTTAATATTTTAAAATTGTTGATATTAATATCATAGACAATGTTAATATTAATTATTTCTTGACCTAGCGACTTCTAGCTACATCTATTACGTAATTCTATGACCACTCTGTGGTGACTGGCGGCAATACTGACGCCACTGGCGGCCATTTTATTGTCTGTGCTGTGCATGGACAAAAAACCATAGACTATATTTTTCAAACAATCATTATACATGTTTGACGTTTGACATTAGCTTATTTCTATGGAGGGTATAATCTCCATACTTATTTCAGATAGGATACCGCCAAAAATTAAAAAAGCGGCCAAGTGCGAGTTGGACTCGCCCATGGACGGTTCCGCAGCAGCAATAAGGTTTATTTTTATGAAATTAAAATATTTTTGATTTATTTTTATATTTCAGTCGATTTAATGAAATTTAGATTAAGGTTTACTATTTATGACGTATAAAAAAAACTACTGGCTAGATCTCGTTCAATCCAATTTTCGTTGGTAGTTTTTATAGTAATCTACATCATATATTTTTTTTAGAATTATCATGCCTCTACTTTAGAAATTAGAGGGGGGGGGGACACACATTTTTCCACTTTGGAAGAGTCTCTCTCGCAAACTATTCAGGTTAGAAAAAAATGATATGAGAAACCTCAATATGATTTTTGGAGACCTATCCATAGGTACCCCACTGTTCTGAAGTACCCCACATGCATAGGTTAGATGAAAAAAATTTTTTTTGTTTCAGTTGTACCTATGGGGATCGGGGACCCCTAAAATTTTTAATATTTTTCCCATTTTTGCATCAAAATCTTAATGCGGTTCACAGACTACATCTACTTACCAAGTTTCAATAGTATAGCTCTAATAGTTTCGGAGAAAAGTGGCTGTGACATACGGACGGACGGACAGACAGACGGACAGACAGACAGACATGACGAATCTATAAGGGTTCCTTTTTTGCCATTTTGGCTACGGAACCCTAAAAATAGACTAATCTTACGACGACGATTGTTATTTCAATTGAATCCGAATTCCGATTTCAGTTTGTTACAAACTGCAAACACGTGTGTCGACAAGAATAATATATATGCATATTTTAGGGGGAAAACAGAAAAATTAAGGCAATTTTAGGGGTTTTTGACACCAATTTAGGGATAAATATTTTTAAGAGGTGGTAACACTGATTTTAATTGTCAAAAGTCAAAAATGAATGAAATTGAAATTTAGTTACAAACATGCAAAACAAAGCATAAAAATCACGATTATTGCTAAATAATTGATGAATCTGCAATCAAAGTTTTTGTATAATTATTAAATGTTGTTTTAGTGTTTAAAAATCATGGCTGATTCTATAGGTGACAAAAATAAATTTGTGTAAACTTTCTTTCAAAGTTGAAAGTGTGTTTATGCTAATCGTGTGGTGCTTTTGCAGCTAATCACAGAGCCAAACGGCAGAAAACGGACAAGCATGGACGTATGTCAGCTTTCGAGAAGTTAAAACAGTTAAAAGGCAAGGGATCTAAACACAAATACGACGTGGATGAGCTGGAGAATGTGTACGACACGGTCGACGAGAGCGAGTATACCGAGCGAGTGTTGCAACGGCAGGAGGACGACTGGATAGAAGATGGTAGGATCTTGCCTATAAAATATAATCATACCCTCGGTGTCATTTTGTAAATCTGGGGGTGATAGTGCCCGGACAATATTGTCCAATAAGGCCTGTTTAATTAGATATTTGTAGTATGTATAATGTAGAAATGGAATTACTTTGTTCTTGCTATTAGATCAATTTGGTTCAATTAAATATTTTATATTACAGTTATATGTATTGGATTTTAAATTTACATTTGTGAGCAGAAATATACCTACTTAAAGTTGATCACTTTTTTAGATGGTACTGGCTATGTCGAGGATGGGAGAGAAATATTTGATGATGATGAGATTGATGATTCTTATGTTGCCTCTGACAATAAAGAATCAGGGAGAGGGCAGAAAAGAAAGGCAAAAGTAGCACCACCTTCAAAGGGCAACATTAGAAACTTTCTTGGAGCAAAGTCTTCTAAAAAGAAAGATGTAAGTTGTCATGTTTTTACATTCTTCAATATTGTTTATTTGCAAATACAAGCCACAGGAAACTAAAACATACTTATTCTTAGGTATTAAACTTTCTTATCCATACATTTTCAGGATACCAAAATCTCTGATGACAATATCTTATCAGATATCATGGGTGACTTGGATGGAAATGCTGACAAACCTGTTGTTAAACCTAAGCCAGTTGTGCAAACCAAAACCAACATAGCTGACCAAAGGAAAAGGGATGCTCAAAATTACTTCAAGACTTTATCTTCCTCTATTAAAAAACCAACACCTGTGATCCAGCTAGATGAACCCAAAGTTATTACTAAGCAGGAGACAGTAAGTGTTATAAGTGCTACTTATTGTCGTAATAAAACCATGTCTTTTGTGTATGAGTTGTTTCATAATATGAAAATAAATCAAAAGTATATTAATTATTATAAAGATCAAAAATAAAAATAAAAAATGAAATACATTTTAGGAACCAGTTAAAGCAGAACCCATCCAGAGCAAACCTAAAAAGCCTGAGTGGAAAATAGACAAGGAGATAAAGAAAGAAGTCGAGGATACCGCCACACAGAATATTGAGGAATTTGAAAGCCAGGACATTGATTTCAACGACGACTTCAGTAATGATGCAACTGAGGTCAAAGTGGAGGAGAAAGTTAAAGAAGAAACACCAACCATATCCAACACTATCTCAGACGTAGCTGATGAGTTTCTTAAGGAGGATTTTGACATATTCCCATCCAAAAAGGCCAAAGTTGAACTAAATCCATTAAACAGCAACTGGTCTGGAGAAAACAACCAAGTGACCACTGCAGTTCAAACTGACGGTCAAATCCCACTGCAGACCAACAAAAATGGTGACAAAGTGTTGAAATTCTACTGGCTAGATGCCTGGGAGGACAGATTTGTGAAACCTGGGGTGGTGTATTTGTTTGGCAAAGTGTTTGTCAAGCCAAGCAACAAGAGAGAAGGCTGTGCCTCCTGTTGTTTGGTTGTTAAAAATATTAACAGACAGCTGTTCTTATTACCTAGGGAATATGTAAGTCTTTATTTACTAGCATATGAGCAGGGATTTTCATGATTGTTCACCTCAAACTTATTGCACATTCAATGCTTACAATGCTTAATTGCATGTCATTAGCCGCATACTGACCAAGCGAGTAGCCTCGCGAGGCAGCCTCGGACATTTGCCGCGGTATGCATGTCGCGCGAGGCGGCCTCGGTCTGTAAGTTTTCTAATCCGAGGCTGCCTCGCGCGGCAAGGCCAAGCCATCGTAAGGCCGAGCCAGCATCGACGCTCAGTTTAACTTTAAATGCACAACTAACTCGCAACGAATAAACGAGGCAAAACACTACCGTCTTGAGTGAGCGCGGCAAACGTACCGAGGCGCCTTTGAGCATTGACAAAAACCGACAACGCTCAGCTCGGGCCGCGGCACGCTCGGGCGAGGCAGTGCGTGCATTTGCCTCGGGCGAGGCACGTCCTGACCACCGAGGTTTTGCCTCGCGAGGCTGCTCACTTGGTCAGTACGCGGCTATTGCCTTAAAAACCTGGGTGGTCTGTTTTCGAATCCCAATTAAATGGGAACTTTGCTATGTAATCTGTAATAATTTATTTTAAATAGTGTCATAGATATTAGATGGGCTTATTATGTAATGTAACATTTTCTTGTATGTTTTATGCCAGAAACTGGACCCAATCACGATGGAGCCGACTGATGAGGAGGTAACGATGATGGACGTGTATCAGGAGTTCAACTCTGTGGTCGCCAGCGAGCTCGGGTTGAAGGAGTTCAAGTCGAGAAAGGTCACAAAGAACTACTGTTTCAACCTCCCTGACATACCAGCTAAATGCGACTATTTGGAAGTCAAATATTCGGTAAGCTAATTTTTATTAAATTTGATAATTATTATCAATTATAATAGATATCTACCGATTCGCCCGCGTCTATAATATCCATCGAGAACCGTAGTGGAATAAACAGTAACATTTCATTATTACCAAACCTCAAAATCGCTCCAGTAGGAGGGGTTTTTAAGGAGGGGAAATGATTGCTCTGCAAGCCTGCATTTCCCCTCCTTAAATTTTTTTATTGAGTCTGCACCTCTTGATGCAGGGCATACTCAATAAAAATAAACCTTACCTATTTTAGTAATAAAAAAAAATCTTGTGTTCTTACTTTGCTTATTTTACTAACATACCTAATAAAAATTCAAGATATACATACATTTACATACAATAAATTACACAAATACTTATTTCAGGCCTCATTCCCACCACCACCATCAGGGAAGAAGTATCTAACATTCTCTCATATATTTGGTTCAAACACGTCATCTTTAGAGACATTCTTATTGGAGAGGAAAATAAAAGGTCCCTGCTGGTTAGAAGTGAAAGACCCTGAGAATGTCCAAGCCAAGGTGTCGTGGTGTAAGATGGAAGCCATCTGTGACAAGATGGAGCACATTGAAGTGATAAGAGATGGACCAGACTTGGAACCACCACCCATAACAGTTGCTACTGTAAGTTCTAGCGTGTTAGGTCTTCAATATAAGGTTTAAACACAAAAGAAACTAATATAAACTTGCTTTACATTTTGTTTGAAACCAGAGTTGCCAGATTTTTTTGTGCCAAGTTGGGACTTTTGAACTTAAGTGAAAAAGCGGGATTTTTCAGTCAAAAGCGGGACAAAGTAAAAAAATCAAAAGTTTTTTGAAATTTATCTTTTTATTTCCGTTAAAATAACGTTTACGTGACAATAGATAGCTAAAGTAGCCATAGAAAATCCACCCCTCTACCTCCCACACTCTTATCTTCATTACGCACCTTTCTTTCTCAGCACGCTGCACGTACGTTCAGGCTTTCCCCCCGAAAAGCGGGACTGAGCCTGTCCCGCGCGGGACATTTAATTTTCATGAAAAAATGGTGACGTCTGGCAACGCTGTTTGAAACATACACAAAAATAATCATGTCTAAAAATAAGTCTATTACTTATACAATAATTATTGTTAAAGCATATTATGTGTTTTTTCAGATTAATATGAGGACATTTACAGATGAGAAAACTAACAAAACAAAAATATTGATGCTAAGTTGTCTCGCGCACAATTCATTTCCGATACATAAGCCTCCATCGAACCCACCTTTTAACCAACATTTTTGTGGTAAGTTCACATCAAACAAGTTTACAAATATGCTACAAAAATGTGTTTTATTCATAAATATTTTCCTATTTTTCAGTAATGACAAAATGTATCGACCTTTGGCCACTCGATTTGAAACAACACTTACCTAACTACAAAGCAACCAAGCTGACAAAATGCGACACGGAAAGAGAGCTTCTAAATTACTTTATGGTCCAGTTTTGGAAGTTGGATCCGGATTTGGTCGTAGGCCACGACTTGCAAGGCTTCCAACAGGATCTTCTAATAGGAAATATCTTGGACCTCCACATACCCAACTGGTCTCGGTTAGGACGGCTAAAGAGGTCGGTCGCGCCGCAAAGAAAGTTCGCCGCCAAGGACGCATTTCTAGGAAGATTAGTGTGTGACATTAAACTCTCCGCCATGGAACTGATAAGAGCGCGAAGCTTCGATCTAGACACCCTCTGCGTCAACATTCTCAAGATGAAAGAGGGCGAAAGAGTGGAAGTAGCGTTAGAAGACCTGCCGCGGTACTACGAGAGTTCGAACGACCTCCTTCAACTAGTCAATCTGAGCATGCAGGACGCCTCGTACATCCTCAAAATGATGTGCGAGCTGAATGTTATACCTCTAGCTCTGCAAATTACACAGATTGCGGGGAATGTCATGTCTCGCACCTTGATGGGAGGGAGATCAGAGAGAAATGAGTTCCTTCTGCTACACGCCTTCACCGAGAAGAGCTACATAGTGCCTGATAAAGTGTACGGTAAAAAAGTAGCAGACGAAGCGAACGACGACCCCGAGGAAGCGGGAGCCGCCGTCAGTAAAACACAAGCGAAGAAGAAGGCCGCCTACTCCGGTGGTCTCGTCCTCGACCCCAAGAAGGGCTTCTACGACAAACTAATCCTTCTCATGGACTTCAACTCCCTGTACCCGAGCATCATCCAAGAGTATAACATATGCTTCACCACGATCAAAAGGAAAAACGGCGCCTTCTCCGACGATGATATCAACAATTTAGTTCTGCCCGAGTCGAAAGCCGAATTTGGCGTTTTGCCGACGCAAATTCGTAAGCTAGTGGAGAGTAGACGCGAAGTTAAGAAGCTAATGAAGTCTCCCGATCTGGCTCCCGAACAGTACATGCAGTACAACATCCGACAGATGGCGCTGAAGCTCACCGCCAACTCCATGTACGGGTGTCTGGGATTCACGCACTCGAGATTTTACGCCAAACCCCTCGCCGCCCTCGTCACCATGAAAGGTCGGGAGATTCTCATGGACACGAAGGAGATCGTGCAGAAACTAAACTACGAAGTGGTGTACGGCGACACCGACAGTCTCATGATAAACACCAACTGCCTCGACTATGACTACGTTTTCAAGATCGGCAACGACCTCAAGCGGGAAATCAACAAGAAGTACAAGCAGATCGAACTAGATATTGACGGGGTGTTCAAGTATTTGCTGCTGTTGAAGAAAAAGAAGTACGCAGCAGTTGTAGTGAGCAAAAATAAAAATGGGGAGTTTGTGTATATTCAGGAGCACAAGGGCCTGGACATCGTGCGTCGAGATTGGTCGCAGCTGGCCGCCGAGGCCGGGAAGTTCATCCTGAGCCAGATCCTGTCGGAGCAGAGCGCAGACGAACGAGTTGAGAGCATCCAGAATCATCTGAACAAACTAAAAGATGACTTGATAAACAACAAAATCCCCCTGTCTCTTTTGACGATCACGAAACAGCTCACGAAAAACCCCAACGAGTACGCCGACAAGCACTCGCAGCCGCACGTGCAGGTCGCTCTGCGGCTCAACAGCAAAAATAGCAGGCGCTTCAAGAAGGGCGACATAGTGCCGTATATCATATGCGAGGACGGCACCGCGAACACGGCCATGCAGAGAGCGTACCACATAGAAGAGCTGAAGAGCTCCGAGAGCATAAAAGTCGACTACAAGTACTATCTGGCGCACCAGCTGCACCCCGTTATATCGAGGATCTGTGAGCCGATCGACGGCATGGACCCCGCGCGCGTGGCGGACTGCCTCGGCCTCGACCCGTCCGGCTACCGACAGACGGTCAAGCGGGAGGCGGCGACCGACACGTACGAGGTCGAAAACGAACAGGAGAAGTACAGGTACTGCAAGGAGTTCACGTTCGTCTGCATGAGCGAGGGCTGCAAGACTGAGAACAGAATACGGGAAACGTTCACGCTGCACGGCAAAGAGAACGTGACGTTTCTGGAGAAATGCCAGAACGATAAATGTAGTATAAGACCGATGGACTACCTCCCGTCCGTCCAAAATCAGTTGAGTCTGCAGATTAGGGGCTACCACGGGCAGTACTACGCGGGCTGGCTGTCGTGCGAGGACCCGGCGTGCGCGTACCGGACCACCAAGATGCCGCAGATGTTCGCGGGCGGATACCCCGTGTGCCGCCAGTGCGAGAAAGGAGTCATGTTCAGAGATTACACGGAAAAGGATCTGTACCTGCAAATTAATTTCTTCCTATTCCTATTTGATCTCAGCAAAAATGCTACAAGTGAGTCAAATTTTAGTAACTTTATTTCCAAGAAACTGGTCGTTATTGCTTTTAATATTATAATTTTATGTAATTTTTATAACCACATTGTTATGACCGTGCTTATATACTGTACCTACAATCTACATGTTATATTGTGGATCATCATTTTAATCAAATTTATGTTTTCAGAGACCAAAGCGCAACCGCAAGTGTCAGCAGCGTTTCAAACTCTCAAAGAAATGGTGGAGGACAGTTTGACCCACTCCGCTTACTCAATAATAAATCTGTCGAAGCTATTCCGGTTCTTCGCTTTAGACAAGACTGGCAGCAGCACGAAGGAGTCTCTGGAAATAGACATACTTCCCGAAACCGAACACATAGATGCCTTGATGGAGATGGGAATGTATTGAACAAAATATATTTATGTATTTTACTTATGTCGTGTTTTCATTATTATAACTATTCCGTATTCGTAGAGAGTAAAGTGTATACAAGGTACATTTAACTCCAAGCACTGCCATATTTTAATTTGAGAAAAAAAACACATTCAAAATTTTGTCATAGTTAAATTGGAAGTCTTTAGGGCTTTATTATTTTTCTATCGTCGCTTTATATTTTAAAAAGTGACCAACAGGTTTTTCCAAAAAAACTGGTAAATGCATTATATAATGTTCATTATTCTACAAAGAACACTGTATTGTATTAGAAATTTTTCAGGATTATAACAGGTAACTCAAGTGCAGGTAATTAAATAAAAACAAAACACTTTTTTATAAAATGTATATTACTTTAAATATCCTTTTAATATGGATACAAAAGAGTCTACTCGTAATACAATTCATCGTATGTTTAATAAACTAATAATATTTAACATTTCATCAGAAGTGTCCACGACTGCGTCCACGTCCCCTACCTCTCTGCCCTCTGAAGTTGTCGTTGTTGGGCTTATTAAACCTCTGCTTGTTCCCAAACTGCTGCTGTTTTTGCTGATTCCCGAAATTTTGCTGGTTGTTTGGCTTGCCGTAACGTTGCTGGTTGCTTTGGCCGCCAAATTGCTGAGGATTAAATTGCCTCGGGTTGTTCATGTGATCCTGATTACCAAACTGAGCTTGGTTTTGATCTCGACTTTGGTTGTCGTAAGACTCCTGCATTCTATTTCCAAAGTTTCCGCGTGGACCCTGATTTTGGAAGTTATTATTTCCCGTTCCCTGGTAATTGTTGCCTTGTGTATTCTGATTGTCTTGAAAGCCACCAATTCTTGGAATCTGTTGAAAATTATCGGATCCTCCCATTTGTCCCTGGTTAAAGTTGCTGGGACCCCTCGGCCCCTGGTTAAAATTGCTGGGACCCCTCGGCCCCTGGTTAAAATTGTTGGGTCCTCTCTGTCCCTGGTTAAAATTATCTGGGCCCCTAGGTCCCTGGTTAAAATTATTATCTTGGCCCCTAAGTCCCTGGTTAAAATTATTATCTGGGCCCCTAAGTCCCTGGTTAAAATTATCTTGGCTTTTAGACCCCAGGTTAAAATTCTCTTGGCTTCTAGACCCCAGGTTAAAATTGTCTTGGCTTCTAGGCCCCTGATTAAAATTATCTGGGCCTCTAGGCCCCTGGTTAAAATTATTTGAACCCGCAGGTTCCTCATTGAATCTGTCGTCGTAGCCTCGTGCATTTACTGGTGGTATATTATCACCTGGGCCGGTTTCCCACACGGCCGGTCTAGAGGTTTCGTTCCAGTTGTTTTCAAGGGGAATGTTTAGCGATCGACCGAGACCAGGGGCAGGGTTTAAAGTTTGTGGGTTGATGATCGGAGCTATCGGCTTAGGATCTGAACTGTTTTCTGGTAAATCGCCGAAAGATCGCGGTTGCGAGCTGCTGGATACGACTTCGGGTTGTTGCGCTTGAGAATTAGCCGAAGCGGATTTGAGAGACGCTTGCACCAATGCAAACAAGTCTGTCGCGGAGCTCAAGTTCTTAACGGGCTCGGGATTAATCTCTATCGGTGCTTCCTCTTGGACGGGCGCCGACTTAATTTCTTCCAAGGATTTCTTTACAATCTCCATCTCTTGTCGCATCTGATCTTCTTTCACTTTTTGTGTAGCAGACTTGAACACCTGCAAATTGAAAATTAAAGATTAGTGATAGTAGTCTTAATGACTCTCAGTTTTGTGTTGCTTGTTAACCGTCGGTGTGCGATCACATCGCCATTTTAGGCCCGTATAAATTTGGTGGATTGGTCCAAATTTTGACAGCCAACCCATCACAGAGCCTGAACCGTGTCTTGAGACCGAGATGTATCTTGAGTACTGACTATTTAAACGGGCCTTATTGTCATATTTTTAAGTCAAACAACATTTATGACCGTCCAGTCAACATGAATCCTACCTCTTCAACGGTGTAATCATCATCATCGCTCTCGATGGCGACGGGTTCTGTGTCCGGTGCGGGTGCGGGTGCGGGCGTGGGCGTAGCGGGCGCGGCGCTAACATACTGCCGCAGTCTCTCTACCCGCTGGGGCTCACGGGCCTCGAGTTTCTTGAGGTAGGCGATGAGGCTGTGCTGCTCCTCCGCTGACAGCTCGTTGAAGTTCTTCAGTAAGGTCTCCAAGTCGGAGTCGGAGAGGCCGTCCATAGCGTCCGGCGCATCTTGGTTTTCACCCCTGAAAGTAAGTGGTATGTCTTGAAAGATGCTTGTTTTTTTTATCAAATAAGGGTGCAAACGAGCAACTGGGTCACCTCATATAAAGCAACTACCGTCGCCCATGGACCCGTGTTGCCGGCCTTTTAAGAAGGAATACGCTCTCTTCTTGAAGGTTTGCAGGTCGTAATGGTCCGAAAATACTGTGTCAGTTCTTACAGTTTTACAGTGCGAGGCAAAAAGTAACGCGTAAGGGCCGGGACACAAAAACACGATACGATGTCGTGTCGTGTTTTTGTGTCCCGGCCGTAACGCACGGTCCATTATCTAGGCCAACGTTTCTTTGTTGCGGTGGGTTGATCGTGCCCGTAACTTTGCAGTGGAGCACCATGGGGTTTTAGTGGGTAGCTCCTCGGAGAGTCCCACATACCCCGGCCGATGTCCCCAATCCGCCGGGGATGCGTAAAGCATGTCCCCATGTAAAAAAAAAGGCCAACGTTTCTATTCGAATTTCTACAGCTCAATACGCCACAATTAGGCATTTAGGTATTTTTGAAATTCCTATTGACGTCCGATTCCGATAGCAGACTAAAGAACAGACTTTCGAAAGACGAGCATTACTCTTCGTTTGGAAACGCGATATGGCACGCGAAGGAACATACACATGCGGTATTTATCTTGATCTATATCTGTGTGAGGAATAAGGATGGTATATATTTCGCGTGGAACGATGGCAAAAAGTTGCGGGAGGTATGATTCCGAACAATTCCTCACTCACTCTCCGTGATACAACCGATAGAGGATGCAAATTGCAGTGAAGCTACATCTCGGTGTAATTCCAAGGGGTCCAGCCTGTTTGAATTTTTGAAACACTATAACAGTCAACAATTCGAGCAGCCTTTTGTTGCTTTTACGAATAAAAAAGATTTAGAATGCTTTGTACTTGTTCGATATATTTGAAAAGTCGCACAAAAGACAGACAAAAAATTATATATAGTTTATTTATTAAGTATTAACCCATTAACCCCCGAACGGCCCAAGTGGGCCAGGATAACAATACATAGATCCGCGATCGACAGATTAAGCACATTTTTCATTAGTAAGTGACACTTACTTCAATATGTAAGAAGTTAAACTTTTAAACTACATATTTATTTTTTATTGACACTTACTTTTTATCATCGTATGCGGTCTGCAGCAGCTGTAATGCGCTGGCGTGGCCCGAAGTGGTTGTGTTTGTTGTCTTCGGTTTGGGTGTGTCTACCGCCACCGCCTTCTCTTGAGTTTCGCGTCTTTTCGCCTCAGCCATGCCAACCTGAAAGTTGATTCAGTAAAAATCGGCCAAGTGCGAGTCGGACTCGCGCACGAAGGGTTCCGTATGGTGTAGAGCGAAAATAAGCAAAAATAGTGTTTCTAGTATGGAAGCCCCCTTAAATATTTAGTTAATTAAAATTTTATAATTAATTATTAAGGAATTTAAGGATTTTCTGAAAATTTCAAATGCCTAGCTGTTAGCATTATTGATTACGAGCGAAAAAACCTTAAAAAAATTACGTTTGTTGTATGGAAGCCCCCCTTAAATATTAATTTTATTGCGTTTTTGTTTGTTGTTATAGCAGCAACAGAAATACACAATCTGTGAAAATTTCAGAAGTCTAGCTATAGCAGTTCTTGAGTTACAGCCTGGAGACAGACAGACAGACATCGAAGTCTCAGTAATAGGGTCCCGTTTTTATACCCTTTGGGTACTATGGATAATGGAATCCTAAAAAAGCGGCCAAGTGCGAGTTGGACTCGCCCATGAAGGGTTCCGCAGCAGCTATAAGGTTTATTTTTATGAAATTAAAAGGTTTTTGATTTATTTTTATATTTCAGTCGATTTAATGAAATTTAGATTAAGGTTTACCATTTATGACGTATAAAAAAACTACTGGCTAGATCTCGTTCAAACCAATTTTCGTTGGTAGTTTTTATAGTAATCTACATCATATATTTTTTTTAGAATTATCATGCCCCTACTTTAGAAATTAGAGGGGGGGACACACATTTTACCACTTTGGAAGAGTCTCTCTCGCAAACTATTCAGGTTAGAAAAAAATGATATGAGAAACCTCAATATGATTTTTAGAGACCTATCCATAGATACCCCACACGCATAGGTTAGATGAAAAAAAAATTTTTTTGTTTCAGTTGTACCTATGGGGACCCCTAAAATTTTTAATATTTTTTCCATTTTTGCATCAAAATATTAATGCGGTTCACAGACTACATCTACTTACCAAGTTTCAATAGTATAGCTCTAATAGTTTCGGAGAAAAGTGGCTGTGACATACGGACGGACGGACAGACAGACAGCCAGACAGACATGACGAATCTATAAGGGTTCCTTTTTTGCCATTTTGGCTAGGGAACCCTAAAAACTGTGTAACTTGTATTGACACCTTGTGATTAAACCGAAATTTGTGTTTCTGGGACATTCCGTCTCGCGAATGGAACCTCTGAATGTAAAGTAGCACCGAATCAGTCCCAGACTTTCAATAGCATTAATTTACAGCGATTTTTGGAAAGAATTTAATATACTTTTACTGGCTAACGTGAACACAGCCGTAGTGCCGTTAAAGCTCAGTGTGGTGGTCACAGTCAGGCTAGTATTATTATTGCTATCAGTGAACAAAAAATGTTGTTAAAATCAATCTGAATGGATGTATTTACAGAACTTTAACTTTAACCACGCCTCTGGTGCAACTCACCCTAAGTCAAGCGCATAAACAAGTTGTACTTCAATAAATAAATAAATAAACTCACCACAGCGTCCACAAGCTGCGCCAACTCCTCAGAGGAGACATCTGTCTTGCCCTGCGCGATAAGCGCCGCTGCCATCTGCTGCGCGATCTGTTCGCGGTTCACCTCCCCCACGCCCGCAACTGGCAGCGGGTCTGTTGACTTCGGCTGCGGGGGAATAAGGATCGTATTATTATGCTGTCAAAATCTACATTCCTTTAACATTGATTTAGAAGAATATTGGATTAGGTATAGGCTTAGGTTTACTTACCAACTGTGCTAACATGATCGTGTTTTCTCTATTGTAAAAAAAGTCTTCAACATAAATGTTTTTTTTTATAAGTTTGCCGACTGTAATGTGGGTACAAAATTTTTATTTACTAGAAAAGACTCATCCCAATAATTTAACAGTAGTCATTGGGCATTATTGTCTGTTTCTTTTAATTTTTAACTCTATTTTTAGTATATTATTATTTTAAGCTTATACTAATAAAGTTATTCATGGAATAAGCTATTTTACTTTTGTCTTGTCCGTCAAGCGGCTTTTTCAAGAACGAAACATTGCTTATCCGTAGTATAACTTTTTAACAAGGTCAGTTAGCAAGCAACATCACATATTTATCTTGGACAGTTAGCAAGGAATATCATTTATTCACCTTGGAAGTGGGTCCGTCCGCCTCGTGCAGGTTGCGGCGGCGCGCACGACCACGGCGCGTACGCGTACGGCAGCGGCGGCGCTACCCGTAGTGATGAGCAAAATCAGTCTTGGTCTTACAGTCTTGGTCTTGGTCTTGCAAAAAAGCAAGACCAAGACTATCCTAAGACTAGTAAGATCAAGACCAAGACTAGGTGTGCAAGAAAAGACCATGACCAAGACCGACTATGGAAGACTCTTGGTGATAATAATTTTTACTTAGTCACAGTGACTATAATATGAGATAAAATATTTATAACAGTATCAATAAAAATAACGTGTAGTTATTTGTGTTGTTAGGGTTCCGTAGTCAACAAGGAACCCTTATAGTTTCGGTCTGTCCGTCCGTCTGTCCGTCCGCGGTTTTGCTCAGAGACTATAGGACCTACAAAGCTGTAATTTGGCATGAATACACATATTAGTAATGCCGACAAAATGGTACATAAAATATTAAAAAAAAAAAATATGGTACCTCCCCTACACATCAAGCGGGGTTGATTTTTTTTTTTCGCGCCCACCCCATCATGTGGGGTGTCGTTGGATAGGTTTTTTAAAAATATTATGAGTATTCATAGATCATTTTCCGATTTAGGGATCCATTTGTTAAATATTAAGTTTTAAAGTGGAAAAATCGTTAGAGTCCAGTGTCCTCCCTTCTACCAGCTAAACGGTTGCTTCTGGAAATGTGAAAAAATTCACGGGAGTAGGAAATATGCTGAATTTAAAAGGAAAACTATCACGGCTAAGAAGACTTCATAAGATATTGAGTAATAGTCGATCAACTAAAAAAAATGTATTCGGCGAAGTATAAAGGAACTTTTCGTTCAAATTTCTTTGAAAGTAACTGAGATGATGTTGTTAGTAGTGTAAAACATGTTGTAAATGTACATTCATTGTCCATACAAAAATTTTCAAAAACTAGCGGTACTACGGAACCCTATATTGCGCGTGGCCCGACACGCACTTGGCCGGTTTTTTATTAGTAATTGTGTAGTTATTTGGGGTTGTAATTGGGTGATAAACTTTTCCTTGCCATTTGTCATTTACAATAAGAATGCAATGGTCACAAAACAATTGGCAATAACAATATTAACTGCTTTTATATTATGTATATCTGAACTACTGCCGTCATATTAATGTACGGATTACTAGACATTTTCTTTTGAAAAATATAATAAGTAATAACACTAATAACATAATATTAGTGGTAGAGCCGGCCGTATAAATACCGGCGCAGTTGGCTCACAGTTAACTTGTGAGAAAGTGGCGCTAGGCGCAAAACCCATTTTTTACATGTCTGCTACAAACTTAAATACAAGTGTACCGAAAACTGGTAAAAATTTCACAAGTTAATTTTTAACTTGTGCACTCCTGAACTGAAGATCGGGACAAAATGGCGTCATACAATAACCCTAGGCTTCAACCCTGGCTACCATTTAAAAATGTCAACAATAACAGCTCATACGGTAGCAAAAAAAAAGTCATTGCTAATTATCGCGAAATAATTTGATAAAATATCAGTCTTGGTTTATAAAGTCGAAAATTGACGACGTGTTGATTTTTAGTTTTATAATTTTTGTATTATGAATCGTTTTATATAATAATTGAACCTGATTGTAGACCAGCCCCCCTACCATAAGCTCTTATAGCAGTATTACTTTAATACTCAGACCAAATAAAAACTCAAGACAGAGCGCTGCGAACAACAAAGTGAAGCAGGTTTTTTAAGCATGTGTGCGCGCTCGCACTGTATGGGCTAGTGTCGCAATGTTATTCAAATTACCCTAAAATCGATGAAATAAATATAATATAATATTTATACCCTTTCATAACACAGCTCGGCATTTTGAAGTGTTTACAAATTATTTTCTAAACGCGTGCTGCTGTCACGAGTCACGATATATACGATGAAAACTGGCGTACTTTCGTTTTGCGTATGTGGGCGTAAGCGTGTACATACACAGCTGGCGTACTTTCGATCGGCTTCACTTTGTTGTTCGCAGCGCTCTGTCTTGAGTTTTTACTTGGTCTGAGCTTTAATATTACTTTTGAATTTCGCATAAAGAAACATGATCTCTATTTATATAAACACAGCTATGTTTTTTGTTTGTGCGAAATCTGAAAGTAATATTATAGTAATACTGCTATAAGTGCTCATGGTAGGGGGGCAAGACTAGGTGTGCAAGACCAAGACCAAGACTGCACAAGCAAGACCAAGACTGGTCGAGTCTTGGTCTTGCTTTGCTCATCACTAGCTGCCCGCCACGAGCCCCGCCTGCGCCGCGCCCTCCAGTCGCTCCCTCGCCGTCTCGATGAGGACCACCGCCGACTCCTGCACTAGCAGCCGGTAGCAACATCATGTATATATAATTCACCTTGGGTGCGGGTTTCTGTTTGGCGCGTCGGTCCGCCTCGTGCAGCGTGGCGGCGGCGCGCACAACGGCGGAGCGCACGGCGGCGGCCGCGCTGCCCGCCACGAGCCCCGCCTGCGCCGCGCCCTTCAGGCGCTCCTTTGCCGTCTCGATGAGGACCACCGCCGACTCCCGCACTAGCAGCTCCTCGGACGAGTTCGGCCTCTCCTGAATATGATAATGTTAAGGACGCCGTGACTTGGTGGAGGGACTCAAACATGTTAATGTAAAAAGTGAAGCTTTTAAGTAATATTAATACTTTAGGGTGTGTACGTGTTCCTCGTAGAGAGTTCACTGTAAAAGTGACAGCGCTGAAAGACCTCGAATCAAAGAAGACATCAAGCTTAGGACTAAGCTATTTGCTAAATACTTTTACATTACTAATTATTATACAAGATGTAACAAAACTAAGTGATACTACTTTAGGGTGTGTATGTGTCCCTGAAATAGAGTTTACTGTGCTTTCACAGCAGCGCTGAAAGATCCATTTTTTTACTTTTGTATGGGCAAGGGCCGGAGCGTCGCGAGTTTCCCCATACAAAAGTGAAAAAAAAATTGCTTATTCAGCACTGCTACGTTCACAGTGAACTCTCTACGAGGAACACGTACACACCTTAAAGTATTATCACTTAGTTTTGTTATACACCGTATCGTCGTTTTGCTTAGTTTTATCCAAGTCGTCTTGATTAGCATTTATATTATGAGCCGACGAAACTGACCTTCTCCATCTTGATGGCCTCCGCTAGCAGATCGACGACCTTCGGCCCCAAGCTGCCGAGGTAGTCCTCCAGCGCGACGAGCAGCCGCAGCGTGGCCACCACGTTGTCCGCGCTGGCGGTGTCGGTGACGCGCGAGCCGCGTGACGCGCGCGTGGCGTGTGACGTCACGCTGTCCGCGCGAACCCGGCCCGCCAGCGGCGAGCGCGCGTCCGGCAGCGAGCCCAGCGACGAGTCCGAGTTCCACGGCGACAGACCGTCGTCCCTAATACATTCAATTTGTTTATTGCCGTATAGAAATTGGGATATAATTTTTAAAGAAACTCTTTTTAATATGGATCTCTTTACTATGTATTTTGGAGTACTCAACCAGAGGCGCCTCGCGCGGCTTAGCGGTATAACCGCGAGATTACGCCGCCTTCTACTTGCCGCATACACTTTGAGAGTATTAAACTACAGTATACTAATAGCCGTACGTAAATGAAGTAAATAGTATCCGTATATAGAAGAATAACTTACGGCTTAAGCTCGTCGTCCGATATGAGCACGGTGTTTGGCTCGCGAACTGGACTACGGTTGCGGGGCAGCGCGCGACGCGACAGCGGACTGCATGACCTGCTTCAAATATTCATTTATACCTAACGGTAAATTGGGCGATCGATTTAATTTAAATAATTAAACATTCCACACAAGTTTGTTCTACAATATCAATTAGGTGGTCAAAACTACTAAAGGTTAAAAGAGTATACAAATGTCAAACTGAATATTTACTATTGTATCTAGATTCACGCAGCATTTATAACGAAAAGTGCCAAGAGACTAATTACTATTTTGGACTTTAGAAGACATAATATACAAATTCACACAAACAAATTATGTAATATTTGGTCAACTTACCGCACTGGACTGCGCGAGCGCGTCCGCGTGCGACTTTTGAGCGGGCTGCGGCGGCGTGGCGACCGACGCTCGGAAGACCTGACAATATTATACATTTAAATAAATTTGTTCTTACTAATAAAAATGTAGACCGCGAATAAGCTTATACAATGGTTTGTCCAACAGCCTTTGTTTTGTCTATCAAGTGTCTTTTCTAAAGTAACAGTCAACGACGAAACCTTTGTAAACACTAATAAACTGTATAAGTAACTATTTTTCAGTTATTTTTCAGTTTCAGGAGGGAAAATATATAAAATTCAGAATCACTATAATCAAATCCGTGTGACAAGAAAAATTTGAAGAGCAAAATCTCTTCTCTATGTCATTAATGTATAAAAATAATAAATCTACATCGCACAATTATTTTAACTACCAGAAATAACACCTGGAAACATTAATCGAACATACCTGCGCGAATTATAATCCACAAGCGGACGAGCCGTCCTTGGCGGCGAACGAAGGCGATTGGGGGAGTAGCGCCGCTCTGGAGACGGGCGCCGCCCCGGGGACAAGCGACGCCCTGGCGACAAGCGACGCCCTGGCGACAAGCGACGCCCTGGCGACAAGCGACGCCCTGGGGACAGGCGTCGCCCTGGTGAAAGTCGACGCCCTGGAGACATACGTCGCCCTGGGGATACGCGACGCCCTGGGGATACGCGACGTCCTGGGGATACGCGACGTCCTGGGGATACGCGACGCCCTGGAGAAACGCGACGCCCTGGGGAAACGCGACGCCCTGGAGACATACGTCGCCCTGGGGAAACGCGACGCCCTGGGGATGGGCGACGTCCAGGAGAATAGCGGCGTCCCGGTGACCTTCTCCCGGGTGACTTTCGACCAGCTGACCTGAAGTAAAAGGGAATAAGCTCAAATACTTTCTCTTTAGGGTAAGGCGCAATAGCTCAATAAATTCATTTACGTGGGCGAAGCCGCGCGCAACATCTAGTGCCGATATGAAAATGTTTATAAAAGAAGTATGTATTACAAATTAAAATAAAGGTATGTAGTGTAAATAGCTTGGGTGAGGGTCGTGGTGTGTGTGAGTGGGGCGATCAATAATCGCGAACGGTTCTAACCGGTATGTTGAGCAGGAGCAGTCTCATTTTGTTCTTTGAACAAAACCAGGTGTAAATTACACCTGGACCAAATTGGTCCGTTCTGAGCGGAATCGAAATGAAAACTCTCTCTTGGAAATGTATGGCATTTGTAACTAACAGTATCGCGAACATTAACCAGGTTTCAATTTAAATTTCTTTATTTACAAAATGTGTGTTAGTAAATATGTTAGTAGATTAAAGATTTGACAATGTTGGGCATGCCAATGTTATAAAGTATAATATAATTTGAAATATGACTATTTTTTCCGATATTAGTTTCCGAGCCCGGGTTAAATATTTGTGTGCACAAGAATATTGATATTATGTTACCTTCCCGGCGACCTGCGGCCGGGCGTGGGTCGTCTGGGGCGCGTGGGTCGGTCGGGCGTGGCGCGCTCTGACGGCGGCGTGAGGCACATCTTGCGGTACAGCTCGCCGATGGTGACGCGCAGCTCCTGCACGTGCAGCTCCTTCATGCGCGCCATCCAGTAGCTTATCCACTCCGGCTTGAAGTCGTGCTTCGACGGGTCCTTGCCCTCTGCGATAAACGAATTAAAATGCTTTTAGGACTGCTACGAGCGGACGTTAACGTCGTTCGTTCATTAGTCTTGGTAACGTCAATTTACAAAACCTATAATAACATCGCAAAGAGTTGTGATGTTGTATTATTAAAATTGCTATTTAAACGAGCAAACAGACCCCAAAACCGCGAGCGGCGAGTCTGTTAATGGTTGTTTTTTATATCCACCATGTGCCGCTATATAGCGGCTATCGTGTCAAATAGACATATTATCGTGATTCGTGACACATGACAGCTATATCGTAACATATGACAGCATTTTGACACGCTAGACCCTAAGGCGACATAGCGGCACCTGGTGGCAAAATATGGAATATCAAACACCTTCATTAAAATGCTATAGGGCTGCTATGAATGGACGTTAACAATGTCTAGTAACGTTGTGGGATTCGTGACACGTGATTGACGATTTATTCGTACCGTCAGGGTCAGTAGGGAATATTACGACATCAAGAAACATTACAACAAGTAGCCAGAACACAAAAGAAAAGTAAAAGAAGAAAGAGAGAGAGAAAAAAAAAGATTTAATTCTTTTCCGTTTAATTTAAAAGACAAAAGGTTGTCGGAAAATCAACACTGACAGTCCATTTATTACAAAAAAAAAAAAAAAGTACGCCACCAACAAATACTTTTAAAAAAATCATAGCATTCTATTTAACGACTTCACTAGGATGACGTTTAGTCAAGACGTTAAACGTTACAGTCAGCGTCTTGACTTGACTAGTTGTCCTTCAGTCATTCAATAGAACGGTGTCATTCAATGAATACGCTAGTCATTCAATCGAATCACAGATTGAACCAGATGACTGCGACATATATATATATATATAGTATGGCCGCCAGGTACGGAGCTAACTCGACCGAGTTGTATCACGTTGCGATATAAACCCTGAACGCGACATGCAACTACCATTTTTAGTACTCATCCTTATGTCATTTAAATCTGATGAAACGATTTCTCTAAGTAATAAATAGTAAAATATAAAAACGAATGTATACCCGCTTGTATCTCCTTGTATCTTCTGTTCCAGAACTTCTTCCACTCCTCGGGGTACATGGGGTGTTTCTCGGGGTTCTTCTGGTGGTAAGCGAGCGTCTTCTCTGCCGCCTCCTCGATCTGTCTCTGTCTGTCCGTCGTTATTTTCACCTTGTACTGTCGCTTGTGAAGCGAAGCCTGGGAATACAATTTTATTTATTTTATTTAGAAAACTGAGGCAGCCCCTAAAACCTACAATAATATTGAACGATATTTTATTGTATACCCGAGGCATAGAAATAAATCAAGATAGAACGGCGACGCGCGTGCGTTGCTAAGGAATCGCTCGTGTCAATTTTTGTTTTGCTTTTAGTTAAAACAAGTAACTTACCAGTGGGAAGAAATACCTCCTTAGTCCTTTTGACCGATTTACTTTCGTACTTCTGTTTTTACAATTAGACACTGCACAATGAAGCATTTTTGCACAACCGCTCCGGTGTAAACAAGTTGAGACGTGCGCGCTGACCACTGATCTCTATTATACAAGTACGCTGGATTGCTGATACAGACCTGCTTTTTGTGCCTATTTGAAGCGGAATTGACGTAACCACAACCAATAACAACGGTTGCCATCACTAGTATTAGTTCCAAATACTCTCACTACTGCTAGCAGCGCCAATATGGCGGCTTTCAAACGTCATTTTTACGTCAGATTTAGTTCTCTACCCGAATAATGGGGGCGCTGATTCCGCTTCAAATAGGCACAAAAAATAGCTGTCATTTCAAAGCTATCCAGCGTACTTGTATAGAGATCAGTGGCGCTGACTGAATGAACGTTCAACGAATTTGAAACACGCGTACTCCACCCGCTTAGCCGTTCTATCTTGATTTATTTCTGTGACCCGAGGAAATTGATTCTTATGCACTCATATGCAGTTGACAGACCTACGTCGTTTGGTCGGCTTATGTCAATTCAATGTTAGTTGTAATCGGTCTGATGGTTTGACATTTATAACGCGACCAAATTACTTAGGTCCGCCATCTGCCTACGAATCAACTTCTCTGATAGTACAATAATTTATTTCACAATAGGATTGACAGGCGCGCGAAGTTCAATATAAACCCTAGACAGTCAATAATATTGGATTGGGTAATAAAATTTATCATCTAGGGGCCCGCTTACAGCATACGTTACAAACAACATTCATTATGTACTTAAATAAGAATTTTTAACGCCAATAAGAAGTTTCCACTCATGAACAATGATTTAAAAAAGCTAGAAGTGAATACAATTTAATTTTCTATTATCATCCATCCAATGGCTCGTCATTGCTCGCGAGAGTCATAATAAGTCATAATAAGCTTGCGGGCTAATTTGTGCCTAACCAAATCATATTCTATAAACGAGTAATCTGCTATAGGTTTATAAAAACAATAATATCTACGTAAAAAATAGAAAAAAATCACACCTTTAACTTGTTTAAATCGGAACAATAGTTAAGCCGCTACGAGGGTACATACATACATACATGGTCTGCCAAACTCGCTGTAGTCAAATAAAAACAAAACCGCAGAAAAGGAAATACCTTCGTCTCTTTATCAGTAGCGGCCAAGCTCTTATCATCGCGTCGACGATCCTCGTACGGTTCATAGCGGTGTTTGCGATCCCTGAGAATAAAAAACATAATGATATTACAAATAGGGGATATAGGGAATGTTTAATTGCACCCTGTATTATGTCAATTACCTGAGGTCGGGTCGCACGGGCCTCGTGTCGTCGTCGCTGACGTCGGACAGACCCGGCGACCGCCGCCGGCCAGAGAACCCGCCGCGGCGGCCCTGTACAACAATAATATTATGATAATTTCCGTAGTAAAACCTCTCGCTATCCGTTCGGTCGCACGACAGAAATAAATTTTCCCTATCGCTGCTTATATCCTTTACTAGCAAACGAAAATATAGGTATTTCTAGAAATTCATATAGCTTTGTTTCCACGCGCACGTTATGTGAACTTGAAACGAATTATGTGCGTGTGAAAGAGACTGAAGCGGCAAGAGGATTATGAACATATTATGTATTCTTCTCATTGGAGAAATTACTTGGGAGGCAAAGAAAATCATAACATTTTATTATGTTAATAGATTAGAGGGATATTATATTCCGTAAGAGAAATAGTTTAAAGATGGCAAGTAAATATTTATATTAATACCTGACTCTTAAATTGCGGTCTTATGGGTGCATTGACGATAGGTGGCGATGGGTCCTTGTTTAACCTGGCAAAAACATCAAAATGGATTATTTGATCCGACGTGAATACATCTTATATTTCAGAGAATAATAATATTTAAAAGTTTTATTATACCGAGACATCATCAAAACCATATCGTAACTGTATTATTGTAAATTCAATTAGTAGATTTGCACTATTGATCTCATTCTCGATCACGTCGGCCTTCAAACATAATAAAACGCATCGAATTTTTCGTTTACAACAATAATTATTTTACAATACAAAGTTGAATACGACTAGGAAGAAGAGAAGAAGAAGAAGGAACACTCACCTATTCGCTTTCTCGCTAGGCTCTGGCAAAGAAAAAAAAAACAAATTTTAATTTATTTCAATGTTGAACTCAAAATGGTTAAATTAATCCAATCATATAACGATAGATTTTACGTTTCATTGCTCGTTCACATGTTTGTTGTAAAAAAAATATGTAATAAGAAGAGTAGAATGTACTATCAGAGAAGTCAATTCATAGGCAAATGGCGGACGCATTTGGTCGCTTTTGGGTTTTAACTGGGTTTTGACATCAAAACCCAGTCGACAGATCACGACTTACATTGAATTGACATAACTCGACAAGTGACTCGGGTCCGTCATCTGGGGGTGTAGTGCGAGTTTTATTCGATCATACGCATCGAACACGTAAACGCGAATTTATATGGGATCAAAGCAGTATCCACGTTAGCCAGTAGATGGCGCTGTTTTGATCCCATATAAATTCGCGTTTACGCGCTCGATACGTATGGTCGAATAAAACTCGCACTAACCCCTCTGCTTATGAATCCATTTCTTCGATGGTACAAGTTCTTGAACTCATTAAAAATTGTCTTACGTAGAGAGTTAATGAGGTCGATGTCGACCACCTCCTCTAACGTGCAGTCGTCGGTCTGCGCGAAGTGCGGCCCCTTGTATATCCACTTGTGGATGCGCTCCCTGAAAATACACTTCGGTATACAGCAGGCTTTCCCAAAGTGAGCGATAAGTGATAAACCCCCTTTGTGGGCGCTGAACGGTCTAAACCAGACCCAGAAAAAAATGGGGGCGTTGTGTAGAGGCTTAGGGAATGATTTGTAGTTTTATTTCATCTGGATGCATTTGAAATTGAAACAATGGGAGGCGCTAAAAGTTAAAACATAATATTTTGTTCTCAATGTAGATAGTTCATAGTAGACAAAATAAGTTCTCCCGCCCCTGGTAAACACGGTGTAGCAAAATAAAGTGATAAAATATTTTAGGACGGAGGGATTTACAGCAACGAAATGTATGATATTGACATAAGCGAACGATAAAATAAAGAGGACATTTGCCTCTTGTTTTGTCAATTCTACAGGGTGTAACAAAACTCAGTGATAATACTTTAGGGTGTGTATGTGTTCCTTATCATATAGCAGCGGTCGGCAACACGCGGCCCGCGTACGTTTTACTTGCGGCTCGTGGACGTTTTGTGAATAAGTTACATGTATAAAAACAATGTTTTCTAATATTGCCAGTAGCTGTTTGTAATTTTGTAATAAAAACTTTGTTTATTTTTCTGAATCCTCTTAAAATCAAAGACAGCTCACTTTTTACCATACCACATCATTTTGACAGCACACTTTTAGCCATTCATCAGAGAGGTTGAAAATTTTTTTAAATTGTGGTCTAGAAAAGCCCTCATTATGCTTAGTAGGTATGTTGGGCTTCTAGGGTTAATACGAGTATAAGGCCTGCGCTGCGGGGCTGCCGCCCGTCTTTAGTTTGTTTTGCCACCTTGTGGCCCTTGCCTGCCAAAAGGCTGCCTACCGCTGTCATATTATAGGATAGTTCACTGTAAAAGTAGCAGCACTGAGAAAGCAATTTTTTGTGATTTGTATGGGCAGCGCCCCAGCGTCACGAATTTTCCCATGCTTTTGTATGGCAAAATTCGTGAAAAAAAATTGCTCTTTCTGCGCTGCTAATTTCACATCGAACTCTATATAGGGGACCCATAGTCCATACACACCCACTAATATTATCACTCAGTTATGTAACACCCTGTAAACATACATTTAGATCAAATATACTAACTTCTCCTTCTCATATATGTCCTTATCGAAGTTGACGGGCAGCATGCGGCCGTACTTGTCCTGTATGCGCTGCGCCAGCCGGTTCATGACCGTTGACACGCCCTCGCGGTAACGCGACTGACCGCGGAACGGCCCTAGCAGTTGCGCTGCCTTGCTGAAATGGCGCGTCTGGAATGTAACACAATAAGCAATTTCAATAAAAAAAACTACTTCAAACTTTTACCGTGGGAGAGCCATGCTTCGGCACGAATGGGCCGGCTCGACCGGAGAAATACCACGGGCTCACAGAAAACCGGCGTGAAACAGCGTTTGCGCTGTGTTTCGCCAAGAGTGAGTTTACCGGAGGCCCAATCCCCTACCCCCCTAGAAATGCCGCAGTTGAAAAGCAATTTGTTACCCCAGGAGGGTACCAACTGCGTTGGAGAATCCTTCTCTGGACTTCCATGCTCAATAACCCCTGGAACTGAACGTGGACGTCCAGGCGTAAAAAATTCCTGACCAGCTCCTGCACTATAATCGAATATAAAACTATTATAAAATATAGGTTGGGTTACTAAAATTTGATTATTACTATAAAAAAGTTTTCTATTAGTAGCTAATAGCTATAGTATATATATATATATAACGCCTCCGTGGTCTAGTGGTACAGAGCGCGGCTCTTGACTCGGAGGTCGTGGGTTCGATTCCCGCGTTGGAAACATGTTATTTCCAAGTTTGGTTAGGACAATGCAGGCTGATCACCTGATTGTCTGACAAGTAAGATGATCCATGCGTCGGATGGGCATGTAAAAAGTCGGTCCTGCGCCTGATCTCTCGCCGGTCGTGTCGGTCTGCCGTCCCACTGGGTTATGAGAGTAAAGGAATAGAGAGTGCTCTTGTGTATTGCGCACACACTTAGGCACTATAAAATTACTCCTGCGTAGCTGGCCTGGTTTCAATGAAACCGGCCACCGTCACCGAAACCGGTGTGGGAGCTATTATTATTATTAATAGCTATAGTAATTAAAAGAAGATTATTTTATTTTCTAAAAGGTGACAATCTTGATTTCATCAGAAAGGGTACCTCTTACGCGATAGAAAGAGAGCGCACATGTAGGTAAATATAATTGTAGGCACCTAGCACTGTGCGAATGAATTTTAACTTTATAATATCGGAGTATCAGTCGTTATTTCTATATATACAGGTTTTTGTGTGAATTCTGTTGGTACTACTAATATATTGTGGCGGTACCCACAATTCACCTAACAATCCTGCATCGCGCTATCGAAGTTTCGGAGAACGGCAAGATATATACAATGTCTGAAATGACGTCAGTGGGCTTCGGCCTAACCGAGCATGCTATCTCGCTCGGTCGGAAGATCTTCCTTTTCCGCCGCCACTAACATCGCTAAATTGGTGACCACCGACAAGAACACGCATCCTTCATCATGGACATCAATCATCAACACTCCCCGCCCCTCCGCACCACGTCAGCAGACATCAAGCATAACCGGGTCGCCTCGACCATAAGCCGCGTTGGGCGTCCGCGCCGGTCGAACCCGGTCTGGCTTGAACGGGGCAGCCATAGGCTACAACGACCGGTCAGCAAGCAGAGCACGGGGTCCCTCTCCTGGTCATTGCACGCGTAGCTTCGGCCCACACCTGACAACACAAGCGCATCGAAGAATACCACATGTCTTCGGGGGGGAGTGGTGTGGCGGTACCCACAATTCACCTAACAATCCTGCATCGCGCTATCGAAGTTTCGGAGAACGGCAAGATATATACAACGTCTGAAATGACGTCAGTGGGCTTCGGCCTAACCGAGCATGCTATCTCGCTCGGTCGGAAGATCTTCCTTTTCCGCCGCCACTAACATCGCTAAAATATTATATTCTGTGGTACAGGTGATGCTGTATATACCGGCTCCCCCAATATTTCTCGGCTAAATGTCATAGAGAGTCGAAACGAATTTGTGTCTAAAATAGAGAATTCATTGGAGAAAGTCTCTGAATGGGGTAAACGTAACTTAGTCCAATTCAACCCCGCCATGACACAAGTCTGCGCGTTCACCACTAAAAAGTAAAAAGTCACCAATGGTCGTATATCCTCGTTTTGAGGGCACATCAATACTTACAAGATAAGTGAAGCGGTGATTGAAGCAAGTCAGATGCGAGATGATGGTGCGCGGGTGGCCCTGCTTGTAGCACAGCGTGCAGATGTACGACGGCTCGTAGTGCGCCTGCTCCGGCGGGTGCTCCACCAGGTACTCCACGCCCAGCAGCGCAGTCCTGGAATAGGGGGGTTTGCGTACATTGCGGACGATACAGTCATACTGTCCGATAGTTGGATATCGTCAGGCTTTTTGATTGACTGTAATACTGACCGATAGAGTCGGATTTATTCAGGCTTTTTGATTGACTGTCCCGTCAAATAAAAAAACTCTCCATATAAGAACTAAGAAGACCTGCAGCTATTGTTGAGCTTTACTTTTGTAGCTTTATATGAAAATCCTACCAGTGATTTTATATCTTACTAGATGACGCCCGCAACTCCGTTGCGCCAAAATTTGTTTATCGAGCAGAAACTATACATTTTTCTGGAATAAAAAGTAACCTATAAAATAAATAAAAAATAAAATTTCATTATTAAAATCACAAATATAACTAAGAGTATATTATTTATAACTAAGAATTACGAGCAAAAAAAGGCCAAAAAAAAACACTTTTTTTGGATAGGAGCCCCCCTTAAATATTTATTTTATTTTATTTTCAATATTACTTGTTATAGCGGCAACAGATAAGTATACACAATCTGTGAAAATTTCAGAAGTCTAGCTATAGCGGTTCTTGAGATACAGCCTGGAGACAGACAGACAGACGGACAGACAACGAAGTCTTAGTAATAGGGTCCCGTTTTTACCTTTTGGGTACGGAACCCTAATAATGGTACGCGCGAACCTTTTGCTATTCTGACAGTTAAGATCACCTCACTTTGATGGACAATCTATTATTGAATTCCTACTTAGCAAAGTAGGTTCTTAATACCAAGTTGTCCTACTTTTTATTTTATTTTATTTATTTATATCAGGCTACATAGGCCCATGCAATATTAATGACTAACATACATAATATAAATTATATACACTTAATAACTACACTTTATACTAGCTTTGTCCGGCTTTTCGTTTTGACCTGGCAATCCTATACAAAGTACTATGTGGCTCAGTTGGTGGGCGACTTGGTAGCTCAAGCCGGGGGTCGCGGGTTCGAATCCCGCCGACGGAATAAAAGTTTTCAATGTTCCTGGGTCTTGGATTTCAGGTACTTAGCACAGGGCCGGACTGACGTGGTGTGAAGCATCCATAGATATTATATTATTATTATGGTACTCACTTGACTTTGTCCAGCTCGTCTTGGATGTGACAGCGGATGTGCCTGAACTTCCCATACATGACCTCGAGTTCCGACCTCTCCTGATTGTGCAGGCCTACCTCTTGGGCCATTTTTTGTAAAACCTCTTCAGATGCTAGAAAATTTGTAAAATAGGTTTAACATATTGTAGTGTACGTATGTAACACCAGCCGGCCTAAGATGCGCATAACGAGAAAATTTTGTCTACATGTTTTCTCGATGTTTGGTGGTTTATGTCTCTTCATTTCTATTGACCCTAGCATGACATACATTTTTTCTCGTGTAGAACTGTCGTCAAAATCCATCGACATAATGTCAAAAAACATAATATTTTGACATTATGTCAATATCGACAATATAACTACACTCGAGAGTGAGATATCTCGTTGTACGCGCATATGCTAGACGCACAGGAAAGATGAATAATAATTGATCCATAGTAGATTCTATTTCTCGACTCTCGTAGTCACATTATTCTAAAGATATGAATTAGCTTGATGAACTGAACGTACCAGCACTCTTTGTAGTTTTCAAGCCCTTTTCGTTCAAGACATAGGGATGTTCTGAGAAAATTGAGAGGGGCCAAACGTTCTTTGTTGACAGCTTGGACTTGTGTTTCTTTCCCGATATATGAGTCTGAAAAGTAATATTAACAATTTTTACTAGTCCCACACAACATTAAAATAACTTCATATAAACAAAACTTTCAATGTAAACTAACTATAATATTTAATTATTATTTATGTTATAATATAAGTAACTGTAAGTATAATTAATAATAGTAAGTAGTTTAGACTCAGATTCTTCACCTTTACTTTACACTGCGCCTTTTTTTTACATGAGGAAATGCTTTCCGCATCCCCTACGAATAGGCAATTTGACAGTAAGATTTTTTTTGTGACTATTTGCTATATTTATTCAAGATAGAAATTAAAAATCTGTCAAATACCCTATGCATGCAATGGTCGTGGTATGTGGGACGTAGGGTCTTCTCACAAAAACACCTTAGTGCTTTACTCCTCGCTTAAGGCAGAGTTGAGTGAACGATTCACCGCAAAAACCGCGCCCAACTTTAACCAATAAAGGCGCGGCAAGTTTTCGAATCCGAGTCGAACGGGAATTGTAAATTGGCAGATACCTTATAAGTTTAAGGGCCTGTTTCACCACTTTCTGATAAAGTGCCGAATAGGTTATTCGTAACTTTTTGCCAGATTCTCCATACTTCATCTGTCAAGTAAATTGGTGGATAGCCTATTCGTCACTTATCAGGAAGTGGTGAAACAGGTCCTAAAACATATTACTTTAAAGAATAGTTTACCTGCAGCACAGACTCGCCGCTGCAGACCGCGGCGCAGGGGAAGCACAGGTAGATCCACTTCCCCGATATATCCCGGCCTCGCCGCTCCACCATACACCGGTAGCCGCCATCCTCAGTCTTGATCTTCAAGCTGTTTAGATGCTCTTGGAACTCTCTCTCCGCCTGTAAACCAATTAAAAACAATTGAAGTCCCATTCATATTTGGAATGTCTCCGAGTGGAACACCCTGTGTGCGTCTGAAGGTCCGCATTAAATGAAACATACAACTTTCTTACCACTTTTATTTTATTTTAACAAACTTAATATAAAACGTCGTGTGTTTTGAAAATACACTTACCGTAGTCACGACCTATTCAGGGAGGCACAAATAAAACTTATCACTAAAAATATTTTTAACCGAGTATGTAATACTCTTTGTGCATAGGTACTCGGTGTTACAATACGCAGAAACTGTTGTTATCAAGTTATAGATTCTGCATGTACCCAACTATATAGTAGGGGAGGGGAGGGTGCTATTCGTCTAGTCACTCTAGCGTCATGGAGACCTAGTAGGTTTTTTACATTAGGTAAAACTGATAAGAAAAATAAGAGCGTTTTTTTTATTTTAGCGGTGGGTTCAGAAGCTGCAGCCATTTTAGTTATGAAAAAGAAAATATATTCAGAAAATTGCTTATTTAGGTAAACAAGATTTTAGACAACAAGGACTAAATCATTTAGCTTAGTGCAACATAAAATACCTACGAAGATTAGTTAGGAAAATTTCAAAACGTCGATCCGATGACGTTTCAATATTCGAAAATAACTTTTTTTAACCTACCACGTGAGAAATCTGATTTCTATACCATGATAACTAGACGCATATCGGAAGCCTATACATTAAATACAAGCTTAATCTGACACGCTGGAGCTTGTCGCGAAATTCCCTCTTCCCCTCCCTAACTAATAATAGTACTCAAAATGATATTATATTATGGGTACATGTAATTTATACCCATCATGGACCGTGCAGGAAGTATGAGGTGGCCACTATTTGTGACACCAGTTGATGTTTTTCTTTGTTACATATGTGAATATGAAGATACTATGTAATAACTTGGCAGGTTTATGTCAAGTAAATAATAATTTTCTATACTAAGAGATTTTGGAATATTAGCCGTCATAATGTTTAATCACCATCATTTATTAATCATCATTCATATTTTGTGAGTATTTGCTGTTCATCTCATATTTTTAATTAATAAAAATAAAATATTGTTACCAGGCCAAAGTAGTAGAGTAGAAATTTAACAATGAACATCTATAATTAATAATAATTATTCTTTTCAACTATATTTTAATTGAATTATTAATTAAAATATTTAAGTTAGCTTAATATTAAATGGTCCATACTATATACATATGTCCAGAGAAACAATACTTTTAGTTCATCTGGTGTGTTAAAAAGTCTATTTATGTATCTAACATGACCATTTATTTTTTTGTCAGAGCAAGGACATCTGCGGAATCATACATTCTATACATATTATAAAAAAAAAACAAAATCTTTTTTTTCCCTCATGTCCCTTTGTTTCCTTTAATCTAAAACTACGCAAGGAATTTTGATGATTCTATCAGTGTTAGACCCATTTATCGAGGAAGGCTATAGGCTATATTTTATCACGTTAAGACTAATAGGAGAGAAGAAATAGAGGAAAATGTGGAAAAAACGTGGAAAATTATTTAAAAGGGCTAACTTGAACGCGCTAATCTCAGGAACTACTGGTCCAATTTGAAAAATTCTTTCAGTGTTAGATAGCCCATTTATTGAGGAAGGCTATATTTTATCACGCTAAGACTAATAGGAGAATGTGGAAAAAACGGGGGAAACTATTTGAAAGGGCGTATCTCGCGAACTACTGGAGCAATTTTTATGTTATTTGGCACAGTGATAAGAGGTAGACCACGTGAAGGATCACAGGCTATCGTATTTAATCATTTTTTCAGTGGCTATATTTGTAATTAATGTATTTTATACCCGTGCGCCCGTGCGACGCCGGGGCGGGTAGCTAGTCATACATAAAATAAAAAAAGTCGGCCAAGCCAAGTCTGAGTAGGACTCGCGCACGAAGGTACGTATCATAATAAATTGAAAATAGGCAAGAATTATGTTTTTTGTATATGAGCTTAATTATTAATTTTATTTTTATTTTATGAATTATTATGAAACTATTAATACAATAGAGTTGCCATTATATCGAGCAAAATATGGCAGAAAAATCACTTATGTTGTATGGGAGTGCGTTACTTCCAGGCATTACCCAGGAATTTCAAACGTAAAAATACATTTTAAATTATCGTTTGGTCTGTTTGCAAAAGCGGGACAATTTCAGCCTCGCAGAGAACACCGGGACAGACTGCCTGAAAGAGGGACATTAAGTATATCTTTAACCCATCAACTAATAAAGAGCTACAAGGGCTGTATAATTATTTTACTGCGGTTTAACCTAAATGTACAGAAAAATTGTAACTCCTTAGCCACGCGACAAGCGCGAGACAATAATACACAAACTCACTAGACAGTTCCTTGTAACGAAATGACCTTTGTAAATTGTAACCTTTTCGACTTTGATGTCTATTATCTGCCTAAAAACTTTAGCTCGAATTCTACAGTCTCCATTTGTTTTATAAGAAGTAGCTACTCCACATATAAAAAATACCTAAATTAAACAAAAACGAACACTTTTTAGATAGTGTAAATAATATACAGTCAACCATATTATGTGGCAGTACCCACAATTAGCTTAACATTCCTGCATCTCGCTATCGAATTTTTCTAAATGTGTCAAGCTATATTATAATTATGCGACAGCTGAAATCAATCAGTAATCACTGACCCCATATTCCCACACATCTTTATGCTAGCACTTCACATGGCAATTTGTATTTGCGTATTTGATGTATTCGCCAAACAATCACCATAATTTAGATGTTATGTTTGACAAAGTATTGGCCTTATTTGCCTATTTGACAAATATGACCAATACCAAATACACATATCCGTACCTTTGTCGGTTTTTGACGCACATCAAAATAGTCAAGTAAACAAAATCAAGAAAAAGTTTGGTATTTGACGCCCATGTGTGGATGGTCGTATTTGCCTTTATTTGCTTGTTTGTGTATGTCAATAATTTTGCCAAATGCAACAAATAGCCAGTAGCAAATACGAATAGCCATGTGAAGTGCCTTTATATGTGACCACCAGCATCGTTTGGACACGCACAATTTTGACAGCAAGAGTATGTGAGGTAATCAGTCAACAATACAATAATTATCTTACACTGTTCTGTATATTTTTGTTGTGTAAATAAATTCTAAGAATGAATTGTACTTTACACCTTTCTTAGTCTATGTAATAAGTTATAAATTGGCTACACTATATAATAACAAATCCAATTTAAACCTTTTCCGTTTGTTTGTTAAACTTGTTTAAATACTAATTAATTTACATTATATTTTGATCTGTTTAGTTAATTAAAAAAGTAAATTAAAGATAAAAAAAGTTTAATGATATCATGATAATATCATTTATAAAATAAATTTTAATATCCAGGGTTTGACAAAAAAATGCATTCCTACTTAGTATTTTTAAACACTTTTATTTCTTATATTAATTCTTTGTTGTATTTAGTAAGCTAATGCTCAACTTCAAAACATAAAGGCATATTTTCATGAGTTTAAAAAACTGAATAAAGTTTTTTATTTTATAATCAAGAGGATAGTTGTGTTGATTTTGTATTTCATACTTGGGTGTAAAAAAAAATCACTGAATATTTTAAGACAATATAAATACTACGTCATGCAGTATGCAACTTGTCTGAAATTATCTTGTCTATATTTTCGCACTTGTTTACTACCAAAATATTTAATATCAAAATAGGTATTAAAAGCATATTTAAATTTTATAGAAAGATGTAAAATATTTATGAAAAGTAATATAAAAATGTGTATTTACCTTGGTGCAAGTATTTTCAGCTTCTGGCTTCTTGGGTACTTCCACGACTGAGTCTTCATAGCCCTCAGCTCCGGGAGGACAATCCGGGAGATCCATGACACACTACACTAGATGGTCTATGACCTTACGACGGTCATAAACCTTTTTCACTTAATTCTTCTTAGACGACTTTTTACTAACACAGCTGTAAAACAAATTATAAAAGGTAATGAAATTATAGTTTTAGAATGAGATATCAAATGCAAACAATTATTGATACTTACTTAATATTAGATTATACTTACGTGCAACTCTGGAAGGTATCACCAAAAGCATTATTTTAATCATACAAATTAATGTCAGACACTATAATTTTGGGCAATTTCATCCATGTGTAAAAATGCTTCGAGCAGCACTTTTGTTATACAAATCATAACAACTATAGTCACAGTGGTTAATTTGTATTTAAATACATTTAAAAACATATGGAGATTTTATGTTCTTAGCACAGCACAAAGAATTTTTGAGCAATCTAAGGTGATAATAATTAGTCGAGAATACAAGTTTGTACTTATGATCTAAGTAAATTCTCATTTATTGGCTTTATGTAATCGATAAAAGCCAGTGATAAGCACAATCAAAGAATTATTTACTAATGGTTTTCATGAAACGATAACATTTCATTTAGAATTTTATATTGTAGGTAATAATTGTTACAAAACTAGCCTAGTAAAATGATCATACTTACCCATGTCCTACACTAGCACTATAAACACTTAAGTTTATACTTTCAATAAGATTTATTTATATAAAGATAGCAAAACAGGCAAAACAGTAACCTTTTCATTTACTTCAAACTGTAAACAATATTTTTCTCCTGTAAATTACAGCACAGGTGACAAATGAAATACTGACCTTTCTGTAATATACGCCGAAGTAGGAAAACACTCAACACACTAGTGGAAATAACATTTCGAAATTCGACGAAAAGATTATTTTGCTTTTAAAATATAATGATACGCTTTCTTTCTTTTCAGTATACATCGATAGTCAAACAATGAAAATCGAGAGAACTGAGAAATACAAGCGGACAGCGGCCATAGGGCATAGACAATTTGACCACAGATTAGAGTATTCTGTATTATAGAGTAGACAATTTGACAAAGAGCAAAGTACCTACCCTACGTTCCACTTGGCGTTGAAAACGATCAAAACGCTAAAAATAGGAGGCATTTTCAGCGTTTTGATCGTTTTCAACGCCAGGTGGAACGCGGGGCTAGTCCGTCAAGTCCTAGAAGTATTTATGTAGGAGTTTAGCGGGGAATGTGAAAGAGTGATGTTGTGATTTTGTATTATTTTCCTAAAATTGTGTTAAGTTGGGTTTTTAATGTGTAATATTGGTAGAATATTAACCATTAGATATTCGTTATCGTGCACAAGTGTAGGAAAGTGATGCATTATCCAGAAACGTGCGATTTTGTGTTCCCTCCAAAACTCCATTGAAAGTTTCAGTAAGGCGTCTACCACTTTACTGAAACGTCCGACTTGACTCCTTGACTGTATTGACTTGTACTTAGACTTTTACTAGACTTATGACCTGACGATATTACATGAAAACGATGCTGAAAATTATTATGGGAGGAATACGGTTTTCCCGCCATATTCCTTACCTTTTTACCTTGTCTGTGGCACAACATACACATACTTTGTGTCAAGTTGCCAAAACCGAAGAAAAAGAAAGAAAGAAGTATTTACCTATGTAAATATATACTTCTAGGTCAAGTCACAGAATATTTAGTAGGTACTCCGTTTAACTCATAGAACACATTTACTCCTAGCACAGATTAAATATAACCTCATTGCTCTCACTACTGCTATCAGCGCCAATATGGCGGCTTTCAAACGTCATTTTTACGTCAGATTTAGTTCTCTACCTGAATAATAGGGGCGCTGATTCCGCTTCAAATAGGCACAAAAAATAGCTGTAATTTCAAAGGCTATCAGCGTATATATCCTTAATCTGTGCTATCAGCAATCCAGCCACAAATCCGTGTACTACACAGTATAGCAATATAATATCCCTACAGTAGTGAAACGAATGTACTTGCGCAGAGCAACGGAGGGGTACCCGCGGGGAAGCGGGCGGCGCGGGCCCAGTCCGCCAAACTCCGCGAGTTTGAACGACTTCGCGCGCAGGTGTGACGTTGGCGCGTTTTGTGTTTTGTGTTGTAAAACGATAGCCTGTAACATCTTATTTTATAAACAATGGGATATAACAAGTGTTCAGTGTACAGAATATTATGTAAATCTGATTCAAAAAACAAAAAGGATTTAATTGTCATAAAATATAATATCGACTCACAGTTCACACTAAATTGTGTTGGCCTTGGTGGCATTTATTTGCAATTTGCATCTCTGTTTTATTGTTTACGTTGTAAGAAGTGTAACAAGGAGAGAAACAATTTATAGAATAAAAATAAAAAAAACTGTCAAATACCCTGTTACATACTAATTAGTACCTACCTAGCTAGGTACACAGGGCCACACATCAAGTGTAACATTTTGACCTTTGGACCGCCCTTACCGTGCACTTAATAAGAGCGAGTTTTGAAGTGCTTCTGTTACACCTGACGTGTGGCCTACCGTACCTACCAATTGTTATAATATGATAATTAAGAGGGATACTGACCCTAAAAATAAAACATAGTCCTTCTCTCTTCACACTCACGCACGTGTTTCATATGCCAGGTGAAAAAGGACGACGCGGAATCATCACCAAGTTAGTTTTACTTAAATAAAAGACGAACTAAAATGATAATGAAAAAAGTGTTTTGAGCAAATTTAGGTTTTATCAATGCCTTTTTAGATATTAAAAAATATGAAAGAAAAGACAGCAAACTTCGAAGATCCAAGCAAAAATGTGTCTAAAACAAGGTTTTTTGTAAAAAGGAAACTATCGAGCATTTTTTCAGTAATCGTGTTTTCGTCTTGAGCATTTAATCTTCATGAACTGAAGTTACTTGTGTAAAAAAATCAGCTTTCTAGACCTTACAGATTTTGAGATCTAGGTTTAAGAACGTAGTCAAGTTAGGGTCAGATGCACTCTTAATTATTGTTGGATATTTTATATATCCGAATGCGTCTTCATTATTTTAATAAAAATTTTAAATCCATACTAATTAGTAATTACTTACTAATATTATAAATGCGAAAGTGTGTCTGTCTGTCTGTCTGTCTGTTACCTCTTCACGTCCAAACCACTGGACAGATTTTGCTGAAATTTGGCATGGAGATACTTTGAGTCCCGGGAAAAGACAAAGGATACTTTTTGTCCTGGAAAAATGTACGGTTCCCGTGCGATTAACGAGTTTTGGCACAACGGAGTTGCGCGCATCATCTAGTAAAGAACTCAAATCATCTAAAAATAAAGTTTCACGTAAATATCTGGCAGTACGACATAATATGTAAATATAACACGCTGATTAATTACAAGCACAATATTTTATTTTTATTTTATTTCCCGTTTCGTGGCAAGTGGCAACCCTGGCATATCTGCTTGGTACTTACACCGGTGGCGGCATCGTGCGACATCAAAGGCGTTTCGTTACTGTAGGGATATTATATTGCTATACTGTGGTGTACTACCAAGTGTGTACCACGTACGTCAGTATATTATAAGTCTATGGTACCACGTGTGTACAGTGTGTGTACAATGGTCAATGACGTCTGTTCGACACTGACATACGACTATCAGTGTTGCCAATTTCGAAGCGGCATTTAACCAGATTATTGTATACGAGCTTATGCCCGCGGCTTTGCTCGCGTTAAGTGTTATTTTATACAAACTTTCATCCCCCTTTTTTTTATTGAGGAGGGGAAATACGTTATGTATCCTCCACCCCCTCGGGGGAAGGGGCGGTAGATTTTAGAAAAGTACCAAGAGTAAATGACACGTATTATACAATTTATACAAGGTGTAACAAAACTAAATGATAATACTTTATGGTGTGCATGTGTTCCCTGTTGTAGAGAGTTCACTGTGAAAGTAGCAGCGCAGAAAGACAGTTTTTTTTTTCACTTTTGTATAGGTAACTCAAGCGCCCCAGCGTGCAGCGTCACGAGTTTCTCCATACAAAAGTGAAAAAAAGATCTTTCAGCGCTGCACTTTCACAGTGAACACTGAACTCTCTACAAAGAACACAATGCACATTGCACACCCCAAAATATTAATATCATATCACTTAGTTTTGTTACACCCTGTATTACTAATCCCCACACCGGTTTCGGTGACGGTGGCCGGTTTCATTGAAACAATGGCCAGGTACGCAGGAGTAATTTTATAGTGCCCAGGTGTGTGCGCAGTACACAAGAGCACTCTCTATTCCTTTACTCTCATAACCCAGTGGGACGCAAGACCGACACGACTGGCGAGAGATCGGCGCAGGACCGACTTTTTACATGTCCTTCCGACGCATGGATCATCTTACTTGTCAGACAATCAGGTGATCAGCCTGCATTGTCCTAACCAAACTTGGAAATAACATGTTACCAACGCGGGAATCGAACCCACGACCTCCGAGTCAAGACTCAAGAGCGACGCTCTAGACCACTGGACCACGGAGGCGTTAATTAATATTAACTAGTTATTAACACGAGTCATATTTAAATCATAAATGCCATAAAATAATTAATTAATGAAAAATATTTTATTTTTCATTTATTTATCCTACGTGCTATGTAATCTATGTAATAAATAATTCTCAAAGTCAGTTTACGAGGCCATTCAACCATATTACGATGTAACTTTATTTTTTGCTTAAGGCATAGTAATTTTCAAAGAACCTGCTACTGCTACCATTTACCACCCGCTCGCGGACTGTGGAGCTACGTAATTTTGAGACATGCGTTACTAGCGTAGAGTCGTTCATACAATGAAATGGAACGGACGCTCGCGCGCGGCCGGCGACGGCTTTGTACGTTTTGTTTGTATTTGCTCGTTTATCGCACGCGCATCGGCGGAATACGGTGTGCCGATTGAAATTAAACTATGGGACTCGCAGCGATCCCCTTTGTCCCATATGGTTGACGTGACTAACGAGTTCGGGTTGAAAGTGCTGGCGGAACATAACTTTTTAAATGAGAATAACATAGCGTTCTCCCCTTATGGGTTGATGGGTATTTTAGTGGCATTGTTCGAGGGAGTGGACGGCGAGTCCTCGTACCAGATACAGAGGAGTATGCAGTTGCCATGGAACAGGAATGTCATGAGGATCGGGTTTAGAGATATTCATAGAACGCTCAAAGTGAGTCTAGTCAGTTACATAGTATTATATTATTTTACAATTAGATATGATTAATGCTTATTTAGAGCGTGAGAAAAGGTATGCGTTGCTTCTATTTATAGTTCATCTCCACCACCATACACAAAATTTTGATTAACATTTTATATTTCCTTAAATGATTTTAATTTTTACTTTACACTGTTCAGAATTTTAGAAATATCAGTTTTTAAAATACAAATATGGATTTACACGGTCTGATGGGTAACGATTACTATAATCGTCCATATCATGTCCATATTGACATGAATAAAATAAAAATTCAGCCTAATCAAGCAGCTATTAATTAATTAATTGAATATAATAATATATTCTATTTCTACAACAAATTTTTAATATTTTCAGACATATTTCATACCGGAAGAAGGATTTCTAGCAGGGCTAGCACTGAACAACGATAACGTTACTTTTAACGAGGCTTATGTTAAGATTTTGAGATTTTATGGATTTGATTTAGAAGCAGAGCGAACCCCGAAACCAGACAATATAAGTACAACATCAATAAGTACGTCTGAAGCAACGACTCCTGTTAATAATAACGTTCCATCCAATGATAACACCGTTGCTACGACTGCTCCCAATACCAGAGAAGAAACAACACTTAACACAAACGCAGAAAATATCGATAACCCAGGGCCAAAAGAAGAGACAACACCTGTGATGCCAACTCCACAAAAAGAAGAAACGACAAGTGTAATGACAACACCGCCATTAAGAGACGAAACCACAGCAAGCGTAATGACTACCCCAGCAACAGAAGAAACAACACTGAGCGTTATGACGACACCTGCATCATCGAGCGATGTTGTTGAATCCACAACAATGACGTCACAACAAACGCAAAGTCCGACGGTTGGAGAACCTCAAATGATGATCGAAACTACAACTCCATCCCAAACAACTATTACTTCCACAACAGAAGCGCAAACAACAACAAACATGGCTGATACAACAACAGCTCCAAGTACTGCTTCAGTTACGACCACGTCAAATGTTGCTAGCACAATGTCAGGCATGTCGAGTACAGCCCCAGAAACGGCGGCAACAGCTGACGGAAGAGTAGAAGATGCATCCCCATCAACGACTATCGAAACATTACGACGACGGAAAAAATCTATTTTAGATTTCGTTTACACAAGCCCACCCTATGTGGAGCAGTATGCGGCTTATCGAGCTTTTAATATTGGACCCGATCTACCCGAAATAGACCCTGACTACGACAAAATGTTTTCAGTGAATGGGTTAAGGAATATAGAGGTGAGAAGAAAATTGAATTATGAGACCAGTCGCATTTTTAGTTCTTAATGGGATTCTATTGATTTCAGGTCACATATATGCATTACGATACTATTTTGGATCATGCGTTCCTACCACATTTGGAAGCATCGGCACTGCGGCTTCCCTTGGACAGCGAGAAATACTACCTTCTAGTGGTGTTGCCTATGCGAAGAGGTGTGGTCGAACTAGAAAGATTGCTAGCAAGGATGGCGAGGGAGTCCGATTTGTCTGACATCTACTCCGCATTACGACCCTGTAGAGTTAGAGCCGCTGTTCCGAGTTTTGTTGTGAAGGGCCATGTCACACTCACGACTGATCTCCAAAAGGTAACAATCGCATAATTATTGACCATTAGCTTTAAAGTATTGAGAACAAAAAATACCATCATAATACCACATACCATCTAATGACCGGAAACGGATATCACTGAAAAAACGTGAAGTACCAAATCGTTATATTTTTGAAATTACATTAAAATTTTGGGATTATTTAGGGATCTATAACATCTATTAATATTAACTTTCCAGCTGGGCATGAGAAATGTTTTTGAGCCGCGTCAGCATGATTTTACGCCAATGACGCGCCAAGCCGGCGTCTACGTGAGGAGCATCGAACAAGCTGTCTCCGTAGCTATTCGGAATTATCAGCAGAACGACACACCGAAAGGTATATTCATCTAGATTCTAGATATTATTTAAATGTTTGGTGGAATTGCAGTTTTTAAGTGACTTGAGCTAGTTTGAGCCTTCACAAAGCTAATTTTCTATTGTTTACTAGAACCTTAGGCTCGAGCACGACTAAAAGGATAATAATTGCCCTTCCTTGGGTAAAACAATGCGGCGTGGGCCGGCATGTCACGGTGTGGTCCAGATAATTGCCGCGGTCGGGACCGGCCCGATGAGTGTGAATTAGTCGACCAAAAGTCTGAGCGTTGTGCACCGGTGACCACGGTCCTTGAGCTGAATTGTTACGGCATATTATATTATAAAAAATAAAGTACGCACATGGTTTGGTCCATAAAGCTCGATCATCAATCATCATAAATAGACATCGGATTATATGCACGATCAAAGTGCCGAAATATGCATGCAAATATACACGAAAAATGGCCGAAACATGCACAAAATATACACAATATAAAGTCACTTATTATTAAAATTTATTATTTTTGGAAGGTTTTACGGTGTTGCCCATAATAAATGCGCCAATTTCCATAATTCCATCAAATCCACGATTTTTATCTTCTTTCCGATTTCAATTTTAGTGCCCATGGAATGGAAGTTCATTACCTACTTTATTCAACTTTTTTCTAATGTTGCTAACTACAAAGAAACATTTTGATTCTAGAAAGATATTGTTCCTATCGGGTGCATTGCGGAAGTCTTGAAATATCTATCGTACGTCCCTGTTTCGTGGCCTCGGTGTGTATTATGATGGCTATTTGGAGACTACGAGGGCAAAATATGGCCGAAATATGCACTATCACCGGAAAATTGCCAAAATATGCACTATCGCCTAAAAAGTGCCATTATATGCATTTGCATATGCAAATATGCAAATGCATATAATCCGATGTCTAATCATAAATATTAAATAGGTACACAGATTATTTTTTTGAGATACTTTAATGATTAATGTATCGTATAACCCCCTTAACCTACGTCAGATTAAAGTTTAATCTTACGTAGGTTATGGGGGTTTTACTTTGCGATGGAACTCGCTTGAAGGGGCATACCGTTTCGTAATCCTTGCTCAAGAAGTGTGATAATTGTCGAAAGAGTGCGAATTTATTGTCACGGGGTGGTAAATACTAAGTAGCCTCAGACAGCGCGCTCATTGTTTTGGAGTAGCGATGGCGAAACGCGGCGACACGCGCATTAGCTTCTATTGATGCGCCCGCGCAGCGCTATCGGCGAACAGTATAGACAGATCGACAACAGGGACAGGGGAAATCAGTCATTGCACTATCATCCGACCTAAATGCTTAATCGAGATGGAAATCATGATGAGTATTCAATTACAAAAAAGGAAAAATCTGCAAAAATTGCCAGATAATAATTTCCTGTCCCCACAAAATGATGCAAACGTAATGACTACGCATTCACATACATAACAAGGACGATTATATTTTGTATTCCGCAAATTGCTGTTTTCTTAAAAGCGTAAATAATAATATGAATTCATTAGAGATAATTAGAAAACTCACATACCTAAATCTAATAATATCTAAATTTATTCGTTTAAATACCTGCAGGGTATATCGCGACCCTAGTTTCACTCAACTTCTCAAGCAATAATTATTTACTTTTCGACCTTTGGGGTCAAGTTAGTTGTATAACGATAACTTAACTTTAATGAAGTGCTTGACAAAAAATTTAGTCTTCTCTACAAAACAAGCAAAGACCCTCTTTTTAGAAGTCGGTTAAAACATTTATTTATTATAGGTATCTAATATCAGTGCTTTGCAATATAAGCTCTTACTTATAAATCGTCGCTTGGATGATAGCTCCTGGAGCAATGGTACTCAACTTTTTTATACGGGCTACAAACACATTTTTAGGGTTCCGTAGTCAACAAGGAACCCTAAAAGCCGATCCGATTTAGGGATTCATTTATGAAAAATTAAGTTTTAAAGTGGAAAAAATAGGCCAGTGTCCCCAACTTCTACCAGCTAAACGGTTGCTTCCGAGTTCTGGAAATGTGAAAAAATTCACGGGAGTAGAAAATATGCTGAATTTAAAATTAAAACTATCACGGCTAAGAAGACTTCATAAGATATGAGTAATAGTCGACCAACTAAAAAATGTATTAGGAGAAGTACCTACATGGAAGTTTTCGTTCTTTCTTTGAACATAATTATCTATTAATTACTGAGATGATGTTGCTAGTAGTGTAAAACACGTTATTCATTAACCATACAAAAATTATGGGCTACTACGGAACCCTATATTGCGCGTGGCCCTAAACTGAGCGTCTAGACTCTAGAGTCACTCTAGAGTCTAGTCGCTCAGTATAGGGCCACGCGAGCTCTAGAGTCTAGACTCTAGCCATAACATATAACAATACCTATCAATTTCTTTTCAGGTTACATCCCTAGTGCCAACTTCGTGTATTTCTCGGCGACATATCCATTTTTATATTTTGTTATGGACTCGAACATTCACGTAGCTCTAATGGCTGGAAAATTGGTGGATCCGCTCAACACTAGAATATTATAACATTTTTCAATAATCTACAGTTTTATTTTTTTAACCTTTAGTTCACTTGGGGTCTTCCGTATGTTATTGGATAAATCTTAGGCCGGTATAAATAGTCAGTACTTAAGATGCGACCCGCTCTCAAGACGCGGTTCGGCTCTGTGATTGGTCCAAATTTTGACAGCCAACCAATCACAGAGCCTGAACCGTGTCTTGAGACCGAGATGCATCTTGAGTACTGACTATTTATACCGGCCTTAGGTTAAGTAATTAAAAAATCTTAGAATGAATATAAAATGTAATAACGCATAATAATTAAGGTTTGGTATGGTACTGTATTTTAGTTAATAAAAATTTAATTATTATGATGTATACAACCTTGCAACCTCATGTTAAATCTTACGTAATATCATAGAGTAAATATTACATTTATACTATTAATATTACATTTTATATTCAAATATTTTATAAGAATAGAAAGACATTGACATTTCTTAGAAACCATCATTGAAATTGATTCTATTGCGTAACATTATTGACCGTCTAGGGTTGATATTGAACATCGCGCGCCTTTTGGTAAAAAAGTGGGCCCCCTGCGAGTTTCTTACGCCGGTTCTTCTCGCTGGGTTAGTTCCCGAACCGGTGGTAGGCAACGTAGACTTCTGACGTTCAAAAAGTGTATCATGATACCTATTTTGAATAAAAAAGATTTCATTTCATTTCATTTCTTAACATACCCCAGTCAAGTTCGATATTTGAGGTTGCATAAATTCGTACCAAGGGTACCAAGCTGAAAATCGGTAAAATTGTTTAGAATATGATTAAAAAAAAGAATGCTCCCCATAATTCCCTTGTGTGGGAAAAAAATATCCAAACGACGAGTACAAGTTTAATAACTTTTTAATTAAATAGTTATATTTAAAAAAAATGGTGGCTCGCAAGGAAAAATATTGATGCATTTCTTGTAAATAATTTTATGATCTACAATTTTGTTTCGTTTCAGGCATTTTTTTGGCAAAACTTAGTTTTGCTAAAAATCGTGAAAAACTAAGATGAACTATGGAAAACTTTCAATAGTTGCAATCAATTTCTTTGACACTAAGAACTAAAAATACTTGTGAATACTATTAATAAAACACTAAGGGCCAACGCCACAGTATAGCAATATAATATGCCAACGCTAAGGGCCTTATCACACTGGCGAATAGCGAGCGATTTGAAAGCGACGCGATTGCGCAGCGCGCACGCCGCGATGACGTTGCGATTGCGCGACGTGCACGCAGCTTGCCTTCCGCGTTTTGTACACTCAGTAGCAAAATGGATTCTGACGAGGAAATACTATTGCTCAAACACTACATATCTAAAATGTCACATCTCTAGACGAGTGTACAAAATGGCGTCCACGCCACGCCGCGACGACGCTGCGCTGTCGCGACGTGCGCGCTGCGCAATCGCGTCGCTTTCAAATCGCCAGTGTGACAAGGCCTTAAAACTCGCGCGGGCGCAAGCTCGCGTGTGTATAATGAAAAATAGTAATGGGCAGCACAGGCGCGTGCGACGACGGACTAGGACTGTCACACGCGCGGCGGACGGCGGGCACACGGCGAATGCACACGCTTTTCGCAATCGACGTTGTTTCCGTTGACGTCTTTTTGCCAAATAATAAATTAGTAAATAATTCATGGTAATCTACTCGACAACTGTACACGCTCGAGATAAAGTTATACTAGCAGCGCTAAATGAGATGCACGCGACGGGTGCCCGCTCGCGGATTCGTGGCCCGCGGCGGTCTATCGACGCGAGCGCCGGCGTCCGCATTCACCCGTGTTTTAGCGTTGGCCCTAAAAAGGGTTAGGTGTGTAAATGAAATAAATTATAGTTTTTTCATTTATTTTACATTTACACTTCTCACTTAGCCCTCTTGGATTTGATCTTTCTTAGGTAGAACTCTAACTCCTTGCCCTCCAGCACGTAGCCGTCGGCACGACCGCACTGTCCAGGCCGGCTGGATACGCACGCTGAAACAACACATTCCGTTATTCCCTAATAAACAAACAGCCCTAAACCATGTTTATACTATTAAAATCAGAGTAACTATGACGAGATAATCATATGACTGCTAGATGATTCCCAAAACGGTAGCCATCCATGATGTAGCCTCAAAGCTTCTCGATATCATCACTTAAAAATTTTTTAGTATGGTCTATTATTGTTGTAGAAACAACAATATAGTAAGACCATGTTTAGTGTTATCTAGAAGTTCCTTTGTACTATCAGAGAAGTTGATTCCTAGGCAGATGGCGGACCTAAGTTATTCGATCGTGTTAAGTCAAACCCATCCGACCAATCACAGCTAATATTGTATTGACATAAGCTGACCAAATGACGTAGGCCCGTCAACTGCCTAGGAATCAATTTCCTCAATGGTACTTGTATAATGGATCAACATTTATAGATGCAACTTAATATAGAATAATAATATTTACCCAATAAGCGACCAGTATGGAATTGCTCCTCCAAAGCGGCTTCTACTTTAGACAGGCGTTGTCTGGCCACATATTTCTTGGCTGTCTTCTTACTGCGTTTCTTATTAATAATGGCTTCCTCAGCTTCAGTCTGAAATAAAATAGATGTTGTATAAATGGACTGGTATTTACAACGGCTACAATTCAGTTAATAAATCAGAAATGCGGAACATAATCATATTTCATTCATATGACACGCAAAGTATATCATCATGTTTAAATAATTGCTATTCCTAGACTTTGATAGTCAAGAAGTTTAGCTTTTCCAAGTAAAAAATTATAATAAATAATAATTAATATAATACACAATAGCATTAAAAGAGTAATATTATGGTGGACATTATAGGATTCTTGAAATTATTAATTATAATTAGTATAATTATTAATAAGCAGTTACTTGTATACATAATATTATACTGTGATAAAATTTTTAAATTAGTAACAATATTAAAAATACAAGGCCATCTACAGAAGAACCTTAAAACTAAAAAACTTAGTGTGATGAGGAAAATAAAACTATGTACTTAATATTAAAAAGAATACACTTTCCCTATGTAAAATTATTTATGTTATTCTACACATAATACATAACATTGAATTTATTGATGGACCTTTAGGAATATACATAATTTGTTTTAACCTCTAAAGACCGGATGTTCCTTTAAAGGAAATTTATTTTATAGTCGTTACAGCCGAGACTTTTACGCAAGCAACTTGGAAGAAACACCGGACGTGCCTCAGACGGAACAAAATTTTTAGCGATCGATTTGAGTTCAAAAATTTGGACCATGTGAAATAAAAAGTTATTGTCTATGACTTCAATTTAATAAGCTCTGTGTATCCAAAATCAGTTTTCATAAAAAACATAATGATAAACGAAATATAACAATTTCACTCCGTCAAGATGGTGCACACGAGACGACGTGGTAAGCAATTTCCCTTGTTTTTTAAAGTTAAAATTGTTTTTTTTGCGAATCTATTTAGTGTTTTAATAGGCTAAATACTACTAAACATAATATTAGCATAAAAAATATAATTACAAGTTGTTGAGAGAGTTATTTTTTCATTTGAAAATTGATAGTTCGTTGCAAAGAACTTTAGGTATTTACTGTGTAAGATTAACTTTTATTTTATTTTCTAAAATATGACATATTAATGGTTTCATTTTATTACTAAACGTATAGACATAGTATTTTGATATTGCAATTAGAATTTTGAGCCTTTAACTTTGCTAATTAATTGTTCCTTGCAAAGAACTATCGATTTTAAGTAAGTGCCTACAACTTGTATTTACCTAACTACTGTAAAGAGATTGAAAGCTATTTAAAGAGCAATCTGAATCCGAAACCTTTTCAACACTGTGGCGTGCAGTTGCTGCGCGCGGTTCACGATGACTTTCATAAAAATATTCGAATCATGAGTATATTTCTATAATTTAAGACCGACAGTTCTCTGAAAAGAACAAATCATGAAAGTCAAAATTAAAAGAACTCCTTTGCTTTTGTTGAATTGAGTTTATTACTCTAATATTTACGTATTTCTAAACTATTGGTTTTTTCAAATGTTTACACTTGAACTGGATTTTTAACTAGAATAAAACAATATTCTTGTTTGTCCCATTTTAAAGTCGAAAACACCAAGTGTTCTTTTAAAAGTTATTATAAATATTAGTATTTTTGCTTAAAATATATTATACTATAAGACCTATTATATACTATAAGTCTATACACTATTAAGGCCGTCACAGACTTAGCTATAATATATATTAATATACCGTACTAAACACACTGAGACCAGAAATATATATTATAGCTGAGTATGTGGTCACGCGAAAATTGTATAGAAAATATATAGTAATATGCCTAGCTATAGATATATTAATATATATTATACCTAGGTCTGTGACGGCCTTTATACTATAAGACCCCTAAAAAATATATGAGCACGATAGAAAATAGCTAACATAAAATAACATCATGTGAAATGCTCGGCGTTACCGACTATAAAAAGTTCGTTCGTCTGAAAGTATGTTCGGTGATAATTAGTACTCAGCAAAAATCGGCCAAGTGCGAGTCGGACTCGCGCACGAAGGGTTCCGTACCGTTATAGAGCAAAAATAGGCCAAAAATTGTGTTTTTTGTATGGGAGCCCCCCTTAATTTTTTATTTTATTTAAATATTATTATTAATTATTAAAGTACAATTATATTTAAGGCCTTCGTGAAAGTTTCAAGTGCTTACCTCTTATCATTATTGATTACGAGCAAAAAAGGCCAAAAAAAATCACATTTGTTGTATGGGAGCCCCCCTTAAATATTAATTTTATTTTTATTTTAGTATTTGTTGTTATAGCGGCACCGGAAATACACAATCTGTGAAAATTTCAGAACTCTAGCTATAGCGGTTCTTGAGTTACAGCCTCAAGACATACAGACAGACGGACAGACATCGAAGTCTTAGTAATAGGGTCCCGTTTTTACCCATTGGGTACGGAACCCTAAAAAAGAAGCAATTGCATGTTATTTTGCTATGAAACAATACAATCACAACAATACCAACAATACTGTGTCATACGTAATAATAGTAACAAATATTTAAATAAACATTTTTAGAGACTACTCACCAATTTGGCGCCCTTCTTCCTACCCAGAGGTAGGAGGTAGTGAGACTCGTACCATTGTCTGAAGGGGGTAGCGTCAACCACCACAATAGCATTCTTCACCAGCGTCTTGGTACGGACCAACTCATTGTTAGATGCATTGTATACTACATCAATGATACGGGTCTTACGGGTGGAGCCTGAAATTAAATTAGTTGTCTGGTTAGTGGTTGGTATTTCTACAAATTTATACTATACAACTATTTACTATACAACTATTGACAAAATATTTTCTCACCTCCAGGCGGAAAACGTCAACTTTCTTCCCGCTGCGCTTACCGATGTTGCCGTTTTCCGCCTCCGTCGATGAGAAAAATAGTATACGCACCATGGGCAGTAAATAAGAAAGCCTCAGATCACATGTTTGTTGACCTCGGCTTTGCCTCGCCCACAATTACATGTGATCTGAGACATTTCTTATTTTCCTGCCCTAGGTGCGTAATGTAATATATAATTTTTGGATGCTTCAAAAGCAGAATGTTTGACACTGTAATATTATATAACTATAAGATCTTGTAAACAACATTCTTTGCAAATAAAGTATTATTATCATTATTAAAAACGAGCTTTCGCTTTTAATTCGCTTTTTAGCTTTTTAGCATTAAGCTTCGCTTGCGTTAAGAAGTATTGTTATATACAAACTTTCATCCCCTATTTGAACCCCTTGGGGTGAGAATTTATCAAAATCCTTTCTTAGCGGATGCCTATGTCATGTAACATCTACCTGCATGCTAAATTTCAGCCCAATCCGTCCAGTGGTTTGGGCTGTGCGTTGATAGATCACCATGTCAGTCAGTCACCTTTGAGTTTTATATATTATATAGATATAGATATTGAAGAATGTGATTGTAACTGTACCGCTAATATGCCTTTTAGCATATTATAGAGGTTATTATATTTTGTTATTCATTTTGTACCTATTAATTGGTCAGGGTGTATCCTTAGGGGCGCTATGGAAAAAAGACTTAGAAAAATTTTCGATTTTTTTGTGGTATAATAAACCCTATATTTTTTTTGTTTTAATGTGTAGCGACAGTCCTTACTGACATTTTTTATTATTATATTTTTTTATTTTAGGGGCACCGTTTAAAAGTTATGACCTTCTAAAAGTCCTACTCAAAAATACTTAGAATATTTTTCGACACAAAAAAAATCTCGTAATAACCCTGTATTTTTTTTCGCGTATCGTGTCGAACTCACCACAGGGACCAATTTTACCCATGAGACGATTTCACCTAGGTCGCACCGTTTTCGAGAAAAGCCAGGTGGAAATGTCACAATACTTAGACGAATTTTTCGAAAAAAATCGATGTCCAGATAACACCCGATTATTATTGGCGCATTCGATTGCCACCCTTAAAGCCATCAATTTTTGTCATGTAACATTTTTTCCTGCGAGCCTCGGTTGCCGAAGTTGCAAAGGGGCGCAGGACTTAGAAAATTTTCGGTGAAAAATAAATCACTCCAATTAACACCATAATTTTATTGGCGCAGCGTGTCGACCTCACCACAGGGACCAATTTTACCCATTACACGATTTCACCTAGGTCGCACCGTTTTCGAGTAAAGCCAGGTGGAAATGTCACAATACTTAGACGAATTTTTCGAAAAAAATCGATCTCCAGATAACACCCGATTATTATTGGCGCATTCGATTGCCACCCTTAAAGCCATCATTTTTTGTCATGTAACATTTTTTCCTGCGAGCCTCGGTTTCCGAAATAATCGTACTGCACAGTGCTAAAATATTATAGTCCAAACGGTCTTGTATGTAGCGGTTAATCGGCCTTTCTTCTACCAATGCATGTAACATTACTTTTAAGCAAAAGTGGTTGGAGCTCAAGTGGTACTATCGCACCTGCAGGAACGAGCAACGCCTAAAGTAGTAAAGGCTAAAGCGTGTCTTAACACCAACATCAACTGTGTGTTGTATACCAACAGCATTTAGGATGCGATTTTTACTATAATAAGACGGATGAGTGTATCAGCTAATGAGGAGGTACTATGTTTGGGGGCGGCGTCTTTTGCAGGGACAAGTGTGGTCATTCGGCTGTATGAGACGTAAGACAGGAAAATTCACATCGAAACCATCCCAAATAAAACAATCGACTATAATATTATTAAATATGATTTACATCGTTAATTAATAGGGCCAGATGAAAAATGAAATTGTAGCACTCTCAGAAGCGAAATAAGTTATGAATGGGCGAGTACACGTACTTTGTGCTAAATACCGGGTATGATGAAACAATAACGGTATGTCGGTGAGGGACTTTTAAGAAATAAAAAAATATAATATATCCACAGCCGAACATAATATTATAACCTCCTTTTTGGAAGTCGGTTAAAAAGAGAAATATCTCTTACAAGAGCACAGTTACACACCTTGCAAGTATTGTATTGGGTAAAGTGCGTTACGGCCTATGGGCTCTTTAAAAACTCAACCTCACGGGGCATATACGGGTGTCACAAAAAAACAAAAATCGCATAAAGAATTTTATATGTATAGGGTGGTGTGTGTGGCTAGCGAAACGGATTCCTTCGTAGCGGCAGAAAACGATGCAGTGGAAAAACGCAACGTGCGTAAAACATTAAAAAATATTATAATATGTATAAGTACGTACATATCTAATCGACACACAGACACAAGTCTAGTTTTCCCAAATCACAGACTGAACATTCAAAAGTAAAAAAAATCAACTTTTTACTTATACTCTTAGTTTTCAGAACCTACGCGCGTCTTATGAAACCGCTGTGCAATGTAGACGCTTGAGGGCGAGTAAATTAAACACAGAATACTGTATAACTCAAGACGAAAAAAGCTATGCAACTTTTGTAGTCAAATTATTAATTAATGTGACATTTTTAGCACTAATGCCTTACATAGCACGAATAAGGGATTATTAAACTTAAATATTATCCTTTTTAGCTTACAAAAATACCGATTGAAAAGCCCAAAAAACGTTGTTCAAAACTTACGTATTTAATGTTAAATCCACGTGTTTGAGGCATTCTTTGGCCATTCTTATGGTTTATAATTTAGTGGAACCATAGAACTCAACCATATCTAGCATAAAATGTTCAATAAAAACCTTTATTAACACTTTTATTACATGAAATATGCAGACCGACTCCTTTGTTATGTCCTAGTAAGTAGGACATAACATTACACGCTTTTGACGCTTATACACTGATATAAGGCTCTCTCCTACTATAGTATCTCAATGGGGGCATCCATCTTTATTTATCAATACACTACAATCGCCTTGACAGTTGACACAATGAAGGCGCAATACCAAGGACTGCATATAATAATTAATAATATTAAAGTTCTATTACATACTACGTAATTAATACTAAAGTACAAAATAATAAATTAAAAAAAACAACTAAAATATAATATAAATAATTATGAATAAATAAAATATATGAGACCTACATAATAATAATAATATTATAATACCTAGCGGCGGGGGCAGTTTGGGCTACAGCGGCAGTCTGTACGCCGGATTTTTCTCTTTCCCGATCCGGGATACACCCGGCTTATGTCCCTTAAAAGACGGCGAAATCGGGCAGCATCTGATGGCAAGCTTTTTAGAATGTTTTGACGGTACATGTACTCGCCCATATACCATTTTAGGCGTTGCTCGCTCCTGCAAGTGCGGCAGTGCCGCTTGAGCTCCAACCACTGTCGCTCCAGGGTATTCGTATGTATTTTGCACCGAACTAGATTGCTCCTCCTTACAACTCTGCCCAGACTGTGATGCACGGGAAGGGCTACTGTCCCGGCGACAAATTCGCGGCTATGATTCACTGTAAAGTGACCGCTCATTCCCAGACGATGATCGACACCCGTATATGCCCTGTGTAAATCGGACATTATATAGCTATTCGCCTGGACGTTGCTAGCGATGATGGGGTCTAATGTCTCCCTCGTTTTATTTGGGATGGTTTCGATGTGAATTTTTTTAGTCTTACGGCTCATGCAGCCGAATGCCCACATTTGCCGCTGTAAAAGTCGCCCGCGGTGGTATTTATTGGTGTAGAGATGGGTCTCGTCTACCTCTACGATGTCGTCGTCTCCTCCGATCATCGTCCTGTCGTGCGCCTCGGCGACATCGCAAACTTCGCGCAGAAAGTGGTAGATTTGTATCGCCGTCTTTTTGGTGACACCGACATCTCTGGCCGCCTGTACCACTTTATCGTGGCGGGAAAAATGGAAGATGAGGCGTAAGGTCTTTAGAATGGAAACATTGCTTCTTTCAAAAAAGGTGCGCCTTAAGGGTGACCGAATTATGTTGCAGCCCGCCCTTCTGCAACGCCATCTAAAGCCCAGTTTATAAGTGGTGCTACGCTCCTGGTTCATAATATGGCGACACGACGGACACCTCACCGCTGACCGCTGTAGCAAAAGCCGCCAGGTTTTTGCCGCCCGCACTGCAGATTCCTCATCATAAATACTATTAGCGAAGTTATAAATATTAAAATTTCTATCTAAAATTAGGTTAAAGGCGTCTAGTGCCATAGCCATTATAAAAAGAATAAATAAAATAATATACAATAATAATAATAATAATATGTAATATGAATACAGGTGTTAAAATAATACAAAATATTATAATACTATACTAATTACTACTATACTTAATAGACTAATTATAATACTAATATGGATAATACAAAATATTATACTTAATAATAATATAATACTATAATAGAATAATAATAATATGGATAATAACTAGAAAGCAAACAGAAAAAACAACGCAACTAACAACAAAGATCACAGCAAAGCAAATCGAAATTTGAGTAAGTTAATTTTGTTTGCAACAGCATCGCTTAAGTAAAGTCGCGGGGGAGAAGGGCGCGGGGATGTAAAATTCGGCAGCCGAGTTTGGGCGGTGCGGTATCGTGCGCGCGGGCACAGTTCGCGCGGCACGGGCACGATGGACGGACGTCTCCAGGAATTTTCATACAAAAATTTTTTCTTATTTTTTTTTGCTCAAATCTTATACAGTTTTTAAATACAAATATGTTCAGCTAGTTATACTGTACACAATAAACAAATATATATATTTTTTGTTTCATTTACTATTTTTACAGGACTTAATTAATTAATATTTTATATTGCTATCATTGCTAAACCAAAAATGATCGCAGAAACAAAAATTCACTGATGATTTTAGTCTTATTTTAAATTTTAAGGACCTTTACATGATTTAAGTAAAAGGAAAGCCCCTTATAAGATTTTGATTTTTCATGAAAAATTATGAACTTAGGAGTAATATATTTTTGGCTAAAGTACGATTGTTTCGGAAACCGAGGCTCGCAGGAAAAAATGTTACATGACAAAAAATGATGGCTTTAAGGGTGGCAATCGAATGCGCCAATAATAATCGGGTGTTATCTTGACATCGATTTTTTTTTAAAAATTTGTCTAAGTATTGTGACATTTCCACCTGGCTTTTCTCGAAAACGGTGCGACCTAGGTGAAATCGTGTAAGGGGTAAAATTGGTCCCTGTGGTGAGGTCGACACGCTGCGCCAATAAAATTATGGTGTTAATTGGAGTGATTTATTTTTCACCGAAAATTTTCCAAGTCCTGCGCCCCTTTGCCTACACTAGCACTGTGAAGGTCGATTATTTCGGCAACCGAGGCTCGCAGGAAAAAATGTTACATGACAAAAAATGATGGCTTTAAGGGTGGCAATCGAATGCGCCAATAATAATCGGGTGTTATCTTGACATCGATTTTTTTTAAAAAATTTGTCTAAGTATTGTGACATTTCCACCTGGCTTTTCTCGAAAACGGTGCGACCTAGGTGAAATCGTGTAAGGGGTAAAATTGGTCCCTGTGGTGAGGTCGACACGCAGCGCCAATAAAATTATGGTGTTAATTGGAGTGATATTTTATTTTTCACCGAAAATTTTCCAAGTCCTGCGCCCCTTTGCCTACACTAGCACTGTGAAGGTCGATTATTTCGGCAACCGAGGCTCGCAGGAAAAAATGTTACATGACAAAAAATGATGGCTTTAAGGGTGGCAATCGAATGCGCCAATAATAATCGGGTGTTATCTGGAGATCGATTTTTTTCGAAAAATTCGTCTAAGTATTGTGACATTTCCACCTGGCTTTACTCGAAAACGGTGCGACCTAGGTGAAATCGTGTAATGGGTAAAATTGGTCCCTGTGGTGAGGTCGACACGCTGCGCCAATAAAATTATGGTGTTAATTGGAGTGATTTTTTTTTTCACCGAAAATTTTCTAAGTCCTGCGCCCCTTTGCCTACACTAGCACTGTGAAGGTCGATTATTTCGGCAACCGAGGCTCGCAGGAAAAAATGTTACATGACAAAAAATGATGGCTTTAAGGGTGGCAATCGAATGCGCCAATAATAATCGGGTGTTATCTGGAGATCGATTTTTTTCGAAAAATTCGTCTAAGTATTGTGACATTTCCACCTGGCTTTACTCGAAAACGGTGCGACCTAGGTGAAATCGTGTAATGGGTAAAATTGGTCCCTGTGGTGAGGTCGACACGCTGCGCCAATAAAATTATGGTGTTAATTGGAGTGATTTTTTTTTTCACCGAAAATTTTCTAAGTCCTGCGCCCCTTTGCCTACACTAGCACTGTGAAGGTCGATTATTTCGGCAACCGAGGCTCGCAGGAAAAAATGTTACATGACAAAAAATGATGGCTTTAAGGGTGGCAATCGAATGCGCCAATAATAATCGGGTGTTATCTTGACATCGATTTTTTTTAAAAAATTTGTCTAAGTATTGTGACATTTCCACCTGGCTTTTCTCGAAAACGGTGCGACCTAGGTGAAATCGTGTAATGGGTAAAATTGGTCCCTGTGGTGAGGTCGACACGATACGCGAAAAAAAATACAGGGTTATTACGAGATTTTTTTTTGTGTCGAAAAATATTCTAAGTATTTTTGACTAGGACTTTTAAAAGGTCATAACTTTTAAACGGTGCCCCTAAAATAAAAAAATATAATAATAAAAAATGTCAGTAAGGACTGTCGCTACACATTAAAACAAAAAAAATATAGGGTTTATTATACCACAAAAAAAATTGAAAATTTTTCTAAGTCTTTTTTCCATAGTGCCCCTAAGGCTACACCTCAACCTATTAATTTTGTACCAGACAATGCTTACATATTTGCAAGTAACCTACTGAAATGTGCTAAGCTTTCCAAACCTACCCCAATTTTTTGGTGGTCACATGGATTGAGAGAGGATGTTTTGGGTGAGAAAAGCCTCCTTGTGCCACTTCCACCCCCGGAAACCCCCCACCCCCACCACCCCACAATTTCAAATATAAATTTCTACATTTAGTAGAAATTTATATTTGAAATTTTCGTAATCTTGAGATAATGTCATCTGTTTTCTGGTGTTTATGTATTACTTACTAGGGAGTGCCTCCGTACCTACCGAAGCGGGGGAGCGGGGGGGCGGGGGGGCGCAGCCCCCCGCCAAAACAAAAACAAACATAATCCAGAAATGCAAGTGGGTTAGGTTAGGTTAGAACGTAGACCACAACACAGAGGGAGCCGAGCGAGCGCAGCGAGCGTGCTGCGGCAGCAGCCGGCGACCGTCACAAAATAAAAGGGGGGCTCTGGGGGCACTGCAACCCATCCAAAATAACAACAAACACAATCCAGAAAGTCCAAAAGTAGTTTAGGTTATAACTGTGACTGTGCTGCGGCAGCAGTTGGCGACCATCACAATACATTCCTCAGGATTCCGAAAATTTCAAAGGTGAGTAGCTCCAAAACTGGGGGGTTCCTCAGTGTGGATTTGGTACGGGGGGGTGTTAACCTCTCCTCTGCACTCTCCCCCCACCCCCTCTCCCCATAAATCTTGAGGTAGGTTTGGAAAGCTTTACCCTGAAATGTATTACTGTTTCTTGTTTTGAATTCACATTTATGGATGTGAAAACTTCAATGGTTATTGTTATAGAAGTAGGTTGTAAGCAATTACAAACACGATAGATACCGAAAGCTACTTACATTCTGAGCCCCAGGAGAAGTTACCAGCGTCAAGACGGAGAGCGCGGTACTTGACGTTTCCACCACGAGAGCGGACATTGTGGATACGTTGTGGTCCAAGCTAGAATCGATAGAAAAACCCGGTCAGTGGTCAATACGTTATACGCGAAAAAACATACTACAGAATAGTCATAATATATAGGTTATGAACATACCTTAGTGTTGGCTGCCGGGCGACCTAACTCATACTTCCTCTTCTTGCGGATGGGCGCACGCTTTCCACCGGTGGCCCTTCGCTTATGCCAGTGATCGCGGCTGATACCTGATAAAAGTTTAGAAGATTATTTATTGGAACCGATGCTGATCGACTCTCCAACAAACACTAGTCACTCACGAACTTGGTATGGTATATAAAAAATATACCTAGTTTTACACTCACAATCACGGATCTAATAATAACAGTATTTTAATTTACAAATTCTTTCATAAACACGATTGATGAACATGGATTAATTTCACGTAAAACACGAAGTACTCACCCATCTTGCCTGGGTCAAAAAGAAAAGAACTGTTTACTAAATGACACTGACAAACACAGATTAGGGTATTGCTGACAAGTGACATATGAGTTTTTTTTCATCTTTTTTTTTGGCAATGGATTTGTACCACAGATAATAGTCGTGTTCGTTTGGTTTTTCAATGCACATTGCGCATGCGCAAAGTTATAAATTGGTGTCAGTGTGAGTGTCATGTTCTAAAATACCTGTCAGATTTTCTAAAGTCTAACAGAAATTGACCGGTATTTTAGAATATGACACTCCCAGTTCCCACTGACACACAAAAAAGCCGCGCATGCGCAGTTGAAAAACCAAACGAACACGACTAATATTTTTAACCGACTTCCAAAAAGGAGGAGGTTATAATATATTCGTCTGTTTAAATATATTTTTTAATAATCGTGTTCGTTTGGTTCTTAATGCACATTGCGCATGCGCAAAGTTAAAAATTAGTGTCAGTGTGAGTGTCATGCAAGTGTCATGTTCTAAAATCTGACAGAAATTGTATGAACATGACACAATTGAAGACGTGAGTGGAAGAATCGAATAAGTAACATTTCGTAACATACGGACAATAACTCATTTTTCCCCTAATTTCTTAAATAAAACTTGTAACTTATCTACTTCATAACCTAGCTAATATATCTGGCTACACATACAATCCATAGTTTTTCTATTTCAAATAACTTTTCCGGCCCTAAAGGGGAAAGTTTTTTCATGCAAAACGGGAAGTTTTTTCATGTTACTTATTTTACCTCTTCCACTCACGTCTTGAATTATGAAGTTGACAGTCAGTTGCCAAACTGCGAAAAAAGCCGCGCATGCGTAGTTGAAAAACGAAACGAACACGACTAGAAGCCCTGTTCGTTTCAGCCTTCAGGGCTTCAAATATCGTTATTTTTTCACAACGTTACTGCTTCAAGGGCAAAGATAACGTTATGAAAAATACCCGATATATTAGAAATAACGGTAAAATTTGATATTAATAACGGTAAATGTTATATTATTATAACGATATTTTTTCGTTGTTACTAGATAACAAAAAAAGTTACCGTTATTGGCTACCATTACGAAAATAACGGTACGTAACGATATTTTTTCTGTTATTCGATAACGTTAAGCCGTTCGTTTCATTTTTCAACTACGCATGCGCGGCTTTTTTCGCAGTTTGGCAACTGACTGTCAACTTCATAATTGTTCATACAATTTCTGTCAGATTTTAGAACATGACACGCGCATGATATCACACTGACACTAATTTTTAACTCTGCTTTGCGCATGCGCAATATGCATTGAAAAACAAAACGAACACGAGATATAAAGACGGCTTTTTATTTCAATAATTCCTGTTGATCCCGAGATCATAGATAATTATACAGATATTATATATCCCGAGATTCCCAAGGGGTATGGAGTGTAGATGGAGGAGAACTATCTTATATGGGGGATATATTTTGAAAAAGTGTCCAGCTGCACGCAGTAACCAGTGGTCTTGAACCTACTGATTTTTCGGTATTTCTACCGATATGGGCTCTGTTCTACCGAAATACTGAAACGTAACGATTTTTCAACGATTTCTTGGTATACATGGAAATTGTATGGGATGAAGTAAGTTTACTAAAGGGTGGCGATAAAACTCAAATGTTTCCTTTGTTGTCTAATTTCATCTTATTCTATCACTTCCCCATTCATCCGCTAACGTTGAACACAATATATAAATTACACATATTATAAGTCTATGCTCCATACCAAGCCAAGGGGTGCCAGTGCTCCCCCCTGGCACCCCCCTGTCGGCGCCCATGATAATATCTATGGACGCGCTTGAGCTACCAACAAGCTCATCCACTGAGTCACAGAGGTCGTCAAATTATTGGTATTTTTTTTTATCAGAGAAGTTGATTTCTATACAGATGGCGGACCTACATCATGTGGTCGACTTATGTCAATTCAATGTTAGCGTGGTTAGCTGTGAATTGATCGGTCGGCCGGGTTTGACGTAATGCGACCAAATTACTTAAGGGCCCGGGTTACCCTCGAAATTTTCATACATTCTTAATACCAAAACCATTTTCTCATACGAAAATATTTAAAATGTTTGAGTTATTTTTCAGCTTAAGATAGTAATTACCTAGGGTCCTGAACATTTTTTTTTACAAAATATTTAAATACTAAAAAAAAATTTTTGTGTTTAAATATTTTTTAGTAAATTTACTACTAAATATTTAAACACCAAAAAATAGACAAAAACACTAAAAAATATATAAATAAATAGTAAATTTACTACAAAATATTTAAACTTTAAAAAATATTTTTTATTATTTAAATATTTTGTAGTAAATTTAATATTTATTTATATATTTTTAGTGTTTTTGTCTATTTTTTGGTGTTTAAATATTTAGTAGTAAATTTTCTAAAAAATATTTAAACACAAAAATTTTTTTTCTAGTATTTAAATATTTTGTAAAAAAAATTTGTTCAGGACCCTAGGTAATTACTATCTTAAGCTGAAAAATAACTCAAACATGTTAAACATTTTCGCATGAGAAAATGATTTTGGTATTAAGAATGTATGAAAATTTCGAGGGTAACCCGGGCCCTTAAGTCCGCCATCTGCATAGGAATCAATTTCCTCGATGGTACCTAACTCCACTAGACATTTTCATGAAATATAATTATGCGACACTGTACGAACGTGTTGCGTCTCGTGTGGCTCGCGTTTCGTCGCTCTACTGTCTCGCACAGGGTCTCATAAGTAGTCTCTGATATATAATAATTTTCATGTTCGATATCACAGGAGCCGATATAGGGTATGTGTACCTAAGGTAATGGAATTATAACTTAGTTGGGTTCAATATTTTAAATGAAACTGATTGTTTGAAAAAAAAATAGAAATATAATATTGTAAATAATCTCATTACCCTGTAATCTTATAAGTAGGTAAAAATGTCTTTTACTCTAATAAATGTTAATAAATGACATACATAATATAAAGTTATTATTTAGCTAGTCCCGGATCTTGGGCAGTGAATGGATTATAATCTCCCAGACCGACGAGTTCAACTGATTTTTGCCACAACTTCTCAGCATACCCATCATTTAAAGCTTTTGAACAGGGATTTGTAACTGCGCAGTCACTGTAATAAGAAAAATAATTAAATGATGTTGAATTGTTATATAATATACTTGTTTCAATTTATACACCAAGACCATGTCGTGGCTCTGATGTTTCACAAATAATATTCTCATAATATTATGCCATTGCGTTACTTCGTTGGACATGACGTTTTGAAGTACCAACGAAAAGGATATAATAAATAGTATTGGGCCATGTTTTACGCTCTGCCACTACCGCATTTCCTGCCGCTGCCGGAAATATTTCCCTGAAAACTTCTGCGGCAGTATAAACGGCGCTAATTAGTGTTTACACAGAGCCTTCGTATTCACTTGCCGCGTTGGGCAGAAGCAGCGGAATGACGGATGGCAGCATAAGTGACATACATTCACGCGCTGCTTACTTTCCTCTCCAACTGCTCAGTGAAAATGTCGCAGCTCAACAATGCAATGCGCTGTATCTATGTGCCGTCTTGTATTGTGTAGTCGTGCTTCGTAGAGCAACTTTGTAAGAGCAACACCTATTATATTATAATGGAATTGGTTGCTTTAATCAGAATACACACCTGAGCAGTGTGGCTTGTGATTAGGGTTGCCAACTCTCCAACAGGGGCCAACCTGGGAAAATCCTGGGGGGGGGGGGGTGATAATCTTCCACCAGATAAAATGATGGTCCTGACCAACTTCATCTTAAAATTTTTCACTAAGTCAATAGATATTAATATACTTAGGCAATAATTATGAATTTTTGAAAAAACTGGAGAAATTATCGTTCTCCGGGAGGACGAGGGGTTAAGCATTATTACCGGAGTCTCCCGGGCAATCCGGGAGGGTTGGAAACCCTACTTGTGATACTGTAAAAAGGGGTAATAATAAAATATATTTTACCTGTAATATAAACCAGTTTCCTCAGCACATTTCTCATCAACGGCGCAATAAATACTTGTTTGCGCACCCAATTCAATTGACTTTGTAAATGGACCAAAAACTATGCCAAATAATTTTCTCGCCCCCGAAAATACAGTCTTATCTAAATGTCTTCCTAACTCTGTTTTTATAACACCTGGATGCAGACTGTAAGTGTTAACACCCTCAATATTGTTAACCTGAAAGTTAAAAAATATACACATATATTATTATTAGTTGATTAAAAAATTAAGTTCTTGCACTAAAATGAAACAAGATATTTTTTTAAACCATGTAAGCATAAAGCACCTAATAGTAATTTTAACTGAAAAAAATAGTAATATGTTACTTATTACCTTGAGCTTTTTAGCAAGCTCTCTAGAAAATAGAACATTAGCCAGTTTACTTTGTGCATAAGCATAATGAGGGCTGTAATTTCTTTTTTCAAAATTAAAGTCATCAAAGTAGATATCCCCACCTGAAAGTTATACAAAGTATAATCAATTTTAGTTGATATCATTTACACTTAAATACAGACCTAACATTTTTGGTCAAGAGTCTGCACTGTGAAGATATACATGACCATAAAAATGTCCTTTAAGCCTCAATGAATTAGATTATATAATACAAAACATAATATTATTATAAATAACTAGCTGTCCCGGCAAACATTGTTTTGCCATTTCAAGTATTTCTACTTCATCAGTTGATACATATCTTACCCCCTCTTTTGTCCCCTAAGAGGGAAGTGGGAAAATATTATACACCAGATGTTAAGTTGGAAAACACAGTTAAGTCCACTAAAGAAAAAATTGGATACAAAATCTGACCCCCTCTTTGGTCCCCAGAGAGGGTTGGGGGAGGGGGGGGGGGGGGGATTTTTATACACTAGATGTTGAGTTGGTAGAAGACAAATATATCTGCGAAAACCGTATGCAAATCGGATCAGTAGTTTTCGTGTTAAAGAAAAAACCACCCCGCCTTGGTGACGCCCACTATCGTAATATTTTAATTTCGCCATAATTTCAAAACCAAACGTCCAATTTTAATTATTCAAAGACCAAATATTATCTACATAAACTGTACTTAGTGATGAAATAATTTATTTTGATAAGGATTAATAGCATAAGTAAAATAAACGATTTAAATGTAGTCCAAAAAAATTCAAGATTTTTAATTACAAAATGGTTATTGTGCCTCACTCGACATAGATAGTGTAGTGTTTGTACTGGCAACTCTAAATTAAAAAATAATAAAAGCGGCCAAGTGCGAGTTGGACTCGCCCATGGAGGGTTCCGCAGCAGCAATAAGGTTTATTTTTATGAAATTAAAATATTTTTGATTTATTTTTATATTTCAGTTGATTTAATGAAATTTAGATTAAGGTTTACTATTTATGACGTATAAAAAAAACTACTGGCTAGATCTCGTTCAAACCAATTTTCGTTGGTAGTTTTTATAGTAATCTACATCATATATTTTTTTTTAGAATTATCATGCTAGAGGCATGATAATTCTAAAAAAATTAGAAATTAGAGGGGGGGGACACACATTTTTCCACTTTGGAAGAGTCTCTCTCGCAAACTATTCAGGTTAGAAAAAAATGATATGAGAAACCTCAACATGATTTTTGGAGACCTATCCATAGATACCCCACACGCATATGTTAGATGAAAAAAAATTTTTTGTTTCAGTTGTACTTTACTATTTATGACGTATAAAAAAAACTACTGGCTAGATCTCGTTCAAACCAATTTTCGTTGGTAGTTTTTATAGTAATCTACATCATATATTTTTTTTTAGAATTATCATGCCTCTACTTCAGAAATTAGAGGGGGGGGACACACATTTTTCCACTTTGGAAGAGTCTCTCTCGCAAACTATTCAGGTTAGAAAAAAATGATATGAGAAACCTCAATATGATTTTTGGAGACCTATCCATAGATACCCCACACGCATAGGTTAGATGAAAAAAAAAATTTTTGTTTCAGTGGTACCTATGGGGACCCCTAAAATTTTTAATATTTTTTCCATTTTTGCATCAAAATCTTAATGCGGTTTACAGACTACATCTGCTTACCAAGTTTCAATAGTATAGCTCTAATAGTTTCGGAGAAAAGTGGCTGTGACATACGGACGGACGGACAGACAGACAGACAGACAGACAGACAGACATGACGAATCTATAAGGGTTCCTTTTTTGCCATTTTGGCTACGGAACCCTAAAAACTGTCTTGTTTCTGATCTCAAACTGGTGTTTATTTTATTGGCGATGAAGAGATAAATTAGTGTTTAATAGTGCATAATGTGTATAATGGCTATTGTATATTGAAAACGCAATGTTAGTTTATGTACTTTTATTCGTAGAATAATTTATTGAAGTCTCGTAAACAACTCTGGTACCATGGCAACGTGTCCTGTCATGGCTTATAGAGAATGTAGAGTAAAGAGTAAGTATATATCAGCTCTCCCCCGCTATTCCTGTTTGCCTGGCGAGGGCATGAGCCGTTCTGTTCAAAGTGCCGGTGCCAAACCCGACAGAAGTAGGCCCTGGCGGCGTAAAATAGACGGTAGCAGCCGCCGCCTCCTCCTCCTTTACTTGATGTATGTAATTTTAGTGGCTCTCTCTCTCCTTGTAAGTTGTGGGTCTCTCGTTTATTCCTGAAGTGTGAATGTGATGTTATGAAATGTAAATGAATTTCTGCTCTCGTATTTCGATTCGCTCCTTCTTTTTCTTTCCATTTGTGCTTGTGTTGCGTTAGCTTTAAATGTTCATTTTCTTTCGAGTATCCAAGCTCCGTTCTAGGTAGGTGTTTAAACGTTATTAGACTAGCGTGTAATATGTTGTTATCTCTTTTCAGTCCTTCTTTTCTCTGTGTAATCTGTCTTTTCCTTTTGTTCCCTTCTGTAAAATGTATGTTCGGAGTGTTGTAGATTGTATCTCTTTCTTTTCCCAATGTATTGGAATCCTCGTCGTTCCGGGTTTCCGTCAGAATAGTTTTCGGCTTGATGTCTAATACGTTATTTTCTATGATCATTCTTTCTTTGGATTGGTTTTCATTTGGTTCCTTCTGTGTGTTCGGCTCCGTAGGTGTAGATGCAAATGGCATATTATGTGTGACGCCATCAGCATTGTCCTCGGGGTAAACGGTAGTAGAATCTTCAAAATTGTTCGTGATTTGTAAGCTTTCTTCCTTCCAAGATTCCTCCGCTGTATCGTCGCTTGTACATAATATTCTGTTCTCTGTGTTTACGTATGATTGAGCTCGATGTTGTATGTGAATTAGTTTAAGTTTAATGGATATGTATTCTTCTTCAATGGTGTTGTTTATTTCTATTTCATTGTCCAACTCTTCTTCTGGTATTTCGGTTATGATGTTCTGTTGTATTTCTCGAAGAATTTGGAAGTCCTCTTGTAGTCGTTGTAACCTGACATAAGTCTCTGCGTAGTCAAGATCCTCATGTGTATTTAAGTAAAAATCCCACCTCTTAAATTGTGCGCGTATTGAGGCGCGGATTCTCTTCCATTTCTTCAAGTCTGTAATCATCCTCGTCGCCAGTTATTGTATATTGAAAACGCAATGTTAGTTTATGTACTTTTATTCGTAGAATTAATTTATTGAAGTCTCGTAAACAACTCTGGTACCATGGCAACGTGTCCTGTCATGGCTTATAGAGAATGTAGAGTAAAGAGTAAGTATATATCAATGGCTAAATTGCGAACATCGTGTTCCCGGGTGTATTTAACCCCAAAACTGATAAGTGGCGGGATTATAAAGAACAATTGATGTGCGCGCTCGACGCCGCCGGCGTGGGTCAAGATAACCTCAACAAAGGACGTCGGAGTCTATTCAGGACAAACAAACAAACAAAAAATCAAATCTTTCCTCTATATAATAGTAGTGTAGATATAGTTTTACTTAACAGAATCTGTGAACAATCAGTATGGGCAGCTATAAGTGGCTATTATAATAATAAATAATAATTAATACCACATTACATAATTAAGATAAGCCCATTGAAATGGAATATACATAAAGTTAATATGCATACTAGAAGAATATTATGCATTACTTACTAGTATGAGCCCTAGAAGACACAGTGACAATTCTCGCTGGTGTACTGTTTCTGATGCGCGGCAAAAGCAGCATAGTCAATAGAAAGTGGCCCAAATGATTTGTTCCAAATTGAGTTTCAAAGCCGTCTCTTGTTTCGCTTTTGGGGCACCACATAACTCCAGCATTGTTAACAAGAATATTAACTTGCGGTTCGGTATCAAGGATTTTTTTAGAAAAATCCCGAATCGATTCTAAAGAGGAAAGATCACATTCCTCAATTACCAGACTGCCTGTGTCGGGTAAATCTTTGCAAATACTTTCAATACTTTTTTTAGCATCTTCTGCTCTTTCTTTACTCCTGCATGCCATAATCACCTTGGCACCTAGAAAGTACAGAAAAAAGTTTGTGTAAACACAAATATAAATTGAAATTTATTATAATACCTAGGTACTACTTAACCTACTTATAATACATAATTATAATATTTTATCGTGTACCTAATTAAATACAAAATAATATTTTGTTTGATAAAATATTAAAAAAATACCTTTATTAAAAAACTGTTAAAGAATTTATAAGTTTACCTCTTTTGAAGAAGTCAAGGGCAGTTTCTTTTCCAATCCCTGTATTGCATCCTGTTATGATAGCAGTTTTTCCTATTAATTTTGCTTGGCTGTAACAGCGGCCGCTAAATAAAGGCATTTTAGTTCTTCAACAAATTAATAGAGCGGATCTAAAATTAAAATAGACCAACGTAAACCGTAAACATTTTTTTTTTTTTTTTATAATTCGTCCGTCGGGACAGGCAAAGGGAGCGTTGCCCATACAGCCATTTCTATGTAAACCGTAAACAATGAACCACTTCAGGGGGGTGACACCACAGATCAGATATTAGTTACTACGGTGACACCACACCTCAATGGGTGACACAGGGACCGTGCAGAGCGACGACACTGCCACAAGTGGCGAATAGCCGAAACTTTTACGAAAACTTTACTGTCAACTGTGTCAAGGTTTAAATAAGCTACGGAAAATTATAAGATTTCTTGACAAAATTTAATAATTTTCAAGAATTGAAATGCATTGTTGTATTCCCGGATGTTCTAATACATACAAGAAATATAAAGGCAAATCGAACGATGTAAAATTTTACTATTTTTCTGCCAAAGTATTCACATGCCTTTGCTTATTGAAAAACGAAAGAAATGGATAAAAGACGTTAAAAACATACGTAAGTAATTAAAAAGTTCCATGAATAATATGTGTAGACTCGTAAAAACACTGAATTTTGTAGCTTATAACCGTAAAATCATTTTTTATGAACACAATATGAACATAATCTATAAACGTTGCTTCTTTCAGTAAACATCCAAACTGGCTTCCATCTAAATTGATATACATACATAGGCACCGCTCATTTAATTGGCATAAAGTTGCATCAAAAGTAAGGATAATTTGGAGAAGTCCTGCCAGGAATTCAACACTGAGGATAGTATTGAACTTGAACCATCTTGTCAAAGTGTTGGTTCTCAAAAGGATGATTCTTCAAGTAGGAAAAAGATTAGTAGTGCAGTCTTTGTGTGTTATACATAAATGGTGCTTGCACTGATGAGGTCCAGACTGAAATTAGTTAAAAATAGTGACAGACAAAAGTTGTCAAGATGGTATCGATCGAATCGCAGAAGGTTGATGAAATAAAAGCATTTATTTTAGTGAACTTGTTTTATTTTATTAATCCACATGCATTTTCAGTAATTATAAGTATTTTTGAATAGCTTCATTATTTTATTGCAATATTTATCAAGTTTTTACTTCCTATGCTGATGGATGCTATTAATTACTTTTTCAGATATTTTCCTAGTTAACTAGATAAGCTTTATACATTTTTATTCACTCTTTCGTTCTTTGTTTACGGGTAGAAACTTAATATTATAAAATACTTAATAATATAGGGACCGTGCAGAGCGACGACACTGCCACAAGTGGCGAATAGCCGAAACTTTTACGAAAATTTTACTGTCAAGCTCTAGTGAAGCTACGGAAAATTAGAAGATTTCTTAACAAATTCTGAGTATTTTCAAGAATTGAAATGTATTGTTGTTCTAATACATACAAGAAATATAAAGGCAAATCGAACGATGTAAAATTTTACTATTTTTCTGCCAAAATATTCACATGGCTTTGGTTATTGAAAAACGAAAGAAATGGATAAAAGGCGGTAAAAATATACGTAAGTATTTAAAAAGTTCCATGAGTGTTATGTGTAGACTACTGTAGACTAGTAAAAACACTAAATTTTGTAGATTATAACCGTAAATTCATTTTTTATGAACACAATATGAACATAACCTATAACCATTGCTTTCTTTCAGTAAACATCCAAACTGGCTTCCATCTTAATTGATATACATACATAGGCACCGCTCATTTAATTGGCATAACGTTGAATCAAAAGTAAGGATAATTTGGAGAAGTCCTGCCAGGAATTCCACACTGAGGATAGTATTGAACTTGAACCATCTTGTCAAAGTGTTGGTTCTCAAAAGGATGATTCTTCAAGTAAGAAAAAGATTAGTAGTGCAGTCTTTGTGTGTTATTTAAAGAATACATACCTAAATGGTGTTTACACTTATGAGATCCAGACTGAAATTAGTTAAAAATAGTGACAGACAAAAGTTGTGAAGATGGTATCGATTGAATCGCAGAAGGTTGAAATAAAAGCATTTATTTTAGTGAACTTGTTTTATTTTATTAATCCACAAGCATTTTCAGTAATTAATATAAGTATTTTTGCATAGCTTCATTATTTTATTGCAATATTTATCAAGTTTTTACTTTCTATGCTGATGGATGCTATTAATTACTTTTTCAGATATTTTCTTAGTTAACTAGATAAGCTTTATACATTTTTATTCACTCTTCCATTCTTTGTTTACGGGTAGAAAGTAGAAACCCTTAATATTATAATTAATATTATAAAAATATACTTAATATTATAAATGCGAAAGTGTGTCTGTCTGTTAGCACTTCAGGCCCAAACCGCTAAACCAATTTTGCTGAAATTTGGTATGGATTTACTTTGAGCCCCGGGAAAGGATATAGGATACTTTTTATCCCGGGAAAATGTATGGTTCTCGCGCGATAAATGATTTTTGGCGCAACGGAGTTGCGGGCGTCATCTAGTCTTTAACTTTAATATTTCGATCGCGGATTCTTGGAAATCTGTCGTTGTTCTCGCGGCCGCATGTGGCCACTTGGGAGTGTAAGTATTATATCATTTTATAGTGTAAAACATAAAAAAACACTCATAAACTATCCAGGGTCAAGGAGAATGCGAAGTCAAAGTCACTCACAAGTTACGTCTTTTACTCGCATCGTGGCGCTGCTGTCGAATTACGACGCCCTCTATAGTTTCTGCACGGTCCCTATAAATGCGAAAGTGTGTCTGTTAGATCATTTTACAGTGTAAAACATACAAAAGTGGCCAAGTGCGAATTGGACTGGCCCATGAAGGGTTCCGCAGCAGCAATAAGGTTTATTTTTATGAAATTAAAAGGTTTTTGATTTATTTTTATATTTCAGTCGATTTAATGAAATTTATGTTAAGGTTTACCATTTATGACGTATTAAAAAAACTACTGGATAGATCTCGTTCAAACCAATTTTCGTTGGTAGTTTTTATAGTAATCTACATCATATATTTTTTTTAGAATTATCATGCCCCTACTTTAGAAATTAGAGGGGGGGGACACACATTTTACCACTTTGGAAGAGTCTCTCTCGCAAACTATTCAGGTTAGAAAAAAATGATATAAGAAACTTCAATATGATTTTTGGAGACCTATCCATAGATACCCCACACGCATAGGTTAGATGAAAAATTTTTTTTTTGTTTCAGTTGTACCTATGGGGACCCCTAAAATTTTTAATATTTTTCCATTTTTGCATCAAAATCTTAATGCGGTTCACAGACTACATCTACTTACCAAGTTTCAATAGTATGGCTTTAATAGTTTCGGAGAAAAGTGGCTGTGACATACGGACGGACGGACAGACAGACAGACAGACAGACAGACATGACGAATCTATAAGGGTTCCTTTTTTGCCATTTTGGCTACGGAACCCTAAAAAAACACTTATAAACTAGCCAGGGTCAAGGAGAATGCGAAGCCAAGTCACTCACAAGTTACGTCTTTTACTCGCATCGTGGCGCTGCTGTCGAATTCGACGCCCTCTATAGTTTCTGCACGGTCCCTATTCTATTCCACGCTATTCCACGCTAGATGGCTCTTTTAATAAAGTTTGACAGTTTTTTTTTTTAATAAACAAGAGATATTTTCCAAGAGATTTAACAACATGTTATTTTTATTTCTTTGATACTCCGTTGAGTACGGTCTATGGACTATGAACACTATCGCTATTCGCTGTGTAGATAGTACATAAAATAAGCAGTTTTCGCTTTGATAAAATATGTCATTGGCATTAATTGGCATAGACTTATGGTCATTGGCATTGGCAAAAATTTAATGACATTTTTTTTTACAAGAAGAAGTAAAAGGAACGCTCGCAACGAGGGCTAGCCGCTTTGTTGCATCTTTGTTGCGAAGGATCTAATTGTTTTACGAAAGTTTACAAATTGTTTAAATAGCTGTACTAACTTACTTAATATTGCTAATTTCCAGTGACGAAAAGAAAGTACAAGCGTTAAACTTAGATGCTAAATATACGGTGAATTCCATCATGTCATCAGACTTCTATATTCGGTACTATGTTGGCCACAAAGGTAAATTTGGGCATGAATTCTTGGAATTTGAATTTCGGCCAGACGGCAAGTTACGATATGCAAACAATTCCAACTATAAAAACGATACTATGATTCGTAAGGAAGCCTATGTGCATCCATGCGTGATGGAGGAATTGAAAAGAGTCATTGTTGATTCCGAAATAATGCACGAAGATGATCGTCTATGGCCGCAGCCAGATCGTGTTGGACGCCAAGTAAGTGGTTACCATCTAAAGTAACATTATTTCTTTGGTCATTGGACTAGTAAAGAAACAGTAATCTTAGAGAAATATTTTCAATGCTCTGTGGCGGTACCCACAATTCGCCTAACATTCCTGCATCGCGCTATCGAAGTTTTCTGAGCGCGTCGGTATATATACGACAGCTGACAAGTATCACGTGGGCTCCGGCCTGACCGAGCATAACACCTCGCTCGGTCGGAAGATCTTCCTTTGGGCCTCCACGCATTATCCCCACAGCTCCAATATTTTTTATAAAGCATCACATAAATTTAATTTCTAAAACAGATATTTAACCTTAAAGTATACAAAAACTAACTTAAAGTTAGAAAGAGTTTTAAAGCTTAGTTGAAGGTCGTCGTTCAGTTTCTCATCAGTCCATCAATCTGGTAAGATTGATGCAGTACTGTATATCTAACCCTGGGCTTCCCAAACTGTGCGATGTCAACACAACCAAATATGTCATTCTGACTACATCCCCGGTTTCAAAAGCTATGCTCAGAAAAGCAAGCGCACCATTCACATTAGCCAGCCTTGCTATCTTTAATAGCTTTCATAAAATTATGTCTTTTAATTTTTATGCTTATGTTTTGAATTGGTCATTATTTCCTAATAAAAATATAATAAGTGTCCAAATAGTGTTTTTATGATAACCTATGTGGATTGTTGGCTGGTTCTGAAATTGAAAAGTATTTTTGGGGGCTCGGTTGAGGCCTGAGGGGCGTCGTAAAGAAATGGCAAAGTCCCAAGGGCGTCACAGTACAAATAAGTTTGGGAAGCCTAACCAGTTGATTGGCCGACTGATCATTTCTTTATTATATACTTTTCAGCCATCAATCTGGATTCATTCTCAGACTGTTGCCAAATTAATGACCAACTGAAGTGTAACAGTCTACATCTTAAAGATTAGAATTTCTCCAAAATAAGAACCTATATTTTAAGAAACTGTTGTAACATATTTTGTTTTTCTTCCAGGAACTGGAAATTGTCATTGGAGAAGAGCATATATCCTTCACAACATCGAAGACGGGTTCTCTGGTCGACGTCAACCAGTCTAGAGATCCTGAAGGGTTACGGTGTTTCTACTACTTAGTTCAAGATCTAAAATGTTTAGTGTTCTCCCTTATCGGCTTACATTTCAAAATAAAACCAATATAAGTGTATTTTAATAACAATAAAAGAGATTTTCCTAGAGTGTTGTTTAATTTTGTAGACATAATAAACATAGCTGGGCACCGTTAATCAAATAGTTAACATTGTTAATCCATTAAAAAAAAGTTAGCTTCATTAAACCATAAAGCGTTACATTTCGGACGTATTAACGCAAGTTAACGTTAATCGTTAATCCGTTAATATGTGTAACATGACCTTGTTATAACTTATATCATTGCGTTAGTGTACATACAAAACATGTTGGTTTAGGTTCTGGGAGTTAACAGGTTAGGAACAAAACAAAATACTAATTGTATGATTATTGTATTCTACCTATCTAAATTATTGTTCTTTATCAACATGCAAACGATCACTGGTAGTAATTTGTAATAAAAATAACACTATAAGCACTGGCGCCAGAGCACTATTATAATTTATAATATATTCTGTGCTGGCGCTGAGTAATGAAATGATAAAACCTCAGGATAATACGAAACAAATCTCTTCGCAGTTTTCTCACTTGCACGCGCCTGAAAATGTATCTCGTCAATATCTAGTATTTGTCTAGTATATTGTTGTTTCACTCGCTGCTGCCGTGCCGCGCGTTATTGTCTGAACCTGTTTTTCGCTCAGCGCCGCGGTGCCGTGCGGTAAATTTAGTAGGCATTGGATTAACGATTAACGGACTTCTGCATATTAACGGAAGTTAACGAGTCCGTTAACATTTTAAAAAGTTAACTTTTAAAAGTTAATCCGTTAATCAAATTGTTAACTTCGTTAATTAACGATTAACGGACGAGTTAATGCCCCTATGATAATAATGGGATATTATTATTTTGATATTATTTTGTATTTGGTCTTGATTGGCTATTTTAGTAGATATATATCTACTCAAATAGCCACATGAAGGCCGTCACAGACTTAGCTATAATATAATATATTAATATATTTATAGCTAGGCATATTAATATATATTTTCTATACAATTTTCGCGTGACCACACACTTAGCTATAATATATATTTCTGGTCTCAGTGTGTGTCATAAGTCATTATACAGTTATACAGTAAGTCCATGATCCACGAAAGGTGGAAGTCCAAGGAAGGTTAATATTATAGTAGAAAATTTTTCAGTAAAATATGATAAAAAGTTCATGGGTCATCATCATCAAGTAATAATAATGTGAGGAATAAAAGATTGTGATAGCTAATTAACACTGTGTGCTCATTTTAAAAAGCTATCTGTATTTTTAACCGACTTCCAAAAAGGAGGCGGTTATAAAAATATAAAACCGACTTCAAAATTGTACGTAATTGAGAATGAAAACTTCCTATCTCCAAAACTACTGAACCGATTTTGATGAAACTTGCACTATTCCCTAAGTTGAACAATACTATTCTACACTACTATTATAAAGAGGAAAGATTTGATTTTTTGTTTGTTTGTTTGTTTGTTTGTTTGTTTGTTTGTTTGTTTGTTTGTTTGAGTCGAATAGGCTCCGAAACTACTGGACCGATTTGAAAAATTATTTTGCTATTGGAATCTTACATTATTTCTGCTGAACATAGGCTACATTTTATTTTGGAAAAAAGTAGGGTTCCGTAAGATATTTGAGTTTTTCGGACGCAAGGTGTAAAAAATCAGCTAGAAAAGTTACTTATTTTGCGTACGCTGCTTAAACTATAAAAGATAGAACCATAAAATGTTCTAAGTAATTGTAGATCTTATAAATATCTACAAAAAAGTCCGCGACACACTATACCTATCTATGTCGAGTGAGGCACAATAACCATTTATTTATTTAAAAATCCTGAATTTTTTTTGGACTACATTTAAACGGATATATTTTACGCACGCTATTAATCCTTATCAAAATAAATTATTTTATCACTAAGTACAGTTTATGTAGATAATATTTGGTCTTTGAATGATTAAAATTGGACGTTTGGTTTTGAAATTATAGCGAAATTAAAATATTACGATAGTGGGAGTCACCAAAGCGCGTGCGGGAGGAAGACAATATTCTGTTGTAGAAATGAAAATTCTGTATATAAAAGATATGAAATGACACCCGAAATTACACCTTTGTCACTACATTGCTATAGAAGCCAAAAATGTGGTTAGTTTTTTGTCTGTCTGTCTGTCTGTCACTCTTTCTGTCTGTCTGTATGTTTGTTCCAGCATCACACGAAAAATACTGATCCGATTTGAATGTGGTTTTCGCAGATATATTTATCTTCTTCCAACTTAACATCTGGTGTATAAAAATTTTCCCCCCACCCCTCTAAGGGGACAAAAGAGGGGGTCAGATTTTGTATCAAACTTTTTTCTTTAACACGAAAACTACTGATCCGATTTGCATACGGTTTTCACAGATTTGCATACGGTTTTCACAGATATATTATATTTGTCTTCTTCCAACTCAACATCTGGTGTATAAAAATCCTCCCCCCCTTCCCCTCTCAACCCTCTCTGGGGACCAAAGAGGGGTCAGATTTTGTATACAATTTTTTTCTTTAGTGGACTTACTTCATATTAGGTATTAAGTTAACTGTATTTTTCAACTTAACATCTGGTGTATGACCTTCCCCCCCCCACACCCTCTTAGGGGACAAAAGAGGGGGTAAAACATGTATCAACTGATGATGTAGAAAATATACTTTAAATGGCAAAACAACGTTTGCCGGGACAGCTAGTAGTACAATAAAAAAAGAATCACTCAAATCGGACTTGTAGTTCCGGAGATATGCGTGAACAAACATAAAAACATACATACATACATACATACATACATAGGTACATAGTATACACTTTTGAAATTTGGCACATTTGTTCAGAAGCTGTTATAGATTATCATATGCAAAAACTGGGCAGTTCTGGAAATATTACATACATACACGTCGAATTGATAACCTCCTTTTTTTGAAGTCGGTTAACAAACAAGATCCAAACTAGACCTTATTATATTATACCAAAATCCATCTATGTAAAGTAGAAACTTGGTATCTTCCCTCAACTATTATTATCAACCTAACCACTTTTCCACAGTTGGATAAAGTTGCGTTCCATTATACGCAAAGTTTCGTTCAATATGAATTATGATACCTATTATAATAATATTTTATAGCAATAATATATTTATTTTCTACAAACTGTCAATGAAATAGTAAATTAATTCATTTATTAAACTGTCCTAGTCAATTAATAAATGATTTACGTAGATTGTTTTTGTTTATAATCGTAAAGAAATTTAAATATTTAAAATAAACATTATCTCAATAAACTCAAAATTGGGAGAATTTAAATATTTAAAATAAACATTATCTCTATCTTAATGATAAAGATTAAATAAAATATGAAATGAAACGTTTTTCGCTGTATTTATTTATGTTTATGTTGTAAGTTTGCGCGTTGCGCGCGCATCGGCTCGACCGACTATGGCGGACGGATTGTGAAGGATGATCGTAGTCTTTTCTAAATCTGAAAATATCCACGGTACCCGATGGCATAAACCGCGTTTTTTGTAAAAATTGTACATTGTAAATAGTCCTGTGTACATATAGTAATTATATTTGTGATCGTTTTGTTTAAAAATTGTGTGAATAGTGTATTATTTTGAGTGTTTATTCCGTTCAGTTTTAGACGCCGACAAATACCTGCATTTGAATGTTATTACATGAGGTTTTTCGACACAGCAATAAAAAATTGATGTTTTTTACACCAAGAAATTAAGATCTGGATTAAAATATCGACTTTGCTCATCAACCTGAAAAGGACCGTTGCAATAATTTTCATGCAATATTTTGGTCGCCTTAGCGGCTGTCATCGTGCTTCGATCAATCTGTCACTACAAAGACAAAAAACCATTGTTGTCTGTAAATGGCTTTTATATTTACTCCTACACTCTGGAAGTTCTAACTGATATCATGAACACCGTCGCGATCGATCTCGACGTAGAATAAAGCGAGTGGTTCGTTGTGTATACACACGCGTAACAAAGGGTGTTTGCGAGTGTGAAGATTAATTAATAGCACAACTGAATGCTTGAACCTCACGGTAGCCCAATGAAGTGGCCGGGAACGGGAGGAGAGGAAGAGGCGGGCGATGCAGGAATACAGACGGCGCGCGTAGCGCAGCCCAGGGCACAGGACGACGCCGCGGTGCACTATGTGTTCCAGCGTGAGTCACAGGAGCCCGAAATGCCCTCTCTAGCACCTAAACAGCGCTGGGCAGTTGGCGAAGATAATATTGTTGAGGTTAGTTTATCAGCTGATTTTATCTTTTGTTAGACTCATTAGTGTAGTTGTTAGTTGTTTGTGGTAACATTGAATTTGCTATCTGTATAATGTTTATATCATCAAAACAAACTTTAATTCATAGTAAGTATTTGTATAAAGTTAAAACAATAAAGTATTTGTAAAGGTTTTAAAATTAATAATTTTAATTTTGTATGTTAGTAGTAGAACTGTGTTAGAATTTACTGGTGTAATTTTCCAGAACCAGGATAAATGGAAGAATGCAACACCAATATCAATGAGTAATATTCAACAGCAAGGTTCTGTGCAAATCAAGAATTCTCAAACAAACCCCCAAACATTCATGAGTCAAGCTATATCCTCAGTGGGCACATTGGCCATTAATCCATCTGTTATCGGAAGCCACCCAGCACATATAACAACTAATATGGTTCACACCCAGCTCGCTCCGTTGCAAAACCATACTCTGGGGAATAGCTTAACTATTCAAAATAGTGCGATGATGTTGCCTACCCTACAAGGAATGCAAAATGCTCCTCAACTCGGACAACAGGGGTTGTATGATATACATCAACACCATGCTAATCCAATGCAAGCCATGAACGGTATTGGCAAGAGCGCAGAGCACCTCATGTATTTGAGCCAGGCTGGTATGTTAGCACCTGGAACCAACCAGTTTCTACAACAAGGACAAAACCAACTCGGTTTGACACCCGTTGCAGCCATTCGAAACCAGGTAAGTTTTTACAGTTTCATTTTATTTTCATTGATTCTTTTATTTCCTTATTCTATATTTTAATGGATAACCATTAAAAAGTATAAAATTCTAACTAGAATGTTAAAGTGAAAAGACTATTTTCAAGATTAGATTGATTAGTATTGAAAAAGATCTAAAACCATCATATAAATTCAACTTTAAAGGAATTATTAGGCCCATCAACATTAATCTGAAGTGGTAGAAGAAATTAATTCAACAAGCCCCAATCGGTCGCATGCAACCGCGATAACAATAGATAAGCTATTGTGTCTCTTTTTTTCCACGATTGATGGGTTAATTCAAGAAGTCTGGTTCAAGTTTGAACATTCATAAATACTAAGAAGGTTAAAAAATAAAATAAATTCTAAGAATGATTATGGTAACATCATACATAATATTTTATTCAGTTATTGCATTATGATTTTTTATAGGACAATAACAAATAGTTGACTCATAACCTAAAAACAAAAAAGTTCTAATTAATGATTTTTTGATAAATATAACTTTATAAGTAATAATATTAGGTTGAGATATGGGCATAACAAAAATCATTATGATTATAATATTATACCAAATAATTGTGTAAAAAATATTGTAACTTTTTATGAAGTAAAGAAATATACATGATATTATATTATTGTAATATATAAAATTTATATCAACTATTAAAAACATTTCAAGGCCTTAAAGTTCATACAGTACATATATTTTTTGTGAATCCATAATATTACCTAATTATGCATCTAAATTACTCATGAATGGCGATTCTGAGTGTAACGAAGTCTATAACAAAAAGTCTTGGCTAAATGCCCTGAGCTGTAAAATATTATTTACTCTTTCTTTATTGCATGTTTATGCTTCTTAAAGAATTCAAGCTGTAAGTAAATAATTTATGTTAAAAACTATTGCTCACATTGTAGTTGAAATTATAATTCTTTCATTTTCAGCTGTACACCTTTATATATAAGAAGTAAATATTTACTCCTTATAAAAAGGTATACAGCTGGTTATAAAGGAGTATATCAAATAACAAAATGTTTCCGGGTGTTTGTATGTAAAGAGTAAAGACTAAAGAGTACAAACATAGTGTGTTCACATACAAGACAGAAAACCAGGGCCCCCGTAAGGGCTACTGGCGCCTGTGTGCAAAAAAAAGGATTTTGGCGCCCCTTTAGGCAAATTTTTTGGTACCTTGGTTTTGGCGCCCCTAGAGGATGGTCTTAGGGGCTCTCTTTCGTGACAGAGGATTGAAAGCTTTTTTACCCTATTGCCACCAAATATGTTTAAGGGTGGAATACGTAGCAAAATCATTTTTGAAGATATAACTTACAATACTCTTAATATTATAAATGGTCCGGGAGCTGTCAATCTCAAAAGTGCCCTCATAGTGTGCATGAAATTTTTTGATGAAAATAGATAGTTTAGAACTATAGCTACTCGAAACGCTCGGTTTGCGTGGATTTGCAAAGCCGGAAGTACGAAAAAATTTTTTTTTTAAATAAATTTTTGATAAAATGTTTTGCCCTCACCATGTGCACTGGTTTGCCTAAAGTGCATTCAATAGAAAATTTCTTTACCTTTCAGGAAAAAATTACGCAAACCAATTTTTTGGCCGGAAGTGAGTTAGGCAAGCCTCTTTAAGTGTGTGATGAGGGAGGTCATTTTGCCCTCAGGCCTCATTACGTCTACTTTAAGATTATGTTGGTTTGCGGGCTCTAAAACGGCCGGAAATGTTCAGCAAACCACCTTAAAGTTCATTGACTCTGAACTCGTTTTCTATAAAGTATAGCGAATAAATAATTTTTTACCGTGGGAGAGCCATGCTTCGGCACGAATGGGCTGGCTCGACCGGAGAAATACCACGCGCTCACAGAAAACCGGCGTGAAATAGCGCTTGCGCTGTGTTTCGCCGAGTTTACCGGAGGCCCAATCCCGTACCCTATTTCCTTCACATACCGTCCCCTGCTTAGGGCAGGGGACGGTATTACGCTATTCCCTCTTAGTACCACTTCGCTTATTAGTTATTAGTATCGCTTCGCCCCGGACCCCGTCATTGAATAATTTTAATCACATTAGTTTTTCTTATATACATACATACGATGTCATTAGCCGGGTCCACACCAAACGATCCAACGCGCTCCGATCGCGCGCGGTATGAAGCGCGCTGCACGGAGCGTTTGATGTGGACGTGCTGCGCTGGCTGCGCGCGATCCATGCGCAAGTTTTGGAGCGCGCGCTCCCTGGATCCATGCGCAAGTTTTGGAGCGCGCGCTCCCTGGTGCTCGCGATCCGCACGTTGTCGGTTTTCTTGCCCGCTTCAAAGGTGCCTCAGTTGCGTGGCGCGCGCGGTTTGGACGGTTTTGTGTGATTCGCGCGATTCAGCACACCATGGATACTTCGCAAAGTCGCCGTCTGATATCGCTTTATAAGGAATTTAAATATTAATTTAAATATAAAAATAAATCAAAAACCTTTTAATTTTATAAAAATAAACCTTATTGCTGCTGCGGAACCCTTCATGGGCAAGTCCAACTCGCACTTGGCTGCTTTTTTTTTTTGGGTTATAAGTATCAATAAAAAGAATATTTCAGTCTTAGTTTCAAATCCAAATATGAAAAGACATGACGTTAAAAAAATTAAAACATAAATTTACAAAATCAGTCATAAATACGTTATCTTGAACAAATAAAGCCTGGATGTTTTTCGCTATCGTAGGGCTTTTAAGACACTATTTAGACCAATTAATAAAATCTTAAAAGAATATCAAACTTTTGAGCTATAACTGTTTCTATGTTTTTTTCTGGAAACCATAGAATTTTTACAAGTACTAATTTGCATTCTTCTATATGAAATGAGCAGTCGGGTGTTCTCGTCCTGCATTTGTAATCACAAATCCTATAAAATTAAGTAATAAAAACGGCATGGCCAATTTTTTGGACAAAAAATACACTGTGGATTGTAACGCGCGTCACGGGCATGCCTCACGTTCGCTGTTGACTGCGCTATAATGCATGCCCTTGATGAACAATAAAAGGCGCAATGTGGACAAAGCTAATTACCAATTGTATCTGACTGATTTTGGTATCATTAAAAACCTTTAATTTTACAGAAGATAATTCCAAATTTAAGTAAATGTGAGAATTTAATTTGTTTTTCTTATTGTTAAAATGAGTGATTCCAATCAAGAGATTCGACACATTTTAAAATTGTATTACAATAAGTAATAGTTAAAAAAGCGGCCAAGTGCGAGTTGGACTCGCCCATGAAGGGTTCCGCAGCAGCAATAAGGTTTATTTTAATGAAATTAAAAGGTTTTTAATTTATTTTTATATTTCAGTCGATTTAATGAAATTTAGATTAAGGTTTACCATTTATGACGTATAAAAAAAAGCGGCCAAGTGCGAGTTGGACTCGCCCATGAAGGGTTCCGCAGCAGCAATAAGGTTTACTTTTATTAAATTAAAATGTTTTTGATTTATTTTTATATTTCAGTCGATTTAATGAAATTTAGATTAAGGTTTACCATTTATGACATATAAAAAAAACTACCGTCTAGATCTCTTTCAAACCAATTTTCGTTGGTAGTTTTTATAGTAATCTACATCATATATATTTTTTAGAATTATCATGCCCCTACTTTAGAAATTAGAGGGGGGGGGGGGGGACACACATTTTACCACTTTGGAAGAATCTCTCTCGCAAACTATTCAAGTTAGAAAAAAATGATATAAGAAACCTCAATATGATTTTTGGAGACCTATCCATAGATACCCCACACGCATAGGTTAGATGAAAAAAATTTTTTTTTTCAGTTGTACCTGTGGGGACCCCTAAAATTTTTAATAATTTTTCCAATTTTGCATCAAAATCTTAATGCGGTTCACAGACTACACCTACTTACCAAGTTTCAATAGTATAGCTCTAATAGTTTCGGAGAAAAGTGGCTGTGACATACGGACGGACGGACAGACGGACAGACAGACAGACAGACATGACGAATCTATAAGGGTTCCTTTTTTGCCATTTTGGCTACTTAACCCTAAAAAACTACTGGCTAGATCTCGTTCAAACCAATTTTCGTTGGTAGTTTTTATAGTAATCTACATCATATATTTTTTTTAGAATTATCATGCCCCTACTTTAGAAATTAGAGGGGGGGGGGGGACACACATTTTACCACTTTGGAAGAGTCTCTCTCGCAAACTATTCAGGTTGGAAAAAAATGAATTGTGAGACCTCAATATGATTTTTGGAGACTTATCCATAGATACCCCACACGCATAGGTTAGATGAAAAAACATTTTTTTTTTTCAGTTGTACAGGGACCCCTAAAATTTTTAATAATTTTTCCATCTTTGCATCAAAATCTTAATGCGGTTCACAGACTACATCTACTTGTCAAGTTTCAATAGTAGCTCTAATAGTTTCGGAGAAAAGTGACTGTGACATACGGACGGACAGACAGACAGACAGACATGACGAATCTAAAATAAGGGTTCCGTTTTTTGCCATTTTGGCTACACGAAACCCTAAAAAGGTAAAAATGCAACACAAGCCGCAAAAAAATGGTGATGTTTATGGACCTAATGCAGTAAGTATATCTGTGAGAGTAGCGCAAATTTGGTTTAAGGCTCCATTCGACCGCGGCGCACGCTGTGCATGATGCCATTTTTGAAAAAGTGGAGCAAGATCAACAGTATAGTTATGATGTAGCTGAAGAACTGGGGATTGACCACAAAACGGTTTTGGCGCATTTGAAAAAAGCTGGGTAAGTACACAAAAAAGCTCGATATTTGGGTGTCTCATGAGTTCACTGAAAGAAACCTAATGAACCGTGTACTCATTTGTGATTATTTATTACGACGTAATGAAACCGAACCATTTTTGAAGAAGCTGATAACTGGTGATGAAAAGTGGATCACGTACGACAAGAACGTGCGAAAAAGATCGTGGTCAAAGGCGGGTCAGGCTTCACAGACTGTGGCGAAACCCGGGTTAACTCGCAACAAGGTGATGCTGTGTGTGTGTGGTGGGATTGGAAGGGCATTATTCATTACGAGCTGTTACCGCCAGGCAGGATCATCGATTCTGAACTGTACTGCGAACAACTGATGAGATTAAAGCAAAAAGTTGAGAGAAAGCGGCCGGAATTAATTAACCAGGAGGGGTGTGGTTTTTCACCATGATAACGCTAAACCTCACACATCTTTAGCCATTCAGCAAAAAATACGGGAGTTTGGCTGGGAGGTGTTAATGCATCCGCCGTATAGTCCTGACTCCTGACCTTGCACCTTCAGATTTCCACCTGTTTCGGTTGCTGCATAATTCCTTAGGCAGTGTCAGGTTGACATCACAAGAGGACTGCCAAAATCCCTTGTCGCAGTTTTTTCGTCAGAAGCTCCAACATTTTTATAGCAATGGGATCATGTCCCTAACGCCCTACCAACAAGATGGCAAAAAGCTATCGAACAAAATAGCACCTTTATACGTATATACTTTATTAAATCTATACATATAATAAAACTGTAGAAATAAAAATTCTGTACATTAAAGATATTCAAAAAATAATAAGCAGGGGGTGTTACTACATCGCTATAGAAGCCAAAACTGTGGTTAGTTTTTTGTCTGTCTGTCTGTCTGTCTGTATGTTTGTTCCAGCATCACACGAAAACTACTGATCCGAATTTAATGCGGTTTTTAACCGACTTCAAAAAAGGAGGTTATCAATTCGACGCGTATGTATGTAATATTTCCAGAACTGCATAGTTTTTGTATATGTTAATCTATAACAGCTTCTGAACAAATGTGCCAAATTTCAAAAATGTATGTATGTGTGTATGTATGTACATACATATTATATTGGCCGCTTTTACCCTTTGGGTACGGAACCCTAAAAAGAAGGTTATCAATTCGACGCGTATGTATGTAATATTTCCAGAACTGCCCAGTTTTTGTATATGTTAATCTATAACAGCTTCTGAACAAATGTGCCATAATATGTCAAAAGTGTATATGTATGTATGTTTTTGTTTGTTCACGCATATCTCCGGAACTACAAGTCCGATTTAAGTGATTCTTTTTTTATTGTACTAGTATTGTACTAGTATATTTGTCTTCTTCCAACTTAACATCTGGTGTATAAAAAATTCCCCCCCCCCCACCCCTGTAAGGGGCCAAAAGAGGGGTCAGAATTTGTTTCAAACTTTTGTATATAACTCGAAAACTACTGATCCGATTTGCATACGGTTTTCGTAGATATATTTCTCGGCTTCCAACTTAACATCTGGTGTTTATAATTCCCTCCCCCCACCCCTCTAGGGGACCAAAGAGGTGGTCAGATTTTGTATCATTCTTTGGACTTACTTCATATTATTTACTGTGTTTTTAAACTTAAGATCTGGTGTATAAAATCCCCCCCCCACCCCTCTTAGGGGACAAAAGAGGGGGTAAGATTTTGTATTAACTGATGAAGTAGAAATACTTTAAACGGCAAAACAATATTTGCCGGGACAGCTACTTGTAAATAAACTATAAAAAAACCTTTTGAATTTTTGTGTAAAACTTTTTCCCCAACCTAATAATAAAAAATATAAAAAAAAACCGGCCAAGTGCGAGTTGGACTCGCCCATGAAGGGTTCCGCAGCAGCAATAAGGTTTATTTTTATGAAATTAAAAGGTTTTTTTATTTATTTTTATATTTCAGTCGATTTAATGAAATTTAGATTAAGGTTTACCATTTATGACGTATAAAAAAAACTACTGGCTAGATCTCGTTCAACTAATTTTCGTTCGTAGTTTTTATAGTAATCTACGTATCATATATTTTTTTTAGAATTATCATGCCCCTACTTTAGAAATTAGAGGGGGGGGGGGGACACACGTTTTACCACTTTGGAAGAGACTCACTCGCAAACTATTCAGGTCAGAAAAAAATGATATGAAAAACCTCAATATGATTTTTGGAGACTTATCCATAGCTACCCCACACGCATAGGTTAGATGAAAAAAAATTTTTTTTGTTTCAGTTGTACCTATGGGGACCCCTAAATTTTTTAATATTTTTTTAATTTTTGCATCAAAATCTTAATGAGGTTCACATATTACATCTACTTACCAAGTTTCAATAGTATAGCTCTAATAGTTTCGGAGAAAAGTGGCTGTGACATACGGACGGACAGACAGACAGACGTCTGTCTGTCTGTCTGTCCGTCAGACAGACAGACATGACGAATCTATTTAAAGGGTTCCTTTTTTGCCATTTTGGCTACGGAACCCTTATAATGCGTCCATAATGGACTCCATAATGAACCCACCCTTAATTTCACGCAAGCAGAGTCGCGGCCCGCGGGTATTACCCTGGCCGCACATTGTACGACAGTTCTGCCCCCCTAGACAAGTGGCAAAACGCTAACACTAACTCTAACGCGAACGTTACAAAATGTATGCGATTTGACATAAGTCATCGCTTCGCTAGCGAATACTAATGTCAAATCCCATACATTTTGTAACGTTAGCGTTAGCGTTAGCGTTTTGCCACTTGTCTACAGGCACTGTATCAGAAACAGTTGAACGTCCGCGCTGTCTCTTACATTTTGTACTGAGCCGAGTGAGCTAGAAGTTAGAACTCGCCGGAAGGATATTTCGGATAATGTGCGGGGTGGCGGTCCGGCGGAATTCAACTGTTTCTGATCTGAGGGGTTAGTGCGAGTTTTATTCGATAATACGCATCGAGCACGTTAACGCGAATTTGTATGGGATCAAAGCGGTATTCACGTTAGCCAGTAGATGGCGCTGCTTTGATCCCATACAAATTAGCGTTAACGCGCTCGATGCGTATGATCGAATAAAACTCGCACTAACCCCTGAATTCGGACAATGTGCGGCCGGGCTTAACCTTTTATTTATGTCTTGAGTCTTCTACAAAAACTGAGCAGTGGCAACATGATGTTAAATCAACAACTTCAGTAGCTGAACGTGCGAAATATTGGTGAAATTGGCACACCGCATAATGTTTTGCAATAAATAAAATAAAAAAAACTAGTACAAAAATGTTCAAATTTTTTATACAATATACAAAGTAGATCCGCGCCATCTAGTGAGCGAGTGAAGAACCCGTTCGTATATCTTCCGACGCTCCCGCAAGGGAAATTTGACGCAGGCGCTGTGGTCGGCGTATGTCCTTTGTTCGAAACAAGTCAACATTGGACATTTTACATTTCGATTTTGTCGATATATTGCAGTAAAAACGGTTTTGTTTTATGAAATGTGTAGTGATTTTGGTTTGTTCCATGTAAATAACAATTGAAATCAAGTGTCTTGTGCTTATTTCCAACTTTAAAAGAAAAGCTTTCGTCGTGATACATGACCGAGCTTTAGGTGTATTGTACGCATGAAACCTTTGAGTGACTTTTTTTTCGATCCTAATGTTAAGGATATGGGCCCCGACATGGTAAGTTTTATTGTGTTAAATTGTAGTTTATTGGACTAGGAACTTGTTTTAAGTCATGAAGTGACGAAAAATCTGTTTTTTTAACGCAACAGGTCCGTTTTTGTTTTGTTTACTTGTCACCGGCGTCCGCCATTTCTAGTTCACGATTATTTTATTCACCGGTTTCTCGATTCACCTAAAATACAAGCTCATCATTGTTTCGAATTATATTAGTAAAAATTTCAATACCAAAACGTACATTTGATGTGGTTGCCGTTTTTAAATAGTTGTCCTATAATTACCTATTCTTAAATGTATTCATACATAAAAAAAAAAAAAAAAGATCACCGCTAATTCAGCAGCAAGAAGTTGTAGGGATTTACTAACAAATGTCAATCTCAAAAAACATATTTTCATTTGGCTATTTTGTATATCTAGAATCTAGATGAAGAGATTCTTAGACACACCTTGTTCTAAAGAAACTGGAAGCAGGTGCTCGGTTAACTAAAAATATCTAATATCTATTAAGTTATTAACATGGATCATCATTCTTATTAGCTGAACTATTTTGACATTTATTTGTGGCCAATTCAATATCATTTAAGTATGATATTTAAGAATATGAGAGTGATTGTTAAATGTTAATTGGTCAATAAGTGTGACTAAATGTTTTATATCTTTATGCTGAGAATTTGTATTCCCTTCCGGACTGCCGACCCATTATGTGCAGACAAAGCACTTTCGAAGATGAACTTGTTAAAAATAAATTTGGTCCTTGACTTACTGATGAATATCTCCAGGATTTAATGTCTGTAGCTTGAACCAATTGCACTCCAAACATCAGAGAGATATATTTTTTTTAAAAACCTACAGAAATTGTCATTTTCTTATTGATACGTAAATCTACCTTTAATAATATATTTTTTTGTGTGGACCGCGATTTCATTTCTTAATATGGACCTTGAGGGAAACTAATTGGTGACCCCTGGCAAAGATGTTTTTAGTTCTCATGCCTTATGGTCCATAGTTTAATATTTTATTTGCACATGTATTAAAATACAATAATCATTTGGTTTATTACACTAATAATTGTTAGTTTATAATTTATATCATCCTTACAATATGAGGTATAATATATCGCTGTTATGTTTTTAGTAAAATTATTAACTTGTATTAAAACTAACTTCAATATATTTTAAAAATTTTAATTAAATTGTGTATTTTGAATTCCTTAAAAGTTTCGTTTCAAACATATTGTATGTCTTTAATTCTATGTTATAATATTAAATAACTTCTTTTATTATGCACGTTGTTCTTATATAACTGTATTTTAAAATGATAAAACCGACTTCAAAATTGTACGTAATTGAGAGTTAAAACTGGCTATCTCCAAAACTACTGAACCGATTTTGATGAAACTTGCACTATTCCCTAAGTTGAACAATACCTAGTACAATAAAAAAAGAATCACTAGAATCGTACTTGTAGTTCCAGAGATATGCGTGAACAAACATAAAAACATACATACATATACACTTTTGACATATGGCACATTTGTTCAGAAGCTGTTATAGATTAACATATACAAAAACTGGGCAGTTCTGGAAATATTACATACATACGCGTCGAATTGATAACCTTCTTTTTAGGGTTCCATACCCAAAGGGTAAAAGCGGCCAAGTGCGAGTTGGACTCGCCCATGAAGGGTTCCGCAGCAGAAATAAGGTTTATTTTTATGAAATTAAAAGGTTTTTGATTTATTTTTATATTTCAGTCGATATAATGAAATTAATTTTTGCTCGTAATCAATAATGATAAGAAGTAGGCACTTGAAACTTTCACGAAGGCCTTAAATATAATTGTACTTTAATAATTAATAATAACATTTAAATAAAATAAAAAAAAATAAAGGGGGGCACCCATACAAAAAACACAAATTTTGGCCTATTTTTGCTCTATAACGGTACGGAACCCTTTGTGCGCGAGTTTGACTCGCACTTGGCCGATTATTTTGAAGTTGGTTAATTACACAATTTTTATCATTGATAGCTAACGTAAAACATAAAACAATAATAATAAATGTACTCTTTTTATACCCTTAAGTGATTCCTAATCTGAGTTTAAAATCATGACAACAATAATTATTCTAGGTACCTGCAGCCTAATATTATAAAAAACGTCAACCATATTTTACAATAATTATTATAATAATTTCAGGTGATATTTTAGATGTATTTAATATTTAACATGCTGTCTTGTTTAAACAACAACCTATTATGGCAGCTAATATTCACTAAAATGTTTAATTAGTTGGTAGTAATTTTGTTGTATTTATTGTTTTTTGATGGCGGGTGCACCTGAGATTTACTGAGTATTCTGTGCCCTTTAGGAACTGCAGCCCTAAGATATCTTAAAAGTTTCTACTTCGATTGATTGATAAAGCTTTGAGGAGAACACTAATGTAAGTGAACTCTACTGACCGCTTTAATGTTGTGAAAATTTGGTATAGGTTATAATATGAGCTTGAAACTCATGGAATCACTGTTTCTACTTTATTTTTAAGATAGTGAATTGAAACCCTCCTATGTGTATATGTTAACTTTCATATCAACGCTGGAAAGGCAAAATGTATTAACCTGCATGTGTAACCATGGCGGTTAATACATTATGCCTTTCCACGGTCGATATGAAATTTAATACTTCAGTTCATTACATGATTTCAACATCTTCAATTATTATAATCATTTGTATAATTTTAATAATATTAAACTCGGCTTTTTTATTTATGTATTATCTTTTGTGTAAGCATACAAAGTGTCTTTTTAAAGTTTTCCCCTTTTTCATTTTATATCAACATACATTATGCTGTTTTTGTTTTATTATGTCTATGGAGGTAGAATTTATCTGTGGAAAACTTGCATGCACGTAAGAGTTAGTTACACATAATATGGTTTAAGACTCTGAATTACTACAAATCAAAATTGTAAAAAAATCAATAAACATGATATATTTTATGTACTGTATATTTATTTATTATACTACAAAATTGGCTAAACATTTTACTACTTTACTTTCAGAGTCTTATCAAAAAATATTTCTCCTATAACATTACAATTATTATTAAAAAGTAGGATTACATTCATTACAATAAAATCAATTTGGAATGCTTTGAACTGTTCAGAAATCTTGAAGTTTAAAATAATAATTAATAATACTTCTAGGTAATAGGTATATTATGTAAGTATAAATATTATTATAATGATAGACTCTAATCTCCAGAAAAGGGCATTTATAATGGTTTGGCTAACTGAATATTAAGTTCTGTGTTGTGCATTATCATTAACCTGCTGTTATTAATATATCAATGGGAACTATACAATTTTTTTCTATTAACAACATTTAGTTCAAAGACCTTATCTATGGAAAGTTTTAAGCCTGAATGAATCAAAAGACTGGGTATAATATAAAATCATAACAAAATATTATGCACCACAAAAATATTTTTATTACTGAAAAAAATATACAGTTGTTAATAGACTGTCTTTACAAATTAATTTTATATTTTTTTTCAGTTTAACAGTGTGTTATATTATACTATTGTTGCCATTTATTTAGACACATCTCAATGTTGTGAAATTTGTATGAGACATTAAGTTTGCTAAGATCAATTAAGCATTCTTGGTTTATGACATGCTGCTGATGTAAAGAATAAAGGTATAAATATATAAGGCAGAAAAATAATACATATTATACAAATTATACAGGGACTTTTTTTTTTCTTATTAAATAAGGGGGCAAACGAGCAAACGGGTCACCTGATGGTAAGCAACTACCGTCGCCCATGGACACTCGCAACATCCAAAGAGCTGCAGGTGCGTTGCCGGCCTTTTAAGAGGGAATACGCTCTGAAGGTTTGCAGGTCGTACTTTTTACAAGAGTCAGCCATAATAAGCAAGATAATTTTGTCCAAGTACGACATTTTTTGTTACCTTACTTTATTTACATAAGCAGCACATCATAAAACCTTTAATTGATTTTCACAAATTTTTATATACCTCAGTGACTTCATATTATTCTAGTATATTTTGAATTATCTTTGTATGAATTGGTATTCAGGATACTTGTGTAATGGTTGATCGGTTTTTAGATTGCACCTGCAGCAAAAAAGTTATGGGACAAGGGACCGGGCGCTGGAGGGGATAGCAAGGGGCCTCAACACCTTCCACCGCTCCAACTGAACCCCGAACAGATGTGGCGCGATCCCACCTGGTCTGCACAAGGTATGCCTATGTTTATATTTAAATGTTAATGTTCATGGTGGTATTGTGTGGCACAGCAGCTAGTTATTGTAGTTATAATAATAAAGTGGTATAATCGGAATACAATTATTATTATTAATGGCCACTGTGTCCCACTGCTGGACAAAGGCCTCCTCTCTTTCGCATCCAGTTCGTCGCGACACCTTTTTTTGGGTCGGCCTTTATTACGCCGACCAGTCGGTAGCCACTCCGAAACTAGATGCTAGGGACTCCGAACTAGGGATATAATAAAATTAAAAAATATAATGTACGTGTATGATGACAGTGGTGGAACACAATGTGGGCGTACCCATGATGGGGGCGCGGCGCGGCGTGGCGTTCCCCGGCGGCGACGCGGCCAGCATCCTCTCGCCGCGGGACACCGCCGGCCTTGGCGTCAAGATGGTCGAGTACGTGCTCGGCGGATCGCCAACTGGTACGATATTACCCTTATTCATACAACTAAAAATAATTATCTCTTTCTCTGTCTACTACCTCTTCATCATGCATCTTTCTATTCGTCAGTATCAGTCATCGCCTCGCATCGCTTGGCGTCGCTCGTGTTTTAGTGAGTGCACCTAGTCGAGGGTTGGCCCTCGAAAAAGTCAGTGGTTGTCAACATGTTCACCTGAAGCACCTGCAATGAATCCCATACTGATGGTCCATTGTGCTCCATATGCAAAAATCAATAATGATATTATATTATATATATACAGCCGAAACCATATTATGGTTTCGGCTGTGCTGAAATAACTTAGGCTTGAGGATACCCTTGTGGTATGTGCGTGGCGGCCGGAAGATCTCCCGGCCGAGCGAGTTTTAGTTAATAATAAAATATAATAATAATCCGGGAGTTGACAGTAATATGTTTAAAATTTTAAAATCATTATTAAATTTTATACATTTATTGATAAAAAGTCTAAAACAATACAAATAACGAAAAAATAATTATTGATTTATTTTATTTTACATTGAAAAAAATTGGATTTATTAACTGTAAGTCACGTGATTGGAAACGCTGGTCAGAAGCGGTGACGTCATTGTGCAATGTCAAACTCAATTGACAGTTGTTAGGTTATGACCAAGGTTATGACATAAGTTGTCAAAATCATTACTTGTTGGTTTGTTTCATGCACAATGACGTCACACGTGATCACGTGACCATAATGCCGCGTTTTTGTGACATATTTTGAATTCAGTATATAAAACATTTTTTAACTCATTCAAGGGCATAATAATGAATAAAATATTAATTTACAGTTATTATTGTAAGCTACTGAAGCGCTTAAAACTATTTTTAAAAAGTTGTCAACTCCCGGATTATAGTGCATCTTTCTGTCTGCTATATCAGAACAGGAAGATAAGCGTCAAGCACCTATGCTATAGCTTTTCATCTTGATTATTCAAATTAAGACTGAAATATACCCAATCATACGACTGGCTAGAACAGCACAATTTCGATTTACCGGAGTAATCTTTGTCGTTACGCATTAAGAAAAGAGTCAAAACTCTGGATAATCCAATGTATGAAGAAAACGGGTTCTGTGCATTATTATAATACTATAGTATAGTACACATTGTTATGTGTTGGGTAAATAAAAACAAATGTATAATATGAAACAGAAACTCTTAAAAGGCCGGCAACGCACCTGCAACTCTTGTTTCTTGTTGTTCAATATTGCTCGTTGCCCCCTTATAAAGAAAAAGAGTCAATGGCCATCGTATGTTTAGAAGCGGGAGGCGTAGCTGGTGGCGGGGCGGGGGGCGAGAAGGTGGGCGGCGTGGTGGCCGGGCTGCGCGGCATGGTGCTGGAGGAGCGCGAGGACAAGGCCGCCTCGCCCTTCGACAAGGACCTGCACGACCTGCACGACCATCAGATGCCCAACGGCCTGCACAACGGCCAGGACGATGATAAGGCCTTCAAGTGAGTACCATCGGAGTTCGGACATTTACGCCCAACTTCACTAACGACTGTTAAAGTTAATGCTCGAATTGGACGACGATAAGGGCTTCAAACGAGTACCATCAGACATTTAGGCCCAATTTCACAAACGACTGTTAAAGTTTAATGCTCGAATTAGATGATGATAAGGCCTTCAAGTGAGTACCATCTCACCAAAAACATACCTGTTAAAACGGGGCCAAGTTCCTATTCACTAATTGTTCGCCTTAAAAAAGAGTTGAAATCCAATTCAATGCCAAGTTTAGATGCACTTCCAAATCGATCATAATCATCTTCATCAACAGCCTGATCCTAAATACTTCTAAATTTGAACTTGGCAGGTTTTCATGCTAGTAGCACTTGATAATTATTGTATAATTTTTAAATTTAAAATATCTATGTGATTAAATTAACCTGCCAAGTTCAAATTTAGAAGTATTTAGGATCAGGCTGTTGATGAAGATGATTATGATCGATTTGGAAGTGCATCTAAACTTGGCATTGAATTGGATTTCAACTCTTTTTTAAGGCGAACAATTAGTGAATAGGAACTTGGCCCCGTTTTAACAGGTATGTTTTTGGTGAGATTTCAATACTTTTTTTAAGGAATCATACCAATTTGTTTCTTTCCTCCTCATCTTATTTCAGTGTATTTACTTGTACATATTAATTTTTATCTCAAATTCATAGATGAGCCGACTCACGCTTGACCAATTTCTCAAATTTCTTAATTTTTTGTTAATCTACATATAACAAACAACCTGTGTGCCAAATTTCATAACGCTACGACAACTGGAAGTGGCCTAGAGGTTTTGATTACCGATTTTTATCTCAAATTCATAGATGAGCCGACTCACGCTTGACTAATTTCTCAAATTTCTTAATTTTTTGTTAATCTACATATAACAAACAACCTGTGTGCCAAATTTCATAACGCTACGACAACTGGAAGTGGCCTAGAGGTTTTGATTACCGATTTTTATCTCAAATTCATAGATGAGCCGACTCACGCTTGACCAATTTCTCAAATTTCTTAATTTTTTGTTAATCTACATATAACAAACAACCTGTGTGCCAAATTTCATAACGCTACGACAACTGGAAGTGGCCTAGAAGTTTTGATTACCGATTTTTATCTCAAATTCATAGATGAGCCGACTCACGCTTGACCAATTTCTCAAATTTCTTAATTTTTTGTTAATCTACATATAACAAACAATCTGTGTGCCAAATTTCATAACGCTACGACAACTGGAAGTGGCCTAGAGGTTTTGATTACCGATTTTTATCTCAAATTCATAGATGTGCCGACTCACGCTTGACCAATTTCTCGAATTTCTTAATTTTTTGTTAATCTACATATAACAAACAACCTGTGTGCCAAATTTCATAACGCTACGACAACTGGAAGTGGCCTAGAGGTTTTGAAGCCGACTCACGCTTGACCAAATTCTCAAATTTCTTAATTTTTTGTTAATCTACATATAACAAACAACCTGTGTGCCAAATTTCATAACGCTACGACAACTGGAAGTGGCCTAGAGGTTTTGATTACCGATTTTTATCTCAAATTCATAGATGAGCCGACTCACGCTTGACCAATTTCTCAAATTTCTTAATTTTTTGTTAATCTACATATAACAAACAACCTGTGTGCCAAATTTCATAACGCTACGACAACTGGAAGTGGCCAGTGAATTTTGATTACCGGTCAGTGAGTCAGTGCCAAAATTAGCTATTTTTACAAGGAAATATTTCAGGATCTAACAAATCTATATCTATGAAATTTGGTATATTGCGTAAGTACTAGTATATAATTAGGTAGGTAAAATTTTATCTTTGCTCTCGCAATAGGCACTGAGATACAAGGGGGTCAAAAGTGCGTCGAAACCGTTCGTGTAAATAGTGCACGGCATGCGCGCGGCCTGCTGGAACTTGGCCGCGCACTCCGTGCGCTTTGATCAGACATTTAGGCCGGTTTTAGTGTCACGCGAACCGTCGGTACGGATCACTTCGCATAGACCAGGGTTTCCCAAACATAGTTTGTCTACTGCTCACTTTGAGTACAAATTATTTTCGAGCTTCACCTACTATCAAGAAAAGGCTTCCAAAATTTGGTAACCAACATTAAAACTAATGTAAGAGAATAGATGCAGTTTAAAACACAACAATGCCCCATTTTTTTCTGGGTCCCACACCAGGCAGTCAGCGCCCACAAGGGGGCGTTATCGCCCACTTTGGGAAAGGCTGGTATAGACCCATCTGTGTGAAACTTTCAGGAGCCTTTTAGAGTATAAATTACTCTTAATGCTTCATACATATGGGTCTATACTGAGGTCTATACGGAGCGATCCATACAGATGGTCCATGTGACACTAAACCAGCCATACTCTGCAGATGCCTTAACTCCTGTACCCGAGCCACCACACTGGCCTACAGGAGTTTTAAATAATCAATTTGCATTCGACGATAACATTTACTCGTTCACGAAAGTATCTTGTACCTATCTTGTTTCCCCTGGCGAAGGCACTTAAAAAATTATTAAATTGGTTGTCAACATTCAAATGTATGATTTAGTTCAACAAACTTCTTAAACATAAAGCATATTTTATGCTTCCAAATATTATGATGATACACATTTTCTACTTAGAATATTATTGTGTAAATTATATCAACAAGTTTGAAATGATTATAATAATAAAATTAACCTATGAGTCACAAGATTTTTAAATTTATTTGCATGTGTACCCCTCTTAGTTACCAAAACTTACATAATCCTAATTAGTATGCAGGAAAGTTCTCATAAAAGGGCATTTTCACTTTAAGTGGCGCGTGCTGTTTTTCGCTTGTCCCGAAGAAATAAAGCACCTAAATAAGTATTTAACTGCATATTCTTTAGTATACAACGAATTTCCCCAAAAGTATGTAGAATGTAATTATGAATTAGATTCAAAGTATACAATTTGTATAAAAATTGATTATTTTATTGCCATTTAAAGATTCAGAAAGTACAATTTTTATGCTGTCCCGATACGGTTTGCCTAACTTTGAATCGTTTTATTGCTTGTATTAAAACAACTGTTAACGGTGCAGACGGTTGAATTTGGTTGCAAAATAGACGGTTATTACGTAAAAGACTATACTTAATACTTGTTTTATAGTAAAATTATTAAATAAATCAAATAGAAGCTTGTCCCTAACATTTGAACTTTACGGACAGTCTGGGATAGTAACGCTATTTTTTTTACGATATCGCCTATTTATTTGGGAAGTATTGTTATTATGGCAACCCTAATGTAGAAATGTCGTTGACTGAACAGCTATTTTGACTTCAGTTGCGACAAGTGAAGGATAGCGAGCGCATGTTTGTTGAGCCGAAAATCGAACTACGAAATTTTGTCTGGTAAGTAGCACGATTTACTTTAAATTTATTATCTTGGTCGTGTTTTGTTATTGTGCAATATGTGCTTTCATGTATAATGTAAACATATTTGTATTAGTTTTAAGATATCTTGTTATATTCTTCGGATAATTTAACTTTGTTTCGGAAATGAACCACTGGCGTCACGTCCGTTTAGTCACCGTTATAATGGTGCGGACAAAAACGTTACGCAACGGACAAGTAAAGCTAGGTGTTCACTATCAAACCTAACAATACCCCTATCCTACTTTACGCCTACCTACATCTACCCCTACACCTGTTCCTGTCTCTATCCCCACGCCTACCCCTGCCTCTACCCCTATCCCTAACCTACGCCTGGTTTTTCGAACATACCTATGCGTAAATTTGCAAATTCTGAGTAGGGAATTGTGAGTACTTTTCTCTTTGCTATGTAGCTTCAATTTAAATTAATGGGAAAACGTTTAAATTTGATTAATATTATTATTTGACAGGTAACAATGCCGTTTACATCTGCTGACAGAGCTCAGAGGTACCGAAATAAACTAAAGAACAACCCAGAAAAGGCAGAAGAAGTAAGACATAACTATTGGCTTGGTTAAAAGCTAAAAGAAAAAAGGTATCTGAAATAACCGAGGAAGAAGAAAAAAAGAAATCTGTCACAAACATAATATTATTATGTTCGTTAAATATAAATGATTGTATACAAATATAAATAAATATATTTTCTTCAGTTCCTGTGTCATTATTTTCGAGACTGGTGATAGTGAACATTATCCCTAAAAAGTCCATTGTGTAACGACGCGAGTCAGTTTAGTAACAGTCTCGATTTATTTTTCACAAACTTAATTAATAATAAATTGATAAATTTGAATTACTAGTACTTGATCATATCCTCAAAAAGAGTAACATATAGGAATTCAATTTCTATTCAAACTTTATCAAAATTATATCAGTTGAAAAAAATAGACGAAAAATAAAACCTGATCTAAGACATTTTGTTACGCAACAGACCTATTTATTGAATTTTAATAATATTAGATTAATGAATAGCCAAGGAAACCCTATTATTTTGAATACATAGACACTTTGAAAGCAATCCCAGACTGTTTAATTTTATTTTGCTGTAGTCTTAATTTTTTATTGGATTTCGAAGTTTGTTACTATCAAGACAAAAAAATGACCAGTCTCCTGATTTTAAAGCTGATTTCTAAATAAATATACATTATTTTATGGATTTTTTCCCTAAATGATAAAATTCATAATATTTCCCGTTATATTACGTCCTGAAAAAGTATAAATTCCATTTTTAGTTTTTGGGGGCAGTTATAACAAACATGTGCCATTTTAAATGAAAATGCCCAAAAAGGCTATTTTTAATGTAGAATCACTAACGGTGCTTATATCATTATTGCAGTAATGTAAAATTTCTGTTATGACGTCGTGTTAAATTTCATTTAGTTTGCAAAATAAGAAATCTTATAATAAAGTTATTATTGTATTTTTTCCGACTTGTTACTTTGGTGCGGTCGTAATTGCTTTCCACCAGGCGATCGGATTGGTCGTTTGCCCCCTTTGACCGGCATGTATGTGATGATTTGCCCACAGAAGAGTTTCGTACAAAACCGCTCAAAATAATTCGAAATTTGTAGATCATGTGTAAATTTTTAATGTATCTCTTATAATATATCTATCGCATTTATTTAATGACATCTCAGAGATACATAGCCCCGTTTTTACTCTTACGTTTAAATTTATAATTATCCGACTGCGCGACGCAAGGGGGCTGAAGTTAAACTATTATTTCGTAATGGTCGAGTACAGTTTAGAGTTTAGACGATCCCTCCTTCCGATATGCGTGCGGCGAAGGTCGCGTATTGGCGGGCCATTAACCGACCGGCTCATGGCCTCTGTCAATGCCACCGGCGCGGCGCCCGCGCAGCGCGCATCGGACCTCTTATAGCATTCATGACCACTGCTCCTTGAGTTTTTGCGATACGGATGTAGAGATGATGCAGTATTTTATTATTATAAGTAGATAGATAGATAGATAGATTCTTTATTGCTCACATTAAACTAAATAATACAAAAATGTTACTAAAATTAAACTTAACAGAAAATAATACAATATTGTTACTAAAACTAAACTTAATAAAAAAAAAGTATTGAATATTGTGTTTTATAAATACATATAATATATAGTTTTGATATTTTCTGAAATGAAATTCACTATTTTAGTTTATTTCTTTTATTAGCTTATTATTAGTTTGAGAACCCCAATTAAATTTTAAAATCATGTTCTAGATTAACTCTGTTTTAGTCTACTCATTATTATGATTTTTCATCTTAAAAATACAACAGAAATTTGGTCCTGCATGGGGCAACCCGTTTTTATATTTGGATTGACATGCATTAAATCTATATATTAATACGCGAGCGAAAAACTTTGTATCCCTTTTGACGAAAAATGGGGAAACGTAGGTGAATGAAATTTTGCACAGTTATAGTTTATATGGTGAAGGAGTGCATCGAGCTAATATTATTTTGAAATTATGCTTTTATCATACATTTTCTAACAACTAAAACATACACACACTAGGAAACATGACAGATTTTTGAGTGACTAGCCTATACATACGAATTATACTCTTTTATTTATGGTTGAAGTCTGTTGACAACAAGTTGACAAATGCAATCTGTGTGTACAAATTCGTATATTATGTATCTCTAAAATGTTCTTTATGGTAATGTTCCAAATTCATAGTTACCCCAAAATTTTGCTTTTCACTCGGTAATTTTCCAATGCTAATTTGGTGTATCGTTGCAGTCGCACTCCTGGTTCGCGGCAGCCTTCGCCCGCCGAGGAGGAGGGCGGTGCGGGGGCTGGCGGAGGTGGCGGCGGCGGGGGAGGGGCGGTGCGCAACGGCGACGCCGGCGCCTTCCAGCTGCTGCCGCCGCACGCGCTGCCGCACACGCCGCTCCACCACCTGCCGCACCTCGCGCACCCGCAGCATCAGCATCCGCAGGTACATATTGCACAAGTACCACAAGCCCGGCCGCACATAATCCGAATTTCTGATCAGAAAAATTCGGACGCCCAGCCCCTTACATTTTGACACGTCAGAATTTTGATAGTATGCGGGGTCTACAACAAAGTGTTGAACAGAGTGCATTTCGGTGGGCGTCCGAATTTTTCTGATCAGCGGATAATGTGCGGCCAGGCTAAAGGCGCGTCCACCGGATGGAAATCGGAGCGTACGCAGCGGCCGGATTTGTTGCATTGTACTGATTTCTATGGTACTGCGTGCACTGGAACGTCATTTCTGCACCTAAAAAATTGTAAATGACGACGCTCCGATTCCGACCGGGTGGACGCGCAGCTTAAGGGCTCTTTTCCTGCGTATTATCGCCCTTGCTCGGAATTGATCCGCGTGCGGGTGACAACATGCTCCTGGCCGCGCGCGTGTCGCCCGCACGACAGGAAAAACATCTATTACATGATAGGATGAAGGTAACAGCTCGCAACTGCGCGCGGGGATAACACCCATGACAGGAAAAGGCTTTCACATGGCGAACCCCTTATTTGGTCGCGTTATGTAAAACCCAAAGAAACATTGAATCGACTTAACTTAAGATCAAAATATTTTGACGTAGTTTTGATATTTGCTTATGAATCGATTTTCTCAATGGTACTTAAGGCCGTTTTTATGTTTGGTCATGTACGCAGGGCGACGTCCGCGTTTGCAACGCTAATGAATATGACATATTACATCTAATGTCATATCCATTGTAAATATTTAATATATGTATTCCCCGTACGAGGACAAATCTCTTGCAGATTCGACGCGACGGTTGAATTTATGTACGTGCGATTCACAATATCTGTATTCAATGCCTGTTACAAAGCAGTCGCCAGAAACATAATCGCCCAACGGATTGACAGATTAGCGCACAGATCCATTAAGAATAAAAAACTGCGAGAATAAGCTAGTCATAGAATATTCATCCATAATAAATCATAATACACATTGTAGTGCTTAGTTAGATTATACTATCTAAATAATGATTGTAATGTTTTTCAGCATCACCCTGGCATGCTGGGCGTGGCGCCGATGCAGGGGTTGCCTCATCCGCAACATCCTCAAATACACCCTGGTAAGTGTTCACTATTTCTATTTCTGTTATATATATATAATTTATTAACTATGTATTTGTTATTGATACTTTATGCTTTATATTTAAATACCCCCAGTCTAACACACGCGTTACTTGTTAGAACGCGTCAGAGCCAGTCCACACGGCGCGTTGCGTCAGCGTTGCGTCGAGGCAACGCCCGTGTGGAGTGTGGACAGGCTCTAAATTGTGGCAGAAAAAAATAATAATTTGCGAAAAGTAGCCAGTTCATTTGGGATTGATCGAACCGATCTGAGGTTTATTTTCGGGAGTTTATTCTTTATAGTGCGCTTTTTGTCTTACTTTTACATTCACTGATGTTGAATGACATAAACATAAAATTTACCATGTTCACCTTAGATGAAAATGGTGACCAGCGTCAAGCTGCCTTTCTGCTGTCTTTTCTTACTAAAAAGTAAGGAAGTCTGTCTTTTTTGGACTGTATATTATAGTTTAAATACAGCATATGGCTGTGCTTCAACTGGATGCTTACTTTTTATTTATTTTTCTGATAAATTTATCAGGATTCATTCATGGGCTATGAAGTCATAAGAAGAATAATTAACAGACTCAAGTCTGTTAATTCTTCTTATGACTCACTTATCAATAAGTTAATTCATATTAATACAATTAAATTTTAAATACTTGGTTTAAGCACTAAAAGAAGGTGTTAAGTCTGGGAAGTTCTGTATTGGTATGATGATGAGTGACGTTTTTAATTACACGAAATAATCTCTACTAACAAAGTATCTATTGTCTACAGGAATGACATTAAATGATTCGATGAACCAGCATATCGATCTGGTGCTGCAGATGGAACAACATCCACAGTTCGACAACAACTCTTTTGCGAGCACTCAACAGGTGAGTTTTGAAGGTAGTTTCTTAAGGCCCTATAGACCCGAAAATTAGCAGGTCGATGTCTGTCAGTACAAATATCGACGTAAAGGACATTAAATTGTTTGTTTATTATTGATTCAAAGTCATGTAAAATTGGGTCTATAGGGCATTAAGTAAAGGAAGTCTAAGTGGTGCCACGCGTATGGTGACTGACAATGCCTTATTTATAAGATAGGTTTTGAGCAGTTCCCATTGTTTTACATGAGATTAAGTTGTTCAGTTACTTCTGTCAAAATACGCCTAATTTTATAGAGCATAGAAGTGTGGATGGCGGTACCCACATTCTACAATTCGCCATCGAGCTGTCAAAGTTTCAGAAAACGGCCAGATATATTATACTAGCTGTCCCGGCAAACGTTGTTTTGCCATTTAAAGTATATTTTCTACATCATCAGTTGATACATGTTTTACCCCCTCTTTTGTCCCCTAAGAGGGTGTGGGGGGGAAGGTCATACACCAGATGTTAAGTTGAAAAACACAGTTAATACCTAATATGAAGTAAGTCCACTTAAGAAAAAAGTTGTATACAAAATCTGACCCCTCTTTGGTCCCCAGAGAGGGTTGAGAGGGGAGGGGGGGGAGGATTTTTATACACCAGATGTTGAGTTGGAAGAAGACAAACATAGTTAATATATCTGAGAAAACCGTATGCAAATCGGATCAGTAGTTTTCGTGTTAAAGAAAAAAGTTTGATACAAAATCTGACCCCCTCTTTTGTCCCCTTAGAGGGGTGGGGGAAAAAAAATTTATACACCAGATGTTAAGTTGGAAGAAGATAAATATATCTGCGAAAACCACATTCAAATCGGATCAGTATTTTTCGTGTGATGCTGGAACAAACATACAGACAGACAGAAAGAGTGACAGACAGACAGACAGACAAAAAACTAACCACATTTTTGGCTTCTCTAGCGATGTAGTGACAAAGGTGTAATTTCGGGTGTCATTTCATATCTTTTATGTACAGAATTTTCATTTCTACAACAGAATATTGTCTTCCTTCCGCACGCGCTTTGGTTACGCCTACTATCGTAATATTTTAATTTCGCCATAATTTCAAAACCAAACGTCCAATTTTAATCATTCAAAGACCAAATATTATCTACATAAACTGTACTTAGTGATAAAATAATTTATTTTGATAAGGATTAATAGCGTGAGTAAAATATATCTGTTTCAATTTAGTCAAAAAAAAATCAGGATTTTTAAATAAATAAATGGTTATTGTGCCTCACTCGACATAGATAGGTATAGTGTGTCGCGGACTTTTTTGTAGATATTTATAAGATCTACAATTACTTAGAACATTGTATGGTTCTATCTTTTATAGTTTAGGCAGCGTACGCAAAATAAGTAACTTTTCTAGCTGATTTTTTACACCTTGCGTCCGAAAAACTCAAATATCTTACGGAACCCTACTTTTTTCCAAAATAAAATGTAGCCTATGTTCAGCAGAAATAATGTAAGATTCCAATAGCAAAAGAATTTTTCAAATCGGTCCAGTAGTTTCGGAGCCTATTCGACTCAAACAAACAAACAAACAAACAAACAAATCTTTCCTCTTTATAATAGTAGTATAGACAACGTCTGAAGTGACGTCAGTGGGCTTTGGGGCCTGACCGAGCATGCTATCTCGCTCAGTTGGAAGATCTTCCTTTTCGACCGCCATACTCAACGTTAAAGAAGTATTGGTTGTTACTTATTGTGGTTATTGCTAAAGTAACACATAAAATGTTTGTATAAGGAAGCGAGGACTTCACTGTAGAGTGTAGATGATACGATACCGAGTCAACCGTTTTATTACGTTGTATTGTTGTAGTATGCCGGCGGTGTGGGCGGCGTGGGCGGAGTGGGCGGAGTCGCGGGCGTGGGCGGTGTGGGCGGCGCGAGCGGCGGCGTCGGCGGGGCGGGGCTTGTCAACGGCGCCTCCGTCGTCCAGACCGCCCCCGATCAGCAACACCATCAACCTTTCGATGTCCAGGTTAGTGCCTCATCTATGGTCCAAGCATGGTCACTGTAAAATGAGAAAATATAGATATATATTGACAGATTTGTGTATCTGTCGCTTTGAGTATTGTTTCGTATAAAGAAACTCTTCATACAATGGCCATGCTAAGCGTGAATGTAACGTTAGAAATTCCTTCATTGACACATGACTAATTGACTTACCCGCGAAATATGCACTCACGTCTCCGATGGTTACTTACAGGCATAATTACGTCTTATGTGTTCCGCGAATGCACTTTAGTTTTAAGGTATCCATTGCGGTGTTACCGTATTTTTATGATCTTTTTAGAAAAAGTCAGTGACGCACTTGTAAAACCTGCGTTGGGGACCCATGATTGTTGGAGTTGAAAAGGATTTAATCAATTCATATTATTGCGAGTCGAGCGAAATTCTAAAAATGTAATGGCTTCTAAATAATCGCTGGTGGTATATATCGCGTACACTAGTATCACGCCGGATTTTAAAAGCTTCATACAGTTAACGATAACATGTGCCGATTGTAAATGGCGCTTGTCGCAGCAATAGCGAGTGACCTTTCTCATTGTTGTAACTTGTAATGTATGAATTAATGGCAGTGATAATATTATCTATTTAAGGAATAATAACCACTTCGTGATAGGACTCTTTTCTCGTACTTTGACTCAATTTAATTTATTATGAAAAATTAAGCGTTTTATGACCTGTTTCTGAGGTTTTTTGACTGAAGTTTATCTATTTGACAGGTCTTTTTACTTAATGGAAATATATTTAATACTTTTATACTATACATATTACATAATATAATATTTAAGATTATATCATACACATATTTAATACACATCCAGACCCGGGAACATTGAAAACTTTTTGTTCCGTCGGCGGGATTCGAACCCCCGACCCCCGGCTTGAGCTGCCACACACTCAACCATTGAGCCACAGAGGTCGTCACAGGTTTGGATCAACTATGTTGTTAAACAGATAAAATCTTAAAAGAAACCTTACAAACCGAGCAATTCTATTATTAATAGATGTCAATGCATGTAATAATTTAATATAATACTAGCTAAAAGCCGAGCTTTGTGAGGGCTCGCGTCGTCACACCTTGACTGACCGATGATCACACATCTACATACATAGGTATAAATAAAAATTACTATGTTATAGCACAAATCAATAGGCGTGATAGTTTTTCCGTAAAGTGGACCACAAAATGTTCAGGTTGTGGGATATACTAGGGTCCTGACAAAAGAGCGAGTTGGTGTTATTTGTCACTAGATGGCGCTTGTATGACAAGCAATAATTCTTACGATATGAAAAAAAACATTACTATTTACTATCTAGGTCTAGGGATCTGTGAAAACAAGATAAGACTGAATACGAACTCGCGTTAAAGGTCTCGAAAATTTTTGATAGAGCTAGAGGCTCTACTATTTTTTTCAGAATTTCTTTCCCTGTTCCCTGTAATAAATCATACTCAATTAAAATATGACTTGTAGACTACTGCAGCTCACACTGCCGCCAGGACAAGTGGTTTGCTCTCATAACTAATCGGTATTTTTGTGTTGACGCCAAGAAAACATAAACTATAATGGAGGTCGCTACATAAAAAATATTATTTTGCTTTATAACGCTCATACACAAAAACGAAATCTTTTGTTCTCAAAAGCGTTCCGCTTTTCGTGCATTGTAATGTACTAAAGAGTGCAGTGAAAGTAAAAGATTTAAGGCTAAACGAGTAATCAACACACTTTCTTTCGTAATTGGATTGCTATTGCTATGCACATTTATGTAACTGATGAGAGGCTTTTGCAATGCAACTAGTAATATTCAGCTCAGTGATTGATGCCTGAAGAAAAATCGCAAACGTTAAAGAACATACCTAGTGTATATTGTAGTAAAAAGACTATAATAATTATATATACCAGGGATAGTGAAACCTACGGCACCGGTGCCTCGCAGAGTCGCACATTTTCGATACGCCACCAATAAATGCCATGCCACACGATGCGGTGCGGCGGCGGTGCGGCAACTGGTCGGTGCCGCTCCGGTTTCCTACATATAAAATGTTATGGCTGGCACACGGCGCCGTCCTGTGCGCTCCGGCGCTGCACCACACGAGCACCGGAATCGAGACGAGGCGGGGAGGGGTGTATGTGTTGGTGGAGCTAGAGTCCGTCGCTGCTACAGTACTGCAAAACGATGCGGCACCGCATCACCGTGTGTCCGGTTGTCCGGCGAGACCGGCGCCGCAACGCCGCCGCTCCGCATCGTGTGGCATGGCTTTAACAAAATTAAGGTCGTAATAATTATTTTACAAAACTTTTTAAAGCTATAGATCCGTCACTTATTTTTATAAAGAAGGTAGGTCGCTGTAGCCCTGACGTCACTGAGACCCATAAGGATCTATTGTGACTCATTCGCACTAGAGTATCATCATCCCCAACCCAATACTGCTCATAAATTGAACGATATTTTTGGGGTTGGTGCCACGAATTTCCTCTGTGGATGAGTATTCGTGGCGACCAAGATGCCTGTTCCTGCTCTGTAGTAGAGCAGGACAGTCGAGGAGCAGGTGAATAGGTGTCTCATCCTCTTCCTCATAGAATCTGCAAGTCGTTATGCTACAAATACCCATTCTGTTTACGCGTTTATTGAGCTTGCAGTGCCCAGCTAGGCTTCTGGTAAGGATTCTTAATTGGTTCCTACTTCCTACCCAAGGTGAGCACTAATTCTGATAGTTTTTTGTTGAAGCCAGTCGTCTCAATGCATTCCAGAACCAATTTCGACGAAACTTCTGCGGCAGTCAGTGCTTTAAGTGCAGCTTGACTATCGGAGAAGATAAAAAAACTAGATTCGTCATTACTAGATATGTGTAAAATTGTATTTCTAAGTACTCATATACCGTTTTACTCGATAGTTTTACTCCAAATCGCGTAAAAATTTTCGTGTGGACCGCAAAACTCACAGCTCGAAGGCTCGCATCGAGCCGGCTCGATGGAATTAAATAAATCTAATTTCCTTCGAACTTACTCGACGCGAGCCTAGTCGAGCTATACTCAAGCGTGTGAGTTTTGCGGTCCACACGATAATTTTTACTCTATTTGGAGTAAAACTATCGAGCTAAACGACACTTTGATAAAATAGAAAAATGGCACTTTGAAACGAAAAGGTTCGCCAACCTCGATACTACACTCTTAACTCAAAGGCACGATGCATTTCGGAGATTGAGTCACCGAAAAAGGTTGACGTCATGCTCGCAGTGTGAGTGCTCAGAACTGACGACAGTGAAACGACAGCGGATTGGCCTAATTATAAGCCGGTAACTGGAGCAGCGAGTGCACAACAACTTTGGGCTTCCGTCAGTTACTTTCCTATGCTAATTAGCTGTATATAGGCGCTGAATGTCTGACAAACCGTAAAGTAATAAAGACGATGAATTATTATTCTGTAACAAAAAAATATTACTTCATAGATGAACAGGTATGTTTCTCTTAGCGTTTTTAGAATGATACACTTCGATATGTTGTTCAAATTAGACCCTAACAGAATATTAGTGTCTTGAGGTTGAGAACCAGCGCTTTGTAATAATTATAATTGAAAAAAAAAAGGTAAATTGACGATATAATATTCCGCATACCTACTTGCTATTTCGTTTAACATAAAATTATTATCTACTGACTTACAGCAAGTTTATAAGTTATAACTTATAACAATAAGTTAAAACTTAAAACATGGCAGGTCGAATTCTAATTTAATTAGTGTGCCTCAGATTTAAGATGTAATTTGATTAACATAAATATGTCTTGATGTTTAGAATTTGCATTCAAGGCCGTGCGTTTTAAAAGAAATAGTGGCAAAACAGGAAATTAAATCGTTTTAGCATTTAGCATAAAAAGAAGATTACTGCTCTCTATAAACGTCATACCTTTATTTCTAAACTAGATGACGCCCGCAACTCCGTTGCGCCAGAACTCGTTTAACGCGCGGGAACCGTACACTTTCCCGGGACAAAAAGGTACCCTATGTCCTTTCCCGGGACTCAAAGTATCTCCATGTCAAATTTCAGCAAATCGAAATCGGTTCAGTGGTTTGGGTGTGAAGAGGTTTAGATTAGTATGGATAGCTTAAGGTAACCAGTAACCACTCAAAATCCGAGAAGAAAAGAGTAGAAGTTGCAATGCTAGTAGTTGTATTTATAGTTACTTCACTCTATTAGATTCATAAGAATCATCTCTGAAAATTCAATTAAGTACACGATGAGATGGTAGTTTCTGGAGAAAATATTACGTACGCCGCGCGCCGTACGCGTCACTCTTGTATTACCGACCTACCGTGTGTCGTATTAATGTTATGTTACATTCTAGCTCATGATTAATGAGCTATTTCTCATTATATACCTAGTCACCAATATTCTTGACATCATATTTATTAGGTTTTGGTTTTACTACCGAAATAATTCTGCTTACGTGAATCCGACCGAAGCCGACCTAAAAAACCGAAGCGCCAATTCTCGCGACTCAAAAATCTCCATAATAATCAAAATCGGTTCAGCGGTGTAAACGTGAAGAGGTAATAGACAATAGACATACAGAAACTTTTTTCCATTTTCGCATGTAGTACGGATTTTATAGTTTTTTTCGTGTTTAATAATAATAATACTCCCCACACCGGTTTCGGTGACGGTGGCCGGTTTTATTGAAACCAGGCCAGCTACGCAGGAGTAATTTTATAGTGCCCAGGTGTGTGCGCAGTACATAAGAACACTCTATTCCTTTGCACTCATAACCCAGTGGGACGGAATACTGACACGACTGGCGACTGGCGAGAGATCAGGCGCAGGATCGACTTTTTACATGCCCATCCGACGCATGGATCATCTTACTTGTCAGACAATCAGGTGAACAGCCTGCATTGTCCTAACCAAACTTGGAAATAACATGTTTCCAACGCGGGAATCGAACCACGACCTCCGAGTCAAGAGCGACGCTCTAGACTCTAGAGTCTAGACCACTGGACCACGGAGGCGTTCGTATTTACTTTGCGTTGCGTAAGGGTAGTTCCATTAAGTCGCGATACGATGATATCTCGGGAAAATCGTCGGACATCCTCAAATTTTACACGCACTTGGGTCGATTTCGACATTTACTGAGGCCACCCGACCATTAACAGTTTGAAAAGGAGTCTTGAGTTCGTGTTAAGTAGTATGATGAGTACAAAACGAAAATGTACTAAATGATGCAATTTTTGGTATAAAGAAAAATGTGTCTTTTTAAAATTTGTAACAAATCTGCTAGAATCTAGATCAATTTGGTGAAATTTTCTTAGCTTCAGTTGTTGGAAGAACCTCTTTTAAGTGATTCAACTATGTACTTAGTTTTTTTCTAGATGTAGATGTTCGATAATGTGAACCATTTGAGTTTTGACTACGCGTTCTCGTGGCAAGTAGGTGACGATACCGTTAGCCGCGCTCATCGCGCTTCTAAAGTTTGTCTTTCGCTCTCACGGCGAGGCGCGAACTGATTTTTTTCTTGTTTAAGTAATAACTAATAAGATTAATGTTTTTTTCTGACAAATATTATGCTTTGTAGCCTGTCCTATCTATATATAGACGATCAGTTTCACGTCAATCTTTACCAGATTGATGAGAACGGGACACAACGCGTTCTCCACCTGTCCGTCATGCCTTCAAGACGACAAGTCTAAAAGCCCAATGCATCAATGTGGCATAATATCACAAAAATGTAAAACGCACCGCAACAAGCAATGTGGCTTCCCTCTAAAGGTAACACCGCGACCGACAAAAAATTCAAATGAAATGCCCCTTTATATACCAAATTATAAGGTTTCATTTTGTACCGCCGCCGTAGCTTTGTAGTGGCGTAGAGCAAAATTAAATCTTTAGCCTATAAAGTGGTATTTTATTTCAATTTTGGTCGGTCGCGGCCGGTTGCCGTGTTGTACGAAACGGTACCTTAAGATTGCAAGAGTCTCGACTCTCGCGGCGTTTGTCAACGAGGAAGTAATAACTACACCGGCTGCCGCGACCATTACCCGGCGTAACGGCGCCCGATACCATCTCTATCGCCAGAGGTGTAGCTTATCGAGATAATACACACATACATATGCCTCTACATCCTCTACACCCTACATCGACTAGTTCGAACGGTTGTTTTGGAAGAAAATATGAGAATTCTAATTTTCACTAATATATTCAAGTGTATTGGTATTTGGGAAAAGATTATTCTGCCATTACTTCGACGCACGTCTCTTGTAAAAGACATAAAACATATTTACAACATTTCATTAAGTTCAGTCCAACTCAACTAGTAAAGTCTAGTTTCTTGGAAAGCTTGAAGTTCAAACTTCTGAACAGTATGTAAAAGCTTTTTCAAGTAGCTATGCATCAAATGTGTCGTAGACCTGTCTCGATTGTGGATGCTCTATGTTGATGAAAAATTTCTAATGTAGCGCCTTCACGTTGGCACGAGATGGAGCAACCGCCAACCATAAGCAAGATAAATATTACGAGCATGTAGAGAGGGTATTTGCAATCATGGTGACAATGATGGATATCCATCATGTTTGGGCCATGTGGAGGAAGGACTCGTATGTTACTAGACGACGTGGGCAACTCAGTTGCCCCAAAATTCTAGTATCGCGCGGTAACCATAGAATTTTCTGGGATAAAAAGTATTCATTAGAACCCAAAATATCTCCATATCTAATTTCAACAAAATCGGTTTAGCGGTTTGAGCATGATGATGTACCACCCAAAGGTTGGCTGAAAGAAAATGCCTAAAGGCATTAAGCCCACCTCTGTACCTCTATATGTGTGCAAAAAGTATAATAAAAAAAAAGATGTAGCAGACAGACAGTCACACTTTCGCTTTTATAATATTGGTATGGATGTAAAAGTGCAGTAACTATACCCAGACACCTCTCCCAGCAATACCTGATTGCATACTGCAAGCTCGTTTCCCAACGCTAAGCATTGCATCGGTAACCATATGTAGCGCTTTCCTATAAAGGAGATAAGATCGCGAGAAAAACCATCAAGTGGGGTCCCCTTTCAGAGTTTATCGCGACCGTATCGCGAGTTGCGTATGTGAACGGGTTTATGAACTCAGACAATGCTTTTGTCGCGGTGTCTACACGTTTTTAATATGCTCTGATTTACTTAGCGTGGGACTGGGACGATTTTACCTGGAGCTACAGAAAAACTTAACACACAGTTACAATATCACTCATTATTGACATGTTCCTAATGCAATGTGTGCAATTCTTTTCTATTGTGTGATAGTATTCGGTGTCGTGTCTAATTCTTTTAATTTCTGTCTCTTCGGAATAGCATTGAAACTTTCCATACAAGCTAATTTTTAACCTTTTTAAGTTAGTAATAAATTCAAGTACTGTCGCTGCAAGTACTTTAGCAAGTTCCACTTCAAGAAATTTCCGTAAAGCCCAAGACTCCTTGCGTAGACTTCCATTATTATTGTTCTATATACAGTATTAAACCTAATAAGGAAACATACGAAATGTGGTTCATATTACTCATGTTATTTCCCATTTTCGTGAGGTGTGTTGTATTAGTGGCGTAATTTAAGAATATCTATACATAATTAACGGACGTTCACTTGACTATTCATTACTAGCAATTAATTCCCGCGGGTTGCGCTCTGCGGCGCTGAGATCGACCTCGTGGGAAATTAAACTGCGCGGCCCGTCTTCTGCCGCCTCCGTCTCTCGCCTCGCCTCACCTCGCCTCGCCCCGCGGGGGAGGGGGGCGCCCTCTCGACTCACATATGAACACTTTCTCCTATGAATTTCCCTATTTTTCTACGTGCACTTTGCGAGAATGCGCAATTTGTGCACAAAGATACTTTGTTCGGTAAGAAGGAGCACCGTCCGCCCAGCGAATTAATTACCTGTCGCGAGCTGTGTGTTCTTTGTGCGTCGTGCGGACCATTTAATAATAAAGAGGGTATTGAAATTAGCCCGCGGCTCGCCCGGCCAGCAGCCCGCGCGAGTGCCTCATTAAAAATGAAACAGTAATCACTACGAGCCTCGTAAAGTCCTCCCCGCTTACGTATCAAATAAATAGTTGTGACCACTGCTGGGCACATTTGTAAATTACTGTGTTTCATGCATTTTCGACGCGTCGTTAATTAGTTATTATAAAGTGAAAAGGCAAATGATCAATAAAGTATTCGATGTTGCAACATTTAGGTATCGTTTCCTAAGATTTTATAAAAGCCGCTGTTTCTACGGCGACCGTAACGGAACTCGCGAGTTACGGAGGCAAGTGTCGCAACGAAGCAAAGAATTACCGTGAATCAGATCGGATCCGCTCAGGCGCGCCCGATTGCGGACACGCCTGGCGGCCCGCAGAGAAATTCAACTGTAAGACCAGTAGAAACACCGCTGCCGCACGAAAGGTCTTGCGATACTAATTGAATCGCTATTATGTCGCCTTTACAGCTACGAAACGACAAGATGGATGGGCCTTGCGACCGAATATATGGCTTGGAAGTGTAAAAAATTTTACACATCAGTGGCGATCGCTGGTTTTTATCAGAGTGAAATCTTAGCCATATAACATTATCTGATAGGTAGGGATACTGATTACAATTATTATAAAACGCTAAGGTAGGCGAAGCTGATAGAAATGGAGGTAAGGAATCTCAGGGCCTGATTACGATTTGATTACAGACTACAGTGGCTAGTCTGCCTACCGAGTAGAGTGGCGAGACAATTCGCGCCACTCTGTGACTCTACCATTATGTTAGTCTTGTTGTTCCATCTGTTAATAATCGAAAACGACTACTGATATGATTAATGTGCGCACATAAAAGCTCCACGCTGTCGAGGGGCGGTTGTTGCGACGACGAAACGTGTCACAGCCGACACTCGAGCGCGGTTGCGAAATGTTTACCGGGCATTGACAGTGCTATATCAAAGTCTATCGCTCACGGCCTACTCGATACAGCGATCGGCGGTGAAATGTGTCGTGACTCGTGAGTGATGTCGTCGGGAGCTGACGGGAGATGCGAGGTAATTTGTTCGCGCCCCGTCGGATATGAGCGTCGCCTTATTGCCGCCGCCCGCGCCCGCGCCGCGCCCTCGCCCGCTAACTAACGCTTATTAAACTCCGACAGCGCTCCCGCTGATCACTTCAGCGTCTTGTTAGCTCTCTAAACTTATATTAATCGTTCGCTCGGCTTTCTTGTCATGGTTATTTGTTTCACTTTCCTATCTAGATAGCTCGCTAAAGTGGCTTCGTCGGTAGGTTTGTTGTTGTTACTGTCGACGTGCGTTATGTGTTCATCGTTATAATATTATATTCATGTTACGTTGTGCATCGTATTTCAGAATACCACATTACTTTTTGGTTGCTCTACAGTCATCATAGGACTCTTTTATTAAATGGCTCTATCTTCCTCTACTTCTGAATTACCACAACCCATTAAAAAAAATTACAACCCATTAAAGCACTTTCACATTATTTTTTATGCTAATTGTGGATTTGTGGAATAATTGCTTCTGCATGTAAAAAATATAAAAATACTCACTTTTTGAAGATGAGAAAGTTTAAAACGCAGACGCATTACATTAAATCTGCTTGTACTTTAAGAAATATATATGGAATTTTGCAAGTAGAACAAAGTTTTGCTGACTTGTAACATTTACGACGAAAACATAATCAGTGCATGCGTCAGTAAAACATTTTTCGTAGTACACGACGAGTCGTCAGCAAAAAATTGACCATAACAATCAGTACACTGCAAAATCATGAATATAGTCATGTATCACAAGTATCATTATTATTATTGAATGTTTAAGATTTTGTTTATTCTTATTTTGATTTATCCATACATCCATGTTATAGCAATGTAGCTAGTAGCCGTCCGTTTATTTATTTTATAATAATTCATTCTGTTACGACTTGAAAGCTAATTAAAACTATGAAGTAATATGAAATACTCTATTTCTTTATTGCTATTTGCTGTAGATTAAACGATAGTAGTGATTTTAATATGAATTCCGTTATCGTGTAGTTATGATTCCCTCAAAACGTATCATCTCCAAAAAAACGTGATAACTCTCTCCGCTTTTTAATTTCACAGTTGTAAGTAAAGAAAGTGATGTTGTAAATTGTAGAGACAAGTGGCAACAGTGTTTGAGTTGCGCAGTTTTGTAGTGTATAACGCTAGGTAGTAGGTAGTACTCTACTAGCTAGAGTCGAGCTGCGTGATTCAACACGCGACAGAGGAAGTGATCCGAATGCTTCAGACTGTCACGCAACTACCCCGCTTTCTATTGTAGTTTTACCTGATCTTGAAAGTATAGTTTTAATAAAATTACTATCTTGTACTTTCAATGATACAATCTTGTGTAAATACATATTAATATATTATGATCTGTTTTTTGGCAACAGTTGCAAGCATGTTGCAAGGAAAAGTGAAGTATGTAGTAGTTCTTATTCCTTGGTGATAGGGCGAAATAGGAGAAAAACCCGTTTTACTTAGATACAAATATTATAACTAAACATCTATCCAATGATTTCCCTGTTAAATTTTAATAGCTATCGAACTGTCCAAATTATTTTATGATTGAGTCTCTGTAAGTCCTATAAAACTCAAAATGCTTTTAAAATCGATGTTGTTTCGGATTTTTTTTTACCGAGCCAAATTATCTGTATTGAGTTTCTATCCAATGAAAGCACTAGTTAAAAGATGCATCTATACATGTATATATTTTTCAGTTTTTTTGAATGACTCTTTCTATCAAAAAAACTCATTCTAGAAACGTGAATTTGGAATAACCGGCCCTTAATTTCATAAAAATAAACCTTATTGCTGCTGCGGAACCCTTCATGGGCGAGTCCAACTCGCACTTGGCCGCTTTTTTTTAATTGTATTATTTTTCTTCAGCATATTATTTTTTGTTTTTAAAATAACCCTATCGCAGGATTAACGTTGATAGCGAAATATCTAGCTGGAACAATACGCACAATGGGGATACTCGTATTGTTTGTTAACTCTGTGTTTTGCTATGCTGTGTCGCCTCACCGCCGGCGTTCATGAGAAATTACTGCGCTCTGTCGTGGTCTGAGGCTTGATTAAATTTCAGACCACATTGCGATTTAGGGTATATTGATAAACGATCGAAATTTTGATACTCTAAACTTGTAAGAAAATGTTACGCAACCATTATTAGAATAGTACTGCAAGGTGTTATTGTTGTTGATATCTGATTCTGAAGCAACAGTAATCGTAGATCTGGAAAAATTGCATTAATTTTCCACTTTTTAGACGAGGAAAATGTCTAAGCGATGTTAATAGAGATAACTTCCACCTGATATTTTCACCTTGGACGAGATTATAAATATGGTAATGAACCTGCTGTTGCCTTCGTGTTTGCCACAAACGTCACGGTTGGATTTAGCTTTTACCGTCAGCATCCGCGGCGACTCGAGGATACCTTCTGTCACCATGGGCATATTGCGGCTTATGACAAAACCCAGGATTACTGGACTCACCCATGTCAAATTCGTGATTAAGATAGATTACCTCGCCTATAATATATTTGCAGGAAGGGGGACCGTAAACGCTAAAATAAATAGCGAATTTACTCGAAACGATTGCCTATTGTAAATGAGCAAATAGTAGTTTGTTAATAGAATTAGGGGCGGCCTGCTTCGAAACACAATGGAGCACGTAAAACGTTTCGCTTTTACCACTAGAGCGCTTTGTTGTAGCCTAAGAGCGATGGTGCTTAGGGCAAAATATCGCGACTTCTGAGCGCTGAAGGTGAAAGGGGTACATAATACGTATACGATCACCCCCGGTTGACATTTCTACTTCGGGGCCGCTATTGTCTTTCGGTCCCTTCGTGGAAAATATGAATCTTCCTTAGTCGCGGGTCATTAACGGTGACATTTGAAGTTTACCGTGGTATTTTAAAAATGCGAGGATAACTTTCGCAAATCGTCAAATTAACTGCAGTAGCGTTAAAATAAGTCGCTCATTTACCCGGATAATCCGATGAGTAAATGTGTACGCAGTAGCGCAACGGTAGCGCCAACACCGAATTAAGGCAGGGGCACGATAGCACTAATTCTGTTGTGGCTTCAGATCAGCGGCGCCTAATTAGCTCAGCGTTTGCGTCGGTCTAAAAGGCAGACGGTCAAAGGATTCGCCGCTCATTACGCGCCGTGCCAGCCCGCCGCCCGCGACGAGCCGGTATTGTCGCCGACCGCTTTGAAAAATATCTCCCCCCTGCAGTCGACGAAATGGATTACATTTAGAGCGAAAATTAAATTAAACGCGATCCAATAGTCGGGGTATTCGGAACATCGCGAAGTCAGTCACGGAATAGACTTCGGCGGGCAGTCGTATGCGATGTTCGCGGAAAGGCACGATAAGATCGCGTGAGAGGTGGGCACACGGACGTAGGCACGCTCTGCTGCGCCGCCCCACGACGATGAACCCACTTGGATAATTCGTCACGCTGCGTTAATGGTCGCCGAGCACGCTACCACCACTCGACTTTGGTGTCTGCTAGCGGACGGTATATACAGAATACAAATAGTTTCACGAAATCTTCGACTTAGATAAGAACTGCTATTGGCCAGTAATTTATAATTATGAGGTTTTCATATGAGAATTTTTATATAGGTAGGTCTGGATTCGGGATACATCACACAGCACACCTCGTAGCACATCAAAGCGATGCATATTTATTTGAACGTGCATGATAGAGTCTGGTGGTGGATTTGTTTGCAGTAAATAAAGCAGTAGTACTTAACATATTTGCAACGTGCGATGTAAAATAAACCGCACAGACACTAATGGAATTAGATATTTAACGAGTGCTCGGGCTGCTCGGGTTACTGAAAAAAATAGTTTACTCGGTCTGTTATTGTAACAGTATATCATGTGGGCGTGAATCGCGTGGCAGATGGTCGGGGCTCTGATTAAAGTTAATTAACTGAAGCCATTTACAGGCGGGGTCGGGCGCGCCGTGCCCCGCGACCGCTACACCCTCGCGTGTCGCCGGTCGCGCTCCACTCTTGACTCCACATTCCGTACACCGAAATCATGTACATAGATATCATGTGCTAATATGTCAGAATATTATATTACACCTTGTTTGGTAAATGAGCTGATGCGACTTTTGTTTTGGTGGCCTGAAAACACGAGATCCGCCGAACGATTTATTATTTTCACATGGGATAAACGATGAAGAACAAATATGTTCCAACTTAAGGAAAATTTGTAGCGAGCGGGTGAAGTTTTCCTCGTGGAATTGTAGAGGTGGGCCGGCGGCGGGCGGGTAGTCCTCGGCGGGGCGATGCGGCCCTATCTGCGGCGCGCGGCGCGGCCGGCGAGATTTATCGCGCGGCCGCACGCAGCTGGCGGCCTGCCCGACGCCCGACGCCCGTAACCCTCGAGCCCCTTTTATCACCGAGTAGAACACGCCCGCTGTGTTAATTTGTTTGCTATAACACGCCGCGGCTAATGAATCGCCCCGGGCCGACCCGTGTCCGCGACCCCGATCAACTGTTAAACGTAGCGCCGTAACGCCGGCAAATAGATCCTAAATTACATCCACTTTATTAGAAATCGAAGGTCTCGCCGGTGCGTAAAAGTGTTTGTAATAAAACACGTTAACGTCTGCGCGATTACCTCGATTTCTACAAATCCGGAGCGATTACTGCTCCGAGCCGTCGGCGTCGGTGTATCCGCAGGCCGCAGCGAGCGCACGGTAGCCCGTATGATGTGCTAGAGTTGGGCCGGTTGTCTAGTGAATATGTGGAGCGCACTGATTTAGCACGTATGAATCAGTCGCTCAGGTGAGATCGCATTCCGCGCGCCCGCCCTACCTGCCGCCCGAAATATCCGCCCGCCCGCCTTCACACAATCACACGTGCCCACTGTTTATTTTAGAACGTGCGTTTTCTGTGAATCTTCACTATTACAAGTTTTCAAATAACGCTTAAATTAATACGTTTTGCAAACATATTATAATATTATACAGCATGACTTATACTTACATTATTTTTAAGAAATTACTAATTAGTTAATTGGTATTAAATAAATGACTAATTAAGTCATCAATAATGATGATCTGTTAAAAGATATTTGCTCTCTGCAATCGTTTTATTAATTTTCCACTCAGGAGTTCATATTTATTTATCACCTTCGTTAAAAGTGTGCTTATTTCGGCGTAAACGTTTCTTCGTATTGTTTGGTTCACCACTTAATTAGGTACAGCTCGTAAAACTGTCTTACTCATCTTATATTTACCGCGTTTGCCCTTTTTATTATGCGATTACTGGGGCCGCGCGGTTTGCGCTCGCCGTGGAGCGAGGGGAGCCGTTTCATTTGTTTCTTTAGAGATTACAACGTTTTCGCCGAATGCTAAATTTTCCTTATTGCCCGGCCAATTTATGAAAGAACCATTAATTCGGCGCAATACCCGGTGCAATCCAATTTATATGTTTAACATGTTTTCATAATTAATGATCCCACCGATCGCCGATCGCGACAGCCGGAGCTTATCGGGCGGGCCCGGGGGAGATATTTGTCGCGGCGCGCGCTTCACGCAAAGATAACCCCGAATTTTACAGTGCCTGCTGTTGTGCGCCTAATGGTTTTACTTTGTATGTTACCACTTACCTGAGCGCATTCTAGTGGTTAGGCGTGAACGCGATATACATTTGATGTGGGTTGGTGTATCGTGGCCGGCGTGGCGGCGCAATTAGCAGGCCACTCGACGCGCTGCCCGGCGACCCCGCACCACCCACTTGTGTGTCGCCGCGCAAATTAAAACGCTCCACTCCACGACAGATCGCGCTCTCCAACACCGCCGATTCGTTAATCGAATGAATCATTTAACATTTTTTTAACAATCGCTCTCCCCGTTTAATATGTCAAAACACTGCAGTCGCCTCTTTTAATTGAGTTAATTGGTCGCAAACTCGCAACGGGATTTTGTGTTTCTTTGATGGGTAATGTTGGTCGCTTTTGTGTTTCGTACCTTCATTGTTCGTGTAGTGTCGAGGTTCGAACATGATTGTCTTTTTGCGTGCATTAGGCTTTTAAAAAATAACTTTAGGCAATATTTAAGCTTGTATTAAAAGAAACATGATTGCAGAACAACACAATACATCTTATTACTAATATATCAAGGGCATGTAGCTCCATATACAATGTTTCGGAGCGTCCATTTTAAAGCGGGCGTTCGATTTACACAGTTGAGAATTAGGAAGGAAATGTTGTTTGAAAGTTGGTGAAGTAAAAGATTTGTGGGCCTCGTCCCGGGCTCGGCGGAGTGCAGTCCCGCGGGTGCGCCTCCTCGTAATTGAGAGCGTCTGCAGAGCGATAATTGTGGCCGAGCACCGAGCACCGAGCCCCGAGCCCGAGCACACGCCACCGCCTCGCGTAAATCATGCCCGTTTCTCTCCATTACCTCGTAATGCCGAATTGACTCGCGAGGATTTCCCGGCTCCTCGGCTTTTCCCTTAGTCTTACCTCCATATTTTCTATGATATATTGAGCGCATAATAGGTGCTCGTCGTATCAGCGTCCAATTAATGATACGCTCACGAGTTTCTGTCGACTTTAGCGCCTCGTTTGTGACGTATACGAATGTTGTGCTACGCGCGACGCCAATTCATAAAAAATGTGAATGTCGATGACTTTTATTGTTTTGCCCTTCGTCGCGGCGATGCGGTGAAGACATGCTATCCTTTTTCGAATGGATTTCTGTGTTCCATTAGACACTTTTTATGTGCGATAAGACGATCGCGTGACCCGGGCCGACCCGCGTATAAATAAGACCCGCTGGATGCCTTAATTAAGCGACACTGTAAAGATAAAAAAATCTAAACAGAATAAACCTTTGTCCCACTAAAGAGATTCATAGATCCACTTTTCGGGAACGCTCATCGATCTTGAATTAATTAATGTAATGAATCACCTGGAAACTAACTGGAACTACATCAGATAAGAGTTAAGACGTCTGTCTGAGTACTTCCATGCTTCGTTTTCATGGTTCGAGTTGGTTTGGAACTGACCGATGCCGGTTACGTGGGGGGGTAGTCTACACAATGCAACGTTGCAATATAGACGTTACGCAACTGCATCACAATTCAAGTTTTTAATAAACTGTTGTATTCAATAAGGACCTAGTCCACATTACATAGAAGTGGAGCGGCACACGCCGTTGTACCAGAATGTTGCTGGTACAACGGACATTATCGGGCGTGACGTAAGGCCGAGGGCGGTGCCGACGTAGAGGCATGTAGATCGCGAAATTGATCGTGCGCTATCTGATGGGGCACACGGTTCCTCGGCTGGCGTTTAAAACGGGCGTCGGACACGCCGCACGCGAGCCCGCCAGCGGGAGATGGCAGCCCCCACCCTCCCCGGACCCCGCGGTAATTACCGGGCGCGCGGCGACGTCTCCGGCGAGCACGCCCGGTAATTACGCCGGCACACCTAATGCCTGTCTTGTCTGTTCGCCGGGAATTAAAACAACTTCGACACAGTTGTTTGCTCGTGCGCGCCCCGAGCCCGACCCCGCTAGGGCGACGCCGATACATAAAATCCACTAGGTATACGCCTATAGTCTATACGGCTAAAGGTTTAATTCGATTTATTACGCTAATGTGCTTAGGTCGCTATCTATTCATGCGAACGAAGCCTATCCTGTTACAACTATGTGTGCTTGTGGCATACGGCCGCGGATAACTAAATCACACTGATTCCACATAATATTTAATCTATCATGTTACACGAATGTTCCGATGTCAACGAACACAGCATACTCTAGACTTGGCTCTGACGCAGTTGCTACAAAACACGAAATCTTCAATCAAAGTACAGTTAGATGTAATTAAGTAGGTAGGTACGGGTGTTTCGCTTGTTGAACATTTACATTTTGTATTATGAGGTCATTAACTCTACACTCTACAGTGTTTATTAATTCAATTGTTATTACTACATGCGTGAGAAGATTTGAAGAATCATATATATTAGACAACAATAGTATAGGTGGTACGGTATGTATTGTATGTAATACGTGTGCTCTATGCCAATTGCAAGTACAACATGGATTAAGATTTTGTAGTAGAATTCATAGTAACAGTAGTATTTGCAGGCGCGAACCTCACTTGATTTTTATGTACTGTCTAATAAATTTTGTTTTATATATAGTAGGAGGTTCCTAATTGTAATTTTAACCTCTATTTAAAGTATATCGAATAGAATCTCTAAATGAAAAACTAATAAACAAAACATTAGCTCCTGAAGAATTCATTTAAAATAATATACTTATTAAAGTTAAAAAGTAAAAACTAATATCTACATTTTATGTAGAGATATGTTTTTACTTTTTAATAACATAACGGGCTTTTGATAAGATTCTTTTTAAAACATAATAATGATAAAGGGGGAGCATGAGAAAAAGAAACTACGTTTTCTCCACGGAACGACTAATACGAGGCACGATGAAAGACAAGTTGAAATACGCAGAATAACTACGCTATTTTTGTTTGTGGAAGTGATAAAGTTTCGCATAACATCGGTAATGGTCGTTATAATGGGTTGGAAATATGAATAGCGGTCGCCCCGGCTCGGCGTAGCACCCGTAATTTGATTGGAGGCGGCCGGCTCGAGCGCGCCGGAGCGCCGGATCCGACTTGCGCTAATTGGCCGAGCAATACAGAAACAATGACAAAAGTCTAAACTTCGGACCGTCTCGCCCTCTCGCCGCACCCCGTCGTCCTCTCCCGCTGCCTCTCGTTTTTAAATAAAATTCGTTTACGCGACTCGCAGATTGTTATACGGCCAAAGAGCGTCCGTCGTCGCGACTCGCGAAAGAGGGATAAACTTAATTATTTTCCTATTTAAACTGAAGCCTTGCGACAATTACAAAAGTTGCAAAAATCTTAGGCGCTTTAAATGAGGGCGACTCGACGAGTATTATGTTGCTCGACTTTAATAGGTATACAGCAGAATTGGGGGATAATTGAGACCATTACGCGGCAGATCGACGGCCGGATAGCGCAGGTGGAGCCGGGGCGGTGCCGCATTGGTAATTGATCGCGACGTTTGATGGACGTGCACCAACCCCGTATATTGCACCTCGGGGAGCCGCCGTCTGCTTGTACGGCGCTGACGACTTGCAGGCCCCCGTCGCTCCCTGCGATGAAATATTATCGCTACTAAAGTGTATCTTCGTGTGACGTTTCCCAGTCCGTTTCTGAAAGTCAACTGACCGATCACACGTTTTGATTTTGGCTTTCCGAACTATGTACATGAAAATTGTATCTCTATCCGCTTCTTACCTTTCACGTACGCGGATAAAAGATTCAGCTACTCTACTGCGACTCGTCGCTGGCTGTAAATTTTACGATTACATAAAAATGTTGCGCGTTTGTCTTTCATATCCGAACAATCTATAAAACATTACGTTGATGGTTATACATTAAACGATGGAGTCTGGAATATTCTTGAGCCTATTTTTTCATAAATGTTAATAAGAACTTGTGGAACGTCATAATTTTTTGAACAAACAAGGCGAGCACATGTATTTTCTACTTTGAGAATATAAATTATGTATCGTTTAATTCATCGCCGCGGTCCATACGCCGCTGAGTGTTGACATTGCGGGGAAAACAAACTCACCTACCCCACCTTAACCTCAGCAAACTACGGCCGCTCTAAACTTTTGAGGTCCGCCTAATAAGGCAAGCAGTTTACGGGTCTCCCTTGTTTATTTTCAGCGTCGTAGCCAGGTGATTTGATGATTTTGACTCGTTCAAACCGAAGCGTTAATTAATTGCCATAACGCAAATTCAATTTGAGCTTACGTAGCGGTTGTTTGCTGTTAACTTGTAAAACTTTTGTAGTATTTAATTTAATCAAATATTTTAATGGAGGGTGTAACTAAACCAAACAAATTATGTATATTGTACGAATCTATTAGCACTTTTTTGGTATAGTGATTGCCCGTGATAAGCTTTACGGGTCTTCTAAGACTAGAACAGATGCACTTAATATTTCTCTTAAATACCCGACATGTTTGAATTATGATGTTAGTTAATGAGATTATGTGAACCCACACGTGTATATCTCTTGGGAGATACCTGCTACTTGACACAAATAATATTAGATATTATTTGTATAGTAGGCGAAGAGAATATAATAAGTAATAACATATAAAATATCAGTAAAACATCATACAAATGTATAATTGTGACGGTTGAATTGAGTTTCACTATCGGTTCCAAGTTCCGAGCCAACGAGTGAAACTTAACCGTTTCTCTCCGTGAAAGCCACATAACTCGTTTAATGAACGTTTATCCCATAATATTACTTATAGCCTATAGGAGAGGAGTGATACAGATTGTCAATAAATTTACGAGCATAAACAATTTCATAATAATATGCTCTCTACATTATTGAAATTACACTTACGTGTACTTCTATAGAGCTCGCAGTAGTACTACTGATGTTATTTTCATCGGCGAAGACATTACATTTCGGTATAAATAAAACCGTAGCGGGCACCATTCGAAATATTAGAGTCGACGCGAGCCGGGAGTAAGTGATATTGATTATCACGTAAAAGTATACGCGATGTGAAAGATGTTTTTATTGGTGGCGCACGTCGCGAGCGGCGACCGGGCGACGTCCTCCCGCGGGACAGGCCGTACTTCCGAACGGTGATATTTATAGGCGCCGCAGAAGCCGCCTTCACCTAATGCTACGTTTTATGGTGGACCCTTATTACGGGCTCCGGCTTCGTCTCGACAGTCCGCACTCCTCACACCTTCGCGTTGTTTCTATAATTCAATATATTGCTCCTGCACAGCACCCGCAGGATCTCACGTTATTGAGTATGCGATTAATGTATTCACCGGCTGCCCTTGTTGTGTATTGTGATTTGTGCCCTAGAAATTTTCTTTATAGGGGCTCCAGCTAGTCTTAAGTCTTCGTCCTTAACATTCAGTGTAGGGAATTACTTACAACTTTTAAGTTTTTTCTCAAAATAAAAAAAAATCTAAGAAGAAGCATCATCGATAGAAGCAGAAAGAAAATTCAGATATTGAATAAAGAATGGTCGTTCAGATTGATCAAGCAATATTTCACGCTTACTTAAATATCTGACGATAAAAACAGAATAAAAACTAGTAGAGGGAAGCGTAAGTTGGGCAAATCCCGGAACGATTTGCCACCGCCTATTACGGTACCCGGCGCAGTGCGCACGCTAATCGCATCACCCTTAACGCCTCTACGCCTTGTTTCTTCCGAGCGTCCTAAAGTAATGGCTGGGAAAAAGCCCGCTTTTGTTACATCTTCCTCAGCTATTCAACAGTATTAACTTTGACTTGAGTAATTGTTCTTTAAAATTGACGGTTTTATTTTGCTTACGACGCTTTGTTGCCTCGAATCTGTTAAGTCGCTCTCTATTATGAGGATATTCATTGTTGATGCAATGATCCATCATTATAATGAAATCCATTAACACGATTGTCGGCGTTGATATTATTTTAAGGCCGTCACAGACTTAGCTATAATATATATTAATATACCGAACTAACTAATATATAACTAAACACACTGAGACCAGAAATATATATTATAGCTGAGTGTGTGGTCACGCGAAAATTGTATAGAAAATACATAGTAATATGCCTAGCTATTAATATATTATATTATAGCTAAGTCTGTGACGGCCTTTAGTCGCGGCATTTTCAATGTTTAGTGTGCCTAGTTTCTTCTACCCGTAAAGTTGAGGTATTACCGTTAAAAGAATTAGCACCTAGCCGTCATCTACTTTCTACTTGTTTTGCCTGTTCTTTGTTTGTTGCTTATGCACAAAACAAAACTTAACTGCCTAATACTTAACAAGTATTCCTGATTAATAATAATAATAATTGCTATCTGAAAATTTCGCACAAGATTTTTTACGTTTTATTCGGATTAGTGGGCGCAATCAATTCACTTTATAATCAAACAAAATTTCTTGTATAATTTAGTTTTTTATTTAGGCATTTCACTGATTGTTCTCAGTGTAAAAGTTTGAGTCGCAAGACAAGTGTGAAGCCGTATGCGACACGCTCTGTTGCTCTGTCGGCCATTCAACTTGGCGTACAGCTCATTTTACAGTTTTCTTGTAGGGGAACTAATACTTCCTAGATTTTATTCCACTTACGCGATGTTTATGTAACAATATGTTGATACGGGGGGAAGCGAAGAAAGTATAATTATTTTGTAAGCATTATGCAAAAGCAATGACGCGTTCATAGAGTCTGCATAATAATTTTTTACTCTCTATCTACAATGACTCTACCTTCGTTTGTTGTACATGAAAACCACTGGCAAGTCGCGTATTATTTATGTGTCAAAATAATGATCCACCTTCCTGACATACTTTGCTTTGTGTCAATTTGAGTCGTCGAGGGCTACTGTCGCACCCCCGACGGCCGGGCCTCGTTACTGCCTTGACTTAACCACGTACGTAATGTTTCACCGACGTCGCCGCTAATGATAACGCCGCTCTAACCGGGGCCACCGCCTCAGGTTTTTGTTCCGAGCTAAATATTTTTTAACCTTTTTAAAAATACGACTTGTTGATGAATTTTCTTGCAGCCATTATACTATTTTTATTATGCTACGAAATGTGCATACGAAGTAAACAGTTTTTACTTTGCACCACCATTCATTGGAGTTCATTGTTCTACGAAATTGCTCTGCGCCGGGAGTAGCGCTGTAGGTCTTGTTGTTGCCTTGTTTATTTATTGTAAAAACGGTGTGGGCTCCGCCTGTGTAAACGGTTTTGCAATTCGTGGACCCGCGTAATAGAAATTTATTTTCATAACGGCACCGGAGAATTCGGGGCCGAAGTTGAATACCTCCAGCGCGGTGGATGGCGGCTGGCGGCGGGATTGCGATTTGCGCGAGCTACTTTATTGAAAAATCAGCGTTAAATTTCGACGATTTCACCGGCGTCGGCAAACAGCGAGCCGATAAAATGATAGTATGTTTAGCTGGAGCTGTTTGCTCGACAACGGTAAAAGGTTTGCGAGTCTCTCGCGGCGCGGCCGGCACTTGTTTTCATTTTGTTATTTACTTTTAATTTGGCAGCAAGCGGATGATGCGGCGGGCGGGGCGGGCGGGGTCATGTCGCGTGAATAATTGACGCCGGTGTATAACTGTGCGGTGTACCTGGCTTCAGGCCGACTGTCGGCCGGCGCGTGTTCATTACCGGTAACCAATGAAACGATAGCGCCGATACACCACGACACAATAATAAACCACAGTACGCCGGCCACGTGACTCTATAATTGAATTCGCTTGTGAAAAAAAAAGTATTTAAAATAGATTAATTTTCTCAATTAAAAGACTTACACCTCGTAAACTATACTTTCTTAGGTAAAAAGTGTCTCACCGCTTGCAATAGATTTCACTCTTGGTTAAGTTGGCATTATACTTTTTCAGTTTATCTTTGTTCATAAAGTCCAAACTTGACACACATGATACCACTGACAAATGACACCCTAGGCTTAAAGGTCTAACCATAAAATGCGAAAGTACTAGAGCTGCTTAGAATTTTGAAGAAATGTATTTTTAGATAAATAGCGGTAGACGATTTTACCAAGCTCATTTATAATGCTCAATGTTTCCGTGGGCAATGTTAATTATGTTCAGTAGGAAGGCAGGTTGACTGAAGACAGGCCGCTTCTTAAAATACTTAAATTATTTTACAATAATAATTAATGAGCTTTCTTCGAATTTCCCTGAAAAAGCTTTTTAATGGTTAAGTTTTGTACGGTATCCTCCGAATCAATTCAGGACAGTCTTTGTCTTTTATTTGCATAACAGACACAGTTTTTGTTATAAGAAGGAATGTTTCCAAACGAATAAAATATCCTTGGGTTTGGTCAGAAGGGGATTACTTGACTTGTTAAGAAGGAACGCGGGTACAGTAAAATTTGAACGAAGAAACTATTGCCATCACGCTTCACCCTGCGCTGGTACGTGTATTGTGATAGAGACAGATACAGTAAATCGAGGTTACGTATTCCTCTGATTCCCTCTTCAAAATAGAGCCTATCTAATTTTTTTTTAATATCTTCAGAAAGGATGAGTCTATGCCTCTACGTTTTTATTTTACCTAAAAGATCTTTCAAATTCGTTTTATGGTCGGTTGATTGGCGGGGTACGGAACATTCATTTTTTGCGATTTTCGAAGGGTCACATTTTTTTATTCATTAGTAAATTAAAAAAAAATCGGACGTAGAGGCATAGCTTTCACAGATTCCAATAATGTATTTAAAAAATCATTTGTCTAGACGCATTATCCAGGGAGGAAATTGAGGAATACGTTTGTATGGAAAAAAAGTGTTAGCGTAAGCTCTTAACTGGCTGGTTCTACCCATGGCCACGCAGAAACGAGTGACACGACACATTGGTGTGGTTTTGTCTTGGCATGGCGCTACGTAGTCTGATTAATGTTCAGATTCGTAGTTCTGTAGCGAAAGGTTGCCGCATTACAGTAATGTATGTAGAGACTCCTACAATCTAGAAGTTTTTAACATGCAGTATGCAAATGTTGAGGTAATTCAGAGAGGGTGCGACATGGATAAGGCTCGCGTGCTGCGGCATCATTAGCCCCTCTGACTAGTAGGAGGGGGTGTATTGTCTTGCGTAGAACTTCTATTAATATCATTGTTTATAGGAAATTATTTCTCAAGCACCATGCGAGCTATCACTTATCAGCTTTGAGTATATTTTAATATTACATAAATGGACTGATCTAGACGATTTTCTTATTATGTATTTTTGAGTTGAGGCACACCATTGAATGCTATATCAATAATGACGAAAAAGGTTAGCGACAGTAAAACATATTTCACCAATTTGCGAAACTAGTTTTGTTGTGAGTCTGAGAGTTGTTATTACTTATTATAGCGACAGAAACAATAGGAAGAAGCAGTTACAGATCATCGCGACTAAAAATGTTTTCATTCAATACTTTTTTCATCTGTAACTATTGTTCGAAAGATATCTCTCGGGAACCTTCTTCTAAATTGGATTCAAGTTAGAATCTCGCTCTTGTTAACTGTTAACTACTTTGTTTACTTTTTTTGTTATGCTCTTCATGGCTAAGCGGCGACTGAATTTACTTATTTTAGAATAGTACTTACTTGTTTTGAGTCCTGTAATTGTATTAGAAGTTGGATAGGTAGATTCATGGCTTGTCATGAACTTTGTTAATTGTTTCGTTAACTCGCTAATTTGCTTTTTGAAATGAATTCTTTATTGCCCCAATTGATTGGAGTTGAAAATTTCCATCTGATTTTTTTGAGACGATGAGGTACATCCCCAAAAGCTGGCTTTTCCTCGGCGGGTTCAGCTCTACCTTTGTATAATTAGTAGAGATTTGGATGACAATACTAATTGAGTTGTGGAGACCTCACATCAATGTTACCTAAACGAGATGAGATGGATGTCCTATAAATGTGTGATGTCCTGTCATTACAATTTTGACTTCACAATTTTGCACTGCATAAAAATGCATCGTTAAGTCGCGCCTTGTCTCGAAAACTCGAGTCGAATCGAAGAATAGATGAACTTTCAGCCAGCGTGAAACTGTCGTGCTGGCACCTGAGGATGCAGGCAGCAGGGCCGCTGCAGCGGCGGTGTTTGTTGTGGGCGGTGCGGGTGGTGCGGGCGGCGCGGGGCGGGCGGGGCGCGGCAGGTGCGCGGCGCGACAGTTCCGCGAACCTCGCCGCCGCGGCGTCACGTGCGCACCGACATGTAGCTCGCACTCGCGCCGCACTCCCGCGTGTTGTTCCGATGTTGTGTATGTAAACTGACAGTGAGCGCTAACTCGGACCATAATGGTGGTGCTCGAGGGTGGCGGAGCCCTGCTCGAGCCGGCGCTGGCCCTCGATGGGGCCGCGGCCGCGTGCCTCGAACGTGCCTATGCCCAGGCGGATGTTTCCCTAAAACTTTTACCCAAGCGGTACATTAACTTACACCAGTGGCTTTCACCGGTGAACACCTCGGTGACCGCGGCCGCCACCGCGGGCAAGGACCTCAAACTACAAATTGTAAGTTCCCCAGAGAAATTATATGGTGTCGTCGATGTATAAATAACCGCCTAACGTGTTCTACAGGTTTCCGTCAACTTGGATTGTTTTAGATAAACACTAGTCGTTTCGGCTCGTGAGCTTCGTATCATTAAGCTTGATTTGGTTGTCTTGAACGTAAGATAATATCAAACTCGTTGTTTACCAACAAACAAAACTAACTATAGCCATAACTGTCATGGAAAATTTGGCTTCACAAGAACTTGAAATAATTTTGTTGTCAGATTCCCGATTATTATAAAAATAATTTGAAACTTACGAGGATAGTCCATGGAATAGAATAATAAAATAAGTTAAAACTTAGATAAATATAGGTTGTTGGTTACCGGATAAAATAATTAACATCAAGAAATAAAATATTGATAATTTTGCAATACATTAATAAATAAATAAAAACTATATCCATAACAAAATTAAGGCGATATATCGAAAATAAATTATAAGCGCTTATTACGCTACGCAAATTTTATACTTAATTTGTATGACTATATAAAGTCGTGAATACGCTGCGGCCAGAAGCTATCGGCTCGCTCGGAAAACATGCGAAAAAACGTAAATAATTATTTAAAAAATAACTAGGAGCATTTAAGCAAAATGCTTCTAGATACGATTTTGAGTTGCAAAGGTGTCTTATTAATTAGACTAATTTCTACATCTATTTTCGTTTTAAAATAATCTTCAAATTTCGTATTTTTAAGAGGTCATTTCGAAAATTAAATGTATCGTGGCAAAATACATTAATCGTGTTTCTAGTTCATCTTAAACCTAGATTAAAGGCTATGAAGATATGTATGTATATCACATTACCAGATTTGTAACATTTCTTAGGGTCCTATAGTATTACGTCAAAAAGGACAGTTGTTTTCAATATAGCGCCTTAATATACCTAGGTATATTTTAACTTTATGATCCATAACAACTGTAAACATGAATTTTGTAACGTTCTAATATTAGAAAAAACTAATTTATACTTAGTTTTAAAACTTTTAAATTAAAGATGAAACCTATTGCGGCATGCTAAAATTACTCTACATCCTGTAGAGTCTACAGAATGTAGACACTCCGTCAGAACAGCCAAATTATTTGTTAAAACGTGTTGCTTTAAAGGCCTCGGCGCTAGTTAATTTAATAAATCATGAATAGTTAATAAATCTTTCTAGTCATACTCTTTCTTTCTTTTTCTTCGTTTTTGGCAACGTGACACAAAGGATGTGTATGTTGTGCCACAGACAAGGTAAAAAGGTAAGGAATATGGCGGGAAAACCATAAATCCTCCTATAATAATTTTCATCGTTTTCATGTAATATCGTCAGGTCTAAAGTCTAGTCAAAGTCTAAGTAAAAGTCAATACAGTCAAGGAGTCAAGTCGGTCGATTCAGTAAAGTGGTAGACGCTTTACTGAAACTTTCGACGGAGTTTTGGAGGGAACACAAAAAAGCACGTTTCTGGAAATTGCAGTATTTGCCTACTTACTAGGTTAATATTCTACCAATATTACACATTAAAAACCCAGTTAACACAATTTTAGGAAAATAATACAAAAACACAACATCACTCTTTCACATTCCCAGCAAAACTCCTAGTCATACTCATCGGCTACGTAAAAGTTAGAGATACATTTTATAATAAATTATTACTGATGAGTGATTATTTAGAGGGATACTGACCCTAAAAATAAAACATAGTCCTTCTCTCTTCACACTCACGCACGACTTTCATATGCCAGGTGAAAAAGGACGACGCGGAATCATCGCCAAGTTAGTTTTACTTGAATAAAAGACGAACTATAATGATTATGAAAAAAGTGTTTTTGAGCAAATTTAGGTTTTATCAATGCCTTTTTAGATATTAAAAAATATTAAAGAAAAGACAGGGAACTTCGAAGATCCAAGCAAAAATGTGTCTAAAACAAGGTTTTTTGTAAAAAAGAAACTATATCTTGTGTAAAAAAACCTTACAGATTTTGAGATCTATGTTTAAGAATGTAGTCAAGTTAGGGTCAGGTGCACTCTTAATAGGCTTGATGACTATTTTTTTTTCTTATTAGTAATTGAAAGACCCTTAAAAAATAGAAACATCACTGAAAGAATGACTCTGATAGCTTAAAAATTCACCAAGATATGACAATTCAAACATCTCATAAAATAGACCTGCCCGAAACGCTCCATACAAAGAGAGTACGAATAAAGTAAACAAATTCCATTATTTTTAGTGTAGGTCTGAGGCAAATATCCTAAAGAATATTCACCCTACCTAACTGTCGATCTGTCTGTCTGTACTTATGTTCGGAAATAAATTTGTCGGTCCGTAAGCCTGTTAATATTTATCCCCTACGGCTTACACAAAACTATAAAATAATCATTTTTTACCAGCAGGAAACTTGTATATTCGGTAAAATACTTTTGGTTGCACAAAATATTATCCGAGGACGAAAATGCGACGCTTTGCATTGTTACTGTGTTGCATATTTTATAATATTGGAAAACCCCAAGGCCTAAATGCTTAAATAACGAAAATGAGCGAATCACGACAGTCGACACCACATCTATCTCTTTTCTCAATGAACGCTGTGCCGTGTTTAACATTGGCTTTGACAACACGTTTCTCTAACCAGTTTGGCTGCGTAAGTTGTTTCGGCCGGGATGAAACTTTTCAATCTTGGTCATTATGTTAACGGTGACGATTATGTAGAGCAAGGAAAAACAACACGCACACAAAACTTTACATTTTTATAAGCATTGTAATCATAACTTACTAAATACATCTTTGACGCTGCCGACCAATGCGGGTATTTACATATAAAATATACACACTATGTACTCAGCTGTTGCCCGTTACCTACTCACAGGTATCGCATCGTCAGATCTTCCTGCTTTCATCGTTAGGACTCGAAAACATGCTAAATGTAGAGATGTTTCCTCAAAAACGGGCTCGTTCCGCTTTTCGTGAATTTACATTTACAGATGAAATTTCCCATTAAAGAAATTGGGATCGGTTTTATGGACGTATGAGTTTCTCAATGCTCTGTAAGCTTCATCGAGAAATTCGGAAGCGGCGAAAACATATTTTCAGGCAAATCTCGTTTATTTCGAATGAAAGGTTTTTAAACCTAACACAAAATATGTACAGCATTACGTCGCCACGGGCCGCGCACTGTTCTCGTTTATTTTATAGAAAATAGTACACAACTGTTATGAAAGGCTTTGTTTAAAACATTAGATATTAGGGCGACTGGGCGAGGAGGGCCGCACACCCGTTTGCTTGCCGCAGCGCTCGTTTATTTGCGCCTTTCTAGCTCTTTTGTTATGCCCTGTCGCCTGTGTCTGCTCTGAAAAATTGTAATGCAGCGCCAGCATTGTAAACGCGAATATTCGCAATTGTTCAGGTCTGTTAACGCGTTGCATATTTATAAAAACTTTAACAATTTCATTGAATGCCTAATAGGTAATTGTTAAAGTTTCATATTTAAGTTAGTTACATCTCGTTGCTTATGATTTCCTAGATAAGTTACGTAAAAAAGCGAAATAGGCGTTAATTTTTTTTTTTATTTGCATAAAAATTGTAAATTCAGCTGAGTCATATTGCGGTCGTGTTAGAACGGAACACATAACTATACAAAGACGAATGTAATGCAAGACACGGGCGGTGTTCGGGGCTACGGAATATATTAGCCGGCCGGGGCGCGGGCGATGGTGCCGGCGCGGGCGGAGCGCAGTAATATATTTCACATGCGGTCATTTTCGACAATTAACCACATAAAATAAGTGAAATTATGCATGCGGCCGACGACGGCATATATCACGTCCATTTACCGGGCACGATACCCATCCACCTGTATATTCATTATTCAAAGAAATGTTTCGCTCGACCGTGCCCCGTCCGGAAGCGGGGGCTCTGTTCTTGTGATTGATGGAGAACTCTTTTTTCTTATAATTTCTTATTTTGTTTGTACCGGTTCGCGCGGCCAATGAATCTATGCATTAACAATAATGTTTCGCATTTGCATTTCGCATGTTGTATTATGTTAATGTTTGTTTTATTGAACCGGGGGTAATTATTACCATTGCATGGGTCGCTTCGAAAGATCGATCCTCGATTACATTTTCAATACCAAATTATTGTAGTAATTCGCATTTGGAAGTAAAAAAATGCCGGACTTCTAAGATATATCCTTTTTAACGTTTAATGCATGCACTTCGCATCCTAATTTGGTCATCCGTCTCATAAGCCCTTCAATTTGAAATTCCTATGCTTAGTGAGCTTTCGCTTTAGCTGGACCTCTCAAACCGTAGGATTCATTTTCTCTTGCAATTTCCTACAATTTCCGGGCAGCGTTTGGCTACACTGCCGTGCTGGAAAATTATTTTCCTGTGTATAATACCCGGGTCATACGGTTTCATTAAAATTTTAAATATTTACAACCTTCCTACGTAACGACATGTGTATTTACATTCTCTGTCCGAGAGATTTGCAGCAATGTGAATGTCAAGTCGACCGACTGAAAAGCTCAAGTGCAAGCTTAAATCTGCCGGTTTTTACGCAATGCTCGTTCCGCACAAATCGACAAGACTTCTTACAAGTCGACGAAACAACTCGAGCGATTCTTACAATTTTAAGCTCAATTTGCAACTTTACCAAACTTTCACTGCTACTTATTCATGCCCATATCAATTTCAAATGAACTTTGCTATATTCTCGTGTACCTACTTAGATCTCATTTAATCGAGATTGACACGATTGAGATCTCACTCATGAATATCAGGATGTATTTTACACAGAAATAAATCAAGATTTATTTCTGTGATGTATTGCTACTAATTAAACATAATCATGTGTCAAACTCTAACTGCATATTATTTACTGGTGTTTTGAACGTGCATCTGCTAATTGTACTCGGAAGCAAGTCGACCTTGTGAGCGGTGCGGTCTCGGAAGCCGGCGCATACGCGAATATATAGCACGGCGACGGGGACGTCAGCGGCGGTGGCGGTGGCCGGTGCTCCTACTCCCCAATAGTCACCTTGAGGTGCGTGAATCAGCAGACGACGCGCTCACTGGCCGCGCTGTGACGGCGGGTCGAGAATAGGTGCGCTCTATTTAGGAATCCTCTTCGTTTGTTTGCCAGCAATATGTGTCATTGTTAACTAATTTAAGTAGCGGCACCTGCCAGCTGTTACGAAATGGAACCGTGTAACCGCTTCCAAGGGGAAAAGATCGTCGATCGCCCCACTGGACTCTGGAGCCCCATTTCGGGCTTCAGATACGTTTTAACGTTTCTCAAAGAGGACCTCGGTTTTATAGCTATTAAAATTTATGTGCTCACTATATAAAGTATCTCCGGGTATATTATTAGCGGGAGGATTACGACCGGGCTGATTCACGACACGACACGAGCCCCGAAAACTGCCGTAATTCGGCCGGCGAGGTGCGCCCGCCGCCTCCTCTATTCGAGAGTGCATCCGAGGTTATTGAAAGTTTCGCTCGACTATTTACTCTGTGCTTACATTTTCCGTTGTACGCGAGCACTCAATTCCGATGCGCCGCACTCGTCAAACACACCCGACGAGATTATAACGAGTATTTTAATTTTTTAGCGGGGTCGTCCGGGGATAATGTTTTGTTAATTAACGTGAAGCGGGGCGCTCGGCTGGCCGATGGCGGGCGACATTATCACAGGAGAGTTGCGTAAACATGACAGTGTAAAACACGATACCGTTTAGTGAGCTAATTAATTGCCACGAGCGGGAGCCGCCGCGCCGCGGCCGCCGGCTGTCGGCCTTCGTTATGGGAATTATGACAAAATCCGTGCACACTTGCACACCGCGCGCCGCACGACTGTCGGCCGGATCGTTTCACCGCAGAGCCTACCCTCCGATTTACTTAGATCGCTGGCAGCGAAACTTTTACCGACAGGCTCTTAATTTTTTTCTAAAATAGGCGTTGTTTCCATTATCCCCGACGAAGCGTTAAATCTGCATTTAGCGGCCGAGGAAAAGTTTCTAATGTGATTTAGGTGTTTGCAAAATCCGCGTTTCTCGTTAAATTTGGCATGAAATGTGACTCGGTAGGCGACGTGGGCTCGCATAGACGCCGGCTTATTAAGGTGAACTTGTATGAAATATTATGTACACATACACTTGTGCCCCCCTAGTATTAACTGAGCGGATTGCGTGCCGTACCGTCTGTATCGTGTGTGTAAATATGTAAATATGTACAAATCGAGGTGCTATATACAACATACGACACGGTATTATTCAATAATTCAATTGAAGTTTCTACGATTTAAGAAAATATTTTGTAATAAAATATATAGTTTTGCTTAGTTTTGCTGTTATTAACAAAAACAAATGGTGTACGTAGCGCTTACCCAGCCTGTACGACGCTATGGTTCTACGAAATTATAGTGTTGCATACAAAATGTTGTGTATTTTTTATAAAAAATACAATTCTTCAAAATTCGTAGCACCTCCGTAGCTCCTCTACGAAATGTCTACGCTCGCGCTAGTCGCAAAAATTGTAGAATTATGTAATTTGTTGAACTTAATTTTGTTTTAACTCATAATGTTGTACTAATTCTTTAGTAAAATTATTTAATATTGCCACCAATAATTTTATCTCTGGTCTAAAAACACCTCGTGAAGTATCAATACTGGAGGCAATTAATTAAGATGGGATTTTGAGATGTAAGTTTTACGTGTGAAATGAAGAAAGCTGTTCCGCGTGAGTCTCCGGTTTATTAGGGTTGTGTGATTGAAGCCGGCTACGAGACACGTCACTTGATTTAATTAAGGGACGCTTTTCCACCCGTTTTCATCGACCTTACACCACCGGGCTAATTTTCTACCGAGTCATTACATGGGAGATTTATATTTTATATAAGATACTACCTAACTTATCTTCGTACGTAATTAATTTCTAAGAACACCCACGGCAGGTATCTACACTAGGTTTTAAGTCCAAACAGCGAATTGAGGCACAAAGCTTCATATGAAATTAACGTCATAGCTGTTATGTTATGAGATACAGATTGGATTGACACCAGCTGATCTCTGAAATCCAAAAATTAAGATTATTTTACTTGGGATCGCAGTATTTTGTACTGACTTAAGAGAATAGTAGTAAGCTGTATTTGTCATTGTAACCGTATAAAAATCTATTAAATGAATAGTCGTAGACACAAATGCGACGAGAGATAAAACAAGCTCCGCGGATCTCACAAATCCGGCTTTGATTGCATCGTTTACTCGGGATAGTCGTCATATTTCACCGCGAAACCTCTCCACTTGACTTGCAAGTTAACAGATGGCCTTCATTCGTTAACCTGCCGCCCGCCTAGATCCTAAAAATTGAATCGCCAAGTGTGAAGTTTGCGTTGTAAGATTTTTATTTTCCTCGTAAAGCGAAATCTCTAAATAAACACGAAACTAAACAATGCGAGGGAATATTTTTTTTGCAAATTTGAGTTTTCGCGTCTAATGCGCTACTCTTGTTGGCCGTCATCACGTGTCGCGGGAGAAGTTTGTTATTAATTCATCGCCTCTCCACTCGCCTGCTTTTCCTCGCATTATCGTTACACTCGAGAACAAACTGCCATCTTAGAATATGTTCGCTTTTATATTCTGAATATTGTTTTGATATTACTATTTCGGGAGGGTCTGCTCCTTGTACCTACACTTAAAGATATTTGCGCGCATCCGGTAGGAAGGACGCAGAAAACACAGACAGGCTAGTATTATTCCCATGCGAGTCGGGTGGGTGCTAGATTTTCATTAATTTAGTTGAAAACCACAAATGGTGACCAAAATAAATCTTGCAGCGATTATGGCGAGCCACAATCGGCAATCATATGATGGCCAAAAAGCGTCCACGCGATGTTGATTGTGACATTGTCTGACGGGCGGGTGGTCGCGGTGCGGCGGTGCGGGCGGGCGCTGCAGGGCGCTGCAGGGCGACGCAGGGCGGCCGCCGCGGCCTCCACCCGCATTTGCGATGCAAATTGTTGCGCCCGCCGCGCCGCAGAGCGCCGATGCGCTTCACGCCTTACCTGCTGTGCCCGACGTAATTACTATGAAAAATATTCGTTTGTCCGCTTTTACACCCTCATTACCATAAACCGGCGTTTCTTAAACGTAAATCCAGTCTTTTAAATAATTTCACGTCCATTATCCGGGAGACTTCCTCGGTGTTTTGTTTGCCGCCCTGCAATAGAGACGAATCTGATATCCGGCGCTGGAGCTTCGCAGTTCGTATCCACATAATATAGTTTTGCAAGAAGTCGGAGTTATCGCAATGCGATTGAACGTTATCATATTTCAAACGATTTTGTAAAACAATAAATACGACCGAAGGTAAGAAGCGTGCGATGAAACTGAGCCGAAGTGTGGGTATTAGAAACGCTCCGATTACCACGCTGCGATGCCAGAAGTTTTCTTTGTTGGTACTCTGTAGTAAGTACCCACGATAAACCGTTGTAACCGAACACTACTCGCTTCTCACAAAGTTCAGACTCTACATTTCGATTATGTCTATTTACAAATGCGATATGAATTTTGTACGGCATCAGCGAGCATAAACTTATAGTCATTGGTGACAGTACCGCTGGGGACTTGACCGCGTTCCAGTAACGGTATCCATTCCGAAGTATTTCTCCGGCACGTGGCACACTTAGTGCGTGCATTCACCTCTGCCATCCCGCTGTCTCTATTTTACATTCATCGCCGTGCGCTGCCCACGATCACAGCACTAAACGATTATCCCGTACAAATTTTATTGACCGTATACGGCGGTCCTCTGCAAGTGTGCATTTTTTTCCTTTCCCTTTAAAACCAGCTAGCGAGGGAAATGATGAATTGAGATCAAAATACCGTTAGGGTCGACGCACGTACAACCAACGGCGCTTGTGTTAAGTTTAAGTTGATAGAATGTACGGTTATAACAATTTTATGAGATTATTATTTTAGAATTACACACCTTAATCGATCGAATCTACCTTGAAGCGTCTGCCACGTATCGCCAGTTAGCAAAATAATAAATGTTTAACCTATAAGTTATAACTTATAACAGATATTGTGCAATTTGCGTGTAGGTCAATACCTACATGAGATGACACAATATGTTTATGAGATTCGAATAAAAATTCTTAAAGTGATACACGATTTTAAGTTAAGTTACCAGTGAGGAAGATCAGCTGTTAGCAAAGCAAGTTTTCCAAATTTTTCTTTTAAGTCCTTAAAGAAATAATCGGCCAAGTGCGAGTCGGACTTGCGCACGAAGGATTCCATACCGTTATAGAGCAAAAATAGGCTAAAAATTGTGTTTTTTGTGTGGGAGCCCACCTTAAATTTTTATTTTATTTAAATATTATTATTAATTATTAAAGTACCTACACATAATTATATTTAAGGCCTTTGTGAAAATTTCAAGTGCCTACCTGTTGCCATTATTGATATCGAGCAAAAAAGGCCGAAAAAATCACGTTTGATGTAGGTATGGCAGCCAACCTTAAATATTAATATTATTTTGTTTTTAGTATTTGTTGTTATAGCGGCAACAGATAAACACAATCTGTGAAATTTTCAGAAGTCTAGCTATAGCGGTTCTTGAGATATAATAGCCTGGCGACAGACAGACAGACAGACAGACAACGAAGTCTTAGTAGTAGGGTCCCGTTTTTACCCTTTGGGTACAGAACCCTAAAAATAAATATCTCGCGATACCCCATAAAACTATATATCTCGCACTAGCTCAATCAATATTGGGCTACTGCATTGTTGCTTGGGGAGGCGCATCTAAAACTAAAATGATTAAAGTTGAACGAGCTCAACGGTCTTTACTCAAAGTAATCCTAAAAAAACCATATAGATATCCTACCAGCAACCTTTATGAATGTTCACAAGTTCTGTCGATCAGACGTTTGTATATTCTAAATGTTACCTTATTCAAACACTCTGAGCTCACATTTGATCCCGAAATACTTACCAAACGAAGATCAGATAAGGTATGCACTATACCTGATCACAAAACTGTATTTTATACGCGTCATATATGATATATCCTTCCTTGCATCATATGTGTACAACAAAATAAATAAATTATTAAATGTCTACGATCAAACACGCAACAAAAATGTAAAACTATCGTTAAAAAATGGCTTCTCACACTAAATTATAATGAATCAGAAGACATAATAAATTTTTTAAATTAATACCATAATATTCTATATAATTATGTAATAGTATAATAATTATTATTTTATTTATTATATTTTATTTTATTTCATAATATATTATAATATAATATATTAAATTAGATTATATACCAATATATTGTGTAACTATAATATGTATTTATCTTAATATCGTATATTGCAATGTATATACATAATATACTATATTTTTATCTTATAAGTACAAATAATATAAAATACAGATACCACACACACACACAAACACATACACACACACGAACGTAACATCTTTTACTGTATAAATCTGCGGGTGGAACCTGGAGTCCTGAAATACAGGATTACCTAGCTTAGGCTCCAGTTCACACAATGATTCTCGATGAATAATAATAAAATACGTGGTACTTATAATAAAAAAAAATGTACTTAAATGTTGTTACTTGTAAGTTACCTATGTTGTGTGAAGAATAAAACATTTTTATTATTTTTTTTAAATACTTTCTCTATTATCTCTAGCATTATTATTTGTATTGAAATTTGAAAACATTTTCAAGGATTTTCGCGTTCAGTGCCAAAACAAGTTTTTGGATATTTCGGCCGCCCTACTTCACTGCTGTAACAATTTTCCATCGGACAGCAAATAAACGTAGCGGAAGCAATAGAAAAACAAGAACCCCGGGCCAAAACGGGCCACTTCATTACGCAGCCTCATTACCGAGGCCCGAGAGTCCCACGCCGCGCCGCACGCCTCTTACCTCCATTCCGCATCCGTCACGTTTGCCCAAATAACGCGTTTTATGGCTTTACACAGTTGTGTGACCTTAACGGTGTTGCGACTTGCGACTCCTCTCGTGGAAATAAAAAATAACAATGATTAACGTCCTACTTCGTATCGGGGTACACGTTTTCAGTTTTGGAAGTAGCGCCAAATTAAAGTGTACACGTACACGTGAATTATCGGTTTTAGGGGCATTATTCCTTAAAATGGTATACTCGCACCACATTTTCTTGCGTGTGCGTGATTACTTTGCTCGTTTTGCTGTATAATGTATTCATATTTTCACCACCTTTGCATCCTAATGTTCCGTTTCCTTTCTTGATACGGACCTATTCATACATTTGTTAGTTACTTTTTGTTGGGTACATTTTAACTAGTAGAAACCAAAGAAAGTTCAAGAAATGTGAAATTAAAAGCTAAATGTAAATTTTAGCTAAAATTAATTTAAAACTATCAGTGCATAGATAACTCTACATGAATAAAACAAAAATAAATAAGTAGGTGCTGGGTACACCGTTCTCATCGCGGCCGCTTGACCAACTTACGAAGAAATTTAATTTAGACCCATTACTATTCTGTTCGGCACACGAAACCGATTTAGCCATTACAAAATAACAGACCATCTAGCCGTAGCGCTTTCTCCGCAATTGTAACAAGTTCTATTACATTTGTAAATAGAAATTAAGACCCATTTTGGGAAAACTAAGAAACATTTGCAAAAAAATTACGTGCCATGCTATGAAAAAAGCTGACTGCGACTGCCCATCATTTATGCAACTTTAAATCCACTTGGTGTTTTTTTCGTCACAAAATATGCTTCTTACTGCTCCACCAAGTTAAGTATGAACCTCTTATATCCCGCGGCCGTCCTCTTGAATCCTATAACAGCCATTCGAGGCTTAACATGGATAAAAATAGTGGTGTAGCGGGCCGGGAGCTTTGTTTGTTTTGCAGCGGTTTGCGTGACAACATTTTGCGGATTATTATGTGTTTGCTGTGCGGCGTTGTCGGTTAAGTTTCTTGAGACGAGCGTTTGACGTATATTAATGTATAACAAAATGAGGGCTAAGAAAAATTCCTTTCGATTCCCTTGCAAGTAAATCTATTGCAATTTTCAATATTATGTTACATATTTTAAAGAGACCGATGGGCTCTACTTGCGATGACCTCCAAGTGATTTATAGTTAGGCCAACTGAGTAATATTACCTGACTCGGACACATTATAACGGCGATGTATAAAGGGCGCAATAGGTGCGGCTAGCGAGTCGTCGATGCGGCGATGAGTGTAGTGTTTTATGTTCGGGGTGCGGCGCACGCGGGCGCGCCTGTTAATTTGGATAAAAGCTCCGCCGGCCGCGCCCGTGCACCCGCCGCGATGCCTTCCACGCCGCCTGTCAACCGATAATAATAAACCCCCATCTCCAAATATTGCGCCAAACTGTATTCCAGACACCGCTATAGTAGGAAGTGGGAATGAATGAAAGCGCTGAATTGAACAGAAACTTATAAACACGGTAGCTGCTAGTAAACTATTTTATGCTTCCATGTGACTTTCAGCAAATTTTTTAGTAACAGTAGTAACAGTAGGTACCCTCAGAGCTACGAACAAATTGTTCTATCCTTCACCCATCCCAACACGGAACTTGCAGACTTGGAATAGTTATAGTTACTACTTGTAGCTCAAATGTTTAATGAGTTGGGAAGAAAGCGAAATGTTTTAGTCAAGGTACTCTCCAAAATGGGCAGTGTCGCACGCCTAGGAAGATAAAGACTTTGACTTCGATTCTTTTCCAACTTTTCAAACTTTCAATTACAGCATAATATAAAAAAACTTTAATTAAACTATAAAAAAAGCTTTTCTAGCTAATGCCTTTTCTTTCTCCCCAGTCATCTTCCTTCCGTCAGTCTGCAGGTCCATGTTAAGGTATTAGTTAGAAAGGGACCTACTCTATTTTACAATTTGGTGGTAGCCTCCAGCAATAGGATGTGGGAAGCAATTGTGTTTTATTGTGCAATAGTCAATCTACCTTCCTAATAGAATATGTAGCCAATAACTGCCAAAAAATTATGTGCTCATCACTAGGTACTATGCAACATTGGAGTAACATAGAAATTACCGGAAATGGCTATGAAAAGCAAATGGTTGGAGACTCCCTTTCCCGAGTTTTTTTTCGATCTACACTACAAATGCATCAAGGTTTAAATAAATTTTAATTTCTTGGCTATTGGCATGTTATATTTTCAAAGTTACGATAGTTTAGTTCCCTCTATTAGTTAAATATAGAGCAAGGTAGAGACAGTAGCTTAAAGCTACTCTAGCGTAGTATATTACAAGAACTCTACCTTCTTGTGTCAAAACTATATTTTCATATTTCGCATCAAAATAATATTATGTAGAAAATCTACATGAAAATTATTTTTACCTGGAAAAACTTTAAATTTTTTTATTAGACTACGTAATACGTTATCTACTTTTTAGTGTACCGTGTGTACTCTTTTCAGTTTATTTATTTTACTCAAGCATATTAAGTCATACCATTTGATATAATATTAATTCTAAATTAGACTTTTCATATTAAAATTGAGCCTAGTGAAACCGTTAATTTAATAGAGTAGGTACGTATGTAATATTCTGTATACATAGACTTTTGACCTACCTAAATTGTTAAGTAGGGATTCGTCAATACAAATATTAAGTTGTAATGCTGACAAGGCGTGGGCGAGGTAGGCGTGGCTACGCTCCGCCCAACCGAAGCCCGCCCTCGCCCTTAAGCCACATTTTCATGAAAATGAACAGGAATTTTTTCGCTAAGACATTAGAATATGGTTCTCCGGTGGTTTAGTCGGAGTGAACATCGATATTTAACTACGATATTTTCAATAGGTAGTGTAACCTCACTCTGAAATGTTTAGAACATTTATACCGCCACCTGCTTTTCATTTCGGAAAAGTTATGAAAACGTTTCAGTCTCGGCTCCCGCTACTCGTTTTCTCATTTTTTCCAAAATTGACTACTTAACATTTAATCGTATTTAGTGGTTGACGGAGCTGGGGCTGAGACTGCTAGGCGGCGCGGCTCGGCGCGGCGCACGCCCGCGGGGCAGATAACCTCGTTACGGAGGATACGTGGAGCTCGTCGCGCTGGCCCGGCTCCCGCGGCCCGGTAATCACGTCGCTACTTCCGACCCCGCCGACATCCACCGTAAATTACTTTTGTATTCGATCATCAATCTAATTTACAGACCGTAAAACACTTTTCTCTCCCGTTTTGTTCGCGGAACGATTGTCGGATACAATAATAACGCTAAATGCGGAGGAATCGTGCTCGCGTCGATCGCGGGGAGCGCCGGCACCGTCGCCGCTAAAAGCTTCTTGTTGACCTAACGTTCGATTCGAGAGCCGCACCGTCGCTCTCGTCATTGAAATTGATTGCTCCGTCGCGTAATTTGTTTGCCGACACCTTCGCCGGCGAACAATTCTCGTCGGAGGAACGTGACGCGGCTCTCTCGTCATCGCCCGCGTAAATAATAAATGCCACCTGCCGTTATTATTGCAGGCGTCCCTCGGAGCACCGCCTCCTGTTATATATTTAAGTGTCATTATGAGTTGTGTCACCTCGTTATTTATGTTCCTCCTAGTCACCTAGAGAGACTATGCGAAATCGCTAATTCGGTCCACACAACCAAAGTAAAAGATCATAGATAGGGTTATGTTTTTTAACCCCCGACCAAAAAGAGGGGTGTTATAAGTTTGACGTGTCTGTCTGTCTGTCTGTCTGTCTGTCTGTCTGTCTGTCTGTCTGTGGCATCGTAGCATCCAAACGGGTGGACCGATTTTGATCTAGTTTTTTTTGTTTGAAAGCTGACATGACGGTGAGTGTTCTTAGCTATAGTTCATCATCATCAGCCTGCTCATTGCTGAAATATCACGGTATATCTGGTTCGTGATAGGACGATTAGCAACTTGCAGTCGTTTGATGGGTTTTATATTTTGCATCCTGGTTCGAGACACTTATGAATATATACACATTATTGGAAAGTTGACCTGGTGGTGCAGCATCACCTGGTAATCAATAGGATACCGAACTCCTCACCAACTTAGAGCAGAGGTTTCGTGTTTGGGCTCATTTTAATTGCGATAACCAGTAAGACGTAGATAAACAGTATTTGCATGCTGCTGCTGCAGCATCACCTGGATTCTATAGGAGCCAAGCTCCGTATGAACCTAAAGTGGAGGTTTCATGTTTGGGCTCATATTGATATAATATTGATGGCCTCATCCAAGAGGACATATTTTATAGATGGTATTCATTGGGATATGATCCAGTTGATAGGAATTATTCTGCATAAGTTTAAAAAGCATAAAATAAAATTAAATTAAGAAATTTAAAAAAACCCCCGCCAAAAAACTTTAAAAAGTAATGAAATAACATTTCCTGACTTTAAGTTTAAATCATTCCTAAGAGTAAAGTAATATTTTAGTCCATAATTGTTGTCAAGGTGTGTCGGGGGACCGCTAATGTAGATGTTTGATTTCACATAACAATATAAATTAAGGGTCTGTTCACAGCGACCCGAATCGAGAGAATCAGCGACTATTATGTCGATACAAAATGCAAAAGTCGCTGTTGTGGTAGTTTACTTAGCGGTCCCCCGACACACCTTGACAACAATTATGGACTAAAATATTACTTTACTCTTAGGAATGATTTAAACTTAAAGTCAGGAAATGTTATTTCATTACTTTTTAAAGTTTTTTGGCGGGGGTTTTTTTAAATTTCTTAATTTAATTTTATGTAAGTTAAAGGTACTTGTGATTTGTGGCTCGCAGTGACCGAGAATTCCTAAAACTTTATTCTTTTAGGCTTCCACTTAACAATTTAAAGATAGTTACCTAAAATCCAATATATTACGCAGGCTTGGGTTTTCCTTTCGAGAGGAACCAGTCTTCATCAGTGGAAGTTTAAAACATACGCGTCAATAACGCTAATGATTTAATCTTCCGTTAACAATGAAATTATCTTTAGTATAACTATAGAGACACGTAAATTATGTATTACATTCTTACGATACAAACATGCTACTGCGACACCATGTTCATAAATATTCAAATTGAACGTGGATGCTGTACTACAAACTAGTTAATCTAAGAATTAGTAGCGCGCATAAGGTAGAAGCGGTGTTATAGAGGTTAGCGCTGCGCTCCGCCACTAATAACCCCGTAATTGGTATCGAAGCTCACCTCAGCCGGATTACTGAACGTCTAATTGAATGCGAGACGGTCTCCGTGCACCTTCCAGCGGCGAGCGCGGCGGTCAGCCGGCGGGTGCACGTCGCGGTACGTGCGCGCCGCCTCCCGCGCCCGCACACCGCCCGCACCCGCACACCGCCCGCACCCCGCACGCCCGCACAATTACACCACCTCCGTGAATTAAATTGCCGCCGCAGCAGCCGCTGCGACACGAGATCAAACGCTACACCCCACCTATTAGAAGCGAGATTTACCGGCCGCAAAGTTACGACCGAAGATAATCATTTCGTGTCAATTAGCTAATGAAAAATATTACACCCGCCTCTTATAGAGTATAGACGTACACAATTAGCTTAATTAAAATTATAACGAGCGCTCCTCGGCATCTGGCTCGATACTCCTCGTGGTTAAGTAGTCTGTCAAAGGAACGAATTACTCGATGACGAGTAATTGAAGTGTTTACCGATGCTCGCACGCGTGCTCGGGGCGTCGTTAACGTCGACCGTCGCCAATTGTACGCCAATTTGTTTCGTCTTTATAGTTTTCGATCCGCAATATGTTTATCACTTTATGGACGACTCATTAGATGAGATTCATAGGTACCGTTCGATGATCACTACCGCGGGAGCGATTGACGCATACGTTATATTTAAAACGCAATCGACCTTTGTTATACGTAACGGAATTGCCTCTTCTTTATAGAGAGAGCCGCAATATATAGTGACTATTTCTATCTAGTGTATGTTATTTAACGCGAGATTTACGACTCGCGTTACGAGGCGTCAGCTTCTAAAGCACCTGCCCGAAGCCGTGTTACGAGGGCGTGCGAGGTGTTTACAGTGTACAGTAGCACCGCAGCGCGCGCGCCCCTGGCCCGCGGCCAAATAATCTCCTCTCAACAGGTAAATAGATCCCGGCCGATGACATCACACCGCCCCGGTGCCCACCTTACCGCTTACGTGTTTTATAGCTCTGATTCATCACACTTATCGTATCTGCCAAAAATTTACTCACAAATCTATCGTAATTATTGACTGTACATCGTGAAGAGTACGGTTAATATTCGTAGCGTTGATTGTTGTATGTCATCTAGTTCTAAAATTGTGCCCCTCTTCCGCAGTTATTATTTTAAACGTAATGTAAAGAAAATACTAAATCTTCTTCGATAATAACCCAAATATTTTAGAAAGAAATATCAATATCAAAGTCGGGCTTACCATTAACTTACCTGTAAAAATATTTTTAAATACAAGTGTCCTGCATGATATACAAAGTGAATGTTGCTCGCTAGGTGCTCTCTGGAATATTAAAAAAGCCGATAAAAACGTTAAGTCTGTTTATTTGTAAAATAGCCAAAGGAGATAAAGTCCGCAGCCAGGAGCAGCATATGCATCGGACAGCGGCGCGGCTTGTTATTAACTTTTTAAGCGATTGTGTTAATTAGCGCGCTTCACTGCTAGCCGCCCTCGAGCGCCGCAAAAAACAATCGACGGTACGTTCCGCTATTAATTACACATAATATAGATTGCAGACGATACCGCCAATAACCGCCAATATAAACATTAATCCCCATTACAAACAGTATACCACTTCAATTACTAGGATTTTGCGTAATTATTTAAATATGCGTTTCGTGAATTTTTGTACTTTTCTGTGATGTTTTTTTGGGTTTGTCGTTCAACTGTTTTTCTCCTTGTTGCAGCAACTATTTCGATCGCAACAGGCGGCGGCGGCCGGGGGGCAGGCGGCGGCCGCGCAGCTGCAGCTCCTGCAGCAGCAGCAGCAGCAGTTCCAACTGCAGCAGCAGCTGGCCGCGCAGCAAGCTTTCAACCAGCCCCAGTACGTCATCAACGCCGGGCAGGAGGGCGCGCCGTACGTGAGCGCCCTCATCGCTGGCGTGCCGCCCTACTACGGGGTGCCCGCGCCGTGGGGCGTGTACCCGGGGCTGGTCGCGCAGCCGGCCCAGCAGCAGGCGCAGCAGCCCCGCCGGCCGCTCACGCCGCAGCAGGGCGAGCAGCAGGTCAACGGGCAGGGACAGTACGTGATCCCGTACTACGACCCCAGCTCGCTCGTGATGGGCGGCCGCAACGGCACGCCGCTGCGGCTCGTGTCGCCCGGCGGCGTGCTCGCGCCGCGCCAGTACCCGCCCGCGCCCGCGCACCCCGCCGCCACGCCCGCGCCGCCCGCCGCCGCACAGCCCCAGCCACAGCCGCAGCAGCCTGGTGAGTCGCCGCGCGCGCATACACACACACACACACACACACGCACATACCACACGTCTAAAACGCATACCACAAACGAGAATGCGTTTCTATATAGGAGAAATTACGGGTAAACTGTCTATGAGAATAAACCGAGGACCAACTAACTTAAAACCTTATAGAGCTCTTGTATGCAAGTTTCACCGATGTAAGTAAACAGAATAATACTGTAATGATTAATGAAAAGACATTGGATGCTTTGTTTACGTTACAGATGCATCTCGATTGAGGATTTGATGACGTTACAAAAACATTAATCTCGAAATTCTAAAGCTTAGTGTCGATTGGTAGTAAGCGTTTTCAAATATCGCTAACTAAATTATTTCTATTTGTCTATACGCCCACAAAATATTTTTCTACGATTTAGAGAAACATTAATTCCGAAGCTTAATTAATAATTAGGTGCTCTGTTTGTACGGTTAATCATAAATCATAATAGATGCTGCAGACAATACTAAGAGCTAAGTATATTCCTAAATATACCCACACTAGGCATTTAGTATGGTCATAAAATCCGTGATAGTGGCGATGCTAAGGTCAGCATGCAAATGTTTGAATGCTACGAAGTACGAAGTAGTTTTTTGTATATATTTTCTACTAAAAACGGGTTTGTGTAGTCATATCGCATCGGTCATTCGTACCAGTTTCGTCCAATGAGAAAAAAAAATTTCTAATAGATTTCAATAAAACAAAGTTAAAAGGTTAAATATTGATACACAGTCCATTTTGTAGTCTTAAAATAATAATAGATGAGTTGGTCATTATCTTATTTAGAAACTTGTATGTTGAATCTTTAGAATCCAATATATTGACAATAATTGTAATCCTATACAAACCCAAAGAAAAACTATTATAAATTGCATTATATGTCCAAGACTATTTTGAATAACAGTCAGGTTTACAATGATTAAATAATCGGGCAAGTGCGAGTCGGACTCGCGCACGAAGGGTTCCGTACCGTTATAGAGCAAAAATAGGCCAAAAATTGTGTTTTTTGTATGGGAGACCCCTTAATTTTTTATTTTATTTAAATATTATTATTAATTATTAAAGTAGAATTATATTTAAGGCCTTCGTGAAAGTTTCAAGTGCTTACCTCCTAAAATTATTGATTACGAGCAAAGAAGGTCAAAAAAATCACGTTTGTTGTATGGGAGCCCCCCTTAAATATTAATTTTATTTTTATTTTAGTATTTGTTGTTATAGCGGCACCGGAAATACACAATCTGTGAAAATTTCAGAACTCTAGCTATAGCGGTTCTTGAGTTACAGCCTCAAGGCATACAGACAGACAGACAGACGGACAGACATCGAAGTCTTAGTAATAGGGTCCCGTTTTTACCCTTTGGGTACGAACCCTAAAAAATTGCTTATTGATAATAAGATTAGGACAATCGTTTAGTAGTTGACATCTTATAAAATTATAACTTGTTAAGTTTACTCAGTGTCCGCGAAAAACGGGATTTTGGACAAAACGTAATATGTATAATAAATTCTTTGGTATAATAAACTTTGAATGTTTAGTACAGAGTATTTTAACTAAACGATAAAAGAGTCTGCCCCCAGGCGAGACGTCGCCAATGCATACGAAGTGGATAATTTTTTTGTATGCCAATACACACTTTCTTGGGAATCTCAAGTTTGAAAAGTTAGCTCTTTAGTTCAATTTTAGAAAACAATTTATTGTAATATACTCCGTCCGTATTAATAATTATGAAATGTACAAAATATTATAGTAGACCTTAGCTATACATAATCATAACTTGTACACTTACTTTGTAGAATATTATTATGAGGAAACTTAAACTCATTTCGTAGTATATAAATAGTAGTCAAACAAGAAAAGGGCAATATTTATTTACCAATAGAACATAAAACATTCAAAATTGTCTTGTTTATCAAGTTACGCAATATCAATATACAGTTACTGTGTTCAGATTTCAATTAAGAAGAAGCAAAAAATATTATTCAATGCTACTACAATGATGACCTCCGTGGCTCAGTAGCGAGTGCGTCGGCACTCGGCGCGGGTTCGAATCCCGACGAGTTTACAAAAGATTTCAATGTTCGTAGACGTGTATTAAATATGTGCGTATAAAATAATAATAATCATAAATATGCGTCTAGAATAAAATCATGAAATATAATTCATAAGTTCATTGAGAACCCATCTCAAAGCTAGATTGATAGTGTGAAAGTATCAATAGATATTAATAAAATGCATCCAATTTAAATGTCCCCCATTTACTGTGCAATAAAGGAAGTATCTTTTAGGCCACATTACGTGTAAATTGGTTTTGAATTGCGTATCCGACATGCGTTCTCGTATTATTGACAAAATATTTACAGCACGATCGCTGACTGTACTATAAAGATTGACAGCTCATCAACATAGTCCCTGAACAACATCCACCTCAGCAGAACAGCGATCGAACAATAATCGTGACCCGTTTCAAGGCGGACTCATCTGTTGTATTGTTCATAATTTTCTATACAAACAGATCGCATTGACGTTTAGTGTTTTGTAATCAATGCCCTTTCCTCGATTGGCTCTCACTACCTTGTTTAATTATAATATTATTGCGACTTTGTCTAGATCGTTTTATATGTGATTTTAATAGATATCGCTTGGATATGTTAGGGATAATTTATTTTTTAATGACTGTACTATGTATATTATCATGATTCATCTTTATATTTTATGTATATATTTATATTACTTGTGTATAATAGAATTATTTATATAAACTATCAAATGGAAACTAAAGCATCCGCTCGAAAGACCTAGAGGATTCAGAAATGTAAAGTTTTAATGAAATGTGAAAAATAATTATGAACCTTTCGTAGAAAAAGTTGATTTTTGTCAAAATTTTATTTATTAGAGCTTACAATTACTATAACATACTTTTTGCATTTACATTTACGAATTTGTTTGTATTTTTATTCCTTTGATTGTATCTGATGACCGGTAAGCAAATGTCACTTACACCTACAGTGTACACTGTACGCTCTACACAGTACACACACGTCCGTTTCCCGTAGGGATAGAAAGTAGAGACTCGCTTCTATACTGCCGGACTTCTTTCACTTTGCCCACATTCAATATACATACATAAGTGCTCTCCAATTCCAGTCTTACACGTAAACGAACAAAGTTCGAATCTATTATTTGATGGTCGGTGCATAATATAGTTTTTTAAAGTTCTATAATATGACATGATTGTTTTGGTATGTAGATATTTTAACCTTTTGACAAATTGACATTCACTTTTGGCTCATAACGATTATACCTACAAGGCTTTTTTGTGTTGACGTAATAGAGATAAATCTAACCGCCGATCACATCCGAGGCTGGAAATTAAATTCCTCTTATTTACATAAAGTTTCTGCGAGACTATGGGCCAGTTGTTTGATCGCTAGTTAAGGTTACTAATAGTTAAAAACTGTTAGTTAAACTAACTCTTGGTTAAAAATCACAAAATGTTGTTTTTCAATCGATAGTTAAGCTAACTGTAGTAAAAGTTTTTGACAAATTGTTAAATAAAATGACTACGCTCGGACTGCGTAGTTAATATTGACCATTAGTTTGATTTGTTTGTTGTTGCGGATAATATCTAGGCGAGTTGAGATATTTTACTGCCAAAAAGAGTGCTTTTATAAAAAAACAATGGATGAATGTACTTATTTGTACCTATTCCCTCTTAAAAGGCCGGCAACGTACCTGCAGTACTTCTGGTGCTGCGGGTGTCCATGGGCGACGGAAGTTACTTTCCATCAGGTGACCCGTTTGCTCGTTTGCCCCCTTATTTCATAAAAAAAAATATATATATACATTTCGATGACTCGGAAAGTTCTTCTGATGAAGAAATCATTCTAGAATGCGTTTTAACACGCCGCCCGAAAACATTTCGCCCTAGAATTGTGCAGCTAGCTGCTAGACTATTGGGATGAAGTCGAATTTTTCGAAAGGTTTAGAATGTCCAAAGAAACAGTATTTTGGATAGTTGCTGAAGTGAAGTCTACATTGTGTACTAAATATTATTTACTAAATAGATAAGTAGGTACCAACAACAACAGTGCTGTAATGTATTACATAAATATTGAAACCTATATTCATAATATCAAAAACTGCCAATTAAATAGCCAACCATTCAACACAGTCATAAAATTTCTAAAAAATAGAGAAAACATGTGCAAAAATTAAAACAATTGTATTTTTTTACAGAATGAGCATGACCCATGTTTATTGATTATTTTAACCAAAGAATTTGAGTTAAGTTTTAATTACGTCCGTATGTCAAATACTTTAAGAGCTATTGTTCTTTGAACATTGGTTGTGCGTGAGCGCAAAAGGTTCTGTACCTGGCCAAATTTGACGTTTCAATAAACACTATTACCAATAGTAAAAAAATTCTCCCGACAGAATTTTGGGTTCCCCATGTTCCTTCAAATAGCAACACAATTGACGATTGTTAACTTTTAACTAAAGTCAAAAATCAGTTGAAACAACGTATTTCTATTTTAACAAGTGGTCAAGGTTTAACTACAGTCAACTAACTAATGGTTACGGATACTATTAGTAATTTTTTACTAGTGATCAAACAACCGGCCCTATATCAATGATAGATCGTGTGACGTAGGCGGTAGGAACAACGTCGGTCCTCCCGTACCGACCCCACGGTAACGTTCACTCACAACATATAATAACACCAGCTTCATGTAACCTATAAAACTTCACTAATTTACGTGCTACTATCATTCCTGTATTATATGCCGCTTAAAGTAAACGATGAATGTGTATTCGTAGAGGTATGCCTGAATAATAATTCGCACAATACAATAATAATAGAGTTTTAAGTTTCGATCGAAATTCGTCTCGTACTGTGCCTCCTTCATCTGTAAATACATACGCAATCGGGGGTGGCCTTCAGCGGCTCGCGGTCCGCGGAGCCGCGCGGAAGGCCGCTCCCGACGGAGTTTGTACATAGCTCGTGTACAGAAGGGAAGGTGGAGCGGGCGCGGGGCGGCTGCGAGCGGTGGCCGGTGAGTAGAACGCGGAGTGTTACAGGCGCGGCGCTGGCGGGCAGGCGAGACTCGCTCGAGTTCGGCGGCGGGCCCGCGGCCGCCCTGCAGGAGTACGCGCGCAAGTGGGGACCCTCGCCGCTGTCGCCGCCGCTCGGCGCCGCGCTCGGGCCCGTCGGCCTGCGCCCCGTGTCGGCCGCGCCCGGCGCCGAGACCGCCAAGTTCAGGTGCCTACCCCACACCACACCACGACATAACACCCCACAACACCACCACGAAAACGACGAAATTGAACGCTCCAGTTGTTACGGACTTACAGTCTCTAAGGGCTGCGTTTCCACCAGAGATGTGTTGCGAGTAATGTGTTTTTGAGAACCAATAGAATCGTTTCATTGACGTGACCTCACTCAGCGCAGCGATTCTATTGGATCTTAAAAACACATTCCTCGCAACACATCTCTGGTGGAACGCAGCCTAATGCCCTTTATAGTGCCGATTGGATCCTATCCAGGAGTATGTTATTTTTGCAAAGTTGCTCCTAATCTAAAATATACATGGGCATAGCCCCTTCTCCCGGCTCCCTAAAGACTCGATCGACTTGAATCTTGTTACTTTCTGGTAAATGCTTTCTGAGCATTCGGCATTTCTGGTTTGAGCTTCTGATTTCTATGAAATGTTACTTCAGTATATTTCATAATCAATGTTACCGGATAAAGAATCAGACTTTACAGTCAAATAGATAAATTCAGGACCATGGCGCAGGGCTAAACCTCATATCTAATTGCCACATGAAGGGTTCAGTTTCGTTTGGAAGGGTTGTCGTGAAATCTAGTGAAATAACCTCCCTAGTTATTTATGTATGTAGGTTTGTTCAAATGAATAAAATACGAAAACGACCAACACAAGGCTCGTGACTTAGTGCAATCTGTTTACGTTTAATATTCTAATTCTATTCCTTGCACTGAGGCATAAACGATTGCGGAATGACTACGATCGTTTTTCACTCCTACAATTCTTTTCTGAAGCGCGTTTATAACTTTTTAAATTGCTATTTTCTTTGTTACTTTAAACGAGAGTTCCGTCTACACACATCTACAATATTTCCACATTTCACCACACCTACACATCCGCTTGCAAATATTAATACTGTTTAATCGACTCAGTAAAACTTGTAAATTGTAAAGCCACACGTTTACACAGTACATACGTTTGATCGCTTAGCAAACAATTTGAACTGTCCTCCATCTTAAAAATATTTTCGCATCGAGTAGTGTTGGGCCGTTTAATTTTCGTTGTACATAGCTTGTGTTACATTCTGTACATTGATATTACATACGGTAGTGTAAATTGTGACGATAGTGCATGCTCCACTGTGCGACGTGTTTTATGGCGCGACGTGCCTGGCCGCGTTCTGAAGAGCTGTTTGTTTACGTTGCAGAGCCGTTAGCAGTTTAGCGCAAGGTCTCACAACCAACGGCGGCATGTTCGGCTCGTCATCTTCGTTATTGAGCAAACTTAGCGGAGTCGGCACCATCTCAGGTTGGTACGGCGCTAGATCGATGTTCACTATCGCAATTCGCGGGGCTTCTGACACCTCGCGCCGTTGTAGGGTTGCCAGCCCTCCGGATAATGCCGGACACATTCAGGTTATTTGATTGCGTGTCCGGCCAAAATTAAAAGGTTTTTGAAGAGCTTTTATTCTATTTGATCTGAAATATCCTACAAATGTTAGAACTTAGAAGATAAATCTTATTAATCTTATAGCTAATACGTTGAAAGTTAAGATGCAAAGTCCTCAATAGAAGGACGTCCGGCCTTATAAAAATTAAAAAAATTGTCCGGCTATTGGGTTTGGCGACCTGGCAACCCTATTTGAAGGGGCGGGGGTGGCCATTTACTCTGTAAATCAGATGTATACAATATAATGCCAAAATGCAAAGCATAATGTGGCCCAATATTCTAAGTTGTAGATATAATTTCATATTATAATTATGATGGCCTCTCTCTATCGGTGTTATAGGGCTTAAGCGTCCCGCAAACGATCAAACATCAAACACGTCAAACACGTACGAACTCCGTGTTTGACGTGTTTGAAGAAAATTTGGATTTTACTACGTGTTTGACGTGTTTGATGTTTGATCGTTTGCGGGGCGCTTAAAGGGCCACACTCAAAGGCACATTATAAATTATAATCATTACTTAACTTCAATTTAATAATGATTTGAACATAAACTCCTTACATTTTTGGCCTTCCTATCCTTTAAATAAGTAGATCAAATAACATTTTTTTAACATATAAGTAGATTTACTGTTGTATACATCTGAGGTACAGCGGGTCTAAAATGGTCGCTTTGTGGAATCATGCGATGAATCATAATATGATTAATTTTTTTAAATAGCAAAATGTAACTCAGCTTGTAATTCATTTCTGTACTTTTGTACTGATTTGACATTTGTCAGTTTGACAGTTTTGACAATTAATTTGCTGAATTGATTGAGAGGAATTGCTTAAATGTGACCATTTTAGCCCCGCTGAACCATACTATACTATTGTTTACCGTGTACCACTAAACTGTGCACGATTAATCACATTTTAACTCCGCTCCCGTGCTATCTAACAAGCTTTACAAACTTTTAATTAGCGTTTTGATAACTCGCGGCTTATTATGGCCGGTCTGCTGGTCAGGGACCGCACGCTAATATATTAATACTGTGGGTGGTATAAAGAATGTACATTGACTAGAAATAAGTTTACCGCTATAGCCTGTAGTCTATTCGCGTAAAGACAGTGACGTCAATAAAAATGAAGGGCCGAATGGTTTTGTCTAGTGGGCGGATAGAGAAAATTTTGAACTAGGATTAAAGCTACTCGTCCTTTTCTCTCGTGTATTGCTATCTCGGTACCGTAAGGCTGCGTTTTGCATCAGAGATGTGTTGCGAGGAATGTGTTTTTGAGAACCAATAGAATCGCTTCATTGCCTGACCTCGCTCAGCGCAGCGATTCTATTGGTTCTTAAAAACACATTCCTCGTAACACATCTCTGGTGGAAACGCAGCCTAAGATAAGCTTGCACGCAAGTGAAAATGTAAATTTTGCTATATTAGGCTATTTTTAAAGTGGTTATGTCTCTAATCCGACGACTGAACTTTATAGTTGGTAAAATATAATAATCTGTTTTACCTTCTTATTGGTAAATGACTATAATTATAATAATCGTCTGTAATCGTCAAATAATCGTCAATAAGTTAATGATTTACTTTCTTAACGCGAATAGACTGTAGTATAATTTGGTGTAGGTTTTTAATCCCACTTATGTCGTTAGATACGCGTGGCATTTAACGCGCGCTGTATTAAGCATTACTAACCTCTCGAGGACATAATTCACACAGATGCTTCATTACAACAACCGTTACCTAACTAGCTTATTACTGTTGTACCTGTATTGTTTATTATAAAATACATTATCAATAATGTATTATTCGCTCGTTGGAAGTATTTTGCGTCGATGACCAGAGTTGCGGGCTTACAGGCTGTATTTAGGCGCCCAAACGCGCGATTGGTAATGTAATGACACTAATGACTAATGATTTATTGAAATAGCGGCGTGGTCGCGCTGTTTGTACATACAATTGCTTGTAATCTCGCGATGTAGCCGCCTAACCGTGCGTTCGGGCGGACGCATGTAAAACGAGTCTTGCGTCGACGCCTAGAGTTCTCGGCTAATAGGAGAATAAATAACACCTATGCCGGACACTATTGTTGGCATATTATTTTGCTTATGCAACACTATGGCTCTGTCTCTAAAAAGTAAAAGCTTTATAACTTTGAATCTTAGTTTTAATTATCTCATTAAATTGTAGGTACGACTAAGGGCCTGTTTCACCACTTCCTGATAAGTGCCGGATAGGCTATCCACCACTTAACTTGACAGATAGCTGTCAAAAAAGTTGTAGATGGCCTATCCGGACTTTATATCAGGATTCAGGAAATGGTGAAACAGGTCCTAAGGGTTTAATCAGACCGCAACGCAACGCGATGCGTAGATGTATTTGTAAAGTATGGATTTGACAGATTTCAATTGCGTGAGACGTCGTACACCTCCACTCTGACGCTGGTAACTCCTAAACGGGAAGGCTTACACCAAAAGAAGAAGAAGACGTCGTGCAAAACTGTCAAATCCCTACAATTTTAGAAATGCATCTACACGTCACGTTGCGGTCCGAATTGACCCTTACAACAGACGAATTAGAACTACATCGCAACATTTGTTAGACCTAGAGTCTAGACTAGAGCAAAATACATCAAAATGTGAGCTTTAAAAGAGTCGTAAGTTCGTAACAACATAGATTTGTAAAAGGAATAATAAATAATTCTACCAAATCACCTAAAATAAACGATTTTAGTTGTCGGTCTTTCTAAATTATTAAAAACTTGGACCATGTATGTTATTTTCAAAGGCACGTGCGTGTTTCACATTATGTTTTAGAGCTAGAATGTTGATTTTGCGATGCTACTAATTTTTAACTGGTTTACTATTGTTACAAATATTATACACTCTTTTTAACACGTTATTATTATTTTTATCTTCAAACCGTGCCCGTCAGCGCTGTCGGCAGCACAATAGTCAAAGAGAGCAATGTGCGATGTTGCGTGAGTAATTACCACCCGTGTAATACGTACGGCAAATTACTGGGAAATGTATATAAACTATACACAACATTATAATATAACAAACATACAGCAAGTACGCCTCCAAAGAGATGTCTTGAACCACGCGGTGTTTTATTGATAGATGTTTCCCGCGAATTCGTCCGCGTCCACACAATTCATAATAACAAAGGTGAATATTTTCTCCGTTTTTTCCACTGATTTTGATGTTTAATAAAACCTATCTCGACAAATGGACTATCCAACACAAAAATAAAGTCCAATCTCTACCACTAGTTAGATTAGCGATTTAAAACAAACTCTTTTCTTTATGAAATTAAATATAGATTTGGATTAGTATTTTGGATGAAAAGAATAATAATTATTAAATGCTATTGGAACTTACAAAAGAGAGGCATTCTGTGAACAGTAAACACATTACTAAGCAGATAAATCTCGAAGTTACATAATTCAGCAGTGTTGCTGGCATAATTTATAATCTATTATTGCGAATTGACGCCCTCTGATCTGACTCATAATTACTTACGTCTAAAAGGTGCATTTAGCGAATGCTTTATGCATCGTAATTGGTGGGCGCGAGCAATAACACTTTGTTGTTTCCTTTTAACACTTCGTTTCCTCTAAAAGAATTATGATAGTAAGTAGCTTGATATATTACACTCGTCCATGATGTATTAATTTGATGCACTTTAGAAAAGCTTACGACCTATCACTCACGTTACGACACAGAAGAAACGCCAAGAATATGTCCGACGTTTTAAATAGGACTCACCTGTTTATAATTATACCCAATGAATTAGTAAATTAATCGCATCTCGCGTTTGTAATAAAGAGAAATGTTTATAACGAGGGTATATGTATAGACTATAGTGTATACTGACGTCAAAGACTATTTCTGGTAGGAAACCTTTTTTTAAGAGCCCCTGCTGTTCAACTGCTGGGCAAAGGCCTCCTCGAAGTTTTTCCATTCGTCTCACTCCAACGCCACCGTAGGTCAACCTGGCTTGTATGTGTCAAGTTCATAAAGTCATCTTTTGGAGGTCGGCCACAGTATTTCATCATCAGGTGATCTATGCCCAGCGTCGGAAATATTACTAGTGCGTCATTCGATCATTTTGTTCGACCAACTACAGAAGAAACAGATAATAATAATTATTGTTTACAAATTACACCAGAGTTTTTCAACCTGTGCGTCGTGACATAAAAATCGTATTGTCCAGTTGTTTGTTATCTTTGAATTGATTTTTACCATTTAAGTTATTGTTAATTAGGTTTATATTTATAGCATAAGAGCAATTAACTAGTAACTACGTTAACATTAAAATTGTATAGCCAGCCGCTGGAGTAAAATAAACACGTCATATTGTCTACATGTATTTGGATACACGAAAGTTTCTATTGTAGTCGGCACAATGTGAATGTTGCTTTTATTTTAGCGCGAAATCTGAACTAAATATGGAAAAATTGCCATGTAATATTCAAAACCTGGCTCGATTTCATCCACGCCTAAAGTTTAGTTATAAAATGTGTGGTTTCATATAAATCAACATGTACGTATTGGACGACTGCATAAAAATGTTCTCTTCATCGTCCAGCAAATATTTTTGATTAATGCGAAGTGTGAAAGTAGATTTTTTATGTTATTCTTCGTACCTAATATATTTATAGCGTTATCTTTATTTGAGCTCTTTTTTCGAAGACTAGAAACATTAACAACGACGAATACAACCGCAATTTTAGAGAATTAGCGATGCCGTCCTTACATCGCGTCTCAGAATTGCGATACGCGAATATGATTGGAATATTAGCGGTCTATGGTCGAATCTGGTCAGTGGTCGTGCGGCGTGCCCTATAAAACGGGAGTTTCTAGTTTCGGACCACATTAACTAGATTCACGTATTTTCCTCTGACATAAGCGTCAGCTATGAGCTAGGTATGTAAAGTATGTTTCGTCACAAGCTTGACGCTTCTCGCTTAGCACTAAATATTGACAGCTATATGACGCCCGCAACTGCGATGCGCCAAAATTGGTTTATCGCGCGCGAACCGTACATTTTTATTTATTTATTTAAATCAGGCTACGTAGGCCCATACAATATATCCCTTAATGTCTAACATACATATTGATTAAAATCTTAATAACTACACTTTATCACGAATTTAACGGCGACGTGACGCGCGCTTCATTCCGGAGTCTCCCCCGGAACCTTCGGTAGACCACATCAGTCGGCCAGAATTCCTCCGCTTCAAAGATCGATAGAAGATGCGTCGGTACTCTCACCACAAAGGAACTGAAGTTGACCTTGTGGCGAGACTGCAGACGTTCGACCCTCAGGCGGAGGAATGTCTTCTTACTGATGTAGTCAACGACGTCCTCGACCTCCATGGACCAGTGATACCTCCATAGACCAGACAGACAGACATACTTTCGCATTTATAATATTAGTATGGAACATGGATGGATTGGTGCATTCAGGAGCGTTACACCAAGAAATAATAAACAGTGGTTGTAGGACATAATTTAAAAAGATATATAACAAACATATCAATTTTGTCAATTGGCTTTTTCGGGTGCGTATTGCATTTGTGCGTTAAGAAGGACATTTTTTAGTTGTAGATCGTTTCGATTCGATTCCTAGTGTATAACTCACCCCATGTTTCACCACTTTTTCGCGTCATCAAAATATAAACCCGAGGTTTTTTCAGGCGCCCCCGTTACCCGTGTGACGTGTCCACTCGTCTACTCGCTAGTACCATCGAGAAAATTGATTCCTATGCAGTTGACAGACCAACGTCATTTGGGCCGCGTTCCTTTAATAGTTGATTTGTCTGATTTCGCTAAAAACGTCTCCTTCTGCCGTTCCGTTTGGCGTCCTGATTGTTGGTCGTCTTGATTGCGGCTATGACGTCACTCATGACGTCATCATTTTCGCTATTTTAATGTAAATATGCTATATATAACATTCAATAAAATATTTTGATTGGAAAAGAAATTGTTTTAAATGAAATTTCAAATGATTTCTTATAAAATATAAAAGGGTACTAATTTTCATCTCTTCTGTACCTGTTGACTTACTAGTTATGTGGTTTTGTTATCATAGATTCAATGTGAAATATTATAATAAAAGTTTAGCCATAATAAAATATGATTACTTAAATGTTCATAAAAATGTTAGTAAAAGCACATAAAAGTAAGAGTAAAAAATGTAATAAGTACTAAAAACGAAACAAATAATAAATTAAGTATACAGTATTTTATTTGTAAAATAAAATAGAATGTAACTATAAACCATTGACATAAGAAACAGCTTTAATTTTACAATTACTTTTATTAACGACTTCAAGAAAAGGATCCAAGTTCTGTTCAATGTATGTATAAAAAAAATTATATGTTCCTTTTTTAAACTTTTCTCAAAACGCTGAAAACGCCAAAAAATCCGTTCCACTTGGTTTGTATCACTGACGCTCACATACTAATGGAACGGGAAAAACTACGGTCTTGAGCGTGAGCGTTCTGAGCTTGTAACGGAACCTAGCCTTGGTCGGATCATGTCAATTCAATGATTGTGATCTGTCGGCTGGGTTTGACATAACGCGACCAAACTACGTATCATACATCCTCCAAATAAACTTCTCTGATAGTACAAAACATTAACTTGCATCCATAAATTGTTGGTTTTATTGTCTATTGAATATCAACACCGCAGTCCGCACGGACACCGCTCAATTTACTCGTACTAAGTGTTGACTCAATCGTACAAACCACTTCACGTAATATGTAACTACGTAATATGGAAATAGCGCAGCAGAACTACGACAAGAAGAATTGGCCTTAAATATTCTCATGAATATGAGAGTTGAAGAGTTATCAAGTTATCAGTGTACATAAAATTATAAATTATGATAGCTACTTCCACGGGAGTAATAATTTTTGGGTAAAAGTAACACTTATTATTACACTAGTAATGGCCCTGTCTGCACTGTGAATTTTCTTAAATTATTGGTATATAGGTAAATAGATATGGAATATAATATCAGTCAAATATTATGGAAACAGAAACTTGTAACTGAGGCCTTAGTTATGACTATGAGTGTGAATTTTGCGTGATTTAAAATAGGCACATCTGTTTTAAAATTAAACAATGATACACTAAGTTGAATTAAATAATCGTTAGGCAAACTTAATTTACTTAACGGCGTGTAAATTTTTCCTTTTTAATTAATTATACCTGTTAACCTCTTTTTCTTAGTGACATTGACCATAATATTGAAATTAATATGTTGGTATTCCATGGAGATTAGACAAAATGTATGCCTAATTTAATTAAACGGAATTAAATTCTTAAATAATTCAAGTGGCACATGAAATACATTACTTGTACGAAACAGCATAATGTTTATTATTTAATTACTTTCACACAGGTTATTAAATGGCTGCCCTAGATAGTTCTGTTAAAATTCACATTGACATAATTTTCTTTCTCTAAAGTACCAGCTACAGCTAGTATAGATTATCTTCATTTATCATATAAGAGGAGGTAGTTTTCATTATGTCATCATGTTAAATGTCATTATGTTAACCCATATTACTTAAGGAGGCCTCATCAGATTTAATTCGATGTCAACTTGTAGCGAATGTAAAATTACTGTGTATGACACGAGCTTGACTAAGTTGTAATGCCGATTTTTACTTGTAAATTTAAGATTACAATTAAGTTCTGTTCCACGTGTCTCTGTGAAGGTTTTTTGTATAGTATATTGTCTAGTAGTCCTGAAACCGATGGTCTCCCGTTACAGAGCTGGTGGGCAGCGGCGTGGGCGGAGTCGGCGTGGGCGTGGGCGGCGTGGGCGCTCTGGTGGCGGGCGACAAGCCGGCGGCGGGGCGGTCGCGCCTGCTAGAGGACTTTCGCAACAACCGCTTCCCCAACCTCCAGCTGCGCGACCTCGCCAACCACATCGTAGAGTTCTCGCAGGACCAGCACGGCTCCAGGTGAATACAGGAGCTGTACCACGAAACCGTTTTAAGACTCAAACGATCGAACGAGAATGCCGCGTTCCAATCTAACAAACGTGAAATGACGTTAGAGCAGGACGCGGTATTCACGTTCGATTGTTTGAGTCTCAAAACGATTTCGTAGCTGGCCTCCAGTTTCCTAGATAACTAGATGACCCTGTGAAACGAATAGGGACCACCCATGAAGGCACACGATTTTTTTATTATACTTTTTGCACACATATAATGCCTTTAGGCATTTTCTTCCAGCCAATCTTTGGGTGATGTTGAGAAAAGATGAGGTAGATGCAAAGTACATGTATATTTTATTTTTTCATGATTTTTAAACCTTTATTTATTTTTATTCCATAATACTAATAAAAATATTGACACAGTGAATACGCTGTTTTATCCTTGTTTTATAAGTTTTAAAAAGCTTATTAATTGTGTAACATAGTTTTTTGTTAGGAGGTACAAGTGCCATAAAATAATCAAAAATCTTTCTTTGTTTACAGTGTTTGTGAATTATTTTTCAGATTCATCCAACAGAAACTAGAGCGAGCAACAGTTCAGGAGAAGCAGATGGTATTCAATGAAATTATCGGCGCCGCGTACAGTCTAATGACGGACGTGTTCGGCAACTACGTTATACAGAAATTCTTTGAGTTCGGAACACCTGAGCAAAAGACGACCCTAGCACAAAAGGTATGTCAGGTATACATTTTTCTCTATATTTATAGTTTTAAGTCTCGAGTTATATTCTTGAATCGGCCGCAGATGCCACCGTCATGACCATTGAGCCCAATCAAAATTTGTATTGCATGCCATTGTTAAGGTAAAATGATAGAAGCATAAGATCTTTGTATCAACAATATTATTGTGGCAATAAAAATATTTGTATTCTTATTATAATCAAATCATTTCATAACAAATTATTATGTTTAAATAAAGAAACTCAAGTGTCGAGGTTTTTCCATTAATTATGCGAGTGAGCAGAATGGCGACGAAACCGTTTTAAAACTCAAACGATTGAATCAGAATGCCGCGTTCTACTCTAACAACGTCATTTCACGTTTGTTACGGTAGGCCGCGGGTCTCAAAACGGTTGATTCGCATATTTCATGTAACTTATTATTATGAACGTATTTTTATTGTCGACTAGTTTGACCATAACGGTGTGTGTGGGTGTGTGTGTGTGTGCAGGTGAGGGGTCACGTGCTCGCGCTGGCGCTACAGATGTACGGGTGCCGCGTGATACAGAAGGCGCTGGAGTCGATCCCCGCGGAGCAGCAGCAGGAGGTGGTGCGCGAGCTCGACGGACACGTGCTCAAGTGCGTCAAGGACCAGAACGGCAACCATGTGGTGAGTATATTCGTCGTCCGCCATCCGCGTTTACGTGCAAACGATAAACAAAGATAACGAAATTAATTATGTTAGGTACGTTCTATTAAAAATTATAAAATTAAAATAAGCACGCTGTATGACATCAAATGACATCAATATGTCAGGTGCTTAGAGTGAAACGTTGGAGCGAAATGTTGTGAATTGTGATGATAATTTTGATTTTATATCCTTCACCACCTAATTTGGTATTTCAAGAAAATCAGAAAATCTAATATTTTCGTGCGGTATTTTATTCACTACGATTATCAATTGTAATCTGTCACGCAACACTTCGTAGAACGCGTAAAATAAAATTGTCGTGGATATAGGAAAGTTGACGTATTTAATATTTATTTTACATGCAACGTGGTGTGTCTCACAATTCCAGGTGCAGAAGTGTATCGAATGCGTGGAGCCGGCGGCGCTGCAGTTCATCATCAACGCGTTCGCGGGGCAGGTGTACGCGCTGTCGACGCACCCGTACGGCTGCCGCGTCATACAGCGCATCCTCGAGCACTGCACGCCCGACCAGACCGCGCCCGTCCTCGCCGAGCTGCACGCGCACACCGACCAGCTCATACAGGACCAGTACGGCAACTACGTGGTGCAGCACGTGCTCGAGCACGGCGCTCCCGAGGACCGCGCGCGCCTGGTGGCCGGCGTGCGCGGCAAGGTGCTGCAGCTGTCGCAGCACAAGTTTGCCTCCAACGTGGTCGAGAAGTGCGTCTCGCACGCCACGCGCACCGAGCGCGCGCTACTCATCGACGAGCTGTGCGGCTTCAACGACAGCGCGCTCCACGTCATGATGAAGGACCAGTACGCCAACTACGTCGTGCAGAAGATGATCGACGTCGCCGAGCCCACGCAGCGCAAGGTGCTCATGCACAAGATCCGCCCGCACGTCGGCTCGTTGCGCAAGTACACGTACGGCAAACACATCATCGCCAAGCTCGAGAAGTTCTTCATGAAGGCGCCCGAGCTAGGCCCCATCGGCCCGCCGCCCCCCAACCCGGGCCTGTAGTCGGGCCCCAGTATTACGCTCCGCGGCGCGACCGACGCGACCGACGCGGCGGCGCGGGCGTCTCCGCCTATTATAAATTTGTGAATATTGCGATTGTACATTTGTAACTATAGACTGCGATCTGTACATAGGGCGGCAGTGATGTACAGACGAGGGCCGCGCCGGCCGTCTCCGCGACCTCGTAACTAGCCGATAGACGATAGATAGTTGACCGCGTCCACGCCAAGAGCAGCGAGCCGCGCTCCGAGCGTCTGTCGCGTGACGCGTCTCTAGCTCTAAGTGTTTTAGTATTATTCGTTGTTCGTATGAATCTTATGTATAAATATTTGAACGTCTCTCATTCTCGTGTAATTTATGAATCGAATGGAAGCCGCGGCGGCGTGCCGGGCGTTCCGTGATGTAGCTCGTTGTAGATTAATATTAGCTGGGCTAGGGGACCTCGAATCTTCAGTGATGGCGGCGAGCAGCGGGCAGTCGTAGACGATCGGCACGGTAGTCGTGATTAGGTTTATAATTGTGTTATTTTGTAGTGTTCGAGTCGAGCTCTCGTTTAAGTTTGAATCCGGCTGTAGCGTTCGTCGCTCATCGAATATATAATAAGAGCCGGCCTTGTATAGTTTGTCGATTAATTTTGTGAAAAGATATTTTTTTGTATATTTTTATGTAATGTAAGTTAAGTTATTCAGTCGGCGCCCCCGCGGCGGGGCGGTGTGTGTGTGCGTCAGTGAAGATGCGAAGCCCTGTACTGATAGTCGTAGGCCGAGGTCTGCCCTGCCGGTCGCACGTCGTAGCGTAGCCGCTCATTCCCCTGTGTAATTATTTTTCTAGGAAGCGTAGTTTCCTACGACACCTCAGATTTTTTACGTCTAGATGTAATTGAAAATAAAATTATTGTATATGGCTGTACAAAAATGTTAACAAAATAATTTGTAAAACCTGTATGTGATGGAGTAAGGCGGGGCGGCGGCGGGCGGCTCGAGCCGACGTGTCACGTGGCGGACTGACCGCGGCCCCGGCCGTCCCGCCTTGTAGGTTGTACTAGATAACATTTATATGATGATCCATCTATTTAGACATTAATTAATAAAGCATTTCTGTAATAATATTACAAAGAACATGCTGTTTTATTACCCCAAATAGCTTATGCATCATACATGGTTACACATGGTATATGTATCGAAGAAATTGATTCCTAGGCAGAGGACAGACCAATGCAACGTCATTTGGTCGGATCAATAGCTGGGTCCACACCGGATGATCCGTCTTGGAGCGACGATCCCGCGATTCGCGATCCAGGATCGTGAAGCGTGGATCGCGTTTAGACCGATCCAGGAACTTGGAACTGCGATCCTAAATATGCAATCCTTAGGCGATCCGTTATTCTGAAGTCTCGGTATCTTGCATGATATGGAGTCACACACGTATTCGGAGCGTGCGAAGTGGGTGGAGGGGGTAAAGAAAGCGATCGCCGCGCTTGCCGTGGCAAAAATATGAAACAAAACGGACTAGTTAGTAGTCCGTATTGAAACATTCTTGTCAATCTTGTTTTGAAATTTTTAGAAATTGGTCCTAATTGTTTTTGTATCGTAGACTGCAAAAATAACAGCAGAAATAGGTACTCGTAGTAGATATAACTATTGTTTTAAGGCCGTCACAGACTTAGCTATAATATATATTAATATGTTTATAGCTAGGCATATTAATATATATTTTCTATACAATTTTCGTGTGACCACACACTATACATTTCATAGTCAAGTCTGTGACGGCCTTTAGTGTTGATGGATCACCATGGTCTCCAAAACCCGACGACAAAACTTGCAGTGATAGTTTCATAGAATATTTTATTTAAATCCAAAGTATCAGGTGGAAGAATTAAGAAACAGTGACTCACAAATAACCATAAACCAGATACCACATCTGGTTTTATTTAACTGATCTTTTAGAAGCTGGAGGTAGAGTTTTGAATGAAAAAGGTTTATCAATAAAATTAATTAAATATTTAAATTTTAAGTTTCCCATACAACAAACTTGATTTTTTTGTTATTTTTTTCTTGATGTCAATAACGGCAAACAATAGGCAGTAGGCACTTGAAATATTCAAGAAATATTCAAATATTATTAGCACTAATAATTTATAATAAAATTTAAATAAATAAAATAATTTAAGGGGGGCTCCCGCCTCCCATACAAAAAAAACAATCAGTCTATTTTTGCTCTATTGTGGTACGGAACCCTTCGTGCGCGAGTCCAACTCGCACTTGGCCGATTATTTAAGGTTTACGAGTTGTGATTCATAAATATTTATACATAAAGTTTTATAAATGTTTGAGTATCAAAAAATTATTTCTCTCAACAAATCCGTCCTCTTGCTTCATCAGGGGCCCTCGCAAGATATATCTTGCCCACATAAAATTTAGGTCTTACCCCACCACAGGTTGTGACGACTGACGCGGCTGCTTCTCGTAGTTTATTCTGTATTCTTGGATCACAGTAGGTACCGTAGCACATAATATAAAAACCATACATTTTAGCATTCGTGTATTTACTTACACAGTGGTAGTCTTAATGGTACTTATAATTATCTATGAATACGGGAATTATGTGACTATTTGTCGTCCTCCTTGTCTTTCGGATCCTTCTTGGGCTTGCGCTCGCGCTCCCTCTCCCTGTCGCGGTCGCGGTCACGCGAGCGGTCGCGGTCGCGGGAACGCTCGCGGTCGCGGGAACGCTCGCGCATGCGCGGCGACCGCGACCGCGACTTGTGGCGGCGCGACCGCGATCGAGACCTATCGCGTCTGTACGATCTGAAAATTAAACCGTATTGTTTAAATTTTTTTATTATAGGTACTTATAAAGATGTTTTCCAGTATAGTACAGGGTGCAATTAAACCTTAGAAAACAATGAAAGTAACATATTTTTATGTAGTAATAAAACTCATTAGTTGACAGTATCTCACTTATTATAATATTACCTTCTGAATTTTTGAGTGTGACTAAGATGGACAAAAAAAATGTTTTACTTGTCCTTTATTTAAAAGTATACTTACTTTTCTCTTATTCTATCGGGTTTTATGGACCGCGAGCGATCTCTCTCCCTGTCCCTCTCTCTTTCTTCCTGTAACAAAAAATACTACGCGTTTAGTACATACTTCAGTTTTCAAATTTTAGTAAGTACCAGTGAAACATCCAAAATATTAATTGATAACAGAGATGTTTTACAAAATAGCTGAATTCATTCTACTTTCGACCACGTAGCTAGACCATGGTTAGCGTAAAAAAATTAGCCAATCAACACAGAGATAAAGGCCTGTAAAAAACCTTAGAAACAGAACATTGTAAGTATCGACGCGTTCCAATGTGAATAATTGATCTTTAATGAATAATGACAATAACAACCTATTTTATAAGGTCTATATTACCTCATCGCGGCGATGTCTGTCGTGTCGCTCGTGGCGGTCGCGCTCGTGCCGGTCGCGGTCGTGGCGGTCGGGCGGGCGGTAGTGCACGAGCGGCGTCGGCGGCATCAGCGGGGGCGGAGCGCCGGGCGGCGGGCCCATCGGCCCCGGCGTCAGCTCCTTGATGTCGCCCGGCGCCCACCCTTCGCCCGGCGGGCCCTGCCCCGGCATCCCGTGACCCCCGTGACCTAAACGACGCGGTAATCACAATAATAATATACAGACCGACAAGGCTTTAACGGCCAACCTACACACGTACCACAACCACACCACGTCACAACGACAAAATGCCGTCAAGCAGTGGTTACGTGTGAATGGTGTCGCTTCAACTTTTTGTAGTTGCGTTGTGGTACCGACAAAACGTCGACGTGGTTGCGTTGTCGCCAGTAGTTGTGATGTGGTTACGTCGTGTGCAGACTGCAAACATAGTCCGACTTCGACTTTTATCGCAGAAACACGTCATGTTGACTAAAGTCATAAAATTCGAAGAGGAAACTTTATTATTGCCTTGTCGGTCTATAATATAGTACTCTGAGCAGGGGCTTAGCTACCGCATTATCTGCCGTATCAATTGTTCAGGGCCCTCGAGCCATGAAACCCCAACGTGCGTAAGTCACCCTTCCTGAGAGCCCATAAAATAATTTTATAAGTCAATTTTCTCAACATTTCTAAGAAACGTGTTTTATGATCCAATGGAATCGCTGCGTTTGGCGAGATCAAGTAAATGAAGCGATTCTATTGGTTTTCAAAAACGCACCCTAACCGCCGCACTCAGAGACATCTATTGATTAATTATTATTAGACTTCAATTTATTATTTAATTAAGAGTTTGACAGATAATGAATGGATCTTATAATTAAATATTTATTTGATTACTGTTAAGTAAATAATATTCGTCTCTGAGTGCGGCAGTAAGACAAAAGTAACGAGTATAAAGGGTTTATTCCACCTTACTAAATTTAGATGTCTAAATTGATGCGGTAACTAAATTAAGAAAGTTAGGAACCTAATTAGTAATTAGCATACTAAATCGGAAGTGGGGCTTCTGATTGGTGGAATCAAAAGCTTTTATTAGTCTTCTTTTTAGGATCTTAATTAGGACTTCCAAAACTAAGGTGGAATAAGCCCATATTAATGCTAAAGTGAGCTTTTGAAAGCCCAAGCCGCGGGTTTTCCCGCGGCTTGGGCTTTCGTCCACACATTCAGCATTACTCTATCGAGTAGGCTCGCCGTTCAGTATTCACCGAACCGTTCGAGTCAAAAGATGTCTGTTCAAGGAGAAGGTCGACTCGCGCCACTCGAAGTCACGTCCACAAGCTTGAGTAAGGCTCGACGGCTCGCGTCGAGTAAGTTCGAAGGAAACATGCGGCCCGATGCGAGCCGTCGAGCTGTGCAGAGTTTTGCGGTCCACACGGTGGTTATTGCTCGATTTGGAGTAAAACTATCGAGTGGTACCGTATGTGAGTAGTTGGCATTAACGTTACCCCAGGGTTCTGTGTAGGCGGGCGGCATGAGCGGCGGCGGGTAGTAGTGGTCATGCGGCGGCGCGAAGTACTCCGGCGCGTCGCGCAGCCCGCGCCCGTACTCGCGCCGCTCAGCCGTCATCACCTGCAATATCGTCACGTTTTTTTTAATGAAATAAGGGGCCAAACGAGCAAACGGGTCACCTGATGGAAAGCAACTTCCGTCGCCCATGGACACTCGCAGCATCAGAAGAGCTGCAGGTGCGTTGCCGGCCTTTTAAGAGGGAATAGGGTAATAGGGGAGGGTATGGATGGGAAGGGAATGATTAGGGGAGGGTATGGAAGGAAATAGGGTAGGGGATTGGGCCTCCGGTAAACTCACTCACTCGGCGAAACACAGCGCAAGCGCTGTTTCACGCCGGTTTTTTATCCGACGCTTTCGATTAACGTCCACGCGTTTGGTCTAAATGGACCGCGAGCGCGAGCGCTATGACCATCATTTTCCTTTTTGCCTGTACATTTTTTCGGGATAAAAACTATCCTATGTCCTTTCTTGGGACTCAAAGTATCTCCATGCCAAATTTCAGCAAAATCGATTCGAGCCTGTTCGGGGTTGGGATAGAGATAGAGATAAACAAGAGATAAAAAAAAAATCCTGTATTGCATATAGATCAACTATTACGAAGAGGTAACAGACAGACACACTTTCGCATTTATATTATTAGTATGGATCTTTATTCAATCTTCATATTGTAAAATTGTCAATATCATGCTTCAATTTTATTGAATAGTTTATTTGGCAATTAGATTGAAGGCGCGCGATGTTCAATATCAACGGTCGGTAGATGGTCAATAACGAAAATGAATCGTCTAGGGGCCTCGGGCCCACTAAGTGCTAATACTTTAGGATGTGTATGTGTTCCATACAGAATAGAGTTCACTGTGAAAGTAGCAACGCTGAAGAGCAATTTTTTTTATATTTATGGGCAAACTCATGACGTTGGGGCGCTTGCTCATACAAGTCACAAAAATAATTATTTGCTATTTCAGCGGTGCAACTTTCACGATGACCTCTATACAAGAGATATTAATACACTCCCTAAAGTATTATCACTTAGTTTTGTTACACCCTGTATAATATACGAGCTATTGCCCGCGGCTTCGCTCGCTTTAAGAAGTATTATTATATACAAACTTTAATTCCCTATTTTAACCCCTTGGGGGTGGAATTTATCAAAATCCTTTCTTAGCGGATGCCTACGTCATAACATCTACCTGCATGCCAAATTTCAGCCCGATCCGTCCAGTGGTTTGGGCCGTGCGTTGATAGAACACCATGTCAGTCAGTCATCTTGAGTTTATATATTTAGATTTTCGGAGAGCTTCCGCCTCAGCTTGTGGAAGCTCTAACAGTCTAAATCAGTGACATTTATCGATCAATCAACTTTAAAGAAGACTTTCTCTATGAAAAGGTTAATGAATTTGTATGTTAAAAAAGTAAAGGATTTACATTACACACCTGAATAGTATTTTCTCTATTTTGATAATTTCCTTGATTCCCTGGAGGCATCTCCTCGTGTCTCATGGGACCTGCTAATGAAATGATTATAATTTTAGAGTTTCATAAATAATAGATTAAATAAGGGCTATACATACTAAAGCACTAGTCTGGGAATGTAGCCTGTCAGAGTCATCTGAGATCATAGTATCAAAGGGTTAATGATGGATTGGATGTGGGAGTATGTTGTGGGTCAATGCCTGATACAACAAAATATAATACACAATAATAGCAAGATATTGGTGTAGATGGCCTATTTAATTGAAACCTTCCTTTAATAACACAAGAAACAGTGGTCTAAGATCCCACCATACAACAACCTTCACCAAGCTGGTTAATGGATGAAAGGTATTTAAAATTCAATTACATAATTATTATGTCAACAAATTTGTTGCAAGTGGGTTGCCTAAAAAATTTGAATCCAGAATAAAAAGATTAGAAAAAAAAATTTTTTTTACGTCATTTCTCTCAGGCTTGGATGATAGACAAATTCCACAAAGACAAATCCAAAATTCCATAATGGGATCCTATACATATAACATTTTAAGCTATAAAAAGGCCGTACCTGGCGGTCTACGCAAATCGGGTGGAGGCGCGCGCGGCGGCGGCGCGTGCATGCCGACGCCGGTCTCGTGCACGCGCATGCGCCGCTGCCGCTCGCAGTACGCGCTCCACGTCACCTCGTTGAACCCGTAGTTGAAGTAGTCTGTGACCATTTAAAGTTAACAATAATTATAAGCACACATTCAGTTCAGGGTGCGCGCGTTATCTGGGCGAGCGGACTCTTCCAAACGCTATAGCAGTTTGAGGTTCTGCTTATTCATGCTAATTTTAATACATTTCCGAAAACACCGCGTAGGTGTAGAAAATGTGGATGTTCGAACTTCGAATGCACCTTTAAACAATTACATAACTCGTAAAGTAGTTATTCCATTACACTAAATTTAGAAGTTCTAAATAGGATAGGAAAAAGAAGACAAATTAGAAGCTACTTATTCCACTTGTCCTAATTTAGTAACTAAATCAGTTGCACAGATTAAAAATCTGTTGTGACGACGCGGCGATTTTGGCCAGACGTCTTCATAATGGCTCCAGTTCTGTCAAACCAACAAAAAATTGGTCTTCTCATAGGCTTAGCTGTTGGCTCAATGAAAATCAAAATAAATAAAAGGCGAAAAAGATGGTTGAAAGAATTTTTGCTCCACGAAAAATTATAATTTATAAATCATGAACTTTCTGAACTACTTGGAACCAGCAGACTTTAGAAATTAATTATGAATGGATTCCAGATCGTATAACATAAAATATATTGACTTTAATACAATAAAAGGTTGAAACCATCTGGCAACACTGATTTAGTCAGTTAGAAGCCACATTTTTGCCGATTTAGTACACTAATTAGGATCCTAGCTTTCTAAATGTTATTCCACTTCACTAAATTTAGTGACTAAATCATTTAGATTTCTAAATTTAGTGTAATGGAATAACTACTTAAGATATCTATGTTTATTGAGAATTTTGTTCTGAATCTTTGTTGTAACAGTAATAATTATTGTATAAGAGATGTTCACTGTTATTCCTAAATATAATCTCTTACTTTGGTGGGCGGTGGGCCTATTGGCAAAAGCCTGTCCTCTATAACCACATAATTGAACAATACAATAGTATTTTGTCCATAGATTAAATATGTACTTAGTTTTAAAATTTAAATAAAGACAGGTAAAAGTATGATACTCAATTAAAAGAACAAACTACAAAATGTTTTTTAAAGCACAAGCAAAAGGTTTATTTGTCTACAGTCTACACTGTAATAGGAAGATCTTGGCAATGCAACTGTAAAAAAAATCTAGCCTTGACTACAAGCATAGAAGGCCTGCTTCACCACTTCCTGATAAGTGCCGGATAGGCTATCCACCACTTAACTTGACAAATAGAGTATGGAGAATCTGTCAAATAAGTTAGGGATAGCCTATCCGGCACTTTATCAGGAAGTGGTGAAACAGGTACTAAGAGCCTGTCCAGATGAGGCGTTTTACGCGCGTAGTCCATACGCGCGTTTCCATTTCGAGCCTGTCCAGATAAGGCGTTCTGCGCGCGTTTTACACGCGTAAAACGCTGGGAGGGATTCAGCAGTCAGTTACAAACATGGACTCGGAAAGAGCAGTTGTGTTGTGGCTTTACTACACACAAATTTTTACTACCTAAAGTTTTTTCTTTTCTTTGGAATCACCAAGCAGGTGATTCCGAACAAAAAATCTCCACGATTTCTTCCCAGTTCCTGTGTTATATGACTTTATTGGAATAATCTGAAGATTCAATATTCCATATTATGGCCTTTTTTTCGTATCGAAATTATCACGCTCCATTATTTTCCTCAAATACGTCCACTTGCAACTGACTGGCGCATAGTTCTTAGTTCTGGACGCTGCAATGGCACCCAAGTATCGTCGTACCCACGTCGCGAGTCGAGAGTTTCGCTCATTGCAAGCATTTTACGCGCGAGTCCCTCACTCGCGCGTAAAACGCCTCATCTGGACAGGCTTTAAATATTAATTTTTTAATTATATTGAGTATAGGCCAATATTTACCTGATATATCAGCTCCAGGTTTGTTCCATGGTTTATCTTCAATTGTATCAATATTGAACTCGAGGGCAGGCACTCCATTTATGCTGCCCGGTCCCTCCAAATCCTCTAATGTCACTTTGTTTCCCGCTGTCTGACCTTGCCGGGGCTTCTCCGTACCAGCAGCGCCAACAATCCCCACACCACGCTGGATAGAATAAATGCATTTATAGTGTTTCTCAAACTTTCGGCTCCACGAACCCCTTTTTAGAATTTCTAGGTTATTATTTATTTATTTTTTTTATAAGGAAGGCAGGTCGCTGTAGCCCTGACGTCACTGCGACCCATAAGGATCTATTGTGACTCCTTCGCATTAGAGTATCATCCCCAGCCCAATACTGTTCATAAATTGAACGATGTGGTTGGGGTTGGTGGGTGCCACGAATTTCCTCTGTGGCGCCCAAGATGCCTGTTCCTGCTCTGTAGTAGAGCAGGACTAGACTTCTAGGTTATAGCGAACCCCTTAAATACTAATTACTAACTAATGAAAACACAAAGTGCCAACAGCCACCATTACGTAAATCTTGTCGCGAACCCCCTGCCGTCGAATGGCGAACCTCTAGGGGTTCGCGTACCCCACTTTGAGAAACACTGCATTTATAAATTAAAATACAGTCAAAACCGTTTATGGCGACATCGTTTAGAACAACATACCGGTTAAATTGACCAAAATCAAAGGTCCTGGCTGAATGCTATATATGACCACCATATCAAAAACATTCGTTTTTACGACATTGTTTACTACAACATACTGCATTAAGCGACCACATTTGGTTAATGTTTTCGGACAATAATTATATCTGTAGAACGACCCCCTCAGCTGTATTGTAAACAATTTGAATAGGTAACAGTATCCACATCTGGCACAGTATAATGATCAATACCTATTATTGTATAAGTAAAAAAAGCGGCCAAGTGCGAGTTGGACTCGCCCATGAAGGGTTCCAAAGCAGCAATAAGGTTTATTTTTATAAAATTTTATATTTTTATATTTCAGTCGATTTAATGAAATTTAGATTAAGGTTTACCATTTATGACGTATAAAAAAAAGTACTGGCTAGATCTCGTTCAAACCAATTTTCGTTGGTAGTTTTTATAGGAATCTACATCATATATTTTTTTTAGAATTATCTTGCCCCTACTTTAGAAATTAGAGGGGGGGGGGGGGCACACACATTTTACCACTTTGGAAGTCTCTCTCGCAAACTATTCAGGTTAGAAAAAAATTATATGAGAAACCTCAATATGATTTTTGGAGACTTATCCATAGATACCCCACACGCATAGGTTAGATGAAAAAAATTTTTTTTTGTTTCAGTTGTACCTAAAATTTTTAATAATTTTTCCATTTTTGCATCAAAATCTTAATGAGGTTCACAGACTACATCTACTTACCGAGTTTCAATAGTATAGCTCTAATAGTTTCGGAGAAAAGTGGCTGTGACATACGGACGGACAGACAGACAGACAGACAGACATGACGAATCTATAAGCTATTTTGGCTACGGAACCCTAAAAAGTTTAGGGTCTTTTATAATTCTTAGAAACAAAGCACATGCGTGCCGTAGCCTCAAGGCCTGCTTTGTCATATATATCTCTTAAGCCAGTTTCCAACTCCAATGTGAATTACAAAATGTGTACTTATGCACAACAGAAGTGTTCCAAACAAACTAAAATTACAGATTTTATGCATACAAAAATGATGGAAAAATGATATTGTTCTTTTATATTAACCTGTCGATCGTGAGAAAAACAACTTATCTATTGTTATTGCGGTCGCATGCAACCGCTTGGGGCTTGATGAATTAAATATGTTTGTATTGAAGTATACAAAATATGGTTGAATGTCCTACATGAATATATACACATTATACTTCCTATTTAATACCTGTCACTGGTTATTACAACTATCAGTTTTTACGACTAAATATGAGTAGTCCCTTCAATGTCGTTATAACAGATTTTGACTGCATAAACAAAACTTAAATTGTATATTTCATGTCGATACCAGAATGAAATAAAAACTATATTTATTTAATATCGTTTTTGGTGTAATAATAATGCTCGACTTGGCAGGGGCACTACCGCACCCCCAGATTTATAAATTATAACAAACCTTGATATTCAAGCTAGCATATGCCTGTGGGCCGGACTTGATTTCTCCTATAGTAACTTTAACATCATCACTGTCATCAGAGTCTGAATCTCCATTTTCTTGACTCTCTGCATCACCGTTAGCATCCTCCTTCTCATCACGAGTCACTTCACCAAAATGTTCGTCGTTGAAGTGTGAATCCTCGTTATTCCCTTCTTCTTCGTCTTTATCTTCTGTTTCCTACAACATTATTTTTATAAAGAAGGTGTTAGAGGTTATAATATTCAATAAAAACTTGAAATTGTTACCGTATTATTTTTCTCTGCACTTGGTGTTTTTTGTACATTTTCACCATTTTCTTGTTCGTTTTGTCCTGTTTGCTCATTATTAGACTCTCCGTACAACCAATTATCATCATTTTCATCATTTGGAGCGTTTTCTACGGCTACGTCTGCCATTTTTGTTTGACAAATAAAACATCTTCTTCTTCCTCTTTTTAGCAGAATAGACAAGGAAGAAATGACAAATTATTCTTTTAATTGGTAATTTCAATGTTTGCACAAACAATATCACAATTCACAGATAAATCGGCACGAATTTATAATAATTTATATTTACATTTAATACTATGATGACGATATGACGCCCGCAAGTCCCATGTAGCAAATTTGCGGGATCCGTACATATTAAAACTTTCGCAGGAATCAAAGTATCTCCATACCAAATTTCAGCAAAATTGGTTCAGCGGTTTGGGCGTGAATACGTAACACATATTCATAATATTAGTATAGATGTCACAGATTAAGTATTATAATGTGAATGCCATGTAAAGGCCCCTCTTCAAGATGGGCCAGCGTAGTGGGCCATCACGATGGGCCAGCGTGGGGAGGGCGTAGTGGCGTAGGATGGCCGATGGCGCCAGCGATGGCCGTGGAATGGCGGCGGTGTCGGTTTTTCGGCCGCACATCAAAGGATGATGGCCCAGCGATGGCGGTACGCCTCTACACGTTGGCGATACGACAGTCGTTGCTTGACCGCGGTCGAGTGAGGACGTCGTAATTCGTATTACAATTTACGAATTTCATTCAAATTGACGAGTACGCGGTCTTATAATGAATGATAATGAAGCTGTAATTAGTTTTTGATGTTTGTTACTCTTTTACTCAAAACTACTGAACGGATTTTATTGAAACTTTACAATATTATATAACTCCTGACTTTTCAAAGATACAAGTTTAGACTTTGGGAGTTTCTGCGTTGTTTTAAGAACAGAAAGCATATTATGCTATTATTACATTCATCATTGTCATCATCATCACTACCATAAACCATTATTTTAATTTTAATCTCGAAATAATTATTTGTAGAATTCAAAAGAAGGTTCATATTAGGAGGGAGGTGATACGAAGTTCACCGGGTCATCTGGTAAAGTCATAAATGATTAAAAATGCACGTTTTGCATTGCCGTAATGGCTAATGCTTACACGTCCATCTTGAACGACGCTTAGATCACAACTGAACACGGCCATCATGTAGAGGCGTTGCGACCATTGCATCACCATCGCATGCGCCATTCGATGGGCCAGCGCTGGCCACTGTTGTAGAGGGGCCATAACAAAACTATAGTCATCAGTCATCAGAAAACAAAATAAGAAAAATATATTTATTTTATATAAATTAGAATTTTAGTAAGCAAAATAGACAAATGTTGCTGAAATAATAAATAAGAGCTGAGTTTCGTTAATATTACAAAGTTGCGTTTACAATAAAGGCCGTCACAGACCTAGCTATAACTATAATATATATTAATATATTTATAGCTAGGCATATATAATAATATTTTCTATACTTACAATTTTCGCGTGACCACACACTCAGCTATAATATATATTTCTGGTCTCAGTGTGTTTAGTACGGTATATTAAAATATTATAATTAATTATTATAACTAAGTCTGTGACGGCCTTTATGATTAAATTATAATTGCTACAATAACACGATGTATCATGTATGGCATTCTAATCAAGCCCATTTCTTCTCTTCGGGAACTTTTTCTCCTCTAATTGGTCAACTTTCTTGGCCACATTGGCCAGTTGCTCTGAAGCGTTCGATGCTGCAGCGCCACAGGTTTCAGCCAATTCTTGAATGCCTTGTGCAACCTGTTTAAAAACAGTATAGTTGTAAAAAGTGTGATATGGGTTTAAATGTCCAAGGTAAACAAAAAAACAAAGTGATACAATTTTTATTTTTACAAAATCTAGAAATCTAACTGCAAAACTAGACAACCTGTATTCTTAAATGTTATTCATTACATGCAATTAACAAATTTTTCCTAAAATATGGTTAAAATAATATTACTTACGACATCAGCATCCGCTTTGACTTCATTAGCCGCGTTATACATGGTGTCCACCAAGGTCTGCATTTGAGGGACCTGTTGCAGCGGCTCAGACTCAAGTACAGGAGCAGCCTAGCACAAAATAAAATCACTCTTATTTCTAACAAAATGCACACTATGTATACAGATATTATTATAGTTATATATTGTTCTTGTATAACTAACTCTTCAACTTTAAATTTAATTTGTTATTAGTTTTAGCAATATTGCGTGAAATAAACCTCTACCTTTAGGCGCAGCGTAGACGACAGACTATCCGTAACGCACTTTTTAGTCTGTGGGAAATAGAACCTTTGCAATTATATACAGTAACGCACACGACGCGCAAAAAGTCCGCATATAATTGCATAGGTTCTATTTCCACAGACAAAAAGTGCGTCACGGATAGTATGTCGTCTGCTTTGCGCCTTAAGTAAATGAGTGAGTGTATAGATAGATGGATAGGTGTTATATATGGACAATGCGGGTAGTGACTTGTTTATGTGTAAAAAGTGAGGTAGTTGAAGAAAGAGTCTGTCATCGCGATTCCAGCTCATCAACTAGGCTAGGACTCTTCAATCGTAAGTTATATTAGTGGCGACGAGATAAACGCGGAATCAGTGTGTAAAAGTGCGTGATTATAGTGGAAAATATATAAAAATAAAAATTACAGTGCAAAATGGGCATTAAGTTTGGGGAGTTTGATATAGCACATGGTTGCTGGAAAAACTACATAGAAAGGTTTAGTTTCTGTCTGCAGGCAAGTGAGATTGAAGATGATGCTTTGAAAAAGGCTAATTTATTAGCTGTTTGTGGTCCTGATTTGTATGATTTGATAATATCATTGACTGCTCCAACCAAAGTAAGTGAGGTTACCTTTACTACAATAGTAAGTAAATTAAATGATCATTTCCACCCGAAGCCAAATGAAATTATAAAATCTTATAAATTTCATTCGAAATATCAAGAGGAGGGGGAAATAATGAGGGATTTTATAGCTCAGATCAGGAAATTGAGTATTGATTGTAATTTTCAAGACCTGAATCGGACACTAAGGGATCGGCTAGTGTGCGGTATCAGAGATAAAGAAATACAGAAACGCTTGTTACAACATAGTACATTAACATTTGATCAAGCTTGTGAACTAGCCTTATCTCATGAAGCTGCAGGTATAGATTCTAGTATGATTGTAGGGGCGTCTTCAAGTAAAACCACCGGTGATTTAGAGACACCTATGGAAGTCAATAAATTTACAAACAGAAAACTTAATAAGCAGACAGAATCGTGTTTTCGCTGTGGCAGGTCTCATAGGGGCGTATGTAGATTCAGATGGGCCAAATGTAATAATTGTGGGAAAACAGGCCATATCGCAGCAGTGTGCTCATTGAAGATTAAGGGAAATAATTTATCGAAATCAGATTGTAATGGATTATATGAAGACATCTGTCATCATCAGTCTGTCAATAACATGAGACAAGATAGGTCAGTACCAGCATTTATGATTAAAATTATGCTAAATGGAGTTATGATAAACATGGAAGTTGACTCGGGATGTGCTTTTACTCTCATAAGTGAGCAGACAGCCAAGTGCATATGGAATGGCCAGTTGCCTGCGATGAATGATGTGGAAATTGCATTAAAGACATGGACCGATAACAAACTATGTTTATTAGGTAAAGCTACTGTTGTGGTACAATATAGAAACATAAAAAGGAAGTTGTCCCTTTTTGTAGCGGCAGGAAATGGGCCAAGCTTAATAGGCCGAAATTGGTTTTTGGATCTGGGTATACAGCTGCAAGGAGTGTATAATATGAAAATTGATAAAAATGTATTGGAGACGGAATTAAAGGAAATTCAAGGAAAGTATGCAGGCGTTTTTAAAGAAGGATTAGGTAAATATACCGGTCCTGTGGTGAAAATTATACCTAAAGAAGGTTCAAAACCAATATTTTATAAGAGTAGAACAGTACCATTTGCTTTGAAAGATCGAATATTTCGAGAATTAGACAGATTAGAATCAGAAGGGGTTCTCGAGGCAACCTCACATTCGGAATGGGCAACACCAATAGTACCTGTACTCAAACCAAACGGTGAGGTGCGGTTGTGTGGGGATTATAGATCTACAGTAAATGCTGTGACTGATACCGACACATACCCTCTACCTACTCTCACTGAAGCATTTGCAGAACTACAGGGTGGGGTATTTTTTACAAAAATCGATTTAGAACGCGCTTACACCCAAGTCAGTGTTGATGAACAAACTGCAGATTTGTTGACAATAAATACGCCGAAGGGCTTATATAAAATGAAAAGGTTACCATTTGGGGTAAAGGCGTGCCCTGGTATATTTCAACGATTGATGTCATCGTTACTGGCGGGTATACCTGGTGTGGCCGTTCTATTAGACGATATTGTGGTTGCTGGCGCAGAAATACAGGAACATAATAATCGGTTGAAAAAAGTGCTGCAGAAATTACAGGATGCTGGTTTACGGGTAAACAAGAATAAATGTAAATTTGCTGCTGCAAGTGTTCAATTCTTGGGATTTGTCATCGATGAATTTGGTATTCATCCATGTGAAGAGAAAATTCATGCGATTGAGAAGACACCAGCACCACGTAATGTGAAAGAACTTCAAGCCTTTTTGGGGTTAATCAATTTTTATGATCGATTTTTGCCACACAAGGCCTCAATTGCTGAACCAATGTACAGGTTACTAGATAAAGAAAATAAATGGAAGTGGGAAAAGTCGCATCAGGATGCATTTGAGAAACTAAGGAAGATGCTTTCGAGTAAGGACACTTTGGTACATTATGACATGAAAAAGAAACTCATTCTATCGTGCGATGCTTCGCAATACGGTCTTGGAGCGGTTTTGGAGCATGAGATGAGTGACGGGAGCATTAGACCTGTGATGTTTGCGTCTCGGACTATGAATACACATGAGCGTAACTATGCACAGATAGACAAGGAGGCCGCTGCTATTATATTTGGATTGAAAAAATTTCACCAATTCATAAGTGGTCGAAGTGTGATTATCAAGACAGATCATAAGCCTTTATTAGGAATATTTGATTCGAAGAAGCCAATTCCCAATATAATTTCACCGAGAATGTTGAGGTGGGCACTTTTGTTAAACTCTTACGACTACGTAATACAGTATGTAGAAGGAAAGAAAATCGGTAATGCAGATGCCCTTAGCCGTTGGCCGAATCATGAGGTAGCGGCGACAGAAGAAGATTTTTCAGGGGTACTCTTGATTGAAGAGACACCAATAGAATTGGAATTTTCCGCAGGCGAAGTGGCAGCATTAACTAAAAAAGATAAGTGTTTAAGTAAAGTGTTATTCTGGATACGAAATGGATGGCCACCTAAAAGTGAGGAGGATTATGAGGTTTTTTGGCGAAAAAGGGATGAGTTGTCTATTTATAAGGATTGTATTTTATGGGGCAACAGAGTAGCTATTCCAGAAAAGATGAGAGAGAAAGTGTTAGAGGAGCTACATAAGAATCATGATGGGATTATTATTACCAAAGCCATGGCCAGAAGTTATTTTTGGTGGCCCACGATAGATAAACAGATTGAGAACATGGTAAAAAACTGTAATGTATGTGCAGAAAATCGGAACTTACCACATAAAGTCACACATCAGTGGATAAAACCAAATAAAGCGTGGTCTAGGCTACATTTAGATTATGCAGGACCATTTCAAGGGAAAACTTTTTTGATAATAATTGACGCATTTTCCAAGTGGCCAGAAGTCAAAATAGTCCCAGATATGAGTAGTACTACGTTAATTAAAATATTGCGAGATGTATTTACTGAACAAGGCCTACCAGATGTAGTCGTAAGTGATAATGGAAGAAGTTTTATCTCGGAGGAATTTAAGAAATATTTAGATTCGCAAGATATCAGGCATTTGTTGTCAGCTCCATATCATCCAGCGACCAACGGACAAGCAGAAAGAACGGTACAGACCGTGAAATCAAAATTAAGGAAACTAACGTCAGGACCATGGGACGTTAGGTTGTCAAGAATATTATATGGATTACGTACTACACCAAACAGTATCAATGATAAAACACCGGCTGAGCTTCTAAATAACAGACGATTCAGGACAAAATTCGATAAGTTAAACCCTCTTTCCTACAGATACACTGAGAGTGATGAGATAATAGACAAAAATATTAATACGAAGAACAGGGAGTTTAATGTGGGACAGTCAGTTTATGTAAAAAACTACTGTGGTACACCGCGTTGGTTGAAAGGAGTAGTAGAAAAACGAGTGGGAATATGCAGATATCTGGTTAAATGGAATGATAAACTTTTAATGCGACACATTAATCAAATGCTGAGTTGCGGGGAGGAAAGTCAACAGATGGTTTCAGAGCCAGAGCCAGAGTCAACCACAATCATGGATGACAGCGATGAAGATGATGATAGAGTTTCGATACCATCTCCTCGTCATTGGGCGGATATAGTCGGAGTGTCAGGACCACAGGATATAACTATTCATGAGAATTCACAAGATGCCACAGCAGTCAATACTTCTAAACGTCCACGATCGAATTCATCGCCTGATTTAATTGAGCCTAAGCGCTTAGCCATGTCTAATACTGACAAGGAATTAGATGGGTCCGAATTAGGAGACCTAGACTTAGAGATTGATAATGAAGAGATCTAAGTTAAATAAGGAATGTTAGGTTAGGGAATACTAGTGTTAGTAAGTGAATGATAGTGTTAGGACTAATAGTGTAAGTGAACTAAACTAATTAGTGAACTCTCTTAAGGGGGGAGATATGTTATATATGGACAATGCGGGTAGTGACTTGTTTATGTGTAAAAAGTGAGGTAGTTGAAGAAAGAGTCTGTCATCGCGATTCCAGCTCATCAACTAGGCTAGGACTCTTCAATCGTAAGTTATATTAATAGGTATATATAATGAGTAGTAATAATAACAAACTAAATTTAAAGCTATGGATTTCCACAAAATAACGCCTGATTCTATTAACTAAGATAATTTTTTCCACATCTTCCCGTTTCTTCGCTCCAATTGATCTCAGCTTAGTATAATATTTTAAGCCTATAGCCTTCCTCGATATTTCGAATTAAAATTTTCAAATCAGACCAGTTCCTGAGATTAGCACATTCAAACAAACAAACTCTTCAGCTTTGTAATATTAGTATAGATTCAAATACAATTCACAGGTCAAATATCGTAATAATCAATAAATGATACAAATACCCACTGATCTCTATTATACTGTATAATAGAGACCAGTGCAAATACCTGTTTGCATCGCTGCATGCAGTGACAATGGTGATGAATCATTGGTTCAGCTGCCACCACCTCATTCATGTTGTTGTTATTCCGTTGCAACTAAAATTTAAACACAAAAACTTTTAGTTGATCATCGTCTTATTGAAGAGTAACGAATATGTATAGATACACGACTTTCACAATTCACATACATTCTCAACTAGATTTGGATCTGTATAGTTATTGAGTTCTTTTGCTATACTCTTAATTTCAGATAGTTTCTCGTGCCCTGCAGTTGCGTTGTTAATTGCTTGAGCTGCATTTAACAAGTTGGTCGCGATGGAATCACCCTGTTGACCGTCCAAACCCTGGGCGTGAGACCCTAGGCCTAATTTTGCCTCTAATTGTTCAATGCGATTTTGTAATACTGCAATAGGGTCCATTATAATAACAACAAAACGATAACCTTAGTTTATATAATAATTAAGCTATAAGTTTTAGCAAAACACTAGACGAAATGTAAAATTTTATTTTGAAAATAATTATTTTGAAAACAATTTTCTCAAAATTCTAAAATCGAATATGATTCATCTCCTTCTTTCTTACACGTCAAACAGCACAGAACAGTATTGTATTATCTATGGCACAGAATGCAGATAACAAACACACACGTTTGGTTTTTCAACTGCGCATGCGCGGCTTTTTTCGCAGGTTGGCGTCTGTCAACTTCATAATTGTGTCATGAATCATGATGTCATCTCATGTCATCTCTTCCTCAGACCAAAGAAATCACGGAATATATAACACTAAAGGAAAGGGCATGTAGGCGTGGCCCGCGTGCCATAGTTTCGTCCAGCTGGACGAAACTTAACTCACTCGCTTCGCGGTCGTTGACGTCTCGTGACGTGCGCTGCCGGTGATTCTTGTACGCGTGTTTTGTTAAAAAAACCCTAAATAATGACTCGCTGTTCCATCCTTGAGGGCAAAAACAATAGTGGCACTAGTAAATTACTTCGATCAGGTGTTTCTTTACATCGGTAAGTCATTATTTACTTTTTATTAATTAAAAAATCTTTTAGAATTATCTCCATCCATTTAAACCATTAGTGTTAAAATAATAATATTACGTTTGCGCATTGTAATAAAGTCCAAAATTGTCTGACGCCTAGTCCGTTAGAATTAGAAGTGACGTCACGATCGGAACATTAGGGTTGTGACACTGTGATGTTATCGATATATCGATTTAATAATTGTACACTTATTATAATGTGGACACTTTTAATCGCAAGTTAATGAATTATTTACTCATTTAATTTATAAAACCTATTATTTTCATTTTAGTTTTCCTAAAAATCCTTATGTAAAAGAGAAGTGAATTACTGCGACTGGAAGGTCCAACTGGATGCCCACGAAATCGAACTGCATTTGTTCGGATCATTTTGCAGAAAATGATATCCTCATAACAAAAAAAGGATACAGATATATAGCTCGCAATGCAGTTCCTACGAAAAAAATTATGTTTTATCAAGTAAGTATTCACACACTACACAATTTCTGGTTGTTGATTAACTGAATATTTTTCACTAGCTGTGCCCCGCGGTGTTACCCGTGGAATATTAAAAAATATAATATTATAATATATTTTACATCTTAAAAGATAAAGGGGTTCGAACATTTTTGTATGGAGCCTGGCATATCTAGCCGCCGGCCATTTTGATTTTTTCCGAGCACTATAAAAGTGGTATATTTGGATAGAAGACACTTATACAAACAAAAAATTGCTCGGAAAAAATCAAGATGGCTGGCGGCTAGATATGCCACAAAGGTTCGAACCCCTTTTCCACTTTTTGGTAAAAAGTGACCCCTGTGGACTATAGAGCATGACTGGTGAGTTCAATACCGATAATTAAGGAGAGTATTCAGTACTCGATTCTCATTAATATTATGTAATAAAATTAGGTACTTAATTTTTGACCAAATTTCCCTTTAAACAAATGAATCATGGACACTTAGTAAATTACTATGCGGCCGACACATTTATCGACAAACTTGCTGTCAAATTTTTTCTATCTCTTTCTATTGTGAAATGGCAGCCATTTAAATTATCCGCCATTTTTAGCGACGGCCATTTTGGATTTTGATTTTATTTTGTATAGTCACTGTATTACATTTTCCAAGTCTTTTAATTTGATATTAATATCGAAAAAAATATACTTCGGCCAAGTGCGACTCGGAATCGCGCACGAAGGGTTCCGTACTGTTATAGAGCAAACATAGACTAAAAAATGTGTTTTTGTATGGGAGACCCCCTTAATTTTTTATTTTGTTTTAATACTATTCATAAAATATATTAAAGTAGACATAATATTATAATTAAGGCCTTTGTGAAAATATCAAGTACCTACCTATTGCCATTATTGATATCGAGCAAAAAAGGCAAAAAAAAAACACGTTTGTTGTATGGGAGCCCCCTTTAAGTATTAATTTTATTTCGTTTTTAGTATTTGTTGTTATAGCGGCAACAGATACACACAATCTGTGAAAATTTCAGAACTCTAGCTATAGCGGTTCTTGAGATACAGCCTGGAGACAGACAGACGGATAGAAAGACATCGAAGTCTCACGAATAGGGTCCGTTTTCACCTTTTGGGTACGGAACCCTAAAAAAAGTCTCGCTTTAGTGGTTCTTGAGTTACAGCCTGGAGACAGACGGACAGACATCGAAGTCTCAGTAATAGGGTCCCGTAAAACGGGACTCTAAAAATGAACATAAATAAACTAAAAAGTATCAAAATATAAACAGTTAAACTCGAATAATTTTACGGACGGACCGTAAGTTATCGAATTCATTAATTTTCTATATAAGCACCATAACCATAAAAACAACAGCATCATTATTATTTTATCGATTGATTTTAGAATCAATCGATATTATCCCATCCCTTTTTGAGTAGCGGCTAGCGACGTCACAAATCAAGGTCATGTTAAAACATTCTAGAAAAAAGGAAATGCGCGAGTACGAATTTAAACCTTATGAACCTTCATGTAAGGTGTAAAATTGCGTACAACTTTAAGTCTTTTATCATATTTGGCCGTTAAGCGCCATCTAGCGTTGAATAGCTGAACTCGGTAGTCAGAGCCGGTATTGCTAAATTTTAAGCTAAATTCTTCTTTATTTCAAAAGGGTTATGGTGGTTTTTACGACATTGTATTTTTTTTGAAAAATTCTATTTGTGATTGGTTATTTCTTTGTGTGCGTAAAATGTTACTGTGTGAGTTTGGCGACACCGGTTTCTAAGAAACTTATTTGCTATGCCCTTTCCTTTAGTGTTATATATTCCGTGAAAGAAATGGTGGATGGCAAGGCGGCCTCCTGAGTTTTTTGCTATTTGAATTATCGTAAAAAAATACATGTCAATGTCGTAAAGTTAACCTCAAATAATTAATGTCAAATTTCAAAAATTGACAAAGTTTGCTTTAAATTTTTTGTTAGGTATTTGTATTTCCAAAGTTAACTTCTGTGTTAACTAAAGTGACCTAACTAAAGTGTTAGAAATAAACTTAAATTGTAAAAAGTTTATTAAATATCTGTGAAAGTCTACCCAGAAGAAAAAAATGATTAATCTACTATTCATATAGTATGACTAATAGTTTTCATATTAATTGAAGAAACTGCGTTTATTTTTGTTGTTTTGTACAGTAGTCAGTAGGTAACCTTAAATTCGCTACAAATATGGATGAAGAAATGGGAGGACTTGCACAAGAAGATTTTATATTGCCACCAATCAAATATGAATGTAAATATTATTTTCATGAACATTTCAATAATGGTCTACCGTCTACACTCGAAACTGTCAAAAGAATTTGTTATTGGAGACTGGAGAGACTTTAATATAAGTTATTAATTTGTTGCAGATTTGGACCACACAGCTGATGTACAGTAAGTAATTCTTATGAATTAAGATAAAAAAAAATATGTAGTGTAGGTAGGGTTCCCAACCCTCCCGGATTGCCTGGGAGACTCCGGTAATAATGCTTAACCTCCCGTCCTCCCGGAGAACGATAATTTCTCCGTATTTTTTTTAAGTAATAATTATTGCCTAAGTAAATTAATATCTATTAACTAAGTGAAAAATTTTAAGATGAAGTTGGACAGGACAATCATTTTATCTGGTGGAAGATTATCACTGCGGGTTTAGGTTTCTCCCTAGGATTCTCCCAGGTTGGCCCTTTTGAGAGTTGGCAACCCTAAGTGTAGGTATTTCATAATACAAAGTGTACTAAATTCCAATACAGTAATCGAATCCAGTGCTGGATTACTATTGGAATAATGTAAACAGCCACTGGAATGCAATAATTCAGATAAAGATTAACGATCTTACTACAAATTAAGATTAAACATATTATTTTGTTGAACAGTTGTTTTGACACCATTATGTACTAAATTTTTTTCTCATCAACTGTTCAACAGGTGTTTAAATGTTTTGTAGTAAGACCGTAAATCACTGGATTGTAATATTGTAAACCAGTCATAATTCAAAAAAATGTTTGCTCTTTATTTCTAGATTACATGCATGGGGTGACAGTTTAAAGGAAGCATTTGAACAGTGTGGAATGGCAATGTTCGCCTACATGACTGAGATGGACTATGTGCAGATAAAAGAGATTCACACTATTGAAGCAAATGCTGATGATCTGATGGGACTCTTATATCACTTTCTGGATGAACTGCTCTTTCTGTTTTCTGTTGAGCCGTTCTTAATCTGTAAGAAGTTAGTGATAACAGAATTCAACACTCAAGAATTCAGGATAGTTTGCAAATGCTATGGGGAAGAGTTCCAAATTGGTAAACATCCCCAAGGAACCGAAGTTAAAGCAATAACATACTCCGCTATGCAGATCATTGATGAACCAAAGGACAATAAGTATGAAGTGTATGTAATTATTGACATTTAAATATATAAATATTATTTTAGTTTGTTTCTGTTGTTTTTAAAATAAAAAATGAAAGTATACTAGTATAATATGACTATACATGACTCCTTCAAGATTATGTTCTTTACATAAACCAAAGTACAACTTTTTACAAAGACTAAAAAATTGTTTTCTGTTTGTATAAAATAATATTATCGATGCGGCGCAATAATAACATAAAATTTAATATTAGAAAGTTATGCACACACACCCAAGCTCATTGTGCTAAGGCCTAAGCTACAAAATTAAAAAAGTCTTTTCTTTCTTTTCTTCTTTTTTTGGCAACTTGACACAGAGATGCGTATGTTGTGCCACAGACAAGGTAAAAAGGTAAGGAACGGCGGAAGGATTAAAAGGTAACGGAATTTGGAAGAAAGTTAATTAAATCAGTGCGGTAAATTAAATTGTATAAACTAAAATATAAGATAAAACATACTTATTCTAAATATTAATATTATTTAAGGTTAAGTAATTAGATATACAACTATATACACATTTATCATTAGAACTAAGAAGTATATTTACAGAAGTAGGAAATGGAATAGGGATTAAAGACAAGTTATGATACAATTGGGAATGATCATGGAGGGAACATGAAAGGATAATGTGGTTCAAGTCACCTACATCTCCACAGTCGCACAAATCATCATCTCTGACGCCGATTCTCCTAAGATGCGTTGGTATGCACATATGACCCAGTCTCATCCGAATAATTGACGTTGTTATATTTTTAGAAAGGAAAATCTTAGAAAACCAGGGCTTAGTAGGGATCTCTGGTTGAATTTTACGGTACTGTATAGCTTTTGTTTGACTACTCAAGGCCCACAACTTATTCCAAGATTTCAATAGGGAACCCCGTGCCAGAGCAGCCAAGTCATGTGCATAATTGTTAAAAGGGAACAAATCGCCACTGAAAACAGCCTCTTTTGCCAACTTGTCGGCAGCTTCATTGCCAACAATACCGCAATGGCTCGGTATCCATATAAATGTTATTGAAAAGCCTTGAAGTTTACATTGATATAGGAGATTTCTAACTTGGACAATAGTTGGATAACAATTTTTTGATTTAAAAGGAAATTTAATCAGGGATTGTAGAGCACTTAAGGAATCTGTAAATATTAGTGTCTCTTTAAGCCTGCCAAGTAAAATATACTCAACAGCCTTAAAAAGGCCATAACACTCTCCTGTAAAAACAGATGTTTCAGGCGGAAACTTTACTTTCTGTACAATATTATATTGTAAATGGTAGACGCCAACTCCAACACAACTACCTGTAGTATTTTTCGATGCATCTGTATATATATGGTGGTAGCCCTGCCAATTGTTATTCGTGATGTACTTGAATATATTGTTAGCGAAATATGTATCAGTTTTTTTAATGCCAATATCTAGTCTAATATCTGGCACAAGCGTTAGTGCTTCATATACTGAATCAAATAATGGAAAAGTTTGAGAACGAAAAGTGGGGGCGTCAATGACTAAGAATTTACGATAGCTAGTGAGAAGTAAGGGATGAGATTTATGATGCCAGTACCACAGATTAAGTATACATAGATGGATTCTTAGCTCGCCAGCGCGTGGCCATTTTATGCTTGTGTGCAATTGCTGTAGTGTGCGTGTAGGGATGGCGTATATCGATAAAAATATAAAATTAGACTACAGCTATCGACCAAGTCGACCATAATTTTATGTTATAGATTTTTATTAAACGACATCAAAAAAGGAGGTTATCAATTCGACCTGCATGTTCAATTTAGGATATATTATGCTCATTAAATTAGAAGTCGCTTTCAATTTGGTGAAAAGGTATTTTTTATCTATTTAATAAGTGTATGAAAATACTTAAATACAGGGTGCAATTAAACCTTCCTGCCAAATTTACCTATATTGATCCTTGTTCAAAATAAAAATACACGTATTTTTCTTTTAATATAGTCACTCAGTACTAAAATGTTGAGAAATAGCTTCCGAAAGTTATCCTAAAAAACACAATTAAAATGGACACTACGCGTCGCCGGCGGGTGAATGCGCGCGCGCCTCCCCCCCAACGTCACCCCCGCTCATTCCCACCGCCACGAGTAACCGTTCTGCATCGATTTTAAATGGGATAAAATATGTCATTAAAAAAATAACACCCAATTTTTTTTTGCTAAATGACCTCTCCTAATGATACCTAAGCCCTGGAAAAAAATTGGCAGGATGGTTTAATTGCACCCTGTATAAACAAAATATTTAAGTATATAATTACACAAATAGTTAAAAATATACATAATATGTATACTCCATAAGCCACGAAAGCTTGTCCGGAGTGTAATAGCATGGACCAATCATACAATATACAATACACAACTACAATACAATAACTATTTAATTACTCTATGGTAATAGCTAATATCAATAAAATCAACAGCTGTTTTTATAAAACACAACAGAAGAACAAAATATATTATACTTTATTAAACTTAATTACTATTTACTATTAAGCAACTATTTTGTAGAATAACAATTATTATTATCAAAGAAATATAAGAATGAATCTCAGTCCTACTTATTTTAAGTAATTCCAAAAACGCTTAGGTGCATTTCTTTACCTATTAAAATATAATTATGTAATAATATTTATACAGAAAAAGACTTAAAATAGATACTTCGACGCCCCCTGAATAATGATATTATAATAATAATAATTAATAACCTAAGTGGGACTCTAGAGTCTAGACGATCAATTTTATTGTGCAATATCACGGTGTGTGCAATCAAAATCATAGAGCACTAAACCAAATATTATTCTTCACTTTCAATCTTATTATCAAATTAATAATTGAAAATAATTATTATCTTCATTATAGGTCTCTCCGTCACCACCATAATATTGAACTCTTCTTTAAGAGCATTCCAATAACCTGAAAAAAATATGGTTTAGTGTCAATAAATTGTCAATAAATGTACTATACTACTACATACTATACAATATACACATAATTCATAATATTGTATACGGGGCAATATGCTTTATGTAAGTTTTCCATGCTTAACCCATCCAGCCCCAAGCGGAACCCAGGTGCCGCATAACAATTAACAACTAAATATATATTGTGTCTGGAATTCGACGATTGAGGTATTAAATTTATTTTATTAAATGATTATGACTTTAGCCTTATTAAAATTTTACATTTTACTTATTAAAAAAGAGTACCTTATGCCAGGATAAAATTTCAAGAAGTATCTTTAAGTAACGAATTGAGTACTTACAGGGGGGAGGTGTGAGAGCTGTTGATCATGCAATTATTTTACTCTCCGTTAGAACTTTCTTTATTTCAATAAAATCATTGTTTCAAACTTACGTTTGAAATGATAATTCCAAATTCCAATATTGTGATGCCTTCATAAGGGAGTAAGGATTAAAAACTGGCATGAAACTTGCGTCTAAAATATATATCTGTTTGTCGTCTATTTTGAAGCATTTTCAACCTGAAAAAAAAAATCATTTAGTCCATGACATTATTTTTATCGATAAACTATAGTTCAAGTAAGGCGCATCCCTAAAATACACGTAAAAAACTATGCAATATTTATAGCCAAATTATTACTTGATGTGACATTTTTATCACTAATGCCTTATATAGCATGATTAATGGATTATTATACTTATCAATTTTCTTTTTTAGCTTACAAAAATACCGATTGATAAGCCCAAACAACGTTGTTGAAAACTTACGTATGTTATGTTAAATCCACGTGTTTGAGGCATTCCTTGGCCGTTTTTATGGTTTATTATATAGCGGAACCACAAAACGCAATATTAAATTGCATTAAACGTTCACTAAACACTTTTATTACCACTTTTTAAACATGAAATATGCAGACCTACTCCTTTGTTATGTTCTACTAAGTGGGACATAACATTACAGGCTTTTGACGTTTACACACCGATATGAGCTTTCTTTTTCACCCAAATTACTACATCGTTAGTTAGAAAGAGTAACATTATCAGCTGTCAAAATATAAGGCGGACTCCTAAGTATTATTACCTCAATGGCCAGTACTTATTATTACTATGACACAGATGAAATAAGGTTCTAAGTTTGGGAATTAAGGGGTGATTTTTAAATTGGTAGCAACGAACAAAATATTTATCCGCCAGATATTGTCGACGGAGTTGAAGAGGAGGTTCGCAACATTCCAACTGGAGTGCGTTTATGGGAGATGATCTCATAGCTCCGCAGATTATACGCAAGGCTTTCGCTTGTATTTTGTCCATTTTTTGTAAACCAGTTACGCTACACGGATCCAAAAGAAAAGTGCCATAATCTAGGACACTTCTAACTATTGCATTGTAGATTAATTTCATTGTAAATGGGTGTGATCCCCACCAAACACCAGATAAACACCTTAACATATTTAGAAGCCGCTCACATTTGGAACATATGTAATCGATGTGTGCGTTGCCATTTAATTTGCCATCCAAATATAGCCCTAAAAATTTGACTTTGTCTTTAACAGGAATTGGCACACCATCATAAATAATAGTAATTGGGGGAGGCATACGCATTCGGGTAAATAGGACGACGGAACTTTTGTTGATCGATAAGTCTAAACCATGCTTGTCCATCCAAGATTTTAACTGTTTCAAAGCGTTAATAAGATCTCTACAAGCAATATTTATAGAACTATTGATTACATAAATAGCCTTGTCATCTGCATATTGAAGTAATTTTATTATACTTAAATCTAGACAATTTTCTAAGTCGGCTGTGTAAATATCGTAAAGTAATGGACTTAAAACTGACCCCTGAGGAATACCTTTACGAACAGTTCTAGTTTCCAAAGAGTTGTTTAAAATGATTATTCTTTCTATTAAAATATTAATAATGAAATTTACTAAAATTAAAGGCAAACCAAATTGAATTAGCTTTTCTTTTAAGATACTGATGATAATATTATCATATGCAGAATTTATATCCAAAAAAGATGCAACAACAGATTTGTTTTCTGTGAATGCTGTGCGTATATCTGTGGTTAATATGGCAATATTATCTATGGTACCTCTACCTTTGCGGAATCCAAATTGTGTATTCGAAAGGAGGTTATGTTTTTCTACAAACCATTCTAGTCTGTTTTTAGCTAAATGTTCTGCAATCTTTAATAAAACAGAGGAGAGCACAATGGGACGATATGATGTAGCCAAAGATGGGGGTTTGTTGGGTTTTGGTACTGGAATAACTTTTTGTTTTCTCCATGAAGTGGGTAAATTACCAGTTATTAAAATTTGGTTTATTAACTTGAGGTAGTACTGTAAAATTTCCTCATCAGCATGTTGAAAGAAAGAATATGGAATGCCATCCAATCCGGGAGAAGAATCTTTCAAGTTTTGTACTACCCCTTTTAACTCTTCTATTGTAAAAAGCGAATTTAGGTCCTCAAAGTTTACATCTTGTAAAGGAGAAAGAGGTTCAGACGAAATAGTGGGAGGAGCTAAATTATCTAAAAACTCAGAAGCTAAAGACTCAGATATAGGGTGAGAAGGAGTAGTGAATGCAGATCTATATCGTCTTATGTTTTTCCATACTATAGTAGGATGAATACCTGGATTTAATGATAAGCAGAAATTTCTCCAACTAAGTAACTTCTTTTTTCTGAATAATTTCTTAGTATCCTTAACGCAATCAAGATACAGCTGGTAGTTGGCTATAGTTGGGCTTGTATTATATTGTTTTTCAATCTCTTTCCTATTCTTAATGGCAGCCGTACATTCTTGATCCCACCAAGGTGGAGATGGTGTATGATGACGTGAAGTGGTTTTTTTTGGAAATGATTCATCAGCAGCTTTAATAAATGCTGAAGTCAAAGCCTCAGCACATAGTGATTCATTTTCTGGTGATATTTCGGGAAGGAAAGATAACTGATTTCTGAGTGAAGTTTGAAATTTATCCCAGTTAGAATTACTATTAATATGATATTTTATTGATGCAGACTGATTTGGTTTACCTTTATCTTTACCTGGAAATGATAGGATTATAGGGAAATGATCACTGCCATGACTTGACTCCAACACGTACCAATGAAAAACAGATGATAGATTAGGTGAACATATTGACAAATCTGGTACACTACAACCTTCATGAGGAGCAGTGCGACGAGTCGGTTGGCCAGAATTAAGAATACACAGTTTATTATAATCTATTAAATCTAAAACTTCATAACCCCATTGATTGTCTTTGTGACTCCCCCATGACTGATGCTGTGCATTGAAGTCTCCTAGTATTACCACTGGTTGTGGTAATTGACTAATAAGACTTTTTATTTCAGAGAAAATGCCATATGAAGGATGAGGTATATACAGTGAAACAAAACATATGTTATTTACAGATGCAGCAATGATTGAAAAATCAGAGTGATGTGATGGAAGAGGAATGTGATGAAATGATTGATGGTGTTTGATGAGCATGGCTGTGCCACCATACCCATCTGATCTGTCTTCCCTGAGACAAGTGTAGCCAGAAATCCTGAAAAGTGATTCCGGCTTGAGCCATGTCTCTTGTAAGGAAAGAACAATAGGTTTGTATTTATTAATTAAAAAAATAATTTCGTGTTTTTTACTAACCACACTGCGGCAATTCCACTGGACTATGTTGTCCATTGTTGGAAGTGGTATTAATTTGTGATTCAGTGGTGAATATGGCAGCGTTGGACGGTGATAAAGATGATAATGATGTAATGAGTTTGTTTAGTGCTAAAATTGTTTCTTGTATTGAATCCATGTTAATACCGGGAGCTGGATATGCAGATCCATTATCTCCTACTGGAGGATTATAATCTTTTATTAAACTATTATGTGTTTGTTTGTCATACCCATTTTGCTGTCTCTGTGGCAATTTTGGTTGTTTGAAAACTGTTTTTTTATATGACCGTTGTATTGAATTCAAATTCTGTTTATTGTTATTGTTGTTGAAAAATGTTTTTTGTGTATTTACAGGTGATGATGATGAAGAAGTAGATGACATTAATACGTCAGAATATAATTTTGAAATGGGAGGATGTAACTTCGAAGCTTCTGAGTAGGATAGACAATTATGAGCCATTGACTCCTTAATTGATTTTTGGCGTTGGAATTCTGGGCATTTTTTATCAGTTGCAATGTGCGAACCGTGGCAAATACAACAATAAATAGAATCCTCCTCAACTGAGCAACTATCACCAGCATGCCCTTGGCCACACCTAAAACATCTAGGTGTTGACCGACATTGGTTTTTGACATGTCCGTATCTACAGCAATTGAAGCACTGTATTGTAGGGAATATATATAAGTCTACAGGAAGTGCATTATAGCACATGAAGACTCTCTTTGGTAATGTCTGTCCGTCAAATGTTATTACCACAGATTCGGTGTTATTAAATTGAGCATTTCCATTCACTATTGTTTTTTTCTTCAATCTCCTAATTTTTAATATTTCACCACAACCAATTGGTAAAGTAATATTACTAATAACCTCATCATCGGACCAATCAGCAGGTATACCTCTAACTAATCCTATTCTACTTACCTGAAAGGATGGAATAAAAGATTTAAATTGTTCCGAGTTAAATTGAGGGTTACTTATAAAACTATTGGCTTCATTATATGAAGAAAAGGCTACGGATAATCGGTTTCTGGCTATTTTCTTAATACTACCATCTACAATATTTTTAATGTTATTTGTTTTCAAGTAATGGCCAAACACTATGGGGTGAAAATTTATGTTTTCATTTGGCGACTTTGGTACCTTTTGTATATGGACAATATACGGAGAAGAGTCTGAATCTTTATAAAGCATCCTACCGACCCGTGAATCTAAGCCCTGGGGTTTTTCATTTGTGTTCACATTTGGTTGAGTTTCAAGGATAACGTCTTGTTTAGGGACATTGTGGTTTTCGGTATCACTAAGACACATGCAATTGATATCAGGCTTGGCCTTTTTTGGATCTTTTTTAATTTTTTTCTGGCACTTTTTGCAACGCCTCCTAGGTATCGCTGGACGTTTTCTGGGATTTACTGAGCATGAGGTGTCAGTGTCCATGCTCGAATCATTCGAAATAGTTACATAAAGACCAACGGGGGGACCAGGTCCCCCCGGGTCGGGCTCCTCCATAATTTTCTTATGAACTACGTTAAATAAATAAAAACTTACCAAATAAAATGAATATATACAACAAGCAAGAAAAACAGAACTAAAACTACACTATTTAATTAACTAATTATAGATATAAAAATAATTATAAGAGTTTCCGAAAAAATACCGCGTCCGCCCTTTGCAAGTTCCCGCGCTTTTTTCCGTTAAAAAAGTCATGTGCGAATATTTTCCTTGCATAAAATGCCTCCCTAATCCATTGCCTTTCATAAAATGGTATCATCATCAAAATTTCAAATCTAAAGGTGGCACTTCACATGGCTATTCGTATTTGCTATTGGCTATTCGTTGCATTCATTGCAAAAATTATTATCTCTATCATCATTCATCACACTGGCGATAAGATTAGCAAGCGATTTGAAAGCGACGCGATTGCGCAGCGCGCACGCCGCGATGACGTCGCGATTGCGCGACGTGCACGCAGCTTGCCTTCGCGTTTTGTACACTCAGACCTCAGTAGCAAAATGAATTCTGACGAGGAAATACTACTGCTGGCTTTGTTACTGTAATGACTAATGTCATATTATCTCTAGCTCTAGACGAGTGTACAAAATGGCGTCCACGCCACGCCGCGAGGTCGCGTCGCTGCGCTGTCGCGACGTGCATGTCGCGCATCCAAAGAACTATCGCGCATCCATGGCGTGCGCGCTGCGCAATCGCGTCGCTTTCAAATCACTCGCTAATCGCCAGTGTGATAAGACCCTAACGGCCCGGCCGCACCTGCGTCTATCGTCCGAAGCTTCGTGCGACGAGGCGATACTATTGGACGATACACGCAGATCGTCCAATGGTATCGGTTTGAGTTGAGGCATATTACACGCATCAATATTATCACGATTCCGTGATAATATTGATGGTGTAATAGGCCGAATCTCAGTAGTACTTGTGACACGCGTGATACTAGAATCGTGAATTGTCGGTGTAATACGAGCCTTTTAGCGCGAAGCACTACGCATATGCGGCAGCAGCATAAAAAGGTCTTGGGCGATTTTTAAATTTGGCAACACAAGTCGAGTGTCTATGGATAGAGTGAAGTTCTACTCTATAATACTCTAATCTGTGGAGTGAAGGGATTTTATAATCTGTTTTCTATCCCCATTTCCGGGAAAAAGGCGGTATCCTAATTTAAACTTCCGTTATCGTAGGTACCGCGTAGAAGCAATGATGATGTTTCAACTTTCAGGTTTCGTGTTTGTTTATAAAAATTATTTGGAGTATAGAGTGATTTTTATTTACCTAAAACCAAGAACGTAGTAAAGTATGATTCCAGATTATGTTCAAATTTATAAACGGTCCTATAAACGTAAAAAAAACTTGTAAGTTGTAAGGTAATTTTTATATAAAATCGACTTGCGTCTTTTTATAATATTTTAATTACCTTCATAATCTACAAAATTCTGTTTATGTGCTAGGTATAAAGTTTTGAAGAATAATTTTACAGACTTTGCTTTAGTAGATTAAACTTTTTACTACTTTTATTTTTGTAGCTTTATTATTATCCCATTATTACCTATCCAATAGTATTTAGATATCGTTGTATCCAATATCCATTGACCTTACTAATCCAAAAATTAGTATATCTACTAGCTGCTTTATGCTTATTTAATTTTAATCTACTATGTAGGCAAGACGTATTGACCAAATCGTATTTTATATGCCACTAAATGTTATATAGATAATAATTAAATATTGTATTTTTAGGGTTCCGTAGTCAACAAGGAACCCTTGTCCCTTATAGTTTCGGTCTGTCCGTCCGTCTGTCCGTCTGTCCGTCCGCGGTTTTGCTGAAAGACCTACAAAGCTGTAATTTGGCATGAATATACGTATTAATAATGCCGACAAAATGGTACATAAAATATTTTTTTTATGGTACCTCCCCTACGGCCTACACATCAAGCGGGGTTGAATTTTTTTTTTCGCGCCCACCCCATCGTGTGGGGTGTTATTGGATAGGCTTTAAAATATTATGAGTATTCATAGATAATTTTCCGGTTTAGGGATCCATTTGTGAAATATTAAAGTTTTAAAAGTTTTAAAAGTGGAAAAAATCGTTAGACTCCAGTGTCCTCCCTTCTACCAGCTAAACGGTTGCTTCTGGAAATGTGAAAAAATTCACGGGAGTAGGAAATATGCTGAATTTAAAAGGAAAACTATCACGGCTAAGTTGACTTCATAAGTTATTGAGTAATAGAAATAGTCGATCAACTAAAAAAAATGTATTCGGCGAAGTATAAAGGAACTTTTCGTTCAAATTCCTTTGAGATGATGTTGTTAGTAGTGTAAACATGTTATAAATGTACATTCATTGACCATACAGAAATTTTCAAAAACTAGCGGTGCTACGGAACCCTACATTGCGCGTGGCCCGGCACGCACTTGGCCGGTTTTATTTAGTATTTAGATTGTTGTTATCTATAATTATTATTAATGTTTAGGCGATCTAAAAATATATTAGGTATTCAAAAATATTGTATAAATTTATTAAATATCTAACCATATCTAACAAAAAAATATACTAAATCGCATTGCTAAATCGTAATTATTATTTTATTGCTTTATAAATTTATTAAAAGCTTCAATATTAAACTGTACCTACGCGTCCTACGCACTGCGGCTGCGCTACATTTCTCTAAACAAAACCAGTCGTCGATGAGAAATTTAAAATTCGTTAGGTAGTAATATTTTTTATGGCTTCCCAACGAGGGGAGGAATTTGGGGAACGGCGACCGCTAGGGGATGCTTGATTTTGTACGGCCGCTTCGCGCCTGCGCGCGTAGTTCGCGCCACTGCTACGTTGCTTGCAAGCCAGATGTTCTGAAAAGCTTCCTGTAGTCGTTAAACAGCTCTGCATTTTTACTAAAAAAGTAGAAAATGTGCATTAATTTTAGTTTTATATTATATAATTTTTGTGAAGTAATATGTGCGGAGACTAATATGTGATATTTTGTAACTCGTAACGTTAATCCAAAAGTTATCGAGCGTCTCGATGTCCACGAGTTCACTCGAAACCAACAAAGCGGCGGACATTTTATTTTGAGTACTCGATAATGTAGCGTTTGCGTCGAAAACATTAATGTCGTTTTATGGTTTTGTATTCGGATATCGTGCGCTTACACCTTTCGTGAGTATTTTTGATTTTTGCTAGGTACTTTGTGAAAAATCGGCAACGATTCGTGCACGTATTGTAAAAGCGGTTATATCCAAGAATTACCGCTAGCTTGTCCAATTTTTTTAAAAGTCGCCGAGATCGTGACGTAAGCAATCTGGACGTCTACAGGTATCGTAAAATACCTCAATATTACATAAACTTACATTCAACTTCTATCGACCCACTCCGACTCGGAGGCTTCGTGGTAGATTCCGCGCGCACGGCGCCCCTAACCTCTTCACTAATTAGATTGTAACGACACCTTCTGGTGAGATTCGAGCGTTTTGAGTATTTTTTGATGTTTTGCATTTTGATGAGCAGCGATGCCGAGGGGGGTGAAGCGAGGGCAGGCGGAGGGAGAAGCCGAAGTGGTGGTCCGCGTTGGAGCGTCGCCATCGCAAACCACACTCCTTGACGATAGCCCCAGCCAACCCATAAGCTACCACCTTCTCGACCATGGCTACGGAGCTACGCCGCAGCACCAGATCCGTAGGGAGGCTCCTACGGCACCGCCGAAGACTTCGGAAGTGAGTCTCATTTGAATTACTATCACAAATGTCATATCTGTATGTGTGTAATCAACAATTGAATATCAGCTGATTTTGGCTGAAGCGTAGGGTTGTCTTTATAATATGTGTACCTATTACAAGATAGTTCTAATAATTTTAATTTAATGAAACAGGTAGAAGGTATTATAGTAAGGTACTTATCAAAATATAAAGCTTCATACTTGGCTGGTAGATTAACTAATATATATAGCCAAAATATAAAGTCAAAGATCAAACTATGTTTCAAATCTATACTATGATTTCTTGTAAACTTTGCATGCTTTTAGGCTCATTTTATATCACATTTCACCTGTTCATTGACTTCCTATCAACAAATGAATTGGCTCATTGATTGCTTAAACAATTTTGAAACTTACGCATGATATTATGCATGAACAATCTAACATTTTGGTACAATGACTCGTGAATGTGTGTAATGTAAATTTTAAGGTTATGGTATTAATAGCTAGCATCTTATCTGTTTTTATACTTTTCCTATAAAATATATAAGTAGAAAGCAGAACCACTAAAATGTTCTTTTTTGAGAGTAGCACCTGATAATAATAATTTTTATATCATTATAAGGTCATTCAACTTGTGGGAAACATAATATCAGACATAAAATAATTACCTATGTAGAATTCTAATCAATAATAATGGCAAATGATAAAAAAATTTATTTCAACATCTTTGTGATGTTATTATAAATAGAACTCAGAAATACTTTGACCAAAAATGGTGGTCTAGTTGTTCAAAGATTTTGACTTAGATAACTTTATATTCTTTAGAGTATAATATTATGGATAGATACAAAATTATATATACAATGATAGATAATATTATAAATTTATAATATTATTATGGATAGGTTACAAAATAATGATATTGCATATAATATATTACATACAATTCTTTCATACGATTCTGTCCTTTTTATACAATTGACATTCTATTTTAATGAAGTCATTTTTAACAGGCTTACAATCTGATATTATATAATTAATTCCGTAATGAGCATCAGCAGAAGCTATGGCAGCACTCAGCCTTGATGTCTATATAATAATTTAGAAAAACAAGATGTGTCACCTTGGATGATGTTATTGAAATTTTATTAAGTACATTTTTCTTACATGAATAATATAATGTATTATTAATTATTATACATTTATTTTTGAGTCCCCGGGATTAAATTTAATGAATCACTTATTACTGTTTGGACATTAAAGTTGTGCCATGACATGCATACTCTTAATTATTTTATCAAATATGAAGTCTTAACTCTTAACTACCTTTAATCGGCAGCATCCTTTTTGAGCATTAAAGCATTCAAGCATTAATGATAATAGTGCCATAGAATAATTATATTTATAAAAGTTTTTTAAACATTGATAATAATTTAGATTACAATTTAAAATGTTGATGACATTAAAAATATAATAATATCTTCTTTGGGAAGGCCTTGCATGATAATACATAATTTGGACTAAATTCATTTTTGCCTCAAGTTTCTTATGAGTTATGACTCATAAGAAATTGGGTTTACATCTAAGTTGTCTAAGTTGGATGTACATTGAATAAAAATATTGCTCGTACCCATATTCTGTACATTCTCAATTTACTTGTATAATGTACTTATCTCCAATTTCAGTACAAGTTCAATAAAACTAAAAAGGAGATTACTTGCAAGTGTCTTTTGACTTTTGCACCACTGATAAAAAAGAAATCTGTATAATCAGTAGGTATGAAAAAATATGACAATCCATATTCTTGATTGTAAACTAGCTATTACATTATAATAATATTATTATCATTGATTCTATCTAGGTGATATTTGTTGCCTGAGGTTGTTGGTCGAACTATGGTATGGGTCCCGAATTTGCCATCTGTAATTCAAGGTCATAAGTCAAAGCACATTGTAATAGGCATGGCTTCGATAGTGTTTGTGGGGTCTAACGGGCATCGCACATGGCAAGTCGGAGGGCGCTAACCCACGCCATGTGGGCATGCTCACGTGGTCTATCTAGAATTGCGCAAGTGCAATAATTATAACACTTATCGTATAACTCGTGTATTTTTTTCCCTTGTTTTCCAATCTACAATCAGTTGCCAGACTATTAGATATTTTGAACGATTCAATGGCGTTTAGGAGGATCAGAAGCCAGTGCTTCAGTCTCCAATCAGTAATACATATTACAAGTGGTTCCTTTTCAATGTTTTCACCGCGTTGCGGGGAGTCGAGCAGACCGCCGCAGTGCCTGGTCGTGGGGGTTTACGTGATTGGTAAGGCGTCAAACGTGCTGATTTTTATTATGCGTTCAATCTCGGTCCTCGGAGGTCACATTAAGTACGTTCAGGTATTCATGTATTTCGATGTTTCTAGTAAACCATGTATCGTATAATTTGGTGCTGAATTTTTTATACGTCACTATCAGTAGGCCATCGCGTCTCTCCCTAGTGTGGGGTCATTGGACTTTCGCCTGTCTCTTTCTCTCTTAGTCTCTTACTCGTCATTTTTGGTGACATTGCTTCAACATCTCTGTGACGTTTTTAGTTGTTTTACTAGTAATTCCTAATTTTTATCACGTCTTGCTTTTTTCTCGTTCTTATTATTACAACTAATCCAAAGATGCATCGTTTTTTCATTAGTCGTTTCTAATTTAGAATTGGATTTTATCTTTTATCTTATAAGTTATAAACTATCTTTCGGTCTCTTCGTTTGGGTCGCGTGATTCTAAAACCTCATTTACTTACCTTGATTTTTTAAAAATCTGTTATTTGCATTAGAATTTAAAACTATTTTCCCCGTTGGTTAGGAATACTAGTATGATGCTACATGAAAGGGTTGCGCCCCTAATCTATACATTTTCTTTAGTTCACTGAATATTATTGGGTAAAATTGTTAGATGTAGTATAGCATTGGGTAAGTTATAGACTGCTCTGGTTTTGACCCGAATATTTTTGGGGTGGAAATAATTTGACCAATAGGATTGAAAGTTTTGTTTTAAACAGTTGAAAAGGTTATTACTTATTAAGTTATATTACAAATTAAAGATACTTTAGGTAGATGTTTTTGGTTATGTTTTCTTAGAATGGGAATGTTTTTTTGATGGATTGCTTAAATAAACACTTTCCCTAGTCTAAAAACTTGTCTAAAAACCGGCCAAGTGCGTGTCGGGCCACGCGCAATGTAGGGTTCCGTAGCACCGCTAGTTTTTGAAAATTTTTGTATGGTCAATGAATGTACATTTATAACATGTTTTACACTGCTAACAACATCATCTCAAAGGAATTTGAACGAAAAGTTCCTTTATACTTCGCCGAATATATTTTTTTTAGTTGATCGATTATTACTCAATAACTTATGAAGTCAACTTAGCCGTGATAGTTTTCCTTTTAAATTCAGCATATTTCCTACTCCCGTGAATTTTTTCACATTTCCATAAGCAACCGTTAACCGTTTAGCTGGAAAAAGGGGGGGACACTGGACTCTAACGGTTTTTTCCACTTTAAAACTTAATATTTCACAAATGGATCCCTAAACCGGAAAATGATCTATGAATACTCATAATATTTTTAAAAAACCTATCCAACGACACCCCACACGATGGGGTGGGCGCGAAAAAAAAATTCAACATCGCTTGATGTGTAGGGGAGGTACCATAAAAATTTTTTTTCTTAAATATTATATGTACCATTTTGTCGGCATTATTAATATGTATATTCATGCCAAATTACAGCTTTGTAGGTCCTGTAGTCTCTGAGCAAAACCGCGGACGGACAGACGGATGGACAGACCGAAACTATAAGGGTTCCTTGTTGACTACGGAACCCTAAAAAGTGAGGAACAAAAGTCCGCACTGTATTTATAAAGTTCTTTTATTAAGATTTCAATAAGTGGATTGTTGTATGTCAGTGAACCTGAATTAAAATTTCACCAGCAATACAACCCTCTCGTCTTTTTGATTACGGGGACCCTTGCGCAAAATTGTGCGTATTCGGCGGACATCTTGAGATGCGTGGATGAAACAATGTCATGTTAAGGGATATATTTTGTAAGGGCCATGTGTTATGGTTACTTTGACAAAAACGAGTAGTTAAGGTATAAGTAATAGGGCTGTTTGTTGATATGTTCTCCTTTTCAAGCAGACCGGAATGGTTCTTCTAATAAGGACATACATATAACACTTCCTGAGTCCTGACCTTTTATGATAGTATTCGTGCTGAATTTTTAACGTAACTTATAGGATGAAATATAAATATGTATCTTGTTTCTGTTTGTTTAGAGGAGGTATTTTACTTGTGTTGATTGTCACAGAAAACTCTGTCACATTCAGATATCGTGCGGGAACCGTACAGTTTTCCGTTAACAAGTATCCTATGTCATTTCCCGGGACTCAAAGTATTTCTATACCAAATTTCAGCAATGACAGTTCAGAGGTTTGGGCGTTGGCGACAGACAGACAGGATTTCGCATTTATAATATTATGTATTATGTATTAGTAAGTATAGATGAGCTGCGCCGTGAATGTTCTATAAAATAGGAAATAATCAGATATTAAATCAATTTTGTTTTTTGAAATTATTGAGAATCATAATATTTTCTAAAAAAAAATGTGATTCTCTGTTGATTAAAGGGCTCTCAGATAAGTAGTCTTTCATGAAGGTTTCCTTACTAGAGTCGCTGGGAGATGAGTGATAACTGATAACTGATGAATAATTGACAATAAATAAACTAAGGGCGAAGGCAACTGACAAAAACAACCTCTAATGGTGGATGGTGAGCACATTGAATATGGTAAATTCATACATATATACTAATGATCTCTTTCTCTGACCAATATCAGATCAAGAAATTGAATGACGAGTGACAAACTTCTGGAATAGATACTGGTCTCTGAAAGAGATATTATCTATTCCAGAATCCAGATATTATCTATACTTATAAGAGAAAAGCAAACACTGAACCATGGCAGCAAAACGGAAAGTCTTCAACATCTGCATCCTTCCAATACTAACTTATGGGTGCCAAACTTGGGCCCTCACCCAGAAACAACAAAAGATTGTAACATAATATAACAATATAGACACAAGAGAAATAATACTAGAGGATGCTATAAGAAAGAGCAAAAAACTAAAATGGAGTTGGGCAGGGCATATACTCAGAGACAGAGACAAATCCAAAAAACGGACAGAACTAACGAAATTAGTAACTCGAAACAACATAAAAAGAAAACGTGTTAGGCCACGGAAAAGACGGTCTGATGACTTCAGACGAGTTGCAGGGCACCTCACCTCACAGATAGGGAACAGAGGAAGCATCTAGGAGAGACCTATGTGTCATCAGGACACGCTAATACTTAAAACCTACAGTGAAGTGATAAACATTAGTGCACTAATTTTACTACTACTAATAAGCACAAAAATGACTATTGTAGAATATCCGCAAATGGATAAGGGGTACCAAGATAATTTAGGCTTAAAAATGCCTTTGTATTTTTAAATGAATTATTTTATCCGATCTTCGGGTACGCCGTACGCATTATGCAGGCTGCATTCGCGCAATGGAAGGGCATAAATTGATTATGTAAATAGATCGCAGGGGTTTGAAAAGTGTATCTTAGATGTTCGGGTTCGCACATCTGCCCTGATTTACAACGCCGAGCTCACAAAAAAAACGGCCAACCCGCAAATTAACAATAGTCGCGTCAGATCACCGGTAATAATACTCGAATATTGAGATAAGGAATTGGCATTCTTTCGTCGGAGTCCCTTCCGAGAGCCCGTTGGCTTTGTGTTGGTTCTAATTTATGTTGTGTATTGTGTACCGGTACCCTCCCCACACACTTCCTCGAAGGGGCTTTGGCCCCGCGCCGCCGTACGTCGAATTAGTTGCACGATGCATCAGCACATTGGGAATTCTTGTCTAATGTGTTTTTTAATTTCGCATCCGTTTAAAAAGTTTAATGAGATCGTGCCCTCCGCGTTATTGTGTATTGTTTTGTGTTCTGTGAAAATGGTGTTGTGAACTCTTAACGATGACTTACTTGGTCCTGAGAGTGAGTATATCTGGTTTAACCCGGCGTGATACAACTGACTTTAGTTTCGAGGGGATCGAGCCCCCAGCGGTAGCCGATTGTTCCATATTTTCGGTTAACTCTAACAATGTGTGCATTGTATTGAAAGCAGTGTAGGTCTCTTTAGGTAGGCTTTCATTGGATGTCCTCAATAAAGCAAGCAATTCTTGGTATGCCTTAGCTGATACAATGGTTGTTGTTGACATGTATTTATATTTTCACTTGATACATTAGAGATTACTTCAAACACAATCCACACTTCTTATGTGTTAAGTAAGGAATAAAAGCTCCTTATTTGCACTTGAAAGGAAGAAGAGAGAAGATAGTGATTTAAAGGAAAAAGAGGGAAGAAAGTTTTGCTCTTGTAGACAAGTGAATAAAGATTGTAATGTAGTGCTACTGGGTACATTAACACGATTTGCTGTAAGTCATAACTGTCGGTTCTCTTGTTTGTCTCTTGAGTTGGAACCAGTTAAAAGTCTATACCAAAAAGTTATAGTATATCAGGCCAAATCAAATAAATATTAGCTGCAACATGTTACCGATAAAGAGTTATAAAGCAAGAGAAATCTCCTAATTAACATAATTATGTTGCCACTAACCTATTTCATATATCTACGCGAGAGCGTGACGTTCGACTTACGAGTACGACTCGACATAATCTGTAATATCGTCACACTATTGAGTATTGACAATATTGTATTATATACATTGACAATGTTCAGATTAAATGCTGTTTGGTGTAGTTTTCGTCTCTATTTTATCTCATATCTCGTAATGTTTTATGCGGCCTCTACGTTGGCCTGTGAAGGACTAATGCGCAGATGGACATATTCGCTTACGAATTATGAAAGTCTAAGTTTTCAGCTTCGCTATTGATAATCGTGGCTATTCACTGGTGTATAAAATTTTTCCCTCCACCTCTCTTAGGGAACAAAAGAGGGGGTAAGATTTTGTATCAACTGATGAAGTAGAAATACTTGAAATAGCAAAACAACGTTTGCCGGGACAGCTAGTATAATACATATAAGAGCACAAGGACCCCTTGTGCTCCTATATTATATAATATACTTAGTATTTTTAATTATTGTTAGATCATATCTACATTCATCATCATTTTTTATTTAAATACTCTGGTTATCTTATTATTGGCCCTATTATTTAAACTAAGACGTGTCATAAAACTTGATAATCACTACAAAGTCATTTCTTTTCCCTCATGTCCCTTTGTTCCCTTTAATCTTTGAAACTACGCAATGGATTTTGATGTCGCTAGTGAATGTATTTTAAAATATTTATGAAATCATAGTTTGTACTGTATCGTTTATAGTTTATTCTCTACATTCCTGACCATGTCAATTCTTTTTGGGTTTATCGTAACCTCGATTTGTTCAGTCTGCTATGTTTTCGATAATTTATCTGATACGACATATATTTAACAGTCAGAGATAAATAAAATAATATCTGTTGTTTACATAACTTTACGTTCTAAACATACATATTTAACATACATATTATTATGTTTGCCGTGATTTAACCTGAGCAATAATACTATTTTCGAATAATTTTATTCAAACTCTAATTAAAAACTTTTTGACAAGGATCAAAACCTAAATTCTTCAATAGGCTTGCTTGTCTTAATAACTGCAATGCTGAAATATACACTTTATTTTGTCCTACATACTTTCCTTTTCACAGCTATGGACCACGCCCATACGTTTAATGCGTCTTTTACGTAGAATGCCTTCATATCAGTAGTTTATCAAGTTACCTCTACATTTCTACTAGTACACCGTCCTTACCTAGAGACTAACATAAAAACGGTTAGGGTAGCAGTATTTTCTTCATAATTCAATAATAGTTCTACTGGAAGTTAGGTAATTTTGTTATCGCGTTGAAGTCGAGGCGCTGAACGTCAAATCCCTGACTCATTAAAGTCATAAAGTCATAAATTAGATTCAGTTAAATAATAAACACCTTAGTTATTATTGGGATGGGATTATTTACATAATATGAGGCATTTCTTTTTCTGCCACTGTTATTCTTCCGTTCTTCCGATATTACATATCGACAGGAGCGCACTGAGCTACATAATATAAGTATTAAGTACGTAGTACTTATATCTCAGTGCAGGAGCGATGTTTAAAGATAGCCAAGAGTATTTTAATATTTGAAAAGTTTTCTTCCCCCTTCCAACCTATTTCTGCAGATTTCTTACAGGAAAAGCAATGTTAAACTGTCGTTTAGATTAGATTCGACTGAGGTTACAATACCACAATAATAGAGCATATTCATAGATTAATGATGGGTCTCGCGCGCGCGCTCGAGACCCATCATTAATCTATGAGCATATTAATGTATTTAGGTCGAGACGAATCTCAATTATCTATCGAATCCGTAGCATTTACATTACAGGCGACTCCTCAGTCCTTCCTATGTTCAATGTTCTGTTCAATACTCATGGTTTCTATCTTTGTTGTTAGGCGGTGAAAAGAAGACTGAATCTGAGCGAGAGCAGCTCAGGTAGCCAGGGCCATGTGGTGCCGATGAAGGCGGATTTCAAGACGCCGAAGCAGAAGCGCGTGAAAGTGCTCACACCGTACAGCCGACCGTCCAGTTCTATGAAAAAATACACGGAACGCTCCAGGTAACATTTTTTTTATATGCGCCATCAGAGGCCGACGAGAATGGGCAAATGGCCGACGTTTTTTGTGTGTCCAGCTCTCATTGATGCTGGAATGTTTGTTTGTGAGTTTAACATATTTTTATTGCCTGTAAATATAGTTAAAGGCTAAGTTTTACATTTATTACAAATTTCCACGTCTCTAAAGGTTGATGTTTCTGAAAGATTTCTTCTAATATCTATAAATTTACTGATTGTTATTAAATTAATGCTCATTTTAGGTTTTTTATCGTTACAGGTTTGATACATCACTCGGTCTACTGACCAAAAAGTTTGTAGCCCTCCTCAAATCCTCACAAAATGGAGTGTTGGACTTGAACCTAGCAGCGGAGCGCCTCTCAGTACAAAAACGACGTATATACGATATCACTAACGTTCTAGAGGGAATCGGCATACTAGAAAAGAGGTCGAAAAACAATATACAATGGAAATGCGGTAAATACAAAACTTGTATTAATGTTATATTTGGATAAACGTGTACAACGCGTAGGAACGCGTAATCGTATATCGCGAGGGATCCGTACGTATGTAGTTTGATAGTTTCTATATCCTTTTCTGGAACGCAAATTATCTCTATGCCACATTTCGTCGAAATTGATACAGCGGCTTACGTAGCTTTACACTGTTGGCGCAACATCACGGCAACGTTGTGCCTCTATATATTAAAATCGACATTTGCCTTCATGTTCATATACAGAGCTTTGAGGTATAGGGGAGCAGCCACGAATAATTTTATTTATTTATTCTTCATGCACAAACTTACAAATACACATATAAAAGTTTGTAATAATGCATCGACGTACTTATCTCTTAAAGGAGATCTCTTCTAGCAAACCTTATACTTTTGTGGATGTATTGTAATAGAGGGGGCATGACACACAAAGAGACAAAAAAAAGAAATCATACAATCATAAACCTTAAATACTAACTTAATCTAAATTAAATATAGAAAAAAATTACAATTAATCATAGTAATTACTTACATAAATACACAAAATACAATAATTATAAATAACATATAAAATGAATAATAAATAAATATAATAAATTAATACATAAAATATAAATAATATAACAAAAAATGGCAGATAGTGTGAAGACAGAATATGCACATTGATTAAAAACATTATAAAATTAACTAAAAGAGAAAAAAAAATAAAAATAAAAGGATCACATCATATTCATTCAAAGTAGCCACTCACGGTAATGCTAAAAAGTAACACTTTAATCTAGACTTGAAAGTGTTGACCGTTGGGGCTTCACGCACGTGGTCCGGCAAACCATTCCAGAGACGCGTTGCAACAACCGAAAATGAGCTCTCATAGAATATTGTGTTGCAGTGTGGTATTTCTAGAGGCCTTTTCACTGTGCATGAGTAAAGCTAAACCTTTCATAAAGGTATGGGGGAGAACGAACGCGAAGAATCTTGAAAAGAAGCGTAAGTATATGCGAATTACGACGACGATCAAGCGCTTGCGAAAATCCGAAATGTGGTCGTAAAAACGTACCGTATCCACATGTTCTGTAGTCGTTCCAGTTTATTAAGCAACACCTCAGACAGATCTAAATAAACGACGTCAGCGTAGTAAATAAGCGGGAGAATGAGAGATTGCACCAGTAACATCTTAGTTGGAATGGGGAGGAAATTTTGTAAGCGTTTAAGCGCATGCATAGCTCCATTGACACGTCTACTGACATCGTTAACATGAACCGTCCATGTTAGGTTTGTGTCAAAATAGACTCCCAGATTTTTAACATCATCTGTTAGATGAATGATATTGCCATCATACGTAAGGTATATAATTAATAATAAAAACTAAGGAAACATAACTCCCATACTTCAATCGTTTTGAATTTGGTTCTTTTGGTACACTAAAATAAATGGCAATAGCTACGAAACACTACATTCAAATTGACAAAATAAAGCTGTTGACAATAATTCTCACTTCTATAATTATTATTACACAAAATTCTTGCATGTATTCGGGTCATATTTTGTAGAATCGGAACAAATTTTTTGACACAGTTACTCTTCCTTAGTTTTTATTATTCGTAGGGTAGCAGTAATAACTAAGTCGGAAGGAGTCGTTATACTTAAATTGTAGGTGTGTTAAACATTAGGTGGTCGTCTTGTATGACAGCTGCGACTTGCGACTCGCTCGAGCGCGACCGACTCCTGATTCCCTACGCTAGCGACGTAATTACATACCTAAATAATTTGTGTTGCCCGCGCGACGACGTTATGTTTAACCGTACGGAATTAAAAGTGTGACTTGTAGAACACATTTTTAGATGTAATCAGACGTCGATGCTAATGAACATAATATTATTATATAATATTCGTGTTATAAATTTCTGAGTAAATATAAAATTTTCATAGGTTTTGAAATGTTATTGATGTTATGTAAAAGTTCATGTTGTATATTTTGAGCATATGATTTGTATAACCTTTGGATTTAAAGGGATATATATTTCTAAATTTTATATGAATCGGTTACTTTACCGTTTAACCCTTAAGCACCTTAAGCATTTGATAAAATATCTGTAACAATAGCTCTGCATCGTATATCACCATCACTGGATAAATAAATAGTTTATATGTTTCCCTATTTGTATACACACTGGGTTATAATAAAATAGTTTAAAAGCTGTATCACTGTATAGGCGTGGACGGCGGTGGGTGCGGCGAGGAGGGGCGCGCGCGGCGGCTGCGGCGCGAGGTGCGCGCGCTGACAGAGCGAGAGGCTCAGGTACTGTAGACCTAATACGAAACCGTTTTGAGACTCAAACAATCGGACGAGAATGCCCCATCCTGCTCTAACAACGTCATTTCTCGTTTAAGAGTAGGATGCTGCAATCTGCATTCTCGTACGATTGTTTGAGTCTCAAAACGGTTTCGCGGTACGGCCCCTGGTCTCCACAATACATGATGATGTCCACCACACACTCCCAGCACTGCTACTCCTGTAAAGACCTTATTCCATCTTCCTAATTTAGATGTCCTAATTAGGATCCTATAGCTGCGTTTCCACCAGAGATGTGTTGCGAGGAATGTGTTTTTGAGAGCCAATAGAATCGCTTCATTGTCGTGACCTCTCAGCGCAGCGATTCTATTGGATCTTAAAAACACATTCCTCGCAACACATCTTTGGTGGATACGCAGCCTAAAAAGAAGACTACTTAGAAGCTTCTGATTCCACCAATCGGCCACATCTTCCTCCGATTTAGTAATAATTACGATCCTAACTCTAAATGAATATTATCATAGAAGTTAATTGCGTGATATCAATTCAGCCGACAGCTCACGACTAACATTCATCAACTTTTATGGTATTTTGTTTACATTATTTTACGTTAAGAATAGACAGTGTTCAGAAGTTGACTGTCATCAGTTAAATGTCGAAATTGGTCAATGGAGAAATGTGCGGCACTACCTCGGTAAACGAATTTTGGCGCAACGGATTTGCGGGCGTCATCTAGTATTTGCGCTACATTTCAGCAAAATATGTGGCATTATTTTGAAGATATAGGGACAGACAATGGAAACCAACTTCGTTTTTAGTAGTGATTAACTCTATTGTAACCCCTAGGTGGGTCGCGCACTGACGGCGGCCGAGCACGCCCTAGCCCGGCTATCGGCGGAGCACGGCGCGCGCGCATACATCACGTACGCCGACCTGCGCAGCATACGCGACTTCCGAAACCAGACCGTCATACCCATCAAAGCGCCGCCCGACACCAGGCTTAGTGTAAGTAAACGAGTTAAAGCGAAGCCACTTAGACAACGCTTCAGAAGGGCTACCGAAGACGGCAGTTACCGTATCAATTATATGTGGCCACGGCCCACGGGCTACGGGGCTCCCAAAGTGCGTAGGTTACTCTTCCCAAGGAACCTGAACAAGTTTTTGTACGCGCCCTACCAAGGCGTGCTACGCTACTGCCACGCTTTGACATTTTAAGGGTGCGTTTCGATTGCGTTTATGATTCGCAGCCCCTTGTTAGTGCAGCTATTAGAGTGGCTGTGCTTGCGAGGGCAGGGAAATGAAATGAATCTATGGGCTTTCAAAACACAGTCGTCGCAACGCTGCAACTCCTGTGGAAACGCAGTTTTAGCCAGAAGTTTGGCTTTATCACTCAGTAGCAAAAATATAGCAAGCAGTAACGAGACTATCATATAAATTGATACATTTGTTGCTTTTTAGATTTTTGGCGCTTTGTGAAACATATCCTACGCTAGTAACACATTAGTCTCAGATATTTGTTGCATGTTAAAGAAAAATACTTTTATACATTTGCAGGTACCCCACCCCGACGAGAAAGGGTACACGATACATCTGAAGTCAATGTCGGGTGAAATAGAAGTCTACCTCTGTCCCAAAGAGCGGCCTCCATCACCTCAACCATGTGAGTTTAAATTAAGTTGTATACTTTATGACGGCTATTGCAATAAGAGCCTCGGACTTGAATGTTGCTTAATAGGTATAATATGAATAATAGTGAGTTGTTACTGTTTTTTTACTCCATTTTTATCATGAAAATTTAATAGGTAGATGGATGGATGCTTTGAAGCTGGTTTATAAGATTGTTTGATTGATGGTTCAATTGCGTTTACAGTATCAACTTTACTGCCCTCGGATCCGCTCCTAGAAGACAATAAGGCGTTGTTAGCGCCTCTCATAGCCAAGCTGCAGTCCATGCCCTCCAGTTCCATCACTGCTGCATTCACGTAAGTATATGCGGATATAGTGTCACATGACACTGCCAGCCAACCTCAACATATTGCAGACATTGTAAGGTAGACAGACGCATACTAATGTACTTCACCATTGTCTTGGCCAGATCATTTTAAAACATAGATCTTACTTTGGATCTTAGACTACGTTAGTTTCTCACGGCGCGTATTATCACGAACTGCACCGCGCCGAGCCGATTTGTGAGAGCTAACACGAGCCAACACGCGAGTCCGCGCTACCCGTTCTCACGGCGCGTAATGTCACGAGCCGCTCGAAGTTACCGACTTCAATCGGATCGGACGCGTATGCTCGAGCCAGTCCGCGCCACTTCGAGCCACCCCCTTCATACGGCGTATGGATATTACGCGCCATGAGAAGCCAGCACTAGAAAATAGTATCGAATTATAGTGTCAAAATATACTCGTAATAAAAAGTAAAAAATAATTTGATGTCATCATAATTATAAACAATGATTTTCGAAGCGTAATTTTTAATCTGTAAAATTAATGAAAGATTTTGTATCGTTGCAGGACACCGGTAAAGCGCGAGCCGGTTAAAGCGGAGCGGCTTGTAGTGCGGTCGCCGTGCGTCACGGACCCCACGATGCCGCTGCCCGCCGCCGTAACCGCCGCCGCCCCGCCCGCTCCGGCCACGCCCACCCCCGCGCCCGCGCTCCCACCGCCACCCCCGCCACCCCTGCCGCACCTGTCTACGCCCGACAGTGAGTTTCGGCTTGTTTTAAAAAAGTTGGCTTACAGAATCCCAGAATTGTTTACTGTTCGGGAACTTGAATGAGGATTTTTGATATTATATTTGCCGACACACCAGCACCGCCTGGGGGCTGGGGGACTCATGTTTTCAAAACTGTCTGTTCGAATTTTCCAATACTTTTCTACCTACCACCAGCCCCTTTAGTACGGCCACAGTAGAAACGCGCAAGTATAGAAACACTGTGGAGATAGAGTTGTGTAGCAAATGTCTTGTCAAATAGCTGTTCTCGTAACGATTTTCGTTTAATTGTAAGTCTTCCCTGCTCTTATGTCTAAAATCGAGTAGGCGGTAGTTTTACAATCGGTCCTAGACTTTAGGGCAGGGGTCACCAATTAGTTTCGCTCAAGGTCCATATTCTATAAAAGATCTTCGCGGTCCACACATAAAAAAAATATTAAACAGGTAATTACGGAATTTACAAAGGTATTTATTAACATATCAATGAGAAAACAATTTCGTAGCTAATTATCTCTCTGATGTTTGGAGTGAAATTAGTGCAAGCTATTGATATTAGGTAAATCCTGGAGATGTTCATCAGTAGGTACGCCGAGACCGAAATTTATTTTTAACGATGTTCAGCTTCGAAATGCTTGGTCCGCACACAATGGGTCGACGGTCCGCCATTTGGTGACCCCTGCTGTAGGGTATGAGAACCGGGCTCTATACAATATGCCTTTACTGGTCTATTCCGTAGCAAAACCATTAAACAACATTTGTGCAACAGGTGGCAGCGCCCGGGGCCGTCTGCGCAACGCGCTGATAGCCGACAGCGACGACTTCGCGCCCATCATGGGCGGCGGCCGCTTCCAGTTGCAGACGGAGGACCAGGAGGCCGGTATGTTGCTGTTCAATATTAATAGTTTAGTGAATTGTATTTGTGTTCAGTCAGTGATTTTGTTCTGTATTTTGTGCGTTAGGACTTAGGGCTAACCCACACGTACGGTACGACCACACGACAACCATAACCACACCACGTAGTCGGGCGTATATTTCGTATTGTAAATGAACTGGACTCTTCACACGTACCACAATTTGCAGTCGTTGTCGACCGATTGTGTGATACCGACCACATCGCAACCACAAGCGAACTAGTGGCCGACCACATCGCAACCACAACATTTTATTTATTATTTTATTTTATTTTACCATTTATTTCAGGCATCTAGGCCCATAATACAGATACCTTAGAGACTAACATACATAATATGATAATAAATACCTTATGGACTAACATACATATTATTATTATACACTTAAAAACTACACTTTGTCACGTGTTGACGGCTACGTGACGCGCTTCGTTCCGGAGTCTCCCCCGGAACCTCCGGTAGACCACATCCATCGGCCAGAACTCCGGCGCCTCAAAGGTCGAAAGAAGATTCGTCGGTACTCTCACCACAAAAGAACTAAAGTTAATTTTGTGGCGAGACTGCAGACGCTCGACCCTCAGGCGCAGTGTCGTCTTCTTCTGGATGTAGTCCACGACGTCTTCGACCTCCATGGACCAGTGCAGGCGGGATATGTACAGAGGCGTCGCGGGGACCTCGCTCCGCAGACGCAGCTCCGGTACATAGGGTGCGGTGCCGCGATGGTTGCGGGCGGCGGGCTTCTTCTTCCTCTTCTCCACCAGTATGAAGCCCTCCTCATCGCACCTCCTGCTCTCGTCCTTGCCAGGTCGAGAAGACTCCACCTTGCGGCTTTTCGTAGCCTTGCGGCTCTCCTTTGTCTTGCGACTCTTCGGAGCCTTGCGGCTCTCATTCTCCCCATTAATTGTTTTCGCCCGCGGGGGAGGCGCGGGGCGACCAGCAACAGTCGCAAAAGTTTGCTGAGTCGCCTGAGGACTCGGCGTCGGCGCAACCGGGAGGGGAAGGCGGGCGGGGGCGGCAGCGGCGGTGTTCGTTGACCCGTCTGATATTGCTGACGGGCTAAACGCGCACGTTTGCGCGCCTCGTCTAGAGGTGACGTATGCGGCATCAGGTGACTGAGGTGACCTACATATTGAATTACCACTTTTTAATTGCGATAATTCAATACGTAAATCACTGATTGTAGACTCTGATGCCTGCAATCTACCTCGAACTCCAGCCAGCTCCTCCTTCAGGATCCTGATGTCCTTCAGCAGGCTGACGACGTCGATGCAATGCATACAGTGCGTGCACGCCGCCCGCGATCTCCCCCCCCCCCCTCCGTTTCATTGACTTTCGTACGTAACCACATCGCAACTACCGGCGACAACACAACCACGTCGACATTTTGTCGGTACCACAACTCAACTACAAAAAGTTGAAGCGACACCATTCACACGTAACCACTGCTTGACAGCATTTTGTCGTTGCGACGTGGTTTGTTTGTGGTACGTGTGGGTTGGTGTAATATTCGTGCATATATGTATAGCATAATATGCTACAGCTGTATACGCACGAATATTACACACATATTTATAAAACAGGCACACTTCAAACGTTTAAGCACGCACACGCGTTAAAGCACAAAATACAGTACAAAATCACTGACTGAACACAAGTATAATTCACTAAACTATAATCAGAATAACGAGGCAAAAAGTTTTATTAAAATATTTCGTCATTTTGTATGTCAGTTTTAGCTTTAATTTTCCGTTTACTCACTTTCAGACTTTTTCGCGTCACTATTTCGTTTCGGATCTAAGTCGCAGAATTTATTTTTCTTTGCGTTAATTAATTCCAATCAATAGTTTATTGTATACATTTTTTTGTTAATAAACTGCCTGGTGATTAAGACTTCTTAGGTTATATAATATTATGTTCCTTTTTGTTTCATTTATTTTAGGTTTTAATCTTAAATTATAAGGATTACATATTAATCTTAAAGTTGATTAATTTAAGATTAAGTCATAACTTTTATTAATTAGCTTCTATAATATTGTAAACCAACACACTTATGTTTGTACCTTTAATTAACGAGAAATTTAAGGCTTTTCTATTTTATTTATTTTAGGTTTACATGATCATTGTCAAATGTTGATGATTCAAAACATAATTTTCAATCATCAACATTTTACATGCTGCTTGTTGTGGGTAGGTACCTGGCTGACATGTTGATTTAAACATTAACATTATAATAATTTTATGTTACTTTCATGCCTTGATTAATGTAGACTTACAATTAATTCTGGCATATCGGACATCATTGTATGTAATAGCGGTGTTCAGTGATACATCGCTAAAATTCATCGGAGGACGAAACGTACGTGTCTTGTGGCTAGTACTCGGACTGTGATTTGTGTGTGTGTCACATCACAGTCAGAGTTCTAGCTACGCGGCGCGGCGCTGGCATCGGAGAAGACGGCCCTACAGCGAGACATGTACGTATGTGGTGTCGATTCTGTGTACTACCGGAATGCTTACTCATAATTTACACAAAGCATCCTACTAATTTCTCTAACCGCTTTCCCTGTTCACATTCTGTGTATTTCAAACCCTAAAACACACGTTTAAAATCAATAAACCTACAAATAACTCGTCTCATTCTACTCTTCTGTACATATTTGTTCGTGTTGTAAATATTTGGATTCGGTGTGGAAAATGTTGTGGGCGAGCAATGTATATGGCGGCACGTGTGACGTCACACATGGGCGGGGCGAGGGGCGGGGCGGCGGCGAGCTAGGTCCAATGGGGCTGCAGTGCGTATGTAGCACCATGGGATTTCAGCTCACGGCCGCCCCCACTAACAACTCATCTACTAATACCACGCATCATCGTGTAACACAACGCTCATTGTCTAACTGAATATTCTAAACATTTTTGGCTTAATATCATTTGACTCAGGGTTAAAAATGATTAGTGTTGTCATGAAGATTTCGTAATATCGTTTTGCTCGTTAAAAATAACGTTAAAAAAGTAAAAAAGTCTTGCTACGACCATTTTGAAAGTTTTTATTTCGGACATTCTTGTTTTTTATTATTTTTTTATCTGTGGAATTGCGGGGACTAAAATAACAATAACATTTGTATGTAAAATTTCAACAAGCAAGTCACTGTTATTAGACAAATAATATTAAGCAAGAAATTGTTTTGGTTTTTCGTCTTTTGTGTAAATAATATTTATTATTATATTTTTAAATGTATTATAATTTAAATTAATAATGTTATGTTAGCTTTAACATGTAACGGCCTCATTAATATAAACGAAGAATAAGACAGGGCTAAGGCTAACCACTAAAATATGCTGCTGTTTTTGTTTTAAAGGACATTTGACAGACCACGACAAAAACTTGCCCGTTATTCGTTTATTAAATTTGTTGTTAGGGTGGACCTAATTTATGTGTTAGTGGCGCATTTTATCTCCTTTCCGGATCAACAGATTAAAACATTTTCAAGAATAAGACACATTTTGTTATGTTTTGGCTGTTATATTTTTTCATTTTTGAGGGTTAGTCTCCTGATTTAATAAAAAAATGGCTGTAAGTCACATATTATTCCTTAGTGATTAGTCTTTCATCTTGCCTTATAAAGAAGTTCGAACATTTTTGTATGGAGCCTGGCATATCTAGCCGCCGGCCATCTTGATTTTTTCCGAGCATGATAGAAGTGGTATATTTGGATAGAGCACACTTATACAAACAAAAAATGTTGTATAACATGGTATCCTAAAGTGTCACGATTCCGAGATATTTAGAAGTAAAGATAGCCATATGAATCCAAAGGACACAAATGGCCGGCGGCTAGATATGCCACAAAGGTTCGTACCCCTTTCCTTATTTGTTTTTCTATCTCCATTAATTCTAACGAACTGGTTTCGACATTCATATTCTAATATGAATCTATTGATTTTGAAAACGGGGAAATGGCTAAGGTGTTATAGACGCACTTACTCAGATCTAGGTTAGTCACTGGGCTAGCCCAGTGTTTTGTTTATTTCGTATTTTATTAACCCCCTTATTAATAAAAATATTTACCAAGCAAATAACTATAATACTAGGCTTATCTTTGACAAATTAGAATCTTACAAAGACAGAAAAGAACTTAGAATTCTTACAGAAAAGAGATTTTTTTCAACTTTTGATCTGCGCTAGTGGGTTTCTTTGGTGTGAAAATATATGTGACTAATATAAAATAATATTAACCGTTAAAAAGTTGCCGTTTTTGTCGTTAAAGGGCTTCTGCAACAGACAAAAACAGTGACAATGTATAAATTGTCTGTCGTGTATTTTTATTAGTAAGGAGTAAATGTTGCTTTACTTGTTATGTTAAATGTTTGGTGGTGGAAATGAATACAATTATTATTGTATTACATATTTAATTTTATATGTAACTGTACCTATATTTGGACGTATTTTGCTGTAGAAAGTTTTGTAAGTAAAATATTGTTTAAAAACTACTTCTGGACTTTACATTGAAAATATAGCATATGTACTGTACAAAATATTGGCATATTTTTTATTATTTGATTAAGAATTTTGTATGACTGTTTCGCATACACTTGAGGCTGGATTACACTTGTAGTATCAGGGATACTTATCAGTGGATCAGTACTGAACTGAAATGTTGTGAGTGTATGCAATCACTTTCCACATTCCTGATGAATCCTTTGTGTAAAAAAGTCCAATATCCAGTATTTGGCGGCATGTCAATATTATACACGGAATATATAACACTAAAGGAAAGGGCATAGCAAATAAGTTTCTTAGAAACCGGTGTCGCCAAACTCACACAGTAACATTTTACGCACACAAAGAAATAACCAATCACAAATAGAATTTTTCAAAAAAAATACAATGTCGTAAAAACCACCATAACCCTTTTGAAATAAAGAAGAATTTAGCTTAAAATTTAGCAATACCGGCTCTGACTACCGAGTTCAGCTATTCAACGCTAGATGGCGCTTAACGGCCAAATATGATAAAAGACTTAAAGTTGTACGCAATTTTACACCTTACATGAAGGTTCATAAGGTTTAAATTCGTACTCGCGCATTTCCTTTTTTCTAGAATGTTTTAACATGACCTTGATTTGTGACGTCGCTAGCCGCTACTCAAAAAGGGATGGGATAATATCGATTGATTCTAAAATCAATCGATAAAATAATAATGATGCTGTTGTTTTTATGGTTATGGTGCTTATATAGAAAATTAATGAATTCGATAACTTACGGTCCGTCCGTAAAATTATTCGAGTTTAACTGTTTATATTTTGATACTTTTTAGTTTATTTATGTTCATTTTTAGAGTCCCGTTTTACGGGACCCTATTACTGAGACTTCGATGTCTGTCCGTCTGTCTCCAGGCTGTAACTCAAGAACCACTAAAGCGAGACTTTTTTTAGGGTTCCGTACCCAAAAGGTGAAAACGGACCCTATTCGTGAGACTTCGATGTCTTTCTATCCGTCTGTCTGTCTCCAGGCTGTATCTCAAGAACCGCTATAGCTAGAGTTCTGAAATTTTCACAGATTGTGTGTATCTGTTGCCGCTATAACAACAAATACTAAAAACGAAATAAAATTAATACTTAAAGGGGGCTCCCATACAACAAACGTGTTTTTTTTTTGCCTTTTTTGCTCGATATCAATAATGGCAATAGGTAGGTACTTGATATTTTCACAAAGGCCTTAATTATAATATTATGTCTACTTTAATATATTTTATGAATAGTATTAAAACAAAATAAAAAATTAAGGGGGTCTCCCATACAAAAACACATTTTTTAGTCTATGTTTGCTCTATAACAGTACGGAACCCTTCGTGCGCGATTCCGAGTCGCACTTGGCCGAAGTATATTTTTTTCGATATTAATATCAAATTAAAAGACTTGGAAAATGTAATACAGTGACTATACAAAATAAAATCAAAATCCAAAATGGCCGTCGCTAAAAATGGCGGATAATTTAAATGGCTGCCATTTCACAATAGAAAGAGATAGAAAAAATTTGACAGCAAGTTTGTCGATAAATGTGTCGGCCGCATAGTAATTTACTAAGTGTCCATGATTCATTTGTTTAAAGGGAAATTTGGTCAAAAATTAAGTACCTAATTTTATTACATAATATTAATGAGAATCGAGTACTGAATACTCTCCTTAATTATCGGTATTGAACTCACCAGTCATGCTCTATAGTCCACAGGGGTCACTTTTTACCAAAAAGTGGAAAAGGGGTTCGAACCTTTGTGGCATATCTAGCCGCCAGCCATCTTGATTTTTTCCGAGCAATTTTTTGTTTGTATAAGTGTCTTCTATCCAAATATACCACTTTTATAGTGCTCGGAAAAAATCAAAATGGCCGGCGGCTAGATATGCCAGGCTCCATACAAAAATGTTCGAACCCCTTTATCTTTTAAGATGTAAAATATATTATAATATTATATTTTTTAATATTCCACGGGTAACACCGCGGGGCACAGCTAGTGAAAAATATTCAGTTAATCAACAACCAGAAATTGTGTAGTGTGTGAATACTTACTTGATAAAACATAATTTTTTTCGTAGGAACTGCATTGCGAGCTATATATCTGTATCCTTTTTTTGTTATGAGGATATCATTTTCTGCAAAATGATCCGAACAAATGCAGTTCGATTTCGTGGGCATCCAGTTGGACCTTCCAGTCGCAGTAATTCACTTCTCTTTTACATAAGGATTTTTAGGAAAACTAAAATGAAAATAATAGGTTTTATAAATTAAATGAGTAAATAATTCATTAACTTGCGATTAAAAGTGTCCACATTATAATAAGTGTACAATTATTAAATCGATATATCGATAACATCACAGTGTCACAACCCTAATGTTCCGATCGTGACGTCACTTCTAATTCTAACGGACTAGGCGTCAGACAATTTTGGACTTTATTACAATGCGCAAACGTAATATTATTATTTTAACACTAATGGTTTAAATGGATGGAGATAATTCTAAAAGATTTTTTAATTAATAAAAAGTAAATAATGACTTACCGATGTAAAGAAACACCTGATCGAAGTAATTTACTAGTGCCACTATTGTTTTTGCCCTCAAGGATGGAACAGCGAGTCATTATTTAGGGTTTTTTTAACAAAACACGCGTACAAGAATCACCGGCAGCGCACGTCACGAGACGTCAACGACCGCGAAGCGAGTGAGTTAAGTTTCGTCCAGCTGGACGAAACTATGGCACGCGGGCCACGCCTACATGCCCTTTCCTTTAGTGTTATATATTCCGTGATATTATATATCGGCACTATGATGACTATTGTGAATTTTCGGCAACATGTATTTCTGTTTACTAGAAATGGGCCGTACCACGTAACCGTTTTAAGACTCAAACGAACGAATCGGAATGCCGCGTCCCACTCTAACAAACGTGAAATGACGTTGTTAGAGTAGGACGCATTCCGTTTCGATCGTTTGAGTCATAAAACAGTTTCGTTGTAGGTCTCTAGAACCTTTATACGTGTATATGACTTGTGTCATGTGGTGTTGCAGAGCCGCTGGAGTTGGAGCCGTTTCTGGCGCTGGAGCCGCCGATGTCCGCCACCGACTACGGCTTCTGCCTCGACCACGACGAGGGCCTGTCCGAGCTGTTCGACTTCGACTTCTAGTGTCGGCCGCTGTGTTTGTGACGCGCTACTGCGAGCGTACGTGCTGCTGGTGTGCGTCGTGCGTCTACGTGTGCGTATACACGCCGCTGTGTGCGTGCGGGCCCGTTGCGTGCGTCTACGTGTGCGTGTTGGTGACGCGCCACAACAAGGAGTCTGGGTTGCAATGTGCTAATGCATCGTCGTGCAGATGTGCGGATCGTGCGCGCTAGTAACATAGGTCGGTATCGTTTATTGTACGCGACCGCAGCATGAACTCATTTTTTAAAATTCGAACAGTTACTTTACACTAGGTCTAACCATGTAAAGTTTATGCACAAAGACTGGACGTTATTAAATGTGAAAGTTAATTTACGTTAGTGCATTTCATTCACTTTTTGTTGTTTTCATAGCGATGCAACAGTGTGAAAGAGACCGCATATCAAATTGTACCATGTATTTTGTTGTCTAATAGTCGTAAAACGTGGGGACGAATGTTATTGAGTTGTATGGTAAATCAAAGGTGTTTTCCGTTTGATAGCAATAGTGTAACGATGAGGTTAGTGGAAGTGCGCCTGCAGTGTGCAGGTCGTTGTATATAGTATCGCTCAAATCACTGGAGGCTGGATGCGGGCCCGCTCTGTACATATTAATTTATAATGAACGGTGATATCTTAGCGGCCTTCGATTATACTTGTAAAGATAGTTTTAGCCCAGTAAACAGCCGACGTATTTTCGTCAAGTCATATTTTGTACGGTCTCGGACAACCGATGTCTCAGTTGAAAAAATCATAATCGTTCGTGTTGCTTCATATGTCTCGGAAAGACGGATACTAGAAGTGTAAATCGTAAATCGTTTTTTAAATGTAAATTTCATTAAAAGTGTAAATAATAATGTGTGATTTAACACTCGTTTTGCATGCATGATTTGATTCGGAGGTGTCTGTCACCTTACTTACGTATCAGAGTATTGTGTGATCCATTTGGATCAATCGTATCATCCGTTCAATCACGATAAAGTAAACAGTAGGTTTTGCAATATTCGGCTTCATATTTTGGGATATTTTATTAGTTAACCTTAATGTCAATTTCACTCTGGAAAAAGACATGCAATTAAAAATACTGAAAATATTTTTTTATTTGTTTGCGTCTCATCGAAAGATAACACGATTGAATAGCTCAATAACAAGTACGTACGGCCATTCACCAAATGTTTGGAACTATGTATTGTTGTAAATAAGATGGCTGAGGTGAGCTCGCCTCACGTCCGAGTAAAGTACAAAAGTATCAGGAATCAATGTCACATTAGTTGTAAATATCGCGCGCATCTCATTGCTGCGGGCTCGCCTCGGCTATACACTTGCTGATTTTAATACCGCCTCTGTGCATGATAACGTAGTTCAAAACCGTGGATGTAGAGACATCCACGGTTTTGAACTACATAAAGTGTGTGTAGTGTCAAGTGTGGTAGAGACCACACCTACGATCGTGACTTGTTTTTAAATGTATTGGCATTTTAACATGAAACATATAGGTGGTATTAAAAATCTGTATTTTAGTGTACAGCACAAATGTCATTGTAAAAATATTAACGTAAGTGCATATCAAATAAATTTAATGTCGGTAGAATGCACGTGGGTGTGTGAGCGTACGCTCGTGCGTGCGGGTGTGCGTGCATACTTGCGTACGAGCGTGCATGCTATTATGCAAGGATGGAAAAGTATGTGTGTGAGCGAGAGTTGGCGCGGGGTGTAGACTGATATACTGGCAGGCTGGTTATTTATTATTGTTTTAACATTCAGTGGTACTGTCGCCGTTTACAATTGATAAAAAAATGTTACGACTAATATTTCTTCTTTAGTATGTCTCACTGGAGTCGAATACAACATTTGTATTATTGATTTTGTATGCTCTGTAGGTATTTAATATTATACAAATAGTATGATGAAACATCAGATAATAATTTTATTAGTTTTCTCCACTGCATCTCCATTCTCCAGTGTGATGTTCTAGAGCGGCTCTGTTGGAGTTTACTTTATTTTTCCATTAATTTATTTTATTCAAAATAACAGCACTAGTTTCGCCAAAGACCCTGGTCGGCGGTCGCTTCTATTTCATTCGTGCATTACAATAATTTTTAAATTCTGTTAGTATTGTTGCTGTAGAGCGCCTTATATTATATCATTATTGAATCAATTTTTAAATGAATTAATAGTTTGATATCGTTAATCATTAAGTTTTATGTTTTCGGTTCTATAAGTATTTCGAAATTTTGATTTAGCTTTTAAAACTCTCTATTTTTATTTGAGTAGCGTAGATTTGTGTATTCTAAGTTTTTATTTAAACATGACCTCTCTGATACAAATGAGTCAGTTCAAGTTTGGACTATATTTAATCGCGGATATTTAGATACGTTGAGCCCTTTATCTCCTGATTTTAACTAAAGTTTTGACAAAATACTTCTCGGGGCCAATGGAACAGAAAAAGGAAGTACAAATTGATCGAAAAATATATTACGCCATAAGTTGATACTTCCATTGGTGTAATTTTATCGTCATACCGCATTCTGTTATTATTTTCCGACCTAATGCTGTAATTGTTATTTTTGCGTGGATTATTTATTATTTAAAAATATTATTTCAACTGTTCTATTGTACTGAGACATCAGTGTAATTAGTTATAACTGAGACACCTCATACATTACGCTTATAAAATAGATTGTATGTGTTGTGACACAGAACACAACTAAATATTTGACAGTGTAACGAATATCGTACGAGAGAAATATTTTTCAAGCGAACACTAAAATTTGATACCAATTTATATAATGATATGATGTCCAAAAGCAAAGTGAAATTATTGTAAATGTTTTACACAGTACACTGTCAGATATTGTTAGACTGTAGACCACTTCGAGGCTCTCACGCTTTTGAAGTGAGCTGCCAGAGCTACCATTGTTTTAAAATCGGTACAACGAGTTAGTGTATGCGTGTACCATCAGAGTTATTTATTCATAGCAGATGGTGGACCTACGTTATGCAGGGTGCAATTAAACTTTTCTGCCTTTTTTCTAGGGCTTCGGTAAGTACTATAGGAGATTCCATTAAACCAAAAATAATGGGTGTTATTTTTTTGTTAAGGGCCCGGGTTACCCTCGAAATTTTCATACATTCTTAATACCAAAATCATTTTCTCATACGAAAATATTTAACATGTTTGAGTTATTTTTCAGCTTAAGATAGTAATTACCTAGGGTCCTGAACAAATTTTTTTTACAAAATATTTAAATACTAAAAAAAATTTTTTTGTGTTTAAATGTTTTTTAGTAAATTTACTACTAAATATTTAAACACCAAAAAATAGACAAAAACACTAAAAAATTTTGTAGTAAGTTTACTATTTATATATATATTTTTTAGTGTTTTTGTCTATTTTTTGGTGTTTAAATATTTAGTAGTAAATTTACTAAAAAATATTTAAACACAAAAATTTTTTTTAGTAAGTATTTAAATATTTTGTAAAAAAAATTTGTTCAGGACCCTAGGTAATTACTATCTTAAGCTGAAAAATAACTCAAACATGTTAAATATTTTCGTATGAGAAAATGATTTTGGTATTAAGAATGTATGAAAATTTCGAGGGTAACCCGGGCCCTTAATGACATATTTCATCCCATTTAAAATCGTTGCGGAAGCTACTTCTCAACATTTTAGTACTGACTACTGAGTGATTATGAAAGAAAAAATACATAGTTGGGCTCTGTAAAGTCAATGTAGGTCGTGATCTGTCGAGAGGACTTGAAATAACCCGACCAAACAATGCGAGCCCGCTATCTGCCTATGAATAAATTTCTATGATGGTGCATGTACAGTCCACAGGGTCCTAAGGTATTTACGCTCCGGACAATATTTGTTACATTGTATTAATCGAGATGTTTTTGGATTTTAATCGAATGTAGATTGAAATTGTCTTATTACCTTTTGAATAGGTTCGATGCTTGTATCAGTAAGAATTTTACACTCGGACGAAATTTCATAGGACATTGACGTCCCGGCTAGATAAGTTTTCGTAATATCATATGGTGCTTTTGTTGTAACCGAGCAAAAGTTGTGTAGTAAACATGAGATGTTATCTGTGATCTGTAATATAAAGAACAGTTTGTATCATTTTCGAGAATGTTTTGAGAAATTGTGTTAGGTCTTACAACTCGACAGCAGTGTAAAGAGTTCAACATATTCAGGCGGTTATGTGTGTGTAATGAGTTTTAGTTTGTGTGACAGTGGCCTCCAGCCTATGCGACATTGTGTTATTTATCAGTTATCACTAATTATTACATTATTAGACCACACATGGCCGTGTTCTAATGTTGAACTATCTGTACTATTGTTTCACTATACATTGTAATGTAAGGTTATGTGCACTCGAGAAGCATGAGCTATGTTTCTATGTTACATTGAGGAGTTAAAACTCAAATTTCATTACCCTTTTGTTTCAGTTTGTAGTATAGGTTTGGATCTCAAAAAACGAATGAGGTGTTTTTGCTATAAAAGTGAAAGTTGGGCGAATATTCAATTTTATCATATTATTTTATATTGGTTTGCTTTCGCATAAACTGTGCCCCGGCACGACCACAGACTGTACTTATTTATATATGAACATACAAATATTGTAATACAAATGCAGAAATTATGTACCCCAACCAAATGATAGATTTCACAAACATAAGTTTTACTATTAAAATGTTCCTATACAGCGCTCGACCGGAGCTCTGAGTCTCGGATAAATCTTAAAATTACGGGGAGCTTGTGAGAAATTTGAGGTGGTTTAGTTGCGGTACATGATTCGATTATTTTTAACGAAGGCAGAATTTTGTAAAATTTTTGACAGCAAGTTTTTTACGTAGCGATCCGTGTTTATAGTGAAAGTGCAATGTTATTTAGTGGTACGGAGTGCGGACGCCGTTGTTGTTGCGAGTCGGCCGGAAGACTGAGGTTGAATTATTCCAGTTGTGAATGGACGTGCGAGTTATTTGTTGATTGAATTTAAATATAAAGTCATATATATAGTTAGGTTATATTTTTTAATAAATATAATATTGAGATATGTAATATATTTGCGTGTTTTATTAACAATTCGCCCTAGGAGCTTCTGCAGACGTCAATGGCCATTGGCCACGCCTCTTACCCTTCTCTGTGTGTAACTTACATTATTCCCTACAGTTTGGTTCAAATTACATCTAACATTTCTATCTTAAAACAACAAAACAATAATAACAAGTAGAGCATTTGGTCAGTCTTTGATAAAGTTGTCGAGAGGGAATGATTTGAAGGAGTTAGTGAATATGTCTGTGAAGGCGGTGCTGACGAGGTCGTTGATGAGCGGCCGTATCACCGCGAAGCCTGGCTTCCACATAGAGTTGATGATGCCGTCCAACACGCGCTCTGAAATATTATCATCGTCAGTTCATTGGTTATGGTGATGTATCCCATACAAAACTGCAAATTCGCAGCATCGCATCGCAATGTCATTTTTAGTATGAGTTTTGCAGATTTTTGCGATGTGATGCGAATTCGCAGTTTTGTGTGGGAGTCCTAAGTGATATTTCAGGTAGTGACTGTCTCTTGTATAGAGGTCACCGTGAAAGTAGCAGCGCTGAAAGAGCAATTTTTTAGTGATTTGTATGGGCAAGCGCCCCAGCGTCATGTGTTCGGCGTTCGCCCATTAAAAAAATGCTCTTTCCGCGTTCCTATTTTCACTGTGAACTCTATACTTAAAGGGACACATAACATAATAATACACATCTTAATGTAACTATCACTTAGCCTTTTTACACCTGTATACTCCCGCTGAGTTTTGTTGCTGCATCCTGTATATATTAACTGTCATTTACCCATGACGCTCCTCCCCCGCAGCAGGTTGGCGACGTGTATCTCCATGTCGCCGATGTGGTCTATCTCAACGTGGACGTCCAGGCCGGCGCCGTTCCGCTTGATGCGCGTCGTCTGCGAGTAGTCCCGCAGCGTCAGGTTCCAGTGACCAGACCGCGCCACGCCCAGGAATAGCGCGTCACCCTGATGTGATCACACAATTTATTATTAACTTGAAAATCTATCCGAAGCAAAGATTTTGCAACTGCAGATAAGAATACTACTATTTATACCATGTTTTACAAAATTTGAATTGGATACAACGGGTGGATTGCACCAGAGGCGTTTAAAGTTAAGGTTATCGTCAAATATGGCCTTATGTCCATAATGGACTTTTCTAGGGATTAGACAGTTCATTTGACTTTTTGTTATGGTTGAAGTTATAGATAAAGTAGGTTGGTGCAATTCACTCTTTTGCACCAGCAGCTCTTTTGCAGTGGGTTGCACCACTTGCACCAGCTTACTTTAACTTTAACCTTAACAAAAAGTCAAATGAACTGTCAAATCCCGTGAAAGTCCATTATGGATGCCATCAATTGCCATATTTGACGATAACCTTAACTTTAACTACGCTTCTGGTGCAATCCACCCTAAGGAGAGGCGACTGGTAATATTAAGGTCCACACCACGTCTTTACTCTACGTAGTCGATACCGTGTAATCGTAAGTACATAATATTATATAATTGGAGAGAGGCGATGGAGGCGATGAGCTGTCCAAAAACTTATAAAACCTCTGGTTAATTCAGATCTTCAGTAATCTCAATAGATATAAAATGTTATGTAGGTAGGTTGTTATGTAGGTTCTTCGCGTACCTTAAACTCGTAGTTTCCTTCAAGCCATTTTTCCGGAAAATATTGTGAGTAAATTATTCTCTCGTTTGCCCAGTCTGTTCTGAAAAATATCAAATTACCATTATAAAGACCCAAATAAATTGTGTTATTAATAGCACAGATTACTAACTAATAACTATAGTACTTACAGTTAATACTGTAGTTAAGAGTACATAAACAATAAGATTAAGAAGTAGGTACATAGAATTTATGCAAGCTGAATTAAAATGTGTTTTAAGGTTTTAGACCCAAGGAGACAGAATTAGAATTCACGCACCATGCTCCGTTGCTCAGTGCTCTATTCTACAGGGTGTAACAAAACTGAGTGACAATACTTTAGTGTGTGTATGTGTTCCTTGTAGAGAGTTCACTGTGAAAGTAGCAGCGCTGAAAGACCTTTTTTTCACTTTTGTATGGGAAAACTCGTGACGCTGGGGCACATGCCCATACAAAAGTGAAAAAAATGGTCTTTCAGCGCTGCCACTTTCACAATGAAACGAGGAACACATACACACACTAAATTATTATCACTCAGTTTTGTTACACCCTGTATTTTATAGCAACAGAATATAGCAAGATATCTATCTCTATGAAAGGACAACACATACTTATATTTAGTGACGGTGGAATTCGACCAGCCCTGCTCGTATGTGTCGAGGAGTGTCAGAGTGTAGCCCATCCCGAATATGGACCGCTGCTGTCTCACCTGCTTCGCGTAATGGGGGTCGAAAGCCGTCACGCCATATTCAGGTATACCTGGAGCCAAACAATTTATTTATTTCTGGACCTACGGTAGCTATTAATAAGAATAGAGTACTTAATTAATTAAATTAGTATAGTCTATAAGATACCTTCTTGGTGTAGATAAAGTATCAGTGTCTTGTTTATTTAAGTAGGTCTTATCTTACTAATCGAATCACATAATATTATGAAAGTAAGTCTTAAAATAAGTTTTACCTTTTTTAAAATAGAGCCGCGCTTTATTTAAAGCCCGTTTCACACAGCCGTCAAATTCTGGTGATGACTTTTTGCATTTCGCAAAAATTTTCTCTGTAAAAAACAATCAGTATTATTATTTTTAACAAAAAATTAAAACCGACTTCCAGGGTAAAAACAATAATAATTTGTAATGAACAAAAAAGTGTTAAATAATTCTTACTCCTTAAAGTGCCTTATGCATAATTCTCCTAAACCTCAACTATTTCTGTACACAATCTTCATTACTTTGAAGACGGTACCAGATAAGAATGCTGAGTTCTATATGACAAAATATTTTTAATATTTAAGACTGGTACCGACTTCAAAATAATGTAGATTGTGTACAGAAATAGTTGAGGTTTAGGAGAATTATGCATAAGGCACTTTAAGGAGTAAGAATTATTTAACACTTTTTTGTTCATTACAAATTATTATTGTTTTTACCCTGGAAGTCGGTTTTAATTTTTTGTTAAAAATAATAATTTCACTCTTTTAAGTGCTTTATAAGCTGGTTTTCTGCACAGACTAATGTGTTATGCTTGGTGACTTTGGATCCAGGATACACTTTCATGATATTATGAGAACTCATTGTCTGATGTCACTACTTCAGAATTGCTTACTTAACTCCAAGCATATACCACTGTATACCTAATGTATATGCTTATTGCTTGGCGTTAATCAAGCAATGATAAAATTAATGTTCATACGCCTGTCTTTAAAGGCTCTAAAGTTCTGTTCAGTGACTTTCTTTCTATCATTACACTCATCACTCATGAAAACAACTCAACATTACTAGATGACGCCCGCAACTTCGTTGCGCCAAAATTCGTTTCAAAATTCGTTCGACAAATTCGGGCTTTGTTCTTAAAGACGATTAAAAGTAACAATAATAGGGTCATAATTAGATAATTCATGGTGTGGTGACCGGTGGTAGTGATGATGATGATGATGAATGTAACTTGCATAGTAGCATAATATGCTTTCAGTTCTTAAACCAACTCCGAAACCCCCATACTTGCTTTTTGGTAGCACATGCTTAGGATACTTCTCATAAAATCGAAATCCATATAAATTTGGAGGAGTTCCCACGATTACTCACGGATGTATGGTGGAATGGCGGTGCTGATGATGATGATAAATTAAATTTGCATAGTAGTATATGCTTTCAGTTCTTAAGACAACGCCGGAACCCCAAACATGTATCTATAAGGAGTAAGGAGTTCTGTTCACCACCTTCGAACCATGGTAAATCCTGGTGCAAAATCTTACTTTTTGGTAACATATACCTGGAATACTTCATATGAAACCAAAAAAAACATGTTTCCATTTGAATTTTGAGGAGTTCCCTCGATTACTCATGGATCCCATCATCAGATCACCACTTTTTTCCAAATGGGACCAAATTGGAGTGAAACCTATTATAACAAAAGAAAAATTTTGAAAATCGGTTCATAAACGGCGGAGTAATCGTTGAACATACATAAAAAAAAAAAAATATATCCACAGACGAACGTATAACCTCCTCGTTTTTGGAAGTCGGTTAAAAATTATAAAGCCGTCGAAAACCTAAATCGCCTCTAAAGGCAGATCAAAGAGTTCAATATACAACATGACTGGTGAGACAATACCGATACTTATGGAGAGTACTCTGTACTCGATTCTCATTATAATTATGTAATAAAATTAGGTTCTTAATTTTTTTCCGAATTTCCCAAAAATAAATGAATCATGGATACTAAGTAAATTACGCGGCTAGGCAAATAGGCATACTATGCGGCCGGTGCAGAGGCGAGCGCTACCAAAGAAACATCACACAACTACCCCTCCCGCTCGCGGTGTCCATGCGTTGGGTAAATAATTATTTAACTTTAAGCTACATTTACTGAGTGATCAATTGATATTATTTTTTTATATTATTTTTTTCCAACTAATATAATAGCCAAATATCACGTCCTCGAGTATTGAACATGTCTCACCAGTCACGCAGTATTATTATATTGAACTCTTTGATCTTCTATAACCTATAATAGTCGACCCGTCCTAAACTTACTACTTAGTACCTACTACTACAATATTTGGTAGACAACTTAGTAGGTATCTATTTATCTAGTACATACGTAATTATTAATCAGGCATTTCGGTAAGTTACTTATAGTACCTACATCATTAAAATTCATTTAAAAAAATGTTGCACAATTCAAAATCATTTTACACGGTCAGTGATATTTTGTTTCATAATCTCAACACATTCTCTTCCAATAATTATATAGGTAGGTACAGGTAACATAGTAACTAAGTAAAGAGTCTGAAATTATGCAATATAATTTCGTACTGACTCTCCTTGAACAAGACGTAAACATTGCAATGTAGGTAAACAAAGTTAGCAAAATATAGCAGGTAATACGGTACACTTAGCGTAGTAGATATCTATTCAGCTACCCACTCTGTCGGAATGCATACGGCCAACGTGACCCGCCCAATCCCACTTCAGCTTGGCAGCCTTGACACCTACATCCTTGATACCTGTTTTGGAGCGCAGTGCGGTGTTCCTTATTTTGTCCAGAAGTTTTATTCCTAACATACTGCGCTCCATTGCTCTTTGGCAAACCCCGAGTTGGGACTTTTGTGAATCGGTCAATGACCATAAGTTTGTGCACCGTAGGTTAGGACAGGCAGAATGCACATGTCGGCGAGTCTGCGCTTCAGGGAGATCGGTATAAAAGTAATAGTCGTAATAAAACATACGTTTGTAATTATTCGTTACAAACAAATATTGTGTCATTACATCACACCCGCATCTTCATAAACAATAAGGAAGTACTTAGCGCTTATGTAAGCCCCGGACTGACCGGTGCAAAGATGCCAGAGAGCACAACCTTTGTAAGGGTTGCCCAGGGGGTCGAACTGCACATGCTATGTGATGGTTAGTACTATAAATTACATATTATACACTTTATACCCAACGGCCAACTAGATGAAGCCCGCAATTCCGTTGCGCCGCATTTTGTTTACCTATCGCGCGGAAACCGTATATTTTCCTAACAAAAATACTTAAGGACGCTATTACAAATATCAGCGATTTTCCGGTACTCTATTAAAGCATTAGGAGCCAAACTGCGAGGATATTTTGGTTTCAAATGAAAGATAATAATATTTATTCATCTCCACGACTGTACCATAAAAATTCTTTAGCCGCATACAAAATTTTCACATAAAATACGTTTTAACCATCACAATAATCGCAAAATATGAAAAAATGGGGTCTGATTAGGTACCTTAATATCTAAATACACTGAACTGAGGAAAATAAATATACAAAAAAATTTTGCTTATTTAGTCTTCTATAAAGTCCGCTAAAAATTTTATATAAAAATAAACAACTTTTCCAGTTATAAGAAAAATAAGAAAATTTCTCAATTTTTTCATACATTTTCGCCATATCAAGAACGCGTCAACGCGGCGAGCGTCGTAATCGCCACTGTACAAGGCGCGCTAATATGAATCTTATTTTAATGTCATTAACGTCGATATTCGTACTGACAGACATCCGACCTGCTAATTGTCCGGTTGGAGCATTCTTAAATGAAGAGTGAATTATAATGAATATAGATACTGCAGATTTGTTCTTCTGACTTCTGTCTCTCAAGTCTCACTCGATGTAAATTATTAACCTGAGTTTCTCCGAGAAACACAAATTCGTGATATCCGTATTCCATAATAAACATTTTTGTGTAAATGTGTGTCTGTCCGACGTCCGTTAAATTTCGCGCCAACCCAATTTTGATGCTATTTCATCAGAGAAACTTTTACAGTACCTATCAGGAAAGTAATATCCTAGGCTTTATGTCTTAATCCGGGAAAATGCACGGTTTCTCGTCACAAACTTTCTGCGCGCTGGTCATCTAGTAATTATATTGTTTCCATTTTAATATTATTTAAATGTATTACAGTAATTGGAGGCTTATATTACATATAATATAATGTACCTAAGTTTATAATATGTTGAATGTCACATTTTCGCAACAGCATCTGCAGATGAAGCTGTGTGTGAACTGTGATGTAACGACCCAGATTGTTGTATCATTTTATTAACGTGTTTGAACCGCGTGAGGTCGGACAATTCATAAAAAAAAACCGGCCAAGTGCATGTCGGGCCACGCGCAATATAGGGTTCCGTAGTAGGTACCGCTAGTTTTTGAAAATTTTTGTATGGTCAATGAATGTACATTTATAACATGTTTTACACTACTAACAACATCTAATCATCTCAGTTACTTTCAAAGGAATTTGAACGAAAAGTTCCTTTATACTTCGCCGAATACATTTTTTTTAGTTGATCGACTATTACTAAATAACTTATGAAGTCTTCTTAGCCGTGATAGTTTTCCTTTTAAATTCAGCATATTTCCTAATCCTGTGAATTTTTTCACATTTCCAGAAGCAGCCATTTAGCTGGTAGAAGGGGGGGACACTGGACTCTAACGATTTTTTCCACTTTAAAACTTAATATTTCACAAATGGATCCCTAAATCGGAAAATGGTCTATAAATACTCATAATATTTTTAAAAAACCTATCCAACGACACCCCACACAATGGGGTGGGCGCGAAAAAAAAGTTCAACCCCGCTTGATGTGTAGGGGAGGTACCATAAAAAATATTTTTTAAATATTTTATGTACCATTTTGTCGGCATTATTGATATGTGTATTCATGCAAAATTACAGCTTTGTAGGTCCTATAGTCTCTGAGCAAAACCGCGGACGGACAGACAGACGGACAGACGTACAGACGGACAGACGGACAGACGGACATACTGACGGACAGACCGAAACTATAAGGGTTCCTTGTTGACTACGGAACCCTAAAAATTACTACAAAATATATCGTAGCGAAAAATAGGTAACGATATAACTCCCAGTTGTAACTATGGTTTTGCTTCACAGGCATGGTGAATGGCTGGTAGGTACCTACTAGGTACATATAATTTTTAAGTTTTTATGTAGAAAAGCGTGCCTGTCTGTCTGATTTCTCTTCACGCCCAAACCGTTGAAGCAATTTTGCTGAAATTTGGTATATTTTAGATACACTGAGTCACGAGGAAGGACAATAGGATACTTTTTATCCCCGAAAAATGTACGGTTCCCGCGCAATAAACGAATTTTGGCGCAACGGAGTTGCGGGAGTCATGTAGTACCTATCTATAGAATAGTTAATTATTAAGATTTAGTTACCTACTTACTACATGATTTACCTATCTCTATTCTAGATAATATGACTATCTACATTGAAACCCTTACTAATTAAAAGATCACGTTACTACTTACTGTGTACGGTAAAGTTATGCCATGTTTTGCGTTTGTCTGATACGTAAGAAAACTTGCTCGACAGACAAGAAGAAAACATTGTATATACGTCTACACACAGGGAGAATATTTTTAATATGGGCGGTAATTTTAACAACATCTTTAGAAAGTTTATTTCCAGGTAAGTTCTATTTATGGGACACATACACAATAATTACACACCCTAAGTGAAGTATTATCTCCTTGTTTTGGGTTACTTTAAAAAAAGCGTATTGTTCCCATACTATACTGGAATTACTCTTCAAGTCTTGATTTTGCAAGTGGAGCGGATACGAATAAAAGCTAGTTAGATTATAAAAATATACAAGCCGGTATGTTAGTTGTTCCACTTCCACATTGTGTAGAAATTACGTTCTTAAAACCAATACGACAGGTCATAAGATATCTATTCAATTGAATTACACAAGGTTACAGAACTCATATTTAGATCATTACATTTTTTGCAAAGAGTAGAATGTAAATAGAGCCATAAATCATAAAAAGATTGGGAAAAAACTTACGAATTTCCGTCACCTCCTCATCACAGTTAACAAATACAAACAATATGGCACTGGCACATAAAAAATTATTCATCGCGATCATTTTAAATTAAGAATAGAACTACTATTTAAAAATTCGTTGATGTAGACCGAGGAGTATCTGGTAAATGTACATTGGCCGTCAACCGGTGCCCCTCTACCTACCATGTGATGAAATCTGCACGCTCGCATAAGTAAAGGCTTCAATCGAACTTATTGCTGTTATAATAAGTGGAGACATAAATATTTTCGAAGTGAAGAGGCCAGCAAAAAACAGGCTTTATTTTCAGACACGGCCTAATTTTGGGGTCTAGAAAGCTGTGCCGAAATAATAGATATTATGTACATGATACATAGACTCTATTATTTAAAGTCTAGCTTAGTGCCAACTTTGTCGTTAAAGTTAAAAACACTTGTGCGCAATACGAGTATAACATTCTTAAGTTGAGAATGATAGTAAAATTGATCCAGAACAACCCAAATGCCAGCGACAGGCAGATTGTTGTCATTTTATAAAAGCTGAAAGGTTGAGTTATCGTTCTTACTGCTATGTAGGGGTCAAATACAGGAAAACTTGCATCTTTTATAAAATGACTGTCGCTAGCTGGGTCGATGCGGACACATTAACTTTCAATAATTTTAATATACGTGTTGTATTAATAATTTTAAAGGTGAATGCCCAAAAAAAACCCGTAGTCGATTAAAATAACTTATGTACAGCTAAATAGACCATAAATAGTAGATTGTAAATATATTATAATTCATTTTATTCAAAACCATAACCGAAACAGATAATTTGAAAAAATAAATCTGAGATACACAGTAGTCAGTACTTCGAATCAACTAAGTAGTTAATTACTTCCTTTGTTTTTGTGTTCTTTCTCGTGAAAGCGATATTGATAGATAAGAATTTTACAATTAAGAGAAGAAAAGAGATGTCAAATATATATTTTAAGAATAAACTAATTCTTCTTCTCTCTACATCCTGTATCGGTTGTATCACGGAGAGTGCTCTGAGTGATTGCCCGGAATCATACCTCCTACAACTTTTCGCCACAAGAATAGTAATATAATATTATACCATCCTCATCACTTTGAGTGGCAGTTTTCCACCGTGCGTTTTTTGCGTAACTTTCTTCTGCGCGCTGTAAGACTCTGAAACAAACTGTTACCAGCAGTATTTCCAATACGACCTGCTGCAAACCTTCAAAGGCCGGCAACGCACCTGCGACTTTCCTAATGTTGCAAGTGTCCATGGGCGACTGTAGTTGCTTTCCATCAGGTGATCCGTTTGCTCGTTTGACCCCTTATTAAAAAAAAACTATCACATAAACAATATCATGTAATAATCCTAAAAACAGTACATAATAATATTAAAATATGTACAGATTAATAATTATTTTCTACGCCAAACTAACATTCTATAGTGTCAGATATAAAAGTAGTAAAATATAATGTTTTTACTATGTACTAATCATCACACTATCATTAATTAGTAGCATCGCGCCGTCCTATCATAGATTCCTATAGGAAAAGTCGAGTTAACTCCGTACCTGGCAGCTATACTTATTGTATGGCCGCCAGGTTCGGGGTTAACTTGACCTAATCGTAGTTACGATCGTTTTTAAAGTACTCGGTGATTGTTTAATCCAAAAAGGACATTGTATTTGGGATACTGTATAATATGTAGTCTACTATGCCACATTTGTTTTGAATCGATTACGGGTTTTTGGTTCATATATTTTTGGGCATTCACCTTTATTTTACGAGTGAAGTTTTAGATGTCATGTTCAGCTTTTAAGTTCTGTAAGGCAGTAGGTATTTGATATGATAGGAATTAGGAATAGGTACCTTATGTCCTACGTTTGCTTAAATAATATTATGTAGCGCCTGCAACGATTGGTTATAGTCTCGACAAGAAAGATAAGAGAGATCTTTGTTTCTTCCAGGCACTTATAATTATAGTCTCTACCATAGAGCTCTGCTTTCGGGAAATTAGGTGATTTGTCCATTTCCTAGTAATTTATTGCTGAATAATCTGTTATCTGTATAAATAAAAACGAGTTTTAAATGTAAGTCTCCCTATACAACGTACATACACTGAAATACGGCTAAACCGCTTTGGCTAATTTTAGTCTTGTAATGTTCGTGGAAGTCCAGGGGAGGTTTTATGTTATCAGGGAAGTGATACGAAGTTCATCGGGTCATCTACTTATTTATAATCATGGACCATTAAAATATTTATAATATAGAGTTCATTGTGAAAGAGCATATTTTTTAAAATTGTATGGCTATGGGCATTGTGCATGTGCCCTATGTGTGTCATAGTATTTTCCCATACAAAAAAAGTTATTATTTCGGGGCTGCTACTTTCAAAGTGAATAGGAGACGATATTATAAGTATTATTACTTAGTTTTGTTACACCCTGTATATTGTACAACTTAATACTTAAAATATAATAAAAGGCATTTCATTACAGTTATAGATCGATTGTCTGAAAGGTAATCAGAATAATAAATGCTATGTGGACAGTGAAAAGAAAAAAAACGACAAACATTATGTTGTAAATTTAGGTTTTATTACAAAACTATGCACGTATTTACGAAGGTATTGTAACTTAAAATAGACAACAATTATAAGGCTATATTGATAAACTAAAACTGTGTTTTTACAATGAAGATAATATTAGTTCTGTATTATGTACTTGTACAAAATAACAGAAACAATGTAAAGACTTTATTTCGAAAAAGTACAATATATAATCTACTAAAAACGTTTGAATTAGGCATAAACAATGTTTTAGATTTTGTTCTAGATTAAGTTAATCACGACAAAATAAATCTTTTACTTCTAACCGCTTACAGCGAAATAAATACCACTAGTCAAGTCCTATCCTACTCTCCTAATTCTTATATAACTCTATGCAGTGCCGGATAACGGATTAGGCCGTAGATAGCAAAATATGAATAATTGAAAACCGTAACATTAAATTACTTAAAGAAAAAAAACAGTCTTTAAACATTAATTCCTTATCATGTCTTTGAAATGTCCTATGTCCAACAAAAAAATCATCAAAATCGGTTCATAAACGACGAACTACGTAGTTATCAGGGAAAAAAGATAAAAAGCTTTAAGTATATTATTAGGTATAGTTATTTTTAGTTGATTAAAAATAATAAGCAAAATAGAAAAGCAGATTGGTAAACCGTTCCAACACTGCAGTCGTGTTCGAAAGTAGATTTTCGCCACTATCGTATCAGTGCAATATGTGGTAAACTCAACATTTGCTATTTTGCTTTAAGGCTAATCCGACACTCACTATGTTCATTGAACTATCCTAGACATTCACAATACATAATTCGACTCGAATTCGAGAACCTCCCAAACGGGACAACCAATAAACGCTTGCCGCTTGCATTAACCAGTTATTACGAACTAGATGAAGAACGCAACTCCGTTGCGTAAAAATGCGTTTATCCTGAGAGAACCGTACATTTTTCCGGGATGGTCGAAAGTATCCTATGTCTATTTTTAGATTTAAATTTTCCTCTCCTGCAGGGTTGCCTGGAAGAGATCGCTTATAAGGCCGCCTTTGCCCACATTTATGTTTTTCTTAAGTTTAGTTTTAGTTTAGTACTTAATTTAATCTATCGTCTATGTCCTTTCCCGGGATTCAAAATATCTCCATACCAAATATCAGAAAAATCGGTTCAGCGGTTTGGACGTGAAGAGGTATTACAGACATATTTTCACATTTATAATATTATTATTAGTATCGATGTAAGTTTCCGAATGCGAGTCGAAGGGGCATGTGAATAGCACAGCTAGTCTTCTAGTCGACGACCAAGTCGTCATAGGGTATCTTGGCCAGTATCCTATCGAGGAACCTGGACATCTTCTCAGCCAGGTCCTGCTTCAGCTGGGGCTTCATCTCCTTCAGCAGCTCCTGGGCGTTGGTATTGATGAAGAGGTTTAATGCCGCTTCTGTAATAGCAAATACGTTTTTTACTATGAGTGCAACTATCGTACCACAATTTAAGACTTATTTTTTTTGAACGGGCAATTGGCCCATCACACTTTCTCACCACTGCAACTCCTGTATCGCCAGGATCAACAGTGGTAACCAACCACGAAAACCCTTTGATAATATGATCTCAGCCCTCAGGGGTGCCCGAGGGACAAGCTAAATCTGTCTTGGGACTCGCAATGAAATTAATCAGATGAAAGGTAGGAGAAGATATATTTCAGCATATTGGAGATTGTATTCAGAAATACACTCTCAGACGTTGTAAATCCTCGATCGCAGATTCTTGGAAATCTATTGTTATTCTATTGTTATCGCGGTCGCGTTCGCATGCGACCGCTTGGGGCTTGAAAGGCTCGGCGTTACAAAATATTATTATTATCAACCGATTTCAAAAACATAGGTTGTTCGGCTGTGGATTTTTTTTCTCTTAATTGGGAACGCCATCTGGTCATTGTTTACAGTATTGAATTGTTCCTGCAGGTCAACGACCGGTTAATGGGATATGTCATATTAATGAATTCCGCCAAATAATATTTATCAGCGCAAGTGCGTCATCAAATTAGTTTCATTGACAGCAAGCATAGCTGTACTTTAATAAGTAGTTTGATAATAAATAATAATAAGTATAATTTATAAGAACACCTGAGTGCTAGTCATATTGCATTCATGAGTTTCGATAGCAAGATATAAAAATTAAAGCTATCGCCTTTGTCGAGGTAGTGGTGTGTGATGGTGGACGATGGTCATGTCAGTATCGGCACAGAGTACTATAATACTGGCGTAAGTATCGGCAATGGCGATGGCCTTTAATGGGCCAGCATGGACCATTGTGAAGAGCATAAATTTAATATACCTACCGGAATAGAGCAACAAACTCGAGCTGTCAAACGTAACCGAAATTGCTTTTCATCTGTGTGAAAAATATGTGTACACTTACACAAGCATGATTGAACATGAATTCTATGAGATTAAATTGTCAACGGGCTGATCCGGGCTGACTGGACGTCAAAAAAGGGTGCTGCTGTCATTTATCACACGTCTCTTTTTACCACGCAGTGTTACTGATAGTGACATCTCGCTTGCTCAGGCCTTTATTTCTCTATTCCGCTAGGTATATTAACTTTATGGTGAAGAGGCACCGTTATAGGTATAGGATTTGACATGACGCATCGTAAGCGCCATGCTACTCAGCGATGCGTTATGTCAAGTACCATACATTTTTTAAATCTAACTTCGTCTTCGAAACTAGCAAATCCAATAAGACTAAGGGCTTGTTTCACCACTTTCTGATAAAGTGCTGAATAGGCTATTCACAACTTTTTTGACAGATTGTCCATACTTCATCTGTCAAGTTAAGTGGTGGATAGCCTATTCGGTACTTATCAGGAATTGGTGAAACAGGCCCTAAGATATCTGATATGACTAAAATATTTACCAAGTACAGCGTTGCTGTTCTCCAAGTTCTCGACTCCCATCCTGATGCTCTTTACGGAGAAGTCAAGCTTCAGCTGCTTGAGCTTCAGGTAGGTCTTGCCCTTCTTGGTGTAGGGCTCGCCGCGGAAGTACACCTTCGCTTTGACGCCCTCTGGAAATAAAAGAAGTTATGTGAAGGAAATATAGAGTGGGCCCTACGCTATATTTCCTACTAGATGACGCCCGCAAGTCCGTTAAACCAAAATTCGTTTATCGCGGGGGAATTAACGTACATTTTTTCAGGATAAAAAGTATCCTATGTCCTTTCTCGGGACTCAATGTATCTCCATACCAAATTTCAGCAAAATCGGTTCAGCGACTTGGGCGTGTAGTGGTTACAATTAGCAGACCGACACAGTTTCGCATTTCTAATATTTGTACGGTATGGAAGTATGGATTTTAATATTATATAATATATAGATTATACCCTACGGCGCGGCGTAGGGGGTATTCGACGTAGCGAAGGCGGCGTAGACGTAAGACAGCGTGGTGTAGCCAAGGCGTAGCGGATAATTATTAGGTATTTTTAAATGGGTTCTGCCGTGTTTCCATCATACAAATAAGGAAAGTTTTCTCTATCACATGGATTGATCAGCACTACAGTTGTCATTATTATTATGATTAAAATTAGACTAGACTTTTTTTTTAAAGTGAGAAAAGATTTATTGTTTTGTATGAAAGACAAAGTTGTGCTTTACTAAGCTATCACCGTTAACCAACTTACTTTTAAATTCTTTGATAGAAATAGGGAGAAGCTTGTGCTTGCTTAGTTTGATTTTCCTTAAATTGCTCTTTAAGCCTCTAGTCTTGTGGTCTGGACTCTGGTGAAGGGTTAAGGGGTACGTCATTGCCCATGATCACGTACCGTACTCGCCCCAGTAGTCGCCGCCGCCGGAAGCGCGAACAAGCAGCAGTATGCCGGAGGAGCGGTACCGGGCCGTGGTGCTGATGTGCGGACCGTACATCGTCAGCTGGAACTGGTGCGTCTCCAGGTCAGACCTGTTAGAAGAAGACAAGAAATTAACAAAACCACCTCCTTTTTGGAAGTCGGTTAAAAAGAAGCAATAGATAAAAAAGTCTTAAGCTTAAAGCCAGACACAGGTCCTTGGTCTTTTGAAATACTAGTATGAAGCTCTCCGATGAAGCGAGGTGGTATAATACTTTGGTTAGGCGAAAGGCTACTGCAGCAGTAGTCAGCTGAGGTATGTTAAATATTATAGTTAAAATCTCAGAATTACAAGAGCACGACTCAGAAAAATGTATAAAAGTTTATGGAAAGGAAATACCTGTGTCTCCACTTCCTGATAAGTGTCGGATAGGCTATCCACCACTTAACTTGACAGATAAAGTATGGAGAAAAAGTTGTGGATAGCCTATCTGGAACCTTATCAGGAAGTGGTGAAACAGGCCCTAAGAGTTTTTCGTCTGTGGCATTAATAATTTTTTCTTCTTCCTCGTACTCGTGAAAAAGAACCCACACCATGCAAGTGAGCCTAAGTCTACTGTCTACAAGCCGGCAAAGCCGCCAGCCGGCAAAGCCGCCGGGCTTTGCCGGCATAAAGTTGGGCCGGCTTAAAGTTTAAGTCACTTGTGTCGTGAGGATGCGTTACACTTGGTTGTGGACAGGTGTAGACAGTATAGCTATGTCCACATTGTGCCCTTTCATCTTCAATTTTCATAATCTTTTGACATTCGAAATGTCAAAAATTGAAAATGAAAGGGCACAATGTGGACATAGCTTATGACTAACGGTCAACAAATGTGCCTTGGACACCACGAATATTCTAATTACATGTTGACATATTTAGCTAATGTAGCGTCGTTGTATTTTATTATAATGGTCAATTTAGGTAATGTTGTCGTTAATTGTAAACGAGGAAAAGTTTTAAATATGCCTAAGTGCAGGAATATTTCACAAATCACGCGAAACTTAAGCGGACCACTAGTCATAATGAAATATTGTTTTAAAGTGAATTGTCGCACTCAGAGACAGTTAATTGATGATTAAACTTCAGTTTAATGAAAGGATTCTCAGATAAAGTATGGAATTTTGATTACATTGTGAGTGTAGCAATAAGCTAGCCCACATTCTGAACCAACAATGTTCGCCAGTAATTAAATACCCATTAGAATTTAGAATACAAGTTAACTGAAAGTTCATAAATATATTATTATGTATTGTATTGAATTTATGATGGAGTATGGTGTAGAAATCGCATCTAATGGCAAGGTGTCGCAACTGTTGCCGTCGTTACTGGGAAGCTGTTTAGTGGTTACACAGTGGTACATAGAAACAATCTGGAATTTTCTGTGGACTGAAGAAGTTTGAATAAAAACTATAGTTTTAGGGGAGTTATGAGAAGTGTTATTTTTAATTTTTTTGATTGACATACGAAATAAGTACGCCTACCTGGTTCGCTCTCTAATAAAAATACGAAGTGTGGCAAAGTGCGCCTACCTGGAAAGTGCGCCATACGAACTTTCCAGGTAGGCGCACTTTGACACACTAATACCTATAGGCATATTATAGGTATTTTTCCGTACTGATGAATGGAGTATAACAACATAAATCGAGATATTTTTGTATGACAAATAATGAAATATTTATGTCTAACACTTACACTTTGTTCGTTATTTGTTGATATCCTCATCCTTGTTTTTTGTTACGAAGTACGAGAGTGACAACTGACAATATAGTATTTCAGCGTTTAACCACCATAACAAGTATTCTTAAAATAGGCGTTGCGAGACAAGTTTGTAGGCATCCATAAAATCTATACAGTATAGCTTAATCATTTTATTTTATCAATCCACATGCTTCTAAAGGCAGTCACAGACTTAGCTATAATATATATTAATATGTTTATAGCTAGGCATATTACTATATTTTTTCTATACAATTTTCGCGTGACCACACACTCAGCTATAATAATATATATTTCTGGTCTCAGTGTGTTTAGTACGGTATATTAATATTATATATTATAGCTAAGTCTGTGACGGCCTTTAGTGTTAGCTTGCAAACTAACAGACAGCCGGTTGTCGGAAAGGAGAACAGTAGGTTACCCGTACCCATACACAACCAAAACATAGTCTTCACTTTCATAAGTGGATCCGCTTCAAAATTGACACGAATGCATATTAATAAAGTTCGTATTCCGGAGATTTTATGATTTAATTGGTTCAATCTTATCTTAGTAAACAGCTATTTTTAGTTATTAAATTGATTTTTACGGCCGCACTTAGAAAGTGATAGTAATTAAACTTCAATTTAATGAAGAGTTTGACAGATAGAGTTTGGGGGCTTAAGGACGCTATTACAAATATCAGCGATTTTCCGGTACCATTTTAAAGAATTACTTAGGAGTCAAACTGCGAGGATATTTTGGTTTCAAATGAAAGATAATGTTACGAATGAGGACACGTAGTGTCATCTAGCGGCAACCAGGCGAAACCATCACAGACAGCGTAAATCCCCTATTCAATACCAGATGCCGCTACTTGCATGTTTTTGTTTACTTGCGCGTACACTCTCGAATTTTCCCACGGTTGTTTACATGTTGATGCGAATTGTGGAATATTCTAGTACGGTCTAGAGCTCGCCCCGACCCGTATAAATACGCAGCTAGACGGGCCGGCCAGTCAGTCTTCGAATGTTTTCGAGTGAGCGATAATCAAAGCGACTTCGGCAGTGAGAAACAAGTGACTTAGTGAGTGAACCAGTGATAGTGCTTAGTGTTTGAACTTAGTGCATAGTGTTTGGACCTAGTGCTTAGTGTTTAGACATAGTGATCTAGTGTGAGTTAGTGCATAGTGTTTGGACCTAGTGAGTTGTGTAACCTAAAGTGTAGTGTAAATAAAAGTCTTCAAGAGAGTCACCAGGTCTTTTTCTCCGAATCATCGAACCTCAGCACGTAACAATAATATATTCATCTCCACGACTGTACCATAAAAATTCTATAGCCGCATACAAAATTTTCACATAAAATACGTTTTAACCATCACAATAATCGCAAAATATGAAAGAAATGGGGTCTGATTAGGTACCTTAATATCTAAATACACTGAACTGAGGAAAATAAATATTTTACAAAAAAATTGTTGCTCATTTAGTCCTCTATAAAGTCCGCTTAAAAATTTTATATAAAAATAAACAACTTTTCCAGTTATGAGAAAAATAAGAAAATTTCTCAATTTTTTTCATACATTTTCGCCATATCAAGAACGCGGCGAGCATCGTAACCGCCACTGTACAAGGCGCGCTAATATAAATCTTATTTTAATGTCATTAACGTCGATATTCGTACTGACAGACATCCGACCTGCTAATTCTCCGGTTGGAGCATCCTTAAGTCAAAAATGTTCATTTAATTACAGTTTTTATTTTAATTAAGCCATCACTTCACTATTTAATAACACTTCAATAATTTTTATACAGCAACTCATTATGCCACTCATGAATTCATGACACAATATTTAAGGTTAGTATAATTATTTACTATAAGTATTATAATTTCAAAGCATAATTGAAGACGTGAGTGGAAGAATAAGGTAAGTAACATTTCGTAACATACGGACAATAACACATTTTTTCCCTAATTATTTCAATAAAACTTGTAACTTATCTACTTCATAACATATCTGGCTACACATACAATCCATAGTTTTTCTATTTCAAATAACTTTTCCGGCCCTAAAGCCTCCATTTAAGCAAAAAAACGGGAAGTTTTTTCATGTTACTTACCTTATTCTTCCACTCACGTCTTGAATTGTATCTTGAACACAATTTTAACCTAATTTAAGAGAAATCATTATTTTTCGTAAAGTTTGCCCTCATTTGTTGCAGACTGCTGAGTGCAACATCTTGCATGCATATTGCATACTAATAGAGATGTTGCATAATATTATAGATTTTTTAACTGAATTTTAAAATCCCCATATGATTAATGAAAAGAAGCCCATGCATATTTTGTCATCATCACATTGAATAATCAAAAACTTTTTTCCTTAAAAATTTAGCTCCAAGTTCTTTATTACCATGTCTTATATTAAAACGAGGACAAAATAATATTATGTTTCTTTAGCTATGTGACTACTGTATTAAAACTTAACCGATTCGTTGCAGATGGCACGTTTCAGTGCCATCACTTTCTTTTGCGTGTGGCGTAAGGCACGGATGTGTGTCATTTTAAAATCAATGATAACTCCTTCAATTAAGTTCAGCTTACCTGACGTTGGTGATGGTCATGTTCTCCACACCAGTGGCATGTATGTCCTTGAATGTGGCGCGGTACCCGTCGGGCCCGCTGCCCAGGGCGATGGACAGCTCATCTATAACCAGCGTCTCCGTCTGAAATACAGAGGATGATAGGTAGAGAAGGTCTGACGTTTTCTTAAAACTTTGATAAGTGTAAAAATAAATGAAGCCTCGAAAGACATTAATTTAAGTATCTGGAATGTTGAATTAATTTGTATTCTGTTCTCATTTCCATTAGTCTTCAATCGATATGCGGTACAAAGTAGATTATGGAATCATATCTAATCCATAGGCAACAATGTAACTTGAAAAGGTCGATCCTTTGATTGGTAGAGCAAGAAAAAGTTTCTGAGGTGTCTTGCACTTTAACCTCAGCACCAAAGATCTGACCCTGAATACCGAAACTCAGACATCTCGTAAGCTAGATGTTTCTGTTAAGAATCAAGAAGACCTTCTAGAAAATGAAGCTCTTACTCTTTCAATCCCCAGCTCCGGAGTGCCCCTCTTCAGATGGTCGACGAGCGAGTTGAAGCTCCGCAGCAGACAGTCATCCACCTCAGGGTCCTGCTGGGAGCACCGACCGCCGAAGAAATCTGACCAAAATGTTTCAATTATTCACAACGTGTCTTAATATTTCATGATGGAATCCATTGTCATTGAAATAAGCAAACTTTTTTTTCAATGAATTTTGTGAAGAAAACAATGATATTAATTAAAAAAACATCATTGGAAGAAATATTTTAATAAGATATTTTTTGGGGTTTTTGCGATATTTGTATGTATAATCAGACGCAGGCCTAATCAGGCGATGTTATTAAATTAAAAATTAAGTGTTATCAGCATTTAAAAATTTTAAATGACGAAGTTGCAAAACAGTAACATTAAATGGCAATGATAACCTGAGAAAAGAAGATTAGAGATGACTAAAGATCCGGGAATGACGAGAATTTTGAGTATTTTATAATATTGCAAGCCTAATATATATTCGAATGTAGAGATCCTCTTTTTAAAAGCTTTTACTTAAAAACAATTCCTTGTCAGCCTTGAACTTCAGTAAAAAATTCAAGAGAAATACGTGACCAGTGATGAATTATTATTTGCGTTGAGTCAATAACCACGATTTATTGTACAAAGCTCCAGGTGTAAGCCTTGTTTAGTATGCAGGAGCCGTGCATAACGGTGACCAAGACATTGACACGAAACAAAGAATCGCCTTCGGGACATATGGGAATGATTCAAACCTTTCGAAGTTTGCGTGTCTCGTCAGATACTATCACGTTCTTTGTTTAATAAGACAATAAAGTATCATTACAAAAGCTCATAAGATTTGTAAGTGAATTACAAATAAGTAATTGTAGGAAAGGCATACTGCCTGTTATGTGAAATTTGGCAGATTAATTTCATCAATATCAGTTTTTTTATGGAAGGGCTGCAATAAATTAATAAGGCTATACTAAGAAATACTTAAAATGGGAGAAAAATACTCCATGCGAGAAAATTTAAAAGTTTTGTAAATTTTGTAGCCAACCCCAACCATATCATTCAATTTATGAGCAGTATTGGGTTGGGGTCGGGATGATACTTATAGTGCGAAGGAGTCACAGATCCTTACTATATAGCTAAAAAAAAGTAGCACTTCTTTAATTATTTATCTCTTAAAACGACAAGGACTAAGGTAGAACAATAGTGCTTTTGCTATCTTAATCTGTTTTATATTGTGCGACGTCCTAAAGGTAATTCAAAGTGATGATGGAAACCTAGATAACTGTTTAATGCAGCCTATATTTAGTCTCCTTTTACATAAGACCTTGACTGAGCTAGTTCGTTGCTATTAAAGTTATACCATCTGTACTTTGAGACTAACTTACATAATAAAATTTATTATTTTCCAAAGCATAATGATGTCAAATTTAATTTGACACAAAAACAATGGATTCTAATGATATATTAATGCTATGAATAATATATAATATGGATAATGATATATTACATGTTATGAATTATTTTATGTCATTGAAGATACAGTAACTTTTAAAATGTGTGGAGTATATTTTACAGGAGCCAGATAGGCAGTACAGTTATAAGAATTCAAGACCCAAATATAATCTAGATTGACAAGTTGTCAGCCTGTCGCTCGTTTCAATAAAAGGCCAAAACATTTTGTAGAGTCATCTTTTTTAAAGTTTAAACTTTAAGTACCTCTCCAAAAACAGCCTCATAAAGAATCAGGAATTTGGTAGGGCACACAAGGATAACTAATTGATATTAAACAACTTCTCCTTGGTTATAATATAATAGAATCCAGAAAACACCGGATCGGCATTATGTAGTTCAAGTTTTCCAAGAAGGTGCCAGAATTACTGTTCTCGTTGTGGAAGAAGAAAATAATTATTATAAGCTGTGATTAGATATTGAGAGACTTGAAATGTATACAAAAAGCTAAAATGTATGTCACATTAATTAAGGTTAAGTATATGAAATACGAAAAAATATTTCTTACTAGCTGATGCCCGCAACTCCATTGCACCAAAATTCATTTATCGCTCGGAACCCTACATTTTTCCGGGATAAAAAGTGTCCTATGTCCTTTCCTACTAAACTGTACACCTGAAGATGATTTATTTCGAAACCGGGTGGTAATTAATCAATATGGTGGAAAAAGTGCATGTAATACTGTGTTTTACTTGTGCCTTTCCTGGGACTCAAAGTATCTCCACACCTTTCAGCGAAATCGGTTTAGTGGTTTGGGCGTGAAGAGGTAACAGACAAACAAACAGACATACACACTTTCGCATTTATAATATTCTGATATTCTGAGAAGTTCGGTCCAAACAGGCCGGCTGATTATAAAAACCGAACCTGTGTCACGGAGGTCGACGCCCGAGCTTGTCGCGAAAGACGAGCTAAGATGGTTCCCTATGTTCGATTAGCTTGCAACAGCTTAAGAGGGCGAATAACGCAAAAAATTAACATCGTCCTTCTCTCTTCACAATCTCTATTTTTTGCGCTTGACCAGTCTCTATATTATAGTCTCTCCAATATTGTATAAGTTAGATTGTAGAATGCATAGCTTTGGTAAGTCTATCATAATACAGTGTTAAGAAATACAAAGATTCACACGATATTTGAGAAATTGGTAATAAGCTTCAGGGTCAAACAATTTAGCAGAGTTGATGCACTTTGCAGCAGTAATGTCGCGAATTGTAGAGCCTCTTTAAGCATTTTTCTAGAGAATTTAAACAATATATTTTAATATATAAAGTGTAAAAAGAAGCGGACGTCTTTTAGCACAATTTAACCTTTTTTCCCCTAATAGGAACTACGTCACTATATCCATTCCGGCGCTTGAAAGTATCTCCAAACTTCAAGGAAATCGCTGGAGCATGAAGAGATAAAAGACAGGCAGACGTACCTTTATAATGTTAATACGGATACAGCTTACACAAAAAGGAAAACCCTAATAAGATCTAGTCAGAATCAACTTATCTCATATGTTACCTACGTGAGGCAATAAAGCACATAGTCTTAGAAGATGTATAGCTAGTTCTTATGGCAATTCATTTCAACTCATTTTGCATTCTAAAAGGGTACTCAATGTACTACGAGAGGTGTTAATATTTTAAGCAGCCGTGGTAGTAAATCTTTGAAAAATTAACATAGACCTCTTTACTTCTTTACAAGAAGTTTAGAATTATAAATAACTAGCTGTTGCCCGCGACTTCGTCCGCGTGGACTTCAGCTTATAGCGCGCGGTGGTTCCCGTTTCCATGTAGGCTGAATTCCTGTTACATTTCCACGATGGAGTGCTTCCGCGTTTAAATTGAAGTTTGAAGAATGCGAAATATTCTTCAAACTTCAATTTAATTACAAACAGACAGACACGTCAAACTTATAAAATCCCTCTTTTTGGGTTGAGGGTTAAAGACTGGTGTCTAATTTTAGCACTGCACTATACTTCTTGAAAGTTCTCGAAAAGAAAAACATGGAAGAAACCTTACCACCTCTCATAGAAACGAATTCGTACAACCGCTAGTGCGCCCTTAGAAGCTCTGAAAGATGAATAATTTTCCCCGCTTTTTTCGACATTTTCCTTTGTTTCTTCGCTTCTAAAAGTCACAGCGTGATGTTATATAGCCTATAGCCTTCCTCAATAAATGGGCTATCTAACACTGAAAGAATTTTTCAAATCGGGTCAGTAGTTCCTGAGATTAGCACGTTCAACCAAACAAAGTCTTCAGAATAATAATAATAATATTAGTACATATAAGATTGTATGCTAACGACACAACTCACACAAAAGATGATTTCCTAATGCGTAGGAAATTAAAAAAAATATGTTTTTCTTTGGCTATATGTGATAATAACACACATACCATACATGAACAAATATTAAAGGAAATAATTATTATCCTTGGACCTAGCCACAAATGTTTATTGTTTGCTAACGTTCTGCAGCTTAGAATTTAAATAATAAGCGATAATATTTAATTATCTTAATTCTTGCTATCAAAACATTAATCAAAACTTCTCTTTTTTTCTCTACATATTTTTTTAACAAATAAAAAATGATTTCGTTCTTTCGTCAGCAACGTATGCAAAAACCTCTCTTGATCATTTTATCATCTTATTGTTGGCTATTCGGTAATCTAAGTAAAAAGTATGTCCTAAAAGCCGTTAGCGACTAATGTATAGTGTTAGTAAACGGCATGTATAATAAATCAGTGTTATATCACAGTTCGTAGACCTTCCGGGTCTGTGCGGTACTTACCGTGTGTAGTTTGTGCAACGTTTGACGACAATGCATTAACTTCTAAGATACTCGTTTAGGCTAAGAACTCACAATCAAGCTTGCTAAGAACTCACTAGGTACTCAAATTAATGCTTCGGCTTGTATCAAATAGGACAATGGAAGCAACTTAGAGATGTCTACTGACGTGTGATGGGCAGAGGTTACACGATCAATTTTTCATCAATCTGATCCATCAATCCGATCCAGATTGACGAAAAATTTATCGTCTAACCCACGGATTGATGGATTGATCATTTTTAGGGTTCCGTAGCCAAAATGGCAAAAAAGGAACCCTTATAGATTCGTCATGTCTGTCTGTCTGTCTGTCCGTCCGTATGTCACAGCCACTTTTCTCCGAAACTATTAGAGCTATACTATTGAAACTTGGTAAGTAGATGTAGTCTGTGAACCGCATTAAGATTTTGATGCAAAAATGGAAAAAGTATTAAAAATTTTAGGGGTCCCCATAGGTACAACTGAAACAAAAAAAATTTTTTTTCATCTAACCTATGCGTGTGTGGTATCTATGGATAGGTCTCTAAAAATCATATTGAGGTTTCTCATATCATTTTTTTCTAACCTGAATAGTTTGCGAGAGAGACTCTTCCAAAGTGGAAAAATGTGTGTCCCCCCCCCTCTAATTTCTAAAGTAGAGGCATGATAATTCTAAAAAAAATATATGATGTATATTACTATAAAAACTACCAACGAAAATTGGTTTGAACGAGATCTAGCCAGTAGTTTTTTTTTTATACGTCATAAATAGTAAAACTTAATGAAACAAAAAAAAAATTTTTTTCATCTAACCTATGCGTGTGTGGTATCTATGGATAGGTCTCCAAAAATCATATTGAGGTTTCTCATATCATTTTTTTCTAAGCTGAATAGTTTGCGAGAGAGACTCTTCCAAAGTGGAAAAATGTGTGTCCCCCCCCCTCTAATTTCTAAAGTAGAGGCATGATAATTCTAAAAAAAATATATGATGTATATTACTATAAAAACTACCAACGAAAATTGGTTTGAACGAGATCTAGCCAGTAGTTTTTTTTATACGTCATAAATAGTAAACCTTAATCTAAATTTCATTAAATCGACTGAAATATAAAAATAAATCAAAAATAATATAATTTCATAAAAATTAACCTTATTGCTGCTGCGGAACCCTCCATGGGCGAGTCCAACTCGCACTTGGCCGCTTTTTTTATATGGACTTTTTCATAAAAATCTATAAGTATATCAGATTGATGGATCAGATTGATGAAAAATTGATCGTGTAACCTCTGCCATAACAAGGCATTACCTATTAAGGTCTGTATTCACTTTGATTAGTACGAGTGTAAGTCATTAGTGCAAGTGATTAGTGATTAGGAGAAAATAAAGGACTTGTATAACTAATCAGTCGCTGTCCACACGTACTTTTTCCTGATTACTAACCACCTGCACTAATCACTTGCACTCGCACTAATCAAAGTGAATACGGGCCTTTAATAAAGGTACTGAGACAGAGATATAGTTCGGCTAGTATCAAATAGGACAATGGAGCCTGGAGGCAACTTATGTTATTTCCTAGATGATAATCCCCAGCTTAAGCTGGGGATTATCATCTTAAGATTATGCTTAGAACGCGAAAATAGGTTTTTTATGAGCCTGAATTTATTGACAGGATTATTGCCAACCGATTTATTTGATAAGTTCGTATCTAAGGTACTGGAGAAAAAGCTCTCGAAATTTTACTTATTTTGCGGGTGTCGGACGATTTTGTTCTGCCTGATCTCGTGACATATCCATACTAATATTACAAATGCTAAAGTGTATCTGTCTGTCTGTCTGTCTGTTACCTCTTCACGCCCAAACCGCTGAACCGATTTTGCTGAAATTTGGTATGGTCATGGAGATATTTTGAGTCACGGGAAAGGACATAGGATAATTTTTATCCCGGAAAAATGTACGGTTCCCGCGAGGATCTTGCTCGACCAGCCACTTCTATAATTATTCTAATGAATTAGTCTTCCGACCTATCCCATGGAATTTTTAATCAAATTTTTAAGGACGCTATTACAAATATCAGCGATTTTCCGGTACCCTATTAAAGAATTAGGAGTCAAACTGCGAGGATATTTTGGTTTCAAATGAAAGATAATATATTCATCTCCACGACTGTACCATAAAAATTCTATAGCCGCATACAAAATTTTCACATAAAATACGTTTTAACCATCACAATAATCGCAAAATATGATAAAAATGGGGTCTGATTAGGTACCTTAATATCTAAATACACTGAACTGAGGAAAATAAATATACAAAAAAATTGTTGCTTATTTAGTCGTCTATAAAGTCCGCTAAAAATTTTATATAAAAATAAACAACTTTTCCAGTTATAAGAAAAATAAGAAAATTTCTCAAATTTTTTCATACATTTTCGCCATATCAAAAACGCGGCGAGCGTCGTAACCGCCACTGTACAAGACGCGCTAATATGAATCTTATTTTAATGTCATTAACGTCGATATTCGTACTGACAGATATCCGACCTGCTAATTAAAAAGTTGGAGCATTCTTAATCATCAAGTGTCACACAATGTCGGCCATATTACTCATACAGCATACTGCACCGAAGAAAGTGCTCTAATGATGATTCAAGGACTTTCACGTTTGTCGCTTTTTATTTATTTTATTCATTGTTTTTTTTTATATTTTTTAATCCTAGTTGCCCATGAATGAAATAGGTTTCTATATATAGAAGAAAACAAGTTCTAAAGTCATTTCTTATTTAAAAAGTTTGCAAAAAATGTGCATGATGGTTAAATTAAGGGGTTAATAGTTTTTTGTGCTAATTTTATAAGTAAAGATTAAACCAAGTCAGAACTGAGGGGTGTGTACTGTGTGCTGACTGCTGACCCCAGACCCATTTAGTTGAACATCTTTTTGTCTTCTGCCGATCTGGGCACATTCACATCATGTCACTTAAAAGTTTTGGATCGAATGTTTATTTCCTTCATTAGAACTCAAGTAGTTAGTAAATGTCACGGTAAAGATAGTTGAGCTTTTAAAAGTTGCGTGTGTTTGTCATTATGAAGTAAGTAGAAATGTAATCACTTTTACCCGTGAAAGTGAAAATCTCTTCCTTGTGGCATTTAAACAGTAATTTTAAGAATTTTCTACACATTAGAGTAGAGTGTACGTATAACACATTCACACGTAGATATGTTTCAGTAAGTAACGAATACATCTATACTAATATGATAATTCTGAAGAGTTTGTTTGTTTGTTTGAATGCGCTAATCTTAGGAACTGTTGGTCTGATTTGAAAAATTCTTTTAGTAATAGATAGCCCATTTATCGAGGAAGGCTATAGGCTATATTAATATGTTAATAACATAACGCTGTAACATTTAGGAGCGAAGAAACAGAGGAAAAGTGGAAAAAAGCGGGGAAAAATATTCATCGTTGAGAGCTTCCGTTGCGTGCGATGCAAAAACGGTCCAAGATACCCAAAAAATATGTATGATAGAATTATTCCTCAGAGGAAAACTATATCCATCTTTGTTATTATACTATGTTACCGCGGACAAAGTCGCGGGCAACAGCTAGTTTACAAATAAAAGGTCATTTTGTACAAGAATAAAATAGATAGAGTTAGCAAAATTATTTTCTTCTTGTTTAGTTATTCTCCTGTTTGTAAGAAAATAGTATTGTTAACTCTATTTTCTTCTAAACGTATTTCAGTAATTATTAGTGATGGTTGGTTTGCAATTTTCGAAAAGGAGAAAATTTCGTTAATAATAATAAAATAGCATTTAAAACTCTACAAATTTTACTCACTTGTTTTCGACGAGCTCGGCGCGACGTAAACCACCAAACAAATAATCAAAACTTGGTATTTCATTTTTGAATTGAAAAAAAAAGAAGAAAATGAAACTGGTCACAAGTTGTCGCAGCGTTCGACCGCCGCGCGCTTGGAGAGTGCAATGGGGCTGAGATGTCGCCCACTACAACCACTCACCATCTTACCTTTGTGGACAGGCGACTATACCAATGCTACTAGCTGATGACGCCCGCAACTCCGTTGCGCCAAAATTCGTTTATCGCTCGGGAACCGTACATTTTTCCGGGATAAAAGTATTCTGTATCCCCTCTCGACACTCAATAGTATCACGATACCAAATTTCAGCAAAATCGGTTCAGCGGTTTGGGCGTGAAGAGGTAACAGACAGACAGACTTTCACGTCATATTTTATACTCGTAATTTTAAGTATGGATGTTCTACGTTTCAATCGATTTTGATTGAAACGGAGTAATTGAAATGGAGGAGAGAGGATTGGATTCCGTACCCAAAGGGTAACGGGACCCTATTACTAGACTTCGATTACTGTCCGTTTGTCTGTCCGTTTGTCTGTCCGTCTGTCTGCCTGTCTCCAGAATGTAAGCTAGATTTCTGGAATTTTCACGGATTGTGTATTTCTGGTGCCGCTGCCGCTATTAACAACAGATACTAAAAACAAAATAAATTTAATATCTAAGGGGGCCTTCCACTCAACAAACGTTAATTTTTTGCCTTTTTGGTTCGTAACTGTGGTTCGTAAACCATAATGGCAACTTTTTTTCTCTACTTTCGCTCAGTATAACGGTAGTACGGAACCCTCCGTGCGCGAGTCCGACTCGCACTTGTCCGATTTTTATGGTACAGATCTATCTGTCTGATGTAAAAAATATCCTAATTTATTAATTTAAATTACAGTTCAAAGTAAACGAATAATTTTTTTGGAAGAAGATAAAAAATAGTTTTTTTAATGAGATTGTCAAATGTCAATTCAATTCCCTTATTTCCAGACGATTTATCACACAGATCATATTTATCACAATACCAACAATACGTACGAGAGATTAAATTAAATATCATAATATAAAACAAAACTATGTGTACCTACAACAATTGCTACTCCTTTCCGATTTCTACTTGTGCCATTTTCTATTTGTTTCTCTTCCAATTTTTATGAATTATATCCTTTTTGTATCCGGTATAAATTCGCGATTATTACATTTAATATTATACTCCTTGCTTGGTAGGTCCCACAGAAATAAAGTAGGTCCACCGAAAGTTACCCATGATATCAAAGCATCCGTATTTTTGTCACATCGCAACTACTGAGAATATCTCTATGTAGAGCTAAAAATATAGAGGTCGTTTTACTACTTTGAGTTGTTAAATTACCCTTTACCAGTACGTTTAAGGTAATAAAAATAAACCTCAGATAAAGTTGAGCTAAGCTTATGCTATTTATATACTGAGGGTAAAACAATATTATTTACTTAGGTCAACCAAGACAATTTTTATCTTTTTCTTGTTTATCAAGAGCCAAGACAAAACTCGTTTTTTGTAACGCAGATATTATAAGATTTTTCCTCCCTAAATTAAGTTTCCCTCAACCTTCAAAATCGGGAGATTAGTTTAATTTGATTTTCACGGGTAAAAGTTGAACAATTTAGGATTTACGTATCTTCTTGCAGCGAGTAGCGACCATCAACACATAACATTATTTTGCGCTACTTAGTTTAAGTAATGTTTCAAGGCACTTCTATTAAGATGGTCATTCGATTTTTGAGGGCGATCAGCGCATGGGATTTGACATTAGTCATCGCTAAGTGACATGGCATTGAGCTCCACAACCACATACATTTTTGGTTATTCTACCTACTAGCTCCGCTATTGAAACTATAGAATGAAACTATTGACTTGGTACCCATCAGATTCTCAAGTGACGGAGTGTCCGTCAGCTGAGCCGACGTAAAATAACCGTTACAGACCGGTTCGTCGATAAGCGAGTTCCGTTTTATATGGACCACATCTACAATCCACATCCATAGTAAAAGTTGTCGCACCTCTGAGAGACGAATCATTACCGTTTCGTTCAAAATGGCACGTTTTCATTAGGGTCGGTTCACATGCATCGAGAACTTAACGAAACGTAAACGTAACGTGAAGATACATGACGAGGTGATTGACGTCTCGCAGCACCGCGCAAAAAGTTAAGGGCATCTATCACTCAAAATGTTTTTGTATGGGCCACCGCGCGATTTTCGGAGCTCGGTAAGCCGCGGCGTACGCGAATTCTCTAGATATCTTGTCACTGGCATCAATAAATAAATGCTATAATTTCCATTTTTGCGAATACGGATAGATAATCATTTTATCTAATTAAAGCTATAAAAAATAGGTCGCTTAGTTCAGTATTCTTAGCACAGCATTGAAAAAAGATTTTAAAAAGAGGTAACTTTGGCTTTGTTTTCTATCGAGTGAAGTTCTTCTGTTTGCCGAATACGTTATATCCTCAAGTAAAGGTCGTAATTTTTTCAAAATTTTTAGATGATAATGTAAGGAACGAAACAGGATCAAAAAACTTGTCCACGCGCTATTTCACTGTTACCTGCCCTTAATTAGGTACTAGTTGTTATACCACTTTGGTAGTATAAATAAAAATAATAATGAGGTGTTGCATATAGCTTCGTTGCGTCCTTATAATATGCGTTTAGGGAATTCAGACCGAATAATTCGTGTAGTTTTGAAAATTGGTACAGTTATTCCTAAAGGTGTCCAGATGAATATACTAAAAGTCCCCGAGGGTGGAACAAGAGCCGGCGGTGGGGGAGGGGGGGAAATGTCTCTTTTTCAAGGTTTTTGCTTGTGACTCGAAAATTATTTATTATATCTCTTTTACGCTTTATTTAATTAATATTAATTTAATAATTAATTTAATATTAATTATTAATTGAGATATTAGTTACGCTTGAACGAACATAGTAAGATTGCCAAAAACCCATTTGACCCTAGTCGGATAAAAAATTCCTACGTTGGACTTTCCTGGCAATTTCAAAATTGTCGAGGTTATTGATGATAAATTTAAAGGGGATAAACCAACGAAACTTAATGATAAGCACGACGAACGGATAATATTATGTATATTATGTTACCGTTAGAATGCAGAATACGTTAACGTGCACATTACCTAGGTATTAGGTAATCTGCAGATTCCTTGATACCATCCGTTAAAGTGTCAAATTTAAATAAAAAAGCTTATATTTTCACTTTACATAGTTAGTTTGCATTCTCTTTCTACGTAAAAGTCCTAAAAACTTTGAATTAAGCTTGTCAACCTAATACTGTTGTAGTTTTGATCGTTTTTTTTATAAGTAATAATAATATTATAATAATAATAATATCTATGGACGCTTCACACCACGTCAATCTGGCCCCGTGGTGAGTACCTGAAGGACTTGTGTTACGGGTACCAGACAACGGAAATATAATATGTATTTAATACTTTTATACTATACATATATTTAAGATTTTTATTAAATGATAAATATATTTAATACACATCCATGACCCAGGAACTTTGAAAACTTTTTGTTCCGTCGGCGGGACTCGAACCCGCGACCCCCGGCTTAAGCTACCAACGTGCTATCCACTGAGCCACAGAGGTCGTCATTAAGTATTATTACCAAGTAAGTATTATTTTACTTTCAATTTAATAATTTATTCCTTTTTTTTGTGTCCAAAAAATTATATTAATTAATCTCTATAACTAAATAACACGTTTTATTTAAACAAGAACCTGTTTTATGTAATTTGATTAGAATAGAATAAACTTTTTGCACTTTAACTGACTCACCCAGATAATCTGCAGAATACCTTGTGAATCGGCAGTCTAACTGGTTTACGTACATTAACGGTAACATATATACAAATATAATTAGATAATAGGTATTGCATTGTATAAATATTGTTAGTTATCGGAATACCAGCGGAGCGGAGAGACCGGCGAGGATGTATCGAGTACTGTGTTTTTTCGTTATATTGAGTGTTGCTAGTGGCTTCTGTCACCACAAACACAAAGGATGGTATCGCAACCGCCATTTTAGAGACAACGATGTATTTGACGACGTCACCGACCAGATGAGCAAAGTGAACCAAATCCTCAAATCCGCCTGCAACAACGATCTCACGACGGAATCGTTCGAGATCGAAAAGTTTGTTATAAACCATCATCTGCCGGAGTATAAGGTGGACTACATCGACGTGGTGATCAAGGGCAGAGTCATACAGACTATCGCCAAGAAGTCCGTCAACGACAGAGACCTGTTTAGGGACCTGAGGATCCTACCGGCGAACGTCGACATCGACCGGGCGACGTGGGACTACGTCGGTGACAACGTCATCATCATCATCCCTTTTGTCGAAGATAAGAAGCAGTTTTGCCCTAAAGATGACGGGGATATCAAATTAGTGCCAAGAGAAAAAGTTTACGACATAGACTTGCGTTTCGGTGAAGAATTAGTGCATTAAATATTAACTTTTAAGTTCGTTGGACAAATTACCAATGAATCATATTAAAACGAATTCTTTATTGTGATTTGACGTAGTTTAGTTAATATGGTTAGTTTATTATACCAAAATTATACAATATAGGATTAAAGTGCTTTGTTTATTATTGTTATTTATAAACTAATTGATGTTTATTTCATTACTATTTGAGGTTTTACGTCATTAGCATTTCTTATTATTTTATCCTTACAGCTTATCTCGAGTGTACGTCATGACCCATTGATCTTGTACTATCAGAGAAGTTGATTCCTAGGCAGATGGGGGATCTACGAAGTTTGGTCGCGTTACGTCAAACCCAGTACAGCCGACAGATCACAACTAACATTGAATTGACATAATCCGACCAAATGACGTTGGTCTGCCAACTGCCTAGGAATCAATTTCTTCGATGGTACATACAAACAGAAATATGCTACTGGACTGATTTTTTTATTACAAATCGAACAGAAAAGAAATAAATTTAAATGAATAAATAATAATTGTAAAAAACAATTTTTGAAAGAATAAAAAAAAAACAATATTATATAATATATTAAAAGCGTTATTTTTTATTTTGGTGGTTAAAAAGTAAATTAACGAATAATGCCTTAAATTTACTATAAGGTATAAAAATAATAATTATCATAAGTTACTATTTGTAGTCATGGTGTAATTTACATACCATTTTTTTTAAATTTTATAGATTAAAATCAAGACCATTTTCAATTAAAGATTTTTCATTAATAAGTTCATAATACATAGATAATAATTAATAAGTGTAGACTGTAGACGTTAAATCCTTTTATCTTGGTACGTGTTAGACCAGGGGTTCCCAATCTTTTTCAACCTGCTGCGCACTTACACGTCAGTCGTCACAATATTTTGTCACGGCGCCCTACTCTACCTAGCTATTAGAAAAAGATACATAAATAGACACCTTTAATGATAATAATAAACAAATATTTAATCATCAACTTGCTTTACATAATTAATATTATTATGTATAATTTAATTTCATAATATTTGTGGTTTCGGATTATGATGGATGATCGACTCGCGGCGCCCCTCTTGCCTTTCCACGGCGCGCCAGGGCGCCGCGGCGCACAGTTTGGGAACCCCTGTGTTAGACAATGTTCACAATATATTTTAATTCCCATCTGGCAGAGTGCCACGTTGGATGGCAATTGCTATCCGCTGTGCCAGGTAGCTCCCGGCTCTGGCGTCTTGGGTGGCTTCAATAAGCTTCTTAGATATTTCTCTAAAAAGCTTATGTGCTCCCGGACCCCAAACGGTTCAAATATGAGATCTCTGCTGAGGTTATCATATATTTGCGCCGTTTTAGGTTCTCTGCCGACGTCGCCGCCGACGTTAAATTGTAAAATTTTCTTTATTTAGAAGTTAAAGAATTCGTCTTCGTCATAAGGTTCTTCGACAGTTTGCGGCTGAAGAGCGGACAACTTAAAGCCGGCTTTCTCCATTTCATCCACTTTGGGCAATTCATCTTTAATAATTTCTTCAACGTTCATTCTGTTGAGTTCCTGCTGAACTTTTTCTTGTATGGGACCTTCTAGAGCGTCTACAATTTGATATCTTAATATATTTGGAAGGACGTTTATTATAAATTCTATTAAATAATCAGACGTCCCTGCTCCGTCGAAGCGAACCTGAATATTTCCTATATCTAGCTCTAAATTCCTGAACTCTGGCTTTTTTCTTGTATCCAATGGTTGCCATAGAACTATTCTGCCATTTATGTAGTCGACCGAGAACGAAGAACTTCCAGCCCTGGATAATAGACCACCGACCGCCGATATCTCCCAGTGCGTTATCCCCTCCAGTTTCTGGGTGCCTATTTCGAAGTCCGCTATTACTGTATTATTCAGCAACTTTAATGTTATGTTACCGACTCGTTGAAAGGACGAGATGCCGATTATCCAGGTGTTCGTAAGAGTGACTGAGAATATGCTCATGGTAGTGTTATAATCTTTTACTTTGTACGGATCCAGGTCCATTTCCCTCACCCTTTTCCTAACGTCAACGATCAACATGTCCAAAGGCGATATAGAATTCGGAAACTGCATGTCCCCAGATATCTCCTCTAAATTCTTATTGATTTCTTCTCTCGCCTTCGTGTACGCCTCTTTTAGGATGAATGGCTTAATAGAATCGAAGAGAACGGGGCCCATTGAATTGACGAGGCCTTGTAACATTCCACCCAGAAAGCCTGCATTTTGAAAATCCATAACAATGCTGTTGAAGCCGATATCGATGTTCATATTTTGGGCTCGGATTTTTCCATCTCGTTCGACACCTAGCGTCGCAAGAGCACTTAGTTTTAGTCCTGTTATATCTACTGCATAGGGTCCTTGCACTTTGTTTAACCAAGTGGACATCATGTAATCGCCTCGAGCTTGAAGTTTATCTATGGACAAGCCTGCCACCACCTATAAAATGTAAAAAATATGTTACTATTTTTAGGAATTAGTAGTCTCTTAATTGAAACTATTACCACTTATTGGACAAGATACCTTCATTTCCGCTATATCAACGTTTACGTACAAAATTCGAAATTTACTAATTCCGTGAACTCCAGTGTTCTTAAAGTACATCGTTCCGAAGGACGTTGACTGCTTGTTATCTGGGATCATGTACGGATCGGGGACCTTTGCACCTGGGAGCCCCACAGGATCGGGCTGTTTAAAATGTTCCAACAGTTGGAGGATATATTCGCTCATCTTCTCTTCCCCTATCGAAATTTGAGAAACTTCGGAGGGCATTAGAGGTGTTTCTGAAAATATATCTTTTATTAATTTTAAATTAAGAAATAACAATATCTTTAGATATGCGTAAAAAAGGTGGAAAATTTAAAAACCCAATTTTCGTAATTTAATTATATTATTATTAATGCACAATTACAAATTAAAATAAGTGATTTACCTTGACATTGTCCAGCTATAAGCAAACACAATAGAAAAACACTCTGGTTCCACATTTTGAAGCAACTTATAGAAACAACTTCCATATTTTGAAGCAACTATATATTATGCACTTGTTATAATAGCTTACAAGTTATAACTAAAATAAATAATATTATCTAGGTACTGCATTAGACATTGGCTGCAGTTAATCTAGATTATATACTGAATAACCATGGATCAGCAAGAAATGAAATTTGAACTTTGCTATTGTAGTATTGTGTTTAGAAATATATTTTTTCTACTCTAAATTTTATTTATAAAGATAGTGCGTAGTATTTCTTTATTTTATTTATTTTCTTGCTTTTAATTGTCACTCCCGAAATTTAAAGTTTTTAAAAGGTATCGTATCATATGCCTCAAAGAATAAACAGTATTTAAATTGGTCATATCAATCATCATCATATCAAATATTTTGAAAACTAATAAATTATAGTAATATTTACTATAATTTATTAGTTTTCAAAATAACATAATATCGATCATTTCTAATATCGTTTGTAGGTCTATGGACTCAGTAGATGTTCGTGCAAAGTTCATAGGTCACATTTTATCGTATTACAAGTTAGTGTTTTGATGTTACCACAGTAGTACTATCAGAGAAGTTGATTCCTAGGCAGATAGGGGACCTACGTAGTTTGGTCGCGTTACGTCAAACGGCAGCCGACAGATCACCAAAATATGACGTTGGTCTGTCAACTGCCTAGGAATCAATTATTAATAATTAGAAAAAAGCTTTTTTTGAACACGAGTTAAATTAATTTAGTCTGAATTACTCACACTAGAAGCACAGTTAATGTTGAAAAATTAGAATCATAGTTTATAAATAATAGAATAAATGTCGCATATCAATATAATTTACCTAACCATGTTAATATTGTTAACATAATATTTTATGAGAGTACGAGGGTTGGAGGCTTGCAGCAGGCCTATCATAACAACAGTAGACATGGGAATGGGGAAAGAATCTACACACTGACAGATTTTATCGACAAAATAGCGGGTTTCCATTGTCTAACTGTCACTTTATCGTGTCTAACTGACACATTGTCTATTCTTCCGTAGAAAAGAACTGTTTCTATCATTGAGATACTATAGCAGGAGAGAGCCTTATATCAGTGTACAAGCGTCAAAAGCGTGTAATGTTATGTCCTACTTACTAGGACATAACAAAGGAGTCGGTATGCATATTTCATGTAATAAAAGTGATAATAAAGGTTTTTATTGAACATTTTATGCTAGATATTGTTGAGTTCTATGGTTCCGCTAAATTATAAACCATAAGAATGGCCAAAGAATGCCTCAAACACGTGGATTTAACATTAAATACGTATGTTTTGAACAACGTTTTTTGGACTTTTCAATTGGTATTTTTGTAAGCTAAAAAGGATAATATTTAAATTTAATAATCCTTTATTCGTGCTATGTAAGGCATTAGTGCTAAAAATATCACATTAATTACTAATTTGACTACAAAAGTTGCATAGCTTTTTACGTGTGTTTACGGATTCTCATTACTTGAACTATAGTTTATCGATATCATGAACTAAATGACTTTCTTTTCTGGATTTAAATGTGCTTCGAAATGATCGACAAATAGAAATATTCAAGAAAATAAACGCACACTACTTGTATGAAAATAAGCACAAAATGGCCACGCGATGACGGGCTAAGACTACATCTACCTATCCTTAATCTGTGGTTTCTATGGTGACCATAGACTTATAGGTTTATGATGGTGACCATGTAGCTACGCGCGGTGTCTTGAAATACAAGCAGGAAACAGCTCAGCAAATATCAAAGCAAGCTAGCCACGCCTGCACACCCCGCTATCCTCCAATCGTGATATATAATGATTACATGAATCGTACCCCCGAGCATTATGCTTTGGGCTGCAGCTAATAGTGAATAATATCGCATAACAACGGTTCCCGCATTATAGCACGAAAGTAAAGGTCGTAAGTCCCAAAAATGTTTTTGATGATTACTTAAAAATTAAAAACAAAACTAATAGGTATTTCCTTTAACCATTATTTTATACAGTGCGTGATTGTAGTAGTGCAAGTTACTTAATGATAGTAACTTAATGTAAGATATATTTGTTGAAAAGGCTATAAATATTCATAATTTAGAAAAATATAACTATTAAGTCAAAATAAGTGAATGATGAATCGTGTTTTCCATTAGGCAAATATCAGATAAATATACAATGATTAAATAAATCTCAATTTCATTTAAGTCAATCGTCTTCCAGTATCGTAATACTTATTAGAAAACACAGCAAAATAGGGCAGCCCGCTCTTAAGACGCCAGTCTCCCCACAACATATTATTATCATGTGACATGTGCACTGTATTATAAAATAATTATATTATAAAATATGAAAATTGTTTATTGTGGAAAGAAAAATAAACATTATTATTATTATAACACTTAAAAACTAACCCTAAATTGTAATATCAAATGCGAAGTTTTCCTTCTTATTTTATTTCAAAATTATTAACACATTGTATTAGATTACACAATAAATAAACCAAATCACATTAGTTTTAATGAAAAGACGCCTTGATTTATAAATATTTACAAAAAAACCAAGACCTCTTTTGGAAGTTTATTTTACAGTACCTTTATTACTATGCTATAAAAAATCTTATTTTATCCACTTTGAAAACTTAGCAAATAAAGTTTACTAAAACTTCTCTTATTTATTATCTAAAAATTGAAAAATTCATCGTCTCCATACGTATCTTCTTTTAATGCGGTCGGCTTTAGAGCATCTAACTTAAATCCATTTTCTTGGAGCTCATCTATCTTTGGTAATTCATCTATAATCATCTCCTCGACATTTATACTATTTAGTTCCAGCTGTATTTTATCTCGAATCGGCCCTTCGAGAGCATTGACAATTTGATATCTCAAGAGATTCGGTAAAATGTTAATGATGAATTCGACGACATAATCCAAGGTCCCCGCTCCGTCGAAACGTACCTGAATGTTTCCAACATCGAGATCTAAGTCTCTAAACTCAGGTTTCTTTCTCGTGTCTAGTGGTTGGCCGAGCACTATTCGCCCACTGATATATTCCACGGAGAATGATGTGCTGCCTACTCGAGACGTGATGCCGTTCAGTGCAGATATTTCCCAATGCGTCATGCCCTCAAGTTTCTGTGTTCCAATTTCGAAGTCAGCTACAACAGTGTTGTTGACTAACATGAGTGTTATGTTACCCACGCGATGAAACGACGATATTCCTGTCAGCCAGGTATTACTGAGAGTCATTGTAAATATACTCGCTGAGGTATTGTAGTCGTTGACTTTGTACGGGTCCAGATTCATTTCTCTCACTTTCTTCCTGAGATCCGAAATTACCATGTCCAAAGGCGATATTGAATTTGGGAATTCCATGTCCCCGGAGAATTCATCCAGTTTCTTATTAATTTCTGTTCTGGCCTTTACGTAAGCTTCTTTGAGTACGTACGGTTTTATGGAATCGAAAAGAACACTTCCCATAGTGTTGACAGCGTTTTGTATGAGTCCTCCCAGCATTCCAGGGTTCGCTATATTCATGTCAATATTACTAAAAGCTATATCAATGTTCATGTCTTGTGCTCGTATTTTTCCATCACGCTCTACTCCAAGATTAGCTGTTGCTATTACTTTAATGCCTTTTATATTAACTGTGTATGGACTGTTCACTCTGCTTATCCAAGTGCTTATGGTGCAGTTTCCTACTGCTTCCAGGTGATCAATCGCGAGTCCAGCAACCACCTGAAATTTATAAATTATTTCTTTTAGCAATGCGTTTAAACAATGAGTAAGTTTTCTTATAGTTAAACTTAATAATTGTAATATGTTTCCTAAATATTTTCAGACTAGAAAAGGCAACGCAAGGATTTACAGAGTACATGCAGAGTACATGTTGTAAGTTTTTGAAATTTTGTTCACATAAATGTGCATGATTATGTTATTGCTATTACTATTTTGTTCTAGAGTGCAGTTTAAAAAGAAAACTGAGCAGTCCGTCTATGGAATAGTCCATAATTAATAGTAGCGTAAGATAAATATAGAGGTACTGGACAAAAACACACATTACGAGTTGTTCTCCGAAATTGCTAATTAGCCTCGTCAAGTCTCCTCTTGTTGTCAATATCTCATACAACAAAAAATATAATTCAACGTTCTAAAGTTTCTTCACTTGTTTGCTCACACAAAACACGATAAACTATTAAAAATTATCAGGCGCTTACCTTCATCGACGATACTTCAGCATTCACGTACAGTATTTTGAATTTGCTCAGGCCGTGCAGGGTTGTGTTCTTGAAGTAGAGTGTTGCAACTGTGATGGACTGCTGCATGTTAGGCACCATGTAGGGGTCAGGCACCTCCGCTCCTGGGAGCCCCTCAGGATCCGGCTGCTTGAAGTGCTCAAGTACTTGCATTAGGTACTCGCTCATCTTTTGCTCGCCGTGAGCAAGTTGGGTTTGCGTCGCATCTGAAAATTACGTCCAATAGTTAGGCTTAGGATGATCGGTATATCGTAATTTAGACCTATTAATTAGTTTCAGTTGACTGGTTTATTTGCGTAGAATTTCAAAATGTGCGTTAGGGATACTAGGGATTATAATTATTGTCATACAGCACTGACCGGTCGCATTGGAATTCTATGGGTAAGGCATATAAATGTAGTGGACGTTCCAAGCTGACGACGAAGATAATAATTTGTTTATTACATTGTGTAAGAGTGAGTTGCATCAACCTACTTTAACTATAACTGTAACTTTAACCATAACAAAATGTGAAATTAACTGTCAAATCCCTAGCAAAAGTCGCCATATTTGACGATAACCTTAACCTTATCTTTACCCTAGAAACGGAAAAAGACAAAGAGGTAGACAAAACAAAAGATGGGCCGATGACTTCAAAATCATAGCAGGAGTTACTTGGAATAGAGTAGCCAGGGATAGAATTGAATGGAGGAGGTTGGAGGAGGCCTTTGCCAAATGGCATATGGAGCAACATGCCAAATAAACAGTAACTATTTTTCTAGAAGTAAGATTAGGTATATTATAGAAAAATAATGTAATAGTATTATAGTAATGTAGTAGTTAAGTAGTGTTATGCTCTGTAATAATGGCTATATAATAAAATAAAATTAACCTTATCTTTAACTACGCTTCTGGTACAATTCACCCTTAATAAATTTGTTCTAGTTAATGTCATTTTGACCTCATTTATCATACTTGGATAAAATTACACGTTTTTACTAAACGTAATTTGAGTAGGTACTTGGTTTTAAACTGGATGATGCAGTAAGATTAGATAGGTAGGTATATGTTGCATTTTATTCAGATAGCAGCTAAGCTTCATAACCTATTTCAGTGCCTGCGCTATATTCAAGTAAAAATCTAATTACTCTGTTTGTTTAAACTCTATAAATTTTAGCCAAAAGTTGACACCGCCAACTTTTATTTAATTTCTAGTGGTTTTTCGAATAACCAAGTAATAAAGTGGTACTTTAGTTTACAGTTTGAACGTGGTTTGAACGCTAATGATCGTGTAATAATAATAATTTTATGTTGTGACTTGTAACATATCATGTTATTGACCGAACTAGAACGATGCACATGTGCTACGTAATCACAACGTAAACACTTCCAGTTATTGCAGATTGTAGTAAGTAGATGAAATAAGGGCAATTCGTATTCATTAATCATTATACGCGGAATTGATTTCAGTGTAGTGATAATAAAGACAATGATCGAATACTCGCTTACGAAGAGAGATGCAATTCGGTGAGACGTTTAGACAGGACGAGGGCTAAATTAGACGCGCAGGCCTTCATAACTATTCCAATACAAAATATTTGTTTCAAGAGTGCGCATCGTCATCTGTTTTGCATGGTTATGGTCTGTTCAGACCGTCTTGACTATATAATATACCAATTAAATATAATATACCAATAAACCTAATAATATACACTAAAACAGATTTCGATTCCCTCTCGTTTAATGCGAGAAAAGTATACGTGTCTTGTTACGGGCGAGCTCCAAGAAATCGGGGGCTGGGCCTATAGCCGAAACTTTTTCGTTTTCGCTTCGTTATAGAATCGCCGATCAAAATGTATGGAATTGACATAAGACGAGTCGAACGTCAACGTCATATTAACGAACGCTTATGTCATTTCCATACATTTTCATCGGCGATTCTATAACGAAGCGAAAACGAAAACATTTTGGCTCACCCCCCTGATGAGCGAGCGAAACCGCTCTTGACTATGCCACTCGTCACACGTAGGTACTCAACTAACTCTACTATGACTACGCCGCCGGCCGCACTTTCCACACATTATTATAAATCCTCGAGTACTTCGCACTTCTAACACTTCCAATTTCTTGGAGCTCGCGCAATACACAATATTGATTCTGATTGATTGCTGACGTACTGTGGCAGTGTCCGAGCGCGAGGGTAGCGACGAGTACTACGGCTGCCCACATCATGACTGATCGCCCGCGTCCGGCCAGTCAGGGGTCCGCCGGTTATCGCCACTGATAATATCCTCATTACGTATTTAGGGAATCGTTTAGTAATTGTTGTTGCTTATTGTTTTGTTCATGAATTTGTGAGCCAAGTTGTTGCGATGTAAGTTGTAACTGTACAGTTCAGTCTCACTTCTCAGACTATACAGTATTATTCTATTGCTGCCTGAAGAATCAAAGAGCGTAATTTTAAAATCGCATAGCGAAATTAGAGGGGCGGTAGGTGTACTGCGTGACTGGTGAGACATGTTCAATACTCGAGGACGTGATATTTGGCTGTTATATTAGTTGGAAAAAAATAATATAAAAAAATAAAATCAATTGATCACTGAGTAAATGTAGGTTAAAGTTAAATAATTATTTACCCAACGCATGGACACCGCGAGCGGGAGGGGTAGTTGTGTGGTGTTTCTTTGGTAGCGCACGCCTCTGCACCGGCCGCATAGTATGCCTACTTTCTTAGCCGCGTAATTTACTTAGTATCCATGATTCATTTATTTTTGGGAAATTCGGAAAAAAAATTAAGAACCTAATTTTATTACATAATTATAATGAGAATCGAGTATAGAGTACTCTCCATAAATATCGGTAATGTCTCACCAGTCATGTTGTATAAGGCTACAACCTTCAATGACTGACCAATGACCACCGTCCGATCGCGATCTAGGTACATAATAAACTACATAATTGCGACCTTATATATTATAGGAAATATTTTTTACCAAGCAATATCAATTCTGTGCGCGCACCCTCGCCGTTTGCACCCCGAGTCCCGACCATAAAATTAATCGGAATAGAGAAACGGCCGGAGCAAGAGAGATGTCACTGTCAGTAACATTGCGTGGTAAAAAGAGACGTGTGATACATGATAGCAGCACTCTTTTTTTGACGTCCAGTCGGCACGTGCCGCACGGTTCAATCATGCTTGTGTAAGTGTTACATACATTTTTACACACAGATAAAAACCAATTTCGGTTTCGCTTGACAAGATATGTCAAATCAAAGTCGTGACTCGCATAGACTTATAATATACTTTATGGTGATTCGTGATCAGCTGTCGGCTGGATTTGACATACCGCGATCAAGTGTAGGTCCGCAATCAGCTATAAAAGCTATGAATCAACTTCTCTGATAGTACTGTTTCATATTATACTATAATAATTATATTATATTAATATATTTATAGCTAGGCATATTACTATACATTTCTATACAATTTTTGCGTGACCACACACTCAGTTATAATATATATTTCTGGTCTCAGTGTGTTTACTGTTTAGTACGGTATACTAATATCCCACCAAAAACATACCTGTTAAAATGGGGCCAAGTTCCTTAGATTAGCTAATTATTGGTCTGAAAAAAGAGTTGAAATCCAATCCAATGCCAAGTTTAGATGCACTTCCATCGATCGTCATCATCTTCATCAACAGCCTGATCCATAATACTTCTAAATTTGAACTTGGCAGGTTAATTTATTTATATAAATATTATGTAATTTCACAATAATTAATCAAGTGTTTACGTATAGCACGGAAACCTGCCAAGTTCAAATTAAAAATAAACTTTATTTTATTTTTAGTATTTGTTGTTATAGCGGCAACAGATATACACAATCTGTGAAAATTTCAGAAGTCTAGCTATAGCGGTTCTTGAGATACAGCCTGGAGACATACAGACAGACGGACAGACGGACAGACATCGAAGTCTTAGTAATAGGGTCCCGTTTTTACCCTTTGGGTACGGAACCCTAAAAAGCGGCCAAGTGCGAGTTTGACTCGCCCATGAAGGGTTCCGCAGCAGCAATAATGTTTATTTTATGAAATTAAAAGGTTTTTGATTTATTTTTATATTTCAGTCGATATTTATTATAATGAAATTTAGATTAAGGTTTACCATTTATGACGTAAGTATAAAAAAAACTACTGGCTAGATCTCGTTCAAACCATTTTCGTTGGTAGTTTTTATAGTAATCTATATCATATATTTTTATTAGAATTATCATGTAATGAAAGTAGGGGACTTTAGAAATTAGAGGGGGGGACACACATTTTACCCCTTTGGAAGAGACTCTCTCGCAAACTATTCAGGTTAGAAAAAAATGATATAAGAAACCTCAATATGATTTTTGGAGACTTATCCATAGATACCCCACACGCATAGGTTAGATGAATTTTTTTTGTTTTAGTTGTACCTATGGGGACCCCTGAAATTCTTAATAATTTTTCCATTTTTGCATCAAAATCTTCATGCGGTTCACAGACTACATCTACTTACCAAGTTTCAATAGTATAGCTCTAATAGTTTCGGAGAAAAGTGGCTGTGACATACGGACGGACAGACAGACAGACAGACAGACAGACAGACAGACAGACAGACAGACAGACACACAGACAGCTGACAGACAGACATGACGAATCTATGAGGGTTCCGTTTTTTGCCATTTTGGCTACGGAACCCTAAAAATATGTTGTTCACCATTACAATTTAAATTTTTCCAAAAATGTTTGTAAGTACATGACACATAATAATACTTTAATTAATAAGCCTCTTTGTTTACATTTTAGTCTAATTAGGAGGCCCAATTAACAAAACAAGTCAGTTTGGAAAAATAACCTTGTTTTGTTATGTACCTACTCAAAAATCAAAATACTATTCGTAAAATCCTTGTAGGTATGTATATGACAAAAAATCGGCCAAGTGCGAGTTGGACTCACGCACGAAGGGTTCCGTACCATTATAGAGCAAAATTAGGCCAAAAATTGTGTTTTTTTTTGTATGGGAGCCCCCCTTAATTTTTTATTTTATTTTAATATTATTATTAAATATTAAAGTACACATTATAACTAACGACTTTGAGAAACATTCAAGTACCTAGCTGTTGCCATTATTGATTTAAAGCAAAAAAGACCAAAAAAATCACGTTTGTTGTATGGGCCTTAAATATTAATTTTATGTTGTTTTTAAGGCCGTCCCCCGAGCAAACGACCTTGACCATACATTTGCCACGTTGCTGAGATCACACCAAAACCCTATTTTAGGGTTCCGTACCCAAAGGGTGAAAACGGGACCCTATTCATGAGACTTCGATGTCTGTCCGTCTGTACGTCTATGTGTCTCCAGGCTGTAACTCAAGAACGGTAATAGCTAGAGAGTTGAAATTTTCACAGATTGTGTATATCCGTTGCTGCTATAACAACAATTACTAAAAGCAAAATAAAATTAAGATTTAAGGGGGGCTCCCATACAACAAACGTGATTTTTTGGCCTTTCTTGATCTATATCAATAATAGCTACAGGTAGGCCCTTGAATTTTCCACAAAATCCTTAGTTTTACTTGTAATTTAATATTTAATAATAATATTAAAATAAAATTACAACTTAAGGGGGGATCCCCTACAAAAAACTAAATTTTTGGTCTAATTTTACTCTATAATGGTACGGAACCCTTCATGCGCGAGTCTGACTCGCACTTGGCCGATTATTTTTACTTATCTTAGTTCAAAATTGACCTAAAAAAAATTAAAACGTGGAATATATTATGTAGTTTATGATATTGTCGATCTATTGGCGTGTGTTTCCAATAAAAGTAATTTGTAAATACCAAGGAGATGCTGAATGTATGCTTGAATTTTAATAAATTGGTTTTACTTTAGAAGCTGATATAATGAGTATAATAAACAAAAATAGAAAATTTAAAACGGGGAAAGGAATGTTGATATACTGAAGATTATTGCTTTATTTTTATTATAACTTTGTAGCTTTCAAATTATGAGTTTATAAGGCTCTAAATACGGTAAATTACGGAATCTCCGTAGGGAAATGGGAATTCATAATCTGTGAAAATTTCAACTCTCTAGCTATTACCGTTCTTGAGTTACAGCCTGGAGACAGACAGACAGACAGACAGACGGACAGACAACGAAGTTTTAGTAATAGGGTCCCGTTTTTACCCTTTGGGTACGGAACCCTAAAATAGCTTATTTAATGCATTTTAATTTTGATTACCCACTTAACGTGTTAAAACTGGTTGTAAATTGCAAAGATTATTTTTGGAAATAATAGATTTTAACTAATCTGTTATTCTCGGAATTATTCCGTGTTACATCATTTTACTTAAGTCAGTTTTTGAAGGGGTGAATAATTATTCATCAAAATTAACATCAAGATCAGAGCAACAATAGTGGCGTCAAAACTTTCCAGCGCGCAGCCACAGAATACATAATATTAGTAGTAGTGCAATAATAAAGAAATCGCAGTAAGGTACTATCAGAGAAGTTGATTCCTAGGCAGATGGCGGACCTGTAGTTTGGTCGCGTTAAGTCAAACCCATCAGACCAATCACAGTTAACATCGAATTAACATAAGCCGACCAAACGACATAGGTCCGTCAACTGACTAGGAATCAATTTCCTCAATGGTACCTTAGGCTTTGGTACGACTAATGACGACTTCCACTGTGATTGTGACAGGGCGTGTCCCTGACCCCTGTCACAATCACGGCGAACATACCATCACGGCGTGTTCCTCCTGGATAGCGCAACGTGTGGCACTCAGTGCTACTATCGGACCGGACCTTTCGCTGCCGGCATTGTTCCGTGCAATTCTGAGTGGCGAACAAAAGTGGAAAGCGGTGGAGGATTTCGCTCACGACGTCATCTTCGCAAAAGAGGAGGCCGAGCGCATAAGGGAGAGGGAGGCGCTCGACCCTAGGGCTGCGGTCAATTCACCATCTTTACGGCCGCAGCGAGTCCTACATACCGGGGAAGTTGTCCCCAAACCCTCCGGCATGCGCAACAGCATTCCCTGTCTCAAAAAAAAAGGCTTGGCACGACTTTGTCTAAATTTCATTACATTTTAGAGAAAAACAAGCAGCTCCATCGAGACTTGGCTAGATTTTTTACAGAATAATTTTGGTGGGATTTAAACACTTTTTTGTAAAAAAATTGTAGCGTTATTTAAAAAATACTTCTACGACGAATCGTATTCATTGTAAATCGTATTCATTTTGGTCGTAATGACGTAAGGCCTCTAAAGACCTGTCAGCAGGTTACCCGTCGTGGCCTAACATTAAGGACCTAAAATTGTCCATCATAGGGAACTGCGGTGGCCCCACATTTCCCGTGGATCTGTCAGTAGCGGCGCCCAAAGGAACACGGTCGGGTTTTAGTGGGTACAGCTGTGGCCACTACCATCTCATCGGCCGCAGCCAGTCCCACATACCCCGGTTGTCCTCCCCAGCACTGCCGGGGATGCATAATGGCATTTCCCGACCAAAAAACGGTAGTTTATCCTCTATAGCGTTGTTTATTAGTTTACAGCTGTTAGCCAATGACAAGCTCTATTGGATAGATAAACTTCTCATCCTTTTTGCAAGCAGAATAATTATTATGAAGATAAGTATCCTGGTTTGCTCGCTAGCCTATAATGTGCGATTCTAGATATTTCACTTATTGCTTACAACTTTTTTGCCAATGTCATAAGGATCCATATCGTATGAAGACAAAACTATTCCGAACGGCCTGTAGTTGAAATAATTCATTAGAAATGAGACATCCTCGCGTGAATGAATAATTATAAAGCTTCCTAGTTTAGTTTTATTGTTACGGAAACGAGTCATTAGAATATTATGTTTCATATTTATAATACCTACGAATGTTAGTTGAGGCTGATACATGTTTTTTCCAAGCATAAAATACTAATATTATACATACCTAATGTAAAATGTAAAAAAAATGACCTACAGTTGAATCGTATTACAATTTACAGTAGAAGAATATGTTCAAAACTAGTCTTCATTACCATTATATCTTTAACTAGCGACCCGGCCCGGCGTCGCACGGTTATAAAATATATAGCCACTGAAAAAACCCTTCACGTGGTCTACTTCTTATCTGTGCCAAAAAACATAAAAATTGCTACAAGTAGTTCGCGAGATAAGTCATTTCAAATAATTTCCCCCGTTTTTTCCACATTCTCCTATTATAGTCTTAGCGTGATAAAATATAGCCTATAGCCTTCCTCGATAAATGGGCTATCTAACACTGAAAGAATCATCAAAATCCGTCTAGTTTCGTAGTTTTAAAGATTAAAGGGAACAAAGGGACATGAGGGGGAAAAGCGACTTTGTTTTATAATATTATGTATAGAATATAGATAGGTATATATTATTAGACTACTACTATTGATTGACCTTTTCTCCATTATAAGCATTTCAGAAAAAAAATTGTGAATATAATTATTGCGCATATTATGTGACAAAAATTGAGGTCAAATCATCGTCTCCTTTTCCTGACTAATGGATTCTTTATCTAATAAGATTATACACACTGAATATAGCACAAGACCTTGCTGAGTGAAAAAAACTCCTAAATAGAAGCATAATATGAAACATCAATTCTCCAGCTGCTTAAAGAAACATCTTTTATTTCGTACTAAGGTGTTGAGGCGGCGTAAAAATGATGCTGCCTTATTGTTCGAGCGCCTACTATTACTAAATAGCAACAACAGTAAATTTACAACCACCGGCACGCTAACATTTCTATCTACCGACCCAATAATATTTCAACTACCTTTCGAATTGTTAATATTTTTAATTTTACGTATTTGCTTCGTCATTTTGGCATTCACTTTTCCATTCTCTTTGTTCGCACAAGCAAGTTACAATAAACTAATTTTTGTCAAGTCTACCTTTAATTACAAACCAACCAAACTACAAGTCACAACACTTATAAATCTGTCATGAAAAAAATTGCTTTTGTTCAAAAGGATATTTTTCTGCAAAGTTTCCGAACGGAATCGGTAAATACTGTATACTGTTTAGCATAGACCAGCTATCCCCAACCCGCGGCCCGCCGGGACTTTAGGTATTGGTGGCCCGCGTGATGTTAAACCATTTTGAAATTCACGCCCACCGGCAAAATAATGTCAAGTCGTCGTGAAAGACGTGAATTTTTTTCCACTTTTAAAACGTTAACTTTGAGGAACGTTATTTTTTAACACTAAAAATTTTTTGTTGCGTCCCGTGACACCAAGACCAAGACATGTTTGTGGCCCGTATGCAAAAAAGGTTGGGGACCACGGGCATAGACTATAATAGCACGGTGTAAAATAATAGTGTATAGCTACAGCCGCCAATAATAATAATAATAGAGGTCGATCGCACTTGTTAGCCAGTCAATCAATCGGGTATATTATCCTATTATAATAAATCTTACATAATAATAATAATAGTTGCGGTTTAACATCCTTTTCGATTCTTGTTGGTAGCCGATGTAAGGTCCTTTAAAACATCATCATCAGTCTGAGTTTTTTGTGTGATTATTATGGACAAGGCGCCACGAGTTTTCTCATACAAAAGTGAAAAATTGCACTCTTAGCACTGCTACTTTGACAGTGAACTCTAACGGCCGTTCCCAATATTTGATCTATCTCTTACTTGAGATAGGAATAGCTCACATTAGACATTAGTTCCATATATTTTATGTCAATTCTATGTCAGCTGCGATCGGTTGTATGTCAAACTTGAGATAGATTGAATATAGGGAACGGCCATTAGTAACACGGGACTCAGACACACCCTAAAGTTTTGTGACACCCTGTATATTTACCTAGGTAAGCTCCTTCTTAACCAAATTATAAATAACACAAAATAAGAGTTTATAATATAATATTATTATGTACTTATATTCCATTGAACATATAATATGGTAAGATAACCTATTATAATTATAAAAATTAAATTTTTAAGTTCAAAGGTATAGTAAAGTTGAATAGTTACACAATTTAGTTGTAATACTTTTTTCTACTATTAACTTTATGTAACTTAGACTTCTGCAAAATACATCTAAAGTATAAAATAAGTAATAACCATACTATTAATATTACTATGCTTAGTAATTGTACTAAGTTTAGTTCGTATTTTAAGATTCGAATAAATAACTTAAGAGGGAACGCGGGTACGGTAAAATTTGAACGATTAAACTATTGCCATCACGCTTCACCCTGCGCTGGCACGTGTATTGTGATAGAGACAGATACAGTAAATCGAGGTAACGTATTCCTTTGATTCCTCCTTCAAAATAGAGCCTATCTAATTAATTTATTTTTAAATATTCAGAAAGGATGAGTCTATGCCTCTACGTTTTTATATTACCTAAAAGATCTTTCAAATTTGTTTTATGGTCGGTTGATTGGCGGGGTACGGAACATTCATTTTTTGCGATTATTGAAGGGTCATATTTTTTTAATTATTAATAAATTAAAAAAATATCGAACGTAGAGGGATAGCTTTCACAGATCCTGATATTGTATCAAAAATCATTTGTCTAGACGTATTATCCAGGGAGGAAATTGGGGAATACGTTTGTATGGAAAAAAAGTGTTAGCGTATCCTCTTAAATGTAGCACAATGAACATGATGACTCAATGAGGTAAGTAGGTAGACAGTAGACACTGTAGTCACATACACACTAGCACTACACAATATGATTATGTTACTTATAATATATTGTATTCGCGAGGATTTTTTGCCTCTACATTATTAATAATAGGTGTCTTCATTACACGGAAGAAATAAATAAACATTATAAACATGTGTAATATAAATTATTATGCTCTTCCGGCAGGCGTTTTGAATTTGGATCAGAAGCTCAACAGAGGAAAGTTTATCTTGACTTGTATTTTAATCTACACTTCTCTCACATCTCTTTGAAATGTACGGTTACTTGGGAGAAAATATCATTATTCATTATTATAGTACTTAAGAGGGATACTGACCCTAAAAATAAAACATAGTCCTTCTCTCTTCACACTCACGCACGTCTTTCATATGCCAGGTGAAAAAGGACGACGCAGAATCATCGCCAAGTTAGTTTTACTTGAATAAAAGACGAACTGTAAAGATTATGAAAAAAGTGTTTTGAGCAAATTTAGGTTTTATCAATGCCTTTTTAGATATTAAAAAATATTAAAGAAAAGACAGCAAACTTCGAAGATCCAAGCAAAAATGTGCCTAAAACAAGGTTTTTTGTAAAAAAGAAACTATCGAGCATTTTTTCAGTAATCGTGTTTTCGTCTTGAGCATTTAATCTTCATGAACTGAAGTTACTTGTGTAAAAAATCAGCTTTCTAGACCTTACAGATTTTGAGATCTAGGTTTAAGAATGTAGTCAAGTTAGGGTCAGATGCACTCTTAAGAGTAAAACTTTCGTCAACGGTCAAAGTAGATCAACATGACTACTGCCAAAAATCAAAATTCTCCAACGCTTAAACTAAAAAAGTACTCGACCCATTACAATATTAATAATAATTATTATTAATAATATGTATTATGTCTCCTGCTGCTACGCTGTTTGTATTATAAAATGCGACTAAACAACTCTATTAGGACTCAAATCTTTATGACAATTCTTACGTAGCGTTTTTTTTTACGTTGTGGAAATGCTTTTACGCATCCCCGGCAGTCCAGGGAGGGCTACGGGGTATGTGGGACTCCTTGGGGGCGGACTGCGGAGGGTCGCGCCCGGGCATACCCACTAAAACCCCAACAGTGTTCCTGCTCTTCTGCTTAAGGTGACGCCTTGATAATTTAGCCTCCGTGGTCTAGTGGTACAGAGCGCGGCTCTTGACTCGGAGGTCGTGGGTTCGATTCCCGCGTTGGAAACATGTTATTTCCAAGTTTGGTTAGGACAATGCAGGCTGATCACCTGATTGTCTGACAAGTAAGATGATCCATGCGTCGGATGGGCATGTAAAAAGTCGGTCCTGCGCCTGATCTCTCACCGGTCGTGTCGGTCTGCCGTCCCACTGGGTTATGAGAGTAAAGGAATAGAGAGTGCAGCTCTTGTGTACTGCGCACACACTTGGGCACTATAAAAATACTCCTGCGTAGCTGGCCTGGTTTTCAATGAAACCGGTCACCGTCACCGAAACCGGTGTGGGAGCTATTATTATTATTAGTAGCGATAACCATTTTTCTCAGCAATGACTAAAGCTAAGAAATTAAAGTTCACTGTCAGTATTCATCATGTCTTTGTCTTTGAATTACCCATAGCATAACACGATTGGTCAACTTTTATAACACAGAATAATCAATCAAAAAGACCTCTGTAAAAAAAGGGATTCCTATTTTGCCAACAGAAGAGAGTGATATAAGCTTCCAAAATTTGTAGATAAATTGGTTCTAGTATACACTTTAATTTGCCCATAGTTTATATGAAATTTGTTTATGGTTTTTAAATAACGCGACAAAAACCATTTTGTCGCTACGCCCTTTCCATTTTTTGCTGTTCCATTGCTTGTTTTCTATGAGAGGCCGGGCCAGCCTCGCATAGAAAACAAGCAATCTAACACACACACACACATGGCGTCACCTTAAGGCAGAGCCACGGGGTACGCGGAAAACACAACCGTGAATGCGTTGGTGCTACCTGGGAATCTTGACATTAGAGGTGAGACCACACCTGTAGGCCTACCACGAAATGGTTTTGAGACTCAAACATTCGGACGAGAATACCGCGTCTTGCTCTAACAACGTCATTTCACGTTTGTTAGAGAAGGATGCGCAGTGACGGATTAACCCTTAACCAAATTAAGCAATTGCCTAGGGCATCACGTCTGAGGGGGCACCAGAAGAAGGACAAAAGGAAAAAAAACATCCGTCCTTAGGGCATCACGTCTCACTCTCACGTCACCAAAAACCACACCAAAAAAAGTTTCTAGGATAAAAGTAATGTCTTTAGGTGGTAAAAGTTAAAAGTTTAAAGACCGATTCTAGTTGACATACTGATAGGGGGGGGGGGGGGGGCCCAAAGGCATGGATTGCTTAGGGCATCAAGTAGTCTTAATCCGTCACTGAGGATGCGGCATTCTCGTTCGATTGTTTGAGTCTCAAAACTGTTTCGTGGTACAAGCCGGTGTGGAGCGAACTACTCTGGAGCAGAGACAGGCCACATCTCACGTCCTAAGAATAAAGAACTAGAGTTTTGGGTGGCTTAGCTCCGCAGCAGTGATTACGCCTTGTACGGTTTCACCTGTTATGGCTATTGAAAGTTGGAATGTCAGTGTGAAACGGACACTTGACTATAATATAAAAACTTGAAGCATTCCGCCGCAACCGAAGGATTGTCTAAAACCTCTGCCTCCGGTAGTATTGTGTGACCCCGTTACGACCGTTTTAAAATTTTTACCGCAAGCGAAGGATTGTCGAAAGTTCCCGGTAGCGATCACTTCCTCACCGCAAAATCAAGTTGAAGTTCATTGACTTGACACTTTTGGCGTAATTAAAACGAGACCACGACATTTGGTCCGGGAAATATTTCGTCAAGAGCGGACGTCGACCTTTAAGAAACCTCGCTTAGGTTATTTACTTATTGTGTTCGAAATTCGAATCTCCAGCTACAGCTAGCATCTTCCGAGTACGAGTGCAAGACAGCAAGACAGTGCCCCCGGCCGAGCACTCGGTATGTTTAGTAGGTACGCTCCTGGCCCATCAAACTGCCCTCTCTCGCCTACTCGGTAAGTGTAATCAAGGCTACTAATACTTGGTTTCAAACAGCTTGGACCCCTTGGAATTACGCCGAGATGTAGCTTCACTCTGCATCCTCTATCGGTTGTATCACGGGGAGTGCTCTGAGGAATTGTTCGGAATCATACCACCTGCAACTTTTCGCCATCGTCCCACGCGAAAAACATACCATCCTCATCACATTGATGAGTGGCAGTCTTCCGCCGTGCGTTTTTCGCGTAACTTTCTGCCGCGCACGTCTGACTCTGAAACGAACTGTCACCAACAGTATTTCCGGACATATACGACCTGCAAACCTTCAAGAAGAGAGCGTATTCCTTCTTAAAAGGCCGGCAACGCACCTGCAGCTCTTCTGATGTTGCAAGTGTCCATGGGCAACGGTAGTTGCTTACCATCAGGTGACCCGTTTGCTCGTTTGTCCCCTTATTTAATAAAAAAATGTATATTTTCGAAGATATTACAGATTAAAAATTTGCGGGACGTAGCGTTTGCGGCGATACCGACCAATGGTAATAATGAATATAAATCAAAACTGCTAAATCGATTTTAATAATTTTTCAGTGGCTATATTATATTTTATACCCGATGCGAAGCCGGGGCGGGTCGCTAGTTAATGATATATTATAGTTTTGTACTACATACTTAGTAGCTATTTATGAACTTACCTAGTACTTTATATAAACTACAAAAACTGCAGTACAAAAATATCTGGATAATTATTTTGCATTAAAGTTTTATTCAAAATTCTTTGCAATATACAATAGGAATTAATATGAAAACAATTAGAGGTTTTGCAACAACATAATATTGTGATCATCATAATGTCTGTTCTATGGCGTCTACGAGGATTTATATTTTAGTATTTGGAACAATAAATCACTGCTTTTAATTTTTGAATAATGATTTATTTATGTATTTAATAATTAAAAAAAATATATTAACAAACGAACGTATAACCTCCTCCTTTTTGGAAATCGTTTAAAAATGTGATTATAGAAATATAGACATACCTAAATGAATTCTTCTTAATACTGTAAATCAGTAGGTACATAATATATTTATAAAACTAGAATAAAGTGGCAATCGCCTTTGCAAAATGTGTAGCAATATGCTTATCATTCTCAAATTGTTATTCGATTAGAAAGATTTTAGGATGGGCCATTTAAGTATGATCTATTTACAGTGATCTAGTCCTAGCTCCTTTATGGTGAGGGTCCCGAGTCCCGACGCATCATCTGCTGACCTTCGAGAAGGAGGAGTTCTGGCCGATTGGAGTCGTCTACAGGAGGTTCCGAGGACGACTTCCGAACACGTCGCGCCCCACGTCGCAGACCATACCGTGTATTTAGTGCTTAGTGTTAGTTTTAGGTACTAGGTATTATCTATTCTGTGGTTTTAGTATAAATGTATGTATGTTAGTCTATAAGGTATTTATAATATGGGCCGAGATGCCTGATTGAAATAAATAAATATGTACATACATAAATAAATATCGTTCGGTCGTAAGTACTGTCGTTATTTTTATATAATATTTTTTTATAAAATTAGGGGGTATTAAACGAGTCAACCTGATGGAAAGCCCATGGACACTCGCAACATCAGAAGAGTTGCAATATCCCCTCCTTTAAAAGGTGCTTATGTGTGTGCTAAAGGTGATTACTGATTATGTTCGGAGAGCGTATTACTGATAACTGATAAGAGTCGAAAAACTGATGATGATGTTAGAGGGACGAAGCAAAAATCATCCTGGCGAATAGTCCAAGTGTTTTTTATCCAACTGGCTTTAAATGAATGTGGACAGGGCGCTGCTGGTTACGGAGAACTGTCAAAAATGACGTTTTTGTATGAAAGCAGCGTTAGTTCTTTTTCTCGCCACGTTCATTTAAAGCCTTGTCAAGCTGTAATTAATAATCGTCTCAGAGTGCGGCGGTAAGAGAGATGAAACGAGTGAATAGTTGCCTTTGTCTTTCATTACTACACAGTAAGATCACAGTACACACCTACGTGCAAGATGTTTTATTGGCATTTGGCTGCACGATCGCTTCTTCTCTTCTTTGATCTCCATTTTGCGCGGCCGCACATTGTTCGAATTCTGATCATAAACATTTGAATTCCGCCGGACCGCCACCCCGCACATTATCCGAAATATCCTTCCGGCGAGTTCGAGCTCACTCGGCTCAGTACAAAATGTAAGAGACAGTGCGGACGTTCAACTGTTTCTGATCAGAAATGTCGTACAATGTGCGGCCGGGCTTAAACGGGTATTTCTCAGTCCGTTTCAGTCTATGAGCGGATCAAAGTAATCGTGACACCTATCGTCTAGCGACTGGCGAGATATATTGACAAAAATCTTTACCATTACCTATGTCCACATTGTGCCCTTTCATCTTCAATTTTCATAATCTTTTGACATTCGAAATGTCTAAAGATTATGAAAATTGAAGATGAAAGGGCACAATGTGGACATAGCTAATGAAGGCGAGACCGCAATAGGGTTGATTCAGACCGCAACGCGACGCGTAGCTATGCATTTCTAAATTAGTATGGATTTGACAGATTCGCAAGACGTCTCACGCTGACGACATCTGTCAAATCCATACAAATTTAGGTCGCGTCGCGTCGCGCCTCGCCTCGTCGCGTTGCGGTCTGAATTGACCCATACGCGACACTACGCGGCAGCGACACGACGCGACAGTACGATCCATATTCCGTTGAACTGACGTTTTACAAATATCAGTTCTATGAAATGTAAAATGTCGCGTCGTGCTTTAGAAACTATTTTGAACCGACTTCAAAAAAGGAGGTTATCGATTCGACTCATACGTAATATGAGTCGAATCGTATGCTATGTAATATTTCCAAAACAGTTTTCGTATATTATGTTGTCCTTTTATGTAAATTTTCATATTTTTTTGTAATAGGTATAATAGGTATTGCCTATCTTATATTAGGGAATACTGTAAGTTTCATCAGAATCGGTTCAGTAGTTTTTAAGATAGATAATTTTGTCGATTTGAAAAGTCGGTTTGATTTTTCTAAAATATTACTTGTGATTTTACAAGTACCCAAGTTTCCTCTAATGTGTGTTTTAAAGTTTAGAAAAACACGACTTCCTGTGACGCGGGGGATTTTCAAGTAATTAGTTATACTGAGTTAACCAACATAGCATGATCATTGACCATTGTCGCACAAACAGCTCGTCACTGTGTTTAAGGTGACGCCTTGATAATTTGTCTGTAGCGATGTCGATTTTTCTCAGCAATGACTAAGGCTAAGAAATTAAAGTTCACTGTCAGTATTCATCATGTCTTTGTCTTTGAATTACCCATAGCATAACACGATTGGTCAACTTTTATAACACATAATAATCAATCAAAAAGACCTCTGTAAAAAAGGGATTCTTATTTTGCCAACAGACGAGAGTGATATAAGCTTCCAAAATTTGTACATAAATTGGTTCTAGTATACACTTTAATTTGTCCATAGCTTATATGAAATTTATTTATGGTTTTTAAATTACGCGACAAAAACCATTTTGTCGCTACGCCCTTTCAATTTTTTTGCTGTTCCATTGCTTGTTTTCTATGAGAGGCCGGGCCAGCCTCGCATAGAAAACAAGCAATCTAAAACACATCCAACACGGTTTTTTACTTTAACATGGCGTCACCTTAACCGACTTTAAAAAAGTAGAATTTTCTATGCCGGTCGGCTGTAGATATTTTTTTCAAATGCTATTGATTGAAAATGAAATTCAAATAAAGGTTGCTCTCCGGAAATGCCGGTAGAAATGAAAACGAAATAGCAACAGCAGGCGTATATTGAAGCGCCGTACAAATAGAGGGGAATGTTACATACGTCCCAACTAGCACATTAGTGATAAAAACAGCCAATCTTGATTTTTTTAGCTGTACTATGGCGCTTTAGAGATTCTGGAAGCAGTTTTAAGTTCTACTAATGCATCTGTTGGGGTGAAGCCAAACGAGCGTAATTTGTGATTCGTGAAGCGCAGAATTTCTACCGGGCAGAATTTCTGTCGATTTATATAACATAAAATTTGACTAAAAATAGTTCTTATCTGAGGTTCTTATATTTAGTTATTGACTTTTGGCGTAACTCTTGTCTCTTGCCTTCGAAAAGAATAAAAAATTGGACGAGTGCGTAGTCGAAGAGTAAAGAGTTCCGTTATTCCGTACGATAATTTCTTCGATTAGTTCAAAATTAAATTTAATCGAGTTTGTTGATTATATGCTTTGGATGTATTAATATTTTTACTCCACGTTTACACGTGATATATAAATTAGTACAGGCCACAGGGGTTCCCAACCTTTTTCAGCCTGGAGCAATTATACACGTCACTGGTCACAGTATTTTGTCACGGCGCGGCGCCCGGCGCGCTCTATTTTCCTAGAGTAGAAAAAGATACACAAATAAAATATACCTTTAATAATTATAATAGTTAGGTTAAGCAGCTAAATAGTAATAAACAAATCTTTAATCTATGTATAAAAAAATGGATTTTTAATAGTGTTAGTAACGCTAAAACTCGAAAACGGCTGAACGGATTGGGCTACTTTTAGTCTTAAAATATTCGTAGAAGTCCACGAAAGGTTTTAAAGTGACACGAAATTCACCGGGACAGCTAGTAATCTATTTAATTTACATAATAATTGATATTACAATTTTATTGAAACGAAGTTCCTTATTTTACATATTTTGTGGTTTTGGAAAATGGTGAAGGATCGACTCACGGCGCCCCTCTTGCCTTTCCACGGCGCACCACTGAATCAGTAGATAGCTCAGTCTACTGGCCTTCCTTTTAAAACAAAATCAATCTACGAAGTATTTGCTAGCGCCCAGCAATAATGATTACGTGCATGGCATACAAGTTGTTACAATGTATGACGATTAGGATTATGTGGCTAAGTACTAAATCACTAAGCAGGTATTAAGTACGAAGTAGCGCGAACGATTAATTGGGTAATAAACTGTTTTACATCTCAAAAACGATTAACATAATGCTTTGTTTTTGCACTACACAATGTGTTTAAAGTTTCAAATGCAATAGAATAAAAAATGATAAATGGACGTTTGAATTTGATTTAATAGTTTATAACAAAAATAATCGTAAGTTTTTATGTGGAACACTGTTAGCTTTTTACAAAAAATTAATTGCTTCGTTGCTGTTTTATGCTATAAGGAAGAAATTAATGTCGTTGGGTGCCTCGTATACATATAGAGTATACATAGAGCTTGTAATATACAATACATTATACATATAACCAGCAGTATCTTAATTTAATGTATTTTTGCATGAAATGAAGATTTTGTATGAATATGATTGTATGTGACCGGCAATGCAGATCACATGGCATGCTTAGACTAAAATATTTTTGTTTTACAATACAAGCAATATGATTCGATGATTTTAATGGTACAATACTAGCAAGATGTTTCACAATTTCTGTTTCGTCTGATTCGGAAACTTACTTCATTGTTAAGTGGCCACGACTCAAGAGCCAAGTCCAGACGCAGCGAGTATTTGTAGGCTATCGCCTACCTATGTATGTAAGAAAATCTTGGAATCTTTAATTTAACCCACTTTCGGCTTTCCGGTCTTCGATTAGGATGAAATTTTGCACACGCTCTAATCGAGTTCTGTTGATGAGATGAGAGATGAGACTAGCTAAGAAACGTCATTACAAATCCAATATGGCGGCCTCCACAAGATGGCGGACAGGCTTTTTGAAATACACCCCCATGCATAGACTTATAATATACTGTCGTAGTTTATGCCCCCATGATATGGGTAGCGAATGAAAGGGTTTGCTGTCAGGAATACGAAAAAAATAATCACAAGACTTAGGGCCTTATCACACTGGCGATTAGCGAGCGATTTGAAAGCGATGCGATTGCGCAGCGCGCACGCCGCGGTTGCGCGACGTCCATGTCGCGATAGTGTAGCGTCGTCGCGCGCGGCGTGGCGTGGACGACATTTTGTACACTCGTCTAGAGATGTGACATTGTAGATGGTGTTTGAGCAGTAGTATTTCCTCGTCAGAATCCATTTTGCTACTGAGTGTACAAAACGCGGAAGGCAAGCTGCGTGCACGTCGCGCAATCGCGTCGCTTTCAAATCGCTCGCTAATCGCCAGTGTGATAAGGCCCTAAAATCCAACATGTCGGCCATCCAAGTTGGCGGATTGGCTAAAGCGTGTTTTTCAGTTTTTTTTAACTATTATAATACAGTTATTTTAAACGCGAACTTGTGGTAATACGTTAGCGTTATGAATTCGCGCGCGAATAAAAAAGACAAAAGTAGGACTTTTGCAATATTTTTCGCCATCATCTGCTTTTATCGGAAGCCGAAACCAATGAATCGGTTTTCACGAAAGCGAAAGGTTAAACAAGTTTTGAAAATTTCGGACAATAGCTTGTTATGTTATGTGTGTGCTTTGTAAATTGTAAGTAATAATGAACTCTATTATACTTTACCATTCATTTTTGGAAGTAAACATTCGCCTTATAATTTATACATTTATAGCTACAGATTCATATCTGTGTGTCTTTTCCAACATATAAATTAAACTAATTTTTATGATCTATATTTCTTAGGTTTGCGTATTTAATAGCTACATAAAAATTCAAGTGTATATAACATGCAGGGCTTCATAATTTTATTAATATAATTGACTTTTAAGATAGTATTCAAAGTGTTTTAGTCTGTTTTAGGAGTTACAATGAATACGTTACGAATTTTGTATATTGTGTTTTTCCTTATACTGGGAACTGTCTCGGCAAAAATACGTGAGTTCTAGTCATATAAAATACACAGAAGAACCTGAGCCATAGGTATTTAGAAGTCCGGTTTGGGCGTGAAGAGGTAACAGACAGACTAACAGACACACTTTCGCATTTATAATATTCGTATGGGTAATATTGTGCTACGGGTTGATTCAGACCGCAATGCGACGCGTAGATGCATTTCTAAATTTGTACTGAATTGACAGTACAAATTTAGAAATGCATCTACGCTACATGTCGCCTCGTGCAATTGAAATCTGTAATCCATAGAAAATGCCACGCCGCGCCTCGCCTCGCCGCGCTGCGGTCTGAATTGACCCTTATAGTTTCTGCACAGTCCCTGTAACCGCGGTATTTCGGTCCCGAAACGAGCGTGGGATTGTGAATACGCGCGATGCAGCACTTGCTCTAATGCAGGTTCCCAAATCCCGTTTGTCTACTTTAATAATAATTTATTAATAGTGCCCCCATTTTTTCAACCACTATAACTTCAGATCGAACCGATTTTAAATTAGATGATATTTACAAGTTGTACTTGATGAGAGTTCTTGCAGTCGGTATCTAAAAGACAGCTCCTAGCTAAATTAAATTACAAATCAACCCCAAGCATCTATACAAGTCACAACGCCCCCATTTTTTGGGTGTTTCCCTTTAGACATAGGTTACACGGTCAGTTTGGCGTCAGTTAAGTCCATCAGTGTGATCCAAACTGACGAAAAAATGATTGTGCAACCGTGTGTTTGACGGACTGTAAATTTTTTATTATGTACTTTCCGGCCATCATTCTGGCGTATCAGACTGATCTGGACTGAACTAATGCCAGACTGACCGTGTAACCTATTCTCTGGCTTGCAGTGCCTACAAGGAGTGGAGAGCCTCCTTTTTGATACACCTAAAGTTAAACCTCAAAGTCCGCTGCAAAGGTAGATCTAATGTTTGACCTTTGCAGCGGACTTCGTTAAGATCTGCAAGCGAGACCAGGAGACCGTGAACGAGTGTGTGAGGAGCAGCATCGAGGAGTTACGGCCGCATCTGCTGCGGGGCATACCGGAGATTCAAGTGCCCAGTATCGACCCCTACGTGGTGGACGAGGTAATTTCTAGTAAAGTGTACATTCGGTGGACAACGAAAATCGTCATGGCTTTGCGAATAGGTTTAACAGGGAAGGTGGTACTCACTAGAGTAACATAATATAAAATAATGAGTGTGGCAACCCCGGCGTAGCTATAATTCCATACTACTTATTGAAGATTTCTATTCAGCAATATTATGGAAATAATCCCATAATGGAAATCTAAACAAATGCGCCATATAGCTATAAAGCTATAATATGGTGCATTTGTCGGAGTGGCGCGCTTCGCCACACTCACTATAATTATAGTATCTATTGAGTTATTATAATTAATATTGTACGTATTACCTATAGCTCATTATACGAGTATATTGTAGCTTGCCTACAAACTCTCGTCATTATGTTACAGTAATTTGCACTCTCGTTGAAGCCAATAAGCTGACGGACTTGGAAACCCCTTAATTTTTTTCCAGCTTAGACCTGCACAAGGGAATCTAAACGTTCTATTCAAAAATGTACGAGTAACCGGGGCTGGCGATTTTCAAATGAAACGACTAGAGTAAGTTTAATAATATTCCAGTTTTTATACAGAGTGTAACAAAAATAAGTGATTATATTTCTTCGCTTCATTCTTCGATATATTAACCAAGTAGTCCTTTGTCTATCTGCTAGGCAATCGCGTTTTTTAAAGACGTATGTAGGTAGTTGAAAAAATAACTTCCCATCCCGGCTCCTCGACGCGCCTCATTCTTTGTTAACGCGAGGCAACGCGTGCACGTATACTAAGTAACCATGCCAAAGCGCAGCGCTCAGACGAAAATTGGTTATTTTTTTAAGATGATTGAGTCAGTGTTGTAATTAAAATCAGTGTTATTTTATCGTGTAACAAGAAAATACATGTAAGTACTATTAAATACTTAAATAAACGGCAGGCACTACCGAGGCCAAGACGAGCCAATTATATTCAATACTAACCGGCATGTACTGCGACCGCGAGTCAATAAACGTACAATGTGTTTGGACTGAGAGTCTTTATACACAATCTATAATATTATGTATGCTTCATCTGTTCTATAAATATAATAATTATTATAGAACTATATGTTTGCCGGATTGGGGGAAACATCTGCAATTATTTAATTAACCGGCATGTACTGCGACTGTGAGTCAATAAGTACAGTGTGTTTGGACCGCGAGTCCTTTTACACAATCTATATCTATATGCATCGGAATTGACTGCGAGTCTCTGACGATGTTTTACCTATTCTATAAATAGAACTATACGTTTGTCCGATTGGGGGAAATAAGTGCAAGTTAATTACTGCAAGTACCTAATTATATTAAGTTATTTTATAAACTGCCATAATGTGTGGATTGACTGCGAGTCTCTAAACACAATTTATATGCATCGGAATTGACTGCGAGTCTCTGACGATGTTTTTTTTTTTTTTTTTTTTTTTCAGCTATTCTATAAAAATAGCTATATATTGGCCGGTTTGTCTGAATCAACTGCGAGTTATTTTATAAACCGCCATAATGTGTGGATTGACTGCGAGTCTCTAAACGCAATTCTTATGCATCGGAATTGACTGCGAGTCTCTGACGATGTTATATCTAAAAATAGAACTATAATATATTATGTTGGCTGGTTTGAGATGATTAACTGCGAGTTAATTACTAGTTAAATTTAAAATATATTGTTATTCTTTAAATCAACATAAAGTATGGATTAACTGGGAGTCTCCGACAATGTTTAAAAATAAAAATGAGCAACTACCGCGCGTTCCCCCGCGCTCTTTGTTCTATAAATAGAACTACATAATTATTATAATATTATCTTTACCATTTTATACAAAAATATTTCGAGCTAATAACTACATTGACTGCGAGTCTTATCAGTTAATAACCAATGCGCGTCCCGCACACCTTTTGTTCTAAATATAGAACTACGATTATAATTTATTATGTCTGACGGTATGTAACTATTATTATTAAATAAATTTTGCACCAATGTTGGGATTCGGGATACACCGCGAGTGTATAACGAAACTTATTTAATATCTTCGTAACGTGATAGTTACTACCCTCAATATTTTTTGTAACATAATATTAATTTATATGACAAATAAGTCGATTATAACGAACAATATAACTACCCCAATAATTTTTTTAGGTCACTAAGACCAGACTATCGGGGAAATATAATTAGAAGTGACCGATATACGGGTCGATCAGGTTACGAATAAACCAGAAGTTTTCCCACTCCTAAACCAGGTGCCAACGGTCGATTCTGACCCACCGGCACCGGACCAGATCCGGATAGATCCAGAGCTTCTACTGACGTTAGGTGAACCCTTGTTGGGTTCGCCAGATTATGATTTTAAAGGATCACAAAGACGATTAAGATAAGCTATTGCTTATAAAACATTCCTGCTAATAAGTGTTGCAGCTCGATTCTATTTCGATCGATTATTGTCATTATAGATTTCACCTGACAATGTCTCGAAATTATAAGACCTATCAGTTATCGCCAGTATCTAACTTATCTCGATATTAATTATTATCAGACTTATCAGATAATATATTATCAGACAAGACAAGATTATAAGCCTTGTTATATCAGACCGAGATTATTATGGTTTCGCTGGATAATTCCAGTATTTGTTCTCAGAGACAAATTAGTACATTCCATCATCAATCGGGTACTTTTCGGGCTCTGACAAACCCTTCCCGTTACCCGTCAAGGAGAGGGGGGGGAGAGATGTGGACTGTGGTAACCGTCGGCTGGCGCCACTAGTATTGTAACGCTACAATCAACCCCCTTCGAGTTCGAAGAACGTTGAGACGAACAAATGCTCAACACCGCAGCCGTAGTGCAGCTAACAGTCATTTTTATACATATTTTATAGATGTTACTATTATAATTATTATTCCCAACCTGCGGCCCACCGGAACTTTATTTGTGGCCCGCGTGATGTTAAAGCATTTTGAAATTCACGCCCACCAGCAGTAATCGTGAAAGTCGTAACTCGTAAATTATTTTTGTTCACTAGTAAATCGTTGATTTTGAACGTTATTTTTAAACCTAAAAATGTTTGTTGCGGCCCACGACACCAAGACCAAAACAAGTTTGTGGCCCGCTTAAAAAATAAATAAATAGGGAACTTCGTTCCAAAAACAACAACAGGTTGGGGGCCACTGGCTTAATGTATTATACATCATGACATCAATAAATTATTATTAGAATTTAAAACTATATCTTCGTGTAACTCCACCGAAGATTACCTTATTTCAAAGATTTTCCTTTCTTCAAACTATTAAATATTGTATTATATTTTAAATACAATTTTTTAAAAATTATTTTCAATTTGAATCCACTTCGTAAGTTTATTTCTAAATAATTATTTTACATGTTAATTTGGAAAATTACCGTATGGCTTTCAAGGCAATATCCAAAAGTGGATATCTGTCAAAAATAGATTTAAAAGCCAGCTACTTGTTAGTTCCTATTAACTCACTATTCGATTGAAAGATTTAAAGCCTCAAGTCTTGACGTACAGACTATCAGATGCGCAGTGCGCTTACATTTATTCTCACAAAAAATATAAAGAAGGAAACCAGATCAGGCGTAGAAGGCTTTATCACTACTAGCCTTACCACGCTTTCGCAATACCAGTGTTCTAGGCGCAGCCTCAGGCACCCCTTTTTTGTTTAAGTTTTATTGTTAATAGTGCCATGGGTGTATTAAATCCACAACAAATATGTAAATATTTAAGTCTTAACGCTTACAATACATATTATTATAACATAACTAGATGTCTCGGCAAATGTTGTTTTACCATATAAAGTATTTTGCCCATATTATTTTATTGAAGTGACTTAGTATGTCACCATGACGTCTATGATTGCTATCCCATCGTACAAACAATGGTCGCCGTCAGTCTCGAGTTGTAACATTTTACTATTATTTATTCAAAAATACACTCATCAATATAAAAATAATTAGACGTTGTCCGATTCTCAACCCTAGCCGATATGCTCGCTAAGATTCACGAAAATCGGTCGAGCCGTTTCAGAGGAGTTCAACTACGCACACCGTGATACGAGAATTTTATGTACCTACATATTAGATATATTATATAATAATAATATAAGCCTATTAAAAACGAAATAATATAGAACAGTTAAATCAGTGTACTATTCGTGAGCTACCTCAACTGATAGGTGTTCTGACACCTGATTTCTGACCCCCGTCGCGGAATGCAACTGGTTTTCAGCGATTAAAATTATTAATGCTAAATAAATGCAATGATAAATACGATAACATAATGACACTTAATCTTGAATAATATAAGTGTAAGTATAAATATTTATCCTGCTGGACCGAGAACACAATATTCTCTAATTTCAATCATATTGTAATTGTAATTTGTAATATGCAATAATCACACTATCGACGAGTCGACGACCACAGGGCCGGACACAGTTATGAGTTATAACAGTAGACGCCTTAAAATTTATTCTAAAATGCTCTACTTCGACTTAGATTTTAGGTAAATACTCTCTTCAATCTCATTAGTTAATAGACTTATTACAGAGATCTTCGTCTGCTTTATCAGAACCTTGCCAAACAATTTGACAATGGCTGTAAAACGATATCTTCTACAGCCATGTCACTGTGCACTGTCATTGTTTATGAACAATGTTGATATTATTGGATGGTGACATTGGCTTAGATGAATGTTTAAAGTGTCTTTTGAAAGAAGCTTTCCGGTAAACATTCTAATTCCTAGCCCATACCTGAGTACCTAGTGTAGTACCCAGGATCCACTTATAAATTATTTGTTTTTTCTTGCACTCTGTACCTTCTGAATACTGATCATTGCCTTAAAACTTTCTGCCTAATAATAAAACTCGGCAAAATAAAAAATACGGTTTTAACTTTTAAATTATTCGAAATTTATATTACAAAGACAAACTCCTGAGCGTGATCGGATGTTCTTAAATTATGTAACTCTTTTATAAAAAAAAAAAAAAAAAAGAAGAAGAAGTTATAATATTTAAGTTATTACGCCCTGCGATGGTTATTCAAGATTATACTAAATAGGATAATGCTACAGTACGGGTTTAACGCTCTGCACAGAACAGCCACCTCCCATTCGGTAATAGCCGCTGGATAAAGCAGGTGCTGTGCGAGAGCGGCGCGGCGTCGACACGTCGAGCGCCGACACGGGGATTGATACTGGACCTATTAGTAAGACGACAGTCGACAGGCAGAACTAGTGACTCCAATACTTTCGCTATTTTCCTAAGCCATAATTTTATCGACGAACAAAGTTGCGCTGAATCAGTTATATAATCTTAATCACCATGATCCCAGTACGTTATCATTTGAATCACAAAACCATAGAGGTCTCTTAAGTTTTGTTTCGACTATTATTATTATTTATGGGCATAATGTTAAAAAAAAAAATTCTCGAATATAATGATTACTATTCATAATGTATAATATAAGTATATATAAATTCTAAGTATTTTGTAAAAAATCTTTCTTTCGTTACTCTGAAAATCTACTTGGTTAATATATCGAAGAATGAAGCGAAGAAATATAATAAATGATCAAACGAACTTACCAAGTGAAGTTCGATCATTATTATATGAGTCGCTTCATTCAAAGATATAATCTCCCTCCCACCCAGTCTGCAAGAAACTATGTTTGCTGCAGTACCCAAAGAAAGAAAGAAAGATTTTTTGCATTACCTCTCTCTAAACATAATGAGGCGCGTCGAGGAGCCGGGATGGGAAGTTATTTTTTCAACTACCTACATACGTCTTTAAAAAACGCGATTGCCTAGCAGATAGACAAAGGACTACTTGGTTAATATATCTTTGAATGAAGCGACTCATATAATAATGATCGAACTTCACTTGGTAAGTTCGTTTGATCATTTATAAAACATAGGGTGTGTACCGTGTAATGTGTATAGAGTTCACTGTAAATATAATCTCACCAAAAACATACCTGTTAAAACGGGGCCAAGTTCCTATTCACTAATTGTTCGCCTTAAAAAAGAGTTGAAATCCAATTCAATGCCAAGTTTAGATGCACTTCCAAATCGATCATAATCATCTTCATCAACAGCCAGATCCTAAATACTTCTAAATTTGAACTTGGCAGGTTAATTTAATCACATAGATATCTTATATTTAAATTTAAAAATTATACATTATCAAGTGCTACTAGCATGAATACCTGCCAAGTTCAAATTTAGAAGTATTTAGGATCAGGCTGTTGATGAAGATGATTATGATCGATTTGGAAGTGCATCTAAACTTGGCATTGAATTGGATTTCAACTCTTTTTTAAGGCGAACAATTAGTGAATAGGAACTTGGCCCCGTTTTAACAGGTATGTTTTTGGTGAGATTTCAATACTTTTTTTAAGGAATCATACCAATTTGTTTCTTTCCTCCTCATCTTATTTCAGTGTATTTACTTGTACATAATAATTTTTATCTCAAATTCATAGATGAGCCGACTCACGCTTGACCAATTACTCAAATTTCTTAATTTTTTGTTAATCTACATATAACAAACAACCTGTGTGCCAAATTTCATAACGCTACGACAACTGGAAGTGGCCTAGAGGTTTTGATTACCGATTTTTATCTCAAATTCATAGATGAGCCGACTCACGCTTGACCAATTTCTCAAATTTCTTAATTTTTTGTTAATCTACATATAACAAACAACCTGTGTGCCAAATTTCATAACGCTACGACAACTGGAAGTGGCCTAGAGGTTTTGATTACCGATTTTTATCTCAAATTCATAGATGAGCCGACTCACGCTTGACCAATTTCTCAAATTTCTTAATTTTTTGTTAATCTACACATAACAAACAACCTGTGTGCCAAATTTCATAACGCTACGACAACTGAAAGTGGCCTAGAGGTTTTGAAGCCGACTCACGCTTGACCAATTTCTCAAATTTCTTAATTTTTTGTTAATCTACATATAACAAACAACCTGTGTGCCAAATTTTATAACGCTACGACAACTGGAAGTGGCCTAGAGGTTTTGATTACCGATTTTTATCTCAAATTCATAGATGAGCCGGCTCACGCTTGACCAATTTCTCGAATTTCTTAATTTTTTGTTAATCTACATATAACAAACAACCTGTGTGCCAAATTTCATAACGCTACGACAACTGGAAGTGGCCTAGAGGTTTTGAAGCCGACTCACGCTTGACCAATTTCTCAAATTTCTTAACTTTTTGTTAATCTACATATAACAAACAACCTGTGTGCCAAATTTCATAACGCTACGACAACTGGAAGTGGCCTAGAGGTTTTGATTACCGATTTTTATCTCAAATTCATAGATGAGCCGACTCACGCTTGACCAATTTCTCAAATTTCTTAATTTTTTGTTAATCTACATATAACAAACAACCTGTGTGCCAAATTTCATAACGCTACGACAACTGGAAGTGGCCTAGGAATTTTGATTATCGGTCAGTGAGTCAGTGCCAAAATTAGCTATTTTTACAAGGAAATATTTCAGGATCTAACAAATCTATATGTATGAAATTTGGTATATTGCGTAAGTACTAGTATATAATTAGGTAGGTAAAATTTTATCTTTGCTCTCGCAATAGGCACTGAGATACAAGGGGGTCAAAAGTGCGTCGAAACCGTTCGTGTAAATAGTGCACGGCATGCGCGCGGCCTGCTGGAACTTGGCCGCGCACTCCGTGCGCTTTGATATAGCAGCGCTGAAACTGTTACTTTATAAACAAGGCTCATTCATACTAATTAAATAAATGCGAAAGTGTGTCTATCTGTCTGTCTGACTGTCCGTATCTGTCTGTTACCTATTCACGCCCAAACCGCTGAACCGATTTTGCTGAGGTATGGAGATACTTAGAGACCCGAGAAAGGACATAGGATACTTTTTATGCCGGAAAAATGTACAGTTCCCGCGTGATAATAAATTTTGGCACAATAGAGTTGTATTCATAAATCCATCGATAAACTTATCAATGATTCTTGCTGATGTTCTTGCAGCGTGGATGTAGAGTCGCGGAGAATCAACATGACGATCACCGTGCCGGCTCTACGTTGTGACGGGTACTATTCTGTGGACGCGCTCGTCCTTTCCGTTCCTATCAAGGGATCGGGAAAATTTGCTGCTAATATAAGTAAGTACTTACAATCAGGGTAGAAGGAAAACTTTCTCAGTTATGTCTTTCCTACAAAAATATTTTCTGACAATCATAATTCACAATGCAACCAGATAATGGAGCGTACCTAGCTACAGCCTATGATATTTTGTTTCTCGTTTTAACATTCGATTATTGCCCACTTTAGTTCAGAATCTCACGGGGTCACATTACTTTTTCAGGATTAAAAATAGCCAGTGTCTGAAACCTAAACTTGCAAAATTATCATCTTTTCAGTGGTATTTCAAGAAAGAGTTATAGATTATCCATATCCATAACCAAACTTTACAAAATGATCACAGTAAAATTGGAATATTTCTTTTTAAATTATAATAAACCTGAGTATAATTGTCAGCTGAGTGCGAGGCGACCGCTATACTGAAGTATGCAGTGGAAGACCGCAACGGTAAAGACTACGCCAAGTACGTCTCCTGCGACCTCGTGTTGCGGGTTGGGGACTACCATATTACCATGGAAGGCATCACAGGGATTGGTAAGTCTATCTAACTTTATTAGGTAAAACGTCTCTATGGTCCAGTGGCTTAGTGCGTGGTTCTTGGCGTTGGAAACATGTATTTTCAAGTTTGTTTAGAACACTGCAGGCTGATCACCTGATTGTCTGACAAGTAAGATGATCCATGCGTCGGATGGACATGAAAAAAGTCGGTCCTGCGCCTGATCTCTCGCCAGTTGTGTCGGTCTTTCATCCCACTGGGTAGTGTAAGTAAAAGAATAGAGAGTGCTCTTATTGTATACTACGCACATACTTGGGCACTATAAAATTACTTCTGTGTATCTGGCCTGGTTTCAATGAAACCGGCCATCATCACCGTAACCGGTGTGGGAGTTATTATTATTTATTAGACATGGATTAAGTTAGATTCACTTAACTATGCTCTATCAGACAAAAAGTAGTTTGCCAGTCTTGTTTCATTTGCACTGACAGATTAGTTAAATCGACATACGATTTAACGCGTCGTCACATGTGCCTGCCTAGCATACGCCAACGAGATATCTCACTCTACATGTTTCTCGATGTTTGATAGTTTGTATCTTCGTCTCTATTGACCCTAGCATGACAAACATTTTTTCTCGCGAAGATCTATCATCGAATTTAACACATTTTTATAGAGTTTTGTCGAGATAATGTCGAGATTTTGACATTATGAGACGAGTAGTTTTTAATTATCTCGAGAGTGAGATATCTCGTTGGCGTATGCTAGCCCGGCTGATTAGTATAACCTCATTTTGCAGTGGAAAATCTTTGCATGAGCACAAATGGTATGACTGGATACATCCAAGAATCACGAAACTTTTTGCATGTTATATTTTTTACTGTATCTGCTATCTGCTTAGATAACTATTTGCTGCTCTTCTTCTTCACAGGAGATCTCGCGGAGAGGATGATCAATGAGAACAAACGAGAGATGCTGCACTTCGTCCTCCCCTATCTCCAGGACACGGTCGGTCAGGCGATCATTCTAGAAGCAGCCAACAGAATCTCCTCCGCCGCCACCTATGACGAATTTTTCCCAGCACCTTAGTAATATTACACTATGGTGAAAACCACGAGGTAGTAGATATACAGAGTGTAACAAAACAAAGTATGTGTTCCTTGTAGTGACTTCACTGTGAAAGTATCAGCGCTGAAATAACAATTTTTTTTGTGATTTGTATGGGCATTGGGCAAGCGCCCCAGAGTCACGAGTTTCCCCATACAAAAGTAAAAAAAAATGCTCTTTCAGTCAGTGAACTCTATTTAAACAGTACACACCCTAAAATATTATATTACACACACTTAGTTTTGTGACACCCTGTATAGAGTGCACTGTGAAAGTAGAGGCGCTGAAAGAGTAACATGTTTGTGTGTGCAAAGTCTTGCCGCTGGGGCTCTTGCCCATACAGATTTTAAAAAATTGCTCTTGAAAGACAGCGAACACTTTTGTTACATTGTGTATAGGTGTGTTGAAGTCTTGCCTCGTCTCAGGGTATTGGCTTGCTATTTTATTGCTATAGCAACTTACAGGTGTATACAGTTTTTCACAAATAAATCATATTACTTTCTTAACTTTTGTCTAATTTATCTTTTTTTAATTATGTGTCACAAAAATGATTTTTAAACATCCAAATTCGATTAAAGTTTATAATAATATTATAAATTTAAGCACACTCTCATGTTCCTTCAGTTTAAATATAATTTACGTACTTACAATAATGTTTTGTCATTGTTTTGAATTTAATGAAAAATCATTGATGAAACATTTTATTAAAATACTTCCCACAAATAAACGTATAAAGACACGGAAAAATTACATTTTTTACAATTGATAGTTATCTATTTAGGATATTATATCACTTTGAAGGTATATTTATTAAATCAAAGTAATAAATATCATAATAAATAATCATCGAAAATATTATGCGGTGCAAAAACCAAAAACAATAATAATGTTTTTTTTAGGGTTCCGTGTCCAAAGGGTAAAAAAGGGACCCTATTAAGTACTAAGACTTCGTTGTCTGTCCGTCGCGTCTGTCCGTCCGTCCGTCTGTCCGTCTGTCTGTATGTCTCCAGGCTGTAACTCAAGAACCGCTATAGCTAGACTTCTGAAATTTTCACAAACTGTGTATATCTGTTGCCGCTATAACAACAAATACTAAAAATAAAATAAAGTTAATACTTAAGCGTGGCTCCCATACAAGATACGTGATTTTTTTGGCCTTTTTTGCTTGTAATCAATAATGGTAACACCTAGGCACTTGAAATTTTCACAAAATCCTCAATTGTATGTTTAAGGGGGCTCCGATACAAAAAACACATTTTTTTTCCTATTTTCGCTCTACAACGGTACGGAACCCTTCGTGCGCGAGTCCAACTCGCACTTGGCCCATTATTTTAATTATGTGTCACAAAAATGATATTTAAACATCCAAATTCGAATAAAGTTCATAGTAGTTATACATTTTTAGGGTTCCATACCCAAAGGGTAAAAACGGGACCCTATTCATGAGACTTCGATGTCTGTCTGTCCGTCTGTCTGTCATGGCTATAGGCCATCCATGTATATATACATCACGCTGGTAAGAAGGAAGAAACAGAGGAAAATGTGGAAAAAACGGGGAAAATTATTTGGCACAGATATAGAGTAAGACCACCTGGAAGTATATTGTCATTCCGACTACGATTACCTATACCACAGCCTATGATGACTACGATATGCGAGGCGGGCGAAACCGCGCGGAAAGTCTAGCAACATAATTATTATATTATACGGTCGAATTGAGAACCTTTTTGGAAGTCGGTTAAAATAAAATAAACAATCATCTATTTTGACTAAGTCGCCTTCTTGATAAAAAAAAAACTGGAACCACTTTGAAATAATTGCAATTTAGAAACGAATATTATTATGTTACCGTTAATGTGCGTAAACCAGTTAAACTGCAGATTAACAAAGTATTCTGCAGATTCAGGAGAGAACGGGAGGCGCTCGACCCTTTGAGACGGCCGAGGAGAAGACGCACACGACGGAGTGGCCGCGGCGACTTACATTAGCCGGGTAGGTAGGTACTCGGGGCGGTGGTGTGGGGACACCGCCGCCCATTGCACCGAATCTTATAGAGAGAGCCGTGATGCGCAAGGTGTTCCTGCGCATCGCGACCCCCCGAGTAGCGGGGTAGTGTCGGGTCTGCATAATGTAGATGATCGCTGGTAGAGTTGCGGTAGGTTCTATCGTACCTTAAGCGATAAGTGGAGCACGGAGCACCATGGGGTTTTAGTGGGTAGACTACGCAGGAGTCCCACATACCCCGATATCCCCAATTTGCCGGGGATGCGTAAAGTATTTCCCCATGTTGAAAAAAAAGTATTCTGCAGATTATCTGGGTGATTCAGTTAAAGTGCAAAAAGTTTATTCTATTCTCATTAAATTGCATACAACAGTTTTTTGTTTGAATAAAACCTATTATTTAGTTGTAGAGAATTTATTTAATACTTAAAATTTTTTGGACATTAACAACGGAATAAATTATTAAATTTTAACTAAAATGTACGAATAAAATATAACAGATTTTATCAACAAGAAAAAAAAAAACAATCAAAACAACAACAGTCTTAGGTTCACGCTTTAGTCAACGTTTTTAGAAGTTTTACGAAGGAAGGGAATGCAAACTAACTTTTTTATTTAAAAATCTCACACTTTAAAGGATAGTACCTTAGTAGTAGTTTTATTTTGCATGTAGTTTTTATTTTTTATAAAGTACATTTTTATCCTGTGTTATACTCTTTTTAATTTTACATTGATAATATTATCTTTTGTTTTAATTTTGTTTTATTAACTTTAATTTTAACTTTGCATTGAAAATATCCTTTGCTTTAATTATGTTTACATATTAACTTTAATTTAATATGTTTTTGCTGTTTTGTAGTTTTGTATCTAGTCTTACTGTCATATATTTTTATCCATGTTCAATACGCTGTACTTTCCGTTTTTAATATGTGAACAATGGTGTGGGTTATGTGTTTACCACTTCTAAACCATAGGTAATTGTAATAACTAAGTTTTAACATGTAACTGTTTATTGTTCCTAATAAAGAAAATAAAATAAAGTATCAGGCACTCAGGGAATCTGCCGTTTACCTAGGTAATATGCACGGTAACGTATTCTGCATTCTAACGGTAACATAATATACTTTTTTTGTTCAGATTCTTACATAAGAAGAGGTCTTATTGCACATTTGCAACAATGTTATAATATTTCAGTGGTAGATACGGTTCTCACAAAAGTTGTCTTTTAAAGTAAAGTTATTTATGTACTTAAGTAACATTTTTGTATATTTTTTTTTATTTTGCATATGTGAGTTATTTACAGGTCTTATGCTATTTCAATATGTTTCAAACTAAACTTAGTGTCTTCCTATCTGTATTCCTCTGTGGGGAGTTAGCTTCGGCAGCATTGCGTGAGTATTTGAAGTTTTTTACTTTAAGTAAAATATATTGAGTTTTTGCATTCGCTACGTCATAACCACTAAAAGGAAAAAATGGCATAATATTATATTTTATGGCTGTAATTACCTAGTAAATTAGCATTTATAAACATAGCTGTACATTTTGCTAAAGGGGATACAAATATCCCCATCCCCAATAGGATTGATACAGTCTTCTTACGTTTGTCTTAACAACAATTATTGAGACATAATATCACTGAAATGTTTTCACGCTAGACGGCAGCACCAGCATAGACTCACAAAAATTTTAACAACGGATAAACGTTTTTGTAAATATTCTGATACGCCGTGTGTAACATGTTGGATTTACTGTATGTCCTTGTAGTGCCCTCTGCTCCGACATTAGTTGTTTCGGCTATATTCTGTGTTAGTGCAATCACGATCTCAGTAGATAAAAAATACATGCAGTACAATTATTATTAATTACAATATGTAGTTCACAAAAACGACATTTACGTGCAATCTGCAGGTAGTTTTACAGCATGCTTTACAGCTAATTATACAGCATAACTGGTGAGTCAATACCGATAATTAAGGAGAGTATTCAGTACTCGATTCTCATTATAATTATGTTATAAAATTAGGTACTTAATTTTTGACCAAATTTCTCTTTAAGCAAATGAATCACGGACACTGTAAATCTATACATACTTATAATAAAATCGTAGGAAAGTCAATTCTGTACATTGAATATTTTTGAAAAATAATACTTGGGACGTGATCTACAATCGATATGGAAGCCAAAAATATAGTTTTTAGAATTTTTGTCTGTTTGTCTGTTTGTCTGTATGTATGTCCGGGATAAACTCAGAAAGTACTGAATGGATTTACTTCAAATTTTGCACGAATATTATATAGAGGTCGGGTCAACACATAGGCTATATATTATGACGATATCACCTAGGGCGGGGGGAGGGGCTCAAGTTTCAATATTTTTAGTTTTTTGCTCATATCGCTGAAACGGTGCGTTGTAGAGAGAAAATGTCCTGTACGTAATGAAAGCCCATAAAATTTCCTACAAATTTCTCCTTCACACTTTGTAACTATCACCACTCCTTGCCATGCTATGAGCTTTTGTCTATCTTTTCTATACAAATTTCGAGTGTCGTTTGATTAACATGCTGGGAGCTTTGGCATCGGTCTTTTCTTAGGGGGGGGGCTTCGCCGCCCCCCCAACCCCCCCCCACCTCCCTAAATTTTGCTTCAAACAAAGCGGTGTTGCGGCGTTATACATCTTTTTTAAGAACAAAGTTAAAAACTAAACTACACATACGGTTTTCCAGTGTCGTTTGTTTTGGGGGGGCGCAGCCCTCATGAAACATTTGTTCATAATTAAAAGGTATCGTGGAGTTTGTATTGCGTCTTAATTATCCTTTGTAGGAACAAACTAAGTCATCTATCTATACATATAATAAAATCGTAGGAAAGTCAATTCTGTACACGCGCGCGCGGTGTCCATGCGTATAATAGCCAAAATCACGTCCTCGAATATTGAACATGTCTCACCAGTCATGCTGTAATAATAATAATAATAATAATATTTATTTTACAATACAAATACACACGTTTACAATTTTTACTGATTAGTGTAGTAACAAACTAAATTTATTTACTTAATATATATAAGCTCCAAAAATAATGTGCGAATAATCAAGGGATGTACTATTATAATAAATACACCACCTGATATACAAACCACAATAACACTACAATCAATGCAGTAGGCAAAGGACAATCAGCTGTGCATCAGTATCATAATATTATTTAAATATACTTAGGCATAAATTGCATGTACTGGCTTTCTACATTTGAGGGTTACGAACAAAATAGTTAAGAACTATAAATACAGAAATGCAATAAGAAACCATACAGGGCAGAAATTTTTGTTAGTAACTAGTACATAAGTACATACATTATGTCTTTGTTTCACCGTACAATAAGACGTGTTACCCATATTTTTTATTGTAAGTAGGTACATTGCATTACATTATAGCCGAGTCATGCAGCTTTTGTCGTAAATGTAAACCATTTAACATAATATGATATAGAACCCAAAATGCTACTTGGGGGTTTTTAAAGTACTTGTGGGGGGCAAGGTCCTCGCAGGATTGCGAGGGGGATAACTTACCCGAAATTTAGTTTTAGAAGGTGAGAGGAAAAAATAACGTACTCGATGTTCAGTTATGTTCAGTTATGTACACCAGTCAAGTCACTACATACTTTATAACTTTCAGCGAGTTACCTAAAGGTGTGTAAGCGGGACCAGGACACGATCAATGAGTGCGTCCTGAACAGCATTGAGGAGCTGCATCCGTACTTGCTGAAGGGTATCCCAGAACTAAATGTGCCCAGCATCGATCCCTTTAAATTGGAAGAGGTAAGATAATAAGGATCGGGAACCCCTTGCCTTTCCTACTTCCTTTCGTTCCTACTTCCTTTCCCCTAAGAGTGTGTAATATTACACAAACCATTTGGAGCCACTTTTGACCCCCTCATAATTCAAAAACTATTTAACATAAACGTTTCAAATTTGGCTCATATAATAAGACTTGCAAGGTAATTATATACTCTAAATTTCATAAACAAATCTCAAACGGTTATTTAGATAATCACGTCCGAAAATCGTAATTTTTATCACTGACTGTCCTATAGATCAAAATTCTAACCTACTTCCAGATGACCTACAAGGCTGAAATTTGGAATCCACCTCGGTAATTGTCTGAAAGCTTAGGGAAAAATCCAAAAATAAAAAAAATCGGCCAAGTGTAAGTCGGACAGTTGACAATTGTGTTTTTTGTATGGGAGCCCCCTTAAATATATATTTGACGAGCTTTTGCCCGCGGCTTTGCACGCGTTAAGAAGTACTATTTTATACAAACTTTCATCTCCTATTTTATCCCCTTGGGGTCAGAATTTATCAAAATCCTTTCTTAGCGGTTGCCTACGTCATAACATCTATCTGCATGCCAAATTTCAGCCCGATCCGTCCAGTGATTTGGGCTGTGCGTAGATCACCATGTCAGTCAGTCACCTTTGAGTTTTATATATGTCGCAGTCATCTGGTTCAATCTGCGATTCGATTGAATGACTAGCGCATTCATTAAATGACACCATTCAATTGAATGACTCGGCCGAACGTCGATTGAACGATCGTCCCTGAACGTTCAACTAGTTAGCGATTTGAAGCATAGCGTTTTGAAGATAGCGGACATGTAATCAGTCAGGTAATTGAACGTATTTCATTTTCTTCCTACCACGGCGCTAGTAGTCACTAAAACAAATATGGCGTCAAACAGCTCGCACAGCTGATAGCACTGTGTTGATATTTTATCGATTACATTTACATTAAGTGCTTTATTTGTAATAACTAATAAAATAATATGAAAGCGTGGATTTACCTATAACTACCCCGTCAACGGCTACTTGAAAAAAAGTATAGCATCCCATTTAATGACTTCGCTATATGACTTTTAGTAAGACGTTAAATGTTACAGTCAACGTCTTGACGAGTTGTCCTTTAGTCATTCAATTGAATGGTCTCATTCAATGAATGCGCTAGTCATTCGATCGAATCGCAGATTGAACTAGATGACTGCGACATGTATATTATTACGCTAAGACTAATAGGAACGAAGAAACAGAGGAAAATGTGGAAACACCCGGGAAAATTATTAGAAACGAGCTATACTGGAGCATTTTTGATATTAATTGGCACACATATAGACTAGACCACGTGAAGGGACTTAAGCTTTTTTGTGCTGGAAAATGGACGGTTTTCGTAAAATTCCTAATTTACGCGGGCAAAGCCGCGCCGGACATCTAGTCTGTCACATAAGTTGTGGATAGCATATCCGACACTTATCAGGAAGTGGTGAAACAGCCCCTTAAGGTAGTAAGCGACTATAGTCGAATATTTAAGCTTGAACTGGGAAGATTTAGGTGACACACCTCGGAAAAAATTTCTTTACAAAAAGTAGTGATATCCCACCAAAAACATAAATGTAAAAAAGGAGAGCCAAGTTCAATACAAACTTTATGCTTTGTTCATAATGTTATTTGGTTCTTACTATTTAAATTTTCTTTTTTATAAAATTCCGATTGACGTCCGATTCCGATATCTGCTATCGGAATCGGAACAGACTTTCGAAAGAACGAGCAGTGCTCGTCGTTTGAGAGCGGTTTCTATCATGATCTATGTCTGTAGTCGAAACACATAATTATAACCGCGTTGCGGCACCGCGCCGCCGCTGAAAACCGCGCGGCGCGGCGCTGCAGCGTTATGAGGTCACACTAGGCTTGTTGACAATGATTCAGTTTGTTTGAACTGGGATTCCTAGTGTAATAAATATCAATAAAAAGTATTTGTTTAACTTCACCTTATTATATAGTCAAGCCCAGCATTTCCAAAGCAGTAACGCAGGTTTCATTCGTCTTACATTATTTTCCTGCGTATATTTTGATAACCCGCTAAATAGCTCTTCAAATTATGATATATTCATTCTTAAGTAAGCGAATTTTTTTTCTTCTACTTTATCATTAATGCTTTGTATTTTCGAGAAAAGTACTCGCCATCGGTATTCATAGCCTTATCAAATGGATGTACCTATCCAGTATCTTCTGCGTCGTATATTTAAAACCGAGAATGTCTTCTTCATAACAAGCAATAAGTTTTTTTCAACGATTCACGCCAAAGACACGTCCATTCACAGTAATCACGAGGAACTGATTACCCTGCCAAAACGCTGTTTGCCGCAACGCCGCGACGCCGCAACGCAAACTGCCGATTTCAGCGGTGCGGCGCCGCAACGCGGCTATGTCATAATATTATGTGTTTCGGCCCATAAAGTATACTATGGTCTATGTCCATTTCTAGGACTCAAAGTATTTCCATATACAGCAAAATCGGTTCAGCGGTTTGGGCGTGAATAGGTAACAGACAGAAACACTATCGCATTTATAATTTATATATTAGTAATAACTAATAAGTAATATGGAATATAAGCTGTTGAAATGTTGATATTATAATAGCTCAGAAACGAATGTTGGGTGCAGTGTCTCAACCTAAGTCTGAACCTATCAAATAAAGTTTAACCTCATCAGATTTCATTTCATTCATTCAACGAAGCGCGTATTGGACTTTATACAATGCACAGCTACCGTATATTTTACTTACGATATGGAATATCTCCTTAAATATTATATATATGAATATTCATATAATATATATATGAATATTTCCTTAAATATTATATGTTTATTAGAACTCTTGTTATTTCAGGTAAAAGCAGTGAATGGGCAGTTAGAAGCTCTGCATGTCGTTCTTAAAAATGTAGAAGTTTACGGCATCAGCAAGTATCACATCAAAAGTGTAGAGTAAGTACTACACCTTTTTAGGGTTCCGTACCGAAAGGGTAAAACGGAACCCTATTACTATAGGACTTCGTTGTCTGTCCGTCTGTCTGTCTGTCTCCAGGCTGTATCTAAAGAACCGCTATAGCTGGACTTCTAAAATTTTCACAGATTGTGTATACAGTATATATATCTATGTAGTAACAAATACTAGAAACAGAATAAAATTAATATTTAAAGGGGGCTCCCATACAAGTATACAACAAACGTGATTTTTTGGTCATAAATTATTTGCTCGTAATAAATAATGACAACAGCTAGGCACTTGAAACTTTTACAAAATCCTTAAGGTGACGCCTTGATAATTTGGCTGTAGCAATGTCCATTTTTCTCAGCAATGACTAAAGCTAAGAAATTAAAGTTCACTGTCAGTATTCATTATGTCTTTGTCTTTGAATTACCCATAGCATAACATGATTGGTCAACTTTTATAACACAGAATAATCAATCAAAAAGACCTCTGTAAAAAAAGGGGTTCCTATTTTGCCAACAGAGGAGAGCGATATAAGCTTCCAAAATTTGTACATAAATTGGTTCTAGTATACACCTTAATTTGTCCATAGCTTATATGAAACGTATTTATGGTTTTTAAATTACGCGACAAAAACCATTTTGTCGCTACGCCCTTTCAATTTTTGCTGTTCCATTGCTTGTTTTCTATGAGAGGCCGGGCCAGCCTCGCATAGAAAACAAGCAATCTCAAACACATCCAACACGGTTTTTTACTTTAACATGGCGTCACCTTAATTGTATTTTAATAATTATTGATAATGACAACAGCTAGGCACTTGAAACTTTCACAAAATCCTTAATTATTTATGTACTTTAATAATTATAATAAATATTTAAGGGGGGCTATCATACAAAAACACAATTTTCGTCTATTTTCGCTCTATAACGGTACGGACCCCTTCGTGCGCGAGATTGACTCGCACTTGGCCGATTTTTTAAGAACTGACACATAGATATGATAGAAATGTTACTAGATGAAGCTCGCAACTCGCTTGCGCCAAAATTCGTTTATCTCGCGGAAACCGTACATTTTTCCTGGATAAAAAGTATCCTATGTCCTTTCCAGCCCCCCCTAGCATACGCCAACGAGATATTTCGTGGATATCTCACTCTCGAGCGTAGTGATATTGTCGATATCGTATATTATATCTCTTTTTCGCTAACATACGTATGTCGAGACTCGAGAAATAAATTTCTCGTTCGTATATAGTTCGTTAGTATGTAGACAAAAGTAGCACATATAAAAAAAACAAAATTGTCTCTAATTTTGACGACAGACGTACGAGAAAAAATGTATGTCATGTTAGGGTCAATAGAGATGACGAGATAAACCAGTTAACATCGAGAAAACGTGTAGACAAAATTTTCTCGTTGGCGTATGCTAGCACGGCTGGGACACAAAGTATCTCTATAACAAATTTCAGCAAATTCGTTTCAGCGGTTTGGGCGTGAAGAGGTAACAGACAGACAGACAGACAGACAGACAGATAGACACACTTTCTCATTTATAATAAAATTGTATGGATGTATGGAAGTATGGATTTAATTTAAATACCATTGCATTACCTAATAACCAATAAAATATGTTTAAATGTTTTTATCGACATACCTATTATAATACCAAACGTTTTACTAAACGTGCGAATAACAACGAAAACTAGACAAGAAAATCTATAAAAATATTCCAGAGAACCTTACCATTTATGTAATTTAAACCCATCATCTACGATTGTGTAGTACTATCAGATAAGTTGATTCCAAGGCAGATAGAGGACCTAAGTATAATTTGGTCATGTAACGTGTTACGTCAAATCCATCCGACCGATCACAGCTAAAATTGAATTGACCTAAACCGACCAAACGACGTAGGTCCGTCAACTGCCATAAAACAATTTCTTCGATTGTACATCACGTCTTGTAAAGAAGTTTTTGCTCGTTGTTGATTCCAACTGAGATTGCGAAGCCGTCTACCACGCACAAACATCGTCGATCATGGACAATTAATAAGAATATGGTCCTCTTCACGTAAGCCATCGCGTATTAGTCCATCATAAGTCAAACACAAAAAATTCTTGTGTCATAAGTCAATAAGGCATATTCTCAAATTGTTGAATTCTGTCCATAGCGGTCATTGAACCCCTATCAAAAAACTTGTGATATTCATATTTCATCGTTTTCCATAGTCCATACAAACCGAGATTGACAATGGAGTGACAGATGTTTCTAGTCTACGGGCCATATCGTACTTTGCATACTCGATGTGAACTGAATAATATGAAGTATATCACTTCGAACTCATAAATAGTTGGAGATTATCATACTAAGAGTTACTAAAAGTTTTTCTGAGGAATCTATAATCATCTGTGTCTTTATAAGAGTTCAATTTTTTCTTAAATTAACAGAATAAAGTGCGAGCATTTTTCACATAGCTCTAAATTAGGACTTAGACTAGAAAGGTTAATGACCGCTGGTGCCAGCTTAAACTATTTTGACTATTATATTCGATGTAATAATAATAGGACTTTTTTATTTTCAGTGTGGATCTAGATACAATGGAGATCAAGACCAGACTAAGCATTCCGGAGTTAGATGTGATGGGACAATTTTCAGTCGACGCACAGAATAAATATTAGCGGTCCCACTCAAGGGAGAAGGTCCCTTTACTGCTAATATAAGTGAGTATCAACTAGGGGACTATGAATCTAGTTCCACTAGTTCCACTACTAATGTACCATCAAGGATTCCTAGGCAGTTGAGAGACCATCGTCATATTTTGGTCGGATCATTTCAATGTTAATTATGTCGCCTGGGTTTGCCGTAATGCGATCAAAGGGCCAGGCCACAACATTGCGTTGCGGCGTCGCATCGTAAAAATCTATGCGACAAGGACATTTTCCACTGAAATTTTGCGCTCCGACATCGCATCGCATTTCTGTGCGATGTTGTTTTTGCGATACGACGTCGCAATGCAGTGTTGTGGCTTGGCCCAAACTACGGTCCCCCATCTGCCTAGGAATCAACTTCTCTGATAGTACATGATATTATAAATACGAAATTGTGTTTGTCTGTTTTTGCAGCATAATGTACGGTTTCTGCGTCGGTTCTGTGAGAACAAAGTTGGGGGCAACATCTACTAAAGTAAAAGGCAACCGCAAAGATGTCATTTGCTTACTTAATCTAACCTAATAGGATATTTTACTGCAATGTTTTCACATTAGAGGAGCACGCATAGACGGTGAACAACAAAAAGATTTGTTCGACGCCCGACAACGTTTTTGTCAATATTTTGACTGACGTGTGCAAAATGTCGAATTTTGGTCGGATTATATTTTATCGTATGTGCTAGTAGCGCCCTTTGCTCCAAGTTCCAGCCTTTGCGTAACTTCAATACCGGTGGGCCATTATTCCATATTAAAATTCCCAATGTCCTTTCCTAGCTCACTGTGACATCACAGGCATGCTGAAATTTACGTTGGAGAAGCGCGACGGGAAGGACTACGTGAAGTTCACGTCGTGCGACATCAAGATACAACTCAAAGACTATCATTTTACGTTGAGTGGGCTATTTGAGGAACTCGGTATGTATAAGTACCCGAGGAAATTGATTCCTAGGCAGTTGACAGACATACGACATTTGGTCGGATTATGTTAATATAATATTGTGATCTACCGGTTGGGTTCGACAAAACGCGACTAAAATACGTAGGGCCGTAAATGGGCCGCGCAAAAAGGTCGTTTGGCAAAACTGGGAGGAGAGAGCTCCTCTGATCTCGCCTCCTATTTTGCCACATCTCTTATGTGATTAAAGGTCTCTTCAGTGAGGTGAGGAGTGAGCATGCGTGCTAGATCTGTCAAAAGAAATGCATCTACGCGTCGCGTTGCGGTCTGAATTTGACCCTTACACTCATTTTTAACATGTCATTTCTTACGCCGGTTCTTTTATCGGAAAACTTCCTGAATCGATGGTAGTTTAAATAACAAGTAGAAGTTTTTGATAATATTCGATACAAAAATTCAGAAACACCATTTTCTTTTAATTCCAGGAGAAGTAGCGCAGAAGGTAGTATACGAGAACAAGCGTGAGTTGCTGCACATTCTGACTCCGTACATAGAGAACACCATCAGCCACGTCGTCGTGTTGGACAACGCCAACCGGATCGCTTCTTCGGCGACATACGACGAGCTACTGCCGTTACGTTAATTTTATCATAGTACTAGAGTCTTATAGACGACGCCCGCAACTCCGTTACGCCAAAAATCGTTTAACGTATGGGAATCCATCCATACAAAATCGGGTCGAGTCGTTATTTGATAATACTATTCAACCTTAGAAAACTGTAATTTTTATGTATGGTGAACTTTCGTAATAGTATAGTTTAAGGTTATAATATTGTTTTCATTTAGAGCCCCCGCGCATTAGGGTCAATTCAGACCGTAACGCGACGAGGCGAGGCGCGACGCGACGCGACCTAAATTTGTATGGATTTGACAGATGTCGTCAGCGTGAGACGTCTTGCGAATCTGTCAAATCCATACTAATTTAGAAATGCATCTACGCGTCGCGTTGCGGTCTGAATTGACCCTTAGGCGGCCAGGTCGCGCGGCCAGGTCGCTGCGCCCACCCCGCGCATATTGCGGCCAACATTGCGGCCACGTCTACGACTACATTCGTATGAGTAGTGATTTATTGAGTAAACAGTGAATATTATTTTGTTAAAATCGACTTATATCCATACTAATATTATTATAAATGCGAAAGTGTGTCTGTCTGTCTGTTACCTCTTCCTCCTCGTCCAAACCGCTGAACCGATTTTGCTGAAATTTGGTATGGAGATCCTCTGAGGCAAGGGAAAGGACATATGATACTTTTTGCCCCGGAAAAATGTACGGTTCCCGCACAATAAACTTTTATGATTTGTGCGTAAACTATCCAATCGATTTTGGTGACATTTGGTATGGAGATCATAGAACTACAACGTGGAGATACCTTGAGTTCCAAAAAAGTAGTTATTGTTATAAAGTCAAACTTTCGTTTGGTGTGACATTTAACATAGCCACAGAGACTGCCAAAATATGACCATTAATTATTTTTGCACGGTAAGCTGGAATGGTACTTGGAAGTACACAATTTTTTATAGCACAGACTCTTGCTGTAGTGCAGTTTTTCTTGCAAAGGCACTTCTTAAATCCCTGGCCGGTTTCGATGGATTGTAGGTTAGCAACTGACCGTAGTGCTAATTCGCCGTATTCGGTACATCCTTATATGCATCAAGGAGAACTCTTGGACACACATTAAGAAGACATGAGTTGAAGAATCGAATAAGTAACATTTCGTAACATACGGACAATAACTCATTTTTTCTCTAATTATTTCAATGTTACGCTCAAAGACCGAAAACGCTCAGTGGGCGAAAAAATGACTCACAACGCGTTGTGGTAATCGAGTAAAGCCATGACACGTTCTGAGCATTTATAAACAGCTACGACGCGAATTCGTGTTGTGGCCCTAATGAAAACGGCCACGACGCGTTCTGAAACCAGGCCAATTACGCAGGAGTAATTTTAAAGTGCCCAAGTGCTGACACAAAGTTCTCACTCAGCACTTAACTAATACATAATTATTGTACTTTGTACACCAAGTGTGTGCACAATACACAAGAGCACTCTGGTTCCAATGAAACCAGGCCAATTACGCAGGAGTAATTTTATAGTGCCCAAGTGTGTGCGCGTCATGGCTTTACTCGATTACCACAACGCGTTGTGGTCGAATAGCACGTCAGCCACGACACGAATTTCGCTTTGTGGTATTTCTGTGATTACCAGAACGCGTCGTGGCCGTTTTCACTAAAGCCACGACGTGAATTTCGCGTCGTGGCCGTTTCACTATTACCACAACGCGTTGTGAGCCATTTTTTCGCTCACTGAGCGTTTTTGGTCTTTGAGCGTAACAATTTCAATAAAACTTGTAACTTATCTACTTCATAACCTAGCTAATATACTCGTATCTGGCTACACATACAATCCTTAGTTTTTCTATTTCAAATAACTTTTCCGGCCTTAAAGCCTCCATTTAAGCAAAAAAACAGGAAGTTTTTTCATGTTACAATTTACCTTATTCTTCCACTCACGTCTTGATTATTATTTTAAGATTCCCTTCTTAGTACAAATTTGATAGAGCTCATTATCGGTTTCATCCAAAACTACACCTATACTATTTCAGGCATCACCATTCACCACCTCCTCTATCAACCACTCGAACTACAATTCGTACAGAAGTGCCAATACGCGTGCACTGTACAGATCAAACATCTTTTCACTCGATTTCAGCATTTCTTCAGCCTGTTGTTGTAGGTTTTTCTTAGCACTTTGACGATTATCTAGCACTATAAATTTTTTCAACATAAATACAACAGTTTACGCGGCACTAGCGCGATTGCCTGATCAGACCCCTGCCGTCTCCTCGCCCCGCTATCCCCGCGTACCCATTGATATCTCAAATGGTTTTACAGTTCCGATTACTATTTAGGAAATGTATAGATTTCCTAGGAAATGTGTCTAATATAATTAATTTTACACATTTCCGTGCGATTTTAGGAATTGTATACATTTCCTAGGAATCGTATACAATGATGGATTACATACATTTCCGGTAACATATATAATATATATTCATAAATGTCACGAACTAGAATGCAAAATATAAAGCCCACTACACGACTGCAAGTTGCTAATCGGCCCTTCACGAACCAAATGAACGATGCGATTTTCCAGCACTGAGCAGGCTGATGATGATGAACTGTAGCTAAGAACACTCTCGATCATGTCAGCATTCAAACAAACAAAAAAAAAACTAGATCAAAATCGGTCCACCCGTTTGGTTGCTACGATGCTACAGACAGGCAGACAGATAGACAGACACGTTAAACTTATAACACCCCTCTTTTTTGTCGGGGGTTAAAAGTGAATTATATAATCGAAAATTTTGGGTTAGTCGCCCCCTTAATATTTTTTTAAGTATACATAAACGTTACGTGTTTATTTATTTATTTATTTATTTATTGGACTCACCAACAGAAAAGCATTTGTTTGTTACGTATGTCTACGAGATAGAACTCAACAGTCAGCACTCAAGCACACGCTGACAGGCTATATCTGCGGTTTGCATTCCATTGCGATGGTAGAACAATCAGGCCACTATAATAGTAACGCCTCCGTGGTCCAGTGGCTTAGAGCGTGGCTCTTGACTCGGAGGCCGTGGGTTCGATTCACACGCTGGAAAAATAATTCCAAGTTTGGTGAGGACAGAGCAGGTTTTTTTATTTGCGATTTGGGGCCATCTATGGGCTATCCGCCCATATCCCGGACAAAGCAGGTTAATCACCTGATGGTCTGACAAGTAAGATGATCCATTGCGTAGATGGGATGCATGTAAAAAATCGGTCCTGCGCCTGATCTCTCACCAAGTTATGACAGTAAAGGAATAGAGAGTGCACTTGTGTACTACGCACACACTTGGGTAAATGGGTACTACAAAATTACGCCTCAGTAACCGACCTGGTTTCAATAAAACCGGTCACCGTGACCAAAACCGGTTAATGCCTCTTTCAGTCGTAGCTTCATCCCCTAATGACCACCGCGAGATCGCTTCAAACTCCCGCAAATCACCTAGTACCTACCGTAAAAGGCCCTGGACTTCTAGCCAAAACATTTTGCTTTATCACTTCCTTATACAGGCTGTAACAAAACTAAGTGATTTTCTTTAACTTTTGTATGGAGAAACTTGTAACGCCGCGCTGGGGCGCTTGCCCATACAAAAGTGAAAAAAAATTGGTCTTTCAGCGCTGCTACTTTCACAGTGAACTCTCTACAAGGAACCTATGCACACCCTGTATTATCACTTAGGTTTGTTACACCCTGTAGAATCGCCGATCAAATTGTATGGAATTGACAGTAGACGAGACAAACGTCAACTTTATATTATCGAACACTTATGTCCATAGACTTATAATATACTATGTCAATCCCACACATTTTGATCGGCGATTCTGTAAAGGCGGCCACATACATCGGTTTTCCTAATTCGGAAACCGTATCAAGAAAATTCCGTACAACGTTACCACACACATTTATTTTTTCCTTTCGGAATACCTAGATTAGTCTTGGAGTAGCTTCAGTGGAGTGCACACGTTTGGAAGAAACATGGTAACACAGATTTTTTGGTGAATATTTCGTTTCACCGGCAGGAGATGTAACGTTTCAATATAACGAAAAAATAATAGGTAATAACGATTGATTAATGTAAATATTTTATAATACATAATTAACTAATAAATATTAAAAGTTGTAATAACAATAAGATGGTTAAATAAGATATAAATAGAAAAGCAACTTAATCTTCGTTATTTAGATCCCACAGGCATGGGAACCCTTCTACAGTAACGATTAAATGTTCAATAATATCACTCATCGTCAATAGTCATATTCGTGGGTATCCCACAATGCCTACGCTACGCGTCCGCTCAGCTTGATTGCGCTGCGCTGATTGAGCGTTCCGTTCGGAATTTTCGAATGTATGTGGAAGGTCCTACAAAATGTATGACGTAGGCTTTGCATCCGTTTTGTTTTTTTCCGTCAGGAATTCCGGAAGAACGGACGTTTGCATTTAGGAAGAACGGATGGAAAAAAGCCGTACGGAAAGTTATCAAATGTGTGTGACATGCAATTACTTTTGTATGAATTTACCGCGTTCGGTTTCGGAAAATGGACCAGGAAATTGAATCAGGAAAACTGATGTATGTGGCCGCCCTAAAGAAGCGATAAAGAAAACGTCTTGGCAAGGGGGCCGGAGCAATATGTATAGCTAATTGTTGCCTTCACCTAACATGGAGCCTCGCTCTAGGTCAGATTGGTACCGGAACGCCGGAGATCTTCTTGAACCTGTCACTTCCGGTACTAAATCACAGTCTTGCGCTACTAGCAGACCTATGAAACACCTAAAAGTCGATGATCATCGGAATTTATATGAAGATAAATCCATCCACCTAATATTAGAATTAATGCTAAAGTGTGTCTGTCTGTTACCTTTTCACGCCAAAACCGTTACACCGATTTTGCTGTGGCATAGTAGCTCCCTCACCGGTTTCGGTAACGATGGCCGGTGAAACCAGGCCAGCTACGCAGGAGTAATTTTATAGTGCCCAAGTGTGTGCGTAGTACACAAGAGCACTCTCTATTCCTTTACTCTCATAACCCAGTGGGACGGAAGACTGACACGACCGGCGAGAGATCAGGCGCAGGACCGACTTTTTACATACCCATCCGACGCATGGATCATCTTACTTGTCAGAAAATCAGGTGATCAGCCTGTATTGTCCTAACCAAACTTGGAAATAATATGTTTCCAACGCGGCAATCGAACCCACGACCTCCGAGTCAAGTGCCGCGCTCTATACCACTAGACCACGGAGGCGTTGTGGTATGGATATACTTTGAATCCCGGGATAGGACATACTGGGATACTATTTATTCCGAAAAATGTACCAATTCCCGCGCGATAAACGAATTTCGGGGTAACGGAGTAATAACCTACGGTGTCCCCGGTGACCGGTCCCCTACGGTAAACTCTAAAGCTACGGTGTTTCTCCAAGAAAATTCTTGCTAGAGTTTTCCCCCAACTCTCAAGCACATGATAATAGAAAGTCGAAGTTGTTTCTGCGATTTCAATAAAAAAAAATCTTTTTCGTTTTAAGATTAAGATACGTATTTGATAAGTAACTTGTGCTTGCACCCAACGTGGCTAAAATGGTCGTTTTGGAGAATCATAACAATAATTATAAAATATATGATGAATGAATGAATGAAAATGAATTATATTATGATTTACCATAATAATTATTATTGTAAATCATAATATGATTCATTTTTTGAAACCGCAAATTTGATACTAGCTGTTTGCAATTATTCAGATGTGTTTTGAAAATTCATTTTGTGAATTGCTAAATGTGACCATTTTAGCCCCGCTGATGACGTGTTCATAGGACCATCGTGTCCGATTCGACCAATAAATCTATAGAAACGGTCAATGACCCTTAGTTTTCCTCTGTCAACGCATTGGATTCGCCAGATAGTTATTGCAGCCAGCCTTGCGACCTTACTTGTGGCCTTTGATTTGAATTATTTTTAGGGTTCCGCACCCAAAGGCTAAAAACGGGACCCTATTACTAAGACTTCGTTGTCTGTCCGTCTGTCCGTCCGTCCATCTCTCTCCAGGCTGTATCTCAAGAACCGCTATAGCTAGACATCTGAAATTTTCATAGATTATGACGCAAATTATCAATTATCAAGCAAATTTTTCGTAAACAGCTTCATTTTGATAAGATGAACAACAATTTCCTCTGCAAAAATTCTTGAAAGTGGTAGCTAACAGACATAAAAAGGATTTAATATTTCGATTTGATGGTCCTAAAATATGGATAATGCGTTTCAAAATGAAGCTACCCATGAAAAATTAGCTTGATAGTAATCAAAAAATTTGTTCTAGGGAACCTGTAGGTACTATTATATTTTGTAACACATTAATAAAAATAATACTTTTTCATTGTTTTAAATTTTACGTTATATTTTATATTTGACTAGTAAAACCACAATGAATCTTCCTCAAAATATATTTTTATATACTTCTACATCAACCCTAAAACATAAAAATAATTCAAATAAACGAATCCATCAATGCAAAATAGTAGTACACTGAAAAATATATGCTCATTAAGCGCTTCTTATCTAACCGAAACGAAAAAAAACGAATAAAAAGCGGGAAAAACGAAGCGCAGATCTACTAGAATTTTTAATTGTTTGCGGGCGAAAAAATAATGTTTTTGTATAATATACGACATTTATTCGCAACCTTGGTGAGGCATGAGGTAGGCAAACTCAGGTATATAAAAATATGGGGTCGCGGATCACGACTAGTGGAGCTTACACCGCCGAGACTGAAGCAACTATCAAAATGTATCAATACCACGTACTCGCCGTCCTTTTGTGTGCTTTCAGTGGATACACATCCGCAACCTTACGTAAGTTATTTTAATCCAAAATTTAATTTCAAAATTAAAATTTACAAGAAAGTGTTAATAAATACAATTTTATCAGTTTATATAAAAATTAGGATTTTCTTAAAGTTTTAAACATAATGGTCGTATTGTCTTTCTGCTAAAAAACCTAAATGGTAAAAAGTTTATTTTATGGTCTTTATCTATACAGTGATTAAGTTATTTGAAATAAGTTTATTTGCACAGTGTAATGTTCGCAAAGTATTCTTCGATTACGAAATATTTAATAAGTTATAGTTAAAACTATATCTATAAAATATTATTCTTTTATTGTAATAATGGGTTAATATAATTTAAAACAAGTTGAAATTATCTTAATAAGACGCAACTATTACGCCAAACATTTAAAAATAACTGAAGATTAAAAATAGCTACATATAATTGAAATGAACTTTTAGTTCAAAATAAGTTCTAATATTTTAAAATGTATAATTATTAATATATTAAGATTTTAACTTTTTGACGAGCTTTTGGACCTTTTCTTTATTTTATTGATTATGATCAAAACTAAAAATGCCAAGAAATTATGTTCTGACGTAGGTGAGATAGAACATCATTTTTGTGATTAATTATAATACGTAATAAAATAAATAAATACCGTAATTAATAAAATACTTAAATTTTTCTTGCAACTTTTCCAAAATTTCCCACCGTCTTTCGTGAATAAATACGACTAGGTATTATATTTATCATTAAAGTAAACTAAAATAACTCCTAACTTTCAGGGCGTTTAGGTTTTTCAATGAATTTTCTCCCTACGTAAACATCAGTTTACCCTAACGACAGTTTAGTCTAATAGCACGTTCAAGGACCAAGCAATAATTTCTGCATATAAATGTTATGATATTATATGCCGTGAACTGAATTATACATTACATGATTCATGCGGACGCAGTGCTCATCTCAATAATATTATAGAACTGCTGTAATAACACTCTCGTTACTAAATTGTAACTCTACTCCACTCAGAGACATACAATAAATATGATGTAAACTGTAAGGCATCCATTAGACGGTAGGTTTTGCTGTCAGTTTTACCACAGCACAGTCATAACTGTGACTGATGGGTACAGTAGAATAGTAAATGTCGTTAAAATAAGTCAGCGGATTATAATTATAGTTTATAATTATAATCCACTGATTAATATTTACTGATTAGGAAAAGACACTTCTTTTCCTAATTAAATGACTATTATTTAAGGTGTTTTATCATTATTAATTAATAAAAATTGTATCAAATTATAATAAGTAAATACAATTTGTGTATGTATATACACCGAGGCATCTTAGTGACGCCAAATTAGACAAGCTTGACGAGGTTTCTCTCCTTAATACAATCAAACTAACGATCTCCTACACTTATGCAATTCAAACAATTATTTCTCTTTATTTGTATTGAAAAGGCCAAATTAGGTATTGCAGTAAGATGTACGGTCTCAGAATAAGTTACAAGCCTCCAGATGTAAAAAGATGCGCGATAGGATAATTCAGGAAGTCTAAAAATCAGTCTATAAAATAGGCCGTCGCTTCCTCACTGTCAAAAAACAAAATGTATTTAAAATTCAAATGCCACTCGCCGACTTCCTCGTCAACTCCTAGGATTCCATGATGTTGTTATACACTTTTCTGTATAAAACAAACTGGTTCTGGTTAATTTTTCTCGGAACATTTTGGTCGATATCCGTGTTTGAGACCCTGACGAATTTCATATGCCTAGTACCTACAGGCCTATTAAAGCGGCGAAATAAGAATATTATGTAGACTGTAGACTTTGATAGACTTAATTCTATACAAGTACGTATTCTATACGAGTCCCGCGAATTGTGAAAGGACATAGGATACTTAATTTTATCACGAAAAAATGTACGGTTCTCGCGCAACAAACGAATTTTGGCGCAACTGAGTTGCGAGGGTCTTCTAGTAAGCAGAACTTTGCAGGCTAACAAAGTCAAAAGGTCATCAAAACTTACTCCAGCGAACCTTATTAAGCAAACTTGAAAAGTTAGGGCTAGGGCTTCACACGAAAAGGTATTCGAATTTATATCAGATTTTATATTTTCTAAAATATAATATTATTGTTTTCTAAGTCGACATTTTCTGATTTATCGAATAAAAACTTAATGAAAAAAAATTAACGAGACCCAAAACGAGACTCTCGGGTTGCCGGTTGCCCTGTATGTGGTTTTCCAAAACGCCTCGTCTCGTCTCGAAAAAGCGAGACGAGAACGAGACGAGACGAGAAAAATCTCGCTCTCGCGTGAAGCCCTAGTTAGGGCCTGTTTTACGACTTCCTGATTAAGTGCCGGATAGGCTATCCACAACTTATTTGACAGATACTCCATACTCTATCTGTCAAGTTAAGTTGTGGATTGCCTATCCGACACTTAAGTATCAGCAAGTGGTGAAACAGGCCTAAGGGCCTAGTCTCATAGTTAGTATAATAGTTAGTCATATTTTCACGAAACACAATATCCTAAAAATTTTTAAAGGGCCGAGGCCGAAAATTGACTAACATTCTAGAAAATAGGGCTCTATGTCCTTGTGTTTCTCATGATTTGTCTTGGCAGTAGCTTGGAGAGTACCCCCCTCCCCCCACATATTAGACATACTAATAATTATAACAAGCATTAATTAATGTAAATTAATAATTGACATCGCTGTATCGACAATCTACAATAGAATTTTTCTTTAGAACGGTCTATATATATTACGTAAACAAGATTTGAGGTGTCGCCATCGAAGAAACTGATTCACGAGCAGCGGGGCTAAAATGGTCACTTCGGAGAATCATATTACGAGTCATAATATTATAATGAATTTTTCAAAAATCGCAAAATGGTCACTCTGCTTGCAATTCATGTCTAGTAATTCGTACTAATTCGACATTCGTCAGTTTGACAGTTTTGACGATTCATTTTCTGAATTGATTCAGTTGGATTTGAGAGGACTTTCAAAATGTGACCATTTTAGCCCGGCTGATGGTGGCCTACGTCATTTGGTCGGGTTATGTCAATTCAATGTTAGTCGTGATCTGTCGGCTGAGTTTGACATAACGCGACCAATTAGGTCCGCCATCTGCCTATGAATCTACTTCTCTAATAGTACCTACCTCAGTTAAAAACTTTTTTATTGCTGGAATTCCCATAACACTGTCTTGTGAAAATTAATTTGAACTCTCGTATAAAACACATAATATAAACAAGTTAATGGTTATAAAGCATGAAAATTAAAAGTAAGAATCGCGCAAGTAAATAATATTATATATAATTATTTAAAAGAATCAGAACATTTTTTAAAATTTATTCAGGGGTTCTCATAACACTACTTAATTAATACTTTTAATGACTGTTTTTATTATAATAATATTGTGTAGTAAAATAAGCGCTATTGTAAAAAATAATACTCTGAATAAAAACAAGAATAGTGAAAAATATATAAAAATTAAAACTATAAAATCCTAATAGCAAAAACATACAATATTATGTGAAAAAATTAATTATTTAAATCTAAGTTTTTGTTTAATTTAAATTATTTGTTTATCATCAAGTAGTCCTTACATTAACACGAGATTATCAACAGTTAATATAACATACAGGAAAAAAAATTAAATTAGATATCTTTTATTTTGAAAAAAAAAAAAAGTTATCACAATGAGGTTTTAATTTTGAATGGGTTATTTAGATTATCATCGGGGTAATAAAATTGACATATCACATATTATAGCTATGTCCACACTGTGCCTTTTTTGTTCGTCAAAGGCATGCGTCTAGCGCAGTCAACAGCGCTCGTGAGGCATGCCTGCGACGCATGCGCTCTGACCGTATCCAAAACTTTCGCTTTGTTCTTTCTTTTCTCAAAAATGACAATGTTGGCGTTGTGTTCGTTGAAGCATTTAATTATTGAAAGCGCCAAACAAGAGTTGAATACAAAGAAGATGACGAAAATTGAAGACGAAAGCACATAGTGTGGACATAGCTTATTATAAATCTATGTGCCGATCAAGAATAAAGGCCGTCACAAACTTAGCTATAATATATTAATATACCGTACTAAACACACTGAGACCAGAAATATATATTATAGCTGAGTAACGCGAAAATTGTATAGAAAATATATTATATTAATATGCCTAGCTATAAATATATTAATATATATTATAGCTAAGTCTGTGACGGCCTTAATTGACATACAAAATTACACTACTACTACTATAATATTTAATGGTAAAGTTGCAGGTGATTTTTACGACAGCTTGTGTTGTTGCCGGCCAATGTCAAGTATACCGCAAGCGGTAGTCGAGTTAGGGTCGACACACATCGCCGCTGCAGATTTTACTTCATTTAAATGTTCAGACCAACTGAAACGTACTTACGAATTTAACAATTTCATTTACTTCAATTCGGTCTAGTTTTTTAGACATTTCTGTTTTACTTTGTGACTTTGGCCTGATCGAAATGTATTTATTAGTTCTTAATTGATGATTGATACGATATCTCATAGTTTTTAAGAGCCTACTAGTGGAAGCATCTTTTAATTTATTCTTCCTATTATCAGGACGAGTGAAGCGAGCCCTAGTATATCCCATAACAGTTTTGTGGTACACTTTACGGAAAAACTATCACGCCTATAATTGATTTGTGCTTTAACGTAGTAATTTTTATAAGTAGATGTGTTATTATCGGTCAGTCAAGGTTTGGTTACTACATATTAAAATATAAAAAAAACTGCCTTAAAAATTATTACCACGCAGAAAAACGACGCGAGCCCTTACAGAGCTCAGCTTTTAGCTAGTTATCACTATAGTCATTACATCACGCATAAATTACCAGATGTCAGTAAAAATATTATTTTAAAGTAGTTTAAATCATCGCATGAAAAATCGCAGCGGTTTCTGAGTTCAGTGTGCCACAACACTGTTGACCTTACACCTGTCCATGAATTCTGTAGAGGTCGGTATATTCGCTGCATGTGGTCAACATTACATCGCTATAAATTAATTGTTGTGCCCTAACTGGTAATGGTAAGTCATCATAATTATTTACATTAACTTTATGGCTTCCACATAGTAAACGCTACGAAAATTCTTTCAAAATGATTTAATAAGGCTCGACCGAGATGGGTTTTTCGTTCTCGGCCGAGACCGAGACCGAGACCGAGAATAAAATAATATCTCGGCCGAGACCGAGAGCCGAGAACGAGAATAGAAAAAGCGTGAAATTTTTTTTTATACTGTTTGCTTTTTAATACACTACTAATTGTTAAACAAAATTAATTGTTTTAATAATCAAAGTTAAATAACATTATATTATAACAAAAAAAAGCAATTTTTCGGCATTTTCGCCCTTCAAAGAATGTCGTCTCTCGTCATACAATTGTCCAGCTTTGCTAAAAAGTTGTTCACTTGCTACGCTAGTAGGCGGCGCAGATAAAAACTTATTTGCTGCGGGCTTAAGCACCTTATAAGGCGACGAAAACCAATACTCAAAAATATTAGCATTTCTTTGCAGTCTTGGCTCTCTAAGAAAGCTTTCTAGCGCTATTTCGATCACAGAGCTTGAACTGTATTCGTCATTGGTCATTGGCTCGTCTTCCAACTCTATCGAATCATGAGCTGCCCATAAGTTGGATTGACTTGTTGCAGCCATGCAAACATGGCTGCAACAAGTCAATCCAACTTATGGGCAGCAGACGAGTTAGTTGAAGATGCCCATGTCGTCTCACGAGAATCTGATCCTACATTACATCAACAACAAGTAATCACAGCAAGTAGCAACACAACACTTAAAAGAACTTATTTTAATTTACTGTGTTAAAACAAACTTCCACTCATTACTATTGTAAACATAAACAATTACAAATACTGCTCGAATGGGGCGAAAGCGGCCGGCCGCAGTTCGCCAGCCGGGACTTCAACCAATCACAATTCAGCTCTCTCACGCACTTACACCAATCGACTACGCGCTGCGGCGCGTTGCCACGCGCGGTAAAATTTGAATGCCGATCCGAACAATGTTACAATCTCGGTCATGACCGAGAATCTCGGCTATAATTAGCCGAGAACCGAGACAAGTTTCTCGGTTGGATTTGTAGCCGAGAATGCCGAGACCGAGACCGAGACCGAGATCTCGGTCGAGCCTTAAAAATGAATTATCAATTCTATCAAGTTTACGATTATATTATTATATTCAAATTACGAGAATGACGTTTAGAAAAATATTAAGTTCGCAGTAGGAAGAAATGAATTGAATTTACTGAAACTTTTTAAAAATCCTAAAAGACGAATGAAAGAGAAGAAAAGTCTGAAAAAGCTCACGTACATGTTTTTATGGTTAAAGTTTATTGCTTGTATCTTTTCATTATCGATAAATATAAATGAATTTTAATTTTGCTAGTCGCGCTAAAACTCGAAAACGGCTGAACTGATTGGGCTGTATTTAGTCTAAAAAAATTCGTGGAATTCCATAGAAGGTTCATAAATCATATTATTAGAAAAAAAGTGGTACGAAGACTTTTTGACGATACCCTTAACTTTAACTTTAACTACGACTCTGGTCCATCCACCCTAAGGCAGTAAACACTATTGTTTGTATACTCGACTATATTGTACACTATTATAATTTACAATTGTATATTAGTTTCACGTCGATTACGGCTCGATAATGTCTCGTTTCCGACGATAATACGAGTGCATGTAATACTAACTTTGAGATCGTTTTTCTAGTCTTCTTACCTAGTATGAACGATACGTCCAAAATAGCTGAACCGATTTTAATACAATTTCGTTTAACTAATAAACTAACTAAACTAAATTTTAAATCATTTAGCAGCTTTTATTTCAGCTATTTTAGGTTATATTTTTCAAAATATATTGGTATTAACCCAGTAATTGTGTGCTAACGGCTAACTTCAATTTATATTTTGTACATTCATTCCATACCCTTTGCTGCAGCTAGTGCCACTCTCGGAGGATTTTTCAACTGTTATTTACTGCGTACAGCTGGACACTTTTTCAAATATCCCCCATATAAGATAGTTCTCCTCCATCTACACTCCATAATACGGAGCTTCTATCAATGGAGATTGACGCTGAAACGTGCTTGATTTAAGAAATGTGTCTAAAAATCCTTGTATCTACAAGGTGTAGCAAAATTAAGTGATAATACTTTAGGGTGCGTACATGTTCCTTATAGATAGTTCACTATCATGGTCTTTGAGTGCTGCGAGCGCTATCTTTAATTTGGTATTTCAGCGCTGCTACTTTCACAATGAACTTCCTACAAGGAACACGTACACACTTTAAAAAATTATCAATTTATCATTTAGTTTTGTTACACAATTAGGCCTGTATAAACCAATTTCACTATTACAGCGGACTACATCAAGACATGCAAGCGCGAGCAGAGCACGATTAACGCGTGCGTGCTGGAGAACATAAACCAGCTGCGACCCTACCTCGCCCGGGGAATCCCTGAGCTGCATGTACCCAGCATCGAGCCCTTCTACATCCCTGAGGTGAGCTCGAGGCCGAAGTAGCCGTGTATATCAGAGAAGTTGATTCATAGGCAGATGACAGATCTACGTCGTTTGGTCGAATTATGTTAATTCAATGTAGGGTAAATGTCTAATGATTGGATAGTGTCAGTTATTGGACAAAGCACAAAAACATAAAATTTATTAAGGTAGCTTTAAAAACTTCTTGTTTTTAAAGTAATAGAATGTCTGATTAAAAAAAAATCAGGCAGTTTTTAAAGCAAACATAATAAATTTTGTGTTTTGTGCTCTGTCCAATGACTAGTAATGTCCAATCACTATAATAGTCATATCACCCTATAGTGTGACAACGCTTTAAATAAACGTGGCGAAAAAAGGAACTAACTAAGTATTTTGAAACGTACTTGAATAGTCTACGATTCAACTTAAATAGAAAAATTGTTGATTTGTTAATTTAGCGTTTAATAAGGGCGTCACGTTGCCATCTTAAAAAAATCTACCAAGTGCGAGTCAAAAAAATCACGTTTCTTGTATGGGTGCCCTCTTAATTATTAACTTTATTGTGTTTTTAGTATTTGTGCGGCAACAGATAATATACACAATCTGTGAAAATTTCAGAAGTCTAGCTATAGCGGTTCTTGAGTTAGAGCCTAGAGCCAGAAAGACAGACGAACAGACGGATAGACAACGAAGTCTTAGTAATAGGTTCCCGTTTTTACCCTTTGGGTACGGAACACTAAAAATACTTTCAACCGCCATCAAAAATTTCCATCAAATTTTTTTAAAGGAAACGTTTTTGCGACTTATTTTGTTTGGATACAATAGATAAATAACAGGAAAAACAATATGATAAATCTGAGCAACTTGTAGATCTTATCAGCTATTCGCTAAAATACCTCTTTATTTTATTATGTGTTTTTACACACCTATATTAAGTTAATGAGCACGAGGCGCTTGCTTGATGTTTCTCAATGCTTTAGGGTAAGTTTCCACTGGACCTGGGGATGTTCCACGAAACCTTTTTTAGACTCAAACGATCGAACGAGAATCATGCCGCGTCCTACTCTAACAAACGTGAAATAACATTGTTAGATCGCGGCATTCTCGTTCGATTGTTTGAGTCTTAAAACGGTTTCATAGTAGGCCTGAGCTGTATTACGATTTACATGGAAGGTGTTTTTTTATGATTTAATAGAATTCATTCATTAATTTGGCAGACTGTACTATTTATATATCTACTGGTTCTCAAGCGCAATACACACTGAGCCCGCCGCGCCGGGCCGACGACATAATATTATTATGTCGGCAACTTTTTGTCGGCGGTCTAGTTGGCGGCTTCACATAATACAAATCGGAAAATTTGGTCGGCGGCATGTCGGCTTGAGATGAAAGGCAGTGATTGGTCAGTGAGCCGCGTGTCTATAAAGGTTGTGCCGCCGGGCAACGGAGCGCAGGCGTACCCAAGCCGCCAACATGTCGGCGGGTAACACACGCGGGCGCATGTTGCCGACATCATTCTTTTCATACAGGTCGCCGGGTTGTGTCGCCGGGCTTTTTCGGCGGCCCGGCGGGCTCAGTATGTATTGCGCTTCAAAAACACATTTAAGTACAAATTTAGCTCACCTAGGTTTAACATGGCGACCTGTGATATTTAAATAAACAAATAATACTACACAATATTATAAATATGAAGTGTGTCTGTCTGTAACCTCTTCTCGCCCAAACCGCTGAACCGATGTTGTTGTTTGGCATGGCGATACTTTGAGTCCTGGTAAAAGACATAGAATAAATCCCGGAAAAGTTAGGGTTCCCGCGTGACAAACGAATTTCGAAAACGGAGTACGGGCGTCATCTAGCAAATAAAAAATACAAATTCACCACCTCTATCATATTATTGTATTTCAGCTTATCGCGGTTAGCGGCGAGCTGGCGTCTCTACACGCATCCGGCAAAAACCTGAAGGTGTCCGGACTCAGCAACTACACTATTAAGAGTTTAAAGTGAGAGCCCTATACTTTTTTTAAATGGACTATAAATATGTAGATTTATATTGAAAAGGAGTTTTCGGTGAAGGTTGTATCTGCATGAAAAGCACATTTTTAAATGAGAAAAATCCAATCTAATAATATCTCTGCTTTGCAAGCAAAAATGTACAGTTACATACATAGTTACACACAGCGCTCGTTACACACAAGTTACATACTTGTTATCTCGTGGTAAAGCCGCTAAATCGCGCCGAATTAATCCATCCTCGACTTTAAGAGGATACACTAGAGCCGTTTTTCCATACAAACGTTGTCCCCTGTTTCCTCCCTGGGTAATGCCGGTACAGATATAATTTTTTCCCTGAATATCTAAGGCCACTAATACAATGTCCCTATGCTTTCTTTTTTTTTCAAAATTTAATTATTAAAAAAGATTTTGGACGTTCAAAAACCTAAAAATGGCCAGATTTTCCGCTGTGTTCAAACATCTGGAAAACAAATTTGGTTAGATTATACAAAAAAATATAAAACATAGGAACACAGCTCAAGCCTTGCTTTAATTTTTAAATGGAAAAAGTACTTAAATCGGTTAAGTTTTGGGGAAGAAATCACTAATCAGGGGACAACGAATCGTTGATTTTCTGCAGTTGTCTCTATCGCGCTCTGCGGTATGTAAGGCTTGAGGTAAGGGAGACAGCAATAGATATTACAAGTACTTTTTTTCATTATGCTCATAAGCCCAGCCGCACATTTTTTAAAATTAAATAAGGGGGCAAACGAGCAAACGGGTCACCTGATGGTAAGCAACTACCGTCGCCCATGGACACTCGCAACATCAGAAGAGCTGCAGGTGCGTTGCCGGCCTTTTAAGAGGGAATACGCTCTCTTCTTGAAGGTTTGCAGGTCGTATAGGTCCGGAAATACTGCTGGTGACAGTTTGTTTCAGAGTTTTATAGTGCGCGGCAGAAAGTTATCCGAGTTGCTGATCAGACAGATCAGACATTATCAGAATTTCTGATCAGAAAAATTCGGACGCTCATACATTTTCACACATCAGAATTTTGATAGTATGCGAGTCCACCACAAAATGTATGAATAGAGTGCGTTCAGGTGGGCGTCCGAATTTTTCTGTTCAGAATTTCCGGATAAATAACCACTTATTTTTTTCCCAGCGTCACTCGACACGGCTGAGTAATTCGGGGGTTCTGAGTAATTTAATTTTAGCTCTATTTATATCCATGTATTAATTAGTCAAGATTAATAATATTATTAAACTTTTCCTGTTAACTATAATAATAACTTAGCATAAATAGCAATAAAGTATAACGTACTTAGCATGATTCATCGTAATTTTTACTCAACTGCGAAGATAAGTAATGTTTCAAATGTATGTAAGTTTATGTTTCGTCATGCTCTAGAGTCTAGATTCTAGAGCTTTAGATCCTAGGATCTAAACTAATTGTAGGATTTTATCTTTTTCTTTTTTCTTTTTTTTGTTCAATACATACAAATTACATATTATAATTGTACAGATTTAATTGCATTTTTGATTTCTTAAAAGCCCAATAATGAGAGCTTCAGATCTCCAACTTAATTCTCTTCATCTCTTATGTTACACTAGAACATCTATCCCCAACCTGCGGCCCGCGGGCTGCATGTGGCCCACCGCGCGGGACTTTTTTAGTAGCCCGCATGTAGTTAAACCATTTTGTAATTCACCTCCACCGGCAAAATAGTGCAGTGTGTTGTAAAAGTTGTGAAAATGTTGCTACTTTCATTACTAATTTTAAAGAAAGTTCTTATTTTAACCCTAAAAAATTTTGGTTGCGGCCCGCGACGCCAAGACCAAAACGTGTTTGTGGCTCGTGTAAAAGATGGTTGAGGACCACTGCACTAGAATGTCTCAATTTTTGAATTCCTTTTATATTACACTAGACTGTCTCAATTGAACACTCCCAATCTCTCGTAAATGTCTCTCATTTAATTCTCTCAATCTCTTGTACAGTGTGGACCTGGACAAGATCACGATTCGCGCGAAGGTTAAGTTCCCGAAGCTCCACTTCGACGGCCTCTACAACATCGACACGAAGGTCCTGGTTGTGCCCATCACGGGAGAAGGCGCTCTCACTGCTGAAGCCAGTAAGTATTTATAAGTTGCGTCATGCGTGCAAGATCGCATTTTTTTACCTTGCACTTAAAAAAATGTTATTTTCTTGTTACAGTCGTTCAAAGGTTATATTGATCTTGTAATAATCTCGGGGATGAGCCAAGATCTTTTCTTTATCACTTCTTTATGGAATCGCCAATCAATATATTATAATACTAGCTGTTGCCCGCGACTTCGTCCGCGTTAGCATAGTATAATAATTAATAACGGGGATGGATAATTTTCTCCTTTTTAAGGTCCCTTACTCAAAGGGTAAAAACGGTACCCGATTCCAAAGATAATATCAGCCTGTCCGTCTGTCCATATCCAGATTCCAGGCTGTACCTACCTTAACTCTCAAGAACCGCGCTTGACAGTTGACATTTTTCACAAATCATATACTTTTATTGCCGCTGTTTTGGAGCGCAGCCCCATATAATTTCAGTTCAATTATAGTTGAAAGTCTAAGAAAATTTCTAAAAACTTTCATCCCCTATTTCATCCTCTTAAGGATGGAATTTATTAAATTTAAATTTCTGAGGGGATGCCTACGTCATAGTAACTCTATGCATACATAGTCTCAGCCCCATCGGTTTAAAATTAACAAAGTTTCATGCAAATTTTCATCCCCTATTTTACCCCCTTAAGGGTGAATTTTTTTTAAATCCATTCTTAGGAGTTGCCTATGTCACAGTAGCTTTATGCATGCAAAGTTTCAGACCGATCGGTTTAAAATTGACAAAGTTTCATACAAACGTTCAACCCCAATTTCACCCCCTTGGGGGTAGAATTTCCAAAAACGCTTAAATACGTATCCATTCATTTTTAATCAGTAGCCCAAAAATAAAGTTTCATGTTTCTAACTCAAGAAATGACGGACTTTCATTCAAACTTTCAACCCCAATTTCACCCCCTTGGGGGTAGAATTTTTGACCAAATTTCCCTTTAAACAAAAGAATCATGAAGATTTAGTAAATTACAGTGCTCCAAAAGTGATGATGCGCATGGACATTTTCGTAATTTTTCGGCAACGGTCGTATTTCCCGAGCGACGGTAGACGATATTGCATTTTATAATAATTGCATTGCGTTTAAGATACATGTACCTATTAGTCAAAGATCGTCGTGATATTCCTCTAGCTTTTGTAACACGGTCATTATTCACGGACCACGGTCACTCATGCACATTATTAATTTTGGAGTACTCTATTATGCGGCCGGCGCGGCGGCATGCGCCCCGCGCCGCGCGCTACTCCTCCCGCGCGCAGTGTCCATGCGTTGGGTAAATAATTATTTAACTATAAGCTACATTAATATTTTACTCAATGATCAATCGATATTATTTTTTTATATTATTTTTTTTCAACTAATATAATAGCCAAATATCACGTCCTCGAGTATTGAACATGTCTCACCAGTCATGCTGTATAATATCTACTATCATACAAATTCTATTTAAAACTATGGTTTTAATGTGAGATAGATCTCAAATTAAAACAATCATGATTTTACAAAACAACGTTATGAAATACGTCAAATACGTCATCATATTATAATATTAGAGCTTGTCTAACTTAAAATGTAGTACCCCTCCCTCGCATTCACAGTACAAATTTTTTCATTTACTTAACAACTATTATAGTGAAGTGGTGGGGCGCGTCATTTCAAATTAGACAAGCTCTACTCGAACTTGGCTTTGACACGCTGCCGCGTGCTTAGATCTTTTGCTTCTCAATTATCACAGGCGTTTTCTTATTCAAATGTATATAATAGGCAAGTGCGAGGCGGACGTGACGATGAAGTCCAAGATTGACAACCGCAACGGCGTGGAACACGTGAAGTTCACGAAGGCCGACATCAGTGTAGCCGTGAAGGACTACAGCATCAGACTTGATGGACTCTTCAACGGTGACAAGGCTTTAGGTGGGCAAGCTATACTTACAATAATTACAAGGCTCAACAAATAGTGACGAAAAATTATATGAAAGAGCTGTTTTAATAAAGGATTTATTATTATTATTATTTATAATTACGGTGATATATTAACAGATTGTTTTTTCCTGTGGCTTTGTCGATATAGATGCATTATTCCATTTCCACAGGATAACTATTTCAGTAGGATGTTCATTCAGAGCTTAATCTATAATTGGAACAAATTTCATTGAACTCCGCTTCGTATGCTTGAAACTGAAATAGTCTTAAAACATCGACCCTCGCAAACTATCTTACTAATATGCTATATTTTGATAGTTGTTAATTTGAATAAAATCATTGTTTAACGACAGATCGCGCTTGCTATTCAGTAATCCAAGGTCCATCATAAAGACAATTCACAATCTTACGTAGGTAGTTACGGTACAAAATCATGCACAAAACGACGAAATAACTTATCCTATAATTTCTAAATTCCAGGAGACGCCACCAATGAGGTGATCAACCAGAACAAACAAGACTTCCTGAAGGCGACCCTGCCCTACCTCGAGAAGACAGTTGCTAAGCTGGTTCTGGACTTGGCCAACAAAATCATGGAGACCACCCCCTACTCCGAACTCTTGCCCGTACCCTAAACTAAGACTATTTATCTTACCGTAAGTTTATATTATGCAAGTTATATTTTTTGTTATTTAAAAAAGCGTCTATTGGGAGTTTTTGTGGGTTGGTTTAGTATTATGCTTAGCATGACCAAACTGGATGAGAAAGAATAGTCTCTGACAGATTTTAAGGATAAAATGACTGACAGTCAATGTGTATATTCTTCCGTAGAAAGAAAATTATTATGGTGGTCATGCTAAGCGTGATTTAAATTGGAGTTAAATTAGGGGACGCTTGACTTGTTTTTATGTGACGGATGTCTGAAGAATTAGATATTCGTAAGTAAATCTGTTTCTAATATAAGCTCAAGTGATATTATAATATATTTATTTTTATATTAAACTGTTATTTGAACTTTAAAAAAATATAAATTGTAAAAATTTTCTTTGTTTCTTTTGTACTCTATCAATATTCACCTTAAATTAATAATTATTATTTAATAAAAAATCTAAACATTGAAAATTGTTGCTGCTGTTAGTCGATCCATAATAATAATATAGTATCTTTTTAACCGACTTCCAAAAACGAGGAGGTTATACGTTCGGCTGTATGTATCTTTTTTATAAATTATTAATGATCACCGGTTACTTAATTTTAGGACAAAAAACTTGTTAAAATATAAATGCACATTTTAGACTTATTAGCAATCAGATAATGTAATTATGGACAGAGGTCCATCAAAACATTCTTAAGATGACGCCTTGATAATTTGGCTGTAGCGATGTCCATTTTTCTCAGCAATGACTAAAGCTAAGAAATTAAAGTTCATTGTCAGTATTCATCATGTCTTTGTCTTTGAATTACCCATAGCATAACACGATTGGTCAAGTTTTATAACACAGAATAATCAATCAAAAAGACCTCTGTAAAAAAAGGGATTCCTATTTTGCCAACAGAGGAAAGTGATATAAGCTTCCAAAATCTGTACATAAATTGGTTCTAGTATACACTTTAATTTGTCCATAGCTTATATGAAATGTATTTATGGTTTTTAAATTACGCGACAAAAACCATTTTGTCGCTACGCCCTTTCAATTTTTTGCTGTTCCATTGCTTGTTTTCTATGAGAGGCCGGGCCAGCCTCGCATAGAAAACAAGCAATCTCAAACACATCCAACACGGTTTTTCACTTTAACATGGCGTCACCTTAATAGATAATAACGCTGGAATCGAACGGCCTTCGAGTTGAAAGCTAAGCTCTTCACTGAACGTATTACCTAGAGATGTAGGCGCGTGCAACAAAGAAAATTTTATAATATTATGTCGAGTACATTATCTATTGGGCAATTCACCTTCGACCGGCGTTATTGAAAGCGCAACATTCAGGGTTCTTCGGATAAGAAAGTCAAGTCAGATGTCGAAATACAGGGGCCAAAATGGCTATACAATTATCGGTAGGTTCATATAAAATGCCTATAAAGTTGTTAAAAACCCAAAATCGACTGATATTCCCTTTTTAGAGTTCCGTAGTCAACAAAGAACCCTTATAGTTTTGGTCTGTCCGTCCGTCTGTCCAGCCGTCTGTCCGTCTGTCCGTCTGTCCGTCTGTCTGTCCGTCCGCGGTTTTGCTCAGAGACTATAGGACCTACAAAGCTGTAATTTGGCATGAATACACATATTAATAACTAGCTGTTGCCCGCGACTTCGTCCGCGTTAGTATAGTAGATCACGATACGAAGCCCCCCCCCCCCCATCAAACGACACTCGAAATTTGTATAGAAAAGATAGACAAAAGCTCATAGCATGGCAAGGAGTGAAGATAGATACAAAGTGTGAAGGAGAAATTTGTAGGAAATTTTATGGGCTTTCATTACGTTCCGGACATTTTTTCTCTACAACGCACCGTTTTAGCGATATGAGCAAAAAACTAAAAATATTGAAACTTGAGCCCCTCCCCCCGCCCTAGGTGATATCGTCATAATATATAGCCTATGTGTTGACCCGACCTCTATATAATATTCGTGCAAAATTTGAAGTAAATCCATTCAGTACTTTCTGAGTTTATCCCGGACATACATACAGACAAACAGACAAACAGACAAACAGACAAACAGACACACAGACAAACAGACAAACAGACAAAAATTCTAAAAACTATATTTTTGGCTTCCATATCGATTGTAGATCACGTCCCAAGTATTATTTTTCAAAAATATTCAATGTACAGAATTGACTTTCCTACGATTTTATTATATGTATAGATGCCAACAAAATGGTACATAAAATATTAAAAAAAAATTTTTTATGGTAGGTACCTCCACTACACATCAAGCGGGGTTGAATTTTTTTTTCGCGCCCACCCCATCGTGTAGGGTGTTGTTAGATAGGTTTTTTAAAAATATTATGAGTATTCATAGACCATTTTTCGATTTAGGGATCCATTTGTGAAATATTAAGTTTTAAAGTGGAAAAAATCGTTAGAGTCCTTCTACCAACTAAACGGTTGCTTCTGGAAATGTGAAAAAATTCACGGGAGTAGGAAATATGCTGAATTTAAAAGGAAAACTATCACTGCTAAGAAGACTTCATAAGTTATTGAGTAATAGTCGATCAACTAAAAAAAATGTATTCGGCGAAGTATAAAGGAACTTTTCGTTCAATTTCCTTTGAAAGTAACTGAGATGATGTTGTTAGTAGTGTAAAACATGTTATAAATGTACATTCATTGACCATACAAAAATTTTCAAAAACTAGCGGTGCTACGGAACCCTACATTGCACGTGGCCCGACACGCACTTGGCCGGTTTTTCTCTAATTATTTGAGCTAACCTTGTCTTCTTCATCACTTGGTTAGTAATGTATCTGGCTACACATAAATGCACATTTTTAGGGTTCCGTAGTCAACAAGTAACCCTTATAGTTTCGGTTTATTTGTCCGTCTGTCTGTCTGTCCGGTTGTCTGTCCCCGGTTTTACTCAGAGACTATAGAACCTACAAAGCTGCAATTCGGCATGAATGCAGATATTAATAATGATGCCGACAAAATGGTATAAATCTTTAAAAAAAAATTATGGTACCTCCCCTACACATTACCTAAGCGGGGATAATATTTTTTGCGCATCCACCCCACTGTGTGGGGTGTCGTTAGATATGATTTTTAAAAATATTATGAGTTTTCGTATATCATTTTCCGATATACGAAATATGCTGAATTGAATCTGAAAATTATCACGCTAAGAAGACTTCGTTATTGAGTAATTATAGTCGATCAATTAAAAAAAATATTCGGCGAAGTATAAAGGAACTTTTCGTTTTCCTTTGAACGTAACTGAGATGAGTTAGTAGTGTAAAACACGTTATAAATGTACCACTCTATGTATACATTCATTAGTCATTTAACATACAAAAATTATCAAAAACTAGCGGTACTTACTACGGAACCCTATAATATTGCGCGTGGCCCGACAGTCGACACGCACTTGGTCGGTTTTTTATTTACAACTTAGGGACATCTATGGTCTCTTCACCAATATCTGCCAATATCCTTTTTTGTCATCTCTATCGTAAAAGTTTTCGTACCAAGGACATATTTTTTTTTACTTTTATAATATTACTAGCTGTCCCGGCAAACGTTGTTTTGCCATTTAAAGTATATTTTATCATCAGTTGATACATGTTTTACCCCCTCTTTTGTCCCCTAAGAGGGTGTGGGGGGGGGAAGGTCATACACCAGATGTTAAGTTGAAAAACACAGTTAATACCTAATATAAAGTAAGTCCACTAAAGAAAAAAGTTGTATACAAAATCTGACCCCTCTTTGGTCCCCAGAGAGGGTTGAGAGGGGAGGGGGGGGGGAGGATTTTTATACACCAGATGTTGAGTTGGAAGAAGACAAATATAATATATCTGTGAAAACCGTATGCAAATCGGATCAGTAGTTTTCGTGTTAAAGAAAAAAGTTTGATACAAAATCTGACCCCCTCTTTTGTCCCCTTAGAGGGGTGGAGGGAAAAAATTTTATACACCAGATGTTAAGTTGGAAGAAGATAAATATATCTGCGAAAACCACATTCAAATCGCATCAGTATTTTTCAGATCAGTATTTTTCATAAACATACAGACAGACAGAAAGAGTGACAGACAGACAGACAGACAAAAAACTAACCACATTTTTGGCTTCTATAGCGATGTAGTGACAAAGGTGTAATTTCGGGTGTCATTTCATATCTTTTAGGTACAGAATTTTCATTTCTACAACAGAATATTGTCTTCCTCCGCTCGCGCTTTGGTGACGCCCACTATCGTAATATTTTAATTTCGCCATAATTTCAAAACCAAACGTCCAATTTTAATCATTCAAAGACCAAATATTATCTACATAAACTGTACTTAGTGATAAAATAATTTATTTTGATAAGGATTAATAGCGTGAGTAAAATATATCCGTTTAAATTTAGTCCAAAAAAAATTCAGGATTTTTAAATAAATAAATGGTTATTGTGCCTCATTCGACATAGATAGGTATAGTGTGTCGCGGACTTTTTTGTAGATATTTATAAGATCTACAATTACTTAGAACATTTTATGGTTCTATCTTTTATAGTTTAGGCAGCGTACGCAAAATAAGTAACTTTTCTAGCTGATTTTTTACACCTTGCGACCGAAAAACTCAAATATCTTACGGAACCCTACTTTTTTCCAAAATAAAATGTAGCCTATGTTCAGCGGAAATAATGTGAGATTCCAATAGCAAAAGAATTTTTCAAATCGGTCCAGTAGTTTCGGAGCCTATTCGACTCAAACAAACAAACAAACAAACAAAAAATCAAATCTTTCCTCTTTATAATAGTAGTGTAGACTAGTTGATGCCCGCAACTCCGTTGCATCAGAATTCGTTTATCGCGCGGGAACCGTACATTGTTCCGGAATAAAAAGTTCCTATGTTCTTTCCCGGGACTCAAAGAATTTCCATTTCAGCAAAATATAATCTAGTTATATTCATTAGCCTCAATAGGTATAATGTATATGGCAATAAAGTATACACATAATGAAGGTGAAACAGTATGATAATCGGGTTGAACGCTCTGCTTTCCAAACCTTGGCGGCTTCCTAATTGCTGATAATCGGTTCCTCTACAGCATCCTCGTGAGGTTCCTGCACCTGCTGCCGGTTGGGTAACTCTGCGATTCGCCATTCCTAAATATAACTTGCAATTATTATTCCTGAAGAAAAACCTTGAAACAATCTACATAATATAATTGTGTTTCAGTGGCAGTATGTATGTAAGCATGGTAGTAAATAATTAAGTAAATTGAGATGGTGGCCACCATATATGATACCCGGGTATCCTAGACCATCCATTTCAACCTTTGGGTGGCGATCCTGTTGGTCGGATTATGTCAATCATAGAGAAATATTATAATCTGTGATCTGTTTAATGGATTTGACACAACGCGACCAATTTAAGTAGGTCCTCCATCGACTGCTTATGAATCAACTTCTCTGATAGTATTTTAAAATTAATTTAATTGCCTGAACTTATAATTATTTATATTTTTACATGACGTCCAAATAAACCAATGCCAGTGATATCACTGGCAAGTTTATATAACTTGAGAGGTGTCAAGGGACACCCGGATGGAACGAAGTTATAAATAGGAGTCAATATTAGATATTGCCCGATGGTCGAAGTACGACCTCAAATAAAAAAAAATAGTTTTCTATTATATATTTCTAATGATGACAGACTAGCCGTGTATAATTTGTCTAACAGTATTTAAGATTCAATTAAAAAAACTAAACTATCAACGCCCTCTGCCCCTACTATGCAGGTACTAATAAATAAGTGTCGTTACAAGTTTTTCCGTCTAGCCCCCGTAAGGCGCAACGCGCGATAAGGAACTTCGTTCCAAAAACTTTTTTCACATTCCCGTAAAAACCCTACCGGAATTATTATGAACGAAAGCTTTTCCGTTTTTCCAAGGGGATTTAAATTCCGAACATGCGTTCCGTTTCCTCCGGCGAGCGGCGTGAGGCAACCAGTTCAAGGAGAGCTGGTGTTGCCAATATGAAATAAGATCTTAGATGGCCACTTACGTAACCGTAGGACATACGCTCAATTATTTTTGTAAACAAGAGTGTCCTTTACAACAAAATATGAGACATTGGACCGTTTCGCTGAGCTAATAGTGCGAAGGAGATATCTTTGATTCTCAGCATTTTCGATCCACCTAGGATTCATTCGATCGAACCTTTTAAAAATCTTACATGATAGACTAACACATCATAAGATTTGTAGCAGAGTATACAAGATATACTTTCTCAGTAACAAAAAATAAAACTTTGCTTTATAATAATTTAGACATTATAATACAAACAATAGACCGTATTATTCGCATCATAATAATAGCGTTATATATTTGAGTTTTTTGAGTTTGAGTTTGAATTAATGTAATAATAAGTAGATTATGTCCGCTTCTAAGGCATTCTGACCGCAACGTGACACGTAGATGCATTTCGGGTTAAATCAGACCGCAAACCTGAATAGGTGACTATCTTCATTAGAGCCTTCGGTTCATAAATTAAATCTATAAAATTCTGCTTCGTTGACCGCATTTACATTTCAGTCAATGGAAATGAAGAATTCTTATTTCAAAATTGGTTAAAAATTGATAGTTTCAGATTAGAGCCTGTTTCACCACTTCCTGATAAGTGCCGGGATAGGGCCTATCCACCACTTAACTTGACAGATAGAGTATGGAGAATCGCTTAAAAAAGTTGTGGATAGCTAATCCGGCACTTTATCAGGAAGTGGCGACCCGTGAAACAGATCCTAAGATTATAAATGAATCAATTAGGTTACCACTAATTGTTAATGAATCGAATAAATAGGAATACCCAGGACCAACTTTGTACATGCCCGACGTACATATCATTTTCCAGGTTATCAGCATTTTCCTGTTCAAACTTGGAGATAAGAGGAAATTTTTAGTTCCAAATTTTTAGTTTTTTAGCCAAGAACTAAAAAAAAATAAAAAAAAAATATTTTCAGACAGAGAAGTCCATATTATAAATAATTTTGTGACAATAAAATTATAAAATAACAAATAATCAAAATGCAGCTCATCTTTCTACCCCCTGACATGTAGCTCAGGTCTGCGAAGGAGTGCAGAGTCAATTCTCTCCGCTATCATCTTCAGGACCCTATTCCGGCTCTCCCGAACTCTATGCACCACTGACGCTACCTTTTTCCGCATAATCGCATAGAAATCATCGACTCCTGCATCAGCAAACATCCCGGATGCACTGCAGTATCGAGGGAGCCGCAATATGTTATTGTAAAGGACCCGCAAGGCGCCGTAGGTCCGTTGAGTAAAGCTGGCCCACAGACCACAAGTGTAAAACGTCTGACAAAATGCTTTAAAAAGAGTTAAACTAAACTCTGCTACAAAATTTTGAATAACGGAGGCAATATTTAGTAAAGAGCTTTACATTATGCCGCACTGTTTCTGATAACGAGACATAGAGATAAACTCTACTAGTTGGTGTCTTCGTAGAATAAGAAAGTCAAGATGCTGTATTATATTATTATTATTTATTATATATGGGTATTTTTATTAGAGGGCAAACGAGCAAACGCATTTGATGGAAAGCAACTACCGTAGCCATGGATGCGTTGCCGGCCTTTTAAGAGAAATACAGAAATACTGCTGGCGACAGTTCGTTTCATAGTAAGAGAATACAAGGATTGGTTGTTGTAGCCTTTTGTGATGATGAGGGAAAATATAGACCTTAGGATACGCTGGGAGAAATGGTACTGTTTACTTACACTGTACCGATCACGTGCAGTACATTAATTATACATCAGCACTTGCGGTTATTATTGAACAGGTTGCGTTAGGTCGGAAATTAAGAAATACTAGTCACGTTTTTGACAACAATCCGAGTCTGGATGGCTTTCGACTCTGTCTGGTGTATGGGGAGCGAGCGGGACGGGTGTCTACGAGGTTGGATCCCGAAGACATTCACATGTGTCCTTAGCGGCGTGTTTGGGAGTGCAGTGCCGGTCGAGACGCGGCCGGAGCGGTGTGCTGGTTGTGCAAAATGTTGTCCGTCACCGCGGTGTTGCTTGTGCTGCACTTTGTTGCTGCTGAGATACGTGAGTAATTTCATTTATTTAAGATTAGATGTTAGATTTAGAATTATAAAATTTGAGTTAACTCATCTTTTGGGATAAAACAGACTTTGTTAGTAACCACCAGTCTGGGTTCATGATTTATTTTTAGGGCGGAAATTTAGAAAATTGCTTTGCGAAGACATTAGTCCATGAAGCACTAAGCAGCAAACTATCAATGTGAATTTTAATTGCATTATCTAAATGAAAATTATATTTTCTTGACTAATGCCCATTTTCACCAGCCACATTTAATGTTTAAAAATTTAGTGAGTATCACGAAATACCTATAAGACTCGTGTATTTATGACTGACATACTGTTCAATGTTCATAGGTCCTGAAATTCCTAGTTTCGTAAAAAAGTCAAGAAATTTAAAAACGACAACTATAATAATAATCGATGTAATTAAATGAATTTCCTTTGCATTCCATTTTCTATGAACCTTCAATGGGCCAAAAAACATGGTTCCTAAGTGATCCAAGTCATTGACCGGCCTGCTCCACTATATCTATTGGTGTTTTGTGTCATAGAGGTATTTCTGGTTTTTCTGCTTGATTAAATTTATCTAACTGTCTTTATTTGAGCTTTTTATAACCACAACAATCTTTAGTCAGATTCTGCTATGTCTGATCTCAAGTACCTAGATGTTTACGCTCTTCTTTGTCTATAAACTTTATCCAAGAAATCATAATATGTCATTAGCGTTACTTTATAAGTTATATCATATTTTACGAGCTTCAAATCCTCTATAAAGGAATTCAGGTGAATTTTATACTGTCGTTTGTGATTTGATTACCACAATTTCACAAAACAAATCAGTTAGATAATATACTTGTAGCTGCGAGCATAAGAGAAGAATCTTTTTGGACACATAATGGATCTTCCTTGACGATAATATAATATGTCACTACTTAATACTTGTTTCCATACCAGTGAATAACACTGCAATTATTGCTCTAAAATCTAATATAATAATAGTATAACGACACCGCATTAAAGTAATTATATGCACCATGCAGTGATATAATAATTATCGTACATGTTAACATAAAATCATATAAAATTGAAGCAATTTTCACATAACAATTTAATAACATATCCGTCGTTGTCGTATAAAATAATGGTACCGGATTTATTAAACAATTTAATAATCATAGTCATATGAGATCCTTTCAAATATTTTGAAATTGGTTGTCAATATTAAAACAAACTTCCTAATGTATTATTATTAATTACAGAAACACTTTAAACGGCATTAAATTAATAATTACTGTCACATTCAGAACATACCTTCTTTATGATTCACCAATAATATTTCGTAAGCGAATCGTTCTAAAATTAAAAGTCCATTACTCGAATTACATGTGGTAATGCAAATAATAGTAAATACTAGTGGGTCATCATTTCCACAGCGTGTCAAAACACCATATGCGTCCCGGTGTCGTGACACATCTTGCGCAGACGCAGTTGCCAAACCGTCCTCAACCTTCGTCGCCAGATCAAATATTATGCCACCTGTCGTACTGTCACCAAGTTACCAAGTCTTTAAATAAAAAATCGGCCAAGTACGAGTCGGAATCGCGCACGAAGGGTTCCGTACCATTATAGAGCAAAATTAGGCCATAAATTGTGTTTTTTGTATGGGAGCCCCCCTTATTATTTGATTTTATTTTAAAATTATTATTAAATATTAAAGTACACATATAACTAAGGATTTTGTGAAAAATTCAAGTACCTACCTCTTGCCATTTTTGATATAGAGCAAAAAAGGTCAAAAAAATCACGTCTGTTGTATGGGAGCCCCCTTAAATATCCATTTTATTTTATTTTTAGTATTTATTGTTATGGTGGCAACATATATACATAATCTGTGAAAATATCAAATCTCTAGCTATTACCATTCTTGAGTTACAGCCTGGAGACAGCAAAAAAGGCCAAAACAATCACGTTTGTTGTATGGGAGCCCCCCTTAAATATTCATTTTATTTCATTTTTAGTATTTGTTGTTATAGCGGCAACAGGTATACATAATCTGTGAAAATATCAAATCTCTAGCTATTACCGTTCTTGAGTTACAGCCTGGAGACAGACAGACAGACAGACAGACAGACAGACAGACAGACAGACAGACGGACAGACGGACAGACGGACAGACAACGAAGTCTTAGTAATAGGGTCCCGTTTTTACCCTTTGGGTACGGAACCCTAAAAAAGAAAACATTTGGTCGAATTTAGAAACAGTTTCTCCTTTTTGGAAGTCTCTTAAAGTTACTCCTTCTCCTTTTTGGAAGTCTGCTAAACTACATGCAGATTTATTTCACGTTGAATTTTTTGAAAGCGTCAAAAACATGATAAAATGGGTGTGAACCAGTGAAGAGGAAAACATGTACCATGAGGTAGTATTAATAGTTTTGAGTATAATATTCTCTTCTTTTTATACTTTTCAGTTATCGTATACAAATTAAAAGTGTTCAAATACATTAAATCTTCTATATTTAGATAAAAATTAATTCGGCCAATTTTTTTTTATGTTGGCAATTTTAAAACACACGTTACGTATAATATTTATTATTTCATATTGTGCTGTTGTTGAATTTGACGTTAAGTACTCTTGAATTTAGGATATTGTGTCCTAAAATTATCTAATAAACGTTGGCTTATGTGCTAAATCAAATTACAAGTTCCCGCTTTACGCAAACAAGTCCTATGTGTTATGTCACCGATAACGGATAACCAGGCTCGCTCGCGTAGAACTACGTATTTAATACTTAGTTACTTACTAACAACATAGGTTTATGTTTAAATAACCCTTTTTGTTGCTTTAATAAAATGCTAATTAAAGGCGAGCCGCACTAGAGCTACACGACACGACGCGATACTTTACTTCCATACAACTGATGTTTGTAAAACGTCAATTATATTATAGAATTTCCAGTATTTCAGTGTTTTTAAATACTAAGGGCATGTTTCACCACTTCCTGATAAGTGCCGAATAGAATATCCACCACATAACTTGAAAGATGAAGTATGGAGAATCTGTCAAAAAAGTTGTGGATAGCCTATTCGGCACTTTATCAGGAAGTGGTGAAACAGGCCCTAAATCATCAAATGTTTTTACACTTATATAAAAGTACATATATCTGTTTTCCAGCCTCGTACATCAAGGTGTGTCACCGGAATGACCCCAACGTGGACAAGTGCATCATGAACTCCGTGGAGGAGCTGCGACCGAAGATCTCAAAGGTATGTATTTAAACCGTTTTAGTTTTCATCAAAATCGGGCTAGCAATTCTTTTCAAAAATTTTCGATGAAATTATTATCGACGCTTACGTTTCTCTGATCACGAAAAAGGAAAACATAATTAACTACAAAATAATAATAATAATAATAATAGTCATTTATTTCGGACATTATTCATCCATAATTGGTATTAGTTATTTAGTAACAATTTTTCTTAGACTAAATTAGTAGAGTTAGTATTAGTAATTATGTTAGTTACAATTTATCTTAAAAATTATGTTAGTAAGGTTAGTTATTTTCACAATAAGTTGCACCGAGCTAGAGGCGCATGCAAACCTATCCAATGCCTCAGCATATTGTTGGGACAAGCCTGGAGCCTGTTCATTAATGATGCGCATCTCTTTCTAATAATCGCGTAAAAATCATCAACGCGCGCCTCCGCAAACATGCCGGATGCGCTACTAAACCTGGGCAGCCCCATCACTACCCTAAACGCGTCAATATATTGCACGCGTAGCGCATTGTATGCCCTCTGCGTATAGCTGGTCCAAAGGCTGCACGTGTAGAATGATTGGCAATAAGCCTTAAAAGGGGTTATTTTCACTTGTTCACTACAACGTGCAAACCTTCGGGCCAGCATATTACAGCGGACAGCCAACGCCCTACGCTCCCTCTCAAAGTCTAGGTTATCACTTAGGTTGTCGGAGACCCAGTGGCCAAGATATTTAAATTTCGTTACCCTATTCAGTGGTTCGTTACACAGCGATAGAGGTTCCTTATGTTCATACATTTTATTACCCGACTTAAATATCATAAATTCTCTTTTATTTGCATTGTATCGAAGACCATGGGCCTCCGCGTAACGTTCACAAACTCTCAGCAGTTTTCTTAACCCCTTCATCGAGGGGCTCAGCAGAACCATGTCATCTGCGTAGCTGATGTTGTTAACACATACACCAGCCACGTGACACCCAAGCCTGGTACTGCTAAGCTCCTCAATGAGGGAGTTTATGTACAAATTAAAAATACGAGGCGAGCTGATCCCCCCCTGTCTCACACCGCACTCCAGACCAAAGACATCCGAATAGGCATTAACCCACCTAACCACGTTTTCTTGATCACCGTACCAGAATTTTAGGAGCGAGATAATGTCATCTGTGACACTAGAATCACGTCGTAATTTTTCCCACAAGAAATTATACGACACCATAACGAACGCCTTTGACAGGTCTAGAGAGCAGGCGTAGACTGGCGTTTTCCTTGCCGTGTAATATTGGACAGTTTGCTTGTGGCACAGTAGTGACGTGCCACAAAAGACATTAATTATTTCAAAAATACTCCATCGGACGACATAAAATAAATAAACATAATATACCTTTCCCATTACGTTTACAACAAAGGAAGGATCCATACGGGGTTAAAAACAGCTGATGTAAATACAATGCCAAGAAGGCAAGAACATACCTGTCTCTAATCTAAAACTGACTACGTCATGTATTTCGAAGTAATTGAAAAAAAAATCTACAAATCTGTCTCCCAAAGTCAATTAAGTCCAGTCATCAGTTAACGTTGCGACGAGACTGGAAGATGCGATGCGACGTATGTGTTTTTAAATAGGAGAGAATTACAAGAAACACGTTGATTTGACAGTCTTACCGTCCACAGCGTTGAGCTGCTTATATAATTTTGAACATGCATTGCATAGTAACTGGACTCTACGGGTTAATTCAGATCGCAAGGCGGCGCGTAGATGCATTTCATCTGCGATCTTGCAAATCTGTCAAGTCCAGACAAATTTGGAAGTTTGTCTACGCGTTACGCTGCGGTCTGAATTAGCCCTATGACGCAGTAAATTACCCCGTGTGTATATGCCCTGAGCCTGGTCTTTAACGACCAATTGCTACCGCTTGCGCGTTAGCTGATCCCCCTTCTCCACGCTGTTGGGAGTTAGAGTTAGCTTGGGCTATGGATGTTACATTCTCAGAAGTATTTGGACGGGGATCCTCCTTCTTAGCGTTCTTGGGCTCATCATTTCCATTATCCTCTGGAGCTGCACTTCTTGGTTCAGAATCTTTTGGTTGTTTAGGAGTTGCAGGTACTGGTTTCTCAGGGGCTGGATTAGATTTATCTGGGGAACGAAAAATCTCATTTTGAGTAGGCTTTTCTGGGGTTGACACTGGCTTTTCTGCTGGTGGAGTAAGTTTCTCTGGAGCGGGTGCTGGTTTCTCTGCTACAGGAGCTGGTTTCTCCGGTACGGGTACTGGTTTTGGAGCTGGTTTCTCTGGTCCGGGAGCTGGTTTCTCTGGTGCGGGAGCTGGTTTCTCCGGTCCGGGTACTGGTTTTGGCGCTGGTTTCACTGGTACCGGGGCTGGTTTTTCCGGTTTCTCAGGAATTGATGTTGGTTTTTGTTGGGCTGGAGATGGTTTTTGCGGAGCACTAGGTTTACTGGCTGATGGACCAGCGATTGCTTTCGCGGTAGATTTTGATGTGCTGTCCGAATCGGAGTCGATTAGTATGGTGTTAGTTGGTGGGCCGTTGCCAGATGGGTCGTCAATTGTTGCTATGACGTCAGTGTTAGTAGTTGACGTCGCGGACGATGTGGAGGCGGCAATGCCATTGCCGTTAGCAACGGCAGTACTATGACTTGTTGCTGTCGAATTACTTTGGATCACAATTAGGTCAGAGTTAGGATCGGTTGCGTTGCTACTACTCGTACCGTTGGGCTTCTTCCCGTTTATTTCTATTATAATGTTCGTCCTCAACGCTGGTGGAGGTTGCGGGTTATTTGACGTTGAAGTTGGTCTTCCGCTTGTCTGACAGGCGCCATTTTGGCAGGAGTAGTAAACTGGTGAATTGCCAGCTATAGCGTACGGGAAGGGGAAGAAGGTGACCGGCTGGACCTTGTTGGGGTAGTTCACAGTGACGTTGGTCCGGTTGGGGATCTTGATCTGAATGACGGTGCTCCGCCGATTGCAGGCTCTTGCGTGACTCCCGCGAGCCTGAAAAAAGGGGACTATTTATTGCTACTCACTCAAAATTTCCATCATAAAGAGAAAGATAATGACGCAAATTTAGTTTTTGAAAATTAATAAAATATTTCCGAATTGGCAATAGACAAAGCAAGAACTGTAAAACCAATTACCACCCTACCCAGTACCCGTCGAGAAGGCCTTACCTGTATAATTTTGTGTCACAACATGCAATCGTTTAATAGAACCTTTTGAAATCGTTTGATTTTTTTTTCTGTAATGTTTGTCAGTAGGTAATGGTAATCGATATACGATTAGCATTTTTAGGACCTTAACACTAAATACTAATTAATAATTAAAAAATAAAGAGGAACATGTAAACACTTACCAGCAATGCCAATGCTAAGACGCTGAACGCTACCACTAGACGTCTGCACATTTTTTGCTCTTAATTCCACAAAAGTTACACAAGGCTTATATACATTGAGATAACTAAACAAAACAAAGTCATTTGTCACATAGTTCAAATTATTTCATATTTTTTATCGTACCTCTTGTGAGCACGTATTTCGTCTCATTCCTAGTGATAGTACATAAAATGACCGCATTTTTACTGATATGTTACTTAATAATATTATGCCGTGTATAAACAGGCGAATACTAGAAATAAAAATAAATTATATTGACCTAATTGTATAATATTTTATCACTTTGCTCCTTTTCATATTTTTCCGAAGTTAATAAATTTTGTTTACGAGACTAAATATAAATTGTATGCTTATCTGTGCTTTTTTTCTTTTATAGCGTAATTTAAAATTTATAGGAATTTAAGGGAATGTTTTATGATGTGTTAAATAAAGTAAAAACGCGTCATCACTCTTTCATACATAGATGTAGTTTTTTTTTTTTTTTTACAATTACAGCTATGGCTTGAAGCAGCCTAGTCTCGTCTTCTAACTACAGAAGGCTACTGAACTAGGCCATAGTGGGGTAAGCCTTTACTAGGTTTATTTATATTGTGGATCGATAGATATTATAAAGCATAGTGGCCTAATAAACCAAAGTGACAACTTAGGGCATGTTTCACCTCTTCCTGATAAAGTGCCGAATAGGCTCTCCACAACTTTTTTTACAGATTCTCCATAATATTTTATCTGTCAAGTCAAGTGGTGTATAGCCTGTCCAGCAATTATCAAGAAGTGTTGAAACAGTTTAGTCTATTTTATGGTAGAAATAAGTCCTTTCTATGGAGAACATTCGCAGCGTGCTGTACCCCGTATGGTTCTAACCAAAAGACATAAACGCGCACAAAGATCTACGAATAAAAAAGTTATTCAAAATATCCATCAAAATAGCCATAATATTAGTTACGATTTATTTAAAACTATATAAAAAAGATTGTACAAAGTCTTATGAAAATAAATCTACTCGAAAAACCAATATAATATAGCAAGAAATTTATCTCAGGATATGAAATTAAATTGTACTCAAAGAGTTTCATGTTATTTTCAACCATAATTGAAAATACAATTTCGTTACAACACGACCGATGGTACGTATATAAAAATATTTTACGACCCCCATGCCATCAGTTGCTTTTTATCAAATATGTATATTGTACTATGTTATAATAAAATATGTTTATGAATATTAAATTATACTCTTTTCTTAAATTACCCCTACTTCATAAATCAATAATTATCGCGAACCCAGGCGGGCTCAACCTACAGGTTAGCAAACACTGCTTAGAAAGTCCAATCGGCTAATCAAGGCTAAAATTCGAACAAAATAAATTACTTGACGTATTAAAATCTATACCTTGTTATTTAGATTACCATAAAGCTGCTGGAAAATTACTTTCAGCAAGCTAAAGTCTTAAAAAATTACAACATAATAATTAAAAGTAGTTTTACTAACAACGTTGTAAATAACAGCGGCCCTGACGCCCTACAAGTGGCTAGCCTTTATCTAGATTTGACACAAATACTAGACCTTAGCGCTAAACCTCCTCGCTAGTAATTACTGTAGGTATTTGCTGTGTGCACTAGCACTGATGACAGAAATTATTACGTAACTATGTTAGCATTATTATGTTCAAGATAACTGTTTACTAATAAAAATGTGTGTTTGTTAATATTTAGTTATTTTTAATTACTCTTGCCTTTAAAAATGACTAGCTGTTGCCCGCGACTTCGTCCGCGTTAGTATAGTAGATCACGTCCCAAGTATTAGGTATTTTTCAAAAATGTTCAATGTACAGAATTGACTTTCCTACGATTTTATTATATGTATAGATGTCACTTGAGACGTTGTTGCTGAATTTGTTTATAATGCGGTAACCGCACATTTTTCCAAATGGTGAGAATACTTGGACTTTGATCTTTATTTACATTTTTCAATGCAGCATGTAAAATATAACATTTCGTATCATATGGCAGACTTGTGACTTTGCAAAAAAAAACACGATGAAGGCTTCATAACTCAACTCAATAAGTATAATATTAAATCCTTCCTAATATAATAAATGCGAAGGTAAAGATTATACAAAAAAAGATAAACAATTTTGGCGCAACGGAGTTGCTGGCATCATCTAGTGAAGAATAAACTGAACCCAGCTTCAGCCAAACCTACGCCCCCAACACGACTGTGAAGCGGGAGCGTCTGCAACGCGCGGGTGTGCACACCAGCGCGACTACGGTGTGAAACCGTAGATTATTCCCGCTCTGCCGACGCAAACGTCCCGCGTTGCAGACGCTCCCGCTTCGCAGTCGCGTTGGGTCGAAGCTTTATTGTTTCTACATACCCCACGTTCCATTTGATGTTAAAAACGATCAAAACGCTCAAAATGCCTCATATTTTGAGCGTTTTGATCGTTTTTAACATTAAATGGAACGCGAGGATAGCGATAATGATGGCATCCGCAAAGTCGGCTTAATTACAACTTCGGGATGCGTACTTCCATTTAGGCAATATATACAATTATTTAATCATTAATAACATTATGTATTGCTTAACTTAATTATAAATTAAAATCAACATTAGGTAAATAAACATATTATGTTATTAATTATTATTGTTTACCTTAAATATCTTTCCATCGTTTTGATACTAACTACTATTATAAATGCAAAATGTGTCTGTCTGTCTGTTACATCTTCAATCTTCATGTCCAAGCCGCTGAACCAATCATGCTGAAATTTGGCTATGGAGGTACTTTGAGTCCCGAGAAAGGAACGTATAAGAGGTTGGCACATTTTAACGATGAAAGTTATTTCGGCTGGCATATGTATCTTATGTATATAGTAGTAAATAAATTATTCTTCTTAACTTACCTATATTACCACATACATTACCTTACTTTATTAGGATGAAAAGTGAAAACTGCTATTCTTATTGTCAGAATGAGAATCATCCTAACAATAATATTTAATATGGTGGTTTTAAAATGTCATAGATAATTATGTTATTGTTTATTACCTACCTATCTAGTCTAATTACATTGTGGTTGAAACTTTTATGGCACTCTAAACAAATGCTCGTAATTCTTCAAATCGATATCGTATCGATGACGCAACATGACCTCATAGCCAGTGGTATGCAAAAAATTAAATTAAATTTGAAAGTATGCCATTGTCAGGTTTCGTCACCGACCGCGTGTGTCGAGATGGCATACGCTAAAGCCTTGTGCACAGAACACCTCATTAAAATTCTTAAAGCAACCGAAAAATACATAAATCTTAAAAAAGAATTAATTATTTATCTAAAAAACTTTTCCATAAATCGCAAAATATTGCAAGATTTAAAAATACTTAGTTGCTATCCATACTAACTTTTTAAGTGCAAAATTGCGATTCTGCCTGTTATCACTTTCACATAAATCGCTGTCAAACCGATTTTAAGTGAGATACTGATTCTCGGAAAATGAATAAGGATATTATTCCAATAAAATTCACGTTTTCGCGCGATAAACGAACTTCAGTTCAACGAAATTGCGAGAAACGTCTAGTATTCGAAATTAAAGGCATTAAAAAACGTTTTAATAAAAATGTCAGTCAGTGTGAAACAGTTTTTAGGATTAGCATACATTTACATAAATAATAATAATAACCGCGGTCAAGGTCACGTGCGCGTGCGCAAGGCCGCGCCTGCGCAATATCCGATTATATTGTATACGATTAAATATAAGCCCCCCGACGGGTAGGTCTTTCTTAAATATGCTCTTTGTGCCGTTACTTCGTCTGAATGAAAATGTTAGTGTAACAGAAAAAAAAATGTAAATAAATCGCAAAATGTCCTTCAATGTACCGCTGCTTTGGACTTACGCCTGGTTAACATAGAAAACAACTTTTAGGAAGCTAACATTAAGAATTACTGGGGATTAGAATCAGTTGGAGTCTCGCAGACTCTGCTGCTCTCAGTTTCATTTACTCATGCGATACGTTTTGTAAAATTGCGTACATTTGTGATTTCAAACTTCGCTCTTCAAATTATTGTTAAATATAACCTTACCTGTAAAAATAAGCCTCGTTTTGCGACAAATTAATTTTCGATCTCTCAAAGCTATATTCATCGCCACCTAATTTAAACCACACTAAGATCTTTCTCCCTTCTAACTGCCAACAAAAGCTCATTTCACCCCTCTCCATTCCAGGGAATCCCCGAGCTGGAGGTACCGGGCATCGAGCCGCTGAGCCTGGGTCAGATCATCCTGGCACGCGGGCCACAGGGCGCCAAGCTCACCGCCGTCGTCAACGACGTGAAGGTCAAGGGGCCCAGCAACTTCATCATGCAGGAGCTCAAGTGAGTATACGACACTGACAGACTATTTCCGATGGGTTTTTCGTTCCCGTGACTTCGCATGGGAGGTTTTGAAAGGTATTAGGCCCCGCATCTCCGGAGTCCCATATACTGCCGATGTCAAAAAACCGACCGAAAAGGCTCTAAAAAAAGCCCTTCAATTCACCGCAGTTTTAGTTTCATTTTAGGGTATAAACAACGTGTACGATGAGAACTGGTGTCGTCAAATCTAAACATAAAATTAGTTGTTATTTTGCTGGACATGTGCTGCCAGTTATCACTAATAATAGTCCCTAAAAAGTCCTGCTTACTGGTGACATGAAACCGAAACTTAAAATTGATTGCTTATAGTCTCGTCTACGTAAATGCGTAAATGATATCGATTCAGTAATTGTGGGTGCATCGCAACGGCATGTCGAAATGGCACGCCGCACGTGTCACAACCGGCATCGGGGCCAGCGCGGAAGTCATCTGTGTCAGCACTCTGACATATCATTAACACGCTAATCGCCGTGTGGCAAGTGCTTCCAAGTACTAGATACCGAATTTTCGTGGAAATGTAGAGATACGTTAAACTTGCGTGGCTAGTAGATAGACCTTTGGTTAGCACTCGCAGAGGTTGCAGGTTCGATCCCGTCTAAAGGCGTATACGGCGAAGGAAAACATCGTTAGGAATCCCGCACATAGTTGGTCCCAGAGGACCTGCTCATTCCTATGGACTATAATAGGCCGACTATATTTCGAAAATGCCGTATGTGCTTGGGCAACCATACGGACATATAAATTCATATCCCAGACACCGCAATAGGTATTTAATTAGTGGTTACTTCCTTCAGAAGATACCGTATTAATCAATAATCATCCACAACGGATGCAAAAGTTTTGATGATTAAGGCGTCTCCCAGACAGACGAGGGCAGCGGCGGCGGTCGCGGCGGCGGTCAGTTGTTTGTACTGCCACCGCCACCGCGTGTGTCTGTGTCGTTCCTAGAACTCTCAAGTCATCCAACTGACCACCATCGCCACCGCCACCGCTGCCCGCCTCTTTCTGGGAGACGCCTAATACGGTAACTTCTGAAGAAAGTAGGCCTTTACGGCCTAGTAGTTTTAAATATAATATACATGTCACAATATTATATTAATAATAATAATATAATAATATCTATGGACGCTTCACACCACGTCAGTCTGGCCCCATGCTAAGTACCTGAAGGACTTGTGTTACAGGTACCAGACAACGGAAATATATTTAATACTTTTATACTATACATATATTTAAGATTTTTATTATATGATAAATATATTTAATACACATCCATAACCCGGGAACTTTGAAAACTTTTTGTTCCATCGGCGGGATTCGAACCCGCGACCTCCGGCTTAAGCTACCAACGCGACGTGCTATCCACTGAGCCACAGAGGTCGCCAAAATATTAAACACTAGATATTACCCGCGACTTTGTGCTGCAGAAACTAGTTTAATTCTGCAAAGAATGAAATTTCTTAATGCAAGAAACAGCCAAATACTATAAGATATAATGTAATACTCGTAGCAAGTGATTTCTCTCTGTATGCCAACAGTGCCGTTGTAACTTCCAAGTAGATGAATAATTTCGGGCCTGACGGAGTCCCTCCTATTGTGTTGAAAAAGTGTGCTCCAGAGTTGGCTCCAGTCTTGACGCATCTTTTTCGGCTCTCCTATTCCACTGGCATCGTCCCGGCTTCTTGGAAGACAGCCTTGGTGCACCCGATCCCTAAAAAAGGTGACCGCTCAAATCCTTCCAACTACAGACCAATCGCTATAACCTCTCTCTTCTCGAAGATAATGGAATCCATTATCAATAGCCAGCTTCTTCAATACTTGGACGGCCAGGGATTACTAAGCGACAAACAATACGGGTTCCGTAAGGGTCGCTCGGCTGGTGATCTCTTGGCGTACCTGACTCATCGTTGGGCTCAGGCAATTGAGTCGAAGGGAGAGGCATTGGCTGTTAGTTTGGACATTGCGAAGGCCTTTGATCGGGTTTGGCATAAAGCGCTGCTTTCAAAGCTTCCATCATACGGGCTGCCCGAGAAATTATGTAAGTGGGTCACTAGTTTCTTAGCAGATAGAAGCATAAGGGTCGTAGTTGACGGCGAATGCTCGGAAACTCAATCTGTTGATGCTGGTGTCCCTCAGGGCTGTGTGCTATCGCCTACCCTATTCATACTGCATATCAATGACATGTTACAGACCAACGGCATTCATTGCTATGCGGATGATAGTACAGGTGATGCTGTATATACCGGCTCCCGCAATATTTCTCGGCAAAATGTCATTGAGAGCCGAAACGAACTTGTGTCTAAAATAGAGAATTCATTGGAGAAAGTCTCTGAATGGGGTAGACGTAACTTAGTCCAATTTAACCCCGCCAAGACACAAGTCTGCGCGTTCACCACTAAAAAGTCACCAATGGTCATATATCCTCGTTTCGAGGGCACATCTTTAACCATCTCCCCTAGCATTGAGATACTTGGCGTCAACATATCGAGCGAAGTCCAGTTCCGATATCATCTAGAGGGTAAGGCCAAGTTAGCCTCGAAGAAGCTTGGTGTTCTTAACAGAGCGAGACAGTACTTCAGTCCGGACCAACGCCTACAACTCTACAAGGCGCAGGTTCGGCCTCACATGGAATATTGTTCTCATCTCTGGGCAGGGGCGCCAAAATACCAACTGCTCCCTCTGGATCGTATCCAACGAAGGGCCGCTCGAATTGTTGACTGCCATAGTGTTTCGAACAGCTTGGACCCCTTGGAATTACGCCGAGATGTAGCTTCACTCTGCATCCTCTATCGGTTGTATTACGGGGAGTGCTCTGAGGAATTGTTCGGAATCATACCACCTGCAACTTTTCGCCATCGTCCCACGCGAAAAACATACCATCCTCATCACCTTGATGAGTGGCAGTCTTCCACAGTGCGATTTTCGCGTAACTTTCTGCCGCGCACTGTAAAACTCTGGAACGAACTGTCACCAGCAGTATTTCCGGACCTATATGACCTGCAAACCTTCAAGAAAAGAGCGTATTCCCTCTTAAAAGGCCGGCAACGCACCTGCAGCTCTTCGGATGTTGCGAGTGTCCATGGGCGACGGTAGTTGCTTACCATCAGGTGACCCGTTTGCTCGTTTGCCCCCTTATTTAATAAAAAAAAAAAAAAAAAAAAATAATGGATCTAGTATAATATTTTGCTTAAAAATCGAAAATGTTATAACTTATACATCGCCATGACAATTTGTTTATTAAGGACCTGTTTCACCACTTATGGCCGTTCCCTATATTCAATCTATCTCTAGTTTGACATACAACCGATCGCAGCTGACTTTATGGAGCTAATGTCTAATGTGAGCTATTCCTATCTCAAGTAAGAGATAGATCAAATATTGGGAACGGCCGTTACTGATAAGTGCCGGTCTATCTACAACTTATCCGTAATAATTGTAGAAACAGTCCCTAAATCTTCACACCTATTATTCCAGGTCTGATTTGAACAAGAACCGTTTCGACTTCAAGCTGCTGCTGCCGCGCCTGGACTTTTCGGGGAAGTACAAAATGGACATCCAGATCCTGCTGCTGCGGCTGCAGGGTAGAGGGAACATCACGGGCTCCTTCAGTACGTATTCTATAACGTATTCTGTTACAAAACGATAGGTCTACCAGAATCTGATAATAATAAAAGAATATGATGGCAAAAATTGAAACAAGAAATTGACTAGCAATACCGGGGTAATTGGAATAGAACATTTTGATCCTTTTTTGCCTTATAGCGGCTGACTCTGTGTGTGAAACATGCAAATTATAAAAATTTATCAAATGATCAAGAATATTTTTTGTAAATCTGCCATCAAAATTTGCCATCAGATCCTGGTAGACCTATACTTCTAAGGGTCGGTTTCACTACATCCAGATAAAGTGTCGGATAGGCTATCCACAACTTATTTTACAGATTCTGAACACTCTATCTGTCAAGTTAAGTGGTGGATAGCCTATCCAGTACCTACTTATCAGGAAGTGGTGAAACATGGCCTAAGTGAGAATAATTCAGGATGTGTATCGTGTATGTCTTCCTTTTATAGAGTTTACTGTGAAAGCAGCAGCGCTAAAAGAGCACTTTTTCACTTTTGTATAGGAAAACTCGTAACGCTGGGGCGCTTGCCAATACTAATCACATAAAGAAAATTGGTCTTTCAACGCTGCTAGTTTCAGAGTGAACTCATTACAAGGAACACGTACACACCCTAAAGTAAGTAATATATTATCACTCAGTTTTGTTACACCCTGTATAATTGTATATGCTACTAATACAAGAATTTTCTGTCTGATAACTTAATCTAGTATGTGCAAAATAAAGTCTACTTTTCCATAGAACTCAACTACACGGGCGTACAATTATCTACTTTTCTGAAAAAAAAAATAAGGTAAATATTCCGTATCGCGCCACCAGCGATTTTGAGGCCATTTTTTTACAGTCGCGTTATAATCTGTAAACATCAGAACTAGTATTGTTATGATGGCGCATGACTATTTCTGGCAAAAGAAAGTGACTGAATAAAAAGGGGTGGTCATAGGGGGTTGCCCTATGACCGCCCCTTTTTATTCAGTCACGGATATCGAAGCGGGGGGGACGGGGGCGCAGGCCCCCCGCTAAAACAAAAACAAACACAATCCAGAAAGTTCAAAAGTAGGTCAGGTTAGGTTAGGATGACAACACCCAGAAATAGGAGCGGGTAGCGGGGCTCCGTCGACTTTCTTTTGTAGTACTTAGTTTGTCAATAGGGGGGTAAAAATTCAAACCTTTGCATTCACTCTGCATTTAATACAGGAAAATCAATTCTGAATAAGTACTTTGAAAATTGGATTTTTTTTTGAGCCAGAAATAGTCATGCGCCATCATAACAATACTAGTTCTGATGTTTACAGATTATAACGCGACTGTAAAAAAAAACGGCCTCAAAATCGCTGGTGGCGCAATACGGAATATTTATCAAAAAGAAAACTGTGCAAAAATCCCAATTTTAGGTCATACATTCAATAAAATTAGAAAATAGTGGGTAATAAAAATTGCCTTTCTTGGCTTGCGACGTGATGAGGCGATGGACGCGATATGATACATTTTCAAATGAGCCCATAAAAACTGAACTTTAAACTATCTTTTACTACAGTAGAAGATAGTTTAGATAGACTTGCCGTCGGCGACGCCTTGCCTATTCTAATTTTGAATGCCCCATTTAAATCGGCATGGCCTTTTCACGTTGTTATGTAAACATGGATATAAAAACGAAATAAAAAAAAAGTTAAACAGCATAATATTATTATGAAGTCAAGTCAATACCGTCTGCGCTACACCAAACATAAACTAACAAACCCATTCCCCATCTCCAGAGGACTACGCGTGCAACGTGACCATGAGGGGTCACAAGGAAGTGCGGGATGGCGAAGAGTACCTGACCTTCGAGCCCATGAAGGTCAAACTCCGGGTGGGGGACTCCTCCATCAACCTCACCAACCTGTTCGACGGCGATCCCGTGCTGGGACCCGCCACTAACCGGGTTATTAACGAGAACTCACAGGTTTGTTTAATAATAATTTTTGTCCATGGGACTTTTTGCATAAGTATGAAAATACCATTGCAAGTAGTTAAGACGCACACTTATAAGATAGCCAAAAATTTCTGTTTATGGCCATTTATGTCAATTTATATTTATACCATCCTTACTAAACTATCCTAACTACATCCCTCCTCAGAATTTCAAAAACGTACGCCTACACTTTTATACTTTACTAGCTGTCCCGACAAACGTTGTTTTGCCATATAAAGTATTTCGCCCATATTATTATTTTATGGAAGTGACTAAATAAGTATGTCACCATGGCAACGTCCATCGCTATTCCGAAGTATGTAAACAATGATCGCCGTCAGTCTCGAGTTGTAATAATTTACTATTATTATCAATATAATAAGTATACCCAGTAGCCGATTCTCAGACCCACTGAATATGCATATAAAATTTGGTTAAAATCAGTAAAGCCGTTTCGGAGGAGTACGTGGTCTAACATTGTGACACGAGAATTTTATATATAAGATTATATTAGTAAGTATGTACACCAACCTATGAATGAATCGATGGATGAATGAATATGACTTTATTGTGCTGAAAATATACAAATATAATATTAGAAGTTACATGAACTCAGCATGAGCACAAAGGCGGCTTTGTCGACATGAAGCGATTCCAAGCAACCTCTGGCGCCAGGCCCCCTCATTGTTTATCTCCAAACCAACTAGCAACAGACTAGTTATAGCCACGATTAAACTACCATGGTCTTAACCAGACCAGTAGCTTAGACCCTTTCGAAAAAAAACCTCTGGCGCATAGAAACGGATAGCGACACAGTGCCAAGTCCAATCTAATTGCGTTTTCAGTTCTAGAAACTGCCCCGGGGCACTGCGGGCCAAATGAATACGAAAATAGCCGAAGTTCAAATTGCTACATAACCTACGTAAATACTAGTACTAAGTCTAAGTGCTTCGTGGATTATCGGTTTTGTTCATAAAGTTAATATACCTAGCGGAATAGAGAAACAAAGCCCTGAGCAAGAGAGATGTCACTATCAGTAACACTGCGTGGTAAAAAGAGACGTGTGATACATGACAGCAGCACTCTTTTTTTGACGCCCAGTCGGCACGTGCCGCACGTATATTATTTAAAGTTCTATCTATAACTGTATGTTATTTAAAGCTAAGTTGTATTTCGCAGGTGTTCATCGAGGAGATCAGGCCGGTGCTGGAAAAGAGCCTGGCGGACATCTTTACCGAGATGGCCAACAAGATCACCTCCAAGTTCACATACAAGGAGCTGTTCCCGATAGATTAGTACCACCGAGAATTCATTCCTAGGCGGTTGACAGACCCACGTCATTTGGTCGGCTTATGTCAATTCAATGATAGTGTCGTAACACATCTGCGGAACGTACGGCGCTGAACTTTCGGCTCAATATCTCGCAGTGAATTTCAAGTTCTCTATGACATATCAGCGTAAATTATGCCGCGTTCGGCGTAGTGATTAATCTTCCGCCGGGCGATTTTTTCAGCTAACGCATTTGATGTATTTTGCATAGCTACAGGCGGTTGGTTTGTCATAACAACTGAATATTGTGACTAACACTTCAGCCGCTGAACTTTCGGCGCCGTACGTTCGGCAGATGTGTCCTTACACTTAGCTGTGATCGGTTGGATGGGTTTGATGTAACTCGACAGAATTACTTAGGTCCTCCATCTGCCTAGGAATCAACTTATCTTATAGCATTATCAGAGAAGTTAATTCTTAGGCATATGGTGGTTCTGCGTAATTTGGTTGCTTTATGTCAGACCTAGCCGACAGATTGCGTGTTAATATTGAATTGACATATTTGATGTTGGATTAATATCCAACCAAATAACGTAGGTCCATCAACTGCCTATGAATCGATTTCTTCGATAGTCATAGGGATGTACCGAGCTAATCGATATTTAAAACTCGATCATGATGTTTACGGAGAAGTTAAATCGATATACGATAGTTTATTATATTGATATCGGCTTGGCTAACGTGGCGACAAAGTGAATTAATTTTTAAATGAAAAATTCGTCAAGTAGCTGAACATCGCGAGTGAGGTTTTTCATACAAATTCGTCATGTGCATATAGATATCAGAAACGAACGGAATATCTCAGTGGTCATATTATATTATATTATGTAGTAAATAGACTGCATGACATAATATTATAAGTATACAGGGTGTAACAAAACTAAGTAATAATACCTTAGGGCGTGAATGTATCCCTTATATAGAGTTCACTTTGAAAGTAGCAGCGCTGAAAGAGCATTTTTTTGTGATTTGGTGCCCAGCGCCCGCGCGTGAATTTTTCCATACAGAGGTGAAAAAAAAGTTAATCTTTCAGTGCTGCTTTTCTTACAGTGAACTCTATACAGGGTACCCATACACACCCTAAAGTATTATAAATTAGTTTTGTTACTCCCCGTATAGAGTTCACTATGAAAGTGGCAGCGCTAAAAGAGCAAAGACTTGTGATTCAGTTTTGAATTTGTCATTTAAAAATGCATCGCATCTCACGTCGCACGTTGTACTGTGCATTGATCCACTTAAATATTTTTGATTCACTTAAACCTGAAATGACAGGTAAAATATAACTTAAATTACATTCTACTTAATTAAATAGAAGGATATTGAAAGTTACACATGTAAGTGAAAATATTAATGAAAAAAAAAAGCAAAAATTCTGGAAACATAGAATCCCGTTGAACTCTTTTATATGGAGAAAAAATATTTTACAAAATATTATTATTTTCTCTGGTACATCCCTAGTAAAATTTGTTTTAATAAAAACTAAAAAGGTAATGGATTAAGAAGCCATGTGCGTTTGTGATATTGAGAGTAACAAATATATTTTGTACTTTAATGTAAAGACTTTGTAGAATATTTTAAAATTAATATAAAATCTAATAACATATTGAATATTTGAATTATTGGTTGTTCCATAATAAAATAGCTATAGGTCTACCAGAACCTGATGGCAAATTTTGACAGCAGAATTTCAAAAAATATTCTTGATCATTGGATAAATTTATATATTATGTTACCGTTAATGTGCGAAAACCAGTTAGACTGCACATTAACAAGGTATTCTGCAGATTACCTGGGTGAGTCAGTGAAAGTGCAATAATTTGTTCTATTCTCATTATATTACATAAAAAACAGGTACTTGTTTGAATTTAACATAATATAATTTAATTGTAGAGAATCGTTTATTATAACTTTTGGACATAAACAAAGGAATAAATTATTACATTTTTAAGTAAAATATTACTCCACTAATAAAACATAACAAATCGTATTAACTAGAAAAAACAATTAAAACAACAACAGACTTAGGTCGACAGCTTAGGAGGACTTTTTTTAGGACTTTAAAATAGGACTTTTACGAAGGAAGAGATTGCAAACTAACTAGGTAAAGTAGAAATAAAAGCTTTTTTTATTTAATAATCTCACACTAACGGATGGTATCAAGGAATCTGCAGATTACCTAGGTAATTTGCAAATTAACGTATTCTGAATTCTAACGGTAACATATACTTGCATGTTTCACACACAAAATCAGCCGCTATAAGGAAAAAAAGGATCAGAATGTTTTATTCCAATTGCCCCGGTGTTGCTAAATTCAATTTATTTTCTCACTTTTTGCCATCAGATTCTGAGATATACTTATAACATGTTTTTTCTCATGACATTATTATTATCTATTTTCAGACGACTTTTGTAAATATTAATATTTGACTATTAAAAATACTTTAAGGCTCACTCTAAATTGTAAATGAGAACATAATAGTATATATTTTGAAAATGTGGAGGTAATATTATCTTGATTTTAAAAAAATATGTTCATTTGAAGTTTAGTTCATATTTCATTCCAATAATTGTTCTTGTGATTTACCTTCTGTTTTCAAATAGATTTTGCCTGAAAATATTTAACAGCAAACTCACAGAACACCACAATTCGTATATGTATATTGATTAGTTTTAAGTGGTCTCTTGTAAGTAGTAGCAGTAGATTTGCAACTGTATTGTTAAGTATAAAATAAAATATCACCAAAATATATAAGTACTACGTTTTATTAATTTACTTTTATCCTAAATTTTTATTAATAGTAATTACAAGATTTCCTTATCAGCAATATTTTGAAAAGGTGTAATAATCTGGGCTCTTTTTTATTTTATTTTCAAAATAGCCTAGTTCTATTAGCAGCGGAGGAAAGTCAAAATTTATATTATGCAGTTTTAGTCTTATTTAAAACTATATATTTTTTACTTATTCGTTATCTCCCAATATGCAATATTATGCGAAATATGCAAATATTTCGGATTTTTTATTTTATTATCAAATCGCTGAATTCTGTCCGTAGCGGTCATTGACCCCTATCAAAATACGTCTTGTCAAATTTAATATTTTTCTTTACAAACCATGATTGACAATTACAGTGACAAACACACTACACATAGCTCCTAGAATTTACTCTCATAGCCCAGTGGGACGGAAGACCGACATGACCGGCGAGAGATCAGGCGCAGGACCGACTTTTTACATGCCCATCCGACGCATGGATCATCTTACTTGTCAGACAATCAGGTGATCATGCCTGCATTGTCCTAAATAAACATGGAAATAACATGTTTTTTACGTGGGAATCGAACCCATGGCCTCCGAGTCAAGAGCGACGCTCTAGACCACTGGACTATGGAGGCATTTTTAAAGGCGTGCTCCTAGACTACACAGGTCAATGACCGCTGGTGCCACCTTAAATTAATTTGACTTTAGCCGCTATGCCGTGAGATCTCAAGCAACAAAAGATTTACCTATCAAACGATTTATTTTAATAGCCAATAAAATAAAATAAATAAATGAATATAAATCGAGTCTAAGGGCTAAGGCTGCTTTTCCACTGGAGCTGAGCTAAGCGGCTGCGAGAAATGTGTTTTACAAGAACCAATAGAATCGCTGTGCTGAATGTTGTCAGGCAAATGAAGCGTTTCTATTGGTTCTTAAAAACACATTCCTCACAACGCAGCTTATCTCAGCTCCGGTGGAAACGCACTGCGCAGCATTATATTATACTGCACATTCTAGTGACATCTGGTTAAATACTTAAACTTTAGTTAAACGATAAACTATGGAATCGAAGCTACGTTAGATATCGATCTAACAAATTAGTTGTGAATTTGTGATATTCTTCAAAAAAGGTCTCTGAATTCTAATCTAATTAAACCTAATTAAACATACGCTGCAAATTTAACAAGACTCTGTTTTACAAAGAAAGAAACTTTATTTGGTAAAACAATACAACAAATATATTATAAAAAAGCGGCCAAGTGCGAGTTGGACTCGCCCATGAAGGGTTCCGCAGCAGCAATAAGGTTTATTTTTATGAAATTAAAAGGTTTTTGATTTATTTTTATATTTCAGTCGATTTAATGAAATTTAGATTAAGGTTTACCATTTATGACGTATAAAAAAAACTACTGGCTAGATCCCTTTCAAATATAACCTACATCATATATTTTTTTTAGAATTATCATGCCCCTACTTTAGAAATTAGAGGGGGGGGGACACACATTTTACAACTTTGGAAGAGTCTCTCTCGCAAACTATTCAGGTTAGAAAAATATGATATGAGAAACCTCAATAATATGATTTTTGGAGACTTGTCCATAGATACCCCACACGCATAGGTTAGATGAAAATTTTTTTTGTTTCAGTTGTACCTATGGGGACCCCTAAATTTTTTAATAATTTTTCCATTTTTGCATCAAAATCTTAATGCGGTTCACAGACTACATCTACTTACCAAGTTTCAATAGTATAGCCTTAACAGTTTCGGAGACAAGTGGCTATGACATACGGACGGACAGACAGACAGACAGACAGACAGACAGACATGACGAATCTATAAGGGTTCCTTTTTTGCCATTTTGGCTACGGAACCCTAAAAATAAAAATATATCAAAACCGTATTTATCAAAATAGAGATTGACCAATGGGATAAAATAGAGATTTACCAAGAGTGGACGTAATTCAGTACGTTTGATGATCAAGAAAATCAAGAAAAAACAAACGAATTACTGTTTTGGAAACTCAAATGCACCAAATAAATGAATGTATCTGGACAACAAAACGCCAATTTCATAATATGTAAGGACTAAGGACCTAATAATATTATTATATCAGTTACATAATATAATATTACAACCTAGTTAGGTCCGTCTGTCGTAGTAAATAGTTATCAAATATGTTAGTTCCCATAAATTACAGTCTGGTTTAGCAAGTGGTTTTATCATGTCAAGGACCAAACTACTAAATCAAAACTGAATAATTTTGTAGTATGAGTATTCAGTATTGCTACTATATTATAATGTAATATTAGACAGAAGAAAAAAGGAAAGAGTTAAGATTTTTGGTTTTTAACCAAAGATTATTATTTATTATGTCATCTGTTGATAGCTTCGCTTTGTTATAACTCACATGGGTTTAATAAAATAATAATATTCTAAATCACCGCGAAAATTCACATGTAATGTCATATTATAGATTCTACTTTGAGCATTACGTTACAATACTACCTCCCTGACTGACGAGCATTCGCATGTAATGTATCATTAATCACTATAGATTCAGCTTTGAGCATTCCATAGCAAGCAGACTTCACTGTCACAATAGCATTGTTGTTACAAGTTGTATCAAGATATTACAAATTGTATCATTACAATGTACGCATTGTAATGCTCGGCTCTCCTCTCTCACTGATGTAAGTCTCGAATCTGTAACGTTACATTACAAGCGAATGCTCCCGGGGAGAGAGCACCTTTAAGGATCGATTTATTTGTAACCGCGCCGCTATTTTAATAAATCTTTACATACAATTGCATGTTATTTCATGATGTAGCGGCCAAACCGCTCATTCGCGCGGACGCAACGAACCTTATAAACAACTGGAACTGAACCAGAATACCAGAATAGCATAGTCGAAGAAAAGATTGTATTCAGAGGCTTGATCGTGATTTTTTGTCATTAATTGTTGCACACACATAATAATAAAAATTTGTACACCATCGAATTTGTTACTATTTCCACTAAATCGCCTCTAGTTAGTCATTAAGGGCACTTGTTTAGAACCTTTACGTTATGTTTTAGTTTATATCCTCACTGATAAAAAAAAATTATACTCAACCCTGAAGTGGTGAAAGTGTACCATCAGGTTATTTGTTAGCTCGTTCAAATGTTTACACAAGCGTGAGGATGCGTCGTAATATCAACATTAAAAGCCATCGTGATTGTTGTGACCGGAGGAAGTTGGCTTCCGTTGTGACACTCTGATGAGGGGGTACAGAAGTAAATTATCTTTTTTTGTAAATCGGTAAACAATTCCGGGAAATCGCGGCTTGTTTTGCTTAGTAATATAATGAGCGAATCAGCTTGTTTGATTTATGAAATTAGATCCTATTATAAGTAAAATCATAATAATATTATCAGGGTGAGCGAAGCGAGCCTTATTATATCCCACAACCTGTACCTTTTGTGGCACACTTTACGGAAAAACTATCACGCCTATTGATTTGTGCTTTTACATAGTAATTGTTATTTATATGTACATGTGTTATCATCAGTCAGCCAAGGTGTGACGACGCGTCTAACGGGGCTCCGGGAGAGGATGGGAACCTCCCCGGCTAGCCAGTCCCGGCGCCGAGGGGAACGCTTCAGTTTGCCTAAGCGTTCCCTTACTTTGGTGGAAGTCCGGTCCCTTTGTGTCCTCTACCCTTTTGAGGTAGACCGGCCAGTCGTGGAGGGAGTCCCGTGTTTGTTAGATCCGGGATATCCCTCCTTTATACGGCTGAAGGCGAACCGCAGGTGGTTTTAGTGAGTAGGAGTCTCACATACCCCCATGATGGGTTTCCCCTGCGTATCAAAAAAAAAAAAAAAGGTGTGACGACGCGAGCCCTCACAAAGCTCGGCTTTTAGCTAGTTATTTATGTGTCTTTGCATGAACGAAGGAAACTGATTAATTAGCATGTTTAATTAATAACACAGGGTGTTGTGTAAATCCATACTGATATTATAAACGTGAAAGTGTGCCTGTCTGTCAGTCTGTAACCTCTTCACACCCAAACGAATTGGCGCGACGGAGTTGCGGGCGTCATCAAGTTTCATTTAAATCGGTTCAGCTTTTATAGAATCATGCTGTAAAGTCTAAAAGTATTAATAGATGACGAATCATGATTTTTAAGCACTGCAATGAAGTAAGAAAATTAGTACTCCAAATGGTTCGTGTAACACACGGTGCTGCTCGCCAGTTCTGTTTTACTTGAACTTGGCTTGGCTCTAGAATCTAGATACACAGTAAAATTAGAAAATTATCGAACACAGATTTAAGAATTTATTTCATCTTAATTTCATAAAAGGATTATCACACAAAAATGGTATTGGTAATAATTACATTAAACTGGAGGCTATATTATTATGAAATTAAAAACAAAATGAAAATAAAAATAATTTTATAAATATAATTAATATATTAATTCTTCGATCGTGGATTCTTGGAAATCTATTGTTTACGCGGTCGAATTCGACCGCTTGAGAGGTGAAGAGACAAAAATAATAATTTAAACCTTTTGACTTGTGAGCCGCTTTAAATATTAAATAACAGAATGTTAATAATTTCGTCACTGCAATGAGATAACTGTTGCAGATGGTTGTGTAACCAGCTGATCGGCGGCTATGGACCACACGTGACAATTAATTTAGCGAGATAATTTTGGCGTTTTCAACACTTTATCCCGAAAGCTGCAGAAATATCAGGACTCAGGAGATAATGAACTTCGATAGCAGAAAATATAGACAAAAAAGATACATTCAAAAAAAGCTTAGATATTTTTTTTTAACTATCCTATGTTTCCATAATATCCTATAAGCTATATCCTGGCAGGATATTATAAAATAAGTAAAGATCCTAGCCGCTTTGTAACAGACGATAATAAAATAATCGTATATTTACTGCGGAAATTTTTGATTTTATTGACATTCAGAAAAAACATTTTATTATTCTACAACATCTTATTAAATTAACTGTTTTGCTGTCTTTATGACTGAGATGGTCACTGTAACATTGAGTGTTTTATGTAATCTAAAAGCGTGAACACAGCGGATCTTTTTTCGGGTAAATCCATTAGGCCGGTTACTGGAGTGCATACTATTAGTGTCACTTGATTCTAGGTTAATCAGTATAATTTATGCTTAGAACCCGTCAGGTCAATTTAGGTTATTAGTTATTGTTAATGCTCTATTAAAATATTAAGCTTCCTCTTTCAAATTATAATATACGAAGAATAAGAGAGGAACGTTTAAACGAGGATTAACTTTAAAATTGGTTCAAGTGGGCCTGCTTAAAAATAATTAAATTATTAAAAATCTAATAAATTTACAAAAGTTATTGGATTATAGCAGCATAATAATATAATTTTTCTAATTTTAATTAAAATGTCAAATAAAAATATCCTTCAGGCTTCAAAGTAAGTAATTAGAGCGTATAGTAAAAATAATAATATGGCATCTGGCAGATTTTTGTCAAGAAAGTAAATTAGCAGTATAGTACCTCAAATTATATTTACCAATATTCATTATCCTATCTCAAACATAGAAATTAGTATATTATGGGTTTCCTTTAAATTGCTCAAGAGTTAAGCGCAGTCACAGGCCATTCCTACAAATATTGGGTGGTCTGGCCCTGGCGCGCATTCACTTAACACTTGTGACCTAGCGCTGGCCGGCCATTTTGCGTGTTCCAAATTCAAAAACATTGCCGGCAATATTTTTTTATCCCACTAATAAGTTAAGTTTAACTTGCCATGATGCAAATGTTTTTAGTGATTTTGTTGAGTGTGTTTTCGTTGGTGCATGGGAAAGTGACACGTAAGTGTATGATTAATTATATTAATAAGTAAGAGTTTATGCATCGAAATGTAAAACTTACAAGTTACAAATCCCATATATTATATTAGTTTAATTTAAAATATTTGTTATATTTTACACATGTATATCATTATAAGCGCCTAGTTAATGAATAAAAGCCGCCGGTATCTAGCCGGCCGGTATAGGCATTTACGAAAAATGATAATGCAGGTACGGCACTTTATTCGATAGTAGTTTTTGTTCTTTTTATTTATCAAATACATTTTAAAAGGCATTTTAAAGACTAAGTAGAGCTTATTTTCTAGTCCAAAAATATCACAATATTGAAAAAGCCTAAATAATAATATTCTTATTGGTCATAAAGGGAAATACCAATTACCACTGTTATACTGGGCAATATTAGTGGGTACTTATTTTATTGTTGTTTAGTAAAAAATCACCTCAAACAAAAATTTCCAGCGGACTACTTCCCGCAATGCAAGAGGAACGATCCCCAAATTGAGAAGTGCATCCTGGATGCTGTGGAGGTTTTGAAGCCGAAGTTGCTGGAGGGTATACCGGAGGTCGCTGTACCGTCCATCGATCCCTTCAGCCTGCCAACCCTGAAGCTGGACAGGAACGCGCCATCCCTCCGTCTGAAGGCCAACGTCAAAAACATGAAGGTGTACGGCGGATCCAACTACAAAATTGAGAAGTTCAAGTAAGTTGAGTAGGTAGATAAAAAAAGCAGATCGCAGCCTTTTGATCTAAAATTTTAACACAATATTATTAGAACTTTGTATTATGTAATGTTGGTTGAATTACCATTGCCCTAGCCATGGGTTTTTTTCGCCTCCGTGATCCAGTTTCTTGGAGCCTGGCTCATAATTACGGAGATCGTAGATTGGATGCCAGAACATTAAAATTATTATTTTCAAGTTTGATAAGTACGTCTGACAAGAAAGAATAAACTCATAATAATTTAGTTATCCGTCGGAACTTGCATGGGCTTATAACAGGACAGTACTTCACATATCTTTGAAGTCGTATCGGACATCCTTCCGATTGCAGCTGGCAGGGGGATGCGTGCTTCTATGCACTGCACAGACATAAATTCAATAGAATAAATATTCCCAATACTAATGTAGAGTGTAGACCAGATCAGATAACAAGTCCAGTACTACAGATAAATAATTGAAAGTTCTCAATACGCAGCCATAGCCTTTCATAACAAACAGATGTAACAGTTCCGCTCTGTTACTCGTATTGTAATAAGTTCGCTCGTAATTCGCCACTTGTGAAACGAATACATTATCGCACTTATCTACTTTTTTGATTGTATCACTTTCGTGAATTGGGTTACTTAGTGAATAATTCAATAAGCAAAACATGCATCCGTTTTAACGAACAAGTCTGATGTTAGGTCTGGTATTCTCTACATAGGCTCTACTCAGCAGAAATTAAACAACTTTTAACTGAAGTTTACTCATAATATTTTTGTTCGATATTCTCTTAGAACAGCAACATGGCTTTGGGTAACTAATAAATTGGCATCTGTCAAGCTGGCCTGCGGATTTGTTCACAATTTTCGTTGTAATCGAATTTGAAACCTTGGAACCCCTTAGAACCGAAAAGCGTTGGTCGACTCGAGTTGATTGACTTGAGTCAGCCAAATCGGTTCCTCCGTTTTAGCAGGCAAAAAAAAAATTATTGATACAGATTACTTGATTGCCTGTAATCACTTTGATTAGTGATTAGGAGAAAATAAAGAACTTGCACTAATCAGTCGCTGTCCACACTTGCTTTATCATGATTACTAATCACCTGCACTTATCACGTGCACTAATATTATCACTAATCAAAGTGAATACAGGTCTTTAACAAGTCGTGTATTTGCAGACTGAACCTGAACGACAAGTACGTGGCTGAGCTGAAGCTGTCCCTGCCGCGTCTGCACGTGACCGCCGACTACGACGTGCGCGGCTCGCAGGTCCTCACTGTCGACATCAACGGCAAGGGCAGGATGAAGTGTAACTTCAGTGAGTATATACTCTTATAGAGCTATAAGACTTTTATTTTATCGGGATCACCAATGGTGGCGCAACCAGTCCAGGCGGGGCTGCAGTACTAAGAGCGTAAACGAACAGTCACTAGGTGAGACGCTGTATAGAAATGATGATGATGATGTTGGTACGTCGTTACGGCGCGTCGTCATGATTCATGATGTCACGGTTTTAAAAGAGATAATCTTGTATGTTACCCGCAATTTCTTTGCGTGGCAATATGTATATAATAATATAAAATTATATGAAAAAATACACCGCAAACTATTACAGACTATCGCGTTTTATAGAATATTTTAATTTTTACTTATCCAGTTTCTTTATTAAATTAATTTAAATAATTTTTTCAGCAAATATTGTGGCCGTCGTCAAGGGAACAGCGAAGGAAATTGAGAAGGATGACGTGAAGTACTTGCAGGTGGACAAGATCATCGCCAAACTGAAGCTCGGACACGGGCAAGTCGCCTTCGTCGACACCGAGAGGCCTGTTGCTGGTGAGATTTTCTACCTATCTACCCATCCATCTATCCATCCATTCATCCATACATCCATCCATTCGTCCATCCACCCATTCATCCATCCAACCATTGATAGAATGAAAAGCTTAAGCCTTAGGTAAACGTATTAGAGCTATGGAGAATCTATTGGATAAGTTGTGGATAGTCTATTCGACACTTTATCAGGAAGTGGTGAAACAGGGCCTTAATATTTTATCTTAGGTGTAAATTCTTGCTTCATTATTTTCCAGCATCCTCAGCAGCGGCGTTCTTTAACGCCAGCCCCACCGCCATCTTGGATATATTCAACCCGCTTATCGAGGAGAGCGCCGCCGCCATATTCAAGGCGTACGCCAACAAAATATTCTCCATCATACCCATAAGTGAGATCCTGTATGAAGTCTAGTGAAAGAAGTAGGTTAAGATGTTGAGCGACTGATTTAAGTTACAAGTAGAGATATATTTCACCACATATTTTTGGGATAAGTATATTCCAGGAAATTGACTACTGATGCTATGGCACAAGACGGTTGTTTTTTAGGCATAGGCCCACCGCAGATCTGGGTTATAGTTAACCCCGGATTAAACGTTACCTCTTTCGTAAAATATATAAAGAATTTAAGAGATAACACACTATTTAACCAAGTGGACCTTAAGCAAGAAATACACGGTCGTCAACGGCGGTTGACGACCACGCAAAATCTATAATGAAAAACTGGTTGACAACACGTTGACAACAGTGTGGCTGGCAACGCGCATACTATTTTTTACTGTTGACGACCGCCGTCGACGACCGTGTATTCGGTGTTTTACGTCTTTGCAAAGTCCTAAATAAATGTTATACAGGCTCCACGTTCGGTTACGAGGGGAAACCAAGATTGCCATCATGATAGTTATAGAGCAAATAGCATGCACAATAGACGTTGATGGTGGGTAATCATAGACATAGATTACACGGTCAGTCTGGCATCAGTTCAGTCCATCAGTCTGATCCAGACTGACGGGAGAATGATCGTGTGACCGTTCGTTTGACGGACTGATCATTTTTTCTATTCTGTGCTTTCCGGTCATCATTCTGGCGTCAGTCTCAGACTGAACTAATGTCAGACTGACCGTTTAACCGTAGTCATAGAGAAATTATAGCCTTCTTCGCGTTTCGTAATCGCCTGTGAGAGGCCGCGTTATGTAAAACATAATTATATTATTTGAATGACTTAGGGCTTGTTTCACCACTTCATGATAAGTCCCGGATAGGCTATCCACCACTTAACTTGACAGATAAAGTATGGAGAATCCGTCAAGAAAGTTGTGGATAGCCTATCCGGCACTTTATCAGGAAGTGGTGAAACAGGCCCTTAACATAATAATTTGTAACTATCAAAGACTATTTCGCAAACTTCTAGTACCTGCATATTTCTGAAAATATATATCTCTTCAAGTACACTATTTATGTAAATAGAGTTAAGCAAGTGTGTCTAGGTCTATGTGTAATGTGTATTGCACTTTAGTACAATAACATATAATTAAGTATAATAAATAATTTATTATTTAAATTTGTGTATTATTTCAACCTTTATATTCTTATGAATAAAACAAACAATTTTAGGTACGTTAATTTTTACTATATAAAACACATATTTTACCAAACTAAACTAAACAATATTATGTGCCAATTTTTCTTACAAGTTATTTTATTACAAAGCCTTACAATTGACTTTTGTGCCCTTAAAGGAATGTATTAATTAATTAGTCGATAAGTTTTAGCACTTTATTTGCTGACATACTCGTAAGTGGAATTAAATAATTATTTTAAAATCTAGGAAGTCAGGTAGCTAAGGGCATATCAATTTTAGAATGTCTCCTACATAGGAAGTTACCTTGAAAGTGCTTCATATATCTCTACTTCCTACTATCATTAAGTTTCTAAGTGCAATGTTAACATGTATTGCATCTAGATTCAATTTACATAAAAATCTCTTTTTATGGAGGTGACACCATAATTTGCTAGCGTTTTTATGCTTGTTTTTATTTAGGGCTATACTAAGGATTTATGTTGCCGCAATTATATTGCACAGAAAATACCTTTTCTGCACCATACTCGAGTTCACCGTCTACGACGCTCTTCGAGTGGCCGAGGATAGGGACAGCTGGCGTAAGACCATTAGAACGAAGGTCATAGAAGGGGGGGGGGGGGGGGGGGGGTTACGACCCTCAGAGATGAGGAACACGACTGGAAGAGGAGGACCTTTTCTGCATCAAAACCTCCCGAGACCCGCTTAAATTTCGAAACTATGCCGGGACTAAAATTATCTATTAAATTTCATTCAAATCAGTTCAGGGCTTAAGGGTAAAAACTTAACATACAGATACGCATTTATAATCGTGTACTTGTAACTTATAAATTATAATATATATGCGTAGATTACAAAACATGTGCTCAAATAGTAATAATAAAGGAAAACATTTCCTGAGATTTTACATGCCAGAAACGACTGCTACCAGCTACTACTTGTGGTTACAAACTACTAGTCTACTAGTCCTAAAATTGAGAAGCTCAAGCCCTTGCAGCTTACTGCTGATGATGATACTGAATTCTATAGTACAAACGCATGATGAATGTCCTGTAGACCTCAGGACGAGGCTAAATACTTTCCACGTATGGCTCATACTTGAGTCCAGTTTACATATTATAAATGCACACTTGATCTCTCGCATTCTAAGATCTAATTCAGACTGACCGAGATGTTGGTGGTGGTTAAGTTTTTGTTGATTGTTTCTGTGTGTGGAACGTACGCGAGGAGAGTTCCAGAACACAATGGGACCGAAAATATGGAGGAATTAGGTAAGGTTCTTAGAAGTCTTAGTACGTACAGATGTAACAAAACCAAGTGATAATACTTTAGGGCGTGTATATGTATTATGTATCTTATATAGAGTTTACTGTGAAAGTAGCGGAAATAGATTTTTTTGTGTTATGTATGGGCAAGCGCCCTAGCGTCAGGATTTTTCCCAAACGTTGAAAAAATAGTTTATCTTTCAGCACTGCTACTTTGACATTGAACTCAATATAGGGGACTCATACACACCCTAAACTAAAGTATTATTACTTAACTGTTGTTGTGGCACCTTGTATATTTAGTTAAAGAATCAATAGATTTGAGAAGGATCTGAAAAGCAACTGCTGAACCCTAAAAACTTACAAATTTCTGTAGAAATAAGAAAGTAATATCAGAAACTGGAAGTGTCCAAATTAAAAAGCCATACAATTTTTAATCCTGTCTTTTGAAGGAATATACAAAATAAGGTTGTAGATATTATTCACGATAAAAACTTTATTATTTTCCTTCAGCTAAGAAGCCGGTCTGCCACTACAGTGACCCAGATGTGGCAGAATGTATCAAACGGGTGGCAGAACAAGGCAGGTTGCTCCTGGCCCATGGCATACCCGCGTTTGGCATACAGCCCCTGGAGCCACTGAATGTACCCAGTATAAGACTGCGGCAGCATAATATGCCGCAGATGAGGTTCAAGTACGACGCCTGGCTGTCAGATATCTCCCTGCATGGACTCACTAACTACACCTTCAATAAGTTGGAGTAAGTATCACCAAATTGATTTTTAAAGAATTATTTTAAAAACCTTGGACTAGAAAGATAAATTGGAAATTGATGTGTTGCGCTTAAAGTTACTAATGGAACGGATTGGTAAATTTTTCCGGGATAAAATGACCCTATGTTCTTTTCTGAGACGTACAGTGCATCCTTGATACCAAACATTATAATCGGTGTAACAGCACGAAAACACGCTATTCATAAAAATATCTACCAGATAGGATTGGTACCTACCAACCGTCTTTAAAGGTCTACCTACCTGATTGTTCTACCTAGAACAATCATAATATGGTGACACGTTATTGGCAGCAATTTACCATTATTGGTACATATACATAATATTTTTCAATAAGTCCCTCCACTTTAGAAATCTTAAAGCTTTAATTTTCATCCACTAACTGATGACCAATTTCAGCGTGTACCCGGAGGAGCTGCGCGTGACAGCGAACATCAGCCTGCCGCACCTGGTGATAGCCGCCGAGTACGTCATCATCGGTGACTTCCAGATGCTGCCCGTCGAGTCCACTGGGAAACTCAAGGCTAACTTCAGTCAGTAGAGTATTTTTACAAAGTTCTTTTTACATCATGAAGTTATCCATTAATAGCAATTAATAGTGGGTGCTCTACTTACTTCAGTAAGTATACTGTCATAATCACCAACTAACAACCCAATATCAATGATAGTCATTATTGTTATTAATTTTTAACTAACTGTTGATCTTACGCTGCGAAGCGTTGTTATTTGTTTGGGTTATGTAAAGTTCCTAAGTCATGCTCTCTTGGCTGGGTTGGACATAACCCGACCAAATGACGGTCCACCATCTGCCTATGAATCAATTTCTCTAATGATACATATGCCCTAAAAATGATCAATGGTTTTGTAGCTGATTGCTCAGCGGCGCTGGATGCGGTCGGTGCCCGGGTCCACAAGCGCATGGTGATCCGCGACGCCAACGTCAAGCTGCGGTGCAGCGGACCGCTTGCTGCTAAGCTCATGGAGGCTCACTCCACTACTAATGAAATGGGTAAGATGATTTTAATAATGTGGGCTGTATCCTAACTGTATAGTGTGTTCGAAGTTAATTTTCAAGGATTGGGTCCTTGTTAGAACAGCTGCCAAGGATTCGATAACGATTCTATTGATACAGAGCTCTGCCTGGTGGCAATTGGACAAGTGGAAAGCGTCTTGAAATTCTTTATCGACACTTTCGGTAAGGCGGAAGAAATATGTATTTCAAATCCTCATTACTGTCCAGTCAGGTACTGTTTACCACAGGCTACTCCTTCGTTTGTGCAACTACTGAAAGAGAATGCGAATTATGAAATTATTATGGTCAATATTTTCTGTTTTAGAGATGATCACCGACCACATAGTCCACATGCACTCGGCCGAGATAGCTAAGGAGATCCAGCCGGCGGTGGAGACGGCGCTGTCTATGGTGCTGGAGGACGTGGCCAACAAGTTCCTCAAGCACATACCCCCCAACATGGTCTTCCCCAACTAGTGACGCCAACTGTGACGTCATGGGGTGCTTCCACAAGTAATATGGTCGTATTCCATCTAAATGGACGTATACAGTGTTGACCGGTCATTTAGTTGAATGGACGTACCGTCAATGTGGTGTACAATGTACATAACCTTAGCTTACGTAGTAACTATTTAGTAATCTTTGCCTTAGCGCCTTTTCACCATAAATAGAGTCAAAAGCTTATTCTAGTTTTGATAGCTCTTTTTCGCGTCATTATTCAGTCATTATAAGTTATTGTTTGTTAAGTTAGTGTTTACGCTGTATTTTATTTTTAATTTGTTAACGTTAACAATAAGTTGGGTATGCACACTGCATTTATGTGCACATGAGGCATTGACTTGTAATTTATTTAATTTATTGTTTTTTAATAAAATATCTTACAAACACTTGGTTTTGTTTATAGTATCTTACAATCATTATAATTTCCAGCGTTGATAAATATAAACTGAAACCTTCTCAAATGTCACTAAAAGTCAAATTTTCGCAACCAAATATCTTCCCGGTCACATTTGATATACTGAATAATGCAACTATGCACAGCAACACGACCAAAGAAAGCATTATGTTTCTTATGCATAAGTGTATAGGGTTGAAAATTAATAGTTACTATACAGTAGCAAACAATCAAAACATTTTAAACTCTATTCACAAAAGAATAAAGGTTCTAAATCAGTTTTAGTGTCATTGATGCAATAGTGACGTAAGGTAAGCTAAGCGACATCGTGGCTTACTTAGAACCAGTTCCAAATAAATATTGAGCGAATTAGTAATGAGCGGTGATGCAGAACGTCTATTACGAGGGCTGAACCTTATAAGGGCTCGTCCTCGGTCAGTGTATTAGATCAGAAAGCCATAATATTATAGCGTGATGCCTAATATACAGGGTGATACAAAACTAATTAGTGATAAATGATAATTCTTTAGGGTGAGCACTGAGCATATTGCATCATATTATTGTGTCCCATAGTGGTCCCATATGTAGAATTAACTTGAAAATAGCAGCGCTGATTTCTTTTTTGATTTATCGCAATCGCTCCAGCGTTATAATTTTTTCCATGCAGACCCAAAAAGTTACGCTTTCAACGCAGCTACTTTCACACCGAATTCTGTAATAATAATTGCACATCAGTCTGAATCACGAAAACAAAAAGAAATACCAATACGACCTACAAACCTAATGCCGACAACGCACCTGCAGCTCTTCTGATGTTGCGAGTGTCCATGGGCAATGGTAGATTGTCTTCCATCAGGTGACCCATTTGCTCGTTTACCCCCTTATTTCATAAAAAATGTTTGTTTTTGTGTTGACCGAATCAAAATTATAATAATTTATACCAAAATGAGAACTAAACATGAGATGGATGTATGGACACTTTGAGCCTCGCCTCTCTCATACAATATATTTTGCAATATCACCAGACGTGACAAAATCGTGATAAATATTACAAAATATTTATCAAAACCTAATCAGCACGTCTGTGATTATCTAATAATTTATATAAGAAACCCTCGTGAAGATTTTTTTAGTTTTTTCCCGTTCAACATGTGGAAGTTTGTTTGTTTGTTTTTGTGTGTGAGTGGTCACGTGTTCGGGAAAAAGGAGACAGGGTTGATCAACTGTAAGTTGAAATTAAGAAAATTTTATCATCAGATATTATAAATACGAAAATGTGTCTGTCTGTACGTCTATCTGTGTGTGTAAGCATGGAGATACTTTGAGTCTCGAGAAAGAGCATAGGATACTTTTTATCCTGGAAAAATGTACGGTTCGTTTGCGATAAAAATAATGTTGGCGCAACGGAGTTGCGGGCGTCATCTAGTCATATACAGTGTGTAACAAAACTAAGTAATAATAGTTTAGGGTGTGTTAAAAAATTTGGTCTTTCAGCGCTGCACTTTCACAGTGAACTCTCTACAAAGGAAAGGAACACGTACACACCCTAAAGTATTATCACTTAGTTTTGTTACACTCTGTATAAAATAAAGGAAGTAAAGTCATAGCGAAAAGTGATTCTAAAATAAGGAATTGAATGATGACAAACATTTTACCAAGCTCAGCTAGAAACTACAAGCATAGAATATGGACTAACACATTAAGTTAGTAAGTTATAATTCTTTCATTGCGGGTCCTATGAACTCACATTGGTTGTGGGTTTGTCCCTCGAGCTCGGGTACCCCTATCATACCAATGGGTTTTTCGTCATTATTATTTATTGGTTATGATCCTGGCTAACAGGAACTAAAGGGATAGGTATAATAGTAAAAGCTGTGTTTTTCAGTCGGTACTTTCGTGTGCCCGCGCGAGGAGAAGGCGCTCGGCCGCTGCCTGAAGGATGCTCTCAACAAACTGATTCCGCAGCTGTCCACAGGTGATTAATAAATTGGTCGTAGTTAGGGCTATCTTATGATGATACACCAAGGGCTAGAGAAATGAAAAAAAAGTACTTGTAATATCTATTGCTGTCTCCCTTACTTCAAGCCTATACCGCAGAGCGCGATAGAGACAACTGCAGAAAATCAACGATTCGTTGTCCCCTGATTTCTTCTCCAAAACTTAACCGATTTAAGTACTTTTTTCATATAATTAAAATTAAAGCAAGGTTTTAGCTGTGTTCCTATGTTTTTTTTTGTGTAATCTAGCCTTTGTTTTCTGGATGTTTGAACACAGCGAAAAATCTAGCCATCTTTTTGGGAATTTAGAACGTTAATAATATCTTTTTTCAATACTTAAATAATGAAAAAAGAGAAAACATAGGGGCATTGTATACAATTTTGTGGCGTTAGCGTTAGCGTTTACGATGATCGCTTGCCGCTAGTCTCGGCCCTCTGGTAGCCTCGGGTGATCCACAACTTGCACCCGAAAGAGTGATGTTAGTCAGAATTCATATCTTTCTTCATACTATGTATAATTATATGTTTCACAAACTATCGACTATCCAGGTGTGCCTCAATACGACATACCACCATGCGAGCCGCTGCTCGTCCCGTCACTGTTCGTGAAGCAGTCGGCTGGACCGATTTCGGTGGAGTCCAGCTACTCCGATGTCACCGTCTGGGGACCGTCCCGAATGAAGATCAAACATGTAGAGTAAGTCATCCGATATCGCACTATGTTCCACTATTTCAAGATATTGTAGGTACTCATTGTACAGGATCTTTTTAAATAGTACCCGTACTTTTAGGATTGAATTCTCATGAAAATAGGTAAGTAACTTTTATATGCAATTAACTTTCGAAGATGTAATAGAAAATCTGCTGTTCTATACACTTCTTCTCCAATACAATTGTGTTACACTGGTGTAGTCTACGAATAATAAATTAGTTATTTTAATACTTTAGCTAGTACTTAGTAGCAACGGCGCTAGCGAGTATTTTAGAATTTTCTCAGGCACTTAATATCTCCGTAAGGCTTATTTGTTTTTTTAGGGTTCCGTACCTAAAAGTAAAAACGGGACCCTATTACTAAGACTTCGATGTCTGTCCGTCTGTCTGTCTCCAGGCTGTAACTCAAGAACGGTAATAGCTAGAGATTTGATATTTTCACAGATTATGTATATCTGTTGCCGCTATAACAACAAATATTAAAAACAAAATAAAATAAATATTTAAGGGGGGCCGCCATACAACAAACGTGATTTTTTTAGCCTTTTTTGCTCTATATCAATAATGGCAACAGGTAGATACTTGAATTTTCCACAAAATCCTTAGTTGTATTTGTACTTTAATATTTAATAATAATATTATAATAAAATAAAAAATTAAGGGGGGCTTCCATACAAATAACACAATTTTTGGTCTAATTTTGCTCTATAATGGTAGGGAACCCTTCGTGCGCGAGTCCAATTCGCACTTGGCCGATTTTTTTTCAGCGTAGACAGCTCAAAGCACAGGGTGGTGGCGAAACTCCACATCCCAGAGTTGAGGATGAGAGGAAATTACAAGCTGAAGGGACAGCTGCTCATGCTGCCGATAGAGGGAGAAGGGAAATTCACTGCTAAATATGGTACCTTATGATTAATAATTATGGATGCATTTAGTTTATATTTTTATTACTCTACTAACAAAGATATTTGAGCAGCTTATAATTATTCAATGTTCACTGTCGCTGTTTGATATGCGACTTTTCAAATCATATATTATTCGACTTGAGTATATTTGTACAATTATAAATTTCAAATGGCTCATTCAAAATGCATCGACGCGTCATGTTGCAATTTTTGACCCTCATCCTCTGTTTCCAGATGACATCGATGCAACAGTGACGATAATTCTGGGCAGGCACCCGCGGAAGACGGGGGTGGACGCTCTGGCATGCACCAGCCTGGACGTTAAGTTCGCCGTGGACGCTGCCTCTATGGAGCTGGAGAACTTGTTTGGAGGCGATGATGAGCTGGGTTAGTACACAATGAAGAAGGAATCAACTGATGCTAGTACATAGTGGGATGTAGTTATGACTGGCTGTAGAAAGATAGTCCATGTTAACTATTACTTCCCTAGTTTTAGCAGTCAATTTCTCATGTTAATTCAGAGCATTTAACTAAGAGACAAGATGCAACCATAAATTACGTTCACAGCTTTTAAATAAAAGTGCATATGATAATTTGATATAGGCATCGTGTAAAACTCTAATAATTTATAATTTTTTGGAATTTTGCCGTCACGATCATTGTCAACACTCAACTTGTACTACTACGTAGTTATAACTAATTTCGTTGTAGACATACATAGATACATAGAGTTTACTCGATGATGTCTACAACGAAATTAGAAGTCAAATATATTATGACATAAGGCATCGCAAGCGCAAGCATCAAATTCCATACAATCAACCTTATTTTACCTTCGCTATCCAAACTTTAAACAGAAACATCCAGCTGTGGCAACTTGGCCTAACTCCTTTATCCCGCTTTTTCAGGGAGCATGATGAACAAGTTTCTGAACGACAACTGGAAGGAGCTGTCGGGCGAGCTGCAGGGTCCCATGGAGGAGGCGCTGCGGGACTTCCTGAAGCCGCTGGCAGACCACGCCTTCGCCAACCTCAACGCCGATGACATCCTCTCCTAACTTCACCATTCTATTGTACCATGAAAGAAATTGATTTACAGGCAGATGACGGACTACGACTACGGACTACGGACCAAATGGTCTAGCTATGTCAATTTTATTAGTCGTGATCTGTCGGTTGGGTTTGACATAAAGCAACCAAGTTATGTAGATCCGCCATCTGAGTATGAATCAACTTCTCTGATATACGGGATGTAACAAAACTAAGTCTCAATACTTTAGGGTGTGTATGCGTACAGTTCGTGGTGAAAGTACTACTACTTTCAAAAATAGCAATTTTTGTGATTTCTATGGGCAAACGCGCTAACTTCATTAGTTGGTGTACATGCAAAAGAAAGCTTTCAGCGCTGCTATTTTCACAGTAAAATTACAGGGGGCTCATATACACCCCAAAGTAACTTAGTTTTGACTTTTGTTACAACCTGTATACACCAACTCAAGCGGGTTCTTAAATTAAGTGCTACACACTACACAGATGCATTATTCTTCAGTTATGCTCTTTTAAATAATGTGAGTGCTACCGTATTAGCACTGAAGCTTGCTGCTGCAGCTAATTTAATTTATTTAATGTAAAGTAATAATCATAGAATTAAGTTATTTATTTATTAAGAAAATTGTTTTATTTTACACTTCTTCGTGGTCATGTTTTTATGTAGATTTTTAGTTATTGCTAAATAATATACATAATATTGGTATTAAGTACTATGCAAATTTTTTATGTATAAGGCAATCGTCGACAGTCATGATTTATGTAAGAAAATAAGTACTCGAAATACCAATAAAGGAATTTCTGAGCTCTTGAGGTGGCAATAATTGGGTTCAATTTACATATTTTAGTTGCAGAGAGCACGTTTGAAAAAAACACAAGACGGTCAGGTAATTCGACTTTATTAATTTGGCAGTAAACAAAGGAAGAAATACTTCACTTATTTCAGAAATACAATAAATAAAAACTTATGCAAATCACTGACATCCTTACATAATTATTATTGAGGGCTAAATTAAGTAAGAACAAGAAATTATCATATTATAACTAAACATATTATTATGCTTCTTACTACGTGGTTTTAAAAACTATGCAAGTACTATCAAAGTAAAGGCGGTGTGTTTTTTATCGCCTGAAAATTCAAATGTGTCATTCAGTTGGTGCTTTCTTAGAGACCTATCAGACAGAGAGCAGTCACGCGTTCAAGCGTTCTGCGTTCGCATTTTGCGTTCGAGTCATAAATTTAATATTATATTATGTACCTAGCGGAATAAACAAGAGCTGAGCAAGCGAGATTTCACTATCAGTAACACTGTGTGGTAAAAAGAGATGCATGATTTGAAGTGGCAGAACAATTTTTTTCATCTGTTTTGAAATTCAGTCTGCACTTATCGGCACATTGAAAATTTGAGCTCTAAGAAAAATATATGTTAGGAAAATCATTTTCACGCACACGTAAACAGATTTTTACACACAGATGACAATTTTGGTTTCGTTTGACAGCTCGGGTCGGAATTGTTTCTCTATTACGCTAGGTATATTAACTTAAAGGTTCGAGCGGTCAGTCACACAGAAGGAATTTTGACGTGGTCAGAACGCCCTCTGTGTATCTCTTTATAACGTAATACAATACAAAAAACGCAAAACTGACCGCTTGCACACTTGACCGCGTGACCGCTCTCTGTCTGATAGGTCCCTTAGACAGTAACAATAATTTTGCAATTTTGCAATTGCATAATTAAAAAAAAAACGCACTACTAGACAGATAAACTTCTGTCAAAAAAACCTCGGGAATCGGGCATTAATGGTACTCTGAAATACTTTGTTGTAACTTGTAACTATTATTGTTATTTTAATATATTATAACAAATGCAAATAATCTATTTAATTAAATTACTATTAGTTATGAACATAATATTCATTACGAACATAAATTGGCCACACGTCTTACAATACAAGTATGTTCTTAGTTTAAAAATATAATAGAGATCGATTATAAAATCATCGGTCTTGATAATTTAAAAGTATATTAATTATATTAAGGTTTCAATACTCGTATAAAATGGTACATTGAAGTTAACAATAATAATTAACCAGTATAATTAAATACCTCTATACACCTATTTCTTTAATAGTGTTACCAAACCTACATAATATTGCACCAACGTCTGTTAAATTTAATGCTCGAATTATATATCACGTTAGCTCTTTCGTTTTTCATACCATTGAAAGAGAAGATTACACAAGCCATTAAAACTTACAGATGTTGGTGAAATTGGGCCTATATATGGAAGACAATTTAACTTAACTTTAAAGTAAAAAAATCACAAAACTGACCTATAGAATCAGAGCTATATCCATTCAAACATATTAATTACTAGATGCTGGGCTGGATTGAATCAAATATTCAGTTAAAGCTGGTCAGAGCTATTACTGAATACTTGATGATAGTAACATTTGTCATCTAAAATTATTCAATAATGCCTAAAGCCGCGCGTCCACCGGTTTGGAATCGGAGCGTACTGTTAGACGGTCAATTATAAACCTCTTTTTAAAAAAAGGATTTTATTTAAACACACTTGGAATTATTCACAATAAGAAATAGAAATGGATTTTAAAATATAGCCAGGCAAATGCCGCGCGCGGATGTAGAAAGATGGACAGGAACTGAGGGACTCGGGCCGAATGCAGGGATTATATATCAAATGGAAAGAGTAGTGCTAGGCACTATTATATACTAACCTAGTATATAACAGCCCCCAGGGTTAGGAAGAAACTTATCCCTAAAGGGTTAAGTTTATGGAAGAGAAGAGCGGATTTTAGGAAGCGGAATTTCATTAATGGTTTCGAGTGGAATTTCGTTATGGGAATCTGGTGAGACATCTGGGAGTTCTTGAGTATTATTTATTTCAAATTTACGTTTATAAAAGTTTATTCGACATGTGCCTGACTTTACAAATCTACGATAAATTTCGATAAAAATAAAAATTACAATCAAACAAATTATTATAATAGTAGAATACGAATAATATTGCCCATATTGAACTATATGAGGTTTATCAATTATTTCATTTAAGTTTTTAACAATGTCATGGTTAATTTCTACATTCTTATAAATTTTCCTTAAGTCCAAATTAATATCAGATAGGTTTAAAATAGAAACAAATGGTTTTATCTTATTAAACATAACAGAATTACAACAGGTATCGTTTAACAAACTAAAATTCATAATTATCGGTTGTATTTTGATTATTTGCGAATTTACAGGTATGAGTTTTAAATCTTTTTTAAAGGCGACACAATTTTCAGGTAAATTGAATATTCCTGTACCAAATAGTACAATCTCTGATGTGACAGAGTCTTTGCAATCTATTGACAATTTTGTAGCATCTGTGTTTACATATAAAAATTTGTTGTTTGACAAACGGTGAAAAATATCTACAAATCCAACAAAAAACTTTGTTTCACAAATGTTGGGCACAGACTTTAATGGTTTTGTAATAATTTCTGATTCGCAGGTAGGGGATGTTGAGCTAGAATAGACATCAACATCATTACAGATATAATTTGAATAGTACATGGACTTACAACTATTTAAACTATCTAACTTACAATAAAAACTCCTATCTCTACTTAGCGCTATATATTTAGTAGTCGGTACTATTGTGCTATATGTTTTATTAGCCATTACGACAGGGTATGGAATGTTTTGATACAGGTAATAATTCCTTGAATTCACGAGGGGTATATTTAATACAAATACTAATTTATTATTACTGTAGTAGGAAGCTATTTCGCATATACTTAGCAGTGTATATATATTTTCTATGGAAAGGGTTACAGGGAGCTGATGATAGTTAGCCAAAAATCTATAATTTTGAACAAGTTCAGTAAATAATTGAGTCGGGGTTATTATAGAGGGATACAAAACATTCGACTTACTAAACATAATTGCATTAATAATATCTTCTAATTTAAAAGATAACGTTAACAAACTACTCTCTAGGGTATTTAACAATTGATTAAAGTTAGATTTTATTATTAAATTATTTGAAACAGCTGTTAAATTTTGCTGACCGAGAGTTAGAGCCTGAATGGCCTTATTTATGTGTTTTTCATTGACGCTTATTTTATTTATAATTTCGTTTAAAGATGACAGGGTTGAGGTGGTGACCAAAATATTTTGTTTTACCAATTGTGATAGTTTGGATTGATCGCGTTCAATAATTTGAATAGCCGAATTATAACGGAGGGCGTCATCCTCGTCCAGAGTGCCGAACAAGTGTTTGGATACTGTGCCAACTGCACCAAACCACGCAGATCTTTTAGATCTAATTTCGATCAAATGAGAAATTGAATCAAAGTCGCGAATGATATCATTCAGTCTGACTGACAACGGTCCCAGTAAGTTATGACATTCGATATCTGCATAGAGAGTACTTTGTTTACAAATTATCTCCAAGCTACCTATTACACCGTTCAGGTTCTTAATATTTGGCTGTATGAAAGATATATCTATTGGTATTAAGACATTAAGATGTCCATCTATTATTTTGAGTGATCCGATTGGATCAAAATATATCCCAGAAGTATTCATAGATGTATCGATGAATGCTTCTTGTGCAGAGCTTTGAAAACTGTAAAATAATAATAAAATACGTTACATTGTATAATAATAATAATTGATACTTTATGTATCACTAATCCTAAACTAATCGTTATTCTAACTAAGAATCGCCACGCCAGGCTAACTTAACCTCATCATAGTGATGAGTGACGTGTCTTCTATTTATTAATAAAGTAAGACTATTTCTACCATTAATCTTAATTACTCTATATGGGCCCTTCCAAATGGGCGAAAGAGCTTTTCGCATACGGAGGTGATTTTTCAAATAGACATAATCACCTGCATGATAAGTGACAGGTCGAGTGTGCGTGTCGTAATAAGTTTTAGAAGCAATTTTAGATCTATTTATACATTCAATAGCTTTGTCTCTAGTGGTTTTCAGGCGGTGCTGAAGCATCCTGATGTAATCCGAGTAAGTAGCGTCTAGAGCGGGTTCATAGAGAGAGTTAGGAAGGGTAGCTTTGTGACCGAAAAGTAATTCATAAGGAGTATAGTTAGTTGTTGAATGTGTGGCTGTGTTATAAGCCAGCATTGCTGTGTATACATATTTAGGCCAGTTATCTTGGGATTCACAAATATAGGATTTCAAATATTCTTTTAATGTTGAATGACTTCTCTCTAGAGCACCTTGTGTTTGTGGGTGATAGGGAGAAGACCACAGTTGCTTAATTTTAAGAAATTTACAAGTTTCTTTAAACATGTCTGCTGTAAAATTGGTTCCTTGATCTGTTAGTATAGTTTTTGGAATACCGAATAATGAGATAAAATGTATTAAGCAGTCGCTAGTCTCTTCAGCTGTAGTGCTCCGGATAGGATAAGCAATTGAATATTTAGTTAAATCATCTTGTAGGGTAAGTATATACTTGAGTTTAGCTGTACCGGATTCAGGAAGGGGACCAACAATGTCTAAGGATACTCTTTCAAAGGGTGCAGTGGAGGTTGAAGTTATCTGCATTGGAGCTCTATTTATTTTCCTAAGGGCCTTATTGGTCTGGCAAGAAGTGCAATTCTTTACGTATTTTTCAATTTCACTTCGCATATTTTTCCAATAGTATTGCTCACGGATTCTGTTATACATTCTACTGGAACCAAGATGTCCGGATATCGGTATATCGTGATTTTCACGAAGAATTTTCGTGACTTCAGAAGGACTCGGGTAATAAATTTTATTTCTATAAATATTTATTTGTATTTTCGTGTTATGAAATAAATGGGCAAGCATTGTATAAATTTTAATATATGTATGTTTGTCGAAAGGATTCTTAAAATCTGTAATACTCACTTTGTCTATATTATTCTCTCTTAGTATTAAATGATTTTTAAGATTACATAGGGACACAAAGATGTCCTTATAAGAACATGTATCAAAGTGATGGACTTTGTAAAATAAGAAATAATACGTTCTATTCGTTAAATTGATTTCTTTATAGGTAAATAATTCCTTTTCTGAGTTTATGAATGTTTCAGAGTCTGTGTAATTTGCAAGAATTTCTTCTACATATGGATTGGATTCGTCAAGATCAAGTGATGTAGGTATTATTATTGTTTTCTGTTGGCTTTTCATTATGCTATCATTATGTTCGACTATATCAGTATTATATTTCACAGATGACGGAGTTTTCAAGAATTCGGAGTAAGTATCAGCTAAACAATTAGTATTATTTTCATTTATAATATCATTTATTTCTGTTTCAGGTTCACGAGGTGCTGTCGGAGACTCAACCAACATAGGAGGAGGAGTTGCCAGGATATTGTCATTGGGAGATATAGGTGGGACATTGCTCTGTCCACTTGTTGACGGTTGCGGTTCAAGTGATGGATTTATATTATCAGGTAATAGTTCAGTAGCTGAAGGATCAGAAGTATTCTGTCCGCTTATTGACGGTTGCGGTTCAATTGATGGATCTATATCAAGTAATGGTTCAATGGCTAAAGGATCAGAAGTGTCGAGATTCAAGTCATCTATGTTTATAAGTTCATCAGAATGAAAAGAGGTAGGGGATACTAAAAGATCCATGAGATCTTTATCTAGGTTATTAGGATCACTCTCAGTAGGATTAGGATACAGTGAATCGGTTTTTTCAGGTTGTACAGGATTTACAGGATATCTGGATAGTGCATCTGCTGCTGAGTTAAGTTTTCCTTTTCGATATACTATGTCATACTCATATTCCAAAAGTTGAAGACGCCAGCGTTGTAGTTTACTACTGGGGTCAGTATGGTTAAATAGCCACTTTAGTGGACGGTGGTCTGTGACGATGATAAATTTTCGACCAAACAAATATGGTCTGAAGGTCTTGCAACCCCAGACAATGGCTAATAATTCCTTCTCGGTTGTGCTGTAATTAGTTTCACATTTATTTAGGGTTCTGGACGAGTAGGCTATTGGATGATCTTTACCGATAGGACCTTGGGATAGAATAGAGGATATCGCATAATTGGAAGCATCACAGGTAAGGATAAAGGGTTTTGTGAAATCTGGATAAATAAGGACAGGTGCGGTCAAAAGTTTGTTTTTTAAAGTCTCAAACGCTAATTGGTGTTCGTTGGTCCAATCAAAGGGAACATCTTTTTTGAGGAGTGACGTAAGGGGTTTAGAAGTTTTGGAAAAGTCAGGGATAAAACGTCTGTAATAGGAAATAAGGCCAAGAAAAGATTTGATATCCTTTGGACATTTAGGTATAGGAAATTCTTGGACGGATTTAACTTTATCTTCATTTGGTCTGACACCATCTTCAGTTATTGTGTGACCTAAATAACCAACCTCTTTTCTCAAAAATTCACATTTATCTGGCTGTAGTTTAAGGTTAAAAGAGCGGAGCCTTTCAAAAATAGAAGTTAAATTTTGGATGTGAGTTAGCAAATCTTTTGAATAAATAACAATGTCATCAAGGTATACAAAACAGCGCTCTCCTTGGAGCCCAGTGAGGACATTGTTCATGAGACGTTGAAAGGTAGCAGGGGCATTTTTAAGACCGAATGGCATCCTGGTAAATTCAAAATGGCCTTGTGGGACACTGAATGCAGTTTTACATGCGTCATTTGGTGACATATTTATTTGGTGGAAGCCAGATGCTAGGTCAAGGGTGGAAAAATATTTTGAATTGCCTAATTGATCAAGTATTTCAACTATATTAGGGATAGGATAAGTTTCACCGATTGTTATGTCATTAAGGCGACGGTAATCGATTACGATCCTCCATTTTTTCTGTCCGGAAGCGTCAGATTTCTTTGGAACAATCCATATTGGAGAGGACCATGGGGATAAGGATGGTTGGATAATTTTTTGATTAAGCATTTTTTGGATTTGGGATTTAACTTCTTGTTTATGGATTTCAGGAAATCTGTAGGATTTTACATTTATTGGCTGGTCTGAGGAAGTGCGTATCTCGTGTTTGATGGCATCAGTAGAGGTAAGTGTATCATTTGGCAAATGAAAAATATCGGAATATTTAGAGCACGTTTCATAAAGGGCATTGCATTCTTCGTCATTTAAATGTGACACTCGGAGTAATTTTAAAACTTCATTAGTTCTATTTAAGCATTGTGTATTTGAATGATTAATTTGGTAGCATGCTTGATCGATTGGGTGTAAAATGAGTCGAAGATCCGAATTGATTGAAACTGATTCTTCTGAGGTATTAAGTATTGTTAAATTAACCCGATTATTATTTTTTACTCTTACTACGCAATTAGCAACATATAAATGTTCGCTTAAATGTTGATCTAGGATTAGGCCTTCTTTTAATTCTGGATTCTTCACAGTACACTCTAGGGTGATTTCAGATCTAGGAGGAATTTCATAAACAGGTTCTGAGAATTTTAGTTTTATTTTATTATTACTAAGATTTAATATTTGTCTATTATAATCTATGAAACATTGATATTTGCTGAACAGATCAGTTCCGATTATACCGTCATAATGAAGATTGATGTTGTCTACAACATGAAATGTAAAGGGTATTGATTCCCTGCCAATTATCAGATTTATGTCTAAGCTTCCTAGGGTAGGAACAGGGTCATCAGTAATATCAATACCTTTGAGACTAATATTATTATTTTTTAATTTTAATTTAGACAATGATTCAACAGCAGATTTCCGGAGGAGACAAATTGAAGATCCCGTGTCGACAAGAAAGGAAAGCGGTTTATTGGAAACGGAGGTTTGCAACATTATATGAGGTAAGGATACTTTACTAGGTAAACATTGTATTTCATATACTTCACGAATTTTTTCTTTTTCAGGATTCAATGATTTGGATGACTGGACACTTGCTTGGGGCTGGTTACCCTTGTGGTCCCTGGATTTGGAAGAATGGACACTTGCTTGGGGCTGGTTACCCTTGTGGTCCTTGGATTTGGAAGAATGGACACTTGTTTGGGGCTGGTTACCCTTGTGGTCCTTGGATTTGGAAGGATGGACACTTGCTTGGGGCTGGTTACCCGTGTGGTCCTTGGATTTAGAAGAATGGACGCTTGCTTGGGGCTGGTTACCCGTGTGGTCCTTGGATTTAGAAGAATGGACACTTGCTTGGGGCTGGTTACCCGTGTGGTCCTTGGATTTAGAAGAATGGACACTTGCTTGGGGCTGGTTACCCGTGTGGTCCTTGGATTTAGAAGAATGGACGCTTGCTTGGGGCTGGTTACCCGTGTGGTCCTTGGATTTAGAAGCGGTGTCATTAGTAGATGTGGGTATTGTTGGTTGATGGCTGGGTCTCACGAGACACCTTCGTGAGCCCACTATTCGTTTAAAGTATCATTTTCATTATAATTATTTGGAGAATCAAAGCTAGTGGATGGTTGAAACTCGTCATAATATGTATTGTCATTTTCAACGTAGTTAATACGCGCGGGCCTGGGCTTAAAAGGTTCCTGATTTGGTCTTTGTGGAGATTGGAAAGTATTAGTTTTAAATCTGTTATTATTAAACTCACGCTTTCTACATTGTTCAATAGTGTGTCCTTGGGTTTTGCAATACCTACAAAATAGACCTTGTACGTTTTGCTCATAAAATCTTGGCATTTGAGGCTTAGAAAATTGGTTAGGATAAGAAGGTTTTTGAACATATCGATTAGAGGAAGGTTGACGCTGAGACAAAGATGATGAATGTGGATTACGCTTATTAAATAAATTTATAATTGCTTCTTCGGATAAAGCTACATTAATAGCTTGATTTAGGTTTGCGGGACTTTTACTACGCACTAAGTTAGAGACTTCAGGCTTAAGGCCGATCAAGAATGTATGCAAAGCTAGGTCTTCCATTGCACTTATGCGACCTTGCAACTCGCTTTTCTTTTTATTTGACAGAGTAATTTCAGTTAACAATTTTGACAAACATGTTTCTACGCGTAACGCGAATTTATTGACTGGTTCACTATTTAATTGCCGACATTCTTGTAAGTCAGTTAATAGATGAGCGTAGTGTTTTCGCTCTCCGAATTGCGTATTTAGGAAAACACTTAATTGCTCCCATGACTCGAATTCTTTAATAGAGCAGGTAGATTCTGCCTTACCTTCAAGTTGTGATAATATGAATTTGAATAATATGTGTTTTTGGTCTTCTGTGGCCAATTTCATGGAATTGTCACAGTTTGCTATGAACGAATTTAATTTCTCCCTGGACCCGTCAAAGGGTTTTATGAACTTAAACAGAATACCTATATCTAGTTCCATTTTTGAAATTTGAATCTGTGTCTGGGACCTTGTATTTTTTTGGACTAATGGTGGTGGTTGTTGTGGTTGTTGTTGTGGTTGTGGTGATGACATTATTTAATTAAAATTATTATAAATGAATCTATCGGTGTAATAGACAGCCACGGTGCAGTACTTAATGCAATACGCTTATCAACTAGTCAGCTAGTTCTTAGAATTGTCTTTAAACAAAACAGATGCACTCGTAGACCCCAAAGGACAGTTATTATTTCTCTAACACTCACAGTTGGCAGGACACAATGATGAAAATCGAAGAATACAGGAACATCACGAGCACGGAGCAAGCAGCACAAATAATGCTGTTGATAGCAGGATAAACACCAACACTCTTTTCTTTACTTTTTGGAACACTTTCACTTTGATTTTGATTTATTTTTATTTTCACTTTTGAGCTTTGACTTGATTTTTCACTTGATTTCACGATTTTTGTTCTTTTACACACACTATTCACGAGGAAACAGAAGGAGACGTTTTCCACGGATACCAAGTCGGTATCCCACCGCTGCCACCAATGTTAGACGGTCAATTATAAACCTCTTTTTAAAAAAAGGATTTTATTTAAACACACTTGGAATTATTCACAATAAGAAATAGAAATGGATTTTAAAATATAGCCAGGCAAATGCCGCGCGCGGATGTAGAAAGATGGACAGGAACTGAGGGACTCGGGCCGAATGCAGGGATTATATATCAAATGGAAAGAGTAGTGCTAGGCACTATTATATACTAACCTAGTATATAACAGTACGAAGCGAACGGATTTGTTATTTTGCATTGATTTGTATGGTCGTCGTTTCTGCGCCTGATACCGGTATATTTTGTGCTAATGACGTCATCCGCAGTGAACGCTTCATTCGAATTCCGAATGTTTTAAGTTCTGAAGTTAAGGCTACGTTTCCACCAGAGATGTGTTGCGAGGAATGTGATTTGGGAACCAATAGAATCGCTTCATTGACGTGACCTCGCTCAGCGCAGCGATTCTATTGGATCTTAAAAATACATCTCTGGTGGAAACGCAGCCTAAGTGCGTTTGTGCACTACACGAATTTTACCATCCGGTGCGGCGAGGCGTCACGTTTGCCATATCAAAACGTAAGAAATTGGGACGCCAGACGGTAAGATTCCGTGTAGTGCACAAACGCCCTAATAGGCGTTGACAGTTAATTTACAAAACCCTAAATTGCCAATGCAGTGGACGCAACCTATCAGCATTTCGTAAATGCAGACGACGCTCCGACCGCTCCATACGATTCCGATCCAGTGGATGCACAGCTTCAAGGTGCGCTTCCACTGGTATATATTATTGAATTTTTGGGGAAACTCCAAATGTTCAACGAGTTCAGTAAAATAAATTGTACTTTAGGTGATGTCTCACAACGGTCCATGCTGATTGCTGGCCAACTACAAGCTATCGCCATTGTGTATACAAACGCACTGGGTAATGGCGGATGATGAAACTTTCAAGTTTATTCATTTACTCGTGGTCTACAGTTGACGATGGCATGCAAGGGGCCATTATTGTTGTGTACGGAGCCTATAGCCAAAACGTTATCTTTATCGCTTCTTCATAGAATCGCCGTCCAAAATATATGGAATCGACATAAGACGAGTCGAACGTCATCGTCATATTAACGAAAGCATAAAAACTTGAGAGGTGTCAAGGGACACCCGGATGGAACGAAGTTTTATATTTCCCGCCAGTTAACGTCATCGCCACATCTCTGCTCACAATAATTTCGGTCAAAAAGTGTCGTTACAACTTTTTCCGTCTAGCCCCCTTTCGCAACTCGCGATTAGGAACGTCGTTCCAATATTATGTCAACTCCATACATATATTATTATCGGCGATTCTATAACAAAACGATAAAGAAAAGATCTTGGCTAAGGGGCTACATAACTTTGATGAACAACTATGTTGAGTACTCTTAAGGCGTGAGCCACTCATTGATGGGTATGTTCTCGAAGGCGGAGTTGAGGAAGACGCGGAAGTGTTTGGCGATGGCGGCGGACGCGGCCGGCCGCATCTCGTCGATGATCTCCGGCGCGTTGTTGTTCAGGAACTGGTTCATGGCCTCACCTGGAAGAGGAATTTTATTCAAATAGTTGTTACTACGTAATTATATAAGTTCAACTTGCACTAGCCACCAGTTATTTGGGTATATATTATGTTATCTCTCTCGGTTTTATGATGGTATATTTACGTAGTATTATACCTAAAATGTTCGGCTTTATTCGGAAAACTAGTTGACCCGGCAAACGTTGTTTTGCCATTTAAAGTATTTCTACTTCATCAGTTGATATAAAATCTTACCCCCTCTTTTGTCCCCTAAGAGGGGTGAGGGGAAAAATTGTGTAAGTACACCTGATGTTAAGTTGGAAAATACAGTTAATAATGTGAAGTAAGTCCATTAAAGAAAAATTTTATACAAAATCTGACCCGATTTTTGGTCCCCTTAGAGGGGTGGGGGGGGGGAGTTTATACAGTTGAGTTGGAAGAAGACAGTTAAAGTCTTAAGTTTATATTAAATAGTTTTCGTGTTAAAGAAAAAAGTTTGATACAAAATCTGACCCCTCTTTTGTCCCATTAGAGGGGTGGGGAATTTTTTTTTTATACACCAGATGTTAAGTTGGAAGAACACAAATATATCTGCGAAAACCGCTTTCAAATCGGATCAGTAGTTTTCGTGTGATAGTGGAACAAACATACAGACAGACAGACAGACAAAAAAAAACTAACCACATTTTTGGCTTCTATAGCGATCTAGTGACACCCCCCGCTTATTATTTTTTGAATATCTTTAATGTACAGAATTCACATTTCTACAGTTTTATTATATCTATAGATTGAGATACATGGTCATAATTTCTTAAAATCTCTTCGTAGGATAGTATGATTATAAAATTAGTTGTTATAATATCTGCAATCAAAGACAGTTCAATGTGCAGTCGGAGTCTAAAGTCGATACACCCGTTAATAGTAAATTCTATGATCTAAAAACAAGGCGTAATTCGGTCGGGTTGTCAAGCTTATAGTCAACAGATCACAACAAGCTTAGTCAATTACAGAACTTCCTTTATCTACCTATGAATAAAATTATTTGAAAATACATGACATTCCCAATACATACCAATAACACTCCCATGGTTGACAGTATCCCGCACCCTGAACCTGGACCCCTTGAGCTTGAAGTCGACCTGCATGCGCTCCGCCGACATGTACGGAACACCCGCCTTCTCTATCTCCACGCCAAATATCTTCACGATCGCCACCACGTCCGCTGGAATAAGCAGGAGGATATAATAAGCGCTAAAACTTCTTTAGGAACTTCGAAATTTCAACGTTAAAAGTTTTTTTGTGGGGTTTTCAGCACTGAGGATGTACATTGCCGTAGACCAAGGTAAAAGTTATAAGTTTTAAACAAGCGGAAATCAACTAGGCACTTCGTTCTAAGTAGATACTATGGAAGCAGATGCCGTGATAACTTCGTTTAACTTAACATTTCAACACGAGTTTCAGCGTGGATTATAACCAAATCTTAACTTTAGTTTTTTGCATTATGGCGAGACACAATCAAACAGATACACTAACAGTTAAACTCGCAAAATAAGAGGAGACTTGTGAATTCTCAACTCTTGCGACTGGTCTTTTAATCACCGACTCTCCTTGTCTCAAGGAGAGTCGGGGACTTACTCAGCACAACGTACGCGAACCACCACCAGAACAACAACGTAATCCCAAACACCACCACCACATCTATGTAGACACCGCTGGTTGTGCCTTTTTTGCGTTGAGGAAATGCGTTCCCCAACGGTGTTCCTGCTCTTCCGCTTAAGGCAGAGCCAACCACCGGTTGTGCCTGGAACTAGTACTCACTGAAGCTAGCCAAGAAGACCAGACCTATGTTGATGCGGAGCTGCAGGCGTGACCTGGAAGAAGTACTCACTGAAGCTGGCCCAGAAGTCTCCCTGCGATCTGACGGGGAACAGCAGCACCTGGCCCGTGACGCTGTACTGGCCCGTCACCTCGATGCGGGGGAGGACCAGACCCATGTCGATACGGAGCTTCTTTAGATCAGATCTGTAATGTTTGGCAATATGTGATGTAAGAGAGAGATGCATAATATTATGGTTAGCGTGTCTAATGCCCTGAACAATATAAAGCAAGAGAGATGGATAGGTATGTTTTTGTGAATCTAATTACTGGAGTTTCTGGATTTTTTTTGATTTGCCAAGCCGGAGCACGCCATATTTATTTCAGTCGTCGTATTTTATACCATTGCTTGCTCTTAAAAAACTTCGATAGCGCGATGCAGGATCGTTGTTGGCCCGTCATAGAAGTTTATCTATTCACTAGCGTTTTTAATTGGCTGACGTCAAAATATTAACCAATTATCGAGGTTGCTAAATTTATAAACTCCCGTCGAATAATCTCAAAAACTGGACATAAGGATTTTTTCGTTAGTCTTTAGAGTAAACAAATTGATAAATTTAAAGTAATAAAATAAAAACATAATAAATTAGTCGATGTCACTAAAATTAGAACTGTTTTGCGCATATTTGTCAACTTTACTATCCTAGAGTCCGGGTCGATTAAAGGACGTTGTTCACCGCACCTTGTGATGAAATCTAAAAAGCTTTTCATAATGCAATGAACATGTTAAGAAGTACCCATATTAAAACCTGACTCATCTAGATCTGGCGAAACATTTGATTTCGTTTGCCAACCGTGGCCACAATTTACAACAACCATAATGCGACCGAATTAATTATCCAATTATCTTGACAACGCAAATTGGTCGTATTATACTGTGAAGTAATTTACTTCCACCGAGTGGTTGTTTCAAAATTTTTCATAATTACCACGATGCTGATGGTATCATCGCTGGTAATTTATGTGACCTACTTTAACATAACAATAGGTGTGAAATATTTTAATTTGCAATATTTGAACGAAAAACAGATTAACTGCTAACAATATTATGCTAATAATGTATAAAGTTATTGGTCATTTCATTACTGTTTTCTTTTTAATTTTTCTCGTTTACCATATATTTTTCCGGGATCAAATCTAGCCTATGGCCTTTTCTGGGAATCAATGCATAACAGACATACAGATAAATATGTTTTAATGTATAACGATATTAATATGGGTAGGTCAATGCAATAAAACTTATACGAACTAACGTTTACGTATTGTAAGTACTACTTTCTGATTTATGTTCATAACTTGGCTAAACTAGCTTAAAAAAGCCGAGCTTTGTGAGGGCTCGCATCGTCACACCTTGACTGACTGATGATAACACATCTACATATAAAATACCTTGGCTAACTGATGATGACACATCATAATAATATAAATAAAAATTACTATGTTAAAGCACAAATCAATAGGCGTGATAGTTTTTTTCGTAAAGTGTACCACAAAATGTACAAGGTTGTGGGCTAAACTACGGCTCGCTTCGTTCGCCCTGATCAATGATTTTTAGATTTTCCAAAGCAAAATTTGAATAACCCCTTGTTTCTGCAATAGCAATAAATTAGCAATACACTTTATGAGCATTGAGCAACCAGAAACAGGATGCGTAGATTGTTGATTTAAGAATTAGCTAAAACGTAAACACAGTTAATTAGCATGTTTTACACATTATTTTATTATCTCCGTGGTGTTAAAATTTTTATGTCATTGGCAACAGAAGCATATTCAAAAACGATAAATCAAAAATGACCTGTTGACTGATTGATTCAATGTGGGAAAACCTTATAAAAACTTGAACTGAAAATATTTGCCTTAAATGAATTATTAGTATCTAAACTTGGAGAAAAATTCTAAAAACATTGGTCGATATTGGCGAACAATGACGGTGTCCATATTATAATAATTATTGTATTATCAACATCATTTAAACTAAGGCTACATTTCCATCGGAGCTAGGCTAAGCTGTATTATAACATATAAGAATTGTGTTTCTTAAGATCTAATAGAATCACTGCCCGAAGTGAGATCAGGCAATAATTCTATTGATTCTCAAAAACGCATTCTTCGCAACTCTCTTATATTCTGTTCTTTAGATTTTGTTTGTGTCCAAGGACTGGTCTTTAGAACCCTAGGTCGTCAGTCGTCACTACGACCCAGATGGATATAGATCCATTACTTTACAGGGGCGTGATAATCGTGTGACTGGACATAGCTTAGCTCAACTCCTGCGGAAACGCTAACTCACCTGATCTTAGTAACGGTATAGTTGCTGGGCCCAACCACTGTAATGTTACTGAAGGCAGCAGTGACCCTCACAGGTCCAGCGGCGTTCTCCATGACGAGACGGTCGATGAGCAGCGGTTCCACTGCAGGCACACCAAGCTCCTGGATGCCGTTCGACAAGTACGGCCGGAGATGGTTGAAGGACCGCTTGATGCAGTTGTCGATCTCGGGATCGCTCCGGCTGCATGGTAGCAGGAACTCCGCTGAAAATTATAGGGGATTGGAATAACTTTCTGGCTTAATTTCATCGGCTTATAGGCGCGCTAACTTAAGTTAAAGATGGGGCATTACAAATCAATAATCGGAATCGTATAATACAGAAATATGAAATCGTGGTCCATTAAAAAAATAAGGCTTAAAAACTTTTCCTAGGTGTTCCCTATGCAAGTATCCTGTAAAGTGTAAGTAAGCATCAAAACAGTGTTTACATTTCGCGGAATAGGTGTAGAAGTGGTGAACTTGAACCGCGTTGGGCAACGCAAGGTCGCGTTACGGAGGGCGTTATATAACGCGCATTCCGCAATACATTTAGTCAAGACATTAATCGGTGAAGGCCGGCGCTGTGCAACCGATCCGTATGGAGCCATGTGGCTAGAGAGTTTGCGCAGGCGCAGCGCAAAATTCTTTCGTCGCGATGGACAGTGGACTGTTTATCGCTTTCCCGTGAGGATGTAACTATGATTTGTAAGATCAAAAGCGCAAGTGGCAAACAACGGTAACAAAAACACTATAAATTGTGTATGAAGTGACGAAAAATCACACTCAGCTTTCTGATGGTTGTCGAGGGCGAAAGTATAAATTGTATAGAATAGAAAAAGCACCGTATACTAAAATGTAAACGGAAAACAATTTGTCTTCTTCCAACTTAACATCTGGTGTATAAAAAAATTTCCCCCACCCCTCTAAGAGGACAAAAGAGGGGTCAGATTTTGTTTCAAACTTTTTTCTTTAACACGAAAACTACTGATCCGATTTGCATACGGTTTTCGCAGATATATTTTTCTTCTTCCAACTCAACATCTGGTGTATAAACTTCCCCCCCCTCCACCCCTCTAAGGGGACCAAAAAGGGGGTCAGATTGTGTATCAAATTTTTTCTTTAACGGACTTACTTCATAATATTATTAACCAACTTAACATCAGGTGTACACAATTCCCCCCCCCCCCCCCTCTTAGGGGACAAAAGAGGGGGTAAGATTTTGTATCAACTGATGAAGTAGAAATACTTTAAATGGCAAAACAACATTTGCCGGGTCAACTAGTACATAATATAATAAAACTGTAGAAATGTGAATTCTGTACATTAAAGATATTCAAAAAATAATAAGGGTGTCACTAGATCGCTATAGAAGCCAAAAATGTGGTTAGTTTTTTGTCTGTCTGTCTGTCTGTATGTTTGTTCCACTATCACACGAAAACTACTGATTTGAAAGCGGTTTTCGCAGATATATTTGTCTTCTTCCAACTTAACATCTGGTGTATAAAAAAAATTCCCCCTACCCCTCTAAGGGGGCAAAAGAGAGGTCAGATTTTGTATCAAACTTTTTCTTTAATGGACTTACTTCATATTATTAACTGTATTTTCCAACTTAACATCAGGTGTACACAATTTTTCCCCCCACCCCTCTTAGTGGACAAAAGAGGGGGTAAGGTTTTGTATCAACTGATGAAGCAGAAATACTTTAAATGGCAAAACAACGTTTGACTGATCAACTAGTAATGTTATAAAAATGCTGACCCAATAACTTGCAGTTTTTGATAAACATCGTGAATCACGACTTTATGAAATAAGATGTTGCACACTGCACAGCAATATGGTATATTTGCTGCTGCACTGCAACATCTTACACAAAATAGTATACAGAGAATAATTATTCATATTTTGTAGTTATAGTTAATTTGAATGTAAAATGGAAAATTATTGATGTATTTTCAAATACATATTATAAAAATAAATTGTTTTTTTACGAACTAAGGGGGCATACGAGCAAACGGGTCATGATGAAAAGGAACTACCGTAGCCCATGGACACTCGCAACATCAGAAGAACTGCAGGTGCGTTGCCGTTCATAAAAAACGTTTTTCACATCATTAATTTTCGAAGGAGGAAATTTCATTGATAAACAATTAGCACAGACGTTGTTGTAATTATATCGTTATTTAGATTTTAGATAGATTTTAGGTTAGATTCGTCTTCATTATCTTTACCGATAATATAAATGCGAAAATTTATACGTCTGTCTGTTACATCTTCACGTCCAAACCACAGAACCGATTTTTCTGAAATTTCCCATGAGAGATAGTTTGAGTCCCCGGAAACGACATAGGATACAATTTATCCCGAAAAAATTGTCAGTAATTCCCGCGCGATAAACGAACCTTGGCGCAACTTGGCGCAACGGAGTTGCAGGCGTCATGAGTCATCTAGCAGTAAAATTATTATAATTCCTCGTATTTGATATGCTGAGGTTAAGGTGAGTTATGTAACTACGTCGGGAAAGGAAGCTTGCATAAGTTACATGACTTGTATTAGAGCGTCCTTGGGTACTCTCGCAACTTGCTGTTCAGTCTTTCATTCTAGTACTTTCTAGCGACAATAATTTCATTACGTTGTTATGAGATACAATTTGAATGTATTTCAATCAGGGTAATCATCTAGATTCTAGATAATCCATAATTAATTTGAAAATAATTATAAATACGCAAGTGCTTAATGTTCAGGCTACTGATTTGGTTGCAGTTTGCAAGAACTTTGAGTACTGGGAATTAACATAGGATATTTTACGGCAAAATGTTCGGGTTTCATTCGAATGAATTTGTGGCGGTACCCACATTCGCCTAACATTCCTGCATCGCGCTATCGAAGTTTTCTGAGCGCGTCAGTATACATACGATAGCTGAAATGTTTCACGTGGGCTCCGGCCTGACCGAGCATACCACCATTACCACCTCGCTCGGTGGTAATGGTGGTATGCTTATTATTATTAGTACCTATTATGTAACTCCTAAGTGACAAATTAAAGATAACACCATGGACCAATCATTACTCTATGATAACACTAAATATTATGACAAGAGAAGTTTCTCTTATTATCATAAGAGAAACATAACCTAAAACAGCCTAGTGGCTATCCCCAGTGTCAGAAGCATAGATGATAGAACACATTTACTCCTAGCGGAGAAGAAGGTTGACTTTATATAAAAAAAATAGGAACGATAAGTGCTGCCATCTTAAGTTACCCCAGTGAAAACTATCTATGGCGGGAAATTTAAACCACCTTGATTACCTAGTACCTACTTGGGTTTGTAATCTTATGCACATTCAAACCAGGAGAGCAGCCTCGAGATTTGTTTATCTCGAGACCACTCTCCGGTCTGAATGTCTGAATAAAGAGATTGAAAATAAAAATATTGCTTAGCCAATGATTGATATTGTTACGTGCTAGGGTTTGAAGGATTTGAAAAGAAAGACCTGCTGACTCTCTTGAAGACTTTATTCACTAGCACTAAGTCTAGCACACTGCACAACGCACTAAGTCCAAAACTCTAAGCACCATCATGCTGTCCTAGGTCGTAACTCGTAGCCAAGTCGTAGATATTTTATAGGTTAGTAATTAGTTGGTTCTGCATCTGCCATTGTACAACTCAGATTCACAGTCACAGGTCACAAAAGGCACACTCTTCAACTCCCAAGCGGCTACATATGGCCGCGAGAACAATCAAATCGAAGAATAGGTTCAAAGAGTCAATGTCTCACGAAAACAATAAGCTAAGGTTAGAGTCACTATAATATCACGATTCACTGAATTTTGTAACACTTAGAACAGAGGAGCAGAGCTCGACTCAACTTTTTAGCGGTTAATTACAAACAAATCAATGAAATATGGAATTCTGATGATGCAATGCAAATTGCAAACCAGAAACGCCATATTGTTATTGTTTGTTGGCCAAAGATGCACCAAAGAGAATATACAATATACTACGTATGGAATGAGAATGTTGCCATACTAATAAATTTTTATATTATTTTATATAGCAACATCGCTAAAATTCAGCCCTTGTAGGTATTCCCATGACCTCCATACAAAGTTGACACCGGCTGGTCAGAAGGCAGTTGATGCAAACGAGCATTAGTATTTAAAATGTTTATTTTGCCAAAATAAATAATGTTTGTGATTGTGAAACAATGTAAGATGCGATTAGAACGTTATTTATCACGTTTTAAAGGATATATTAACAATCAATAAAATATGTTGTGCTATTATTTGGCTTTATCTCTTACCAAGACTTTCGCAAGTGTGCCAAGGTGCCCACGCGCACCAAAATTGTCATTCAGGTTGCGTCTAAGTCTAATTGTTACAATCATAGCGATTGTGGTTTTTCCTCGGCTTCAAAGTATCCAAAGCATTAAGGTCGACATTTGCGAAATAATTTAAATCTTGATCTAATATATTATGAGGTCAATTCTATAATCTCGACAGTGAAATTGACATTTTTGATTTCTAAGAAAATTTGTATTTGATAATTTTGACAGATAGTTGGAGTTTACACGTTCAGTTTCTCATCAATCTGGTAAATATTGACGCGAAACTGAATGTCTAACCCATGGATTGATGGACTGAGTGCTTAGTGCGAGTTTTATTCGATCATACACATCGAGAGCGTAAACGCGAATTTATATGGGATCAAAGCAGCGCCGTCTACTGGCTAATGTGGATACTAAAATTTGTGAGTGGGAGTTTTACAAAGTTAACTTTTATGCGATCGAGTAGTATTGAAAATGGCGGCGATCGACTTGTTTACACGTTTTCGGACGTAAACGCCATTTTGCGAGTGCGAGACTGTTGTTTGACACATTTTTGACAGTTCAACGACAAACATTACGTAAACTTCTCGGCATTCTAAAGTAAAGTTGTCACCTAAAATTTTATGGTGAGAGAAGGGTTTTATCTTTGAATTTAAAGATATCTATCTAAATATATACCTAAATCTGAGATTATAGGTGACTAAAATAGCATTCTATAGTAACACAGATGGCGGCATATTATTTTTTCGCTTGGAACATGCTCGCGAAAGATGTACAAGATGACCGTAGTTTCCAAATTTTAGAGATGGCAACCCTAAAATTTTTTTGGTTGCCATCTCTAAAATTTGTAAAATAGGACAAGACGCGTGAAAACCCCGGATTTCAGAGAGAAGAAGTCAGATGTTTTAGTAAAGTGGTAGACCCTTTACTAAAACTTTCGGTGGAGTTTTGGAAGAAACACAAAATATAGCACGTTTCTTGAAGTTGTATCTATTAGCCCACACTTGTGCATGACATCGATTATTTAATGGTTAATATTCTACCAACATTACACAAAACCGAAATAACACAATTTTAATCATAAACCTATAATGCATAGACGAACAAAGAGTGCGAGAGAGAAGAAAATCCTTTATGGAATTATAACAAGATGAAAAGAGAGAGGCAGTTTAATGTGAACTGTAACCACTTTTATTTGACAGGTCGTCACAAGTCGACACGCGTTTTTGTGCCCTTTCAGTATTTGAAATTTATTGTTTAAATCGTTTGTTATTTTTAACAAATACTATTATATATAGCAATGATAACTTGTTCTGTGAGTGATTGCAGTGTAAATCATAGGAATAATCCTGAAAAATATACATTTCACAGGTAATTAATCTTCATGTCCTAATTGCTACGATGTGTTTATTTTTGCTATATTCTGTCTTTAGTTCTGTATTTCAAATAAAATAATATCAATCCTCCCTTTTACTTTCATATTTTGTGTAACTAAAGGTACTATTGTTCTTAAGTTACACAATTTTTGAAGAAAAATTTTTCATAAAAAATTTTTACATATACGCTAGTGCTTGAATCAAATTTATCGATATACTTATCGGTATTTAACAATAACATAAAACCAATCTAAAAATGTAATAGGTGTGTAAGAGTATTATGATATGTATTTAATTTAAGAATAAATAAAATACTAAGTGTGTTGTTTACTTTCAACATTATATTATTTGCATTTCTAATAATGTAAGGGCTGATTTTTCAGATAGCTTTTACCTGAGTAATAAATAAGTAACTTTATAATGTGTATATTATTTACCCTTATAAGAACCTCATGTCATAACATATCCGACGATTGAAAAATCACCCCAAACGATAATGTGTGTCTTAGATACTTTTCAATCGTCACCTTTTTTTCTGCCAAATAAAATATATGGTACCTAATTTGAAATAGAAAATCTGCCAAAGTTGTATATTATTTATTTCTCATAGAAACTCAGGTAAACTAACTCGAACGCACAATGTATTTTTTGTCCAAAAAATTGGCCATGCCATTTTTATTACTTAATTTTATAGGATTTGTGATTATAAATGCAGGACGAGAGTACCTGACTGCCCAATTCCTATAGAAGAATGCAAATTAGTACTTGAAAAAAAAATCTATGATTTCCAGAAAAAAACATAGAAACAGTTATAGCTCAAAAGTTTGATATTCTTTTAAGAATTTATTAATTGGTCTAAATAGTGTCTTAAAAGCCCTACGATAGCGAAAAACATCCAGGCTTTATTTGTTCAAGATAACGTATTTATGACTGACTTTATAAATTTATGTTTTAATTTTTTTAACGTCATGTCTTTTCTTTTTATTGATACTTATAACCCAAAAAAAATGGGATCCAAATGAGGCGGGGCATCGGAGTTATTCAATTTTATATAATTTTGGATAGGGTTGTCACCGCATAGTTCACATAGTTTAATAACATTTGAAGTAGGTTTTTATATGCTCAAAAAAAACAAAGTTCAAATGAATAAAAAATGTTGGTACAGAAATATTGACAACCCTAAACCATAGTTACCAAGAAAACTTTAGAAGCCTTTTACTTCGGTGCCCTTTATTATTTGGATCTAAATTTTTTTACACGAATTCTTGTACATTTAAGTAGCAATTCTGTAAAATCCAAATAATTAGAAATACGTTCATAATAAATTAAAGAAAAAAAAAACATAAATCGTAAGTAAATCTTTAAACACTTATTTAAGAAATATGTAAATCAGGTTAAATTGTGTTTTTTTTTATTATTGTCGATCAGAATAATCAAGAAGACAATTAAGTAAATATTTAAAAAGTTATGCCAGTTTTTAATTTTATTGAAAAAAAATTTAAAGTGTTTTTTTATTGTTCATAATAAGAAATTAACACATGTTACACACTAATAAATTACTTACATAACATTTCTGTTCAAGATTTCCAAAAAAAAAAGGCATGGCCAATTTTTTGGACAAAAAATATACTGTGGAACGGACTATACTATCGATAGTAAAAGATACATCACTAGCACACGCACACATTGACAGATCGAAAATCGTCACGCATTTTCGGGTTGTCAGGTGGTCTTTACGTCAGTATATTATAAGTCTATGATTTTAATTAAGAAAAAGATACAAAAACACAACGTCACTCTTTTGTATTTCCGGCAAAAGTCAAAGTATATTTAGTTCTAAATGAAAATGTAAAAAAAAATAATGGCGTCACTTTATTATCCATTCAAATTTGGAAGACACCTCTATCCACTGAAAAGGCGATTGTTACCAAGGACATCAATTTGGTCGGTTAATATTGGACGCTACGGAACTACCAACTTACAGTAAAAATTGATCGCCTGTGTCTCACTATTTGCAATGAGGAAACGTCAATCGAATGGACATACTCGATTGCAACTCACACTCGCTGTAATGTGGCGCACACTCCTAGTAGAGTTTATTCGTTATACGAAATCGTGAAGTAATTTGACATGAATTGTTGAACTCGCACTAAGCATTCTGGTCATTTATTATTATGTACTTTTTAGCCATCAATCTGGAGTCAATATCAGATTGATGGACTGCACTGATGCCAGATTACGCGTGTAACCTACGACTAAGCCCAGGTATTAGGACTAGGGGATATTTTTCAAAGTAATTTCTTTGGAAGACTTTAAAAGAGGGGCAAGATGCAATAATACATCACAAAATATTAAAGACACTTATCTTGTTACTTTGCCGATTGCAACGATGATAAATTAGGTTTCGTAAGGCACTTATAATCATAAAATTAGTATGAGACGCGATTTTCAAGAAACGAGTAATTGTGAAAGAAACAAATTAGGATATTGACGAAATCTCATTTATCCTGCAGCAATTTGTCAATAAAATTTGAAAAGTGGCCTTAAGACTAGTACTAGTCTTTAGAAATACCTACTAGGAAATGTGATCATTCTGACAGAGTTGTGGTAACTTGTATCGTATCCGCAACTTTGCGGGGAGAGGAACACCATGGGGTAGTTCGTAGAGTGTAGACTGTACGCCAGGGGAGTCCCACATGTTGTAAATATACAAGATGTAACCAAACTAGGTGATAATACTTTAGGATCAATAATATGTGTCTTTTATATTGAGTTCATTGTGAGAGTAGCAGCGCTGAAGGAGATTTTTTTGTCATTTGTATCGGCCAGCGCGTGATTTTTTCCATATTACAAAGGTGAAAAAAGTTACTCTTTCAGCGCTGCTACTTTAACAGCGAACTCTATATAGGGGAGCCATAGCTGTATTTTAGTAAAACCAGCCAGTATTTCAATTTCAATTTCAATTTATTTATTTGCAAAATGTGAGTTAGTAAAGATGTTAGTAGAGTTGACAATGGTATCATCACATTTGCCCAATTGAGCATGCAAATGTTTAGCGAACTACAATATAATATGAAATATTCCTATTCTTACAAATTGACGTATATTATTATAAGTATAAATATATTCCAAATGTGCTAATATAATAACTGTATTTTAAAAAGATAAAACCAACTTCAAAATTGTATACGTAATTGAGAATTAAAACTTCCTATCTCCAAAACTACTGAACCGATTTTGATTAAACTTACAGCATTCCCTAAGTTGAACAATACTTAGTACAACAAAAAAAGAATCAGTCCGTTCAAGAATCGTTCCGAAGATATGCGTGAACAAACATAAAAACATACATACATACACTTTTGAAATTTGGCACATTTGTTCAGATGCTGATATAGATTAACATATACAAAAACTGGGCAGTTCTGGAAATATTACATACATACGCGTCGAATTGATAACCTCCTTTTTTAAGTCGGTTAAAAAAGGTTGTAATTGTGCTGTATGGTTAACTTATTTAAATAGTAGTGCCATAAAAAAAGCTGTAACACACCCACCGGCTCGACCCGCGCCCACTAAATAGTGTTTTGCTTCTTGTAGGCCTTTTGATTCGATTTTAATGCGTCAACAAGTTCAATTGCAAAATATGATTTATAGTCGAGGAAAACAATGGTTACAGCGCTCCCATCAGGTATCGCGGTCGAGTTTGTAACGCGTTTGCCAATCCATCGCTCGCCTAAAATGTGCTCCGTATTTGGTGTGCAAGGTCGCCCGACAATGTATCAATGAGTTAATCATTATCGTCTTCACAATGGGTGATTCTGCATTTCATGGTAATGGCTCATGGGGTGTCTTGGTCGTTAAATTAGTCATTATTTTAGCGTCATGTGGCACAAGTATAACAGTAGCTTGTATGTTATGGTTTTTAGTAAATCAAAACTATGTATAATTTCATACTTTTAAGTATTAGAATTTAGATCCATCATCTTAATTTTTTGTAGAGCCTTAGCATTTTTCTATTACCCTTCTACTAATATTACCAATACGGACAGCCATCACACATCATTGAATCAGTAGAATATTAACGTTCAGTTGTTGAAGCTAACTACACCGTCTTGATTTTGCGCGGATAGTACAAAGAGACATTTATTCAAAAGAGCTAATTTAGGATTAATAGGAAATTTTAGTAGTAATCAACAGGCTGGACTTCAAACTTACCCTATAACTTAGGTCTGTCATCTATCAACGAATCAATTCCTTCAAAGTACAATCGCAGAAGACCAAGACAGTAACCAACTTCCGAAATAGGAGGTTCTTTGTTCGACTGTGCATGTTTTAAAAAATTCTCTGATAGTATATTCAATATTACGAACATCCATCCATCTGATGATAATCTGGGCCTGGTGACAGTAGCGGCGTTAGGGCGGGAGGCGGCGCTGGGCGACCGCCCAGGGCACCGGATAAAAAGGGGCGCTGAAAGTAAGCAAAAGGGGCGACAAATTTTTTCAGCACTATCAGCACCCTGGGCGCTGAAAAAATCTCGTCCAGGGCGATGGTAGTGCTAAAACCGGCCCTGCTTGGTGATAATAATTATGCAGGTCTCGAAATAGGTAATCCTACCACGTAATTTCCCGAGGCCTTAATGTGTCTGGACCTGGAGCCGTTGCTCATAATATTATATTTAACCACGTCTGTTTACCTCGCGAGTGGCCTTATGTAACTGGATAAACAAAGATTATGTGCTTACTATATTAATGCGATTTGGGCTTGTATCCATGTGGAGTGTGGACAACAATCGGCATCAGTTGTATGCAGAACATTATTAGCTTTCGCCGGCGGCTTCGCTCGCGTTAAGAGGTATTATTATTAATTAGGTATCAAAGTCTCAGCCCGATCGGTTTAAAATTGACAAAGTTTCTTACAAACTTTTATTCCCTATTTTATCCCTTTGGGGGTAGAATTGATCAAAATAATTTCTTAGCGGATGCCTATGTCATATCATCTACCTGCATGCCAAATTTCAGCCTGATCCATCCAGTGCTCTTTGCGCTGTTCATTGATAGATCACTATATCAGTCAGTCAGTCAGTCACCTTTGAGTTACTTATATATATTTACTATTTAGATAGCAACCGAAAGCATATATCTGCGAGGATATTGTGGCACTTCCATGAGACTGTCATGATGGTGTGGATGCCAAGCAACTCCCACTCAATTCGAAGAAACCTGATGAAAAGCGACTACCATCGCCCATGGATCTCCGCAGACCACAACATTAGAACAGTTGCAAGTTGACGGCTTTTTCAAAGTGAATATCCTTTTTTTAAAGGTTTACAGATCATGTCAGATTTTTTTGACGTTTCTTGCACCCAACTGACCTAAGTTTATGGGGTACACAAGATTATCGTATAATGGAATGGAGAAGTCATTTATATGCATCAGCTTAGTAATTGTTAAATATATAAATGAAGTCAGCGTTTGCTGTACGTTCAAGGATGTGCTCACAGGACGTGGATGAAATTAATGTGATGTTTGTAGGGAACACACGCAACATTTGTAAAACAAAGCTTTTGTGTACAGAACCTTAACGTTTTGTAAATATTGCGTCTCACACAGAGTGCTACAATGATGGTAGTTAAAAGTCTAAGTACTTCTTACTTATTAGGTAAAAAAATATGGAAGTTCCACACGTCATTATATATTTGAAATCCTACCCACTAAAACCACCTGCAATTTTCCAGCCGTATATACGAATGGATGTCCTGGATCTGTCTAACACAGGACTCCTTCCACGACCAGCCAGTCTACGTCAAAAGGGGACTAGACTTCCACCAAAGCAAGGGAACGCTTATATATTATTTAAAATCCAACACGATCCTTATTCGAGCTAGTCTGGATCCTATTGAGCAGAAAATAGTACTCTCACATAATATTATGTCAAAAATCTTAAAAAAATAGTAACTTCAGGCAACTAATATTCTGTGCTTCAGGGCGTAAAGAAAGACTGTGTTAGAAAATAATAACTATATATTCAATTAATTTTTTAGTGTTACATACGTTTATTTAAGTATCAAACCGTAATGTTGAGTCGCCGTGTGCATATTTATGTATATTTTATTTACTTGTACGTTTCCTAAAAACCTTGGATTAAGGAAGCAGCACAGTCTGCTCACACAGCATTATAAGAATGATTCGCATACAAAATGATCAGTATATCAAGTATGAGATACAATTCATTCATAAAAAGTTAAAACTAGAAGCCCATTCCTCCACTCCTCGCACAAGGCAAAGTGCAAGCATGATAAAACCTACGGCAACGAGTGGTTCAACCCTAGTAATACTCCTACATCTAGGGTCCAAACCAATAGTCCTTATAGTTGTTTGGAGTATAACTTAATAGGGATGCTTTTCTGCAGAAAATTAATAAGGCTACTTTTCGAATCTCCCAAATTTTTACCATATTTTTGGTATAAATCTGTTCGTTCGTTACAGCACGAATTACAAACACATACATACATATTACATATAAATTAAGGCTTTGTAAATATATGTGTTTTGTTATATGGGAAATGGGAATGATAAATATTGGGACATGATTTCAACCAATGGATCGTGCAATATTTTAAGGATAAGTTGCACCAGAGGCGTAGTTAAAGTTAATGTTAAGGTTATCGTCAAATATGGCTTCCATAATGGACTTTTACAAGGGATTTGACAGTTCATTTGACTTTTCGTTATGGTTAAAGTTAAAGTTATATACACACCGGCAAAATTAGCGGAACATAACAAAATTTTCAGTTTTTTTGTAAATTATTCGCTTATTTGTATATATTTCTTTATTAATTTAATAATTGATGATTAAAAAATAAAACTTATACAAATTTAGGGCATGAAATCGTGTAAAAAGAAAAAAAATCAGCAAAAATCAAAAATTAAGAAAATCTTTGAAATTACAGCAGTAATTTTTTAAGTTAAATTCTCCATTTTTACTTAAGAAATGCCATGTTAAAAGCGTTTAATGCCTTCTATGGATCTCAAGAGGGCCTGGATACGCCATTCCATGCTTGCATTTTGATTGTCAATCATTTCCTGTGGAATATTCTCCTACTCCTCCAGTAGCGCCAACTCGAGCTCCTGAACAGATTTTGGAGCTGGAGGTTTAACTCGTACCGTTCACCCATTGATGTGCCACACGTCCTCAATCGGATCCATATCCGTAGACCGTGCTGGCCTCTCCACCTAGGCTACGCCAGCATAATTTAGGTAATAATGCCTGATTTTTTTACTCTATGGACGCGCATAAAATTGAAGCTACTGCCTAAACTTGTGTAAAAGGCACAACATGCAGTTCTAGGACATCTGTGCTTTAGCCGTGTACTGTCAAAGTACCATCATTAACAATCATCAGCTCCGTGCGGGCTCCAAGTCATATGCCACCCCAAACCATTTCGAAGCCTGCATGATAGGCCACTGTTTCCGTTAAGTTTGATGGTCTATAGCGTTCCTTACGATTTATCCACATTCTTTATCGCCTGTCAACAAAATTTACACAGAATTTGCTCCCATCACTGTACAGCATACGATTTCATACACTTGTTAAATTTTGATGTTCACGCGCATATCTTAGCCTAGCTCTTTGGTGTCCTGTCTCAAGTTCTGGTGCCCTTGCTGGCACTTTTGAGTTTAATTTAACTTCTTTGAGTCTTCTTCTTACTGTACAATCGCTCACACGTACATCTCGGATCTGTTCCGACAGGTTTCGTGTATGCAATGCAGTTTGAGGTCGATTTCTTAAGGGTTGTACCCTAACAAAACGGTCATCCTGAACCAATGTCACCCGATATCTGCCTTGTTCTCGTCTCCAGACGTAAGATCCAGTCTCTCTGTAGCGTTGAAAGTTACGATGGACCACGGAAGCTGACCCACCTAAGGCCTTACTGACCGAACGGTAGGTGTGACCTTTCTCTATCGTTGTTACAGCTCTAGCTGTCGTAGATGCTGGGAAATCACTAATTTTATATCTAAGCAATGTGTTCTTCCAAAAACCAAACAATCAAATGAGCTGGCATACCTTGAACCCCGCTAAAATCGCCATTCTTATCAGAAACACTTACAACGTCAATCATCGAAAAACATTTATTATGGCATAATTGCAATAAAAATCTCTCAAATTGCCAGTTTTGTTCAATATTTTATTTCTTAAATGAGCTTAGAAACTATATAAAAGGATTTCAGACAGCCCGACCCACTTGAGTTCAAGTTGTGCCCCTTTTTGACTATGTTCCGCTAATTTTGCCAGTGTGTGTAGTTAAAGTAAGTTGATGCAACCCACTCTAAGTATGACAATATTAGTATGACGCTCGACCGCTCAATCAAAAATACAATGAAATTGCATAATTTTGATACTATGAATCGCAATATGCAATGCGCATCGGCGGTATAGCAAAATCTTCCGTGTGCGAACTGTCAACAAGTACACGCAAGAGGTTTAGCAGCCGGGGTCCGTATATAGTACAGTCTTGTTTCCCAACGGCGGTCGAAAGTGACCTTGGCATGGATAGCATCGACAGAGTGCAAAGTATCAAGTGACTTTTGTTGTGCTACAAACAGAAATGTCATAATGAAACAGATTATAAAAGTTACTGGAACACTGGAATTTGATGGTTAGCCAACTGAAGTTTCTGAGTCATAATAATTATATAGCTCATAATTATTGATATCCATACTAATACTATAAATGCGAAATAATGTCTGTCTGTATGTAACCTCTTCTCGCTAAAACCACTCGCACTTAACCGATCTCGAAGAAATTTGAGAGATTATGAAGAATGGAGGTACTTTGAAAGGAAAAGGACAAAGGATACATTTTGTCCCTGAAAAATTTTCAATTCCCACGCGATAAACTAAATTTGGCGCAACGTAGTTGCTTGTGTCGTCTAGTAGAAAAATAAAAGTAGAGAGATTTTTTTTTCAATATCAGCTATAATTGTAATTAGATAGACAAAATGAATGGAACAACAATCGGTACCCTTATTAAAGGAACTAGATATTAAGCTCTCTATTCAGAAGGTAAGCGATTAAACTAAAACTCACCACCTATTTTCCTACTAATCTTCCAAAAAAACTTCAAGTTAATTATAAAGGCTATGATCCTAACTTTATGCTTCTAATGAGAAAACTGCTCTACATAGAGTTAAGTTTATTATAATTGTTAACTGATACTGACAAACCTAGATGTATTATTTATTAGTTATTACTTATTAGTTATTACACAATATAAGACATCGCATGCAGACGCAAAAGCGTAGCCAAATGAATGGTCTGACTTTTTTGCTCAGGACCATTTTTCACATCATACCTTTTTGTTTTATGTGTTAAACTTCATCTATGAGAATTAAGATCTTTAATAGTAAAAGTTAATGCTATACTACTAGTAGATTCATCCATTCAAGCAATTGGCTAAGATGAGTGGCAAATCGAAAAGCGTAGTAGGATGATCTTCCTCGAGAAAAGTTATTCAAACATTATGACAATTTTTACAACACCCGGCAAAAACCGGAAGAAAATTTTGTACAGTAATTATAGTAATTACCATAGAAAATATTGACGTCAATTAGTTAATGATTGTATAATAATCAAATTCGAGCGCAATAGACAAAGGTCACAGATTTTCATCACAATTTGCTCAGCCGTTGGCAAACGCTTGCGACACTGAGCCCGCGCCGGGATCTACTTAGATGATCTATTATACTTACTGTTATTACAAAACCTAAATTAACTATAATAATAAAATATGATCATTCGATATTCTCTTATGTAATAATATTATGTATATGAGTTCTTTATTTTTTCAAATAAATATATCTTGTTATGGAAGAAAACTTTTTGATTTGTAAATAAAAAAAAGTTAAAAAAGCTTGATAGTGATTCACACAAATTATACGAAGTTCACACAAAATTAGATTATGCTAGAAAGTGATTTTTCACTACCGTCATTTCCTTTAGTTTTATATTTTATTTATATAGGGCCACAGACAATTTTTCCCCAGCGCGGCGTAATGTCATAATATTTTTTTATTCGTTTGTGTCATCTTTATTTATTATTATTATTTTAACGAAATTATAATTTTAAACAAACTTTTATTTTTCAGTTTACTCTTGCAGCTGTTTATAGAAACCACATACCATTTAAATATATTTAATAACGTTTTCCTGCTTATATTATTCTTGGTGCACAATATACCTACTAAATAATTAAAAATTAAGAAATAAAAATAATATAATTATTATATAACACTCACGAATTTTCGGTTGATTTTCATTTTGCGCCGCTCCCGCGTACAACACGGTGAACATTAAAAACAAATTTAGAACACGTGCCGCCATTTTTTGTTTTTTTTTTTCACAACACCAGTACCGCGTCCGGTGCCGCACGGTTTTCGCCAGCAATGAGGTTCTACGCGCGGAGTCTACGGTGAAAGCCCTGCTCGGACGGTTTTCGACACCCCTGGTTTCCCCACCTAATTTCCAGCGCTGAAGGCTTTTTGATCCTTTTTGGCGCGGCATATTATTTTAGGTAATGCCAGCGCTAAAGCCTTTTTGACTTGACTTACGGTTGGAGGTATAATATGAAAGGTGCGGATTTCAAATGACGCAAAATACGATTGCCTCAGCTACTACGTAGAGCCGCGTCAATTGTATGTTTAATTGTTTACATTTCACTTATTCATTTATTTATCTTATTCTACAAGCAAAAAAAGGTTCATCAAAGCAACAAAATTTGTTTATTTTAAATAGAGTCCAAGAAAATACAATTGAATGAGAAAACTTATAATTTTTATCAATAATTGACGAATTCAATTCATAATTGTTATGAAATAAACAAAATATTTAATGTCTATCTCAAATTAAACAATTGACAAGAATGTTGACCGAAACATTATGAATCATTATAAATTAGTTCATATTGTTATAAGAATGTAGATACTTTCTGGCTAATTCACATTTCACAACTTTGAAGCAGTCAATTTTAAAGATTTCAAAAAAAATTTTAATCGAATATAATAAGTATTTCAAAAGCCTTAAAAAGATGAGTTTGCGAATATAATTTTGTTTCTTCATTTAACAATTTTTCAATGATTTTACGCTTTTACAATAGGTCTTTAATAGACTATAAATGATAAAAGGCTTCATTATTGTGTAAGTGGACAAGACGAGATAAGTAAAACTTTTTTCTCTAAACGGTTTTCCTCATTTTCACTTGTAGTAAAAAGATTGAATTGAGATATTGCAAGAAAAAATCAACGATTAGAAAGTTCTTAATGTTGTTTTTTGGTATCCAAATTATAATTATTTCTTTTGGCTGAAAATAAATTTAACTCCAATAATAGGATCTCTTCTTCTTATTCATCTATATCTATATACATATTATAATAAAACTGTAGAAATGAAAATTCTGTACATTAAAGATATTCAAAAAATAATAAGCAGGGGGTGTCACTACATCGCTATAGAAGCCAAACATGTGGTTAGTTTTTTGTCTGTCTGTCTGTCTGTCTGTCTGTATGTTTGTTCCAGCATCACACGAAAACTACTGATCCGATTTAAATGCGGTTTTCGCAGATATATTTGTCTACTTCCAACTTAACATCTGTGCCTGTAGACAAGTGGCGAAACGCTAACGCTAACGTTACAAAATGTATGGGATTTGACATTAGTATTCGCTAGCGAAGCGATGACTTATGTCAAATCGCATACATTTTGTAACGCTAGAGTTAGCGTTAGCGTTAGCGTTTCGCCACTTGTCTACGGGCACTGGTATATAAAAATTTTGCCCCTCACCCGTCTAAGGGGACGAAAGAGGGGGTCAGATTTTGTATCAAACTTTTGCTTTAACACGAAAACTACTGATCCGATTTGCATACAGTTTTCGCAGATATATTTGTCTTCTTCCAACTCAACATTTGGTGTATAAAAATCCCCCCCCCCCCTCTCACCAAAGAGGTGGTCAGATTTTGTGTCAAACTTTTTTCTTTAATGGACTTACTTCATATTTTTAACTGTGTTTTTCATCTTAACAATTGTGTTTTAAATTTTTCCCCCCACCCCTCTCAGGGGACAAAAGAGGGGGTAAGATTTTGTATCAACTGATGTAGAAATACTTTAAATAGCAAAACAACGTTTGCCGGGACAGTTAGTCTTTTACTAAAAATATTATTACGAAAATCTGTGGGGGTCTGTCCATCTCTCTATTATAATATTATCATCTACCTGTATGCCTACCTATGGCTGCGCAACAAAGTGGCTGATACCTGCGATAATTTAATTCAAAAGGTTGTAAAGTATGAAAGTAATTTCATAATATGAATATTTGGAAAATCTCATTCAAACTACTTTCGACTTGTACTTAGACAAAGCAGAGCTACATATTAGTTACAAGTCTATATTATATTATTATTATAACTTTTCTTACTTAGGCCTGAATGTATATCCGACAAGTTCAATTTCAATGGAAATATACACTTTATTGGTTTACTCGTAAGGTCATTTGCCCTCTGATGACAATATCTCTAATGACATTAACAGTAATTAAAAACATTACATTATAATCACTTGAAGTTATCAGGCTTCAGAGTACTACATAAGATAAAGAAAATGTATACAACGGTCATTTCTTAGTCGGAATTCGAAATAAAAACCTTTGGGCAAAGTATCCAGGGTGATAATTTATTTCGGAGCTTTGCATCAGCAATTTTATACACAGTTTAACAAAACTAAGTGATTATACTTTAGGGTGTGCATGTGTCTCTTGTATAGAGTTCACTGTGAAAGTAGCTGTGCTGAAAGAGCAACTTTTTTAAAGTTTTATAATATGGGAAAATTCATGGCGCTGGGGCGCTTGCCTATAGAAATCACAAAAAAAATATTTCAACGCTGCTACTTTCACAATGTACTTTCAATAAGGGACACATACACACCCTAAATTATTATCAGTTAGTTTTGTGACACTCAGTATATGACAGAAACTTTTCTTCTTAAAAAAATCAGCTTTACCATTTTGTGTAAAAAAAACGCTTCAGTGTCTTATTTTTTTCAAGTCGAAAGTATACAGAAGTATTCGTTTTGCAAAGTCTCGAATCGAAACGGAATAAGTTATGTTACCGATATCATTCTATAAATAATCACTATCTGCAATTACATAAATAATTGTAAGATTCCCGGGCAACCCTACAGTAGTGTTCGGACATTTGGACCAAATTGACGTGGAAAGTTATATTTGGATGATAAAGTAGCAAAGTGATAGAGTAAAATAAAAAAGTGTTAAGTGAAAATGAGATTTGACTTCACTCGGCGGCAGTGGTTGACGCTGATAGTAATTTCCATAGCGGACTTTTGCAATGCCATCTGTGTGGCCCTGCAGGCGCCGTTTTTCCCACAAGAGGTAGGTTCTATGATGAATGAAATCTTTTATTGAATAGCTGACGTGCGCGGATTCGCCTCAGTTAACATCATTACCTCTTTCAACTTTTATCTCTCACTAAAATGTAGTAGTGATTCCGGAAAGCCAGTTAAATCACTTCTTCTAAAGAAAATCGCATCTAAATCCGTTGTGTAGTTTGATTTACATGTGTACAACTGAAATTTTGTTTATACATTGTGCTATGAAAATAACGTGTAAAAACAATAATTTGTTTTTCTTTGACTACTTAATGTCAAATCTAGGCAATTTTTGGTATGTGATTTGTGAATTTATTGACACCACATAGATCAGTGCTAAAAGTTTCATTCAAGGAGGGTACCGAACTGCCGGCTACAAGTCTAGAACTTGAAACACTTTGTTCCACTCAACACGTCTTAGAGTTAAAGTCTAAAGAAAAAAAAACTGCAATTTGGCACGATAATTTTATAGTGAAGTAGAACCAAACCTTCCATAAGTTAATTTGGATGTCAAGACTGGTTTTATGCTCTAAGGGATCTGATAATGAAATCACCGAAATTATATTTTTTTTACTTTACTTAAAAGGGGGGTCTCAAACACTGTTATTGTATTGTATTTTAAGTTTGTGAATAAAGATTTTTTGTATTTTTGTATTTTTTGTATATTTTTATAATTATTTTATTTTATTTAAATTTCGAAAATGAAAATGTCATTACAAACAATTTATTTATAAGCGCTGCAACTTGCAGCGTCGAACAAATGATCATTCTTCTAGAAAACTGCAGGCCTTCCAGAAATTAATTCATTGTACTCTTGTCCTTGTAACAAATTACATTACATATCTTTTGAGATAATGAGCTCATAAAGTAAGCACGTGTTGTTCCCAAACTCTTGTATAATTATATAGAGTTAGAGTAGAGTATAATTATACATGCAAAGCAGGTAGTGCAATAATTTTAAGGTGACGCCTTGATAATTTGGCTGTAGCGATGTCCATTTTTCTCAGCAATGACTAAAGCTAAGAAATTAAAGTTCTCTGTCAGTATTCATCATGTCTTTGTCTTTGAATTACCCATAGCATAACACGATCGGTCAACTTTTATAACACAGAATAATCAATCAAAAAGACCTCTGCAAAAAAAGGGATTCCTATTTTGCCAACAGAGGGGAGTGATGGTTTGTGGAGTGGAGAGTGGAAGCTTATCTTCCAAAATTTGTACATAAATTGGTTCTAGTATATATACTTTAATTTGTCCATAGCTTATATAAATTGTATTTATGGTTTTTAAATTACGCGACAAAAACCATTTTGTTGCTACGCCCTTTCAATTTTTTGCTGTTCCATTGCTTGTTTTCTATGAGAGGCCGGGCCAGCCTCGCATAGAAAACAAGCAATCTCAAACACATCCAACACGGTTTTTTACTTTAACATGGCGTCACCTTAAGTAAAAACCTAAAAAGGTAAACAAGAAGTCTTTATTTGTAGTAGCGGTCTAGGAAAATCTAGTATTCTAAAATGCAATCCCGAAGAAGAAGCCAAGTTAATATGGCGTTATCTATTGCATTCTTGTTTTTTAATTACTTGAAACTTTGAATAGATAATAATTGTAATTAAAAAAGGATCAAAAAAAAAACAATATTCGTATTTACAATAGACTTATTGGAGAGAATCAAAGATTTAAATTAAATTACCTTGCAGACACTAAAATATAATATAAAACCATATACTTACAAAAAATATAAGTTATTACTTATAGTCTTTTTAAAAATGTTGACAAAGTCAAAAGCTATAACCAGCTAAGGCCCACTTGCACAGACCTGTTAGATCATAGATGGTAACCCCTTTAAAGCAGATACAGATTACGTACAAAGATGTTTATGTGGAAACTAGAAACCTAGAACAAGCGAATCGATATCAAATCAATTATCTGTATGAAAATGGAGCGGCGCTTGTCGCCGGCAATTGTCTTGTCCATGATAAGGGCCCGGGTCAGAGGTTACGTGTTATCGCCAGTACAAGAAAGTACCACTATGTTATACGTTAGATCAGTATTTCCCAAAGTGTGGGTCGCGACCCACTGGTGGGTCGCGGGTAGGTTTTGGGTGGGCCCTGAAACTATAGGACGATTGTCGTACTCGTTCGATTGTAGTGATGGGCTTTAGAAAAGGCCCAAGTCCAGCAGTGAACGTCAGTAGGTCAGTAGTATTGAATACGATAAGAATTAACGGGTAAATGCAGCGGCAGCAACATACCGCTGCTTTTTTGTCTTCGTGACACGAAGTGGGCCGCGAACTTTAAACTTTCTTGTAGATGAGTCGCGGTCCCGGCAAGTTTGGGAAACACTGCGTTAGATAATAATTGGATGGGGATACTTTGAGTCCCGGGAAAATACATATTATACTATATAGGCTACTTTTTGACCCGGAAAAATGTACGGTTCCTGCGCGATAAACGAGTTTTGGCGCAACGGATTTGCTGGCGTTATCTAGTAATTCATAAAAGTGAAAACAAATTGTCGAATTACTCTCACACAGTACACTCAAAACAGTTCATCAATTCTGTTTTTCCAGGCCGAGCTGAAAGGATGCTCCTCCATCGAGTATGGTCTCGTGTTCGGCATATTCGAGCTGGCAGTGTTCATAGTAAGCCCCTTTTACGGCGCGCACCTCAACAGACTCGGTCCCAAGCTGGTGTTCAACGCCGGTATACTCACCACTGCGACATGCGCTATCTTGTTCGGGTAAGATACCACCTTTATTATCATTATTAAGAGGGCGACTAACCCAAAAAATCAAACATCGTCCTCTCTTCACACTCACGCCCGTCTTTTATATGCCAGGTGAAAAAGGACGACGCGGATTCATCGCCAAATTAGTTTTTTCTCAATAACTCGATAAATATACAACAGTTTAAACATCCGCTAGGTCGGTTTCTCAATGACAGAATTTTATACAATGTGTTAAAATATTAACTTAGTTCAATGCACGGACTGCACGGTTATGGCAATAAATGAAAAATTCGTGATAAAAGCCTTCTTCGATAAATGGGCTATCTAACACTGAAAGAATCATAAAAATCCGTTTCGTAGTTTTAAAGATTAAAGGGAACAAAGGGACATGAGGGAATAAAAGCGACTTTGTTTTATAATATGTGTAGAAGCACAGTGACTAGTAATCTGTTGTATAAGGTTCACAAATAGGCAATAATATTTCGTACGACCAGACATGCTGTTTGATCTGAAGTCATGTTGTCTGAGTGTATTTTAATTGACTAAATTGTGGACATATTGTTACGCCTCCGTGGTCTAGTGGTACAGAGCGCGGCTCTTGACTCGGAGGTCGTGGGTTCGATTCCCGCGTTGGAAACATGTTATTTCCAAGTTTGGTTAGGACAATGCAGGCTGATCACCTGATTGTCTGACAAGTAAGATGATCCATGCGTCGGATGGGCATGTAAAAAAGTCGGTCCTGCGCCTGATCTCTCGCCGGTCGTGTCGGTCTGCCGTCCCACTGGGTTATGAGAGTAAAGGAATAGAGAGTGCTCTTGTGTACTGCGCACACACTTGGGCACTATAAAAATACTCCTGCGTAGCTGGCCTGGTTTCAATGAAACCGGCCACCGTCACCGAAACCGGTGTGGGAGCTATTATATTGTTACGCGCAATAACCAAAATATAAGAGTATCTGTCTTATCTACGTGAACTTTGACTACGCTAAATTACATATTTGACACCGTGGTCACTCACGTGCAAGCATGTACGCAATACGCATAAGTATATAGAGACATGCAAAGGTCGCATGTTTTTTAGTAAATACTAAAAAACATGCGACCTTTGCCTTTACCTATATAGATACCTACCATACCAGCTATAATAATAATATTATGGTTTTATACATGTATTCATTCTTGTCTAATGTCTAGTTTTTTTTTCAATATTTCTTTATCCTTCTCTAACGTTTTACGTTCGGCCATGTTCGATAACCTGCCACCATGATTACGAAGTTTTCTATAACATGGACAATCCAGTTCGATGATAGGCAATCAAAATATATTATTCACGTTTGTATTCGTTGTGGCCTGTGGGATCTTGTGCCAGCGTGTAGAGACCGCATAATGAATACTACAATTTCTTTTACAGGTTTTTAGACAAAGTGGACGGTCATATTCCGTTTGTGACGCTCGCCTTTACGATCCGGATTATCGAGGCGCTCGGTAATGCGGCCTTCCTCACCGCCTCCTTCGCCATCATCGCCAAGGAGTTCCCCAATAATGTGGCTACCATGTTTGTGAGTAACTTGTCTACGAGAATAAAAAATCGGTCAAGTGCGAATTGGACTCGTGCACGAAGGGTTCAAAAAATTGTTTTTTGTATGGCAGCCCCCCTAAATGTTTTATTTTATTTAAATATTATTATTAATTATTAAAGTATACATACATTTAAGGCCTTTGTGAAAATTTCAAGTGCCTACCTTTTGCCATTATTGATATCGAGCAAAAAAGACCGAAAAAATCACGTTTGTTGTATGGCAGCCCCCCTTAAATATTATTATTATTTTGTTTTTAGTATTTGTTGCAACAGATATACACAATCTGTGAAAATTTCAGAAGTCTAGCTATAGTGGTTCTTGAGATACAGCCTGGCGACAGACAGACAGACAGACGGACAGACGGACAGACAACGAAGTCTTAGTAATAGGGTCCCGTTTTTTTTACCCTTTGGGTACGGAACCCTAAAAATGCTCTATTCATCAAGTCTCAAAAATATTATAAAACATAATATTATTGTTAGTAGTAGCACATAATCAAACTATTAACCAATATCTTGTGCGTAGAATACATATTTTTGAAAATATTTACAGCAATTATGATTATGAGCATTATAAAGTAACTTATTCCAAACTTTAACTTGATTGCGCCTTAAAAAATAAAATTATTTGATATAATGTGATTGCTATTGTGTGGTACTAGCAGTACCACTAAACAAAATCCTATCTCCTTTAAATGATAGAGAAGAATAAACAGACAAGCAGACGGAAACTTTGCCTAGGTAAGGGTAGTTTTAAAAATTTTAGCTTAAGTGTGGTTGTAGTAGTTACAAGCTTAAAACGGACGGAACGTTGAACGTAATTTATTATTTGATTTCGAAGTTCCTCATTGATAATGCGTGATCTCTCCAGGCGTCGCTGGAGACATTCTTCGGCCTGGGCCTCATCGTAGGGCCAATGCTGGGTGGGGTGCTGTACAGCTGGGGTGGCTACTCCCTGCCTTTCGCCGTGCTGGGCTCCGCGCTCTTCGCCACCGCCATCATGTGTTACGTCACATTGCCCAAGACGAGTGATGACGAGGATATCAAGCCGACAGGACGTAAGTTGAGAAAATTAGTATTTTTAATGTTTTTTTTTATTTATGAAAGAAAATTGTCATGTGATAATGAGATCAAGCCAATAGAACGTTAGTTGAGAACAGGAGGTTGTTAAGAATGCTCCAACTTTTTAATTAGCAGGTCGGATGTCTGTCAATACGAATATCGACGTTAATGACATTAAAATAAGATTCATATTAGCGCGCCTTGTACAGTGGCGGTTACGACGCTCGCCGCGTTTTTGATATGGCGAAAATGTATGAAAAAATTTGAGAAATTTGCTTATTTTTCTTATAACTGGAAAACTTGTTTATTTTTATATAAAATTTTTAGCGGACTTTATAGAGGACTAAATAAGCAACAATTTTTTTGTATATTTATTTTCCTCAGTTCAGTGTATTTAGATATTAAGGTACCTAATCAGACCCCATTTTTTTCATATTTTACGATTATTGTGATGGTTAAAACGTATTTTATGTGAAAATTTTGTATGCGGCTATAGAATTTTTATGGTACAGTCGTGGAGATGAATATATTATCTTTCATTTGAAACCAAAATATCCTCGCAGTTTGACTCCTAATTCTTTAATAGGGTACCGGAAAATCGCTGATATTTGTAATAGCGTCCTTAATGTACTAAAATAAATTAAAGAAAATGATTATTGTGATTGAAAATCATAAAAAATATAATATAAACTAAAGTTTAACTACGTACAATGTAAAGTACAAGTTATTTTATCTACAATTTTACAGAAATTTTACTTTTGCATGTCTTTCGTAATTTTTAAACGGACGCAGAAAGAGATTTTGAGAAAAATTTCAAAAGGAGTCCTAAAGGTATATCACAGAAAAAAAAAACGTAAAACTTAATGTTATTTGATAACGTTTACATTGCAGTAATTGAAGTAATATTTTATTAAATAGTGGATCTAATAAGCCATTATAAACAATTACAATTTCTCTTATTATAAACAACTCCAAGAGTAAAATGACCGATGTTAACCTTTAGTAGGGAAGAGAATGATGTAACATTGTTACTAAAGTTGCAAAGATAAAATTAATAACCTTTCATTAATAACATAATGTTAAACGTAGCGTTACTTAATTAAGTGTAACAATCAAAGAAAAGTTGTATCAATGAAGTAACTTATAACTTCCTGTTTTGTATTGGCTTTTACTTTGAATGTTAAAGACGTAAATTATTATAAATTAGGTAGTTAAAAATAACAATTTTCCTACAGCTAAGATAGATCAAAATCGATCCCCATTTTAATGCACTCTGTGTCTGTCATACAGACAGACAGTCATGTCAAATTTAAAACAGCCCTGATTATTTTCAGAGTTTAAAAATAGTGCTAAATTATATTTTTAACGCAAACGCCTAAAATATTAAAACAGCAATGTGCCATCGAAGAAATTGATTCATAGGCACCTATGTCCGTCATCTGACTGACAATTCAGGCGTGATCTGTCGGCTGGGTTTGACAAATTACGTTAGTCCACCATCTACCTATCCTATGAATCAACTTCTCTGATACTTATAAGTTATACATAAAAATCATTAAGTATTTTATTTCAGCATCCATGTTCTCCCTTCTGAAAATCCCTGGCGTGTTAATGGCAGCTATAAGTATAATATTAACCAGTATTAGTATCGGATTCCTACAAGCAACGCTGGAGCCACATTTGAGACAGGTAAGTAATAATAATAATAAATCGTAGGCATAGGCCAAGCCTTAGCATTACTTAGCATTAGCATTTTTACTTGCTAGTAAATAAAAGCACAAATAGTACTTGGTACAGAACAATGAATTTAATATTATTAAAGAACATTTTTTCAAGATTTAAAGAAAAATCAGATAATAAAATAAGATTGGAAAACGTAACCTTTTTTAACGCTTCGGGTAATAATAAAGACGAGCAATACGTGTACAGATTTATAAATATTACAAAACAACAGGCGCTTTACAATTTTGTTTAACTATGACTTATGACTATGAAACGATCAAATGGGTCGCCTGATGACAATTGCATTACCAAAGGAATTTAATTATTTTAATTTCCTACCCCTGAGCACCCGGTTTATCCTAAACTTCAATCGTTTTTTCCGACTGCACCAAAAGAAGAGTTATGTTTTTGAAGTCCATGTTTGTGTATTAATTTCTTTATTCATTAGTTTGAGATTTGAAACAATATAAAAATCGATCCAACGGTTTGGACGTGAAGACGTAACAGACAGACAGACAGACACACTTTCGCATTTATAATATTAGCATGCATTTGGTATTAATTATTCGTATTGGTCGTGACTTGCGACAGTGACAATAGTTTCTTGGGTGTTTTTGAGGTTACTTAACCTGGGATTCCCCGTTTCCAGTTCGGGTTCTCCCCCGTGGTGCTCGGCGTGATATTCATAATCAACGGCGGTGTGTACGCGCTGACCGCTCCTGGCTGGGGTTGGTTATGCGACCATCCCACTGTTAAGCCCAAGTACATCACGTGTATCGGACACCTCTTCGTGGTAGCTGCGTTCCTGCTGATCGGACCTGCGCCGTTCTTTGATATGCCCACGTAAGTTGGAAGAGGCAAGAAAGCTTCTTTTAGATTGGCAAAGGTGCAATAAGTAAGGCCACTTCACTCTTTTAGGTTGGTGGTAAGGGATTTCTACCAAACACAATGCTTGTCTATTGTCTAATGTTTGATAATAATTATCATACGTATATACTAGATCTGTTTTATGTACAGAGAGATTACTTATATAAAGACACGGCAAACCATCTTCACCACTTAGATACAATATATTCCTGCCTAGACTCTACATTATAGTGTCTGGAAACATTGATGGATATAATTTTTATCACAGGATTCTGTGGGTGACAATAGTGGGTCTGGTTTTACACGGGTTTGGGATGGGAAGCCTTCTGGTATCCACCTTCACAGACTCTTTGGGGACAGCTATGTAAGTACAGTGTACACCATAATAATTATACTTAAATTTATAGAATTAAGTAAGTTTTTTTTATCATTATAGTTGATTTTTTTTTATTATTTACTTTTCCGCAACTTATCCGTCCGTGGCAAAATTAGAGTGCACAATGCACAGTCGGAAATGATTTCATGCATACTTTTCAACGAATTTATCTTTCAACAAGATAATCAATTCCCATCAGCAAGATAAAGGGATTTTAACATAAATAACAATAACTAATTGTAGTTAATTAATTATAAGCAAACCTACCAACGCGACGTTTAGACGTCGCGACGACGAGAGTGTAGTGTAGAATTATAGTTAATTAATTATAAGCAAACCTACCGACGTGACTTCATTTTGGACAAATCAATAGCAATCCCCGTTCACTTCACACCTTCGCCGCTAATCGTGTTATAATGAGTCTGACGAGATTGCCAATTTCCACCCGACGATTCCACGAAGCCGATAATGAAACATACCAAATGTACCAAAATTGATTCTACAATTTTATGACTTATGATCAAAAAATCTCTAGTAATATAAATAGAGTTCGAAAGCTCTATTTTTATAAACTACCGATAAAGCTTAAACTTTGTTCCCAAGCTAATATATTCTAATCGAATAACAATACAGGCGGGTCTAGATGTTGAGCTAATATTGTTGTTTTTTTTGCTTAGTTTTTAAAAACTTTGGTCTATAATAATTTAAGACTAATCGAAAGTTGGACTTGGAAATCTATAGTCACTAGTTGTAAGGATAATAATTTGACAGAAAATAATAAAACCAGTGCTTTGAATATCTGAATATGTTTTCTCAATAAAATGTAAATATCGTATGAAATTAACATAATCGTATGGAAGATTTAGCTCAATCCGCATATTTCTATGCCATATTATAATATTTTACAGCAACATAAAGTCAATAACACATGGAGGATGCTATTTAGTGTTGACCTTCAAAACTTCTTTCTATTACATAATTTAAAAGGATACAGAAACTATTCAGGTTTTTTATTTGCGTATATTATACGTGCGATATGACTTGATACTTGGGAAAAGGCATGGGATTTTCCTCCCGTTTTTTCCCCGAAAAATGTAAAACAAGATCCCGGAAAAATAAATGCTGCAGCGAAGTTCTAGACAACAACTAGTTACTATTTTAACCGACTTCCAAAAAGGAAATTTCTCAATTCGACCGCACACATTTTTTTTATGGTCCAGTTCGAGTGGCCTGCCCAATTCCATAGAGACGTACGGTCTGGTGTCGGGCATGTGGACGTCGACGTTCGCGCTGGGCGCCTTCATCGGCCCCACAGTCTCCGGCCTGCTGTTCCACCTCATCAACTTCCGCAACTCCACTGTCTTCATCGTCGTGCTGCATTTCATTATGGTATGTTACGATGTTGAAGGTTTTTATGAAGAAGAGAAAAGTAATTCTTCATGGACACATACGCCATCCACATACAATACTTTTAACATTGGTTACAAACAACCAGAAATGGATAATACTATATTGCGAGTTCTTGGACTTCAACAAAAAATCTTGTTCAGCTACCGCCTCTCAATATTAGATCTTATGCACCTTTTGATCAAATTCTTTCAAAAATCAAATTCTACAAAAACACAAATGTTATACCTACCTACATAGAAAGGCAAGATTTATTTATTTTCCTACAGCGAAAGCACATAAGACAAGACAGACAAGAACATAAACTGAGTCGCTGAGGAATATACGGCTATCACAAGATTTTATTATTATCCTATAACTGTGTATTTGTCGAACCTTCTCATCAGGATTTGTCACCCTGTCATCTTTTTATCCAGTCACTGGATTTATAACCTTGTCACCATCTCCCCTGTCTATTACATCTCGTCTGCGCCAGATGGCGGTGCTGCTGTGCTTCCTGTGCACGTGCGACCGCTACAAGATGGAGGTGTCCGTCTCCGCCGGCGACCTCCTGCGGCTGGACGGCACGCTGGACGAGAGCGTACTGATTGGGGAGAAGTTCATGATACCGACCACCACGAGGCAGAAGAGGTAAGGTGTTTTATCCCCTCTGCGATAGATGGCGGTGCTTCTAGTTTGTGTAGTAAGTTAGGACCAGCGTTGCCAGACGTCCCGATTTTGGCGGGACGTCCCGATTTTTTCATCAAAATTAAATGTCCCGCGCGGGACAGCCGACAGGCTCAGTCCCGCTTTTCGGGGAAGCCCGAACGTACGTACAGCGTGCTGAGAAAGAAAGGTGCGTAGCGAAGATAAGAGTGTGGGAGGTAGAGGGGTACATTTTCTTTGGCTACTTTAGCTATCTATACCTATTTTATAATTTGTCCCGCTTTTGACTGAAAAATCCCGCTTTTCGCTCAAAAAGTTCCAAAGTCCCGACTTGGCACAAAAAAATCTGGCAACGCTGGTTAGGACGGTGAAGAACCAATTTGCACCACAATCCTAAATGGCGCTGTCGGAGTTTACAGAGTTCGTAATTCTCTGTATTATACACTTTCAACTATGATAGTGGCCTTCGGTTTAACCGAGACCTAGGTCTCCCCTTGGAACTTCTAAGTATATTCCCACAGGACTGCTGCCTCTTTTTATTGGTTTAGCGCTTATAAGCTTAGAACCAAGGACGATCCTAACTTACATAAGCAAGTTAGGTCTGTCCTTGGTAAGTCTATGCGAGACTTTGCTAGAGCACCAAAGGACTCCAAGACGTATTCGAGAAGTTGCTATAAAATGGGCTACTAATAACAAAATAATATTCGTGGAAAAGGAGCAACAAACACTAGTCCAGGGATGGGGAAACTTTTTCCTTCGCGTGCCAATACAATACTAACGAAATATATGGCGGGCACAGATAACCCCCAGGGGGGGGGGGGGGGTGGAATTGGAATTCTGGTTGAGAAGCGCTGGTCTTTGTGGGGACATGTGATATGTGGAACTGTTTTTGTTTCTGCATGATTTCATCATAAGCCGGCTCCATTTGTAACAATACGAAGTATTCTCTTGATTTTTGTTTGATGGTCGCGGGCCGGATTTCAAGCCTTCGCGGGCCGGAGGTGGCCCGCGGGCCGTAGTTTCCCCATCCCTGCACTAGTCTAATAACAATGGCGCCTACATCACGTGTCTTAAAAATATATTATACTACTAACATCAGGATAAATCTAGTTAGTCACGTGCGGGCTTTGCAAGTTAAAACTAAAATACTCGTGTCTCTATATTTTAGAATATTTTACTGTTTACTAATAATAATACAAGGACATCAATAAAAAAAGTGCTGACGACCAATAAAATACGAAAATAAAAAACCGGCCTAGTCTAGGAAAAAATTGTCCACAAACAGTTTACCTTAAAGCCGGTTTTGTGTAGCAACAAGATAATGATAACACTTACTAGAAGAATATACAGTGTGAAATTTTAATGGTTGTTTTCCCGCAGTGAAATGATTCTATCTTAGTAGTACAATAGATTTGTAAAGTTTTTTTTTGTTCAAATCAAAAAAAAATACGTCGGGTCCATATTAACTCGCGCCTATCATTATAAAGTTTCCATAGTACGTCATACAAAATATTTTGTATTTTCAAGAAATAACATGCATGGTTCGATTGTACTACTAAATCGTTCTGCTGCGGGAAAACAACCACTAAAATTTCACGTTGTAGAGAAAGATTAGCTGACAAAGATCATAAGTCGTAAGATCTATATCGTCTAGTTAACTTTTAAAAGTTTTGAAACTCGGTACAACTTGGTATAGGAATGTCATTTTGCCAAAACTGTGATTTATTTATTTTAATTTATTAATGGAATTTATAGCACCAGCTTTCGTTTTTTCTAACGAACGACCTCTGGAAGAAATCTACTGCTTTTTGCACAATTTAGTAATTTTTATACTTTTTTCTTTTGTCGTTATTTCTTTTGTTTATTGTCACTATGTGATTTTATATCTTTTCTTTTGTATGTGCAGTATTATTAGCGCTGAGGGGAAAACTAGAAATTATTATTTTGGTCAAGATGATGTTATATCATCAGCTAGGATTGTAATAGCGATTACAAAAATATTTACACATAAAGTTTAGTAAAATAAAAGGAATAGTACGCTTATGATAGGGTGCATATACTACATTGCATAGTTCAGAAAACCAAGTAATTATGTATTAAGGGAAAAAGCGACTTTGTTTTATAATAAGTATGTATAACAAACACTACACTATTTTAAGTGGAATGTTATGTTTAGTTCTTGTTACTGATACGTCCTTCCTAGGTGATTCAATTTGGCCTAGGCGTTTCAAAAAGTTTGTCTAAATGTGAGGCTTCTAAAGGCGTTGACAAACTGCCATGCCGCCTGCGTTTTCTTCGAGGCGGTTTCAATAATAATTATTACATCATGTACATGCCACGTTTCGGTATCTTGATTCTTGATACGAGTATAACCTGATTATATATGCATATATTCTGGTCTTACCTACAGATCTGGTCTTTATGATTGTGGTAGAATCTTTAGAAATTTTCTAATTTTAATAAAACTAGATTCTATTAAAAATATATGCAGCCAAACATAGAAATTCCTCCTATTTTGAAGTTTGTTATGAGCTTAATGATTTCTTAAGTTTACACGAGTATCACTAATGATATTAAACTGAGGTATGGTACACTAATGGTATTAAACTGATTTAAACTGAGGTTTAAACACTTACGGCTGTGACCACGGCCGCTGGAAAGCAGTCGAAACGTCGGTATTAATAAAAGTACTCCGAAACAAAAACCGTAAGTGTCTTTATAGTATCACTGGTTATGAGCTTTAATAATACTAAAACTGTTGTTTTTCCAGTCGTCACTACGGCATCAGCGTGGAGAAGTCCCGTCCCCCGGGCATGAACAGTCTGATCGCCTGCTCCAGCTACAAGAACCGCAGAAGCCCCTGGAGCCAGAGAACACCCCGGTACAGACCCTCCTACGGCAGCCTGGACGCTAGGTTTAGGGCAACGTAAACCAAAACTTAAGCCCGTTAAGCCAAAAAGTACCAAAGACATCCAAAGTCAAGTCTTCAAAGGCTTTTTAGTCTATGCCTAGGCTGTGAATCTTTCCATCACTTTATCTGTTAGCATGATTAAAAGTTATGTTACTGAACATTTCAACTTTCAAATATTATGTTTATCAGAAATCATTATTTTAAAACGTAAATTCAAAAGTATGTAAGTTTTTAAGTATTTATGAATATCCATAAATATATTAAAATAATAATGTTATTTCATTTTATTTATTTTTTTTATTTCATATATTTTTTGACTCTAATATAATTATTTCTAAAACATACGGGGCTATTGACTCTACGTTTTTAATTGCGGGAGCTTGCGCCTACCTTTAGAGTGCAGCCACGTCGCATGCCTGCGTTGCGTCGACGCGGCACGATGGACGCGGTAATAATTTACCAATTAATCATAGTCACAGGAGATATTATTATAATGTCATATAGTCAGGCTCAAATATTACCGCCACCAATGACTGGACAGAAGCTTTCGACAAAACATAGTTTCTTCTTCGTCAATCCGTTGAGACATCGTGTCCGAACTCTGACGATGCAACGTGTTAATGTGGCAATCACTAATATATTACAAATGCGAAAGTGTGTCTGTCTGTCACCTCTTCACGCCCTAACCGCTGAACCGATTTGGCTGAAATTTGGTATGGAGATACCTTGAGTCCCGGGAAAGGACATAGGACACTTTTTATCCCGGAAAAATATACGGCTCCCGCGCGATAAACGAATTTCGGCGCAACGGAGTTGCGGGCGTCATCTAGTTAATTATATTTAACTCAGCGCTGACGCAGCGACAACGCAACGACATTATGGCTTCGCTCTTACAACGGAGGCGTGTGTTTTGAAAGCAAGGACGTTTCGTTATTGGTAAATGTACAAATCCAGGTCGTTTTCTCTCGACGACAGCCGCAGCCACTTGACAGTTAACAGCACGCGTGATTGCACACGGGCCGAGGAAAGATTAGGAGGTCACCGCATATGTCATAGGTAGCGCAAGGGCGAATACTTGATGATGATGAAATCTCCACTGCTTAATGGCGTTAAATAGCTCCTGAGAATAATATAATGAATATTACTTTCCTTATTAAGGTATTTACCGTGTCATTCCCCTGGATTCCGTAAGGATCTAATAAACTTGAAGTCCAGCGACTTCCAGGCACGCTGTGTGCTTTACGAGGATCATATCTATAGCCTATAGGTATTATGTATAAATACTACGGAGTACTTAACAATTTTAAGCGGTATATTATGTGTCTTAACTCTTAAGAGCAGCAGGGGAAAAAAAACATTATTTTATCACAAATTCTCACTATATAGAGAAGGACACACTGACACTTATAATCTGTGGGCTTGTGGACAGATTTAGTCACACGTCTATATACGGATTGTTAGCCCAGATTCGAGTATAAACATTGCTATATAGCTGACACACATACCACTCTAGACTATAACATTAAATAAACCTGAATTAAACTTCGGCCTTGAGCATTTTGAGTATGTAATTAATTTGCTAATTTATTCTCAAAAGATTTTCTGAATGAGTATGTGTCTTCGTAAGTGAAAAGATTTTGGAAGATATTACACGTTGAAAATTGTAAAATTCGTTGTGTAGAAACTAGAAAGATACACGACTGCCATTTAACCAAAAAGTCATTTGTTTTATATGTAACTAATTTTATACTATTAAAAATGGACATTATGATTAGATATTTATATTGTATTTGTTTTCCATAATATTGTTGCCAAAATAAGCTTCTTACTCCACTGCAAAGTAACTGCTCCTTTCCTTCTACGATAATAATAATATTATTAGTATTTTGTTTTGGGATACAACTTAAAATCCGAGTGTTCTGGTTAAAAACATCAGTCGATAAATACTTTTCCTTGGATTACATAATTATGATTAAAATATATTACAGTTTTGCATAAAACCTGCCCCGTTACCTTTAGTACCCAGCGACCTGCGAACATCTAAAGGTGAGCGCCGATCGACTCCTCAACAAACGCAAAGGTTAAATTCTTCGGTAAATGTCAAAGCGTCTTCTCATTATTAACTACCAGAATGCAGAGATCACACAATCAGATATTATAATTTACGTGCGTAATGATAAGTACCCTGCTATGCAAATATGGAAAGCTTTGCCGTGTGGTGAAAATATGAACTCACCTTCTATCCATACTAATATTATAAATGCGAAAGTGTGCCTGTCTGTCTGTTACCTCTCACGCCCAAATCGCTGAACCGATTTTGCTGAAATTTGGTATGGAGATACTTTGAATCCCGGGAAAGGACATAGGCTACTTTTGTCCCGAAAAAATGTACGGTTCCCGCGCGAATCGCGATGAACGAGTTTTGGCGCAATGGAGTTGCGGGCGTCATCTAGTAACATTATAAAGTGTCTCTGGACTGACAGCTGTTTCACACTAAAAGAGATACCTCGTTGATACTAGTACACATACAGTACAATAAATAAAAATAGATTGGCGGTTATTAGTTTCCACTAGGTCTTAACCCTTAAGATAGCCTAAAGATAATTCGGGGCTAACAAAGAATTCCAGAGTATGTCTTTGTGAACTTTTAAATAAAAATAATTATACTTTTCTTTTTTTACGTGATCACTGAACATTTTATTCTGAAAGGTGCGCCACTGACCGCTAGATCTGAATAAACATTTTAAGTCAAACAGAAAAACTTTTACTAAAATCTATTTGTTTTTACGCAACTACTTGACAAGAAAACGTGACTACAACGTTACATCATGAAGTATTGATTCCAATAAAACACAGTATTAAGAAATAAGTAAAAGTTCCGAGCTAAAAATATAGTTACATATCTGATGCTTGTTTAGTTAAAAAGATGATGCCCGCAACTCCGTTGCGTCAAAATTCGTTTATCGCGCGGGAACCGTACATTTTTCCAGGATCAAAACTATCCTATGTCCTTTTTCGAGACTCAAAGTATATCCATGCCAAATTTCAGCAAAATCGGCTAAGTGGTTTGAGCGCGAAGAGGTAACAGACAGACAGACACAGTTTCGCATTGATATAATATTAGAGTAAAAATATCCAGGATGGATGGATAGTATGGATAGCTTCAGGCTTGTAAATAACCCCCCGATACTTGCTCGCCTTATCGTGAGCCTAGAGCCCCACCGCTCTAGTAACCGCGGCTTGGACAACCGCGGTGAAGCGAAGAGGCAACCAGGGCCGGCCGGTGTCGCCGCCTGGCCCGAGGAGGGCGCTCCCAGCGGACTGGAGGAGTCCGCTGCGGATGCGCACCGAGGTGGGGCCGCAGAGAAAGAGGCAAGTAGGTATTGCGGTGCGCCGCTTGCCCTATCCTCTGCGGCCGAGGTGTGGTCGGTGGCAGAGCCACAGACCTGATCTGCCACATGGCCTCCAAGTAGCAGACTCGGGGGGCGTCTGCTACAGCCCTGGTGGGGGCCGAGGAGGAGGGCGCACGTGTTGTGCGCCCATCGTGGAGTCTTCGGACCGCTGGCGGGGTCGCGGATGTGTGTATCGTTCCCGTGGCCCCGTCAAAAGGCGGCGTGGCGGAAGCTGGGGGGGGGTGGGGGTTTAGTGGGTATACCGTGGTCTCATTAGCTACGGAAGTTCCACATCACCGCTCGGGTCGCCCCCTGCGCCTGGGTGGTATGCATTTCCCCCTCCGGGAAAAAAAAAAGGCTTGTAAATAAGCAGTAACAATAAGCAGGTAAGCTAATCATGTCAATGTTAAAATATATGGATGATAATATTTTCCTTGCCAGAGACTAGAGACTAAACTATAGCTGTTCTAGCCATGAGACGATTCACAGAAGTTTTGTGACTCACCTCATATTTTGGATCATAAAGCCATTCATTAAATTCTACTTCAGTTTATCGTTGATTAAAAATCAATATACTAACAAATGATATGATATTTTTACAAATTAATAGCACTCAACTTATATTTTATGTGTAATAGTCATAAAAGGTCTCAATGAGAAAGGTCAATGAACGATTATAAAGTGATCAAAAATGATATGGGTAATTCCTAAAACACTTTAACTTCACGAGACTGCGCAACGCGCATGCACACATATATGCGTGCTATCAGATAACTTTAAAGAGCAACACACACGTGCGTACTAAATAATAATTCATACCTACTTGTCTCTAAAGTCTTTGTACAAATGGCTACCGTGTCTATTTGTGTTGTATTACTACCAAAGTAATTATTTACCGTTTTACGGATCTCCAAATACATGTTGGGCCGCAATTGGCACTTTATTTATGTAATGAACATAATAAGGTGCAATACGCTTAACGAGAGGAAACTTATATAATTTGATGTTTGGAAGTATTTAAATAAATGTGTTTAACAGTTATCATAAATTACAAATTAATAGATGTAAGTAGCTTTTGCATAAGCAATAACAATAATTGATAAAATCACATAAAAACCGAACAGGAAAACATTTATCGTTTTTCTACGTTTACCCAATAACATCAAAAGGTGGGTTATATTTTACGAATATTTGTATATTGGCATCAGCTGATCTGAGACTTGAGAGAGTACTATTATATATTCTGTGCTTGAGAGCTATCATATGAATTCGTCTAGGTCATCCCTTTCCTAATCTGTCGACTGCGTCGACAAAATTACATAATACATAAGCTCCCCAATTATTGCTCATTATTTTATAATAATGAGCAATATTATCAAAAATCGCAATAGCTAGACTTCTGAAATTTTTACAGATTGTGTAATTTAATAAAATTACCTAATATTTAATGTGCTCCTATACAAAAACATTTTTTTTTTTGCTTACTTTCGCTTTATAGAGGTACCGAACTCTTCGTGCGCGAGTCCGACTCGCACTTGGCCGATTTTTTTATTATAATATTATCTGATTGTTATTTTTTCATTCGACACATACATAATAGGTTTATCTAACTGTATATCTTAGAAGATGCGCGGGTGGAGTCTCATGAATCATGATCTCAGCCTCCAAGGTCAATCCCAGATAAATTGGTCAAATCAAATAACATAGGTATTTCGTGACTCCTCAATAATATAACAAAGAGGCGCCAGCCTCATACCTAGTGACGTCAGCTCTTAGTCACTAGTGATGAGCAAAACAAGACCAAATTCAGTTTTAGGATTGTCTTGGTCTTGGTCTTGCTTTTCTTGCAAGACCATGACTCAGACTGCAAGACCAGTTTTGCTCATCACTATTAGTCACTAATCCGATTTCCCGAAACTCTAACTCTAACTAGATGGTCCGATTTCCGAATACCACAGAGGATTCGACAGACAGTCAAGGCTAAATAGATCCCAAAAAAGTACTGTATTCAATGTTGATTGACGTAACGGCCGTATACTTCCTAAAGTAGTAAGCAGCAGGCGGACCTACGCGACGTTATTAGGTCGGGTTATATCAAGTCAATGTTATTTAGTGATCTTTCCGCTGAGCTTGACATAACCTTACTAAATTACATATAGGTTTGCCATTTGCCTATGAATCTTTATCTGATAACACCTAACACCTTAGTTTCTTAAAAACTACCACTCCTCGACCTCACAACTTGAATAAATTCATTTAACCTAACTGCCACCGATAGTATCTATCTCACTAAAACCAGAGTGTTTATTCGTAAAAAATATGAACAGCTTTACTGTAAAGATGTGAATTGTGACTCATACAAACACCAGGAAAAAACCAAGTCCTCATTCTCAAATATTAGCTCCTCTCTTGTAAATAAAATGTTTTAATTATGTGTTTACTGGTTTTATTTGTTTTGTTTACACGTGAAGTCTGTTACCTCAGACCACATGAACGTAGAAAAAAAGGCGGACGGAGTCTTATTATACACAGCACTGTATCTTCAGAGTCGGCCAGGCTGACTGCATGTACACGGTCCGCACGCACACATTCGTACGCTAGTCGGCCATTTGACAGCAAACAGTCGACTCCGTCCGCCTTTTTTTCTACGTTCATGCCTCAGACAGACACACTTTCGCATTTATAATATTAGTATGGATAGTATATCCTGAAATACCTACTATACATATATAGTTTGTAGATTTAGTTATGCACTACGTCTAGATATCTTAAATCAAAGCACGACCAGTTAGTCTGTTACAAGTACTATAGTAACAGCTGGGAGTTGTAAAATAGACCACGGTCCACGAGTCACGAGAGCAATAAAAGTTTTAGACTTTGTTATCTATATTCCGATTTAGTTTAATTTGATATTATGAACTTAACGTAGTCCCCTGATTCCTCTTTCAAAATAGAGTCTATCTAATTTTATTTATTTTTAAATATCTTCAGAAAGAGTAAGTCTTTTATCTACGTTTTTATTTTTTTAATTTCAAAACTACACGAATTATTCGGTCTCATCGACGATTTTGAACGAATTCGAACTTGAAATGTAAAAAGTACTTAAGTACCAACATTAGTGTATGTTTTGTTTCAACACGAACTGATATCGTTATGAAAATGTCAAGTTCTCAAGCTCTGAGATGAGGTGGAAAGAATCACTGACGGAAGTATCAACAGTCACGATAGCATTTAAACGAAATTTTCAATAACTTACAAAGTTGTAACTAAAATTTTCTTAGAACGTGTCGATGTCATCTAAACAACACATCAACAAACAACATTCTTTCTAAACATCGCAATATTTTTCTTTGAGAAACTTTAAGTAGGTACTTATAACCCGACTTAACAAGTCATGTACAGGTCTACCAGAATCTGATGGCTTTTGACGGTGCAGATTTTCAAAAAATATCCTTGACCATTGGATAAATTTTTATGTTTGCATGTTTCACACACAGAATCAGCCGCCATCAGGAAAGAAGGATCAAAATGTTTTATTCCAATTACCCCGGTATTGCTAGAGTCAATTTATTTTCTCACTTTTTGCCATCAGATTCTGGTAGACCTCCTAAAAAACTCAATAGTAGTCAAAGTGCCAAAAGTCATGAGTACATTTTGGCTGTATTCAGCTAAAATTAATGTGGTATATAATTAAATCTAAATCTTTATCGAAATAGTAAGAATCCTAAAAATATTCCCAAAGAGTTTCCTATTACTCTGAAGCACCTTTAAAACGAAATGAAAAACCTTCATAATTAGATGGAAAGTTTGCTTATTAGAAATATTCTGTCGCCATTGACTCCGACGGAAAGAAAGGGATAGAGTTCGGAAGGCTTCCCAGGAAAACCAGTCGGGCGAGTTCGGGTGCGTTCGGGTCACGAGTGAGGGTTCAAATTTCGAATAACAGCTCGCTCTAGACCCAATAAACGTGAGACGCTAATGCCACCTAATGCATGTCCCGGTTGTACCTAACTTTTTAACCGACTTCAAAAAAAGGAGCTCATCAATAATTTGACGCGTATGTATGTAATATTTCCAGAACTGCCCAATTTTCGTATATATGTTAGTCTGTATCAGTGTCTGAACAAATGTGCCAAATTACAAAAGTGTATGTATGTAGATATGTATGTATGTGTGTTTTTATGTTTGTGTTCGCATATCTCTGGAACTACCATTCCGATTTCAGTAATTATTTTTTGTTGTATGTCCATACTATTAACATTTATATTAAACTAGTTGACCCGGCAAACGTTGTTTTGCCATTTAAAGTGTTTCTACTTCATCAGTTCATACAAAATCTTACCCCCTCTTTTGTCCCCTAAGAGGGGTGGGGGGAAAAATTGTGTACACCTGATGTTAAGTTGGAAAATACAGTTTACAAAATCTGACACCCTTTTTGGTCCCCTTGGGGGGGGGGGGGGGGGAAGTTTATACACCAGATGTTGAGTTGGAAGAAGACAAATATATCTGCGAAAACTGTATGCAAATCGGATCAGTAGTTTTCGTGTTAAAAGTTTGATACAAAATCTGACCCCTCTTTTGTCCCCTTAGAGGGGTGGGGGAAATTTTTTTATACACCAGATGTTAAGTTGGAAGAAGACAAATATATCTGCGAAAACCGCTTTCAAATCGGATCAGTAGTTTTCGTGTGACAGTGGAACAAACATACAGACAGACAGACAGACAGACAGACAGAGAGACAAAAAACTAACCACATTTTTGGCTTCTATAGCGATCTAGTGACACCCCCCCGCTTATTATTTTTTGAATATCTTTTATGTACAGAATTCACATTTCTACAGTTTTATTATATGTATAGATATTAAATATACAAACTGTATGTTTGTCTGTTTAACATTGATAAAACACTATTTCTATCTATCTACACACAAATCCGCTTAACCGCAAATTTGACGAAAAGTATGAAGATACTTTAAGCCTCGAAAAAGTTATATGGGAGAGTTTCGGAAAAACATACAAATAGTAGATGACACCCGCGACTCTGTTGTGCTAAGATTCGTTTATCGCCCGGGAATCGTACATTTTTTCGGGCTAAAATGTATCATAATAATATGTCCTTTCCCGGGACTTAAAGTAACTCCATACGAAACACCACAATCGGTTCAGCGGTTAAAGCGTAAAGAGGTAACAGACAGACAGACAATCAGACACATTTTCGCATTTATAATATTAGTATGGATGCGAAATTGCTTGACCGATTTTGACGAAATATTATAAACATACTTTTAGGTTTTGAAAAAGGTAAGTTATGGGTTTTGTCTTGTGTACAAAGTCGTAGGAAAAATCTCGATTAAAAATATTTGTATGCACATATCTAACCGCGGCACGTAACACAAAACTTCTAAGGAAGAATTCAGTTAATTGAATATCTAGAACCATGTTAAAAGTGTTAATAAATCTGATACTAATAATACCTATTACTATTTACTAATAAACTTTAATAAAACTATAATTACTTAACAACAAATTAATCGCAGTGCTCAATAACAATTGGCGCGATTTCTAACAGGTATCTCCGTCAGGGGAAGTGTTTAGTTAACAGTTTTCACAACTGATACAAATTCCTGTTTAATTAATCAAATGGTTTCCTTTGTAAAATATAAATTTTAGGTACTTACTTAAAAGAATAAGAATAACAAAAAATAACAGTTTTTTCTCAACACAAAGCTATGTGGCCCATTAACTACTTAGTGCCTCATTTTTTAGGGTGTGTGTGTCTGTCTGTCTGTCTGTCTCCAGGCTGTAACTCAAGAGCGGCAATAGCTAGAGATTTGATATTTTCACAGATTATGTATATCTGCCGTTGCCGCTATAACAACAAATACTAAAAATAAAATAAAATTAATATTTAAGGGGGGGCTCCCATGCAACAAACGTGATTTTTTTGGCCTTTTTTGCTGTCTCCAGGATGTAACTCAAGAACGGTAATAGCTAGAGATTTGATATTTTGACAGATTATGTATATCTGTTGCCGTTATAACAACAAATACTAAAAATAAAATAAAATGAATATTTAAGGGGGGCTCCCATACAACAAACGTGATTTTTTTGGCCTTTTTTGCTCTATATCAATAATGGCAACAGGTAGGTACTTGAATTTTTCACAAAATCCTTAGTTATATTATGTGTACTTTAATATTTAATAATAACATTAAAATAAAATTGAAAATAAGGGGGGCTCCCAATGGGAGCCTCCCTTACAAAAAACACAATTTATGGCCTAATTTTGCTCTATAATGGTACGGAACCCTTCGTGCGCGATTCAGACTCGCACTTGGCCGATTATTTTTAATCAGGAACTAGTGAAGTGAATATACATACAAACGGATATTTACTATTGGCTTTACCTACCGCAGGCTGGTAAAAAATTTGCCTACCAAAAACAAAAATATCTTATCTGTGCATCTTTTCCGTGACCTGTGAACACCCAGGTTTTTTCCACTATTTCGCGTTTTGTTTCTAAAATCTACTATTGAGCCGTAATACAACTTAATTCCTGCACTGGTTGAAAGCACCACGTCATTCTCTTTCTATCGACAGCAGCTGTTGTGCTAAACCAATGATAGCATCGTACAATAATTTCAGTATCACATTTTATGTGTTTTTAGGAAAAATTAAAAATCACTCCTAAATCTATTATTTAAAATATGTGACTATGTATATATTATATACTTTTGCAAACAATAAATCTTCAAAAATGTTTTTGAAATACTTATTGAAGTATTTTATTATTCAGTATTAACTGAATTGTATATGTATTTGTTATTTACGTCCAAACAATCATTCTAACATAAAGTACTTTCCTCAAACAAAACTAGTTATGGTATTCGTTAAATATTTAAATAATCGGCCAAGTGCGAGTTGGACTCGCGCACGAAGGGTTTCGTAACATTATAGAGCAAAATTAGACCAAAAATTGTGTTTTTTGTATGAGAGCCCCCCTTAATTTTTTATTTTATTTTAATATTATTATTAAATATTAAAGTACAAGTATAACCATAGAGTAATAAATATGATTGTACATAGATATTATAATTAAATAATTATGTTTTGCGCCATCTAGTGTTCAAATAGCAAGCTACTTAGTAAGCGTGTTAGCTATCGGCCGCGGCGCCATCTAACAATTGTTGCTTAAATACTAACAATAAACATTGATTAGGAAGTATTTTTAGAAAATCATAATTATGATCCTACGAGTGTTTTAATGATGTTGTAAAAATGCAGAAAAATGTTCTTTCGTGTTTTAAGGTTACCCCTTTTGATTTGATGGGCTCGTTTTGTTGTAATATAACATTTTCAGATATAGCCAGAATCGATGATTGCGCCATCTAGATTTAGCTTGCTTTTCTCGTATACGCAATTTTGTATGGGACTCGATTGTCTATGTATGATTGGTCCATGGTATAACTAAGGATTTTGTGGAAAATTCAAGTATCTACCTGTTGCCATTATTTATATAGAGCAGAAAAGGCTTCAAAATGACGTTTGTTGTATGGGAGCCCCCCTTAAATATTTATTTTATTTTGTTTTTAGTATTTGTTGTTATAGCGGCAACAGATATACACAATCTGTAAAAATTTCAACTTTCTAGCTATTACCGTTCTTCTTAGTAATAGGGTCCCGTTTTCACCCTTTGGGTACCTTGGACCCTAAAAAGATCCTTGTGAAGGCAAATTGGCAACTTTCAATATTTTCGAGCTGAGTCACATAAATTAAAAGAAACCGGTTCATCATTATCGGACATTGCTCACCTTGACACCACCAGCTTAAATGTCATCAACTAATATTAGTTTATTTGCTACCTCAGCTTCTAACATAAATATTGCCAAACATACTAAAATATATTTATTTATCGAGCTTCGCAAGTTGTGTTAGTAATGTAGATATAAAAATTTCATTACTATAAACACTGGTTGCTATTACTTTTTATTTTTTAAATTTATAATAATACTCATAAAATTATTTAGAAGTTTGGGTGCTACGAAAAGCTGCGATGCTGCTATACCGATTTCAGTAAGAATGTGAACAGTTATAGAGTAGGAGAACATAGGAATCAGGATACTTTTCTTGCTAAAAATGATTAGTTCCAGCAAATTGAATTCTCTGTAAATTGAATTATATATGATAAAATATAATCTATTTTAAAAGTCTTAAGAAAAGGCCCATTGTTGTTAAAACAATGACGTTCAATCCTAAAGTTGAGTAATATCGCATTGTAGAGATATAATATTATTGTTTACAGGAAGGATGACGTCATGACTCATGCCGCACAACGGGATACCAGAGACCCGAGAATGCGCCAATAATATACATATATTTTTGGCACATTCTCGGGTCTCTTTTTATGGAGGAAAAATCCACCAGGCATCTCCCGCCGTCCCTAGGAGAGGCCAGCAGGGGTATGTCGGACTCCCACATGGCTCAGTGCATCGGAGGTTTAGCGGCTAAAACCCCTTTCCCATGCACTTCTTCCAGCCGTGAGACGGGCACTATGGGCACTATTAAGCTACCATGTTCCTACGGCGATTGCTACATTCGGCTCATCACTGCAGGAGAGTGGTGCGGCGGCTGGTGGCATACAGGGAGCTTCTCACACTCTCAGATATTGCTTAAGTTTGAGAGGTATCATTATAATAAAGGCTCCCGAATGAAATTACTAAATGATGATCGCAACTCCGTTGCGCCAAAATTCGTCTATCGCGCGGAAATCGTACATTTTCCGAGATAAAAAGTATCTTATCACTTATGACCTTTCTCGGGACTCAAGGTATCTCCATACCAAATTTCAGCAAAATCAGTTCAGTGGTTTGGGCGTAAAGAGGTAACATACAGGCAGCTGACAGACAGACTGACAGATAGAAGGACAGACAGACTTTCATTTTGTATAACATTAGTTACTATGGATTATTGGTCTTGATCACAAAATATTGTAGTGTGGAATTTCAATGTTTGACATATCGTTCTATAAGTTTCTAAATTTGTTTCACCTCTTCTACTTTAATTTTATTATTAGCCATTAAACTACAAAATATCAACATAACACTTCGCTTAATGTTCAAATGTTGCTCCATAAAAACTATTCGGAAACGTAATATGGCATTATCAATTTAATTTAATAATACTCAGATGTGATATTTAGCAGATCGTAAAGTCAGATTTCCGTTAACGAATCTAATAATATGACGTCACCTATAATTGCTCACCAAAACGGTTCTTCTTGACCGTTTATTAATGGTGGCCTTCTAGATTTGCAAAAAAATGTCTTAAATGTGAGTTAAGAAACCATAAGATTTGAGAGAATCGTAAAAACGGTTTATTAGATTGACTTAAGTTTTAATAATGAACTTTAAGACACTATTGTGATTATTATGACATCAAAGAATAAGCTTTTTAGCTGTTTTTCGAAAAAATAACATATTTTGTAGAAAATATTCACCTGTGGTAGGACAACAGATAAATATACAACAAGAAATAATAATAATATTATGATAATAATTGGTAAAATAGTTTTTTCATATACTTACAAATCTTAGCATACAATAAAAATTCTTAAATTTAAGGATGAATGTAATCTTTTGCAAAATAACAAAACGAATTATTGCTTCTTTGTTTCAAACTCTGTGAATCGGCAAATAGTTTCGAGTTATTCAAGTAAATCATTAACTTATTCATAATTGGCAAAATTATCTCGACGTTCCGAATGGCGTGAGTCATTTCTAAATTCAAAATTTTAAAAGGCAACGGCTTCCAACCAGCCGGAATTCACACAGGTTTTTTGCCAGCGTTATTCCTAAATACGCTCATAACATCAACAAGACAGGAACTTTGATCGCAAATTCTTGTACAAATCATTTTTTTTTTGATCTGGGGGGCTATTATGAGCCGTAATAGCCCCCCTGTACAAATAAGAACGTTTTTATATTTTGTACTATTTAAGCTAATTATATGCCATAGCCAATGGCCATGTCATTGTCCACGTGCTATCTTGTTTACAGTCCATTATCTATAATCTATGCTTTTAAATACCTTATTCGTTTCTTTGCTCTTTACCTTATTAGTCCTTTATAAGAAGAGTCAATATTCACATTTAGGACACAGTATCAATATACACAGTAGAGTAACTCATCCCTGATACAGAGAAAAGTTTTGCGCCAGAAGACAGAAATCAGGATAACTAGTAGTTGAGCTGATTCTAGCTGATAAACGAGTTATTAATTTTTTAATGCACTTTTAGCCAACACGCACTCCTGCCACTGTAACTTCGATAAGCTAGAATTGGCAGCAGTAAGAAACCAAAAGCAGTTGATATGATCTCGGAGGGCCGAAATTAAAACCACAAATTACTAAAAACTATTGCTATAACTGTCTTGGGACTCGGCAACGAATTAATCAAAATAATATTAGCTTGTTATTCTAATGCCCGTTTTCACCAAACACCCTCCGGTACCCTATTAAAGAATTAGGAGTAAAACTGCGAGGATATTTTGGTTTCAAATGAAAGATAATATATTCATCTCCACGATTGTACCATAAAAATTCTATAGCCGCATACAAAATTTTCACATAAAATACGTTTTAACCATCACAATAATCGCAAAATATGAAAAAAATGGGGTCTGATTAGGTACCTTAATATCTAAATACACTAAACTGAGGAAAATAAATATACAAAAAAATTGTTGCTTATTTAGTCCTCTATAAAGTCCGCTAAAAATTTTATATAAAAATAAACAGCTTTTCAAGTTATAAGAAAAATAAGAAAATTTCTCAAATTTTTTCATACATTTTTGCCATATCAAGAACGCGGCGAGCGTCATAACCGCCACTATACAAGGCGCGCTAATATGAATCTTATTTTAATGTCATTAACGTCGATATTCGTACTGACAGACATCCGACCTGCTAATTCTCCGGTTGGAGCATTCTTAACGCCTAAGTATCCCCTAGCGGTAACGTTTTTGATAAACCTTAATATGTTTTGCCAATATTCTAATCCCCTTACTAATAAACGCTGTATAAGCTTTGAATAGTTATTCAGTGTTTTGTCTTCTTCAATCCAATTACAAATGTCACTTGTGTGACAGGAACAAAACACTGTATAACTATTCAAAGCTTATACAACGTTTATTAGTAAGGGGGTATGTGTCTAAGGATGTATGTGACACATAAACAATAATCATATCTTGAAAGATAGGTACACTTAATGGCCGCTAGGACACACCATAGCGTTAGGAGGTGGTCGGTAAAAATGGGCAAAGTCCCATAAAGATTATCTACTGTATACATTGGTATTGTGTTGAAGGTGAAGGCAAAACAAACAGAGCATCACGATCGGTACGCCACAGGAGCAACATCCTCCCATTGAGGGCGCAGGTAAACGGAAACTCTGTGGAAGCGTCTTGCCGTTTACGAACCATTTGTTTTTATGAACATTCTTTTACAAGACTTGCGTAAATTCCATTGAGAATGGTATATTAGGCGAATTTCAGTTTATGTTTAACATTGTCTGGAACTTTACCAAAATGTACAAGTATCTCTAAAGGACAAAGGCGAAATATTATTTGATATTTTTTTTAGCGTCTAAAAATGCCATGTGAACAAAAACAAATATTTTATTATTTTATATTTTACCAATATATTCTAGGGTTTAGTAAAGGCCACCAAAAAAAAACAATTATTTTTTTGTAAATCAATTGACTACTTAATACGAATTTCAAGCGAATTTCATATTTTCCGCTGAGCTACCGTTAATATTGCCATTTTATATTTTTTGCCAAAGCGGCGGCGCGCACCGCGCGGCGGTTCAGCCGGCGAACGGCATAAATAACATAATGTTTCATCCTACCGTTTAAGTTATGAATAGATCTACAATTATTTTAGTTAATTCAACACTTTTAATAAATAAATCGATGTTTATTTTTTCAAAGTAGTTAGGTAAAAAAGAATGGATGAGGTAGTTCCTAAAATAACTAGCAACACTGCTTAGTTGTCAAACAAATGTTAATTGTCATACCAAGTGTACCAGGCAAACAAAAGGGGCGCCAATTTTTTCAGCACTATCAGCACCCTGGGCGCCGAAGAAATCTCGCCCAGGGCGCTGGTAGTGCTAAAACCAGCCCTGCCTCCAAGTAAGTACATAGTTGGCCATTTCTCTATTGATCTCTGACACTTTGTTACTCAGTCCTACGGGAATGTAGCTCGCGGAGAATTTTCAATTATATTTTAATACAAAACAAACAATAATAAAATAATACCAATAATAATAAGTAAGTAATACCTACTTACCAATGAAACATAACCTAAAATATTTATGATTTTTATGATCTAATATCTAATAACCTAGGCCTTCTTGGGAATATTTATTTTTAGAAGTTAGTTGTAGGATGAGTTCCTAATCATTTAAGCATTTTTTTATTTATAGACGCCTCCATTTTATCTCAAATAAAATCATGTATGAGAGTTCGCCATTGTCCTTTATTTAAATCTTATGTCCGATGGACAATCGCATAAATATCAGAAACAAACAGTTTTAATACCTCTGTGGATAATCGTCATTTTCATTGCGATAAAAATTGCTAATTTAGGTTCTGACTTAACATAGAATTAAGTTCCACGTTTGTTTAAAGTTTTCAAAGCTTAAAACATAATACACATTATTCATCTTTCGACATAATATGTAATAATATTTTGTCTCTGTCAAAATACTTGCAAATGACGGAGCACCCGTAAGAAATTAGCCCCTTCTTCCCTTATCGTTATAATCTACAATGACACGTGTGTGTGTGTGTGTGTATGTGTGTGTCGACTGATGGTGTCGGTAGCCGTCACAGGCGAGCGGCCGCCCCACTTGCCGCTTCCTGTGCTGACCTTTCCACTTGCCTTCATGTCACTTTCTTATTCTCTCCAGATGTTACTCAATATCATCAACATTGTTTGTTAGCCAAAAGGCTAGGTAAATAATGAATATAATGAAATTGCAAACACTGGATTAAAATCAAGACATAAAACTATAAAAATATTCCAAATATTAAAAGTGTGTCTGCATATTTGTCTGTAACTTTGTTTCTCTTCACGCTTAACCACTGCACCGGTTTTATTGAATTGTGGTAAGCCATAAGGAGGTTATTTGAGTTGGAAATTGGAATATAGGATACTTTTCATTCCGATAAAATTTACTTTTCTGCATCATGCATGATTGGCGCTTGATCTATGTCTGTGATTGGCGCAAAGAAGTCGCAGACAACATCTAGTAAATAGATACACGAGTCGCAAGTTGCAACATTATAAGTACAGCATCAGTAAATAATGTTGAAAACTATATCCGGTTCATGACATATTTATCATATTTTCATCCTATGATAGTGTTATTAAATGTGTGGAAATCTTGTTGATATGTCAATTAAATAAACAATTCAAATAGTTACATTTATTATGTCTGTTGACATCGATTACATGTATAAGTAACAATAATAAATCGATTAAAAAATATATCATGGTTGTTCACAAAGTATGCGCTACCATTATTACATTTCATAATAAAACTAGCTGATCCGGCAAACTTTATTTTGCCATATACGGTGCGACAATAAAGCCCTAAAGCCCACGTTGTCAGAGACATCTATGTCGTAGCGATTTAGGATTCTGTTTTGGTGGACTACAACGCTATTTCGAGGGTGATAAATAGATGTTGGCTCATGGCTGATTCCCGTGACCAACAAGATAAGTATTTACCTTCTTTTACTATGTATTTACTCAAAATTTCAATACAATTTATTATGAAGTAAAAATAATAGTTTTTGTAGTCTCAGCTTTTACGAAAACATTTAAACAAATAATTCAAGACGTGAGTGGAAGAATAAGGTAAGTAACATGAAAAAACTTCCCGTTTTTTTGCTTAAATGGAGGCTTTAGGGCCGGAAAAGTTATTTTAAATAGAAAAACTATGGATTGTATGTGTAGCCAAATATATTAGCTAGGTTATGAAGTAGATAAGTTACAAGTTTTATTTAAATAATTAGGGAAAAAATGAGTTATTGTCCGTATGTTACGAAATGTTACTTATTCGATTCTTCCACTCACGTCTTCAATTATAGATAAATAAATCCTCGTGCGGCAAAACGAAACGTGTTTTTAATGTTAAACGATAAATCGCCGTATTATAATTTATGTTCGCGACGCTCCAACACACGGGATCACAATCAAAAGTTCCAAGTATTCGCCAGATAACAGCTTACCTGCCCGCGCTTCGCGTGATATAACCCTGACAATTTAAACAGCGCATTAGCTGAGACAGCTGTAATATCATTGTACTTTTTAACTCACTACGAAAGAAGGATTGTCGGATTAGGTTATTGAGGTGAATCTTTTACTGTCGAACTCAGAACATTTAATTGTGATTAACCTTTAATTTAATGAAGAGTTTGACAGATAATGTATGGGACTTATGTCAAAATTTTGAATTAATTACACTTAAGTAATGAATGTTCCAACTTTGAGTGCAGTTAGAATTTTCAGTCAGTTAGAGATCAAAGATTTAATCAAGTATGCTGTATAGCACATCTTTCGAGCAGGTAAGTATATAGACTACTTGATTTATAACTTTGTACACCTTCACCACGTAACTAATGCCTGACAGGAATCCTGGCATTTACCGATAGTTTTCGAATCTAACCGCTGTTAGTTTTCGAATCCAACTCGAACAATCTTTGTGATTCTTCCTTATTAGGCAAAGTTATAGCACTTGAAATAACAAATTAGGTACTTCACTAAAAGACCCAAAACAATTTATTTATGGAACGTATAGCCTTCTGAATGTAGCCTTCAAATGAAGGATTAAATTCTAATAATATAGTAAGTAATCATGACAGTTACCGGAATAGTCCATACAAGTTGTCACACTGTCCTTGACTACATTTAGTTGTACAATCACTAATTATTGTAAACTATTTTCCGTGTCTTTTATTTATAAGATTAGTCAGTAGACAGCATCACTAAGACATAAATTTTTATTTGTGATTGTCTTTATTACGCGAATTAACTCAAACAATTTGGTGTCTTTATTATTGCTAAGGTGATTTTAAAACATGTATTAAACTCAAAGGAAGTTATTATGTTCTTCTTAATCAATTTAATCAATAAAACAAGTTTAATTAAACCAATCGATATTATTATTATAATAAAAATAATAATTAAAAAACAACGAATTAAGGTTTCTTTATTGCCATTTAGAAATCAATTCACTACTTTAAAAATTATCCAATTACAATAATTCAAGTAATTGACACGAGAAATTTTGGGAAACAGGTAAGTGGCTCCCCAACTTAGCCGGGTTACCTGCGCCGAGCGAGCGAGCGCACGTGACCGCCGCCACTCGTGCGCGCGCTGCGGACCCAACCGCTTCGAAATTCGAACGTTACGTTCCATTTTTGAATTCAGTGCCAGTGGTAAAGGATTTTGTGCCAGTATTTAGTGTGACTTTTTAAAAAGGTTTGGATTTTTTTTAATTTGCGGTGGTTGTGTTGTCGAATGACAGTTGATTTGAATTTGACGGTGTTTTGTTTTAATTATTGTTTGACAACAGTGTACCGTTTAGGGTTTACACACCATATGTTATATTGAATAAAATGGAATAAACACTATATTATAAGCGCTATTTGTCAGATATACAAAGGAATTATTGTTTAAAAGTATTAAATTCAGGTAAAAATAATACAAAGCAATGTTCCCGCGACCGTCTTAAGAAAAGACTTCAACGACACAGCGGCTTGTTTTAGCCGAATTCTTAAAACATGAGTTTAATTATTTTTTAACCGACTTCCAAAAAGGAGGAGGTTATATGTTCGTCTATTTATATATATATATTTTTAGTATTCTTTATTACCTAAAAGTTGATGGAAATTATTTTCTTAAATTATTTAGTTAAGTACTTATTAAAATAATATTTATTTTCCTTTATTTTACATTTTAAATATTCTATCTCATGTTAATGAGTAGTTACATAAAATTGTTTAAAGCGTTTCCATAGTAGTGTTATAAAAATATCTTTATAGTCTTTTTGGAGAATATTTAACTTTTTGTTTTACAATAGTCTAGATTATTGACGTAATCTTCTTAATATTCCAAGAACTGGTTCTGAAAGGTGAAAGGTCGGTTGATCAGGATTTTAATGGCTTCAGAGGTATGTTGATGCTAATGGCTAAACCTACTTTAAACCGTCTTTAATTCATTTCAAAATAGCCTTTTTGAGGACTCCAAGCGACGAATATAGTCCTAATACCTAAGTACCAAAAATATTTATAACAAAATCAAAATATATTTCAAGGTATCATATTATTTAAAGTATTGGCGTAAGCTTTCTTATAAAGAGGCACTTAAAAATGTAGAAAAATAGTACTGAAATTAATTCTTTAAGAAAAATAACTTCGAACAAAATATGATTAATTCTCAAAAAGTTATACTTTTACTAGATGACGCCCGCAACTCCATTGCGCCAAAATTTGTTTTTTGCGCGGGAACCGAACATCTTTCCGGGAAAAAGTTTCCTATGTCCTTTCCCAGGACTCAAAGTATCTTCATACCAAATTTCATCAAAATCGATTCAGCGGTTTGGGCATGAACATAGACAAACAAACTTTCGCATTTATAATATTAGTATGGACGTATAGTTGACTATCCACTTTGCTCTTCATATTGTAATCTTCAGATGAGATTTAATCAGCACTCAGTTTTTGCAACATTGTTGCGAGCTTTAAGCTCACATGAATCGCGGTCTTACCGTATACGTCGAGCAATTTTAAATCTTACTCCCATAGTCTTGAGGCCGATATAATTTGTGATTGTACATCCTGTGAGATTTCGCGTGTATAATTTGGCTTAGTCCGGAGCAAAACAACGAAACCTTCCACAAAATGCGGTAGAACGGGTCCACATTTGCATTTCATGGACATCAATATTAATTTTGTTGGCAAAAAAGTATTTTACTAAGGTACCTACGTCTTAGCCGTTGATGGAAATATTTTTGGAAAAAATTGGGGATTAGTGAGCAATTATAACACTGAAACGTGAAAATGTGTATAAAAATATAACCGATTAAAAATAGTATTAGATAGTATAGTGTATAAAGTATAAACCTATTAAAAACATAATAGTACTAAGTACCTACCTAGGTCTCCCGAATTTTAATATTTTGGGGACTTCTTATATTTTCCATTATAAGTATGTAACATATTTTAAAACCTACGTTTTTCACTGACTTCGGAAAAAGTAGATTGAAATATTTGGCTGATTTTTCAATGAAGGATCCCGATATTTCAGGCTTTTGCCTTCAAGGCTTCAAATTCCTTAGTCAAGCTTATAATCACTTTAGTCCTTTGCATATTCACACCCACAGACGTATTTTGAATGTGTTTGTAGGCGACCCCTGTAAGCAGGTGCAAGTATTTTTTTTAATGACCTCACTTTTACAACGGACGAACATTTTATGATTCACCGACTCTTTTGTTCTGTGACCTGTCTGTTTCTTTCATTCATCAATTTCGTTCATTTTTAGGGTTCCGTACCCAAAGGGTAAAAACGGGACCCTATTCATGAGACTTCGATGTCTGTCTGTCCGTCTGTCTGTCCGTCTGTCCGTCTGTCCGTCTGTCTGTCTCCAGGCTGTATCTCAAGAACCGCTATAGCTAGAGTTCTGAAATTTTCACAGATTGTATATTTCCGGTGCCGCTATAACAACAAATACTAAAATAAAAATAATATTAATATTAAAGGGGTGCTCCCATACAACAAACAAGATTTTTTTGGCCTTTTTTGCTTGTAATCAATAATGATAAGAGGTAGGCACTTGAAACTTTTACAAAGGCCTTTAATATAATTGTACTTAATATTTAAATAAAATAAAAAATTAAGGGGGGCTCCCATACAAAAAACACAATTTCTTGGCCTATTTTATGCTCTATAACGGTACGGAACCTTACGTGCGCGAGTCCGACTCGCTCTTGGCCGATTTTTTCAAGATGCGAAATGATGCGAACAGTTTTTACTCGGTAAAAATGTACTTACGATATCAGCGTGGTAAATTTTAGTGAAGATCGTGGCAACATCTTAATAATTTTACAATAGTTAAAATATTATGCTGCTATTTTTTCCAGAAAATAATAAAAAAAATGTTTATTGCCAAAGCATAATTCCACTTAGCAACTATTGCGTGTTAACAAGTGGATGATTTTTATTACATGTTGTTAATGATACAATATTATATATTGACATAATATTATATGTTACATACTATCAATATGAACCAATTTTCACGTAACGCCAAACGTGCTCGTTCGCGCTTGAATGTGTGTCATAACGAACGTAATTTTCACAATTTATTTACAATATTAATAACGTGACTTATCATAATAAATTATATTTTAACATACTTGTGGCACAGTTTGGGACTGTTACTTGAATTTTACAACTGATAAGGTATTGTAAGCATTTTATTCTAGACTAGCTGTTGCCCGCGACTTCGTCCGCGTTAGTATAGTAGATCACGTCCCAAGTATTATTTTTCAAACATATTCAATGTACAGAATTGACTTTCTTACGATTTTATTACAATATGTATAGATGACTTAGTTTGTTCCTACAAAGGATAATTAAGATGCAATACAAACTCCACGATACCTTTTAATTATGAACAAAAGTTTCATGAGGAATAAGGGGGGGGGGGGTTTGGGGGGGCGCAGCCCCAAGAAAAGACCGATGCCAAAGCTCCCAGCATTTAATCAAACGACACTCGAAATTTGTATAGAAAAGATAGACAAAAACTCATAGCATGGCAAGGAGTGAAGATAGATACAAAGTGTGAAGGAAAAATTTGTAGGAAATTTTATGGGCTTTCATTACGTACAGGACATTTTTTCTCTACAACGCACCGTTTTAGCGATATGAGCAAAAAACTAAAAATATTGAAACTTGAGCCCCTCCCCCCGCCCTAAGTGATATCGTCATAATATATAGCCTATGTGTTGACCCGACCTCTACATAATATTCGTGCAAAATTTGAAGTAAATCCATTCAGTACTTTCTGAGTTTATCCCGGACATACATACAGACAAACAGACAAACAGACACACAGACACACAGACAAACAGACAAAAATTCTAAAAACTATATTTTTGGCTTCCGTATCGATTGTAGATCACGTCCCAAGTATTATTTTTCAAAAATATTCAATGTACAGAATTGACTTTCCTACGATTTTATTATATGTATAGATGACATCCGCAACTTCGTTGCGCCAAAATTCGTATATTATGCGGGAACCGTACATTTTTCCGGGATAAAAAGTATCCTATGTCCTTTCCCGGGACTCAAAGTGTCTCCACAAATTGGTTCGGTGGTTTAAGCGTGACGAGGTAACAGACAGACAGACAGACACACTTTCGCATTTATAATATTAGAGTATGGATTGGATAGCCCAACGTCAGCGTTGTTTTGGGCCCTTTTGATATTGACAGCGATAGTGGTACCTAATAAAACACAGACATAGACAAAAAACACAGATTATCTATCAAGTAAATTCAAATACTACATTATTTTGAAATGTATGTAACGAAAACAAAATAAAAGATAGAATTTACATAAAAATCTACACAACAATAATACTTATTGGTTTAATGTCGGTAAAACTTTGTTTTGGTGAAGCTCACGATTCATGACTTGTGCTTTTGTACTTTTTGTAAACACTTGTTTTACTTTTTATATAAACCGGATATTTTAGTCGTGTTGTTTGTCTGTACGTAACCACATTAAACATCAATACATATATACGTGATACTAGGTGCTTACTTTAATATTTACTATGTATTTCACATAGCAAGATTTTGAATTGTCCCATCTAATATACATTCGTAGAAAAAAGTATATTTTTTCGAATTAAAATATACTTTGTCTTTTTTTGGCACCTTGAGAATATTTTTAAAAAATTCAGGAGTTCAAAAAGGACAAGTTAATGAGATGGTGTGGATTTATATTATAATATAATCGTTTCGAAACGTTTTTTTATTCTTCTTGTTTTTGATAATGGCTCTTTGGTAAGTTGCCAATATCAGGATACTTTTACATTACCGTTAGGAGTAGTAAATTTTCAGAATCAACAAAAATATATTTTAGTTCACTTGTTTACACTTTATAAGTAGATTATTTGATGATGTATTTGTGTTTATGAGCAGTGAGCACATAATTACTTCAAAAAAATGCCGGCTATACATAGCCGGTCTTACAAGGCTCTAGAGATTTCAATAAAATAATAATTACAACGATTAACAATAAAAACAACAATAACAATTAATTATTATTATAATAAGATTTGTTTGTGCTTATTACTATTCTATAAATAATTCAAGGTTCTAAATGCCAATATCATGATTCAAAAGTAATTGTTAATTACTAATCAGTAATTACATAGATACTTATTAAAATTAATCGTGATGGGCATATTAATATTATAAAGATCACCTTTTTTGGCACAATAAATATATTTAATATTCAAATGATTTTGAAATAGACACTCTTTACATTTGTAATGTAATTGTGCAAAAGTTTTGGAATATGATTTGTAATTGTTCGCTCGGCTTGCAAAACTATTATTTGATGCCGAGCCTTTCTTGAAATCGACCTAGAATTTTTATAAATGCTTTGTTATATCTTATATATTATTATGCTAAGTTAGGCAAAAATTTTACTATCGTCCATAAGAAAACTATTCATTTTCTGGATAAAAGGTAGCATATGTTTATCCAGAGCCTAATCTATCATGCCAGAAATTTATATAAGTAGTATGTGTTTAGTTTTTTCTTTCAAACTTTCGCCATCATAAAATTTACGTGTTATGAAACTAGAGTGGCCTAAATTAATAAAACATAATATTATGATTGTTATCTGGAAGAGACTTTTAAAATACCAAATGTTTAAGTTATTTGTCAAGTATCAAGATTACTTTAGATTGCACGAGATGGAATAATTTCAACGATCAAGACGAAGTCGGGGTCACCGCGTCTACAATCTTATTTACTAACATGTCCGATACTTTTCCAATAAAAACCTACGTGGAAAAGGGACAGGGATATGATTAGTACGAAGTTAGAGCGAGAGAACAATTGTGCGTTTCGGTGGTAGGAGTGGTGCAGTATGCGTTTTTGCCACGGCATTCTGCGCTTTTAGCGATGGACCAAGTGATCAGCTGAGAGCAAATATTTGAGTCACAAAACTAATCAAATAACTTTCGAGTTTCTATTACTTTACATAACTCTGTGCTACTAGTGACAAACCTTTCAAGTAGAAAAATGTAGACAGGAAGATCAAAACACTTAATATTATACTTCGTTGCTGCATCCTATGAGATTTAATAAACCTGTAGTCCGAATTTTGTGGTACTGCATCATCACACGCCATTTAGATATTATTTATTTAATTTAAAACTGAAAAAAGACAATCAATTGGTTTTATAGTACTTCCGCCTTGCTTTCCTAGATGGCGGTGTTAGTTCGTCCGTCATTCGTTTTTCGTGTGCGGCATCGTCAACACGTTATCCTTTTTAAACTAATTTCTACAGTGTTAAAGTGTTATAATTAGTGTAAATCGCCGAATAATATTGGAAAAAGGAAGAATAAGGATGATTACGAACATATTCGCCGCAAAATACGGCGATTGGAAACTATGGCATGGTAACGATACGTTAAAAAAGGACTATCTTAACGGGTTAATACGTGATATTAACCAGATAGTCAACCTTTTGTACCTTAAGGGGTAATACGCGATATTATCCAGGTTACAAACTGAGTCGTGATGATACGTGATATCATCCTGAAAGCAACTTTATGCTTTTGCTTATTCACACCGGACAAGATCCGAGTCATCAGCGTCTTCCTCCCGGGAAGGCCGCTGCGATAACGAGCACTCATCCGACGACAAAAGGCGCGATGAAGACATCGACGCGCGGGAGGCTCAATCTTGCTGTGGAACTCCACAATCTTTAGCCGACGTCGAAGACGTGGATTATATGGAGTCGGCCGCGCCTGCACCGGCGTCGCCGCAGGCCGCACCGCCGACATCAGCGCCGCTGAGCCAACCAGAAGCCACCGTGCCAGTAGATCCTAACCAAGAATCTACTCCCAGGTTACCACTTGAAATACTAAATATTCTTGGCAAGGCCAATAAAACAGAGAAAGCCCTAGGCGAACGCATTCCCACCGAACTCTCTGAACGTTGGGGTAAAATCTTGGTCGATGGTTTGGCTAAGGAATACAAGGAGTCGCTTGTGGCGAACATTCTTATACCGACTAACCTTTCGCTGGCACAAGCGCCTAAACTCAATCAAGAGGTAGCCGCAGTTCTACAGCAGGCTGCAAAAACCGGTAATTTTTTTTTAATAATACAATCCAAGGCGTAAATTGTAAAAAGCGACGTCTACCTTTTCGGTGAAAAGCGCTAGCAACAAGCACTGCCGGGCAACTCCCGAGCTCCTCCTCGTCAGCAGTACGCGAGGCCAGCGCCAGCAGCGCCGGCCCGCCCGCACGAGCCGCAGCCGTCGACACGTCGGCGAGGAGGGCCCAGCAGCCCCCGCGCCGCGGCCGCCCCTACGCGAGCGCCAGACCGAGCAACGACAGGAGACGCTGCTACTAGAGGTACCTCACGCTGGCCGCATCCAATTCTTTTTACGCAATTGGCTTCTAATAACCTCCGACAGCACGGTGCAGGGCTGTCTTATGCTAAAGGATATTATAAAATACCCTTCTGCATTGAGTTATAAGTCCCTTCTGTAAGCCACCTTACCAACGTGTGGAACCAAGTAATCCACCTTTTACAAAGAGTCAGATGAGCAAAGCAATAAGTGAACTCAAACAATTAGGTGCTATTTCAGTATGTAATGAAAATTTGCCAGACCAATTTATTTCATACATTTTTCTTACACCGAAAAGTATCGGTGGGTTAAGATTTATATTCAACTCAAAATTACTTAAATACATTTTTAATTTGCACGTAATCAACTTTTAAAATGGAAGATATTCGCACTGCTATAAAATTGGTCTTTCCAAATGCCTATATTCCTCATATCTCAATCTCAAATCTCAATCGATCTCAAGGAATTGCTTGTGCGGTGTGCCGATTCATACATTACATAAATTTATTATTTTATTTCTTTTTGAGATTTCGATTTCATGATAATCTTTGTGAATTTAACTGCCTTCCTGTACGGCTTAAGTTCTGTGCCATTTATATTTGTAAAGCTTCAAAAGCCTCTTTTTATGTGGTCAAGAAAGCAGGGCCATCTAGTGGTCGAAATTCGAATCGAAATCTAAAGATTATGCTACTATATTATAATATTATATTAAGGTCAAAATTGAAACAATTAGGTTTTATTATCAACTTTGAGAAAACTAGTATGACGCCTTCACAACTTTGTAGATTTATTGGCTTTGACCAATGATATTATATTAGCTTTGACATAATATTAAATACTCAAGTCATGCAGTTACTCCAGAAACTAACTAGCCAACGAAATCCATAACAAAGCGCGATTTCGCGAAGTTCATTGGCACTTTAATTTCAGCATGACCAGCAATAGCATACAGCCGTGTAGTTGTATATTCTTTGATACAACTGGCCGCGTACTAAATACTTTGAACGAGTTTTTAGCTTCACAAAAATGTAATAATAATTTTGATTCCATCATGCCTGTAAAACCTTATTTGTACCACCAGTTGGTGGTGCAATATTATTTTTAATAGAATAAAGTAAGCTTTTTAATAGAATAAACACAAGTTTATACGAGCTGGAGATCTTCACAGACTCGTCACTCACTGGCTGGGGCGTCGCGTGCGACGGAGTAGTAACTAGATGCCATTGGTCTGCGGATGAAGCTCGCCATCATATCAATTATCTCGAATTATTGGCTGCCTAGGGATTGAAATCATTTTTCATTTCATCGTTGTGATAATATTTTAAATGTCTTACTAAGAATAAATAATACTACTGCCATAATTATATTATCTTATATTAATATTATAATGTGAAGTATTCAATTTCATCATCTCAATGAAATCGCGAGAGATATATGGCAGTAGTGCGAGAAACAACGCATATATAATTTATTTGCTTCTTATAATTTGTCACACAACAAGACAGATCGAGGCCATGAGGGGTTCAAGCCGTTCAACATCGATTATATAAAAACACAGATGCTGACCAGGCGTCTAGGTACGTAACGTAACGATAGGAACTTACTAAAGATCTTATTGAGCTTCGGTCAACCTGACAACCTGATGGCTGATACCGTACTTACTCGCGTTGTGCTTTAGTAATAAGTGCTATATTATTATCTGCTAAGATATTATGTCTCTTGGAAACAAGACCCAGGTGCCTTCATCATCCTTGCTTTTACAATTTCATGGCACGATTATTTTTTCTATGCCTTTCCGCCATTCGCGCTCATACTGTCTTAGGAAAATTATAGAAGAGGAAGCGACTGGTAAATTAGTCGTTCCGTACTGGCCGTCATGTCTCGGCCGTGTTTTCCACTGTTTTGATCGCTTCTCAAATCTGACGAGATTTATTTTAGGCCAGATAAAACCTTCTGGCGTGCGCAGTATTGTGCGGAAAGTCTACCTAAGACGCCGAATACCGGAGATGTCTATTGACAATATCATACTAAAACCGTTATCGGGAGGTACAATTAATCAGTATGATACAGGATTAAAACATTGGTTTAATTTTTGTCAAATTAATAATAATAATTGATTTGTATTAAGGATTCGTAGCTGATATAATATTACGAATTCTTAAATTTTAACAGAAAAACTTAATGAAAAAGCAAGTTGCGGAATGTTAAATTGTTATAGGTCTAGACTCTAGTTTGTCTCTAATCATTGGTAAATCCCGTTGCAATAACGATCCTAAGATTTTTTAAAGGAGTCTTTAGGAGTAAGCCCAGCTTCCTAAAGTATTCATTTTTAAGGGAACCTTATAAACTTTTGGAGTACGTATCTAAATTTTATCCGTAAGATTCTATACTTATTATCATTAGAAATTTTATATAAAAAAAAAAAAAAATTGTAACTCATTCTAATATTATAATAATTATATATAATAATTCAACTCGTTGTCGACGGGACAACGGGTGCAGACGTTATCACTCATAAGAAAAGAAGACGTTCATTCCGAAAATTCACGTATCGTAATCACTATTAATAATTATTCATCAAGCCCCAGCTAAAGCTTTATTTACCTAGATAAGACAAAAGAGCTGAGAAATGGCCCAGCTACTGATAAGCTCATTTTAACAACTAGAAAGCCTTTTCATAATGCCAGTTCCCAATCTATAAGTCGCTGGATAAAGAGTGTCCTCAAGGACAGTGGCATAGAGATTGGCGTTTATACTTTATTCAGCGCACAGCACGCGACACGCCTCCACGTCGGCGGCGCGCTGCGCGGGAGTCTCCGTCGACATTATCAAGCGATGCGCTGGCTGGGCCGGCTCATCACTTTGTTTTGCTAAGTTTTATAACTTACCTTTACCAGATTTAGCACAAGACAGAGCTTTCGCAGAAGCTATTTTTAATGTAAATTCAGATTCATAGCATATCCAAACTAATTAAGTAGTATTATTATTTAGAAGTACAATACTTTATTAACTAAAAATTGTTATGATGTCTATAATGTTATATCATTTTAAATTCCGTAATTAATTAACTTAATATAATTAATCTGGTATTTTATCATTCCGCAATTACGCGCTGAACATCTACAGGTTTATTAAATCTCATAGGATGCAGCAACGAAGTATAATTTATGGTTAATTGAACTTACCTTAAGTGAACTTCAACCAAAATTATACGAGTTGCTGCATCCGTAGAGATTTAAGATCCCACCCCACCCACTTCTCTTAGTTTGTTGCCCCTATTCTTTACTTGCGGAATGATAAAATGTTATGAATTATCCTCTCTAAAAAGAATGACGGACGAACTAACACCGCCATCTAGGAAAGCAAGGCGGAAGTACTATAAAACCAATTGATTGTCTTTTTTCAGTTTTAAATTAAATAAATAATATCTAAATGGCGTGTGATGATGCAGTACCACAAAATTCGGACTACAGGTTTATTAAATCTCTACGGATGCAGCAACTCGTATAATTTTGGTTGAAGTTCACTTAAGGTAAGTTCAATTAACCATAAATTATTATGTAGGTAGGTACAGCGATTCCTGTATACTAGTTATTTATAACATAATTTGTCTGTATCACAGATCGTTATCCAGATAGGCATACAAATCTTGAAAAAAAAATCCGTCTTTTGCTAAAAGGATAATATGGTAGATAGAGACAAAAAACAAGGCCTTCATGATTAGGCAATTATGCCCAGCGAAGCGTTGAAGGTTTGTACTCCATATAAGGACACCCAAAATTACAGGCTCTGATGACTTAAATTATTATTACAAAAAAAGTTAACCATAATTTAGATTTTAAACTCACCAGTAGTTTCATTGTCATAAAGATATCTACAGCCAGTAAATAATTTCAATCTACGTTATGAGTAAAGTAAATCTAAATATAAACCAATTCAAATAAAATAAATGGTGTAACTATAATCAATAAAACTACGTTGACTGCAGACGTATGTAGTTACATCTAATAAATAATAATATAATAAAATTCTCGTGTCGCAGTGTTTGTGCGCAAACTCCTCCAAAACGACTCAACCGATGTTATGACCGTTTGACCGTTTTCCGGGTCAGCTAGTACTATAATATTATATCATGTATTTGTACACCAGATTCAACAGCGCTAATAAACACAATATACCTACTTATCTGCCATCTAAAGTCTGATGAAGCGGCAAGATTTAATATTAATCAGGGTAAGTTCGGACACAGGGCAAGTCTGGATAATTCAACTTATCACTAAATTAGTCAGTTTTTTTTTGCAACCGCAAACTGAAGTACTGTAACTGTAGAACTAGCGTTAACTTGAATTATCCGGACTTGCCCTGTATCTGAACTTACCCTGATTAACTAATACACCAAAGCAATCAGTTAGAACTTACAACTGACAGCACCTGAAACGCTGTCTCCCATGATTTACGCCGCGTGTGCACGCGCGCGCCGGTTGGCCTTCGCGGACCGGTCCGCGCCGCTTACTTTCGCGGTGCACCCACCACCCACCACCATTCAAGTTATTTCGGACAAACGCATTCACCACATTCGGGAGCAAATTAATTATGACTAGAAATAGATTTAACTTCTAAGGTAATAGCAATTAACATAGACATAAAAACGTTAGCAGTAAAACCTGTCATAGATATGAAAAGTTTTTTTGTACAACTTAGCAATTAAGTAGCTATATAAATGTAACTAGCTTTTACGTACTTGGTTTAGATAATTATCAAAATAAAAGAAAACAATATTTAAGTATAGTGTCTAAAATCGTACTCCTGTGTATTGGTAAATGACAAAATAAAAAGAAAATTTTGAATATAATATTGTATAAGTTTGTTCTGTTTTGAAAGTCTGTTAAAATATTATAACTAATTCACATCAGTCATCACTAATAAATTCACAATTTTAGTTTATTCAATCATTCAACAAGGAAATACCATAGAATTATATAAGCGATCACGTCTTAAACTCATGTTTTATACATTATCATTATTTCTGACTTATAACTCATCAGTATCCCATAATTTGTTATATTTATGGTCAATAATTTTCTTAGTACATAATAATTATAACATGCAATGACACGTTTAATCTACAATTCAATGCAACAGTTTATTATAAAGTTCACAACAAATTATCTTCTACTGTTTTTAACAATTGCAAGTGTACTTTAAATATGAATCTAAGTTCATATTTTTAGAGGATTTTTATAAAATTTGGGATCTTTTTACGCATGGTTAAAGCGCAATTTTTGAGCTAACAACATCGCGACCACTTCTTTATTCATTTTAACAGATAGATACTTACTAGATTTTTTTACAAAAACACTAATTTAAGAATGTACATCATCTGCTCAACGTGTGAAAAACAAATGCCATAAAATTTTCCTTAGTGATTCAAAAGTGATTTTCTCCGATTTCCCTTTTCACAAAAATGATCGGTCATAGTCGTAACGGCTTTTCTAATGTGGCTTATGTGATATTAAGTGGTTCTTGAACCTAACATGAGTTTCATCGTTGCCATCTGAAGATCTTAAAAGTCACTTAATATATTAGTCTGGTTAGCTGAGGAAAGTGCATTAAATTCCCTTACTTTAACATTTTTAAATTCATCTAATAATGCAGATGTATATGATCATGTAACATCAAGAAATGATTTTACTTTAGATTGTATATAAATAAGTCCCTTGTATAGGGTTTACTATAAAAGTTACATTCTATGAGAAATGCCGAACCAGCACATTATATTTTTTTGTTTTAACTAAAAAAAGTTAATGCAATAATGACTCGACATTTCTGAATCAAAAATGAAGCTGAAGTATATTATATTCATCATCCGTACTTATGTATGCGAAAGTGGGTCTGTCTGCTACCTCTTGGCACCCAAACCGCTGAACCGATTTTGCTGAAATTTGGTATAGTGATACTTTAAGTCCCAGAACAAGACATAGGAATTCTTTTATCCCGCAGAAATTTACGGTTCCTACGTGATAACCGAAAATTGACGCAACGGAGTTGCGGGCGTCATTAGAAAATAAATCATTATATTGGTTACCGGAAATACGTTCGACAACCCGGAAATAAAAGCGATTACCGAATAAGTGATTTACCTGTATTATACAACTGCCAACGATGGCACTGGGTCACACAGACGAGGTCGGTGTATGACATTTGCTATAATATGTTATATGGCATACGGTATACACGCCAATTGCTTGATTGCTACTGTCTTATGCTGGCTTCTCACGCTGCACCGAGCCGATTTGTAAGAGCGAGCACGAACCAACAAGCGAGTTCGCGCTACCCGTAATTCTCATGGCACGTAATATCACGAGCCGCTCGAGCCGCGCCAAGCCGCGCCTTTGAAGTTTGATAGTTCGACAAAGCTCTACATGAACGTGGCGAGAAAAGGAACTAAACGCTTCTATCATACAAAAACGTCATTTTTGACATGTGTTTGACAGTTCTCCTTTACCAGCAGCGCCTTTTGACATCATTAACACATTCATATAAAGCCTTGTCGGACTATACCGAATTCAATCGGATATCGGACGCGCCTGCTCGAGCCAGACCGCGCCACCTCCAGCCACCCCCTTCACACGGCGCATGGCTGAAGCTGGCGCGGCGCGGCTCGTGATATTATGCGCCGTAAGAAGCCAGCATTACCTATGCAACGGGTGGAGGTAAAAGCCTTTAAAAGCAAATTTCATTTGATAATTTCGACAGCGAAGTTAGAAATCGAAAATGGTAGCTAGTAGCTAACTGCCTAACTCAGAAACATTTAATGATGATTTATTTATTTATTTACCTCAAATTTTATATGAAGCGTTTGACGGAAAATATGTGGGGCTTGTATCAAGATTACAGGTAAGTAAATAATATTCGTCTCTGAGCGGCAGTAAGTGGCATTGTGCAGTGTGCTTAGTCTAATGCCGCGGCCGCATATGCGTGGTGCTTCGCGCTAAAGCCGATACTATTGGACGATCTGCGTGTATCGTCCAATAGTATCGTCTCGTCGCACGAAGCTTCGGACGATACACGCAGAAGCGGCCGGGCCGTAATTATATTTTGAATGCTTCTAAACATAAAGAGATACAGGAAAATGTTTTCAATTTTCAGTTGACTAATTTGTTAGACTTCTGTGAGATTATGATAAAAAATGTGTACTTTTCATTTCGTCGCAAAATGTTCATATAACCAGTTATGACAATGGAATCTTTTCAACAAATATTTTTCAATGGAAACGTATCGCCGAAGCCTTAATAATATATAAACCAATAAACGCTAAAAGCAATGTGACATTATCGTAAACAAATCGTGTAGGTTTCCATCGTTTACCCCACAACCGGTTTGCTGCAGTATATTAAACGACATGCAATATATAATTGCAATTTACTGCATACATATTATCTAACGCATCTTTATTTATCACTTGCTATAAAATAAGGAGAAGCATATTATTATTACAGGCTGGTTGGTAGCCTTATAATATTATAGATAAGTAATAATAATAATCGTTATGTTACAACATTGATTTTCAAACTAGGGGGCGCGCCCCACTAGGGAGGCGCGAAGACATGATGAGGGGGGCGCGGGCTCCGGCGGCGGTTTTACTCTAGACGCCCGCGCATTCCCGCGACGTACGCGAATTGGAAATCTTTTCAAAAACATGCAAGCTCATCCGTCACATTGATTCTTCTTAAGAGGGCGACTAACCCAAAAAATCAAACATTGTCCTTCTCAATAATTCGATAAATATACAACATTTTAAAAATCCGCTAGGTCGGTTTCTCAATGATAGAATTTTTACAATATTGTGTTAAAATATTAACTGACTTTATTGCACGGTTATGGCAATATAATATAATAAAAATTCGTAAAAATTAGATGCATCGTTGCGAATTGCGATTTTTTTTATCGAAAAAATTGTAAGATATCGTGTTTTTGCTCAGATCGGATTCTTGGAAATATTATGTAGTATTTAATTTTAGAAAATGAAACAATTCGGAGCTTAATTGCAAGTATAACAAAGAATTATAAAATCGTCAATTTTGGGTTAGTCGCCCCCTTAATAAGTATGTAAAAGCATAATATTTTTATAAAGAAACATCTGAAAATGTATTTTTGGTCTAATTATTTTATTTTACAATAGCTTGGCGAGCCCACTTGCTACTACTTGCTGGGCCCTGGGCCGAAGGGAGGCGTAAGCATGTTCATTTTAAGCAGTAGGGAGGCGTGGTACTTATAAGTTTGGGAACCTCTGTGTTACAACCTAATATCATTTATGATTATGTAGACGTAAACTATATTTTAATAGGTTTTAGCAATAATAAGCTCGATTCTTTGTAACTTTAATGTCCCTTTGATCTCAGAGCCAGTAGCCAAAACGTTTTGTTTATCGCTTCTTTATAGAATTGCCAAATGTATAGAATTGACGTGATTGGTGTCGAATCGCCAATCGAAACGTAAAGAATTAACATAATTATTGCGTTGGATAATATGAAGTTGACGTTCGACTGTCATGTCAATTCCATACATTTTGATAGGTGAATAAGAAAGCGATGTATAAAATATACAGTCTTGCCTAGAGTCACGTAATTTTACTTTCAAAATAGTTAGCAAAATGGCTGTTAATTTTTTCAGGCAAAATAAGTTTCATGTTCATCTGCTAAGCAGTAAAAGACCAGGGTCTCTTACCAGTTTTAGGGGCGTAAAGGAAGACAGAGTGCTTCTGAGCAATGTGGACACACTTGGGCATTACAAAACTTGTTTTGCCTGAAAAAATTGACACCCATTCTGCTAACTATTTTGAAAGTAAAATTACGTATTTTGCATGAAAACATGACATGATTGGTGTAGTGTTTGCATAAGGATTGGATAATCTGTGGATTAAACGAGTTAGCAAGTTATTGGTTGTGTTAAATAACAAGTCATAATCACGATTTGAACATACGTCACATGTTTGTAATATCGATTATGTCAATTTCTATCATCTATGCCCTTAAAAGGTGAAAGATTCCACGTTTTTTTCTAGACACTGTGCTTGAATTTTTAAAACAAACGAATCTATATTAAGATTCAAAGATTTCATTTGCAAACTTTTTATTATAGTAGTGTGTTATGGCCTTATGTGTAAAAAAGTTGTTATAAAAGATCCGTGAAGGAAAAATAAGACAAAAAATTCAATTTCTAACTTTACGTCTAACTGCCTCACTTTTGAGACGTTTTATGATGATTTATCTTTAATATTATGAAGAGCTAGACAGACAACGTATGGGGCTTAACATGTAAAATCTTCATGTAAGGTAACTAATATTCGTCTGACTGCGTGCGGCAGACTCCAATTGTAATTTTTGACTTATGATCCCCTCTGATTGTATAAATTCTAAGACTACAAAACAGTCGAATTAAAATTTATATTAATTGTCGACTTATACCCTTTTTTATTGTTGCAGGTGTTGTGCCATCAGTGTCGTATGTCACTAACGAAACAATAACGAATATTTGTGTGAAGTGAAGCCGTTCATTTACTTGTGAAGTGCTTACCAACAGTTGGGCAAAGCTCAATCAGTTCTGGTACATCCTTGGTAAGTTGATTTCATATTTACGAATATACCAAAACGTTATTGGTTAGAATTCAGATAATAATATTAATAAATAACGCTTATAGAATTGTGAATGATGTACACAAAAACTATAGTAAATGTATTGTAGAATTTCGGGCTAAAAAAGTAAAACCACAAAAATTTAATTGTCTAGAACAGCGGTCGGCAACACGCGGCCCGCGTACGTTTTACTTGCAGCCCGTGGATGTTTTGTGAATAAGTTACCTGTATCAAAAACAATGTTTTCTAATATTTCGAGTAGTTATCGCAACTTATAAACGTAGCTCTTTGTGTCATTTTGTAATAAAAACTTTGTTTATTTTTCTGGATCCTCTTAAAATCTGACAGCTCACTTTTTACTAGTGTCATCCATCAGAGAGGTTGAAACTTTTTTTAAATTGTGGTCTAGAAAAGCCCTCATTATGCATAGTAGGTATGTTGGACTTTCTAAGTTCTAGGGTTATTACGAGTATAAGGCTTGCGACCCGCATTTAGTTTGCCAAAAGGTTGCCGACCGCTGGTCTAGAAGATTGTTTAGATGTTTTTTTCCCTAAGAGAAACACTTTAGCGCTAAATCACAGTTACAAAGATTAAGCACGTACTTTACAAAGAAGTTAGTAAAGCTCAATATCTGGAAGATCCTAACTCCATTATCATTTGTCAGAGCATCACGGTTTGTTTTCCGTTGACTGAAGCCGATTTTGATCAGAATCGGTGCGCATAATTTTAAAGTATTGACGAATTTTTGACGCTACTATAAACGCTGTGAACGGCAATAGGCGGATGGTGATTATGATGATGATACGTACTGTGTTACAACTTATACTTATACAGATATACATCTTCTCTTATATAAAAATGGACTTTTAAATGTGTTAGTCGCGCTAAATCTCGAAAACGGCTGAACGGATTGGGCTGATTTTAGTCTTAAAATATTCTAGCAGTCCAGGGAAGGTTTTAAAGTGACACGAAGTTCACTGGGACAGCTAGTATCAATATAAACTTATAAAGTAACAATTTATTATGCAGATGATCCGTTTTGCCCGACGCCGATGGCAGGGGATGCGCAGCTACCAAGCTAAGGCCCGTATAAATAGTCAGTACTTAAGATGCGACCCGGTCTCAAGACGCGGTTTGGCTCTGTCATTGGTCCAAATTTTGACAGCCAACCAATTACAGAGCCTGAACCGTGTCTTGAGACCGAGATGCATTTTGAGTACTGAATATTTATACCGGCCTTAATATACTTACTTTCAAGTTTCATGTGAAGCCTACTCGGCCAATCTGGAATACAGCTACGTCCAAACATAATATCTTCTCGTAAAATTAAATAATAAGAGAAAGTGTGATATTTAATAATCCGTAATAAACTTAACATATCGCAGGTGATATACATATTATAATAAAACTATAGAAATGTGAATTCTGTAAGTACATTAAAGATATTTAAAAAATAATAAGCGGGGGGTGTCACTGCATGGCTATAGAAGCCAAAAATGTGGTTAGTTTTTTGTCTATCTGTCTGTCTGTATGTTTGTTCCACTATCACACGAAAGCTACTGATCCGATTTGAATGCGGTTTTCGCAGGTATATTTGTCTTCTTCCAACTTAACATCTGGTGTATAAAAATGTTTCCCCCCACCCCTCTAAGGGGACGAAAGAGGGGTCAGATTTCGTATCAAACTTTTTTCTTTAACACGAAAACTACTGATCCGATTTGCATACGGTTTTCGCAGATATATTTGTCTTCTTCTAACTCAACATCTAGTGTATAAAAATCCCCCCTCCCACCCCTCTAAGGGGACCAAAGAGGGGGTCAGATTTTGTATCAAACTTTTTTCTTGGACTTACTTCATATAACTGTGTTTTCCAACTTTACATCTGTTGATAAATCCCCCCCCCACCCCTCTTAAGGGACAAAAGAGGGGGTAAGATTTTGTATCAACTGATGAAGTAGAAATACTTTAAATGGCAAAACAACGTTTGCCGGGAAAGCTAGTATAATATTATATTTAAACACTTTTTAGTTTTTTTTTTTTTTTTTTATATGCTTTATTGTGCTCAAAATGTACAAATATATTAAATTAGTTACAATAAGATCTCAGCATGAGCACAAAGGCGGCTTTATCGCTATTAAGCGATTTCTTCCAAGCAACCTCTGGCGCATGGAAACAAATTATTACAACACAGTGCAACTAAATTGGAATAATACTAAAATTAAAGTAGGCTTATCATAAATCTTATAACTAGGAATAATCTAACACACACCTTACACTAAATCCTATTTTAAAAAGTTAAACATATTCTATAGCATATTGGGTTGAATACTATTATAAAATATAAATAATACCTATACAAATACACAAAATACTAGATATAAATAACTAATATATATTAATACAACACATAATATAATTATTTAATACTCATACCTACATACACAAAGGTAAATACAATATTTATAATATTATAAGGTTTATAACAGTTCTATCGCACGAAATCTTTACGAAATGCTAAGGTAATGAATTTTGAGCATTTTTTTGAAAATTTCAATACTTTTAGCTTGCCTGATTTTGGTTGGTAAGGAGTTCCATAGTAGTATTGCCCTGACTGTAAATGATTTGTGGTAAAAATTGGTGTTATGTTATATACTTTTTAGTTCTTACACATAAATAAACTGATTCACTTTCTAGGTCTCATAGCTAATAGAATTATGTCGAGCTGATAAGCAATAACATAGTGGCGAGTTATGACGGAACACGCTGTCAGCAGCTCTATGATTGTAAGTTAGCTTCATACTGCATGTGATCGCGCAGAAGTTTATTACGTATTACACGCCGAAATTGCTACCTGCCTTCATAGAGTTTCTTAACGATTTTTTAAACGAATTAATTAAATAAAACTTAGTGATTAAAAACAAGTAATAAATCTATTACGGTACGGTACGGTAATAAATCTAACGGTAAAGTAAACAGATTAATTTGTGAAGTTTGTAATGAATGAAAAAATTTGAACTGTACTTACTTTCTTTGTAAATTCAAATTCAAATTCAAATATTTATTTGCCAGAATACCATATTCCTTGACAAATTAACATGAATTTGTTTGAAATATAGCAATCGACCTAAAAGTAAAGCTTTATCACACAACGTAAGTAATTAGAGCGGCTATATGAGATTAGTTGCTAGTATCTATTTGCTGAACTCTACCGCGCGATACAACAGCCAGTATGAAGGCGTTCTAATGCGATCGACCTTGGTCATTGATAATATTATGTCAGCGAAATCATTTCTATTTCCCACACAATGCACTGTTCCATTCGCAGAATTTTATAAAAATGGATCAAGCGACATGTTTATACTTGGTTACGTTTTATTTTTAAATTATTATCGTCTTACCCCGTTGCATTATAAAGCACTCTATTGCCCGACATCAATATTCATAGTTAACAGACAAACACATTCTCGCATTTTTATTATGAGTATGGATGCAAGTATTATAAGTTATTTTCTACATTATTTAAGTGTTAATTATACACGTAGGTATAAAGTAAAATATTAAGTTGATTACTGCGCATTTGCACCTGCTGTACATTAACATTGTAATTAGATTTAAATTTAGTGGCTGGGGTCTACACTCTACCATACCGCATACGGGTGGAGACCTTGGCGACGTCCAACTTTTGCGTTACTTTGCCACGTCATTTTTGTCTTTTAATACAGTGTTCACATTTAAGTGCACATCGCAATAAGACAAAAATTTTGTGTAATTAATAATGTTGCACTACGAGTAATCCAAATTATATTTATAATATAATAGCATAATATCAACTATACAATCACATTCAAACTCCTTTCTCGTGTAAACCCTTTTGTCAAACAACCATATCAACATTTATACTGACATGTCATAGATCATAACAGCTGCTCATTAAGTCCTCCATGTCAACGCTGAACGTCATTTCCCACGTAGTCAAGGTCACATGGTGATGGTGACTCCGAAGGTCACTAATGATGGTCACGGAGGCTGCGCCGGAAAATCACCCCCACAATGGTCATTATATAACAACCTTTTATATTTTAATATCATTTGTAAGGCTTTTGCTTTAAAATTGCGAGTATTTTAAATGATTTTAAATATAATATTTTACAAATCGCATAAAATTATATGAAAACCACTAAATACAAATTAATTAAATTGCTTTAATAACAGCTTTTTACTTAAACTCATATTCTGAAAGTCAGAATATGTATAATATCATCATGATGTCTTTCTTTGGCAGACAGCTTATGATTATAGGGAGTAACTGAGTACCTAAGGCTGTAAGTAGTAATTAAGGCTCCTTTTACAATTATCTTCATCAATTTTATTTATTTCAATTCTTTTTTTACGCAAAACAAAGTCGAAGTAATAATTAAAAACTCAAAAGAAATAAATTACGAAGTATTTAGCAGCCCATTTACCTTTCTCAGCTAAAGCTGAGAATGCTTCTCAGTCGTATAAAGAGGCATATTACATATCACATACAAGTCACAAGTGTATGTAAGTGTACATACCCGCGCATGCGCAGACAGGGAAAGTGTAAGGTGTGACCTACCAGACGGGATTCCGGAATATTTTGCACTTTTTTCCGTACAATCAGCCTTTATAGTATGTGTTAGGCTTGAGTAGGTATCTACATGCGGTAGGAAAACATATATTATAGGTATAGATAAATAGATTATAGTATGATTCTTCGCTTTCGACGTTATTACCTATCAAGGAGGCAGCAGGCAAGGATCACAGAGTGGACAAAATTGACGACCGGTGATCTGTTTGTAATTTGCATTGAATGGACTCTATAAGCTGACTCAAGTTTGGTATAGGTATAGAGCCACGAGAAATAGACATTAGCTACTTTTTAGTGAAACCAAAATTTTCTTCCTCAAATTTCGAATTCATGTCAATTATTATTTAAATATATCACTGGTTTATTCAAAGCCAAAGTTCTGTATGTAACTTTCTTAAACATTGTGATACTTATGCACAAATTGTATATTTATTGATAAAATTTTCTTATCTTGGCAATCATTAGCATAAAGCGGCTTATTTGTTTCGCAAATTTTAATTGAAAGTCGCTCAGTGAAGCTGTAAAGAGAATCGACCTAAGTCCGAAATAACCTGTCCTTATGTAACGTCGGTACGATTCCAGTACTCAACTTATGTAAATATTAAGGACGAAGTTCCGGGTAAAAGTGCATTCTTTCATATACCAGATATACCTAATAATATTACCCTTTTATTAATAAGAAAAGTTTAAGACCCTTTTATTAATTACTGCTTAATTAGCAGAGTAATGAAGTACCGGAACCTAACATTTTTGTAAATGACCCTATGTCCGTTCTAGCCTCTAGACTCTAGGGATTCAACTACCTCGACCATACCTTCATCAAAGCCTTCATTATTGCAAAATAATTGGATGGAGTCGGACTCGTGCACGAAGGGTCCCGTACCATTATAGAGAAAAATTAGGCCAAAATTGGTGTTTTTGTATGGGAGCTCCTCTTATTTTTTTATTTTATATTAATATTATTATTAAATATTAAAATACACATAAAACTAAGGATTGTGTGAAAAATTCAAGTACCTAACAATCACGTTTGTTGTATGGGAGCCCCCCTTAAATATTAATTTTATTTTGTTTTTAGTATTTGCTGTTATAGTGGCAACGGATATACACAATCTGTGACAACTCTCTAGCTATTACAGTTCTTAAGTTACAGCCTACTGACATGCAGACGGACAGACGGACAGAAAACGAAGTCATAGTAATAGGGTCCCGTTTTTACCCTATGGGTACGGAACCCTAAAAACGACAGTTTCCAAATTTTTATCCACTTCATTCATTCATGTATTTAATTGTTATTGAACAAGATTCTAATACCTAAGCTACGGTTTGAAATAAGTTAGATGCCAAAATCATAACTAAATAAAAAAAAAACAAAAAAAAAACGTTTATTTCAGGTAATAACCCATAGAAAAATTCTTAAATTAAAAGGAAATAATTAATTTAAATATTTGCCACCCTCTGGCGCACCGGATACATGCACGTGTGCACGGACCCAGTGCTTCAGGAGCGGGCTGTCCAGCTTGTCACTGAGTGTTTTCAGGATGATGTTGGGGCTGCCGCGCGTTCGGTACATCAGCGATGCAATGCGACGTCGCAACACGGTGTGAAAACCGTCAGTGCGTGCGTGCGCAAACATTGCCGATGCACTATGCCATCGCGGAAGCCCCACCAATACCCTGAACGCATCATTATATTGTACTCGGAGAACGTTGATAGCCCGCTGCGTATAGTTGATCCACAGATTGCAGGTGTAAAGAGTTTGACAAAATGCTTTAAATAATGTAATAAATTAACTTTAAATAACTAAGTATAGGTACCTAATACTACGTATTATTTAAAGGTACATTATTCTGACATTGACGAGTACGTGAAGAGTAAGTCGTGATGAGACGAAGGTTAATTTAAACCATAATGGATCTTAACTTTATCTGACAAGTAATAAATATTAGCGGAATAAATGGTAGTACGTGCACCTTTTATTATTACTTCTACGTTTAAACACTATAGTCTATGCAGTGAATGTTATATTATGGTAAAGCTAGTATCAGACAGTTCGAGTTTATTCGAATACATGCTTATATCTAAATATATAAAACTCAAAGGTGACTGACTGACATGGTGATCTATCAACGCACAGCCCAAACCACTGGACGGATTGGTCTGAAATTTGGTATGTAGGTAGATGTTATGACGTAGGAATCCGCTAAGAAAGGATTTTGATCAATTCCAACCCCGAGGGGTTAAAATAGGGGATGAAAGTTTGTATTTAATAATACTTCTTCACGCGAGCGAAGCCGCGGGCAATAGCTCGTCTTCAAATAAATGAATCCACAACTTCATTGCACCAAAATGTATTTATTGCGCAGGAACCGTATTTGATTTCGGCATAAAAGCTGTCCTACGAGCTACGTCCTTTTCCCCGAGACTCAAAGTGCCTCCATTTTATTAAAATTGTTAATGGCTATTAAGGCGTGAAAAGTAGACAGACACACTTGCGCATTCATAATATTAATTATGTATGCAAGTATGGATAAGAAAATATCCTAATTCGGGAAGTTACAAATAACGTTCCAATATTCGGAAGTTCTAGAACCTTCCTAAACTATTCAATGTAAGGGTTGGGCCGATGCCCGTGAAAGCTGTATGGCCGTATAGAGACTGACTACTTTTCCACTTTTCAATGACATCTAGTTATAACATAGAGATTAGACAACTTACATTCGATAATTTCGATAGCTAAAATAAAAAAATATATGATTTTTTTCACAAGACGCAAGCGCCATAACACTTGGCGATACCTTATGTCAAATCCTCTATATTTTAGATTTGTGGCTTCGCTATCCATAAATTACTTTTTATCTCAAATTAAATTGTATATTGTACTTTATGTATAATTTAACAACGAGGAAGTGTGCGTATTAAATTAATATCACATCTCAATTTACATAAAGAATATATAAATATGTAAGTAATAAAGAGAACTCTACCATTATAATATTAGTATTTTAATTACTTACGTAGGTATAAGTATATTTTTAATTTGTTTTTCTAAGTATAACATACTATCGTACCCGCAACTCTGCCTTAAGCGATGAGTGGAGCACCATGGGGTTTAGTGGGTAGTCTACCAGGAGTCCCACATACCCCGGCCGATATCCCCAATCTGCCGGGGATGCGTAAAGCATTTCCCCATGTAAAAAAAAAAAGGTATAACTATACAAGGCACGTGGTTTGTCATTTGTTTTTATCCTCCTTTCTTCATAATAAATATAATAGTCCAACAGAACTCTATAGCCCTATATTATTATAGTCAGTTGTAACACGCTTTAATTAACTAGGCACCACGTTCTAGAGAAACTCTATAGAAACAGATGCAGAGTTAATTTCTTCGTATTGTAATCGCAATTTTTAAATTTCGAAGTTGCAATATTTGTGACGTCCGTCGCACCAGCTAACAGATTCTATTTTCGAACATCTAATTATTAATAATTATGCAAGCTGAAGAATGTCATAAGATAAGAACATCATGTTTGTTCATTTAGCGAGGTTTCACTATCAATGTGACGTCAAAGTTTGCAGTGAAATCGCAAACATCAATAGTTCTTTCAGACCCAGTCTTCAAGTTATGATATTGATACTTAAGTGGTGGGAATAAAGGTGCTATCAGAGGTAACATAACTACAAACGCGCTATAGGTCGTGCCTCTAGCTCGTGATCCTCTCATGTCGACATCTTCATGTAATACACGCCAATTACTTAGCCACATCAATATTGAGTAAAGCAAATATTATAAATATTACATCCTCGTTTATCTATCCTTGTTCCCGTATTTGAATTTCGAATGTCTTATTTTGACGTATAGTTTTTTTTTTATTGCAAAGTAACGCACGGTCTTAGCTGGTCTTAGCACACAGCTCGGCGTCATTGCAGTATCGTAAGTAAATCTAATATTAGACTAGCTTTTTTCTTTTTGTGCCTCGAGTATCTTGTTTTTTATTCGACGGCTGTTACTTGTAATCATAATAATTGCTTGCACCTGTTGCTCCACTGCTTTTATTTATGATCTTCCATTTTTTATTTTTACAAATGCATACATATTTTTATACTTACTGGTTATTTAGTAGATATATTCTTGATATTATGCGTTCAATAATTTTCATAACAAATATAACACCAAAATAGAGTATTGTAACGCTTTAACAAAGTAATATGTTTTTTACTCCTTAATTCACTTCATGTACTTACAAAACATAATTACGGTGCTAAAACCGGATAGATCGCGGAACCAATAACGGCTTCCTCTGTAAAAAACCGGGCATTACTAGTTTTAGCGGACTTTCATACAAAGTTTATAAACGTGTATGATCGAAAGTGAACATGCTAATTAGAAACGAGAGTGAAATGTTGTGTGAACTTTTACTAGTCAACGCCTCCGCAGCCTCACGTGTGTTGGTTCAAGTAGACAAGTAGTCACCACATAATATTATTATGATCATCAGCTATCTATATATATATAAAACTCAAAGGTGACTGACTGACATGGTGATCTATCAACGCACAGCCCAAACCACTGGACGGATCGGGCTGAAATTTAGCAAGCAGGTAAATGTTATGACGTAAGCATCCGCTAAGAAAGGATTTTGATAAATTCTCACCCCAAGGGGTTCAAATAGGGGATGAAAGTTTGTATATAATAATACTTCTTAACGCGAGCAAAGCCGCGGGCAATGGCTCGTTGGATTATATTATGGCACAGTGTACATGTGGAAGTAACAAAACAAAGTAATACGGTGTATGTGTCCTTTGTGTTAGGTTTTCTGCAAAAGTCGTAACTCGTAGCGCTGAAAGAATCACTTTTGACTTTTATATTGTTCGGTATGAATTTTCCTATACAATTATAAAATTTGTTATAAAAGTTATAAAACTATACCCAAAGAAATATAAAAGTGCAATCTATACTATATAGGGGATATACAATAAACACATATCTTTATCACAACCGTCCATAGTCGATCGTTTAGGGACATTTATCGTTATTTATCGTTTAGGAAAAATATCATATTTTTCCGAGAATGGTTTACGTCTTTGTCGTAAGCATAAAGTTTTGACTATAGAAAAGACTTAAACGCGCGTAAGTTTATAAAACTGAAACTTTGTGTTTTTTTTATTCTACTTTAGCAGACAAAATAATATGCCTAGATAACCATGGCCATCATACGAAAATGTCTTTAAACTTTAATATCGCTTGAACTGCTCCATCATATTATAATTCTGTATTAGCTTATCCTGTAGTAGTAAATAACTGCAGCACTCAGAGTGGATTATAAATTATTTAAATATAATTAATTCAATTTTTTTATTTTTTTTCATAAGCCAAGTACATTATCCGTCAAACTCTTCATTAAATTAAAGGTTAATCATAATTAAATGTCTCTGAGTACGGCGGTTTGTGTGTTTAATAAATAAATAAATGATAGGCCAACGTCATAAACAACGCGGACAAACGTTTCTTTAATTAATCTTAGCTTAGTATTAACTTTCGTCAAGTCCCCAATCAATCGTTACAATTAGCACAATTTCATTAACCGTTACACAAACATTTACAAGTGTAATTAGTTTGGTAATGTTGACGTTGTGTCATCGGTGGGCAGTGGCTGATTCAAAGTTTAACTGCAGCTCTTCAATCTCTATACCAGGGCTCCCAAAATGTGCGTCGCGATGCCCCGGGGTGTCGCGACACTATCCCAGGGGCGTCGCATGTCAACACAACCAAATATGTCATTCTGAATACATCCCCGGTTTCAGAAGCTATGCTAAGAAAAGCAAGCGCATCCTTCACATTAGCCAGCCTTGTTGGCTTTAATAGCTTTCATAAAATATATTATCTTTTTTAATTTTTAAATGCGCTTTGATTTGGTAATTATTTCCTAATAAAAATATACCTAAGTTTCCAATTAATAGTGTTTTTATGATTAAATATAAGTAGGCTGGTACTAAAATTGAAAAGTATTTTTGGGGGCTGGGATGAGGGGCGTCGTTCAGAAATAAAAAAGTCCCAAGGGCGTCACAGTACAAATAAGTTTGGAAAGCCCTGCTCTATACCAATTGCAGTTTCGATCCTGTCCGAATCCTATCATACCACGAAATAGTATTTGTTCTCTTCACTTCAAACAATAATATTATCAAACTACTGATTTTGGAGTATTCACCTATCCAGGTCTGCCATCCTTCGGGATTCAGATGAGTGCTATTTTAGAGGGCCCGGACCGAAACTCAGTGCTATTTCTTCTTTTTATGTCCTTTTAAGCTTGAAATAAAGATTTGTATGCCCATGCAATCTCGCAGTTCTCAAATATCACATTGGCATTTAGATCATAGACCTATCAGAATATTTTTTTAAACACTAATACTAAGTACACCGAGATCAAGTCGGCATCGTTGCAGTAAAACGGAATCAGGGTTATTTAATATTTTCTTGCAATGCACAATGGTCTCCGGCCGATAGCCGGGCGTTGCAAATTGCAACTTGCATTTATGAAGTTTTCGCAAACATCTTGGGTAACCAAATAATGCGGTTCTGTTGGCAAGGTTTAACAGAAACTTCGTCGTTGGAGATAAAATCATAATAGCACTGACTGGTCTATATTTAATTTAATCTAATAACGTATTTTATTGTTATTTACAATAATTCATAAAAAAACAACAGCAAAAATAAGACTTAAAAATAATACCTAGTTACAAAATTAAACTAAAAAGCTAATAAAAAACCTCTTTCTTGTATCGTTGGTGAAAACGTGTTGTCGTCTCCAGACAATCAATTATTTTTCAAGTAACGTCGCAAAAATAATATAAGAAATATTTTGGAATTTAACAAAGAATTTTTATTTGCAAATAAATAAAATTATGTTGCCATAACTTTGGCATAATGTATGTATTGAGCACAAAATAATTATTAAAATATTATATGTATTTAAATATATTGACTACTTACTTAAACGGGGTTTTGAGATTCTATCTTTTGCTAATAAACTGTAAGTGCATTCTGTACGTGTATTTTTTTCAATAAACATTGGATTTTCCTCATAACATAATATTAGTATCTGAGTAATTTGTACCTAAATTATTATTAGTAAGATGTAGAATGTAGACCTAATATGTTATAAACTTATGATGTCGTCTTTTAACATATTAGGTCTTGAGATTATATACAATAATTATATTATGTACAAGCAAAAGGCCGAAATGTGCAGAAAATATACGCGGCTATCTAACCTAATCTAACCTAACTACGATGATACCTAACATAACTTTCATAACATAAGTAACAAATGAAAAACTTATGGCATCCATTACAACACATACGTACTTAACAGAATGAGGCATGACTGAAGCCATAGGAAATGCCTCGGCCGAGTCATTTCCTCATTTTTTGCCACAATATTTATACCATTCAGTAAAGTAACTCTACCGTGTCCGTGAAAACAAAGTCGCGTGAAGAAGTGAGTATAAGTTTCTTTAGACAAACGAAATCGGAAAATTATTGTAAGTATATCAAATGTGAAATATCAAAGCTGCAACTTCCTATACATTTGACATTCGATATTGTTCGGTTTCTGATATTATAAAGAATCAGAGTTATACATTCACTAGCACTTTTGATTATGGAATGTTAAGCGTTAACCATTAAATAACGTGTCTGAATACTTTGTAAACTTCTGTCAAAAATATTCAGAAACAGCTAGGCAGTTAGCTAGGTAATGGAACTAATTTTTTCCTCTTGTCCGTGTGCTTTGAATTCTGCTGTTCATTATAGTCCACTGTATCTATTTATATTGTAGTTTTTGCTTCGTGTTGAACTATGAGTATTTATATTAATTTAATCATGGAAATAGCAATAATTTACAAGTTTCTAGTCATTAGGTAGTAATGTTATCAGGATATACATAAGTATCTTCAACTGGTTGCAAGGTTACGTTATTGAATGTAAAGTTTATTATTGATTTATGATATTATTATTGAATATACGATAAAACAGCTCTGTGTTACAATACGAAAAAAATGTAAAAGGCCTTATTGATTATTATAATTATTGAATTGAGATCTGCTTTGTCGAGATTAGACTATTAGAATATAGAATTTTAAAATATGTTGAATAGTGTGAGTGTCTCACTTTGTCAAATTTAGGCACATTTCCTAGAAATCATTACACAAAATATTTTTTGCTTGGCGCAATAATAAGAGTTGCATTAAACAATAATTAGTGTCATTCAAACTTGCCTCAGAGACCATTACTGCGTGACAAATACTACATTTAGGCTAATTTAGTGTCTGAGTGGTATAATCTTTGAAATTGTCTTAAACAATGGTACTTTCTATTTGTGGAGGATCGGTGAGCTTCTGAGTTCAGTGACCGGTTATGATTCAGGCTTATAGATAGTGCATTCGAATGTATGCAGTACGTTGAGGTAATAAAACAAGCGACTAAGACAAATTTTATTCGATAGTTTCGACGGCGACGATGTACAGGATTTGATTTGTAAGTTCCGAAATTGAACCCAGTGACCGACCGACCAGACGTCAAGTATCTGACGCCATACATGCAGCCTAAGTAAGTGTGACGTATTATAATGACATCCCAACAAAATCAAATCCGTTAATGCCTTGTCGTATATTTCGGAATAAATAAAGAGTATTGTGTCGATTTTAGACGTCATAAATGGCCAGTATTGGTACTGGGTCAAATTTCAGAACTTACTGCTAAGTTCTACCATTGGCTATCGATATTATCGAATGCAATTACATAATAATTAAAACTCGTAATCTTTCCAGTATAACATATCTTTTATCTCTTTTAATTGAGGTTTTAATTAAGTGCAAATATTGCTTCACAGTCAGGGAAACCATCTTCTGAAGATTTCGTACACCACCGTTGCATAAGCGTGTCCAAATAGTGCTACTAGAGAATTTATTGCCAAGTATTAACGAATATTCCAGTTATTGTTAATGTAGTCATAAATCATAATATATGAAATTCTCTTCTCGAGGTGTTGTTTCCAAACTCGAACTCTGGACCGATTTCGATGAAAAAAATTGTGCGTATCGATTGGGTATGTGAAGTGGTCAACATTTTTATGCCCGACATAATATTATAACAATGTATGCTGGGCCAGATAGGATAAAGGTAAAATTTAAATTTAAGTCTTAGGGTCAGTATGCGAAACAATATTCATAAGAAGCATGTACCATTTTGTTTTGCTTAGCAGTGCCGTAAATAGGGCGGTGCCACCGATGCCCAGGCACAGGGCGTACACTCTGGGGGGCGCAAGAATGGCCAGACCAGGCAAACTCTTATTTTTTCGATTTGCTCCCGATGAGTTCCCGCTGCGCCCCAGAAATGTTTCCTAATTTAGTAAAAAAATATATCCACAGCCGAACATATAACCTCCTCCTTTTTGGAAGTCGGTAAAAAAACAAGGGTGCAGTTATAGAAGCTCGCACAGGGCGCAATAAAGGCTATTTACCGCACTGATGCTTAGTAGCAACATCCAACTTGCGCTTTACTTCATGTCGTACCTGTGTGAATTGACCCTAATAAACGTGCGTATTACAAGATAAACCATATAACAAACAAGTAATGAAAATAGAAAATTGTTACAAGAAGTGAATATGAAATAGAAAGCCCAATAAAATAACGGCCGTGAGAAAATGCATTTTAATACGAGTTATGTTAGACAAAATACCGACAAGATAACAAGTAGAGACAAAGTAAAGTTAAAATAAAAAATATATCTACCGCCGCCGCCGCCGAACATAATACATATAACCTCCTTTTTTAGTCGGTTAAAAACAACGGCCTGCTCTACGGGATTGCATGCAAAAGTGAAAACGAAACAGAGGCATATAACTTGCTCTGGTACGCCGCGCCGGCGGTTTCGATTCCCTCCGTCCTATGAATATTCAATCCGGTCACATATTAACATTTTTCAGCCGTTCTAAAAAATTACAAAGCGCTAAAGCAGTTGCATAGCTTTTCCGTAACGAAAATAAACCTAAGGCATCGTCTAACGTCGTTTCTTCGACTTCAGCACGGTGTTTGTGTGCGTGCGACTATAGACGTATGCGTGTAGACTAGCTATTGCTTTACCGCGGCAGTTCTCGAGTGCCACATGTATTTTTTACTTCAATACCGTTGAGAAACATCAAAATTACTGTTCAGGTAGCCAAAAAAGGTCTTACTAACATAGAACGCATATCTGGTCAAGGTCGAGTCGGCAATTAAGATCAATTATAACAAAACCAACAGCTACCAGCTTTCGAAAGTAAATAACAGGTATAGGTTTTTTATGAAGGCTATTGTACTTAGCTACGAATTCTTTGTTCAAATCGTTTCCTTGTTAATTATACCTAAAATAGAATGATAGGAAAAAAGTTACATTGACAAAAAATCCTTAAACTTAAAAAGAAATGGATACTAAAATGCAGCGAAACTACAGGTTTGCATGTGTTTCTATGAAATAGAATATACCCTCCGCGACACGAAGCTAGCAACACTTATTCATAAAAAGACATAGAAACAGTAGTGTCGCGACAACACATCGTCTGCTGCAACTTCATGTAGTCGGCTTCCAACTTGTACCTTTATACAACTTTGATTATTGCTTATCGGATAAGCATGAGAATCGCGAATCTTTTATTCAAACCCGTAAATGGCAAAACAGCGTTGCAGAGTTAACTAGATTGGATATATGACTGCATTATTTTCACGCTAGACGACAGCATCAGCATGGACAGTAAACAAAAAATTTTGTTTGGCATTCGACGTTCCTGTCAATATTCTGATATGACGTTTGCAACATGTCGGATTTTGGTAGTATTATTTACTGTAGGTGCTAGTACAGTCCTCTGTTACGACCTTTACGTGTTGTACCCAACTGTATGGAAATTTTTCTCTCTTCTATTTTGAGGATAAATTAAAATCACCTTGTCAGCACATGTATGCATATGAACGAAAGCTGTCACTTTCCTCGCAACCAATCTGTTAGAGAGAGTATCGACACTTAAGGCTTTCCATTGATGATGTATTATGCTTCAGTTTAGCAATTAGCAGAAAATTAAAAGTCAGATTTAATTTACATAACTATACCCTACGACAGGGATGGCGAACCAATGGCACGCGTGCCATTGCTGGCACGCGACGAAATAATTTCGGCACGTCACTGATTACGAGTTTAAAAGAAAAAAGTATAAATTATGATTATGATGTAGCATAATACCTATGAATCTTTGAAAAGCAAACGCGCGCGAGCGTTCGGGTCCGGTGCGCGGGATGAAGGCTTTGAGTTGATATTGTTATTTTACATTATTTTTCCACTGATCACAAAGTCAAGAATATTTGATGGCACGGCTGCGACGTTATTAAATATTATTCCAGAAAATTGGCACGTATACGCATAAAGTTTCGCCATCCCTGCCCTATGAAGTAACTTTTTAATAATCTGTACTGTAGCATAGACGTTTTCACTAAAATCCACGTAGGTAGAGTCAAGGAATGAAAGCATTAAGCATTTGCTTCAACAATGTACCTAAGGAAATATTAGAGGAAGGTGGAATGCGCCATCAAGTCTTATAAGGAGTTTTCAGATGTCATAATACAGCATGACTGGTGAGTCAATACCGATAATTAAGGAGAGTATTCAGTACTCGATTCTCATTATAATTATGTAATAAAATTAGGTACTTGATTTTTGACCAAATTTCCCTTTAAACAAATGAATCATGGACACTTAGTAAATTACTATGCGGCCGGCGCGCGGCATGCTCCCCCCCGCCGCGCGCTACTACTCCCGTGCGCGGTGTCCATGCGTTGGGTAAATAATTATTTAACTTTAAGCTACATTTACTCAGTGATCAATTGATATTATTTTTTTATATTATTTTTTTTTTCAACTAATATAATAGCCAAATATCACGTCCTCGAGTATTGAACATGTCTCACCAGTCATGCTGTATAATATAACGACGAACTTAGCAAGCGTGATTCAGGTTCATGGCGCTAATACTAATGATAATGATCACACAGTTAAGCTCGCTAGGAATTCAAAAGCTTTTCTCCAAGCTCTTTGAGTTTCTGTCAAATATTTGACCTTCAGCTTATGATCGGCTTAATCCAGTCAAAAATGTCAAGTCGGCGCCGGTGCGTGGGCGGTGGGCGGCATTTACATATTCGGTAATTCTTTAAAGTCTGAGAAGAATTTTTAGTAACGGTTGAGCCGTTTGCTTGCAACGGTTAAGCTTGACTTAAGAACTCTCTGGATAATGCATAAGTATTTTGGTTATGTAACGTGGGACATTTTTAGTTAAAGAAGTAGGGAACTTAGATAACATGCATTCGATAATTTTGACAGCACAGTTAGAATCAAAAAATATCCACAGCCGAACACAGAACCTCCTCCTTTTTTGGAAGTCATACAACCATGGACATCAAACTATAAATAAAAATAAAACAAAGAATTTGAGATAACCCACCCGCCTATAAATGATATGGCGCAGGGCGCTGCAGGCCATACGTTACCAAATATATTATTTTTTAATTCGCTATCGAAACTACGTACGTCACTAGTTTCAGCTTTTGGCAATCACAAAATGTAAAAATAGGAATACCTATGCATTAAAGTATTACACTTATCACTTCTTTGATACTTCATGCTCCATATTTTTAATAGATTCCCAAAAAAGAGGTTCTATATTCGATTTTTTTTGTCGATGATGGGACTTCCTCAGCTTGATTGACAGGTCATTGGTATCGATACAGCCTTGCACGTGTCCCGAAGTCGGCACGCGCTTCCGGGACCGGATGTAGTAAGGCACAACACGACACAACATACAATTGTCGTAGCTCAGAAGGTTGTTTTAAATATAAGTAGTGTAGCGCTTTTTTGGTGGCATGAAATAAGGCTTAGCATTTTCGTTCTTTTAGTAAATGCAACATTATTGCAGATTCGTTCCATATTCGATGTATAAAATTTCTTAATTTTGATATTAAACGGATTCGATAAAACGAGGAATAAAACTAAATTATTTTATATAAACCAGTAGATTCGGGGTGTATGTGTTTTTACTTTTCTTGGCTCTACGTTTTATTTTAGGAATAAAATGTGGGCTTGAGAGTTCATGATTCCACAAAAAGCAATGCACAACTTTATGTGACAAGGCTTTAGAAAATTTCAATGTTTTGTTAGATGTTTACCAGAATATTATATAATGCAGTAGCTATTAACTTCTGTACAATACTATATGTATCAATATTTTAATGTTTTTCGAAATAACTTAACAAAATACAGTTTGTCTTCTGTATATTAATATTCTATGGCCAATCACGCCAGTTACGTTGGCTTATAACTGTAATTGTATTGATACGGTCAATTAATCGGTTGGGTAACAGATTTTATATTATGCTTAAATCATAAAATTTTACGCCAACTACTTCGTATTACCGACATTCAAGTTTTTGAAAAATTCTCACCCCAAGGGGTTCAAATCTACACTACTATTATAAAGAGGAAAGATTTGATTTTTTGTTTGTTTGTTTGTTTGAGTCGAATAGGCTCCGAAACTACTGGGCCGATTTGAAAAATTCTTTTGCTATTGGAATCTTACATTATTTCTGCTGAACATAGGCTACATTTTATTTTGGAAAAAAGTAGGGTTCCGTAAGATATTTGAGTTTTTCGGACGCAAGGTGTAAAAAATCAGCTAGAAAAGTTACTTATATTGCGTACGCTGCCTAAACTATAAAAGATAGAACCATAAAATGTTCTAAGTAATTGTAGATCTTATAAATGTCTACAAAAAAGTCCGCGACACACTATACCTATCTATGTCGAGTGAGGCACAATAACCATTTATTTATTTAAAAATCCTGAATTTTTTTTGGACTAAATTTAAACGGATATATTTTACTCACGCTATTAATCCTTATCAAAATAAATTATTTTATCACTAAGTACAGTTTATGTTGATAATATTTGGTCTTTGAATGATTAAAATTGGACGTTTGGTTTTGAAGTAATGGCGAAATTAAAATGTTGCGATAGTGGGCGTCACCAAAGCGCGTGCGGGAGTAAGACATTATTCTGTTGTAGAAATGAAAATTCTGTACATAAAAGATATGAAATGACACCCGAAATTACACCTTTGTCACTACATCGCTATAGAAGCCAAAAATGTGGTTAGTTTTTTGTCTGTCTGTCTGTCTGTCACTCTTTCTGTCTGTCTGTATGTTTGTTCCAGCATCACACGAAAAATACTGATCCGATTTGAATGTGGTTTTCGCAGATATTCTATTTATCTTCTTCCAACTTAACATCTGGTGTATAAAATTTTTTCCCCCCACCCCTCTAAGGGGACAAAAGAGGGGGTCAGATTTTGTATCAAACTTTTTTCTTTAACACGAAAACTACTGATCCGATTTGCATACGGTTTTCACAGATATATTATATTTATCTTCTTCCAACTCAACATCTGGTGTATAAAAATCCTCCCCCCCCCTCCCCTCTCAACCCTCTCTTGGGACCAAAGAGGGGTCAGATTTTGTATACAACTTTTTTCTTTAGTGGAGTTATCATATTAGGTATTAACTGTGTTTTTCAACTTAACATCTGGTGTATGACCTTCCCCCCCCACACCCTCTTAGGGGACAAAAGAGGGGGTAAAACATGTATTAACTGATGATGTAGAAAATATACTTTAAATGGCAAAACAACGTTTGCCGGGACAGCTAGTAGGGGATAAAAGTTTGTATATAATAATACTTCTTAACGCGAGCGAAGCCGCGGGCAAAAGCTCGTTATTCATAAAGCTCAAACTCACATTTTATTTAGCCTTACAGAATTAAAATGTTTATTAATATGTTCTTTGCAGTTTGTATAGAATCGTACATTTTCTTTGTTACAATCCTCCTTAAAAGTAGTATTACATCTTATATACTTAATATTATATTATTATGTATATTAAATATACAATTTCCGACACGTCTTATTCTTACTCAACGAAGTTGTATACATTATGTATAAGTATGTTGCACTCGTGTCTTTCATAACGCATACATACAAAAGGGCATTAAAATTTTATGCGTAATCGATTTAGATCGATTGTGCAGTATCGATACTTCACAATCGATTCGGATTACCTAATTACACTTGTCAATCCGAAATGTTACCGAGTATTGAGATTAAGGGCCTATTTCACCACCTAGACAAGTTGTGGATAGCCTATCCGGCACTTATCAGTAAGTGGTGAAACAGCCCCTTAGTGTGACAGAATGCGTCATGTAAAAAACAGAGAGCAAATTTTTCTATACAGTATATGATAATATTATAAGGCCCACTTGCGCCAATCTGGATTAAAGTTAACTCTGAGTTAAACATCATGTCATCTCTATCACTGACTTAGTGAGTGACAGATATGACATGATGTTTAGCTCAGAGTTAACTTTAACCCAGATTGGCGCAAGTGGGCCTTAGTGACTTAGCTATGTTAGACTAATTATATTATTATATTCTTATGCCAGAATCGGTAAGATGCAGTGAAAAAATTGTATGTGTGAAAGGTAAGTGTTTAAAATATTATTACATCATAAAAATCATTAGCAACACGTGATAACATCGTTTTCGCGTGCTTTTTCGCCCCGTATTAAAAAAGTAACACAGTGGTAACGTCGTTACGTTACCGGTTAAAACACCTCTGTCACATACTAATTACTATAATACCATACTATAATGATAGTAACAGAGTGGTGAGGGTAACAGAGTTGTGTTAACCGGTTTACTCGATCAGATCACGAGCGCAATCAATTCCAAATATGCGCTAATCGGCCTTGCGCAGGCATGCCGCATGCCCGATCACCAGCTTTGTCTACTGTTACTCATAACTAATAGTAATATTTTCTTTGTTCTATATCCGCGTTACTTTCAAGTATTTCCTCTAGATTAGCCATTATTAAAATGTGCTCCGCGAAGCCCTGGGGCTTCGCAAAACCCTGTTTAGGAGTCCACGAGCAATATATAATTTGTTTTTAGAAATATCTTCAGACATCAGCATTCAGCATGGAGACAGTTCATTCAAAGACAAAACATTTTTTTTTTCTTAGAAGATTTCCATCACCAAAAAAATTTGCGAACCCTTACTCTAAATTGTCTTATGTATCTTGTTTTGTCAAGGAACAGACTTCGCTTATCAATTGAACAGCTGACATTAAAACACAAAAAATTGTCGATCGCAAGTTAGAGAGAGCGCACATCTTAGACACGACTGAAGTTAGACAATCTTGTTTCACATAGACAAGTCTGTCTAACTGCAGTCTAAAGACAGTTGTGTCTAGCATGTGGCGCACACCTAAGTCAAGACTGTCTTGACTATGATGACGCAATGCATACAATAAATTCATTCAGTAGCAAAATGGAGTTCACAGAAGCTGCTGTGATAAGTATCCTAGCAGTTCGTGCAAAACGGCGCAGACAACGGAAATATTGGGTACACCCCATATACAGTCAAAGACTGTTAAAAGGAAAGTTCTATTTATTGTTTGATCAACTAAGGCTTTATCCCCGAAAGTTTTTCAAGTACTTTCGAATGAATGTGTCTACCTTTGATAATTTGTTGAAATTGTTGCAACCTTACATTACTTATCAAGACACTCATTTTCGCAAAGCTATACCGGCTTCTGAACGACTAGCAGTGACGTTGACGTAAGTGAAACTTAGTATATTTTTATTAATAATGTTTAATCAGTTTAACATCATTAAAATTTCTTATGTCCAATAATATACTAAAATAATAAATTTTCATTCTTCATACTAAAGTAATCACAGACTACGTCACAGATAATTATGTGTACTTAATAATATTCACTAATAATACTATACAGACTACGTCATGGATAATTATTATGTGTACTTACTTAATAATATCAAAAGTGAAAAAAAAAAACAACTCAATATCGTCGTAACTCGTAACTTTAGTATTCGCAATATCCTAACACGTAAAATATATTAACTGAAACTAAATATAATTCCTGTGACATTTGGTGTGAATATTGGTAAATATCCTATTTCTTCCGTGAGTTTTAACTAAAACATCGTTATAATAACTTTATTATCCTATTCATTGGAATATTATTGCGTCTTTTTCAAATTGAAATGTATCAAGTTTTACATTTTTTTGCCCAGTTTTGTAGCAATTATTGATGGTATTCCCTGGTATTACTGATAGTTGTCTACCCATTACGCCATCTAGTTACTATAATGGAAGCTGTTTGACAATCTAATTAAGAAAATAAGAAAATGCCTCATTAAAAAATTAAGTGCAAAATCTTTGAATTTAAAGTGCCAAATTTTTTTTAAATTATGAGCTGAAATAATGCTTTATTTCACAAAAAAATGTTTTACATAGCTAACGAAGGTAAATAAAACAGATTTCATCCAAAAGTTTATTTCTATCATTATAGTCTAAATATTATAAAACTCAAAGGTTAGTGACTGACATGGTGATCTATCAACGCACAACCCAAACCACTGGACGAATCGGGCTGAATTTTAGCATGCAGGTAGATGTTATGACGTAGGCATCTGTTAAGAAAGGACTTCGATCAATTCCACCCCCAAGGGGTTAAAATAGGGGATGAAAGTTTGTAAATAATAATACTTCTTAACGTGAGCGAAGCCGCGGGCTCTTCCTAAAACTTCTTTTACAGCAGCAGATTACAAGTTTTTATAATGTTGCAAACTTTTGTGGGAACCTAAAACGCTGAAATTGAATGAACAGATTTATCAAGTTTACATCTTAGAACAAATAACATAATACCAAAGGCCTGAGCAAGAGAGATGTCACTATCAGTAACACTGTGTGATAAAAAGAGACGTGTGATACATGACAGCAGAACTCTTTTTTTTATGTCAAGTCGGCATGTGCCGCACGTTGACAATTTAATCGAATATTCATGATTATGTTTGTGTAAGAGTATACCTACACATATTTTTCACACAGATGAAAACCAATTTCGGTTTCGTTTGACAGCTCGAGATTGTTGCTCTATTCCGTTAGGTATATTAACTTTAAGGCCGTCACAGACCTAGCTATAATATATATTAATATACCTTAATATACCGTACTAAACACACTGAGACCAGAAATATATATTATAGCTTAGTGTGTGGTCACGCGAAAATTGTATAGAAAATATATTAATATGCCTAGCTATAAATATATTAATATATATTATAACTAGGTCTGTGACTGACTTCATGGTTGTGAGTTGTGGCTTGGGAGTTGGGTGTACCGTGTAGTCGATACGGAGCTGGCAACTTATATAAAAAAACTAACATTATTTGAAAGCACTGGCATGACGTTATGGATAGATTGGTTGTCACAATAGACATAATTACCAGTAGTTCGACTGCAAAGAAACGGACAGGTTTCAATATATCTTTCAAATTCGTCGGATTTCACTAGAATTATGAACGGAATGTGCCTCGCGCTAGCCTATTCCCTACCCTCCCATATTCCATTCCCTTCCCTACCCTCCCTTGTTACCCTATTCCCTCTTATAAGGTTGGCAACGCACTTGCAGTTCTTCTGATGCTGCGAGTGTCCATGGGCAACGGAAGTTGCTTTCCATTAGGTGACCCGTTTGCTCGTTTGCTCCCTTATTTCATAAAAAAGCGGCCAAGTGCGAGTTGGACTCGCCCATGAAGGGTTCCGCAGCAGCAATAAGGTTTATTTTTATGAAATTAAAAGGTTTTTGATTTATTTTTATATTTCAGTCGACTTAATGAAATTTGATTAAGGTTTACCATTTTTATGACGTATAAAAAAAACTACTGGCTAGATCTCGTTCAAACCAATTTTCGTTGGTAGTTTTTATAGTAATCTACATCATATATTTTTTTTAGAATTATCATGCCCCTACTTTAGAAATTAGAGGGGGGGGGACACACATTTTAGCACTTTGGAAGAGTCTCTCTCGCAAACTATTCAGGTTATAAAAAAATGATATGAGAAACCTCAATATGATTTTTGGAGACCTATCCATAAATACCCCACACGCATAGGTTAGATGAAAAAAATTTTTTTTTGTTTCAGTTGTAACTATGGGGACCCCTAAAATTTTTAATAATTTTTCCATTTTTGCATCAAAATCTTAATGCGGTTCACAGACTACATCTACTTACCAAGTTTCAATAGTATAGCTCTAATAGTTTCGGAGAAAAGTGGCTGTGACATACGGACGAACGGACAGACAGACAGACAGACATGACGAATCTATAAGGGTTCCTTTTTGCCATTTTGGCTACGGAACCCTAAAAAATGCAGTAACGCAGACGGCGCGGCGGAGCGGGACGGCAGCTAGTTCTTTTCTTTCTATCTCCACTAGAACGAACGTCCTGAACTGACTGCCTCCACCCGTCGTGTGCTTTGTGTACCTACGCGGCGAGGGCAGCTGCAGACATCGACGGGCAGGCGCGATCTTTTTTAAGCCCGCTCCGCCCCGTCGTCTGTAAAACAACAGAGTCCACCCGGCAGCCAGCGCACGGCGCACGTGCTGGCGATACAATAATTTACTCTACAAACAAACTATAAATTAGTTATATTTGAACAAAGATACTGAGTACTGAAGCTGAACTACAGAATACTGACCATGTCATTCTCATTAGTCGACCAGACACTAGTTTAATTTTGAACACACTGCATACTGAACTGACTGATTACATTAAGTACTATCGAGGAAGTTGATTCCTATGCAGATGGCGGACCTAAGTAATTTGGTCGCGTTACGTAAAACCCAGCCGACAGATCACAGCTAACATTGAAATGACATAAGTCGACCACATGACGTAGGTCCGCCATCTGCATAGGAATCAACTTCTCTGATAGTACTTATTTTACAAAAAGTATAGTCTATCAAGAAGGTCATGACAGGTGGGAAAATTTTTAAATGAAATAAAAAATTATGAGAACTTTATTAATTCGAGATAAAAATGTGCAAGGTGACAATATTCAAAATGAAATAAGCGTTCTCTGTGAAAATACAAATAAAAAAATAACCTTATAAGCGTGATTACAATTAGAAAATTTTCCCGCCTGTCATGATTTTCTTGACGGACTATAACGTTATCAAAGAACATATATATTTACCGTTATAAATCCTATATAACGTTATAACATTTACCGTTATTAAATATTAATATCAATTTTTAATGTTATTTTTAATATCGGGTAAATTTTCATAACGTTATGTATGCCCTTGAAGCAGTAACGTTATGAAAAAGTAACGTTATTTGAAGCCCTGCTTTTTGGTCGTATTATTGTATATGTTTTGACACATGTGATTAAAATTGTCAGAATCTAATTTTGAAATCTCTATTTAAAAATAAATTATGTCAGCTAGCGTGAGGCACATTCCTTATTCCATTCATAATCTTAATGAAACCCGACGAATTTGATATAATATATTGAAACCTGTCCCATCCTTCTCTTTGCTTTGCAGTTGAACTACTGGTAGTTATGTATATTGTGGCTAGTCAGTTTTGTCGTAGATGTGCGCGCTTGCATACATTTCAAAGGGAAGTCGACAGTCGTTAGTCAGACTTGTCGTGTGTCGCATTAGTCAACTTTGTCTATTAGACGTCTTGTCTCAGATGTGCGCATCTAGTGCATTTTACCATGCCATAGTCTGTCTAACTACAGTCTTGTCTCAGGTGTGCGGTCGCACTTATCAGTTGATTAAAACATCTATTTTAGTCCATATTCTTTCATACTGTAGAATCCTCGTGACACTGGCTCACTACAACATCTAGTACGACCATAGGTACACGTCTTCACTCTCTGACTGTCACTGCACGACTGACTCGTTGGCAGCCAGACAGACACTTATATAGACTGCACCCTACTACTCGGTGTTCGTGAGACAATGATAAGTATCTACTATATAGATACTCTGCGCATACACTACATCCCTTCCTTTTTCTAATTTTGATTAAACTAGACTGATTGCAAAATCTAGATGTATACCTCTATACTCCTACTTTCAATACCTTCTCCTTGCCAACTTGTTTCTTCATCTCAGCGACAATTCTTCCAATAGATTTACAATACTTAAGAGATTTCTTTTTTCATTTTCTCTACTCTTCTTACCCTCACCTCTTTCCACAAATATAAGCTTCCATCTCTTTTTTGCCTATCTTTCGTTTTGATCATTACTATGCTTATCTATCCTTGTTTTTTTCAGCACTTCCAATATAATTTAATGGAAATAAACTACATTTTCAATCTTATAGGAAACCACATTTCCAATTTTATAGAAAACCACATTCCAATTTTATAGAAAACCACATTCTAATTTAATGGAAAACTAAATGTCTTAAAACTAACGTAAAACTACATTTCCAATTTTAATGAGAAACCACTTATTAATTTCCAATTTAATAAAAAACCAAGTTCTTATTTATTACCAAATTGAATGAGAAACCACTTGATTTCCCATTTAATGAAAAAACAAGTTCTTATATTTTATTACCAAATTTAATAAGAAACCACTTGTTAATTTCTAATTTAATGAAAAACTAAGCTCTTATTTATTCCCAATTTAATGAAAAATCCAAGTTCTTATTAACTTCCAATTTAATGAGAAACCACTTGTTAATTTCCAATTTAATGAAAAAACCAAGCTCTTATTTATTTTCAATTTAATGAAATATCACTTATTAATTTCCAATTTAATGAAAAACTGAGCACTTCTTTATTTCCAATTTAATGAAATATCACTTATTAATTTCCAATTTAATGAAATATCACTTAATTTCCAATTTAATGAAAAACTAAGCTCTTATTAATTTCCAATTTAATGAAATATCACTTATTTCCAATTTAATGAAAAACTAAGCTCTTATTAATTTCCAATTTAATGAAATCTCACTTGTCAATTTCCAATTTAATGAAAATTAAAGCTCTTATTAATTTCCAATTTAATGAAATCTCACTTAATTTCCAATTTAATGAAAAACTGAGCTCTTATTAATTTCCAATTTAATGAAATCTCACTTGTCAATTTCCAATTTAATGAAAAACTAAGGTCTTATTAATTTCCAATTTAATGAGAAACCATTTGTTTTCAATTTCCAATTTAATGAAAAACCATGTTCTTATTCATCATGTTCTCATACATCAGTCCAGCCATTTGTCATAACTACATAAGTACTGTAATCCTGTATTCAAAAAATCATAATAATATTATGATGATACCAAATATTATTTAGCTTTACTTTAAATATTTTATTTAACAAACTGAATAAAATTAAACATATTTAGTGGAACTTATTTTTCAAATTTATAGACGTTCAAATGCATATCTGTCATATTATATTTTTCTACTGATGCAATTGATTTATATATATCATCATATATCATAGTACTATTAATCATTTGCTATGCTAACAAACATTGATCACAAAATTTGACCATGAATTAATGATTATTCATAAAGTTAATTGCCATTAAATGGAGTAATTAATTATATGTTTTATTTTCCATTTTTTCTGTGCTAATTCTTTAGACTTCATTATCAGCTCAATTTTGGCAAGGCTTTTCCAAACACTATTATTTTCTGTTCTGGCCGTGTTTACGCCATCTATCTGTAAACGCTTGACGCGTCAATTACTTCACTACCGTTTGACGACGCATCAAGTTATCATTACACTAGTGCCAACTGCCAAGTATAAATCATTGCTCGTGGGCTGGTTGTCAGTTGTCACCCTTGCATGTATTCTTATTACAATGGAAATCTCTTATAATTCCTTTTTAGAGCATTCCCTAATTTCAATTGAATGAAATTTAAGTCCTCTCGAAATAATTTGCAAATGGTATAATTTGTATCCAAGCATTCCATTGCATGAAAATCATTTTCTCAAAATTATTATATTATATTGTCTACTATTTACTAATTTCTCCCACTGTATAATTTAACGTTCACATAATAGCAAGTACCGTCATCTAATCGGATAACTAAGTATTTACAACTACCCAACTAACTAACTCCGCTGGTTCAGCGACCCGAAGTGGATCTTGGTCTTCAAAATGAGCTTTCGCCATTGAGCCCTGTCCTGCTACCTAGCTACCTCCTGCCAGCTACCGACCTGAAGGTCGCGAAGGTCAGCCTCAAAGCATCTGCATTTGCATTATAATATGTAATCCTTCCAATTTTTCTTTTAGATATTAACATTATTATCTATCTTTACTAAAGGATTTCGATTACGCGACTGCATCATCAAATCCAATTATTACAAACATACCTTCTAACTTCTGACATACTCTGTATTTGTTTGCATTATTGACAATATATTTTATTACCGTACTGATATTATCGTTTTGTCAATATTTCCATATTCATATTCAATATTTAAACTCAAAGTAAACTTTCTTTGTTTTACGCATTTGTTATTGCAAAAATAATTAGTTTTACAAAGTCTTTCTTGCTAGCAGATTACTCCGCTTACATCGATTATTCGAAGTTTATTTCTAATATATTGTTTACAAGAACTTCCATAACAGTAAAACTTTATCTGAATATACATAGACCCAACATAGACCTTTTAATAATTATTTTGAATATATTTTAGTCAAAATATTTTCTTCTGTAATAATTTTACATCTCAACGTTTCATGAAAAGAAAATTTAAGATTTATCAATGAATAAATACACACATCTCTCGATATCAATTTACTACTAGATTGGATCAAAAGAAATTGGACCGCAATTTCCATTTATACTTCTTCCCCTTCCATTTTCAAAAAAAATTTTTTTTTTTTTTTTTGCAGTCCAACTCTTTGTTCAAAACCAGAGAACCAATTCACGTACTTTCTTTTTTATTAATACAAATTAATAATTATTATAATACTAGCTGGTCCGGCAAACTTCGCCCTGTCATATAAATTACTTGTAGTTGTAAATTGTAATGTAGTAATGACTAAATAATTAGTATGGCACGTCTATCGCTGTTCCGTCACACAAACAATAATGGTCGCCGTCAGTCTCGAGTCGAAAATTAATAATTTACTATTCCCACTCACAAATGCACTTATAGTAGCCGATTCTTAGACCCACTGTATATGCATAATATAAAATTTGGTAAGAATAATTAGTAAAGCCGTTTCGGAGAGGATTAACATTGTGACACGAGAATTTTATATTTTATTAGGGAATAATCTCCGTCTCATGTTTTGTCATCAACACATGAACATTAAACTTTACTTTACTCAATTTCTAACGTTTCCTTTTGTCTTCAGTTTATATATATGTGTAATTCTGTTTATTTTTACTACTACATATTAAACGTATTAAAATATTTTTATTTCAAGGGTTCTATTCTATGAATAGAAAGCAACAATAAAAGTAAGTATAAAGTGTAACGTACATTGCATCATTTTTACCTAGCTTGTTTTGCAAGCTATTATAGGATCATACGGTAAACTCACTCAAGGCATCCGGAAAATCAACACAGCGACGAGCTACATTCGATTAAGTCTTTATTATTATGATTATTATGATTAAGTAATTAAATTTATACTACCCCGAACATTCGGGCTATCGGAAAACACTGCAATGTACGAGCATGTCGAAATTGGGTGCATAAAGATGTCTACTGTACTAATTTATATTATGGCACTGACCCAATTTAACACAACAACACTACCCTCAAATAATGTATTTATTATTTCCTCTATATGATTTTGTTACTTGTAACTTTATTGTAAGATCGATCTTAGTCTTACCGGTTAGCTCCACATTAACCTGATTTAGTATATTGTTTGTATATATTTTTTTGTCAATTCTTGTTTGAAGAAGTTTCCATATTATAATTTAAACCCTAATAATTTTTTATAGTCTTATTGTTGCTTATTAGTTATTATCACAACATAAATAATAAAGTAGGTTGTATTTATTCCACATACCTACTATTGAGATTGAGGAGCACTATTCCTATAATTCTTAAGAACCGTTCTTAGCTCAATAATTTAAAAAGTCCTTAACATTGAATATATTATAACAATTATAATATTATTATTATTATTATTATTATTATTATTATCATTTGCCAAATATTTTACAATTTGGTCTTAATATTACAACACAGGAACACTTAACAAAATAATAATTAAAATGTCTAATGTCTTCCAATTTATTTCTCTCAAAATAGGGAAAACTGTAGAACGTCATACACCGTAATATATTAACAAGGAACTATCCACATTATAATTATCTTTACTTCATAAAAAGATAAGTTTAAAAGCCATTAAATTTTCTTTTGAATACTTTAAGGTGCAATTATTGTGCAATTAAAATTAGCAATGAGCTATTAAGTTTAGTTTTCCAACGTAATTTAGCGCGCTGTTACATTTAGGCACCACTTATTTATTGAGAACGCTGTGATTATTATTGTACTTGTTTTGTACAAAATATTTTGGGTTATTGTCTTAAAGTTCTATTCATTATTGCACCCATGACTGTATCATAATAAAATATGAATTTAGTATTATTCACTGACTTTTACAAGAACAGATAATTTCCATATAAAATATAAGACACATCAAAGAACCTATCATGACGTATACTCCTACCACCAAAGTAGAATACTTAAGATTAACCTCTTAGATTAAATTTAAATAAGTTCAAATTAAATTCCACTTACCTGCGTACCGAAACAAGAAAATCGCAAATCGATTGTAATTATTAGTACACTCAACTCGCGCCCAACTTCACTCCGGTGCATCCCCTCTTGTTTCGTGGTTATTAAATTGGAGAGCTTCAATCAGTCTCTTCAGTATCGCTAAGTGTTAACTTGTGCAGTGCTCTGGACTTCTAGTGCTCATAATTATTTAGTGTGGTGATTAGTGAAGTGACATCAGTGTTTAAATACAAATTTAAATGTAAGTACCGATTATGCAATTATTAGCAAAATTTATGAAATAACGTAACAAAATAAATAAGAACAACAGATTTAATGTTTCATCTCGACGGGGCCTCCAATGTGGGTTATAATGCGTGGAGGCCCAAAGGAAGCTCCTCCGACCAGGCGAGGTGCTACGCCCGGTCAGGCCGGAGCCCACGTAATACAATTCAGTTGTCGTATATATACCGACGCGCTCAGAAAACTTCGACAGCGCGATGCAGGAACGTTAGGCGAATGTGGGTACCGCCACAACTCCAAACATTTTAAAATTAAATATATAGCTAAAAGTTTGATACAAAATCTTTACTTGAAGAAATATTCAAATTCACAAACTTATTCTCAAAAGTAATATTTAACGAGTACCATTAATTATTTTAAATCACACTTCAAAACACCATTTTAACGGTTGTTCAGTTACTCATTGCACGCGTTATAAAATATCTTGTAATATTCGAAAGGCAAGAAAACAATCAAAACGTAAGCGTATTAGTTTTGTCCGCTTTACAAATTTCAATCTCTGATACGAACTATAAATACATTTAGATCTTCCTTCCCTTTTTTTTTAAATATATCATTTTCCATACCTTAATTGTTCATCATCGTCGCCACTTGTAGAATCCTCGTGACACTGGCTCACTACAACATCTAGTACGACCATAGGTACACGTCTTCACTCTCTGACTGTCACTGCACGACTGACTCGTTGGCAGCCAGACAGACACTTATATAGACTGCACCCTACTACTCGGTGTTCGTGAGACAATGATAAGTATCTACTATATAGATACTCTGCGCATACACTACACATACAATTTACTATAGTACAATAATAAATTGTATAAAATATTATTGAACAACAGGCATTCTATTAAAATAATATGACATTCGACTTTTTTATGTTGCTTCATTCCTAATAAGTAATAACTAAGACAAGATGAGTCTCTATAATAAACACCGAGCGTTGAGACAAGTGCAAGCAAAAACCCAATAGAGATCTTGTACGTTTGAATGCCTACAAGATATCCATTCATGTTCATCCAACAGAATCCCAGGAACTTTAATAGCCGCCTGAGAACCTGGAGTGCCTAGGTCTAATTATAACGTAGCCCTAGACGGGTGGGCTAGACTTAGGCACTAACTTTTCTTGCTTGTAATTATAATAATTGAAGACGTGAATTGAAAAACACGATAACTAACATTTTGTAATAATATACGGACATTTACTGATTTTTTCCCTTGTAATTGGAACAAACCTTGTAACTTATCTACTCCATCACCTGGCTCTACATAAAATGCAGTTTTTTTTTTTCAAATCATTTTTCCGGCCTTAAAGCCTCCATTTATGCAAAAAAACTGTTAGTTATTGTGTTCTTCCACTTACGTCTTCAAGTATAAAGAATATTATTCTGATATAGTTCGTGATGTTCAAAAAATGCTTTTAGAAGTTAACCTTTTTTTCTTCCTATAAAAGACATCAACGAGTTTGAGGTTCACTGAACATTCAAATTAAAGCTGTATCTTGTTTCTAAAATTGTTTACTATCAGAAAACCCATTACTAATCAAAACTTTAATACATAATTTTATTATATTAATTAATAACGGGATTTAAATAACAGTTAATTACAAGGCTCTGCAAGATGATGGTAATTGGCAAAATCTCGCAAAATGCACAATTAAGTGAAACCGAATTGCGAATTCGGTCCCACGCGTCAGGTCAATGAACCGCTGGTCACTGACCACGGCTGATCACCGCCACCGTTATACCACCAAAATGGTGCACAGGATACTTAATGTTGACAGTACCATCGCCACAGACGAAGTGGATTAATTAATCCTACATTTACTGCGTCTATGTTATTTTACCTTATGTTTCTTAAAACTTTAAGTTGTGAATATCCTTTCTCCTCCCAAAAATAAATTTTGGTAAGGAGATACCGTACCGAAATTCATCTAAATCGGCTTATGTCATTAAACAGTAAACAGACATAAACCGACACCCACTTTCGCGTGTCGCATTGTACAGGTCTACCAGAATCTGATGGCAATTTTTGACGGTGCAGATTTTCAAAAAATATCCTTGATCATTGGATACATTTTTATATTTGCATGTTTCACGCATAAAATAAGCCACTAAAGGAAAAAAAAAGGATGAAAATGTTTTATTCCTATTACCCCGGTATTGCTAGTCAATTTATTTTCTCACTTTTTGTCATCAGATTCTGGTAGACCTATAGCTACCATAGTAGCTATAGTAGTAAGGCTGGCCTATAGTTACTACTGTTACTACAATTATTAAAAAACCACTTGAGAAGTTCTTGCGCAAGAAAATCAATTTTTTCTCCTAACAAACTTCAAGATGTAGGCATTGAAGTGGGATCAAATAAACATTAAAATGCGGGTTATAATTTTGGTAATCGTTTACTAGTTTTGTCTGTTAAATGTTACTTTATCTGGTGGTAAGTTAAACATAAACCAACTTAATTTAATATGTTATCTACTTAAGCCCTTTTGAACATAATTTCTCTAAAGCTTGTCAAGGTCGCATAGCTTCAAGCTATGCCGAAGGTTGCCTAGGGCGGAGGTTGGTTACCTAACACCTGTAGGTGCCTATTATGATTCACTAATACTTGGCTGTAGGATTATAATTAGAATTAATTGTAGGTTAGGGTTACATTTTGCTTAATGTAGAGGCGCTAATGTACGATTTAATTTATATATTATAGAGGCTGGAGGCTATTTGTTTTATATTTTTAACTAGCTGACCAAGTAAACTTCGTATCACTTAAGTCCTAATATATACCTTCGCTAGACTTCCACAAATATTTCAAGGCTAAATTAGCCAAATCGTTTCAGCTGTTTACGATTTTTAACGAGACTAACAAATTACAATTATTTTTATTTATTTAGATTTGGTTTAGAAACCGATGTTGAACAGTTGTTTTGACACCATTATGTACTGATTTTTTTCTAATCAATTAAACTCTTGTAGTAAGACCAAGTATGTTTTATATCTTTAGGTTTTGGGTAGTAGCATAATGTGATGACTGAATCTAGTTTGGTTACTATACAGCATGACTGGTGAGACAATACCGATACTTAAGGAGAGTATTCAGTACTCGATTCTCATTATAATAATTATGTAATAAAATTAGGTACTTAATTTTTGACCAAATTTCCCTTTGAACAAATGAATCATGGACACTTATTAAATTACTATGCGGCTGGCGCGAACCACCCCGCCCCGCGCCGCGCTACACCTCCCGCGCGGGGTGTCCATGCGTTGGGTAAATAATTATTTAACTTTAAGCTAAAAATAAACTTTAACTTTAACTCAGTGATCAATTTATATAATTTTTTTATATTTTTTTTTTCAACTAATATAATAGCCAAATATTACGTCCTCGAGTATTGAACATGTCTCACCAGTCATGCTGTATAGTGTATTTAAAACTGTTGCACTTGATATTGTATGTACTATTAAAAGATTCTGCTTCTATATTGCCAGACATTTTGCCGTCATGAACTTATCTTATAGGTTTCGAAGCTGATAGCTTGTAATTTTAGCTCATATAATTTAATTTGTATACGCCTATACAATAAAATACCAGAAAACATTTGTGTACTAAGGCTTATTATAAGGTAACTAATTTTCTCAATGATAGCACATCTTGGGAAAAATATGCTGACAAGCCATTATAGGCCGCTTCTATTATAAATGTACCCTATATCAATTGCCTATGACTGCTCAGTGCTCTGTATCAGCTGTGTTTTTCATCCAAATCGTTTCAATAGTTTCGGAGTATTTGATGCAAATTTACTGTTTATATCGTCCATAATAAAATTGTATAACCAGTTTTTTATTAATTTTGAAGATATATCTATCAATGAAATATTTATTAGTCACTATGTAATGACTAAGACTATAACACTATAGAACAATGATGAAAGCCTGAAGACTGTAAGGGCGGAGACGTGACTCATCTCATACTCTCGCAGCTGTACAGCCTTCACACATGCCTCAAATGTTTGCATAATTTACATTATTGTATGCTGAATACCTGAGATGGAAAATAGAAGCAAAAGTTATTATTTCCAAGTAAGAGGGTAGAGTCCGCATTAAATAGTATTCTTGGCATTCATCTATTCACCCCGCATTAGGTGGTATATTGTTATTTAAAGATTCTACCCGTCTTGTAAATTATTGTTTTAGTATCCTTCCTTAGTAAATTGCTTGAAACAATAGAAGAACACTTGTGCGAAATTTCAAGTTTCTAACTCACGGTTTGGCTGTAAATTGATATAGCAATCAATAAGCATTTACAAATAGATAAAATATTTCTTAGATTATAAAGTTGTGCCAATATCGTTTGTAGTTGTTACAAGAGCAGAACTGGTATTATGCCACGTAGACTCAGGCAATAAGTTATTTAGTCATGCGACTGCGTGTTGTAAGCCATGATCGGAATTACCTAATATTGGTCACCCTGAATGTCTAATTTTAAGGCTCTTTCATGCTAATGTGAACCTTAGGACCTTGACTGAACGATCACCGAATAACAATCAAGATCATTGATGACGGTTATATTCAAGTTCTGTGTTGTTAGATTTCAATGATGGAGCTAAAGAATTTTTAAAAATAAAAACTCTTTACCTACGAATTTCAAAATATTTTAACTACTTACATGAAACATCTGCGATTTCATACGCGATATGAAATACCATACCTAACCATACATTCTTCCGCAATTAAAAGTAAAGTGTCTACCCCGTGCGTTATTCTTTGTTATTATTGCAAAATTTTGTCAATATCGGTCCTCCAGTTTCGGTGCCCATTTTCTGCGTTATCTAACTACAACTGTTTTTGTTATTTTTTAAGACAAATCTCTTGTTAATTAAGATGAATACTACCTACTTACTCAAGAGTAAAAATATATTTTTTCAAGTACGTAAAAGCCAGAGGGAAATACCCATTTTGAGTCACATACCTACTCCAATTAATAACAATTCAATGTCATTTAAATATTTTAATTTAAAAGGCGACGCATTGTTGGTTAAGGGAAAAACCACAGTAGTCAGTACTCACCTCAAAAACCTTAAGATTTTCCGGATAATGATTAAGTCTGAACACGTTTTGATGTAACGTTTAACCATGGATTAACCTTTATAGACGTAATTGTACTTCCCCTATATACGCATGTTAAGATATTGATCAAACTTAGGGTATCGGGAGCACAATAGCAAAAGTATAGAGTGTACTATATTCACAATTTTAAGTATCTTTTTTACATTTTTGTGAGATTTATCATGTTATATTTTATGTAGTAGTAATAATAACATCAACTAGTGATTATTAATTTAAGTAATAACAAAATTATACGATATAATATTGCTTTTGTAGAGGTATATCTACCTTTTACGGCAATCCTTCGACAACGGAATGATATCACCATGCTATTTGCATCCTGTTTAATGCACACAAAGCTTTTAGATCTTTGTGAAAACACAAGCAAAGAAACATGTCATAAGATTCACACGTCTTATAAATGTGCGAACTTTTAAATATTGTGATCAACTGATCACCAAACATAAAAAGTATTTTGTTGTACCCAGTGTCGCTCTTACAGCGACGGTTTCAAAATTCAAATGTACTATCAAAAAAATTTATTCATAGGCAAAAGGCGAAACTACGTTACTTGGTTGCCTTGAGTTGATATAACTCGACCAAATAATATATAGGTCCACATATTATAATTAATTTTATCTGATAGTACCTCGACTCAAACTGAAATCAGCAATTTCAGCTTTTCGATCATGCCAAAGAATTGACATACATACACCGCAGGTGTCTAAAACAGTACCTACAAACAGATTGAAAACGTAACTATTGTAATGTAGTTTTGTAACATTCTGAACACGTTTACAGACTGGCAGTCAATTATACATTTTATTGCAGTAGCCAGTACAATATTATTAGGGCTATCAAATTCAATTTCTCGAGTACCTATAGGTAAGCACTAGGTTTCACCGACAATTTGGTCTTTTCAATCAGGCAGGTAATGATCAATGAGCTTCGGAACAATCTCATGTGCTGCGTGGTATTTCACTTTCACAAGTGTGAATGGTGTAAGGACTAAGGTATACGATATAGCGGGTAAACTGAAAGAAAGGTAGTGTAATATTTACACGCATGTTTTGGCGCCTTGCAACTTACAGGCGGTCTACAAATTATTGCGAATTCAACGTCCAAAAGCGTAATTTTCTATTTAATTTTGGTAGTCTAGTTCTAAATCTAGGTGCGCAGCTTCTAGATTCAATTCAAGGAAGTTTAAGACTTCAGTTGTACCTTATAGTTTACTCGTTTGTGTTAATAAACAAAAGAGCGTGATTTGTGGACAATACTTTGATTATTTATTTGGCTTATTTTAGGTTATTGATTTTGGCATAGGCCGCAGTGTATTTAACATATTATGAAAATATGTTATTTCAGTAGAATTTTAAGTTCACCTAAGTGCATTTAGACTATCGCTTAATATATAATATTTCTTTTTATACTTCTAAGTAACTGCCCACAGCCCACTAAAAGAGTCCCTTAATAAATTTCTACTTTACTGATAGTAATGACTAATGAGGCAAGCAATTCTTGAAAAATAAAAATATAATTGCTCGAAAATTTAAAATCGCTGGACTCCTGTAACTTGTGACCGCAATATTGATGTATCACAGTGATTTAACAGTCCCGTTGCTAACGGCCTTCGGTTACGGCATAGGTGAAAATATGCGGAGATTATTGGAGTGGAGAACAACATCAAAACATACACAAATGTAATACTTATCTCGTTATTATTTTGTTTTATACATGCTAAATGTTTTATGTTCCCAGCAACTCCATTTCACAGAAACGTACATTATGTCGCATTTAAACGATTCTATATTTTTTCCGGGCTTTAAAATATTTCCATACCAAATTTAATCTGAATCAGTTCAAACTTCAAAGGTTTTGACGTGAAGAGGTTACACACGGACACACTTTTGCATTTATATTAGAGTAGATGACGCACGCAACTCCGTTGGCCAAAATTCGTTTATCGCGCATGAACTGATATATTATTCTGGGATAAAAGTATTCTATGTCCTTTTCCGGGACTCTAAAGTATCTCCATACAAAACTTCAGCAAAATCGGTTCAGCGGTTTGGGCGCGAAAGGGTTGGAAATAGAAAGACGGACAGACACTTTCGCATTAATAATAGTTGTATGGATTACTGTCATGCTGATTTTTTATTACATCACGCTACAGATCTCAAGGAACCAGAGTGGATTTCAATAGACTACTAATTTGGCAGGTTATTACTGAAACATTGCAGTAATGCTAATGGCAAAGGCGTTGATTACAATCGAATTGCCAAACGTTGTTTATACGGCAAGATATCTTAGCGATAATCTAAAAGTTTGTTCATATTAGTTTTTTGGCCTTGTGTGTATTTATTTTGGGGAAGAAAAAAGATCTTCCCCTTAACTAAGGCTCATAAATGCAGGTTTTCCCTACAAAGATCTATGTTATTCCTAGCCCCTAGGAAAAAGGGCATATTTCATAAGTTATTTATATTATTTTCTGTACTTCAACTCTGAGTGAAACTCGGCCACTTAGGTACTACAGTGATAAAAAAAGTTGGGGATAATTGGAATAGATACATACATGACATGAAAATATTATTAGTTGTATGCAACGACAGTTTTTAAAAATTATGGAATTAGCTGCCATAAAAACACTTAGCTAATAGGTTCATTCAGCAAAGTTTCTAAAATTTACTTCGTACAGATCCTAGATAGGATTCTATTATAACCTAGGTAGTTGGGTTAGGCTTCTGGGTTTATGTTATTTATTCTCTAATGATGGTCAGGTATTTTAATATACATACACGTAGTTATTGTAATTTACAATATGACAGCGATGTTTGTATTGCGTGATTATTCTCATAACTCCATAATATTGAATACAGGATGTTCTTCGTTTTAATCATTTTAAAGTTAATTCTTAATTTTAAACATCATTCTTTTATGTTTTTTTTAATGTGAATCAATTCTGTATAGTCTATACTATCTAATATATAAAATTCTCGTGTCACGTTGTTCGTGGTTGTCCTCTGAAACGGCTCGACCGATTTTCGTGAATCTTAGCGAGCATATCGGCTAGGGAACAACGGAAATGTCGGAACCGGACAACATCTACTTTTTATATTGATAAGTTCATTTGTTGAATAAATTATACTAAATTATTACAACTCGAGACTGACAGCGACCATTGATTGTGCGACGGAATTTGACGGGATAGCAATGGACGTTGCCATGGTAACATACTTATTTAGTCACTTCAATATAATTATGTGGACGAAATACTTCATATGGCTAAACGACGCTTTTTTTAAACGGGCTTTGGCCCACCACACATTCCCACCACTGTATCTCCTGTGTCGCCGGGATCGACAGCGGTATCCAACCACGAAAACCCTTTGATATGATCTCAGGGAGCCCGAGGGACATGCTAAACTGTCTTGGGACCCGCAACGAATTTAATCAGAAGAAAAATAGGAGGAGTAGGAAGATTCCTAAACGACGCTTGCCGGGACAGCTATAAATAACATTATAAAATTGTGAAAGCGTATTTGCCCGTGCCCTTTGTCTGTATCTACCTCATACTTAATACACCGAAATGATTTTAAAAATATTTTACATAAAGATACTCTGAGTAGGGAAAGACATAGAATGCGTTAAATATAAAAAATAAACAAAATGTAGGGCAACACGTAGTAACATTTAGAAGACGTGAGTGGAAGAATCGAACAAGTAACATTCCGTAACATACGGACAATAACTAATTTTTTCCCTAGTTATTTTAATAAAACTTGTAACTTATCTACTTCATAACCTAGCTAATATATCTGGCTACACATAATATAATCCATAGTTTTTCTATTTCAAATAATTTTTCTGGCCCTAAAGCCTCCATTAAAGCAAAAAAACGGGAAGTTTTTTCATGTTACTTATCTTACTCTTCCACTCACGTCTTGATTTATTATGGACAGAAAATCTATTCTACTCCATCTAAATATTAGTGTAGCCAAATTGAGTCATATGCAAGTTGCCATAAACAAAATCAATTAGGAACACGCTGTAAGTGATCGAAAACAATAACTGTTTACAAAACATGGAATTGTTTGTCTGTTCATCACCGACCGCAGGCGCTTGTGTGTTAAAACTTAAAATGAATGATGACTGGAGGTGGGAATCTGCTTCAGAACGCGAGGTACAAGAAGAGAGCACCATGTATAAGGTCGGGTCACTCCAAGCGGTACTATACACAATCTGTGTTACTGGACTCGTATGGAGAGTGGGGTAAATGGGATCACCAAAAACGAAGGTAAATTTGTTAACCCACCTATGCTCGTTTTGTCTCCTATACTATGTATACAGAATGTAACAAAACATAATTTAGGATTTTTATGTATCGCTTGTATAGAGTTTACTGTAAAACTTAAAAGTAGCAGCGCTAAAAGAGTTTTATTTTAGTTTTGTATAAGCAAATTCATGACGCTGTGGTAGTGACAAAAAAATCCTCTTTCAGCGCTGCTAATTTCACAGTAAACTCTATGTAAGGGACACATACACAGTACACAATACACACCCTAAAGTATAATCATTTTGTTATGTTATCTACCTCTATAAATTTTCTGAACATCCGGCTTTTTCCGATCTGTATACTTATAAATGGATAAACACCCAATATGCCCGGGCGTTTACGCATGAATACTCTCGAAGTAATTTTTCCTACTCCAATTTTTCAATCTTATTCTTTACCACAAGTTTTAATATATTCTTAGTGTTTGTGTATTTCCTTACAAGATTATTATTTATTTCCATGTAGGATGTCAGGAAATAAACCGACTCTTACCCTTTCAATTCGAGTCTTGCATCACCTGTCACAGCCTCAGCGAAGGTTGTATGCATCAGATTGCTTAGCCTTTGTATTAAGTTCCATACAAACTTTGTACTCGTACTCATTTATCTATGTCGAAGGTATTTCCTTCAAAACTATTCTAAAGTGCTCCGATTTGGACGGGGCGCTGCTGGTAAGGTGAACTGTCAAAAGTGACGTTTTTGTATGATAGAACCGTTAGTTCCTTTTCTCGCCACGTTCATATATATAGCCTTGTCGAGCTGTACTTTTCATAGCTTTGTTTTGTTGTTTTTGTAAACTTATTTTTATAGGACACGTGAATTCGAATTTGTTTCTAGATTATAGCTTCAAATCTGAAGTGTAAAAAACAAAATTATTTAAATTTGGAATTATCCTGGCTGGGTTTATACGCGCCAAAATTTTCTTTTGTATCAAAATTCACTGTACTAAAATAAGAACACTGCGCTAATACGATAAAGTTGTAAATCGAATACCCAAGTCTCGATTTTTTACGAGGCCAAACGATTTTTTGATGCCAATACTACTCACGCGTTTTTATTATGCGAGCAACTCTTTAACATTGTATCGGATATATCTATGTATTTACCTACTTCATATTATATTTCTGTGGTCGCCACTAAAACCGCTTTCAAGCCCTTGACCGTAAAGACAAAACAGACAATATGCAGCGGTGATTGTTAACAATAATCAATACACATTGCTCGCTCTTATTGAATAACAAGCTAGGAATTTAATGCTAATGCCTAGTAACAATGATGTTTGTTAGACTGTAAGCACTTTTAAACAAAGACTAAATTGATAAATAAAAATCCTTAAAAAACACCTTACTTTATTAGTTAAAGACCGAATGTTGTCGGTTGATCAACTAAATTAAAGAGTTTGGTTGGAGTTTGGTAACACTTTGAGTCCCAGGAAACGTCCGAGAAGAATTAATGTACGGATATTGCGGGTTACATATAATTCTAGTATTGTGTTATGTAAAGTAATTGGTTGCTAAGGTAAACTTATTGAGTTAGTTTTGTTTTTAAAACCTATAATAACACTACAATAGACAGCTAATACTGCCTTTATTGATTTTGTACACAGGAAGATCTATAGATGGAGCATAAAGTCCAATCAAACTAAAGGGCAGCCGTTTCGCCACTTCCTAATAAGTGCCGAATAGGCTATCCACCACTTAACTTGACAGATAAAGTATGGAGACTCTGTCAAAAATATTGTGAATAGCCTATTCAGCACTTTATCAGAAAGTGGTGAAACAGGCCCTAAATGTCATTTTATATTAAAGCCTATGTCAATGGTCACATTAGGCATTAACCTAGGCATTATATAATAATTGAGGTGGAATTCCTCGCATTCCTGTGACATGAGTGTCTGAGAGTAAGAGGTGGGCAGCCTCGGCGATTGAGAGTAAGGACGTATGTCAACGACGATTGAGGTTTGTTACACCATCCTAACTATGATACATCTCAACATAAGTGTATCCACACCTTTATTTAAATATTAAGAAACCCAAGTGTGCGCACGGCTTTACCGCGCTGTACCGCACACGGTGCAAAATTTCAACATCATTTCGGCGGAATACTCGAATCAGCAGAAGCGGCCACCACCATCGTGAGACCAGCAGAGGACTTCATTCTTTCACTCAACTTCAGTAGAGAATCACCCTTAATTTGTAATTCGTTCTTAATTTTAATTTAATTAATGTAAAACTTTTAATTAATAAAGTATAATTTAAAATTTGCTTTTTTTTTGGCACCCACGGCTGCAGCTATCGTTACTGGCGCAGTCTTGTGGATATCTATTCGCGGGCCGGTTCGCGAAATTCGGGATAATCATCATCGCGACGCGTACCACCCGTGTGGTAGAAGAACCTACGGTTGCAGCCTACGGGGAATCCAGACATCGATTCGGCTGAGAAAAATGCAAATGTAAGTACCTTGAATCTTTCAAGTTCCTTACCAAACCTATCCATAAGTTTCCTATTAAATATAAGTATTCCTTATACCATAAAAATTATATTGCATAATTTTTGTGTGAATTTTAGAATTAGGTAGATTTATTATTTTTGCAGAAATTAAATCGTTTAATTTTTGTGTTAATTATAGGATTAGGTAGATTTATTCGTTACATAAAAATTAAATCGCATAATTTTTGCGTGAAAAATAGGATTAGATAAATTTTCTTTTTAATTAAAGTGCTTGATTTAGTATTTCAAAATTTTTCATCCTAGAGAAAATAGTAATAGTAGGTTAAGTGAACGTAGTTCTAGTAGGAATAGTTCTTTTGACGAGAATAGAAATTTTTCAGAAAATATGGCTCAATACGAATTAGACAACATTTATAAATCAATGAGGATGTTACCCGAATTTGACGGGAACCCTCACGTTTTAAATCGTTTTATTAATCTTTGCGATCAAATAGTTTTAACTCATTTAGGTACCGGGCCAGAACATAGTTTAAGTAATTTAGCGTTAATTAATGGTATTTTAAATAAGATCACTGGACCCGCAGCTAGATTAATAAATTCAAGTGGCATACCAGAAACTTGGCAGGGCATAAAAAATGCCCTCATAAATAATTTTGCTGACCACCGTGACGAGACAGCACTCTATAGTGACCTTTCGATGCAGACCCAAGGTTCCAGTACACCACAGGAATTTTATGAGCGTTGCCAAAATCTTTTTAGCACGATTATGACATACATTTCTTTACATGAAACTGTCAGTACTACCATTGCGGCTAAGCGCACATTATATCAAAAATTAACACTGCAAGCTTATTTGCGAGGCCTTAAAGACCCCTTAGGTTATAGAATTAGGTGTATGCGACCGGAATCTATGGAAAAAGCATTACAATATGTACAGGAGGAATTAAATACATTATACATGCAACATAGAAATGATAGCGGTCATTCAAGCAAAAAGGAAATTAATAATTCGAACCAGCACAGTCATAATTTACCTCTCAATAATTTTGTTCCTAAGCCATTTAATTTAAATACGCCTAATTTTCCGCGACAATTTGTGAATAATTTTCAGGGTCCTTCAAAATTAAATTACCATCCCCAAATGCAGCAGCAACGTGGTCCCACACGTACGCAGCAAATAATGCGTGCCGTACCCCAAAATTACAACCCCCAAAGTAATATGTTCAGAATAAATAGACCTTTCATGCACCAGAATTATAATAATAATTTTAATCATCATAATCAGCCCCGTCCCATGAGTGGCGTTAGTCATTTTGTTCCGAAAGTTTTGCCACCAACCCTTAGTGGACACGATTGGCGTAAATCCGGAAACCCTCCACCAACTAATTATTTAAAATCACGCGAAATGAATTATAACGAATTTGACAATGAAAATAATGACTTTTATTATGACCAAGACTTTTACTATTCTGACCATGACCAAAATTATTTGACATGCGAACAAACTGACTACTATGAAAATCATGACCCTTACCCTGAAACAGTGCAAGTGACTGAAATTGAAAACCAGAATACTGCTGACGATGTAAATTTTCACCAGGCACCGAAATTAGAAAAGCCAAAATAGAAGTTAATTTTCATATTCAGAGACAATTAGGTTATATTCAGATATCTAATCCACCCCTTAAATTTTTAATAGACACAGGCGCTAATCAGTCTTTTATTAGCCCTGAAGCTGTACAAAAGTATTTTAGCCATATACCATTAAATTATGATCCTTTCGAAGTTACAAATGTGCACGCTACTACTAGGAATAATTATTCTATCACTTTACCTTGTTTTCCGGAATTTCGAGACAAAAGTAATTTAACATTATTCGTATATAAATTTCATAACTACTTTGACGGTTTAATAGGCTTTGATTTATTGGACGTTTTTGGATCAAATATAGACCTTAAAAATAAAAAATTAATTACCCGCAATGCTACAATTCCTATTCATATGTACGACTCACGTAACGCGAATTTATATGAGGAAATTATTCCGGCTAACTCGTCAAAATTAATTAGATTACCTATTAACTCTTTAAATGGCGATGTTTTAATTGAAAAGCAAGTAATTTGCAACTGTAACATTACCGAATGTTTAACAAAAGTAACTAATAATCGAGGATGGGTTGAAATAACCAATCCCACGCATAATGATATTATATTTTCTATGAATAAACCGGTAGAAGCAGAACTATATAATATTGAGAGCCAGCCAGAAACCATATCTGAGCGCGCAAAAGAAGTCATATCTCGCTTACGGACAGATCACTTAAATCCAGAGGAACATGCAAATTTAATTAATTTATGTATTAGTTATTCGGACATATTCTATCTTGAGGGCGAGTCATTAACATTCACAAATAAAATAAAACATAAAATTCAGACTACAGATGAAATCCCAGTACATACAAAAACTTATAGGTATCCTTATGTTCATAGGCAAGAAGTAAGAGACCAGATTAAAAAAATGTTAGAACAAAATATAATTAGGCCATCCAATTCTGCTTGGAGCTCTCCAATCTGGGTAGTGCCTAAGAAGGCAGATGCTTCCGGCAAAGTCAAGTGGCGTCTTGTGGTAGATTTCAGGAAGGTCAATGAAAAAACCATAAATGATAAATACCCCATACCCAATATATCTGACATACTAGACAAGCTAGGAAAATGCCAATACTTCACTACTTTAGACTTAGCTAGTGGTTTCTATCAGGTTGAAATGGACCCCCAGGATATTCATAAAACCGCGTTCAATGTTGAAAACGGGCATTATGAATTTTTACGTATGCCCATGGGTTTGAAAAACTCACCTGCAACTTTCCAGCGTGTCATGGACAATGTTCTAGACGGATTGCAAAATAAAATATGTGTAGTATATGTAGATGATATTGTAGTATTCAGTACCTCCCTTCAGGAGCATATTATAAATTTAGGAAAAGTTTTTGATAAATTACGTTCATCCAATTTCAAAATTCAACTAGATAAGTCGGAATTTCTTAAACTTGAAACAGAATTTTTAGGCCATGTAATAAGTAACGAGGGTGTTAAGCCTAACCCTAATAAAATTCATGCTATTCAAAATTATCCACTACCAAAAACCACAACCGAAATTAAACGTTTTCTAGGATTAGTAGGCTATTACAGAAAATTCATCCCAGATTTTGCACGTATAACAAAACCGCTTACTCAATGTCTTAAAAAAGGTTCTAAAATTACTTTTGATAAAACCTATACCGAATGCTTTGAACATTGTAAAACCCTCTTGACAAACGATCCCATTTTACAGTATCCAGATTTTTCCAAAGATTTTATTCTAACTACCGATGCGTCAAATGTTGCTATTGGTGCAATTTTGTCGCAAGGAACAGTAGGTTCAGATAAACCAATAGCTTATGCCTCCAGAACCCTTAACTCTAGTGAATGTAATTATAGTACAATAGAAAAGGAATTGCTTGCAATAGTTTGGGCTACTAAGTACTTCAGACCATATTTATTCGGCCGTAAATTTAAAATCATCACTGACCACAAACCGTTACAATGGATCATGAACCTAAAGGAACCCAGCTCGCGTCTTACGAGATGGCGTCTTAAACTTTCCGAATACGATTTTACTGTAGTATACAAGCAGGGTAAAATAAATACTAATGCCGATGCACTTTCCAGAATTGAATTACATAATGATGAAACGAACTCTATAGTAGTAAATGTGTCAGAAGGATCTCACGATCCAGAGGATGAATCTAGGACAATAACGAATAGTGTGTCCTCTTCAAGGACCGCCACTGCAAGTAAGTCCTCTTCAAGGACAGCAACTGCTAGCGAATCCTCTTCAAGGACCGCTACTGTACATACCAGCAACGAGGAACCTATATTAAATATCCCAATCTCTGATGACCCATTAAATAAATTTTCTAGACAAATAGTACTTACCGTTGTAGGCGACATTAAAGGCCGCACCGTTGTCACCAAACCTTTCGAAAACCATACGCGAACATCCATTCAGTTATCAGAATCCAACTTAGAGGTAGACGTTATCAGTTCCATAAAAGAGTATGTCAATCCTAAAATTAAAACTGGTTTATTAATAAATCCAAATGAAGCTATGTACAAAATAATTCCCATAATACAGAGAACCTTTAAAAATTCATCTATGTTCCTTACCGTGACAAAACGTGAAGTAGAAAATGTACGTGAATATTTAAAACAGCAGGATATAATCAAAAAATATCATGAGGGTAAAACGAACCATCGAGGTATTACTGAAACCTATTTAGCATTATCCAATAGATATTATTGGCCAAAAATGAAGGAAAGTATAACTAAATTTATTAATTCATGTACCATTTGCGGACAGGCAAAATACGACCGTAATCCCATACGACCACAGTTTCAATTAGTTCCATCTGCCTCGAAACCGTTAGAAATAGTGCACATAGATTTACTTACAATCCAAAACGAAAAGTTCCTTACAATCGTAGATGCGTTTTCGAAATACGCGCAAGCCTATCACTTGCGTGATTCTACTGCTGTCAGCGTTTTACAAGGTTTACTAAATTTTTGTACTCACCATGGTATACCGATGACAATAGTTAGCGATAATGGTACCGAATTCACGAATCAACTGCTTGCGGAATTCCTGAAATTACATAAAATACAACACCATAAAACAGCCCCTCACGCACCAAATGAAAATGGGATAGTTGAGCGTTTTCATTCTACTATATTAGAACACCTTAGAATTCTAAAATTAAGCCACACTTCGGAATCAATAGTTAACTTGATGCTTTACGCACTCCTTGCATATAATAGTAGTATACATAGTTTGACTAAATGTAGACCTATAGAAGTAATTACTGGACACTTTGACCCACGAGATGCTTTTGATTTAGACATTTCCACCCAGCTTCTACAACAGTACATGACTAATCATAAAGACAAAATGACTTTAGCATACAAGACAATACAAGACATATCTAATGACTCTCGAGAAAATATGATAGAAAACCGAAATAGAAATAGGGAACCTGAAATTAATTACTTACCTGAGCAGACAGTTTTTATCCGGAATCCAACAGCTTCACGACAGAAACTAGCCCCACGTTATACCCATGATGTAGTTATGGCTGACTTACCTATCCATATATATACAAGAAAGAAAAGAAACCCAATCGCCAAAAATAGACTCAAAAGAGTACCTAAATCGGCACAATTGTTACAGGAAACTGCTGATCCTCTTTCTTCTCCTGAGCGTCGTCCGAGCACAAGAGATAAAACTTGAAAGCCTAAACGATGGACCTGGAATTTTACCTTTTAAACTAGGATCCACTAGGATCATTTCCCATTATCATACCTTTTTAAATAAAATTAACCTTAAAGAATTAGAGCACCAAATTAAGTCTATCGATATTCAACTAGATTCCTTTACTCAAGAATTTCAGAATAAAACTAAATTTTTCCTAGAACCTCATATAGCATACCTTAAAAATAAGCTTACTGGTGTTTTAAATCAGCTAGAGACATTTGTGTCCAACCGTGCTAAACGAGGCCTTATTGATGGTCTTGGCTCAGTAATCAAAAGTGTCACTGGTAACTTAGATTATACTGATGCTATTCATTACAATGAAGCTATTAAAAATTTGCAAGAAAACGAAAATAATTTGATAAATGAATTAAATAATCATATTAGCCTATCTAAAAATTGGACAGTTCAGTATTCAAAAATTATAGAAGTTATTAAAGATAATCAGAATAAGTTAATGAATATGGTGAATAAAATTAATGATAACAATGTAAAGCAGAATTTCAGTTTAGTGAAATATACTCGTCTCACTCAAATACTCTTAATATTGAGTGACAATGTAGATTCTATTTCACAGGAAATAATTAAGTTGCAGAATATTTTAGCATTTATTAAGACTTCCACTTTACATCATTCAGCTTTAGATCTAGCTAACTTACGCTCTATTTTAAGCAAACTGTCATCATTGTACGGCAGTGAGCGTATTCTTAATTTAGATGTAAGAGAATACTATGATATAATTAGAGTAGGCTCATTTTATGTGGGTAATGAAATAGTTTTAGTTTTTAAATTTCCAATATTTCTAGCTAAGATATTTACTTTATATAAGTTATCTATAATTCCTAATAAGCACCATGAGATCCTTAAGCCCACCTTTCCATTCCTAGTTATCCATGAGAAAGAATTCAGGTACTTAGAGGCAGAATGCCCGAAGGCCAACAAGTGGCATATATGTAAGGAACAGCCGAACCCTCTCAACCAGCCAGAGGACTGCGTGCAGCGACTAATATCAACCCAGGAGCGAAGCCCTTCGTGCAAGCCCATCACTGTTACCCTGAGCCACGCAGCATTTGAAGAATTGGATGAGAAGCACTACACTGTCAGTTTTCCTGAGCCAACAAAAGTCCACATGTTCTGCGAACGTCACCAGTACGAGACTCTCCAGGGCAGCTATCTTGTCATCATCCCTAAGCAATGTTTTATGGAGGCACCAGAATTTACCATTTCGAACTCCAAGGATCGCCTAAAAGGCCAGGCGCTCAAGCTATTGAATATGCCCAACTACACGACTACTGAAGAAGACTCACAGGCTACTCTTACACTAAACTCAGTAAGCCTGAAAAATCTACAAGACATCAATACAAGAATCTCCATGCAGCAACCTATAAAATTGAAAAATGAAGACAACTACGGTATCTATCACACTACGATACCTATGTATGCATTGATACTATTAAGTGCATGCGCCCTCACTAGCGTGTACTTATGGAAGAGATATACTAGATCCTTGGCTGAAACATCAAATCCAAATGACAATAGCAAGATAGAGATGCCAGCTGTCTACGCTCGACCTAGAAGAATAGATCCTGATCATCCTCCAGCGCAGTTTACGACTTCAGTCTTCAACAGGCGCTGTTCTACGGGGGGAGGTGTTACACCATCCTAACTATGATACATCTCAACATAAGTGTATCCACACCTTTATTTAAATATTAAGAAACCCAAGTGTGCGCACGGCTTTACCGCGCTGTACCGCACACGGTGCAAAATTTCAACATCATTTCGGCGGAATACTCGAATCAGCAGAAGCGGCCACCACCATCGTGAGACCAGCAGAGGACTTCATTCTTTCACTCAACTTCAGTAGAGAATCACCCTTAATTTGTAATTCGTTCTTAATTTTAATTTAATTAATGTAAAACTTTTAATTAATAAAGTATAATTTAAAATTTGCTTTTTTTTGGCACCCACGGCTGCAGCTATCGTTACTGGTTAGAGCGTTGACTTTATACAATAATACCACAGATCACTACGTAAATAATAACACTTTGTGTAATACTAGCGACCTGCCTTGACTTCGCTATACCTCTAAAATTATTAGTGTCAGTGTTTATTGTATGTTGTGTAAACATAAAAAACGTTTCTAATGATCCAATTTTAATATAAAAAATTTGCGCCGAAATAAGTTACGTAGATTTTAAGAAGTAAGCCTCTCATAATATATTAGGAAGGTGTATCATACACATAACACAGATAGCGGGAAGCGACTTAGCTTTGTAGACTAGAAAGCTAAGATAAGGTCAGAAGCAATCATCGACTTTGACTTTGAATCAAATTCACTTTCTTATCAAAATTTTTGATAGTAAAGTGAAAAATATTTCAGTAACGCGAATGTACCTTACCTTATTTTGTGACGTCACATTTTAGAACGTTCGGCAAAATACAAGAAATTAGATTCGGGCTACCAAACAATAATAGCCAAAACAATATTTGGACCGATCCGGTATGCAATAGTAAAAATATTATTTTTAGAACATCATAACGTAACAAATTGGTTTTTGATGCTATTTGCTATTCGGCATTCAAACAAAACTTTATGCCTCGTAATATTTGAATTCATTTTCCGCTTGTACAAGGTGTAACAAATGGGCGATGATACTTTAGAGTTTAGGGGATGTATTGTATTAGTAGAGTTAATTATGAAAGTTTAAGGGCCTGTTTCACTTTTTGATAAAGTGGCGAATAGGCTATTCACAACTTTTTTGACAGATTATCCATACTTCATCTGTCAAGTTAAGTGGTGGATAGCCTATTCGGCACTTATCATGAAGTGGTGAAACAGGCCCTAAATATTATTAAAATGTATAACATATACTTAGGCATTTTCAAGGTATTGGCGCATTTCAGGATCTTTTATGATAACATAGAGAGTCAAAGTCTTTCAATGCTTCTAAGTGATCTTTATATAAGGGTCACATACGCTTCCTAAAGTATTATCACTTGTTAATGTTACACCCTGTGTTTTGCGTTGAACAAAACTGCTGATGATGTTATGTCATGATTACGTTCATACTTCATATTCAAAAGTGATTAGTAAACTAAAGCTGTTACAGCACACTTGAGAAATGATTTAGTGTCATCATTAAAACTGGAAATCAATTTGTTTTATATCTATCAATTGTTATTATTTAATAATTATTAGAAAACGTCTCAACACATACAGGTTAAAATCTACATTTTGAGATTCTCATTTGTTATGCATGTGGTTATGCATAACTTTCTACCTATGTGGGCGATTTCTGTATTGATTTTTAGTTACATTTTCAACTCTTAGCCTAGTTTAAGTATTTGTGAAATTACTACTCGTAGATCTCAGATACCACAAACTTACATTATTTTCCGAAAAATTATATACTTAACGATGATTTTAATTCAAATGTAAGTCTTGAGGTAACTGGCTAAATCTAAAAGGGAAACGTTTAATAAACGACCTACCGAACTTTACCTACTTCTCAAACGCTCATTTCGGTTTATCTTGTCCACAGATGTCATTCCGCTCCAAGAGTGATGGATAGTCACAGCAGATCGGCGTCGCCGCGCGACGCGCCGCGGCCGCAGCACCGTCCCCCCTCGCCCCCCGCCTCGCCCACATCCCTCACTCCCCCCGCTGGATACGACAACCGCGCCTACCAGCCCGACGACAACCACAACGCGTCCTTCGCATCCAACGGCAACGGTCACGCCAAAGAACCCAACGGGGACACCAAGACCCTCGAAGCCGTTAACTTGGAGCTCATCAACATGACGCCCAAGAACGGCAAGAAGAAGGATGTGGAGGTCGACATGAACGCCACCAACCCCTACGATGAGTACTTCGTGCCGGTCAATGAACATAAGAAATATATGAGGTAAGGTTTTACTCACTTTAATTGTACCATCGAAGAAATTAATTTAAAGCAAATTGCGGTTCTACATCATTTGGTTGAGTTATGTCAGTGTTAGGGCCTTATCACACTGGCGATTAGCGAGTGATTTGAAAGCGACGCGATTGCGCAACGCACACGCCGCGATGTCGTCGCGATCGCGTCGCTTTCAAATCGCTTGCTAATCGCCAGTGTGATAAGGCCCTTAGGCTAGGTTTGAGTTAACGAGATCAAATGATGTCGTAGGTCCGCCATCTGCCTGATTGAATTCAGAACAGAGCAGTGGATTACTGCTCTGTTCTGAATAATTCTGATACTACCTTGAGATTGGTAATTGCGTTTTAAATATTATATAGTATCTCCTGCTCTATCTACAAAAGTATTATTTACTATGGTTAATCCTTTCCAAATTTTATGCGTTCACTTATACCCGGATACTAGTAGATTATTGTATTAAGCCTCAAAAACTCAGTAGGTATAATATCTACGATAAGTCATTTAAAAGCAATATATTTTAATGACCATAATACATATTAGCATAAATAAACGCAATCAGCTCGAACAAATGCATCCGTTGAAAAAAAGGATGGAGTACACGACACGAACGGCGCCGGATCCAATCTGTCTTTTTGAAACAATTTTTCCGTTTCTTTACCGGATGAATAATTTCGGATCCTGGATGCGTGAATCGGACACGGCTGACGGATGTAACGAGGGTAACAATAATATCCTTTGCCAGCGCCAAAAACCCAAAAAAAGAAAAACAATAATCACATGATTCTCCCAATATTTCAAGGACATCTTATGCTTCCGTACGTTTCATGGTTCAGCAGCTTAAACATACTACATATTTAAAATAGGTAAGTAATATAAATGTTACAAACTGATTCATAACACTTCCTTAATAATCAGCTTCCTCGTACTTTTAATGGTCGTATCCTGCGATTCGTTCCGGATTAAAAAATGTAGCGTGAAACACATACCTCGGCTATGTTTTGACAGTTGTATAAACCCAGTTATTATCTGTGGTAATCTTTGTCTATGACAGTGTTCGAAACTTGAATACCGACTGCTCTCTGATAGAATGCGATGTTGATACATACATACACACTATAAGTAGGTTACTCGAAATCGCTTACACTAATCTTAATGACACAACAGTTGTTAAAATTAATCATGTGATCGAATCTTAAGATGTAACGGTGCATAGAAATAAATGAAGATTAGCAAAGCAATATTTCATTTTAATTAATAAGCTGAGAAAGCATTTGATAACCGATAAACAAAGACAGCAACAAGCATAATACTTTTATTTTTGCTGTGTAATGGCAAAATATAATATACCTTTTTTAGTACTGGCAACATTGAATTTTTTTAAGTAGATGCCCACCTCAAGAAGTAATGCCCACCCATTTATTTAAACGTAGAACTGCACAATTCGAACTAAGAATTTGAGAGAAATACTTTCACCATTTCACAATAATGCAGCGTTACTAATATCGTAACCGATTTGATAACTAATTAGTTACTTAACATTGTTAGACGACGATAACCGTTATCGTAAAAGTGTTTACTTGGACAATGTTTACTTCAGTTGACAAAATAATGTCTACCTTCTGAATAAAGTCTTAAAAAAATTAAAGTACTTATATAAAACATTATTAGACTTTTGATTATGTTTATGGAGTATAATATTTTTAAAACTCTTGTAAAACCGATTTAATTAATAATAATAATATTAAAAATTTTATTATTATTATTATTATTTTATGTCCTAATTCCAGAAACCCAAAATTTGTTTGAACCTTATTTTAGCAAAATCCGTTTAGCAATTTAAGGTTGTAACTATTTATTAATCTATGGCATAAACGTTACGTTACGTAATCTTTAATTAATTAAGTATCTGACATTTAACTTTTTAAATCGTGTTTCATAAAGTTCAACTGTCAAAATTATTTGACACTATCAAAGTACGCTTGGACAAAGTAGATTTGACGGCTTTTTGGACGCTACTTTGATCATGGCAACACTTATCAAGGCGCACTTGGATGACGGCGTCTAATCAAAGTGGACTTGGACCGCGTTCAACTTTTCCAAGCCTACTTGGATGTCAGTTGATAAATCAAAATGGCGAATCAAAGAAAGTTGTTAGATGCTCCCTGTCCATTGCGGCGTAGAATCCAAGGGCGCGTCCAAACACTTCTTCTTCTGCGACATTTTCTTTTTTTCCCGTCTTAGCTCTTCTATTAACAAGTCTGCTACAATTTCAACACCATTTAGCAATAAATCTGTCTGGTCCGACATCTTTCGATCTTGAAGAATGAAGAAAATGATCAAAGTGAACTATGTTAGTGTCAATAGGTATCAAAGTGAACTTTGATACCTATTGACACTAACATACTACTTTGTCAAATCTACTTTGTCAAATCTACTTTGTCAAATCTACTTTGTCAAAGCATACTTTGATAGTGTCAACGCGGCTTTATAGTTAATTTTTATGAAAGTTGTATAATCTGAGGGAGCTATTATTAATTGTACTATTAGTTATTACAGCACCGGTAGCTATATGCGACATAGTAGGTTATCGTAAATGTGGGTGACTCTAATGGACCGGTAGGTGGCATAATGGAAGATTAAGATACACTAATAAACAAAAACAAATTATATAACCCACTGAACCAGTTATTTACCAATTTGGCTAACGGTGGGCGGTATTGTTGGTTGGTTAGTAGTCGATAAAGCTTATGTAGAGAACCGTTCAAAATCTTGTAAATTCTACCATAATGTTAAGATATTTTGACCTACTTATAACTTTTAAGACATTACATTATGGATTTTCTCAGCAACTTAAATTTTAAAATGTTCGATCATCGATAATGTAACAAAATAAAAGGTTTAAGATATATTGATCCTAACATGTGGTGTTGTTCACTGGATTTACTTTCCACTCTATCTCTTCCTGAAGAGTAATACCATTTGACACAGGTTATAAGGAAACAAGGGAACATTAACTATATAATATTGTTATAAATAAATAAACAATTCATTTGTTTAATTTGAATTATTTTCAACTCATCTACTGGGCTCACTATTCTGTCTCTAACTCTTTCTTCTTAAGAAAGTTTCTGAAAAAGAAAGAGACGGAAACTCTTTCTGAAGAAGAATAAGTGCTTTATTACTGTATAATCTTTCTCTCTAGACATAGGCTTATTACATAACAACGGAACCTGAAATTAACGTGATCTGAAACTGGTTTGAACCGGCTAGAAATTACACAACATCTCAACACCTGGACACACGAGGTATTAATAGCAATACACATTACAAACATCCGACTGGGTCAAAGTCAACTATGAAAATCGTTTATTGTTTAATATTATCTTTCTTTTCATTGATTTCGTATTATTTTGAAACTAGGTAACGCCCGCAACTCCGTTGCGTCAAAATTCGTATACTATATTGTATTTTGTGATACCGTGCGGGAACAGTACATTTTGGGATAAAAATAATCCTATGTCCTTTCCATACTGAAATTCAGCAAAATCAGTTCAGCGGTTTGGGCGTAAAGAGGTAAGAGACAGACAGGCAGACACACTTTCGCATTTATAATATTACTAATGTAATAATAACAATAATGATAATAATAATGATAATATTTAATATTATTATTATTATTATTACTTCCATACTAATGTATGGAAGTAATGGAAGTATAGATAATTACAACTGGGCCCTCCTTTGAAACTTATCATAATAACATAGACAGGTTTACGTCATATTATTATACTCATAAGTAACGCGATGGGTAGCTTCTTAAATTTCGAAAAGAAGAGAACAAGCAGTTAAGTCAAAACAAAGCGATAGTGTAAACACTACAATTACATCCGATTTTTGTTACTTAAAACTTTATTTTTCTTTTTTCCTTCAACAAGTCGCCGAGAAAAATAATTTATATTGTGTTTTATATATTCACATATTTTATAATAATATGACTCCATGTATTATAGTTAAAAAGTAGCTGACCTTGGCCGTTAAGCTTGTGGCTTTGTGTCAAGGAGTTCTAGAACACTGATACGAATTTCAAATTAACCAACGGTCGAACTGTCAAAATGGCACGCATGATTTGCTTACAGATTACATATTTATTACGTGTTCGGTGTTATAGACCGACAAGGCTTTTTAAGGACGTGGGCGGGGGCGCTGCCGGTAAAGGAGAACTGTCAAAATCATGTCAAAAATGGGGTTTTTGTATAATTGTGGCGTTAATTCCTTTTTTCGCCAGGTTCATTTAAAGCATTGTCGGTCTTGCCTTCTTTAGTTCTTTACTCAATAATGAAGTGTTTATGGCATTGATTAGCAAGATTGTTGAATTTCGTGACTCGTAGAACTCGGGTAGAGAATGATTCGTAGACTAAAATATGATTTCAAATCGATATCTTAATGGTTGTTTTCGAAGAAGTATTGACCATCTATCGTTTATTCAAGAAGTAAAAAGCCTATTTCAGTAATCCATAAATACGAATAAAAGCAACAAAAATAAAATAAAAATATTCCAAAATATATATTATCTGATACACCAATATCCGGTTTAAACAAACAAAGACCGATTGAAAGCCTATTTTAAATCATATGAGGAAAATGTAATAAAAAATTATGTCAACAGTCTGCAAAATTACGTTTGCCTTGCGTATTAAAAATAGTATGAATTATCAATTTATTATTGTATAATATGTTACCGGCAATCTGTATAATCCGGCATTATATACAATGCCTAGGCATTGTATCGAATTTCCAAAACGCGTGGGCAATGTATGAAAAATATTTTATTACCGGCAATGTTTGTATACCTCAACTATTTAAATAGCTGTACTCAATTTCATTCTTTTGAAGTCAATACCAGCTAAGTTAAAGCTGGCTTTGACTTATTATCCACAGAATTTTCCAAATTTTCTCCCTGTGACACCTTTCTTTAACAGCGAGCAAACACAACAAAGAAAGAATTAGCGATATCATAATAAACACCAGAGTGATCATTATTTACAAAAACAAAAATGAAAAAATATAATATGTATAATTATTCCGACGAAAACATTGAAGTGTAACCTTCTATTTGAAAATTAAAGCCGGTTATAAGCATGTTTCATTTCCTCTTAACTTTACTTTTAACATTTAAACATAGAGTCTTCATCATTACATTGCCTGCCGGGAGAACAGCTGCAGGTATTCTATACAAATTACAATTTCTATGAATTTTATAGCTTACCTAGGCAAAGTATAATGATATTCATCATACATTGCCTAGGCGCTCCAGGCATTGTATACATTGACTAGATATTGTATACAGTTCCTGAATTATACAGATTGCCGGTAACATATTAATTATTATATACAATGAACTCACGAAGTAGCTAGTATGTTTTATAACTAACAAACACCATATATTCTTGAGATGATTTATGAAATTTTCGATAAAATTACTCTATCGGTTTCTAAATTCCAAATTATCCAGGAAATGTCAAAAGTCCCAGATTTCGATCTCAGGTAAAATATATGTCTAGAAGTTTAGAATCTAGACCTCTCACCGAAGAATAAAGCATTTCAATTTATCAATACTGTAACAGATTTCATGCGATAACGACAAGGCCCGGTTATTTCTTTTAATTGAAAAGATAATAATTATGATAGCGCTGAAGTTTAGTGTTACATCAGAAATGAGACATAACAATAGAACCTTTCATTGGAATTCTTAGAAAACGATAGGAAATATAGAAACTAGAACAAGCTTCGATACCTACGATTGCGCTAGCCGTAAGCACTCTAGTTAAATTATACAAGGTGTATCAAAATTAGGTGATGATACTTTAGGGTGTGTATGACTGTGTTCCTAGTAGAGATTTCACTGTGAAAGTAGCGCGCTGAAAGACCAAATTTTTCACACTTTTGTATGGACAAGCGCCCCAGCGTCACGAGTTTCCCCAGACAGACAGACAGGCACACTTTCGCATTTATCAAATAAATGGATATATAGGAGAAATATTAATTTCTGAATAATTTAAACCTAATCTGGCGTCAGTGTTTCGTCAACATACGGCTTTTAACATTGTGAAGTTAGCCTACTTATTAGTGGATTCCGTCATAGCATCCTTTTAGATTTTAAACTATGTGTTAGAAAGTTTACATATTCATAGTTTTACAGTAAAACACAAAGAAATTTCTAACAATAGTTGAACACTTTACAATACAGTGGCCACTCAGAGTCCTTTCGACGCACTACCAGTTACAATCACATTATAAATTTCATACGGTAGAGTTATTCAACTGTGCTTTTAAAATGAAAAAAAAAACATTATTAGCGTGCGTGACGTTATGCCATAGTATTGTCTTGCAACTTACTTTACTGCCTGATCAAACGTAGACAGTTAGAGTCGACATCTGACTGTCATAATCATAGTATAGGTACCTATCCCACAATCGTTACATTTTGTGGTACACTTTACGGAAAAACTTGCTTTAACATAGTAATTTTTATTTATATGTTGTATGTATGTTATCATCAGTCAGCCAAGGTATGACGACGCGAGCCCTCGCATAGCTCGGCTTTCAGCTAGTAAATAGTAATATTATAGTTAAGACTGAGTGTATATGAGAACGCTATGTAAAATTCATAATAATTAAGTTACCAATAACTAACCTACTAATAAATAACAACGTTTTTCCATATTACTAAGCTATCTGAAATCCTGCATATTAAGAAAATTATTATTGTTATGCATGGCTGCGCAGTGCGCGGTGCGCCCGATTCAAGCAAGCTAGTATGAAGAGGACCTACTGTATGTATTTATATTTTGTCACAACTCAAGTCTGTTGGCACAGATTTATAAAAATGTTAATTTGAATAATAAAGCGAACGTTACCGTTATGGAAAACTAGTTTGTTGTTTGTGTTGTTAAAATTTACAACGTGTCAAGGATTAAGGCCCAGTGCCCACCTGCACCAATATAGCTTTTTATTTATAATAATTGTTTGATACTTCCATACTAATATTATAAATGCGAAAATGTGTCTGTCTATCTGTCTATTACCTCTTCACGCCCGAAGCACTGAACCGATTTTGCTTAAATTTGTTATGGAGATACTTTAAGTCCCGGGAAATGGTAGGATACTTCTTCAGCTTTCCTATTTGTTCTTCATAACTAATTTGACTAAAGCATAATATTTTACATATAGGTATAACTTATAAGTGAAATAAGCGCTGAAAGAACATTTTTTTGTGATTTGTATGGGCAATCGCACTAGCGTCATGAATTTGCTTATTACATTTTTTTTAAGTTTACTCTTTCAGAGCTGCTACTTTCACATTAAAGCTATACAGGGGTGAGGGGGCTTATACACACCCTAAACTATTATCACTTAGTTTTGTTACAGGTTGTATAGAGTAATTATCATCTACACTACTATTATAAAGAGGAAAGATTTGATTTTTTGTTTGTTTGTTTGTTTGTTTGTTTGTTTGTTTGAGTCGAATAGGCTCCGAAACTACTGGACCGATTTGAAAAATTCTTTTGCTATTGGAATCTTACATTATTTCTGCTGAACATAGGCTACATTTTATTTTGGAAAAAAGTAGGGTTCCGTAAGATATTTGAGTTTTTCGGACGCAAGGTGTAAAAAATCAGCTAGAAAAGTTACTTATTTTGCGTACGCTGCCTAAACTATAAAAGATAGAACCATAAAATGCTCTAAGTAATTGTAGATCTTATAAATATCTACAAAAAAGTCCGCGACACACTATACCTATCTATGTCGAGTGAGGCACAATAACCATTTATTTATTTAAAAATCCTGAATTTTTTTTGGACTACATTAAAACGGATATATTTTACTCACGCTATTAATCCTTATCAAAATAAATTCTTTTATCACTAAGTACAGTTTATGTTGATAATATTTGGTCTTTGAATGATTAAAATTGGACGTTTGGTTTTGAAATTATGGCGAAATTAAAATATTACGATAGTGGGCGTCACCAAAGCGCGTGCGGGGAAGACAATATTCTGTTGTAGAAATGAAAATTCTGTACTTAGAAGATATGAAATGACACCCGAAATTACACCTTTGTCACTACATCGCTATAGAAGCCAAAAATGTGGTTAGTTTTTTGTCTGTCTGTCTGTCACTCTTTCTGTCTGTCTGTATGTTTGTTCCAGCATCACACGAAAAATATTGATCCGATTTGAATGTGGTTTTCGCAGATGTATTTATCTTCTTCCAACTTAACATATGGTGTATAAAATTTTTTCCCCCCACCCCTCTAAGGGGACAAAAGAGGGGGTCAGATTTTGTATCAAACTTTTTACTTTAACACGAAAACTACTTATCCGATTTGCATACGGTTTTCACAGATATATTATATTTGTCTTCTTCCAACTTAACATCTGGTGTATAAAAATCCTCCCCCCCCCTCCCCTCTCAACCCTCTCTGGGGACCAAAGAGTGGTCAGATTTTTATACAACTTTTTTCTTTAGTGGACTTCATATTTACAACATAAATCATAACATTCCCCCCCACACCCTCTTAAGGGACAAAAGAGGGGGTAAAACATGTATCAACTGATGATGTAGAAAATATACTTTAAATGGCAAAACAACGTTTGCCGGGACAGCTAGTACAATATACGCACAAAAACAAAACATTATTGAGTGACGAGTTGACGACTGTTCTGAGTCCGCAGTTATTACAATTTACACTTGATGCATAATTAACACTTATTTAAACAAACTTTTACAGCTCATTACGCATGTATCAAAAATAGAAATGATTTAACAAAATTGTAGGAAATAATATTATTTCAGTAAACTTGTTTTCAGATTCGCGGGGAATACCTGATAAAGAAAGATAAATACTTTGTAGAATAATAATAAACCTTAAGATGGTAATCCTCCTTGCCTTTAGTCTATAAAAAAATCGGCCAAGTGCGAGTCGGACTCCGAAGGGTTTTGTACCGTTATAGAGCAAAATAGGCCAAAAATTGTGTTTTTTGTATGGGATCCCCCTTAAATATTTATTTTATTTTAATATTATTATTAATTAATAAATTAAAGAAAGAAAGAAAAATAAATTTATTTGATATAAAATCTTACAGAAATAATTCTTAACAGTTACTATGTCATACCAAATTGGTTCCCATTCAGCAATGCTGCGGAGTGCGGACGGTTCCGCAACGCTGATTTTCGATGGGCACCTTTATACTTTTACTTAAAAACATAGAAATTATAAGAATCCTCACTTATATCTAATAATGTAACATTATTGTATATAAAACTAAATAAAAAAATAATATAAAAACAAAGCAAAGCATTCATTTGGTGACATTAACATAATATATAATAGTTAAAGTATAGTCTGTTTATTACACATATTATAAATTTATAATTAAGGCATTTAGGAAAATTTCAAGTGCTTACCTTTTGCCATTATTGATATCGAGTAAAAAAGGCTAAAAAATCACGTTTGTTGTTTGGGGCCCTCCCTTTAATATGTTATATTTTGTTATAGCGGCAATAGATATACACAATCTGTGAAAATTTCAGAAGTTCTTGAGATACAGCCTAGAGACAGACGGACAGACAACAAAGTCTGAGTAATAGGGTCTCGTTTTTACCCTGTAGGTACGGAACCCTAAAAAAGATTCACACTCTGTAAACAAACGTCAATGTTTGTCCTCATCAGAGGCTAAAAATATAACCACTAGCTATATCTTCAGTAAATTGAAAGATTGATATTATGGTGTCTTTACTTTTTTGACCGACTTCCAAAAAGGAGGAGGTAATGTCATACATAATATTATGTATTCAATACTTGAAGTTTCGCACGTATAAATAAGGGAGTCCACAGGAATCGTACAATCTCCCGCAAAAAAATAACCTGTATCCCTCCCCGTGGTCTACTCTATACCTGTGCTAAATTACATAAAAATCGGTCCGGTAGTTTAGAGCATTCGAACAAACTCTTTAGTTTTATAATAAAAATGATAGATTAATACATACAAAAATTCCTGTAGGCTTATCATGGACACCACAAAAGCGACTTCTACGGAAGTATAGATAAAGTGACAGATTGACAACGGTAATTTTATCACTGAAATCAGTCAGTATGGCGATTCTTTTCGCGGTTGTGTATTTCGCGTATCCCGTGGCTCTGCCTTAAGCGGAAGAGCAGGAACACCGTTGGGGTTTTAGTGGGTATGCCCGGGTGCGGCCCTCCGCCCCCAGGGAGTCCCACATACCCCGGGGCCGTAGCCCTGCCCAGACTGCCGGGGATGCGTAAACGCATTTTCCCAACGCAAAAAAAAGTATGGCTATTCTTTCCCGTTTCTAATGTTGTTATGCTAAGCCTGCAGACAGATCCGTCTCTCTCTGAAAACGTCCTATCTAATTATCTATTCCCGACGCACGCCTCACGCCTCAAGTTTAAAAACTTCATCGTGATTACATCATTATTAACTCCATTACCGCTTCATTATCTGGATAATGCTAAACAGTTGAAAAGAAGTTTCTTTAACGTACTTTCAAACGTGGTTTGAAGAGGCAGGATTATTCACAATTTCCGTTTATCTGGCCTTAGGCTCAATTCGTCAGATCAGAAGCAATTGTAAATAATATCAAAATATCTACAAAACGTACCTAACCCATAACACGCAGAAACGAGAAAAGACATTTTTCTCGCGGAGACATAATATTTTAACAAAAGCAATTCATATTCTATATTAATTTATTATTATATTTCTTTATTAATTAGTATTCTATATTCACGTTTTGTACCATATTCTTCGATGGTTATTAATCCGTCGATCGCGGATTCTAGTAAATCTATTGTCTATCTATTGCTATCGCGGCCCACTTGAGCCGTTCGCGGGTTACTCTTTATTTATTTATTGTACCTATTGCATTATATTTCCCTAGCACATAATATAAAAAAAACTCTACTAAACGGAACAATGTAGAAACGAGAAAAGCCATTTTTCTCGCGGAGTAATATCGGAAGCAATTAATATTAAGAAAATTACATAAATAGTTCATGTATACAACCCATTAGTAAGGTAGCGTTTAGCTTGCGGAAAACACCATGAGAACACGCACAAAATGGCCAGCGACAGCTAGACTTTCGTCATTTTATAAAAGCTGACAGTTCACCTGTTTTTTGCTAAGATAACCATAAACTGCCTTAGGGTGAAGCCAAACGAGCGTAACGTGAGCCGCAGAATTTCCACCGGGCAGAATTCTGCTGTATTCAGTTTCATACAAAAGGCCTGTTTGATTCACACGAGCGTAATTTTGTGAGTCGTGATTTGTATGAAAAGAAATTCTGCCCGGCAGAAATTACGCTCGTTTGGCTTCACCCTTAATGTATTAGAATTTTAGGTTGTCTGGCATTGGGTCAAAAATGTCAAAAATATTCGGCAGTGGAAGACAAGATTCCTACTGCAGGTATCCCGAAGAAAATAAAACAAAAAATTTAACTATAATATGTTCTATCGAAGGTCAGGTAGACCTTCAGAACTGGATACCTCCTAAAGTAACCGCAACCGAAACTCCATAGTTGCTGGTCCTTCTTACCTCTATAGAAGTCATAAGCATGTAAACTTTCAACTTTCATCTCATCAAAATCTGACTATCGCTGGCTCTTACTCTAAGGCCTCTAAGGGCCTGTTTCACCTTCCTGATAAGTGCCGAACAGGCCATCCACCACATAACTTGACAGATAAAGTATGGAGAATCTGTCAAATAAGTTGTAAAAAGCCTATTCGACACTTTATCAGGAAGTGGTGAAACAGGCTCTAAAACACGTGCCATGGATAAACCATAGCCAATGTAGAGTTGCGCAAGTGAAAATGACGGTCTCATTCATGAATGTCAAACGCTTGCTCAATGAATTGGTCTGATTCGAGACAATAGAGCTTTGTAGAGTACCTGTGTACAGTGTATTGCTAAAGAATCAATAGAGGAATCTTTGTCACTTATACAAAGAGATAAAGGGCACATACTTGCAATCGGTAAAATGCGGATGAAATCAATATTTGGAGTCTGTTATTTCATATTTGCAATCCAGTATCGATTACTTTTCTATGCACCAGGTGGTCTACTACGAGCGTCTTGCGAATCTGTCAAATTCATACTAATTTAGAAATGTATCTACGCGTCGTGTTGCGGTCTGAATCAACCCTTAGACGTCAAATTATAGTCACCCCTTTTTGGTAAAACTACAAAAATCTATCATTTGGCGTTTAACAGAACAGTTCATTCCTGTTTGATAGAATCTGGATTGTATTGAAGCTATGTATTAGCTATGTCGAATTGGTGTTACGATCGAGATACAGGCCATCCAAAACCTTGAACTTTAAGGTTTATTAACTAGTTATCATCATACAAAAATTAAGAGTGAAAATAGTAACTAACAGCTGGCACTACTTTTTTCCGTAAATAACTAAACAAAGACTACTTATATTGTGTTTAATAAATCACAATATATTTAGGAAGGATATGATTTGATTAACGAATAGAAAACGTTAATAACGGCGTAGTTTTGGAGAGCTGTCGGACACTAACTATTAGAAATCCGTAATCGATTAAACTTGTTACTTAGTTAAATTGCCGATGGAGCAATTTATTATTATTAATTAGTAGTAACATTGAATAATACAACTTTTGGGTGTTTTTTTTTAATTTAAAGGGATATTTAACGATATTAGGTTAGGGTTACGTTAGCTTTGGGTTCTAACCTTTTTTTTTAGGAGGGGAAATGCATTACGCATCCCCCGCCCTCTCGGGGGAAAGGGCAGGGGTATGTCAGACTCCCTCCGCAGAGGTGTACCGACTAAAACCCCCCCATGCCCTCGTCAACGCTACACGCGGAGGAGCGGGATCGAAGTCGCACCGCGTCCTCCGCAGCGCTTGCCGCTTCCGACACTACACAAATGCAGCGGCTATGCCGCCGCCTGCCTTCACCGTGAGGCTCCCCGGGCATCGGGGGAGCCTTTCTCTTCGGGGCCTATGTTGTAGGCGGTGATCCCCCGATCAACCGCCCACAGGCCTAGGCTACCACCTCCATGGCAGGGGCGTTTCTCGCTCCTGCCTTGTCAGCTCCAGACCGCTTACGCGGCCGAGCCTTGGAGGGAGCCTTGCGCTTCTTCCTCGTGCTGGGCGGCTTGCTGGCTGCTGCAAGGCAGCCCGGCACGTGGTCGCTCTCTTTGCCGAGCTCGGCGCAGAAGAAGCAGCTAGGCTCCCTCGCGCAGTCGGCGGCCTTGTGCCCCGGCTTACCGCAGCGGAAACAATTCCCGCTACGGTCCACCGGGGACTGGCAATTCGGCGCCAGGTGGCCGGTGTCTGGACAACGGTAGCACCGCATTGGCCTCGCGGCCAGCAGCACTACCTTCGCCGTGACCCAGCCTACCTGCAGCTGCCCAGAAGCTCCTAGCTTCTTGGCGGCAGCCATGGGGACGTGGAGCCACACGCTCCGCGCGCCCCTAGGGCCCACCTTTATTCTGCCCGACCGGATGTCGGTGGCCGGGCAGCTTTGGGTTCTAACCTAACCTAACATGGAACTAGAATCTAGAATCAAAGGCAAACTGACATTAATTCAACTGATTAGGTCAATTAAGTTAATAATTATTATTATTAATCAGATATTATTTAGATTGTAGCGTACTGCCTTACTAATAAAAAATACACTGTGTTTAATGATAATGTTTTTTTTATTTTAAGTTATTTTAAGTTAAGATAGTGTTCAGTTGTAGTTAATTATTGTAATTGGGGTAACCCGTTTTAATTAACTTTAAATAAATAAATAAATAAATAAATAAAAATGTTTTATGATAAAACTTTTATCTAAAACGTCTATAATGTTATAATTATAAAAATACATATTTCTGTCCTCGCGAAGTTTAATTTCTATGCCATAAATGTAACGTTTCTGCATATTATGCAGCATAATTTTACTAATAGTTAGTTTATAACTTTACTGTGTTAATTTCTAGTAAGCAGTAGCGTCTACTAACAAAACGGTTTAAGTGTTATGTGAAAACATACACAATTAGCCACAATTACACATTCAATACCTTCAGAAAGAAAGTAAAAACGAAATCTAACAAACATGTTAAACTCGTTAGCGGCTAATGTGAGAACATTGCTCCCAAAATGAATGCCTCCTAAACTCCAAATTTAACAATTTAGGAAACTAAGAATTTCGAAAGCGAGAATAAGGTTCAAAAGTTTCAGTTGCCCCCCAGGGATCAAATGTAGTAAAGTTTTATACATTGCTGTTGATATTAGAAGTTATAACCATTCTTACAATCGTCATCGAGGTAAAGTCTTCCAAAGTAAGCTTTATGCTTCATGCTCTTGTCCGTACAAGGCGATCATATTTTTTATCCTCCATATTATTGCCCCATTGCCCTTCCCTTAACACAGAATATAATATTATATTAGTATTAGTAATAAGCTGGCGACGCCTATGTATGTAATACGTAGGTTATCTACGGATCATGGCTTGTACCACGAAACCGTTTTGAGACTCAAACAATCGAACGAGAATGCCGCATCCTACTCTAACAAACGTGAAATGCCGTTGTTAGAGTAAGACGCGGCATTCTCGTCCGAATGTTTGAGTTTCAAAACCGTTTCGTGGTAGACCTACAGGTTATGGTAAGTCAACGTTAGTCGCGATCTGCTAGCTAGGTTTGACATAACACCACTTTACGCCCGAACCCAATATTCGATCCTTATGCATAGATTGAACTCAATCTCGGATCGATCCCAATCCTTAGATCGATCTCCAATCCACGTTTCAATAATAAAAATTGAAATCTGCAATCTTTTTTCTGGCCGGATTGCCTGCGATCTTTTCCCTCTGTCCAGGGGTACGATAGACTCGATCGAAACCTTATGTGAATAATAGAAAATAAAAAAATATTGATTTCGAGTCGACAACATATATCCGCAAAATTCGGATTTAGGAGTATTTCGTTAAATTCTAATGGCACTGACAATTGACAAACAAACTTCACGCGCTATCTTGCTACAAGCTGACAGCTGTTGACACATGCCATTGCTCATTTTCTACCTGCCGGCAGCGGGCAGTCATCATGGCGCACCGAGCGCACCCTTTTTTAGGGTTCCGTAGCCAAAATGGCAAAAAAGGAACCCTTATAGATTCGTCATGTCTGTCTGTCTGTCTGTCTGTCTGTCTGTCTGTCTGTCTGTCTGTCTGTCTGTCTGTCTGTCTGTCCGTCCGTCCGTATGTCACAGCCACTTTTCTCCGAAACTATTAGAGCTAGATTATTGAAACTTGGTAAGTAGATGTATTCTGTGAACCGCATTAAGATTTTGATGCAAAAATGGAAAAATTATTAAAAATTTTAGGGGTATAGGTACAACTGAAACAAAAAATTTTTTTTTCATCTAACCTATGCGTGTGGGGTATCTATAGATAGGTCTCTAAAAATAATATTGAGGTTTCTTATATCATTTTTTTCCAACCTGAATAGTTTGCGAGAGAGACTCTTCCAAAGTGGGAAAATGTGTCCCCCCCCCCCCTCTAATTTCTAAAGTAGGGGCATGATAATTCTAAAAAAAATATATGATGTAGATTACTATAAAAACTACCAACGAAAATTGGTTTGAACGAGATCTAGCCAGTAGTTTTTTTTATACGTCATAAAAATGGTAAACCTTAATCAAAATTTCATTAAATCGACTGAAACATAAAATAAATCAAAAACCTTTTAATTTCATAAAAATAAACCTTATTGCTGCTGCGGAACCCTTCATGGGCGAGTCCAACTCGCACTTGGCCGCTTTTTTGTTGCTTGTCCAATACTGGTAATTATAACTAATAAAAAATAATCGGCCAAGTACGAGTCGGACTCGCGCACGATCAGTATGAGATCCTCAAAATCACTACTATCACTGCTTGAGAGTATAGACAAATCCATATTTTAAACAGTAAAACCGAGAAATTCCTAAGATTGCAGATTTGGATCATAAAACCGATCGAAAGAAACGTCAAAATTGTGAGATAGGTTATGAATACACTCGAACTGTCATTTTCAAACGGAGGGCTATCCGAAATCATAGAGCGAACCTCCCATGGATGGCTTGCAACCACAGATTGTAATTTCAATCTGTGGATACATTATTGGCACACTCAAACACAAATATGGATTGAAATATCGATCTTGGATTGGTAAAAACGGATTAGGATCGTATATTGGGTTCGGCCGTTAATCAGATCTGCCATTCGCCTGCGAATCAATTTGTCATATAATTTGAAAGGATATAGCTGGTACTTTGATACAACACGACCAAATAACATATTAGGTATATCATATATTATAATATTATACAGGGTGTAATAAAACTAAGTTATAATACTTTAGTGTGTGTATGAGTCCCGTGTATGGAGTTCGCTGTAAAAGTATCAGAGCTCAAAGAGCCAATTTTTTTTCACTTTCGTATGGGAAAGCTCGTGACGCTAGGGCGCTTGCCCATACAAATCCCAAAAAACAGGTTGCTCTTTCAGCGCTGCTACTTTCACAGTCAAATCTCTACAAGGAGTCTTCCTATCCTTCTCTATACACACCCTAAAGTATTATCACTTAGTTATGTTACACCCTGTATAGGTCTGCCTATCAACGAATTTCTCTTATTACATGGTAGTGTTGTTTGTTTGTCTACTACAGTCTACATGGTAGGACAAACTACTCGTTCGTCTGACGGATCGCGTCAAAACTCTCGGCATTGTGTGCTGCCGGGAACAAAGCGAGGTCGCCGACCGCAGTCCTGGATTTTATGTCTCAAACCACGACGTTATATAACTAGATAAAACTGGATACTGTATCGTAATTCGTACCCGTAATGATTTCGATCATAGAGATAATGTGATAATCCAAAAGGTTTTGCCATAGTTTCGTCTCGTAATCTCTTTTTAGATCATAATATCATTATCGTTATTAAATTGAAACCTAATGAGAATGACAGACGTTGTTGAGTAAATTGTACGAAAGTACGCAACTATTAGCTCTAATTATGTATACGAAAGCACGTCGCCTGTCATACAAAAATACTCGTAATTATAAATGTTATGTAAATATATATTGATTATGATTATGATTATAATAATATGTAATAAGTTCTACTAATAATTAAGGTACTCCGTCACAGTGAGCATTCACGTGTAATGTAACATTATAGATTCGTTTTTGAGCATTACCACAGAATATATACAAAAAGTTACAAAAATACCTCCCCGACCGACGAGCATTCACGTGTAATGCAATATTCGCCTTTGATCATTCCTGCATAATATAGCGGCGGAGCGGAGAGTAGAGCGCTGGTTACAAGTTGTTTCAAGATATTACACACTGTATCATTACACATTATTTTTCCTTTTACATTAACCGTGGGAAAGCCATGCTTCGGCACGAATGGGCCGGCTCGATCGGGAAAATACCACGGGCTCACAGAAAACTGGCGTGAAACAGCGCTTGCACTGTGTTTCGCCGAGTGAGTGAGTTTACCGGAGGCCCAATCCCCTACCGTTTTCCATTCCCTACCCTCCCTTATTTCCTTCCCTACCCTCCCCTATTCCCTCGTAAAAGGCCGGCAATGCACCTGCAGCTCTTCTGATGCTGCGAGTGTCCATGGGCGACGGAAGTTGCTTTCCATCAGGTTTGCTCGTTTGTCCCATTTTTTCATAAAAAAAAAACAAGGTGCGCATTGTAATTTGTAACGCTCGGCTCGCCTCTCCTCCCTAACAGCTGATGTAATGCTCGACTCTGAAACGTTACATTACAAGCGAATGCTCCCGGTTAGGGAGCACCTCAACGAAAATCTTCTATACCCTTTTATGACATGACGCGTGACGCTGTGTTGGCTGCTAATCTAGTTGTAACTTGTAATATCTCAATGCTCACATCCAATCTATATAATATATACCTATCCTTTCACATTTCTAGGCTATTGGCCATGAAAGAGAGAGACAGGTAAACTATTATTTTGCCGCTGTCATTTTTGCGGCGCACGATTGTCGCCCAAGTGCAACTACAAATTATTCAACGATATACTGCTTTATTTAAAAGCTATAGTACAGTAATTTAAACTAAGCTATACAGACAAAAAACATTAAAATAAGTATAGTAGAAGTAGCGAGAAATTATGTTGACTTAGTAGAGAATAGAAAGACGATACTAGAAAATAAGCATAATTAGTAGTTAGATAAATATATTGTTAATAATATGACATAATAATATAATTGACATGACATGATAATATAATTCTTAACATAATAATATAATTCTTTCAAACTATACAAATATTATGTATTCTATAATTAAATATTTTATCACCTCTCTCGTTACAAAAGCCGAACGTACAATTTTATTCACAAAACAAGTGCACGTCATTCTTATTTGCATAGGTGGTCTGTGCTCAGCATTTCAACGACCAACATACCTCGGTAGACCAGCTTATTCAATAAATGTAACTCTATTCTTTGGCAATAAGGGCGATAATTTCATTATTTTGTAATTATTAGTATTTTGTAATTATAAAATGAAAAGCAATATGATACTGCATGTCGACAGAAATTTGGTAGTTGCATAGAGTTCTTGTTGTGTGTTAGTTAATACGGCTGTGGAAATCATGAGTGACACTGAAAAGAAAATGAGTGATGACCCTAAATTGAGTGCTACTGAAGTAACTACACTGGATGAGGAATTACAGGCCATAGCTGACCCAGAGAAGTACGCGAAATAATATCACAGAAAGTAAAATTAGCGGTGGTATTTTTAGAAACAAAAGCAGCTTCGAATTATAATTGTATCACTTATTTTAATTTAGTATCTTTCATATTATTATTTTTCTAGCTTATGGTGTGGTAACGTAAATTTGTTTTAAATCAGGGCAGTTTTTAAGATACTTCAACCTCAACTTATTTAAGTTAGGTTAAGCTTAGGAATAAGAGTAACTTACGTATTTTATGTGAAGCTTTACGTTATAGTTTACAATGTACAGGTTAAAGAAATTTAAAATTAACTTAGATTTTTGTAATAGTATACAGTATAAAATTAAGGCGACGTCTTGATAATTTGGCTGAGGCGATATCGATATGACTAAAGTAAAGCTAAGAAATTAAAGTTTCATCAGTATTCATCATATTGTCTTTGTCTTTGAATTGACCATAGCATAACACGATTGGTCAACTTTTATAACAGAGTATAATCAATCAAAAAGACCTCTGTAAAAAAAGGGATTGCAATTTTGTCAACAGAGGAGATTGATTTAAGCTTCCAAATTTTGTACATAGATTGGTTCAAGCATACACTTTAATTTGTGCATAGGTTTTAAGAAATCTAATATGTATATTTATGGTTTTTAAATTACGCGACAAAAACCATTTTCTCGCTTACGCCCTTTCCGTTTCTTGCTGTTCCATTTCCTGTTTTCTATGAGAGGCCGGTCCGGTCTGTTCAGCAAACAAGCAACAGAAGAAAAAAGCAATCTAAAACAAATCCAACATAGTTTTTTACTTTAACGCGGCGTCACCTTAATAACCTCCCGAACCGGTGGTAGGCCTCATGTAGACGTTCTAAAAGTGTTAACTTTGTTAACCTATTTAGAAATAAATATTTTGATTTTGATTTTTGAATCACCTACCTTAAAAATATTATATCTCTAGGATAAACTTCATGACTGATTACTGTCTCCTCTCAGTGATCTCACGCGTCTCCTAATTACAAAGATTAAGGGCATGTTTCACCACTTCCCGATAAGTGCCAAATAGGCTATCCACCACATAACTTGTCAGATGAAGTATGGAGAATCTGTCAAAAAAGTTGTGGATAGCCTATTCGGCATTATCAGGAAGTGGTGAAACAGCTGCCCTTAGGTTAATAAAGACTCCTTTAGAATCCTCTCTTATTAAAGCTCTTCGAAGTATTCAATAAGAACATATTGTATTTCCAGGGGCGAGAAGTTGTACGTGACAGCGGACAAGCGCGGCGAGAAGGGGGGCTGCAAGCGGCCGCTGTGCTGGACGCTGCTTGGCCTGGTTGTCATCGCCATTGTAGCCCTCATAGTGTTAGCTGCAAGTGAGTAACTACTAAAGCTATACAGGGTATAATGTAACAAAACTCCACAGAGAAGAGTCTACGCAGCAGTCGGAGTCGTGGTGTAGGCTCACGCGATCCCTCGGCCCGCCGGTTAGGGGCTGCGTCCATCTCCATCTTCGGACGCAGCAGAGGCCCACATACTTGCGGATGGGACCCCCATCCCCCACAAGATGCTTAAAAGCATTTTCTCGGCGAACAAAAGGGTGTAACAAAATTAAGTGTTAATACTTTAGGGTGTGTACGTGTTCCTCGTATAGAGTTCACTGTTAAGGTAGCAGAGCTGAAAGACCAATTTTTCCTTTTACTATTGTATGGGCAAGCCGCCCCAGCGTCACAAGTTTTCCCATGCAAAAGTGAAAATTTGGTTTTTCAGAGTTGCTACTTTCACAGTGAACTCTTTCCAAAGAACGCGTACAAACCCTAAAGTATTATTACTTGGTTCTGTCACAGCTTGTATAAGTTATACTACTGCCAAACTTGCTTATTATACATACTTACATATATAATATGTGGTAAAATCAATCAACAACCATCAGATCAAAATTGTAACATTGAGAGAATCGTACCTATATAATGTTTTTGAAGAGTTTACTCCTCACTGTATGGTCCACAGTAATATAACTAAAATCAACAGTACATCATGTGTGCCCATAGAGTGAGGGCTCATATGCCATAGCATAGAGTAAGCGATATGTGACTTGGAGTTAATTTTTACGACGTCACGTTGGACTAAACATAGTCTCTAAACCTGTTTATGTAATATTTAAATCCTAACATTTTCTATTTTTGTAATTTTCAGCTGGAGTACTTTTCGCCAGCACACCAAAAACACTGGAGCAATACAACGCCTCTTTGAGCTCGGCGCGGGCGTTCGGCGGTCTCTTGCATGACCACGAACATGATCACAGCGACCACGACCACAGCGCCCACGATCATGATCACAGCGCGCACGATCACAGTGACCACGATCACGAAAACGATACTAACGACCTACCTCATGATGGACAAGAAGCAAGCACTGAAATGGCCCAACAAGATATGGGTACCGACCACCAAAACGAACATGATCATCAAGTAATGAATGATGAATCGGGCGATATGTATGGTTAGTATGCTTTCTTATGAAGTTATACTTCAATTCGAAATTAACAATTATTAACAAACTGTGAAGCCAAAGATTAGTAAATCGAAACAGATTAGCACCTAAAGTCAACGTACAAAAGCACAAACGAATTTCTTATGCCGGTTCTTGTAGTTCCCGCACCGGCGTAGATTCGGCGTTCTCAAGTGTTAATAGGCATATTAATACCTATTTTGAAAAAAAGAAGATATTTTGTCTATTAAAATATTAAAGAAAATCTTCTGAATTTACAGTGCCTAGGACGCTGGAAGGAGAGCTGACGATCGACAATAAGGACTTTGTACCCGCTTTGGAAGATCCTGATAGCGAAGGATACAGAGAATTCGCCGAAAACTTCAAGGAGGCTTTAAAGAATAGCCTTTTCGACAGGAATATGCTAGAAAATGGTTCTGATGACGTATCCATAGAGATTGTACAGATAAGGTAATGTACAAGATGTTTCTAAATGTGTCTATTTTAGTGAAATCCAAACATTGGAGTATAACTACTGTTTGAGTTTATTTGTTTAATTGTTGTATATTAACAATTACCTTTTTAATTACAGAAATGGTTCAGTCATCGTTACATACAGAGTACACTGGAAGCCAAAACGCAATGACGGCACCTCAGAAGATTTATTGACAGCCGAAACATTGAAAGCAAACCTCGATAATTATTTAGAACAAAATAGCAGAATGATAAGTGTGTATCACATTGTTGAAGATAAAACAGAAACTAAGCCAGTTATTGATTTATGTAAAATAAACAACAACGGTTGTGAACATATTTGTGAATTTGACGAGTCAACTCTTGACTTCAGCTGCCTGTGTCCACGTGGACAAATACAGGATGCAAACTCACCCAAGCTTTGCGTACCTTTGTTAGAGGAAAATCCAACAATGCCTGAAGACCACGACCATGATCACCAACTACACCCTCATGATTCTGAGCCAAAAGCAGAACCCGAACCTGAACCTACATCGGAACCCAATCCTGAACCAACAGCTGAGCCGGAACCAGAACCTGTATCTGAACCGAAGCCCGAAACCAAAGTAGAAGTGGAACCTATATCAGAACCCAAGCCCGAACCAAAAGCGGAGCCGGAGCCAGAACCTGTATCGGAACCGAAGCCCGAAACCAAAGTAGAAGTGGAACCTATATCGGAATCCAAGCCCGAACCAAATCCAGAACCTGAGCCAACATCCGAACCTGAACCTGAACCAAAATCAGAGCCAAGTCCGGAACCCACATCTGAACCCGAGCCCGAACCCAAACCGGAGCCTGTTCCAGAACCGGAGCCTGAGCCCGAACCAAAAGCAGAACCAGAACCTGAACCAACATCTGAACCCGAGCCTGAACCGAAAGTGGAACCTGCGCCAGTACCCGAGCAAAAAATAGAACCTGAAATGGAACCTACTTCTGAGCCTACATCTGAACCAGGACCAACAGCAGAACCTGAAGCTGAAACTCAATCGGAACCTAAAACTTTTGAACCAAAAACAGAGCCTGAAATAGAAACATTTCCACAGATAATAAAAACTGAATCTGAAATGAAATCATTTTTAGAAACGACACCTGAACCTGTGCCTAAGCTTGAAACAGAATCCAAAATAGAACTTGAAACTAAACCTGCGTTAGAGATGTCCCCTGAACCTACTACTACATCAAAGTCGAGTCAGGAACCAGAAGTAAATCTATCAGAACAAACACCTATACCCGAAACAATATTATATGCTTTGAATAGACCTGAAACTTCTTCGGAAAAGCAGGAAAATGCGTCAAATGAAAACACGTTTAACCAAGAGCACAGTATGTCGGAAATTGCAGACAAGATGATGGAAATTTCTACTATACAAAATACAAGTAGTGAATCGGAAGATAGCCCTAAATTTGACCAAAATGTAAAACTTGTTGGCGATGATACTTCTAAAACGGAAGAAAACCTTTTACCAGTTACAGTTATCCCTGTATATGCTGAATCAAGTAGCGCATCAAGTAAAGAAATTGTTAATGACATAATGGAAAATCCTGAATCGAAAACAAAAACAATTCAAGAGCCAATATTCAATCTTGACCATATGAACAGCGAAGAATATACCACAATGGAGGCGATCATAAATCAAAATGATGCAAGTAGTAATAAAAACATGTTTTCGGTAAAAGAAGTTTTGCCAAATAACGAATACCAGAGTGGTGAAATTAAAGAAGTAGTCACATCGCAACCATCAGAAGTTGAACACCAAATGGCAATCGAGGACTCGAATATAAAAAATAATTCAGAAAACGCAAACGTTTTTCAGTCACCTTTAGAGCAAGAATCGGATGAAAGTGACTGGCTTCAAAATGATAAAGAGATTGATGAAGGCAATAAAAAGGAGGACATGGAAATGAAAAATATGCAAAGTTCTCAAGAAAAAGAACAAAGAGCTTCTAAATCATTTAATTCATTTGAGTCAGAAGTGACTACGGAGGACGCCCAAAATAATATTGACGATGAAAACATTACCTTAGATTATGTAAAAAAGATATACAGTTCTTTGGGACATGATTTTAATTCTGAATCAAATGTAGAAAAGGAAATTACAGGTTCTTCCTTACCTACAATTAATAATGCTATGATGACTAATGATGAAAATAAAAACGAAATGCTTATTGAAGAAGCCGAAAACGACGTGACTGAAGAACCTAATCCGACAACAGAATCGAGTAAATTTAAATTTATTAGTACATATCAACCTGTTACAATGTCTTCAGCCAAAGATAATTCACAAGAAGAAACTCACATAGATAAAACTGATTTTAATTCTTTAGCCGAAAAAAATAATGAATCAAGTCATGAATCACCTGAAAACACTACAGAAAATAATATGAACGTAGCAGATGAAAACAAATTGACAATAGGTGAAAAAACAGAGGAGACTCAAAGTTCTACTGATGCATCAACAGAGAGAGAGTTTAATAATGTAAATATTTTAAGTGATGATTCATCCCAAATTTCCAGTAAAATCTTTACAAATATGCAAAACAGCAACTTTGAAAGCATGAAAGATATCACAGAAACATCTACAGAATCTGATTGGTTATCACAACCCGCGACTGAAGCTAATGATAATATCATGATGAATAAAATGGAAAGCTCTGAAATCACTGAAACCCCAGTCAATTTAGAAGAAATGATGAATTCTGAAATGAAAAATGATTTTGAGCCTGATTACTTAAGTAACTTTGATACAAAATCTAAAGAAGTAAATAATCAGGATGAACCTATCAGTGGAATGACAAATGAATATGAAAACGAGGATAATAAATCAAAAGAAGGAATTCTCTACCAAACACATCTAGAAGATGGTTCTTTGGCTCACGAAATGAAAGACCAAAACACAGATAGTAACATTGAAATGACAACAGTCATTAATTACATTTACAGACAAGCAGAGAAAAACAAACTCATGGAAAATTCAAACCATGAACAAGGCATAATATATGCAACACCAGTATCATCAACTGATAAAATATTTCCAAATTATATGCATAATAATACACAAGAAAATGTAAACGACTCTACCGCTAACACAGATTTACGAGTAAATGTTTATGAACTATCTAGTCACAACGACAGTCAAGGCTCTGGAAGACGGGTTGTAAATCATCATTCAACTGAGTATGATGACCATGAAACGGAAATGAATCCATTTTTACCCGACATAGAAAATAATAAGGTTCTCGTTAAAAAATTACAGGAAGGCAACGACATAGAGCTTGTAAATTTAAACGAAACGCAAAATGAAAACGTCGACGATCATAATGCACATGGAGTCTTTAACACGACTCATAGCAGTGAAGCGAATATCAAATATAATATAAATTCAAATTCACAAGAAAGTCACTCGACCTCGGATTCGTTCAATGAATTTTCGAGTATGCATGATGGCGCACATGCTACACAAACAATGAACAGTGACGCAAGTCCAGTATCGAGCTTTGAAGATACGACTGAGTCTCGAGAGTACTTGCAGTTTAAGGGTAGTCGGGAATTACCAGAGACACCAACGTTTTTGTTGGACACCGACGACTTAGACTCGAGAACTGCTAAAAGCCATTCCTCTAACATTTTAAATTATAACGATAATGAATCTCTAAGAGTAGTTCCTATTGAGGGTGATGAAAGTCAGTTAAGTAAAGAAAACCTTCAAAATTTTAATGATATAAGTGACTCACGAAAGAAGAGCGACAGGCGGATAGGTTTAAGTCAAGAGGAGTTCGTTAACAGCAATGAAGCGTAAAATATTTAATTTGAAGACTTTCAAGTGTGTATATTATTCAAATTACTGTGATTCTGTGGACTTTTTCATAGGCTAATAATAAATATCTTAAACGTACTATAACTGTGAATGGTAAAGAATATACAGGCTCAAGTTCTTCTGATTACTAATCTAAATGCTAAAGATATATTACTTATAATAATTATGAATTTAAATCTATTAGACTAGTCAAATTAGGAAAAAGGGAAATCAGTATCAGATATTTAAAGTAACCTAAGACTCAATGTAAGTTGAAGAACGATAGCAATATGAGATTTATTTAACTCGTCTTTCAACTGTTTTAAGAATGTGACTTTTTTCTTTGATAACTTATAAATGCTGTGTGAAATTGCCATCTAGATGAGAGAGAGAACAGAGTCATAGAAGACGAAGTAACCATTTGGACTCTTAAAGTAAGATTATGTCCATAATAGATAACTGATAAGTATTATCCGAAAAGATAGGTCAATCAACGGAGACCAAAAAATTGCGTAGACATATTACAGACCTATGAAGAGTATAAGATATTTTATAAATGACGCAACAATATTTCCTTGTTACCATAATACTAATCATATGTTTCACTTATTGCCAGCGTATTATTGGAAGTAAGTCAGCACAAACATATATGACAAATATACAGAGAACAGACATAACACTTCCATAATATTAATTTAAATAATTGTATTAATATTTTCAGTATAAGGTCTGATTGTAAAGTAATGATTAATTTTAGTACGTACTTGTTAACTAAGATTTATTTTGTATAATATGGTTGAAACTGTAAAGAAATATGTTGTAAATAAATATCAAGTTAATTATATTATTTTGTTTTTATCATTACCTCGTATACATCACTAGTAACTAGTAAGTGATGTGTGAAATATCATAAGAATTTTATTTATTTATAAAGGTTTAAAAATAAGGCACAGTGTTTTCAATAGAATAGAAATAATTTATTTTGTACTTTGTTAAGTAACCTAATATAATGGATAATATATTTAAATATGGAATATTATATAAAGAGATAACTAAGGTACGCAATTCTAAAAACTATAAACGCGTAGGTACCGAGTACAAATTCGAAATAGTTGCCTGCTATGATAATTAAAATATGTGTAGTAGTAAAAAAAACTCCTTAATGTGCTTAAGTACTTTTTATTTGGAGTTTTTTGTAGCTACTTAAGTATTCAATATTTGTGGCTTTGGATGTTATGGCAACGATGGCAATTATCACAGAATTCAATTAAAATTGAAGCGCAGGCTGGGGTGTTATTTCTGCCATTTCCTGTTCAATCATTTCTTGATCATTCATCGCCATCTTGGCGCACAAACACTCCTCACTAATATTTCCATTCCCGCTAACTATACATTTCCCCAGTATATCCTTACAACTATTGAAAGGCACGGCCTTTTGAAAATCATTCTTCACAGCAACATCTTTGGGTTTTGCTTCGACGATAAAATCTAAGTCGATCGTATCTTTTATTTTAATAGTACCATCGCTTCTATATTCGATACAATTTGTGTCAGGTTTTTCGGCTGCACCTTTGCATTTATTATTGCATCTACAGCCACCAGAATTACTTTTCGTAGATTCAGTTGATTCAGGTACTTTTGTACTCTTATCCTCAATAGATGGCCTAGCACCTTCTTTGTCTTGGACATAACTATACATGGTTTCCATATTTCTTGACTCAAATTTGAGATCAGATAGTTCCTCAGTATTTGTAAACTTTTCTAGAACGATTTGATTTAAGTCGCTGTCGGAATCGTTTTTTAAATAAATAGCTAGTTCTTCTTTAGGATAGCTGGGCATACACTCGTGTTTACCGTACGACGCATTAGATGTGATTTGTCCACACGAAGCACACAATACCTCATCTGTAAAAAAATGCAAATTCTTGAACACAAATCTTGACGATTCATCAAAGATTTTTTTATACTTTAGATTTTAGAACGTCTTATTTAAATTATAATGGATAACGGCAACATACCTTTTACTGAATAGGTATGAACGTCGCTGCTCGAGTCAGATGAAATACCGCTGTCCGTAACTTTACCTGGAAAAAAAATCTGATATAGAAGGAAAATATTTAAGTAGGTATACGCCCTTGTGTGATTAAAGAAAAAAAGCCCTTCGACAATTCTCTCCATATTAGATGTAACTTGTAAGTAAGTATAGAGAATTATCATCGACGCTAGCAAAAATTCAGCTGGGGCTGAATTCGGAAATTCAGATTTCCAAATAGTTACTACGTTAGTATTTAAATGACCAAGAAGAACACAACAAAATGTCGTCTGAACCATATTTTATGACATACGAAATCAAAGCGAGCCTAATATGGAGGGAACTTTTCTTATCTCGACGATATACTTAGCCATGGGCGTAGCCAGGATTCTATATAGGGGGGGCCGTAGGTCTTTGGGCGGGGGGAGGAGAGAGGTAGATTAAGAAAATCCTAAACTTCAAATTCGCGATATTTAACATACTTATATTATAACAATAGTATTGAAGGTGAGGTAAAAATTAAAATAGAGCAGAGTCGAAGTGCAGAGAAGCGAATTCCTAAAAACTGAACACAGAAAATTAAACCTTAACTCCAGAACGTAACGCACACATTACTTCTGGCCGCGAATTCGCGTGGATGCGGCAGACGCGCGTGCGCCTTTTAAAATTCTCAGATGTGTGCTTTAGAGTTAAGGTTGGATTTGCTATGTTCGGTTTTGATACTTCGTTTCGATGCGCTTCGACTCTACGCTAATATAAGTTGACCCTTAGCGACCGATCGCTCTTGTAGGGGAAGGGCGGCTGTCTTTTGGTTCAGTTGGATAGAATTCAATACACCAATTTGATGAAGTATTAATAAATATGGAAACGATTTTACAAAGATGCAGTTAAGTACTTACATAATTATGAATGAAAACTAATAATTTTTATTTACTTTTAGGCAGTCTGGTGAAAAGCAAATCTATTTATTTTTATCAGAATCAGAATCGTTTATTTCAGGAAATAGATAGACTTGTGTCTAGAGGACTCAAGAAAAACTACGCGTTAAAAAGTATACCTAGGCAATTTACTAACTGGTAGGTACGTAAGATAACAAGAACAGTAAAACAACTGTCTAGCAACCGTAAACACTGACTAAATAAAAACTAACTTCACCTAACATAGCCAACCACTTATCTTAAACGCAAATATTTAGATGCCTGGATAACTTACAGCTGTTGACGCAAAATATTACGAGACTGAAATAATTAATTAATATTAAATATAGTTTTAGAAATGATGAAAGCCGAATGTAATCCTTGTTCAAATATTTCAAGTTTCAACAGTAATTGCGAACGATAATTTATAATTTGTGATAAGTAATTAAGATTATATTTAAGGAAATTTCAACTAAATAGGTGCAGATAAAAAATACGTGAGATAAGGAAGAACCTTGTTTATCTTTATATCCGAAAATTGTTGTCAAGTCAGATTGTAGTATTAAGTATAATACTGTTTAAGCATCGATATCAATAGATATGTCGCAGTCATCTGGTTCAATCTGTGATTCGATTGAATGACTAGCGTATTCATTGAATGACACCGTTCTATTGAATGACTGAAGGACAACTAGTCAAGACGCTGACTGTAACGTTTAACGTCTTGACTAAACGTCATCATAGTGAAGTCGTTAAATGGAATGCTATGATTTTTTTTAAGTATTTGTTGGTGGCGTAATAATAGGTTAATCTAAAAACTGACTTCAATTATGAGGCGACGGCTACTTCTGGGTGGTTTACAAAAAAATAACCACGATGGCTAAGGCGGGAGCTTCGCTGCGCTACGCTCCCGCCTTGCCATCTAACCTAACCAAATCCGATCGTATTGGACAGACGGAGTAATAAATACATTGCTATTAATTACCTAAGAATTATATACTGTTCTTATAATTTCCTATTCCGTTAAAAATAAATACATTCAATTACCTGACTGATGGTGCTATCCGCTCTCTTCAAAGGGCTATGTTAAAAATCGCTAACTAGTTGAACGTTGAGTGACGATTGTTCAATCAACGTTCGGCCGAGTCATTCAATTGAATGGAGTCATTCAATGAATGCGCTAGTCATTCAATCGAACCGCAGATTGAACTAGATGACTGCGACAGATATACAGATAAATGATAAGGATTTGAGTAAATAAGGTCTAGAGTCTAGACGCTAGACTCTAGACGGCGTGTTTTGTGTACGCGGCGCGGGCAGCCGCAGACATCGACGGGCGTACGCGGCGAAATTGACCGGCCCGCCCCGCCCCGTCGTCTGTCATCATAATTATATTTTCTACACCGTTTTTCCACAATATTCTTACCGTTTCCTTATATTAATAGAAATGTAACTTACTGTGCGTCAAAAGATGTCTTCTAAAAGCATAGTCGGTCGCGAACGATTTCTTGCAGTTGAGTATGTTACATCTCAACCAGTTTTCTGGCTCGTGCGTCTTAAGATGCGACTTGTAGTGGTGTGCCTGAATGAAACCTGAAATATCAAAAATTGTGTTTTACCAAAGTATACTTACAATTTACATACGGCTGGTTTTATCGTTAAGCGTTTGGCAGCGCCGCGCCGTTGGAGCGCGCGCGTTCGAAGATGTCACAAACGAACGCACGAACGGCGCTGCTCAAGCGCGCGACTGAAACGCAACTACTACCCCCATACATCTTCGAACGGGCGGCGCTCCAACGGCGCTGCCGAAACGCTTATCGATAGAACCAGCCTACCCTGAATTTAGACGCGCAGTAGCGCACTCCACAGGTAGCTGTACCGTTCCGATCAACGCGGCAAGTGTCCGCGACCGACAGAAATACAAATAAAATGCCACATAGGCTGTAGGTTTCATTTTGCTCTACGCTACTACATTCTACAAAGCAGCGGCAGCACTGCCGTCGCTAGACCAATGTCGGTAGAAAATAAAACCTATGGCCTAGGCCCTAGGTCATAAAGTGGCACCTACGCGTCAGTAACGCGGGACGGGAGCGTCTGCAACGCGAAAGGTGTGCACACCTGCGCGACTACTGTGCGAAACCGTAGATTATTCCCGCTCTGCCGTCGTAAGCGTCGCGTTGCTGACACACCCGCTTTGCAGTCGCTATTTGGTCGCGTAGGTTTGGCCGAAGCTTTACTTAAATTTTTGTCAGTCGCAGTTGCATGCGGCTAAGATTGAAAAGTCACTCAGTCGCCACGCATGGGTCGCAAGTAGATTCGAAGTCGAAAAAGAGTTTCACGGGAATCGTGTACATTTCGCGCGATTAAAAGAGGCCCGTTTTGTTTCCCATGATGTTATTCTTGTACATGCCAAACATCATCAAAATCATTTCATTAATCAGTCAGTTAGTATTGGTATTGAAAGCAATAATGTTAAGTAGTGAGCATGTATGTTTCTAAATATTATGTAATAATTAACTGTTAAAATATCTTTTCTTTCTGAAAATAGAAATTAAAGTTAAAATAATAGGATTTTCAAAATTTCTAAATGTTTTTGCAATAATCGTAATTGTTCTCTTAAAGCTTAGATAACTTTTTGGAAAGATTCTAGACCCTGCTAAATATGATATTTCTTAAGAAGTAGGTATAAGTAGCTCACTTTTCTTATTTTCATTAGGATTTTTTACAATTTATTAATAAAAGTTTTTATATTTCATTACTTGCAAACATAATTTTACCCAGTGTATACTACACTGGGTTAGGAATACCACAAGCCATAATTTTTAAGCACTATTGATGTGCAAAGGTAGTAAAAACAATAAACACAGTAAGTACCTTTTCCACACACATCACAATGATACTGTTTTATGTCAGTGTGAGTGAGCTGATGATGCTTCAAGTGGTGAACAAAGTTGAATGATTTGTCACATCCCTCGTGACTGCAGTGAAATCTCCGCTCCGACTTTGGTTTGTGCGTTTTCTGATGCATAGAAAGAGCAGACTCGCTGCTGAATATCGCATCACACTTCGTACAAAAGAAGGATCCTTTAACAACCAAATGAAACCAAATTAATCAAATAATTTTTAAAACGGATTATTGGTTTTGGTAGGTAGGTAGGTACCGGTCATATTTCTTATCAAATTAATTTCAAAAATAACAGTGCAGTGTTGGTAAAATGTTACACGAGAAACTTTACCTTTGTGGGCATATTTTATATGACGCAAGAGGAGGCTGTTGTCTTTGAAACTTCGTCCACAATCCTTGCACAGAACGCTTCCCGTTCTAGAATGTTGCTTCTGATGTCGCCTTAACGCCGACCTACAATTAAATTGAAGTTTATAAATTATAATATACAAACGACAAAATTCAATTTGAAATAGTAGAATGTTTATTACTCACAGGAAACTAAACTTTTTAAAACATTCTTGACATTCGAACTGAGGGAAGTGGCTCTGTTCATGTCGCTTTCTTTCACTCTCATATTTGAATTCTTTGATACATTGAGAACACTGCAACATTTTTTACCCCGAGGAAACTTATCATCAGTAGGCAGTCTAATTGTTTCTCTATTTATTTGGCTATTTATAATTATTTGTCACATTGGGGCCTTATCAGCTGCAGGCTTATCAGTGCCTGTCAAATTTGACAAGAATTTGACATAATAGTTTTTTTTTCTTATTAATGAATGGCACTTCGGGCTTCGGCGACATAATATTTTTTATTTTTTACTTTGAGGGCTAGAAGTGTAAAGAAAACTCTTCCTGCGAAACATCTGCGAAAGATTTTACTTTACCTTTATGCCGCGGCCGCATATGCGTAGTGCTTCGGTCTAAAACCGATACTATTGGATGATCTGCGTGTATCGTCCAATAATATCGTCTCGTAGCACGAAGCTTCGGACGATAGACGCAGATGCGGCCGGGCCGTTACGAGACGATACTATTGGACGATACACGCAGATCGTCCAATAGTAGCGTCGGTTTTAGCACGAAGCACCACGCATATGCGGCCGCGGCATAACTCAGTCATAGCACGAAGCTTCGGATGATAGACGCAGAAGCAGCCGGGCCGTTATACAGTACACTGTACACATGAAAACAAAAAAAAATTGATCAGCTGATGTCATGTGTCAGTTTCTCACTCAGGTTTCTCCATAGAGATATATAGATAATATGGAGTAGCCCCAAACAACATATACATTTTTTAATTATACAAATATGATGCATTTCAGCGCCAGAGCCGAAAAACTATATCGGTCTCTTTTTTTCTTGTAAACATTTGCACTTGACGAAAGAGATAAACATATTTCAATGTGTTTTCAATTATGACAGCAAACGTCAACGCGCTTTACCAAATCACGAAACGTGCCACAATCCGCCATCTTTAGCGCGGAGTTTCGTGGTAGTTCTGCTGTCAGATTGTTGTTTATGTTTTTGAAAATTGCGATTTTATAAGTAAATACAAGGAGTTAAATTCTCAAATTACGTAGGAGTGTGGAGAATTTACGCAACAATATGCCTGTCTGTTGCATTTTGCAGTGTGGTTCGCGGAAAATCAAAAATCAGCCCCAATTGACGCATCACAGGTTTGTATTTCGTTTTGGAGTAATAGCTCATAAAATTCATTAGATGCTAAAGTGAAACTTATCATAACGATCAATTTATGTTTAAATTATATAAATTTAATGTTATTTTTGTAAAAAACGTACTATTATTCTATATTTTGTTGTTATTTCTTTTCGTAGTAAAATAGGGTTGTGCTTCATTGGAAATTATTTTAATAAATTAATTATATGTAAATACTTTTTTAATAGATTTCCTAAGAATGAAGGATTGCGACGAAAGTGGTTAGCGGCTGTTGGCGAGGAAAATATCAATCCTCGGTACAAAGAGTGGTATCTTTGTTCACTTCATTTTGAAGACACTTGCTTCAACAGAACACTTGATGTTACAAGATTACGTGATAATTCAGTTCCTTCAATATTTCCAGTAAGTAGTAACCTTTAACTAATATTGTTATACAGTAATACACACTTTTCCATGCACTTTTTCCACATTACAATTAGTACATTCAATATCATAATATATAATATTGTTATATCATTATTATTTTATAATAATACTAGCTGCCCCGTGCTCACTTTGTTGGGCGTTTAAAAATAGAGACATATTAGCCGATTCTCAGACCTACATATTTAGGATATAAATTTTGGTAAAAATCAATAAAGCCGTTTTGAAGCAGTAAGGTAACTAACATTCTAACATGAGAATTTACTATAAGTATAACATTTATGATGATTTTAATACAATCATTGTTAATCTTAATGTAGCTTCATTGACTGTAAACTAATTATTTTAAATTACAATATTAACAACAAAAGATGCAGTCCAATTTATTTTATTGTAGGTTCCAATTTGAAAGTATTTCTAGTAAATACATAGCATTTATTGTATTTTCTTTTTCAGATATCGGCAAAAAAATCAATAGTTCTGCGTGAAATGGGCAATGTGATGACTGACGTTGCTAGATTCATCCGGAAGTTCCTTGTTACTGCCTACACATCAATATAATATGGAAAAAAATATTTAGATACATTTTTTCCGTTGATGTTGACCCTAATCACTGTAGTAATCACAAATTACTTTTGATTAAAAGTGTTATAAAAATTTATCTAGATATAAGATTTAGATATTACGGAATAATGAAAAATGAAAAATTGTAACAAAGACAATTTTTAAACAAATTAATATTGTTCAGAAACGAATAATAAAATTATTTTAATTCTTATTGTTTTATTTTATTTCTTGATATTTTTGTTATCAGCTTATTAATTGTCTGTTAACGGGACTTCAATGTCTGTCCGTCTGTCTGTCACTCTTTCTGTCTGTTTGTATGTTTGTTCCAGAATCACACGAAAAATACTGATCCGATTTTGATTTGATTAATTAAATGGCAAAACAACGTTTGCCGGAACAGCTAGTTATACATAAAATAATAAATAAAAAACATGAAAGAATTTTACTCAAAAAAATATTTTACATACATAGATAATTTTTGTAAAATAGTGTTAAGTGACAACCCTTATCAAAGGCAGCCATTTTTAGCGACAAAAATTGGCACGTTTTTTTATAGGTACTTCGGGTCCATGTATTTAGTACGTCCATGGGTTTCTCAGAAGTCAGATGTCAGATGCATGTCAGATGAGATCAAATCAAAATTCAAAAGTCAAAATAGGTAGTGTCAAAAAAAAATTATGTCGCAAAGAAACCGTGAACCGAACTAACCAATAATTAACCTTTTAATTAGATCAAAATATAGGTTGTTCTTACGTAAATATCAAAATAAATTAAAAAACATCAATTCAACATGTGGAATGCTTCGAAATGTTATTGAAAGCAAAATGCAAAAAATGACCGCATGTAATCTACTACAAAGTTGTGCAAAATCGTTCTTATAGCGATGCACCCTCGAAAGAAAAGGAAAAAACCTAATTTAATTACCTGAGTCCTGAGAGCTGAAGTTACAGATCAGATTTCGTGAGAACTAATTTGAGCGCAGCCAGCGTAGGACGTGCGCGTGTTTTTGGCGGCTGTACTCTACTCTGTAACTACTAGTCCTTCGAGATGCAAGAGTGGTTGAAGATTACCCTATTTTTATGCTTATTCGGCACACTACGAGAGATTAGACCCTCAGAGCCATTCGTGACAGAGTTTTTGCTGGGAGAATGGCGCAATATCACCGATCAACAGCTCAGTCGCGAGGTGTACCCTGTGGGAACATATTCTTACTTCTCCCTTTTGGTTGTTGTTTTTCTCGTAACGGATTTCCTGCGATTTAAACCAGTCATCATACTTTCTGGTGAGTAATTTAATCATATTACACATACATTTACATCATATTCAGGCTGATTTTAAAGTTTACAAGGCTAACAGTTTAACCTTTAAAAAATAGTAATTAGAAGTCAATGGGTTAATGTCGAAATAATATACAATTTTATTATATAGTATAATTAATATTACATACAATTTAAGCTCTTTTTAATATCTTATTCACAAATAAAAATATAATTTCTTATGGTTTTATCTTGATACTTATCTGCAATCAGCTATAATGAACATACTAATACAAACATACCTACCTAATCCCGTAACAAAAGATTATTACCTAAACATACATTTATATTAAGTCAACGGAAAATTATTGTTTTGTAATATTATTTTCATAGGATTATATTTCACAGTGTCAATGAAAATAACTACTGCAAGCAGAAAATTAGTACATGATTAAAAATAAACTTTTTTTAAAGAAATCACTATAATGCAATATGCATGACTGCTAAAACTGTATAGTACAAATAGTCAAATATTGTTAATATAGAATAAACTCTTTTTTCATGGTATAAAATATATGATTATAATATTATTAATTAGAGCTATACTATATTGAACAATGAAGATTATAATGCAACTTCAAGGCTATTTTGAAGTTCATACATTTAGTTTTTCAATGCATGTAATTTTGTACCACAATATTATTATTTAGTTTTATAAGAAACGTGGTAGGAAATTGTAAGTGTTTACTTTCAATAATAATTGATAAAATTAGTAAACACTATTCAAAGTTTATTGGCCCTGTTACCTTTTTATCTCACCAAGATTAAATACACCAGGAGTCAGGACATATTCTAAAGCAGGAATTTGATAGCTGTTTTGTTTCCAAAAGAATAGAGTTTTGTAATTTAGGCCTACCCAGCTTAATAAATTTGTTATAAAATGTTTTTTTCAGGTCTAAGCGGCATAGCCGTGTATGCTGTGTTACTGTGGACGACGAGTATAGAATGGCTCCAAGTGTCTCAATTTCTGTACGGCCTATACATGGCTACAGAAGTTGCTTACCTCACCTACATTTATGCCAAGGTATGATACAACTAGTAGCTTATGGTACTTTTATGATATCAAAATAATCGGCCAAGTGCGAGTCGGACTCGCGCACGAAGGGTTCCGACTTCCGTACCGGTATAGAGCGAAAGTAGACAAAAAATTGTGTTTTTGTATGGGAGCCCCCCTTAAATATTTACTTTAATTTAATTTTATTATTAATTATTAAAGTACAAATACTATTAATTAAAGATTTTGTGAAAATTTCAAGTGTGTAGCTGTTACCATTATTGATTATGAGCAAAAAAGGCCAAAAAAATCACGTTTCTTGTATGGGAGCCCCCCTTAAAAATAATCTTTATTTTATTTTTAGTATTTGTTGTTATAGCGGCAACAGATATGCACAATCTGTGAAAATTTCAGAAGTCTAGCTATGGTGGTTCTTGAGATACAGCCTGGAGACATACAGATGGACGGACGGACGGACAGACGGACAGACATCGAAGTCTTAGTAATAGGGTCCCGTTTACCCGTTTACCCTTTGGGTACGGAACCCTAAAAAAAGAAGTAAGGGACATAAATTATTGTCTTTTTAAGTAACTAAAATCTAAATGGTGATGCTCAGAGTAAGGAATGTCAAGTTCTTCATTTTAATTTAAATTGGGTATCGATTACAGTTGCACTTCTTTGGACATTGGTAATTGGAACGAAGTTCCTTATCGCTAGGGGGCTAGACGGAAAAAGTTGTAAAGACATGACACAAGTGTCGGTGTATTACACCTGGAGCAAAAATGCTATAGTTGTAAGCTGTAAGCAGTAGCGCGTGTTTCTCTCTCTCTGACTCTCTGTCTTTTTTTAAGTGTATACAGGTTTTTTGTGCATAAGAAATAACTTCATTCCATCCGGGTGTCTCTTGATACCACTCAAGTTTTTTCTTATGTCTTTAATTTTGGTAGAACTTTTTTACTATTACTATACTTCTAACGTGACTAATTTCAGGTGCCGTCAGCCAAGTACCCACTGGTCTCGTCATACACGCGCGTCGCGGCGCTCGTTGGACGGTTCCTGTCCGGAATATCCTCGCAGCTGCTCACACACTACGGCATTATGGACTATAGGGACCTCAATTATATTACATTCGCAGGTAAAGCATGGTTGCACGCTAGTACGAGAAGTATGTACGACTACGCCGTTATCTTATAATACTTGTGTGACCATAAAAGCAAAATTCTTATGCATATAATATAAAAAATGCATGATAATATACTTAATGATGAAAGAACAAGGAATGATTTTAAATGCAATACCTTATATTTATCTTTATTACCTTATTAAGATAACCGCGGATCTCAGTAATATCTGATATTAGCATATGTTTGTTGTTGTTCATATCAATTAATTATTTCAGACATAATGATGTCTGTAGACTGTAAAAACCCCAAAACAAAGATTCGTTCATAAAAATTGAGATAAAATACATATATCAGTGTAACATATTTTTCCTTCTCCATAAAACTGACCTAGTGAGCAGCATTCTTTGTTTATTCAAAGATTGTTGCTATGAAACAGATTTTGGTCGCTCCACTGCCCTGCACTGTAATGTATTTATGCCTGGTGTGGCTTCACCTTAAGTATTTCCTATGTAAATATTTTACACAGTAGTACCTAATATAATAGCCTGGATAACACAGGTTACAAATTACAATTTACACAATATATTACTAACTGTGAGCCCCGCAAAATACGTTTATCGTACAGGAACCGTACATTTTTGTGGGATACAAACTATGCTGTCAGAGTTCTTACATAGGGGCGGTTAAAGTGGCCTATACTCATAAAATATAAATCCGGTTCCAGCCCAGATCCTGGCGACGTTCTGGGCGCTGTGGCTGCCGGCGGTGCCGTATGGGATCTACTTCCATCGCCGCTCCGATGTCAGCGAGCTCCAACTTGACACACAGTCGCCGGGGAAACTAGCTATATCTGACAAGGTTAATATTATATTGGTCATGAGAGCAGGGGGCACTAGGGATGAAAAATGGGAAAGCTTGGCTTTTAGCTAGTAATATCCTTTTACGTAGATCCACCATCTGCCTTTGAATCTACTTTTTTGATAGTAGGTATATTATGTAATAAATATAGCGATGCATACAAAAGAGATTTTAACAATGTAAACATTTTAGTACTTAAATGTTATTCCAGCGCCCCCTCCACCGTGACGCGCTAGACGCGGGGACGCTGATCGCACGCCACGCGCGCGCCGCGTACGGCCGCCCGCGCGTGGTCACGTGGTCGCTGCTGTACGCCGCCGCACTCGCGCTGTTCGTGCAGGTGCAGACGTACATGCAGGTGCTGTGGGCTGAGATTATGAGGGAGACCGGCTCTCAGGTACACTTGGGTTGTCTAATTGAATAACTTAGGGTGGGTTGCACCTGAGGTGTAGTTATAGTTAAGGTTAAGGTTATCGTCAAACATGGCGTCCATTATGGACTTTTACTAGTGATTTGACAGTTAATTTCACATTTTGTTATAGTTAAAGTTAAGACTCCAATCCACCGCGGCGCACGGATTTATTTCTTTGACTTGAGTCAATTCGTGCGTAGCGTGTCCGTGGTTTGCAGTGGACACAGTCACATGTATTATTTTCTTACAAAGCGAAGCTTGACGCACGTGCGTAGTCTCTCCGTGCGCCGCGGTGGAATGGAGCCCTAAGTCGGTGCAAGTTGCAACCCACCCTTAACTGTTAACGGCGTTAACATTTTGATTAATATCACGCCAAATTCACGGTAAATTTATCTGTGATAAACATTGTGACCTTCATCTGTGCAAGAAGCATAATTTTATCAAAACTGGTTTAGCATATTATGTGCGTTATCTTCTATCTTATTATTTAATAAATAAAAGATACACGCGCGTTTGCATCGCTAGTCGCTACAGACGCGCGTTGCAATTAATGTGACCGAGAAGCATCGCTACAAAAATTGGCCTTGTGCTAGGGCCCTAAAATTTGAGCGCCCGAAAGTGAATCCAGGCGCTATCTACATAGCGCCTGGATTCAGTTTTAGTCAGCCAATTCGAAAGCTTATCTAAATATAACGCGCATTGCAGTTTGCGTTCAACGGCTTCGTGGAGGCGGGGCTAACGCTGCTCGGTGCGGGCGCGGCGCTCGGTGCGGCGTGCGTGCGCCCCGCCCCTATCCCCGCGCCCGCCGCCGCCGTACAAGCGCTCGCCGTGTTCGTGGCTACGTACGCACAGAATATCTTCGTGTCGTACGCCGGATATATAGTAATGGGCACGCTGTTTCATTATACTATCACGCTTGCAAGGTTAGTAAATAATATGGCCAGATGTTTTTTTTTTGTTTTGGTGTAATGAAGCTTATTTTCCTTCTTTCGATCACTGTTCATATTATAAATGGAGTGAGTCTGTCTGCTAGATATTAACCGTTTAGTTGTGTGCAACAATTAGTTTTATTTTTTATTTTTTTAAAGATAAAATAAGTACTTACTAATAAAACATATTTTATACAATGGATACGTTACAATGTTTTATCTTTGTCTGATATGAAAATTTGACAGACAAAGACATAATATTGTACAGATTAAACATTGAATATTTTCTTTATAGAAAGCCTGCTCTGTTTTTTTCAGCCTCATACAGCATACTATAGTGTGTATTTTATATATTTTTTTCATAACCATAAACGTACTTCACAGAAAAGAACACGTTTATAGAAAATGAAATTAAAAAATAAGCTTTAAGAATTATTATTTTTTTCAGTGCAAAAATAGCCAGTGAGCTCTCGGACGAGAGCTGTTTCGGCCTCATATTCGGGATCAACACTCTGGCTGGAACGGGGCTGCAGGCTCTACTTACATTCATCCTCCTACAACAGCTGGAGATGTCTATTTCGGCAATGTACTTTACTATAAGCGGTTTGTACTTAATACTCGCCGCTTGCTGGCTCATAGGCTGTATGATCAATTATTTCAGACAAAAACATACCGCTTTATAATATTAAATACCTAACATATACTGACAATAAAATGGTTAGCCAATAAAGAAAAATGTGCTATCTTATTAGAAACGCAACAATTCGAATAAAAATCTTTAGTTTGAATAGTAAGGCGTCTTCCAGACAGACGCGGGCAGCGGTGGCGGTGGCAGTCAGTTGGATGACTTGAGAGTTCTTGGAACGACACAGACACACGCGGTGGCGGTGGCAGTACAAACAACTGACCGCCGCCCGCGCCGCCACCGCCACCGCTGCCCGCGTCTGTCTGGGAGACGCCTAAGAAGAGCAGACGGACACCCTTTCGAGATTTATATATTTTTATATATAAAAATGGATTTTCAAATGTGTTAGTCGCGCTAAAACTCGAAACGGCTGAACGGATTTGGCTGATTTTAGTCTTAAAATATTCGTAGAAGTCCAGGGAAGGCTTTAAAGTGACACGAAGTTCACCGAGACAGCTAGTATTACATATATTACTCCACGTTCCACAACAAAGCTCTTTGATGTAGGCAGAAAGGCTAAGGTGGAGCTGGGTATGGCAATTGGCATGTCTTCCATATTATGTACCCTGCAGCGGTCAATTGTCAAATTTCAGAGTGACTATGAACAAACTGGATGCATTCACCAAAGAGTGGCTAAGCAGAATGTTAATAGACCTTTGCCAAGTTGTTAATAAGAATATTTTAATGATCCAATATATGGAAACATATTTCTAGAAATAAACAGTATTCTATTTTCTAAAAGACGTTTTGTGAGCAATAGTTGCCACTACAAATAGAATGTAAGTTTTTATAATTTTTTTATTGTTTAAATGAATTCACAAAATTAATAGGAGATCGTAATGTTTTCTAGTACTCTTGTACCATATCATTAGTAATATTATGTTAGTTCAGCTTCTTAGCTCATAGCTTGCATAACATTAATAAATAAAATTAATTATTACATTTTTTGTTCTGTTAACAATGTAATAATTGTTTTCAAGTTTAAGTTCAGCATAATCTATCAACTCCCTAGCGGCCCAGGTGGCCCCATAAAGTTAATATACCTAGTGGAATAGAGCAACAAACTCGAGCTGTCAAACGTAACCGAAATTGGTTTTCATCTGTGTGAAAAATATGTGTACGTATACACTTACACAAGCATGATTGAACATGAATTCTATGAGATCAAATTGTCAACGGTCAGCCCCGGGCTGACGGTCGTCAAAATAAAGAGTTATGCTGTCATGTATCACGCGTCTCTTTTTACCACGCAGTGTTACTGATAGTGACATCTCGCTTGCTCAGGCCTTTGTTTCTCTATTCCGCTAGGTATATTAACTTTATGGGTGGCCCGCGATATCAATTGAATAGCATTATGTCTGGTTTTCCCACGATCAAGGCATTGAAGTCTGTGAGCCGTGACTATATGCCAATATTTTGAAGTTCCTATATTGATCTTGGTTTCAAAATTATTTATATAGGTACATTATTATTTATTGAAAAGTCTATTAATATATAATGAAAAAAATGTTAAATATTTTGTTGATCAAAATTAACGAAAGCATTACTTTATCATAACTTATTTTTAAATATTTTTGTGAGTAATTTAATTATTATAGTTTTAGTTTGTAGTGTTAGCTGACATTCCAAGCTATTCTTGAAATGTAGATAATGTAACTTACTTATTAGCTGTGTCCACACTGTGTCTTTTTTGTTCATCAAGGGCATGCATCATAATTCATAGCGCAGTCAACAGCGCATGTGAGGTAGGTATGCCCGCGACGCATGCGCTCTGACCGTATCCAAAACTATCGCTTTGTTCTTTTTTAGGGTTCCGTACCCAAAGGGTAAAAACGGGACCCTATTACTAAGACTTCAATGTCTGTCCGTCTGTCTGTCTCCAGGCTGTAACTCAAGAACCGCTATAACTAGACTTCTGAAATTTTCACAGATTGTGTATATCTGTTGCCGCTATAACAACAAATACTAAAAACAAAATAAATTAAACATTTAAGGGGGGCTCCCATACAACAAACGTGATTTTTTTGCTATTTTTTGCTTGATATCAATAACGGCAACACAAAGAAACTTGAAATGTTCACAGAATACTCAGTTGTATTTGTACTTTAATAATTAATAATAAAATTTAAATAAATTAAATAATAAAGGGGGGCTATTTTTGCTCTGTAGTGGTACGGAACCCTTCATGCGCGAGTCCAACTCGCACTTGGCCGATTTTTTCTGGATTTTCTTATGAGTTATGACCAAATAAGCTGCACACATTCCACCCAGTAAAATGTTCTTGTCGCACATGTTACAAAGCTGACAGACACTGCAACTAAACAAAAATGACAATGCTAGCGTTGCGATCGTTAAAGCATTCAATATATTATAATATAATCATAGTGTGAACATGCTGGGTAAAAGGGAATGCGTTTTATATTCTAGTATAAAGGTGTAATTACTAACTAGTTTCAAGTTTTAGTACCAAGTTCAATTGCTTAATATCTTGATTAATTTTAATTTTTACATAATATTATCATTTGCATTAGTACAATATTATTTATTACATATTTATTATCTTTGTTTTTTTTTTTATTCTATTAAACATTTGTTTTACCGTAGGAAGAAAATTACTTAAATTTGCAATTTACATAATAATTATTGTTGTGATTTGTAGATAATATGTTGATTAGGATTGTGATATATCTCTGACTGTAATATTATAATATAGTTAAGTGCTACAAATAATATGTATGTAGTAGTATTTACTGGTCTGTGGTAACTGGTAGTACATTATTTTTGCATACAGATTCTAGAATATTACATACTATGATAAGATCTAATTTTGGTGCTAAGAGCTGGAATTTTGTTTAAGGAAATATAATAATTGATTAATTATAAGCTATACAATTTATTTCAAACATAGTCCAACAGCTGCTTTAGAAAATTATGTACTAAAAGAAGTGAATAACATAACTCTTAGAATTTGAAATCGAATATTATAATTAGAATATTTTAGAAGATTTTGAATATTAGATTTGAAATCAAACAAAAATTACCACTTTGTTTTATTTTTAAACATTTATAAAATACATAACATGTTTAGAGTAGATATAAATATAGTCAACACAACAAAATTTAAATCATGTTTTCAAAATGAAGTTGGTTACACATCTTGTTGCTTTACTGATATGTGGTGGTCATGGAATGTTATCTGCTATTGGTCTACATAAAATTGCACTCACAACCTTAGAGCAATATTTTTACACTTGTTGCACCTGAAAGCCGCCTAATACTAATTCTTATATACAAATGGACAAAATCATCAAGTTACGCATACTGCATAGAGGAAGGTCTAGTTTTAAAGTAAACATAAGTACAAATTAACAAAAATATAACTGCAAATGTCGGCAGGACTACCGTATTCAACTGTTGACGCATTTTGGCAAACTCCTGTTTTCTTTCGCGCTTTTGCTTAGCGGTTTCTTTAACAGCACCTTTAAGCTTCCTCATAATGTATCCTCACCAACAGCTGTGACCAGAAAATACAGTGTTTTAAGTTCAAGAACTTGCCAACGTGTACCAAATTTAAAAGAACAGCATGAAAAAGTATATTTAGCTTTTAATTAAAGATAAGTACCTGGTAAAAGTATTACTAGATTAGTTTTAATTCAATGAATCAAAAATTCTATAAGCGTGCCAGCAATTCAGATTATCAAGAATATTGCCGAAATAAACACAATACACATCAACAAAATACAAATATTCTACCAGTTTGACAAATGACAATGTGTCAACCACAGCTAGAGTCACAGACTAGAAGCATGGACCAATCATAGGGACCGTGCAGAAACTATAGAGGGCGTCGTAATTCGACAGCAGCGACGCGATGCGAGTAAAAGACGTAACTTGTGAGTGACTTTGACTTCGCATTCTCCTTGACCCTGGCTAGTTTATGAGTGTTTTTTTATGTTTTACATTATAAAATGATATAATACTTACACTCCCAAGTGGCCACATGCGGCCGCGAGAACAACGACAGATTTCCAAGAATCCGCGATCGAAATATTAAAGTTAAAGACTAGATGACGCCCGCAACTCCGTTGCGCCAAAAATCATTTATCGCGCGAGAACCGTACATTTTCCCGGGATAAAAAGTATCCTATGTCCTTTCCCGGGGCTCAAAGTAAATCCATACCAAATTTCAGCAAAATTGGTTTAGCGGTTTGGGCGTGAAGTGCTAACAAACAGACACACTTTCGCATTTATAATATTAAGTATATTTTTATAATATTAAATATAATATTAAGGGTTTCTACTTTCTACCCGTAAACAAAGAATGGAAGAGTGAATAAAAATGTATAAAGCTTATCTAGTTAACTAAGAAAATATCTGAAAAAGTAATTAATAGCATCCATCAGCATAGAAAGTAAAAACTTGATAAATATTGCAATAAAATAATGAAGCTATGCAAAAATACTTATATTAATTACTGAAAATGCTTGTGGATTAATAAAATAAAACAAGTTCACTAAAATAAATGCTTTTATTTCAACCTTCTGCGATTCGATCGATACCATCTTCACAACTTTTGTCTGTCACTATTTTTAACTAATTTCAGTCTGGATCTCATAAGTGTAAACACCATTTAGGTATGTATTCTTTAAACAACACATAAAGACTGCACTACTAATCTTTTTCTTACTTGAAGAATCATCCTTTTGAGAACCAACACTTTGACAAGATGGTTCAAGTTCAATACTATCCTCAGTGTTGAATTCCTGGCAGGACTTCTCCAAATTATCCTTACCTTTGATGCAACTTTATGCCAATTAAATGAGCGGTGCCTATGTATGTATATCAATTAAGATGGAAGCCAGTTTGGATGTTTACTGAAAGAAAGCAATGGTTATAGGTTATGTTCATATTGTTTTCATAAAAAATGAATTTACGGTTATAATCTACAAAATTTAGTGTTTTTACTAGTCTACACATAACACTCATGGAACTTTTTAAATACTTACGAATATTTTTACCGCCTTTTATCCATTTCTTTCGTTTTTCAATAAGCAAAGCTATGTGAATATTTTGGCAGAAAAATAGTAAAATTTTACATCATTCGATTTGCCTTTATATTTCTTGAACATCCGGGAATACAACAATACATTTCAATTCTTGAAAATACTCAGAATTTGTTAAGAAATCTTCTAATTTTCCGTAGCTTCACTAGAGCTTGACAGTAAAATTTTCGTAAAAGTTTCGGCTATTCGCCACTTGTGGCAGTGTCGTCGCTCTGCACGGTCCACGTCGGAGCGGCGATGACAGCTGACAATTGTTTTTTTTTAATAACGTTATGGGCACAAATGACAAAACTTGAATGACATAAAAATTGTGTTAAAATATTGGCCAAGTGCGAGTAGGAATCACGCACGAAGGGTTCCGTCCATTATCTAAGAGCAAAATTAGGCCATAAATTGTGTTTTTTGTATGGGAGCCCTTATTTTTTATTTTATTTTAATATTATTATTAAATATTAAAGTACACATATAACTAAGAATTTCGTGAAAAATTCAAGTACCTAACTGTTGCCATTTTTGATAAAGAGCAAAAAAGGCCATAAAAATCACATTTGTTGTATGGGAGACCCCCTTAAATATTCATTTTATTTTATTTTTAGTATTTGTTGTTAGAGCGGCAACAGATATACATAATCTGTGAAAATATCAAATCTCTAGCTATTACCGTTCTTGAGTTACAGCCTGGAGATAGCAAAAAGGCCAAAAAATCACGTTTGTTGTATGGGAGCCCCCCTTAAATATTTATTTTGTTTTTAGTATTTGTTGTTATAGCGGCAACAGATATATACAATCTGTGAAAATTTCAGAAGTCTAGCTATAGCAGTTCATGAGTTACAGCCTCAAGACATACAGACAGATGGACAGTCATCTTCTTAATCAAGTCTTAGTAATAGGGTCCCGTTTTTACCCTTTGGGTATGGAACCCCAAAAAAGCAACTGTAAAACAATAAATATGGAAGGAAAAAAATAAAAAAATAGAATGCAACAATTATAATTTATTAACTTTCACAATAGACTTGGTGTTAGTACCTAATATTATATTAATTAAAAAAATCACTCAAATAAAAATTGTGTTACACATAAAATAACTCAATATATTAAACATGGTATTCTCCGCCATCTCTTTTCTCGTCAGACAACGAGGTAAGAATACTCTGAGAAGTGCTCTGTGAAAACCACAAAATTGACATGAAAAGGCCTTCGAGTACACCAATTCCTACTCCGGCCAAAACATCTAAGATATAATGTCTCTCAGCTAAAACTCTCGACATGCAAACAGATGTTACCCAAGCCAATAATGGTGGGTAGAACAACATTGACACAGGATCGATGTAGATTAGTATAAATGCTACCATTGCCGCTCTACTTGCATGTCCAGAAGGAAAGGAATACTTGTCCGGGTTGCCTGGGACTAGTTTATTCATTGGCACAGGTCTGCGTCTTCTCACAAAAGCTTTAAGAATAGCAATTACCACAATATCCAGGAGAAGTGCTGAAAGGATAATGTTATGGTCAATAAAAGACAAAAACTGATAAATTATGTTCATAAAGTTAAAAGGTTTTATAAACTCACCAATTAACATATTAACTTGCAATTGATATAGATCTTTATTATTAAAAAGCCATATAAATGACAACCAGCCAGCAAGCCATACAATTCCATGACATGATACCTGTAAAGTGTAATAATATTTTAAAAGCTGCTGAAATCAAGTTTCCAGATAGAATAAGAGAGGAGCAAAGCTGCTTAGTCAATGCCCAAACATTTCTATATCCAGCAACCACAAATAAACAAGTATTACTTAGTACAACTCATTATAGCTCTGTGCTATATAATATGTGGGTAAAGTGTGATATCACCTTTATAATATAGCCTCCTCCACATCACACATTGAGTCAAGTTATAATATAGTCTAGAACAGTTGTCCCAAACCTTTTTTTTCATGCTGGCCACAAACATGTTTTGGTCTTGGTGTCGCGGGCCACAACAAAAATTTTATAAGTTTAAAAAATAATGTAGGTACTTCAAAATTATCGATTTAAAAGTCAATAAAAAATTAACGATGACTACATTATTTTGCCGGTGGGTGTGAATTCCAAAATGATTTAACATCACATGCGGGCCACGGGTTGGGGATAGCTGGTCTAGAAGCTCTATCTCTACTCTGTAGGACTGTATAATTACCTCCAACAATTTAGAATGTATTCTCAGGGATCTGAGTGCAGTGATACTGTGGGACATGTCCACAAACTTTTTACTAATTTGGATATCATATTGAAGTATTTTTTGTAGCATTGTAGGAACTTTACGTTTGTTCTCTATATCTCCCAACTGTAAAAAATAATAAATATATGTATAGCTATATTTAGAACGTTACTTTAATCTGCAGTGACATTGCAATGTGTTAGTAAAAATTAAGAATTTCTACTACAATTTTATGTTTAATTATTTAAATTAGTATGTCTCACCATGATGCTTTATCAATGTAATGTAATAAAATGCAAATTGCCGAATGACTAACACAGTAACACTTGACTACACAAGCTCCTGACACAAGTACACACTCTATTTACAGAGTTAAGGTAAAAGAGACTAAAATAAACAAGGAAGGTTAGTTGATAAAATGGATCTCAATTGTTTTTATAGTTTGTAATTACAACGAATTCCTAAGATGTGAAGACCTAAGACTAGAAATAATTACTTATTTTTGCAAATATTTTTGCTTCGTGAAGAAAAATACCGATTTCGTGATTTCGTCAACCAAATTGCACTTTTTTTTTCTTCGTTTTTGGCAACTTGACACAAAGTACGTGTATGTTGTGCCACAGACAAGGGAAAAAGGTAAGGAATATGGCGGGAAAACCGTATTCCTCCTATAATAATTTTCAGCATCGTTTTCATGTAATATCGTCAGGTCATAAGTCTAGTCAAAGTCTAAGTACAAGTCAATACAGTCAAGGAGTCAAGTCGGACGTTTCAGTAAAGTGGTAGACGCCTTACTGAAACTTTCAATGGAGTTTTGGAGGGAACACAAAATCGCACGTTTCTGGATAATGCATCACTTTCCTACACTTGTGCACGATAACGAATATCTAATGGTTAATATTCTACCAATATTACACATTAAAAACCCAACTTAACACAATTTTAGGAAAATAATATAAAATCACAACATCACTCTTTCACATTCCCGGCAAAAACTCCCAAATTGCACTTGAAAGCAAAAGTAAACTGTCAAAGTCAAATCACTCAAAATGCTCAAAACCACAGATGACAGATGGGTATATAGGGGGGCGCCACGGGCACGGGGCCCCGACGACGGGCACATAGGAGAAGGGGGTAATCGCTAATATGATAATTGATAACCTCTCATCCTCGTCTGTCAAGCGCCCAAAATGGGCGTCTCACCCTAACTATTCAAAAGTTCTTCTTCTACTTTGCAGACCACCGATTTAGTATTTTGTTTCAAATATAAAACTATATTGTGTATTTGCGATTATTAGCTTAATTTATTAAAATTCTAATTATATTAAAATTATATGTAGCTTTCATGGCCATTTCTTTGGATAATTCAGTTTAATGAGAGTAATAATTTGAAATTGACAGTTCGTGACAGATGAACGGATAAGACTTGAAGTTGTACGAAATTTTACACCTTACGTCAACTAGCGTAAGGTTTAAATTCGTACTCGAGCACTTTCTTTTGCGTGCGAGTTAAGTTACGTCCAGCTGGACCTAACTATGGCACGCGGGCCACGCCCACATGCCCTTTCCTCTATAGTGTGTCAAGAAAGTGAAGAAATTAAAAAGTGGCAACATCGTAGTGTCATCCCTTTCAAATCAATCTAAGAAAAAAGGGATGACACTACGATGTTGCCACTTTTTGATTTCTTGACTTTCTTGACGCACTATAGTGTTATATATTCCGTGATCTATAAATTGAAAAACTGTTTGACAACACGTTGGCAACCGTGTGGTGTGGTACTATTTTTAGGGTTCCGTACCCAAAGGGCAAAAACGGGACCCTATTACTAAGACTTCGTTGTCTGTCTATCTGTCTGTCTGTCTGTCTGTCTGTCTGTCTGTCTGTCCGTCCGTCCGTCCGTCCGTCCGGACGGTACCCAAGAACGGTAATAGCTAGAGAGTTGTAATTTTCACAGATTGTGTATATCTGTTGCCGCTATAACAACAAATACTAAAAATAAAATAAAATGAATATTTAAAGGGGGCTCCCATACAACAAACGTGATTTTTTGGCCTTTTTTGCTGTCTCCAGGCTGTAACTCAAGAACGGTAATAGCTAGAGATTTGATATTTTCACAGATTATGTATATCTGTTGCCGCTCTAACAACAAATACTAAAAATAAAATAAAATGAATATTTAAGGGGGTCTCCCATACAACAAATGTGATTTTTTTGGCCTTTTTTGCTCTTTATCAAAAATGGCAACAGGTAGGTATTTGAATTTTTCACAAAATTCTTAGTTATATGTGTACTTTAATATTTAATAATAATATTAAAATTAAATTAAAAAAATAAGGGGGGCTCCCATACAAAAAACACAATTTATGGCCTAATTTTGCTCTATAATAGTACGGAACCCTTCGTGCGCGATTCCGACTCGCACTTGGCCGATTTTGATTTGTTGTTGATGACCGCCGTTGGCGACCGTGTATTTCATACTTTACCGTTATTAGTATAAATAACGATATTTGAAGCCCTGCCTTAATCTGTGGTAATCGTTGTTGCCCTGGGTTGCCATATAAACTGTCAGTGTCAACTGTCAACAACGACTTCAAAAGTCAAGTGTCAACTGTCAAATTTGAAATACTCATTTGTGCATTTCTTTTGGATATTGACGTCCATCGGTGAGGGAGGTTATCAAAGATGTAAGTTTTATATCTCTCTAAATTATTGTAATCTTTATAGTTAATTGTCTTTCTGTATATTTATTATTACATCAAATCTTTGTTCAATTCCATTTCGTACATATTTTTAGTATTCGTGCCATTACTAAAGTACACAACCTAACTTTGTTAACCTAACTTTTCAGGTCGAAAGTATCGCGTGATACGCTTTACGAGTGCGTAAATGCAGTCCTTCAGGCATCGAAGGACAAAAAACGTCACTTCCTGGAGACTGTTGAACTACAAATCGGATTGAAGAACTATGACCCACAGAAGGACAAGCGTTTCTCCGGCACTGTCAAGTATGTTTACCTGGATAGCATATTTTAGTGGACACTGATAATTTGGATGTATCATCCATGTACTGTGTTAAGGGGGTTACAGACACGCGAGTAAGTACGCGGACATATGGCTCGACGATCTTAATCGCCTGTGTGTCAGTAAAGAGTCGCGAGGCACGAGCCTGAGGGCATGGTAATCCAGTGTGAGCGATTCTCGTGTGTCACCGACGCGAGCCGAGTAAGTTCGCGAACTTTAAACCCGCGTACTTTAAGTTCGTACGTCTATCAGGCCTTTCAGAGCTATCGCTTGCTTCGCCATCTGGCAAAGTAGACTTATGTCCACCAAAATATGTCTGGACAGGGAGTCGGCGGAAGCTGACGGGACTTTACCCGAAGTCTTTAAATAATGGGTAGGATAGCTTCGGCTTTCCGAACTAATAAGAGGCCAAAGAAGGATTGGGTAAGCCCGTAGTTTTGAAGATGTAGGAAAGCTAAATGTTACTAAAGTGCTTAAGTGAAAATTGAAATAGTGTACAACTCCATGTGATGATTTTATAAAATTGCATGTATTATCTGACAAACTGATGATCAAATTATACTGATTTTATACTGTATTAATTTATGATTTGAGGAGAACTTCCTTCCATTTGCCTAATATTTACAATATTTCAGGCTCAAGTACATTCCTAGGCCAAAAATGCAAGTGTGTGTGCTTGGTGACCAGCAGCACTGTGACGAGGCCAAGACCCTGAATGTACCATGCATGGACGCCGAGGCTTTGAAAAAGCTGAACAAGAACAAGAAGCTTGTCAAGAAACTAGCCAAGAAGTGAGTTTCTGTCAAATGTCTTTTTAAATTATTGGTACGAAGTTCCTTGTCGCGCGTTGCGAAAGGGGCTAGATGGAAAAAGTTGTAACAACTCTTTTTAGTACCTGCGAAGTAGAGGCAGAGGGCATTGATGTGGAGATGATGTCAATTGGTGGGAAATTTAAAACTTGGTTCCATCTGGGTTTCCCTTGACACCTCTCAAGTTTATATACTCAATTTCTCCAATAGTAATTGGAGAAGTTGATTCATAGGCAGATGGTGGACCTACTTATTGGTCCCGTTTTGTCAAACCCGGTCGACAGATGACAACTTAAAAGTTGGACACAATATGACCCCATGAAGTAAGTCTAGTCCTATGAATCAATTTGTCAGATACTGCTTAACATAATATTGAAAATCATTAACCTTATGTTTTTGGTTGATAATTATTTTTAAACACACATTTTGTATTACAGGTATGATGCTTTCCTGGCGTCCGAGTCTCTTATCAAGCAGATCCCTCGTCTCTTGGGCCCCGGTCTTAATAAAGCCGGAAAGTTCCCTGGCCTATTGTCTCACCAGGAATCCATGACCCAGAAGATTGATGAAGTCAAGGGCACCATCAAATTCCAGATGAAGAAGGTATGTAAGAAACTAGGGTTATTTTAAAATTAATTTACCTTTAGTTGGTGCATTATCAAAATTTTGCAATGTCATATTAAACAAATTTTATATCCCAATTTACATTCTGACTAGTGAGTATACCATAGTACTCTAGTCAAGTCTAGTCACTAATTCTTGTCTAGTGACTAGACTCTAGAGCAGGGGTGGCTAACTTGACCAGACCTAAGATCTACTGTTGACTAATGAAACCCTGTGCGATCTACCAGTATCCTTTTTTTTTTTTTGGTCGGGAAATGCTATTTTGCATCCCCGGCAGCATTGGGGAAGGATCACCGGGGTATGTGGGACTTGCTACGGCCGAAGAGATGGTAAGTGGCCGCAGCTGTACCCACTAAAACCCGACTGTGTTCCTACTTCCGCGCAGGACGGAGACGCGAGGGTCTACTACATGTCTTCCGTGGCTTCCGTCCGCATCTACCAGTACCCTAGTTACATACTTATTGAAATCTTAAATGAAACAGCATAGTGTAGCTTATTAGTCAGTGCGCAGTCTGGTCTAATTATTTATATTTTTTGCCTGGCCGCGATCGACTGGACTAACAGTCGCGATCGACCAGTTGGCCACCCCTGCTCTAGAGTATGTGCAAATTAAATCTTATTACAGCAAAATATTTTAACCGGGTTTTGACAGTTACTAAAAGAAATAGTAATATTATGAATAAACGTTTTACAGGTTCTTTGTCTGTCGGTTGCTGTTGGTCACGTAGACATGACACCCGACGAGCTGGCCCAGAACGTCCACTTGTCTATCAACTTCTTGGTGTCTCTGCTGAAGAAGCATTGGCAGAATGTACGATCACTTCACATGAAGTCCACCATGGGGCCACCCCAAAGATTGTACTAATTTTAATATACTTTGACTACTGATTTTTTTCTTTTATTTATCAACTTACAGCTTGGCAAAAAAGAGTGTGGAGGGCGCTGTTCTTATATTGTAGGCAACCCTATGCTAAGCTTTTGACACCTAATGTACTGGTGTTGACAAGTACTGAGGTTGCCATAAATAAATTTTTTTAGTTCCAGCTGTGTCACCGCGTTGGGACTCTTTTTTTGCCAAGCTGTAGGTACCTAGTTTAACTTTAGGATAAAATCAATATAAAATAGCATACAATTAAACGTGGTTCGGGCCTCAGACTCAGTGCTCAGAAAGTTTGATAGTGTATTTTATATAGAAAATTAAACTATTCACTAACACTTGATTTTAGGGTCAGTCCATGATACTGGGGGGCTATTACGAGCTCTTATATCCAGCCAGTTTACAGGTCGTTGCATAGACACGGCCTGTAAACAGGCTGGATATAAGAGGTCGTAATAGCCCCCCTGGTCAAGAAGGGTCTATAGATTTCAATCCAAATTCGCGCAAGTAAATTTTTAAGACTCCATTGGTTTGAATCAAATTCTTTTCAGACAAAAAGTAAAAACTAAGATATAATAAGTTATAACTACATTACAAAATTATGTTAAGGGGCCCTTACCGCGAGCATTCACGTGAAATGTAACATTATATAATATATTCGACTTCGAGCATTACAATACTACCTCCCTGACTGACGAGCATTCGCTTGTAATGTATCATTACAGATTCGAATTTGAGCATTCCATAGCAAGCTGACTTCACTGTCACGTAGCATTGATGTTGTATCAAGATAATATTACATAATATTGTACCATTTCGAGGTGCGCACAGTAATGCTCGGTTCTCCTCACTGATGTAATGTTCGACTGTAACGTTATATTACAAACAAATGCTCCCGGTGAGGGAACACCTTTATATAGTACTAGCTGTCCCGGCAAACGTTGTTTTGCCATTTAAAGTATATTTTATCATCAGTTGATACATGTTTTACCCCCTCTTTTGTCCCCTAAGAGGGTGTGCGGGGGGAAGGTCGTACACCAGATGTTAAGTTGAAAAACACAGTTAATACCTAATATGAAGTCCACTAAAGAAAAAAGTTGTATACAAAATCTGACCCCTCTTTGGTCCCCAGACAGGGTTGAGAGGGGAGGGGGGGGATGATTTTTATACACCAGATGTTGAGTTGGAAGAAGACAAATATAATATATCTGTGAAAACCGTATGCAAATCTGTGAAAACCGTATGCAAATCGGATCAGTAGTTTTCGTGTTAAAGAAAAAAGTTTGATACAAAATCTGACCCCCTCTTTTGTCCCCTTAGAGGGGTGGGGGGAAAAAATTTTATACACCAGATGTTAAGTTGGAAGAATATAAATATATCTACGAAAACCACATTCAAATCGGATCAGTATTTTTCGTGTGATGCTGGAACAAACATACAGCCAGACAGAAAGAGTGACAGACAGACAGACAGACAAAAAACTAACCACATTTTTGGCTTCTATAGCGATGTAGTGACATATGTGCAATTTCGGGTGTCATTTCATATCTTTTATGTACAGAATTTTCATTTCTACAACAGAATATTGTCTTCCTCTCGCACGCGCTTTGGTGACGCCCACTATCGTAATATTTTAATTTCGCCTTAATTTCAAAACCAAACGTCCAATTTTAATCATTCAAAGACCAAATATTATCTACATAAACTGTACTTAGTGATAAAATAATTTATTTTGATAAGGATTAATAGCGTGAGTAAAATATATCCGTTTTAATGTAGTCCAAAAAAAATTCAGGATTTTTAAATAAATAAATGGTTATTGTGCCTCACTCGACATAGATAGGTATAGTGTGTCGCGGACTTTTTTGTAGATATTTATAAGATCTACAATTACTTAGAACATTTTATGGTTCTATCTTTTACAGTTTAGGCAGCGTACGCAAAATAAGTAACTTTTCTAGTTGATTTTTTACACCTTGCGTCCGAAAAACTCAAATATCTTACGGAACCCTACTTTTTTCCAAAATAAAATGTAGCCTATGTTCAGCAGAAATAATGTAAGATTCCAATACCGAAAGAATTTTTCAAATCGGTCCAGTAGTTTCGGAGCCTATTCGACTCAAACAAACAAACAAACAAATCTTTCCTCTTTATAATAGTAGTGTAGATACTATGGAGAAACCTCCATACAAAATTTCATCAATTTCGGTTCAGTAGTTTGATCGCGAAGACGTTACAGATAGCTACATACTTTCGCATTTATAATATTAGTATGGGTTTAATAAAACTCAAATAAAATATGTAAAAATAAGTGTTCGAATTTTGCGATTGATCATAATGACCATAGCGTGTCCGTGTTCTTATTGCAGACTTATCGAAAATATGGCATCGATTTACGCTAGTAATTTATTATAAGTCTATTGCCGCGGCCGCATATTATGCGTGGTGCTTCGCGCTAAACCTGGACGATCTGCGTGTATCGTCCAATAGTATCGTCTCGTCGCACGAAGCTTCGGACGATACACGCAGATGCGGCCTGTGTCTGACCGTATGAAATATGGACAGTTAATAATTATTAAAAGTGCTGCTTGATAAAAATGAAAATGTTTATTGCAGTTTTTATTACAGTTACCTAATTATACCTAATTATCACAGTCGCCAGAAATAATAATACTAAAAGGGTTCTTGGTAAGGCACTAACGTGCAGCGTGCTTGTATTCCAGTAGGTTACAAAAATAAAAACTTAACTTATATCGTTTTTTTTTTAAACTAAATCGCTCAAGCTTTTTGAATCAGGATCTAACATCTCGTCGTCAGTATTGTCACTATCATCAGGCAGCTGTTCGTCGCAATCTTCCACAGATTCCTCGGTCTCGACACTTTCCTGTGAAGCTATTATCTCGCCGTGAATATTCTTATTTTTCAGATTGCCCATCCAAAATGCTTCCGAGCATTTGTTTGCTGTTAAAACTGCTTTAACTTTGTAGATTAGCGTCTCGAGCTGTTGCCTCATGTCTGGTACTTTACTCATGAGTGCTGTATCTTTTTTCAAACGGGAGTGACAACATAAGGACTGCAAAAATCGTGTAGTTTGTTGAAGAATTTTCAATATTTCCAAAATCTCCTGTGTTCTGCTCTTGAATTCTAACTCCAGTATCGGTATTCCTTGTGAAATAAACAGCTTAATCATCGGTAAAGTCTTTTTAAAGAAGGCTGTTAAGTTATTTCTATTTTCGAGAGTTTTAGATATTTCAGACATACATCTTAGTATAATCGCCACATCTTTCCAAAGTTCTAAATGCTCGTTATTTGTCAGGCCCTTGTTTAATCGACTTTTTGTAACATCTTGTAAAGCAGTACCAAGGTTTCGATAAATAACTGGGAAATTGACTTTATTAATACATTTAAATGTATTAAGCGTGTTATTTCGACTTTTAAGTGCTTCAATTTCATTAACCAATAATAAACTGATATTCTTAAGGGATAGAACTTCGTTATTTATGAAAAACACTTTAGCTATAATGTCTAGATTTTGATTGAATGCAAGCCCTTTTTCTAAAATACCATCAAGAGTTTGCCATGACTGAGATAAGAAATTGTTGGCCAGTTCCCTTAGAATTTTTGACACTGTAGTCAAGCTACTAGCACTGAAATCTTTAATGATATTTAAAAATTCTAAAAGCGCAACTGCAGTTGAAATCTGAACGCAATATTTCTCCTGTTTCTGTACGTGTTTTGCCACAGCGAACACCAAGTCTTTTAAGGAAATAGAATTATCATTATCCACATTAGAAATAGTGCGCAATGAAGATTTCAATAAAGCTATGTTTTGATTTTTGAATCCAATCCACCTAAAATAAATAGCGAAAAGGTTGTAAATGTATTCCAAGCACAAAACATGTCGATGCATTTCAGGAGGATATGAAATTAATTCGTTTTGAGAATTTGTCTGCAAATGATTATCCAAATGTGCGATGACAAATTTTAAATGTTCAACGACTTTAGGTAAAACATCATGAACTTTCCTAGCGCATTCCTCAGCTTTTGCACTATCGTACATTTCAACATTATCTTCTTTACTTAGAAAGTTATTACGTTTTATCTTTGATAAAAGAACTTTTTCTAGATTAGTATTTACGTACTGTAATATAAATACTAGTATTTCGGTTGTAAGTCCTGTATCTGCTTCGTTATCGCCCACTAATTCAGCGTTTAATAGATCCAGCAAACTCAAATCCAGTGATCTAAAAAATGCATTGTCCATTACACTAATTTTGTTTTGGATTGAACGCAAATTACTTTGTGTGGCTTGCGTGCGCCCCGTCTCTGGTAGCACAGAATCATCCTGATTGTGCTTCTTTTTATTATTAGCAGGTTTACTGTTAAATGCTTTTGGTACAGATTTTTCCCCTATATTGCCTTTAAAATTGATCAAATAAGATGGAGGAGTATACTTAAAGTTGATCTTTAACAAAATTTGGTTTATTATTGTTTCTATTTTGTGAATATGCATGATCCTGAGGAATATTTTTGATCTTAGACCAAGATCTGATTGAGAAGCGAAAGCATTTATAAGCTCCCGAAACCAATTAGAACAATGTACTAAACAATCCAAAATATTTATAACGGCTGGGTTGCTCATGTCTTCAATAGAATCAATATCAAAAATGGGCATGACAACAGGGCATCCTAATAGTGCATCTATACTCGAAAGATCAGAATCAAATTTTTTCTTGTGAAGTATCTGAGCAGCATGGAAAAGAGGAGGCAACATGAAAATATTGACGTCGTCTTTTTCCTGCAAAATTAATCCTCCAATGTTTATAGCAATCATTTCATCCATTTCACTATCGGTATTTAGGCAATATTGCATTCCTAATTTTATGTCACCAATCCTCTCACATTCTATGTTATCAACAATAAAATTATGTTGTAAATCATTAGTGACTGCATCGGCTATCCAAGCCAGAAATTGTTTACTGATGCTTGGTAATGTAGTTATGATGTTACTCAGTTCGTCATAAAACAATGTAATCATGTTTGGAAATCTTCTTGTGCTGCGATTAATTAACTCAATAATTTGAGCTGCTTCATGAAGATCACCTTCTGGGAAATAGTTTATAGATCCATAAGTTACATCTACTGGGGGTTCTGCCACATCATCTTCATCACTAGTAGATTTAATGAGGTATTTCACAGCATGAGTACCAGCTAGTATTCCTTGTGTCTTAATTTGTAGATTAGAGCTTCCTAATTCTTTCCTTATTATCATGTGGATGTCATCCCTGATAACGGAATTTTCAAAACTATATGCCAAACCACAAACAAGGTCCATCACTGCTTTTATTTCTGATAGGGACATATCATCAGTTCTGTCTAGCAACATGAGCATTTGTATACTTTGGGGTTTTAGTAAATTAATATCATTTTCTGCTACACTGTTCAATATAGATAAAATGCACAGAAGACAGTTTTTATTTGTTAGTCCTAATTGTAAGAGCTCTGCAACTACGGTTTGACTACAATCTAGTAGTTTGCTAAACATTAACATATAAATATGGGAAGCAAATGTTTGCAACATTGGTTCTGAAGAATTTTTCAATAGACTATTAGTTAAATTAATTAAATGTTTAATATATTCCTTCAAAATGGGAATAAAGTTTTCGAAAACTTCATCAATCAAATTAACTCTTAAAATGTTAAGTTTAATTTGTTTCTTTAGTACGTTTTCAGCTTGCTTTTGTTTTTCTTCAGAGGTAGAAAACAATATCAACAGTATAATAAAATCTATTGCTTTATGGTCCGCATTTACTTTACATCCCGAAATTGCCTTCATCCAACAATTAGCAACAACTTTTGAGGAAATTATTGAATTCCTTATTGCAGATGCCGTAAGGATTTGACTGGTTGCTATATCCTGAGACTTTGATATTGATGTTGGCCAACCTAGAGCATTTCTTAGCCCATGTACTGCTTCTTTATATACATTGTTATCTTTAGATCCTGGCATCAAAAGAAATTTCACAAAATTTGGAAAGTGATGACATTTAGATAATACCGTCAAAATGTTTAAAGTTCTTTTTTGCAGTTGCTCATATTGTTCCTCAGATAAACACAAATATGATAAGCAGTCCAGAATTGCTGGAATCAGATCATGATCTTCACTCATTATTCGGCTTATTTCAGTAGCAATATTGTCATGTTCCTGGTCTCCGATTATATCGGGTATGGCTGTCACTATTTCTAATTTTACCATTTTTTCCATAGTAACATCCAACAGGTTTATAATGTGTGTAGCTATTTTTTCTCCGTCAACTATATTATCTAAGCCGGAGAAGCATTTGAGAATCATTCGAATCCAAGGCGCACATTTAGATTCAGCAGCCAAATCAATAGCCAGTTCAAATATATAATCTACCAGTTTGTTTTGAAGTATTGGTATATTTAAAAGTATTCTTATTACACTGTCGCTTACCGAAATTTCACTGTCATCGGTACACCAAACGATATTTGGAAACAAATAGTGCCTGAATATATTAATGTCCTTACATTCTTCTGCCAAGCTCGAGTAGAATTTCGACACATTTTGAGGATAGTCGACATGTTGTTGCAGGGCCTTCTTAATATTACGAATAAGAACCACGACTTCCACAGTAGTAACACACTTATCAGGATGCTTCACATGTAAACCACAGTCTTTTAATGTAGACTTGAAATAGTCTTCCCGCCTTGAATTCTTAGGTTGACTCGATAAGGTGGTTTCATGTTTTTGAGAATTTCGTTTTAGGCTCATCGCTCACTATTTTATCTGAACGTAAGAAACGAATAAAGAGTTCCTATTTTATAGCTTTTTGCTTTCAAATTCAGTATTTTTGTAGTATTCGGTATTTTTCTCGTGAACTGGAGATATGGACAAAATGACAGTTGACGGCTGTCGTAGTTGACAGGTAACTAAGCACAGATGTGGCACAGATTGGGGTATAGGGACCGTGCAGAAACTATAGAGGGCGTCGTAATTCGACAGCAGCGCCACGATGCGAGTAAAAGACGTAACTTGTGAGTGACTTTGACTTCGCATTCTCCTTGACCCTGGATAGTTTATGAGTGTTTTTTTATGTTTTACACTATAAAATGATATAATACTTACACTCCCAAGTGGCCACATGCGGCCGCGAGAACAACGACAGATTTCCAAGAATCCGCGATCGAAATATTAAAGTTAAAGACTAGATGACGCCCGCAACTCCGTTGCGCCAAAAGTCATTTATCGCGCGAGAACCGTACATTTTCCCGGGATAAAAAGTATCCTATGTCCTTTCCCGGGGCTCAAAGTAAATCCATACCAAATTTCAGCAAAATTGGTTTAGCGGTTTGGGCGTGAAGTGCTAACAGACAGACACACTTTCACATTTATAATATTAAGTATATTTTTATAATATTAAATATAATATTAAGGGTTTCTACTTTCTACCCGTAAACAAAGAATGGAAGAGTGAATAAAAATGTATAAAGCTTATCTAGTTAACTAAGAAAATATCTGAAAAAGTAATTAATAGCATCCATCAGCATAGAAAATAAAAACTTGATAAATATTGCAATAAAATAATGAAGCTATGCAAAAATACTTATATTAATTACTGAAAATGCTTGTGGATTAATAAAATAAAACAAGTTCACTAAAATAAATGCTTTTATTTCAACCTTCTGCAATTCGATCGATACCATCTTCACAACTTTTGTCTGTCACTATTTTTAACTAATTTCAGTCTGGATCTCATAAGTGTAAACACCATTTAGGTATGTATTCTTTAAATAACACACAAAGACTGCACTACTAATCTTTTTCTTACTTGAAGAATCATCCTTTTGAGAACCAACACTTTGACAAGATGGTTCAAGTTCAATACTATCCTCAGTGTTGAATTCCTGGCAGGACTTCTCCAAATTATCCTTACTTTTGATGCAACTTTAAATGCCAATTAAATGAGCGGTGCCTATGTATGTATATCAATTAAGATGGAAGCCAGTTTGGATGTTTACTGAAAGAAAGCAATGGTTATAGGTTATGTTCATATTGTGTTCATAAAAAATGAATTTACGGTTATAATCTACAAAATTTAGTGTTTTTACTAGTCTACACATAACACTCATGGAACTTTTTAAATACTTACGTATATTTTTACCGCCTTTTATCCATTTCTTTCGTTTTTCAATAAGCAAAGCCATGTGAATATTTTGGCAGAAAAATAGTAAAATTTTACATCGTTCGATTTGCCTTTATATTTCTTGTATGTATTAGAACAACAATACATTTCAATTCTTGAAAATACTCAGAATTTGTTAAGAAATCTTCTAATTTTCCGTAGCTTCACTAGAGCTTGACAGTAAAATTTTCGTAAAAGTTTCGGCTATTCGCCACTTGTGGCAGTGTCGTCGCTCTGCACGGTCCCTATATTAAACTAGAAAAAGGTAGAAAACCACAACCTCAATGTAGAAAACCATTAGAAAACAACCAGCAGAAAACTTTGACGGCTGTCATAATAATAATAGCTCCCACACCGGTTTCGGTGACGGTGGCCGGTTTCATTGAAACCAGGCCAGGTACGCAGGAGTAATTTTATAGTGCCCAAGTGTGTGCGCAATACACAAGAGCACTCTCTATTCCTTTACTCTCATAACCCAGTGGGACGGCAGACCGACACGACCGGCGAGAGATCAGGCGCAGGACCGACTTTTTACATGCCCATCCGACGCATGGATCATCTTACTTGTCAGACAATCAGGTGATCAGCCTGCATTGTCCTAACCAAACTTGGAAATTACTTGTTTCCAACGCGGGAATCGAACCCACGACCTCCGAGTCAAGAGCGACGCTCTAGACCATTGGACCACGGAGGCGTTTTGACGGCTGTCATGGTTGACAGGTAACTACGACAGCTCTCAACTGTCATTAATTTGTCCTTAGCTCCCACAGATTAGAATATTATGTTAGCTCCAGTAATTCACGAGTGCACAAATCACAAGTTAAAAATTAACTTCTGACTTTTTTGACAGCAACGACACGAACAATTGTTTTCTATTTTAAGGACTGGGCTAAAAGGACTAGAATCCAGGCCCGTAAAATTAAAAAAAAAAAAGTCAAAACTCAAAAGTCAAAACCTGAAAAATTCCTGTAGAAAATCTAAATCTTCCATTTCATTAGCAATAATAATTAAAAATGAATTCAAACTTAACTAATTTTAGTAAATTTATCTTTAAGAATCAATTCGTGCCAGGGTTTGGTGTAAGTGACGCAGATTTCACAAGGAAATATAAACTGTATGAAGCACGAAACTCGCATGGTTATTGTTTCTGTATTAGTTTCAGCAAGTCAGGAATAAATGGGCTAATTGGATGATGATTCGCGACGTGAAGAGGAGACGTATGAGCGCCGAGCATTTCCTGGAGAGAACTAGAATTAACGCCATGAGAAGGAATAATGTGCTGCCAATCGAAATACGAGAGATAGCCGATAAAGAAATCAACAAATTTGAAATGAATGCTATACCTTTGAGAATTAATAACAGATGTGCAATTACATCAAGGTAATATTTAATTCCATTATGTTTAACATATTATTTTGCTAACCTGAATATAACAAACCAAATGGCTCTTGTAAGTAAACATTTTTTTATATTTGAAGCTACACTTCATATTTCCCAAATATTACTATGTTGTTGTAGATTTCTGTTTTATCTAGTTTATTAATAAAACATTTTATTCCAGGCCTCGTGGAATAGTCAAAGAATGGAGGCTTAGTCGGATTGTATGGAGACATTTGGCAGATTACAACAAACTATCTGGAGTCCAGAGAGCTATGTGGGGATAACTGATTTATGGGCAGTTTCTGATGTTTCTTGAGAGTTTATGTATTCACTAGTGGTTTTGATTGGCTTAGGGTGTTTGTGCACTACACGGAATTTTACCATCCTTCACAGCATCCCGATTTCTTATGTTTTGATATGGCAAACGTGAAAGTTATGAACGAGATTGAATGAAAAAGACGAAGAAATAATAAAGCCACTTGCCATATTTTGTGATCTGTCAACAGTCAACCACCAGACTGAATTTGCATTTGAAAAATACCGAATAATACAAAAATACCGAATTTGAAAGCAAAAAGCTATAAAATAGGAACTCTTTATTCGTTTCTTATGTTCAGTTAAAATAGTGAGCGATGAGCTTAAAACGAATTTCTCAAAAACATGAAACCACCATAACTAGTAGACCTAAGAATCCAAGGTGGGAAGGCTATTTCAAGTCTACATATAAAAAGACTGTGGTTTGTATGTGAAGCATACTGATAAGTGTGTTACTACTATGGAAGTCGTGGTTCTTATTCGTAATATTAAGAAGGCCCTGCAACAACATGTCGACTATCCTTAAAATGTGTCGAAATTCTACTCGAGAATTGTAGAAGAATGTAAGGACATTAATATATTCAGGCACTATTTGTTTCCAAATATCGTTCGGAGTACTGATGACAGTAAAATTTCGACAGTGTAATAAGAACTTGCACTATTCCTTAAGTTGAACAATACCTAGTGCAATAAAAAAAAGAATCACTTAAATCAGACTTGTAGTTCTGGAGATATGTGTGCACAAACATAAAAACATACATACATACACTTTTGAAATTTGGCAATATATTAAACATTTAATTTATTTGTATGTGAAGTCTTAGTATTAGGGTCCCGTTTTTAGGGTTCCGTAGCCAAAATGGCAAAAAAGGAACCCTTATAGATTCGTCATGTCTGTCTGTCTGTCTCTGTCTGTCTGTCCGTCCGTCCGTATGTCACAGCCACTTTTCTCCGAAACTATTAGAGCTATACTATTGAAACTTGGTAAGCAGATGTAGTCTGTAAACCGCATTAAGATTTTGATGCAAAAATGGAAAAAATATTAAAAATTTTAGGGGTCCCCATAGGTACAACTGAAACAAAAATTATTTTTTTTCATCTAACCTATGCGTGTGGGGTATCTATGGATAGGTCTCCAAAAATCATATTGAGGTTTCTCATATCATTTTTTTCTAACCTGAATAGTTTGCGAGAGAGACTCTTCCAAAGTGGAAAAATGTGTGTCCCCCCCCCCTCTAATTTCTAAAGTAGAGGCATGATAATTCTAAAAAAAAATAAATGATGTAGATTACTATAAAAACTACCAACGAAAATTGGTTTGAACGAGATCTAGCCAGTAGTTTTTTTTATACGTCATAAAAAGTAACGTACAACTGAAACAAAAAATTTTTTTTTTCATCTAACCTATGCGTGTGGGGTATCTATGGATAGGTCTCCAAAAATTATATTGAGGTTTCTCATATCATTTTTTTCTAACTTGAATAGTTTGCGAGAGAGACTCTTCCAAAGTGGAAAAATGTGTTTCCCCCCCCTCTAATTTCTAAAGTAGAGGCATGATAATTCTAAAAAAAATATATGATGTAGATTACTATAAAAACTACCAACGAAAATTGGTTTGAACGAGATCTAGCCAGTAGTTTTTTTTATACGTCATAAATAGTAAACCTTAATCTAAATTTCATTAAATCGACTGAAATATAAAAATAAAAATATTTTGATTTCATAAAAATAAACCTTATTGCTGCTGCGGAACCCTCCATGGGCGAGTCCAACTCGCACTTGGCCGCTTTTTACCCTTTGGGTACGGATAACGGAACCCTAAAAACTGTCTTCTGTGCATTTTATCTATATTGAACAGTGTAGCAGAAAATGATATTAATTTACTAAAACCCCAAAGTATACAAATGCTCATGTTGCTAGACGGAACTGATGATTTATTATGTCCCTATCAGAAATAAAAGCAGTGATGGACCTTGTTTGTGGTTTGGCATATAGTTTTGAAACTTCTGTTATCAGGGATGACATCCACATGGACCACATGATAATAAGGAAAAAATTGGGAAGCTCTAATCTACAAATTAAGACACAAGGAATACTAGCTGGGACTTATGCTGTGAAATACCTCATTAAATCTACTAGTGATGAAGATTATATTGTGGCAGAACCCCCAGTAGATATAACTTATGGATCTTTTCCAAACGCCGGACGGTAAAATTCCATGTAGTGCACAAACACCCTTACCTCGAAAAATTGACTAACAATGTTGCTGAATACATTGAACTCTTCAGAACTCAGAAACTAGACATTAGTTGTTTATTAAAAATGTTATTAGGTATAGAATTAAAAAATGTGTTATTGACTTTTATCTTTTGTTTGCTTCATTAAATAGTAAATATTCAGCTTAGAACTATGGTGTTCTATTCACTGCAACAGTTCCTAAGTTTAATTAATAAGTTTAGTTATCAAACTTTGAGTGAAGCCGGCTGTTGCATAACAATTTGAAAATCTATTGTCTAATATTCCCACCACACAATCGAGGTTCTACTATAAGCACAGAATATAATTATATTAGTACTATAAGTTAGACCTATTTCAAACCTTTTTTTTTACTTTATATCTTAATATTGTATTAAAATAAAAATTGCTTTAACTGTTGTATTAGCAGCTAGGTACATTAACTAACCGTGTCCCCGCCGAGACAAGCCAAGCGAAGCGCAAGGCACTACCTACTTTTTCTCGAAGTGTTTCACCGTTTTTTTTTTAACCTTTATAGAATTGCTTTCCGTTGTATGATGTATCCATAAAGTTAATATACCTAGCGGATTAGAGAAACAAAGGCCTGAGCAAGCGAGATGTCACTATCATATCAGTAACACTGCGTGGTAAAAAGAGACGTGTGATACATGACAGCATCACTCTTTTTTTGACGACCGTCAGCCCGGGGCTGACCGTTGACAATTTAATTTCATAGAATTCATGTTCAATCATGCTTGTGTAAGTGTATACATACACATATTTTTCACACAGATGAAAACCAATTTCGGTTACGTTTGACAGCTCGAGTTTGTTGCTCTATTCCGCTAGGTATATTAACTTTATGGTTGTATCCATTATTCTTTTGACTGTTTCTAGAAAAAGTAATTACTTACTGTAATATTAAGATCTAATGATAAATACTGGTAAGTGGTATTTATCTGTAGTAGATATTGCATGAATAGAAATGGCACTTGCAAAAACATGTGCATGATAATGCCATTATAACCTGAACACAGGCAGTTATCCATACTTAATATTATAAATGCGAAAATGTGTCTGCCTGTCTTAACCTCTCCATGCTTAAGGACGCTATAACAAAAAAATTAGCAGGTCGGATGTCTGTCAGTACGAATATTCGACGTTAATGTCTTAAAATAAGATTCATATTAGCGCGCCTGTACAGTGGCGGCGGTTACGATGCTCGCCGCGTTCTTGATATTATGGCGAAAATGTATGAAAAAATTTGAGAAATTTTCTTATTTTTCTTATATCTGGAAAAGTTGTTTATTTTTATATAAAATTTTTAGCGGACTTTATAGAGGACTAAATAAGCAACAATTTTTTATATTTATTTTCCTCAGTTCAGTGTATTTAGATATTAAGGTACCTATCAGACCCCATTTTTTCATATTTTGCGATTATTGTGATGGTTAAAACGTATTTTATGTGAAAATTTTGTATGCGGCTATAGAATTTTTATGGTACAGTCGTGGAGATGAATATATTATCTTTCATTTGAAACCAAAATATCCTCGCAGTATAGGGTACCGGAAAATCGCTGATATTTGTAATAGCGTCCTTAAACCGCTGAACGGATTTTGCTGAAATTTGGCATGGAGATACCTTGAGTCCTGGGAAAGGACGTAGGATAGTTTTTATCCCGGAAAAATGTACAGTTCCGGCGCGGTGAACAAATTTTGGCGCTACGGAGTTGCAGGCGTCCTCTAGTCTATTATAAGTTATAACACTTATAACTTACAGTTGTGTACATGAAAATTATAACAAGAAATAAGAGATATTATATTGTATAAGAAATAACTTTATTATAAAGTTACTTTTCTTACAACTAAAAAAGCTCTATAGAGCTCAAATGGAATTCCAAAGCCATAAAGCTTTTTAGTCGAAAAGACCTGAAACAAACAAAAAATAGTTACGATTGGAACTTATAAAACTTATCTGGGCTGGTTTAGAGTTTTTGTCTCAGGATAAAGTTGTCAATCATTTGATTTCTGAAGCTAATACAAGATCAAACATCATTGAAAATATTTTTTATTGCAATGAATGGAATGAAAGTAGTATCCAATATGCCAAGTTATGAGATGGATATTAAATTATTATTTTGATAAATATAAATTCTGTAGTTCATGGTTACTTAGCATAATGGGGTGGTAAGATAAACTAACATATTTTATTGGATACATTTTCACACCATGTCCATAATACTTCCACTGAACCATAATTATATTAGGCCCAATTTCACCAACGTCTGTTAGTGTTAACAGCTTGTTAAAATGTCATGTCTTCTTTTTCATTCATTTGGAAAACGAAAGAGGTAATGTGATGCTAATTCGAGCATTAACTTGTCGTTGATGAAATTGGACCTAAATGAATATTAAGTGAGACAATTACCGAAGCCCATGTCGTCGTCAGACTCTTCAGGTTCCTCTTCCTTCTTCTTCTCCTCCTTGGCGGCCTCAGCCGCTGGGGCCGCAGCAGCAGCCGCCGCCGGGGCACCGGCAGCGGGCGCCGCGCCGACACCGGAACCGATGTTGGTGATCAGGTCACGCACGTTGACGCCCTCTAGCGCCTTAGCGAATAATCCTGGCCAGTATGGCTCCACATCCACGGCGGCGGCCTTCAGGATGGTCGAGATTTTCTCACCCTAAAAGTATGGGACGTTATAAGGATTTTCTCGAAATGTACGCAGTATCTAACTAAAATACAATTTAGGGAATGTTATATCAGGTTAGAAGTACAAAAACTCAGGCATAAAAAGTGCTAGAGGCGATGCATTATCGAGATGAACATGGATATGGGTGAGCTATAAACCAAGTACGTGTTTAGGATAAAACTACTTACAGTGACGGCGACATCATCATCCACAAGGATGAGAGCAGAGTAGACACAGGCTAATTCAGCTTTGGATGCCATTTTATTTATTTAATAGTGCAAGTCGCCTATAGGCCTTAGCTCGGAGAGGACAAGCACGTTTTACTTCTGTTTTGAAAAGAACAAGAAAGAATGCCCGTGGGCCGTGACACTTGTCTAATGTCAAGTCATTTTGACAAATGACAGCTGTCAATTTTTTTTTAATTCCAAAAATTTTACACACTACAGTCATCAAATCAGCGTCCAATGACTCTGTAGGTTATGGTCATTGAATCTAAAAAAACTATGGTATCTTCAAATGAGCAAATGGATTTGTAACTAGCTGTTAAAAATCATCCTTTCTCTAAAACTTGTACTTTGATAGCACGACAATATCAATGATTGTACATACGGTGTACCCAGCACCATTAGCGATTTGTGAATAGATAGTGACTAGCCAATGTGAGTTGTATTATCTTATGAGTCTGATGAACAACATGAGCAGAACCCATACTCTCCTTGTGAGTATAGTATTTGTTGCCCATACTTATATTATTATAAATGCGAAAGTGTTTGTCACCTCTTTACGTAGAACCTAAAGATACTTTGAGTCCCGGGAAAGAACATTATAATCAAAGAGAATAAAATCACTACATATAAAATAATATTAATTATTATTAGGTATGTAGTTGACTTTATAATATAAGTTAGGAACAATAAAGAAGACATTTGCTGGGAATAAAATTTATTTTAAAGCAAAATAATACATTCATAAAATTATGTACAAAAATATTTAAGTAGGTACCTACAGAAAGTATTAATGACTTACATAAAATATAATATTATGTACATTCAATAATATTTGAAATAAAAATTTAAGCTTACAAAGGAATTAACATTTATATAAAATTAAAAAAAAGATGAAATTTTTAGAGAGATCTCAAAAGATTTCAAAAGCTAGGCGCTACTACTTGATAATTTGATTGATATAATTTTTGGTCTTAAAGGTCCCATGAGAATAAATGGTGCTTCACAAGCATATCTCTGACACCTTCCTTTAAAGGTTGATTTTGTGTGTCTTTCTTTAAAGGTAATTCCCAGTCTGGATTCAAATTGAAGCCAAACTGAGATAATATTCTAAGTTCACACTTTATTTGTACCCATCCTGGAGAATTAATAAAGGACCATGGATAGTACCATTTTTGTACAACATCTACACAGGAGCAGAGTACTTCAAGCCAAAGGTGCAAAGCTTCTTCATTTAATCCCATACAAATCAAAGTACGCAATTTTACATCCATCTGCGCATGTGCATTGTCATGAGACAAGTTAATAGCTTGCACACATCTATATAACAATTCTTCTGGGGTGAGAACTTTGCCATCCTCATCCAAACGATAAGTCTTGCAGAGAACCAATCTGCTGTAAACAGAGTTAAAATCTTTTTCTACTTCTCTTGATGATGCTTCCTCTATGAATAGCCATGGATGGCATGGTCCATCAAGAAAGCTTGGTTTTTTGATACCATGCAGTAAAACTTTTTTGAATGCTGGAGCTAGTACACCTCTCACCAAATGTGCAGCTTTTTCAGTAACTGAATCATCACCAGCTCTGCTATACTTAACACCTTTTTCATCTAGTAACTTGACAAATCTGGCTGGGAACCAGCCTCTCAAGCCATTCAGCTCACCAATCCAACAATGTTCATCTCTGGAACTTATGACTTCAATAACATCATTCTTTCGAAATCCCAATTCATCACCATCCCTCCTTTCAAAGTCCAGCAGGGCTTTAGCTCTTCTTCTCTTACTTTTTGAAACATTGACATATCTTTCCCTGTCTGCAGCATGACTTTGCATGGTATAGTCTGCAGTTAGCTGCACATCTGATGCAAGTTGAGGTTCTAAGGCCAGAAAGTGACGGGCAACTTGTAAAATTGCTTCTCTCAAATCAACTAAAATTTCAGTCTGTTTAACATTTTTAGATACCGAATCCTCATCATTACTGTCATCTCCAAATAAAATTGATTGTAAGACTGATTTGTTTCGCTTTATTTGGCGTCTCTGGAGCTGCTGCTTAGGAAGATTTGGGACAACACTCGGGTCACCTACTAGGGCACCCTGGTCTGCCATTAAATAGGCTAAATGTCTCCTTCTGTGTGTCTCTATTAGTGCTGCACTCAGGGTCTCACCACAGACTTCATCAATGGTGTTTATCAACAGGTCAACATTGTCAATCTCTCCAGGAATATCTGACAAAGCATTAAAAATCTGTGCAGAGTTTGAAATCTCATTAAATCTATTCTCTTTTATTTTTAGCATTGCCAGTGTTACCTTGAAGAGAACAATGGAGCCATCTAAAAAGAACAAATCCCAAATTCTGAGAAGGATCTTCATATGCACTATGTTTGCATACAAAGTAAGGAACCAGTGCATACTAATGAGAGAAAGTTCAATATCATGTGCGTTAAGAACCTGGTCTATGCCAGGAAGATAAGTATAAATTAAACTGCGGAGAACTTTCTGATCTGCTTGGATGCCGATAAGTGTCGAGGAATAGTATGAAGCTGGTAGCAAATCCTCTACAGTAGTGCACATAATCCAAAAGGCTTCTTCTTCCTCCATAAGTAGCAGGAGGGATGCTGCAATCATGCCGGTGCCCTGACAGTACCCAATATCGGGATAAAGCCAAGCCAGTGCTCTTAATATTCTCCGTAGCCGCGGGACTCCAGTGCTTGTTGGATGTGAGAAACACACATTGTTTGGCAAGATTTGGACTAAATCTTTTTCTATTTGCTTACTCGTTACTAGACCATCATCACTAGAGGCTTTTACAATCTCATGATATGAAATCTCTGTGGTAGCTCTCTTTTTATTAGCACCACACAAATGCATCCAAACTTGGGGACGCAATGAATGAGGGATGCCATCTTTGACCATCTTTCGTAATTTGTCTGTTTTCTGAAGTTTATTTTCGTCTTCACTGAAACTTATTTCTTTACTGTAGAACTCCCACTGTAGACGATGTTGATCATCCTCCACAAAAGCATTTGCTAGTAGTTTGTTTGAGCTTTGCTCTGGACCGTCCTCTTCATCGACACAAAAGCCGAACTCATCAAATCTGTAGTCCGGTAGCCCGCCTTGTCCATCAGACTCTGGTTGAGCGAGTTTAGCCATTATATCCTGAGGTACCATGCTAGGCGTTAATGCAGAAAAGGGCCCTCCTGGGGCTGGAAGCAGTTCATCAGCGACATTTAGGCCTCTTATAGAATCTATAACGTCTTCTGGATCATCGTCAGCCAATGCAGCACTAATTTTACGTTCGTGTTCCTCCCGCCCCACATATCCCTCATGGTCACGCAAATTAAACAGAGATTTAGCGAGATCCATATTTATTTACATCACATGGAAATAGGTGACGTAAACGAAACACTTCAACTTGAGACTTCAAGTTTCAACACAAAAATCGATCGCGAAAAGAAAAAATAGAATGAAACCACAGTCCACAACAAAGATTAGAGTATAGAGTAGAGTCCACAACAATCACAAATTACAAAAGACAAAAGTGTCACAAAAATCAAAATTAGAAAGTGTAGGTACCTGACATTGAATTGACAAATGACATTGTATATTTTTAATAAAAGCACTTGCACACGCCACACCACCACACAGTATAAAAAATATGACATATTTTTGTCTCCGCTTGGGCCTTGGTCTACAACTCTACACTCTACGCTGAATGACGCTGAGCTCACCTCACGGTCACCTGTGGGCAGTGTCATCTGTGGACTGTGGTCTCCGCGGTCCGCCTCGGGCCTCCGTCCTCCGAAATCCGATCGATGATTCGATGCAAATTGCAAGCACATTGGAATTTGGATGCAAATTGCAATTTAATATGTTATATGATTATATTTTTCTGTGATGGCAAGACATCCACACTCCAGTGGAGTGTGGATGTATATGTATAGGGACCGTGCAGAAACTATAGAGGGCGTCGTAATTCGACAGCAGCGCCGCGATGCGAGTAAAAGACGTAACTTGTGAGTGACTTTGACTTCGCATTCTCCTTGACCCTGGCTAGTTTATGAGTGTTTTTTTTATGTTTTACACTATAAAATGATATAATACTTACACTCCCTAGTGGCCACATGCGGCCGCGAGAACAACGACAGATTTCCAAGAATCCGCGATCGAAATATTAAAGTTAAAGACTAGATGACGCCCGCAACTGTCGAATTTCAGTCTGGATCTCATAAGTGTAAACACCATTTAGGTATGTATTCTTTAAATAACACACAAAGACTGCACTACTAATCTTTTTCTTACTTGAAGAATCATCCTTTTGAGAACCAACACTTTGACAAGATGGTTCAAGGTCAATACTATCCTCAGTGTTGAATTCCTGGCAGGACTTCTCCAAATTATCCTTACTTTTGATGCAACTTTATGCCAATTATTAAATGAGCGGTGCCTATGTATGTATATCAATTAAGATGGAAGCCAGTTTGGATGTTTACTGAAAGAAAGCAATGGTTATAGGTTATGTTCATATTGTGTTCATAAAAAATGAATTTACGGTTATAATCTACAAAATTTAGTGTTTTTACTAGTCTACACATAACACTCATGGAACTTTTTAAATACTTACGTATATTTTTACCGCCTTTTATCCATTTCTTTCGTTTTTCAATAAGCAAAGCCATGTGAATATTTTGGCAGAAAAATAGTAAAATTTACATCGTTCGATTTGCCTTTATATTTCTTGTATGTATTAGAACAACAATACATTTCAATTCTTGAAAATACTCAGAATTTGTTAAGAAATCTTCTAATTTTCCGTAGCTTCGCTAGAGCTTGACAGTAAAATTTTCGTAAAAGTTTCGGCTATTCGCCACTTGTGGCAGTGTCGTCGCTCTGCACGGTCCCTATATGTAGTCTGATGTAGTCTGATGTATATGTATATGTAGTCTGTGGACTACATATACATCATTGAGGTAATAATACTTGTATACTTAATCTGTGATATACATATATGGTGGAGTGACTCCACAGTCCACACTCCACCAAACTCCATAGACAACACTCCACACTCCACAGACCATAAACCTATAATGCATAGACGAACAAAGAGTGCGAGAGAGAAGAAAATCCTTTATGGAATTATAACAAGATGAAAAGAGAGAGGCAGTTTAATGTGAACTGTAACCACTTTTATTTGACAGGTCGTCACAAGTCGACACGCGTTTTTGTGCCCTTTCAGTATTTGAAATTTATTGTTTAACCCTTAATAAGGCAAGGGGATAATATTTCCCACCTGGTAATAGATTCAAAAACATTGTTTTTTACCTAACTTATGTCACACTGAATGCCACCTTATAGTAAAATCTACTCTATGGTAAATTGTTTTTTTTTTACTGGCAATACGCGCGGCTGTAAACGTCACCTTGAGTTGATATGTCAATGTCAAAGTGGAGTGACGAGTTGAAGTGAGGTAAAAAGTGCGAAATAACGGTCGTTACAGCGAAAAATCTAAAATATTGTTCCACAGAAAATACTGTAAGTAAAATATGGTATCTATATCATATAAAGTGACTATCCTAGCGCTATTGTATATGGTTTTGATTACCATTGCAGTGATATTTCTCCTCAAAATATTCAAATTACAAAGTGGGAAAATAATTCCCTTTGCCTGATTGTGCAGTACTCTATTTTTACTTATTATGTTGTAAGAAAGTAAGTGTGTCTGTCACACTTTCACTTTATTTTGTATGTAGATAGTTTGAGCCTGAAGAATTATATTATTGCGAGAACGAAAATACTGTGCTCAACTTGCCAAGTATCACTATGTGCAAAAAATTGTTTTAAGTGTTTCCATGAGGCTTCACCACAAGAATAACTTTTTTCTATAGAATAACTTTCTATAGAAAAAAGGAAGGAAAAAAGTTATTCTTGTGGTACCTCACTTTGCCTATATTTTATTAATTAAAACTTCTTTTGCTTACATATCGTTTTTTATTTATCTTTCAATAATATAAATGCACTATAATGTATATATATATATTATGTACTTTGAAAAAAATATTTTGACTCATAAAAATTAATATCACAACCGAAGTCGGGTGGTCAGCACTATAATTGAATCAATAAAAATGACTGCAAAACGAGGTAACCTAAACGGGCAAAGGGAATTATTTTCCCACTTTTTGAAACCCTGCCAAGCGTAATCAGGCAAAGGGAATTATTTTCCCACCGAAAAAAGGGGGGTTTGGCACCCTCTCACCCCCTTTTAAAAATATTTTTTTGAATCTCCAGTATTAAATTGCCCTAAACACACATTTAGTTCTCAGCCAACTTTTACATAGGCTTGTGCCTTATTAAGGGTTAAATCGTTTGTTATTTTTAACAAATACTATTATATATAGCAATGATAACTTGTTCTGTGAGTGATTGCAGTGTAAATCATAGAAATAATCCTGAAAAATATACATTTCACAGGTAATTAATCTTCATGTCCTAATTGCTACGATGTGTTTATTTTTGCTATATTCTGTCTTTAGTTCTGTATTTCAAATAAAATAATATCAATCCTCCCTTTTACTTTCATATTTTGCGTAACTAAAGGTACTATTGTTCTTAAATTACACAATTTTTGAAGAAAAATTTTTCATAAAAAATTTTTACATATACGCTAGTGCTTGAATCAAATTTATCGATATACTTATCGGTATTTAACAATAACATAAAACCAATCTAAAGATGTAATAGGTGTGTAAGAGTATTATGATATGTATTTAATTTAAGAATAAATAAAATACTAAGTGTGTTGTTTACTTTCAACATTATATTTGCATTTCTAATAATGTAAGGGCTGATTTTTCAGATAGCTTTTACCTGAGTAATAAATAAGTAACTTTATAATGTGTATATTATTTACCCTTATAAGAACCTCATGTCATAACATAATATCCGACGATTGAAAAATCACCCCAAACGACAATGTGTGTCTTAGATACTTTTCAATCGTCACCTTTTTTTCTGCCAAATAAAATATATGGTACCTAATTTGAAATAGAAAATCTGCCAAAGTTGTATATTATTTATTTCTCATAGAAACTCAGGTAAACTAACTCGAACGCACAGTGTATTTTTTGTCCAAAAAATTGGCCATGCCATTTTTATTACTTAATTTTATAGGATTTGTGATTATAAATGCAGGACGAGAGTACCTGACTGCCCAATTCCTATAGAAGAATGCAAATTAGTACTTGAAAAAAAATTCTATGATTTCCAGAAAAAAACATAGAAACAGTTATAGCTCAAAAGTTTGATATTCTTTTAAGAATTTATTAATTATTGGTCTAAATAGTGTCTTAAAAGCCCTATGATAGTGAAAAACACCCAGGCTTTATTTGTTCAAGATAACGTATTTATGACTGACTTTATAAATTTATGTTTTAATTTTTTTAACGTCATGTCTTTTCATATTTGGATTTGAAACTAAGACTGAAATATTCTTTTTATTGATACTTATAACCCAAAAAAATGGGATCCAAATGAGGCGGGGCATCGGAGTTATTCAATTTTATATAATTTTGGATAGGGTTGTCACCGCATAGTTCACATAGTTTAATAATATTTGAAGTAGGTTTTTATATGCTCAAAAAAAAACAAAGTTCAAATGAGTAAAAAATGTTGGTACAGAAATATTGACAACCCTAAAACCATAGTTACCAAGAAAACTTTAGAAGCCTTTAACTTCGGTGCCCTTTATTATTTGGATCTAAATTTTTTTACACGAATTCTTGTACATTTAAGTAGCACTTCTGTAAAATCCAAATAATTAGAAATACGTTCATAATAAATTAAAGAAAAAAAAAAACATAAATCGTAAGTAAATCTTTAAACACTTATTTAAGAAAATATATGTAAATCAGGTTAAATTGTGTGGTTTTTTTTATTATTGTCGATCAGAATAATCAAGAAGACAATTAAGTAAATATTTAAAAAGTTATGGCAGTTTTTAATTTTATTGAAAAAAAATTAAAAGTGTTTTTTATTGTTCATAATAAGAAATTAACACATGTAAATACTAATAAATTACTTACATAACATTTCTGTTCAAGATTTCCAAAAAAAAAGGCATGGCCAATTTTTTGGACAAAAAATACACTGTGGAACGGACTATACTATCGATAGTAAAAGATACATCACTAGCACACGCACACATTGACAGATCGAAAATCGTCACGCATTTTCGGGTTGTCAGGTGGTCTTTACGTCAGTATATTATAAGCACAGATATTATAAGTCTATGCCACAGACAGTACTGAAACGGTAATACCCTAATCTGTGACGGATTCCTAAACTCCACAGACTACTTAGGGATACTACCGTATGATCTGTGCTACCGTATCTAAACTCTAAAGAAAAAAAAGTCTGCATTGCGGAACGCAAGTGATTCTTTGTTATGAAATTAAATATTTACTGAGTTTTTAGGTATATTTATTGAAATATGTGATAAAATCGTGTGAATTTAGAATATCTGCGTTGGTAATTATGTATAGTGAATAACAGTTATCATAAACATCGTTTTTCAACTGGGTATTACGCCATTTTCAGGTTAGTCTATTTGTTTATATAAATTATATTCGTATGATTTCTATCTGCGTGTGAAAAATACAATATTTCAAAAGCAGTTAGTGTTTACAATTCAGCTGTAGTATAACTGCAACTAACAACTTGTTGCAAAACTAATATTTTCATTATAAACAGTGATACATTCAGCAGAGCGAGCCTAACGCTTATGATGCTTATAAAAACATGTTGCGTTGAAAAATGTGAATCGTCGGCATCCCGATCGGAAGATGTAGGTGTAACCTTCCATAAATTCCCCAAAGACTTCAAGTTACACAGATCATGGCTTGAAGTTACTCACCATACGCCTTGTACCAATTCTCCCTCGTTTGTTTGCTCCAGACACTTTCGCAAAAACGATTTTAAAGTCTATCAGGATTCGAAATACGTACTAAAAGCAGGTACCCAGTCTGGGAATGCAATCATAGTAGTTTTGATTTTGGCTTCTATTAATTTCTTTTGCTTCATTACCTATTTTATGGTTTAGTGTCTTGTAAGTTTATTATTTTCTGGCATAGGCGCCGGCAGAAATAATTTCCAAGGGGTGCAGATGTTATAGTTTCCTTTCTTTTCTTTTTACTTTTAACGAACAACAGTGACTGTCTATTTACATCAACAGAATAAATTTAGTGCCAAACAGTGCCGTAAATAGGGCGGTGCCACCGGTGGCTAGGCACAGGGCGTAGACTTTGGGGGGCGCAAGAATGGCCAGACCAGGGAGGCCTATACATGGCATTGCTCTGGGTACCTATAACATCTAAAAAAGAGCGCAGTTATAGAAGCTCGCACAGGGCGCAAAAAGGCTATTTACGGCACTGGTGCCGAAACATTACAAACTATCTTTGTACGACATGGTAATAATGGTTATTTAATTCCTGTTATTCCCAAGGGGAAATTTCAAATTGAAATTGAAATTGAAATTCCCAACTGTTCCCAACAAAAGTGCACCACCTGGCACCCTCCTGCCGGCGCCAGTGTTTTCTAGTATCATGTATGTAGTAGATTGGTGTTTCACATTATGTTATAACTAATAAGACATGTTATGCTATGGTTCATTTACAAAACATTTTGTCAAAGTTCAGCAAAGTTCTGTGCTAGTACTGCTTAGCCCGGGCGCGCACTAGCGGCCCTCGAGATAGATACCTTAGTATGAAACCGCCATAGACCACACCATACTTTCGATGGCTGCTGCGACCTGGCTGCTGGTGCGCGCCCGGGCTTACTCCCTGATTCTTTAGAGTTCACATACTTATTACACTCAGAGCATTGAGGCTAAACAAGTTTTCTAGTGTAACTTTTCATATTGCATTAAAATAAAATTGTCCTTGTTTTTCAGATTCTATACCTTCCATATTTACTTGGACACACAAAATGGCAGATACAGAGCAAAAAGATGAAGAATCAAGCAACAAACACAATTCTTCTGGCAGTAGTAAGGAGCCAGAAGAAAATATTGATACTATAATGAAATTCATGGAACAGCAAGATCACGAAAAAGATGAGAAAAATGAAAATAATGAAAAATGTAAAGATTCTCAGTCACAAGATATATCAGGGGGTGGGGAGGGGAGTGCCTCTAAAGATGCTGTGAAAGCTGATGTGAAATCAGCAAGTAGTGTACTAGATATATTGATGAGTGAGACACAAAAAAAGATTGAGGCCAAGAAAGAAATAAAAACAACCCCGAAACCGAACCCTACCTCTGGGGATAAAGGTATATACAAAAATGATGTTATTAAATTATATTATTATTCTATAAAATAATTATTTACATTATCTTACAGGAAGCGTTGCTTTATCAGTAGGATCTAAGGTTGAAGCCAGAGACTATGCCAATGTATGGAATGCGGCAGAAATATTAGAAGTTGATTGTGATGAAATGGAAGTTTTGGTTCACTATGATAGTCTTGTTAATAAGTAAGTTTGTCTCTTCTATTCTTCTACTAGATTTGGCTGGTACTTCTTTTTTGCACTTGTATCTCCTATTGTCCTGGAATGAAAGTATCTCCTTGTTTAAAATTATTTTCCTGAATTTTTATGAAAAAGAAACAATATATTGCAGTGTCAGTTACCTTGGTAGATAATTAAAAGTTAATATTATACTTGACCACCTCAATGTAATCCATTAAGTTAAAAAGCAATTTATTAAATTTATAGTAAAAATAAAAGAATACTTGAAATGTAACTTGAAATTCAATGCTTTTGTGTATGTCATTTAGAAAAAAAAAATGTTTATCAAGATGTTGTCATGGTAACCCCTTGTTAGTTATTGTAAATGTTTATTGTGTTTGCAAATAAAAATTTACAATTATTTTATCTATTTTATGATATCAACAATTGAATAGAAGGTATGTTTATAACGATTTATAAAACTTTATTTATTAAATAATAAAATAATAGTATAAAAATTACATATTTTCAAATTTCGAATTTAGAATTAGAGTGCCCATGCCCAATTCGGTCAATGGTCATTCAATGGAATTTTCCAACTGTATAATAATAATAATCTTTACTTTCAAATTTCAACACAGAACACCTAAAATAAAAGAGTAATAATAATTAACAAACTTATGTTTTAAAATTATTGCACCTTTACAGGTTATAATATTATGATGTTTATAAAGCTAATTACTTTTAAAGAATATTATAAATTGTGTTATGATCCCTTAATGTTTATTAAAGAAGACTCACTAATGATGGAACAAATTAATTCTTTTTAGACCTGATGAGTGGATCAGTGTAAGCAGCTCTAGACTGAGACCGTTTAGTGTTAAACCTATTGTCCGACCACAAACTACACCTGTTTCTCACATCACAGAGAAAATCACCAAGGAAGAAATGCCGGAAGATAAAATAAAACCTACATTTGTTGTTGGAGAAAGATGCTTGGCACGGTGGAGGGACAATCGGCGCTTTGTTGCTACTATAAATCAAGTAATGGAGAATGGTAAGTGTACAAAGCAGCTTTTAATGTTTCGTGGTTTGAGAAAGTAAAAGGAAACTTAGCTGGAATTGAGTTCAAGCTATCTACCATCTTTACCATCCATACTAATATTATAAAATATGCGAAAGTGTGTCTGTCTGTTACCTCTTCACGCTCAAACCGCTGAACCGATTTAGCTGAAATTTGGCATGGAGATACTTTGGAGTCCCGGGAAAGGACATAGTATACTTTTTATTCCGAAAAATGTACGGTTCCCGCGCGATAAACGAATTTTGGCGCAACAGAGTTGCGGGCGTCATCTAGGTGTAAAACTAAAATTTAATAAACAATTTCATAAAACTTCAGGTTCATATGAAATAGTGTTTGATGATGGATTTGCATGGAAATGTTCCACATCAAGATTGTACAAATTGAAGGATACAGGGAAGATATCAGATAACCTGAGTATTGACACATCAGTCCATCCCACTGCGAGTCCCGCACATTCACCCATTTTGGAGGGAGTCGGGCCGAGTACTGGTACAGGAATGAAAGCATCTGCCTTACCTCCTTACCACACTCATCTCTTCGACCCAGCTCGCGATTATTTAGGGTCTAAAAAGGAGCGCCGTGAGATGAAACGAAAATTAAATATTAAAGAAATATTTAACATCGGGCAAAAGAAGAAAAAGACGGAAAAGCCAGTAAAAACTGTGAAACCAGTGAAGCATATTCCAGAAAGAAAGAAGAGGCCTTACAATCGTAAAAAACAAGATGTATCAAAGAGTGTGCCAGGTTTGTGTAATGCTCCTTAAATTTTTTGTATACCCTTAATATTATGTTCATTAAATGCTATAACTAGATGATCCAGTGAACTTTGCATTCCTACTTATATTATAAGCCTTCCCTTCTACAAATATTTTAAGACTAAAATTAGCCATTAGCCAAATTCATTTTCATTTATAAAGACATGCTAGTAAATTATTATTTTTTGATATTTTAGAGGCAGTGGCTTCAATAATTGGTACTGTTGAGCAAGCCGAAGCAGCTGATAAAATAAGTGGCAATGAATTAAACACAAATAGTACAGAAAATGAAAATAAACCAATGGTCACTGAGATAGCGTCTAAGGTTGAAACTAAAAACGATATTGCATTACTTGATATGCCTGAACAGGATAGTTCTGACCTTTCAGACCCACAGACCACTGGAAATAATGTGGCAATGGAGACTGTAAGTTAATATTTATGATATAAAATACATTCTAAATAATAATAACCTTGTTAAAATTGTATGTATATGTCGTAGGATGATTTGATAAATCGAATCATCGCGAATAATCTAGGGACTTCGCGAAAACACGGATAATTAGACAATGGTGATTACATTTTTCAACCTTACTGACAAAAGGTAGTATTTTCGCGAAAACACGAGTCACGAGTCACAAGATTGCGAAACGAATCATTAGTATAATTGAAAAAAATCACTGATTGGTCGGTTTAAGCGCCCCACAACAACATCTTCTCTGAATGGTTGAAGAACATATTATTTTGTCTGATTCGTTGCAAAGCGAGAAATTCAGATACTTACAAAAATGTCTCTTGTGTAGCTGCTTGCTGTATACTTCAAATCATCCTTTGTAAATCATCTAAATATATAAAAATCCAGTGTCATGATGTATGTTCCCAATGAACTCTCCACCAAGTCAACCAATTGTGATGAAAGATGGCATTTTATGTGTCATTTGGTCCAACTTAAGATATAGGATAGTTTTTATTTTATATAATTAATTGTCCTAATAATTTATAATTAACAATAAAACAAAATATGGCTGATCATTTCAGTAATGGCGATTTTGCTGTCGAATTGATTTTTTTAATTTATTCATGACCATGGATACAAAGTCCTTCAGCCGTATATAATGTCGAATTGAAACTCTTTTCAGTGTTGTCAGTACAAGCAAGTTCCAATTTTTTTTATTATTTCACTGTATTCGTAGCAAAGCACGTACCGGACCGCTAGATGGTATTGGTATACAAAAATATAACTGTTCCAGGTCAGTGAAGAAGAAGCTAAACTGGTGCAATTCGATAAACCTGATAAGCACCAGCATGTAGAAGTTATTGATAAGATAAAAGAAGCTATAAATAAACTGGAAGATGGTATAACGGAAATTAAAAAGGCTGACTCACCCAAGCCCCAATTGAAACTTGAGATTCCCAAACTCATCATCAAGGATGAGAATACAAAACAGGAAATTGTTAAAGAAGAGCCAGTTAAGGATGAGGTGGTTAAAACAGAAGTTACCAAAGAAGAACCCGCAGAAAATATAGTAAATACAGAAGAAACGGGGAATGAAAATAAAGATGAAGTTAAAGCATCGACTGTCAAATCCGAAGTTGTGAAAGAGGAGTTGAAGAACAAAGAGGATTCAGAGGACAAACCAAAGAAGAAGCTGTCTAAGATAAAGAAGAGTAAGAAATTGAGATTATTACAAGAGAAGAAAGTAAAGAAGCAAGTGGAAAAGGTTAAGAACGAGTTGCAAGATATGAAGAGACAGATTGAGGAAATGCGGCTAGCGATGTTGAAGAAGACGGAGGAACTAGCAGGGAAGAGCCAGGAAATGCCAGAGAGTTTCCTCTTGCCGGGAGAGTGGTGTTGCAAGTGGGTGAATGGGCAGCCAGTGGGGACTGTCAGTGAAATGGAAAGTGAGACGCCGATGAATTGTAATAATAGGCCCGGCTTGCCACGACGTAGTGTGCAGGTAATTGAATAGAATAAAATAAAATAGGCTTTATTTGTATGCCATAAAATATACATAATGAAGTATACAATACAAGGAAACTTATTTGAAAATAGGTGGTCTGCTTGCTTACAACAGCCCAGTTATAATACTCACTGTAGAAAGATTCAATCACCTATTTAGAAAATACAATATATAAAAAAATACAATATTTCAGGTGGAAGATAAGAGGTTACCGGAAGGTTGGACTAAACACATGGTGAGAAGAAGCCTGGGTCAGTCTGCTGGCAAATGGGATGTGGTTTTAGTGGGGTAAGCTTTGTGTTTTTTGTAAATACAATCTACAATATAATATATAATTATACGCCGGACTGTTTAACTTGTTCACGCTTAAACCCGGGTTTAACGGTTTTGATGAAAGGTATTTAAAATAAACGTCCTGGGAAACAATTAGTTTGAATGTGCGATAAACTAATTTTGGCATAACAAAGTCACTTTAAATGATACTTGACACTTTTAATAGCGAAATTTAAAAATTGGTAAAACTAATAGCCTTTCTTTTTATTTTAGCCCTGACAATCGACGGTTTCACACGAAAACTGATATGCGTAATTTTCTGGAAAATCATGGCCAGTCGCTTAAGGGGTACGAAAATGCGCTGTTAGATTTTGGAGTTCATCTCAAACTGGCCAGACGAATGGGCTGGTATAAAACGACTGGGGAAGAGACGGCCCCGCCCACTGCAGTAATTACTAACATGTCACCTCTAGTCAAAAGGAAGAGTGCACTGAAAAAGGATAGAAAAGAAAAGAAGAGGAAATTGAAGATTGTAAGTGTTATTCTCCTAAATAATACAACGTGTTTAATTATTTAGAATTAACTAAAGCTAACACAAAGTTTGTTGCGCAAAGTAATCTTATTATGATTTATGATACGAGAGTTTCATACCTAGATTTTGTAATAATTTTGAATTCCATATGTATGTATTTTATATTTTCAGAAGTTCAAAAAATCAAATTCAGCATACAGTATTGCAACAGATAATGACCCTATAGAAAATCCACCAGAATCAACAGACATGTCGCTTTATAATACGGAATTGGAAGATGGCTTTGGTAAGACATAAATTCGTAACTTATAAACACATTAGTTATCCGATACAAAAAAAAAACAGAAAATTTGCATCTAATTCTATATTAGGCCACACTATGATTATTTTGTTGATGTATTTGTCATCCAAGACATTAATAATTGTTGTTATATTATGTATTTTGACTACTCCACATTTAAATATGATTTTTGTTCTATTTCAGTGTTTGTTGGGTCTCTAAAAGTTCAAGTAGTCGATAACTTACTTCGCTGTCCTGCGGAAGGTTGTTTCAAAGCGTTCAGAAATAATACTCTCATTAAAATGCATATAAAACATTACCACAGAGACCTCCGGAAAATGCTTGGCGTGACGCCGAAAGTTTTAGATTTGGCCTACGCTCGTTCCAAGTCGGTTAACAAGGTGCAACAAAAGAAAAGACAAGTGGCGACGCATAAAAATATCAAAGTCAAGTTGCCGAAGCTTAAGCGATCCGAGGAACCGAAATTGGAAGTACAGGGTACGCTTTCGCTCGAACCGAAGGATGACAGTCCAAAACCACCGAGGCTGATCCCTAGATCTCTGGACTCGCCCAAACTACGTCAGAGTCTACAAGGGAACAAGCCAGTCAAACGACCTAAAGTATTACTCCCCGTCCGGAGACCAGAGCCCGTAGCCACAGAAGAAACAGTAGTCGAGTTTGACGATGTGAAAATAACGTTGCCAGACATACCTCGACAGTTGGACTTCGAAGAGGCCATAACTACACACACGGTGACTAAACCCGCAGATTTGATCAAGGAGAAGCGAACCACTAAGACGGAGGAGGAGGAATGGTTTGCTGCTTCTGACTTCGACACCAGGTCTAGTTGTCCAGGGTCAGCCACGCCGGATTCCAAGATCATGGACAAACCAGCTGAGACCGATCAGTCCGTATTTGACAATATGGAAGATAAAGATGCGAATATGTACATGTATACCGAAAGTAAGTATAAAGTAAGACCATATAATAGTTTTACATAATGTAACATATTATTTTCTTCTTGCAGAGGTAAATAATTTGAACATTTATATAGTGTGTTAGCCAAATGTTATGCCACTGACAAGGAAGTCTGACGGGATGCCCTTTATTTTACTTAAACAAGGCTAAAAATAATAATAAGGTTAAATTTGTCTAAACATAATCTTATTTGCTAGGAAATGAAAACAAATTGGTCTTAAAATGAAATACTTACCAATTTTTGTATAATATTAACTTTTAATTAAAATTAAACTATGTGCACTGTACCAAAGCAAAGGGCCCAATAAACGCAACGCCAGCACTGTCATGCGAAAGTTTTGGATACGGTCAGAGCGCATGCGTCGCGGGCATGCCTCACGTGCGCTGTTGACTGCGCTATAATGCCCTTGATGAACAAAAAAAGGCCCAGTGTGGACATTGCTAATCACCACGTAAAGCAACGTCATAACGTCACGCAAAGTCACTATAGTTTGTGCGTCATAAGATGATATGCGTGACACATTGTAATTGACAATAGTAGGGAAGTTACCTAAAAAAATTATTCGATAATTTTAAAAACATCGAATCACTTCGTAAAGGAATTGCAATCGAAATTATCGATTTCGTACTGACGTTTCTTCCGCGCCCGCCGGCGCGGCGATTTAAGATGGCCGCTCTTTTTATCGATTTGATTTCGATTCAACAGTGTCAATCTCTATCAGCAAAAGTTCCGTTTTATGCATCTGAAATTTTTCAAATATTTTCGTAACAATAATTTTATACTCCTATTTCACAGTTAATATTGTAATTTTACTAGATGATGCCCGCAACTCCGTTGCGCCAAAATTCGTTTATCGCGCGGGAACCGTACATTTTTCAGGATAAAAAGTATCCTATGTCCTTTCCCAGGACTCAAAGTATCTCCATGCTAAATTTCAGTAAAATCGGTTCAGCGGTTTGGGCGTGAAGAGGTAACAGACAGACAGACGAACAGACAGACAGACAGACATACTTTCGCCTTTATAATATTAGTATGGATATTAATAAGTTAGCATTTAGCAACTTTTCATTTTTATTCATTTACAATAGGCTACTTGACCTATATTCAATTTCATTGAACAAATGCATATTTCTAGTAGAACTTGGCGTAGGAAACCGTATTTCACCCTTATCATCAAATAAAAGCTTATGATTGATAAATAAAGTCGATTTGAAAATATGATTTTATGAAAATATGATTTGTACTGACTAAAACGCTTTTGCAGTACTTCCGATTTGGATGTGACGTCATCATGTTCGTAATTTAATATCTTTTATTTATCGCGCTCGTTATGTGTAAGTTTATTTGTACATAAATAATAAGAATAAGCCTAGAAAGATTTGCAAAATATATTTTCTTGAGTAATTCAAATAAAACACCAGTTTTATATATTATCTCCATTTATTGTAGACGGGAAATGAAATGGCCAAAACTTTTCTCCAAAAGTTTTCAACATTACAAATGATTTCTAATTTCTTATTTAATTCTTTTATAATTTTTGGGCACCTTAAGACTCGTACATTTAGCACATAAAAAAATGTTAAATAAAGGGACTCTAAAATACAAACAGTATGACGTCACACTATGGCGGACAGTGTTTTCGGCGCCATTTATAAGGCGTATTTTTCAATCAACATTTTTATGGGTTTTTACTGTGTAAAATAATAAAATATTAGTTTATTTCGTGAAAATTAATGATTAAGAAGCGATTAGCATGATGAAAAAAATTAGGTCAAGTAGCCTATTATAGGAAACATTTGTTTTTGTAGATGGAATATAATTTATTACATTTTTTTTTGTTTTCTTGTAAAAAATATTCGTAGCAAGGAATATGAGAAGTCACCCATATCATCTTATAACGCACAAACTATAGTTACTAGAGTACAATTTCATAAAAATTGCAGCGGGTGAGAGGATCAAGTTGGAGCGTATGAAGCGCGAAGAGATAATCAACTGCCACTGCGGCTTGCGCGAGGAGGACGGGCTCATGGTGCAGTGCGAGCTGTGCCTGTGCTGGCAGCACGCGCTCTGCCACAACATACAACGCGAGGCCGAGGTATGAAGTAGTAATGGGAATCAATGCTATTTTACATTAAGGACGCTATTACAAATATCAGCGATTTTCCGGTACCATTTTAAAGAATTAGGAGTCAAACTGCGAGGATATTTTGGTTTCAAATGAAAGATAATATATTCATCTCCACGACTGTACCATAAAAATTCTATAGCCGCATACAAAATTTTCACATAAAATACGTTTTAACCATCACAATAATCGCAAAATATGAAAAAAATGGGGTCTGATTAGGTACCTTAATATCTAAATACACTGGACTGAGGAAAATAAATATACAAAAAAATTGTTGCTTATTTAGTCCTCTATAAAGTCCGCTAAAAATATAAAAATAAACAACTTTTCCAGTTATAAGAAAAATAAGAAAATTTCTCAAATTTTTTCATACATTTTCGCCATATCAAGAACGCGGCGAGCATCGTAACCGCCACTGTACAAGGCGCGCTAATATGAATCTTATTTTAATGTCATTAACGTCGATATTCGTACTGACAGACATCCGACCTGCTAATTCTCCGGTTGGAGCATCCTTAATTTCATTAACATGCTAATTTTGATATCACAGCATGCTAAGTATTATTGCTTTGCTATTTGCTAAAAACGCGGCATCGTGAATTTATCGGTTCGCATCGAACCGCTCGCGTCGAGTATTATTTCGCATCGAGTGAACAATAACAATTCATTAACTGTTAGCACCGCGGTTCGAAACAGCGCGGACGTTTTTTTATGATGATCGCAGACTGTTGCTACGCACGATAATATTAGCAATCGCACTTTTTAGCAAGTACGTTTAATTTAATTATTGCTAATGGACATTTAAAATATTGAAGCCCTCAATGTTCTGAAATGTTCATATTCATGTTAATAATACTATGGACACTGAACAGTAAATCATAATAAATTATTTTGTCATTACTCTTTTTTAGGGTTCCGTACCCAAAGGGTAAAAACGGGACCCTATTACTAAGACTTCGATGTCTGTCCGTCCGTCTGTATGTCTCCACGCTGTATCTCAAGATCCGCTATAGCTAGACTTCTGAAATTTTCACAGATTGTGTATATCTGTTGCCGCTATAACAACAAATACTAAAAATTAAATAAAGTTTATTTATTTCCCATACAAGAAACGTGATTTTTTTGGCCTTTTTTGCTCGTAATCAATAATGGTAACAGCTACGCACTTGAAATTTTCACAAAATCCTTAATTGTATTTGTACTTTAATAATTAATAATAAAATTAAAATAAAGTAAATATGGCGGGCTCCCATATAAAAAACTAATTTTTTTGTCTACTTTCGCTCTATACCGGTACGCGCGCGCGAGTCCGACTCGCACTTGGCCGATTATTAATTTACTCTTTTCTGATTACCATCTAAGGCTGGAGCCATGCGATGTTGCTTCACGTTGTTATACACACAGCCATATACGTAGGTACGTTAACTGAATCTGACTGATGGAATACTGATGCTTATAAAAAGTACATATTAAATAATCGGCTAAGTGCAAGTTGGACTTGCGCACAAAGGCAACTTGCGCACAAGGACTTCCGTACCATTATAGAACAAAATTAGACCAAAAATTGTGTTTTTCGTATGGGAACCCCCCTTAATTTTTTATTTTATTTTAATATTATTATTGCATATTAAAGTACAAGTATAACTAAGGATTTTGTGGAAAATTCAAGTACCTACCTGTTGCCATTATTGATATAGAGCAAAGAAGGCTAAAAAAATCAAGTTTATTGTATGGGAGCCCCCCTTAAATATTTATTTTATTATTTTTTTAGTATTTGTTGTTATAGCGGCAACAGATATACACAATCTGTGAAAATTTCAACACTCTAGCTATTACCGTTCTTGAGTTACAGCCTGGAGACAGACAGACGGACAGACATCGAAGTCTTAGTAATAGGGTCCCGTTTTTACCCTTTGGGTACGGAACCCTAAAAATGATCAGTCCATCAAACCGTGGGTTAGACGATCAGTTTTTCATCAATCATTACCAGACGTCTGATGATCAGATTGATGAAAAACTGATCGTGTAACCTACGTCATGGTCTTCTGCAATTATGTTGCGTCGACGCCGCCCTCTCTAGCAGAATTTTCAAATGTTTTCTATACACCTACAGGTGCCTGAGAAGTACACGTGCAGCATCTGCCTCAACCCTAAGCGTGGTCGCCGCTCCGCGCGGTTCCTCCACGACCAAGACCGGCTATACGAGGGGCTGCTGCCGGGCGCGCGAGCGTCTGACAGCCTGCGCCGATCGCACGAACTGTCTGGGAACTTACTGCGAATCCAGGACGCGCTGCACTCACTCCGCGTTAAATACTATGTCGCCACGTAAGTGCTAACGTTAAATCCTGTCGCCACGTGAGTACTAACGTTAAACACTATGTCGCCACGTGAGTACTAACGTTAAACACTATGTCGCCACGTGAGTACTAACGTTAAACACTATGTCGCCACGTGAGTACTAACGTTAAACACTATGTCGCCACGTGAGTACTAACGTTAAACACTATGTCGCCACGTGAGTACTAACGTTAAACACTATGTCGCCACGTGAGTACTAACGTTAAACACTATGTCGCCACGTGAGTACTAACGTTAAACACTATGTCGCCACGTGAGTACTAACGTTAAACACTATGTCGCCACGTGAGTACTAACGTTAAACACTATGTCGCCACGTGAGTACTAACGTTTAATACTATGTCGCCACGTGAGTACTAACGTTTAATACTATGTCGCCACGTGAGTACTAACGTTTAATACTATGTCGCCACGTGAGTACTATCAGAGAAGTTTATAGGCAGATGGAGGACCTAGTACCTAGTTTGGTCGAGTTATGTCAAACCCAGCCGACAGATCACAACATTGGATTGACATGATCCGACCAAATGAAGTTGGTCTGTCAACTGCCTATAAATCAGTTTCCTCAATGGTACTTTTACTAATAAAGTGACCGTCAGTGAAGTGCTTTACCAGAGCCCTGAGTGTGAGTTTTTGTCAATTACCGTGAACATTTTAACAAATATTTAAATGCCATTGAATTAGTTAAAGTTGAATGCTATCAGTGGCGTCTTCACGGTGAAAAGTGGCAAAGACTAACACTCTCACTGCGGCGAAAAGAGAACTTATTATTTTAGTAACCGTCATTTTTCATTGATTTTCCTGAGTTCCATAATATAATTTGCCTTGTGGGGTTCAAGTTTCAACAAATCACTTGTATCACGCATTCAAGTTTGTTATAGCGCTTCTTTGTGTGCGTATTCTCGATCGTGCTTAAAAGTCTAGACACCAAACACATACACATTACAGAAATTAATATTATTATAACGTTTTTCAGCAAGAAGAACCATCCGAAATTATACCTGTGGGCCAAGGACTGGGAGGCGGCGGAGATCTCCATGACGCAGGAGCGACTCAACTCCGACTACTCGGACCTAAACATCATCATCAACAACATAGGCAAGGAGAATCTGCCCATGAAGGATGATATGAGGGACCTGCATCTCGACTTGAGGTCCCTCCCGGATGACGACCACAAGGACTCGCTACTGAGTCTGGCCAACGCGCTGTCTAGCCCAGGTGGAACGTCGTTGGACCTGCCCATCAGTACATCAGATTTGGAACGCCTCGCTAAGAGTGTTCAAGGTAAAAGTTTTATGTGGACTTTGCGTATTTCACTTACTCAGTAATATTTTGTTACTTGCAGACATTAACTCATTTTTTACTTATAATTTGAACAAACCCTGTAACTTATCTAACCTGTATAGGTCAGTTAACTAAAGCTGGCACGTTCACAGTACAAGCACACTTATGCAATTTCACTATACAGAGAAATAGATACATGATGCAAATATAATATTATGTTTAAAAATATAATATGTTTGCATCATGATTAAAATTATCGTATAGTCTAGTACGATAATAATATGCTATCGTACATCGTACGTAGGCACAAAATTATCGTATGTGTACGATAATAATTATCGTACGGTTCCGAACGCTGGCCGCCGCAATAAGTAATAACCAAGGTGTTTACACGGCGCGCTGCGTCGTCGCAACGCACACATGACTGACAGCAGCCCCCAAGACGAAGCGGGAGGGGGTGTTGACGTTAAGACTGCTTCGTAATAAGAATAACGCTGCGATGACGCTGTGGCCGGCTATGCGTCAAACGGCAGCGCTGCGTCGACGTAACGCTGACGCAACGCCCGTGTGGACAGGCTCTTAGTCGACACCTGATCGAAAGTAAAAATCATTGCAATTCCAGAGCAAGAGAGCCCGCGGCGCATGATAATTCCGCAGCCGGAAGCGGCGATCGACAACGGCGTGTGTCGCGAGCGACTGCTGCGGCACCTCACTCGCTGCCAGGCGCTCATCGACGCGCGACTAGACTCTATAGAGGCGCAGGTCGCGGGTACGTAATGTTGATTTAACAATATTATGTAAAACTGTCAGCTGCAGGATTTGCTACACAGATTATTAGTCCATTAAAAATTGCGTCTTCTAAAAATGCAAAGCTCATGTAACAAGCTTTGCATTTTTAGAGGACGCAATTTTATTTTTGCGACATGTAGGGGGGGGGGGTCAATAGAAGCTTAACTTTAAGTTTGTGGGGTCGCGGCGCCACTTGTCCCCCGGCCGCCATCTTGGAAAAAGGGGCGACAACACTATTTTCATTATAAAAACGCTCAAAACGCCTCCAATTTTGAGCGTTTTTAACATCAGATGGAACGCGGGTGTAGCCGTAGGGTCTATTGTGTCAAACAGCTGTCTTATGTCAGTCTCACACATTTGACAAGAAAGACCCTACCGTCCCTTGTATAGACAACCCTCATTAGGCGTCTCCCAGACAGACGCGGGCAGCGGTGGCGGTGGCGGTCAGTTGGATGACTTGAAAGTTCTAGGAACGACACAGACATACGCGGTGGCGGTGGCAGTACAAACAACTGACCGCCGCCGCCACCGCCAGCGCTGCACGCGTCTGTCTGGGAGACGCCTAAAATGAAACACCTTCATAAGGGAAAATTTTTGTGACAACACTCACCTTCCTGAAAATATTATTGAAGTATCCATTTTAGTAAACCACCGGCTTTATTTTCAGTTACACTAATTGTTCATATCGCAGGAAAAGTTCTTGTAGGTTTTTATAACTCGGTCAAATTAACTTGACGCATCGCTGGAATGCAATAAACCTGTCCGCTCCATAATGACGTCACGTCATCAAACCATGCGTTAAGAGGCCGGGGTACCCTCGAAATTTTCATACATTCTTAATACCAAAATCATTTTCTCATACGAAAATATTTAACATGTTTGAGTTATTTTTCAGCTTAAGATAGTAATTACCTAGGGTCCTGAACAAATTTTTTTTACAAAATATTTAAATACTAAAAAAAAATTTTTGTGTTAAAATATTTTTTAGTAAATTTACTACTTAATATTAAAACACCAAAAAATAGACAGAAACACTAAAAAATATATAAATAAATAGTAAATTTACTACAAAATATTTAAACTTTAAAAAATATTTTTTATTATTTAAATATTTTGAAGTAAATTTACTATTTATTTATATATTTTTAGTGCTTTTGTCTATTTTTTGGTGTTTAAATATTTAGTAGTAAATTTACTAAAAAATATTTAAACACAAAATTTTTTTTTTAGTATTTAAATATTTTGTAAAAAAAACTTGTTCAGGACCCTAGGTAATTACTATCTTAAGCTGAAAAATAACTCAAACATGTTAAATATTTTCGTAAGAGAAAATGATTTTGGTATTAAGAATGTATGAAAATTTCGAGGGTAACCCGGGCCCTTAAGTTAATGTGACCGTGTTGGCGTGTTATATTATATTGAAGAAAGTTTTTAACCGACTTCAAAAAAGGAGGTTATTTCACATCTGTTTAGATGTGAATTTTTTTTAAGGTAAACTAAGTTAGCCTAGACATTTGTTTTTATTTTATTCTCTTTGCATTGCAGAGCTGGAGTCACAAGACCCATCGTTTGAAGATGATGAAACAGCAGACTACTTCCCGAGGACGAAGCAGACTATACAGATGCTCATGCGAGACCTGGACACCATGGAGGAGTTGGGGATTATCACATAGGCTACTATTTACCAGTGTATATTGTAAATATTGATTTAAGTAAGAAATATTCTGACCCTATTAAAGTTATTTATGCCGACAGACGACAGTATGTTTGTACTCATTTATGCATCTTCATTAAAATACTTAAATGTGAAGAACATTGGACTACATCGGAAAAAACTTCTATAAAAATCCCAAAAAGTGCATGTACAGCAGGGCTTCTTCAGCAAACTTTGTCTACTGCCCACCTTGAGAACAAATTATGTTTTAGCGCAATCTTGGTTTCCATTTAAAATGCATCCAGATAAAATAAATCACCCCTCCCCCCAAGCCTCTACATAACGCCCCCCCATTTACACCATAGACCTTCAGCGCCCACAATCACCCACTTTGGGAAAGGCTGATTGTGTTCACGTTATTTGACACTAGGTGGCGCTTTACGTATGGAACTCAATGCCGTCTTCTGAGTTCCAAAACACTGAGGCTGGATTTATATGCAGCGGCGCGAACGCACGTTTTGGCGGCTACACCGCGAGATGACAAGCGAAAGTAAATGGCAGGACGAACGCGCCGCTATTTAAATAAACTGTTACATACATTTGCTTGTGATATTGCAGTATAAAAATTCAGCCTTGGCTTTTGGTCAGGTTATGTTTTTATGGTTAGAAAAATACAAACATATAAAGTAAAATTTATTATGTTAGAAGAACCTTAACCCTCATAAAACTTAGGCAGCTGATCACCCAGGATCACGGAGCGTTCCACGCCAGCTTCAGATATCACACCAAGGCGAACCACACCTCCCGACGAACCATCCCTCAACATAGCCAGGGTTAGAGTGTTGGTCACAAACTTCTTAGCCTCTTCCTTTGTCATTTTGGGTTTGAAGTTAGCATCAACATAACCGTAAACATAGCTGGAGCCGGAACCTCCAATGGATACCGCTTGACGTTGCACCATTCCTCCGATTGGTACTGAATAAATTTGACCTGGAATGATGATTATATGGAAATGGATATTATATGGATATTAAAGACAAAACATAATACATTACATAAGTATACTTGTAACACCTTTCATATAACAATTCAATGTTAGCAGGCCCCTAAACAACAAATTTTATTGTGAAATATCACTTATTGTGCAATATTATTGACCGTCTAGCTAGGGTTATTATTGAACGTGCCCACCTTTCAATCTTATTGTCAAATAAGTTCAATAAAATATTTTTCAATATCATTGTAGATGTAGAGGCCCACATAAATCTTATTAGCAAGCTAGTTGTAAAATAGAGGATATTTTTAGTCAGGAGCTTAAGAAAGTAATTGTAAAACAACATTTCAAGAGTATGATTATTATGTTAATAATTGTGATATAATCCAGTTTTGGTCTATGCAATATAATTTATTTGTAAATATGACAATGCCTTCATCAAACTGTGCAAACTTATTGTCATAAAAAGTCATAAACTTTACCTCCTCTCTTCTTATCCCATCCAGCAACAAGGATACCAGCTACGAGGGAATCACGGTAGTTGTAGCACAACTCTCTGAAGATAGCCGCAGCAGTCTGCACTAGAGGTGGCTCTCCTAATTCCATTTTATGGAAGTCTGAAATATATAAGAGAAAGATAATGTAGTCCTAGAACAAATAAACAACTAAGTTATTAATCGTAGTAATAATAATTGAAATGAACTCTTGGACACCAAACTGAGCGAGCCAATGATGATCAATGGATCAGTAACATGCACACACAGAGAGACGGACACATAATCATATGTATTTTAGGTTGAGAAGAATATATTGTGACATCTTTTAAAGATATTGTAATATTATAGAATAAATATTACCTATATTGTTTTAAAGATGTAACAAAAGTTGTTTGAAAAACAGATTTAATATTATGAGGACATAATATTTAATACTCACTGAGGTGGTATGTAACAATATCAGCAATGGCCTGCGTGTCGGCGGCCGAACCAGATCTACAGCAGTAGATGTGTTCGGTGATTCTGGTCAGCTTGTCGGTCACTCTATTGGCGATGTACGCTCCTGTGGTCGTCCTGGAGTCGGCACCGATGACAACTCCTCCATCGTATTCGCACGCCATGATAGAAGTGCCCGTGCTGTGGGGAGCGTTCATCCAGCTCATGCTGGGATCGGAGTAAGTGTCGACCACGGACGCAGCCATTATGGATTCTCTGAAACATTAAAATCATCAGCACCACGAAGTATAGTATAAAAGAAGTTCCAACAAAAGGCTTGGACATGAAACAAGACGACCGTCGTTTTAAACATTATATTGCAGATAACTATGGCTTGCCATATACGGACCGAGAGAAGGAGAAGTGTATAATATCACTAAATAATATTTTAAAAGGATACTTACAAGTTTTTATACAAATTATTTCACAAACGAAAACAGAATTGAAAGTCACGATAGCGGCGGACGGTGGTGATGACGCTGTCAAACTCAAAATCAAAAGTCATCTGTCAACTGTCACGACTGACAATGTCAATTGTTTTTTTTTTCTTCGTACTATGGAACTTCGGTTATAAAATCATGGCCAGTGTCAAGTAATGGCGGGAAAACAATGTCCTGTAGTATTCTAATTTTCGGCGTCGTTTTCGTCAGGTCCAGAGTCAAGTCAAAGTCTAAGTCAAAGTCAATACAGTCAAAGAGTCAAGTCGGTCGATTCAGTAAAGTGGTAGACGCATAAGACGCTTTACTGAAACTTTCGTTGGAGTTTTGGAGGGAACACAAAATAGCACGTTTCTGGATATTGCATCACTTTCCTACACTTGTGCACGATAACGATTATCTAATGGTTAAAATTCTACCAATATTACACATAAAAAATCCAACACAATTTTAGGAAAATAATACATTTTTAGTTGTTAAATTTTAGTTAACTTTAGGGGTCTGTTTTACCACTTCTGGATAAGTGCTGGATATCCACCACTTAACTTGACAGATAGAGTGTGGGGAATCTGTCAAAAAAGTTGTGGATGGTCTATCCAGCACTATATCAGGATGTGGTGACTGGTGGCCCTATATTATTATGATATTATTAACCCGTTCAGTATTTTACGTGTGCAGTAAATGGTAAATTTTACAAAATATGGAAGTACTTTTTATATCAAGACAGTTAGTCCGTACACTTAAGGATGCTCCAACCGGAGAATTAGCAGGTCGGATGTCTGTCAGTACGAATATCGACGTTAATGACATTAAAATAAGATTCATATTAGCGCGCCTTGTACAGTGGCGGTTACGATGCTCGCCGCGTTCTTGATATGGCGAAAATGTATGAAAAAATTTGAAAATTTTATTATTTTTCTTATAACTAGAAAAGTTGTTTATTTTTATATAAAATTTTTAGCGGACTTTATAGAGGACTAAATAAGCAACAATTTTTTTGTATATATTTTATTTTCCTCAGTTCAGTCTATTTAGATATTAAGGTACCTAATCAGACCCCATTTTTTTCATATTTTGCGATTATTGTGATGGTTAAAACGTATTTTATGTGAAAATTTTGTATGCGGCTATAGAATTTTTATGGTACAGTCGTGGAGATGAATATATTATCTTTCATTTGAAACCAAAATATCCTCGCAGTTTGACTCCTAATTCTTTAAAATGGTACCGGAAAATCGCTGATATTTGTAATAGCGTCCTTAATACGAGGGCAATTAATAACTTTTGTAATAACTGAAAACGATAAGGTACTTATTTGATTTTATTCATAACGGCGCGGCGGTAGACTGGTAGTTCCAACGGAAATAATCACAAAGATTTAAAATACATTGAAATGTAGAAAAAATATCAACATCTGGCCATTGTCTAGTTACGGGGGAGTCGGTATAAAATAAAATAAATAAATACAAAATGTCGCCACCGCACGCGTCATTATTCAAGTGCGATTGACAGATACTTCCACTGCGCGGGCGCAGGCCAGCGAGCGAATAATACGCCTACTTAATGTAGCGCGCCTGACCTTATCTCTGCATTGATACTTCAGAGTTGAGACCTTTAAATGGTTATAATTTGATCAATGATCGTAGATCTCTAATCTAATCTTAGATAATTATAATAATTATTGTGTGATTTACTCAGAGAAGTCGTAAAAAAGGATTTGTCGACCTGGATACCTACTATTTTTCTAAAGTAAATTTTCTTTTCCAAGTTGTCTGTCTTTACTCTTTAGGTAGGCATTTCGTAAAATTTAAAACTTTTATTTCTAAGCATAATATCAATGTAAATGGACCCAGTTAGATAGCTTATCAAGTTATATTCAAATTTCTAACTAGATGACGCCCGCAACTCCGTTGCGCAACAACTTGTTTATCGCGCGGGGGCCGTACATTTTTTCCGATCAAAAGGTATCCTACGTGCTTTCCCAGGACTCAAAGTATCTCCATGCCAAATTTCAGCAAAATCGGTTTAGCGGTTTGGGCTTGAAGAGGTAACAGACAGACAGACATACACACTTTCACATTTATAATATTAGTAAGAGTATGGATTTCTAACTTTTAGGTTTATTTATTAAGCTGATTAAAATATCACAGAGCTTGTTTCGGTGCCTACTTAGATAGCATATTGTGTACACTAGTCCGTAGTCGATACTCCTAAATAACACAATAATATTTGTTTAATGTGTAGTTAAAGTGTACAGAGATAAATTGAGCATTATTATGTATTTGGAAGTCATTTTATTGATGTAATAATGAGCTGAAAGTTAAAAAAAAACAGAAAATAGACCGTTGTGTGTGTTACGGGTTTTCGTAGCTAAGGCGTAAGTGAGTGTGAAGCCCTATAGGGCTTCACACTCACTCTGGCAACAGTTCAGTCCATTAGTTTGGTCGGACTAAGCAGTCTAAGTCGAGAAACACCAGAAACGCTAAAAAGTAAGTATAAATAAAAATCATACATAGTCAATCTGTCAATCAAGTAGTCAGATTAGTCCCGTCATTCTGACCAAACTGATGGACTGAACTGACTTAAGAGTGGGTTGCATCTGCTTACTTTAACTATAACTTTAACTTTAACCATAACAAAATGTGAAATGAACTGTGAAATCCCTAGCAAAAGTCGCCATATTTGACGATAACCTTAACCTTAACTTTAACTACGCTTCTGGTGCAATTCACCCTAAAGGTCACAGTCGCCTGGTCGCGTAGGTTTGAAGTTTGAACGAAGCTTTAGTGTTTGGTTACTGTAAATGATACAAAGTATATATATATTATATAATTAGCAGTAGTAGGTAAAGGTGTAGACAAGAATTAATGTAACATAAGATAGGATAAATATGAAAATAATCTTCAAGTATCAAGATTAAACCGCCACTCTCCAGCATCCGATTAAAAAACTTTTAAGACGGTGGCGAATCGCAAGATTCATGAATAAATATAAATTCGATATCCCTGTCAATGAAAATATGAAATAAAAAAGTGATTTATCAAAAACCCTCATTCAATGTGAATGCTCTTTTATAACGTTTAAATAAACATCGTTTTTGGGATGACGTCGTGAATGGTGCGTGCCGAATTTTTTTTCGTCCATTTTTAGTGGGACAAGGATACTAATGAGTGGAGGACACCCACGCGCGATGATGATGCTGTTTCTTTGTACTTCAACGTTGTTGGCTGCATCTGTTCAGACTTCTGAGTACAAATAACCCTCCTTTGGTAGTCGGGTAATTGATGGGCATTTATAACCGAATTTTTAAAAAAGGTTAAGTAATTTAGTAGAGTAAGAGCCAAGGACGGCCAGAACTTTGACACTTTTTAACAGCTGAAAGTTTTACTGTACAATGTACCATCGAAGAAATTGATTCATAGTCAGTTGACAGTACTATGTTAGTAGGTCGGGTTATAGTCGGCATGGCTGCAGCTTGCAGGATTTGACGTAACGCGACCAAGTTACGTAGGTCCGCCAACTGCCTATGAATCAACTTCTCTGATAGTACATGTGCCCTATGGAGGTAAAAAGAACCCAGCGACTTACTAAAGTAACCGCGACCCAACGCGACCTCCTAAAGGAGGTATGAAGTGGTAGGATGTACCAAACTCTCTTTATAGTATAAATCCGGCTTTGGGGTATAATTTATTATAAATATTAAATATTTTATAATAGATTATATACCCCAAAAGCCGGACCAACCATTTCTTGTAAAATCTTGACCAGACGACCACATAAGGTTTTTAAAAAGTTAAGAGATCTCATGTAGAGCCAAGCTTCTGAATCTACACGGCCTAACTCTACTGACCCTAACTTCAACAAATTCTACATACCAGTAGGCTTTGCTTTTTCGCTACCGTCGCGTCGTGGAGGTGATGCGAATATTTAGTTTCTGATCTGAAGTTAGTAAGTACAGTAGTTAACTTATGTTAACTACAGAACATTCAACCAGAAACGTCGCAAAAGGGGAAACTGTTGCCTAATAAACATTACACCAATATCAATATATTATGATCGCTAAGGGTCAATCAGACCGCAACGCGACGCGTAGATGCATTTCTAAATTTGTACTGATTTGACAGATCTCAATTGCGTGAGACGTCTTTCAAATCTGTCAAATCCATACAAATTTAGAAATGCATCTACGCGTCGCGTTGCGGTCTGAATTGACCCTTAGTCTATAGACTCTACATACCACATCTATTATTCTCGATACCTACAGATTACTAGAATATTTTTATCTCTCATTTCAGTCAGACTCATGAGTTAGAGAATATCTCTCATTAGTGACATTCTCTACCAGCATACAAAAGAGCTTATTTGAATTTTTGAAATCAGAGCAAGATTTCACCTCAAATATTTTAACATCAATCATAAATTCCCTTATAAATAATATTCTTAAGACTCTATAAAACCTCAATACGCCACGCTCCAAGGCGGAAACCCTCGGTTATATAAACGTAGTATTCTGAGCACGCGCCGTTCTATATTTTCGTTTTTTTCTCTCCCCTCGGGCGGGGCGGCGGCGCCGGCCACAGGGGGACTTCGCCCCTAAAAAGTTATGTATTTTTTCTCCCCTTTTTTCCTATCGAGAGCGAGTATTGATCGCGAGGGATGACATCGCTAAATATGAGTGAGATAAAACGTGTAGGTGAATTTCGCTACAATAAAGGTACCTAATATTATTTGATGATTGAGTATAAAGAAATCTTTGATTGGATTTGACGCTAAATTTTTGTTGTTGAAGTGAAAGACGCAAAATGAACTGTGCAAAGACATATTAATAATTATTATGGTTGATCTAAACTTAAATATTATGATGACTTAATAATATGTGATCCTTTACCTTCTTAGTTCAAAGTTCAAACTTACATAAGCTGTCTCTTGTTTCTTCTTGAAGTAGTAAATGACGCACCTAACTAGAATATTATAGCTTACTAGCTGACCCGGCAAACGTTGTTTTGTCATATAAATTATTTCTAGTCTAATATTATAAAAAGTACATAAAAAACTATTCTCAGGCCTAACGAATGTCCTAACATACAAAATTTCATTAAAATCGGTTGAGCAGTTTTGGAGGAGTTCGCGCACAAACACTGTGACATGAGAATTTAAATTAGTTTTATCGTTCATTGAAGGATCTTTAATTAAAAAATTATTAGTTGCAAAAAAATAGAAGATTGAATAGCTCAGAAGGCTTCTAAATAGTTTACGTGGTAACTGGTAATACAGCAATCACCAGGATGGTAGAGACTATAGAGCTATGCGCTTCTGCTAGAATAATTACTAGTTAGAATACGAGTACATATTATTATACACAGTACTAATAATATTAAGGAAACCACCCATTTTATATAATTAATACTAATTATATAAAATGGGTAGTATATTTCCGGCCATCTCCGGTATGACATAGTCAAAAAATTGTACCTACACTACAAAAGAGTAAAAAAGTTAACTAACTACTGAATCTGTATTTAGATTGTTTCAGGGAATGAGTTATGCCTTACCTTTAATGCACTACGTAAATTTAAAATCTTTTTGCGGTAATATTTTTAAATTAACATTTTTATTTTTTTGTTTACTTGAAAACAGTAATTTTAGTAACTCGAAAATTTATTTCATTTTCAATTAATTACTCTTTTAAAAGGTCGTTATGTACGTCATAGGTACTTACTAAGTAAAAAACATTTCAGAACGCTGTTGTTTATTACTTACTTACATACTTTTTATTACAAAACTATAATTTATTTTACTTTTTAACATTGAGATAATAATAATTAATCAAGGTTTTGTAATAATAATTATCATTAAATTGAAATATAAAGTACACCCAAATATTTAAAAAAATTCACTTCGTTTATACATAACATGAATTCTATTAAAAGATAACACATTGTCCAAAATTGCTCCTAAGTCCTAGTTACCAACTCTAAAACTAAGCTCGTAAAATATATAGAATTTCTTAATATAATACAACTAGACGTATTTAAGTATTCTCAACCGCTTTTTTACTTATCCATATACAAAATAACTGATATATATGCAAAAAATGCGTGATCTACTCGTTTTGTTCTTGCGGCGCGGCGCGGCGGCGCGCGTTTTTGCGTGCGCAGGTGTGGACCGTGGCCATCCTTTATTGGGGACAAGCTGCTGTGGAGTGGGCATCGTGCACATTGTGTGTGTGCAGGGTGATTTCTATTTTACAAAAAAAAAATACTGCATACAGCGCGATGTTTTTGAACGTTCGAATTTTGAAATTTTTCAAACGTAGAGAAACAAGAATTATTGTTGAGCGCCAGGTAGCGAGATTGTTTTACAGTAAATTAGCAATGCAAGGTTTTGAAGAACATAATAATAAATTATTAAATATTAAGGTTTTACCCATTTAGAGTCATATATTCCAGGGAAATAACACAATATCAAAAACAGCAATAAGTCTTAGAGAAATCATGATAAGATCGATATCTAGATGTCTTTTTACATTTTATATGGCACGATATTAATATATTATATTAAGTGCCTGATAGGCTATCCACAACTTGACTTGACTGATAAAGTATGGAGAATCTGTCAAAAAAAGTTGTGGATAGCTTATCTGGCTATTTATCAGGAAGTGATGAAACAGGTTACAGGCCCGAAGAGATTTTAAAGTGTATAATAGATATAGTCGGTTCATCTAGTAATACATTCTTCGTTAAATGAGATAAAAATCGTTTATTCATACTCAACCGACTTCACCCTGTAGGTAGGGGATTATAAAAATCGCCAATCGGCAGTAGGTACGCGTGCGATTATAAAGATTTTTTACTGGACCCGACGGCAGGAGTACTTGGGGTCAGTTTTGGAGATTATTCCCCATTGTTGAAGGACTGACAAAGAACATAAGCGCTGTTGACTGACCGCTTTTTATATGATACATCTTGATGGCGGCGTGTGCGCAGATCTAGAGATAGAACTCAGACGAATCGTTAAATTGATAGAAACCGTTCTAAATTATTCTACCTGTTTAACCTATAATATTTATATAAGGTTCAATTTCGTAGAGATTCAGAGGTAATGTTTCTCAGAACGACTGTTAACGCATCTTCATTTGTGTTCAATTGATTTGCAATACGATATTCACGCTTTATCAAATAATTAAAATCTTAATCTTTTCAGCGATATATTCATTTACTTTTTATACAGCTGTAGTGTAGGTAAGGGATATAAAATTTTAACACTTTGTCCTTAGCACATTTTCAATTGTCTTAAAAAAATTGTTTAATTTTGTAAAACGCTTGGCATTAACGACAGGTTAAGTAACCTGTCGTTAATGCCAAGAGTAAGTACTCTTGAACTAACGACAATTAATATCAATTACTTTTTTAAGTAAGTACAACTTAACTGTAAATTAAAATTTTGATTTAAGCCCCATACATTATCCGTTTAATTAATTAAATTGTTGAAGTTGAAACATTATTACATGTTTCGGAGTGCAGCCGTTAGCCATGCTTTAGGTACTTATGTCAAATCTTAGCTTTTTAGTCTTGAAATATTCGTAGAGATCCAGGGAAGGTTTGAATTATGGTTTATATTACAAGGGAAGTGACAGTTCACAGGGTCATCTTTTAAGATATATTGAAGGGTTAGCTTTAACCCACAAATAGGCCTTAGCACAGGACCTAAATAAGTTACTATAGGGATCAAAAATACCCTTCATAAATATAATTACAATAAAACACCTTACTTTTAACCCAAACAATAAAAAGTGGGATAAAAACGCCCTATAATTAAATCTGATTCACCTACTTAACTTTATTTTAGGAGGGGACTTTTTATCAATAAAAAGTAGTGTCATTACACCGTTTTGTATATTACCAGGATTAAAAAGTAGGGTAAAGAAACACCCCATGTTTAAGCCACCGAGCCTTGGGGGACTTTTTTGTTTGTAATGCGATAAAAAGCATTGTATGATGTGTATGTGAACTGTCTTTTTATGCGTTTAAGTGGTGAAAAAAGCTCCCTAAGTGTTAACTAATTAGATGCGTTTATAAATATTAAATACGTCGGGGAAAAAAGTTGTGAGGTTTTAATTTTGAGGGGTTTAAATTTTTGTCATTTTTATAATACACTCTTTTGATTTTGCTATTTTATTTTTTTATCATCCGTAGGGGCACATTATATTTCTTTATCTTTACCTTTAATTATCTTACTTATTATATTCTAAAGTTATTTTTATTCTTTACATTAAGTAGGCTCTGGAACTGCTGGACTGATTTTGGTGCGATTTCATCGTTTTAAAAACATCTGGACGGACGTGAGACGGCCAATTATTCTAAAACCGCTCTTTTTTTCTTAAATCTTTTTTAATAGTAGGTACCGGTAAGCTTTTCTCTTTGACACGGGATCGAAACAAACGATTATAGCCATATTGCAACCACTAAACCAATATAATTAGCAACATTGTCAATAATTGCGACCACCGAATCACAACCAATTACAAAACCTGTTGTAACCACAACCACCTGCTAGTAAAGCACGCGTTGCTCAAAAAACTCTCCCTAAGTTAAAAAGGGAATTATGTTTTTTGGCGTTCGCGTGTGCGCTCCTAGGGCGTGTAATACCTTCCGGCTTGCCCTTTTTATTGCTTTATTGAAAGCTCACTTCATACGTGACGGTTTAAATTGGAACGGGAAGTAGACTTTTACACGTGTTTTGTATTTTTTATGTTTTTTTTGCGAGTGTTGCAGGCGATGGGTTACGGGAATTGGGAATATTTGGCGATTGCATCGCCAGACGAGTAAATTTAAATTTTTCGCAAAAGAGAAGTAAGCAAGAGAAAGATAGAGCAAGTGTTACTCAGTTCTTCTTAAAAAGTTTGTTGTACCTCTTATTTCTATGCACACCGACAGCCGACTATTCTACAATTTTGCAACATAGCAAAAGATTAAAATTCGTCGCCAATTGTTTTGTTTTCTAAGTATAGTATGTACCCCGCTGACAGTTCCAGTTAAATTTGCATACCCTTTTATAAACAATAGGTAAGTCCACGGGAGAGGTTACAATCTGTGTCATTGTTTATTGAGCAATTTCTTTTTAAGCGATTGTCGTTTATCGAAAAGAAAGTAACAGTATTCGAGCTTTTTATAACTTAATCAGCTTAAAATATGTCGTTCCCTGAAACGTCCTTTATAATATTGTTTAACTATTAACCATTCTTGTGATTTGAGAAATAATAATATGAATATGGTAAATACATATTTTTAGCCTAGTTAAATTTTCCATACCATTCTGCAGGTTTTGAGAAAAATAAAATAAGATAGCAAACCGCTGAAATAATTTTGAAGAAATCTTGTATAAAGACACTAGACAGTATCCCGTTCCCGGAAAAAAGTAAAAGTCCCGTGCGATATTATTAATGCAATTTAGACGCAACACAAGTTTCAACTACCATCGACATTAACCATAAAAAATAGTATACGGGCAATTCCATGTAAAAGTCTACCATAAACTATGAAAATAAATACCTGATTTTGGTATTAAAAATACTTAATTATAGTGTCAACATTATGGTAAGTACCTATGTATTAAGATTTTATGGAAGCAACAATTTCTAAGCATTACTTTTCTAGCAAAGCTGCCATTTATGAGATGATGTCCTGAGCTCGGCTGAGTGTGGTTTTGTGTGATGAAGTTCTGACTAAGTTTTCACGTTATGTATTTTAAATTCTTGTTTTTGTTACACACTGATTGTTCACACAATTAAATACCGATATTAGAGATTCGAGAAAATTCATTTTTATGAAGATATAAGTAATAGGCTTGTAAGTCCACAGTGTCGAGGTCACATAAAAACATTACTTTTCTTAAAGTAAGATAATATTATTGCGATTTATACTTTATTAAAGGTAAGGTAGACCTGCAGAACTGGAAACCTTCTAAAGTACTAGCGACCGAAACTCATTATTTACCAATAAATTACAGATTACCATTTCTTCTATTTAAGTTAACTTGTTTAATCTGCTACAAAGCCATATTAAAATTGATATTAACAACATGATAGTAACCGTAATATGCAGGGTGCAATTAAACCTTCCTGCCAAATTTTTTCTAGGGCTTATGTATCATTAGGAAAGTCCATTTAACCAAAAAAATTGGGTGTTATATTTTTTATTGACATATTTTATCCCATTTAAAATCGTTGCAGAATGGTCACTCGCGGCGCGGTGGAATGACCGGGGATAACGCGGGAGGGAAGCGCGCGCGCGGGGTCACATCACGCGCGGGCGACGCGTCGTGTCCATTAATTGTAGTGTTTTTAGGATAAATTTCGGAAGCTATTTCTCAACATTTTAGTACTGAGTGACTATAAAAGAAAAAATACGTGTATTTTTGTTTTTAACAAGGATTAATATATTAAAATTTGGCAGGAAGGTACAATTGCACCCTGTATGACAAAATAAAACGCATGGCGTATCAAATGTAGAGTCAGTCTCACATGTAATTTTAATTGTAAAGTTTAAAGCAACTAATAATTATTTTAATGAATATCGGTAAAACTGCGAAACATTTTTGCGTTTGAGGATAACTTCGTTATAATTTTATACAGATTTTATTATATTTATTTATAGACACACCTTAACGATATTATAGTGAGCTGTTAGTAGAGAAACCAAAAATTTTACCGAAATAGACTATTTACATTTTTATTATATTATTAAACAAGTTTTGGAGGTTAAATGTACAACTCAGTGCTATTAAGAACATATTTTAACATGATTAGATGCTAATGTTATGATTAAAAGTCCGTACGTTTGTCTTTTTGCTTTTTATGGCAATTTTTTGTTATAATTTTTAACCAACTTCTAAAATAGGAGGAGGTTATTATTTTCGTCTTCGGATTTATATTTTTGATGAATCGATAAGAATTTTCTTTGTTATTTGCAGGGATTACCAAATTGGTTGCGCAAGTGTTAAAGTCTTTAAAAACTCTCTGAAGCTTTAGTTCAAGGCAATTTTGGATCATCTGCAAATTACAATATCTAGATTAGCAAATATAATACCTTAGAATTTAGATAAATATTGTAAAAAAAACTCTACTATAAACTTTTTAATTCTTAATGAACAGCTGTTAGTTTGTGACTAAAAACAATATTAACCAATAATAATAATTTAAAAATACATATGTTTATGTAGCAAGTAATTTATGATTATAATTTAAATAAATTCTAATCATATGTTATTTTTGTACTCCTAGTACCTAGTTATCATTATTTTGTTAAAATAAAATTTAAATCTTCATTTTAATTCTTTAATAATTTATTCCTTTGTTAGTTTTTATTAGAGCAAGCAGACGGCTAAGCAAAGAGCTTTGCAAAGAGGTTTAACGTCTACAAAAAGTCAAAATTGTTTTAGACGTTTCCGTAATTTTAACACCTCGCTCAATTTACATAAAAATAAAGTTTTCACAAAAAAGGACCTAGCGGCCAGTGCAGTAAATGAAAAAAAGGAAGGTTCCGCAATAATTTAAAATTTCTAATTTATTCCAATAAATTATAATTGTGTTTTTAATGAAGTTTTTTTATCAAAAAGAGAAAGCGTTAAATGTAATTACTGTAAACAATAACTGCCTCTAGCATTTTTGAACCTTAGTAGTTAGTACCGAGTTAAGTATAAGGTCGAAAAGTAAATTGGGCCTGTCTTTCACTGTTCGCTGGACATTGGACTAAATTCATAATGAGTGCAATCCACACTACAAAAAATATATGTTAGGACGTGGGTCTGCCATTTACCTTTCCTAGCTTAAGCCCTTTAAGCTGTAGTTAGTTTAAATTCCGGAAAAATGTTACGGTTATAATATTTTATAAACGAGTAACAAAACTGGACCATATAGTTTCCACACGCACGGTGGTAAGGCCTACATTCATACTCTACAGGGTGTAACAAAACTAAGTGATAATACTTTAGGGTGTGTACGTGTCCCCCCGAAGGTTGCTCGCCTTGTCGTGGCGGTGGGGCTCTAGTAACCGCGGCTTGGACAACCGCGGTGAAGCGAAGAGGCAACCAGGGCCGGCCGGTGTCGCCGCCTGGCTCGAGGAGGGCGCTCCCAGCGGACTGGAGGAGTCCGCTGCGGATGCGCACCGAGGTGGGGCCGCAGAGGAAGAGGCAAGTAGGTATTACGGTGCGCCACTTGCCCTATCCTCTGCGGCCGAGGACGGATCGCGGGGGGAGAGGCATTGTGGTAGGTTGCCGCTTTCCCTACCCCCCCTGCGAGCTGGCCGTTCCGTTTGAACGGCATTGGTGGGGCCGCAGAGGAAGAGGCAAGTAGGTATTGCGGTGCGCCGCTTGCCCTATCCTCTGCGGCCGAGGTGTGGTCGGTGGCAGAGCCACAGACCTGATCTGCCACATGGCCTCCAAGTAGCAGACTCGGGGGGCGTCTGCTACAGCCCTGGTGGGGGCCGAGGAGGAGGGCGCACGTGTCGTGCGCCCATCGTGGAGTCTTCGGACCGCTGGCGGGGTCGCGGATGTGTGTATCGTTCCCGTGGCCCCGTCAAAAGGCGGCGTGGCGGAAGATGGGGGGGGGGTTTTAGTGGGTATACCGTGGTCTCATCAGCTACGGGAGTCCCACATCACCGCTCGGGTCGCCCCCTGCGCCTGGGTGGTATGCGTAATGCATTTCCCCCTCCGGGAAAAAAAAAAAGGGTGTGTACGTGTTCCTTGTAGAGCGTTCAATGTAAAAGTGCCAGCGCCGAAAGACCAAATTTTTTTCTCACTTTTGGGGAAACAAGGGGAAAACTCGTTACGCTGGGGCGCTTGCCCATACAAAAGTGAAAAAAAATTGGTCTTTCAGCGCTGTTACACACAGTGAACTCTCTACAAGGAACACGTACACACCCTAAAGTATTATCATTTAGTTTTGTTACACCCTGTATATTAGGGTTTGCAAGTTTGAAATTTTAAACAGAAGAAATGGTTAAATTCCATTGGATTTCTTTTGTAAAACTTAAAAAAAAACTACGCCGATCTAAATTTTCTCTTGACAAAAGAAATTCATTAATCATCATTAATGACTTATACCGTTTTTAAAGAAAACTTTAGTGACACTGTTAGAAAAAAGTAGACAAAAGGTGTTTTTACACATTGTACATGTCCAAGCTCCAATACTCTCTGTACCCTTTTTTATGGACCCAAAACCCCTTTGAGAATTGTATTTATTTTGTAACCTTTTTAAAATTACATATATTATGCAAATAGCTAATGATTTTTAGTGTATTTGCATATTCTAATTTTATTGTGTCTATTTTCGGAAAGGGTGAAACCGTCCGCCCTTCGTTTTTTTAATGACGAATGCCAAATACCGGGGTGGTCATTGACTTTAAAAGTTTAATAATTAGGCCTTGGATAATGGATATGTTTAAATATTTTTAAGGGATTAAAAGTAGGCTGTAGGTATGATTTTACGTTAAAGCCTAATTTTTTTGAGGGGGTGTGGAAGAGGAAGGTTATCAAATTCCTTTTACGTTGAAAGATCTTTGATTAATTTTTTTAGACAAAGTTAGACACTTATCTATTTTGTAGGTACAGTTGTTCCCACTTCGAAGTTCTTGGCCACGTCAACGCAATAGTTAGGGTCTGTTTTACCCTTAGAGCATTAAACCAGACTGGTTCTGGTTTAATGCTCTAAGGTTTTACCACTTCCTGATAAGTGCCGAATAGGTTATCCACCAATCACCATTTAACTTGACAGATGAAGTATGGAGAATCTGTCAAAAGAGTTGTGAATAGCCTATTCGGCACTTTCTCAGAAAGTGGTGAAACAGGCCCTTAAACTTTTAAAGTGTCGAATAGCTAACTACTAATCCTAGCCTTTTTTGTCGCTGCTTTATAATATCTAGCGACAGACAATTAAAACTTGTGTAATGTCTAAGCATTAAAAATAAAATAAAAACCGGCCAAGTGCGTGTCGGGCCACGCGCAATGTAGGGTTCCGTAGCACCGCTAGTTTTTGAAAATTTTTGTATGGTCAATGAATGTACATATTTTATAACATGTTTTACACTACTAACAACATCATCTCAAAGGAATTTGAACGAAAAGTTCCTTTATACTTCGCCGAATACATTTTTTTTAGTTGATCGACTATTACTCAATAACTTATGAAGTCAACTTAGTCGTGATAGTTTTCCTTTTAAATTCAGCATATTTCCTACTCCCGTAAATTTTTTCACATTTCCAGAAGCAACCGTTTAGCTGGTGATTTTTTCCACTTTAAAATGATCTATGAATACTCATAATATTTTTAAAAAACCTATCCAACGACACCCCACCCGATGGGGTGGGCGCGAAAAAAAAATTCAACCCCGCTTGATGTGTAGGGGAGGTACCATAAAAAAAATATTTTTTAAATATTTTATGTACCATTTTGTAGACATTATTAATATGTATATTCATGCCAAATTACAGCTTTGTAGGTCCTATAGTCTCTGAGCAAAACCGCGGACAGACAGACAGACGGACAGACGGACAGACGGACAGACGGACGGACAGACCGAAACTATAAGGGTACCTTGTTGACTACGGAACCCTAAAAACGCTACAACGATTCTAAAATAGATCATAAAAATTAAAATATTAACAACAACAAACACACAAATTAAAACATTAAAATCATTTGTACGCAGTTTACCTAAGTTTAACCTCAATTCACAAAATATTATGTAATAGACAAAAAAACTGCTAATAATTTAGTGATTAAGAAATTTATTGACTAATTTTATTTTAGCAGAATGTTATTCAAAATAAAACATGACTTTCATAATTTTCACGATAACATCTCGTGTGGATGTTATTTAGGTATGTAACACTTTGAATTTGAACTTTTATAGCACAAAAAATAACAAGTTATAACTTAATCGTATTAACCAGTTATAACAGACAGACACGTGATGTTGTTGGCCGTGATAAAAAATTAGTCTTAGATAGGTATATCCTATCTCTTGGTCTAGTCTAGATACTAGCTAAAAGCCGAGCTTTGTGAGAGTTCGTGTCGTCACACCTTGACTGACTGATGATAACGCATATCGCCCTGGGGGGTGAGCCAAAATGTTTTCGTTTACGCTTCGTTATAGAATCGCCGATGAAAATGTATGGAATTGACATAAGCGTTCGTTAATATGACGTTGACGTTCGACTCGTCTTATGTCAATTCCATACATTTTGATCGGCGATTCTATAACGAAGCGAAAACGAAAAAAATTCGGCTATAGGCCCTGATCCGCGGAGCGGGACAGAGAGGACGATCCCACCTCTCTGCCGCTCCGCCGGCTTAGGACGGGAGTGCGGAGGCGACGCTATGCAAACCTCCTAACTCTCGTCTAACGGGACTCCGGGAGAGGATGGGAACCTCCCCGGCTAGCCAGTCCCGGCGCCGAGGGGAACGCTTCAGTTTGCCTAAGCGTTCCCTTACCTTGGTGGAAGTCCGGTCCCTTTTGAGGTAGACCCGAGACCGGCCAGTCGTGGAGGGAGTCCCGTGTTTGTTAGATCCGGGATATCCCTCCTTTATACGGCTGAAGGCGAACCGCAGATGGTTTTAGTGAGTAGGAGTCTCACATACCCCCGGGGTGCTGAGCGCATACCCAACCCGGGGGACCCATGATGGGTTTCCCCTGCGCATCAAAAAAAAATCGCCCTGATTACACGTCCATCGCAATTCGTAATCAATCCAGTAAGCCGAATTCAGAGAAAAAGCACATAACATAATATACTTTGTGGAACTGCATACTGCCAAAATCTTTATCCGTTTGGCTGAGTTCAGTTGGGTAAAAAGTAGGTAGATGCTAAGCTTTAATTACAAAGAAGAGGCATCATTAGTATGAGGACATAAACAAAAAATTTGCCTTTGAATTGACACCAAAATAATTGGTCTGTTTGATCTGCTTTATTGTCGGGTTTTCTTGTTATCAGCGTTTTGTAACACAAAAAATATAGTGTGCCAGATATTACAAAAATCATTTTTAGAATTTATGTAGTAGAAATAATAATATTAGGTATGTTTAGTGTTGATTTTTCAGCAACATAGAAACAGAAAATATGCCATTATAGTAAGCCTAATTATTAAGGTGACGCCTTGATAATTTGGCTGTAGCGATGTCCATTTTTCTCAGCAATGACTAAGGCTAAGAAATTAAAGTTCACTGTCAGTATTCATCATGTCTTTGTCTTTGAATTACCCATAGCATAACACGATTGGTCAACTTTTATAACACAGAATAATCAATCAAAAAGACCTCTGTAAAAAAAGGGATTCCTATTTTGCCAACAGGGAGAGTGATATAAGCTTCCAAAATTTGTACATAAATTGGTTCTTGTATACACTTTAATTTGTCCATAGCTTATATGAAATTTGTTTATGGTTTTTAAATTACGCGACAAAAACCATTTTGTCGCTACGCCCTTTCCATTGCTTGTTTTCTATGAGAGGCCGGGCCAGCCTCGCATAGAAAACAAGCAATCTAAAACACATCCAACACGGTTTTTTACTTTAACATGGCGTCACCTTAAGGGACATATATCACATATATGTATACGGTCTGATAGTCAATAATATTAAATTGTTACTAAAGTATTAAACAACAAAATATAGAAATTGCGCTGAAATTAAGAGCCTAAGTACCTACCTTTATCTAATATGTATTTTTATGACACTTATTTCTGAAATTTTGAAACTACATATTAAAGACATCCTGAACTCTGAAGACTTGCCGAATCATACGAACATATTTTGTTTATTTCTACCTATAAAAGATGTGAACTTGTACATTGGTCGAATATAAAGAAAGCATGGTGTGTTTAATCTGTGATAATGGATTCCTTAGAAATTTCAAATATGAAATGAGCGGGAAAGGATTATTTTTTTTATAAAAAAATTCGAGCGGACAAAAGAGTTTTTGCATAGATCCCTGTCCGTTACACTTTTTACACGAGTAGTGCTCACTAGATACATATGCCGAGGGACAGCAGGTACTGCGGTTTTTGCATTTCCTTTTCGTACTTTTTACAATAAAAACTTTCTTTTAAATAAATAATTCTGACGTCGCTTGACAGCTGGGGTTTAGCATTTAAAATAATAATTGTTACAGAATCATGATTTTTTCGCAAGATGCGCTCTCTTGAATGTCTTTTGTCCATTTAATATGAACATTTTCATGTCGTATCTTGCAAAGATTTCAATACTTGGGAATTGTGATAAAAAAAATTATGTTATTTACCCATTCTATTTACCTCAACCACGAAATAATATTTTGAATTACATAATAATACGAGTATAATATCTATATTGTGATTTATGACCTTAGAGCCTTACTGTAAACCCTGTGAAATTTATCGGGACAATACTTAGTTATAAACATTTTTTTTGTTTTGTTTGCCTTAACTTTTCGACATAATTCATGAGAAATCAATAGATACATTTTTGTAAAACTGTATAGAATGTAATTTTGGGCAAAAATTTTGTTCCGTTTCATCCAATTTTATTTTTATAGGACTTAAAGAGTCTTCCTGTAATTTTATTTTATTTCATTTTATGTTATGAGAGGTAATAGGCATAGGTGCTCAAGAATGAACATCATATACATACAGAAAAACACACTTTTATATACTATGGATTATTGATTTGAAATCCACATTGGCATATTACTATTCTCGGGACGTACATTTCCAAGTGTATTTGGGTATGTATATGTATGACATAAAGAATGGGGAGGGAGGCTGCACATAAATTTACCCAGTCTCATCTGAATTTCCAATAAGTCTGAATAACATTTGCGCTTGGTTTGTTATTTAGTCGGAATAAATAAAAATACATTTTCAAACAGCTAGTTTTTTACACGCGCTTACTTACACACACACGCTTAACGGCTTAACTACTTACGCTATTTCATCTATTACGTGATTTGTTTGACTGACAGTGGAACAGTATAGTTTACTCACTCGTCAATACAAAACCGACCTCACTTTGCTTTTGAAGTAATTCAAATTAGAAAATTCTATAATATACAGACCTAGAATTTTTCTCTTTTGCATAAAAACATTACTATACACCGCATGAGGCACTGTAGGTATTTAGAATTTTTATGAAATTGAAACTAAAAACATTTTTTGCCAATGCAAAAAGCCAACCGTAGCAAAGCAAAATAAGAATACATTTTAACCTGTATGTACGTCAGTATTATTATAAGTCTATGCCTGTATGTATAAGATTTTGAATCAACATATTCGACGTGTCAAGTTTAAACGATTAACAAACCCACAAAATCGCGATAAAATCAAATTAAAACTAATCCACAGTACGTGGATGACACAAAAATTTGTAAAACACGTGTCGAACACCATCTGCGAGACCTCGTCGTGCAGATTAAGCAAGTGTCACATTATCTTCCGAGAAGGGGATGAAAGAAGGCTTTGTTTTCGGATTAGGGGGTGAAAAAAAATCAATCAATATGCACTTTTCAATGTCTATTCTTGCAGTGTTATTACATAAACTTTTTAAAAGAAAAATAGTTGGAAGTTTGTAGTACTATCAATTTGGGTAACTTTGAATATTTTTTACAGTTTCTGTGATATTAAAAACTGATTTATACCTACTCATAACACTTTCATTAATTTATCGAATAAATAGTGTTCTTTTGAATTGTATTAATTTTCTAATTAAGAATAATTCCCGGAAAAAGCAATAGAATTAAGTACCCGAAATTTTACCCAAAAGTAAAATTCAAAGTTACTAGGTTTTGGGTAACTTTGAATTTATTTTTGTTTGGATGAAAAACCTCTTAATATTCGAATATTTGAAGGTTTTATTGTTTTCAAAGAATTCCTCAATCATTTCTCGAGTGACTTGAGCCCAGTTCTGGATATGTTGTGTCTTTTGAGCAACTTTTGCTTTAAGTTCTGGATGTGTTTCCAGAAAAAGCACACCCCATTCATAGCCGGGCAGTTATTTGTAAATTGAGGCTTTGTTGTGTTGTTGGTATCTAAGCTATGCTGATCGGTATGCCCAGATCACTAAGTAGCCGCAAATGGGATTTAAAGCTTGCTTCTTCTTCTTGACTGAAACTTCCCATGTCACTAATCACAAAAAAAATTGTTCTAGGGCACCCTGACTATTATATTAGCAATTTATTTATTTTCTTCTCGTTTGCTACAAAACATTTTGGCGATTCATATAACACAGTCTGCAAAAAGTTTACATGTAAAGAAATAACAAATCTTTTTCACAACTTTGTTCAAAGTTAAACCGCAATTCAAAGTTACCCAAAATGAACGTATATTCATTCTATACTAATTGAAAAGAGACTACATATTGTATAATGTATTTGAATATGGAATCGGTTCTTTGGCAACGGCTGAGAATATAATTATCTTGATTAAATTAATGCATAATGCTTTTAAGGGGTTTTTCAGAAGAAAAACCTTTAAGAAACTGTAATTTTCACTGAAAAATTTTCAGTTGTTTTTGTTTCGCTTTCTTTGAACTTTTGGCAAGGCTTTATCTCCTAGGTAGCCTGTAGGTGAAATATCTAATATCTACTTATACCGGTAAAACATGCCAACTTTGCCACATAGGATAACTTTGCCCTAAGATCCATTAGCAAATCTTTGATGTACAGAGGTATTTTAATATTATGGCAACATTTGTTTAATTTGGCAGAAAATAGGTTATATGACTGATAACGTTGACAATACTCCGTAGTGCTAACTTTATTCAGTAACTTGTTGGAACTTCTGAAAAACGGACAACGGTACGTATTTTTGCGGGCAAATTGTGGTGCAGATTTGTGAGTGAATAGTGCGTGGTGGCGAATTCTTTTACTGGACTTTGTTGCCACCTGCGCAAAGTTCATATTTGCGTGAAAAATCAAGGTGGGTAATGTTGGCTACAAGTCCAGGTAACTTTACCCGGCATGAAAATCAATCATAAATTGAATTAAATGAACAGTAGTAATGTTTTTGACATTCCTACATCTGCGCATGTAGCCTTGTAGTGCACAGGGCAAAAAAATACTTACACTTCTATACATTTTTTTTACAAGAATTTAAATTATTCGAAAAAAGCTGGCAAAGTTGGCATGTTTCGCGTACATATTATAATAAAAGTGTAGAAATGAGAATTCTGTACATTAAAGATATTGAAAAAACAATAAGCAGGGGGTGTTACTACATCGCTATAGAAGCCAAAACTGTGGTTAGTTTTTTGTCTGTCTGTCTGTCTGTATGTTTGTTCCACTATCACACGAAAACTACTGATCCGATTTGAATGCGGTTTTCGCAAATATATTTGTCTTCTTCCAACTTAACATCTGGTGTACAAAAATCCCCCCCCCTCACCCCTCTAAGGGGACGAAAGAGGGGGTTAGATTTTGTATCAAACTTTTGCTTTAACACGAAAACTACTAATCCGACTTGCATACGGTTTTCGCAGATATATTTGCCTTATTCCAACTCAACATCTGGTCTATAAGCTTCCCCCCCACCCCTCTAAGGGGACCCAAAAGGGGGTCAGATTTTGTATCAAATTTTTTCTTTAATGGACGTACGTCATAATATTATTAATTGTATTTTCCAACTTAACATCAGTTTTCACCCCACCCCTCTTAGGGGACAAAAGGGGGGGGGGGGTAAGATTTTGTATCAATTACTGATGAAGTAGAAATACTTTAAATGGCAAAACAACGTTTGCCGGGACAGCTAGTCTATAATATTTACATAGCAAATATTATATGGCGCTAAATATAGTAATTATACTATGTACTTATTAAAGTACCTACCATATTAAAAATAGGTACTCGACAGCTGTTTTACATAAACTTGTAAAAACGTAAGTATTGTTAGTCATAAATAAATTCATTTTCTTGTTTTTTCCATAGTTTTTTTTCTGGATTTTAAAATATATGGTGTAAATTATGCACTGAATAATAGTCAGAAGACCAGCGTAGCATTTAAGATAAGTACTGAGATAGCGTATAATATACTTAATACAGAAAATATTTTTAAATAAATAATTATAATTATTATTAATGTTACCATTTAAAACGTCATTTTTACATGCCAAAAGCTCATTATTGCAGTGTAATTAAATAGCATGTTATTGTTAACCCTGTTATCTAGTAGCCAGTCAAACAAAAAAATGGAGTGTGCAAATATTATACTTTTTGTGCGGTTTTGCAGATTTAAAAATATCAAGGAATTGCGAAATCTAAATCACGGAATATATAATATGTCATATTATATTCCGTTGTCTAAATGCATGCCTTACCTACTTAAAGAAACATCAGTAGTTTTTTAATTGGTTATTAAAAATGTAGCATATTAAGGTCGAATTACCAGCGGTATTGCAAAAATTAAAAAAAAAAAGACCAAAACGTTATAAGAGGCGGGTCTTGGGTGGGTCTTGGGCGGCACGCTTCGGATCTTCAAGTTTTTCTGACACAGCTGTTCTTTGACCATTGACCGCTAATACTTTTTTTGTATTTCATTGAAAACTCGTGGTTCGCTAAAGATAAAAATATACCTTTTTTATAAAGGAGATTTTAAACCATTAGGAAGGAGAATTTAAACCATTAGGAACTCTTTCCTAATGGTTTAAAATTCAAAGATTCTAAACTTTAGCTTAATAATAACAACAATGTTCTGTCATTATCCTTAATGCCGCCGTTACTTTTGTATTTTATAAAGTTAAAACTCAAAACAATTTAATACCACGGTTATAATAATATAAAGATTACTTAGTAATATTTTATTTTATAGCAATCGCGAGTTCTGAAGTTGCTGCATTGATCGCGAATTCTGTTGTTTCTTACTTGTAGTAAGAACTAAATAATTAACAAAAAATAATAAAGTAAAAATCTTCCAAACAAATAAAAATAAACTTTTTACTGGTAGATCACACAGCCCACTGCCCAGCCCACCCCAACCCTTAAAGGCTACAACGGTGTTTTTACACCCGGGTCACGAACTCTTTTGACTTATAGGTAGTTTTTTTATGCGCAAACTGATCGCTCCGTGATTTCGTATATTATTCGTAAGTAGCCTCCGAATGCACAGGAAAAACAGTGACTAGCACACGCAGATTTTGATAATACGCAGATGGACCGGGTGTTTTTATACCCGTTGTAGTCATGGTGGGGTATTAAATTTTGTCGAAAGTAAAAATATGTTTATTTTGATGCTTAGTTTTAATATTATTTAAAAATCTGTTCTTATGTTTCATGTTAGATCTTAGGCTGCCTAAAAAGCTGCCTCGGGTGTCAATAAGTCTGATAAATTGGATGCAAAAGTCATTCACTAACGGCCGTTCCCAATATTTGATCTATCTCTTACTTGACATAGGAATAGCTCACATTAGACATTAGCTCCATATATTTTATGTCAATTCTATGTCAGCTGCGATCGGTTGTATGTCAAACTAAAGATAGATTGAATATAGGGAACGGCCATAAGTGATGCATAAAGTATTGTCGTCAATAATTATTTTTTAACAAAAAATTAAAACTACTTCTTAACTGCAGTCTTGCTCTATTTCCATACAAAATATCGCCATCCCATTCGCCATATTAAAGAAAAGCGTGGCCTTTGAGATTTGGTGTCATCATCCATGGCCAACTTGATTCATAGAATATTCTAGGAGAAAAAAAAAGAAAAAAACGAGAAACGTCGTAGAACACGCATCAATATGCTTTTTTAACCGACTTCAAAAAAGGAGGTTATCAATTCGACGCGTATGTATGTAATATTTCCAGAACTGCCCAGTTTTTAGAGTTCCGTAGTCAACAAGGAACCCTTATAGTTTCGGTCTGTCCGTCCGTCTGTCCGTCTGTCCGTCTGTCCGTCTGTCTGTCCGTCCGCGGTTTTGCTCAGAGACTATAGGACCTACAAAGCTGTATTTTGGCATGAATACACATATTAATAATGCCGACAAAATGGATGTACCATTAAACCATTGTTACCATAAAATGTTAAAAAATATTTTTTTATCCCCTACACTTGAATTTTTTTTTCGCGCCCACCCTATCGTGTGGGGTGTCGTTGGATAGGTTTTTTAAAAATATTATGAGTGTTCATAGATCATTTTCCGATTTAGGGATCCATTTGTGAAATATTAAGTTTTAAAGTGGAAAAAATCGTTAGAGTCCAGTGTCCCCCCCTTCTACCAGCTAAACGGTTGCTTCTGGAAATGTGAAAAAATTCACAGGAGTAGGAAATATGCTGAATTTAAAAGCAAAACTATTACTACTAAGAAGACTTCATAAGTTATTGAGTAATAACTAATAGTCGATCAACTAAAAAAAATGTATTCGGCGAAGTATAAAGGAACTTTTCGTTCAAATTCCTTTGAGATGATGTTGTTAGTAGTGTAAAACATGTTATAAAATATGTACATTCATTGACCATACAAAAATTTACAAAAACTAGCGGTACTACGGAACCCTATATTGCGTGTGTATAGGAAGTTTTAGTTCTCAATTACGTACAATTTCGAAGTCGGTTTTATCTTTTTAAAATACAGTTAGGTATGTTAAAATTATTCGGCATCAATATTCGAACAGAACAACCATGGGATAACCCGTTTTTATAAGTTGTAAAATTCGAAGAAAATACGTGTCTATTGTTGTAGCATTTTCATTCGAAGAGAAATAACACCAGGAAAAGCTAGTTTATTATTAAAACAAAGAAGTGTCGTTTTAGATAATAGGTGAGTCCAGTAGGTCGGTAGTTATTGTGTCAACAACTCAACACTCCTGTCGCGTGTTTGTTAATGATATTATTATCTTGTTACCATAAAACAAAGTCTCTTTGATATGCTTGTTGACAGGAACATTTTGTGTATTATTAGATGCTTGTGTTTCCCGAAACATCATGTATGTATGTTTTTATGTTTGTGTTCGCATATCTCTGGAAATACCGTACCGATTTCAGTAATTCTTTTTTTTGTTGTACTAGGTATTGTTCAACTTAGGGAATAATGCAATTTTCATTAAAATAGGCTCTGTAGTTTTGGAGATAGAGGAGTTTTAATTCTCAAAATTTACGTACAATTTTGAAGTCGGTTTTATCTTTTTAAAATACAGCTGTTATTACCTTTCAAGAAGTTCGAATAGTAAGTAAAAGCTACGATATAGAATTAACAGTAGGTACCTATGAGTTATGACTTGTTAAACCTGTGCTATAGCTACGTTCTTAGGGGCACTTGCGTAGATCTGGGTTAAAGTTAACTCTGAGTTAAACATCATGTCATCTCTATCACTGACTTGGTGAGTGACAGATATGACTATTAACTCAGAGTTAACTTTAACTCAGATCTGCGCAAACTTAATGTCTTTCGAGAGTACAATTTCAAACACAGCCTGTCAAGTGTCAGTTGACAGTTGCAAAAGTACCATCGAGGAAATTGATTCCTAGGCAGTTGACGGGCCTACGTCATTTGGTCGGTTTATGTCAATTTAATGTTAATCTATGATTGGTCGGATGAGTTTGACAAATTACTAGGTCCGCCATCTGCCTATAGGAACCAACTTCTCTGATAGTGGGTACAAATCACCTATATGCAATTTACTGATGATGATGATGACGATACTGGAAGTATGTATTTTATTTTTCAGAATTACAAAATAGTATGAATGTCCATCTTAAAGATTTATGTCATGTTTTATATTAAAGTTTACTTACATAAAAACTAAATAAGTACTATTTTTCCTCAAACACTATTAATGATTAATTGCAAGAATGTGATTTACGTAACGACCGACGTATAATTATCGCGGTTTATAAATTAAACTGTCGAAAAATGCAAAAATATAAAAAATATGCGTCCATTGTGTATATAAATAATTTCCAGAGTTTTTTAAACTTTTTGAAGGTGCTAATAATGGGATAAAAATCGGGGGGTGGGTGTGCAAAATCAGAAATTAGGGGTCATTTGTGTTCGGTGTTGGATGAAGTGCTGCACCCGCGCCCGTGATAAATGATCCAAGGACTGAGGGTTAGGAGCAGTCCGCACAATGCATCTTTCGGATTGAAAATAAAAACATATTGTGCTGATTATTAAAAAGGCAACGTATTAGGCTAAAATCCCCGCTGAAGTGGTCTTAAACATAACTTTTACAGCGGTATGCCCAAGTTCAAGTTGATTTATGGCTAATAAAATAACATAAAATAAGATGACTTTTTATATTTCGCACTAATAACCAACTATAGTTTGTCATTTGTAGGTAATAGATAAAGCCCTTGATTGTGGCGTAATGAGTAATGACCGAGACATGGATTTTTGAGTTCCGCGTTACCATGTTTGGGAATCCTTGATCTACAAGAACTTTAGGCTAAAGAAGTAAGACCGCCCCTGATCGAGAATGAATTGTAACTCAGAAAATAGTTGCCAAAAATTAGTTCAAATTTTTAAAAATTATATTTAAAGGACATCTTTACAGTCTGTACCGGAGCCCTAGAACAATTTTTTTATTACTATCAAGCAAATTTTTTGTGAGTAGCTTCATTTTGATAAGACGAACAACATTTTTATTTGCGAAAAATCTTGAAAGTGGTAGCTAACAGAAATAGTTCAAAGGATTTCATACTTTGACTTGATGGTCCTAAAATATGGAGTGTTCTATTTGTAGTAAATAGTTGTACTCTTAAATTATATAACTATGAACCTACCAATATACAAAAATCAGCTGGTTAGGGTTCCGTTTTAGGGCTCCGTAGTCAACCAAGTTTTGTTGATTACCCTATAACGGAACCCTAACGAGCAGATTTTTTTGTATATTGATAGATTAATCGTTATGTAATTTAACAGTAACATTGTCCTACAAATAAAACAGTCCATATTTTAGGACCATCAATTCAAAGTAAGTATGAAATCTTTTCTATTTCTGTTAGCTACCACTTTCAAAATTTTTCGCAAATAAAAATGTTTTCCGTCTTATCAAAATGAAGCTACTCACAAGAAATTAGCTTGATAGTAATAAAAAAAAATTGTTCTAGGGCTCCCGTACTATTAATATTTTAATGAAGTTTGAACACAAAAAAACGACCTCAAAATGACTAAAGATCACACAAGTTATTTACTAATGCCTCGTGTACAATGTATGTAGGTATTTAAAATCCGCTGGTTTCAGAAATCGAGAATGTTATACGATGTTATTTACATAAAAAAGAACAATCCATGGTTTTTTTTGCCTTGATGAATATAATTGTATTCGTGATGGATATTAATAGAAAAATTAGTGCGTAATTTAAAATTTAAATATAAATTACTGCATCATACTTTATTTTAAAGTAAATAAAAATAGTACCTTTTTAGGCTAAAAATGCCTTTCCGTACATATTATTCTATGAGGGATTGGTGGCTCCGCGGAAATCTAGTTAGAACTATAGCTTAAACAGGGTGTTAAACTATATAGTTTATACAGGTTTCAACTATAGATTAAACAAAAAATTAAAGTAAGTGATAATACTTTGGTGTGTATATGTGTCCATTTTATAGAGTTCACTGTGAAGTAACAAAAGTTTAAAAAAACTGTTACTCTTACAGCGCTGCTACTTTCGCAGTGAACACAATACAGGGGACTCATACACACCCTAAAGTATTATTACTTAGTTTTGTTACACCTTTTAGAGGTGGTAAGTGGCCACGAGGAGATAGGCCTAGGAGGGTCCCACCATAGAAGGAGAGCAGCTGGTTAATGGATGAAAAGTATTTTATATTCAATTACGTATGTTAGATAATTAAATATAAAATACTTTTTATCCATTAACCAGCTCGTTGAAGTTTCGTCTATGGTGGGATCCTAGGCTAGGCCATAAGTCCTAACCACTTAAAACTCGCCGATATAATTAATCCAAAACCACCGACCTTCCCGAAACTGCAGGAAATGGCAGGAATAGCGACCTTTGCGACTCCAGCGAAAAAAAAACTTAACTAGAATTATGAATCTAGAACAAATCCGTTTCAAAATCTATAAACATTGAGTTCTTTTTTCGAAAACCCTTAGGTATTTTATGTGTATTTTTTTCGGAAAACAATTTTTGTTCCATTAAAACGCTGCAATTGAAATCTAAGTACATAAAATGTTACTAAACTACCGAAAACATCGACCAAAACTTGATTAACTTAGCGCACTCGTAAATATAAATAATTAGGTATTATTTAGCTGTTGTTTTTTAGGGTTCCGTAGCCAAAATGGCAAAAAAGGAACCCTTATAGATTCGTCATGTCTGTCTGTCTGTCTGTCTGTCTGTCTGTCCGTCCGTCCGTATGTCACAGCCACTTTTCTCCGAAACTATTAGAGCTATACTATTGAAACTTGGTAAGCAGATGTAGTCTGTAAACCGCATTAAGATTTTGATGCAAAAATGGAAAAAATATTAAAAATTTTAGGGGTCCCCATAGGTACAACTGAAACAAAAAATTTTTTTTTTCATCTAACCTATGCGTGTGGGGTATCTATGGATAGGTCTCCAAAAATCATATTGAGGTTTCTCATATCATTTTTTTCTAACCTGAATAGTTTGCGAGAGAGACTCTTCCAAAGTGGAAAAATGTGTGTCCCCCCCCCTCTAATTTCTAAAGTAGAGGCATGATAATTCTAAAAAAAAATATATGATGTAGATTACTATAAAAACTACCAACGAAAATTGGTTTGAACGAGATCTAGCCAGTAGTTTTTTTTATACGTCATAAATAGTAAAGTACAACTGAAACAAAAAAATTTTTTTTTCATCTAACCTATGCGTGTGGGGTATCTATGGATAGGTCTTCAAAAATCATATTGAGGTTTCTCATATCATTTTTTTCTAACCTGAATAGTTTGCGAGAGAGACTCTTCCAAAGTGGAAAAATGTGTGTCCCCCCCCCTCTAATTTCTAAAGTAGAGGCATGATAATTCTAAAAAAAATATATGATGTAGATTACTATAAAAACTACCAACGAAAATTGGTTTGAACGAGATCTAGCCAGTAGTTTTTTTTATACGTCATAAATAGTAAACCTTAATCTAAATTTCATTAAATCGACTGAAATATAAAAATAAATCAAAAATATTTTAATTTCATAAAAATAAACCTTATTGCTGCTGCGGAACCCTCCATGGGCGAGTCCAACTCGCACTTGGCCGCTTTTTTAATTCTTGTTTTGTCGGAGAACGACCTTGTCGAAAGGTAAAGACAAAAATAAATTAAATTACATTTTTTATGTTTAATACACGTTTTATTCTGTTATTACATTTAAGCACACGATTAGCATATAAAAAACATTTAATACTAACATTTTCGTAGGAACATTTTATAACAGGAAATGCGTCATCGCTCGTCATTTATATTCCAAATGTGATATAATATTTATATTTTAAGTAAGTACATACGTTACATTTTTTGGTTGAGTGTACATCAGTGTACATCAGTACACTCAACCAAAAAATGTAACGTATGGTTGGAATGTAAAGCAGGTCTCGACGACACCTGCGTAAGCACGAACTACTAAAAAAACCATTCTTTGTGGTTCACAATTCATATTATATCGAGACTCGAGAGTAAGTACGTGGACAGGGCAGTCCGTAGAGCGTATGCTGCCTTATTTTTTCCACCTCGTAAATAGTAGCACATTATCCTACATACAAATAAATTAACGTATTAAAAGTTAAAACTAACAAAAACTAAGTCTAAATAAATTTACAATTGTTTTTGTAAAAGACCTCATTACTTTGCTCGCGATCGGGTGTACATTGTTGTATAATTATTATTTTTTAACAAAAAATTAAAACCGACGTCCAAAGTAAAAACGAAAGTAAGTAGGTAATATTCTTAAAAATAATCTAAAAAGAATCAAATAATTCCTATTCCTTATTATAGTGCAGACTTCAGACTTAGCCTAAACCTCAACTATTTCTGTATTCAATCTTCGTACTTTTGAAGTCGCTACCAGCCCGGAAAAGTTCTGAGATCCTTGACATAGAACTGTGGCGGTACCCACATTCGCCTAACATTCCTGCATCGCGCTATCGAAGTTTTCTGAGCGCGTCAGTATATATACGACAGCTGAAATGTATCACGTGGGCTCCGGCCTGACCGGCAGTGGTATTACGTATCTTGCGAGAGCAATGCGATAGCAATTATTGCGCGATAATTGCTGCAAAATCGCAATTTCGTACCACGTGATCACCCAAAACAATACGATTACGAATACAATACGAAAATACCGACAACAATACCGAAAAAAATACCGAAAACAATACGGGCATAACACCTCGCTCGGTCGGAAGATCTTCCTTTGGGCCTCCACGCATATATCTCCACAGAACTTACGCTAAAGTAAGCTGGTACCGACTTCAAAAGCATGAAGATTGAGTAGAGAAATAGTTGAGGTTTAGGTTAAGTCTGAAGACTGCGCTATAATAAGGAATAGGAATTATTTGATTCTTTTTAAATTATTTTTAAGAATATTACTTACTTTTGTTTTTACCTTGGAAGTCGGTTTTAATTTTTTGTTAAAAAATAATAATTTTACCCTTTTTAGTTACAGTTCTAGTCCCGGCAAGACATAATTTATATGACAAAACAATGTGTTTTGTCATATAAATTATGTCTTCCTCCGGCACGCGCACCCGCGCCTTGGTGACGCCCACTATCGTAATATTTTAATTTCGCCATAATTTCAAAACCAAACGTCCAATTTTAATCATTGAAAGACCAAATATTATCTACATAAACTGTACTTAGTGATGAAATAATTTATTTTGATAAGGATTAAAAGAATTAGTAAAATAAACGAGTTTGAATTTAGTCCAAAAAAAAAATCAAGATTTTTAAATAAAAAATGGTTATTGTGCCTCACTCGACATAGATAAGTATAGTGTGTTGTAGATTTTTTTGTAGATATTTATAAGATCTACAATTTCTTAGAACATTTTATGATTCTATCTTTTACAGTTTCGGCAGCGTACGCAAAATAAGTAACATTTCTGGTTGATTTTACACCTGGCGTCCGAAAAACTCAAATATCTTACGAAACCCTACTTTTTCCAAAATAAAATTTAGCCTATGTTCAGCAGAAATAATGTAGGATTCATTGGCTTTTGCTTGGAGTAGTTTAAATAAAGCTAAAATCCTCGAACTTGTATCTATAAGGATTCAAAAGTTCTGTTGGGTACCTTCGGAACCCTGGGTACATCCTGGTGCAAAATCTTACTTTTTGGTAGCATTTTGCAAATCGGACCACAAACGGCTGAGTAATCGTTGAACATACATAAAAAAATATATACAGCCGAACGTATAACCTCCTCGTTTTTGGAAGTCGGTTAAAAATAGACGTATTTGTTTTAGTTTTCAACGTCAGAAGTCGGAATTTGGAAAATTTTTAATAACACTTTATACGGATAATTTTTTAATTTCAGCAATAAACGAAGGTAATTTAATTACTTTTAATGTTTCTCGGTTTGTTTTACGACAACGCGACGTTTGCGGTTTTATGTCGCGTCGTTAAAGTGTTTTTTAAGTCGACTCCATTCACTGTTGTTCCTATTCTGTTATTTATGAGGAGATTGAGGACGTTAAGCGAATTCTTTTTACGCATTTCTTTCATGGCTCTTTATGACTGGCAACATCCGTCGGTCGTCGAATTTGGGTCAGGCGACATTAGTCTTCAATATGTTATTATTGTACTGTATATAAAAATATCATTACTAACATTTTTGCTGCGGAACTCTCTGTAAATGATCCATAAAATACGTCACACGATTTTCATGATTAATGGACCCCCTCTCCCTTGTCACAGGTGGTCACATTTGAGAGACCCTCCCCCTCCCTAGTGTGACGTCACAAATTTGTATTTTTTTCTTTTACACCTAAAAATTAAAACCACCTCAATAGTCAATATTTAAAATTTCGCAATTTAATTTACTAATGTAATGTCATGTATGTAACATAGGATAACCGATAAACCGATCTCCCACCTCATTTAAATCACACCATGCCACACTTCGTCGACCCCCTCCCCCTCAAATCAGCCTCGAAGAGTTAAATAATATCCCAACAAAAACATACCTGTAAAAATGTCCAAGTAAGCCAAGTTCCTATCGGCTAATTTTTGGTCTAAAAAAGTTGAAATCCAATCCAATGCCAAGTTCAGATGCACTTCATTGATCATTGGCAGGTTAATTTAATTATATAAATATTTTATTTTACAATAATTAATCAAGTGTTACGTATAGCACGAAAACCTGCCAAGTTCAAATTTAGAAGTATTATGGATCAAGCTGTTGATGAAGATGATTACGATCGATGAAGTGCATCTGAATTTGGCATTGGATTGGATTTCAACTCTTTTTTGGGGAAAAAAAACGGGACCCTATTACTAAGACTTCGATGTCTGTCCGTCTGTCTGTCTGTCTCCAGGCTGTAACTCAAGAACCGCTATAGCTAGAATTCTGAAATTCTCACAATTTGTGTATATCTGTTGCCGCTATAAAACAAATACTAAAAACAAAATAAATTAAATATTTAAGAGGGCTCCCATACACACACAAACGTGATTTTTTTGGTATGTTTTGCTCGATATCAATAACGGCAAAATATGAATAGGAACTCGAAATGTTCTCAAAAAACTCTATAATACAACGTATTTACACTTTAATAATTAATAATAAAATTAAATAAAACTAACTAATTAAGGGGGGCTTCCATACAAAAACACAATTTTGGGCTATTTTTGCTTCATAACGTTGTTTTAAGGGTCCGGGTTACCCTCGAAATTTTCATACATTCTTAATACCAAAATAATTTTCTCATGCGAAAATATTTAAAATGTTTGAGTTATTTTTCAGCTTAAGATAGTAATTACCTAGGGTCCTGAACAAATTTTTTTTACAAAATATTTAAATACTAAAAAAAAATTTTTTGTGTTTAAATATTTTTTAGTAAATTTACTACTAAATATTTAAACACCAAAAAATAGACAAAAACACTAAAGAATATATAAATAAAAAGTAAATTTACTACAAAATATTTAAATAATAAAAAATATTTTTTAAACTTTAAATATTTTGTAGTAAATTTACTATTTATTTATATATTTTTTAGTGTTTTCGTCTATTTTTTGGTGTTTAAATATTTAGTAGTAAATTTACTAAAAAATATTTAAACACAAAAAATTTTTTTTTAGTATTTAAATATTTTGTAAAAAAAATTTGTTCAGGACCCTTGGTAATTACTATCTTAAGCTGAAAAATAACTCAAACATGTTAAATATTTTCGCACGAGAAAATGATTTTGGTATTAAGAATGTATGAAAATTTCGAGGGTAACCCGGGCCCTTAATATAACGGTACGGAACACTTCGTGCGCGAGTCCGTTTTATTTAGACCAAAAATTAGCCGATAGGAACTTGGCCCCATTTTAACAGGTATGTTTTAGGCCCACCAAAAACATACGTGTTAGATGTCGGATATTATATAACTCTTCGAGGCTGATTTTCCTAATGAACAAAAAATGGAACGCACTTAAAAAATCTTAACAATAACCATCAGCATTGTTCTAGCGAAGTGTTTTTTCATATTCACAGTGTATTCGTGGCATTCGAATAAGAAAACGGTGAGCTGCTATGAATATTCATTTGTTTAGTGCCAGCACACACTGTCGAAAATGTTTCTTCTGGGTCTTTCAATTTTGGTCGTCTTTTTTGGAAGTCAATAATGAAAGCAATAAAGTAAAATAATAACCCACAAACATTAATAAATATTTCACTTTTTTTTTTTTTTTTTTTATTAAATAAGGGGGCAAACGAGCAAACGGGTCACCTGATGGTAAGCAACTACCGTCGCCCATGGACACTCGCAACATCCGAAGAGCTGCAGGTGCGTTGCCGGCCTTTTAAGAGGGAATACGCTCTTTTCTTGAAGGTTTGCAGGTCATATAGGTCCGGAAATACTGCTTCAATTTAGGCTACCTATATGCTAAGGCCTAAAGAGCTTAAAATAATGATGTTTATTAAAACAGCTTCAATTAGGCCCACTTGCGCCAATCTGGGTTAAAGTTAACTCTGAGTTAAACATCATGTCATCTCTATCACTGATTTGGTGAGTGACAGATATGACATGATGTTTAACTCAGAGTTAACTTTAACCCAGATTGGCGCAAGTGGGCCTTAAAGTATTAAAAAGTATAACTGCCGAACGTAGAGTTACTTGACTGTAACTAAATGAAGACTTTGACATAAGCCTCATACAACATCCGTCAAAATTAACATAATAATATTATGTCTCTATGTAGTGTGTGTGCTAAAAACGATACCAATAGTTATGTCCACATTATGTAATTTCATCTTCAATAATTTTCGTCATCTTCTTCGTCAACTTTCATTTGACATAATATTATTCAATAATAATTGAATGCATCAAAATCCACCTGCGTTGAAAGAAAAGTGTCATAGCGAGCGCTACGATTTTAACGCGCGTCACGGGCATGTCTCACGATCGCTGTTGACTGCGCTATAACGCATGCCCTTGATGAACAAAAAAAAGGCACAATGTGGACAAAGTTATTGGACGATCTGCGTGTATCGTCCGATGGCATCGTCTCATAGCACGAAGCTTCGGACGATAGACGCATGTGCGGCCGCGGCATGAGTGCGGCCGTAAAGTTGTCAAGATGATCGACGCATAAAAATGTTACTAGACATAAGTTTAAGAAAATTCTGCGAAACATTCCTGATATTTTTCATTTTTAACCGACTTCCAAAAAGGAGAAGATTATAATTATTATGTTCGTATGTTTAACTTTTTTTGTATGTTCAACGATCACTTCGCCGTTTGCGAACCGATTTTCAAGATTATTTCACTATTGTATGGGGTTTATTCTAAAGATATTATGTATATAGTACCTACATAAAATATGCAAAGTGACGCAAAAACTTACAATTAAAATAAATGTTAGTAAGTAATAAAATTTAAAGAAACATAAAAAGTACGTACATAGCGTTTTGATTTAAGACGCAATCAAACATTTTATTATCATTAAGTATTAAATAATTAAATATGAAAATCAAAGTCCTTCTTTCTTAAGTTTATTTAATTAAAACTTTCATATTATTTCAATAGATTTTTTAATGTTTTTAAATAATTAAATTTCTCAATACACTGTAGTCATTACGGTCACTTGATATTTTATAATACTATAAGAAGTTTTGGCACAACGACGTTTGATAACGTTTTTGTCAATATTATGTTGCTCGCGACGTATCGGATTGTGGTCGGATTATTTGCTGTAAGGCAGAGGTTACACGATCAGTATTTCATCAATCTGATCCATCAATCTGATTGACGGAATACTGATGGTTTTAAAAAGTTCATATTAAAAAAATTATCAATCCATCAATCCAGTAGATTAGACGATCAGTATTTCATCAATCTGATCAGGATTGATGGATCAGATTGACGAAATACTGATCGTGTAACCTCTGCCTAAGTGCTATTAGCGCCGTTTGTCGACCTTTGCGTAATATTCCCTATTTGTTGATATTGTGCGTAGGCTCTTAACCGTGCTAGTGACATAAAAATATTTCGATCCGTAAAAAATCGCCCCACACTCATGTTACAACAAAAACCATGAGTTTTCTATTGTTCTTCGTAGAATACGAAAAACTGTATGTTATTTACTATTAAAATTAAACACTAAGCAGTAAGCACACTGGCTTAGAAGAAATCGGAGACATGTATAATTCAAATCCGCATTAGAATTTGGAACAACAAATATGTTGCATCAAAATTGTAAGGACAATATAGGCCAATCATTTTATCATCTAAAATGGAGGATCTTATGCATCGCATTTTTTTAATGAAAAAAAGCGGCCAAGTGCGAGTTGGACTCGCCCATGAAGGGTTCCGCAGCAGCAATAAGGTTTATTTTTATGAAATTAAAATGTTTTTGATTTATTTTTATATTTCAGTCGATTTAATGAAATTTAGATTAAGGTTTACCATTTATGATGTATAAAAAAACTACTGGCTAGATCTCGTTCAAACCAATTTTCGTTGGTAGTTTTTATAGTAATCTACATCATATATTTTTTTTAGAATTATCATGCCCCTACTTTAGAAATTAGAGGGGGGGGAGGGACACACATTTTACCACTTTGGAAGAGTCTCTCTCGCAAACTATTCAGGTTAGAAAAAAATGATATAAGAAACCTCAATATGATTTTTGGAGACACATTTTACCACTTTGGAAGAGTCTCTCTCGCAAACTATTCAGGTTAGAAAAAAATGATATAAGAAACCACAATATGATTTTTGGAGACTTATCCATAGATACCCCACACGCATAGGTTAGATGAATTTTTTTTTTGTTTCAGTTGTACCTATGGGGACCCCTACAATTTTTAATATTTTTTCCATTTTTGCATCAAAATCTTAATGCGGTTCACAGACTACATCTACTTACCAAGTTTCAACAGTATAGCTCTAATAGTTTCGGAGAAAAGTGGCTGTGACATACGGACGGACAGACAGACAGACAGACAGACAGACATGACGAATCTATAAGGGTTCCGTTTTTTGCCATTTTGGCTACGGAACCCTAAAAAGGGGGCAAACGAGCAAACGGGTCACCTGATGGAAAGCAACTTCCGTCGCCCATGGACACTCGCAGCATCAGAAGAGCTGCAGGTGTGTTGCCGGCCTTTTACGAGGGAATAGGGTAATAGCGTAGGGGAGGATAGGGAAGGGAAAATGGTAGGGGTTTGGGCCTCCGGTAAACTCACTCACTCGGCGAAACACAGCGCAAGCGCTGTTTCACCCCGGTTTTCTGTGAGCCCGTGGTATTTCTCCGGTCGAGCCGGCCCATTCGTGCTGAAGCATGGCTCTCCCAAGGTAAAAATTTAAAAGTCGGTCCTGCGCCTAATAGTCGTAACTCGTATGTCTGTCCATAAGGGAGAAATCAGAAAGGATGCTATTATGAATTGCGTACACACTTCAGCACTATAAAATTGTTCCTGCGTAACTCGCATAGTTTAAATTAGATCTAATAGCGTGAATAATAATGCCTTTTAATTAGTTGGTAAACGAGTTAGGTAGTTACCTACTGCAAAATAATAGTTGGTAATGATTTAATTATGGAGATGTCTTACTTGTAAATTATTTTGAACAATAAGAAATTAGCGAATTGTATTGTATAACAATTAGTTGTGTCCAAAACAATTAACTCCAATTTTTATAAAGTCATGCGACTTACTGACCTAGAAGCATGAATTTTCATGAGCCGCAAGTGCAGGACAAAGAAAAATTTCATTATGGTATAGAGGATTCAAAATTATTTTACTTTCGAAAGGGTCTTTTGTCAACGGAATAAGGTTGAATCTCTTAGAGGTTAAATAGCTGTGAATAGTTTAAAGGTATGTACGTACACTCGATTCTTAGCGACCGTGACCTGGCGACCCGCAAGTAGTCGCACGACTTTTTAGTCGTTCCTGCGTTCGTTAATTTTTTTTGTATGTCATTTGTAGTAGTAAGTAAGTACTGTAGTACTTGTATCAGTGATTTCAAAGGGGGGAAAGATAAAACCTGAAATAAATAATTATACCTAGATATTGCTTTCCTTCCCTAGTTTCCTAGTCGCGTCGCAACTCGCAAGTCAGGTCGCTTGTCGTGTCGCAAGTCGCGTCGCAAGTCGCGCCGCATGTCGCGTCGCATTCGCCAAGTACCGATGTTACCACGCAACCAACGACGGTATTATGCATTATTAATTGTTTTTTTGTTATAAAATTGTAAAGTATTTAAATTGATTGTAATGTAAGTAATTAGTGTTTTCATAATTCATTGCCAATAGCTAAAACTAATTTGGTCGGTGGTATGTAAATAGAGGTCGACTCTTTAGTAGGTTTCAAAGACGGATAGGTACGCCGTACGGTCACACCCTTTTTACATACTATTGTACATTTTTTGTACATTAGAATAAAAAAATCATTAAAAATTGTATGCCAACGGGGTAAGAAGAAACAATAGACCCCAAAAAAGCCTAGCTTTAGCTAGCCTGGCTTTGGCGTCACGTCGAAATCATTTCGCATTTCTAGTAGTGCCAAAGTGTGTGTGCAATACATAGGGACTATCACTGTTCTATATAGCCCAGTGGGATACATCCAGATAGAACTACTTCGTATCGAGAATGAGATTTAACCTACAGTGCAAACATATTTTATTTATTTCTGAAATTATCACTAGCAACATAAATTTGAATTTTGAGCTAAAGCTCTAAAGAAATTTCTAAAGAAAAGCATTTTTAACTGACTTTTTTATTTTATTACGGCAAAACAGTCGGCACAGCCAGGTTCTTGGCCAACCACCGTGACGTGCAACTCCAATATATTATTATGGTATACATTGTGGAATGTTCAGACGAGAAAAGAAAAACGCGCGTTCAAATGGGGAAACATAAAGGACGATTCTACTAAATAACATACGCAAAGTCGGCTTAGTCGCGAGATCCATAGTTAATAATATTATTATAAATGCGAAAGTGTGTCTGGCTCTATTACGCCCAAACGCTAAACCAATTTAGCTGGGTCACATTGAGTTTGGTTTGTTATTTCAGTCCCGGGAAAGGACATAATATTATAATACTTTTCATCTGAAAAATGTACGGTAGTCGGTAATAAATGTTATTTAGGCGCAACGGAGTTACGGTCGTCAATCGTCATCATGGTTTCTTATATTTTCCTTAAAAACAAAAATTGGCGTTTAGAATACATTTATATAAAAAGTTTAAAGTTTGGATTAGAAAGACCACGCATTGTCAAATTTATTATGATGTACACGAATGCTTTGACTAGCAAGAAAAAAAAAGCATTAACAGCAAAAGAACACATTATTAACAGTTTTGCTAACGAAAAACAGAAAACTCTCTTAAATATATTTTTTAATAATTTTCATTTGATTTTTTTATAAAATTAATTTAAATTATTTTTATAGCAACTGAGCAAGCATTTCAAACACTTTTACAACAGATAAAATAATGAATTTTAGAAATGACAACCGTAAAGTAGCTAAAAGCGATAGCCGATACGTTGCGACCAAACGCGTTGAACTCTAATCGTCTGAAGTGCCGTAAGAACTATTTTGGGCGGACTTTTTGTTTTATGAGCCTTATTTTAAGTCGATGTTAACTCTATATTAAGACTACGTTATTAATAATAGTAATTATTATTTTCATTCTGCTAAAAATTTTATAATACGGAGGGGAATTTAAAATTAAAACTGCAGGTAGGTACTTAAAATAACTTATAAGCTATCTTGTTAGTACAAAGCTAATAAGAATACTGAATAACATTTTAATATATTTTTTAATATCTATGGACGCTTCACGCCACGTCAGTCTGGCCCGTGTTAAGTACCCGAAGTACTTGTGTTACGGGTACCAGACAACGGAAATATATTTAATACTTTTATAAGTACTATATACAACATGACTGGTGAGACAATACCGATACTTATGTAGAGTACTCTGTACTCGATTCTCATTATAATTATGTAATAAAATTAGGTTCTTAATTTTTTTCCGAATTTCCCAAAAATAAATGAATCATGGATACTAAGTAAATTACGCGGCTAGGCAAGTAGGCAGACTATGCGGCCGGTGCAGAGGCGTGCGCTACCAAAGAAACACCACACAACTACCCCTCCCGCGCGCGGTGTCCATGCGTTGGGTAAATAATTATTTAACTTTAAGCTACATTTACTCAGTGATCAATTGATATTATTTTTTATATTATTTTTTTCCAACTAATATAATAGCCAAATATCACGTCCTCGAGTATTGAACATGTCTCACCAGTCACGCAGTATATATTTTTAAGAGTTTTACTATATGATACACATAATATATAACATATTTAATATCCATGACCCAGGAACATTGAAAACTTTTTTGTACCGTCGGCGGGATTCGAACCCACGACCCCCGGCTTGTGCTGCCAACTCGCTCATCCACTGAGCCACAGAGGTCGTCGTTTGAAAATACTGATGCCCAGCTTTTATGGCCGGCTTACATTCTTCCAATCCAGTGATCCAACCAGCGTCGGATTGCTACTGGAATACCTAATGTAAACTGGCACTGGAATCCAAATCATTGTACGAGTATTTCAGTGCATACGGTCAATAAGGTTCAGTTTATATTCTATTAAACTACTATCGCTCTCACCACAAAAAACTAAGCTTCTATTGAACAGTTGTTTTGACACCATTATGTACTGAATTTTTTTCTAATCAACTGTTCAACTGTCAACAGGTGTTTAAATCGTTTGTAGTAAGACCGTGTATATTTAAATAAGCTAACGTCCAGAGACGCTTAGGAAATAATATATACCTATGTTAAAATATAAAAAACCTGGCATGAAAGAATTATACTTTAAAGCAGGGGTTCTCAAACTTATTTTGTCTACTGCCCACTTTGAGAACAAATTATGTTTTAGCGCCCCCATTGTTTCAATTTAAAATGCATTCAGATGAAATAAATCACCCCCCAAGCCTCGACACAACACCCGGTCCCATTTTTTCCGGGTCCCACACCGCCCCCCTTTAGACCTTTAGCACCCACAAGGGGGCGTTATCGCCCACTTTGGGAAAGGCTGCTTTAAAGAAATGAAGAATTTATAGTTGTAGGCTAGCACACTATATAAGTATAACTATGTCTATACTATACCTATAATTCTCTCTGAACGGTTATGTCGATATAATTATGTAATTATTATAGTTTAAAACATTTAATAATGTAATTGAAGTAAATGTTATTATAATAATTATTAATGTTAATTTCATAAAACGGGTAGGTACTTAGTTTCTTTATTATTAAGGTGACATTGTAAAATTGATATTTTAAAAAATAAACGGAATTGCTTTGGTGTTAACTGCTTAAATTAAAAGTTACCCTATTAAGTCTGTTATAGGTATAGATTGTTATTAAATCATTAATTAGCCATCCTACATAAAGTGCTCGGCAACCGATGTATTTTAAAAATCGTTGTGTTGGTTTTATTTTAAGAGCGTCCCTGGCCTATTGGCTATACCTTTGGTTCGCACTCGCAGAGGATAGCAGGTTCAATCCCGGGTGGAGGCGTGTACCAGTGTGACACAAAATATATATTGTTACGTGCTAGGGTTCGAGGATTCGAAGAAAAAGACCTGCTGACTCTCTTGAAGACTTTAATCACTAACACTAGCTCACACTAGGTCACTAGGTCCAAACACTAAGCACTAAGTCCAAACACTAAGCACTATGTCCAAACACTAAGCACTATCAATATAATATTAGTAGTATCTAGTCTCAAGTACTTAATACGGACGCTCATACGGTGAAGGAAAACATCATGAGGAGACCCGCAGGGCTATCACGTAAAAATAGCGATTAACAATCCACTAGCAATAATCGCGCGATCGATTGCTGGGTTTAAAAAACAATGGTATCATGTAAGCGATCGATTGCAATCGTATTGTTTTGGCTGATACGAGATACGAAATTGCGACTTCGGAGCAATTATCGCGCAATAGCTATGTCCACATTATGCAATTTCATCTTCAATTTTCGTCATCTTCTTTTTATTCAACTGTCGTTTGGCATATTATTCAATAATTGCATGCGTCGAAATCCACCCGCGTTGAAAGAAAAGTGTCATAGCGAGCGCTACGATTTTAACGCGCGTCACGGGCATGCCTCACGTTCTGCGCTATAACGCATGCCCTTGACGAACAGAAAAAGGCACAATGTGGACAAAGCCAATAACTGCTATCGCATTGCTCTCGCAAGATACGTGATACGGCTGCCGCACATGGTTGGTCCCAGAGGTATTGACCTGTTCTTTCCTCTGGTCTAGTCTGACTATGTAGCGAGAATGCCGTATGTGCTTGGGCAACCATACGAACATTTAAAATCTTGTCCCAGGCATGACTATAGTATTTGGAGAGTTTAGAGTGGTTACTTCCCTCTGAAAGTAGACCGTACTGTTTTTATAAACTATAAATCATCCACAATGTATAATAATAATAATAATAATAATAATAATAAATTCCTATCAATCAATGATTAAACCGTCTCATCACCTGAAGTTGCTTGGCCACAAGCCCGCAACTTTAGTACACCCCGCAAGGGAGAAAAGATATTTTAAGAAACCATAATAATAATAATATCTATGGACGCTTCACACCACGTCAGTCTGGCCCCATGCTAAGTACCTGAAGGACTTGTGTTACAGGTACCAGACAACGGAAATATATTTAATACTTTTATACTATACTTACATATATTTAAGATTTTTATTATATGATAAATATATTTAATACACATCCATGACCCAGGAACTTTGAAAACTTTTTGTTCCGTCGGCGGGATTCGAACCCGCGACCTCCGGCTTAAGCTTAACCAACGTGCTATCCACTGAGCCACAGAGGTCGTCAAATGTATGCAAAGGCCTAGTTTGTGAAGGACGAAGGTATTTACTATTTATAGGAATTCATAGTAAAGTGTTTTCGATAGTACCTACCCCAGGTTTTGAAGAGACTACGGTACCTATTTTAATGAACCTATTTTAATGAACGTTAAATGTAATAATATACTAAAACTTATTATCTCACTCTCCAATCTCCATAAATAATAATCAGGAAGAGCGAAGCGAGCCCTTGTTGGTATATCCCACAACATTTTGTGGTACACTTTACGAAAAAACTATCACGCCTATTTCTTCTTCAACATAGTATTTTTTATTTATACAATATAATATGTTATCAGTTATCACTTATCATCAGTCAGTTAAGGTTTTTTATAAGTAGATGTGTTATCAATTATCATTATTCATCAGTCAATCAAGGTGTGACAACGCGAGCCCTCATAAAGGCCGTCACAGACTTAGCTATAATATATATTAATATACCGTACTAAACACACTGAGACCAGAAATATATTATATTATAGCTGAGTGTGTGGTCACGCGAAAATTGTATAGAAAATATATAGTAATATGCCTAGCTATAAACATATCTACACTACTATTATAAAGAGGAAAGATTTGTTTGTTTGTTTGTTTGTTTGTTTGTTTGTTTGAGTCGAATAGGCTCCGAAACTACTAGACCGATTTGAAAAATTCTTTTGCTATTGGAATCTTACATTATTTCTGCTGAACATAGGCTACATTTTATTTTGGAAAAAAGTAGGGTTCCGTAAGATATTTGAGTTTTTCGGACGCAAGGTGTAAAAAATCAGCTAGAAAAGTTACTTATTTTGCGTACGCTGCCTAAACTATAAAAGATAGAACCATAAAATGTTCTAAGTAATTGTAGATCTTATAAATATCTACAAAAAAGTCCGCGACACACTATACCTATCTATGTCGAGTGAGGCACAATAACCATTTATTTTTTTAAAAATCCTGAATTTTTTTTGGACTACATTAAAACGGATATATTTTACTCACGCTATTAATCCTTATCAAAATAAATTATTTTATCACTAAGTACAGTTTATGTAGATAATATTTGGTCTTTGAATGATTAAAATTGGACGTTTGGTTTTGAAATTATGGCGAAATTAAAATATTACGATAGTGGGCGTCACCAAAGCGCGTGCGGGGAAGACAATATTCTGTTGTAGAAATGAAAATTCTGTACTTAGAAGATATGAAATGACACCCGAAATTACACCTTTGTCACTACATCGCTATAGAAGCCAAAAATGTGGTTAGTTTTTGTCTGTCTGTCTGTCTGTCTGTCACTCTTTCTGTCTGTCTGTATGTTTGTTCCAGCATCGCACGAAAAATACTTATCCGATTTGAATGTGGTTTTCGCAGATATATTTATCTTCTTCCAACTTAACATATGGTGTATAAAAATTTTTCCCCCCACCCCTCTAAGGGGACAAAAGAGGGGGTCAGATTTTGTATCAAGCTTTTTTCTTTAACACGAAGACTACTGATCCGATTTGCATACGGTTTTCACAGATTTGCATACGGTTTTCACAGATATATTATATTATTTGTCTTCTTCCAACTCAACATCTGGTGTATAAAAATCCTCCCCCCCCCCTCCCCTCTCAACCCTCTCTGGGGACCAAAGAGGGGTCAGATTTTGTATACAATTTTTTCTTTAGTGGACTTACTTCATATTAGGTATTAACTGTGTTTTTCAACTTAACATCTGGTGTATGACCTTCCCCCCCCACACTCTCTTAGGGGACAAAAGAGGGGGTAAAACATGTATCAACTGATGATGTAGAAAATATACTTTAAATGGCAAAACAACGTTTGCCGGGACAGCTAGTTAATATATATTATAGCTAAGTCTGTGACGGCCTTTAAGCTCGGGTTTTAGCTAGTTATATTTCAATTGTATTTGTATCTCCCTAGTTGTGCAATATACACTGATGATACTGATTACTGATTTTTATCAATACGTCAATAGCGTTATTTAATATTAATTATGGCTTTTATGTACTTACGGAAACGTTCGCACTTCGCGCGTGAGTCCGAATCGTACTTGGCTGTTTCGAAAAAAATATAATTAAATTATGTATATCTGTTGCCTATATAACAACAAATACTTACTAAAAACAAAATAAAATTAATATTTAAGGGGGGCTCCCATACAACAAACGTCATTTTTTCAAATGAATTTAATTGACTGAATGAATTGAAATAATATAATTTAGCAATTTACTTATTTCTTTTACTTCATACTTCATAGTCCAGGCGTTGACTGGAAATATGGTTTTATAAAAAATGTGAAAATATTTTTTAAAAACCTTTATTTTTCTAGCAAACATATAATAAATAAATACGTTAATCATGATTGTAATAAACGAACGTATTACACGTAACAAACCCAAAGTAAGCACTATTGCTATAGGTACCTATGCGAATTCAAGTATTTGGAATATCCATGACAATTATTATGGACTTTTCTATCATTTTATGTATAAGTACGTTATACAACGTGAAATTTTAGTGGTTGTTTTCCCGCAGCAGAACGATTTACCTAAAATAGTACTATCGAACCATGCATGTTATTTTTTGAAAATAAAATATATTTTGTATGCCGTACTATGGCAACTTTATGCCGATAGGCGCGAGTTACTATGGACCCGACCGATTTTTTTTTTGATTTGAACAAAAAATCTTTACAAATCTATTGTACTACTAAGATAGAATCATTTTACTGCGGGAAAACAACCATTAAAATTTCACACTGTATACACATGATTTGTGGCATAATATTATGTCTATTTTATTAAACGTTGTCCGATTACCTTTTAAATTAGGCGCCTAATAATTTTTGTGTCAGTTCTGTGATGTTTAAGATTACATAAAAGTCACGGTTCTTAAGAAAATTCAATATAATTTTGCAGCAATAAAAAAAAATATAAAATAGACACATTGTACAAGTACGTCTTGGTAATATCAATTCAATGTTACAAAAAATAAATTAAATAATTTGTCATATAAGCCTCTAAATATTTAAAGGCGTTAAACACATATATTTACAATTCTACATACTAATATAGCTATAGGAATCATTACCGTAATTTAATTTTTGCAAACTAAACCAACGCATGCACATTTTTGTACTAAATGTTACAGTCTTACGTACATATTGGTCAATATATTTTGCGAATAGTCTAGGGTGTAACAACAAAAACTGAATACAATATAAGCTCATTTTATTTTGTAAATTTTTTGCTTCTGTTTTGAATCTAATTAATGAAAATTGTAATAGTTTTCGTCTGCGTGATCACCTAAATAAGCTACTCAAGTGTGAAAAAGAGAGTGATATGATAAATTAAATTTTTAAAATGTTATGGTTTGAGCTTAACGACTCCAGAAGCTTATCTAGAAGACGCTGAACTTTAAGATTTACCTGCAAAATTAACCGTACTATTTACAATTTTTGGTACACATTCAGGTAAATTAAAATTAAACTAGATCCTAATTTCTTCTTACAAAGCAAAAATGGTTGAGCTTTGGTTTGAGAATTTGCGACAACACAACATCGACTGTAAGGCGAAACTATAGTCCATCTTTGGCTACATAAATTAATAAACTATCCTTGCTATATTACTTACGTTAAATGTTTACAACTACACATTGTTGTCCCACACAAAGGAATGACTAGGAGCGTTTCTATAGAATTTATATTCAGGCGTGCTGGGCGAGGCCGAGGTGGATAAAAAAAGCCACGCGGTCCGAGCTCCTCTCACCGCATTTGTTGCACATGAAGGGATCGTTGTAGCCGTGGAAACCCATGTGGATAGTGTGCATCGTGAGATCGCCGAAAGTGATGTCACAGTACTGGCACTTGTGTTTACTGCTTTGATCCGACCCCGAGACCTCGGTCGACTTTTCGGACTCGCAGTCGGACGTATCGTTCTCCATTTTGCTGTCCTGGTGCTGTAGTCTCAGGGCGACGGGCTGCAGCTTAAACGCCGGACCCTTTCTTCTGTTCTTCAGGGATGTGGTCGGGGTGACGGGCTGTTGCCGTTCCGCTTGAGAAGGTGAGGACGCCGGCTCGGTGGTCTTCATCGTGCTGGTTAAGTCGAGGGCATCGTGACCCTGAACGGGGGTGATGCTGCGCCGGGTTGGGGTTTGAGGCGCGGTCATCGGAGACTTGGCCAGGGGAGGAGTCATGCTCGCGTCTGTGGGCCTCTCGCTCGATAGCCGCTTCTGCATTATCGTCTGAGGTGTCGCATCCTGCTTCTCGGATGTGCTCTCGTTTTGGTTGGGGGACAACCTGGCGTCGTATTTGTTACCAGGTGGGAACATGAACGAGTGTTGAAGGAAAGGTGGTATGTAAGGAAGATTGACGGGGAAGTGGTGGCCAAATATGGGGTGGCCGGAAGTCGGCGGCGGCGGGATCTTGTTGTTGATCGGCGGCTGCTCGAACATCTTCGTCATCGGTTTCTGTTTTGGTCCCCGACGAGTTCCGTACACGTCGATAATGGGCAGTGGATTGGGGGTGCCGTCCATGTTTAGGACCATGGCTGGATTGTGTTTGTATTTGCGCAAATGTAGCTTGAGGGAGTGACAGTACTTTGTGGCGTAATTGCAGTCGGCACACCGGTACTGGTAGATATTAGAGTGTGACTTGAGGTGCGAGTTCAGCATGGATTTGTTGACGCAGGAGTATGAACACTGCGAGCACTGAAAAGGCTTCGATCCCAGATGGTTCCTCATATGATACTCCAGATGATGCTTGTATTCAGTCACAAAGGGACATTTTTGGCAGCACAGCATCTTCTCGGGCTTTATGTGCTCCTTGCTGTGTTCCCAGAAGGACAGTTTGGTGACAGCGACGAACTCGCACTGCTTGCATTTAAAAGTTTTCACTTTTCCGTGTGAATTGACAGCGGGGACCCTGAGACCGGGTTCCTCGTCGAAGTCATCTTCGGGTCCCGATCCGTCATGACCATCCTCGCTGTCCATTTTGTTTTGATCCATGCCTTCGAAGCCGGAGTCGTGGTAGCGGCCGAAATGTCTTCTATCATTTTCCGCATCTGGAGATGAGGTTCTGGGTGATTTAGGTGGAGTGGCGTCCGCGTGCTGCAGAGGTGTCGAGACGTGAGAAGGGACGAGAGATTTGGGTGTGTGCGCCTCGTAATCGCCGCGTTGATCGCAATCATCGTTGGATCGGTTCTCAAAACCCGGCGGGGTGAGAAGGTTGAAGGGTATTCCGCTGTAATTTTCTAGATGCACACCTAAATTCATTTTGGCGTGTAACGATAAGTTATCGTAGTAAGGCAGAGGTTCTCCGTTGCTAGGCGGCGACCTTTCATTGGATTCCTTACTCGACGAGGGCGATGTGCTCTGGAAGTCCTCCGAAAAGAATCCGCTGCTCTGCTCCTTCGAATAGTTTTCATCGTCCATCGGTTCCGATTTCTAAAAGAAAACAAAAACTTCAGTGAACTGCGTCAAAGTCGGCGTTTGTTTATCGATAAACACGTTTTATTGACAAGTATTTTACAAATCGAGCTTTGTCGGTCGGCATCTTTCATTTACCTAATGGTGACATAATGACTTATTTTAATGATTTATTGATTACGGTCGTAATTTAAACACTGGTTAGCGCTATTTATAAAAGAAATAACTAAGCTCGCAAATATTTTGATAAAAATAAAGTAGATACTACTCGATGACAACCTAAAATATGTACCTACAGTTCAAAAAGGTTTAAGGAATTTAAGACTGTTAGTTTTAATTATTGTCTAGTGCTCGCAACTAAGGCAGATCAAAGTCAAGACTTATCAATCTATACATATAGTAAAACTGCAGAAATGAAAATTCTGTACATTAAAGATATTTAAAAAATAATAAGCGGGGGGTGTCACTACATCGCTATAGAAGCGAAAAATGTGGTTAGTTTTTGTCTGTCTGTCTGTCTGTATTTTTTTTTCCACTATCACACGAAAACTACTGATCCGATTTGAGAGCGGTTTTCGCAGATATATTTGTCTTCTTCCAACTTAACATCTACTGTATAAAAATTTTTCCCCCCACCCCTCTAAGGGGACGAAAGGGGGTCAGATTTTGTATCAAACTTTTCTCTTGGACTTACTTCATTTATTATTAACTGTGTTTTCCAACTTAACATCTGTTGATAAAATTCCCCCCCCTTCACTCCTCTTAGGGGACAAAAGGGGGGGTAAGATTTTGTATCAACTGATGAAGTAGAAATACTTTAAATGGCAAAACAACATTCGACGGGTCAACTAGTTATATCTAATGCTACATCAGGCAGACTAAGTATAAGCTAAGTATAACTATATTATGGATAATAATAATTATGTACTTACAATGACCGATGACGGTGGCAGCAGGGAGCTCCACGACGCACCGTGCGCGTGGGTGGCGGGCAGCATCCCGGTGGGGGAAGCGTAGCTCAACATACCTACGGGAATGACGTTCATCAGAAACCATACATTTATATTCCTAAGTCCATACATTTATATTCAGCGTTATCAAAAACTAAAGGCTTGACAGCACCATCCTGAATTGCTGTAATATACCTAATGTCAAGACATTGTATAATATACCACAATTTTTATTTACTACAATGATAATTAAACTAAAAATAAGTAGTTGAAGTACCTTTATAGGTTGGCAAAAACTAGTATATGAACAATAGGTACAAAAAACATTAAGGAATGTAATCTAAAATCTAGAATGTTCTTAAAAATTACTTTAAATGTAGCTGCAACTGCAAATGTTAATGTTCCCAATTATTCTGTAATCTCGCGTATAAAAAACACACTTAGCAATAATTACAATGCATCTGTAAAAAATTTACTTCATTTCGACCATTCTTAATTGAGGTTAAAGCAAGATATTGTAATTGCAACACGCTTAATTATTTGATGCATTACGATTCTTGGTAAAAAGAACAATGGCTAAATCGTACCAGGTGGGTGGTGGCGTCCCGATATGCCATTGGTAGCAAAAATTCCCTAATATTTTCAGGCATCGAAAAACATTAGAAATGTGTCTATAAATAGCCACAAAAAAAAGATCAGTTTCGTTGTTGTCTTTCATATTATGTTCTGACAGCCGGCGATCATTCGCATTCGTTCTATTTTTTGGGTAACACTTTAGAATAAATTGAAATAATTAGAAACGAGATCGCCGAATATACACTTGTAGGCTACACCGTCGGAAAAAAGGTAGTTCTTAAGTCTAACCTCAAAATAATTGTAAACGTTAATAATTATTATAAAAAATCGTGGCTATTTAGACATAATTCTCAAACGGAATTATGTTTAGGGCATAATCTAACTATAGTTTATTTTGGGACATCAAAAGTAAAAGTCGAGTCCAGCTCTTATACAAATTTGGCCATGATTCTTTGCTTGTCTAGTGTATTGTAATGTCACGTGATTAATTATCATTAGTCATTACATAATGAATCACATCAAAAAAGCACCGATTGATTGTAATATAATAAGCAGGTGAAGTAACTACCGAAATACTTATTAATGGCAGCTAATAACTTAAATAATTACTTATAATATTCAAATTCATAATATCTTCGCCTTATTACGTTTATAATTAATAAGATAATGTCTACGATAATAATATGAATATTTTTTATCGCGGACAATTTGATTATAAATTTAATTAAAGACCTCGTAATTTATTTATAATTATGAAATGTGAATAAATATTCTATGTTAGCAATTTATTATTTTCAGACGCGAGATAACACAAAATAAATAAGAAAATTGAAGGAAAAAAACTTTAAAAAAATTTACCTTCCCCCTTATAATATTAGCCGGTATCGATATAAACTTAAAACACTTAGAATGTTGATAATAAATCCTTGTCATTAACGCTTTCCACTTTTAAACACACACAACAGGAACTGTGTGAGACAAGCCTCCGCCGCGGTGTCAAAACGCGAAGTGACGACGTCCGTATCTCACGGGGGACTGAAAAAAACTGTCAATTTTTATGCTCCAACATCGATAAGTATATTCCACTTTTGAACGCGACGAGTGTTCTAGAGTGAGCAGGATGAAGCAGGGGGGCGCTACGTGCGTCTCGCTCCAACCCCGCAGCCTATTTCACGTCGAGCCAATACGCTTCGACCTGGTGTGGGAGGGGATCAAATTATTAAGTTATTGTTTATGCCTTATTAATAATAAAAAATAAGTTCGGGCGCCGTTACTGTTATAAGCCCGTAGGTTCGGTTATTATTCCCCAATAAATGGGAGCGCAGGCAAGACATTGTTTTTCTTTTGTTATTCGACTATTAACATTATAATGTGGGCTTTATTATGATCACTGTTTATGTCACATGCGATTAATGCAGATGAGGGTGAAAGAATATTATAACCCTTCATGAAATGTAAAAGTTAATATTTTTGGTACAAAAGTAAGCACGACATATTTAATATGAAATGTTACAGCTGGCGCTCGGTCTATAAATTTCAAAGGGTATTGAGAAAGTATGGTTATTTTAAATGTTTTTGGTAAAATATTTTTATTATTAAATAAATACAAATTATGCTCTTTATAAAAATCCCAAACACTAATAATAATTTTGGACGGTAAATGTTTATGAAATAAACGTATCAAGGTAAATAATACCACAATTTCTAATTTATTTATTATATTGTGTTTCATGTGTTTACAGATACAATCCACAACTAAACACAAAACATATTAACATTATACATAACAACAGCTAAGCTTTCAAAAGCTTAAATATTCAGTTTATAAATATCTCTTTCTATATACATAGGACTCCTTGTGTAAGCCTCCCCTACGTTTTAGCGGTGTTTTAAGAGGGGTATAAAAAAGGCATAAAAAAGGCGGGCGGGCCCTGGGGCGGGAGCTTTTTACGGCTGGGGCGGCCAATCGCGAGCTTCTATAAAAAGCTCTATGTGCAACGCTTTTTTACTTTTATCCCATATATCTTTTCACTGAGGGTTACAAAGTAAATGTAATCAGTAATTCATAGTTACTTTGTAACCCTCAATCTAGTAAGTGAATATGGGAGTGAATATTTCGTTAAAATTATGATTTCAATGTAAAAAAATAATATTTAACGCTGTGTCAGTATCTAACACTTAAATTGGTAGCACCATAGTCCATAAATTATAATTAAAATTAATGTTAATAACAAAAGACTTTCAATGACTTTTTATATTAATTTGTGTAAAATATGCTCATGATTCATAACGTTTTTCCGTGTTATGTGCGTAAAAAGATAAATATTATAATTAGTAATTATTTTAAAATAATAACGCTTTAAGAATGCTCCAACTTTTTAATTAGCAGGTCGGATGTCTGTCAGTACGAATATCGACGTTAATAACATTAAAATAAGATTCATATTAATAATAATAATAAGCGCCTTGTACAGTGGCGGTTACGACGCTCGCCGCGTTTTTGATATGGCGAAAATGTATGAAAAAAATTTGAGAAATTTTCTTATTTTTCTTATAGCTGGAAAAGTTGTTTATTTTTATATAAAATTTTTAGCGGACTTTATAGAGGACTAAATAAGCAACAATTTTTTTGTATATTTATTTTCCTCAGTACAGTGTATTTAGATATTAAGGTACCTAATCAGACCCCATTTTTTTCATATTTTACGATTATTGTGATGGTTAAAACGTATTTTATGTGAAAATTTTGTATGCGGCTATAGAATTTTTATGGTACAGTCGTGGAGATGAATATATTATCTTTCATTTGAAACCAAAACATCCTCGCAGTTTGACTCCTGATTCTTTAATAGGGTACCGGAAAATTGCTGATATTTGTAATAGCGTCCTTAAGTGAGTAAGTATGTAAAGAGTAAAGACTAGAGATATAATTATATTATCTTTGTTTTCAGTTTTATGATTCTTTGGAGAATAAAAAACTAAAGGCATTGAAGAGTTTTCAAAATTGGATCGAACATAATATTAAAGTTTTTACTATTGTTAAAACTTTGCCTAGTAATGCTGTCGTTTTCAAGGCTAAGAAATTATTTTTAAGAAGATTTATAAGTACTTACTTAAGATTTAGAATTAAAGTAGGTACCCAAGATCAGGAAGAGTTCAGGATTGATTGAATCATGTTTCTTTGTTTTCATAGGTTAATGTTTATTAAAAAGCTAAAATTATGAAAATAGATCTTCCATTAATATTTTATAAAATGCAAAGGACTATGCCCAAAAAAACCCGTAGTCGATTAAAATAATTTATGTACAGCAAAGTAGACCATAAACAATAAATAGTAGATTGTAAATATGCAATTCATTTTATTGAAAACCATAACCGAAACAGATAATTTAAAAAATAAATCTGAGATACACAGTACTTCGAATCAACTACATATATACTTACTTTCTTTGTTTTTGTGTTCTTTCTCGTGAAAGCGATGTTGATAAATAAGAATTTTACAATTTAGACAAAAAAGAGATGTCAAATATATATTTTGAATAAACTAATTCACAAGTGGATTCTGTCTACATCCTCTATCGGTTGTATCACGGGGAGTGCTCTGAGGAATTGTTCGGAATCATACCACCTGCAACTTTTCGCTGTCGCTCCACAAGAAAAACATAAGTACCATTCTCATCACTTTGAGTAGTGTAGAATTTAAAGTTGGATAGAAATAACTGAACGTTACTTTAGGCTCGTGTAAGTAGAGGCTATAGACCAACGGTCGTATGAATAAAAACTTAGCGAAGGTTTACAACAGCTTTATAAGCCTGTTGTAAAATTTAATATGAATAAACGTTCTCTAACAGTGCTCTAACACCTTTATAAGGTGACAGCTGTCAAAAATTAGCGCATGTTTGATAAGCCTGATATAAACCTATTTTAAGCATAATCGTTATGAATAAACGTTTGCTAACAGTTGTTTAGGCTCGAAACGTCAAATAGGAGTTCGCTAACTTTAGTGAAGCCTCGGACCTACTTTAAGACCATTTTAAGAGATTGAAATGGACGAAATATCGAGTATTATCGCGATTTCTGACATTATTGCAATTTTTGAAGGGATTTCTAGCCGCCCTTGTCGACAAAAAGTATACATATAATAAGATAATAATAAATCCATTTGACGACTTAAAAATATTTTTATTAATACCTGCATGTTAGGGGCAGAGGGCGCTGCGCGTTGATAGTATTCCTGTTTGTCAATAGATGGTGTTTTTTAAATATTTTTTTGAGTAGATTTTTTTAACTCATGAAATAACTCTATTCCTTTCGGGTGTCCTTTGACACCTCTCAAGTTTTTTTTACTACAAAATACTCATTGAATTTCATTGAATTTGACACAATATTGATGATTGAACACAATAAATTGGCACACTACCAACATTACCAAAAAAAGAATACTATAAAACGTCATCTAACAGTATTCAAGCTAGCGAAGGCTTAGCAAGCGTTTATTCATATGGAGTGTTTTATGACGGTTTTTAACTTTAGCGAACATTTTAGTTTGAAAACTGTTAAAACCTTCACTAAGATTTTTTTATTCATACCACCGCAAGTCTTCCTAATGTTTGTAATCAGGTCGAGCCCTAGTATATCCCACAACCTGTACATTTTGTTGTACACTTCACGGAAAAACTAGCATGCTTTGTAATAGTAATTTTTATTTATATTATGTAGATGTGTCATAATCAGTTAATCAAGGTGTGACGACGCCAGCCTTCTGCACAAAGCTCGGCTTTTATCTTCTTAATATTATATAAAAATAAGTGGCAATTTTCGTTGTCACTTTATAACTCAAGAACGGGCTCACCTATCCAAACCAAATTTTCAAATTTTCATGTTTTAAATTGCTCTCGATCGTATACCATCTGATAATCACAATAAGTAACGTTTGTGGTGTGAATTTGGAAGAATCATGTTTTTCATATGGCCAACTTTATGTTGCCTATTCCAGCCGTTTGTTAATTCACACTCAAATTGGAAAAACAAAAAATATTGTTTATCCAAATGTTTTGGATTAACTTTGAAATAGTTAGCAATTAAGCAATATATTTTTTTAAGAAATGAATCGATGTTCTAACAGATTCTTGTATTATTTCACTTTATACGTAGCGAAGCACGTACCGGGCCGCTAGTCTAGTATAATATTTTAGCTCGCGCATAGTAACATTAAGTTTTAACATTTGGAATTAGAAGTTTTGCTTGTACGCTTGGTATGTTATTTTTATGAGCTCCCAGCCCAAGTCCTATTTTATTAAGTGCTTATTAAGTTTTGTTTTTCCTAATCGTAAAATATTACGTTGCCAACTTGTTTCGAAACATCGCCTGCGCCATTCTACGTTTTAAAGTCACTGAAACACACAAAAAATTCACGTAAAACGTTCCATGGAACAAAAAATGGCCATGATCTTCTAGTTATTGTTGTCAAATAAGAAATGAGTTACGTAAGTTAGTATTGTTTTGGTGATGTAAAAAACGACCCCGCAATGTCTGTAATAAGCTGTTTTTTAACTATTTACTGTAGAATAGCTAGCGAGAGCGTTTTTGCGACTACTAATTACAAGTAATACAGGAAAATTATTTTTAGCCCAGGAAAATTAAAATTTCCACCTAGGAATAATTCGCAGAGATCTGAAAATTTGTAGAGACGTAAAACGTTAAATACACCACTATAAATAAAACCTCAAAGTCCCCGGCGATCCTCCTTGTGCTAAAAATATTATTCAAGGTCATACATTCTATCATAAAAATAATTGGTGAGACAATATTGTAGATCATAGAGTTCTACAACAAATATCTACTTATTATAACACTTTTTTTTCGTATACGACTTACCATTCCTTATAAATAGCGGGCTTAAATTTGGGAAAATCGCATCTATACCTATACTAACTTATATTCCGTCGATCGTGGAGTACTTGGAAATCTATTGTCTATCAGCTCTATCTATTGTTATCGCGGCCCACTTGGGCCGTTCGGGGGTTAATGAGATATTATAAATCTGAAGAATTTCTGTAACTACTGGATCGAATTGAAAAATAATTTTTATGTTGGATAGTCCTATTTATCGAGGTAGACTTTAGGCTATATAACATCACGCTGCGACCAATAGGAGCGAAGAAACAAAGGAAAATGTGGAAAAAACGGTGAAAATTATTTGAAAGGGCTTATCTCACAAATTGCTAAAGCAATATTTATGTTATTTGGCATAGATATAGAGTAGACCACGTGAAGAGACATAATGCCACATGTATTTTTTGATAATAGAAGGTGCAACAAAACTAAGTGACAATACTTTAGGGTGAGAGTCCCCTGTTAGTATAGAGTTCACTGTGACAGAGGCAGCTCTGAAAGACCAAAATGTTTTGTCAATTGTATGGGCAAGCGCCTCAGCGTCATGAGTTTTCCCATACAAAAGTTAAAAAAAGTTGCTCTTACAGCGCTGCTACTTTCACAGTGGACTCTATACAAGGGACACACCCCAAAAGTATTGTCACTTAGTTTTGTTAATCCCGACCGATAATTTTCCGAATTTTGTAGGCGACAAGGTAAAAAACCGTCGCCTGTCCAACAATCGATGGGAACGTCGGAATGGGCATTTTCCGGTCAGCGCACAAGCACAGTGCGCAGTTCGTCCGTCCGGTCGCGAGGGCGAAGAGCCCTTATCGCGCCCAGTAAAAAGTAATGCCCGGCCTTTATGGTAGTTGCGAGACACGCGCTTTATTGCCGAGGGCAGAGGTAAGGTTCGGGGTATACTGAGTACTGAGCCGAATGACGGAAAAATCTTTCAATTGATATTATTATTATATTTTCGCATGATAGAAAGACGATTAGATTGTTTAACGAAACTAGCGGACACAGCGAACTCTTTACGGCGGATGGCAGTTGAGGATGGGTACCTTTATTGCAGAAGATTTCTTAAAACCGTGGTGAAAATAAAAAAGTGGAATTTCATTGGTAAGTAACCTTATAGGACTGAATATTAGTGTACTGATAAACTAGGAGTATTTAGGACGAAACGAAAACGGCTTTAAACAACAGAAAGTTTTTCAGAAGAAAGTTTATCATCTTTTTTATCATATTTTGGCCCTGGATATGTGAAAGTTTGTAAAGACAAAAAAAGAAGAAAAGGGATAGATGCAAGAATGTTGTTTCTTTTTTACGCAAGGACCTAAACCGACTTTAAGTTATTTTGGCGCGGTAACGACTTCCATAAGTTACAAGTTGTAACTTATGTAAGTCATTACCGCGCCAAAATACTTACAACTCTGGAAAATTTTATCATAAGATACACCAAAACCCGGTGTACTCGCTCCACTTCATACAATTTCCCCTCGCATAAAAAATGATTGTACCTTCAAATCTATCCCGCGTGGGGGTCCCCCTTTCCCCTTACCCCACCCCCACCGTATATGAATGAGCTGAGATCTAATATGGCTGAATGACTTTTCGGTTCGCCAGGAGGTGGAGTTTTCAAACGTCCATCTTAGATTTTCTTCGTCTTTTATTTTTACGAACTTACCTATACTTAATAATTTAACTAGATGATGCCCGCAAACTTCGTTGTGCCAAAAATCATTTATCGCGCGGGAACCGCACATTTTTCCGGGATAAAAAGTATCCTATGTCCTTTCTCGGGACTCAAAGTAAGTATCTCCGACACACAGACAGACCATTTTCGCATTTTTTATATTAGAGTTTGAATTCTCTTTGATACTTATAATACAATAGATAAAATTGTAGATAATGCTTAATATGATAGGTATAATGTGAGTTTAATATCAAGTTAACTTAGGTCACCTAGGTGACCTAGCTCGGTGTTAAAAGAAAGGTACGAAACTAAATTAGGTACTTGAAAATCTAGCTAAAATAAAGGCTAGCTAGAACGTGTCGCTCTCCTAGCATCAAATTTCATGGAAACTCTTGCCGATGTTTTTTAAAAATCGATTATATTATTATGTACATAATATCGTCTTGCTTCAAGAATAAGAATATTTTTGTCGATCTTTACTTACTACATTTTCTCGTAATTTTACGTTATGGTATCTTAAATTTTTCGCCCTTACACAATAATTAACGTGTTTTTTACCGTGTTTTCAATGTCGACGTAACGACATTAATATGTTCACTTTATTTATCTCTGTACGTAACATATTTTTATGTTTTTTCCCAACTATTTTAAATTTTTTGCGTGTGTATAAATAGCATCGGCGTTAAATTTTTTCATTGTTATTAACTTGGGTATTTCTGATTTAGTTTAACGATCGTGAGCCAATTAAATAACCTGTTTTACGCTTTCGGATTAATTAATTTTAATTTTAGACGGATCAAAGACGTAGGGGTCAAGGCGGCCAAGCTGACGTGAGAGGGCGGGTCACGTTAGCCGTATGCATTTCGACCGCTGGGCAAGGGTCTCAATCAGAGTGGGCACCCGAAGATGGACGCCGCCGAGCCGCCTTGGCCAGCCTAGAATAATCGGCCAAGTGCGAGTTGGACTTGCGCAGAATTGCGCACGAAGGGTAACCGTACCGTACCGTTATCTAAATCGAAAGTTGGAAAAAAATTGTTGTTTGTATAGGAATTGGGAGCCCCCCTTAAATCTTCATTTAATTTTAATTTTATTATTAATTAATAAAAAACAATAATATAATTAATGATTTCCTGAGTATTTCAAGTGCCTACCTTTGGTCATAATTGATGACGAGGAAAAAAGGCCAAAAAATCACGTTTATTGTATGGGACCCCTCTTAAATTGTGGGGATCCCATACAACAAACGTTATTTTAATATTTTTTATTATAGCGGCAATAGAAATACACAATCTGTGAAAATTTCAGAAGTCTAGCTATAGCGGTTCTTGAGATACAGCCTGGAGATAGACAGACAGACGGACAGACGGACAGACAAACAGACGGACAGACGGACAGACATCGAAGTCTCACGTAATAGTATCCCGTTTTTACCCTTTGGGACCCTAAAAAGATGGCCAGCTAGGTTCGGTAGCGCAGGAGCGAGAACTTGGAAGACCCTGGGGGAGGCCTTTGTCCAGCTGTGGCAGACTATAGGATAATAAAAAAAATAGACGTACTTATTTGTATTTTACTGGATTATGACTAAACTTCATACATGCGTAAAACGGAAATACGTGAGAGCGAGAACGGTTGTTTGTCCACGTTTCGGATGGGAAATTCGGTCAGCATACATTGCTGCGTTCCACAAAGCACAAGCGTCCACAAATCTCGCTTGGCATTTGGAAGTCGTTTACACGCTTGTGAAATGCGTTAGTGTATTACGTACATACAAGCAAGCGCACTTTGATCTGTGGCCAAAAAGCGAAACTACACCGGATCGGATACAAGCTCACGCAAGCCAAGCCAGATACTCTCTTTACACTCTTGTGCTTGTGGACACTGGTCAAGACTTGACAAGCATACAAACGCAGCATTAGGATCGTTTCAAAAGTTTAAGCGTAAAGAGGTAATATTCATAATATATTATTATGTCTTCCCAGCCCCCGTAGACAAGTGGCAACGCTCACTCTACGCTAACGCTAACGTTACAAAATGATGACTTATGTCAAAAACGATTTGACATAAGTCATCGCTTCGCTAGCGAATACTAATGTCAAATCCATACATTTTGTAGCGCTAGCGTTAGCGTTAGCGTTTTGCCACTTGTCTACGGGGGCTGGATTCAAGTATAACGCTTCTAGGCAGAATTTCAAAGTTATACTCAGTACGGATCTGACATCAAAGTTTACCTTAAGCCAGACAGTTAAAGCCTAGGTCAATCTATTCTTCGTTGGATGCCAGGAGGGAGTGATAAAGCGGCACTAGTATACGGAGTACTATTATTTATTCTGTGACTAGTATTAACTCATTACCAAGTAGACTGTCAGCTGAGTAAACGAACTTGTTTTATTACTTACGCAATTATGAATACCTATATTCTACAAAAAATTTCAAAATAAAACATTTGCCAGTTTGTTCCACTTCCATATTAGGGGAGACCGGGCGTGTTTGAATAGTCTTTGACGACCTCTGTGGCTCAGTTGGTGGGCTATTGGTAGCTCAAGCCGGGGGTCGCGGCTTCGAATCCCGCTGATGGAACAAAAAGTTTTCAAAAGTTCCTGGGCCATGGATGTGTATTAAATATTATATTGTGTATTATGTGTATCATATAATAAAAATCTATATGTATAGTATAAAAGTATTAAATATAATTTCCGTTGTCTGGTACCCGTAGCCCGTAACACAAGACCTTCAGGTACTTAGCACGGGGCCAGACTGACGTGGAGTGAAGCGTCCATAAATATAAAAAAAAAACATTTTTTTAATCGGTTATATTATTTTATGTATTATATTTTAGGGCCGGTTTCACCACTTCCTGATAAAGTGCCGGATAGGCTATCCACAACTTTCTTGACAGATTCTCCATACTATATCTGTCAGGTTAAGTGGTGGATAGCCTATCCCGCCCTTTTCAGGGAGTGGTGAAACAGGCCCATTAAAATTAATCTATTCTCTATTTAATGTTTCTTAACCAACTAGCTGTGCCCCGCTGTGTTTATTAAAATTTTAAATTACGTAAGTATAGTTTATGTTTTTTCGAGAATTAATTTTTGTTGACTTTCCCATTAATAGACATTTTTCTGAAGTAAAAAGCGTCGTGGCTGTTTCACTGTGACTACAACGCGTTGTGAGCTATTTTTTCGCTCACTGAGCGATTTCGGTCTTTGAGCGTAACATATTATACAGTGTGAAATTTTAATGGTTGTTTTCCCGCAGTAAAATGATTCTATCTTAGTAGTACAATAGATTTGTAAAGTTTTTTTTGTTCAAATAAAAAAAAAATCGGTCGGGTCCATAGTTAAACTCGCGCCTATCGGCATAAAGTTTCCATAGTACGTCATACAAAAAAAAAATATTTTCAAAAAATAACATGCATGGTTCGAGAGTACTACTATAGGTAAATCGTTCTGCTGCGGGAAAACAACCACTAAAATTTCACGTTGTATAATAGGTACTTTTTATACCGGAAAAATTTACGGTTTCCGTGCGATCAAAATGTTTGATGCAGTCTATTGCAGTTGGCTCATGGCTGGCGTCATGTAGTAAAACATATTGTAAAAAATAAAACCAGGGTCCCTAGTCTCCCCGGGGGTTTCGCTCTAAATAAATGACAAAAGCAAAGTGGAAAATTTTGTAGCCGTTTGTGTGGCGTGTTTGCTCAGCCTTGTTTGTTGATATTGACGTTTTTACTCATTATTATTATTATTACCAGCCATAGAGCTACATCATAGGCTTTCTGAGGATAAAACACCATACTGCGGGTTTTATTTCATAACTTGCAGTTTTTAACCGACTTCCAAAAAGGAGGAGGTTATATTATGTTTGGCTGTGGATGTTTTTTTATTTTTATTTTTGTATGTTCAAGTGGGACGGCAGACCGACACGACTGGCGAGAGATCAGGCGCAGGACCGACTTTTTACATGGCCATCCGACGCATGGATCATCTTACTCTTCAGACAATCAGGTGATCAGCCTGCATTGTCCTAACCAAACTTGGAAATATCATGTTTCCAACGCGGGAATCGAACCCACGACCTCCGAGTCAAGAGCCGCGCTCTATACCACTAGACCACGGAGGCGTTTAGCACTCTTTATATCAGAAATTTACACGATGCGTTCTGCGGCGTCGTAGATTTAAACGATGCGACTCCGCAACGCAGTGTTGTGGCCTGGCCCTTTGTCGGACTAGGTACTTACAGTAAGCGCAGCTATAGTAGCGCCCTTTGCATAAGTTTTTAGATATAATATAATAAATGATAATGCCTTTTACGGAATCCTAAAACTATGTCACGTTGGCTGTTTTATTTTCCGCGATTCTCTTGTAGAGCGAAGCGAAGTCAGCAGTCTACAATTCCAAAACAGTGTATTTTATACACGATCACGTTTTGTAGATGTGGTACAGTTGAAGCCGAAGATTATAAAACTCAAGATATGGCATCGTATATTCGACTAAAAATTTTTATACAAGGAATAAGGAGTGTCGAAATAGCTAAAGATTACCTTATACCAGATATTCTTAAATTTCTCTGTGCTAAATACCCACATTTATACTGCACCAGGTTGGGTTATGGACACTTACTCAATATGGGCAATCTAAAATCCATATTAATATTATAAATGCGAAAGTGAGTCTGTCTGTCTATCGGTCTGTCCGTCTGTTATCTCTTCACGCCCAAACCGCGAAACCGATTTTGCAGAAAGGCATGGAGATACTTTGAGTCCCGGGAAAGTACGTAGGATGCTTTTTATCCCGGAAAAATGCACGGTTCACGCGCGATAAACGAATTTTGGCACTACGCAGTTGCGGGCGTCATCTAGTTACCCTAGTCTGTCTGTCTGTCTGTCCGATTTGAATGCGGTTTTCGCAGATATATTTGTCTTCTTCCAACTTAACATCTGGTGTATAAAAAAAATTCCCCCCACCCCTCTAAGGGGACAAAAGAGGGGTCAGAATTTGTATCAAACTTTTGTATATAACACGAAAACTACTTTTCCGATTTGCATACGGTTTTCGCAGATATATTTGTCTGCTTCCAAATTAACATCTGGTGTATAAAATTCCCCTCCCCCACCCCTCTAAGGGGACCAAAAAGGTGGTCAGATTTTGTATCAAACATTTTTCTTGGTCAAGTACTACATATTATTATTTACTGTGTTTTCCAACTTAACATCTGGTGTATAAACCCCCACCCCCCCACCCCTCTAAAGGTCAAAGGGGGGGTAAGATTTTGTATCAACTGATGAAGTAGAAATAATTTATATGGCAAAACAACGCTTGCCGGGACAGCTAGTTAACAATAATTCTGCTATTTTTGTCAATAACTATAAGTACACCTGTACATTGTACAATAAAGGAAACATTGGCAATACCATCTAGATATTAGTAAATTGTCCTTTGTAACATCAGATAAAAAGCCAAAATGGCCATCAAACTTTAGTTTAGACTTTAGAAGCCAAAATGGTCCGAAGCGTCACGGTGGCTCCACTGTTTTCTCGATGTGCCATGTCTATAATATTGTGTAACTCTATGGTTATTGTCAAACCGTGGATGTGAGTCTATCTGCTCGCTCATCATATTTTAAACTTGTACAATTATTGTACATGTTTTAAAAAAATACGTTTTACAAAAGTAAAGTTGTGCTGTTCGGCACGTAATATTACACAGATTTTTACACGTAGAGCGAAAATTTCAGGTGAATATGTGCATGTAGCCACGAAGTAAACAAGGCTAAAGTTTTCCCCAGTTCTCAACTTTATATTATTTGTTAAACTCTTGATCTAATTACAGTTAAAAAATTAATAAATTTGTCTCTGAGTTCGGTAATTTTAACCTTTTTTTCGTAGATAAGTAATTATTACTGATGCAAGCATAGAGTCGTAATAAGCATGTAGTGTAGAAATGTAGATTATTCACAACCATAGAAGTAGGTATATAAAGAAGCCAGTACACTGTACAGCTCATATCTATCTATCTTCTATCTATATATAATATATCTATATATATAAAACTCAAAGGTGAAGACTGACTGACATGGTGATCTATCAACGCACAGCCCAAAATATAACTAAAAAGTGACTGACTGACATGGTGAGCCCAAACCACTGGACGGATCGGGCTGAAATTTGGCATGCAGGTAGATGTTATGACGTAGGCATCCGCTAAGAAAGGATTTTGATAAATTCTCACCCCAAGGGGTTCAAATAGGGGATGAAAGTTTGTATATAATAATACTTCTTAACGCGAGCGAAGCCGCGGGCAAAAGCTCGTTAATATATAAAACTCATAGGAGACTGACTGACATGGTGATCTATCAACGCACAGCCCAAACCACTGGACGGATCAAGCTGAAATTTGGCAAGAAGGTAGATGTTATGACGTAGGCATCCGCTAAGAAAAGATTTTGATAAATTCCAACCCCAAGGGGTTAAAATAGGGGATGAAAGTTTGTATATAATAATACTTCTTAACGCGAGCGAAGCCGCGGGCAAAATCTCGTCTAAAATATAAGTAACGGTTTGGTTAGGTTAGGTTAATTGACTAGTCGTGATGCGCTATGTGTTCCAGCGCATCGCGACGTAAGCGTAGAGGAATGGCCTAGACAAGCCCTAGACCCTAGTAGGGTTTCTGTTCGGCCTGGGGGCGACTAGATGCCCCCACACAGACGTGACAGAACACAGTCGGGTTTTAGTGGGTAGAGCTGTGACCACTTCCATCTTATCGGCCGCAGCCAGTCCCACATACCCCGGTTGCCCTCCCCAGCACTGCCGGGGATGCATAATGCCATTTCCCGACCAAAAAAAAAACGTTAATTGACTAAATTATACTGAAGCCCATACAAATCACAAAAATGGTCTTTCAGCGTAATGCAGCGTACTGTGGTACGATAATTTTCAATAGTCTCTTAAAAACTAATTTCTTTGTATTCCATCCTATTAATTAGGAACTCAAGCAACAATCTAAATTCATACGAGTTACTAAAATTAAGTTATATTTTACTAAAACAAGCCGTTAGCAAAAACGGGTTACTCAACCGAAAATAAGCCATAAATTAAAAAGGTAAACTGCACAATTTTTTGCAAAATTGCCTACTGTAATAGTAGGCTCCTACTGCATTCTCAGAAACTTGCACTTTTTGCCGTCATTGTTTAAGGTTGTTGCGATTGCATTAAAAAAAAAAACGCTAACTACGCAAAAGTTTATTCTTTTGTTCGGTAATAATTATTTGAAACAGACTCTATGCTACGACAGTATAGATAATAATTATTATGTCGCCTCACGCCTGTATAGTAATTTCGTTGCGTCTACATTAGATAATCACACAGGAATCGTACATTTTTAACGATAAAAACTATGGCCAATGTTCTTTTCTCAAATCTATCTTCATACCAAATTTTATGAAGGTAGAATTAATAAGACAAGGTAATATTAAAACTTAAAATAGTAGATATATTAGTTAAGTTATATATCTATGAGAAAACATATTATTATAATAATAAATGAGCCAAGCTGTTGTGTGATAACTGATTACTGATAAACGAAAAAAATGTTTTTTTTAAGTACTTATGCTATTTTAATTTATAATAATATTATTGTTTTTGCTGAGAAAAAAAAGAAGCCGTCATTTGAATAGTTTTTTTTATTTCACCATAGGCCATAAGCGCAGATCTGGGCCCTTAAGTACCTACTAAGTACTAACCCTGTACTAAAATTTTAATTTGACAATTTTATTATATAATGTTACTAAGAATTTGATAAGTCTATACGTACTTGACGGATATGTATTTTTCTAAGAAATGATCGAATTGTAATAATTATTTGTTATCAAGAGTGGGTTGCATCAACTTACTTTAACTATACTTAACTTTAACCATAACAAAAATTCAAATGAACTGTCAAATGCCTGGTAAAAGTCCTTTATGGACGCCATATTTGACGATAATCTTATCTTTAACTACGCCTCTGGTGCAACTCACCTTAAAAGTAACATTATGATAGCTATGCCTACCTAGATACATGGTGTCAACCACGAACTACGAAGCATGTATAGGTAGGTATATTGGATAAATGCGTAACAAACATCCACCCAAACTTCCGCATTTATTACCGTGATTCATAATATACGGTCCTTCCGAAAAAAACTATAAAAATACAAAATGTACGTGTCAAAATGACCCATGAAAGTGAGTTGAATGACCACCATCTGCCCGTGGCCATAAATCAAGGCCCCCGTGGCCGAAATGTGCTTTAAAAAATTTGCCACCGTCCGTATTTTTTTTGCGCATCCATACAATTCGGAACAGTAGCACAGTTTCCTTAATAGTTACGAAATACAAAGTAGGTACCAACTAGTAAAAATCTATAAGATAATTTGTTATCAGGGGAGCGAAGCGAGCCCTAGTTTCGCGTAGTGTGTTTATTCTTTGCCCTAGTATATCCCACAACCTGTACATTTTGTGTTACACTTTACGGAAAAACTATAACGCCTATTGATTTGTGCTTTAACATAGTAATTTTTATTTATATGTAGATGTGTTATCATCAGTCAGTCAAGGTGTGACGACGCGAGCCCTTACAAATCTTGGCTTTAGTAAGTATATTAAAAAAAAACAACTTTTTTTTCAATAGAATATTTTTCAATTATCTTATCCAAAATAAAAATGACTTACGAATATGTAATGCTAAAAGTAGAATAGCAAAAAGCTATTTTATTTCAATTTAATGGATTTCAACAAGTCTTATCTACTTACAAACAAACATTAATTTAGGCAATTATAATATATAATATGTATATCGCGATATATTATTAAATACATCATTTTTTATCAAACAAGTTTAATTATAATCTCTTTTACATAGGTACTATACATAATTTCAAAATACCACATCTTTATAGCATCTCAAAATCGGATAGCTTACGTGTAATAAGGAAGATCGTTACAAAAATATAATTTTAATTAATGCTAATTATTATTATCTTTTACAAACTTTAGGTCTGTTTAAAAATAAGTTATTTTAACGCGGTTGTAAAAATAATATGATAATGAAGTATGTAAAGAAATTGGTCGCTCGAATGTTACAAAGGAAGGCGCTACAGCGTGCTATAGCGCAGAGCGCAAGACCAATCATTTATCTAAGGCAGAGGCAATACATTCAAATTTTTAAACAGCGGCTTGCAACCGTCCAAATACCCTGCACCACCTTAGAGCATTAAGGTGACGCCATGTTAAAGTAAAAAACCGTGTTGGATGTGTTTGAGATTGCTTGTTTTCTATGGGAGGCTGGCCCGGCCTCTCATAGAAAACAAGCAATGGAACAGCAAAAAATTGAAAGGGCGTAGCGACAAAATGGTTTTTGTCGCATAATTTAAAAACCATAAATACATTTCATAAAAGCTATGGACAAATTAAAGTGTATACTAGAACCAATTTATGTACAAATTTTGGAAGCTTATATCACTCTCCTCTGTTGGCAAAATAGGAATCCCTTTTTTTACAGAGGTCTTTTTGATTGATTATTCTGTGTTATAAAAGTTGACCAATCGTGTTATGCTATGGGTAATTCAAAGACAAAGACATGATGAATACTGACAGTGAACTTTAATTTCTTAGCTTTAGTCATTGCTGAGAAAAATGGACATCGCTACAGCCAAATTATCAAGGCGTCACCTTAAACCAGACCACCACACCACATACAGATCTTAAACATTTTTTTAACTTTAAATGCTCTATGGTCAGGGAGCCCTACAACAAATTCTTTGTGATTACTAACAAGCTAATTTTTTGTGAGTACCAAGTTTTGTTGATTACAAAACCCTAAAATGGAACCCTAACCAGCAGGTTAATAGTTATATAATTTATAATTTAAGAGTAATTTAGGCTTGTCCTACTTGTATGAAATCCTTTCTATCTCTGTTAGCTACCACTTTCGAGATTTTTTGAAAATAAAAATGTTGTTCCTCTTATCAAAATGTTGCTACTCACAAAAAATTTGCTTGTTAGTAATCACAAAAAATTTGTTTTAAGGCTGCCGTACTAAGTAACATCGGTTGAATTGCCCCATAGTATAATTCCATACCGTAGCGTTGAGGACACAATAATTATATCCGTGAATGCAGTCAAGGCAACTTGTTCCCTTTTTACCCTTTGGGTAGGTACGGAACCCTAAAAAAGGCCAAAAATCACCTTTGTTGTATCGGAGCCCCTTTAAATATTAATTTTATTTTGTTTTTAATACTTATTTGTTGTTATAGCGGCAACAGATATACATAATATTATGTATTTGACAATTTCAACTGTGCAGCTATATATATAATTACCGTTCCTGAGTTACAGCCTGGAGACAGACAGACAGACGAACAGACAATGAAGTCTTAGTAATAGGGTCCCGTTTTTACCCTTTAGGTAAGGAACCCTAGTAAAATCTAAAAGGTCTTCTGGACGGTCGGGAAAATATCCCCGACCAATGTAACCTTGGTCCGGTCGGGTGAAAATAACTCGTGTAGAAGTCGGTTCACCCGACAGGATATTCTATTGATGTCAACCGCCTTGATCGGGATCCTGACATCACAGGTAGAACTAAATGCAATGAAAAGTGTACATAATTACTAAACAGTAAACTGACTCAGAAGTCAGAGGAGTTCTTGAATATCACAAAGCTCGTCACTATAGGGTTGTTCGATTCGTCCGTTAAAGTTTGTTTGAAGTCGAAGTTACTTCGTAGGTTATTCATTACTAATTAAGGCATTCCCCTTACGAATATTAGCTTCCAAGGTAATACCAATTTATTAAAATTGAAGCAAGCTTTCAGCATCTTCCTAGTATTTACAAATTATGTTTATTTGAAACACACTACGTTAGATAATCAATTTTATTAATCAATTTTGAACTAAGATAAGTAAAAAAATAGGATTTTTGTGCGATCTCGGCAACGCGTCAAATCTATGGTCAAGGACGTTTGCGCGGGGGATGGCCTTAATACTTTGTTTATCGTACTCATTAATCTACCATCGTCGGACCTCAACACATGTCTGTCAGAACTCAGAATCCAACATGACTATGATTTAAAATCACACCAATAATTATTATAACACTGATTTCGGGATGAAAAGTTTCCTATGTCTTTTCCCGACTCAAAATATCTCCATACAAAATTTCAGCAAAATCGGTTCAGCGGTTGGGGCGTGAAGAGGTGACAGACAGACAGACAGACAGTTAGTATGGATATGGATATTTTCCGCTCTCTTTCACGTGTCTTTAATTTAGAACTACAATTCCATCAAAATCAGCATACACATTACACAATAATACACATAATAATATTATAATCTCAGTTAAGTACCTATGTGAAGTTTTTTATTAACTGCCCCGCGTACGAATGTTAAATCCATTTTTAAATATTTTTATATTATTTGTATGCAAATAGTATGCTAATATTAATTAAATACGTCGGTTAATCATCAGTTTTATGATATTTTTTCTCTAAATATGTTAAAAATCTTTTGTGAAGGTAGTTAGTATTTTATATAAATCAACTTTTTACACGTCCATTGTTACGAAGTATTTTGGGAGTCAGTGTTGTGTAAACGCGACGCGAAAAAACTTGTATTTTTTTACATCAAATTATTTTATTGACGTCACTGACGTTTAACTTATTCTTCAAATAATTATTACTTGATCGTTATTATTTTTACGCGATTTCAACGAGCTGTATATTATTTTAGTGGGTTCCTTAGGTCCAAATCCAGACTAAATTCAACTTTTATTGGTGCTTCAAATGTTTTGATGAGAGAAATCGTACAAAGCATCCTTGCAACTTTACTCTAATCAAAAATAGATTGCCTAGATTTTTTTAAGCATTATAAACCAAATAGAATATTCATTATAGTAATCTAAATCTAAATGCACATTTTACTCTTACTCTATTTTTATTTTCTAATTAGATATTACACAGACAAATTAGTCTACCAAAATAGCCTATGATCCTTCACGTGGTCTACTTCTTATCTGTGCCAAATAACATAAAAATTGCTCCAGTAGTTCGTAAGATAAGCCCTTTCAAATAATTTCCCCGTTTTTTCTACACTTTCCTCTATATTTTATTCGCTCCTATTTGTTTTAGCGTGATAAAATAGCCTTTCTCGATAAATGGGCTGTCTAACACTAAATTATTTTTTTAAAACAAACTCAAACAAACAAACTCTTCCGCTTTATAATATTTAGTAATAGATAACCATGCAACGTTCACAACATTTTTGCGAAAAAAACCGACAAACAACTCAAACAAGTAAAAAAAAAACCATCCAAACGATTCAATATAAATCCACAGTATAATAATATTTTTCTTTTATTTAAAACAAAGGATCTTCAATTTTTGGGAATTCACTTAATATTATATTTTTGAAATGTTTTATGTTATATTTAAGAGGTTACTGCAAAAAAGGTTAAAATTATGTTTAAATCTAAATTCGTATGATAATTTAAATACATAAAGTATGTTATGTGGAAAACGAATAATAAACTGTTTTAAGATATTAAGGGCCTGGTTCACCACTTCCTGATAGTATATCCACCAATTAACTTGACAGATCGAGTATAGAGAATCGGTCAAAAAAGTTGCGAATAGCCTATTCGGCACTTTATCAGGAAGTGGTGAAACAGGCCCTAAATCTTTTAAATTTGAAATTACTGGCAAATAGAAGGATATTAGTAGAAAGGCAGGCTATGAGTACTAGGCATGTGGTGCTGACAAAAAGTTGTAGCTCATGCGGCCTCTATTCTGCAGTTCTAATAGAACCGTAGGTAGCAGTGCACGTTTTAGTCAGACCATGAGCTTGGCGCTTTTGCGATTAATCGGATTAGTTCCAAAGCTCACAACCAGCTAGTTTGTGCTACTTTGGGAGGTACCTAATATAAGATTATTTTATGATATTTTAGCATATTTTAATTTGCGTAGCACATTTCATTCAAATAATTTCTACGATTGAGGTGTGTAGAGTAAAGTGAAAACAGTAGTATATGAGTTGTATTAGATACGATACAACTGCATACATATTTATAATTATTTAATATATTTTCAATTATAGTTTTTGATTGCAGGTGGAGGCACCTCGAACAACCTTATGTGGGTTGGTAATAAAAAATTGTAACGTTTGAACACAAAAAAACTGCAAAAAGCAGCGCAAGCGGTGGCACGAGACGCAGCTGTTGCTTCCTCTTCCTACGCAAAAAAAGAAAAAACGTCAAAAATTACATTTTAAGAGCTGTCACCAAAGAAATGTGTATTTTGCAGTTGAGAGCAAAATTAATATTTGGATAGGCAGATTTTTACGCATTTCGGATTTCGTCGTTTTTTGCTAGCCTTTAAATAAACTGATTCAAGTCGTGTAACCCATGACTTTATCTGAAGATAAATTCTAAATACGTTTTAGTTACATAAATTAGAAAGAAAGTTATCATTATAAAGCATTAAATATTAAGGGCCTGTTTCACCACTTCCTGATAGGCTATCCACCAATTAACTTGATTACTTGACAGATCGAGTATGGAGTATCTGTCAAAAAGTTGTGAATAGCCTATTCGGCACTTTATCAGGAAGTGATAAAACAGGCCCTTAATCTTTTGGTAGGTATTTTTTAATTATTGCTTAGTATCTTTTTAATTTCTAATACTTACCTCTAACATAAACTTCATTTTTTGTTATTAAAAAATTACAAATTAAGTACCTAATTACAAGGATACGGTATTAAAAACTCTACATATTCGTCATAAGTTAAGAGGTTTTAAATATTTTGTTGAAGGTTAAAGGAAAATAGGAATTTATTAGATTAGTAGTTAGCATACCTATAAAAAATTACGCAAAAAGTAATGCAGCTATGAATTTACTTAGGTTTTAATTGCTGAATACATAAACAAAATATAAAGTAAGTAAATAAAATTTACTTACACAATTTTTTATTTGCCAGACATAACTAAAATTAAAAAAAAATACTGATATGTACCTGAAGCTTGATTCAAAAATCGAACGTAAGATTTGCGTAAAAAAATAATTCGCCACAAAGCTGCAGCCCCGGGAGCCGTTGTGCTTTTTTCTTTTTTGCTCTTTCTCAGAAGGACGCTACTTAAAATGTGTAGAAAGTGAATTCTATTCAGCTTTGTACATTTTGTAGGAAATGGAGATTTTAAATTCGGTTTTTAATATTCTCTATTATGAGATATACTTTTGCGAATATATTGTGGACATTTTGTGACGATTCTTAACCTTTTTATATGATAAGTGTATTGTTCCTTTTACCAGCAGCTCTGCACTCTACATTGTAAACATCTGACCACGTCTACGAAATAATATTATCAATATAATATCGATATACATATTTCTACTTTGGTAATGTTGCATAGTTTCACGGATAAAAAGTGTATTACAAAAATGTATACTGTATACGTAACATAAATTATTAAAAAAAACTCGCAAACATGTTGTCATTTCTGCTTCGATGTCAACTAATGCTAAAGTTACGTCTGCAAGCATATTTCATGCAATCAATAAAAAGTAATCATTAACCCTTCAAATTAAAAAAAATCCGATTAAGATCAAAAACATTCATAACAAGTGAACCCCGAACAATGTGACCATAAAAAGCGACGCTAATAACCTCAATAATAAAAAAGCTGTTCCACGTTACGCACAAAAAGGTTGCTTTTTATCAGATTTCAAAGATCAGCGATTAGCGGGGTGACTTTGGGGTGTTTTTTAACCGTGGGGTGGTTTTTATTGAAGCGATCTCACACTTTTTTCCCGTGTAACAGGTCTGTAACTTTATAGAGGTGTGTTTACCTGTTTTTTGTGTTTTGAATAATTTTGATACACGTTGGGGCGGTTTTTTAAGGGGAAATGTGTGATCAAAATTGACTTATAATCATAACAGCTTGTTATATATAATATTAGGATTATTAGTTTCGAACACCATTAGATGATTTTGTAAAATGAAAATAGTTTAGTAAACGAATCATGCTTCTCAAGTATTATGATCAAATAAAAAAACATAATAATTTTTTATAACAAACAAGTAAAAATAGGCACGTGAAAAATCAGCATTAAAAATGCTAACTATTTCTGCGCATATTGCTTACTTTTGAGAGTACCTATTAATTTATGCTATGACGTGTCATCGACCATCGTGAGTCGTGACCCAGTTCACTCGTTACGTACTTATTCTTTACTCTTAAAATTAATTGCAAAAGTGACAAAATAGGGTAGTAATTTTTCAATGCGACACAAAAGGTAATTTATAATTTATGTTATCTCGATATTATAATTTAAGTTATTATTACGGGTCAGCCGTCAGTCGCCCCAAGACGCTAGGGCTATTGTAACAGCACGTTGGGGCCTTTGTAATGCTCGTTGGGTCCATTGTAACACCACGTTGGGGTCAAAATGGTCAGGGGTCAGGATTTATTACACTTTCGCAAATATAAATACCGACATAATGACATAATCGTTAATTTTTTCTAAAAGTCTTTATATTTACTTAATTATCTTTAACCGATTTTACGAAAAAAATTGGACACTACCTAGGAATACTAAAAACCAAGGTTTGTCAGTTACGTAATACTTTAGTACTAAAAAAAGTTCAGTTCTTCTGCTTTTAAAGGTCAATAAATGTACATCTTATTTATTTTATTTTTTATGATTTACAACATTTAAAATATAATGATTCTGTTAACTTGTTTCATATTCACAAATTAGTGTATTATTATTATTTAACAAGCAATTAGTGTTGAAAATATGTAAAATTCAGAAAATATTACAAAATAGGTACATCAAATATTATTCTAAAATTTTAATGTATTATTATTTATTATAAAATAGGTTTTTTGTGACTCGTGTAGTTTTCCGCGATTTTTAACTGACTTCCCCGAAAATAAAGGCTGCAGTGCTATGAATTATGATGCAATAGTTGGATAAACCCAAGATCTTACAAAAAATCCGTTGTCTAATAAAATGTAAAATGATGATGTCTAATTTTCGGTCTGTTTTATATGTGTTATAGTTAAGTGTTTTTTTACAATTAATCACACATCGTCACGTTATATTTAACTGTAGTACATATTAAGCCAGAAGTCGTTAATTATAGCTAAAAATCTGAGGATAGTGGTACCCAGAACGTAAAATGTTGATAACAAATTCTCACAGTTTGCCTTAAAACCTTAACCTTTTTGTCCTTTGACCCAAGGTTAACGGTAAGGCGACCTCACCTGACCGTTAACCTTAAGACGTGTGCGACCGTTGAAATTCATAGTCGAAAATCGAACACAATCGAACCCGGTGACCCGGAACCTAAACATCTTTCCCATCCCAACAGCGCTTTAGTTTCGAACATAAATCAACAATCGAACATAAGAGTTCGATTTTCGAATATGTGTCAAAATCAAAGCCAACGGTCACTCCACAATGGCGGCTACAGTTACATTTCATTTCACGTAAAACGCAACAATGTGCGATTGTTATCGACGAGAAAAGGGTAGATTTTAGTAATCTTCTTAATGGCGTGTATGAAAAGATTATAAATTAAGTTCTAGCAACAAATAAAAGTGACCCCTGCATTGTGGCGGTGTCAATATGTGTGACCGAGCCTTTGTGTTTGACCCCCGAGTGAGCGCCAATTTGCGAACGCTCCGATTCACGCACGATCATCTGCCCACCGAGCGGATTTAAAATGTTTCGACCAATGTCATTAAAGAAATTGAAACGGGACAAAGTAAATCCGTATATATGGTCCTATATGCGACAAAAATGCTTTAAATAAATTGTCTCTGACAAATATAGAACATATTTTTATTAGTTTTTGTAAGCCAAAATATTTTTTATAATAATGAACGTTTCAAGAAAAGTAATTTACATAAAAGCTAAAGTTATAATAATTATGTTCCATTAAATTCCTAAAAGTGGCGTCTCATTAAATTTTAATGAAACAAAAATAAAAAAGGAGCTCCTGTAAAATGCAAATTAACGTCAAGATTAAAATGTTTTTTAATTAGCACAATGTCAGTTATATAGTGCATTAAGGGTTTAAAATGTTATGTAGGTATATTTAGAAGAAATACATCCCGCTACTATTACTAACGGGATGCATAATTTGGAATACATTTTGTCCTAACGGACAAACGTTACAGAATATATTATATTAGTAGTACCAAGTTTTAATTAGCTTTTTTGGGAATTATTCTTTGTCAATTGTATTAAAACTGTATAAGGCTGCGTTTCCACCGGAGATGAGCGGTGCGAGGAATATGTTTTACAAGAACCAATAGAATCGTTGCGCTGAACGTGGTCAGGCAAATGAAGCGTTTCTATTGGTTCTTAAAAACAAGTTCCTCGCAACGCAGCTTAGCTCAGTTCCAGTGGAAACGCAGCCTTTCAGTACTCTTAATTTGAAAAAAAAAATTGATGCTGCGAGTGTCCATGGGCGACGGAAGTTGCTTTCCATCAGGTGACCCGTTTGCTCGTTTGCCCCCTTATTTCATTTTAAAAAAATACTTTAGTAGCTCTGAAAGAGTAACTGTTTTTTCACCTTTGTATGGAAAAATTCATGACGCGCGGCCGCTTGCCCACAGTGGCGGCGCAAGACTTAATTTTAAGTACGGGAAAAAATATATTTTGCGAGGCCCCCCCTGATGGATTATGCAAGAAGACGGATTTAGTTGAAAGATTTTTTGATACTCGTAAATCCCAAAAAAAAAATGTCCAAGGGGCGCGAGACCCCTATACCGCGAGGCCATGGGCGGTTGCTCATACCGCCCACGCCCTACGCCGCCTCTGCTTGCCTATACAAATCACAAAATGCTCTTTCAGCGCTGCTACTTTCACAGTAAACTCTCTACAAAGACCCTACAACACGTACACACCCTAAACCTTAGGGTGTGTACGTGTTCTTTGTAGAGTTAAGTTAAAAACAACGTTTATTCAAAACCAAAAATTAAAGAAACTACAAATTGAACAGCAAGTGTTTGCAACATAGAATATGTAGAGTGTCGATTGTAGACTACATACATGATACAACACTGTAGAGTTTAGGTACGTTTTAAACATTTTCATGGGTGTGAATCTAAAATGTAGAGTGAGCCTCTACATGAAAATGTTTATGGAATAGCTATTGATGGTGATTACTCGCTTTTTTTTCGCCTTTATCTATACTGTCCAAATATGTTGGTTAGTAAGATATAGCAAAATTGGAGCTAGTACGTATATAATAAAAAAGCGTTCCCGAAGTGTTTTGTGTTTTCTCTTTAAAAACATTTTTTTTCCTGGACCTATATTGTTTGCAGTTTTGAAAGTTGCAATTTTTTTAAAATTATAGATAATAATATTAATAATTATTTTATTATTTATAAGTACAATCGTGTCAAGGCGGCCAAGCTGAAGTTGGAGTGGGCGGGTCACGTTAGCCGCATGCATCCCGACCGCTGGGCATGGGTCTCAACAGTGTGGGCACCCGAAGATGGACGCCGCTGCCGTGGCCGGCCTAGAAAAAGGTGGCGTGACGAGCTGGAGGCATACCAGCCAGGTTGGCTATCGGTGGCGCAGGAGAGAGAACAGTGGAAGATCCTGGGGGAGGCCTTTGCCCAGCAGTGGGACACTATAGGCTAATATAAAAAAAAAGTACAATCGTAATATCTCCCAAACACTTACGTTCAAAAGATCAAACAAACTCTATGCAGCATAGATCTATACGTAACTCTAAAATCTATATATTACGCAGTACGCACTATGCGCTTTAAGTAACACTCACACATAAGCGTAAAATTGTAATATTTTAAATTTGGCTCGGCCATAAAATGCACAGCCATTAGTCGCATTGAGCTTGACCCCTCGGCCAAAAATAATAGCAGGGGCCAAATAAATTAAAAATGGCTCAAAAATACCCCTTGACAAGCGCACCGCTAGATTTATTGCAAGGCGGGGTCCATAGATAGAATTATTTGGTCAACATTGACTCTAATGTTTTAAGCGTGGGAGAGCCTTTGGCAAGAGTGGGCTTGACCGAATCAATACCATGTGCCAGTGAAGAGGTTGAATCCTTTCCGAAAGAAATTTAATTTCTAAATGTAGAAATTTGGTTATGAATCAAACAAAAAAGCCGGTACGGCTTGCATTACCATACAGCCAACGGAGATGGAAAACTGCCACATACAAAATACCGATAGATCGTTTAATTATGTTGTGTTTTGTAGAGTTGGTAAGGATGCCTTGGAAGATGAGTGGGAATTTCTAGGGACGCAACTTGCAACGCCTTGGCTAGAGGCCTGCATTTCTACAGTGCAGGAACAGGCACTTTAGTCGCCACGAATACTCATCCACAGAGGAAATTCGTGGCAACAACCCCAACCATATCGTTCAATTTATGAGCAGTATTGGGCTGGGGATGATACTCTAGTGCGAAGGAGTCACAATAGATCCTTATGGGTCGCAGTGACGTCAGGGCTACAGCGACCTGCCTTCTACACAAAAAAAGGAAAGTAAAGATCGAAGAAATTGATTGATATAGACAGTTGACGGTCCTACTTCATTTGGTCGGGTTATATCAATTCAATATTAGTCGTGGACCGTGGTCTGACAGCTTGGTTTGAACGCTACCAAATTACGTAGGTCGTCCGCCATCCTGACTATGAATCAACTTCTCTGATAGTGTAGGTATTACTATGTTTTTCGCTCAGAATACAAAAGTTTATTCTGTATTCTGAGGTTTTTCGTATAGCTATGCTAGTCCTTACATATTCTAGCTAGGTTAGCTAGGTATGGTACATATTCATTGCAAAATATGTCACACAAATTTAAAACAATCACAAATATCATTCGAATTATACCTATTTTATTTCAAATATCTTTATCGATTTTGAATTTTTGAGTATCAGATGCGAAACCACAATAAATCACATCTCAGGTGTACTTACCTGAAGTAAATCTATGGAATGTAATCCTTTGTTAGTTGTTACTTCCAAATCGATACTTTTTATGCACCATTCTAGCAGAGTACGCAAAAGTAAATCTTATTTTGATGCCATGGAGTTCAATTTGACTTATCATAAGATAGCGGGTGGATCGCAAAATTTTAAAAAGAGAATCGATTTTTTAGTTTTTCTTTTCAATCTTTTGTGCTTTTTAGGGAATTAGGAATGTTCGGCCATTGACAATAAATGCCAAGCGTGATCGATGTGTGTGAGCACCTGTGCGTGTGCACAATACTCGCTAATGGCGGGGAAATCAAAAAGTGATGGATTTTAAGGCAAATAACCATTGCAGGTAGCTCATAATTGACTTCCTAAGAATTGAAAAATATTTCAATGTATTCTAGGTAATAGGTATTAATGTGAAACAGAAGGTGCTAAGAGAGCATCAATCTAAGTTTTTTTACAAAGTATATTTTCATGCTTAATTATAATTTCATGGTGGAGTCAGCGTAAGGTGTAAACAGAACTTTTGAATAAGACACGTGTTACGTCACTAGCTGTTGATAACTGATAATTCTAATAAGCTGATAAGTCTTATCTTGAAACTCATTTTGTCGTTGTAAAAATATATTATAATTTGATTTGATTTGATATAAGCCAATAATAATAATTTTCTACATATTTTTTCCAAAATAAACTTTTTGTACTAATTTTAAATATTAATTTTTCCTAGTCTAAATTTGACTGCTATAACTGTTTTTTCTATGATAACAATAATAATATAATGCTTAAAAGTACTCAGAAGTTTGCTCAAAATACCAAAATAGTATCATAAAATTAAGACAACGGAAACTTTCTATATTATAACCTTGTCAGAACCATTGCTAACTCTAACTTTTGTCCTTACAGGCGTGATTAACTATCTTCTTAATATCCAGCTTGATCCAGCATTAAAATAATGTATACAGTGTAGTATACTGTACAAGTATGAATAAAACATGGCGCTGAGGGAGTCAACCCTTCCCAACCACCCCAGCTTAATAAATGAAATCTCTCACACTTTTTTGTGATAGGGCTGAGTATATAGAAGTATTGATTTTTGTACATACACGAAAATAGGGCCCAACCCTTCCAAATCCCAGTGACACCCAATAACGACTGTCAAATGGAATTGATTCAAAAATAAAACTTGCGAAATTGAAAAAAGGGGTCAAAATATATTGTTATTTTGAAGTGTCCCTTTGCTAGAGTTCCCATAATATTCATTTTCGATTCATTGTATATTTGGAAACGAATTTATTTGTTGCCCGCTACAATAATCATGTTCTATGTTCGCGCAGAGGATTTTATTACGGGCTGACTGCTGAGCATATCGCTATAAACTTTATCCTATAACCTCTTTCATAAACCTATGTGGTTCTTACTGTCTAACGTCAATTATTGAGGTTTAATCATATTTTTAAAATGTCTCTGAGTGCAGTCGTCGGAGATTTAAAGGTGAAGAGTCTAGGCGTCTTTAGATTTACAAGTTAACACAACAGACACAATCTCGTATAGTACGGGAGCCCTAGAACAATTTTTTTTGTGATTACTAACAAGCAAATTTTTGTGAGTAGCTACATTTTGATAAGACGAACAACATTTTTATTTTTGAAAAATCTCGAAAGTGGTGGCTAACAGAGATAGAAAGGATTTCATACTTTGACTTGATGGTCCTAAAATATGGATTGTTTTATTTGTAGGACAAGGTTACTCTTAAATTATATTAACCTACCAATATACAAAAAATCTGCTGGTTAGGTTTTAGGGTTCTGTAATCAACAAAACTTGTTTGACTACTGTACCCTAACAATCCATATTTTAGGACCATCAAGTCAAAGTATGAAATCCTTTCTATATTTGTTAGCTACCACTTTCGAGATTTTTCGAAAATAATAATGTTGTTCGTCTTATCAAAATGTAGCTACTCACAAAAAATTTGCTTGTTAGTAATCACAAAAAAATTTGTTCTAGGGCTCCCTGACTAGTATATTCTGCAGCAATGAAAACTATCCTAAGTCCTTTTTTCGGGGCACAAAGTATCATTATACCAACTTTATCACAAATCGAATCAGCGGTTTAGCGGAATGAGGTATTTGATACATTGATTTATTTCTAAAAATATTTTTGTGTCCAGATAATCTGATGGCCAACTTTCATTCATAATCATTCCTAAGAATCATCAAGTCGATGACAGTTACCCCGAGTGTTCCAGTGATACAGTCGTAAAAACTCCGGTCGCCACGTGCTTGAAAACTTCAAGTGCTGCGCGTGCCACTGCCACACAACACAGCATAAACAAGATGCAAAGCGAGTGCCTACTTCCTGTTTTTTATGAAAAGACCTTGGCTAGTTAGGATATGGTCTCAAATTATACGGGGTGTAACAAACTATGTGATAATACTTCCGCTGAAAGAGCAAAAAGAGAAAGACATCAAGTGCAAAGGTTTTTGGTATAAAATCAAAATAAGGGAAGAAAATTACATGTAAGTACTGTTACATGTTACTGTCTGCAGTAAAGTAGCTAAACTAATCAAAGATACAGAATATACATAAATATCGGTATTAAAATAACTGCCAATCGACATATAAAATACAGTAAAATATTGAAAAAATACATTATAGATATTGCGTTCCATTTTCCTCGTATCGGAAAAACTTTCTTATAATTTTAGATTCCCGCCGAGAATATTTTTTCTCGAACGCCGGAATGGGACAGGTGATGTGGTTAGAGGGAGACGCCAATAAAATCCATACTTATAATATTTGCAGGCTCCGCACTCACACAACTAACGCGATTTAACGTCCCTCCGAGACTCTTGGACACTGCACAGGATGTTACGTTTTTCACAACCTATTTTATAAGTTTTCCGTCTTAAGAAACTTCAAACTCATAACAACTCACTGTAATATTATTTTCGTTGGGTTTAAAGTGTAAACATTTTTAAAATGATTGAAGTGATTATAAAAAAATATACATATTCCGAATTTAAAATATGTGAATAGTAACCAAACTCGTGGTATAGAAATAAGACTGAGATCAATACCTACGGATGTTTTGTGTTGTACAAGAAAAATGTGTCAAAAGACAAAGTTTTTCATAGTTTTTAGGGTTGTATTACTACGACTTCGATGTCTGTCCGTCTGTCCGTCTGTCTGTCTCCAGGCTGTAACACATGAACGGTAATAGCAAACTCATGCAAAGTACAATTCAAATGAGCATGTACCATCGAGGAAATTGATTCCTAGGCAATTGACAGACCAACATCATATTTTGGTCGGATCATGTCAATTAATGTTAATTATTGTGATCTGTAAGCAGGGTTTGACGTAACGCGACCAAACTACGTAGGTCTCCCTGCTCCCATCTGCCTATGAATCAACTTCTCTGATAGTGCATCACTTAATCAGAAATTAGAATAGGTATACCCATAGAATAAGTTAAAACACACAAAATAAACTCGAAAAACTTAAACGTCCTGTATGTACCTACACAAGGCCGCACCCCCGACGCCTGGCGTCGCGGCGCGGAGGAAAAAATGTACGATGCCATAAAAAATCACCGTCCATTCGCTCCCGGAATTTTTAGCCGTTTTTTCCCCTCCTAGTCGCCCGTTGCCTAGCAACCGGCCCACCCTCCCCGCTAAAAGCTTGCGATATTTTTACGGCCAATGAAATCGTTCTTTCGACGGAGATTTATATATTGGAGTTTTTATTAATCTTAGCGAAGTTGGCAAACGCGATTGGGATTTTCATCGGGTTTTATTAATCATAAGAGATAAAAGTATTGGAAAATCGTTTCATTTTATAGTAATGAAAACTAATAGTGTAGGGTTTTAGTGAATTAAAAAGATGTAATAATATATAAGTTCAATTTCTAAATACTTTCGTAGCAGCTCTACGGCATGCTATTGTTACTACTGTTTCTAGTAGACTGGTGTAAATCTTTTATAGTTTTATATTTTTGGTGCATTAGGTATCTGACTGCAGCATTCAGACTCATACTAATTCTCATATAATGATTACTTTACTTTAACATAATATAAATGCGTATGTGTATATTTCTGCTAACAAACAGATCTCGTTTAGTAAGGAAAGAAATACAGAGGAAGTGAACAGGAGGATAGCGATCACTTGGAACAAATACTGGTCCCGCAAAGAGATTTTCAAATCACAACTGCCAATACCTACAAAGAAAATTACCTTTCTGTCAAACTGTCATTAAATTAAAGTAAAGTAATCATTATATGAGAATTAGTATGAGTCTGAATGCTGCAGTCGTGAATACCTGCACGAAAAAGGTATTACATACTTTGTTTTCAGGTCCTCTTATGCTTTCTAAACTAGCGTAAGCCTTAATTTTTAACCGACTTCAAAAAAAGGAGGTTATCAATTCGACGAGCATGTATGTAGTAATATTTTTAGAACTACCCAGTTTTCGTAAATGTTATATCAGCGTCTGAACAAATGTGTCTTTCAAAAGTATATATAATAATTATGTATGTATTATGTATGTATGTATGTATGTATGTATGTATGTATGTATGTATGTATTATGTATGTATGTATGTATGTATGTATGTATGTATGTATGTATGTACGTTGTTATGTTTGTGTTCGCATATCTCTGTAACCATGAGTCCAATTTCAGTAATTATTTTTTGTTTTACTACGTATTGTTCAACTTAGGGAATTGTGCAAGTTTCATCAAAATCGGTTCAGTAATTTTGAAGATAGAGAGTTTTAATTTTGAAGTCGGTTTTATCTTTTTAAAATACAATTATTATTATCTCGAAGATCCGCCAGCTTCTATTTCTATTAAACACTATAAGAAATACTGTCCAGGCTAGAAACGTCCAGGTCGAGCCAAAGTCAATATTGAGCGCAAACGGTCTGTACGACTGTAACAAACATCGTAACTTAATATTTGGCCAGCAATTATCTATACTAATGGAGTTGATATCGAGAATATTCCACTGGGGCTATCTGCATAGTGACTATGTTAAGGCAATCTTATACATATTCCTGCGATAAGCTCTAGACTAAATATTAATCTTTGGACTTCTTTACGCCTGTGCTGACTACGGAGGATGTCACATCTCGTGATGAAGTTAACTACAATATTATGCGATTGACTAAGCTCTAGGCTAATTAGTAATTAGTAATCTTTGGCTCTACTTCTTTACCATACGTAAAGAATTAGAGCCCAACTGACTTCGGAATTACGTCACTTCTCGTGATTAAGTTTTCTACAATATTATGCGATTGACTAAGCTCTAGACTAATAAATTAGTAATACTTCTTTACGTATACGTGCTCACTTCGGAGTTACGTCACTTCGCGTGATGATGTGCACTACAATATTAGGTACCTATGCAATTGAATTTGTTAGGCTTGTGATTCGTTGTGTAGCGGCCGAACCGCTCTATCGCGTGGACGAATATAAATCAAACCTTACCATTGATTTGACGATTATTATAATCGTAAAACCAATGGTAAGGTTAGGTAATAGGGGCCTTGTTTTAATGCTATGAAGAGTATTTCGTAAATTGATTAATCAAAAAGTCACTGTGCGGTTTACATCATCCAGTAACAAAACTATCTACATCTTTTTGGGTCTCATTATCTCATTAGTCATTACTCATCATGCTCGTATAATGTACCGTATAGATTTTTGAAAAACTATGATATAATCATAAATTTTGTACGACATTCAACTGTGTCTATTGTGCTACGAGATTCGTAGCTCATTGTGGAGCAAACCCTCTTACATACCTAATTTAATATGAGGGATAAAAAAGGTAAAAAAATCATGTTGTTTTATTACATATGTGTCAGCAGCACACGCCTCTTTAGAAAAAAAGTATCAAAACACACTCGTACGAGTAAAAAAAACTCCCCTTCTTTTTTAAACTAAAAATAAGTAGCGCGCGATTGGCCGCGCTCCCCAAATAAAAAACATAAAGACGCGTGCGCCGCACGCGACGCTCCATTCAAATTCAAATATCGAACTGCAAGATATTATTGTACCCACCAATTTATAAATATCCATCCTTCCCCTCTAAAGCAACACAACGGGAGTTCAACAAAAATTGGTCCCCGCGTAAAATACGATGGAAAAAATATAAAATGGGGAAGTATTTCGAAAATAGAACGTCTCCCCTTTCGTGGGGGACGCGTGATGTATTGTTGGAGTTACTCGGGATTTTCATAATACACCGTTGTGTTATTTCTACGGATCGGTAAGATTTGTCATGTGGTGTAATGTGGTTGCTATTTCCGACTTGTCGCGTGGCGCTATCGGGTTTCCCTTACATAGGTTCGTATTTCCATTTCCGTTTAAAAGGTGCTTTGTTCCGATACTCAAAGTAACCAAAAATTCTAAGCTCCTCCAAAAACGACTGAACCTATTTTGTAAAAGTTTTGTGTGCTCAACGGGTAGGTATGAGAAAAGGCCGATATCTACTTTTTATACCCGTATTATGATCATATTCGTATAGCAATTAGTTGTGAGAGGCAACATAACAATTAACAAGTAGAATTCGCACATTTTTTTGTTTGGTCCGTACAAAAATGTTACGTAAAACGCTAGCTGATCCACGTAACTCTACTTGCGGGTAAATAGTTTTGCACATACATTAATTATTGTGTATTAGGATTTAGGTACATCCATACTTCCATACTAATATTATAAATGCGAAAGTGTGTCTGTCTGTCTGTCTATCTATCTGTCTGTCTGTCTGTTCTCGCCCAAACCACTGAGTTATAAACTGTACCTAAGTAGTCAAAATATCTATTTATAATAGTCCGCATTGTAATAGTACTAACACTTGTCAAAGTCTGACATAACGAAACGAAGGGGTTAGTGCGAGTTTTATTCGATCATACGCATCGAGCGCGTAAACGCTAATTTATATGGGATCAAAGCAGGAGCCAGCCAGCCAGCAGTTAGCCAGTAGATGGCGCTGCTTTGATCCCATATAAATTCGCGTTTACGCGCTCGATGCGTATGATCGAATAAAACTCGCACTAACCCCTCAGGACAAAAGACAGTCACAACACAAACATTTACTTAACGATAACAATTTCTTCAACATACTTTTCTAATCAACAAACAAACAAACAAACTTATTTATCACTTTACTACAAATTTACTAGCAATTAATTTAAAATATTGTAATAATGTTTTAAATGTCGGATTGAAAATATTTAACAATAAATATAAGTTGTTAATTTTAATAATTTAAAATAAAATCTAGACATGGATCTCCGTGAATAATAATGAACCTGTCAGGTACCTATAATTAAGAATTAAGTTTTTATTCCTGAATACAACGAGCGGAATAAAAATAATAATTTATCTTAATGATCAGTAGCAATGCTCAGACATTGTACCCTCATTATAATAATATTTTGTTTCACCAACTCGATTTTGATAAAATTTAATGTTATGGATATACTTACTTTGTGTCCCGGAAGACAAGATACAATTTATCTTGGAACAATAATGATTATGATCGTAGCAAATGATTCGTTTGTATGTGTTACAAACGAATTATTAAGTAAATGATTTAGTTTTTGGAAATTTGATGGCAAACATTGTGCAATAATTTGTTATGTACATTACGATTTACGTCATTTTTTTACAAATTTAGGGTCTATTGAACAACACTAGGGGTCTGTGTCACCTGCACTTCCTGATAAGTGCCGGATAGGCTATTTACAACTTTTTTGACAGATTCTCCATACTCCATCTGTCAAGTTAAGTGGTGAAACAGGCCCTAAGTAATAATAATTTATCTACTTAATCCCGAGAAGTAGAGACTCTTTAAGCCACTTTCAAGCAGGAACTCTCCGAATGTGAAAAACTCGAAGAGAAATAAGTGACGATAACGTTACATAAGCCCGCCATTTTTCTTCCACAGTCCTCACAAATATCGATTTAATTACTCGAAGCTCGTCTAAAACCAGCGATCGCCCGTATCTAATTTAAAACAACGCACGCCCGAATCGCTTTTAGGGGAATTCTGAATAAAGGGGCTCGGAGAAAAAACAATTTAAAAATAAAATGGAATAATTATAAAAGGGGAGGGCGGCGCGTGGCGTTTCTTATTTATTTCTGGGTTCAGCTGCCGCGTATACGCTTTAGAATTAAAGAAAATATAGCCTTTATTTCAACGACATTAAGACCACAGTAATCTGAGGTTTTACCCAAAACGACTCTAACATATGGCGGTAAGACAAAAAATCTCCACCTGTGCTTTATCCGTCGTGTGCTCTATGTATTGTTAATTATGTTTTGATAATATAGAGCTATGCTATCCATCGGCCATCTATTATTATTAATATTATAAATGAGAGTTTATTTGTCTGTTCATTTACATGGTTAAAGTCACTGAAATATCTTTAGTAAGCTACCTAAAATAGCTGTATCTACTTTGGTATTCATGTATTTTGATCTTTAAAGGTGCCAGCGATTTCAACAAGTTACTTATATAGGTACTGGTTTCAATATTACATAGTTAATATTAATGTTATCTCTACCCTGTTAACTAATGTTTGACCAATGCGGGTCCGATTTTAATGAAATTATCCTCAATTATGAGGAAAGAGATGTGAAACAGATAAGCCAGTGGACCGTTGTATGGGGCTGCAGATGAAAGATACGGTCAAATTATCTCTTTGTAGTTGTCCATGGACCATGGTGGTCACTTACAAACAATAAGCCAGTTATTTTTAGTCGACTTCCAAAAAGGAGGAGGTTATATGTTCGTCTGTATATATTTTTGGATGTTCAACTATAACTTCAACGTTTGTTGACCGATTTTCATAATTCTTTACTAAGCATTGACGGTGAATTTGTATTTCAGTCAACAAAGTTACTAAATTCGTAAAAAGGTCTCAATATTATGTTAATTCATTAGGTAAAAATCACAATAACTGTTTACACAATAATTGTTCACAAAATTAGAAAACTTTAGCTGTATTTATTCCGGGGTAGATCTTTCTTAGAAGAAATCAGAAGCCTTTAAAATATAACTGCAACATTTATCACTAGTAATTAAGTAGGTATCAGTTGGTGGTAAATACATCTTTATCTCGCATCTAACCTGAGGTGGCGCGAAGAGTTATGTCACTGTCAGTTTCGGCGCCTTTAATTACGACCACCCGTGTTTTGTTTTTTACAGGTAAACAAAGTGGTCAGTGTTTATGATTGTAAATCTCGTTTGCTGTTTTTTTATTGCTTCTGCTTTGTTCCAGAAAAAGCCACGGATAAACTTTGGCTAGGCTTAATATGTATAATAATTTTAATTGTTATTATGAATAATATTTTCATTGCCTTATTCTTCTAAAAAATGTAAGTTATAATGTGAGTGCACTATTCAATCTTGTGTACAGCCTATTTTAATCTACTGCTATTATTTTATCTATACTGTAGGCCTTAGTATCATAAAATAGTATACATATACTATACCATTCCTACATTCTTTAAAAAAACCCTTATTCTCAAAAACGGTGATCGGTCATTCTTTTCGTAAAAATCCCTTTCATCCCGAAATTCGAATACCAATATTAGTAGCCAGTTGTAAAAAGATCGCCTTTCACAAAAAAAGTCCTTCAGCTGTGCGCCATTAAGCAGAATGTCCCCCGAATTGGACATCTTTTTAACAAAAGGCGCGTAAAATGACCAGAAAAAATCTCCACAAAAGCTCGTGATGCGAGGGTGGACGGTAGATAATCGACCGCTAAAAAGATCGACTAAAATAATTGTAGATCGTAGATTTATGTTAGTCTTTGTTGGTGTCCGGTTGCAGCTGCAAAAAATGCCTCCTCGAGTGGACAACTGCAGATTTGGTTTCAATCATTCAGTAAACTGGGTAAAAGCCAAAAGAACTGTTGTAATAGCAGTTAGACATTATTATTTTTAACAAAAAATTAAAACCGACTTCCAGGGTAAAAACAATAATAATTTGTAATGAACAAAAAAGTGTTAAATAATTCTTACTCTTTAAAGTGCCTTATGCATAATTCTCCTAAACCTCAACTATTTCTGTACACAATCTTCATTACTTTGAAGACGGTACCAGCTATAAGAATGCTGAGTTCTATGTGTGACAAAATATTTTTAATATTTAAGACTGGTACCGACTTCAAAATAATGTAGATCGTGTACAGAAATAGTTGAGGTTTAGGAGAATTATGCATAAGGCACTTTAAAGAGTAAGAATTATTTAACACTTTTTTGTTCATTACAAATTATTATTGTTTTTACCCTGGAAGTCGGTTTTAATTTTTTGTTAAAAATAATAATTTCACTCTTTTAAGTGATTTATAAGCTGCTTTTCTGCACAGACTAATGTGTTATGCTTAGTGACTTTGGATCCATAATATTAGTATGGATGCTCAAATAATATAACTAAAATCGTCCTTATAAATTTTAAGAATAACTTACCTCATAGATCTTATGATCAAATTGCTAACTTGGTAACCTAAACACCAAGGTTGAGTCATTTACATTGAAACAACATTATAATTTTTTAAATCGTTCGACAAATTCGGGCTTTGTTCTTAAAGACGATTAAAAGTAACAATAATAGGGTCATAATTAGATAATTCATGGTGTGGTGACCGGTAGTAGTGATGATGATGATGATGAATGTAACTTGCATAGTAGCATAATATGCTTTCAGTTCTTAAACCAAGTCCGAAACCCCCATACTTGCTTTTTGGTAGCACATGCTTAGGATACTTCTCATAAAATCGAAATCCATATAAATTTGGAGGAGTTCCCTCGATTACTCACGGATGTATTGTGGAATGGTGGTGATGATGATGATGATAAATTAAATTTGCATAGTAGTATATGCTTTCAGTTCTTAAGACAACGCCGAAACCCTCAAACATGTATCTATAAGGAGTAAGGAGTTCTGTTCACCAACTTCGAACCATGGTATATCCTGGTGCAAAATCTTACTTTTTAGTTTTGGCAACATATGCCTGGAATACTTCATATGAAACCAAAAAAACATAGGTTTCCATTTGAATTTGGAGGAGTTCCCTCGATTACTCATGGATCCCAATTCCCATCATCAGGTCACCACTTTTCTGAACATTCCTTTTTGGTAGCATATGCTTAGGATACTTCTCATAAAATCGAAATCATTATAAGTTTCCATATAAATTTGGAGGAGTTCCCTCGATTACTCACGGATGTATGGTGGAATGGTGGTGATGATGATGATGATTAATTAAATTTGCATAGTAGTATATGCTTTCAGTTTTTAAGACAACGCCGAAACCCCCAAACATGTATCTATAAGAAGTAAGGAGTTCTGTTCACCACCTTCGAACCATGGTAAATCCTGGTGCAAAATCTTACTTTTTGGTAACATATGCCTGGAATACTTCATATGAAACCAAAAAAAACATATGTTTCCATTTGAATTTTGAGGAGTTCCCTCGATTACTCATGGATCCCATCATCAGATCACCACTTTTGTCAAAATGGGACCAAATTGGAGTAAAACCTATTATAACAAAAGAAAAATTTTGAAAATCGGTTCATAAACGGCGGAGTAATCGTTGAACATACATAAAAAAAAATATATCCACAGACGAACGTATAACCTCCTCGTTTTTGGAAGTCGGTTAAAAATATACCTTACTCCTGGCCGTACTCAGAGACCAATAATCATTAATCGCGCGGGAACCGTACATTTTTCTGGCTACTACTTATTATGAAGAGTATCCTATGTCCTTTCTCGGTACTCTAAACCAAATTTCGCCAAAATTGGTTCACCGGTTTAAGCGTAAAGAGATAACAGACAGACAGACAGACTTTCGCATTAATTGTAGTATTATGGTATTGGTATGGATTATAAAACTTAATTCAATTAAGAGTTTGTCAGACAATGTGTAAACTTTAATATGTCAAAATCGTTATTAAATTAGCTGATAATATTAAAAGTCATATTATTTGATCTTGGCTGTAAGACAGTTAATTTTATTAGCAGTAGCTAGCGGTTTATTTCAGTAGAATTTGTTTTCGATCAACAAATAATAACGGCAAAATCCACTCCGTTTCAACTTTCAACTCCTTAATATTTTGCCAGCTCAACAAAAACACAAGAATGTATCATATTTGTGTTGTTAGTTGTTACTGTTTTTGACAGTGGTGATGTGTCCGTCACCAAACCCAACCCTTGTCAGTCAACGTCAGCATATTTTTGGGACTTGCCAAATATTTTAAATTTCTGCTTTCACCATGATTTTTACGCTTTTGAAATTTTTTTGTGAATATTATCAAATTGAAAAACTGTTACGAAACCAGGGCGAGCGAAGCGAGCCCTATAGTAGGTATATCCTACAACCTGTACATTTTGTGGTACAGTTTACGGCAAAGCTATCACGCCTATTGATTTGTGCTTTAACATAGTAATTTTTATATATTATGTAGATGACTCATCATCAGTCAGTCAAGGTATGACGACGCGAGCCCTCATCAAATATCGGCTTTTATAGCTAGTATAGAATAGGTATTTATAGTATTTATAAAAATATGTGGCGCTTTCTTTGTTGAAGTATAATACTTATATAAGTGCCCTCTATGCTCATCCTTTCTAATATTATAGATGCGAAAGTGTGTTTGTCTGGTATAAGAATTTTCAACGGTTTGGCGGGAGTCATCTAGGACTTTGGACTTCAAACTTGCCTACATCTATTTATCTTCATTTATCTCATAATAATCCTTATTTTATTAAAGGGCGTAGTGACATTGACACTCTTTTTTATAAAATTTGGGGCCAAACCGTTGCCCATGAATACCTACTTGCAACATCAGAGAGATGCGTTAAATGTATTATACAACATTTTACCAGTATTTTTTTGCCCGACTACCTTTTAACGACAATATTATTCATATAAATAAATGGTTTACTACTCGTAGCTCCATTCTCTATGCATGGAATAAAAACCCCATCAATCATTTTCCATATTCTAATCTCTACATAATTGGTTATTTATGTTTTAAATTAGAAGAATACGGACATAAATAAAGCGGTTAGAGTTTTTAAAGAACATCAATAAACGGTAAACCATCTCCGTCACATGCAATGAAGACGAACGACCCAGCTAATGAAGGACGCGAGCTTCGACGTAGAGTCAACTAGGCGCAGATGCAACACAAGGAACTTGTCTAGGATATGCCTTAACTGTTGGTAGAATAGCGGCGGCCCCTGCGGGGCTAAAATGGTCACTTTGGGGAACTTTGCCTAAGCGGTTAGTGGGTAGAGCATATGGGGGGTCCCACATACCACAGCCGTTGTCCCCAATCTGTCTGAGATACCCATAAGGTTTCCTCATGTAAAAAAAAACTCGGAGACTGCCGCTGTAAATCTATTGCAAAGCATTTTTTAACAACTTATGCAATTATAACTCGCATACGTGTAGTCGCACGCACACAAACATTTTAATATATCTCCTTAAAATATTTTAACTTCATTGCTTACTTCAGTTCAGTTACAAAAGACCCAAATTCAAAACCGTGATTTGAAAAGCTGAAAACTTTTTTTTCTGAAGTGTCACTAAACTAATATATTATGTGTCGCATTTTTCCAAGCCACAAGTCATCTCTGCCAGTTACTCTATGATCGCGCGAGCGGCTTGTGTTGCCGCACTTGTTTCCACGTATGGTAGCGATTTTTTTATTTTTTTGTTTCAGATTAAAAAAAAACTGTAACACGAGCCGAGCGGCATGCGGATGTGAGTCGACTCGTCGCAATACATAAATTACTTTTTTCCATCGATTTTATAGCTTTTTCATTGAGTAAAAAATCAGAGATTTCGGTTTATGAACTTTTGCCTTTAAACGTGTTTTTAGAAATTTTTAGTTGACAATTTCTACTTTTTTTTGCAATTTCTAAGAATTATTAACAACCCGTATGTAAGGAATGGTATACGCCATACGGAGGTTAGATAGGCAATAAACAAAAATAAAACGAATAAAATATAACTATAAGTTACAAAGTTATTATTATTTACTTTTATGAATATTGTGTTATATACTGTTTTATGTTACTGCGTATAATTTTATGATGTCTACAGTTTTTTTCGGCTTGAAGATAAAAGTGAAATTTTCGGGCAGCAAAGGATCAATTAAGCTATTTTAATCGTACCAAATAAAATATACTAAAATGGCATAACGTTCCTTTTTCAAATAAAAAGTTTAGCGGTATTTCGCATTCAGTTCCCGCATCAGCTGAGCCGGTCGCTCTAGCAGGAAATGACGTTCAGGAATGAGGATATCTTCTCGTTAATTTGCATCATAAATCATCGGGAATGTTGGTTTTGGCATTTGCATGGAGGAGGCGTCGACTGGGCTTTTTTCGCTTCGCCTAGCCCCTTAGCGAAGACGTTTTCTTTATCGCATCTTTATAGAATCGCCGATCAAAATGTGTTATTGACATAAGCGTTCGATAACATGAAGTTGACGTTCGACTCGTCTAATGTCAATTTCATACATTTTGATCGGCAATTCTATAAAGAAGCGACAAAGAAAACGTCTTGGCTAAAGGGATGGGGCCTTTTTGTCGCTTCGCTTGGGCCTTTTTGTCGCTCGACTTTGCCGAATCGGCGTGTAGGGTTTCAAACGTTCTTTAACGTTTTTCACCATCGAAATTAATGCCTCGTGTTCGCGACACTCACAATTAGTTTCGACTTATTTCAGACAGTTTTGATTTTGAGATTTAATTGCTTTCTGACTTTTATGTTTGTCTTATTAAGTATAGAGATATGGGTAATAGATTGGTGGCTATAAAATACAATCGTATTACTCACTATTCAATGACTGAATTTTTTAATGACGATGCCCTGAAATAATTTGACATGTATGTATTTTCTATAGGCACCAAACCTAGCAATACCGGGGTGATTGTAACAAAACATTTTGATCCTTTTTTGCTTTATAGCGGCTGATTCTGTATGTGAAACATGTAAATATAAAAATTTATTCAATGATCAAGGACATAGTTTTTGAAAATCTGCCATCAAAAATGGCCATCAGATCCTGGTAGACCTATAATAATTGTTATTTTATTCTTTCTACATTGACATTAATTGATATGAAATGTTTTAATTATTTACGTAATATTGTTAATTATTAATTGTTATTGTTATTAATATTTAGAGCGAAAGTTAATCAGACAAGCAGGAGTGAATCAATGGAGAAATCTGTTTCTGTCCTTTGAACCATAAAGGTACCATAAATACTTCAATATTATCTTATCTTCACCAAATGCATGTCAGCAATTTACTTAAATCGTATCAAGAAGAAAAAAATCACAGGAATGTTTCCCGCCAACAAAATTGCCAATGTTGGGTGAGAAGTGTTAATAAATTATAATACTCAATATGGGAACTTTTAATCCTCCGGGGTCAGATATAGGAAGCGTATTCCCCGCGCCCTCGTTATCCCACCACAGGACATCCCAGCCCGGGACTTCCCGGACAGGAAGGATATTAAAAGTAGCCCGGGGATTTTTTTGCAAAATAAAAAGTTTTTAATAAGAAAAAAAAACCGCTAGTATCAACATGGTGTTAAAATTTTAAATTGTTACGGCCTACGAGTAAGTTGAATACCCGTAACAATTAAAAATAATATAAATACATACGTTTTGTCGCCTTCGACTTAGCTTTGGAAATTATTTTAAATATTATGGCATTAAATAAGATATCATATTAATTTGAAATAATATTATATCTATCTACGGTGTAGCGTAGCGGCCTACGGCGTAGCACCACGTAGCACGTTGGTACCCAATGTTCGGCAGGCTTATTATTAAGCTGCCAATCCACCGCAGCGCACGGAGAGACTACGCACGTGCGTTAAGCTTCGCTTTGCAAGGAAATATATGTGACTGTGTCCACTGCAGCCCACGGACACGCTACGCACACGTGGCTTGCTCGAATAGCTCGCACACGTAGCTCAACGCTGGCTACGCTACGCATGCTGTGCACGGGATACACGGATGCGTGTACATAGTATTCAAAACTGTGCTGCGCTACAGTTGTACATAGTCGTGGCCGTGTGCGTAGCGTGTGCTGCAGTGGAAACGTTGACCCACGTAGTCAAACTAATAAATCCGTGCGCCGCTTAGCCGTGCACAGCGTGCGCTGCGGTGGGTTGGCGGCTTTATGTCTTTAATATTACTATAATTTGTGATTTATATATTATAATTACTTTGAGTATTAATATTGATTAATACTCAAAGTAATTATAATATATAAAAAATATTATAATTTATCTTTATATTATAGTTCCAAACTCTTATTTACCTCTTACCTTATATAACCCTATTCATCCTGACCTTTTTTGTCCTCTGAACCCGGAATGCGCTTAGAATGTGCTCTAATTGACAATGTCAAATGTTCTTCGGAAGCGCGTAATGATGGCTCAGGCGCATTCCGCGGTCTGGGGTTTGTCCGGGGTTCAGGGTTCGAGTCCCGTGAGACCTCAACTGGGGCAACACCTGTACTAGCACGTGGACGTTACGGTGGAAGTAGAAAAGTCTATGAATTAGAAAGTGGCCGGATTTTATGCTATGTATAATAATGTTGGCTCTGTTACTAATTAAATACGTGTATCATATCAATGTACGTATGTATATGTACCTATGTGTATGTATGTATGTATATGTATGTATCAATAAAAAACTAAAATATAAATCACATGCCAAAAACGAATAGTTTATTTTTTGCTTTGATCACCGAAACGTGACTAACTGAAAAATATAAATTTAAAAATTGATCTTAAATTAAATAATGCAACAGCCTTTTTTTTAAATCATACTTTCAATATAGGTACCTATACAATATTTGTGTCTGTAGTTTATACATTCGAGTCACAAATAGCATCACAAATGGCAAAATTTGTATGCGTCACTGCTCGACGCCGGTTCCACCTTAGGAAAGTAAAAAAGTAGAAACATAAATTGTTTCATCCATATAGTTTAGTTACTTACACTTAACTTTTGGGTCAAAGTTTAAAATGTCTAGTGTCACTTCATCATACATTGCCTGCAGCATGTTCGTGAACTTTTTGTCCCAATGAACAGGATTTCGCACTCGAGAGCAACATCCACGACTTAGTTCACAGATTCAGCTCTTAAGTAGGACTTTTTGTACGTTATGCAATAGGGCAAGAACTTAAATGTTCGTATAATTATTTAAATTCAGATCTTATATTAAGAAATCTCTTTATTTGTAGTGGTAAATTTTTATGATATCGAGACGCAATTGACAATGAAATCTTCTATATTAATGTGACGGATCCATAAGGGTTTGGAGCACCTTGCAGGATGTCACCATGACTAATGTAATCCCTGTGACACAATCGGACAACACTAAACTTGCGTACACGATTATTTGCCAAAACCTTTCTCTGGTTCGCAGAAAGGTGTTCTGGTTTTAGGGTAAGTGTACCCGTTGTTGAACTATTGAGTTTTATAATGAAACATTTTTGTGTGACTTGATAATTTATCGTGCTGTCCTTTGTATTAGTATGTTGTGAATATTTTTGAGAACAGATTACCTTAGAAGTTTGTAATATTATTACCTATTAATTGTTTGATTGAAGAGAGAAAAAGATTCAAGAGATTATAGCAATATAAATCATTAGCTGAGATTTTTAACAAGAAATTATCTATTCGCTAGTAATTATTTTGATTGGATAATGCCAAAGCATTGATTAATCAAAAAACTAATGCCAAAAATTGAATAGATAATCTATAGGTAACCACGGGTTACGGGCATTACAGTGATAGATAACTTCTTATTAACTTAGCAAAATTTATATATAATTTTGATTATATAATACTTAATCATTTTTAGAAATATTTAGTATTAAAACAAACAAACCTACAAGAAACCTATTAAATATTTTAAAATTATTTGATGAGACACGAAAATATATCAGTGTCAATAACTAGGTACTTCACCGTACTTTCAGTAAAAGGTGCACTCGGTCCATGCAGTAAAGAGTTGTATTGTGAATGGGGTTTATAGAGTGTTTATTTTCCATCACATCTGCCCCATGTGGATGTGACAAACGACATGTCAATATCCAAATCCTTTCACATAATATGAAATTTGGCTTCAATAATAAATTATGACAAAAATATGGAGCATAACTGCATAGCCAATTTCGCCTAGGTAGAAAAATGCAGCTTAAAAAGTTTGATTCAAAATTGATTATGTTCTGTGTGTAGGAGGACGGAAGAAAATGGTCAAAGGAGGGAAGAGAAATCTTAGTCATCGAAGAGGGAGAGGGTCGTAAAGATTAAAAAAGCATAAAAGTGGGAGTTTGAGTACTTTCTTAAATTATAAGCAAACTATAGCTTTTATGCTGGCTCCACCTCAAAACTTGCAGAATTCCACTAAAATACTATTTTTTGGGTTTAAAAATAGCCTGTGTTAATCAAGGTTTTTAGTACTAAACTACAATCATTTCAATCAAAATCTCTGCTCTCTTCAGCAGGTTTTATGAAACACCCATATATTTTTATCAACGTAATATTTATACTCCTGTTTCATTTATATATATAATACATATTATGATTTATGAAAAACATAATCGTTGCAAAAAAGCATGTAATAAAATTGTTTAACAAAACTTGGAATTATGGTGATGTGAACACAGACAAAATATTGTCCACATTTCAGGTAGAAGTGGTTAAAAAAACGCTACTTACAGCCAGACAGAGAAAGTTCCCTTAATGTCGATTTACATTGATGCACAATTACTACTAGACTCACAATCAATTTTTTTGCTGAGGGAGAAATTAGCAAACGTACGTAAAACTAATTTTTTGCCCTTAGAACGAGTAACAAATAGAACGTAAGAACGATGACAAGTTAAAGATGATACAAACCAGCAGACAAACTTTTGGAATTATAATATTATTATTAAAAGCAACTTTACAATTCAATATTTCTATTCTCGATTCCCATGGACTGCATAAAATAATACTTTTTTTTGCTTTTACTAGGCTAGTTCTTCGTACGTTATAATACGTCTATGTTGTGAATGTATTTTTTGTGTCCACAATGGATCTTTCTCCGAAATAAGTCCGTGAGACCACAAAAGGGTTTTGCATTTCACAAATAGACCATTTTTTTGGCCTTCGCAAAAAAATTCCTAGAAAGTTGTTTCCTGCATCTGATCATAAAATGCCATATTTATGATGTAGTAGTTTATTATTGTTTTTATTGCTTTGATTTATTGTGTTAAAGGATTATAGCAGAAAATGTTGAAACCTAGTTATTTAGAATTTACTTTTGTGGCGGCATATTATTGGGTTTAGTTACAAAAAAACAAAATACATAGATTTTTGTTACACATGTGACATGGGGTAGTGATGGCATCAGTGCTAGAGTGAATTATATATAGTCTGTCAAAAAAGTGAAGAAATTAAAAAGTGGCAACATCGTAGTGTCATCCCTTTTTTCTTCGATTGATTTGAAAGGGATGACACTACGATGTTGCCACTTTTTAATTTCTTCACTTTTTTGACAGACTATAACTAAAATATAAACTGCACACGATATTATGTATGTTTATGAATCATTAGTCCCCAATATGAGTGTGCGCAATAAACAGGTGTAACAAAACTGAGTGATAATACTTTAGGGTGTGTATAATATGTCTTGACGTACGTATATCCTTGACCCCTGTAGAGAGTTCACTGTGAAAGTAGCAGCGCTTAAAGACCAATTTTTTTACTTTTGTATTGGCAAGCGCCCCAGCATCACGAGTTTCTCCATACAAAAGTGAAAAAAAAACTGGTCTTTCAGCGCTGCTACTTTCACATTGAACTTTCTACGAGGAACACGTACACACCCTAAAGCAGTCTTTCCTAAAGTGGGCGATAACGTCCCCTTGTGGGCGCTGAAGGTCTAAAGGAGGGCGGTGTGGGACCCAGAAAAAATGGGGGCGTTGTGTAGAGGCTTGGGGGGCTTATTAGTAATTTCATCTGGATGCATTTTAAATTGATATAATGGGGGCGCTAAAACATATTTTTTTCTCAACGTGGGCAGCTGACAGCAGTTTGGGAACCCCTGTCCTAAAGTATTATCACTTGATTTTGCTACCCTGTATATCACTCTAGTCAGACTAGTTCCAAAACTTTCATAACCCATAGATGTAAGCCGTCTGAGAACCAGGTGATTTCACTTATTATTCACATGAATAGTGCACAGTTTCAGGGTTTCGGAGTTTTTATGCTATTGAATACAACGTGAAATTTTAGTGGTTGTTTTCCCGCAGCAGAACAATTTACCTATAGTAGTACGATCGAACCATGCATGTTATTTTTTGAAAATAAAAAAAAATTTGTATGACGTACTTTGGAAATTTTATGCCGATAGGCGCGAGTTACTATGGACCCACCCGATTTTTTTTTGATCTGAACAAAACAAATCTATTGTACTACTAAGATAGAATCATTTTACTGCGAGAAAACAACCATTAAAATTTCACACTGTATAATATCAAAGATATTGGTTGTGTGTGACGCCAGCAATTCATAAGCAAATGGATAAACTTCTGTCAAAAAGCCTTAGAAACGGCATAAATGAATTTCACCAAGGTTTAAAAAATGCTAACGTCCCTCGTGGTTCGTGAATAAGCAATGGCGATATGAGTGGCTGAGTGACGCGACCTTTGCGTGACCTCTCAGGGTGCACGTCAGCTGATTAGATATTGATGACCCGCAAGTGCCCGCAACCACACCAAGTATTGATATTTTCCAATTTCGATATGAATTGTGAAACTTGTGGTCAAGCCGAAGACGTTCAACACTTGTTGATGGAATGTGTCAAGTATCAGGCCCAAAGATTGTCATTTTTAGAGTTCCGTACCCAAAGGGTGAAAACGGGACCCTATTCACGAGACTTCGATGTAGGCTGGCCCGGCCTCTCATAGAAAACAAGCAATCTAAAACTTTTTTTTATTAATTATTCTGTGTTATAAAAGTTGACCAATCGTGTTATGCTATGGGTAATTCAAAGACAAAGACATGATGAATACTGACAGTGAACTTTAGTTTCTTAGCTTTAGTCATTGCTGAGAAAAATCGACATCGCTATAACAGCCAAATTATCAAGATGAATAAAACAAAAAATATTTTAAAATACATAATATTTATTTAGATTTTTTAAACGCCACACACAATAGATACTTATATCAGTTAAGTAATATTTATTTTCTTATGAATGAGAGTGAATGATAATTTTAAAATGAAAGCATAAAAAATGTCAAATTAAAATTCCTATAAAGTACAATACCTACATAGGTACTTACTTCATTTTGTCTTACGACTGCATACGGACGGAAACTCCATATTTTTGACCTTTCTGTCAAACTCTTCATTAAAATAATTTAGTCATTAAAATAATAAAGTGTAACCATTATCCAACTATCTTGTGTAGGCTCTACTTAACTACTAATTTAATACCTTAAAAATATAAACATATACCTACATAAGTTACATCCTAATAAATGCATTTTGGAATACAGAACTAATTAATCTTATGCTAAATTACAGTGCTCATCATCAACTAAGCAAAAAATCTTAGTTAACGAGGACTCAATTTTGCTGCCGTTTAAACATAAAATAAAAATTACTTATCACAAAATATTTTATTGTAAGAATATAATTACAAAATATATTTAATTTTTTCCTTTACTTTTTCCATCTAGGTACTTCCTGCTTTTGACAGGGCGCCGACAAGACCCGTTTCGGTCCCTGTCTGTCACTTTCCTAATATCTCGGACAAAGACAAAACATTAAGCAAGTAAAAGTATACCTACAAATGGCTGTTGTGAGAGAGCGTGTGTAGTTTATACTATAAACTTTAACAGCATTAGTAGATCTTTTACTTATTTTCTCAATTAAAAATGTACAGTCAAGTTTAAAAAGCAGCAAAATGATACATATAACATAAGTGCAAAATTCCCTGTAGGTACTTATTTAAGTATTAAGTTCCAAAGTAGTATAATAAATATTAGATTTCCATGCAGCTTAAGTAAGCTTACAAAGTTGTTTTACCAATATCCGTATACTAATTATCCTTTCGAATATACTTAATAATACATATTATCTAAAGCAAACAAACACAAAAAGTATAAATAATAGGTCATTATACGTCTTACTAAAATTGTTTTGATATTTTAGACTTCAGGCGGCAAAAAAAATACTAAAATGATAATAAATATTGAGCAATATGCATCCAGCCCGTTAAAATACAAAAAAAGTTGGCAAGGACGGATTTAGAGGAAATATGGTTCGAAGATTCTACGGAACCATATTATATTATCGCTATTCTTGTGGTTTGGTTTTTTACAAATACAGATCGAAGTCCAGACCGTTACTTCCGCTGAGATAATCGTACAGGTAAACTGACATTTCGTCCAGAGCGTCAAAGCGAGGGTCGTTGAGGGGTTCGTCCCGGGCTGCTCTGGCTGATCTGGAGAGAGACCTAAGAGAGAGAGAAAGAGAATAATTAATTATTTTCGAACAGATACTAATAAAAGGATACCTAACATTTATTTTTTCATTTAATTACTAAAACAGGATATATAGCGCCATCTGTCGGAGGCTATACGAAACAGATTTTGTTTGTAGTGTAAAAAGAATTACACAGATGGCACTAAATGAGCAAAGTTGATTGACTTGTGTGCGTTATTTCTAAATGGTTTTTAAAAACATTTTCAACCGCTATTACCACACGAATTGTCTTAACACACAAAATGACGGCATTTTAGCTGGTGAGATTAACAAGATGAGAGAAAATTAACCAAATTACCTAAAATCTCCTTCAGTCTCCAAGTCGTCCTCACTGGTAAATCGTTCGCGGATGTCTTTCATTATGCAGGCTTCCAGTTTCTTGTGCTGTTACAAATATAGAATTTGTTAGCCACATTTCACCACATATCACCAAAATATGGAAGACACCAAGGCTTAGGGCGGATCCAGGGGAGGGGGGGGGGGGGGCATGGAGGCCATGGGTCCAGGTGTCCTAGGTGAACAATTCTCCACGTCCATAAAAACGTACCGTGGTCAAGACACAAGAACTTAACTCGTGGTCCACGACTATGTGACCCCCCCCCCCCTGATGCCAAAGCTGGATCCGCCCTTGGTAGACACTAGACTCTTTATCAGGGCGAGCGAAGCGATCCCTAGACGTATAATATCTCCCGCAACCTTTACATTTTATGGTACACTTTACGGAAAAACTATCACACCTATAAATTATAATTATTGATTTGTGCTTTTACATAGTAATTTTTAATTATATATAGATGTGTTATCACTAATTATCATCAGTCAGTCAAGGTGTGACAGCCATTGACCAGTCAGACATTGAGTCAGACCGTGACGACGTGAGAACTCACAAAGCTCAGCTTTTCGCTAGCAATTACCAAAACTAAAAATAAATTAATTTGATACACTAATGATTGAAGTTGAATAGATGGGAGCAAACCTTGTAGCAACGGAAGAAGAACATCGGCTTGATAAGTTCTTGGGATAGAGGAGCCACGTCTCTCTTCAGATCTGGTACGCATTGCTAGAAAAAAAATTATTCTGTTATAAAATTATCTATGCTCAAGAATTTTCCGCAAAACTCCTTTCCTGGCTCTTTACCCAAGACGTTTTCTTTATCGCGTCTTTTCAGAATCGCCGATCAAAATGTATGGAATAATGAAGTTGACGTTCGACCTGCCTAAGGGCCTGTATAGTGTATTCACGTTGATTAGTTCGAGTGCGGGTGATTACCTACTGATTAGTCACTAATTATTAGTGACTAATCATTAGTGCAGGTAATTAGTGATTAGGAGAACATAAAGGACTTGCACTAATCAGTCGCTGTCCACACTCATTTTCATCGCTAATCACCTGCACGAGTCACTTTCACTGGCTTCACTTATATCACTAATCAAAGCGAATACAGGCCTTAATGTCAATATGAAGAAGAATCAAAGAGAACGCCTTGGCTAGGGGCTCTGATCTGCTGGGTGAACAGCTCGTAGCGAGGATCTCGCCTAGAGCCTAGAGTCACACACCTGCATACTTAACGAGAACTTCTCACAGAATTACTCCAGACCATCTTGAATGTCGCTGTTCAACTCCGCCGACACAGGGAAGGCGCTGATTCGTTGAGTGACCTGGTCGTAGTTGGGCTCCATGTTGTGGTCGATGTCGCACAGTTATATCACCATAATATTATATACGTACCAAGAACTTCTCACAGAACTGCAGACCATCCTGAATGTCGCCCATCAACTCCGCTCAGGGAGAGCGCTGATTCATTGAGTGATCTGGTCGTAGTTGGCTTCCATGTTATTGTTGATGTAGCACAGTTATATTATCACCATAATATGTACTTACCGAGAACTTTTCACAGAACTGCAGACCATCTTGAATATCGCCCTTCAACTCTGCTGACACAGGGAGAGCGCTGATTCGTTGCGTGATCTGCTCGTAGTTGGGCTCCATGTTGTGGTCGATGTAGCCCAGCTCCTGCATGACGCATGTGACATTGCGGGCGCGTGGGGCTGGACCGCGGGAGATCATGTCCAGGCGGTCACGGAAGTCCAGGTCACGCTGGAAGAAAGGAAGTTTTAGAACAAAGTAAGTAATTTATTAGTTAGGTAATAGATAATGGACGGTAATGGATCTACTTTTTAACGTGCGCGGCGCTAGAGTCCTGCTTTGGGAGGATTTGGTGACTAAAATATGAAAAAAAGTATTGATTCACAAAAACAGTAATAACTCTAATGAGGTATAGGATATAGAATTTTAAAGACCAGTTATAAGCGTATTTCCTGAAGTGGTTGTATGTTTATGGGCCACAGCATACCTAAGTATGACAGCTAGTTTTCTGGTCTAAATAGATTTGATAGCTTCGTTGAAGCGAAAAACGATTAACGCCCTAACCGTACATTTTGCTAAAACTATAGATACTTATAGCCTTTCCCAAGATTCAAAGCACCTCTATACCTAGCAGATTTCACCAAAAAGATTTCACCAAAATCCGTTGAGTGGTAAAGGGGTAACAGACATAGTTAGTGTAGAATCAGGCAACACCATAAAGTTAATATACCTAGCGGAATAGAGAAACAAAGGCTTGAGCAAGAGAGATGTCACTGTCAGTAACACTGCGTGGTAAAAAGAGACGTGTGATACATGACAGCAGAACTCTTTTTTTGACGTCCAGTCGGCACGTATCGGCACGTTGACAATTTAATCTCATAGAATTCATGTACAATCATGCTTGTGTAAGTAAGTGTATTACGTACACATATTTTACACACAGATGAAAACCAATTTCGGTTTCGTTTGACAGCTCGAGATCGTTGCTCTATTCCGCTAGGTATAAGTATTAACTTTATGGGCAACACTTGACGGCTGCCGTCGGCGCGTGCCGGCTGCCGCCGACAAGTGCCGTTCGTCTACAAGAAGTCTTAATCGTCATAAAGCCGTTATCCTTACCGACATTCTGCTATTGGGATAGTATGGCTGCTGGTAGAACTGCGGATATTGCTGGTAGTAGGGGTTGTACTGAGGCGGGTAGAACATGGGGTACTGGGGCTGGTAGAACGGGCTGTATGGCCGGAACTGGCTCGGCATGTACGGGTTCTGCTGCGGAAACGGCGCCTGAAATGATGATGAGGTAAGATTTAATAAAGCATGGCAGAAATTTAATCATATAGGCAAATTGAGGTCCTACAAGTGTAGACAGAACCACAGAATATAATATAATAGTACTCCGTACATACTGACAGAACGGAGTACCTCGACTTCAATCAAACGGGCGATGTACAGCTGTATTTAAAGCTGTAACTACTAAGAGTGGGTTGCACCGGCAATCGGCATAGTAAAAGGAGAGCCCCCTCTTTATACTATGGCACCGGCTTACTTTAACTATAACTTTAACCATAACAAAATGTGAAATGAACTGTCAAATCCCTAGCAAAAGTCGCCATATTTGACAATAACCTTAACCTTGACTTTAACTACGCTTCTGATGCAATTCACCCTAACTCTACATAGAGTCATTATATTTTTACTTTTAACGAAAGCCTCAAGAAGGTTGCTAAGCTATGCACATATTTAATATTTTTTATCTAAGAACTCTAAATAAAATTATTATTAATAACGTTAACTGTATCATTTAACAAAAATTCTTATTAATTTATAATTTATGTCATATTATTATATAAACAAAATAAACGAACTGTATCTCCTCATACTATACTCGATGCGATCAGCTATAAATTATTGTAACTGGAGTTTTTATCTGGTAGATTTAATTTTATTTTTATACAGTTACTCGCTCACTAACTTTGATTTAATGTGTTATTATGAAATACGTAAAAATAATCATTGCAAGGTATATTACGAAACAGTGCTTAATTTTGACTTTTAACGCGTCGCCTCTTTAGCTCAGTGGTAGAGCACTGGTCTCGTAAACCAGGGGTCGTGAGTTCAATCCTCACAGGAGGCAGACCAAGGCCTTTTTATAAATGAGCGAACGAATGAACAATCAAACGAATGAATAAATGAATGAATTGAACGATAAATGGATGAAATTACCGGCTGCGGCGGTCTGAACGGTAGAACATTGGGCATCTGTCCAACTTTATGTTGGTGATGACCTTGATCGGGAGCTGGTTCCTCTTGGTGACCAGCGCCATCTGTCGGCTTGACTATGGTCTGCGAAGCCGGGTCCAGGGCGAAGCCAGGCGGCAGCTTCGCCAGTAGAATAGGAGGAATGTTCTGTTGGTTCGGCGGCTCGTCAAAAGATGGCGCTGAGCACTTCGCGTACGCTTCCTTCATCTCTTTGCGGATTTGCTTCACGACTTCCGCACCGAAGCAGCTTTCGTAAATCTGTGAATTAGGTTGTGAATAACTGTGAATTGTGATATTAAATATAAATTTGATTTAGATAATATCTAAATCAAATTATACATGATAGAAGTTTGTAAAAACCGGCCAAGTGCGTGTCGGGCCACGCGCAATATAGGGTTCCGTAGTACCGCTAGTTTTTGAAAAATTTTGTATGGTCAATGAATGTACATTTATAACATGTTTTACACTACTAACAACATCATCTCAGTTACTTTCAAATTTTTTCTTTATACTTCGCCGAATACATTTTTTTTAGTTGATCGACTATTACTCAATAACTTATGAAGTCTTCTTAGCCGTGATAGTTTTCCTTTTAAATTCAGCATATTTACTACTCCCGTGAATTTTTTCACATTTCCAGCAACCGCTTAGCTGGTAGAAGAGGGGGACACTGGACTCTAACGATTTTTTCCACTTTAAAACTTAATATTTCACAAATGGATCCCTAAATCGAAAAATGATCTCTGAATACTCATAATATTTTTTTAAAACCTATCCAACGACACCCCACAGGATGGGGTGGGCGCGAAAAAAAAATCAACCCCGCTTGATGTGTAGGGGAGGTACCACAAAAAAAATATTTTTTAAATATTTTATGTACTATTTTGTTGGCATTATTAATATGTGTATTCATGCCAAATTACAGCTTTGTAGGTCCTATCCTATAGTCTCTGACCAAAACCGCGAACGGACAGACAGACGGACAGACGGACAGACGGACGGACATACCGAAACTATAAGAAAAGAGCGTATTCCCTCTTAAAAGGCCGGCAACGCACCTGCAGCTCTTCGGATGTTGCGAGTGTCCATGGGCGACGGTAGTTGCTTACCATCAGGTGACCCGTTTGCTCGTTTGCCCCCTTATTTAATAAAAAAAAAAAAAAAAAGGGTTCCTTGTTGACTACGGAACCCTAAAAAATGCTATGTTACATGAAAATGGTTTAAAAAATTAATCTAATAAAATATGTCCTTTTAAAAATGAATCTGCTTTTACAAAACAAATTAATAATTGTTCATTAAAATAAAGATGTAGATTTATGGCCGTTCCCTATATTCAATCTATCTCTAGTTTGACATACAACCGATCGCAGCTGACATAGAATTGACATAAAATATATGGAGCTAATGTCTAATGTGAGCTATTCCTATCTCAAGTAAGAGATAGATCAAATATTGGGAACGGCCGTTAGTAATATAAAGCAGCTGTCTACACACCAAAGCCGCCGGCCGGGCCGGTGGCTTTTTGGTGTCCCGTCACCCGTGTCAGTAGAGCTAGAGTGTAGACAGCGCAAGCCGTCAAGCTTGTTTCAAAATGAGGCCGCCGGCCTTGCCTAGCGGGTTATGCCACCGCCGCGCCGCCGCGCCTGGCCGGCGGCTTTGGTGTGTATGTCGCAGTCATCTGGTTCAATCTGTGATTCGATTGAATGACTAGCGTATTCATCGAATGACACAGTTCTATTGAATGACTGAAGGACAACTAGTCAAGACGCTGACTGTAACGTTTAACGTCTTGACTAAACGTCATCATAGTGAAGTCGTTAAATGGAATGCTATGATTTTTAAAAGTATTTGTTGGTGGCGTACTAATAGGTTAATCTAGAAACTGACTTCAATTATGAGGCGACGGCTACTTCTGGGTGGTTTACAAAAAAAACAACCACGATGGCTAAGGCGGGAGCTTCGCTGCGCTACGCTCCCGCCTTGCCATCTAACCTAACCAAATCCAATTGTATTGGACAGACGAAGTAATAAATATATTGCTATTAATTACCTAAGAATTATATACTGTTCTTATACATTTCCTATTCCGTTAAAAATAAATACATTCAATTACCTGACTAATTTCATATCCGCTCTCTTCAAAGGGCTATGTTAAAAATCGCTAACTAGTTGAACGTTGAGTGACGATTGTTCAATCAACGTTCGGCCGAGTCATTCAATTGAATGGAGTCATTCAATGAATGCGCTAGTCATTCAATCGAACCGCAGATTGAACTAGATGACTGCGACATGTACACAGCGCAGAATCATCCAATTAAATTTTTTGAAGACAATGAAATAAAATTAAACTATCGAAGCCAAACTCCAATTTCGATCTACTGAGAAACAGCAGTCGTGGCCGAGCGGTTAAGGCGTCTGACTAGAAATCAGATTCCCTCTGGGAGCGTAGGTTCGAATCCTACCGACTGCGAAAACTTTTTACTTAGGTTTAAATTTTGTGGTTTTTTTTGACTTACCTTCATCATCGCATACTTCTTGATGAATCTGTCATCGCTACTGGACGCCTGCGTCGCGAGGCACACGAAGCACAATGACAAGAATTTTATTAACATTTTGATAACCTGCGGACAAAAAATGAAATTGAGTTACTTAAGTAGGTAATATTATTGAGTATCTAACTTTCTTTCATAGTGTAACTTACGTAGTAACTATGTATTTATTAATCTGTGATGTAACTTTCATAGTGCTTTTAACTATTCTGTACCTAAAAAGACTTCTTTGTCCGTCTGTTTGTCATCAGTCTGTGTTTATTTTGTTGGTTTTGGTGTCCATTGCTGATTGCTATCAATAGACGATGAAAACCTCATAACATCGGACTTCGGAGTGATAAAAACCATAGATTATAAAAACCACGATGGTTTTTCTCAACCTAAAGAGAGGTCAATGGCTTGCCGGCCTTCGTGTGGCTCATCGCAATTACCTTGCGTAATGAGCTTTCACACACAGTCCACAGACCCACACACTCACACACACATACATAGGTACTGACTACTGAGGCATTCTAAGAGGAACGTGGATAGTGAAACAATACTATGCTACTCAGGTTATTGGAGAGAAGCCCAAAGATTTAACAGTTCCTGTTCTGTTGTTTCACACAAGAGAAACGCGCATAAAAAAGTATTTTTGAAACTACATTTATTTTAAAATATCTTTTTAGGTTCTGTGTGTTTAAAATTCAGTCTGTCCATCTGTCTGTCCGTCGTTTTGCTTATAGACTATAGGGCGGAGGGCCTACAAAGCCGTAATTCCGCATGAATGCACTGCACTGTGCACAATGCACATAATAATATATTAATGATGCCGACAAAATTACTACAATACATATATTTATTATAATCAAAACTTTTAAAAAATTAATTATGGTACCTCCCCTACACATCAAGCGGGGATGATTTTTACGCGTCCACCCCGCTAGGTAAACTGTTGATTCTGGAAATGAGAAGAAATTCACGGGAGTAGGAAATATTATGCTGAATTTAAAAGGAAAACTATATCGGCTAAGAACACTTCTTATGTAATAATTGAGCAATAGTCAATAAAAAAAATCTTAGAGTGCATTAATTTTGTTTCGTAGTGTCAGTATATAGGTACTTTAATTAACATCAAGGCCTTCGATCTAATATTTCTTTAAGATGAAGTGGTAGGGTGCGCATCGCGTTTCTGAGGGGGTGAGGTATGAAGCGTGGCGGGAGCATGCGCGGGGCAACCATCTTCCGCCCCGCGCACGCCTGCTAGTAGGTGCGTAGCGTAGACAGTGCGTGCGGCAGCGGCGACCGGGCATGCGAGTTCAATATTTTACCCTCTTATTATCTTCTTTTAGACAAATTTTTTCCTTAGTAGGCATAAATGAGAATAAGGGTCGCCGCACACTTGACCGGGTATAGTTATAATTGGTATTATATTGTTTTTGAAAATTTTTTTTCTTAGTTGGTATTGTATGAATAGAAATAAGGGTCACCGTACACTTGACCGGGTATCGGTATCGGTATTATCTTGTTTGAAACACTTTTTAAACTCAGTAGGTATGCCGTATGAATGAGTAAAAATGAGAATAAGGTTTACCGTACACTTGATGTACACACTTATCGGTTGATTGTACAAGAGAATACCGATACTTACCTCATTAGTTACCGATTCCAAATTGTCTCGAATGCTTCCGTACGCTCACAGATGCTCTTTAGTGCTGGGCCCAGACCCGTAGCTGTAGCCCATACCTATCCCTAATTCCCGACTCAAAGTCTATGCTAGTATGTATAGGCCGCGCATTGAACGTGAGTAAACTAATCCCTGGCTAACTTCAGGCAGATTCTTTTTACAAACAAACAAACATAAATAAATGAATGAATGATATTCAAAGTACAAGCCTACTTGACATACGTTATGAGATAATATGTCATATTTATTAGGTTATTATGTCAGAGTATACAATAGTCAATTTATTTATAAAAATATATTTATTAATTTTTAGGGTTCCGTAGCCAAAATGGCAAAAAGGGACCCTTATAGATTCGTCATGTCTGTCTGTCTGTCTGTCTGTCCGTCCGTCCTTATGTCACAGCCACTTTTCTCCAAAACTATTAGAGCTATACTATTGAAACTTAGTAAGTAGATGTAGTCTGTGAACCGCATTAAGATTTTGATGCAAAAATGGAAAAAATATTAAAAATTTTAGGGGTCCCCATAGGTACAACTGAAAATTTAAAGCAATAGATTTGGATTTAAATTTCTCCAAATGTGAACTTTTTTTTAACGGCCCAATCGCACAGCCGCATGACGTAATAATGTCTAAATTTAACAATTTGGCCCCTAGTATCAAAATTCTCAGTAAAGAATCCCTCCGCCTTCTAGGTGCCCCTATATTCAACGACGGTTTTGAGCCTTACGTTTCGGAACAAAAACAAAAATTCGTAGTATCTTCTGGCAAACTCGTCGCAATAAAATCCCATATGGCTTACCAAATAATTCGTTTTTGTTTGTTTGTGCCCCAATTCACATATGTCCTGAGGTGCTGCCCTCTATGGGAGTACCCCAACCTTCTTTCCCATTTAGACACTATTTTAAAAGACACAATAATGAATATTTTCAACTGCCAAATCTCTGACACCTCTTAGGCCCAAGCTACTCTCCCCATTCGTTTCGGTGGCTTGGGTCTTAGAAGCGTGTCCAGTGTGTCCCTTCCTGCCTTCCTTTCTTCAGCTCACAGCATTAATCCTCTTTTCATCAAAATCATCACCAATTCTTCTGGAAACGTAGGCATTGAGTCACTAGCTGAGGCGATCAACGCTTGGAAACGTGTTTGTCCTAGTGACGTTTCAGTTAACCCCAATATCCAAAAGAATTGGGATGAACCACTAATCAATTTGGCACAATCAGAAATTCTAAATTCCTCGTCTACCACAGATCGGGCGCGTCTTCTAGCGTCCGCCGAGCCGGAATCAGGCTACTGGCTCCAGGCTAACCCATCATCCAATACCGGAACACTTTTAGATAACCACACATTCAATCTTTCACTCAGTTTGCGACTAGGAGCCAATATCACCGAACCCCACCGCTGCCCCTGCGGCGCCGCAGTAGACCGCCAGGGTCACCACGGTCTATCTTGTCGACGCAGCGCCGGCCACCAGTCCCGCCATGCCTCCTTGAACGACGTTATCCGCAGGGCCCTTGTCTCCGTCAACGTGCCGGCTACTCACCCGGCGTTCAATATTGTTATTGATACTGGACAATACCCTTATTCTCATTTCTACTCATTCATACCTACTAAGGAAACAATTGTGTCAAAAAAATATTATAAGTATCGATACCCAGTCACGTGTACGGTGACCCTTATTTCTACTCATTCATACCTACTGAGGAAAAAAAAATTTAAAACAAGATAATACCGATACCGATACCAGATCAAGTGTGCGGTGACGCTTATTCTTATTTCAACTAATTCATGCCTACAGAGGAAAAGAATAGTCAAAACAAGATACCCAATACCCATATCGGTACCCGGTCAAATATGCGGTGACCCTTATTCTAATGCCTACTGAGGAAAAAAATAACGTCAAAAAAAAGATAATACCGATACTCAGTCAAGTGTACGGTAACCCTTATTTCTTTTTTTCCCTTAACTCTTCTTTTTTTTTAATTATTCTTTTCCGCAAAAGGGATATTTTTTCCTCTGCAGTTTTTATTTTCCATTTTCACATCAAATTCTCGTAAAGAGCGGGCCGACGAGTAGTACGTGTCTGCTTGCGACGAGGCTCCGCGGCCGACTGAATCGCCACCCCGCATCCCCGCCGCCCTCATACAGTGCGAGCGTTATAGGTTATTATTTTATTTTGAATGACTAACTATCATTTTAGTGAAAACCATAAATACTACCTTATGGGATTTGATGAAAGGTTTATGAAAACATAAATTTTTTACTAGAATTCTATCTAAATTCGCTGTAAAATCGAAAAATTGCAATAAAATGGCAATTTATGATGATTTTCACGATTTTTTTCTATCGAGGCAAATTACTTTAATCGTGTTTCGAAGAATATAACGTTATTAGGCATATCTTCACCCTTACGCCGGTATGAATAACATTGTATGAATTTTAGCGGTTGATATCTAAAAACAGGTTCAAAGATACCCTAGATCGCGATATTATACGCTTCTGGCCCTACCACTTCATCTTAAGGGCGCGTTCAGGCGTGCGCGCTTTCCCAAAGGCTACAACAGTACAACAGAAAACGCGCACGTCTAAACGCGCCGTAATTGAAACGGAGTATGAAAATTCTGGAAACATTAATTTAACATAACCCGTAACCGCCAGAATCTATTCCATTATCCATATCTCTTTAATCGGAAATCAAAGGTAATAGAGGTAATAGAGGCTGATCATCTTACCTTTTCCGGACAATTTTATAGTTGAAATAGTTATAACTTCACTGGATTTCTGATTACAATTTACCTAATCGGTTAAAATTAGAACATAACTGTTCTTGTCTAATGTGTATGTCTTTTTCATGTGTGTATGTCTACAGTTTTGTGCAAATAATATATAGTTCTGATACTAAATATATTTGCACAAAATTATGAATTACTTCTGGATCTTACCTACTTTTTAATTTAACGGATCACCTGATGGTAGGCAACCACCGTCGCCCATAGACACTCGCATCAACAACATTGGTAAATACCATAGTTGATAAGATTGATAAGATTGATTTGTATACTCTTTTAAGGAATATGTACTTTGGTTACTGTTTGTTGACTCTAATAAATTAAAAAAAAAAACATCAGAATACGCTCTCTTTTTGAATGTTTGTAGGTCGTATATAGGTATAATTAGGAATATCTATTACGGAAGTACTTAGTTTTAATGTTATGAAGATCCCACATATTATTATGTGACAAACTCTTCATTAATTATTGGAAGTTTAATCGTCATTATATTATGTCTCTGAGATCGGTCGTTATATTATGTCTATAATATTAATTTAACTAACTTTATCACAATATCATAAAGATTTTTATTCTCATTGCTTGATAATGCTTCCGGTGTGGGAATTCACAACACTTATTTCATTATGATAGTAGATTAATGTCTATTAAATTTTATTTTATGAAGTTGTTTCAATTATCCCAATAATTCAATAATTCTACCATATCGGACAAGAAAATAAATATTTAAACCTGTCTGAAAAGCTACTTTCAATGCTACCGTAGCCGCATTCAGACTAACCTCATTTGGTAAATTAGTTAAGCTCATAATTAAATTAAAAGTAAGTAATCACTAAATGTCTTGGAGTGCGGATTACACTATTTTTATGAAACTTAATAAAAATACTGCATTTATAACGGTACAAGACGTATTATAGCAATAAACAAGTTTGCAGATGAAGCTCTTATAAACTGGTTGTAAATAATACCAGCTTGTAGATTAGTGCTAACTAATATTACCCACTACCCAGTACCACCTAATCTATGTCATTAGACTCAATATCTAGGATTGTAGATTTCCTGTAACAAGCTTTAGAAGAAAGTTTTATGACTATAGCTCCAAGGCTCTAATGTGGACAGGGCGCTGCTGGTAAAGGAGAACTGTCAAAAATCGGCCAAGTGCGAGTCGGACTCCCGCACGAAGGGTTCCGTACCGGTATAGAGCGAAAGTAGACAAAAAATTGTTGTATTTTTTGTATGGGTCATTCTTAGGGTTCCGTACCCAAATTCATCATTTTCGTCATTTTTAGGGTTCCGTACCCAAAGGGTAAAAACGGAACCCTATTATTAAGACTTCGTTGTCTGTCCGTCTGTCCGTCTGTCTGTCTGTCTCCAGGCTGTAACTCAAGAACCGCTATAGCTAGACTTCTGAAAGTTTCACAGATTGTGTATATAATATGTTGCCGCTATAACAAAAAATACTGATAATAAAATAAAGTAAATATATAAGGGGGGCTCCCTTATATATTTACTTTATTTTAATTTTTTATTAATTAGTAATTACTAAAATACAAATATAACTAAGGATTTTGTGAAAATTTCAAGTGCCTAGCTGCTGTTACCATTATTAATTATTAAGAGTAAAAAAGGCCAAAAATATCACGTTTCTTGTATGGGAGCCCCCCTAAATATTAACTTTATTTTATTATCAGTATTTTTTGTTATAGCGGCAACATATTATATACACAATCTGTGAAACTTTCAGAAGTCTAGCTATAGCGGTTCTTGAGTTACAGCCTGGAGACAGACAGACAGACGGACAGACGGACAGACAACGAAGTCTTAATAATAGGGTTCCGTTTTTACCCTTTGGGTACGGAACCCTAAAAATGACGTTTTTGTATGATAGAAGCCTTAGTTCCTTTTCTCGTCAAGTTCCTGTGTTACCAGGATCAACATTACAGCGGTAACAAAATACACTATCTGTGAAATTTTCGTAAGTCTATCGTAGCTTATGAGATATAGTAACTTGGAGACATGTACAGACATACGGAATACGGATTACGGACAAACAGACAGCGCAATCTTAGCAGTAGGGTCCCGTTTTTACCCCTTGGATACGGAGCCCTAAAAAGGGAAAAGCTAGTCGTGAATTCAATTAAGGAATTTTCCAGAAGGTCCTTAAGGCGGAAGTGTCGTGTCCAATTATGAGTAACGGCGCTACTGGTCCCCGGACTGGTTCCCACAGCGAGGAAATTGAAAAAATTGCCGTTACCACCACAGCAAGTCTATAGACTCTACACGTTAGTGTTGCGGAGGTGGTAATTATATACCGGGATATAATTATTATACTAGATCACGTCCGCAACTCCATTGCGCCAAAATTCGTCTATCGCGGAGGGAACTGTACATTTTTCCGGGATAAAAAGTATCCCGAGACTCAAAGTATCTCCATAAGTCCATACCAAGTTTCAACAAAATCGGTTGTGTGGTTTGGGCGAAGAGGTAACAGTAAACAGACAGACACACTTTCGCAATCATAATATTAGTATGGATTCCGGTAACAGAGTTTAGTAACTTTTGCGAGGCAAGTTGTTGTGAAACGGATATTTTGGGAATATTATGATCTACTGCTTGAAAAGCTTAGACATTGTCATGTTATTTGAGAATGGCTTTGTCCACATTGTGCCTTTTTTGTTCGTCAAGGGCATGCGTTATAGCGCAGTCAACAGCGAACGTGAGTGCCCATTGCCCGTGACGCGCGTTGAAATCGTAGCGCTCGCTATGACACTTTTCTTTCAACGCGGGTGGATTTTGACGCATTCAATTATTGAATATGCCAAACGAAAGTTGAATAAAAAGATGACGAAAATTGAAGATGAAATTGCATAATGTGGACATAGCTATTAAAAATCTTCCTTCACGTTTGCGTGGTTTGAAGTAAAAACTTCTTAACTGGCGTTGTGCACTTTTTAGGGTTCCGTACCCAAAGGGTAAAAACGGGACCCTATTACTGAGACTTCGATGTCTGTCCGTCTGTCTGTCCGTCTGTCTGTCCGTCTGTCTGTCCGTCTGTCTTGTTGAATGTATGTACAAAAATCAATCAATTTAATTTATATTTAATTATGTTATCATTTAATTATGCTATTATGTTTAATTTATTTAGTGAGCATATCAATTGACTCATATTAATTATTCGATCTGTCATTGTCATCTTTCATTTTTGTACTTGACAGCCCGCCATTGACCCGCTATTATCATCACCGCCTTTAGTAGACTCAGACGTTATTACTTTCTAGTGTTATTACCACTAATACACTGCCTTTTAAACATCTAAACGTTGTTTTAAGTCCATAGCCTTATTTCAAAAGGTTATTGGCCCAGTACTCGCGTATTCATAAGTTGTGCTGTTAGTTTACTTCGTTAAAATTCAAATCTGAATTATCAACGGCTGCAAGTTGCAACAATGGAATCTTCAAAGTCGAAACGAAATATTAAACCGTTTGATGGTGAGAAATATAGCGTATGGAAGTTCCGGATTCGATCACTGCTTAGTGAATTAAACGTTATAAACGTAATAGACGACGAACCCATATTTCGATCAAGTGAGTGGGATAAACAAAATCGTATTGCAAAAGGTGTAATAGTGGAGTACCTATCGGATTCTTATCTTGGTTTTGCAAAAGAAGAAACTACCGCCAAAGATATTTTTAATAATTTAGACGCTTTGTACGAAAGAAAAAGTCTTGCGACGCAATTGGCATTAAGAAAAAAACTTCTTACCCTCAAACTTCAAGGTGATGTACCTCTTATCAAACATTTTTCTACTTTTGATGATTTGGTGACGGAGTTATTAGCTGCCGGTGCTCGACTAGACGAAACCGACAAAGTGGCGCATTTGTTGCTTACATTACCTACGGCTTATGACGGTGTTATTACAGCGATTGAGACGTTATCTGAGGATAGTTTGACGTTAGCTTTTGTTAAGACGAGACTTTTGGATCATGAAGTAAAACTGAGGAATGAGAGTTGTGACACAGGTTTGAAAGTATTACAAACAGAAAACAAATTTGAAACATATAAGCGAAAACAATATAACATGAACACGCAGCAGCAATCTCAACAAAAACATTTTAAGCCCAAAGCTAAGAAAAGGTCAAATTTTATTAAGTGTCATCATTGTGGCCGTAGAGGTCACGTAATTAATGATTGTTACTATTACAAGAGAATGAACCAAAAGAAAAATGAAGACAGGACTAGGAATGTTCAAGTTGTTGAACTGGCCAAAAATCAGCCTTCAACATCTAGCAATTTTTCAGGGTTTGCTTTTATGACGGGAGATTACACAAATGAAGACTATCAGAGACCAAATGTTACATTTATATTAGATTCCGGAGCCTCAGATCACATCATAAACAGGGAAGATTTATTCACTAATTTTTCACAAATACCTACACCATTAAAAATTTCAGTTGCAAAATCTGGTCAATTTATTTCAGCCATGAAGAAGGGAACAGTCACCGTAACCAGCAACATGGGCGTTCAAGGAACATTGGAGGATGTACTATATTGTCCGGAGGCGCCATATAACCTGCTTTCGGTATCAAAAATGCAACGAGCAGGCATGACAATAATATTCAATAAGGAAGGTACCCAAATATGCAAAAATGGTAAAGTCATCATGAAAGGTAGGCCCTTATATAACTTAATTGCTTTAGATTTTATCGTATTTATTCCTACTAGCCGCTCTGTCTCCCACGTATGCAAGAATGACAAAAATAGCTACGATTTGTGGCATCAGCGTTTAGGTCATATTAGCCGGAACAAATTTTTAGATTTAAAGAATAAAAATATGGTTGATGATGTTGATTTAATAAAAAGTATAATGCCCAAAGATGATTTGTGTGAAGATTGCATAAATGGGAAACAGACGCGACTACCCTTTAATCAGAGTAAAAATAAAGATCACATTAAACGGCCATTATTTGTAGTGCATTCTGATGTATGTGGCCCCATCACTCCTTCTACAGTTGATAACAAAAATTATTTTGTGACATTTATAGATCAGTATACCCATTACTGTGTGACATATTTATTAACTTATAAATCAGATGTATTTCAAGTTTTTAAAGATTACGTAGCCAAAAGTGAGTCGATATTTAATTCCAAAGTAGTAAATCTGTACTGTGATAACGGTGGTGAGTACTTATCCACTGAAACAAAGAAATATTGCATTGAAAAAGGGATCTCTTATCATTTAACGGTTCCTAGAACTCCACAGTTGAATGGTGTCGCAGAGCGTATGAACCGCACCATTACAGAAAAAGCGCGGACAATAATAAATGGTGCCAAATTAAGTAAAATATTTTGGGGTGAAGCAGTTTTAACTGCCACGTATTTAATTAACATAACACCATCTAGAGCTTTAAGTCAGTCTCAAACACCATTTGAATTGTGGCATAGCAAAAAGCCACAAATTAAATATTTAAAAGTATTTGGGTCAACTGTTTTTGTACATGACAAAACCAGTAAAAATAAATTTGATGTAAAATCATGGAAAGGAATACTGGTAGGCTACGAACCAAACGGTTACAAAGTTTGGAATCCCGATTGTGGAAAATCGGTTACTGTCAGGGATGTTGTTTTTGATGAAACAAATTTCTTAAAAACCAGGCCGCAGCTTGAGCCTGAAGGGAATAATAATACAAATTTCCGAAACGAAACTGATAGGCTACATGTGCCGTCAAAATCAGTATCACAAAAGCCATGTTCTGACAGTAATAAATCAGAAAATAAATCTGATGAGGATGAATGTCCTGCTAAAATCCGTAAATTAGCGGATACGCCTGAAATACAATCTGATTGCCCTACTTTGCATGTAGATAATGATGTCACAAATAAAATTGATAATGAGCTAAGGAGGAGTGATAGGCTTAAAGGTCGTGCCCCCATATCATATAAAGAGCTTGATGATTGTGACTACTTGCTGTGTGCTCAATCAATCTTAAATAAAGTACCAAGTTCATACGAAGAGATTAAGACTCGTGAAGATAGACCACACTGGGAAAAGGCTATTAGAGACGAACTTAATTCTCTGTCTATGAACAATACTTGGACATTGGTACCTACGCCTAAAAATAGAAATATTGTTGATTCTAAATGGATTTTTACTATGAAATATGATGAGTTTGGAAAACCTTTACGTTACAAGGCGCGTCTAGTAGCTAGAGGATTTAGTCAGGAATACCTTACAGACTACAACGAGACTTTTGCTCCCGTAGCCAGAATTGCCAGCTTTAGATTTCTTGTTAGTTTTGCTAATCAGAATAATCTTATGATACATCACATGGACGTTAAAACTGCATTTTTAAACGGAAACTTGAAAGAAGAAATATTTATGAAAGTTCCTGATGGTGTTGAATCTGAGCCTAACTCTGTGTGTAGATTAAACAAAGCTTTATATGGACTAAAACAAGCAGCTAGGTGTTGGTTTGAAGTATTTGAACAGTCATTAAAAGAAAAAGGTTTTCAAAACTCGTCAGTTGATAGATGTATATATGTATTAGATAAAGGCGATATAAATAGAAATATATATGTTGTATTATACGTAGATGATTTAGTTATTGCGTGTGCAGAAAATAATGTAATGAATAGTTTTAAAAGATATCTAATGAGTAGGTTCGAGATGACAGATTTAAACTCAATAAGATTATTTCTTGGCATTAGAGTGACTCGTACAGACGATACAGTAACCCTGGATCAAAGTGTTTATATAAAAACGCTACTAAATAAATTTAATATGCAGGATTGCAAGCCTGTAAGCACACCATTAGAAAGCAAACTGAATTACGAGGCATTAAATTCAGATGAAAAATATAACGCTCCTTGTCGTAATGTCATAGGATGTTTAATGTACCTCATGTTATGTACACGACCTGACTTAAGCACCAGCGTGAATATACTTAGCCGTTACACCAATAAAAACAATGAAGAACTTTGGAAAAATTTAAAAAGGGTGTTAAGATATCTAAAAGGTACTATTGATCTAAAATTAACTTATAAAAGAGGTGAATTTAATAATATTATATGCGGCTATGTAGATTCTGACTGGGGCGGAAGTGACACAACGGACAGGAAAAGTACCACAGGCTATTTATTCAAACTTTTTGATCAGTGTACAATAACATGGAGTACAAAAAGACAAACCTCGGTAGCAGCTTCTTCTACAGAAGCCGAGTACATGGCTCTATTTGAGGCTGTTAGAGAAGCCTTGTGGCTTAAGTCTTTAGCTCTGAGCATTAAAATTAATATCAATGAACCGATAATAATTTTTGAAGACAATAACGGTTGCATTAGTATTGCTAACAACCCCACTAATCATAAACGGTCAAAACACATTGACATAAAATATCATTTTTCTAGGGAACAAGTAGAAAAGGGCGTCATAAAATTGCAATACATTCCATCTGATCAACAATTGGCCGATGTGTTGACAAAACCATTACCTGCTATCACTTTCCGTGAAATGAGAATTAAAATGGGATTATTATAATTCGTACTCACCTTAATTATTTAGTATTTACATACTAAGTTGTTATAAAGCTTATTTACAATTGATTGTTATTACTAGAAGTATGATATCTTATTTTTTAAAGGAGAAAAATTTAGTCATTGTTTACATTGTATCTTATTAAAGTTTATGATTATAAATAATTAAGAATATGAATTCAATGGTCTGATTAGGTTTTCCTGGGTTTTCCTAATCCTTAGCAACAAATGTTGGACCATTATAATATTGTACACATCTCCCAGGCATCACTAGAAAGTTATATAGCGGTCTGAAGTTTTATATTAAATTGTAATGTAAAGATATTGATTAATTTTTGAGGGGGCGTGTTGAATGTATGTACAAAAATCAATCAATTTAATTTATATTTAATTATGTTATCATTTAATTATGCTATTATGTTTAATTTATTTAGTGAGCATATCAATTGACTCATATTAATTATTCGATCTGTCATTGTCATCTTTCATTTTTGTACTTGACAGCCCGCCATTGACCCGCTATTATCATCACCGCCTTTAGTAGACTCAGACGTTATTACTTTCTAGTGTTATTACCACTAATACACTGCCTTTTAAACATCTAAACGTTGTTTTAAGTCCATAGCCTTATTTCAAAATGTCTGTCTGTCTCCAGGCTGTAACTCAAGAACCGCTATAGCTAGACTTCTGAAATTTTCACAGATTATGTGTTTTCAGTGCCGCTATAATAATACCAAATAAAGTTAATATTTAAGGGGGGCTCCCATACAACAAACGTATTTTTTGCTCGATATCAATAATGGCCAAAGATAGACACTTGAAATGCTTACAAAATACTCAGTTGGCCTAACACATTAATAATTTATAATAAAATTTAATTAAACTAAAAAAATAAGGGGGGTTCCCACACAAAAATCTTAATTTTTGGGCTATTTTTGCTCTTTATCGGTACGGAACCCTTCGTGTGCGAGTTCGACTCGCACTTGGCTGATTATTTGATGAGTAAAACATAGGATCTCATCGAAATGAGAAGGAGGAATCTTATCGAAATCCGTTAGACCTGAAGAGTAGACCTCCGGCGTTGAGTTGGCAATGAAGTAGAACTAATAGTTATTTTATTATACCTTCTTTTATAAATGTTTTTATTACCGGTAGAACCGGCACTCCCGCAGCAACCCGTTGTTTTTTATTTACTACGAGTAATAAGTTAGATAAAATTTTTAGCTGCTATTAAACTTAACTGTTAATAATAATCTTTACCATGTCTGTTTGCCGTGCGGTAATAAAACATCCAAGTTCTGCATAAACTGTAAACTAAACGGCGCGGCGTTGCCGGATATTCTTCAGTTAATAGATAAATCTCTCTGATAATTTGTCGTACACTTTAGAGCTCATAATATAAAGTTTATATTCAATAGGATAGGTTTCTCAAACTTTCGGCTTCACGAACCCCTGTTAGAATTTCCAGGTGACAGCGAACCCCTTACTAAATAATAACTAATGAAATCCCCACCCCCCAAGAAAATATTAAAATTCACTGCACGCGTGCCTGCCAGTTATCAAGCCACTATTTAGGGCTCCATTCCACCGCGGCGCACGAAGAGACTACGCACTCGCGTCAAGCTTCGCTTTGTAAGAAAATATATGTGACTGTGTCCACTGCAGTCTGCAACCCACGGACACGCTACGCACGAATTGACTCAAGTCAAAGAAATAAATCCGTGCACGTCCACGCGTGCGCGTGGCCGTGCACAGCGTGCGCCGCGGTGGAACGGAGCCTTTACGTAAAATATCTTGTCGCGAACCCCCTGCCGTCGAATGGCGATGCCCCATAACACCCCTAGGGGTTCGCGTACCACACTTTGAGAAACCCTGCATAGGACATAATAATAATTATCACTGGAATGTTTTCACGCTAGAGGCGGCACTAGCATAGACAGTAAACAAAAAGTTTTGTTCGACGATTCTGTCAATATTCTGATATTATGACGTGTGCAATATGTCGGATTGTGGTTGTATTTACTGTATTTGCTAGTAGCGTCCTCTGCTGCGACCTTTACGTAATATTTCCTAGTCAGACTTTTAAGCGAAAAACTATTACTACTAAGACTTTGCTGTCGGTTTGTCCGTTTGTTTGTCACCAGGCTGTATCTCAAGAATCGTGGTAGCTAGACAGTTGAATTGTTAAAAAATTGTGTATTCTAAAGTCAACGATAATAATTACCAACGAATTTTTATACATAAATGCGACAATAACATAGAGCGTTTTTGGTGCAAATAACGCCTTGTGTCTAAACACACTAGGCCGAAGTTATGCCGGCGTAAATTCAGCCGCGTTTCAAACGCATACAAAACACGGACGGAACGTGAGGGATGACACTATTCCGTCGCGTTCCGTCCGTATTTTGTATGCGTTTGACATTTGCGGCGGAATTTACGCCGGCGTAACTTCGGCCTAGTGTGCTTAGACACTGAATATCTCCGAGTACTAGTCCGATTTTGATGCGGTTTCAGGCAACCTACATATAAATAAAAACGAATTTTCAATTTTAATAGTCTTGCTCAAACTCGTGAACCGCTGAACCGATTTGGCTCATCTTAGTCTTAATGTATTCGTGGAAGTCTGGGGAAGGCCCAGGGCGCCGGATAATAATGGGGCGCTGAAGGCAAACATAAGGGGCGCCAAATTTTTCCGCACTACCAGCAGCACCCTGGGCGCCGAAGTATTCTCGCCCAGGGCGCTGGTAGTGCTAAAACCGGCACTGTCTTGGAGTATGCTGTATGAGCGTGCTATGGCTTTAAGCAAATACGCCAAACCCGTTATATCCACACCGGAACAATCGCGTACATCAACTATCAAGAGGTTTCAACTTTTTGTTTCGATAATAAAAGTAACGGGCCGACTTAACTACTGTGTGTTTTGAGTTCAATATTACCTGACTGAGAAAGAAGGGTTATGTGTTTCGGGTGCTCTCTAAATTAATTCTATTAAAAGTATAGAAATTCAACATTGATTCTTCGTCGGTAGTTTGATTTATTTATATTCCTATGGAAATTGGAATGTAATTTTTTAGGTTAGTCAGTATAGCTATTGATCCATTGGCAAGTCTGAGAGCTAACAGTTTAAATCGTTGACTCGTCGGCTCGCGTTAGTAAACAGTCTACTAGCTCATCGTTTTCAAGAATGCACAAAGGTTAAAGAGCCAGCGCGCATATCCGCCGGTCCGGTCCGCAGACTTTTAAGGGCCCGGGTTACCCTCGAAATTTTCATACATTCTTAATACCAAAATCATTTTCTCATACGAAAATATTTGACATGTTTGAGTTATTTTTCAGCTTAAGATAGTAATTACCTAGGGTCCTGAACAAATTTTTTTTACAAAATATTTAAATACTAAAAAAAAATTTTTGTGTTTAAATATTTTTTAGTAAATTTACTACTAAATATTTAAACACCAAAAAATAGACAAAAACACAAAAAAAATTATAAATAAATAGTAAATTTACTACAACATATTTAAATAATAAAAAATATTTTTTAAAGTTTAAATATTTTGTAGTAATTTTACTATTTATTTATATATTTTTTAGTGTTTTTGTCTATTTTTTGGTGTTTAAATATTTAGTAGTAAATGTACTAAAAATATTTAAACACAATTTTTTTTTTTAGTATTTAAATATTTTGTAAAAAAAATTTGTTCAGGACCCTAGGTAATTACTATCTTAAGCTGAAAAATAACTCAAACATGTTAAATATTTTCGCATGAGAAAATGATTTTGGTATTAAGAATGTATGAAAATTTCGAGGGTAACCCGGGCCCTTAAGTACTCCATTGGCTGTTTATACTTTAGACTTTAGAGTTTAGACCTTTGCCTCGCGAGTTTGTTGGCGAGCCACTCGGTTTTGCTTCGCCAATGGATGACCCTTTTGGGGTCCGTTCACTAATCATAAGGCGATGGGATGCATTATTAAGGAAGCCATTTAACTTTATTTACTATGAAGATGCACATTTACACACGGTGTCGCTGCCTAAGTGCCTACTCAACTTTAAATGGCTTATTTAAAATGCCTGTCACGTACTGCTATGTGAATTGACCCTAACTGCATTCATAACATCAAAGAGATGACCACGGCATTAACATGTTACATAATGCGCCAGATAGTGGTCCGACCACTAACCACTAACCACTAACTAGAACTAGACGGGAGAAAAATAGACGTCAGACGACATTTTTCAGAGCGTTCGGAGAAAGAACTTTATCTCATACTAGCTGTCCCGGTGAACTTCGTGTCATTTTAAAACCTTCCCTGGACTTCTACGAATAATTTTAGACTAAAATCAGCCCAATCCGTTCAGCCGTTTTCGAGTTTTAGCGCGACTAACACATTTGAAAATCCATTTTTATATATAAGAAGAAGATAATATAAATGTGTCAGCCCTGCGTATTTATATACCTACAAGGTGGGACATAACCAAGTGTAAGTGATATTTAAATAATTTAGGGTGTGTTATGTAATGTGTCCTTTACGTATATAGGGTTTCACAGTGAATGTAGCAGCCTGCAGGTTGCAGCGCCGAAATATAATATTGTATTGAAGTCACTTTTGACTTTATAGTTATACTAGTTACATATTACTTTTTGAATTATTGTATGGGCAAATTCCGATCTCATACAAAAATTCAAAAAGTAACCCTTTATAGGTGCTGCTACTTTCCTGCTTGTATATTTCTTTCGATCCGATTCAACACGAACATTATCACAAAAGCTACAACAAAGACACAATGTTTCTATAAAACTTTCCTACAAAGACACAACAATGACATTCTAGATAGCCACAGCTTTTTGTGGCACACAGCACACTGTTCAAATATTTACAGTACAAATTCGTCAAGCTTTTCCGGGTGGGTATGCGCGATTGGAGATGACCAGTGCTGAATATTTATATTATCTTGAAGGGTTCCGCACACTCTTAATAAAATGTAAAAAAAAATACTAACTCAATCCATTTAAAAAGATTTTTTGTAGAGACTATAGAGTGGTGAATTAGAGATACCACTTCAAAAGTCATAACTTACAATAATAAAGCAAATATAGAGGAAAATTTAGGCAAACAAAAATTTGAAAGAGGAATTCTAAGCATCGAAAAGTTGTAAAAAGTTTTCGTCCCACCTTCAATGCAAAAAGCTGTCACAGAATTATTGTGTAAACAAAATATTATGATGACTATGTTTTTGCAGTACTTTATATTTTGCTACTTTAAGATGTAGAAAGAATAGATTAAAAAATAATAAATTATACACATTATTTATATTTAATGTTGGCAACAGCATGGTTTGGTTAAAATTCAGGACTATCTTAAGGACTAGAGAATAATTAGTAGAGATCTAGACACGCGGTAGCGTGTCAAGCCAAGTTCAAGTAAAACAGAACTGAGTGCGTAGTGCGAGTTTTATTCGATCATACTCATCGAGAACGTTAACGCGAATTTGTATGGGATCAAAGCGGTATCCACGTAAGCCAGTAGGTGGCGCTGCTTTGATCCCATACAAATTCGCGTTAACGTGTTCGACGCCTATGATCGAATAAAACTCGCACTACACCCCCTGGCGAGCAGCACCGTGTGTAATATTCATGTCTACCTTAGGGTAATAGGTAGATACTAGTGTGAATAATTAGTGTCCATCACAAATTATAGAGAAAATATTTTTAATAATTTTAGATAATATTAGTTGGTAACTTTCTGCCAGAAATAACTGAATACGGCATCACTCTGCATTACTTGATTACTAACTACATAAACTATTAAAAACTTGCATCAAAAATTGCAATTGCCAAAAACTTGGACTGAAACAGTGAATAATTTGCGATAACAATAATTATTGTTATTGAAAACACCTTTAAATCTATACTTAATAAATGCGAAAGACGATTTTGCTGAAATTTGGTATGGAGATACTTGGAGTCCTGGGAAACGACAAAGGACTTTTTATCCTGGCGAAATGTCCCGCGCGATAATCGATTTTATATTGGTCCCAATCAGTCCATTCCTTCGTGATGCACAAAAAGTTGAATTGAAAGATTGACGTCTATATTCTGTTGTCGCCTCAATCATCAATGTGCTTGTTTATTTTCATTTTGAATGATCAACAGCTCTCATTTTTTTGTAGTATTCGTTACTACATCCCGTCGCAGCGTGATTTTGTAAAATTGGCTGGTAAATTGTTTAAAGTGGGCTGCACCAACTTATTACAGTTATTTATACTATAACTTTAACTATAACAAAATGTCTAATGAACTCTCAAATCTCAAGTTAAAGTCAATAATAGACGCTATAATATTTGACGATAACATAAACATTAACCTATAACAACGCCTCTGGTGCGACCCACCCTAACTTTAACAAATTCTAACAACGTACTAGTTGACCCGGTTAATAGGTATCAATCTTCTACCGTACTTTAAACCTTACCTGGACTTCCACATAATTATATTTTAATTCTAAAATTTGGCATATTGGTCTAGCCGTTCTCAAGTTTTAGTGAGGCTAACAAATTAATTGAAATTCATTTTTAGGGTTGTGTCACTTTGTTATTTCTACTGTAAACTTTATTTAAAGGCTACAATATCACATCACACTTTAAGGGTTGAATCCAAACGAGCGTAACTTTGTGAGTCATGACTCATGAGTGGCAGAATTTTTAAGCAGCTTTAAAAAACCGTTTTTATTAATAGAAAATTTAGAATTTTGTGCTTCTCAAACTCGTAATGATAGCTTTTACGCTGCTGGCTATTCTTGGTTATGGCCGCTTAACGATCTTTTACGCCGAGCTGGAGTACTATTGGCAGGATATAATAGTAAATAAGGAAGATTTATGGCTAAAGCTTACTCCTCCCCGTCCTTGACAATTATGGCTTGCTTATGGCAGAAGCAAATTGTTAATAACCCAGACTGCAATAAATTATCCTTACTAATAAAATGCAAGTCTTTCTGTATGTCTCTTGCCTCTTCGCAGATTTAGATTAAAGGTACATTACTTAAAGGCCTGGGAAAGGACGAAGGATAGTTTTTTTGTGGCAAATGCACGTTTTCCGCGCAATAAACGTATTAAATGCAATGTTCAAAAATATTTTGAAAAAATGAGAATTTGAAAAATGTTAAACGCATGGGGCAAAATCAATTTTAATTAAACAAGAGGTTTCACTACCTTAATTTAAAAAATGATTGCTAAGATACACACATAGAACTTTTTAAGCTCTTTTCCAGTTAAACATAACCCGTTTTTAATCCTAATAAGATGCATCTACTTAGACTATTGAATAACACACGGAAACAAAATAAAATAGATTGCAAATTCTCAATATTATTGTGAATACCACGTATACCTTTTGCTGTACGTAAGCTATAATACACGAAATACAAAACTTAAAAGTTGTTTAGAAATAAAATTGACTTGTAATTAAAGTAAAACACAACACTAAAACAATTACTGTAAATGCCTAAATTCCACAAAAATTATAATAGGTACTTAATAAAATTATTGTGAAGCCCAAAGCTTTTCTTGTATTCGAAACTTTCATAAGTTTCGAATACAAGAAAAGCTTTGGGCTTCACAAGAATTGGGTTTTTAACCCTATTCAGCATAATTAATAAAAATAAACCAAAAATTTTAACGAAGCTTTCAAAAGTTTTAAATACAATAAAAACGAGCTTATATGAGAAACTTTTGTTATCAAAACCTATATTATCAAAACTAGTAAGTTGAGCTATTAGAATAAAAGCTCAACTTAAAGAAAGCTCAGATAATGAAAAAGCTCACCGAGTGGGATGCGCGCTGGAGCAATGACTCGGACGCTCGCACTTGACCTTGTGCGCGCGAGTGCACGCGAAACGCCCGACTTACTCGTTTTATACTCAAGCCCGCTGTACACACTGCCGTCACGGACAGCGAGCTGGGGCCTGAGGCCGTAGACAAAGTCCCTTTCATTAAAAACGATGACGAAATTCGTTATCAAAATATATGGGATTTGACATTAGTCTTCGCAAGCTAAATGTCATTTAGCGATGACTTATGTCAAATCGCATACATTTTGATAACGAATTTCGTCATCGTTTTTAACTAAAGATAGGTACATTGTTTAATGCCCCAGGGCCCACTACGTGCAAAACTTTAAGATCACTCGGTCTCTATCTTTATATCCAACCAATTTGCGCTCTTTCAATTATTTGGTTTTTTCTCGCTTTGTATTTTATGTGTGCAAATAGTTTATTATTATTATCCGCAATGAATTTGGCTGAGATAACTGTCTCGCTACTCTACTCGGTAGGTGTAATCAGGCCCTTAATAACCTAAGCGCCAGCAGCAGATAGACCTTTGCCTTTTTATAGAGGCAGAAAGTTTATTTATAAGTACAATTGTATTTTTTGTGCCCTCTAGAGGCAAGCACCTCATGAACCATACTTTAAAAAAAGTTAATCTTTCATCAGTACCCTATATAGAGTCTGGATAAAGGGGACTGATGCACATCCTGAAGTATTATCACTTAGTTTTGTTACACACTGTCAATATTATATTAAATTCTGTGACCCTGCGTAGGTCATAATGACCTGCTAAAGTTTGATCAATTATATTGAAAAAGATTTACAAAGGGTACCTCTGTTTTTTTACAAAAAAATACCTACACCTGTGAGGTTTTACTTCAATTATTCACTTTTTGACTTCCCGAATTAATTAGGTAAACAATGTGTGATGTGCAACTAAATGCGATTTCGTTGCTCTGAAATTCGCATGATACGTGGGTACCCTTTTCCGGTGCTCAAAGTTCTTCTACAAAAATGTATCTAAATCAGTGCAGCGGCATGTGCATAAAAAGATAATAAAAAGACAAACACTACTTAATTTCTACTGTTACTAATAAAAACCTATTGCAATCTTATTTTACAAAGAAAATGAGCGTTTTCTTCCGAATATGTTGGTCGACTCGCTCCTCAGTCTACTCTGCCGTGTGTCGCGGTCAACACAACTAGACCTGCAGTGTCCCGGCTCTAATAAATCTAAAAATACGATATATAAGGCAGGTGCGTACGGCTTCATCATTACTCAACATTATCATACCGACGACTGATACAATCTAGAACAATCTTTGACTAATGCCGAAAAAAACTTGCACTCTGAGAGTGCCGGCAGAGGGAGAAACAAGATACAATTAATAGTGGAGGGTAGCAGCTACGGCCTACGGTTAGCATACAACAAACGCGACGGAAAGTAAATAATATTTGAAGAGGGATCCCATACATTGACGACGACGAAAACTTCTTTAGCGGCGTTGAGCACTTTTGTGGGATGGGTAAAAACTGTGTAACTCGCGTCAGGTCACGTGTGCTGATCGAAAAACCGTAAGACGGTTGGAGAGTAGTGTTGTAACATCGAAATCAATATTTTTTTATCGATTGTTCAAGTTTTCACTTCTGCCGGCACTCCCGGAGTGCAACCCGTCTTTTTCTCTAAATATTATGTTTAGATATAACAAGTTATACTATTTCCGCGTTCCATTTGATGTTAAAAACGCTCAAAATATGAGGCATTTTGAGCGTTTTGATCGTTTTTATCATGAAATGGAACGCAGGGTATAATATGTAACATAATCTAAGTAAGTATATTATCTATTATTTATACATATTATAAAACAAAGTCGTTTTTTTCCCTCATGTCCCTTTGTTCCCTTTAATCTTTAAAACTACGCAACGGATTTTGATGATACTTACAGTGTTAGATAGCCCATTAAAATTTTATCGAGGAAGGCAGGCTTAGATTAATCATTGGTCTTCGCGCGCGGCGCTACGACGTAATATTACGACATACTACGGCGTCGTAGCGCCGAGCGCGAAGACCACGCTAAGACTAAGAGGAGCGAAGAAATGGAGGAAAATGTGGAAAAAAACGGGGAAAATTATTTGAAAGGCCTAACTTGAACGCGCTAATCTCAGGAACTACTGGTCCAATTTGAAAAATTCTTTCAGTGTTAGATAGCCCATTTATTGAGGAAGGCTATAGGCTATATTTTATCGCGCTAAGAATAATAGAAGAATGTGGAAAAAACGGGGAAAGTTATTTGAAAGGGCTTATCTCACGAACTACTGGAGCAATTTTTATGTTATTTGGCACAGGTAAGAAGTAGACCACGTGAAGGATCATAGGCTATCGATTTTAATCATTTTTTCAGTGGCTATAATATATTTTATACCCGTGCGACGCCACGGCGGGTCGCTAGTATGAAAAATATGTGCTGCAGTTTGTATGCTTAATTAAGCAATCAAAAATATTTAGGCCACTCAATAAAAATTAAAAATGCCGTGTAAATGATACCAGTAGATAACTCCCAAACCTAAGTTTCCCACATTCCACTAATAAAATTATGCACGGTATCTACTCTAATTTGTTCATCGTTGAAATTGTATGTTACCTTGCGAGAATTTTTAATATAGCTGAATTTATACGTATACTATAGCTGCTGCCCGCGACGTTGTCTGCGTGAAGTCTCTACAGCACCAAAAGCAACCAAAAGTAGATGATAGCGTGATAATAATATTAGGTATGTTGAATGCAGAAGTAAATCCATGCACTACTTTTGAGTTAGCCCGGATATACATATTATTACAGACAAGCAGACAAAAATTCTACACATTTTATGGTTTCGATATCGATTGTAGACCTAATTCTTTTAAAAAAATATTCAATAATACAGTTTTGACTTCCCTACGCGATTTTATTACACAGACAGACCTAATTTCCTTAATCATTGTTTTATTATAATAAGTATGTCATAGATAAAAATTATAGTCGATGTCAGTTAAGTTGCCTTGATAGTTGAAAGAACCTTTCGTGTCATGAAGGCTTTACATATTTATAAATTATAAATAGGGTATATTAATAATACTGCTCTATATTTTCACGCTAGCTGTCCCGGCAAAAGTTTTTTGCCATTTAAAGTGTTTCTACTTCATCAGTTGATACAAAATCTTACCCCGTCTTTTGACCCTAAAAGGGGGGGGGGGTTTATACACCAGATGTTAAGTTGGAAAACACAGTAAATATTATGAAGTAAGTCCAAGAAAAATGTTTGATACAAAATCTGACCCCTTTTTTGGTCCCCTTAGAGGGGTGGGGAGGGAAATTTTATACACCAGATGTTAAGTTGGAAGCAGACAAATATATCTGCGAAAACCGTATGCAAATTGGAAAAGTAGTTTTCGTTTTATATACAAAAGTTTGATACAAATTCTGACCCCTCTTTTGTCCCGTTAAAGGAGTGGGGGGAAATTTTTTTATACACCAGATGTTAAGTTGGAAGAAGACAAATATATTTGCGAAAACCGCATTCAAATCGGATCAGTAGTTTTCGTGTGATGCTGGAACAAACATACAGACAGACAGACAAAAAACTAACCACAGTTTTGGCTTCTATAGCGATGTAGTAACACCCCCCGCTTATTATTTTTTGAATATCTTTAATGTACAGAATTCACATTTCTACAGTTTTATTATATGTATGGATTTACTTACTATATTATATTTTGCTACTAGCACCCCTCTGCTTCGACCTTTACGTAATGCATGGATCACGTTTTAAGATCAATATACTCAGTTCGCTCTGGTTTGTCTGGTTAGCAATCGTAACTGTAAAAGATTAAAAGGTATTAAAATTCTATTAATATTCATTTCCGTCTTAAATCGATATGCTTATAAATTATAATATGGTCAATTAAACCACTCACTAACTTTAATTAATAATATGTACTATCAGAGAAGTTCATTCCTAGGCAGATAGGGGAGATCACAATTATTAACATAGAATTGACATGATCTGACCAAATGACGTTGGTCTGTCAACTGCATAGGCATCAATTTCCTTGATGGTACCTCTATTACATCTGTAGCTGTTCAATGTTCATCTGAGCAGTTTTTTACAATGTATAACAATCATGATGATCTTCTTGGCCCATCGTGAAGAAAAAACGGGACCCTATTACTAAGGCCGGTATAAATAGTCAGTACTCAAGATGCATCTCGGTCTCAAGACACGGTTCAGACTCTGTGATTGGTTGGCTGTCAAAATTTGGACCAATCACAGAGCCAAACCGCGTCTTGAGAGCGGGTCGCATCTTAAGTACTGACTATTTATTAAACTTCGATGTCTGTCTGTCCGTCTCCAGCCAGCCTAGCAACACCAACGAGATATCTCTCTCTACATGTTTCTCGATGTTTGATAGTTTGTAACTATCTTCATCTCTATTGACCCTAGCATGACAAACATTTTTTCTCGCGTAGATCTATCATCGAAATAACACATTTTTATAGTGTTTTGTCGAGATAATGTCGAGATTTTGACATTATGAGACGAGTAGTTTTTAATTATCTCGAGAGTGAGATATCTCGTTGGCGTATGCTAGGCCGGCTGGCTGGATCTCAAGAACCGGTAGGTTAGGAATGTTAAGATAGCTAGATTTCTGAAATTTTCACAAAGTACCTATGTAAGTATATTCTGTTGCCGCCTTTACAACAAATAAAACTTAAAGAAACTCGTTTGTAATAATTAATATGGCTTGTAAAGTTTGTAAAGACACTATACTAAAACTTTCAACGGAGTTTGGGTAGAACAACACAAAGTGGAGGTTTCTGGAAGTATGTAGTATCACTTTCCCACCACCACCTGCGGTTCGCCTTCAGCCGTATACGGAGGGATGTCCTAGATCTAACACAGGACTCCCTCCACGACCGAAATATGAACCGAACTTCCACCAAAGTTAGGGAACGCTTAGGCAAACTAAAGCGTCGGCGCCGGGACTAGCTAAGCCGGGCAGGTTACCATCCTTGCCTGGAGCCCCGGATTAGACGGGAGTTTGGAGGTTCGCGTAACGACGCCTCCGCACTCCCGTCCTACGCCGGCGAAGCGGAACGGAGGATGGGTCATTCTCTCTGTTCCGCTCCGCGGCCTCTTTCTGCGAAAGGACAGTTTCGCAGAAAGAGACCGCCGCTTGCCATGCCTCATCGCTCTCGAGCATGCAGCGAACCATGCTCGAGAGCGAGAGGTCCCGCCCAAGCACCGCCATGAGATCATGGCGCTGCACGGCCCAACGATCGCACACCTCGAGGGTGTGCTGGGCCATGTCCTCCGCAGAGCCGCACTCATGGCAGGCTGGCGTAGGCTCTCTCCTGGCGACCTTACACAAGTACGCACCGAAACATCCGTGTCCGGTGAGTACCTGTGTAAGGCGGAAGGTGAGGGGTTTTCTCTTGCAACGCATCCATGCCGCAAGAACTGGACACAGAGCCTGAGCAGTACGTTGACCGTATTGGGCCTGCGCCAGGTCCTCACCCCACCTCCTCAACAGCCACTGTTCTCCTAGCCTTCGGACCCGCTGGAACTCCTCCCATTGCAGGTCTTCGCCTCGCGATTTCCTCTCTGAAGCGAAGAAGTGAAACTCGGCGAAGACCCTTGCAACCAGCTCCCACGGCGGGTCTTCCGCCAGGGCAGTAGCTGCTGGCTATACTCTGACAGACTCCGGAGTCTCCGCCTGCAGGCTTCGCTGGGCCCTCCTATATTAGGCAGGAGCCGGCCCAGCGCTGACGCCGCCCTCACGACCTTCGGTCCTAGCTGTTGGAAGTGTGGGCCGAAGGTCCACCTCCCGTCTAGGATGAGCCCAAGACATTCGGACTCATCCTGAACTCCGTCTCTCCGATAAGGAGTCGAGCTCGGGTAGTGTCACTTTCCCACTTTCTTTTATATTTTATGGTTTAGAGTTTAGACTATAGATTTTAGAAAAATCAGCCAAGTGCGAGTCGGACCCGCGCACAAAGGGTTCCCTAGTCCCTACCGTTATAGAGCAAAGATAGGCCAAAAATTCCTTACTCTTTTATTTTATATTATTATTAATTAATAAAGTACACAATAATATAATTTAACTAAGGTCTTTGTGAAAATTCAAGTGCCTGTTGCCATTATTGATATCGAGCAAAAAAGACCGATAAAACCATAGACTTATAATATACTGCATGGATAAAACACGTTTGTTGTATGGCAGCCCAGTGAGCCCCCCTTAAATATTAATATTATTTTATTTTAGTATTTGTTGTTATAGCGGCAATCTGTGAAAATTTCAGAAGTCTAGCTATAGGTTCTTATCGGTTCTTGACATACAGCCTGGCGACAGACAGACAGACGGACAGGCGGACCCTTTGGGTACGGAAGTGACGGAACCCTAAAAACGACGCGTAACGTAAAGAATGAGGATTTTGTTTTCCCGCCTCTAGGCTCTAACAAACCTTTTAAATCTGGAGGTTTGCCGGGAATGTGAAAGAGTGATGTTGTGTTTTTGTATTATTTTCCTAAAATTGTGTTAACTGGGTTTTTAGTGTGTAATTTTGGTAGAATATTAACCATTAGATAGGTATTCGTTATCGTGCACAAGTGTAGGAAAGTGATGCAATAATATCCAGAAACGTGCTATGGTGCTATTTTGTGTTCTCTCCAAAACTCCATCGAAAGTTTCAGTAACACTCACAGATCATAGATGAGGTAACACTCACAGATCATAGAATTTTCCTGTTCAGGAGGTAACACTTTACTGAATCGACCGACTTGACTCTTTGACTGTGTCGACTTTTACTTAGGGCTGATTTTTCAATCGTCAGATAAATTTTACCTCTGGAATAAATTTGGCGTTTTGACAGATTTTATATGAAAAAAATGTCAACGTGTCATATTTATTCTTTAGTTAAAAGTTACCTATCTGACGATTGAAAAATCGGCCCTTAGACTTTGACCAGACTTTGGAGTTTGGACCTGACGAAATGGAATACTTAACAATGCCAAAAATTATAAACAAGAATATTGTTTTCCCGCCATTACTTGACACTGGCCATGGTTTTAACTTTTATAGCCGTAGTGCCTTAGTAAGAAAAAAAAACTTGCTCGCTGTCGGCTGTGCACTGTCGATTTTCGATATTTATTTTTAGTTTTTAATGTAATTTTCTATATGAGCAAAAGTGTTGGTTTACTAAAATAATATGTCTAGTAAACCTAATTCGAAACGAACGGTGTATGTGGGTGGTTTAGCAGAAGAGGTAGATGAAAAAGTTTTAAACGCGGCATTTGTTCCGTTTGGCGATCTTGTGGACGTCCAGATACCTTTAGACTATGAAACGGAGAAACACAGGGGCTTTGCGTTTATAGAGTTCGAAAATGCAGAGGATGCGGCGGCCGCTATAGATAATATGGTAAGGTTTTGGTTTTGTTATTGTTTACATAACCTCAAAACTTCAAACAACTAAGATCGCATAGTATGCTAATAGTATTGTATTTAACCTTTACATTTGTAATGAAATTTAGTCAATTTTTATGTATTAGGAGACTGCAAAATAAGCATGATAAATAAATACGAAGTTTAAAATTTTAGTTAAAATTGTATTTGGTAAAGGCGGGAGAACAACAGCTAGGGGGCAATACATTTTATGTATTTTTTAAAATTTAATATTACAGAATGATTCAGAACTGTTTGGGAGAACAATCAGAGTGAACATAGCAGCACCGCAGAGGATAAAGGAAGGCTCCACCCGACCCGTCTGGTCGGAAGACAGTTGGCTGCAGAAGCACGCCGGAGAGACCCTCGCTGTTAACAAGGAGGGAGAGGATGATAGTAAAGAGAAGACAGAAACTACTAGTGTAAGTAGTAAAGCAATAATTTTAGTTCATAAGTATAATATTATGCTGCCTAAGAATTATTTATGTGCTGAAAAAATTGCCTGTCACATTTTCTTACAATGAAAGCCTATATTATCCTTCACTGTAGTCTATTCAATTTGAGGTAATTAAAATTAGTCTAGTAGGTTTCTAGAATAATCAATGTCAAGAAACAGAACAAGTGCCATGAGAAAAATAAATTTGTTTTTATACTGTCTTTTGTATGCTATTTTAACATAGTCTTTAAATAATTATAGGTTACACCAACAAAGCCAATAGAAAAGAGGAATCCGCAAGTGTACTTTGATATAAGCGTTGGCAAACAAGAGATTGGTCGGATAATCATGATGCTGCGCGCTGACATTGTGCCCAAGACAGCGGAGAATTTCAGGGTGCTGTGTACACACGAGAAGGGCTTCGGCTACCAGGGTAGCAGCTTTCACAGGATTATACCTGACTTTGTATCCTTTACAATTCACGTGAAAATTAGATTTCCTTATTTTTCCTTTCCTGCAAAGATTTTTTGTAGTAGTAGATATTTAGTTTAGTTTGTGTAATTTTTCCATCTATTTAAAGCATTAAGTGGTAAGGCTGCAGGACACACTTTGGCAATTTTAATATTTAATAAAAAAATAAAATCGGCCAAGTGCAAGTCAGACTCGCGCACTAAGGGTTTATAAAGCAATAAAGCAATACAAGTACCATTATAAAGCAAAAATTTGCCAAGTGCGAGTTGGACTGGCGCACGAAGTATTCCGTACCATTAAATAGCAACAATAGACAAAAATTAGGTTTTTTGTATGGGAGCCCACCTTAATTATGTATCTTATTAAAATTTTAGTATTATTTTATTAAAGTATGAATAAAATTGAGTATTTTATGAACATTTCAGCTGTTTACGTGTTGCCATCATTGATATCAAGCAAAAAAATTTACGTTTCTAGTATGGGTGCTCCCTTAAGTATTTATTTTATTTTTAGTATTTGTTGTTATAGTAGCAACAGAAATACACAATCTGTGAAAATTTCAACTCTAGCTGTTACCGTTTTTGAGTTACAGCCTGGAGACACAGACGGTCAGACATCGAAGTCTCAGTAATTCAGGAACAATTTCAAAACAGGTCCCGTTTTACCCTTTGGGTTGGGAACCCTAAAAATGCAATATAATACATATATTATTATTGTAGCTGTTGGGGAAGGCTTTTGCCAAGAGAGACCCAGAATACAGGGACTTCGCTACCGAATAAAATTTGAATTTGAAATGAATAAAAAAATAATTTTATTCTTATTCTGATTAAAGACTAATAATAATATTACAATATAATATTTCCTTATCATCACACTCAGATGTGTCAAGGTGGTGATTTCACGAACAACAACGGTACGGGAGGCAAATCAATATACGGACGGAAGTTTGAGGATGAGAACTTTGTACTGAAACATACGGGGCCGGGCATATTGAGCATGGCCAACTCGGGACCTAATACAAATGGTTCACAGTTCTTCCTATGTACTGCAAAGTGAGTACACTTTTATTGTTGATTAAATATAATGTCCTTTTTAGTTACTTACAAAAACAGGTCTATATTTGGCTGTATACAGGGATGAGGGAATAACAAAACCAAGTGATAATACTTTAGGGTGTGTGAGGATTGAAGTTTTTATATTTTAAATAAATTTTTAATAACATCTTCCATGCTTCGACTATTTGTATGTTGTAGGCTAATGGTTAAAATATAGGTTATATCCATAATCTAGTTAAGCCCCGCACTCAAAGCCCGCGATAAAAGCTATGTTTTAAAACCTGTCTTTGATCTTGTATTATTCGATGGCCGAACTAAGTATGTTGCTCTGTTTCAGGACGGAGTGGCTAGACGGCAAGCACGTGGTGTTCGGCCACGTGATCTCGGGCCTGGACGTGCTGCGCAAGATGGAGCGGTACGGGAGCAAGAGCGGCACGCCCTCCGCTAAGCTTGTCATCACCAACTGCGGCGAGCTACAATGACAGTAGTTTTTTTTGTTTTCTTTTAAGACGGAGGTTTAGTTTCTCATCAATTTGATCCATGTGGTAAAGATTGACGGAAACTGATCGTCTATGATTGATGGATTGATCATTTTTTATTATGTACTTTTTAGCCATCAATTTGGCGTGACCGTTGTAACCTCCGACTAAGCTATTGCAGTGTTTCCCAACCTGTGATCCGCGGACTCCTGGGGATCCGCGAGTATATGTATGGGGGTCCACTATATTATATTAGCCCCTCGCGCGTCGCACTCGCACCACTCACCTTGCGACCGTCCGACCGTTATACGTAATCCGGATTTTTTGACTGTTTATCTTATTAAGGGGGTCTATAAAAACTGTGTTGAATTTCCTAGGGGTCCGTGGCTAAAAAAGATTGGGAAACATTGAGCTATTGCATAGCTTTTATCGCGGGCTTTGAGCGCAGCACCGAATCAAGAAATTCCGTAACGAAAAAACCAACACACCCCACTCCGAGTGTGCCGGTCGGTGCGGCGGTTAACAAAACGGGCGCAGTCAGAGACAATTAATGATGATTAAACTTCAATTTAATGAAAAGTTTGACAGATAACGTATGAGGCTTATGTCAAAATCTTCATTTAATTACACTTATGTAATTAATGTTGGTAATTAATTATTTTTAAGGGGGGGAGGATATATAAAAACAACGTCACTCATTCATATGCCTGCCAGAACCTTCAACATAAGATTTTACTGTGGCCGGTACAGTGAAGCCACCTTGCTTTGCGTCAAGCAAAAAGAGCAAAGAAAAATTTCCAAATAGGTAATACTGCATTGTATAAATTCTTTTGTCCATAATATTGTGTAATTATTTATTCTTCAATAGATTGGAATGGATTATGTATACAATATACTGGGTGTAACATAATTTAGGTCTAAGTGATAATACTTTAAAGTTTAAGGTGTGCATGTTTCCCTTGCAAAGAGTTCACTGTGAAAGTAGCAGCGCTGAAAGAGCAAATTTTTTTTTGTGATTTGTATGGGTGACAGAAATTTTCCCTGGATAGTGGATACAAAATTAAAAAAAAAGTTAAGTTCTTTCAGCACCGCCACTTTGACAGTGAACTCAATGGAGTTTTGCCGGGAATGTGAAAGAGTGATGTTGTGATTTTGTATTATTTTCCTAAAATTGTGTTAAGTTGGGTTTTTAATGTGTAATATTGGTAGAATATTAACCATTAGATATTCGTTATCGTGCACAAGTGTAGGAAAGTGATGCATTATCCAGAAACGTGCGATTTTGTGTTCCCTCCAAAACTCCATTGAAAGTTTCAGTAAAGCGTCTACCACTTTACTGAAACGACCGACTTGACTCCTTGACTGTATTGACTTTTACTTAGACTTTGACTAGACTAAATGACCTGACGATATTACATGAAAACGATGCTGAAAATTATTATAGGAGGAATACGGTTTTCCCGCCACATTCCTTACCTTTTTACCTTGTCTGTGGCACAACATACACATACTTTGTGTCAAGTTGCCAAAAACGAAGAGAAAGAAAGAAGAAAGAAGTGAACTCAATAAAAGGGACTCATACACACCATAAAGTATTAATCACTTAGTTTTGTTACACCCTGTTGTATACTTTGTGTATTTTACAAAGTCAGTATTGAATTGATTTCATTTAATAATAATTCAATAAGTACTCACTTTATTTAAATCTAACTTTTTTTAACTTGTAGAGGGTGAAAAAATAAAGTCTTCATCGTTATATATATTATTATGTTTATTAAATGCTTTAACTAGTATCACATTTAAAATATGGACCATGGAGCTTATTTGCCATAAGTCTAAATAGTTCATCTTTTTTGTAAAATTTGATGGGAAAGGTCTACTTTTTTACTTGGATAATAATGTGTCTGGAATCTGGATATAAATATTTTTCACGATTCCATTTTCCTTATTTCTACAATAACTTTGTTTATGAAGTTGATGATTTGGCCGCAACTTTTATCCAGACTAAGTGGAAGGCAGTATTTTTCGAGACATAAGCGGCCCTTTAAAGTTTACATTTCCAGTGTGCCAAAGACCGTCTCTAATAAATTGTTAAAGTTAAATATTTTACAATATTATTATGTCCTGTCTGTCAAAAATATTGAAAATCTATACTAATATTATAAATGCGAAAGTATCTCTGTCTGTCTGTCTGTCTTGCTTTCACGCCAAAAGTACTGAACCGATTGTAGTGAAATTTTGTACACAGATAGTCTAAAGCCTGAGAAAGGACATAGGCTACTTTTTAATTGGAAAAAGGGGTTGGAAGGGGGTGTCTACGCGTAAATTTGTTCAAATTAAGTTAGTTCAAAAAATTCATAATAGATGGCACTGTGCGTCACCTACATCGCATAAGCGCTAACTCAAACGTGCTTCTGTAACGGCCGTTCCCTATATTCAATCTATCTCTTACTTGAGATAGGAATAGCTCACATTAGACATTAGCTCCATATATTTTATATCAATTCTATGTCATTTGCGATCGGTAGTATGTCAAACTAGAGATAGATTGAATATAGGGAACGGCCATAAGGTGGTAAGGATGAAGGATCGTTGCAAGTTTTTTCAAGTTACAAAGAGCAACTGATATTCGACCCCTGTTCTTAACCCCGACAAAAAAGAGAGGCGTTTTAAGTGTGACCGGTGACGTGTCTGTCGTGAGTCGTCTGTAAACATTGAAGTTTGAAGTAAGCGTACCGCGGAAGCAGCGCTGTCGTGGAAATTTTGCAATTTGCAGTAGTGTCGCCTACATGGAAACGGAAACTAATATCTGAAGTCCACGCGGACGGAGTCGCGGGCAACAGCTAGTATCGTATAAGTGTATTGTCATACAAGCTGTGGATCTAATTAATGAAGAAATATGATGTCATCGAAGCACCACAAACATAAAAGATGCATGTCAACTTTTCAACGTAACTTTGTACAGTAAAAAAATATATCCTCTCTCTTTAGAGTACCGGTCGGTCCGCTCCCGACAAACAATATTGGGTGTAATTAATAGGATCCCAATGTTGAAAATTGCTCATGCGCCTCATGATTTGCGGTCCGGGACGAACCGTCAACGGATGGACTTGGCACTGTCCGTATACTATATAGTCACGCCTCAAAATCCCGTGTTTGACGAGGCTCGTCAAAATGACGTTGACATGGTCGAACTGCGCCTGATCGGGTATGTCATTAACGTAGTTGCCTATGAAAGAAATGGTGATGCTCCTGTCGTTCCATGCTGTGACCATTGCGCTGAAAACGTTGGCGCCTCGTCCTTCAAACACCAGCCCTTTGCCGCCAACTAGAAAGTTCGGTTCGATGTCCCCGAAGCCTCTCCTTAGATCATTCTCTTGGATCATCATCATGGTCTCTATGCACTGGAACCTCTCGTCGCAGAAGTCGGTGACGGAGTGACCAATGATGACGTACTGGAGCGGCGTTTGGAGGAATTCTACGGAGTACGCGGGCATAGCGTGCCATTCTAGGCGACGGAGGTACCAGTCTGCTTGTATGTCTGAAAAGCGAGAAACATTATGGTGAAAAAACATAAACGAATACAAGGGTTTCGGTAACGGTGGCCACTCTAGCTACGCAATAGTTATTTTAAGGCTGCGTTTCCACCAGAGGTGTGTTGCGAGAAATGTGTTTTTGAGAACCAATAGAATCTCTTTATTGACGTAACCTCGCTCAGCGCAGCGATTCTATTGCATCTTAAAAACATTCCTCGCAACACATCTCTGGTGGAAACGCAGCCTTAGTCTATGTGTTACGAAAGGTCTTCGCCGATTACAACGACTCAACCCCAAACTCAACTCGTGGTGAGCTATTGAAATGTTAGCTCTATGTTGTGCTATTCAAGTGTGATTCTGTTAACTTAGGAGTTATTCCAATAGTCAGTGAAATGGGCCAAAACGAGTGCCTATTCTAACCTTCTTTGCTCTAAGTGGGGCGGTTGATCGACACGACTAGCGAGAGTTCAGACGCAGAGTCCATGTCCATTGCCCGTGGACTATAAAATATACTACCTAATATCGATGAAAACGATTATTGTGGAAGAAAAATATTATCCTTGTAGCGCAGTAGTCGATGACAAAAACATAATCCTAGGGTAGTCTATGGTCATATTGTGGGCTTTTCTAGGCTATCTCACGGGGCGACCTAGAAAGCCTGCATGCTTTGATGAGTCTGCGAGACGCGGACAACCGTTGGTAGAGTTGCGGTGGTTTGATCGTGCCCGTAACTATGAACGGCGAGTGGAGCATGGGGTTTTATGGGTAGTTCCTCAAAGAGTCCCTCAATATACACCGGACGATGTCCGGGGATGCGCAAAGCATTTCCCCATGTGAAAAAAGGCAATCTATGGCAAAAACATCTTTGTAGCTGTAGCTGACAACATCCTTGTCCCATACCGAGGTCGATGATGCTGGGTTTAGGCAGCACGATGTGCACTATGTAGACGAGCAGCGCGGACACCACCACCAGCGACCAGCACACGAACACCGCGGCGCTGCAGCTCAGCCGGCTGTGCTGCGTCGACACCAGCTGTAAGCCCAGCAGACGACCTGGAACCATACAAAGGACACTTGTCTAACTTAAAAAAGCTTAAAAAAACCCCTCGTATTCGCAGTACAATTTTTTTAATTTATATGTAGTGAAGTGGTGGGGCGCATCATTTCAAATTACTAATTAGACAAGCTCTATATTATGTCAGAGTAGACAAATTATAAATTATAATTATATGTGTATTGTATGTATATACATATTGTACCATCGAGGAAATTGATTCCTAGGTAGTTGACGGTACGTCATTTTGTCGGCTTTAAATGTCAATTCAATGTTCTTTCAAAATCGTTTCAGTAGTCGCGGGAAGAGATACTACCTAAGTATACATTGTAGATACTCTTGACCTACCTTTATTATTATGTTAGTAAAGTGTACACGCACTAATGACTAATGAGATAATAAAGTAGAAATTATTAATTGCCGAGCTCTTAGCTAATGTCGAGTGTAGGTAAATATTTCATTATCGGATCAAAGTGCTTGTAGATAATAATTATGCGATTCTCGAACTTATAGGTTATAACCCAGGGGGTGCGCCGTGGAAAGGCAAGAGGGGCGCTGTGAGTCGATCTTCCGTCATTTTCCGTAACCACAAATAATAATATTATAAAATAAAATTATAATATGAATTAAACAGAGCAGGCAGATGATTAAATATAAGTTTATTATTGTTTACTTACTTATTACATTAAGGGGTGTTTAAGGCCCGTATAAATAGTCAGTACTCAAGATGTATCTCAGTCTCAAGACACGGTTCAGGCTCTGTGATTGGTTGGCTGTCAAAATTTGGACCAATCACAGAGCCGAACCGCGTCTTGAGACCGGGTCGCATCTTAAGTACTGACTATTTATACGGGCCTTATTATGTAAGTATCTTTTTGGTAAAGTAGGGCGCCGCGCCGTGACAAAACATCAAGACTTGTAAGGGCGCAGGCTGAAAAAGATTGGGAACCCCTGTAATATAACCCAAGAGCCAATCACAGCCTGATTTTCGTCCTTTTAAAAAAGTTGAAAGCTTGCCTTTAATAATCTAAGTATACTGCGTGACTGGTGAGACCATAAAGTTAATATATCTAGAGGAATAGAGCAACAAACTCGAGCTGTCAAACGTAACCGAAATTGGTTTTCATCTGTGTGAAAAATATGTGTACGTATACACTTACACAAGCATGATTGGACATGAATTCTATGAGATTAAATTGTCAACGGTAAGCCCGCGGGCTGATGGTTGTCAAAAAAAGAGTGATGTTGTCATGTATCACACGTCTCTTTTTACCACGCAGTGTTACTGATAGTGACATCTCGCTTGCTCAGGCCTTTATTTCTCTATTCCGCTAGGTATATTAACTTTATAGGTGAGACATGTTCAATACTCGAGGACGTGATATTTGGCTATTATATTAGTTGGAAAAAAATAATATAAAAAAATTATATCAATTGATCACTGAGTAAATGTAGCTTAAAGTTAAATAATTATTTACCCAACGCATGGACACCCCGAGCGGGAGGGGTAGTTGTGTGGTGTTTCTTTGGTAGCGCACGCCTCTGCACCAGCCGCATAGTATGCCTACTTGCCTAGCCGCGTAATTTAAGTACTTAGTATCCATGCTTCATTTATTTTTGGGAAATTCGGAAAAAAATTAAGAACCTAATTTTATTACATAATTATAATGAGAATCGAGTACAGAGTACTCTCCATAAATATCGGTAATGTCTCACCAGTCATGCGTATAATATTATTATGAACCATACAGGGTGTAACAAAACTTGAAAACTGCTTGTTTATACGTGTGGGGTGGCAAGCGCCCCAGCGTCACGAGTTTCCCCGTACAAAAGTGAAAAAATATTTGGTCTTTCAGCGCTGCTACTTTCACAGTGAACTCTCTACAAGGAACACAATACACACCTTAAAGTATATATTTTGTTACACCCTGTATAGAGGTGATAAACTAATGTAAGCCATACACGCTACGGTCTACCGGAGGGGTCCACCTATGCAGGTATAGTTACCTACGCAGGTAGACCGGAATGTGTGTGGGAATAGACCTGTGCAGTTTTTCGGACCTGCGCAGGCGACTCGACCGGCGCAAAATCGAAAATCAATTCTTTCGAGTAAAATGATTATTATTATAATATATAATTCCTTGTTTCTAAACGAATTTACAAAAGAGGGCGAGAAACACCTAGACGACTTAAGTTTGAAGAAAAAATTACATTACTCTTACATGAAGACAATTACAGGTCTTAGAAGCCCGAAATAAATGATTTATTTATTTATTTATTTATTTATTTATTTATTTATTTATTATATTACTAGCTGTCCCGGCAAACGTTGTTTTGCCATTTAAAGTATATTTTCTACATCATCAGTTGATACATGTTTTACCCCCTCTTTTGTCCCCTAAGAGGGTGTGGGGGGGAAGGTCATACACCAGATGTTAAGTTGAAAAACACAGTTAATACCTAATATGAAGTAAGTCCAATAAAAAAAAGTTGTATACAAAATCTGACCCCTCTTTGGTCCCCAGAGACGGTTGAGAGGAGAGGGGGGGGGGGAGGATTTTTATACACCAGATGTTGAGTTGGAAGAAGACAAATATAATATATCTGTGAAAACCGTATGCAAATCTGTGAAAACCGTATGCAAATCGGATTAGTAGTTTTCGTATTAAAGAAAAAAGTTTGATACAAAATCTGACCCCCTCTTTTGTCCCCTTAGAGGGGTGGGGGGAAAAAATTTTATACACCAGATGTTAAGTTGGAAGAAGATAAATATATCTGCGAAAACCACATTCAAATCGGATCAGTATTTTTCGTGTGATGCTGGAACAAACATACAGACAGACAGAAAGAGTGACAGACAGACAGACAAAAAAATAACCATATTTTTGGCTTCTATAGCGATGTAGTGACAGAGGTGTAATTTCGGGTGTCATTTCATATCTTTTATGTACAGAATTTTCATTTCTACAACAGAATATTGTCTTCCTCCCGCACGCACTTTGGTGACGCCCACTATCGTAATATTTTAATTTCGCCATAATTTCAAAACCAAACGTCCAATTTTAATCATTCAAAGACCAAATATTATCTACATAAACTGAACTTAGTGATAAAATAATTTATTTTGATAAGGATTAATAGCGTGAGTAAAATATATCCTTTTAAATGTAGTCCAAAAAAAATTCAGGATTTTTTAATAAATAAATGGTTATTGTGCCTCACTCGACATAGATAGGTATAGTGTGTCGCGGACTTTTTTGTAGATATTTATAAGATCTACAATTACTTAGAACATTTTATGGTTCTATCTTTTATAGTTTAGGCAGCGTACGCAAAATAAGTAACTTTTCTAGCTGATTTTTTACACCTTGCGTCCGAAAAACTCAAATATCTTACGGAACCCTACTTTTTTCCAAAATAAAATGTAGCCTATGTTCAGCAGAAATAATGTAAGATTCCAATAGCAAAAGAATTTTTCAAATCGGTGCAGTAGTTTCGGAGCCTATTCGACTCAAACAAACAAACAAACAAACAAACAAACAAAAAATCAAATCTTTCCTCTTTATAATAGTAGTGTAGATTACTATCTCTCAACAGTCAACATAGATTCGGTGAGATTTGGCTGGACCCTTTCATCCTATACAGGATGTAACAGTGATATTAATTATTTAGGGTGTGTATGTGTTTTCCTAATATATTAGAGCTGCTACTTAATTTTGTGATTTGTATACTAATACTTATTAGGCTACTAACCTAACCTAACCCGTCATGAATTTTTCCATACAAAAGTAAAAAAAGTTATTTACCTAGAGTCTACACCGTACTCTTTCAGGACTACAGCTACTTCACAAGTCACAACGAACTATAGCCTGTAGAGTTCGTTATTTAATATGTGTCCCCTATACAGCATGACTGGTGAGACATGTTCAGTATTCGAGGACGTGATATTTGGCTATTATATTAGTTGAAAAAAAATAAGATAAAAAAATAATATCAATTGATAACTGAGTAAATGTAGCTTAAAGTTAAATAATTGTTTACCCAACGCATGGACACCGCGCGCGGGAGTAGCGCGCGGCGCGCGGGGCGGGGTAGGTCGCGCCCGGCCGCATAGTAATTTACTAAGTGTCCATTATTCATTTATTTAGAGGGAAATTTGGTCAAAAATTAAGTACCTAATTTTATTACATAATTATAATGAGAATCGAGTACTGAATACTCTCCTTAAGTATCGGTATTGTCTCACCAGTCATGCTGTATAGGTATTGTTACTCACTGTATAATATTATGTTAGGCTTCGGCCAAACCTACGCCTCAGTAACGCGGGACGCGGGACGGGAGCGTCTGCAACGCGAAACCAGGTGTGCACACCTGCGCGACTACCGCGGTGCGAAACCGCACAGGATTATTCCCGCTCTGCCGAAGCGAACGTCCCGCGTTGCAGACGCTCCCGCTTCGCATTCGCTTTGCTCGCGTAGGTTTGGCCGAAGCTCAAGTGGACGCCGAAAGCAAATCGAAAATCTCCCTGTTCAAAACACGAGGCTGCCATTAAAAAAATGCTTTTTTCTTATCGTTCAATGCAGTGATAACCACAGTCCACAAAAATTATCGATAAAACGCATAGATACGCGGTGAATCATAATAAGTCGCCATTTATTTTATTGTTAAATTTACAGTGATTATTTACTTTGCTAAGCATTTAGATTTTAGGTAGACAGATAATTAATTATACCTAAATGCTTGACAAAGTAAATAGCTCCTTTTCTAATAACAATATAACACAGGGATGAGGGAATACAAATGTCTGCTTGTTTTGGTCTGGCACATTTATAGAAGTCAGAACCTAAACTCTAAACAATACCTAGATGGCGGATTTTCAATAAAGTAAGGGTCAATTCAGGCCGTAACGTGACGGCCGCGGAGCGGGACAGAGAGCATGACCCATCCTCCGTTCCGCTCCGCCGGCGTAGGATGGGAGTGCGGAGGCGTCGCTACCTATGCGAACCTCCAATAACTTCCGTCCACGGCCCACGGGGCTCCGGGTCAGGATGGGAACCTGCCCGGCTTAGCTAGTCCCGGCGCCGAGGGGAACGCTTTAATTTGCCTAACCTAACTTGGTGGAAGTGCAGGCTGTAGACCGGCCGGTCGTGGAGGGAGTCCTGTGTTAGACAGATCCAGGATATCCCTCCGTATACGGCTGAAGGCAAACCGCAGGTGGTTTTAGTGGGTAGTGGGTGGAACCACGATTGCGGTCAAGTCAACCATGACGTACCTTGGTCTAGTTCTTGACAGTCGCTGGACCTTTAAGGACCACTTTAAGCAGCTGTCCGAAAAGGTAAAAAAGACTGCCGGAGCATTAGCGTGGCTCCTCCCGAATATCGGGGGTGCGAGTCTTACTTGTCGCCGTCTTTATCTAGGCGTCATCAAATCGATGGTGATGTACGGTGCACCCATATGGACGGAAAACATGCGGCCTGAAAATCGATTGGTTCTCGGGAGGTTGCAGAGGATAATGACTATACGAGTGGTACGAGGCTACCGTACCGTTTCGAAAGACGCGGCATGTGCCCTAGCTGGAAGTGTGCCTTGGGATTTAGAGGCTTCATCCTTGGCTGAAGTTTACTGGCGTTGCCAATCTGCACGGGATGAGGGCACCGTCCCACCGTTTGATGTCGTTCGGCGGTGGCGAAATACAGAAAATGATCGTGTACTTGATTTGTGGATAGAGCAGCTCGAGCAACCACGAGTGAGCATCGACCTTTTGACGGCTTTACGCCCGGTTCTAAAAGAATGGGTGCGTAGAAAGAGCGGTGCTCTCTCGTTCCGCCTCACACAGATATTGACTGGATATGGATGTTTTGGTCGGTATCTGTGTGAGGTCGTAAAACGGGAGGAGACATCGGCCTGTTACCACTGTACCGAGACATGTGACACGGCCCAACACACAATATCGACATGCCCTGCATGGGACAACCAACGAACGGAAATGAAAAATATTGTCGGACAGGACACTACACTCCCAGCACTAGTACATGCTATGCTGGAAAGCCAAGACAAATGGCGGGCGGAAGAAGTGATCTCCACCAAGGAAGAGGCCGAGCGCGCGGCGAGGGAAAGGGTGGCGCGCCTTGGTTCTCTTCGCTCGAGAAGGCCTAGGCCCTAGATGAAGACGGGCGATCAATCACGACGATCGCAATGTCCCGCCTTAGCAGGGGAGTTCGGGGTGGCGGTGTGGGGACGCCGTCACCTATCGTACCGAGCCCCCGAGTTGGTCGTGATACACAATGTACTCCTGTGCATCGTGACATTAAAAGCTGTAAATGGCTTATACAAGCCTCGTGAGGCCTCTGGTCGGCCGTGGGAGAGGCCCACAGAGAAGAGCCTGCAGGCAACAGGCACTCGCCGGCGTAGCCGTGGTGTAAGCTCACGCGATCCCGCGGCCCGCCTAGGGCGAATAGTGGAGTGCCGCCGAGTTTTTAGTGGGTAGGGGCTGCGCCCACTACCAGGTGGTTTTAGTGGGGAAACCGAAGTCGGGAGTCTTCGAGAATTTTTTGAATACAAAACACACATATGACAACATTTGACAACTTGACGCTCCGCTTCGCTTTCGCGTTGGTCGCGTAGGTTTGGCCTAAGCTTTAACCCTTTTTGGCTTTGTCCACATTGTGCCTTTTTCTATTCGTCAAGGGCATGCCTTATAGCGCTGTCAACAGCGAACGTGAGGCATGCCCGTAACGCGCGTTGAAATCGTAGCGCGCGCTATGCGCTATATACACTTTTCTTTCAACGCGGGTGGATTTTGACGCGCGTCACGGGCATGCTACACCTTCGCTGTTGACTGCGCTGTAACGCATGACCTTGTTGAACAAAAAAAAAGGCACAATGTGGACAAAGCTATTAGTATTTTAATCTTTGATTGCTACGAAATATTGGACTTTGTTAAATTAAATTATTACTTTCAGGAAGTTTGTTTTGTAAACCTACTTAACTGTGTCGTTAACATACCTAATGTTTTTAAATACAAACTATATAATTATGTTCTGTATCTGGAGATTAGCAAAAATTCTATAGCATAATGATCGGTTTGCTCCAGTACCTAGATAGCTAATCTGAAAGTTGTCCTAATAATTTTACCAAAGAGCTTTATAAAATATTTAGCTGTTTTATGAACAAAGGAAAATGCTTCTATGTTGAAAATAATATTATATCCTGAAGGTAAGGAGGAAGGAAGGGAAGGAGTTACGAACATCGGCTTTAAAAATTAAAGCTAGGTTGGCCCGTAGCAACACTACATTTACTCCAATGAGAACTGCAATTTGCATTTAGTAACTGCACTGTGCATTAAAGTAACAAACTAATATTTATTAGGAAAATAAACAGCTCAGGGGCCGATCTATTTCTGTCCATGACTCATAACTAAGATATTTAATATTCACCGTTTCACGTAATTTAACTGAACGTTATACGATCTGAAGACACTGCGGACGTCTGGAGATGAATGAATTTTTAACCGACTTCCAAAAAGGAGGAGGTTATATGTTCGGTTGTGGATATTTTTTTTAGAAAGTGTTTTTGAACAACGCGTAGTGGTCTGCGCTGATGTTGCATTTCGGCGTCGGGCGTCGGCGCCGACAGTCAGCGAGCGGTTACTTCTTACTTATACCTCACCGGGACGCCCGCGCCATGGCGATGTGGCCAGCGACGTCGCCAACTAGTTCTATTGAGAATGTAATATGACGGCTAACTCGCCTGGCGATCGACTGGCGACGATGCCAGTTGTTTGCACGTCTTTGTATGCTCCGTCACTCGCTCAGTCCCCAACCAGTCGCTGATTTTAGTGATATCCTCAGTTAATTGAACATTTTTTTCAGGGTACTTATTTTATTTTCTTATGCGGCGACGCAGGGACACCAGACGTAGCCATGGCGTCTCGGTGAGGTATGGGCCTAAACATACGCAGACTCGGGAACCGTACCTTTTACCGTGACAAAAAAGCTCTTCTTCAAACTATTTAGGTACGTCTTTTCTCGTGTATCTATACCCTATAGTTAATTTACTAATATTATAAGTGCGAACGTTTGTCAGTCTGTCTCTTCGCTCTTAAACCTCTCAAGTCTCAACCGATTTTGATGGAATTTGGTATGGAGATACTTTGAGTCCCGGGAAAGGACATGGGATGCTTTTATCCCGAAAAAATTAAGGTTCCCGCGCGATAAATGAATTTTAGCGCAATGGAGTTGCGGGCGTCATCTAGTACTATCTAGACTTTATATTTATGCCGAATTTAATCAATATCGGCCAATTCGTTTACAACAACGCAAACTACGATATTTGTTTGTCTTTAAAATTAAGTAGATAATAAATAATAATGATTAAAGATTAGTTAAGGAAATATTATAAACATTGAGCATTGTTCATAGAGCTGAAAGTAGTGAAGTGTAGATTACGAACAGTGATTTTGTGATGTGGTTTGACCCAGTCCCTGTCATCAGTGTAGGCCAGTACTTTATTTCCGCCGTCCCATGTACCTAATCTAACGCCCCTAGGACGCTGCCGCCCTTTTAGAATGCCGCGGCCTATACGGCCTATTTATAAATCCTGTCTGTCACTTACCTTTGATAACCTCATCGTTCTGCACATTCTGGGTGACAGTCACAAACTTTGGGCCAATGTGGACTCTGGTGGACTTGTTCACATTGATACTGTCAATTGTCGGGGTCAATGCACTCTCACTGCTAACTACACTCCCACTGTTCTGTATAATATCCATCATACATCGCAACTGAAACTGCAATAAACAAAGCAAGCGGTGGTCGCCAACTTCACACTATATTGTTTTACGCTTACTTCATGACGGTTTTGGCGTTTTCCTTATGTTGTTATCATAATCGCGCGCTGATTTATCTAAAGGTAGAAGTTGGAACCGAGCGACATGCGACAACTGCAGACGACGTGTCGTCGCGACACTACTGGTTTCTATGTCTGTCAAAAAAGTGAAGAAATTAAAAAGTGGCAACATCGTAGTTAGGGTTGCCAACTTTTTTCACAAGAAATAAAGTATATTCAGATTTCTGAAATATTTTCAACAGTATTTTTGAAAAATGAACAGTATTTTATTTATTTATTCTTTTAAATACTGTATACATTATTAGAGCTTCTCGCAAAACTTACTAAAAATTAAAAAAAATGTCTGAGCGTTAAGTTTTAACGTCAAAATAAAGTGTTCACATTTTGATGCTGAAAACAGTATTTTGTATACTTTATGTTTGTTCAACAGTAAAAAGTATAATTCAGTGAAAAACAGTATAATACTGTTTAAAATAGTATAGTTGGCAACCCTAATCGTAGTGTCGGCCCTTTCAAATCAATCTAAGAAAAAAAGGGATGACACTACGATGTTGCCACTTTTTAATTTCTTCACTTTCTTGACAGACTATATTCTATGAATAAAGATACAAGTTGGAACCGAGCGACAAGTGACAATTGCAGACGACGCGACGTTTCGTCGCGACACTACCGAATGGTTAGTGCGAGTTTTATTCGATCAGACGTAACGAGCGCGTAAACGCGAATTGATATAGGATCAAATTCTCTCAATGTTTTTAAAATCCGGCTCCAAAATTATATAATCGAAAATATCATATAGATCAGAATACACTGAGTTGTTTGGTAAAGGCAAGAAATTGCCTTTACCAAATAATTCAGTGTTGGAAAGGGTAGATTAAACTCTTATTTCATTAATTATAAATATTAAATTAAACACTGAGTGAATGTCTAGTTGCCAACTGACGAACGCAATGTATCAACATTATGTTCTCATGTAAGTGACCTATGTCTTAGTGAGAATAAAGATCTTTAAACCTAAACCTAAACCTATCAAAGCAACGCCATCTAACGTGGATATCACTTTGATCCCATACAATTTCGCGTTAACGTGCTCGATGCGTATAATCGAATAAAGCTCGCACTAACCCCTCTGGTTTCTATGTATTTCTATGAATATTATGTGTCTTAGCTTCGTGTCGCTAGCTGCGGAGGGTATTTCATAGAAATACATAGAAACCAGCTGTAGTGAGTCGACAGTCGACACGTCCTCTGCAGTAATCGCGTGTCGCAACAACTTCCAACTTGTACCTTTATGCAGTGGCTCTTAAAGTGTGCGCTTCGGTGTCCTTTTTTGCACTGATAAAAAAATTCGATGTCGATTATCAAAAGTAAATCGAAACGATAAAAATTAGAGATGGAATTGATCACGTGGTATAACTTTAAACTAACAGCTATTAATAAGGGAAGACGTGAGTGGATGAACCACGTAACGTTTTGTAACATAAAAAGAACTAATCATTTTTTTCTCTTAGGTATAATTTGAACAAACTTTGTAACTTACCTACTTCATCGTCTGGCTAATATTAGGCTATACCTTTACTTTAGTTCTCAGGTAAAGTGGCACTTACAAAGCGGCGGCTACATTTAATATTCCAAATTATATCACTCGACTACGTGTTACCTAGATTACGAATCTAAAATGAGTTCTAACTACTATAAAATAGGACAAAGGTAGCCTAGAATCACCCTAGGATAGTATTTGAAATATTTTTAAATTTTATGTAAGTAAATAATAATATTTAATATTGTAACATAATATTATTTAAGCTAATAATAATATTTTGTGAAATCAAATGGAGCGTTGCATTTTTTTAAATTTAGATTTAGCCCAACAATCGCAAATTAGGAAAAGTCATAAAATATGAAAAGAAACAAAAACATAGTTTGTGAAATAATATTTAAGAATGAAATTGCATTGCGTTCAAAATATATTGACTGCCTTGGTCTTTCTAGTGTTAAGTATACTGCAATTTTTGATGATTATCTTTATTCAAAAACGTCTATAACTGCCCAGTTTTGAGTATGGGTTTTGAGGTTTCTACACTGATTGCATATTTTGATTGTCCAGCAAACGTTAACAATTTTGATTAATGTTCAATGTGTGTGGTAACGCAGTTTGTGACATATTTTTAATATAATATTTTATTAGTTTATTCATTTTATATTTTTTAAATACCTACCTAATATCGCATGCGACTGCAGCTCTCCCGAATCCAGCTAAGAGTTTCCCGCCAGTTTTCCGCGAGGTTGCGAATCGTCCAGACGCGTCGCGCTATCCCGTCTTGGCGCCAAAATCTATTCGATATTCGAAATATTTTTTGCAATTTAAAAAAGTTCTGACTTGTTTATTTTTTTTTCTCCATTTATAAAAGGCAAGTGTTGGACTGATTTTTGTACTACCAACTTTAGTTTGTAGTTGTTAAAGGGTGTTTTGGACTCTTTCGAAGATAAGATAATTTCTGACTGGAAGATTAGCAAAAATGGATAATATTGTTGGCGCTAAATTAGGTATGTACCTACGAGCTACACTATCAGAATTAGTGCTCACCTTGGGTAGGAACCAATTAAGAATTCTTACCAGAAGCCTAACCGGGCACTGCAAGCTCAACAAACACCTAAACAGAATGGGTATTTGTAGCATAACGACTTGCAGATTCTGTGAGGAGGAGGATGAGACACCTATTCACCTTCTCCTCAACTGTCCTGCTCTACTACAGAGCAGAAACAGGCATCTTGGTCGCCACGAATACTCATCCACAGAGGAAATTCGTGACACCAACCCCAATCACATCGTTCAATTTATGAGCAGTATTGGGCTGGGGATGATACTCTAATGCGAAGGAGTCACAATAGATCCTTATGGGTCGCAGTGACGTCAGGGCTACAGCGACCTGCCTTCTTTAAAAAAAAAAAAAAAAAACGAGCTACACGGATTAAAGTTTACATTGTGTTATTACAATTTTTAACCCTCTTACTAGAGTATACCTAATATTCACCTATGTAACTTTTGCGCTGTATTTCGTCTGTCATATTAATTTTCCTATGTATTATAAAAATGTTTTTTTTTAATTTTTTTAGGGTTCCGTACCCAAATGGTAAAAACGGGACCCTATTACTAAGACTTCGATGTCTGTCCGTCTGTCTGTCCGTCTGTCTGTCAGTCTGTCTGTCTCCAGGCTGTAACTCAAGAACAGCTATAGCTAGACTTCTGAAATTTTCACAGATTGTGTATATCTCTTGCCGCTATAACAACAAATACTAAAAATAAAATAAAGTTAATATTTAAGGGGGGCTCCCATACAAGAAACGTGATTTTTTTGGCCTTTTTGCTCGCAATCAATAACGGTAACAGCTAGGCACTTGACATTTTCACAAAATCCTTAGTTATATATTTTGTACTTTAGTAATTAATAATAAAATTAAAATGAAGTAAATGTTTAAGGCGGGCTCCCATACAAAATCACAATTTTTTGTCTACTTTCGCTCTATACCGGTACGGAACCCTTCGTGCGCGAGTCCGACTCGCACTTGGCCGATTATTTTTTATTAAAATCCCTTTATCTAGTTGTTCTAAAACTTGTTACAGACACTAGATAATAATATAGAGTACTCTATTTCCGGAAATGTAAATTTTCCCCGTAGCATAGGTATAGTCTAATTTTACGTTGGTATATGTAATTGATTGTACAGTCGGTTCTTGGTGGAAATTCATTTTAGACACAAATAAAACACAGTAATACTTGCACTTTTTCCACTAAGTATATTCATTAATTTTTACAAATTTCACTTAATCACGACCGGTTTCGAAAACCTGAAGACCTGAAAACACCTGAAGATGATTTTTTCGAAACCGGTCGTGATTAAGTGAAATTTGTAAAAATTAATGAATATAGTGGGAAAAGTGTAAGTATTACTGTGTTTTATTTGTGTCTTTTACGTTGGTGGTCGAAAGCTATACGAACTTTAGCTGCTCCTCGAGATAGGTCCGGAATGAAAGTGCATTTTATCACCACAAAAAGTATTCCCCGTTTCTTCAGTAATGCTACCGTTTTACGATTATCTATTCTTCCATACTAATGTTATAAATGCGAAAGTGTGTCTGTATCTCTGTTACCTCTTCACGCCCAAACCACTGCACCGATTTTTGGTATGCAGATAAATTATGTACTTTGAGTCCCAGGAAAGGACATAGGACAATTTTTATCCGGGAGAAGTGTACGGTTCCCGCGCGATAAACTAATTTTGGCGCAACGGAGTTGTGGGCGACATCTAGTAGCTAAGCGAACACTAATCTAAAACCAGCATCACAATATATTTCTATAAAAAAACCTATAATATTTTCTTTTCGGTCTCAAAAACGTCATTTCTCCTCTTAAGGCGAGGCCAGTTCGAAAAGACTGATTTTTAAGCTTCCAGACTGAAAAAAATATGTGGAATTCTCTTACACCAAAATTGATGTAGACTCAAAAAGGAACAAAGTAAGAAAATAACCGAACAGAATATTGAAAAATGGCATGCTAATTCTGTAAAAAAATCTTGAATAACCATAAAAATACACTTCAAATTCGAACATCTCGTAATTTTTAATGACAATGATATGATTTTTTTTACAAAAAGGATAGCTTTTTTATTGTTCTAACGAAATAACCGAATAGATTTTTAATAAATGATTCGGTCATTAAAAAAAAATAAAAGAAAATGTATAATTTTCTCCTTTTTCGCCCTATCAAGAACGCGGCGAGCGTCGTATTCCGCCACTGTACAAGGCGCGCTGATATGAATGTTATTTTAGGGTGAATTGCACCAGAAGCGTAGTTAACGTTAGGGTTATCGTCAAATATGGTGACTTTTGCTAGGTATTTGACAGTTCATTTCACATTTTGTGAAATATATGGTTAAAGTTAAAGTTATAGTTAAAGTAAGCCGGTGCTACCCACTCTTAATGTTCTTAACATCGACGACCTGCTAATTTTCGGGAAGCCTTGCCTTAATATGAAAAACAGTCTTTTCATTTTTGTTTAATAAATAACTCAGTATAATGAAAAGTGCTCTTTTATTTGGAACACACAAAATGGAACTCAATTTCTTCAACTCCCAAGTATTCATGACATTTATTCATTTTCAATTTCACAAATCCAAGGCGCAAATAATGTTCAAAGGCTGCGTTGCGTTGTTTGCAGTAAAAACAGAAATCAGACGCCATTATTAAGGTTATGCAAATTACGCTCGGTTTCACGAATATCTAATAGGGTGCTTTTAGTTGGCTCAAAAGACTACACTGTAATGTAAATAAATGGTGTAAACTTTAAGAAAACAAAGTGATAATAAAGTAGGATTTTGTATCTATTGTGGACAATACAGGGTGTAACAAAACTAAGTGATAATACTTTAGGGTGTGTACGTGTTCCTTGTAGAGTGTTCACTGTGAAAGTAGCAGCGCTGAAAGGCCAATTTTTTTTTTCACTTTTGTATGAGTAAACTCATGACGCTGCACGCTGGAGCGCTTGCCCATACAAAAGTAAAAAAAATGGTCTTACAGCGCTGCTACTTTCATAGTGAATTCGATACTAGAAATACGTACACACAACAGTGTTTTAGAAACCCCCAAAATCGGACACGACTAAGTTAATGCAATAAGTCGATGGCGTCTTATATTTCAAATGCAAGAGTAGAACACCCGTGTGCGCATTTTACTTAGTTTTTGAGAAATTTAATTTTTAATTTGGTCATTTTTTAAGTCCCTAAAAACGAATTTATTTTATTTAAATTAATTACGAGGGTTTGTAAACTTGCTATCTAGCTGATTAATATTTATAAAGGTTTTGAACTTTACATGGTATGAACCTTTCCAGGACTCTATGTATATGTCGCAGGCGGATTGTATATTTAGCCTTATTACATTACGGCTAGCCGTTTTAAAGAACAGGGCCGTAATAAAGCGAGAGACTAGTCGCCTTTTTGTCTGTTTTAGTTCCTTTTCTTAACACTCGTGGCGCTGCCCGTGTCATAACAAAAACAATGGCGTTGGATACGAAATGTGTGGTGCGAAATTTTAAGTGAATTAAACAAAGAAAACAGTGAATTTAATCACAATTTACAGTGGCAATTAAATAATTTTTATTCTTCTCATTATGGAACAGTAAAAAACCATGGACCTAGTTTTAGAGGTTATAATGCACATCAAAACTGCTAAAGTGGCTATGGATTCTGGTGTTCGGCGGAATGTAGTCGATGAAGATTATATTTTGATCTTAAAGAAAAATAATCCCGAAGATCCTACTATTCGAGTAGTACCCAAGGAGTAGTATTTTGATGCTCTAATGAAAATTCACAAGGAACGTGGCCATGGCGGTAGAGACAAAATTATGTACGCAATCAAAAATAATATTAATAAATAAATAAACTTTATATATTTTAAAAACGCTATTGAAATATTTGTCTCTAATCTAAGCAAAACTTACCAAAATAGCATTCAACAATACCATCTTATAAGTAAAATTGATTTTGATTTTCAACATTGTTTTATTTTGCAATCATGGTCACCTTACAATTTAAGTATATGAATACGATGCGGCTAAACGTGGGCCGCCTTATTGAAAAACGTATCGCAATTACAATCCGGCTAATCGTCCACACGCCGCATTACAAAACGGCCCTGTTTTTTAAAACGGCTAGCCGTAATGTAATACGGCTAAATAATTTATACAATCCGCCTGCGACATATATATTCATATCAAATTTCATTAGAATCGGATCAACGGTAAAGGCGTGAGGAGGTATATATAAGGGTACTTTTAGATAGGTTTAACAAACCATGTTCTTAGAAACAGAGGTTTTAAATGGAGTTACCGATTTTGATCTAGTTCTTTTGTTTAAATAATAACAGATGAAAAACACCTAGTTTTTATCAGTCTCTCATCATCGTTTGGAGATTTAATATTTGCATCGCTCGCGTCGTTTTTCTGCCTGGTAATAATCTTTAAGGCAGTTTTTTATATTTTAACAGTAACCAAACCTTGACTGATCGATGATAATTGATAACACATCTACATATTAAAACAAAACTTACTATGTTAAAGCACAAATCAATAGGCGTGATAGTTTTTCCGTAAAGTGTAACACAAAAGTGCTCAGGTTGTGGGATATACTAGGGCTCGCTTCGCTCGCCTTGATTATGCTCTGAACTCTGAAGCTATTGAGACCAATAATAGAAAAATTGCAACGGTCACACTTAACATAGGCATTCCAAAACGTACGGTTCCCACGAGATATCCATTGCTTACAAAGCAAGATCCGGTCTAAAATAAACTGTTCAATTCCATTTCAAATGCAGATCTTTTCAAATCCACTGGGGATCCAGCGATCAGAATTGAACTCTGAGCCTATACGAAAGCTTTAGCGTTTGTATAACCTGAATAGAAGACGTGGACAAAGCGGGTAACTAACGATTTGAAAATTTGCGTTTTTCCATAAAGACCAAAATTCGCCATGTTGCGCCCCTCACATCAGAATATTTACAGGAACATCTGACAATACTTTACTGTCTATTCTGGTGCCGCCTCTAGCGTGAAAACATTTCAGTAATATATTATCATGATAGCACATTTTGGTAATAGGTATATTTTTTGCATCATACCCAATATTTCTATTACCCGTTCCGTATTTAAGTTGAAATATGATGGGGTTTCCAACTACGGTAAACACTTGGGTCCGAGGGTAGTAATAAAACAAACAGTTTACTCGCCCACTTCAAACAAAGGATTCGTTTCGATGGTGATTCGATTATTACATTTGAAACTTAGGGTTGTCTCTATCTAAGCGTGACAAATCGCGATACATTTAAATTTTCGTTGCAACGACTTAAATTTTCATTTAAGTGAGCAAAATATCAGTACCCAATCAGTGACACAACTAACTAAAAACCCGTCCAGAATAGTCAACTACAGCGGGGCTAAAATGGTCGCATTTTGCTCTAAAATCTATTCAGAAAGAATCGTCAAAATAGTCAAAGTTCAAACTGACGAATGTCAAATTAGTACGAATTACTAGACATGAATAGCAAGCAGAGTGACCATTTTGTGATTTTTAATGAATTATGATTCTCCAAAGCGACCATTTTAGCCCCGCTGGCCATCGCCATTGAGTACACGCCGGGGGGTAATGGTATATAATGATGGACAGTTGATATGTTGTGGCCGTTTTACGTCCTCAGATGAAACAGATTATAAAATTTAACATAAAGAGGCCATTTTATGCCTGTTGGTAAAGCGGACAAAATGAATTGGAAAAGTTTTAAAAATGTTTCCCAAAGATACTTTATCTCTTGTGGAAAGTGGCTTAAATATCTAAATAACAATACTGTCGTGACATTATTATATCACCATAGCGAGACAGGCGGTCCCCCGAACTCGCAATAAATTTACAACAGCCAGAGTTTATGCCGCGAATTTTTGCTATATTTTTTCCTCGTTTTTCTAAATAAACACGACGTCGTCTTAATTGCTTTTTATTTTCTGATTGACGTAAGTATATCTTTTGTCTTTTTTTTGGAAAATTCCTCGAGTGGCAACCCTATTCGAACGTATGGACCTCTATAAATTCTGAAAATCCCGACGCCGAAGCAAAGCTAATAAATTTAGATAATATGTTTATAGTTTGTCCATGATAAGTGATAACTTTAAATTGTGAACAAAATATAGTCTATTACGACTATTACAAGCATTCTACCAAATACATCCTGTACTTTCCTGTAAAGTATTTTGTAGCAGATGTATGTATTGTTCACAATAAATAAATTATTATTATTATTATTACATCCGTACTAGTAATATTTCTTTTAATTTCAAAGTGTACCTGTCTATCTGTGTATCTTTTTATGTTCCTATAATATAATATGACCTCTTTACTGTTGAACTGATTTTGATAAAAATTAGTGTCAAGCTAATTTGGTACGGATATAGGTTAATTTTTAACCCAGCTAAATGTATGAATAATAGTTGTATGATACTCGGGTTTTCCTTACAATAAAGTTGTGAGCAACATCTAGTATTTAAATATTAACTTTTTTCGATTCGAAAAACTTCGATGTTAATTTTATAATCACATATTTGAGAGATATGTACACATAATAATTTAATTATATTATATACATTCTTTCATTAAAATATAATGTTATAATCTAAATCTAAATCTAATACAATGTTATTATCAAGATAATTATCCTTGAGAAAATGCAACAAATACACGGAAAATGAAGGAGAAATGACCAAAAGTAGGCGGCCCGCTGTTCAGTCAACATATTTCATTGGTATTATTGAACTTTCCAAACAACAGCTATTAACGCTGTGTATCTCCCCTGTTTGTTCATAGATATTATGTTGCTCCCAACTTCAATAGTTTGGTTATGTTAAGGAAACCGTACATTTTTCGTGAATGTGATCAAAACTATCGTATGTGCTTCTCCCGTTTAAAAGTCAAGGCGGTAGTTAAGTTGGCCTAGAGCGGTTTAGCGATTATCGTAAACGCTAACGCCACAAAATGTATGGGATTTGACATTAGTATTCGCTAGCGAAGCGATCTCATACATTTTGTGGCGTTAGCGTTAGCGTTTACGATAGTCGCTTGCCACTTGTCTACTAGGGCAGAGAGACGCTTCTATGCATAATATTAATATGCTTTATAATTGTACTTCATATTGCCCATTACTTCGTTAGCGCAGACATATGTTTATCGAACGGAAACCGTACATTTTCCATTTAAAGTAGCTGGTTTCTCGACAGGAATTTATCTTTACTAGCGTTTTTGATTGGCAAGCGTCACAAGAACGCTAGAATAGATATACAGTGTGTAACAAAAACAAGTGATAATAATTTAGGGTGTGTACGTGTTCCTTGTAGAGAGTTCACTGTGAAAGTAGCAGCGCTGAAAGACGAAAATTTTTTTCACTTTTGTATGGGCAAGGGCCCGAGCGTCACGGGCAAACTGCCCATACAAAAGTGAAAAAAAAAATTTGGTCGTTCAGCGCTGCTACTTTCACAGTGAACTCTCTACAAGGAGCACGTACACACCCTGAAGTCTTATCACTTATTTTAGTTACACCCTGTATACTCCTGTCAACCCTCAGAAACCCAGCATACAGCAGCAAAAGTCTAGCGGTATTCGATCATTATAGCCAGTTCACTTTATTCCAATCCTGTCATTTCAATTTAGCGCTCAGCGCTGGTTGCAACTAGAAGAGTGTAAACGGGATCTTTTTCCTAATAATTTGAACAAATCTTGTAACCACCTACCTCTTCACCTGGCTTATACATCTGGCAACACATAAAATGCACAGTTTCCTATTTCAAATATTTTTTTCGGCTCTAAAGGCTCCATTTATGAAAAAAGGGCAATTTTTTACTGTTAGTTGTGTAATGTGTTCATCCACCCCCGTCTTCAAATCAGTGTTCTGCATGTCAGTAAACATTTTTATATTATTCCAGCAGCAATTTATGCTGGATTTGATCACTGCACTGGAATACCGAATAATGGAAAACTCGCTATTAAGATGTTTTAGCAAGTACTCAGTCCCTCTTGAGAAACATTTACATTCGTAAAATTAATATATAACAATCGAAATAAAAGGCCGCCGAACCACTCAGTGTCGGAATGAACTCCATTTTGTATACTTAAGACCCGTCTTTTTATTTCAAACATCGAAATCATTTGAGTTAGGGTGGTATTACACTGTCAAAGGTATATCAAACATTAGAATTTGGATCAAAGGAAATGGACGCCTTCATCTAAACTTTTATGTGAAAGAAAGATACCCACAATTAAAACGTAAGTGGGAAAGTAATCTGAAAAATAAATTTAAATAACTACTTAATTAATATCCAAAATGTTTAAGAAACGAATCTGGATGAAATTAGGTAAGTACCTACTGTCAAAGAAGGTATTTCTCACAGATGGCGGACCTGAGTAATTTGGTCGCATTAAGTCAAACTTATCCGACCGATCACAGCTCTTACCGTGAGAGAGCCATGCTTCGGCACAAATGGGCCGGGTCTACCGGAGAAATACCACGAGCTCACAGATGTGAGTTTACCGGAGGCCCAATCCCCTACCCTTTTCCCTTCCCTACCCTCCCTTATTTCCTTCCCTACCCTCCCTCATTTCCTTCCTTACCCTCCCCTACCCTATTAGTCCTATTACCCTATTCCCTCGTAAAAGGCCGGCAACGCACCTGCAGCTCTTCTGATGCTGCAAGTGTCCATGGGCGACGAAAGTTGCTTTCCATGAGGTGACCCGTTTGCTCGTTTGCCCTCTTTTTCATAAAAAAGCTAACATTGAATTAACATAAGCCGACCAAAACGACGTAGGTCCGTCAACTGCCTAGGAATCGATTTCCTCGGGTACACATTCAACGGCAGATTGGCTCTACCATTTTTGGTGACATAATTTACAATGCGTCAATGACACGACAGACAATCTATTGCAATAATTGTAATGTCCTCTAGGCTCTATATAATGTCTTGTCATCTATAATGGCTGAATATTGGTCCATCATTTCGTACGGAAATTTGAAAGGAACATAATATTATTACGTCGACATTTAAAAGGAAAGGTTTGCTCGAAAGATTTGTGAAAGTATTAAAGTGCTTGGGAGCAAATTCTGTTTGGTCTTGGAAACTGGAATGTTTTCAGAATAACATGGTTATGTGATCACTTTAAATATAGAGTACTTTGATATCACAGAGAGGTTTAGTGGTTAAGTTTTTGGCGATATGATTATACTAGATTCCAAGGTTAAATATTTCTTCAAGATATATTGCCAGGGTCTTTCTCGTCATGACGTTATTTTTAAAGAAGTTTTTCTGTTCTATTTTAATTTTCTTTGTTGGTCTTAGCTTGGGATTGCATTCTGCAATTAAAATCGAATTCAATCTACTTTATCTCTTGGTTTTATTTTTAATCTACACAGAACTTTAGTCTTTATTTGTGTCTTCTTTTAATGTCAAGGTGTATAAACCTAAAAGTACCTATATTTATCAAAATAGTATGGGCTGTGGTACAGATTTTCATACAAACTAAACTAAATTAAAAAAAAAATGACGCCCGCAACTATCGTTGCACCGAAATTCATTTATCGCGAACCGTACATTTTGCCGAAATAAAAATTATCCTATGTCCTTTCCAAGGATTCAGAATATCTGCATACCAAATTTCAGCAAAATCGGTTCAGTGGTTTAGGCGTGAAGACGCGACAGACAGACCGAGACACACTTTCGGATTTATAATATTAACTGTAATGAAGTAAGGATCTACCAAAATTCCTTCCTTTTAGTTTCATTCATCATTGTAGTCAGTTAAAAATTGCTGACTTGTATTCAAACAGTCGTACGTACATTATTCTTCCATACGTTTTTGGAGTCTTGAGATACCATTAATTGGCTGAATAACGCCTCCGTCATGGTCCAGTGGCTTAGAGCGCGGCTCTTGACTCGGAGGTCATGATGGGAATTCGATTTCCGCGTAGGAAACATGTTCTTTCCAAGTTTGGTTAGGACAATGTAGGCCGTCTAAAAAGTAAGATGATCAATGCGTCGGATGGGCATGTAAAAAGTCGATCCTACACCTGCGCTCTGATCTCTCGCCGGTCATGTCGGTCTTCCGTCCCACTGGGTTATGACAGTAAAGGAATGAAGTGCTCTAGTATACTGCAGACACACTTGGACACTATAAAATTACTGGTTGGTTTCAATGAAACCGGCCATCGTCACCGAAACCAGTGTGGGAGTTATTATTATCATTGGTTGAATGGACGTACCATTCACTCTAAAAAGCAGTCGAAAACGTTCAATGTTTTTCAGCTCCATGTTGATTTATTACAGAAATATGACGAGTTAATTTTGTTTTTAAGCCGAGGCGGAGCTAATCGGATATACTTTTTATGACGGGGGACCCTAAACTTTGAGAAAGCTTTTATCTGATTAGGTTTTTATTTGCACAGATAAGGTTTCGAGGTTGTGGTTCGGCGGCTATTTCAGATTAAATACGACTTCATTGGAAGAAGAATTATTCTTAGATTAGCAAAACTGAATTTTTAGGCCCTCTAAGTTCGATTGAAGGTCGGAATAGTTGTGACCACCATCGAACGGGTCTTGTGATTGATTTATTTGCATTTAAAATTAAATGTTATATTAAATTGATTCATTACATACTAGATGACGCCCGCAACTCCGTTGCGGGCGTATAATACTATTAATTTTTCGGGATAAAATATATCCTATGACCTTTTCCGGGACTCAAAGTATCTCCACACCAAATTTCAGGAAAATCAGTTCAGTGGTTTGGACGTAAAGATGTAATAGACAAGCAGACTTGTACAAAGAGAGACAGACGGACATTTTCGCATTTATACTATTATTAGTACGGATATTGAAGTAAGGATAGTAAAACATTGTCTGAGTCGAAGGAATGTGCTTATAGACTTTATGATTATTATTTATGTTTACTTTGTTAAGTGGTGAGCTAAGACTAAACTATGTAGACAATCAATAATTAGTATAATAGTAAGTAGTAGTTTTGCCTTGACTTGGCCCTGGTAGATACATAATTATTATATAACGGATATAAAAGGCCTCCACATACGGAAAGGCTGATTGGTCGGACTGAATGCAAGCCGGCTGGATCAGTCGAAAATCCTCTCAGGGATAGAATTTTGAAAAATCTTGGCACACGCTGACATCACAGTAACAGACTTTAAAATTCCGGGTGTTTTTATGAAAGTCACTCACCACCTGCCACAGTTACCTCCTACCAAGCCTATTCGATCCATGGAAAAACGAGATAACAGAATGCGAGGGATTTTAAAAAGAGAATAGGAGAGAATCGGAAATTCCGGGAAATCCCCTAATAGACGTGAAATCGACTGATTGTACAGACTGTTGGCTTGTTGTTTTGTCTTCAATTGCATTTCCAATCTAGTTTGCTGCAGGTTTTAACCGACTACGCTAAAACGATACTGTTTTTCGAGTGCATATTCGCTTGGCATCCATACATGTCATCATCGTAGTTTCATCGTTCATTCCACGACGTTCAAAAAGAGTATTTATGATACCTATTTTGAATAAAAAGATATTTTATTTATATTTATTTATTTATTATTTATTTTTAATTAGCAGGTCGGATGTCTGTCAGTATGAATATCGACGTTAATAACATTAAAATAAGATTCATATTAGCGCGCCTTGTACAGTAGCGGTTACGACGCTCGCCGCGTTTTTGATATGGCGAAAATGTATGAAAAAATTTGAGAAATTTTCTTATTTTTCTTATATCTGGAAAAAATGTTAATTTTTATATAAAATTTTTAGCGGACTTTATAGAGGACTAAATAAGCAACAATTTTTTTGTATATTTATTTTCCTCAGTTCAGTGTATTTAGATATTAAGGTACCTAATCAGACCCCATTTTTTTCATATTTTGCGATTATTGTGATGGTTAAAACGTATTTTATGTGAAAATTTTGTATGCGGCTATAGAATTTTTATGGTACAGTCGTGGAGATGAATATATTACCTTTCATTTGAAACCAAAATATCCTCGCAGTTTGACTCCTAATTCTTTAATAGGGTACCGGAAAATCGCTGATATTTGTAATAGCGTCCTTAATACTTTAGTTTTTTTATTTGATATCTGTAACAGTGAGTGGGTTATACCAACTTACTTTAACTAATAATTTTAACCATAACAAAAAGTGAAATGAACTGTCAAATCCCTAGTAAAAGTCTATTATGGATGCCATAATATTTGACGATAACCTTAACTTTAACTCCTTCTCTGGTGCAACCCACCCTATTAGTACATCACTACGTAGGTACTCGATAAACTCCACATCTTTATTTCGTTGTGTTGACGGGACGTTTAGTACTAATGGTCCATAAAGAAACAAACGTGTACTCTTATTGCTTTAATTAAATTTTAAAACCCTGTTCCGTGTGACATTTTACATACGGAATTAATGAGGTAATCCAGAAGGTCATTTATTGAATTACAGATATTATATTATGTTAACAATATCATTTTTTGTTTTGGGTTGTTCAAGTTATTTTGTTTTTTTTATCAACGTTTCATAGCATATATTTTTTATGAATTGTTTAAAGAGGGTTTTTTGTGTTGTTGGTGTGGAGTGCTAAATCTGTATAAATAAAAATGAATTTTAAATTCTGTTATTCTCGCTAAAATTTTAAAAATCTGTTTCGATATGGCTAATTTTAGTCTCGAAATATTCATGGAAGTCCAGCAAAGGCTTATATTAGGGGGAAAATGATATAAAGTTCACCGCTTTAAAAAATAATCATCAGGAAACTATACTACTCTCTGCAAATTTAAATAATCCCGCACAAAAATATCGATATCGTCACAACATACAAAGTCGTCATTCGAATTTCGTAATACATACAAATGACCACCGTAATGGCATCTCAACGTCTTTTCTATATAAATTATCGAAGTTGGATGGCTTTTACTCATCCGTTCGATCCGTTGTGACGTTTCAATTAGAAGCCGACCAAGTAAAACTGATTCGTGGATTAAGCCGCGCACACACCTGCGGCTGGCTAAATTTAGATGTCTTGATCATAAACAAAAATTAAAATGGCCTCATCTCATATTGTATAATATACATAAGTATATGTATACAGTGCAGTGTTAGTGTAAGCACCGTTATCCTTGAAACCGTCAATTAATGAGCCCGTCAAAATAACATTTTTTTCTATGAGAAAAATGATGGGAACTCAAAAAAAATGGCCTCCACATACCTATACGGATGCCCAGATTGGCAATTTGTATGGGTATGAAGACGGATTTTTTTTTAGTTCCCAGCATTATTCTCATAGAAAAAGTTGTTCATTTTCACGGGCTCATTTGATGGTTTCAAGGATAACGGAGTTTACACTAACACACTGTATATCAAAATTATTACGTAAGACTTAATTTAGTTACAATATACTATGAATTTCTGTTGTTGACTTGATAGCAGGTCCATTGTTGAACTTCTAAAATCTGTGGTTGAACCAAAGACAATAACTGCCGCACTCAGAAACAATTATTAAGGGCCCGGGTTACCCTCGAAATTTTCATACATTCTTAATAAGTACCAAAATCATTTTCTCATACGAAAATATTTAACATGTTTGAGTTATTTTTCAGCTTAAGATAGTAATTACCTAGGGTCCTGAACAAATTTTTTTTACAAAATATTTAAATACTAAAAAAAAATTTTTGTGTTTAAATATTTTTTTGTAAATTTACTACTAAATATTTAAACACCAAAAAATAGACAAAAACACTAAAAAATATATAAATAAATAGTTAATTTACTACAAAATATTTAAATAATAAAAAATATTTTTTAAAGTTTAAATATTTTATAGTAAATTTACTATTTATTTATATATTTTTTAGTGCTTTTGTCTATTTTCTGGTGTTTAAATATTTAGTAGTAAATTTACTAAAAAATATTTAAACACAAAAAATTTTTTTTTAGTATTTAAATATTTTGTAAAAAAAATTTGTTCAGGACCCTAGGTAATTACTATCTTAAGCTGAAAAATAACTCAAACATGTAAAATATTTTCGTATGAGAAAATGGTTTTGGTATTAAGAATGTATGCAAATTTCGAGGGTAACCCGGGCCCTTAATTATTATTGTAATTAAATGTAGGTTTTGACAGCTAATATAATATTATGGCGGTTATGTAAAATTTTTAATTTAATTACAATTATTAAGTACTTAATAATTCTGTGAGTGCGGCAGTGAGTCCTTAAAATATAAAATTTTCTCTTTTATACAGGGTGCAATTAAACCTTCCTGCCAATTTTTTTCCAGGGCTTAGGTATCATTAGGAGAGTCCATTTAACTAAAAAAATTGGGTGTTATTTTTTTTATTACATATTTTATCCCATTTAAAATCGTTGCGGAACGGTCACTCGCGGTGCGGGGAAATGAGCGGGGGTGACGCGGGGAAGGCGCGCGCAAGAACACGTCACGCGCGGGCGACGCATCTTGTCCATTAATAATTGTACCTAGTGTTTTTTATTTAGGATAAGTTTCAGAAGCTATTTCTCAACATTTTAGTACTGAGTGATTATAAAAGAAAAAATACGTGTAGGTATTTTTATTTTTAACAAGGATCAATAGGTATTATATGAAAATTTGGCAGGAAGGTTTAATTGCACCCTGTGTGTTTAAAGCATTTCGTTACTAACTCACAAAATTTAACGTGACATTTTACGACTCGGTTAGTACTCAAAGCCGCCACAAAAACTTGTAAAATACAAAGTAAACTAATTTTCAAAGAAACAACATTCCCGGTAAACCCTACCTTTTTATGAATTAAACGTTTTACCTTCAAAGAAAAACCTTTTTATACATATTTCGACCTCGAAATGGTACGCTGAATTTTTCTTTCACAAGCGTTTAGAACATGAATTAAATATTATTATTTAATTGAAGACAACACTTAAATTATGGTCGGAATAACAGATTATAGCGTAATTGAAGATGTGAGTGGAAGAACCAGGTAAATAACAGTAAAAAATTGCCGTTTTTTGCAGGCTTTAGGGCCGGAAATATGATTTGAAATAAAAAAAAACAGTGCATTTCATGTGTAGCCAAATCCAGGCTACATACTTTGCAGGTGTAGCCAAATCCAGGCTACATACTTTGAGTTACATACTTTGCAGGTTTTGTCAAAGGCTATTAAAGAACCACCTAAGAAATCATTAATAAATTATATCTCTCATTACTGACATTGATTAATGATTATATTATATTAGTTAACTGTAATTCTCATGCCAAAAAAGTACTTTAGAGGAACAGAAGTAAGTTGAATCAATAACGTAATAAATAATCCATAATATAATTACATTATAACAGACATACGATTTATATATTAACATAAACTATGTAGATTGTATTTGACATTATAACTAATTTATAATTACTATCCTGTCTTGTCAGGGCGAGCAAAGCGAGCCGTAGTTGGTATATCCCAATTCCCACAACCTGAACATTTTGTGGTACACTTTACGGAAAAACTATCACGCCTATTGATTTAATTTTTATTTATATGTAGATTGTAGATGTGTTTTTATCAGTTAGTCAAGGTGTGACGACGCGAGCCCTCACAAAGCTCGGCTTTTAGCTAGTATTATAATATTATAATAATATATCTATAGAATGCAGGTTTCAATGTAAACACTTTTTGCAAAGAAATATATTATGAAAGCTTATTCATAAGTAGCCCTTTTAGGATTGCTTCTGTAAAATCGAATTGCCCCTTTGATGTTTAAATTATGTGTGATTCCCGTTTACCGTCCGCGTCGTTGTCTTTTATGAGCAAATATGCCCTCAGGCCCTTAACAAGAGGTCCCAACATTTGTTTTGGAAACTGCAGGAATTTTTAATTTTTTTCAAGTAGCGTATCTATACATCTATACATATAATAAAATCGTAGGAAAGTCAATTCTGTACATTAAATATTTTTGAAAAATAATACTTGGGACGTGATCTACAATCGATATGGAAGCCAAAAATATAGTTTTTAGAATTTTTGTCTGTTTGTCTGTTTGTCTGTGTGTCTGTTTGTCTGTTTGTCTGTATGTATGTCCGGGATAAACTCAGAAAGTACTGAATGGATTTACTTCAAATTTTGCACGAATATTATATAGAGGTCGGGTCAACACATAGGCTATATATTATGACGATATCACCTAGGGCGGGGGGAGGGGCTCAAGTTTCAATATTTTTAGTTTTTTTGCTCATATCGCTAAAACGGTGCGTTGTAGAGAAAAAATGTCCAGTACGTAATGAAAGCGCATAAAATTTCCTACAAATTTCTCCTTCACACTTTGTATCTATCTTCACTCCTTGCCATGCTATGAGCTTTTGTCTATCCTTTCTATACAAATTTCGAGTGTCGTTTGATTAACATGCTGGAAGCTTTGGCATCGGTCTTTTCTTGGGGGTGAGGAGGGGCTACGCCCCCCCTACCCCCCCCCCACCTCCCCAAATTTCGCATCAAACACAGCGGTGTTGCGGCGTTATACATCTTTTTTAAGAACAAAGTTAAAAACTAAACTACACATACGGTTTTCCAGTGTCGTTTGTTTTGGGGGGGCTGGGCCCCCCAAACCCCCCCCCCCTTATTCCTCATGAAACTTTTGTTCATAATTAAAAGGTATCGTGGAGTTTGTATTGCGTCTTAATTATCCTTTGTAGGAACAAACTAAGTCATCTATACATATTGTAATAAAATTGTAAGAAAGTCAATTCTGTACATTGAATATTTTTGAAAAATAATACTTGGGACGTGATCTACTATACTAACGCGGACGAAGTCGCGGGCAACAGCTAGTAATATAATAAAACTGTAGAAATGAAAATTATGTACATTAAAGATATTCAAAAAATAATAAGCGGAGGGTGTCACTAAATCGCTATAGAAACCAAAACTGTGGTTAGTTTTTTGTCTGTCTGTCTGTCTGTCTGTCTGTCTGTCTGTCCGTCTGTCTGTATGTTTGTTCCACTATCACACGAAAACTACTGATCCGATTTGAATGCAGTTTTCGCAGATATATTTGTCTTCTCCCAACTTAACATCTGGTGTATAAATTTTTTCCCCCCCACCCCTCTAAGGGGACGAAAGAGAGGGTTAGATTTTGTATCAAACTTTTTTCTTTAACACGAAAACTGCTGATCCGATTTGCATACGGTTTTCGCAGATATATTTGTCTTCTGCCAACTTAACTTCTGGTGTATAAATCCTCCCCCTCCCCTTTACTTTAAATGGCAAAACAACGTTTGCCGGGTCAACTAGTCTATATACATAATTATAATAAAACTGTAGAAATGTAAATTCTGTACATTAAAGATATTCAAAAAATAATAAGCATTGGCTTCTATAGCGATGTAGTGTTACTACATCGCTATAGAAGCCAAAACTGTGGTTAGTTTTTTGTCTGTCTGTCTGTCTGTCTGTTTGTTCCACTATCACACGAAAACTGCTGATCCGATTTGAATGCGGTTTTCGCAAATATATTTGTCTTCTTCCAACTTAACATCTGGTGTATAAAAATTTTCCCCCCACCCCTCTAAGGGGACCAAAAACGGGGTCAGATTTTGTATCAATTTTTTTCTTTAATGGACTTACGCTATATTATTAACTGTATTTTCCAATTTAACATCAGTTTTCCCCCCACCCCTCTTAGGGGACAAAAGGGGGGGGGTAAGATTTTGTATCAATTACTGATGAAGTAGAAATACTTTAAATGGCAAAACAACGTTTGCCGGGTCAACTAGTAAGTAATAAGTGTTTTGGGAATAGTGATTTTTAACCCCCAACAAAAAGAGGAGTTTAATTGTTCAAGAAAAACTATTCAGTTCATGTCAAGCTTGTAACTTTGAAAGTACAACCAATCCAATGGCACCACCGAATAACACCCAACAGTGAACGTATATTATAATATGTATACGTAGACAGTAATCTAGGGCTCTTGACATTCTCCGAGAGCTGCCGATTCTCATGAGGGTGTTTAATTAACAACTGGAAATTCGGTCTGAGAGACAAATTGTATTGTGCTAAAATTAAGATTTAATAGAATCACACATAAATTAAGAGTGCCATTATAATAACTAAATAATGTGTCCCAACACTACTGTCCAATCTTTTAAAGTTTAATGGAAATATGGCATCTTTTATCGACGGAATACCTCTCAATTTTCTTTTCTCTCTTTTTCTTTATCGTAGAGCAGACTTTTTAAATTGGTAATAGGGTCCCGTTTTTACTCTTTGGGTATGAAATACTAAAATATTATCTAACCCATTGTACGTGTTTGAAACGTGTAAGTACTATTTGTGCGTAGGCTTCTAAGTTGGCAACTTTAATAACCCCCGAAAATGAACAAAACCACTTGTCAGCGCCGCACTTCGGCAATTTGTTTGCGTGTCGTCTGCGAGCGACGTTGACGTTGACCACGAGGGAGGGGAATACTATCGATACTTTTTATCGAATTCAAAAATGATTGTTTGGTTTTATGAAACTACGGTTGAACTTGAAACTTCCGCGGTCGACTGTTACGTGACATGCGACAGCCAGCCGAAAAAGTTTGAGGCGATATACGAATAGTTTCACTTTTAAAAGGTTAACAGGAGGACTACTTAAAAGGAGGAGGCGTTTCAATTAGACCGTATGCTTTTTTGTTTGTTCTCGGATAACTACGTTGTTTATGAACCGGTTTTGATGATTCATTTTTTGTTAGAAAGAATACTTATATCTAAGGTAGTTCCATAAAAAGGGAATTACGTTAAAAAGTCAGTATTACTATTTTTTATGCTAATTGCTATATAATATTATAAAAACGCCAAGTCATCTCGTTTCTGAATTTTTCCGGATTAACTAGTAACTGTTGAAAATTACATAATATTGTCGATATAATTTATTCAAGTAATACATCCCTATCCCTAGGAACTAAACAATGTTTTCTTAACTTAAATAGTATTTTTAACCGACTTCAAAAAAGAAGGAGGTTATCAATTCGACGCGTATAGCTGATGTAGTAAGGAGTAACTTAGGCTACTTTTTAACCGACTTCCAAAAAGGAGGAGAGTATAATTATTTTACTTTGACGCGAGCGAAGTCGTGGGCAACAGCTGGTATACAATATTAGTACATACCGTTCAATATTGTACGAGAAATCATCCAATAGGACTTGAGCGCTCAAAGCTGCTAGATTGCCAATATAATATTAGCAGATTAGTTAATAGGCAATAGCTATAATATATTGGTAATTACTCTACCTCTATCCATACTTAATATTATAAATGCGAAAGTGTGTCTGTCTATCTGTCTGTCTGTCTATCTGTCTGTCTGTCTGTCTGTCTGTTACCTCTTCACGGCCAAACCGCTGAACCGATTTTCCTGAAATTTCGGATGGAGATACTTTGAGTTCCAGGAAAGGACAAAGGATACTTTTCAACCCGGAAAAACAAATACCTTAAACCTAACCTTTTTGGTTAAATGGATTCTCCTAATGATACCTAATCCCTGAAAAAAAATTGGCAGGAAGGTTTAATTGCACCCTGTAGAAAGTAATTTGTGCGATGTATAATTATAAGCAATTAATGTAAAACACAAATAAAAACATTGCAAAGTAGAAATATAAGTACAAGTTGTTTTGTGTCGCTTTGATAAAACAATATTTTTTCCAGCACACGACATACAAAGGATAGAATCTCTTTGATTTTTCAAACACAGAATGGCGAAATATCGAAATGGGACGAATAATGTTTGTTGTAAATAATTTATTAATTGTTGTTTGTACTTTGTTTAGACAATACCTTTTTATATTTTTTTATTTGTTTGTATAAATCAATACTAAAGCCATTGTATTGATTCTAGGCGACGACGACTGCAACAGCGTTCCGCCAAAATTATTGTGGGAACCGTAAAATATTCCTGGATAAAAAGCATCCTATGCCCTTTTCCGGAACTCAAAGTAACTCCACAGCAGAATCGGGTCAGCGGTTGGTGTGAAAACGTAACAAACAGGCAGACAGACACACTTTCGCATTTATAATATTAGTATAGATAGACTATGGTCTACATCTTAAGGTAGGATTTTATTTGAATTTTTAGGACTATAGTTTATGTCCTAAGAATTCACAGTAAAGATTGGAACGGCACCTTCAGTTTATCTCAGCTGTTTGTCTACACTTTCGTATTTCTACTGTAGCCATGCTACGGGTGCTGCACTCCCAAAATACAACCTGTTCTAATTTTAATTCTTACAATTTCATACCTACATGCATGAATCACGAAAATAAGAGCATTTGCAAAACAAAATTAACATTTAATTGCGTCTCGTAAGTTACAATGTACCTACTATAAATAAAACGGTAACAAAAATACCAAAAGGCACAAGAATTAATTAGCTTTAATAAGGAAGACAATTCCCACTGAAAGATAATTATCTCACGTACCTATTGAAAAAAGTAATTAAATACTGAAGAAAGCTAAAATTGGAACAGCTTTTATTAATAGGGACATTCGAAAATAAAGATTATTAATATTATTAATTAAAAAGTTTTGCATAACAATTAAGTTAAATCAATCGTAATATAAATGCGATGTCTGCCAGTCTGATATACGCTTAAACGGCTTTACCGATTTTGCTTAAATTTGGTATGGATATACCTTGAGTCCCCGAAAGGGATACAGGAAACTTTTTCTCCAGGAAAAATGTTCAGTTTCCGCGCGATAAACCAATTTTGGTGCAAAGGAGTTACGGGCTTCATCTAGTAAACTATAAACAATCAGGCCCTTTAGCCAACACGTTTTCTTTATTGCTCAGCTCTATAGAATCGCCAATCAATATGTTCATACATACGTCATATTAACGTAAGAGTTTGATAAAATAAAGTCGACATTAGACTCATGACTAGGGGTTCAGGGACTTTTAGAATAAAATAATAGCTGTTTCAAAAACTAAAAAACACGCTTTAGCCAATCCGCCATCTTGGATGTCCGCCATGTTGAATTTAAGTCACGTGACCATTTTTTTTTCGTATTCCTGACAGCAAACCCTTTCATATTTTGATACCCATATTATAATATCATTCCAAATAGCCTGTCCGCCATCTTGGCGGGGCCACCATAATATGTAGTTGTAATGATATTTCATTGCCCATACAAAAGTGAAATAAACCGGCCAAGTGCGTGTCGGGCCACGCGCAATGTAGGGTTCCGTAGCACCGCTAGTTTTTGAAAATTTCTGTATGGTCAATGAATGTACATTTATAACATGTTTTACACTACTAACAACATCATCTCAAAGGAATTTGAACGAAAAGTTCCTTTATACTTCGCCGAATACATTTTTTTAGTTGATCGACTATTACTCAATAACTTATGAAGTCAACTTAGCCGTGATAGTTTTCCTTTTAAATTCAGCATATTTCCTACTCCCGTGAATTTTCTCACATTTCCAGAAGCAACCGTTTAGCTGGTAGAAGGGGGGGACACTGGACTCTAACGATTTTTTCCACTTTAAAACTTAATATTTCACAAATGGATCCCTAAACCGGAAAATGATCTGTGAATACTCATAATATTTTTAAAAAACCTATCCAACGACACCCCACACGATGGGGTTGGAAAAAAAATTCAACCCCGCTTGATGTGTAGGGGAGGTACCATAAAAAAATATTTTTTAAATATTTTATATACCATTTTGTCGGCATTATTAATATGTATGTTCATGCCAAATTACAGCTTTGTAGGTCCTATAGTCTCTGAGCAAAACCGCGGACGGACAGACGGACAGACCGAAACTATAAGGGTTCCTTGTTGACTACGGAACCCTAAAAAAGGTATTTCAGCGCTGCTACTTTCACAGTGAACTCTCCACAAGGAACACGTACACACCCTGAAGTATTATCACTTAGTTTTGTTACACCCTGTATACAGTAACTTAAAGTCTGTTAAAGCTAGTCATGTATGGTCATCAGAACTCAGAGCGTGTGAAAAAATTTATCCTAATCGAAGACCGGGAAGTGGGTCAATTAAGATTCCAAGATTTTCTTTCATAGTTACAAGTGAAGCTAATAACAGCGTGTTAAAAAGATGCAAACATCGACCGTCCCTTTCTAATTATGTTCACAATCTCTTTAGTAGTCAGTCAGTCGTGTATCGTGTATTTGTACTCGTATTTCACTGTCGGCCGACTGCGCCGCCTGCCAAATATTTTAGTTCCACCGCCATTAATTTGTCGATAAGTTTTATTGGAAATTCTGCACTGCGTTTCTATTCATTTCGATCTAAATTTAAACGTACGCGGCTTTAAAGCTAAATTAATGTATCTTTAATAATATTATTCATATTGCAAAATGTTGTGGTTGCACCCCGAAAAAGTAGGAACATGGACGGGACATACATTTTGCCTGGTCAGTCATCCTCTCGCACGGTCAACTCTCCCTCCGTCTTACGAATTTTCGATCGAATGTCACTTTCAAGACGCGCGCGCGAGTTTACTTAAAGAGACTTTCCGATCTTTTAGGCGACTAGCCACGACCGACAAAAAATCAAATAAAATGACACTTTATGACATATACTATAGACCGTGTATAAAGAATTCACTGTAAAAGTAGCAGCGCTGAAAGTGTATTTTTTTCATCTGTGTATGGAATAACCTTGACGCACGGGCGCTTGCCCACACAAATCACAAAAAACTTTGCCTCTTCAGCGCTGCCACTTTCACTGTGAACTCTAAAGGACACATACACACCCTAAAGTATTATCATTAGTTTTGTTACAGCCTGTATACTCAAGCACTGTTTTCCCAAAATTCGTGCAAATCTCTGTCATTAGTCGTGGATGCGACGAGTTCTGATTGAATAGCCCCCTGAATACATTAGTGCCAAATTACCTCATCCATCATTTCGTACATCAATGTATAAAGCAGCTAATACTGAGGGAATGAAATTCGAGAAATACGTTGACAGATCTAGGCTTTTGTATGCTTTCAAATGACACAAAAATGTATAGAGCGGATGCTGGGAATAGCTGTTGTGTGTGACTTGTGATTGTGAGACGACAGCATTCTGCAAACTCAGAAAAGTATGCAGATTATGATTCTGAGTTTTGCAGGTTTGGTCAATTAAAAAAAATACGTATAGCTTTCGGGGACTGCCGAGGTAAAGCTATCGCATAACATTAAAACTTTTAAATCGGGACTTAACGCGACTTATTCTAGTAGTAATGCTACTACGAGTACATACTTTTCCTCGACGTTTAGGCCGTGTTGCAACGGCCGTGGTCACGATTGGACTGCAGGAGCGCGACTTCTTCGTATGCACTGGGCGGTCTGTTCTACGACTACCCTCGAGTTGTCCAATAAATATTGGACAATACACAATGTTCCAATAGACTGAAAGTCAGTAACTTCACAACACTAACTGTAAAATGTTATCGCATAACATGTCTAGTCTTATTTAATATTTATAATATTTATATTATGTATATTAATAAAATATTAAAAAAAAAAGTCCATGGCGTGATGGACTACAACTACATTAATAATATTATTTCAATAATTATCCTTGGTGCGAAAAACCAATATAAAAAGAGAGCAAAGAAAGGATATGGGCGAATAGCCCATAGACGGCCCCGAATTACATAATAAAAAAAAAAAAACATGTCTAGTCTACAGTCGTATCTTGTCGCACGCATACATACAAACTGTCAGAACAATGCTTAACGATATTTAGTAACAGATGTGTAACAATGCTTAAGACTCTTGGATGGGAATGGATTTGAGAAAGCTAGCAGATGTTTGGTATATTGTCTCAGCCCACAATGGTCATACTTAAGCAGTAATTATACAGCATGACTGGTGAGACATGACCGGTACTTAATCCTATCCAATCGCTTAAAAACATTGGTGTAAAAATGGTCCAATACGACTCATGGCGATATGCAGAATCATAATTTGAATACAATTCTCGGTTTTAACCTCACTTTCAGAATGTCGTCATATTTTGCATACTCAACTCCACCAAGCGCCTGCTCTATAATATGAAAATCGGTCTGTCGTAGAGGCTCTACGCCGTAGATTGTCTACGGCCTCTACGAGCGCTACGCGTGCTACAATATAGAGATACGGGATGTTTTGGCGCGTGTATCAACGTCACGGGGTTGGATGTGAAACAGTTCCCACATAAAACTATATTATATTGTTTTATACCTTATTAAATACTTTTTATCTCGTCAAATAAAATCAATTCCACTATTCGTTATAATTTTATAACTCAATTTTACACAAAAAATGTGATATTACACCTAATCTGCAAAAGTGTTTAAAAATACGTAATATTAAAATCAGTTCTTTCACTGCATCTCAGTGAAATCTAATTTCAAGGGTAACTGACAATTCACACCTATACAAGACCTCTTTGAATACGCCATACAAATCCACGCGACTGTATTAAAAAGCCGTAAGAGGGTCTATTTTTGTCATTTGTTTATAAAGTAGGACAGCTTCTTTGAGAAACGCTGTCCTATGAGAGTCATCGCTTTTTAAACAGTCATTTTATGCCTGGTTTACATTTTTCCAATCCAGTAATGGATTGCTACTAAAATGATGTAAGCGAGCACTAGAATTCCATTGCATTGCAGTTGAACAGTTCATCTAGTGTTCCTTTACATTATACAAAAATAGTTCTGAGTTTGCAGAATGCGAGTGCGGCTAACAAACAAAAAACAATTCTATATTATTCCAGTAGGTGTGTGTGTGTGTGTGTGTGTGTGTGTGTGTGTGTGTGTGTGTGTGTGTGTGTGTGTGTGTGTGTGTGTGTGTGTGTGTGTGTGTGTGTGTGTGTGTGTGTGTGTGTGTGTGTGTGTGTGTGTGTGTGTGTGTGTGTGTGTGTGTGTGTGTGTGTGTGTGTGTGTGTGTGTGTGTGTGTGTGTGTGTGTGTGTGTGTGTGTGTGTGTGTGTGTGTGTGTGTGTGTGTGTGTGTGTGTGTGTGTGTGTGTGTGTGCGTGTGTGTTGTAGTGTTTCAAGCTTTTAAGCTTAGCCATCTAAGTGTAAGCTACTTCAATTTCACCGCAATTTACAGCATATTATTAAGTATCAAGTAAAACATACAAGAGCCCTTGCACCAAGCCTCATAAGGGTTTATTAAAACCTTCTTATAGTTTTAAGGAATTTGCATTTAACTTATACGAATATTGGGCAGTTCTGGAAATATTACATACGTATGCGTCGAATTGATAACCTCTTTTTTTGAAGTCGGTTAATGATGATGAAACAATATAATATACTTTTATGTGGGAACTGTTTGACATCCATCTTCGTGACGTCGATACTCGATACACGCGCCAAAACATCTCGTATCTCTATATTGCAGCACGCGTAGCGCGCGTAGAGGCCGTAGACAGTCTACGGCGTAGAGCCTCTACGACAATCCGACAATCCGATTCTCATAATCTAAGGTAAAAAGGTAAAACTCAAAGGTGACTGACTGACATGGTGATCTATCAATGCACAGCCCAAGTTTTCATCAGAATTAAAATGTTTAATACCTGTATGAAATGACCGATGTAATGAAAACTGGCCAAGTTAGATCTAATCTATTTTAAGATCTCACATTATTTAAATAACATTAATTGTTATAGATATTCAATAAAGCAAAGAAATAGACTCTATTATTTGTTCATAATGTTATTTGGTGCCTATACATACATATTTCGATTTTCTATGAAACTTGGCACTTATTTAGATCTCCATACTTTTTACGGCGAAGACCGACAAGTATAATGTTTGTATGGAACGTGGCTCTCCATTTTTACATTTATGTTTTTGGTGGGTAATAATAATTGTTCAATATTAACCAAAATTTCAAATATATTTTACGTAACGACTCGAACATGTGATAGCGGCTTATAAAAGATTCCATCACTCACATTAAACATTATAAATCTGCGCGCTGCCTAAACATAAAAGGCTCACATGTATTTATGTTAAAATATTTTTATCGCGCACACGGCACAGCCATCGAAATATGATGTTATAGAAACGTGCGTAAACGTGTAAGGCCGGTTTTATATGAAGGGGCGCGAATGCGCGGTTTGGCCGCGAGATCACAAGCAAATCCGTACTAATAATATAATAAATGCGGAAGTGTGTCTGTCTGTTACCTATTCACGCTCAAACTGCTGAACCGGTTTTGCTGAAATTTGGTTCCAAGATATTTTCAGTCCCGGGAAAGAACATAGATAGGATACTTTTTATCCAGTAGAAATGTACGGTTCCCGCGCAATAAACGAATTTTGGCGCAACTGAGTTGCGGGCGTCGTCTAGTATTAATATAAGTAGCGGATTATTTAACAGTCGCGCTATTATTGACATTTGACACATATTTTCTTGTAATCTCGCTGAGTTGTCGCCAAACCGCGCGTTCGGGCCGACGCAGATAAATCCTAAAAATTTGTTCCACGAAAACGCTGTCACAGTAGCCCATTTTATTGTCACCTGTATGTAATTGAACATTATTTTTTTAAATTGTTGGTTGGTTGTGCAACAGCTGTTCTGCAACAACGAGTCAAGCGTTAGTTTATATTTTTTAGGTTAACATAAGGTACAAAGTCAGTAATTTGTCGTGAAAGTTGTATTTAATTATCCCGCGGGAATCGACCTTTGTCTACCAATCACAATAAAACACAAGGGAGTGTGAGTATTTGTTGTAATTGCTATATTTTTGTGTGCGTGACACCAAAATTAAAACGGCAATCTAAGACTGTTACGCTTCCATAGCATCGTATTTCGATGTTACCAGTTACTTATGTTAAAATATTTTTATCACACGACATAAAAATATTTCATATTGATTCGATTACGTTTGAGAGTTTCCTTAATTTCGCGTAATGAAATCGTACCCCAGACCCTTGGGGAAAATTTGATAATAAAAGTGGACTTTTGCCACTAAACCGAGGACCCTCGGATATAACCACGACTAATTATTCCTAATAACTTTTACCATCAAAGGACTTAGAATAAAGCCCTGAAAATGTAAAACTACCGACCCCGGTGACCTAATAAAGTGTCTTCGACTTTGAGTGGGAGAAGTGGGTACCTAAAGTTTTATAACATAAGAACAATAACTCATTTTTTTTACCTTAAAATTTGAACAAACCTTGTAACTTACTACTTCATCATCTACCTAATACATAGAATCCACATTTTTTTTAACCATTTTCCCGGGTCTAAAGCCTCCATTTATGCAAAAAACTACAGTTTTTTAATGTAAGTTAGCCACGTCAAGCGCTCACGTCTTAAATTATTAAGCCTCTAACTTTGTGATAATGTTAGTACTTAGTGACCGAGTCTTATAGTTTGCATATTTAAGAACTAGAGAGGCACATTCGTTTGAGTAATAATATGAACAAATCAGCTTTTACCCCGAAACCTAAAAACCTAATTAATATACAGTGTGTAACAAAAATAAGTGCTAATACTTTAGGGTGTGTACGTGTTTCTTCTAGAGAGTTCACTGTGAAAGTAGCAGCGCTGAAAGACGATTTTTTTTCACTTCTGTATGGGCAAGAGCCCGAGCGTCACGAGTACCCGCATACAAAAGTTAAAAAAAAGGTCTTTCAGCGCTGCTACTTTCACAGTGAACTTGTGAAATATTATCACTTATTTTTTTACATCCAGTATAATATTATATCATTAGTATAAGCACACTTTTTGGGTTAAAAATCATATTATATTTTGTGTAAGTATAGAAAAAAAAGTTAAAGTATCCTGTAGCCTAAACTACAACCATATCAAAAAGTTGAAACCCGTTTAGTAATTTTTGCGTGAATGATGAACAAACATAATCTTATATTTACAGTTAATTTTGCTTAGCAATGATGTTAGAAACGAGACGCTTTTTACAAAACATAATATTATTATGTCTTTCATATATCGCACCATAACGAAGAAACTATTTAGGTACTACCTAAATACCAAAAATAAACCTAATAGGTAGTTTTTTATAAGAATAGTTATAGTCTGCAGCCTTACCCCCGAAACTGATACGATTTTGATTTACGAGTCTGATCAGTAAGTATATTTTATAATACTAGATCACGTTGCGCCAAGATCGGATATCGCACGGGAACCGGTCATTTTCCCGGGATAAAAGTATCCTATGTCCTTTCCCGGGACTCAAAGTATATTCATATCTAATTTTAGCCAAATAGGTTCAGCGGTTTGGGCGTGAAGAGGTAACAGACAGACAGACAGACACACTTTCGCATTTATAATATAAGTATGGATATAATACTGTATAATATAATATATTATATAATATGTATGTATAGCATTATTTCGGAAATAGCAACTTCTATTGAGTTCGAACTGATTCGATTCTCGATTCGAATCCGATTTTGTCAGGACTTCAGGAGTAATGTAGTTGGTCTCTTGTCTAACAAAATATCGTTCTAGTTGTACTAATTTCCAGAAGAAAATTTTAATCACCCCGTGGCCAGAGAGTCTCATACTCATAAACACTTGTAATTTCCACTTCATACGATTGAAAGATCTTGTAAAGGTTGCAGGAAAACCTTGACATTGGTCTTGAAGGCGGAAATTCAATTCCTTGTGCGTCACGTCTCACGGGAAGAGGAGAATGTATGGAAATGATGCATTGCCAGCGCGAGTTCCATTATTACCATAATAGGGGGCCTTATGAGAGTTTTGAGACGAAAATAATAATTATTTATAATTAGACAGAACAGTTTGTTATTTCCGCTTAAACCCAATTAATAAGTATTAATTGTGAAAGGGGTGTAAAATAATAAAATCGTGCGGAAATTACAAAAAACCTGATTTATTATAAATTAAGTTTAGGTCCTATAAGAGCAGAGCCCTCATAAAATATTAATTTTAGACATTTTTTTAAAACAATTTACTGTCGCACCCAGAGATATCAGCTAATGATGATTAAACTTCAATTAAATGAATAGTTTGGGCTTATGTCAAAATCTTCTTTTAATTACCACTCGTCTCTGAGTGCAGCAGTTAGTCCTGTTTCTACCATTTGGGTACGGTACCATGAAATAGCAATAAATTACACAGAATGCTCTTTTTGTTACAGATTGTGCCGACGCGAGTTAGTTGCCATGCCGCGCGATGTGACGCCGGTATGATGAACTACCTCAATGCCACGTCACCTGACCTGACATGCCAGTTTGTGATGTCGCAGGGCTGCACCAACACCACCGCAGGCCTAAATTGTTTCACTTCTGGAATCACGGTAGACTACTCCTGCGATCTAACCGGACAAAATGACACCTACACATGCACTAAATGCAATACCTCCGTTTGCGACATCGAGCTCAGAATTATGAGCGCGGTCGACGAAGTCTCTAATTATTTATGGTTGAGGATCCCCGACGTCGACTGCAGTTGGAACGTGCTCCAGTGTCGGCCAAACAGGACGTTCTACATCGACGCTTTTGACGGCGACCCGAATCGAACGGCACAGGAGACTTTTCAGTGTAGTTTCAGTTTCGCGAACGAAACGGATACAGTGAGTGTGGGGTACGAGTGGAGTTTCCTGTTTGTGATATTGTTCATAGTGGCCGGGGGTGTCGGCAACATTTTAGTGTGTTTGGCCGTGTGTCTAGATAAGAGACTTCAGAATGTGACCAATTATTTTCTCCTGTCGCTTGCCATTGCTGATCTTTTGGTCAGTCTTTTTGTTATGCCTATGGGAGCCATACCTGGATTTTTAGGTAAGATAACTTTCATTATATTATTAAGTATCAAGTAATAAGATTTAGGAAATGCTAAAATTTAATAAATAGTTTCGTTAAGCTTGATATTTACCTCTGTCCTCTTCTAAATATACTGTAGCATGTCTCTTTGAATAATGGATAGGCCCAGCGCTAATAAATGTCAGAAACTAAGCCCGGTAAAACATTTGATAGTCGAATAAATCTTATTACTGGGGATCGCAGCGAATCGGAAGAGCTTCATGTTTAGAACTAAGATATATTGTTCTGCTTTTTCTGACCTGAAAATAGGTTTGACTGACCTCTAAGAAGAAGATTATATAAGTCTTGAAGATTTTGTAGCAACGTGTCGTGCTAAGACTTTTTATGCATTTCAATGTATATATGTTGAATGCTGCTATTCAAGTAGAAATTGCTGCATCAGACTCGCAAAAATATAATAATATGGTGTTTATTCACAAGATGGAATCCATATAATTATAATAAAATCTGTGAATAAAAGTGACATCTTAGTTTCTTCGTTCTTTCTACAACGTTCAAAAAGGGTATTATAATATATGATACCTATTTTGAATAAAAAAAAAAAATATTTATTTTATAATGCACTGAATTGCATTCCAGTGCCCATTTACATTATTGGAATAATGTAAGCCGGCCATTAAAAAATTCCAGTCTTTCTGTAATTTCACACAGAATGAGTTAAAATAAGATCCGACTGCACACAAAACAGGCAGTCGTAAAAGTTTACTGTAATTAAATCCATTGGGTATCTTCTCATACATAAAAAGGATTAATTAGAATGAAAGTAGCAATTAAACCAAATTGATTTTTTATGTAGTAGGTACTTAGGTTTTTAATTAAAATTGAAAAAAAAATACGTGTTCCGAACAGATCACATCTAACACAACAAAATGAAAGTTTGTCTGTCTGTCTATGAACGCTCGCTGAAACCGCTGATATAATTTCGATGCAATATGGTGTGGAAATACTTTTACTTCCGAAAAAAAAAAACCTAGGATGGTTTTATATGCAACAATTATTGTTTTTGCGCGATAAATTTGCCTGCAACATCTAGTGTGTAAAATTGCGTGTGTCATCCGGGAAATGATAACAAAAAGTTGACATCTTTATATTTTCATCAAAATGGTACTAATCGCTTAGGCGTCACCGTAGAACAATCACACATGCACTCTGCACACAAAACTATATAGTTATTACCATTTGAATATAACTGTATTTTAAAAAGATAAAACCGACTGTACGTAATTGAGAATAATTAAAACTCCCTATCTCCAAAACTACTAAACCGATTTTGATGAAACTTGCACTATTCCCTAAGTTGAACAATACCTAGTACAATAAAAAAAGAATCACTTAAATCGGACTTGTAGTTTCAGAGATATGCGCGAACATACATACATATATACATACATACATACATACATACATACACTTTTGAAATTTGGCACATTTGTTCAGAAGCTGTTATAGATTAACATATACAAAAACTGGGCAGTTCTGGAAATATTACATACATACGCGTCGAATTGATAACCTCCTTTTTTTGAAGTCGGTTAAAAATGAGTACGTGCATTCTAATTATTATTATTACAATGTGAATAAAAATACGTTATAGGAAAAGCTCGGCTCGAAAATAAAACATGACGCCGTGCAGGGTTATTTAGTAATTAATGCTCTTCTATAGTTTTTCATCATACTTCATTACTCAAATGACTCTCGTGCATTAATGGGCTTATGTGCTCACTTTTAATTAAATAAGAAATGAGTTGTGACTGGTGATATTCTGGAAGGCTTTTTGATGTTTTACTGGTCTGTCCATAGTTATGCTGTATGAGTTTCTTAAAAACGTTGCAGCAATTTCAATAGTTAGTTATTTTTCATTCCGACAAATGACGTGTCTTCGACAACAATTCGTGATCGCGAGACCAAATTGAAGTAATGTCAGTTCTGGGAACTATCTTTCGCAAAACCGATTCTTTTGTGCCGAAGCATCTGCAAGTTGACACTGATGTTAGGGTCACAGTATAATAAATATTGTATAGTCTGATGTATAGTACCTATAATAATTATTAATATTAAGGCGTCTCCCAGACAGACGTGGCCTGCGGTGGCGGTCGCGGCGGCGGTCAGTTGGATGACTTGAAAGTTCTAGGAACGACACAGACACACGCGGTGGCGGTCGCAATACAAAAAACTGACCGCCGCCGCGACCGCCACCGCAGGCCGCGTCTGTCTGGGAGACGCCTTAAACATAATAATATTATAAATGCACGTAGCGCGTAGGCGTAGCGCTGCCTACGGCGTAGACCCTCTACGATGGACCAAGATTTCGTTCATAATATTATGTAAGAGAGACTAAATACTAATGTTTTATTTTTGTTCAAAGTAATATTTAAGGGATGTCTTTTAATAAGACAATTAATTGAAAAAAATATAAAATGGATATAATATTATGTTGCCCATTACTTTAAGGCCCTGTTAAATAGCATGTATATTGTGTACGATCAAAGAAATTGATTGGCAGTTGACAGACCCACGTCATTTGATCGGATCGTGTCAATGTAAGTTGTGATCTGTGGCTGGGTTTGACATCATCTGCCTATGAATCATCTTCTCTGATAGTACATCCATTTTCTCAATTTCATATCATCAATGTATGTTTGTTTCTGTCCCTGTGTGTGCGCAGGCTACTGGCCGCTGGGCGTGGTGTGGTGTAACGTGTACGTTACGTGCGACGTGCTCGCCTGCTCCGCCAGCATCATGCACATGTGCTTCATCAGCATCGGCAGGTGAGGACAGTTAATCCATACTAATAAATGCGTAAGTGTGTCTGTCTGTCCGTCTGTCTGTCTGTTACCTCTTCAAGCCCAAACCGCTGAACCGATTTTGCTTGACATGGAGATACTTTGAGCCCCGGGAAAGGACATAGGATACTTTTAGTCCCAGGAAAATGTACGGTTCTTACGCGATAAACGAGTTTTGGCGCAACAGAGTTACGGACGTCATCTAGAATTATCTAAGGCCGGCCATAGACGGACCGCGATTTGCAGTTTCCATACTAAATCTATACCTGCAATACATGGACCGCTCGAGCAGTTCTTGAACAGGAGCAGTCGCTCTGCGGTCGAGTTTCGCCGTGCGGTCGTACAACAAATATTATGTATGGTCGACTGCATCATGCGACCGCTCTAGAGCAGTCGGTCTCAACTGCAACTTGTGATCCATCTATGGCCAGTCTAAGTATCAGCATAATACACAAAAGGCACTCCCTCTACTTTAATCATGTGTGTTGTGAGTTGAGGCTTCTAAGTTCTAGCGACATAATATCGGTTAGCGGCATTCTGGTCTTAGCGACACGCGACAGCGACCGACAAAAATAAAGGGCTCTTTATGAACTAGGCTATAGTGAACCTCTCTACAAAGCAGTGACATCCGTTGCCAATGTCGGTAGAAAATAAAACCAGTCGGTAGAAAATGAGAGTCTAGTTCATGAAATGGTATTTTCAGCGGTCGCGTACCGCGAGGATCGGAGCATGTATGGCAACGTTACGATTTCTTTTAGTGTGCGTTGCTTAGGAAAGTTTTTAACATGATTTTATTAGCTTCACTTTTAAGTAGCTATGTTACATGTAAAAAAATCTTGGAATCTTAATTTGACTCACTTCCAGTCTTTGATTAGGATGAAAGCACACGCTCTGAGTTCTGATGATAATACATGAGTAGCTGAGAAACGTCATTACAAATCCAAAAAAATATGACGGCCTTCCCAAGATGACGGACATGCTATTTTAAATGCACTCCCATGATATGGGTATCAAATGAAAGAGTTTGCTGTCAGGAATACAAAAAAATTGTCACGTGACTTAAATCCAACATGGCGGACATCCAAGATGGCGGATTGGCTAAAGCGTGTTTTTTAGTTTTTTAAACTAAACTAGCTGTCCCGGTGAACTTCGTGTCACTTTAAAACCTTCCCTGGTCTTCTACGAACATTTTAAGACCATAATCAGCCGTTTTCGAGTTTTAGCGCAACTGACATAACGTTACCATTAAAGATACGGCGACACATTTAACAAGATGTCGCATACTTAATAATAATAATATTTCCTTTGTGAGGCTCGGTGAGTAAACGATTATTCCCAAACCTATCCTGAATAATCGCTTTTCGCAGCATCATCGCGCCCTAATGGATAAAGCTTGGCTCACACGATGTCTTAATTAAACGAAATTTTCCCCGGGAACAAGATTTTGAGTGTAGTACTCACGCAAGAAAATAATGAGTTATTTTTTCTGCTGGTGAGAAATATTTTTTGTCAATATATTGATTCGTTGAACTTAGGATAAGATACAAGTTACGACTTTCATTTCAAAAATATTTTAATCGACGACCTCTGTGGCTCAGTTGGTGAGCGAGTTGGTAGCTCAAGCCGGGGGTCGCGGGTTCGAATCCTTCAAGTAGGTACTTAGTACGGGACCGGATTGATGTGGTGTGAAGCGTCTATAGATTATATTAGAATATATTCAAATTCAAATTCAAATTCAAAGCCTTTATTCAGATGAGTCATTACAAAAACTATTATTATACAATATTATTCCATAAATCATTATTAAACATTACATTAAACATTATTTTCAAAATAAAGTGTCAATTAATAGAAGTTACAATTTTTTAAATACATTTTCATTTTTAACAATTCATTTATAATAAATAATATGTTACATAATATATTTAAATTTCTTTTTCAACATTATTCAAATAAAATGTTAAGTCAAGTTTTAATTATTGTTTTTCATTTAATTTTCTTCCTCATCTGTCTGCCTCTTGGCAAAGGCCTCCTCCAATCTTTTCCAGTTTTTCCTGTCTTGTGCTACCCTCATCCACGTTCTTCCAGCAACTTTCACTATTTCGTCATCCCATCTCTTTCGTTGTCTCCCTCTATGTCTCTTTCCTTCCCTAGGGCACCAAGAGAGAACGCTTTTACTCCATTTCTCTTCTCCTCGTGCTGTGTGTCCCGTCCATCTCCATTTCAGCATTTTTACTTTTACTGTTACATCCTCTGTTTTAGTTTGCTTTCTTATTTCAGTATGCTTTATTTTGTCAATTTTCCTTCTACATGTCATGCTTCTCTCCATGCCTCGCTGGCATGATTGTAGTTTATTTATTTGGTTTTTTGTAAGTGACCATGTTTGACAACCGTATGTCAAGACTGGCAGTATACACGTATTAAATAATTTGCCTTTTACTTTGGTACTCATTCTTTTGTCTTTCATTATTTCTTTGTGTGCCCAATATTGCTTCCAAGCTTTTTCTATTCTTGTCCTAAGTTCTTTTTCAGTTGTATTAGTAGCCGAGATGATTTGCCCTAGATACGTGTATTCTTTGACATATTCAATTGATTGACTATTATTTAATATTAATGTTTCTTCTGTTCTGTTGGTTAGAATATATTATATAATTATAAATTTATTGTATCTACTGTTAAATTACACAAAAAATAATAAAGTGTTAAAAATGAAATAGTTTAATCGATGGCCTATCTATATCAATCGGTAATTAGGTAGCTTGATAATTTTAGATTTTCAAAGATTTATACAAAGCAGCTAATATTGCTCGTAACTTCGTTTCTCTAAAAATCGTAACCGTAGATTTTCCAGGATAAAAACTACCTTTGTTCGTTCTCGGAATCTATAGTATTTTGTATAATTCTTCATGGAAATCGGATTAACAATGGTCTGTGTAACTGACAAACGTACTTTCACATTTTTAGGGTTCCGTACCCAAAGGGTAAAAACGGAACCTTATTACTGAGACTTCGATTTCTGTCCGTCTGTCTGTCTGTCTCCAGGCTGTATCACATGAATCAATCGAGCTCCTAAGGATACACCCTGACCCATGAATCGCTTTAGTTAGACTTCTGAAATTTTCACAGATGTATTTCTGGTGCCGCTATAACAACAAGTACTGAAAAAATAAAGTTAATATTATTAAAAAATCACGTTTGTTGTATGGGGGGGTCCCATAAAACAAACGTGATTTTTTTAGCCTTTTTGGCTCATAATCCATAATGGCAACATGTAGATTGTCGACACTTAAAATTATTATGTGTATTGTGTACTTTAATATTTATTTATAAAATTAAAATAAAATAAATAATTAAGGGGGGCTCCTATACAATAAACTCTATTTTTGCCTATTTTCGCTCAATAACTGTACGGACTACGGAACCCTTCATGCGTGAGTCGGACTCTCACTTGGCTGATTTTATTCTACTCTTGAAATACGGTGACGAAGAAAATTTTTAATTAGCACGAAATTTGAAACCGTTCCACGTGTAAAAAGGAAAGTCTTTGTGCGCCCTCCCTTAATCCGGATCTGTTATGAAAATCCGGTAACCGCGCCTTTTGTGAAATGCAAATTAATATGATAATGAGGTAACTATCTTATCTTTACAAAGATAATCCGTGGTTTTAGAAGACTTTTGGACGATCCAGATTGTTCTAAAATTGAATATTATCTTAATTTCATCGCGTTTGGGCAGCGGAATCGACTAACTAGATTTTAGAATTGTGATCACAGATTTCTTAGTACAGTCAGGGCAAATACCTCATATAAGTACAAAAATTATAGTTACCAAGGTCCTCCGAAACGATTGTACTGAAATTATGCTTATGCTGAGGTCTGAGTGTTATACGATGTTTGTTTTTAAACATTTATTGTTAAAATGCCAAGAACTATAATTGCAGATTTGTTTGACTGTACACATTTTACATTGCGTTTTTATGTCTGTATTTTTTAGCTCAATAGTTGTGGTTGCAACTGAACTATAATAAGTTGTTACAACTTAGTAAGTCTTCCACATGACGACTCCATGCATTTAATCGCTACGTTGCAGCCATCTAGCTGACGTCAGCCAATTGAATGCCTAGGCCGTTACCAAAAACTAAATCATGTGTAACAATTTATGAGAATAACAAGAATGTTTTAGGCGGGCCGCATACACAAATGTTCCTTAATCGATTTCCGAATTCGTTTTCCGTGTTCGGATCCGGATGCATTGAATCAGTACAAAATATATTATGAACTAGCGCACACGTTCCCTTTTTTTGAACAAAGCGAAGTTTCAAGTGCAAGGCGGCGCGTTCGTGCAAAAAGACGAACGTTTGCGCCGGTCTCACGAAATTCCGAATACGGAATACGATTTCAGAAATCGAATACGTAATATATAATATAGACAAATCAAATGCTATTGAATAGGTAAACACAAAAACAGTTCTGTAACAAACCAGAAAGATCTAAATTCTAAACTGGTAACAGTGTTGCAGGAAATGTTGAACGACCTAAATGAGTCTTCCCGGCGGATCAGCCTCGGGATGAACTTGGACAAGACGAAAGTCATGTTCAACGAACATATTCTCCCGAGACTAAGCCTAGTTAACGGTGCCTTTCTCGAAGTTGTAACGGAATATTATGTCTATTTGGGGCACACACTGCAGGTAGATTGACTTAACTTCAAGAGAGAAACCGATAGGACGATTCAGTTGGGTTGGGCAGCATTCAGGAAGTTAAGCCACATTCTCATGTCGCAAATTCCGCAGAGCTTGAAGACGTGTCTTGAAGTCTTGAACTTGAAGTCTTCGATCAATGCGTGCTTCCCGTTATGACCTACGGGGCGGGAACCTGGCCGTTTACAGCAGGGCTAGCTCGTAAGTTTTCCGTTGCTCAGCGTGCTATGGAGCGCGCTATGCTCGGAGTTTTTTTGGCGGATAAGCTTCGAAATGAAACAATTCGTTAAAGAACTAAAGTTACCAACCTACTGCAAAGAATCAGTGCGCTGAAGTGGAACTGGGCTGGCCACGTAGCTCGAAGAACAGACGATCACTGGAGTAAACTTACTCTGGAATGGAGACCAAGGCTGAGTAAACGGGGTGTAGGTCGACCTCCAACTAGGTTGGATGACGATCTCCGTTTAGTTGCGGGTCCATGTTGGATGAGAGTAGCAGGAGATCGTCCATCGTTCGTTCGGAGGCGTTCATTGAGAGAGGCCATGTCCAGCAGTGGACGAATATAGGCTGATTTAATTGAACAGCGTTTCAAACAAAAAAAAACATTATATTATTTAAAACCCAATTCTCGTAACTCGAAAATCGATTCGACTGATGCTCGATTTATACATTTATTAAGCGACCGCGTGATTGAGCAGTTTGGCGGCTACCACCACTAAATCACAAGTAATTATTATTATTGTATGTAACGATTTATTAAATAGCGGCGTGGCTGTGCTGTGCGATCTGTGGTGTACCGGACAAACCGCTAGGTAGCGTGGATGCCTATAAATCGACCCTAAGTGTCTAAGCACACAAGGCTGAAAATACGCGACCGAAATTCGGCATGATTACGCCTGCAATGTATTTTAAACGACTGATGACAATATGACATGCCGAAATTACGTCGCGATAGCGTATTTGTAGCGCATTGCAGGCGTAGTTATGCCGAACTTCGCTTAGTGCACAAGAATAAGGCGTAGAAAATTCCATACAAAGTAAACTTTATCTTCCAACATAAAGGATTTCGACTTTAATAAAACAAGGGAGATCGTCATAAAAAGTACATAATATTTGGAAGTGCCAATAATATTTTTCCTGAATCAGAATTGCCTACTTCGTGTCGAAGCCAATGTGAACGTTTTATGTATGATTGATTTATACAATCCCGAAGTATATGAGTAGATATCTAGAAATGTGTTTCAACTTACAGTATTCGAGAAAATGACTACTTATAGTAAAGTCGTGTATTTCTATAGTTTATTATGTATAATAAAAGATTTATAATATTAATATTATATTAACTCTGAAGGTTTTTAATTAAGGTTAAATCATATTATTATAAATGTCTGATCTAGAAAATATCACAGTAATACACACTTTTCCAAGGACCTTTTTTAGTCATTAACTAATCAATATCAAAGATTCCAATATATTTAAAAATTAAATTTGTAATTTTTTTGGTAGAAAATATTATGTTTTTGGTAGATGGTAGAAAATTTTCATGATGCTGAGAACCCTATTTTTGTTTACTAATTTTTTTAAAATTTAAAATTACCTGCAGTACACCTGATGATGATGTTAACGAAACCGGTCGTGTGAGATATAATTGTAGTAAATTAAATTAATAAATGTGGAAAAAGTGCATGGAAAAGTGTGTATTACTGTGAAACATGAATTTCCACCAAGAAGTTACAGTACATTCAATATCATATCTAGAAAATATCGTTTGACCATTTATAAGTTATGGGAATATGCTTGGAGCCTTAAGCCTTTTGTTAGCGATTCAATTTTAGATTCTGTAATGATACCTTCTTTTAGAACTAAGAATCTCCAGCTTTCAGCAACATTTCGATAGCGTGATTCAGGATAACGCACTGTTTGATCTGCTATAACGTTAGTTCGGATACGACAAAATATGATATTGGTCGATTCTCGAAGCAACCCAATAAGCAACAAAACCGCGATACGAGAATTTTTTAAATTTTATACAGACTGTAAAAAATCATCCCTAAAAAGTAAAGTTGCACGTTTTTTCGTAATTTCTGCCAGCCCTACAGGTTTATGATGGCCGCTATAGTAATTTCGTCGGCGCCCGTAACTGTCGCGGACTATTAATTTTCCCGTAAATCTTCATTGCTAATTACCCACTGAAATCACTGCTGTACCCCGCCTGTTTGCTAGGGCTGGCACTGGCTGATTAGAACCATACAGTATAAAAGTAGTAATTAAGTTATATTGATTAATAGGTTCTAGTAAACAATACGTTAATATTTTTAAGCTCTTGTATAGCTTTCATCGCGGTCATTGAGCGTGGCGACCGAATTAAGAAATTCCGTAACGAAAAAACCTAACACGCCCACTCCGACCGGCACAGCGGTGCGGTGTTGCCGTGCATATATTACTTGGACTAGGCATTAGCAAATTAAAATATTATTACGTAAGTTAATAAAAATGCTATACAATAGTTTTAACGCGGCTGTCCCCGAATGGCATACGTATTTGTAACCGACTTCCAAAAAGGAGGAGGTTATTATATTCTATTTTCTTTGATATATTTTACTTTCTTTGATAGGTACTGTAAATTGATTCCCTGCCGGGTAAGCATATTAAAAAGTTTTAATTCTCATTGATACCAATGTTAACAAAATCGTCCAACTTGATAACCCATCACCTTAGGAACTTATCTGGCGTCAAACACCGGCACAAGAAGTTCGTCAACTTAAGAAAATAATCGGCCAAGTGCGAGTCGAAGTCGCGCACGAAGGGTTCCGTACCATTATAGAGCAAACTTAGGCCATAAATTGTGTTTTTTGTATGGGAGCCCCCTTATTTTTTTATTTTATTTTAATATTATTATTAAATATAAAAGTACACATATAAGTAAGGAGTTTGTGAAAAATTCAAGTACCTACCTGTTGCCATTCTTGATTTAGAGCAAAAAAGGCCAAAAAATCACGTTTGTTGTATGGGAGCCCCCCTTAAATATTCATTTTATTTTACTTTTATTATTTGTTATTATAGCGGCAACAGATAATACATAATCTGTGAAAATATCAAATCTCTAGCTATTACCGTTCTTGAGTTACAGCCTGGAGACAGCAAAAAAGGCCAAAAAAATCACGTTTGTTGTATGGGAGCCCCCCTTAAATATTCATTTTATTTTATTTTTAGTATTTGTTGCTATAGCGGCAACAGATATACATAATCTGTGAAAATATCAAATCTCTAGCTATTACCGTTCTTGAGTTACAGCCTGGAGACAGACAGACAGACAGACAGACAGGCAGACAGACAGACAGACAGACAGACAGACGGACAGACGGACAGACAACGAAGTCTTAGTAATAGGGTCCCGTTTTTACCCTTTGGGTACGGAACCCTAAAAACAGTGAAAATTGACATTTTTAATTACAATAAAACTCTGAATATAAATTACCATAAAATACCGTTCATTAAATCTGCACTATCAATAAAGGGAATTTAAGTGCTTTAAATCTAGCAACAGACTAAAATATTAAGTGTTAGAGTTTCGTGGGCAATAATCGCATGAACTCATAAATTTATTATTGTAAGGTTAACCATATTTCAGACGACATTGAGCGTTAAATTTATTGCATAGTATATCTTGCTTTAATTTCGAGGAATATAATATATTAAAGTCGTTTTTAATAAAAATTTTAATGCATTTGGATCAGAGAGAAGTTTAGCAGTATTAGATAGTAGATTTAGTTTGGAATTATACAAAATGTTCGCCATGTTTTAAGTTTTATTCATATGTTGTCTAGATTATGCTACTCTAGACAACATAGTATATAATTACGTAGGTATAATTTTATCTTTGCACTCGCAATAGGCACTGAGCTACAGGGGGGTCAAAAGTGCGTCGAAGCGGTTCGTGTAAATAGTGCACGGCATGCGCGCGGCCTGCTGGAACTAGGCCTGCGCACTTCCGTGTGCTTTGATATAATTATAATAATAAATAATATATAAATAAACACATAATATATACTTAGCCTTGACTATACCGTGGTATTAAGGCGCTCCCCCTACGGAGATGCCGTAATTTACCGTATTTAGAGCCTTGTAAACTCATAATTTGAAAGCTACAAAGTTATAATAAAAATACAGCAATAATCTTCAGTATATCAACATCCCTTTCCCCTTATTAATTTCCTATTTTTGTTTATTATATCTACTCATGATATCAGCTTCCAAAGTAATACCGATTTATTAAAATTCAAGCATACTTTCAGCATCACCCTAGTATTTACAAATTACGTTTATTTGAAACACACGACAATAATTATTATAGATAATTTCAATAACTACATATTCCACGTTTGAATTTTTTTTAGATCAATTTTGAACTAAGGTAAGAACTAAGATCTTGAAAAGGTTTAAGAAATAGGATCTTGGCAACGCGTCAAACATGTATGGTCAAAGTCGTTTGCTCAGGGGATGGCCTTAACGAATAGCCTGAACCACGAATGCATTCATAGGGGAATCGACGAAATTCTCTTTCCAATGTGGTGAAAAGGGGATTAAAGTTTTGTATGGGAAAATATGATTCTCTGATCCGATCTGCTTTGATATTTACCAAAACTTTATGTGAAACAATTTACGGAAGGTGTGATGTATCGTTAATTAAAAATGACTTAAAAATAAAATCAAAATCATCAAAAATAAAATTCCAAAGCAACCTCATGGAAATTAAAAGCGTTTACGTTTTTAATTATAAAATATACCAAGTACGCATGTTATAAAGGAGTTCCCTCACGTACACTTGAATTAAACGTGCAGAAAGGACACCAAGTAATGAAAAATATTATAAAAATGTGGCCCAAGTATTTCAAATCTAAACCTTGTCTTTGTGTAAGGAATTTTATTATGAAAGCATATTAAAAATTAATGTTTGTTATGTTCTACAAGTTGTATAGAGAAGTTGATTTATAGAGAGATGGTGGATCCACTTTGATACTGTTATCTCAAACTCGGCCGACTGCTCATGACTAATCCGTTAAAAACCCCTGAGATCCGTTTACTATTGGAGATATTTGATCGTGAAATAATTTTGTGAAATATTTGCTCTCCCACCGTTTACCGTGGGACCTAGAATTGGTTGTAGCTAGATGAGTTAAAAATTTGTTAATATTTCAATTTCAATGAAACTATACTATAAGCGGTTCTGGGAATTAGGTGAAAATGTATGCCTGCTTCTGATATTATATTTTCGCTTTAACTGACACTCTGAGATGGCAACTCGTTTTTTTTACATCTAAACACCACCCTATTATCAATGCTTTACTTTTCCATTAGTAACAAAGATATCGGATCGTTAACGATGAAACTTTGAAACTTTTATCTGGGATTTTAATTTTTTTTAGATAAAGTTAATTGGTCGGCGACGATTCGATGTTTGGACTCCCATTAGTCGATTACGAATGATAAATTAAACTTTTTTACTTTTACCCGGATTAAAACAAAAAAGTTTCTGAAAGGAGATTATTAAAAGATAAGTTGGTAAAAGAAAACATTATATACTTTCCTTATAATAATCTCACTTTTGTACTTAAAATTATAAGCTAGATGACGCCCGCAACTCCGTTGCGCCAAAACTCGTTTATCGCGCAGGAACCGTACATTTTTCCGGAATAAAAAGTATCTTATGTCCTTTCCCGGGACTCAAAATATCTCCATGCCAAATTTCAGCAATATCGGTTCAGCGGTTTAGGCGTGAGGAGGTAACAGACAGACAAGACATGGATGCGAAATTGTGTTTATCTGTTACCTCTTTACGTCCAAACCGCTGAACCGATATTGCTGAAATTTGGCATGGAGATACTTTGAGTCCCGGGAAAGGACATAGTATACTTTTATCCCGGAGAAATGTACGGTTTTCGATAGATAAGCGAATTTTGGCGCAACGGAGTTACGGGCGTCATCAAGTGAGTAATGTTTTTAAGTTATGTTATTTTGATTGAAAAACTTTTTCTTTCATGAGACATTTTACTATTTCCATTAAGTAGTCTAGTCTAGTTTCTAGATGGAATCGTAAAACTTTTTCTATTTTATTTAAAAGGTAGTAAAAGTACTTTGTAACAAACTTTTCTTAACAACTTGTCGTAATATAAAATATTAAACGTGATGTAGCGTTTTATATTAACATAAAATATAACATCCGTGTAAAAGTTTGTATTTATACTAGTTCAAATACAACATACATCCTATTTTATGCGATGCGATGTATTTTTAAATGAGCCATGCAAAATTGAACTTTACTTTCTATTTAAGAAGATACACATTAAATTAATAGACTTACTACTTGCGGCGTCTTGCTTCTATTTCTATAAGTTTGAATGACAGATTTAAAAATGCTGTTTAGAGATTAATGATCCACAGGGTATAAAAAAACCAAGTGATAATACTTTATGGTGTGTATGTGTTCCTGACATAGTGTTCACTGTGAAAGTAGCAGCGCTGAAAGACTTTTTTTCACTTTTGTATAGGAAAACTCGTGACGCTGGGGCGCTTGCCCATACACATTACACAAAATAATATGCTCTTACAGCGCTGCTACTTTCACAGTGAACTCTAATAAGGAACACATACACACCCCAAAAGTATTATCACTTAGTTTTGTCACACCTTGTATAGTGAAATAATTTCAGGGCCTATAGCCGAAACTTTTTCGTTTTCGCTTCGTTATAGAATCGCCGATCAAAATGTATGGAATTGACATAAGACGAGTCGAACGTCAACGTCATATAATAATAATTATAATAATAATATCTATGGACGCTTCACACCACGTCAGTCTGGCCCCATGCTAAGTACCTGAAGGACTTGTGTTACAGGTACCAGACAACGGAAATATATTTAATACTTCTATACTATACATATATTTAAGATTTTTATTATATGATAAATATATTTAATACACATCCATGACCCAGGAACTTTGAAAACTTTTTGTTCCGTCGGCGGGATTCGAACCTGCGACCTCCGGCTTAAGCTACCAACGTGCTATCCACTGAGCCACAGAGGTCGTCAATATTAACGAACGCTTATTGTCAATTCCATACATTTTCATCGGCGATTATATAACGAAGCGAAAACGAAAACATTTTGGGTCACCCCCCAGTTTATTCCATTAAAATATTAACGAATTCAGGTACCTCGGCATACGGAACCCGCTGAAGAGTCGGCACCACTCCACCAAGCGCGTGGTGTTCATCAAGATCGCACTGGTGTGGCTGCTTAGCATGTTCGTGTCCAGCTCCATCACTGTGCTGGGTAAGTGGAACAGGATCTAAAGGCTATCTAAAGGCCCAATCTAAAGGCTACCAATCTAAAAGCTACTTATATACAGGGTGTCATAAAACGAAGTGATAATATTTCGACACAAACAAGTTGATTTAAAGCGATTTGTTCTCATCAAAAGAGAGTAATTTAAAAATTTAAGCCTATTCATAATCCGAGGTATCAGGCTCAATAATTTTATTTCGTTTCGGAGTTTTTCGAATATAATTGGTTTTTCGAAGGGGAATCTATCATTACTATTATGAACTTACTCCCCCCTTTATTCGGAAAATCCCATCAAGATTTCCCAATCGAAGGCTGAGAAATGCCATTATAGAGGTAATGAGTTTTCTTATAAAGTTTATTCTTAAAATGAATGCTTATTCGTAACGGTAACCTTTTTGTGATAAATCTGTATAGGCATAGATTAATGATTGGACTCGCGCGCGCGCTTCGACGTCGTCGTCGAAGCGCGCGCGCGAGACCAATTATAATTAATAATCTAGGCTATATTTTTACAACGAAAAAGGGAATAATGGCAATAACAAGGGAGACTGAAGCAACTGTTAGTATTTTAGCTGATAGGCTAGTGCAATAAATACATTTACAAAGTCCTAGTAAAAAACTCGACAAAATATTATTTTTCTCAACACCACCGTTCCGCTAAAACATAGAATAATTTGTGAAACTTATTGTAAGTCTTCCTGTACTTCACTCCCGAATACTTAAACATCTTACCGATATGAAAATATCATTGTGAAAAATTTTAATAATAAAGTGAAAATTGGAGCAAACGAAACGATTCAAGATTTATGAGTACGATTATTCATAAAACGTTGAAAATCTCACTGTGTTACTCAGTCCAGTTTTAATGAAATTGTCTTCGCCCTAATAAGTTAAAAAATTCAATTCAATTTCAGGTAATAACCCATAGAAAAATTCTTAAACTAAAAGGAAATAATTAATTTAAATATTTGCCACCCTCTGGCGCACCGGATTTGTTTTATTCGTTTGTTTTTTTATTAAACAATTTTAGTTCTCTACGTGTTGAAATACAATTATTTGTCGTATTACTATCTGTGGTCAGACAATTATAGTCCAGAAAAGTAGTATCTATTATCAATAAATTAGTATAGATAATATTATATTGGAAAATTCGACTGCATGTAAAGTAAATTGGGAAGTGACCACGTCATCTAAAATTTAAATTCAATACATAAAATGTTGAAGAAAACGTATCCAGTCGAATTTACTTTGAGCATACTCCATTACTTTAAAAACGGGAAGCGTATTTTATATTTCGTTATATTTTATAAAGTACAAAATTTTCCTTCAAAATAATGCTTCAAGATCTACTTTTAATGTTTGTGTATTTTCAAAGTAGCTTTATTTAAAATGTACTTTTTGGCTGTTTTGTGGAAAGGTTCTGCTAAGCGAATTTAAATAAGTTTTATGCTATGAAACATGTAATCTGGGAGCACGGTAGTGCGCTAGCCAAGACGAGCCAAGCGAAGTGCAAGGGCATTATACGTCCTGCCTTTTCTCGAAGTGTTTCGTCGTTTTATTGAACTCTTATAGAGTTGGTTTCAGATGTACCAGTTAGTTGATATTTTTTAGGATATTATGTCAATAGTAGATAAATTAAACGTACAAAGTCTCAATTGAATAGCTCTTATACTTTAGATTTTATTGATATCTAAAATACACCAATTTTGCTGACACACTCATACACTGACACACTGATGACCATCAAAATGTTTGGCTACTTCCTGAAGTGCCAGAAAGCTAAAACTTGGTATGTAATCTAAGTTTTTAGTATACAACCACATTATTTTATATTTTATTACTTACATCCGAATGTTATGTGACGTTTTGAGGGCTGGTCAGTAGAATTAAACCTTTCTCTGATGTCACGTCTACTAACACACATTAATATTTCAGTACTTTCAAAATTTTTGGCACGTATAGAGAGGAGAACTTTGCCCAGCGGTGGGACATCAAGGCGACAGCTATTAATCTATATAAATAAAAAACAATGTTCATTAATCAAACTCGAGAAAGGCTGAATCGATTTGGCTAACTTTAGTCTTGGAATAAAGGTAGTGAAAAATTTAAAATGCAAGAACGGATTATATTTGGTGGAAAGTTAATTGACGTCGTCACTTGTCACAATCCAACCACACTAAATATACCTTGCGGTAACGTTTTGTGCAGTGAACCGACTCAATCTGTAACGAGCGGGATAATTTCCAATAATTAATCACATTTGAATCACAAGATTGTCTGAAGGCTTTGACGATAGACCTTCGACAATTTAAAGCCGCAATCGCATTGACCTGAACCTTTGTGAAATTACGAGGAATGCGATTTTACTTTGACAAACGGGGTATTATGGTCTTCAGAAGAGGTTTATAAAATTGGATTTCGATCAATCCTGAATTAATTTGTATCCATTATGCATTTTTGTTGTTTGTGTGCCTTGACGCTTCCACTGTAATATAATTATCTATATCGCAGGTCTAATAAACCGGACTAACATAATGCCGACGCCGTCTCTCTGCGTGATCAACAACCGGCTATTCTGGGTGCTGGGCTCGCTGGTCGCCTTTTACATCCCCATGCTGACGATGGTGGTGTCTTTCGCGTTGACGGTGCAGCTGCTGAAGAGGCAGGCGCGGCTGGCGGCGACGCCCGTGCCTGGGGGGACGCAGAGAAGGTATGTAACCAGACTAAACAGAACTAATGAGTAGGCTGACTCAGAAGAAATCTCGAAAATACGTTTGTTTATTTATCAGGGCGAGCGAAGCGAGCCCTAGTATATCCTACAACCTGCACATTTTGTGGTACACATTACGGGAAAACTATCACGCCTATTGATTTGTTCTTTAACATAGAATTTTTTATTTATATGTAGATATGTTATCATTAGTCAGTCAAGGTGTGACGACGCGAGCCCTCACAAAGCTCGGCTTTTAGCTAGTACCATAGAGTAATAAATGTATGATTGGTCCATGCTAGTACGTAGTATATCATATCGGCCGGCGCGCGCCGTATTAATGCGTTATTTAGTATTTTGAAACATGTTGAAAATGATAGTTGCACCCAACTCGCGTATTTTCGCCCGTTTGTTTGAAGTCGAGGTACTCCTTAGTTCTGTCTACTCTGGTGGAACATTTAAATAAATAAATAAATAAACGTTTATTCGATTTTTTATCACTACACTACAAGACACTATAACGAAGTAAGGGCTCACAAGTTCTTAGGGCTGCCACACGTAACTGCGAAATCGCATCGCATCGAAAATATCTGCGACAAAATTCATAATATGACATTACGATGTGAATTCGCAGTTGTGTGGGAACCCTAAGAACTTATGAGAACTTGGTCTAATAAGTGCGAAAAATTATGACTTAAGTCCTAACGCCTAATGACTAAATATATTATAGTTTATTCTCACTACGCTGCAAGAATCGAATCCTGTGTAGGTCGGCAATACTGTCTGGCCCTGTAACCAAGACCTTTTCTTTATCACTTCTTTATAGAATCGCCAATCAAAATGTATGGAATTGACACAAGGGTTCGTTAATATAACGTTAATATTCGACTCGTCTAATCTCAATTCCCCATACATTTTGATCGACAATTCTATAAAGAAGCGATAAAGAAATAGCCTTGGCTACAGGCTCTGTTTATAAAGAGACGCTATGCGGCAAAACATTTTTACAAGAGGCTAATTAACTACTTAGGTATAACATTAATGATTTATTTGGAGTCACTTTGCTGAAATAGAATAGCGAGATATATTTAAAACTTTGGTTTAAATTTTATGTTCAAATGTGGGTTTATTTTTGGTAATTATATTTTACTATTCACTATTTTTGTCTATACGTTACTATATCTGGTGGTAAGTTAAACATAAGTCTTTTTATAAAAATGAATGAAAATCTTTTTCACTACTCAAGCCCACGCTGTTGACTGTTGTGTTTTCAATAGTTTGAGCTGGCTTACTACGTGAATTGAATGAAGTTTATTTTGAAATAGGTATGTTTGAATTGCAGCTCTGCATTAAATTGGATGTGAGCTGACATGAGGTACTGCTTTCACTGTATTGATCTTAGTGCGTGTGTCGTAAAGATAGTGATTCCAAGTTTGAAACAGTAAAAGTGAGCAAAAATATTAGACTTATCTGTGCACTGAAACTTGCAAAAAATATCAATAATTAACAAGAATAATCTATACAATATATAAAAACTGTAGAAATGAAAATTCTGTACATTAAAGATATTCAAAAAATAATAAGCGGGGGGGTGTTACTACATCGCTATAGAAGCCAAAACTGTGGTTAATTTTTTGTCTGTCTGTATGTTTGTTCCAGCATCACGCGAAAACTACTGATCCGATTTGAATGCGGTTTTCGCAGATTAATTTGTCTTCTTCCAACTTAACATCTGGTGTATAAAAAATTTCGCCCCACCCCTCTAAGGGGACAAAAGAGGGGTCAGAATATATTTCAAACTTTTGTGTATAACTCGAAAACTACTGATCCGATTTGCATACGGTTTTCGCAGATATATTTTTCGGCTTCCAACTTAACATCTGGTGTATAAAATTCCCTCCCCCACCCCTCTAGGGGACCAAAGAGGGGGTCAGATTTGGTATCAAACATTTTTCTTTGGACTTACTTCATAATATTATTTACTGTGTTTTTAAACTTAACATATGGTGTACAACATCCCCCCCCACCCCAGCCCTCTTAGGGGACAAAAGAGGGGGTAAGATTTTGTATCAGCTGATGAAGTAGAAATACTTTATATGGCAAAACAACGTTTGCCGGGACAACTAGTATTATAATATAATATCTACCGTCCACATCACCTTGATGAGTTTTTGCCGCGCAATGTAAAACTCTGGAACGAACTGTCACCTGCAGTATTTCCGGACCAATACTATCTGCAAAATATACCATCCTCATCGCCTTGATGAGTGGCAGTCTTGTGGCGGTACCCACATTCGCCTAACATTCCTGCATCGCGCTATCGAAGTTTTCTGAGCGCGTCAGTATATATACGACAGCTGAAATATATCACGTGGGCTCCGGCCTGACCGAGCATACCACCTCGCTCGGTCGGAAGATCTTCCTTTGGGCCTCCACGCATCATGCCCCACATTGGTGACCCTCGACAGAACACGTCTCCTTCCTTCATCATCATCACTCCCCGCCCCTCTGCACCGCGCCAGCCAGCATCGCCTCATCGGTTACATCGTCCACTAGCCGCTGCAATGTACCGCGGCCTGGGCGACTCCGCATCGGCATCACCGGGCTTTCTCACTACACAGACCGGTCAGCAAGCAGAGCACATCTCTCCTGGTCAGCACGTAGCATCGGCCCCGCACGGCAGCTTATTCGACTCACTGGATCCCGTGCAGCAGCTTACAGTTCCGACTCACTGGAACTCTCTGGCACTGGCGACTCAAGCGACAAGACTTCAAGATTCGACCTCCGGTCTTCGGGGGGGAGTGATGTGGCGGTACCCACATTCGCCTAACATTCCTGCATCGCGCTATCGAAGTTTTCTGAGCGCGTCAGTATATATACGACAGCTGAAATATATCACGTGGGCTCCGGCCTGACCGAGCATACCACCTCGCTCGGTCGGAAGATCTTCCTTTGGGCCTCCACGCATCATGTCCCACAGTCTTCCACCGTGCGATTTTCGCGTAACTTTCTGCCGCGTACTGTAAAATTGTGGAACGAACTGTCACGAGCAGTATTTCCGAAACAATACGACCTGCAAACCTTCAAGAAGAGAGCGTATTCCCTCTTAAAACGTCGGCAACGCACCTGCAACTCTTCTGATGTTGCGTGTCCAAAGGCGACGGTAATTGCCATCCATCATGTGACCCGTTTGCTCGTTTGTCCCCTAATTTTCTAAAAAAAAGTAAGCACTTATTTTGCTTGTTTTTTGATAATGATGTCAACTCGTATTTCGGGCATTTGTTTGTTTGTATCGATGGAAGTATTTGTTGGTAAAGGACAGACTGTTCCATGTTCGTCAGCATAATGACGCAACTGCAATTATTTTGCTTTTTAATAAAAAGTTTTTATATTCTTTAATATAGAATTATATATAAAGAATACAGAATCTCAGGGAAATTCTGTATTTTTTATAGTATAGTTTCTTATATTATCACCTTTTTTGCTTAAAAAGTAACACTCTCATAATCCATTATAATATCTGTATAATTAGTGTGCTTGTAGCTTTATTTAGCTTATATACTTTTTAAGACAACAATCAACGAATGAACTAAACAACAGCATCTAAATTTAAATATCTTTCACAAAACAATTATCTTGATTTGCACATACGTCGTCGTCTCTGGGGAGCGTAGTTTCGTTTACTCAGATGAGGTTTCGGGCTCCAATCGCTTAGAACAACTTTAATGAGTCCCGTCTAAGCCTTGTGTGCTGAAGAGATATTTGTCTTTCCCTTTGATGAAGAAAAAACTCGATATGACGAATGTTGGAGAGTTTTCTTAATGACATTGCTTGGAAAACGAGAGAATTTCATGAAACCTTTAACTAAAATTATTATTATCTTGTTTGGTATGTTGTTAATAATTATAATAAATGCTTTTCCTTTGTTAGATTTTTCAAGCTGACATAATTTCATGTCCACGATATAATGGTTCTCTAAAAATGCGTGGACACGCATCATCGATCCAGTATTTTCAGAGCCTATTTGGAAACATATGGAGACGCTTTTAAATTTCAAAATGTACAGATTTGCTTGTGATCTCGCGGTGTAGTGACCAAAACGCGCGATCGTGCTGCGGCATATAATTCCGACCTAACATTTTAGAGGGCGTCCACAAATTACGTGAGGTGTTTTTTTGAATTTTTGACCCCCCTCCCCCCTGGTGAGATTTTGTGAGATTTTATAATATTATAGTCTAGTTTAATAATAATAGCATTAAGGTGTACGTTACGATAAACGGCTCGATAAAACAAATATGGTGGTTTGACAGTCAATAGATTTTCTTTCGAACTGATTTGTGAATGATTTTTAATCGTATAACGATTACGCTTCCGATAAAATCTTAAACATACGTACAATTTGGATGAAATGGACCAAAATAGTATTATTTTGTTGAGAAAAAAATTAAGTGAGATTTGCCGAGAGTGCCGAGACCCCCCTTTTGAGTTGGGGAGACAACGTGAGATTAGATGAGATTTGACTCAACTGCCCCTAAACACCTCACGTAATTTGTGGACGCCCCCTTACTATAATTATACCCAATCTTAAAACTGCCATTCTAGATTATCATGGAACACCTAACACTTAACCTAACCTAATTCGATTGAAACGCGGTTTACATTTCATTAAACGCAGGCCTGGTCTAATGCTATTTGGAGAGGGTCCAACCGGTGCAGGGAACAGAGTGATTTTTTACTAGATCCTTCTTGAGTTATTTGAAGCGCAATAGATAGTCTGTTATAAGTCTTATTTAGCATGGGAATAAATTGACGTGATGTATGTTTGTTGTAATTGCTACGTTGCACAGCGATTTCTTTTTTAACCCGTCGATCGTGGAAAAACGAGACACAATAGCTTATCTTTTGTTATCGCGGTTGCATGCGACCGCTTGGGCTTGATGAAGGCAAACACTCAAGTGTTACCGAAATGTCAAATGACTCTATTTATACCAAAACTTGTTAGGTAATAAAAAAATTAAATAAAACCAAAATGTAGTTTATTTTTTTAATTTATTCAACGATCAAGCTTGCAATACAATATATTTGCCTAGTGCTGCTTAGATTTTAGACCATAAAAGGTCATTTTACCCGCCATTTATGACTTTAATGCTCGCATGTTTATAAGGGTCAGTTCTCATTAATTTTTACTACTTTGAAATATTATAATACCGACCTAGCATAGAATATAATAACACTAGAGGACGCCTCGTACTATTACTTCGAGGTATTTCGGACCGGCTTGATTAAACATGTACTGACAACGACCGACCGTAATCTAAAGCCAATTTGTGATACATTTTAACGGCATTCTGATCACATTAAGGAATTAATTCCAGAAATAGATAATGCCAAGTACAATATTTTATTAAAGCTATGTAGTAAGTGTATGTATTTATTTTCCTTACCCTAGGGATCCTAAAAAGCGAGACGCGGACGTGATGGTCAGGGTACGTGCAAAATAAGAAAACAAAAAGAAAAACTTTTTTGCAATTTTCCCAACTAAATCAGCCATTTCGTTTTTCTATACCCAACGTCACACTGATGCCGCGGCCGCATATGCGTAGTGCTTTGCGCTAAAACCGATACTATTGGACGATCTGCGTGTATGTCCAATAGTATCGTCTCATTGCACGAAGCTTCTGGCGATAGACGCAGATGCGGCCGGGCCGTCACTCTTCAAGCTAAAATCCATAAAGCTGTTTATACTGCTGGGTCTGCCAAACAATAAATAATTATTATCTGTGCAACCTTAACAGCTGAATATTAAGTCCCAAAAAACATCGCCCTCCTCTTCGGGTAGTCGGACAGATACATTTTCCATGTCGTGATAATTATGTGAACAACCCATAGGACTTACATAATACAAGTCAATCAACGCCCCCAAACTTCGAAGGTCGATGAAGTGTGTAATCCTCACCCATTTACATATTGATCATATCACGCACTATCCGGATGAATCCGGCTCGAACTGCCGCGAACTGGTTCGAACTGGATCAAACTGGTTACCGTAAGTAATGTAAGAAAGTTTACATTGATGTTTGGCGCCTTGGAAGCAAATTGGGATTTTATGTCTGTGTTTAATCATTGAGTTCATTTTTAAAAAGTTATTTTGTAACGCGTTATGTGTGTGCGTGATAATTTAAATTTAATTACAGTTAAATTTATTAATACAACTAGCTGTCCCGGCAAAGTTGTTTTGCCATTTAAAGTATTTCTATCTCATTAGTTGATACAGAATCTTACCCCCTCTTCTGTCCCCTAAGAGGGGTAGGGAGGGGGGGGGGGGAATTTTATCTACAGATGTTAAGTTGGAAAACACAGTTGATAATATGAAGTAAGTCCAAGAAAAAAGTTTGATACAAAATCTGACCCCCTCTTCGGTCCCCTTAGAGGGGTGGGGGGAGAAATTTTTATACACCAGATGTTAAGTTGGAAGAAGACAAATATATCTGCGAAAACCGCATTCAAATCGGATCAGTAGTTTTCGTGTGATAGTGGAACAAACATACAGACAGACAGACAGACAGACAGACAAAAAACTAACCACATTTTTGGCTTCTATAGCGATGTAGTGACACCCCCCGCTTATTATTTTTAAATATCTTTAATGTACAGAATTTTCATTTCTACAGTTTTATTATAATTATGTATAGGCAATATCATAAATTAGTCTTAGCTTGTATTTCACAAAACTCTTTTGTTTTTTTTTCTTTGACTAATAATATGAGTTTATTTCTTCCATACATGAAAATCTACTTGTCCTATTGAAAATTACCTTAGATTGTGATGAAAATATCAACCTAGTTGTCTACCCTCTTCATCTGGATTCGCCCAAAACTATTTTAAGATCGCTCCCAAACTTTTTCCAAGACATTAAAATGCATTTTCTTGTACATTAACTTTTTCGGATGAAAGCCTTCGGACCTTTTCTTAACACTTTCCCAGAATCAATTACTTGTGTTTGATTTAAAATATCTTCAAAGGGTCGCTCATAAGGTGCTTACGGTCTATTGAGCAAGAAACTTTAATAGTATAATATCTTTTGTATATAAATCGATTTGCGTGAAAGCTTTATTTGAAGTTAAATGGTACTCGTCTTGTACTAGTATGAGTGTACAGGGTGTAACAAAACCAAGTGATAATACTTTAGGGTGTGTACGTGTTCCTTGTGGAGAGTTCACTGTGTAAGTAGCGGCACTGCAAGACTAAATTTTTTTTCACTTTTGTATGGGAAAGCGCCCGAGTGTCACGAGTTTTCCCATAAAAGTGACGGACGGACGGACAGACGGACAGACGGACAGACAACGAAGTCTTAGTAATAGGGTCCCGTTTTTACCCTTTGAGTACGGAACCCTAAAAATGCTGTAACCTGTAGCATTTTCAATCGAAAAGAATACTAATTATTAACAAGCCTAATTTTTTTCTTCAAAACTTTTTAGAAATATTATTATGTATGAGAGCCCGACTAGAGACTAAAGAGATCCGAGACTATTTGTACCACCATACATTAATTGCAATGTATAATATCGAAATATCCATCCATTTTTTTTTTTTTAAAGAAGGCAGGTCGCTGTAGCCCTGACGTCACTGCGACCCATAAGGATCTATTGTGACTCCATCCATCCATACTAATATTACAAATGCGAAAGTGTATGTATGTCTGTTACCTCTTCACGCCCAAACCGCGGAACCGATTTTACTGATATTTGGTATGGAGATACCTTGAGTCCTGGGAAAGGACATAGGATACATTTATCTCGGAAAAATGTACGGTTCCCGCGCGATAGACAAGTTTTGGCGCAACGGAGTTGCGGGCGTCATCTAGTAATGTATGTATACAATAGTTAATAATCCCATAGTTTATGGGTGTATTAATATTTTATGTGTGTGTTTATTGTGATGACTGTATTGACGGCGCCGAGTATAGCACCAAAAACGGCACAATATCGATGGACCATAACTGGTACAATCGTAAATTAGTTGACAAATAGTAGACGATTAAATCTTTTTTGTACAGCCAGCTATGGAAAAAAGGATTTCAAATGAATTTTTTTTGAGAGTAAATAATGCTAAAATCGTGTCAGGACAGTGGACAAGTGACTTGATCATAAGACCGGAGTAGACAGAACTAACTAAGGCCGGTATAAATAGTCAGCACTCAAGATGCATCTCGGTCTCAAGACACGGTTCAGGCTCTGCGATTGGTTGGCTGTCAAAATTTGGACCAATCACAGAGCCGAACCGCGTCTTGAGACCGAGATGCATTTTGAGTACTGACTATTTATACCGGCCTAGGAGTACCTCGACTTCAAACAAGCGGGCGAATAATATACGCGAGTTGAGCGCGACTGTCACGTTCAACATGTTTCACAGTGCTGAGTGAATTGCACCAGAGGCTTAGTTAAAGTTAAAGTTAAGGTTATCGTGAAATATGGCGTCCATAATGGACTTTTACTATAATTTTAACTTTAACCATAACAAAATGTGAAATCGACTGTCAAATCCCTAGTAAAAGTCCATTATGGACGCCACATTTGACGATAACCTTAACTTTAACTACGCTTCTGGTGCAATTCACCCTTAGAGCGTAGTTAAATTTAAGGTTAAGGTTATCGTCAAATATGGCGACTTTTGCTAGGGATTTGACAGTTAATTTCACATTTTGTTATGGTTAAAGTCAAAGTTATAGTTAAAGTAAGCCGGTGCAACCCACTCTAAAGTCGCATTAGTACGGCGCGCGCCGGCCGATATGACATACAACGTCAAACGTATCGAGATCTCTTCTGAGTCAGCCTACTCGTAATACGAGTAGATTCGGAAGATTAAACTATAATATACTATACTAATTACTATGATATACTATACTAATTAAGAACTAAGAAGATCTACTGGTTAATCTGGTAAGATAGAGGGAGAGAATATGACTGCCAGAGATGCAGTAATATTTTCCTTTTGTCTACCGCGCAATGAAAATATTTCGTTTTCACTTCTACCAAAAAGCCGCGAGTACAATCAGTTTTTTTTAAATTAAAAATACTACAAATTAGTATAGCTTGACCGCTGTAAAGTCGACTTTACAGCGGTCAAGCTATAGTCGCGTTGAAATTTTTTTTAAATATTAGTAATAATATCAAAATTGACATATCAAAACAGTGTTTGTTACCATGTTAAGGTAGAATAGCAAAGACTTGTGTTAAAGATACTTCAGTCAAAAACAAAAAGGAAAGTAATATTATACTTGTTTAAAATACGATTAATATAAAACCATAATTTGCGGGTTTTTGCTGACTGTATCGCAGCATCACACTTTTATAGCTAATAGTTGACGAAGTTTCATTACCTTTATTTGACTTTATTGGGAAAATTATATACCCATTAGAAGATATGAAATCAAACGTGCCTATAATAATAATATTACTTATTCTAAAGATTTAATACAATTTGTTTAGATTTATTATTAAAAAAAACTGTTATGTAAGCTTTTGTTTTCAAAAAAATATCGTATATCGAATATTTATTACGTATGACGTCCGCGACTCCGTTACGCCAAAATTCGTTTATCGCCCCAAAACCGTACATTTTCCACAATAAAAACTATCCTTTATCCTTTCCGGGACACCAAAAAACCATACTAAATTTTATCAAAATCGGTTTAGTGATATAAGTAAGCGTGAAAAGGTTAACAAGATAAGGAAAGGTTTAAAAACAGGCAGACATACAGAAAAATACAATTTCGCACTTATTATAATTATAAGACGTGTGGATGATAGAAATTAAAATAAAAATAAAAGTTCATAAGGTTTTAATTAAGTCACGCAATAAAACATTTTCAATTAAAACTTAAGAACGGCTGAACCGATTTGGCTAATTTTAGTCTTGAAATATTTGTGGAAGCCCACGAAAGGTGTGAGGGGTGAAAAAAATATAATAATTATGTAAGGAGGAATACGACGTTCACCGACTAGTCAGATGATTAACAATGTTTCCATCGACGATTTTTAGGGTTCCGTACCCAAAGGGTAAAAACGGGACCCTATTACTAAGACTTCGATGTCTGTCCGTCTGTCCGTCTGTCTGTATGTATCCAGGCTGTATCTCAAGAACCGCTATAACTAGACTTCTGAAATTTTCACAGATTGTGTATATCTGTTGCCGCTATAACAACAAATACTAAAAATAAAATGAAGTTTATTTTTAAGGGGGGCTCCCATACAAGAAACGTGATTTTTTTTTGGCCTTTTTTGCTCGTATTCAATAATGGTAACAGCTACGTACTTGAAATTTTCACAAAATCCTTACTTGTATTTGTACTTTAATAATAAATTATAAAATTAAAATAAAGTAAATATTTAAGGGGGCTCCTATACAAAAAACACAATTTTTTGTCTATTTTTGCTCTATACCGGTACGGAACCCTTCGTGCGCGAGTCCGACTCGCACTTGGCCGATTATTTTTTTATTTTATTCAACCAAATGTCGCTATTTCCTTTTGAAGGTTTCTTCTCAAAAACTATCTGTTAAAGTTTCCATCTCCTACAAATTTTATCTGGGACAGTTTATCTTCAAAACCGAACGCTTACCGCATAACAAGTGTTGCCAAATAAAAGTGAAATTTACCCCAACAATATATTTCTAAAATATATTGTTGTCAGGTACCAAACCAGTAATTTGGATGCTTTTCAAGGCTGGACCTACATTTGCAAATAAATGCTTATGGAAGAAATAAAATACAGAAGTGACACACATAAATTTTATTAGGTTAAAAAGTGTCTAAAGTATTACATTAAATAATTTTTAGGACTATAATAGTTTATTAAAGTAATTGTTAAAACTAAGACTTTCCTTCTTCATTCCACTGGGTTATGAGATTAAAATGAATAGAGAGTTCTCTTGTGTACTGCGCACACACTTGAGAACTATAAAATTACTCCTGCGTAACTGGCCCGGTTTCAATGAAGCCGGCCACCGTCACCGAAACCGGTGTGGGAGTTATTATCTTATGTATACAGCATGACTGGTGAGACAATACCGATAATTAAGGAGAGTATTCAGTACTCGATTCTCATTATAATTATGTAATAAAATTAGGTACTTAATTTTTTACCAAATTTCCCTTTAAACAAATGAATAATGGACACTTAGTAAATTACTATGCGGCCGGGCGCGGCCTACCCCGCCCCGCGCGCCGCGCGCTACTCCCGCGTGCGGTGTCCATGCGTTGGGTAAATAATTATTTAACTTTAAGCTACATTTACTCAGTGATCAATTGATATTATTTTTTTTACATTATTTTTTTTCAACTAATATAATAGCCAAATATCACGTCCTCGAATATTGAACATGTCTCACCAGTTGTGCTATATATATCTAGCTAGGAATAGTTTTTAGAAAATGTCATTTTATTCGTTTTTTATCGAATACCGGGCAAAAAACTCAGTCAAATAGCTAGTTATTTATAAACAGCAAGTTAAATAAATTGCCGTATCTATTATATTAAATGAGCATCTGTGGTGGCATCTTTGTCAAAGATTTATATAATTCAGTGAGTGTAGAGCGGTGTGCCAATGCGGTGTCGGCAAAACTGAAATATATTACACTGACTGATCATAACTTCATTACAATGATGCACCACTTTCGTCGTGTTATTTTTATTTTTCTTAGAATTAATGTCTACTGCAAGAGGGCGTAACGTTTTAAGTGCTGCTATACATCAAAGGCAACTTTATTTGTTGAACATTAACAGGGATAATCTTATTTTTAACCGACTTCCAAAAAGGAGGAGGTCATAATATGTTCGGCTGTGGTTTTTTTTTATGTAAACTTTGTTCCAAACTCAACGACTGATATGCCTTTTAATAAGGCTTTCAGTTCCTGTACCTTTGAAAGGTATACGTCGGATCTATTTTAAAAAGTTTTTTTTGTCATCAACTACTAAAAAATTATAGTATACTACAACAGACTAAAAACGTAGCTAGAACGTCACGTTACCGTAGCCCGTCTACGTTGCTACGGTCAGCTACGTCAATGCTACGTGCCGTAGCGACCGTAGCGCTGCTACGCGGCTCTACGAATGGGCGTAGTAAGTAGAAAATATAACTAGCTAAAAGCCGAGCTTTGTGAGGGCTTGCGTCGTCACACCTTGACTGACTGATGATAACACATCTACATATAAATAATAATCGGCCAAGTGCGAGTTGGACTAGCTCACGAAGGGTTCCGTACCGTTATAGAGAAAAAATTGGCCAAAAATTGTGTTTTTTGTATGGGAGCCCCCCTTAAATAATTTTTTTATTTTAATTTTATTATTAATTATTAAAGTATACATATAATTAAGGATTTTGGGAAAATATCAAGTGCCTGTTGCCATTGTTGATATCGAGGAAAAAAAGAAAAAAAAAAACACGTTTGTTGTATGGAAGCCCCCTTAAATGTTAATAATATTATTTTATTAAGTATTAGTATTTGTTGTTATAGCGGCTGCCGATATACGCCGATATATCAGAAGTCTAGATATAGCGGTTCTTGAGATACAGCCTGGAGACAGACAGACAGACGGACAGACAGACGGACAAACATCGAAGTCTCAGTAATAGGGTCCCGTTTTTACCCTTTGGGTACGGAACCCTAAAAATTACTATATAAATCAATAGGCGTGATAGTTTTTTTCGTAAATGTACCACGCAAAATGTTTGTGGGATATACTAGGGTTCGCCTCGCTCGCCCTGATAATAATAATCACAGTATGTTACAATGGGTATAAAATGTTTATAGAAGGTGTAACAAAAGTATGTGATAATAATTTGGGGTGTGTATGAGTCCCCTGTATAGAGCTCATGGTGAAAGTAGCATCGCTGGAAGAGTACATTTTTTCAACGTTTTTATGGGCAAGATTATGATCTATTGCTTGTATAAAAATGATTAGGCTGAAAAATCATCATCTGATTCCCAGAAAAATTACATTTAGCGCAAGCTCACCTATTTTTTTGGAGTATGACAAACGTTTTTCTGCCTTAATTTATGTAACGAGCACATAATATATTATACAAAATATATGTATTTGATGTTTTACACCCCATATTTTCTTTTTTTTTAAAGGTTGTCTGGCAGAAATTACTATTGTTAGCATTAAGACCGGCTATTTGTAGTTTTAAGTTGTACAAATAAAAAAAATCTGTTTTTCTGTATTTTGAGCCACCAATAATAAACCAATGAAAATAGTGTGAAAAAGATAATACACGATTTAAGCATTTGTAAGAAAGAAGGATGTATTCTAGAATTTCCCCAGAGCAGTGACTTTATACTTTAGTTTACGAAGATTTATTATGTTGTACAATTGAGTTGAGTTTTGCAGTTCTGTTATGGAGTCATTCTGAATCGATGAAAAACTTTAACGCTTACTTTTATTATTAAAAGCTTTTATTTAACTTGCTCTGTATGTAAATATGTATGTTCGGGTGGAATTTTGGAACTCAATTTCGAAGTAGATATATTTAACCGATTAAGCTGAAATTTTGCATACACGTTTAGTTTTAATGACCATGATGATTTGATATGTGACATCACTTTAAATCCAATATGGCCGACCATTCAAAATTGCGGAACAGTTATTTCCAAACAACTTATTTAACATTTTTAACATTACTGAAACATTTTAACATTACTATAACATTTTGGTATTTCCTCTTTGTTGTATTAAGAAAATATACTATACTATATTGTAAAATCTCTTGAGAGAGTTCTTCACTCTCCCTCCTGTCAATGTCTTCAATGTCAACTGAAATGAAACTATCACTGGTGTAATGTTGAGTGACAGCTGTTTCGCATCCACGTCCCCATGACAATGTTTTTCACGCACCATTGCGTCTTTGTAGGTGTATAATAAACAACATTACCATATTTTGTTTAAACTAGGTTGCTATGACGTACTATCAGAGAAGTAAATACATAATCAGATGGCGGACCCTATGTATTTTGGTCGCGTAATGTCGCTAACCTAACCGACAGCTTAGTGATTACCATTAAGAGACTGCTAGCCCTAATTAAGGGCCGTTCCCAATATTCAATCTATCTCTGGTTTGACATAAGACCGATCGCAGCTGCAGCAGCTGACATTGAATTGACATAAAATATATGTCTCTAATGTCTAATGAGAGCTATTCCTATCTATAGTAGGGCAAAACCAGAGATAGATCAAATATTGGGAACGGCTGAAATTTACTTAACTAGACCAAAATATGACAAATGACGTAGGTCTGTCATCTGCCATGAATCAATTTTTTCGATGGCACATCGAAGTCTGAACACAAAAATAGCAAACGTATAACCTTATTTTTGCATACAGGGTGTAACAAAACAAAATGGTACCCCTATATATTATAGAGTTCACTGTGAAAATAACAGAGTGAAAGAGTAACTTTTTCAAATTTTATTTAAGTGTAAAGTTCAATAATAATGTACTGCTGGTGTCTTTTTAGAATAAATAAATAAATTTTTATATGGGCAAATTCATGACGCTCGCGCGTTTCCATTACGAATCACAGAAAAAATAGCTCTTTCAGCGCTGATACTCTCATAGTCACCTCTATTTATGGAACACATACTCACCCTAAAGTATTATCAATATCTTTTATTACACCCTGTACATGGACGAATACAAAAATAGCTTATCATAATTAATTCGCAATTCGCAACACGAGACAATGTTGTACAATAAGAAGTAATAAGTCGAACAAAGGAACATCACTAAGCATGTCGCAACAAAGACAACTTGTTTTAAGATTACAAGCCTCGTTTTGTGTTTCAGTTTGTTGGCTTTATCGAGTTTTGGTACACCTTAGTGATGTGCTTGTTATATCAGAATGTATCGAGGATTTAAACAAATGTAGACTAATGAAGTTTAAAAAAATCGCTTCAAAAGAAATCGAAACAGCTCAGACACTTTTGACACGCGAAAAAAGTGATTAGGATATTATTATTTCCTGTATTATGCCACACTGACGGTTTGCAAATGAATCAGGTCACGAAAGGGTATGATAATAGTCATGCCCAATTATTTCCTTAAAGCTAACCTGTCCAAACAAGAGTTTGACGAAATTCGAATGTATACAGGTGCACCCACATTAAACAAATTCACAGTATACTTTTGAACATCTGGAGTCACTGCAGTGTCCCAGCCAAGTCTCGAGTAAAGGCACGACTGTATACCATATTTTTTTGGAGTGGTTCGCGGCTATTTAAAATTTAAAGCTTGAAATTTAGATTTTCGGTGATAATATTATATAATTAAACATAAAAGTTATAATTAAAAACGTGATGGGAAGAACCAGATGTGAAATGTTACTTACATTTTCTATCATAAGGACAATACATTTTTTTTTCCTCATAAACTGAACAAACCTTGTAACTACTACCTACTTCATCATCTGGCTAATGTATATGGCTACACATAAAATCCACAGTTTTTTTTATTTTAAATTATTTTCCCGTTCCATTAACGGGGGGGTAATGCAAACAAACGGCATTTTACTTACCTACTTCTTCCACTAACGTCTTCAATTATGTTTGTACAGGCAATGCGGCGGTTTAGAGTCGGGTTCCATGCGTTGCGTGCGGCGTCTGGCTGCGCGGTCGTCGCCGGACCTGTCGCCCGCCGCGCCGCGTCACCTCACGTGGCGAGTCACTGCCACCAGGTTGGTGATAATGATGATGAGAGAAACTACTAATATTAAAATTGAGAAAGTGTGACTGGTTGTCTCTGGTTAATTCTTTATGATACACTTCACGTTTACGAACGCTAAACCATTCATGGGTATGGAGATACTTTGGGAGACTGTTATGGACATAGGATAGTTTTATTGCTGATGAATATACGATTCTTGCCAAATAAACACATTTCGCAACGGAGTTGCAGGTGTCATCTAAATCTATATAACATAAATTCATATTCATTCATAATAGTATATAGCAGGCGTTTCCCAGTCTACAATTAGAAAAGTAAAAAGTGATGAACCTACAAAAATCTTTGTCACCATAGCGAGTTGATAGTTAATGTGGTAGAAATACTGGCGTAGCTTTATCTAACAGAATGCTAAGGTGAAACTGAAGAAACTGAATTTCAGTCATTTCCGTCCTTCGAAAAACCTAAGTTTACCCCAGATGCATGCATGCAAAGCGGTTGGCGTTTGCTAAAATGTAAAAACACTGGTCTGAGGAATACTGGAATGAGGAAAACAAGTTATATTAATTGCATTTTTGTAAAGATGAAGGCGTAACCTTAATATGACCTGTATGACTCAGATTCTCCAGGACAATGCCTAGTTTGTTCACCGTAGGCGACATGAAATTTTTTATAAAAGCTGTTTTAATGAACTGAAATCTCCTTCTTTGGTTACGAAATGGGGCGAGATTAGCTCAAAGAGGAATGGTCGACTACACTTGCTTGAAGGAACCATGCGTTAAGACCAATATCTGCTAGTTTTACAAAGTCATTTCCATCCCCAGATGGCTGAATAGCAGCCAGACGGGACCTGCATATCTCACAATCCAATAGAATCGCTGCGCTGAGAGAGGTCACGTCAATGAAGCGATTCTATTGGTTCTCAAAAACACATTCCTCACAACACATCTCTGAAAATTGTAACATAACAAGAAAACCGAATAAGAAATATTACAATGCGCTCCAAAACTGGTATTGCAGACGTCGGCAAAAAAGCTGCCAAGCTAAAATGGGACTGGGTGGGCCATATAAGCCGCTTGCATCCTGACCACCGCCGGGCAAGAACACTACAGAATGGGTACCAGACGATGGAAGACGCTGCCGTGGCCGGCCTCGAAAAAGATGGCGCGATGAGCTAGACAAAATACGAGCCAGGTTGGCCTATGACTGCGTTGGATCGAGAGAACTGGAAGACTTTGGGGGAGGCCTTTGCCCAGCAGTGAGACAGCAGAGGCTCTGAAAAAAAGAAGTACTAACGCCTCGACAGTGAACATGCAATTATAAATCCTATTTACATACACCCACATACGACCACGTACAAGACGAAAAACGGCAGAATCGATCACGCACATGACTGACTCCGGGTCACTGATCTCTATTATACAAGTACGCTGGATAGCTGATACACACCTGCTTTTTGTGCCTATTTAAAGCTGAATCAGCGCCCCCATTATTCGGGTAGAGAACTAAATTTGACGTATTCACAACCAATAACAATAGTTGTCATCACTAGTATTAGTTCCAAGTACTTTCACTACTGCTATCATCGCCAATATGGCGGCTTTCAAACGTCATTTTTACGTCAGATTTAGTTCCCTACCCGAATAATGGTGGCGCTGATTCCGCTTCAAATAGGCACAAGAAATAGCTGCCCTTTCAAAGGGAATCAGCTATCTAGCGTACTTGTATAATAGAGATCAGTGCTTCGGATCATGCGGTCGGTCACTACAATCGTCGTTATTTGCAGACTATGTTTGCCACTTTGATCCAATTAATGGTAGCAGTAAAATTTAGTAACTTAAAAATCTGTAAATAGGCTTTAATCTCTCAGTTATAGAAAAATATTATTATATTATTTAAGTGGCAGTTTTCCACCGTGCGTTTTATGCGTAACTTTCTACCACGTACTGTAAAACTCTTGAACAAACTGTCACCAGCAGTATTTCCGGACCAATATGATTTGCAAACCTTCAAGAAGAAAGCGTATTCTCTCTTAAAAGACTGACAATGCTCCTGCAACTCTTCTGATGTCCTGCAACCTGTCGAGTGTGGGTGACGGGAGTTGCTTTCCATCAGGTTACCCGTTTGCTCGTTTGCCCCCTTATTTTATATAAAAAAAACTAAAATATGTAAAAAAGTCTCTGTCGTCAATGTTTTTAAGTCAATTAAAATATTTAGAAATATTATGAGACCGTAAAAAGATCTTTCGACCACCGTTCAGGCCGCGCTATGTCATTCTGCAATGTTTGGTCTGCTACATGAACATTTTATGATTAGGAAAATGGTATAGGTATCAAAGTAGAAGACATATTCATGACATAAATGATAAATTTAAGCCCACGTTTTTAATTTATTCTAATTCCTTATTCCTCCAAGTGTCATGAATAAAAACAATTATGCAGATTGTCTTTGTCTTTCAAACGCCTCCTTACCTAATTAAATACTGTCCGACCTGCGATTTCCGATGTCTGTGAAATTCCGAACGGATGGTCACCCTGAGCAACAATTTATCAATATTCTTTAGTCCCTTTATCTTTTAAACTAAACATTAATAATGATCACTACTCACTAGTAACATTGACAATATACGATACTAAGGAAACGTAGCTGGGTCTAAAAAATGGTTTCATATTAATGGCATCTTAAAAAGGTAAAACCGAATGCTTACACCAGTGTGGGTACACTGGTGTACCATGGTCACCAGTTGGTGTGCCATGCAAAGGTCCTTGTACTTAGTGCTTATGCTAAGTGCCAAAAATTGACAACTCAGGATGATAGACGAAGGAGTGGGAAGCTCAGAGTAAGCCCTACACACACTGATTTATTTGTGGTGTACCTCCAAATATCTTTATTTTTCCTAGGTGTACCTTGAACACAAAAAAGCTTACGAAACACTGGTTTACACTACTGCACAATGGCGTAAATATAACATCCGGGGCCCGTGGCAAATTGATGGGGCCATATCAGTAAAAATCGTCACGTTAAATAAAACAATAAATAGAAAATTTCTGACCTCACGGACACTTGGGCCGGGGCCCGTGGCATTTTACCAGCCCTACCACCCTATAGTTACGCCATTGCTACTGCATATGCTTTTAACTACGACGCTACGTGATAGCTACGAAGCGCTACGAGTGCTACGAAGCGCTACGAGTGCTACGAAGTGCTACGAGTGCTACGAAGCGCTACGAGTGCTACGAAGCGCTACGAGTGCTACGAAGCGCTACGAGTGCTACGAAGCGCTACGAGTGCTACGAAGCGCTACGGGTGCTACGAAGCGCTACGTATGCTACGAAGCGCTACGAAATTCTACAAATTGCTACGAAACGAAACCTAGGAAATACTGTAATATTTCATAAACCACACACATTTCACGTTTAACAGGATGGAATTTCATATTTTACAGTTTTTAGTTGAATAAAAAGACTGCATTGCTACGCGGTTAAGTCGAAAAATCTTTTTACATTTTACAATTTTTAAAAGTAACTTGCGAAAAATCTAATAAATGAAAGCTTTATTGTTTAAGCGATTATCTGCATGCATAAATAAAAAAATGTGCGGAAACCGTACATTTACTATCATGAAAAGTAGCCTAAGGTCTTCTTGGGTATCAGCTTATCTATATCTTGGCCGAATTAAATTAAAATCAGTCCAGTAGTTTGTGAGTTTAGCCCGTTTAAACAAACCCTTCATTTCGCTTCGCTTTGTTGACATAATTAATTATAGATGAAAATATTATGTCTGTTACACTATCACATTATTAAGTCATTGTCTTCTGATCCGTTTATCAAACGAGACGCGAGGCCTAAGATTTGATGCGTGTTTAATAAAATCATTTTGTCGTCTCAATTAAGTCACCCACTGTTTAAACCCGTGAATTAAATGTGTAGCAACATTCTGTTTATACTAATGAACAGTGTTGCCAGCTTGTTGATTTATATCTAATTTGATTGTATGTTTTGACTAAAATATATTTAGTATATGTTTTTAGAACACTAATTTTTAAAAATGTATCTATCTATAATATTATAAATTCGAGGTATCGTTAATCCTGTGTGAAAAAAATTTCTCTTTCATGTATACAAAGTAAAAGAGACAGCATGAAATTAACAAGGGATTAACTTGAACTTGACGAACTCAAGTAGTGCAGGGTTTTCTTATTTTTGCTCTTTTAACCCTAAAATGTGTACAGGTCGGCGCGCAAGATCGGTATGAGCGTGTCACACCCGCAGCTATATGCGAACGGCTGCGGGCGGCAACGCGACGCGGCAACGCAGACGCCACGCAGCATTGCTGCCGAGACGCGCCGAATACCACTGCTGAAGGCTGCGCCCAACGCCTTGTCGCTCAGGTACGTTAAGCGTAGTGCAGTTGCATTCGATACCGCCCAGCATAGCTGCCAAGAGTTGCAGTATTGCTGTCAAGTTGCGTCGCATACAGCAGTGGTATGCGGCGCATTTTAAAGTCCGTGCCCAACAACTATAATAATTGCTCACGTTACACGTATATGTAGCGCATCGCAGCTGCATGCGACATCGCGCAGCATTGCTGCTGCAAACACTGCTGAAGACTAACGTTTTGTCGTTCGGGTATGTGTAGTATGTCACGTTTGCAAGCGACATCGAGTTGCTGCCTAGACGATGCATAAGTTGTTTGAGTCTCATATAAAAACGCATAAAATTATCTGATTATTTCAAATACGACTTTAACCGAAAAATCACCCATTATATTAATTATTAGAAACAAAAAAAAAACAGTTTAAAACAATACAATCGAAAAATCAAAGCTCACAAACTTGGTATACCGAGTTATAACTGCTAAACAAAAAAAAACCTTTGTTGCAGTAGATAACTGACTTTTTGTTTATTTTGTTTCATTGTTTCACTTCAACGCTTTTTTCTGGTAGCAGGAAAAAGTCCATGGAATTTCCATTCTAATAGTTCTTTTGATGCAAACTTTATAACGTTGTTTCAATAAGACACATTTATTATGAATGTTTTTAAAGACACTGCTTTTACCTATTTTCCAATTTAGAAGGTCTCAAAAGATGTCCATACTTATATAACAAATGCGAAAGTGTGCCTGTCTGTCACTTTGTCTGTATATCTATTACCTCTCCACGCCCAAAGCGCTAAACCGATATTGCTGAAATTTTGTTTAGAGATACTTTGAGTCCCCGGAAAAAAACATGGGATACTTTTTATCCTGGAAAAAATGGTAATGTACGGCTCCAACGGAGTTACGGGCGTCATCTAGTAGGTAAAGATATATTTCATAAAGCTCTGAAACTATTCCAGTTTTATGATCAAACTAGTATGTGGTAATGGACCACATATTCCGTTAATGATAGCTGTTAAACACGGTATACACTATCACTTTTAACATGCGCTTTGCTGGTGAATTTTAGTGTTTCATCCTAACACTAAAATTCACCACAAAAATACAGTTTATTATTTTCTGCGAATTATTAATTAAGGTGAAGAAAAAACAAAAACAGATGTTTTATTTTAGGCAATAAAATATTTTTGTCACGCCCAAAAAATTAAAATTTTAGAGAGCTTGCGTTGAGCGAAGTGTCGTGCACATAAATAAAATATATTTTTATACTTCGATTTCAATTAAAAAATTTCTGCCTAAAGTTTACGTAATCAGTATATTATTATGATATACATCAATTATAATATTATGAAGATAATTAATCGCACATTATTTTGAGAATTATATGCCATATTTTTTTGTATACATAAAATACCTGTAAAGATATTTCATAATTATTATAATCTAGCCTAACTAAGACTTATAATTAGTAATATTACGTTAACTTAATCTGCTAAGTAGACTTAACATAATGTGCCATAAAACAACAATATTATGCCATGTTATGCTTGAAAAATTAGTTTGTTTCTATCTCTGTAGCGTGCGTTTGTAAGTTAGGATGGAGCTATTAGGTACGCCCGCATCGACAAATCTCAGTTGATTCAGGCATATAATGCTCGAACATAATTCACACAGTCTTCAGTTTCATTAATCTATTCATTCGCAATACACAAACTGGACAGATTTTGATTAAGTTCAGCGTAGTACTTAATAGCAGTTAAGGCTCCGCTGCAGTAACACTAACACATAGGTTTTAGGTAAGTTTATATACAAATTTATAGCAATAAAAATCAGGAAAGTCATCACACTTCTTAAAGGAATAAAAAACTATTCTCAATATTTAACAAAGTAGTAAAAGTAAAAGAGCAAAAGTTGATAATTTAATTTCATAACTATGTCATATCTTAAAACTTGCTAGAAATTCAATCGAACTCTATCGTCAAAGTAAAACAATTTCATAGTAAAATGTTTCATACCCTACGAAATCATTTCAAATTATTTCATAACTCCAATGTAAAATCGAAATGAAACTCGGTCAATTTAATCACGAAATGAAATTTTGATACAATCATAACAGTTTATTTAAATTGAGAAAGTTGTTGTTTATTAGTTTACGTTCGATTTTGGGTTTAATTTATTAATGTATAAAGTCTTTTAATTAATTTTCGGAGCATTTTAAATTACTACAATACTTTGTTATTGAGATATTGCATATTTTGAAATACTTGTCGATACGCAAGACAAAAGAAGTTTTACTATTCTGCAACTGCAAGAATTCCTATGCAGGTGACAAAATATCTACGTCATTTGGTCAGATTATGTCAACTCAATGTAAGTCGGCTGAGTTTGACTTAACGCGACCAAATGACATAGGTCTGCCGTCTGTCTATGAATCAACTTCTCTGATAGTACATTTGGATCTTAGTACAAATAATTATCGCCTTAGAAAAAGAGGGTGTTGCTTTCACTTCTATATCGTGCCGCCATTCTATTCTCCTTCAATTTTACGAATTTTGAGAAGACGTCCTGTCCTAACGTGCTATTAACATTTTTGTCTAACACAAAAATCACATCAATCGATCAACAATCACAAACAAAGTGTGATGATTGAATTGGTCTGAACAAGAAATCACTCAATTAGTGATTTCTTCTTCAGACCAATATTCCAGAGTGTTTGTATAATTTAAAACTATTTCAACTTGAAAACTTTCAAAGGTTAAGTTGAAATCCTAATCTGTCTAGGAGCTATCACGCCAGTAGCACCAAATTTCTTGCTACTACAAACATTTAATCAATAAGAATATACAGCCAAATATGTTCTATATATTTTGGCTGTATATTCTCCTCCTCTTTGGAAGTCGGTTAATACCTCGATCGTGGGAATCGCAGACACAATAGATTTTCAATTATTGTTATGAGGTAGCCGGGTGCCGCTTGGGGATTGGTTGGTTAAAAAGAAACTGCTAATAAGAATAATGAATACAACGATTACAACTTGAAAACATTTAAAGGTTAAGTTGAAATCCCATCTGCCTAGGAGTTATCACGGCTGTAATAACACCGAAATGGCCTGGACATAACCCACTTACGCGCGATTGCCAGTCGTCTGGCAATTATGACCAAGATCTCCGCTATAACAACCTTACCCGTCTTAAACGAGGGACCGCCAGGATTATCTTATGACGTGTTGGGTATATTAATATTACCATGACTGTTCTAAAATGGCCAAATAAGAATATGATGCAAGGAGTTTTTTGTGTTTTCTTATGAATATTTTTTGTAAGGAATAACAAATTCTTGATAGAAATTTTACAAAACAAGACGCTCAAAAATTGTGTAGACCTTTACTTTGAGATAAGGTGACGATCTATTAAAAATAAAATAAAAAACGTATTATCAAAATTGAAAACCTTCAACTTTTAGTTATTTTATCGTAAAAAAACTTTGTAGCGAAATTAAAGATATTTACATAATTTGGTCCCTTTCATACCGAAATATAAAATTGAATAACCAGATGAATGGTTTAAATCTTTTGACATATTAAGTGTCGACACAATCGGTGAAAGGAGGTTAATGATTCATCACTGCACATCGTCGCTAACAAGAGCATTATATCATTTCATAATTAAAAACTTCATTATGCATAATAATAATAAAGTTTCTAATTATGTTAGTTTTTGTTAAAATTATTGCAGCACTGAAGAGATTTTAAGCGATTGCAGAGCATTTATCGCGGTCTTTGAATCAAGAAAATCCGTAACGAAAAAATCTAACAAACCCCTAACTCCTGCGGCACGGTGTTTGTTTGCGTGCGACTAAACTTATGTGAATCACAATAGTAATTAATTGATAAAAATACGAAGTAATAGCTTTACCGCGGCAGTCTCCGTGAGCCACACATATTTTTTTGTTTTTTTATTACTCTAAGCTATCCCCACAACCATAATATATAAATCAATGTCCGCAATTTAGTACGCGCTTTTACAGTCTCTCAGAAGCGTGCGCGAGCGACGTGTATTTTCTTGTAATCCAAAGTACCTCTCCTTCACCGTGTTCTTGTCTATAATATTATCTATGCTTAACTTCTTTAAAACTAACCTAGCCATTTTGACCAAAGGAAATATGGATTCATGTCTCATTTATAAAGTTAATATTTGAAATAAAAAGTATTTCTGAGCTATTTCAAACTGAAACTCTACAAACACGTGCGCTAGAAGGATTGTGTTATATGAGTGAATTTCTATAGCACGCTCTAAAGCCTTTAAGCTACTCATTTACTCTGTAGCATTTAAACTTCATATTTGTGCGGTTTTGCTATAAGGACCGCGTGATAACGAATTATAAGTTTCTGAATTCTAACGCTATTATAAGCACAAATAAAACACAATTTTACGTGGAATTTTTCCACTATATTCATTAATAATTATTACAAAAACTAAAACACGACCGGTTTTGAAACAATTCATCATCAAAACACAAATAAAACACAATTTTACCTGCACTTTTTCCACTATATTCAATTATTCATTAATTATTATTACAAATTTAACTAAAAACACGACCGGTTTCGAAACAATTCATTACCAGGGAAAAAGTGCACGAAAATTTGTGTTTTACTAGTGTTCAACATGAATTTCCTCCAAGAACCGATAGTACAGTCAATTACATGTTTCTAACTTATTTTCAGGTTCCTAGCCAATCGGAAGAAGGATCGGCCGCTGTCAGCGAACGCAGTGGCCAATGAGCAGAAGGCGACGAAGGTGCTGGGTCTGGTGTTCTTCACGTTCGTGCTGTGTTGGGCGCCGTTCTTTCTCCTCAATATATTGTTCGCTTCGTGTCCTGCTTGTATTGTACCAGGTAATAATAATAATAGCTCCCACACCGGTTTCGGTGACGGTGGCCGGTTTCATTGAAACCAGGCCAGCTACGCGGGAGTAATTTTATAGTGCCCAAGTTTGTGCGCAGTATATAAGAGCACTCTCTATTCCTTTACTCTCATAACCCAGTGGGACGGCAGACCGACACGACCGGCGAGAGATTAGCCGCAGGACCGACTTTTTACATGCCCATCCGACGCATGGATCATCTTACTTGTCAGACAATCAGGTGATCAGCCTGCATTGTCCTAACCAAACTTGGAAATAACATGTTTCCAACGCGGGAATCGAACCCACGACCTCCGAGTCAAGAGCCGCGCTCTATACCACTAGACCACGGAGGCGTACCAGGTAATGGCTAGCTAATGAAAGGTCAGCGTAGCTATATATCGTATATTATTCGGTTCCAATGAGGGTCCAGACAAAAACCTTAAAGTAGCTATATTCCAAACTCATTATTATACATTTCTGTTAGTCTGTTTGTCTATCTGTATTCTCTTAACTCCAAAACTGCAGCTAGTAAGTATCTCAAAGATTAGTGACGCCCGCAATTCCGATGCGTCAAAATTAGTTTATCGAGCGGGAACCGTACATTTTTCCGGGATATAAAATATCCTATGTCATTTCCCAGGACTCAAAGTATCTCCATACCCAGCAAATCGGTTTAGCGGTTTGGGCGTGAAGAGGTAACAGACAGACAGACATACTTTCGCATTTATAATATTAGTGTGGATGGTGTCGTATTCAATATTATTATAGGGTATTTTTGTAATAAAGAGTATATTGTGCTAGTTCTGATGCAGAGTAAATTTAATCAATCGCGTAGGAGCGGAGACAATATGTACTTAGCAGCAGTTGATCTGTTTGCACGACGATAGGGGGACAATGTTGACGGATTTCATAGGATAATCGGAGGCTGTTAAGCATATTTTGTGTATCATCGCACAAAAAACGTATTGAGGTTTGAATGCAGTCACATGACTGCATTTAAAGAACATTATAATTTCGTGATCATCCTTTGCTTTTTTATCATATAAACAATATTATCTTATAATATTTTTAACAAGATAAAATTAATCTTTTTTAATTGATTTTTTATTTATTGAAAATCACTGAGTTATAAAAACGAAATATCGTTAAAAGAACCGTTATGTCCCACAAACTATAATAACTTGGTTACCGTAAAAAGAAACTTAATTTAACAGTTGCATAACAACTTCAGCTATTCCGAATGAATTTGAAATCTTTTCTGAATTTACTTTGATAAAAACTCGGAATAAAATGATTTTTAATACATTTTTTGCGCTAAAAGTTTTTTATTTAGTGAAAGTTGTTACAATGTTTGGTTTAATACTTTTTAAACGTAATCGTAATATTATTTGTTTATTTTGAGGCGGACCAATCATAGAATTAAACTATAGGTAATAAAATTGATAATTATGAACAAATTAATTATGAATAATTCATAATTATTAATTTGTTATGAAATAATCTCATATTATAATGCATAATAATAATCTTTATTGCCAAATAACTGTATTTTAAAAAGATAAAACCGACTTCAAAATTGTACGTAATTGAGAATGAAAACTTCCTATCTCCAAAACTACTGAACTGATTTTGATGAAACTTGCACTATTCCCTAAGTTGAATAATACCTAGTACAATAAAAAAAGAATCACTCAAATCGGATTTGTAGTTCCGGAAATATGCGTGAACAAACATAAAAACATACATACATACATACATACATACAGAGATACATACACTTTTAAAATTTGGCACATTTGTTCAGAAGCTGTAGATTAACATATGCAAAAACTGGGCATTTCTGGAAATATTACATACATACGCGTCGAATTGATAACCTCCTTTTTTTGAAGTCGGTTAAAAAAGTAAAGTCCGAAGTATTTTTTTGTTATTATAAGAGTGCGACAATTTTTTTGGCATGCAATTGTCTTCCGCAGTCGAAATACAGGTGCATCTTTCTTTACATAATAATATGAATTGTTATGAACTAGGAAATTGCTAATTTAATATGTCATATAAATTATTTTACATTGTGCTAAAACACATAAACAAACTATTCCGATGTAATAATAAAGTTAAAGGTAATATAAAGGTAATATAAATTAATATAAAGGTAAGTATATTATTAATAACAAAACAGAAATTCGTGGGCCTACGTTCAGAAGTGGAAGGCAATAGGCTGATGATGATGATGATGAATACGTTGGTTGGTTTATGCACCGGAAGGGAATGTAAAAAGCTGATATCTCGCAGATCATTGCGGATCCGTTCCACTGGGCTTTAAAAGTCAAGGAAAAACCTCATGTAAACTTAGCACACAGCCTGGGCACTATAAAACTAGCTAAAAGCCAAGCTTTGTGAGGGCTCGCGTCGTCACACCTTGACTGACTGATGATCACACATCTACTATCTACATACAGGGTGCAATAATTATACCTTCCTGCCAATTTTTAATATATTGATCCTTGTTAAAAATAAAAATACACGTATTTTTTCTTTTTTAATCACTCAGTACTAAAATGTTGAGAAATAGCTTCCGAAAATTATCCTAAAAACACGACGCGTCGCTCGCGCGTGACGTGACCCCGCGCGCGCGCCTCTCCCCGCGTTACCCCCGGTCATTCCCCCACGCCGCGAGTTACCATTCTGCAACAATTTTAAATGGGATAAAATATGTTAATAAAAAATATAACACCCATTTTTTTTTTGGTTAAATGGACTCTCCTTATTATACCTAAGCCCTGGAAAAAATTTGGCAGGAAGGTTTAATTGCACCCTGTATAAATAAAAAATAGTACTATGTTAAAGCACAAATCAACAAGCGTGATAGTTTTTCTGTTAAGTGTACCACAAAATATATAGGCTGTGGGATATTCTAGGTCTCGCTTCACTCGCCCTAATTATTCCTACATCGTGTTCTCAATATAAAATTACTCCAGTGAAGCTGATCTGGTAGACGACCTCTGTGGCTCAATGGTTGAGCGTTTGGCAGCTCAAGCCTTGGGTCGCGGGTTCGAGTCCTGACCGAACAAAAAAGCTTTAAATATTGCTGGGTCGATAAAAATCTTAAATGTCATGTGTTACAGTATACACATGACATTTAAGATAGTATAAAGTATTCGATATATTTCCGTTGTCTGGTACCCGTAACACAAGTCCTTCAGGTACTTAGCACGGAGCCAGACTGACGTGATGTGAAGCGTCCATAGATATTATTATTATTCTCCAGAGCACGTGGTGGACATCTGCCTTTGGCTGGGCTACGTGTCTTCGACCATCAATCCCATCATCTACACGGTGTTCAACAGGACCTTCCGAGCCGCCTTCCTTCGTTTGCTGAAGTGTCATTGTACCAGGTATGGTATTGTCAAATATTGATATTTTTAAAAATTGTAAACACTTCTCATAGCAAGCAGGTATAAATTACAGTTCAAATTGATAACCTTGTGCAACCAAAATAAACCAAACCAAAGACTCCAATTTTTCCATTAGCCCCACCGATCGAGCACAATAAAACCAAGATAATATTAATGAGAAGGCTTTCATAATAATCAGATATCTCTTAAACACAGAAGACAATCAGTTGCAGGGAGCCTCGTAAATTATCGAATCTGCGATTGTTTATTTATTATAATTTATAATGCCGCTTCTCTCTGGAATATTAATTATTGACTGTTGGACTTAATAAGCGATATTTTAGTTTTGATTTATTTAATGCGCATGCTATAAAATTATAATCTACTTTTTGATTAAAATAATAATATGAAGTTACGGACAGGCTTTTGTCTTGTAATAATAAAAGTCGTGATAATAATAATTATGATGACAATAGGATATCCCATACTAATATTATAAATACGAAAGTAATAATTTATGATTTAATATCAGTCTACTAAAAAATATTGTTGTAAAAACAAGAAGCATTTTAACAAAATATAACCTTAATTATTTTTACCCTTTTGGTACATAAGGCTCTTGGAGAAGGCTCTATTGTTTTGTGTGTACAATACCCTCTTCCACTTGAGATGTTTTGTGTGGAAACGGAAAATCTAGGAAAACCATGCACGTTCTCGTCTTACATTTGAAGTAGAATTAGTTTTATTTTAAGAAAAAAGTCTAGACTTTGTGCCTAGGGCTTAGTTGAAGTTTAAGAGAAAACAATAATAATAATAATATGTTGTCTACAACCAAATTCTGATGGCTACATAGTATGCTCTGGTTGGCTTAGCTGAATGAAAAGTGACTAAAGTATTAAGAAAGTTAATTTTATTTCAGTCTAACGTTTCTGCTGTTTCGATCCATGATTAATGCAGATTCGATCCCGATTTTATTCTGTCTAAGTGCAATAAAATTACAAATTGGCTCCGAAAAATTAAAAAAAACTCGTTTAACATAATAATAAAAAATACTAATTATTTACCATTTGTTTTAAGCATCTTGGCTTGATTGATGCGGACTTAATTTAATTATGTTGGATAAATTAATATGGGTACTTAACATTAATTGACCTTTTTAGTTCGTATTTACTGACAATGACCAAAAATTCTCAAATGTGACTGGAATACTACTTTTTACGCGGGTGAATATTTTTGGCGCACGATCCAGGATTATCTTTTAGGCAAAGGTATTATCTCTTACATAGAGCAGCTTTAAGAAGGGATTATTCTAATTTTGAATAATAAGCTTAGGTGCGTGTTAGAACATTATGTTCTAAAATTAGTGAAAGGTTTGAACTTTAATCGGTGTTAAACTTTCATTATTTTTTCTTTTTTTCTCGTATACGGCAATAGTTTTAGCAAAAATATGTATATGTCTGGCAGGTCTCAAAATGGCCATTTTGAGTAAATCGAAATGTTTTGAAGAAGTTCCTCAACAATCTCACACAACTTTTAATTGACATGAAAGTAGAATGAAAATTAAAGTTTAATATTTTATCTGATACGTGACCGTTTCACAAAATCTAAAACGAAACAAATTATGCAATACCCAAGGTATTGAATTGAAAGACTTGCCGCTCGCGGTGTTGGGCTGCCCATTCCAAAGAGTGGAAAATTCGCATCGTCCCGTCACGTTCTAATGAGAACTGACCCTAATGCATCACGCTGATGTATAGCATTTGAGGTATAGATTCTTCTCATCGTCATTATTTCTCTTGATTATCCATGCTCTTATTTTTTCAGACGAAGTATTAGTATGTAATATCAGAGAATTTGATTCATAATATTATGCAGATGGCGGACCATCGTAATTTGGTCACGTTATGTCAAACCCATCCGACAGATCACAGCCACCGAATTGACATAATCCGACGAATTGACGTAGGTGCATCAACTGCCTTTTACCGTGGGAGAGCCATGCTTCGGCACGAATGGGCCGGCTTGACCGGAGAAATACCACGGGCTCACAGAAAACCGGTGTGAAATAGCGCTTGCGCTGTGTTTCGCCCAGTGAGTGAGTTTACCGGAGGCCGAATCCCCTACCATTTTCCCTTCCCTACCCTCCCTTATTTCCTTCCCTACCCTCTCCTATTCCATTCCCTACCCTCCCCTACCCTATTACCCTCGTAAAAGGCCGGCAATGCACCTGCAGCTCTTCTGATGCTGCGAGTGTTCATGGGCGACGGAAGTTGCTTTCCATCAAGTGACCCGTTTCCTCGTTTGCCCCCTTTTTTCATAAAAAAACTGCCTATGAATCAATTTCTTCGATGGTACTAATTATGGCTCCTTTTCTTTCAGACGAGGCAGATGTACACGATACAAGTCGACGGATTCGAACCGCGGTGCCTCCCAGCTGTGCGCGCGGTCAGCTCTGCCACTGGCCATATCACTGCGGCCACTGGGGCTGACAGCCACCAACCAGATCCCACAGATCACGGAGACTGTCCTAGACCCACCCATTAACGAGTACAATATGAGGTATTAGGTAGTAAAAATGTGGCGTACAACCCTCTCAATAACAAAAGAGTTCCCTTTTTGCCGGAACCCTAAGGCCTCTGTCTCGAAATCAGCGTTCAGCGGGCGGTGGCGGTGGCGGCGTGGGAGCGGCGCGTTCCAATGTATAGATATGAAAAAAGGGGGCAAACGAGCAAACGGGTCACAAGAAGCAACTTCCGTCGCCCATGGACACTCGCAGCATCAGAAGAGCTGCAGGTACGTTGCCAGCCTTTTACGAGGTAATTTACGCGAGTTTGGCGCGACTGTCGCTTTCAACATGTTTCACAATGCTGGGTAACGCATTAGTACGCCGTGCGAGATCTCTTACGCCATACGAACGTATTCGAGATCTCTTGACTCATCTGAGTTGGCCTACTCGTTAGTTCAGTTTACTCTGCTTATAGCACAATAGCCAGAATTAAAAATAATCGCCATAATTATTTCGTTTCAGTATTAAAAGATCCCTAACATTGTACATTGTATTACTGAAAAATATTATGTTTGTACAATTTCAAACCAATTTTAAGGGTGTTTTAAAATAATTAGAAGTAAAAACGTTAATGGATAGGAAGAGTTTTATAAGCTCGTGTGATTTATATTGAATAATAATAAATTGTGTGTTGTAAAAATATCAATTTTAGTAAGAAAAATATTGTTATTACAATATGTCATAATTACAATTAACTTTATATATAGTCTAACTCTATACTTATTTTTATACCTACAGGTAGGTTATATTGAATTGTCAGAAGAAGAATATATTTTATTTATTGCAGATGTTTTCGTACTATCTTTCACTTAGTTATATCCTACAAACTAATAAACATAATATTGACACTAAGTAACATATTTTATATAATATCTATTCAGTGTTTTGTTCTTGTCCTTTACGTTACAAAAGTGGCATGATAGACATGAAACATTGTATAATTGGGAAATAATTTTTTGAACAGTTATTTAAAATATATTCGAGATGTTAATAATATGGTCAATTTAAAAAATATCGAGCGGGTTCGAATCCCGCCGATGGAACAAAAAGTTTTCAATGTTCCCGTTTTGGATGTGTATTATATATGTTTATGATATAATTTTTTTTAAATACATATAACATGTATACTATTGTATATATATGTATATGTTGTCTGGTACCCGTAACACAAGTCCTTCAGATACTTAGCACGGGGCCAGACTGACGTGGTGTGAAGCGTACCATAGATATTTAAAAAATATTATTAAATTTGCCAATTTGGTAAAACATGAACGGCCAAATTATAAAGTGGCATTGTTAAAGCCCACAATCGGCGCCATATTGTCTCTTCCATAATTCCATTACGTCGCGATGAACTTTATGACCCGAACTAATGACCAAGGACAATCGCTAAACAATACTACTCGTAAACTATAGGCTTATGAACGTCTCTTATACACTTCAAATTAGGCAAGAAATACACCCTTTATTCTGAAGGAATAGACTAAATTACTAGTCTGCTTTACAGAAAGTAAATCACACTTCTATACATATTATAAAACAAAGTCGCTTTTTTCCCTCATGTCCCCTTGTTCCGTTTAATATTTAAAACTACGAAACGGATTTTGATGCGGTTTTCTTTAATAGATAGAGTGATTCAAGAGAAAGGTTACAGGTATAATAACATTCATTAAAAAGTGGAGAAACACTGTTATTGTTGGGGTTTCTAATGTGATGTCGTAAATAATTAATTTTTTTCTGCTTACATTGCAAACGCAGGCTGAACCCTACGAGATTGATCAAAATAATGCACCACGTATTGTGCACAATGAAAAGGTCTGCAGAAAACTCCGCAATGGTATAACACGTCTATCTCTTATGGATATCCCACAATAACATTCTTTGTGGTAGCTCTAATACCATTTGTAAGTTTCAAAATTTAGTGGACTGTATTTCGGGAATAAAAGAAAGGATTTAGAGCAGCACTAACCTTCTTTTTGGTTCTTCAACTAGCTTCGAGGGCCCTCAATAATTCTTCTTTGCTTGATACAGATTTTTCACACTTGGCGGAATTTAAGTAGTTCTATGAGTTATCGCGCAGAGTAACGGCGATAATTTCACTCCGCGGCGCGGTGCAACATAGATTCGTTAACGTTGATTGTTCGTTACGAGCTGAACCGAACTGAACCCGCGATGACAAAAACTGCTCTTTATATAGGTAGGGATGGATGGGAATATCACGCTCTCGCTACGTGATTCGTTAACAAGGGTTTTTTAATTTTCTACCTTCAATCCCAAAAAATATTAAATATTTAAATTCGGGTTCATTCATTTCCCCCCCCTTTGAAGGGACCCCTTCAAGAGCAGTCAGAATAGAGCTATAAAGCTCAACTTAACAATTACAAAAGCGGGTGCAATCGCTTACTATGAAGTAAAGTTATTGAAAATTAACAACCTTTACCGTAACCGAACCTCTAAATCTAAGTACCGTTTTCACGGGATTATACTATTTATTATTACAACTTAAACAACTAATTAATCACTAAATTAAATATTATAAAACAAATTGAGTTATTGAGTCGGTAGCGGGCAAAGTCGTACTATCGGGCGTTTGTATGTCCCACTCTTTGTTTTTATCTCTGCTACTCGGGTAACACCGTCCTTCCCCGGATAGACATTTGTAACGATCCCCAAAGGCCATTGCAAGGGCGGAGCGTTATCCACGTTTAATATTACTACCGTACCAATCGCCACTGGATTAGATGGAGTATTCCATTTCTCGCGCTGTTGCAAATTATGTAAATATTCCGCTTTAAATCTTTTCCAATACGATTGGACTAGCGAGTCCATTAACGAAAAACGTGATAGCAAATTAGGGTTTTCCTTGGACAAATCCGCCGCTGGTAACCGCTCCAACGGGGAGTTAAACAAAAAATGAGCAGGCGTTAGGGACAGAGGCTCGGACGGGTTAGAGCTCAGAACATACAACGGGCGACTGTTCAATATCGCCTCGATCTGAGTGAGGACAGTTGTCATCTCCTCGAACGTGAGAACTTGCTTCCCGATCGTTCGAAACAATAGTGACTTAGCACTTTTTATATTGGCTTCCCATATACCACCAAAATGGCTGGCCGTAGGCGGATTCATTTTCCACGTGATACGATGTTTTGCAAGTTCATTACCGAATGCCTGATAATAGTCATCGGATTTTAGAAACTCGTGTAATTCATTGAAATACGTTTTCGATGCAACAAAATTGGTCCCGTTATCAGAACACAGATACGCACACGGGCCACGGCGCGATATAAATCGTTTAAACGCGTCAACGAAATTAGCACATGTTAAATAGGAAATCAACTCAATGTGTACAGCCTTTGTGACTAAACATACAAAAATGCAAATATATGCTTTTATACTCTGAATACCTCGCCTTCGATAAGGTGTTATTTTTAGTTTAGCCGAAGCGACTCGCGATTTTGAACATAATAGCGAGACGATCGGTGCTTCGTTATTGTTTACAACGTGTAGGTATATCACGCAACCGTACGCGGCTTCGCTAGCGTCCGAAAAACCGACGATAGATACCTCCGAACCAACTTCCACTCCTAGATAACGATTAAACGATATACGTGAAATTATTGGTAATTGATTTAAATATTGTTGCCAACGTTCTACGATATGCTGGGGCGGCCTTTCGTCCCAATCGATGTTGAGAAGCCAAAGCTCTTTAATAATAAGTTTAGCATATAAAATAACAGGCCCTACCAATCCTAGCACATCATATAAACGTGCGGTAGTAGAAAGTATGGCGCGCTTGGTGCATGTTGTCGGAGGATTATTAATATCGAACACAAAGCTATCCTTTGTCGACAGCCAACGTAAACCTAATACCTTAAATACACTGTCATTATCAAAAGATACGGTTCTGGGTTGCCGATGAGACTCGGGAATTTGTTCAAGTAATTCAGGAGAATTAGAAGCCCATTTCACTAATTCGAACCCGCCTGCCTTGAGAAGTGCTATAAGATCCCTGGCTATCTTAGCTGCTTCTTCCACCGAAGAAGCAGAAGAAGCCAGGTCATCCATATAGCTATCTCGCTCTAACACGCTGGCTGCCTCAGGCCATCTGTGGCGCTCGTCGACAGCCAACTGACGTAATGTACGTAATGCGAGATATGGTGAACATCTAAGACCAAATGTAACGCGGTTAAATGAATATATCTGAAGCGGTTCACTAGGTTCGAAGCGGTATAAGATACGTTGATATTTACAGTGTAATGGGTTGGCATGAATGGAAAGATACATTTGTTTTACATCAGAAAAAAATGCAATACGAAATACTCGCACATTTAGTAGAATATCAAATATGTTTGACTGTAAATTACACCCGGTATGTAAAATGTCATTAAGTGACAACCCGGTATCTGTTTTAGCGCTGCCGTCCAAAACGGGGCGGACTTTAGTAGTGCTTTTGTCATTACGGACAACTGGATGATGCGCTAGAAAAAATCCCTGCGATGAGACTCCCTCGTTAGGCGCAGCACGACTTAAAATACTGGAGGCTAAATACTCGCGAATTATATCATCGTATTTTATTTTTAACTCGGGGTCTCGTGCAAACCTTTTTTCTAACAAAAAGAAACGATTTTTAGCGGTTATATAAGAATTACCTAACTTGCTAGGATTTTCTTTAAAGGGAAGATCAACAACGTAACTGCCGTCTTCGCGGCGGACAGTAGTAGAAGTATAAATATCTTCGCATTTTTGATCATCGGGACTTAAATATTTCCGCGATGGTAACTCTTCGATAGCCCAAAACTTCTCAACGACTTTATGAAGTGGCTCCGTCGAGAACGCGCATGTAGTACGCGGCGGCGCGGGATTTAGCGAGACCACTGGAGCGGTCCCCATCAAAATATAGCCTAACGCGGTTTCGATCGCGCACGGCATATCAGGCCTTGAACTTTTAATTTTATTTGATAATAAAATATCACAATAAATATTTACACCTAAAAGCATATCTATAGGCCCTGGGTGTTCAAATTCATCATCGGCTAATTGCAGTTTTCTGATATGACTCATTGCCGTCGTATCAATTTTCGAATCGGGCAAATGTGATGTAATATTATGTTCAACGACCAATGGCTGTGCGGTATAGCGACGACTGTCGTTAATAAATCTCGAAGCAAAACTGAATTCAGTCATCCCTATTATTTTTTGCGTAATGCCTCCTATTCCCTGTACTTCAGAAAAACGATCTTGTTTACGAACTGATAAAGATAGGCGTTTACAAAGGGAATGAGTTACGTAATCACTCTGGGAGCCCGCATCGATCAAGCATCTTACATAATGAACGCGATTTAATTTATCGATAATTCGTATTTTCGCTGTGGCCAGTAAAGCCGTTGTATTATATCCGGAATTACCTTTAAATGATAAGTTGCATAAACTCGAACTTGCTGCCTGTGGATCTAATACATCGCGATACTGCAAACCATTATCGACCTTATTTGTAGGTGTCACAGAGTCGTTATTACTGTGATTAGAATTATTTTCGATCGACACCATGGCCAAGTGGTTGCCCGTTTTATTTACATTGAAATGTAAAAGCGAATGATGGTTCGAATTACAATATTTGCATGTATTTTTCGACGTACATGAAAATGTTTTATGTTTTACGCTTAAACAATTATTACAAAACGACTTCTGCTTTATAAAACTAAATCTTTCCCGCGGCGTAAGCTTCATGAACGAAGCACACGAGTACATATTGTCATGTAAATTAGCATTACAAAGTACACAATTGTCCGCGGACTTTAAAGTCGGCGGACTGACGCGCTGTACGTCGGACATTTTCTTACCGACAAACGATTTAGTTAAACTCCGAGAAGTAGACGCGGTTATATTTCCCCGCTGCGGTTGATTATCAATATTAGACTTCTGTGTTAATGCACAGGTAGTGCGCGAAATCACTTTGCTATTTTCCTTTACGAACTCAATTAAATTTTCATAGGTTGGAAACTTTTCCTTCCTATAAGTATGTTCGAATAATCTCACTGTTTCTGAATCTAATTTCTGAAGGGCTAAATGTAACAAAATGAAATCTGTTAAGTTCTCGATTTGTAGTTGCCTAAGCGCTTCCACCGAAGAATTAAAATTATTGATAAATGATTCGAGTCCGCTCGAACTCGTACTGGATAGCGGTCTGAAACGTAATAGTTGATTTAGGTATGAACTAGCGAGCGACCGCTGATCGTCATACTTTTGTAATAAAGCTTTCCAAATAATTGGATAATTTTGCGCGGTCGGCGCAAGGCCTACGCATACGGAAGCGGCATTCCCGGTTAGTTTACCTACCAGATAAAACACACGTTCACTGTCAGTAAGTGACTCGTTATCGTGAATTATGCTTTTAAATTGTTGGTAGAACAGAGGCCAAGTTTTGATGTCCCCATTGAAAGACATAAGGTCTATTGGGGGTAAATGGGTTCGAGGTCGTGTCGAAAATGACGTCGCGGGCCCCGTTAACGTCGGCTTCGTTTCCGTGTCCAACAAAACCTGTTTAATGTAACAATACATCTCCTCGAAATCTGACCAGGAATCGTAATCAATACTAGCATTCGGATCTATCTGCATTTGCAATAAATTAAATGCCTCCAAAACATTTTGGTAATCCGAACGCATAGTTTCAATATTCAACGCGCTAGTTCTAAAAGCTCTGACTTGTCGAGTATCTGTCTCGGCTTTATGGGCAAGCTCAAGAATATTTTGCATACGCTTAAATAAAACATCGCGCTTTACCGAATACAATGTTAATTGATTTTTATCGGTATCGGAAATATTATCTTCTTCAAAAGATTTACTAGACTTTCTCTTGCCCGGTTTAACCATTTTGAAAGAAAAATAAGTAGGCAACTAAATCAAGCAAGACTAATTTTAATTAATTATGAAACAATGTTTTAATTTCAAAGTTCGAAATAATGTACCTACGTTACCGATTTACGATTTACAATTACAATGTAGGTATAAATTCGAAAGCACAAAAGCGGTTATAAAATTTCTTTGTTACTTTCAAAGGCGGTTAAAATTTGTAAATGACGTAGGTAGGTACCTCCGAATGCGGGGCGCGGGTAGGTAGGTAGGCAGCTGCGGTTAAAATTTAAATAAAATAATATATATGCACTAAATATTTAAAATATACATACATAAAATATTTTATATAAATATATTACGTACACCTACACAAATATAATATGAGAGGGAACTATCTGCAATCCTAGAGGAGTTGCAGGTGCGTTTCCTCCCTTTGGGCGTCCGGAAACCTCACTCACTCGACAAAACACAGTGTAAGCACTATTTAACGCCGGTATTCTGTGAGGCTGTGGTCTTTCACCGGATGAGCCTGCCCACTCGTGCCGAAGCTTGGCTCTCCCACTTAAATTTACGATAATATAATAAAGTAAAATATGATGCGGCGATAATAATAAAATGATGAATGCGATGCGGTGATGCGATGCGATGCGGTAATAACTAATAAGTACTTATATACGATCGATAAAACAAATATAATACGTAGTAATAAATACTTATTAATATAATAAAAAGAAAAAATAAATGCGGAATGATAATATACTACTTAAATGCCTATGTGAAAAATAACTGTATAAATATTAAATAAAATGCAACTGCCTAACTACTGCCCGTTTGTCGTAACTCGTAGGTACAATTTGACGGTTACGCGCGCGGCCGCGTCGTTCAAAATTGAACTCCGTGACGCTGTATAAAATGGCGGATGGAAAAAATTCACAGCGGTTACCGAATTAATTTAGGGATTCGTTACGAATGCCGTCCAAGTAATGCGGGTTAAAATAAAATGAAATATCTATCTATCGGAGAAGATATTTCAGTTACCTAGCACAGCGATTGCACAAACACCTAGTAATTGCAGTGAAATAAAATATTATGCGGATGAAATATTTATAAAATAGTAAATTTTTTCCTATGCACAATTTAAACCAGGAAACGAACAAGACAATTAAATCTTATGTTCGATTTAGCGAGATTAGCGGGAGTAGGATAGTGACGGGACAATAATTATTTACGTGACAGTTACAGTTTTCGAATTTAAATTTGAACAAAGGGACAATTACGAAGCGGAAAGTAGCATAAAGCTGATAAATTTAATGGATAATGCGGTTCGAATGGACCAGAAAAAATGGTAGCTCTAATACCATTTGTAAGTTTCAAAATTTAGTGGACTGTATTTCGGGAATAAAAGAAAGGATTTAGAGCAGCACTAACCTTCTTTTTGGTTCTTCAACTAGCTTCGAGGGCCCTCAATAATTCTTCTTTGCTTGATACAGATTTTTCACACTTGGCGGAATTTAAGTAGTTCTATGAGTTATCGCGCAGAGTAACGGCGATAATTTCACTCCGCGGCGCGGTGCAACATAGATTCGTTAACGTTGATTGTTCGTTACGAGCTGAACCGAACTGAACCCGCGATGACAAAAACTGCTCTTTATATAGGTAGGGATGGATGGGAATATCACGCTCTCGCTACGTGATTCGTTAACAAGGGTTTTTTAATTTTCTACCTTCAATCCCAAAAAATATTAAATATTTAAATTCGGGTTCATTCACTTTGTCATTTACTTTTTACGACATATAATGCCTAATTATCGAAGCAATTTATAAATACAGCATTAATCCTTTTCCAATTAAATGCCTTAAATATATTGTTGACTTAATGTAGATCTATATGACATCCCTTTACAGCATAATAATTATGATTTAAATGAATAGTTTCGAAGATATTATTACAGAGTTAAAAATTGCGGGACGTAGCTTTTGCGGCGGTACCAACCAATGCGGGCCACGGGTAGTAATGAATATAAATCAAAACTACATACTGAATCGATTTTAATATTTTTTTCAGTGAGTGACGTAGGCTATATATATTATACCCGTGCGAAGCCGGGGCGGGTCTTTAGTATACTATAAAAATTAAAAAATGGTGCCTGATACTTGTTCACGCAAAAGCTAAGTACATTAATTTAAAACTTACAAATTCAGTAGAAGTAAAACTTTGAAACCTAAATTAGAACATATTTTGTGTCTGACGCTAAATGATGTACGTACATATTATTATTACATACTCTATCTATTGAAAATGACTGAAAATTGAAAAATTATTACCAAGGTTTTTTTATATTATACATAATATTATACAGGATGTGTCAATTAATAAGGTATGTATATAATATGCTGAAAGGAGGTGGCTTAGGGGGTCATTCTGAACAAGTTTTGGATATCGTGAAAAAATATATTAATTCTCCATGGAAACTTTTTAGTCACGTGAGTTTTTACTATTATGGAAAAGAAAATTTTATTTTTCGCGAATTACCGAAAGTTGTTCAGAAGTCACCCCTGAATCACCCCTTTTGTCTTACTATACCTTATTTAAAACACCCTGTAAATTTAAATTATATTATTATGGTTAATTAATTATAGTCTCCTCGCGGCCAAAAGTATTAGAAATTGTGAATAAATCTTGAAGAAAATTGTTGTTATTTGTATTTATTTCTAGAAGTATGTATTATTAAAGATTTGAGAAATAAAATTTAAATAGTACGTGTAATGTATAGCAATAAAATTAATGTAAATATGTGACTACATAATATTATGTTATTATAGTTAAATGTTTGAAGTGTTTTATGGATGTCAAATAAAGAGTATTTTTAAATTGAATCAAGTTTTTTTACTATAACATTATATTCACTGAGGTCATAATATAATGTTGATTTTGTTCTTTGGTTGATATTGGAACTCATCGCTGCTTTTGTAAAGTTACACTTTATTTAGGTAGCTGTCAACTCACTTCCTTATAAGGGCTCCATGCCACCGCGGCGCACGGAGATACTACGCACGTGCGTCAAGCTTCGCTTTGTAAGAAAATAATACATGTGACTGTGTCCACTGCAACCCACGGACACGCTATGCACGAATTGACTCAAGTCAAAGAAATAAATCCGTGCACGTCCACGCGTGCACGTGGCCGTGCACAGCGTGCGCCGCGGTGGAATGGAGCCTTAATGTAAGAAGGCTGTTACGCATTTGTGTTTATTCCAAAAAAATACGTATTGAGTTATGATCATTTAGAACAAGACTGCATTCATCAAGCCCGTCACAGACTTAGCTATAATATATATACCGTGAAACTACACTGAAACCAGAAATATATAATATTATAGCTGATTCTGCGGTCACGCGAAAATCGTATAGAAAATATATAGTAATATGCCTAGCTATAAAAATATTAATATATATTATAGCTAAGTCTGTGACGGCCTTAACTCAACAAAAAATATGGATTATGGGTCAATTCAGACTGCAACGCGACGCATAGACACTAGACATACATTAATTCAAATTTGTACTGAATTGACAGACATTCAATTGCGTGAGACGTCATGCAAGTCTGTCAATTTAAGGGCCGGTTCTTCCAAATTCACGTTTCTAGAATGAGTTTTTTTGATAGCAAGCGTCATTCAAAAAATCTGAAAAATATATACATGTATAGATGCATCTTTTAACTAGTGCTTTCATTGGATAGAAAGACAATACAGATAATTTGGCTCGATAAAAAAAAATCCGAAACAACATCGATTTTAAAAGCATTTTGAGTTTTACAAGTCTTACAGAGCCTCAATCAAAAAATAATTTGGACAGTTCGATAGCTATTAAAATTTAACAGGGAAATCATTGGATAGATGTTTAGTTAAAATATTTGTATCTAAGTAAAACGGGTTTTTCTCCTATTTCGCCCTATCATGGATGCGGCGAGCGTCGTAACCGCCACCATACAAGGCGCGCTGATATGAATGTTATTTTAATGACATTTAGGTCGATATTCGCACTGACAGAAATCGACCTGCTAATTTACGAAGAACGGTCCCTTAATACAAATTCAGAAATACATCTACGCGTCGCGGTCTGACTTGACCCTAATACGCAAATACGTAACAGCGACCATAATATATAAATTTTTAAATAATATGTATAAAGCGTGGTACAATTAAATTACAATCAATATAAATTAGCCAAATATTTTTGAATGATTGTTTAGTTTTGACCCATCAAAACGCATTAAATGTTGGGTTGACATGAGAATATAATTAACAATCTTTTCATAAATTATACTAAGTCTGCATCGAAGCTATATTATCGAAGCTAAGTATAATATCAAATTGGCTATTAAACTAAAACTTTACCAAAGCTATATCAATGTAAAATGTTGAACATAAAATCGGCGTATTCAAAGTTTTTGGTACACGTACCACGATGAAAGATGGCATATTCCGAAGTAATAAAGCTTCACAATTGAATAATAAGTCTGAAACTCCAGTAATATGTGGGCTCGTTACTCGTGTAAGGGAGCGAACTCACGGTGCGGTTTTTCCCGCACCCGCCGTAGAATCTAGTTTTGTATGTAAAAAAAAACGAAAGAAAAACTCACGGCGCGTTTTTCGTCCGCGGCCCGTGCGGTTGTTGGCGGCTCCCGCTGGACCGGCAGGCGGCGGTCGCCGCAGCCTCGGCAGTTTGCACACGCGCGCTCTGCGATAGTTTAGCGGACAATCACCCGTCTTGCGATCGTCGCCCGCAGAGTTTGCGGGCGATGATCGCGACCGCGGCAGCTGCGGGCCCGCACAAATCAGCTGTCTCGTGAGTTCTGAAATAAAACCGCTCATTTGCGCCGGCCCGCGACTGTGCGCGGGCGCGGGAGAAAACCGCGCCGTGAGCTCGCTTCCTAAGTGTGATTTGCATACTGAACATTATCCTGCAGAATTATGATAAGTACGCCGTTTACTAGGATGTAAAATATTAGTGAATGTACGTAAGATTAAATAAAATAAGACGTGATTAAAATGGTTCATAAATAATTATACACAAGGGTAAATTGTATGTCACATGTAGAAATCTAATTTTTACGAATTTCTTATATTACTTATATAATATATTATGTATTGCCATAGCCGTGCATTACACTAAGTTAATATTTTAACACATTCTAATCTATAACATTCTATCATTGAGAAACTGACCTAGAGGATTTTTAAAATGTTGTATATTTATCGAGTTATTAAGAAAAAACTAACTTGGCGATGATTCCGCATCGTCCTTTTTCACCTGGCATATGAAAGACGGACGTGAGTGTGAAGAGAGAAGGACGATGTTTGATTTTTTGCATTAGTCGCCCTTTTAACTGTAATTAAAATAAAATTTTGACATAAGCTCCTTAAGATGCTCCCACACCTGGAGCATTCGCTTGTAATGTAACGTTACAGAGTCGAGCATTACATCAGTGATGGAGGAGAACCGAGCATTACAATGCGCACCTTATAATGATACAATGTGTAATATCTTGATAATATAATATACAACTTGTAACATCAATGCTACGTGACAGTAAAGTCAATTTGCTATGTAATACTCAAAGTAGAATCTGTAATGTTACATTACACGCGAATGCTTTCAGTGAGAGCACCTTTAGATTTTCTATGAAACTCTTAAATAAATAAATATTAAATCATCATTCAAAAACGTTTCTGAGTGTGCACGGCCATTGGGTATTAAGGTCTAGACATGTTAATTATCAGGCAGCTGTATCAAAACTAGCTCGTATGTGATGACTGTTGATATTACCTGAAATAGGAATAAGACCATAATGTAGCAGGTGTAATAAAATCCATATATATAAGGAATGCCATATTACTTACTGACAAAATCGTGTTTCTGGATATATAAAACATTCTGAGGCCAGACAGATGGACTTTGGATTGATACACTTGGTCCATGAAGCGCTGAAACTGAAAAGTAACTGAAAATATTAGATACCACTTACCAGCTATTGTAAATTGAAGTATTTAAGCGATCCTTCAATATTCAGCGCTCTGACTGCCACACTCAGAGACATTTTTTAATTATGAGTAACCTTCAATTTTATGAAGAGATTGACAGAATATAATAATATATGAGTATGATGTCATAATTTAAAATTGATTACATTTATGTAATTAAGCCTGGGCCCAACCTGAGCGTCAGTAACGCGGAACGCGGGATGGGAGTGTCTGCAACGCGAAACTGGTGTGCACACCTGCGCGACTACGGTGCGAACCGTAGAATATTCCCTCTGCCAACGCGAACGTCCCGCGTTGCAGACGCACCCGCTTCGCAGTCGCTTTGTACGCGTAGGTTTGGCTGAAGCCTTAATGTTCGTCTCTTAGTGCGGCAGTGAGTGCCCGGAGTTTCGTATAAGAAATCCCAGTTGCACAAGTAAGATAAGGTTGGCCTGCGATCATTTCAATAGACGGACTGCAAGTTGCAGTCGGGACCGATTGCTCCAGGGCGGTCGCGTTGAACGACTGCTCCGACAGCTCAAGAACTGCTTGAGCGTTCCGTGTACATGGAAACTGCAGATCGCCGTGCGGCAACTGAGACCGCCGAACCATCTTGCAGTCGAGACTGACTGCAAGATGCGATCCATCTATAGCCGGCCTTACTATAAGAAATCCCAGTTTGAAACAATGCACAAGTACAGTAAGATCGGTCTGCAAACGTTTCAATAGGTGCCTTCCCCTAGCACCCCTATGGCTTCTTGCAGACGAACGGAACTGGTCGACGGTACGCGACAAGTATCGTTCGTCTGTAAGAAGCCTTACACCACTGCCGTCGATGTCTCGTGTCGATGTCTGCCGTCGACGCATGCCGTCGACAAATGCCGTTCGTCTTTAAGAACTCTAAGAGGGCGAAGTTTACCTGAGGACTGTAAGCCGTAGCTGGTATAGTATGTAGAGCGTTTAGAGGTTCTCTGGTCAAGGTGTGGAGATAGGCCGTCGACGTGAACGTCATCAGCGCTTTTACCAGCAAGCTGACGTCGAACATGAAGTAGTGAGTCACTTGGAACCATGAGAAGCTGGAACGGTAATGATTTGACAATGGTGATTTGATTTTAATTACCATCTATCTCAAAAGCAGCAAGTGGATAATGTGAAAAATTAACAATTGAAATAGTTGAATATCAATAATAAGGCTAGGAAAAAACTATCCTAAAGAAGATGCCACCATTATTCCCTTATAATGGGAAATGATCCCTAGGGAAGCCGATCTGTTCCATTAATAATAATTATTGTTAAAATTGTCTCGTACACTCATGTCATGGATGACAGTGACGTTGAAAGACGTCCGGAACTATAGTCATGGTGGTGTGTGTACTGGCAACTGGAGAGCCGATTCCTGGTGTAACTACCCAAATCATAGGGATTCTACGCGATCCATCCTTTTAGACTGTATATTGTATAATCAGGTTGTCATTACAAAACCTAGTCAAGGATGAAAAATTGAAGGTTAAAAGCCCATACGGGGAGGCCAATCAATCTAATTATTGCAGGAAACTAAACTGACTTTTTTTGTAAATTCTTGTGCGTGGGTGGTTCAGCCCTAGTAGACATGTGGAAAGCGATTATCGTAAACGCTAACAAAATGTACGCTATTTGACATAAGTCATCGCTTCGCTAGCGAATACTAATGTCAAATCCCATACATTTTGTGGCGTTGGCGTTAGCGTTTACGATAATCGCTTGCCGCTTGTCTCGGTCGCGATATAATATAATTATTTAGTGAAGTCGTAATTTAATATTAATAGAATAACAAAGAATTGTGACAACTGCTTAAACAACGAATAGTATTAAATTACCTTTCAGACACCTGCCCGCGGCTTGCGCTTATGAATGTTCGTCTGTGATAACTGAAAAACATCACTTATCTAAGACTAACAAAATAATATATTATTTCAAGACCAGCTTAAACTAGAATCAGATCATGGTTTACATTGATTTGACCAAATACAAGAGACCCACCATCTGCTTAAAAATAATATTATCCCTGATAGTGCCATACAATAAAATAAATAACGCCATTTCACTTACTGTATAAACATGTATATAATCTTGCAGATGTACACCAAGTTGACGGCAAAGGACATGAATATGAAGGTGTTATATCTGTCGTCGACGGCTCGCACCAGCTTCGCTAGCCGCGTGTAGTACGCCTGTAGATCGCGCCATTGCACGTTCTTGTTGTACCTACACTGGATCATGGATGTAAATAAAAGGAAATTAAAAAAGAAAAAAACTATAGCAAAACTGTAAAGCCGCCTTCGAGCAGTGAGCAGGCTAATGATGATGTCTTGCTAAGTTCTCACATACGGTTTTGCTCGATCGAGCAATACCGTCGAGCAAAACCCGTGGCTCGGGATTTCCACACAAACAGCATTGCTCGATACTTTTATTCTAAATCGATATATTTAATTTCATCGAGCTGGCTCGATGCGAGCCTTCGAGCTGTGAGTTTTTCGGTCCACACATGTAATTATTACTCGATTTGGAGTAAAATTATCGAGCAAAACCGCAGGTGAGTTCTTAGCATAAGAACAAGTTACGATAGTGTTCCTAAATCATGTCAGCTTTCAAACGACACAAATACGCGTGGCACTCGGGGACGCAGTAAAGCTATTGCATAGCATTTTTAAGAGCCTGCTGCTAAAACGCTAGCCCCGCCTACACATCCCGCTATCCTCCAATCGTGATACAATGATTCCATGAATCGTGCTCCCGAGCAATGTGCTTTACGCTGCAGCTAATAGTGAACAATATCGCGTAACAACGGTCCCCGCATTATAGCACGAAAGTAAAGGTCGTAAGTCCCAGAACTGTTTTTTGGTGATTACTTAAAAACTAAATACAATACAAATATCTCCGCTAGCTATTATTTTATAAAGTATGTGATTGTAGTGCATGTTATTTAATGATAGTAACTCAATAAGTGTAACAGATATTATAGCAATAAACGAAAAATTCGTGAAAATTAGATGCATCTTTGTGATTTTTTCTATCGAGAAAATTTTAAGATAACATCGTGTTTTTGCTCAGACCAGATTCTGAGAAATAATATAATCTAGTATGTAATTTCAGAAAATGAAACAATTCGGGGCTTATTTTCAAGTATATAAAAATGAATGATAAAAATCGAAAATTTTGGGTTAGTCGCCCCCTTAAAGCCCGCGACAAAAGCTATACAATAGCTTATAAACTAATTCGATATCGATCCACCCCTTTGGATGTAATGATATCACGAGCATACAGACAAACAGGGAACGTAAAACTCATCACCATCTTTTTCGTCGGAGGTTCAAAAGAAACTTTACTGTCGAATTTATCAAATACAGCCTAGGTTCGTACCTTTTTCAATCTCACTGCAAGGGCGTAGTTGAAGTCTTGGAACCGGTTCATGAGGTATACGGTCACAGATAATATCATGGCGTCCAGAAACGCTATCAAAAACATCCTCTGCAGTCTGTTTATCTGAAATAGTGACGTCATAATCCTACTAATATTATAAAGGCGAAAGTTTGGATGTATGGATGTTTGTTACTCTTTCACGCAAAAACTACTGAACGGATTTTAATAAAACTTTACAATAATATAGCTTATACATCAGAATAACACATAGGCTATAATTTTAACCGACTTTCAAAATGGAGGAGGTATTATGTTCGTTATTTATGTTCAACGATTACTCCGCCGTTTATGAACCGATTTTCAAAATTTTTCTTTTGGTGTATAGGGCATTATCCCAATTTGGTATCATGTTCACAAAAATGGTGACCTGATGAAGGAATCAATGGGTAATCGAGGGAACTCCTCAAAATTCATATGGAAATATGTAGTGACTTTGGTTTCATGAGAAGTATTCCGAGCATATGCTAACAATAAGTAAGATTTTGGACCCAGTGACACCCACCCATCATGGTTCGGAAGCTGCTAGGAGAACTCCTGACTCTTTATAGATACACGTTTGAGAGTTTCGGCGTTAATTTAAGATCGGAAAGCAGATGCTACTATGCAAATTACATTCGTCATCATCATCATCATCATCACTACCATATTATACCATCAAGCTGCATCGTCCCATGATACGTTTCATAGTCTTTTTAGATCGAGACTCGAGTTTGTCAAGCGATTTAAAAAAATGTATACTAATATTATAAACCTGAAGAGTTTGTTTGCTCAAAGTTCAAACACGCTGATCTCAGGAAGTACTGGTCCGATTTAAAAAAAAAATTCAGTGTTAGCTCATTTATCGAGGAAGGCTATTTATTATTATTTACGCTAAGACTAATAGGACCGAAGAATCAGAGGAAAATGTGGAAAAAACCGGGAAAATTATTAGAAAGGGTTTATCTCACGAAGTACTGGAGCATTTTTGATATTATTTGTCACAGATCTCACACACTCTATACGTAGACTACGTGAAGGGACATAACTCATAAGGATTTTTTTGCGGGAAAATGTACGGTTTTCGTAAAATTCCTAATTTACGCGGGCGAAGCCGCACGGGACATCTAGTATTAAGTAAATGGATACCTCCGTGGCCTTAGAGACTGAGTTTAGTTTTCGACTTGGAGGTCGTGGATTCAATTCCTGTTGTGGAATTAACAGATATTTTGTTATCAAGTTTGGTAGGAGAGATGATCCATGCAGGCATGTAAAAAGTCGATCCTGTACCGATTTCTTGCCAGTCGTGTTGGTTATCCGTCCCCACGGAGCTAAAACATAGTTTTTACTCCGTGTCCGTCCCACTGCGTTATGAAATAAAGAAATGGGTGGCCTTGTATACCTCCTATGTAGTGCGCTTACACTGTAAATATTATTATGATTCGGTACTTGGTTTTAATAAAAACTTTAATTTTTTACTAATGAAACAATAGGCTTACCTGCATCTCACAAGCTGCGAAATAGCTGAAGGGTATGACGTTAAACACGAAATCATAGTAATACTCGTAGTAGCCCCGTACAGTACACTCTGTGTTCAGGCACGCCTTGTGCACCGAGAACACCAGGTATATTAGGTGTTCTACTGCGAACAAATAGTTTTATATTTATAAGATGGTGTACCGTGTACCATCGAAGAAATTGATTCATTGGCAATTGACTTACCTACGTCATTTGGTTGAATTATATCAATTCACTGTAAGGCTTCGGCCAAACCTACGCGTCAGTAACGTGGGACGCGCGACGGGAGCGTCAACGCGAAACCGGTGCGAAACGTAGGTTATTCCCGCTCTGCCGATGCGAACGTCCCGCGTTGCAGATGCTCCCGCTTTGCAGTCGCTTTGGTCGCGTAGGTTTGGCCGAAGCCTTGTATTGACATTTATAACTCGACCAAACTATGTAGGTCCACCATCTATCTATTATATTATGAATCAACTTCTCTGATATAACTTAAAGTAATAGATTTAGACGACAACGATGAAATGGTATGTTAATTTCACCAAACCATATTGTGTAAAAGAGCTTTTCCTGTCATTAGCTGATCTGGTCCGCATGAAAGTTGCCCGCATCCTATTATTTCATAGATGTTTTTCCTGTCATGCGGACAACACGCACGCAGCATATTGTCACCCGCATGACCAGATCCGCGCGCGGGTGACAACATGCATGACTGGAAAAGTGCCCTAAAATACGTGTACCATAATATAATTATAACCTAAATATTTGCATGAAATACTGCATTATATTATCTTCCCGGTATTCTTAAAGAAAAATAAAGATATATAATTTAATTTTAGACTTTTTAAAACTTTGACCGTTGTAATAACCCTGCAGAAAAGATGCATATTATGTGCTTCTATTAGATAATAATCACGGTAAAAACAAATTACAATCCATACTAATATTAAAACCGCTAAACTTATGAGATGAACTCAGAAAAAATGTACGGTTCTTGCTCGATAAACGAACTATTGCGCAACGTAGTTGCGGGCGTCATCTAGTTACTTACAAATTCCCATTCCAAAAAAGAAAATCAGCACTTTATTAACATCTATGTTCTTGCGGCGCGCAGTCTTCGGTATGAGGTGCTCGATTCTCTCTATCTCATCCATCATCTTCCTCCAGTTCTTGCAGAATACTGACATGTGGATGGTCAGAAATAGGGAGAATGATGTGATGAGCATGTCCATTTTGTCTGGAAATTCATAAAGGATATAAAAGGTGTAACAAAACTAAGTGATAATATTAGGGTGTGTATGAGCCCCCTGTACGGAGTTCACTGTAAAAGTAGCGGCACTGAAGGAGTAACTTTTTTTCTACTTTTGTATGGGCAAATTGCTGTACAAGCCAGCCCGAGCGCTTGCACAGCAATTTAGACCACACGAGTCCAACGTGTCTACGAACTCTCCGAATCGCCGCAAAGAAGAACAAGTGCGTGTCGGGCCACGCGCATTATAGGTTTCCGTGGTAGGTAGTAGGTACCGCTAGTTTTTGAAAATATTTGTATGGTCAATGAATGTACATTGTACATTTATAACATGTTTTACACTACTAACAAGATCATCTCAGTTACTTTCAAAGGAAATTGAACGAAAAGTTCCTTTATACTTCGCCGAATACATTTTTTTTAGTTGATCGACTCAATAACTTATGAAGTCTTCTTAGCCGTGATAGTTTTCCTTTCAAATTCAGCATATCTCCTACTCCCGTGAATTTTTTCACATTTCCAGAAGCAACCTTTTAGCTGGTAGAAGGGGGGGACACTGGACTCTAACGATTTTTTCCACTTTAAAACTTAATATTTCACAAATGGACCCCTAAATCGAAAAATTATCTATGAATACTCATAATATTTTTAAAAAACCTATCCAACGACAACCCGCGCGATGGGGTGGGCGCGAAAAAAAATCAATCCCGCTTGATGTGTAGGAGACGTACCATAAAAAAAAAATATTTTTTAAATATTTTATGTACCATTTTGTCGGCATTATTAATATGTATATTCATGCCAAATTAAAGCTTTGTAGGTCCTATAGTCTCTGAGAAAAACCGCGGACGGACAGACGGACGGACAGACCGAAACTATAAGGGACTACGGAACCCTAAAAAGCGGCTAAATTATATTATTTTAAGAAGGAATCTCACGGAAGAAGAAGGCCACGATACTTAATCATGAGGAACACAATATAGAAGCAGAAATTTAAAAGACAATAGAAAAGAAAACATTGTTCAATATTATCATAATGGCGCTTATCATAATTTTGAGTCTAACTAAAGAAGTTGTATACAATAAAACTGGCTAATACCTTTTCCAATTATTATGTACAATTGTACCTTGGATACAGCTTAGACGAATGTTTTATGGAAACAATAATAATTTTAGAGATTTTTGTTACTTTATTGTGGTAAACGATTACTTTACTATCTACTTACCGTTATTTAAACTATAGCATAATTTAATGAATAAATTAAAATACTGCTATATTAATTATTATTAAACTTAAATCAATTCATTTAATTTAAAAACTTTTTTGCGGTTTTATGTTTCAACTTTGGGAAAAATACTTGCTTGCGCTGCTTTTCTTTACTTCAGTCCAAAAGAGCAGCTATACACTTTCGGAGTGCGGCCTCTTTTTAACCGACACCGGGAGGTTTAATAATCAACCGTTTAATATATTATCCTGTTTTTTTTGTACTTTGTTCGCGGGTAACTTCGTTTTTTTGTACACCAATTTCTATGATTCTTTTTTGTTGGAACGAGGATACTTTACAGGACTTGGTCCCATGATGAAAAAAATCTATTTGAAGTCAGTTTTTTTGATTGATAAAATTATTTTACTCCTTACCAATATACTTTTCTTTTTAAATACTTACTTTGATAGTCTTTCGCGTTAAGTTTGAAAGATGCCACCATGTTCAAAAGCAGTAACAACAAAATAAAACACCGCAAGGCTGTATTGTGGAGATAGTATAACGTATATAACGATTTCCAAGTGCCTCTGAAAGTAAAATAATCATCGTGTCATTTAAAATACATACGGTCTACTATATTTGTGTAAAATATTATTTTAAATCTAAATAGTGCAAGAAGAAACAAACGCAGACAAATCATTTCATACGCAACTTCATATTGCAGTGCAGTTCATATTGCAAAATGCATTTGATAATACACCATTCAAAATTGGAACGGAGGCATTGGTGGGCGATATTACTGTCAGTGTTCATGCTAGACGCAACACCATAGACAGTAAACAAAAATTTTTGTTGGACGTTTGACAAAGTTTTTGTTAATATTCTGATATGATATGTGCAACATATCCTTAATCTGTGGTGCAACATGTCGGATTTTAGTCGGATTTTTTTCGTCTCGTCACGTTGCAATGTGAATATCCTAGTTGGATGCCGGCTACATAAATTTGCAGCAGACGACGTGTCGTCTCGACACTATTCTATGTATTTATATGAAAGTGTCGCTAGCGCCTAGCTTCGTGCCGCTGTCAGTGGGATACATATTACATACAAACCAGTAGTATCGCTGCGACACGTCGTCTGCGGTTGCTTCATGTCGCCCGCTGCCAACCGGCACCTTAAGAGTGGGTTGCTTCGACTCTCTTCAACTATAAGTTATAACTTTAACTTTAATCATAACAAAAAGTCAAATGAACTGTCAAATCCCTAGTAAAAGTCCATTAAGGCCGTCACAGACCTAGCTATAATAATATATATTAATATATTTATAGCTAGGCATATTAATATATATTTTCTATACAATTTTCGCGTGACCACACACTTAGCTATAATATATATTTCTGGTCTCAGTGTGTTTAGTACGGTATATTAAGGTATATTAATATATATTATAGCTAGGTCTATGACGGCCTTTATGGATGCCATATTTGACGATAACCTTTAACTTAACCTTTAACCTTTAACTTTAACCAAGCCTCTAGTGCAATTCACCCTAAGACTTACCTCGTATTCGTACTATTTTCTTGAAACAGACCAACAATTGGGACGAATCCCATTATTTTACCGACCACTAACAACTTCCTCACACTTTTATAAAACGTCTTATCTGTTCGAGACTGTTGTTCGTTGGGTTGTTTGGTTTTCATATTTCTAGGCTTAGCGTCTTTTGGTACAATTAGCCGATAATTCTCGCGAAAGAAAAACCGTACATTTCGCAGTAAAAAAGCTGGTGGTATCTGTAACAAATGCTATCAACATCAGTCCAATACCGTAACTTTAGATGTAACAAACAATATAATAATAGGTTTTTTTAAAGGCACTAGAAAAATTAACCCTTCATACTGCATTTATTTCATAAATAAAATATCCTACTATGCCGGTCGAATCCAGCCGCTGCCACTCAAACCAATTTTAATTTTATTATTTTTAATTTCAGCCTTTTGTTCTTTTTCGTTAAAGTACATTAATGCAGTAAATTATAATAAGTATATTCAAAAACTGCTTGCAACCAAATAATTATCTATTAATTTTTTATACTAAAGCTACAAAAATTCAATGAAAACATAGGAAAGACAGGTGCATTTACTTACTTATACTTACCCTTCTATTATATTTTTCATATGATATATTCATACGAAATGTGAACGTCCGACTGTCGTAAAATATTATGATTTCATAAATCGTCCCGTATTTGTACAGACGCAATGATATCGAAAGTAAGGATAGGCACCTTGCTGTCTATTGCGGACTCTTTGCGCTGGCTCATGATGGATAAATATCAGTTACTAGATGACCCGGTGAACTTTGTATCACTTCCATCCCTTCCCTAGACTTCCACGAATATTTCAAGATTAAAATCAACCAAATCGGCTCAGCCATTCGCGAGTTCAAGCGAGACTAACAAATTCGAAAATAATTAGTAATTTATTTATATAACGAAGCTGTCAGCTATTCAACCTGGTTTATAAAAATAATGCGACGGCTTGAATCATGGTGGCAATAGTTATCCATCATGGTCTAACCTAGAGTCATTGTGTCCTTCGGCAACGGTGGCTTTGTAGAGTATGATAGGCGATGACACAGGCGAAGGCGCAATGACTAAACTAAAATAAAAAAAATGTAAAAATTTTACAATCATAAAAAAAAATTGTAGAATATTATATTCATATTACTACTTTAGGCCTCTCTTGTTGAAGACATCTCGACAGCCAACAAATTTAACAGCAAGATGTCTTCAACCAAGCAACCTGTCCTTACGATAAAAAAATCGGAATACAGACCAAACAATAATGTTTTTGTGTATTATCGCATATTTACAAATTAAATATTCATTTATTTGAAGGTAAATAACGTTGTATTAAGTTAACGTTTGTTTACAAAACGACAGGTATAATTTCGTCATTTTCCATAATTATTCAGTACGATAAAATTATATTACACTATACTAGACGTTCCGTGCGGCTTCGCACACGTAAATTAGCATCATGTAAACCGTACATTTCCCGCAAATAAATAGCCTATGTATCACGTGGTCTACTCTGTAATAATATATGTGCCTGGAAATAACATAGCTAAAGTAGTTCGTGTGATAAGCACTTTCAAATGTTTTTCTTCGTTTTTTTTCCTCTGTATCTGCGCTTCTATTGCTCATAAAGTGATAATATATAGCCTATAGCCTTCCTCGATAAATGGGCTATTAAACACTGGAAGAATTTTTCAAATCAAACCAGTAGTTCCTGAGATTAGCGCGTTCAAACAAACAAACTCTATAGCTTTAGAATAATATTAGTGTAGATTTTGAGCTTTTTAATTGCTTTAAAGTATTAAATTGTGAATTATTATGAACGTATACTGTTCTACTGCTAGGCTAAGGTCTCCAAAGCCCACTCCTCTCGATCCTTTTTTTTACGCAGTGAAATTCTGTGACGAATTCGACGCAGGGGATGGGGACTCCCGCTGCGGATATGTGGGGCTCGCCGCGACGGGTGATAGCCGCGGCCCTACCCACTAAAACACTGCGATGTTCCCTCGACACGCTGGACCGAGTGCGACCGGTAACTGCAACATGGCTTCCGGGACTCGGTCGGCGACACCTGCTGTACGGCACAGGCCCTTACACTGAGGGGGTTTATGGCCCCTCAGGCCCAACAGAGGCCCCACATGGGGGGCTTGCATAGGCTGTAGGCATTCCTCTTCGTATGTCGCGATGCGCGGGAACATGTTGCGCATCGCGACCACTCCTCTCGGTCCTACGCCGGATGTCTATGGCCGGATGCGTTAGGCCAGTCTACTTAATATTTAAACCTTGGCCCGGCAGGATACTTCATCAGTGGCCCGCGTGAAGTTAAATTATTCTGAATTTCATGCCCACCGTCAAATAGTGCAGTCGTAGTGAAAGTCGTATGTTTTCGCTTTAAAATCGCTTATTTTGAAGAAGATTATTATTTTAGTCCTGCACATACTAAAATGATAGCGCGGCCCCCGACGCCAGGGCCAAAACGTGTTTATGGCCCAAACAAAAAAGCTTAGTACTATTGGTCTAGCTAGCTCATCGCTGCGTATAGCTGAGCCAATTTTGACATCACACAATTTACTATGTACATTAAATTGTACACAAGTAACTTTTACTATTGTTTTGTTTTTATTATTGTTTTGTTTTAAATATTGTGTTGTGCAGTGACAACAGTTCCTATTCTTGTTCTTATTCATCACGTCTTCAAATCTTATGCAGAAAAAAATTATAAAAATCTTATTACTTACCATTTTCTTGTTATGCCGCATCGAAACTATAATATTGGGACCGTACCTATTCAAAAGAAATACTGACTCTAGGGACGTATGAAATTAGATTTAAATAAAATGTAAATAATAATAATAATAATAATATCTATGGACGCTTCACACCACGTCAATCTGGCCCCGTGGTAAGTACCTGAAGGACTTGTGTTACGGGTACCAGACAACGGAAATATATTTAATACTTTTATACTATACATATATTTAGGATTTTTATTATATGATAAATATATTTAATACACATCAATAAAGGTTATTTATTTTGTGGCATTATATTTTATTCATGAAAAAGCAATGTAACTATATATCAAAATTTCAAATAACAACGTTAGTACTGCATAATAAATCGCAGAACTAAAGTATGCCGGGGTATTGGCTGCATGTTTTACTTTATTGTGAGTTTGGTAAATTCAATTTTGTTTTATTAAAAATATTTACATAAAAACTGCACCTGCGAACATGGATTGAGTGTTGAAATGATGTTGCATTACGATATTGAAGGACGAGGTTATGAAAACATTTTTATAAAAAAACACTTTATTATACAGCTTAAAAATACATCGCATTGGCTAGCGGCTAGCCGATGTATAATTTCTAAGCTTATAGCTAGGCATTAATCTGCATTCATTTCGACCAAACTTCATTCTTAGAAGTTAGACCATAATATAAAAACGATTAATGATTATTGTGAGCTAATCTTTAAAGAATATTATATAAGACATAATATTGTACTATCAGTTATCACGGACATTTTTGTAGATCATATTTTAAAGAGAAATAATTATTCCATACACATTTTTGGGTTCTTGAACAGTTTTTGCAGCACACGCAACGGAAACTCCTTATAAAGATGAGTAATTTTCCCCACTTTTTTCCACATTTTCCCAGAGGGAAATGTGGAAAAAAGTGGGGAAAAAAAGATTTCTTCGCTCCTTAAAGTCACAGCGTGATGTTATATTACATATTACATCACGCTACTATACTACGCCTATAGCCTTCCTCGATAAATGGGCTGTCTAAGACATTATAATATACTTTTTCAAATCGGAAAACAAACAAACTCTTCAGAATTATAGATCCATTAATCTGATTGACGGATTATTAAAAAAATGATCTATGACTGTTATAAAAAAGTACATAATTAAAAATGATCAATCCATCAATCCATGGGGTAGATGATCAATTTTCCGTCAATCTTTGCTATTGTACGCCTACATCTCGCTATCGCTTTCTCGGAAGCTTAAGTACAAGTATTTTCGATAAGTATAATTCAGTCAAGTACCTATCAAGTTTTTGGGGGCAGTGTAGTGTGTACTAAACATTGTCTATAATTGAACGATTTTCTGTTCATCTAATAATTACTTAAAGTTAATTAATATTATTCGTAGTACGATTGCGGACTTACTAATTACTAGATAAGATGTATGGTGCCTATAGGAAGTAATGGTTAGTGATATTATAGTATTCTGTTTAATTTACTCGCCCTACAAGAGTGCACAAATTCTACAGTCTGTACATACAAAATTGTAATACTTAGGTGCTGTAACAGCGGCCAATGAAGGATGTGACGATATCTGCCAGGATCTTCCACCGGACGACCTCCAGCCGGTCTGCATGATGTACAGCCGATACAAGAAGACGTACAAGTTCTTCATCAACCTGTGCCATGCCAGGCGCATGGCGTGCCAGGAGAAGCTGGGTTTGTGTGACTTAACCCTTTTAAGGGGTAACCGGGAGTATTCGTTTGTAATGCAACGTTACAGAGCAATTACATCAGTGAAGGAGGATAACAGAGCATTACTATGAGCACCTTGTAAATGTGATCTATCACCGCGAGCACCTGTAATGTAACATTATTTGTTTTTGAGCATTACATTACACGTGTAATGTAACGTTAAAGATTCGACTTTGAGCATAACATTACAATACTATCTCCCTGACGACATTCGCATCGACATTCGCGTGTAATGTAACATTCGATTTTGAGCATTCCATAGCCGCTAGTAATTGATGTTACAAGTTGTATCAAGTAATATACACACTGAATCATACAAGGTGCGCATTGTAATGCTCGACTCTGTAACGTTACGTTATTTTGGTTCGGTAGAATTTTGCTGCATTCAGTTTCATACAAAAGTCCTGATGGGATAGTGCGAGTTTTATTCGATCATACGCATCGAGCGCGTTAACGCGAATTTGTATGGGATCAAAGCGGTATCCACGTTAGCCAGTAGATGGCGCTGCTTTGATCCCATATAAATTTGCGTTTACGCGCTCGATGCGTATGATCGAATAAAACTCGCACTAACCCCTCAGTTTTATTCACACGAGCGTAATCTTGTGAGTCATGATTTGTATGAAAAGATATTTACACGGCAGAAATTCTGCGACTCACAACTCACAAATTACGCTCGTTTGGCTTCGCCCTAAAAACCGTCAAGCCAAACTTTGAGACTTGCGCATACTACCTTTTTACCAACTACACGCACAATGTTCAGTGTACAAGCCGGCATGCGCAAGCAAAACTGTGGTCAAGCATGCACGTGTGGTAGGCGCCTAATAAATAGATCCAAACTTACTTACAGAGTGCGCTTCTGTTTGCAAATATTATTGTTGCTATTGTATGCTCAAATACATTCTATTATTGTCAATAAAGTAACTATTTTATTTTCTAGTAATAAAAGGAACTATTTTATTTTCAGTGCTGCAAGAAGTTGTTCCTAGCCGGTGTCTGAAGAGTCAGCAGTTTTTCATGCCTTTATAGATCTTGATAACAGAATATTCGAAAATGTACATTCTTGAAGTTTCGCGTTCATTCTTCAATGTATTTTGACTAGACACATATAATTTCGGTAAATTGTACGTTACCGTATGCAAATTTTATAAAATAAATTCGCAAAGTGCAAAATTATTAACCGACTTCAAAAAAGGAGGTTATCACTTGTAATATTTCTAGAACTGCCCAGTCTTCGTATAATGTGCTAGTCTATATCAGCATCAAATGCAAAATTTCACAAATGTATGTATGAATGTATGTTTTTATGTTTGTGTTCGCATACCTCTGAAACTACAAGCCCGATTTATGTAATTCTTTTTTTGTTTTACTAGGTATTGCCCAACTTAGGGAATGCTGCAAGTTTCATCGAAATCGGTTTGGTAGTTTATGAGATAAGGAATTTTAATTCTCATTTTCATACAATTTTGAAATCGGTTTTATCTTTTTAATAAAATATAACTTTTTTCCTACTAGATGTTACCCTAAAAATTGTTGTACCGAAATACGTTTACGTTTACGAGTACAATATTTTCAGGGATGCGAAACTTATCTTTTGCCCTTTCCTAGGACTTATAATTGTACCTATTTTAAAAAGACATAAGACCGACTTCAAAATTGTACGTAGTTGAGAATTAAAACTCCGTATCCGTAAACTTGCACGATTCCCTAAGTTGAACAATACCCAGTACAACAAAAAAAAATATTGAAATCGGAATGGTAATTCCAGAGATATACGAACATAAAAACATACATACACGCTGATATAACATAAATTAGTTCAACGGCTTAAGCAATAATTATAACTATATTTTAAAAAGATAAAACCGTCTTCAAAATTGTACGTAATTGAGAATTAAAACTTCCTACCTCCAAAACTACTGATCCGATTTTGATGCAACTTGCGCTATTCCCTAAGTTGAACAATACCTGGTACAATATAAAAAGAATCACTTAAATCCGCCTTGTAGTTTCGGAAATATGCGTGCACAAACATAAAAACATACATACATACATACATACATACATATTACATACATACATACATACACTTGAAATTTGGCACATTTGTTCAGAAGCTGTTATAGATTAACATAAATTATACAAAAACTAGGCAGTTCTGGAAATGTTACATACATGTGCGTCGAATTGATAGCCTCCTTTTTTCGAAGTCGGTTAAAAAGAGGTAACAGACAGACAAATAGGCGCTTTCGCATCAACATTAGTAAAGATTTAGAATTAGATATATCCTTCACGAATAAAAAGTAATCACCAAAAAACTGTGACCTTATACCAGATTTAGAGCTTACGATTATAAAAATTAGTGCAGGGGTTCCCAATCTTTTTGGGTCTGCTGCGCAGTTACAAGTCACAATATTTTGTCACGGCGCCCTACTCTACCTATACTCTACCTAGCTATTACAAAAAGAAATTTGTATTATTTATATTTACATTATAAAATATAAACACCTTTAATGATTATAATTAGGTTTAGCAGGTAAATAATAATAAACAAATATTAATTAATCAACTGCCAGCTTTGCAGAATCAATATTATAATTTTATGTATTTTATAATATTTGTGGTTTCTGATAATAATGGAGGATCCACTCACGGCGCCCCTCTTGTCTTTCCACGCACACTTTGGGAACCCCTGAATTAGTGGTATTAAGTAACAAAAATCCGAGGCATTGCTGGCACTAAATGGGCAGGATTCAATAAGGCTTCGCCGCTGACTGAGGGCCGAATATATCACGTGGACGGTGAGATAAGAAAGTTGCCCATTACGTTTGTGGATTGTTAGACCTAGTTTTTAGGGTACCGTACCCAAAGGGTAAAACGGGACCCTATTACTAAGACTTCGTTGTCTGTCCGTCTGTCTGTCTGTCTCAAGGCTGTATCTCTGGAACCGCTATAGCTAGAATTCTGAAATTTTCACAGATGCTGATGCTGCCTTTAGCATGAAATGATATATTATTGATAAGCGTATATTGTAATATTATAATATTATGAGGTCCGTGGTCCTCCTATTGTAAATTCGTCCCATAACATTCATTCTGAATGTGGGACGAAATGATTATGGGACATCAATCATTGACTTGTCTGATGAAAATTTCAGGGGTCAGCCACCCCAATAAAATATTATACACTATAATATTATTAATATTGTTTTGTATAGTATGCTATATGAGGAAAACCCTTTTTAATGAAATATTGTTTTCATAGCAGACCATCATTAATGATTCTTAACAGATCCTTTTCTTGTAAAGTACAATATCGCTTTTAGATTGTTTTAACTATCAGATATATCAGATGAAGATACAGTAAAAACACCCACATCTTATGATAAATCTTTCTTGTGAAAGTTCAGCGTGCCCTTTAAAGTTACACAAAATTTAAAAAGCTCGTTGAGAGACGATAAATTTGTTTTAGTTCTGTACGAAGAAAGGAAAGTTTATAATTTATTTTAATGTTAAGATAAATAAAGTGGGTGTAGTTAAAGACGTGAGTGGAAAAACTATATTTAACTAGATAACATATCGCTGCTTATAAACTAAAGGGCCACAAATCAAAAAAGTCTGAAAACGTTTTTAATTGAAAAATGTTCCCGAAATAGGCCTTTTTTTATATTTCACGAAGACACCTGTCAAATTTGGCCTCTGAATAGCTTATTTACATAAGCGCCCTTTTGGCATTTTCGAACTTTGACGCACAAGTTTGGCGCGAAACGGCCATATTTTTAGTTGCGACCCAAACGTCAGCGCGAGCGCACGTTTTCACTATGCGAAAAGGCCACATCGCGAAAAGTAACTGGTGTTGTAATTAGTTTTATGTGCGACAGAGCCACATTTTGGAATACGTCCGTTTCGCATATAACAAATGCAAGTAAGTAAATATTTTTTTTAAAGTGCCAGGTTTTGAAATATGGCTGTTTAGCAATTAAAACATGCTTGATATGATTATTTTGTGATAAGCCAAAGAGTTGTTTCTGCGAAACTTCTCTTTTGCATAAAACATTAGAGTAATTGTCCCGACTTATTTTTAAGCTAAAAAGCTTAGTAATATATTTTCATTTTATTCTTAAATTTTGATTATTTATAGTATTCATATTTGCTTCGTTCAAACCTACGCGACCAATTATTATTATACTTAATATTTTTGAGTACTAATAGCAATCATTAGCCCTTGGGGCCCTATTATTTAATCTTGTCAATTTAAGAGTAAAATGAATAAAATTCATCGAAATTATAGTGAAAGATATAGTTAATATATTATTATATAATTTTTAAAAAGGTTTATTTTGGGTTTTATTTAGCTTATGAAATAAAAAGCAATAACTAAGCTTGAATATTGTAAATTTTATATATCAGTACTTACACCACTATGATTTACTTGAAATTATTCCCTCAACTTTATAACATGATAGTTAGAGATTTAAGAGATTACTTATTATTATACTCACACGTCCACTCGAGCATTGTATTCGTTTTTACTTTCAGGATGAGCCGCAGTAGCAGGATTTTAAACATGATTTTACCTGAAAAGGAAAAACGAGAAGAAAACTCTCATATTCTAGAAGAAAATCACAATTTACCAAGTGATCAGCACTTGCTGAATTATGATTCTTCTGTGATTATTGGCTCTGAACCTCCACCTACTAACTTACATGACGATTCCTTTGATACCGATTCTATACCAGATAGTCAGATAGGCCTTGATATTAACTTCTCTTTTGATGATGACATTGAAACTGAGTTAGACAATTTGAAGAAACCAAATCTAGTTATCGAAGAAAGTAGCTCAGACTCTGATAAAGATTCTCAAACAAGTTCAGAGAGTGATTCTAGCAGCAGCCTGGATCAAACAGACAATGATTTTTCATCAGACGACAGCGTGAAAGATCCCGACTACCAACATAACTCTTCAATTGAGTCAGATTCAGATAATTTTTCGCCAAAACCTGGGACTTCTGGAGCTCTTTTTAAGCAGTCATCGCGAGTAGGTAAGCAACAACGTTCAGTAGATCATCAAAATTTCCAGCAGGTGATGGCTTTTTTGCCCCCTAATTTCGTTAAAAAATGTAGGTACTAAAATATTACAATTGTAATTATTTTCTTTTTCAGACAAAATTGATAGAGAAGCACTCACGTCTGGCAAACAACCACACGACATGATTAACCAACTTTGTGAAGTCAATAATAGTGCAACCTTTTTCGATCTCCAACAATCCAACAACGACATTCAATCACCCAGCGTCCTCAATACTTACTTACTCAACGTAGATTCTCAGTCAGCCAATGTCGATATCCAACCAACCAGCGTCGATAGTCAGTTGCTCAGTGTAGATTCACAACCAGTTAACGTCGATATCCAGGTATCAAGCGTCGATGCACAATCTCCCTGCGTTACCTCTGGTTTTCAGTGCAGCAGCAATAACCGCAAAAGGAGAGCTAACCCAGAACTATGGAAAAAAAATCGCACAAAGTTTTTAAAAAATAGTGGTAAAGCATATACTTCTTTATCAAAATCTAAAAAAATTTTTGAAGCTAAAAAAATGGGACCTGTATGTTCTGATAAATGTAAGCTTAAATGTTCTACTAAATTTACAGATGAAGAACGGCTGTCAATTTTCGAAGCATACTGGGACACAGCTGATTTATATGTTCAGAGACAGTTTGTTCACGAGCACATGACTAAAATTACCCCAAAATATCGGTACACTCGTGTTGGCAGTGATAGGAAAAATCTTAACAGTGCTTATTACTTGCCTCAAAATAAGGAGCGCCTTCGAGTTTGCAAAATATTTTTTATGCATACTCTCACAATTTCCGACAAATTTATAAGAACTGTTCAAAAAAAACATTCCAACACGATAGGAGCCCAAACAAAAGACAATAGAGGCAAACATGGTACCCACAATAAGACAGATACTCATTTGATTGATGGTATTAAAATGCATATCGACTCAATCCCACGGATTGAGAGTCATTATTGCCGCGCACAAACCAAGCGAGAGTACATTGAAGGTGGTACTAACGTCGCTACTTTACACCGAGACTACATAGAAAAATGCAAATCGGAGGGTAAAGATTACGCTACGTACCAAATATATAACAACATCTTCAAAACTTACAATATCTCTTTTTGGCGCCCAAAAAAAGATCAATGCGACGATTGTGTCGCCTTTGCTAATGCTCAAGACAAAGCGCCACTCCAAGAAAAGCATGAACTGCACCTGAAAGAGAAATCTCTCGCGCGAGCCGAAAAGCAGCGAGATAAAGAAAACGTCAGTGACACTTTTATAGTCGCCGTCTATGATCTGCAAGCCGTGATGCCTTGTCCCCGGGGTGATGTTTCAAGCTTTTATTACATCCCCAAAATTAATCTGTTAAATTTTACAATCACTGAACTCGAGACCAAAAACACAATTTGTTACGTTTGGCATGAGGGAGAAGGTGCTCGAGGCGTCAATGAGTTAGGTTCTTGTGTACTAATGTACTTAAAAAGACTGCATGACAAAGCAAATGCATTTTTTGATGTTGTCTTTTACAGTGACAATTGCTGTGGCCAACAAAAAAATAAATTTATGTTGGCAATGTATCAATATGCTATTCGCGAGTTACCAAAGCTGCGTAGTATAACACACAAATTCTTAATTAAAGGGCATACTCAAAACGAAGGCGACTCGGTGCACTCAATGATTGAGAGAAATATTTCTAATGCTTTAAAATCATCGCCAATCTATGTACCTCATCAGTACGTTACACTTATAAAAACGGCCAAGAAAAAAGGCCCACCTTATACTGTTATAGAGCTGACACACGACCATTTCTTTGATTTAAAACCCCTTGGTGTTGGCAACTACGCCGTTACAGACGATGGACAAAAGTTGAGATGGTCAGATATAAAAGTTTTAAAAGTTGACAGAGAAAACCTAAACAAGTTTTTCTTTAAGACTTCATACGATGATTCAGAGTACAAATCAGTATGCACTTTGACCAAAAGACAATCCAAGTCAAACTTTGTAGCACCTACAACATTGAAGAAAATGTATGCACAAAAACTTAAAGTTCCTGAAACAAAAACACGGGGAATTCTTAACCTAATACAAAAAGATGTGATACCTAAATTCTACGAAGATTTTTATATTAATCTTTAAATGTGATATTTGTACCATTTGCCTTTACACAGACTGATTTTTTACACTGTAGTATGTACACTTGATCTCATTTTTAAACTTATAGGTAGTAGTAAGAAAAATTTAGCTACAACTAAGCCAGAGGAAACTTAAACTTAATTTAATACTAAGTATTAAATTAAGTTTAAGTTTCCTCTGGACTTATAATTATAACAATTATGTGCTAAAACTCTATGAATTCCATGAATAGAATGAAGATATCAGAAGTTATAAAGTCTTTATAACCTAACATGCTGACATCTTCATTCTATTAATGGAATTCATAGAGTTTTAGCACATAATTTTTATAATTATAAGTCTATTAGATTGTTGAACTGTCCTTTATACTTAAAATAATGTCTGTTTAAGTTTTTGAAGCCTTTATTTTTGTTACTTTATTATATTGTATTTATTTCTAAAATACTGTTTTTGTTATAATTTTTTTTCGTTGATTTAATAAGAAAGTTAAAATGCGTAAAAGTGAGTTTTTCTTATGTTTTTTTAAATAGCATAGATCTGATTTTTAGCGAACGTATTTTTGTATCGTATTCTTGATCTCATTTTTAAACTTATAGGTAGTAGTAAGAAAAATTTAGCTAGAACTAAGCCAGAGGAAATTTAAATTAAGTTTAAGTTTCCTCTGGATTTATAATTATAACAATTATGTGCTAAAACTCTATGAATTCCATGAATAGAATGAAGACGTCAGAAGTTATAAAGTCTTTATAACCTAACATGCTGACATCTTCATTCTATTCATGGAATTCATAGAGTTTTAGCACATAATTTTTATAATTATAAGTCTATTAGATTGTTGAACTGTCCTTTATACTTAAAATAATGTCTGTTTAAGTTTTTGAAGCGTTTATTTTTGTTACTTTATTATATTGTATTTATTTCTAAAATACTGTTTTTGTCATAAATTTTTTTTCGTTGATTTAATAAGAAAGTTAAAATGCGTAAAAGTGAGATTTTTTATGTTTTTTTAAATAGCATAGATATGATTTTTAGCGAACGTATTTTTGTTAAAATATATAATAAAACATTTTTTATTTTTTGATTTGTGACCTTTAAATCAACATGATAACATTATTTATGAAAAGTATTTTATATGCTAAAGGGACTTATCTGCTCCTACTAGTCTGTAAAATAAAGTTATCATTGAGCTTACAGAAACAATAGAAAGATAATTAAATAACGCATCGATACATATATAATACAACACCGCTGAAAGGAATAGCTAAGAAAAAAATAAGAAATACGAAAATAAAATATTCTATGAGCTCTCCTGAAAAAACTATGATTTTGAGATGTGGCCCTTTAGTTTATGAGCAGCGATATTTTTATAACAACAGGACCTATCAGGACAATTGCTCATTTTTTACCTTATAATTTTAACAAACTTCTAGCTAATATACAGCATGACTGGTGAGACATACCGATACTTATAGAGAGTACTCGGTAGTCGATTCTCATTATAATTATGTAATAAAATTAGGTACTTAATTTTTGACCAAATTTGCCTTAAATTAAATTAATCTTGGACACTTAGTAAATTACTATGCGACCGTCGCGGCGACGTGCGCCCCGCGCTCCGCGCTATACCTCTCGCGCGCGGTGACCATGGGTTGGGTAAATAATTATTTAACTTTACGCTACATTTACTCAGTAATCAATTGATATTATCATTTTTATAATTTTTTTCAACTACTATAATAGCCTAATATCACGTCCTCGAGTATTAAACATGTCTCACCAGTCATGCTGTATAGTAGCTAGTGGCTATACATAAAATCTACAGGTTTTTGATTTCAATTTTCCGGCCCTAAATCCTCCATTTAAACAAAAAACTGACTTTTTTAAATTGTAACTTACCTGCTTCTTCCAATTACGTTTTAAATTATGGCAGAAATGCTATCAAATTAATAATTGTTATTTTATTTTTATAACAATATTTGAATAAGCTATGGCCTATGACCGTTTTCAGAGGTTTTTTACAGGATATCTTTTCACAAACGGTTTCGATTAGACATATTCAATCTGTTAACCAATCAACAACGCCATTGAAAATGTAAACTCCAGTCAAAAAAATCTAAGAACCGAGCATTATTTACGTCGGTCATGTCGATACATAAGTATACTTAAAATATAAACTTAATAATAGTCTCTCTCTCTCTACTCTTTCTACTCTTTTGGATGCCGATGTCAATCAGAAAGAGACACAGACCGACACGTCAAACTTGTAACACCCCTATTTTAGTCGGGGGTTAGAAGGATTCACATTTTAAACTATACTTATATCCTGACTTGATATTAGTTACACAATGCTTTGCCAAACGTATCAGACCAAAAAATACAGTGTGTAACAAAAACGTCTGTTATACACAGTTAGGATATTTTTATTAGTAAAAATGCTTCATCATCATACTGCTGATAGTGATGATGTACATGCAAAGTTTACGCAGCACCGAGCACAGAAGTTGGTAAAAGCATGTTAAATTACTTGAGAGACTAGAGATGTCGACTATGTAATACACGACTACGCTTCATGATTTCCTAGACGTATAGTGTAGGATGTTATAATAAAGCCTATTTTAATACTTAGCTGACATAGCAAACGTTTTTGGCTATATCATATACTAGCTGTCCCGGCAAACGTTGTTTTGCCATTTAAAGTATATTTTATCATCAGTTGATACATGTTTTACCCCCTCTTTTGTCCCCTAAGAGGGTGTGGGGGGGGAAGGTCATACACCAGATGTTAAGTTGAAAAACACAGTTAATACCTAATAATATGAAGTAAGTCCACTAAAGAAAAAAGTTGTATACAAAATCTGACCCCTCTTTGGTCCCCAGAGAGGGTTGAGAGGGGAGGGGGGGGGGAGGATTTTTATACACCAGATGTTGAGTTGGAAGAAGACAAATATAATATATCTGTGAAAACCGTATGCAAATCTGTGAAAACCGTATGCAAATCGGATCAGTAGTTTTCGTGTTAAAGAAAAAAGATTGATACAAAATCTGACCCCCTCTTTTGTCCCCTTAGAGGGGTGGGGGGAAAAAATTTTATACACCAGATGTTAAGTTGGAAGAAGATAAATATATCTGCGAAAACCACATTCAAATCGGATCAGAATTTTTCGTGTGATGCTGGAACAAACATACAGACAGACAGACAGACAAAAAACTAACCACATTTTTGGCTTCTATAGCGATGTAGTGACAAAGGTGTAATTTCGGGTGTCATTTCATATCTTTTATGTACAGAATTTTCATTTCTACAACAGAATATTGTCTTCCTCCCGCACGCGCTTTGGTGACGCCCACTATCGTAATATTTTAATTTCGCCATAATTTCAAAACCAAACGTCCAATTTTAATCATTCAAAGACCAAATATTATCTACATAAACTGTACTTAGTGATAAAATAATTTATTTTGATAAGGATTAATAGCGTGAGTAAAATATAACAGTTTAAATTTAGTCCAAAAAAAATTCAGGATTTTTAAATAAATAAATGGTTATTGTGCCTCACTCGACATAGATAGGTATAGTGTGTCGCGGACTTTTTTGTAGATATTTATAAGATCTACAATTACTTAGAACATTTTATGGTTCTATCTTTTATAGTTTAGGCAGCGTACGCAAAATAAGTAACTTTTCTAGCTGATTTTTTACACCTTGCGTCCGAAAATCTCAAATATCTTACGGAACCCTACTTTTTTCCAAAATAAAATGTAGCCTATGTTCAGCAGAAATAATGTGAGATTCCAATACAAAAAGAATTTTTCAAATCGGTCCAGTAGTTTCGGAGCCTATTCGACTCAAACAAACAAACAAACAAACAAACAAACAAACAAACAAAAAATCAAATCTTTCCTCTTTATAATAGTAGTGTAGATACTACCTCTTAAATCTTTCTGGTTTTAAAAAGTTGAAATCAAGTTAGTTATCAAGATAGTAGGTAGGTAGTTTTGAAAAATATATAGAGACAGACAGCGGAAAGTAACTTTTTGTTAAAACTATGATGATGATATTATGTGATATTGATATATTGATGATATGTGAATCTGCCTGTCTGTTCACACTAAACTTTTAAACCACTGTTAGTTATAAATTAAGAAGCTACTGAAACCTAGTTTGTTGTAAAGGTATATTTTTGATTACGTCAATAAAACTGTACTAAGAACTGCCGCGACTCTACATAAAATAAAATTTTATACGTAACAAAAGAATAAATTTTTATGACGTTTTTATCACTTTAATATGCTGGGTTAATACTATTCGGGAATTTATTGGATATTTTATGACTTGTACGAACGTTAAAATGTAGAGGTATTTTTGAGACTTCGGTTTTATTGAAAGAGTAAAGAAGTCTATACTTATCGGCATTCCTTTATCGCTTACCTTTTTAAAAACGTCACGCATACTACTTCCTTAACCTCTTAACTACCGTAAGGCCCACTTGGGCCGCGCCGTGTGTCACGTGGTGTCACGCGCCATTATAATATATTATATGCTAGGGCTAGGGCATCCCTCTTATGTCCTACCAGCCTCCGCCATTACCACGTATTAAGCGATCTCTACTTTATGTGCAAAAATCTTTTTAGAGATAGTCCTGTACCTACTTTATATTGTCTTTTTCTTTGGAGCTTAACTAATTTTAAGAGGACTTAACAGTTAACTATTTTTTTACTACACCAAGAACAACTATATTATATTTTGATATCAAAATACAGAAGAGTGTTAATATTGTTGTAACAATATTATCAAAATATACAAAAATAACTTCCTAAGCAATATTTCAATCGAACTAAAGAAAATTCACTCTAACATAAATCCTACAATAAAACCCCCATCATGGATTTAAATCAGAAACCAATCTCAAAATACTATTCAATATTAGGAGATTTCGGAACTCAAAACAAGAACTTGGCTTTTATTTATGCTTTTATTTTACCGGTTTTCAATGTACCTAAATGTCGAAATTATGTTTTTTCATTGAATTGTTTCAAAAAGTTGTTTCAAGAAGTGTAAAATTGATTTACAGTCTAAATCTTTATTTTCAATATGTGATTTTGTTGGAAGGTTTTATTTTGTATAATATGAAAAAATGAGAGGTGTCTAGGGACACCCGGATGGAACGAAGTTATAAATGAGGAGCTGGCGAACAAAACGCGTTAATTACAAAAAATGTTAGCTACCACTTTCGAGATTTTTCGCAAATAAAAATGTTGTTTGTCTTATCAAAATGAAGCTACTCACAAAAATTACCTTGATAGTAATAAAAAAAATTGTTCTAGGGCTCCCGTACTATAATGCTTAGGAGCCCTATACGATGAAGATGTAAACAAGCAAGAGTCACAAAAATATGATTGTCTAATATTTTAATAACAGTTTTCTACCAGCTGCCAACCCTACTGTAGTGACTAGTGGTAGTATTTAATTTGTCCCCAATTACTGTACCATTTGGCGAGTCCGTCATCTGTGCCCGTCCTCATCTGAGCACGTCCTCGTCCGAGCCCATTCGGGTCCAACCCCGTTCAAGTACACGTCTTACGCTAATGAATAACATCCTCGAACACCGGTAACTTTACGCCGATTTGGGGAGTAATATTACAGATATTATTATTCCCCTTAAATAAAGCTTGGATGAACGGAAATATGCAGTACCTTAGTAAATACTGTATGTTTCCGTAATCATCTGGTGGTGATTTTGTTAAGCCGAAATCCGTGTACAACGTGAAAATCTTACATTTTCGTAACCAAACTAATGTCTGTCATGTACTGATCGAAGAAATCGATTCATAATAATTATGCAGTTGACGAACCTACATCAATTGGTCGGACTATGTCAACTAAGGGCAGGTTGCACCAACTTACTTTAACTATAATTTTAACTTTAACTCGGTTAAGTAATTAATAATTTATCTTGCGTGCGGCAGTTAGACAGTACCATAATTATTAGTAGGTATGAATTATATTGCATTTCAATAGAAGTCTTACAAAACTATAAAGGTGCCGGTTGGCAGCGGGCGACATGAAGTGGCGCAGACGACGTATCGTCGGGACACTACTACAGGTTTGTATGTATTTCTATGAAAAGTGTCAGGTATTTCATAGAAATACATACAAACCAATAGTGTCGACGCGACGACACGTCGTCTGCCGCCGCTTCATGTAGCCAACTTGGCAACAGACGCAGACTTGACAGGCTTCCAACTTGTACCTTTATGGTCTAATACGGCCCATATCTGCTGCTCTCACTATGATAAATATTAACAAACTATACAGCGTGAAATTTTAGTGGTTGTTTTCCCGCAGCAGAACGATTTACCTATAGTAGTACTAGCGAACCATGCATGTTATTTTTTGAAAATAAAAAATATTTTATATGACGTACTATGGAAACTTTATGCCGATAGGCGCGAGTTACTATGGACCCAACCGAATTTTTTTTTTGATTTGAACAAAAAACACTTTACAAATCTATTGTACTACTAAGATAGAATCATTTTACTGCGGGAAAACAACCATTAAAATTTCACACTGTATGATTTATAATAGACAACGTAACAGTTTCAACTAGCTGTACTTGAGCTTTAGCTGGACGATTAAAATCTTATTCCAGGCACCTACAGAATTTGAGGAATGGTTACTTATTAACTCTGAAAATACTATATGAATCATCCACAACGGATATAAAGGCCTGGTTTTTTTTCTCCATGCATAAATTTGAGAACCGCTGACATAGATTATCCTGTCAAGTATAAAGAGAATACCTCATAATATGATGTGTCAAACAGACCTTTGTGTGGCAAGAGCTTACCAAATACTCCATTCAATCCTCCTTTGTCCCCCTACTTGAATTCTGCCAAATACATGCTCAAATACCTTTGATGACGGTTAAAGGAAACATTAAGGAGAATTATTATTTTATTGATCGTACTGGATAAGTATTAGTTCATATTTCACTATAGCGGCTGCTACCTGGAACAATGTTATATAAAACTTTTTACATACGTATACAGGCATTATTATGAATAAATAATTATTATAACATATAAATGGAGTGTTAATAAACTTTGTTAGTCTTTTTGAAACCCCCTTTTATCTCCCCCATATTACATCCTTTTCATTTTATAATAATAATTAAAAATCTTTACCTCGAGTAACATCTGTCGGTCCAGGTAGAAGAAGCCTTTCCCACTCAGGGCCACCTCATCATGGATGAGCTGCTGCTTCAGCCTTTGTATCTGAAAAGAGTAGAATAAGTAGGTTATATTTTGTGAGCTTTTTTAAATAAATTCAAAGCTATAAACCAGAGGTTCCCAAACTTTTTTTTGTCATAGACCACTTTTAACATTTTGCTAAAGCCGGTGGACCCCCGCTGCTACCCCCTAGTCGCAATCCCCTCTCATTAAAATTATAATTTTAATGGGAGGGACATTATACTTGGTGAAGTGACAGCAAATTGTATCAATATTTGGCTAGAAGTATAACCGTAAATCTCCTCGCTCTGTAATATATTTAATCTGCTAATATTATAATATTGTCTACCTATATCCATAGGAGAAGTCAAGTCGGGTCACTTATTTCAAATAGACCCCCGTTAACGACTCGTGGATCCCCATTTTTCTTCCACGCAAGCGTAGACCCCTGTCGGGCTCCCGTGGACCCTTGGGGGTCCACCTGGACCACTTTGGGAATCAATGCTATAAACGAATTGAGTTTTTTGTTTTACGCCAATGAACACACAAACGGGAAAGCACAAGTTTGATCGACAGATCGACCTCCCTTGACGGACCTATCAAACAGAGAGCGGTCCTGCGGTCAAGCGTGCAAGCGGTCAGTTTTGCGTTCTTTGTGTTGTACTACGTTATCTAGAGATATGTACTTAGTGTACGTTCTGACCGCGTCAAAATTCCTCCTGTCAACTCTTGTGTGACTGACCGCTCTCTGTCCGATAGGTCCCTTGAGACCTTTACAGAAATCTTTTCAACGAAAACCCGGCTACATGAGTCATAGGAAATACCTAAGTTAGCCGGAAATGATTGAAGATCTATTGAAATTGATTTAGGCATCGCAACAGTCCTCATCATTACTCTTCCTTACGTCCCTACGCTGTCGGATAAGAAAATATTTAAAACATGTGTACAAAATTCACCCCAACTTAATAAATATAAAGGCACGGATGAAAACCTATTTCATGTTATTTAAATTTAATTTACATTTTCCACTTGGCTTCATTTGTGTTGTGTGTATTTTGTGTAATATTTGGTTAACCCCAGCCGCTGCACATGACATGCGGTCGGCCGTTGAAAATTATACCACAGTATAAAATATATATACAGTATATTATATTCATACTAGACTAGATACGTGTACGCACACATTAATATTACAGAGAACTAAAAGTTTGGTGGGATATAGTAGGGCTCGCTTAGCTAGCCCTGATAAACAAAGATAGAGTTAATATCATGTGCTTTTACAGCCCAGATTCTACACGTTCGGTACGATAAGATAAACCTATCTTAATATGTAATGATTTGTAACATTATGACTCATCTTTCATTGGTCAGAGTGACACGACTCTCGCCGAGTAAGGATAAAAATTGGCTATGATGAGCGAGTTTTATTAACAAGGTCAGTTACTCTACTGTATGATATTTGTACTGTAATAATGCTGTGGTCAGATAAAAAGAGACCATTAATAATAATTTTTTGGGCCTGTTTCACCACTTTCTGATAAAGTACCGAATAGGCTATTCACAGCTTTTTTGACCGATTCTCTATATAGTTCATCTGTCAAGTTATGTGGTGCATAGGCTATTCGGCACTTATCAGGAAGTGGTGAAACAGGTCCTTATTAATATTTAAAACAAGTAAATTTTAACTGTTAATTTTTTCTTACTTTTAAACCGCGATTTTTGATTAAATTATAACGTATTTTGTTTAAAAGCTTTTAATTAATTTCAACCGCAGGTGGATTTCCATATCTTACTAATATTATTAAAGCAAAAGCCTGTTTGTATTACCTTTTCATGCCCAAACCGCAGAACCGATTTTGCTGAAATTTGGTATGGGTAAGTAAAAGAAATAAAATACTTTTCATCCCAGAAAACTGTACGATTCTCGTGTGATAATTGCGCAACGGAGTTGCAGGCGTCATCTAGTACTATAATAAATGCGTGTCTGTCCGTCTTTCTTCACGCCCAAACCGCTAAACCGATTTTGCTGTTTATTATGAATATGCTTTGAGTCTCGTTTACTGCTTGAGAAATTTTGATGAAATTGTATTGGATTATAGTTTTATTCCAGAAAACGTACCGTTCTCGCCAAAACGAATTTCAGTGCAACAAAGTTGCGGGCAACATATTATATTTTCTAAAATTTTTATGACGACCAGCAAGAAGAGGCCTATAGTAATCTCACCGCTCAGATAATCCTCTCGTAAGCATAATATTACTTCGAGCTGGGTCTTCACTGCCGTATTAACCTTCATAAGGTTCTTATTGAGTTGCCTTCAAGGCTTTTATGATACAAAATATGTCATGGTGAGTAAAAAGTCATTTTTTTATACGCTTTTTATTAGCTTCACCTGTATATTTGTTTGTAACATGTTTGTAACCGACTTCTTTGGGCGCGATTTTGACCCACTTTAAACGGCCAGATTTCGTTCAAACTTTGTAGGTTTATCGAGGACCGATGACAATACACTAATTTGATATTATAATTATTCCATTTTTCAATTTGTATGTTTGTATGTTTGTTTGTAACCCTTTATATAAAAAGCGTGATTTTAATTTTTTTAACTATTACTTATTTTGTCAGACAGTTAATTTACAAAATATGCAAGTTAGGGTTGATTCAGACCGCAACGCGACGCGTAGATGCATTTCTAAATTAGTATGGATTTGACAGATTCGCAAGACGTCTCACGCTGACGACATCTATCAAATCCATACAAATTTAGGTCGCGTCACGTCGCGCCTCGCCTCGTCGCGTCGCGGTATGAATTGACCCTTAAGATATTGTGGGTCCACTCAGACCGCAACGCGGCGAGGCAAGGCGCGGCGCGACATAATGTTGTATGGATTTTCAGACAGACTTCAATTGCGTGAGACGTCTTGCGAATCTGTCAAATCCATATAAATTTAGAAATGCATCTACGCCTCGTGTGCGGTCTGAATCAACCTCACGAAAACTTGGGTGGGTATGTCGTGTTGGTCATCCGTCGTACTTACTAGTTACTAGATTAAGAGAGTATACTACACACTCTTGAATTCTATAACATTATTTCTGCTGGCCTGATTTCCATGAAGACCAGTTTCTGTCGCGAAAACGGTGGCATAAGCGTTACGTAGCTTACCGTCACCGAAACCTGCATGATGGTACTTTATTACCTCTACATTATAAGCACTGCATGGACAACGGCTGATTGCTGTCAGCGCGCGTTTGGAGTGCAGGTTGACGTCAGCAGCGGACAGCACGACGCCGCTCGCCCGCAGCAACAGCCAGCCCAGAGACGCGAAGTAGTATACTGTATCGATTACTGATGTGTGCGATATTCTGGGGAAATAAGGAACCAAGGTCCTGATTAATAAAAAACTTTATCGCGCGACATCCAATAAACACTCGCCGCGATAGGCATTATCCAATGACCGCTGGGTAAAGTTTCCGAATCCGAGTCGAACGAAATCTTGAATCACCTTGTTGTTGGTTGCAGGACGTAACAGTCTCGGATAAAGCTAGTAAAATGCAAGTCGAAAATTAAGCATAAGATCAAGCGGTATAATTCATTAACAATTAATATTTTCTTACGTCAGTTCTTGTTGGTTTCAGGACCTGTGGTAACTGGTAGGTCAACAAATTAAATCAATATGAAAACAATAGTTATTTACGAAATTTAGTGACTTTCATATGGCCTGATAGCACATGTTTGCGTTTTTGGCATTGACATTTATTATTTTCATGCATAAAATGGTAAAAATCTTACCTTATACCCAAAAAGAGTTGCAGGCATATAAAGTACAGATTGTTCAGGTTACACAGCAGTATCAGAGAGCCAATCTCGGTGTCCACTCTCCGCACCAGCGCCGCCTGCTGCACGTAGCCCTCCCTGATCCTCCGCCAGACGCGCAGTCGACTGCTGACGTCTAAACCACCCTGGATATAAGTACAGACAAAAATTATGCTTGGCTATTGGCTTTGGGGTAACTACAATGAAGGAAGCGGTAAACTTCTCTGGTGACAGATTTCAAAAGGCAAAAGCAATCAAGTAACGCGTTCAGCGTTCTTGTTAACCAGGCGTGTATATTTCTAGTTGCAAATAAACAACGCTATTGATTATCTGCCATAACAAACCTCTGAACCCGATATTATTATATTTTCCTTTTGACTGTTCCACCCATCTTCTGGGGATCTAATACATCTCTTGGGAAGCCACGCCAGGATTGACATTTTTAACGAAAACTCTGATAGCGCTCGAGGTGGACGCTGTAGCTGTCTCAACTGTCTTTACACCTAACCTTGGTTCGTCCCTTGCCCATCCTCTCCTCGCGCACCGCACCAGCCACGGCGGCATTGAGTCGTCTGTAGCGAGACGTTAGTCCCATACTCAGCAGGATCACCACCAGGTCCTGGAAGTTCCAGAGGATCGTCGCGTACTTGCTGAGGACGAAGACTGGGACGGCCAGCCACAGGTTGTATTCGTCTGGGAAGAAATGATTTCTATCACTATTTCATTGCTGAATGTTTGTCTTTATTTAGGAGACACTTTCAATTGATGTAACTCAATACCACTTGACGATCCAAATAGTTCTGTTATCGGCTTGTTGATCTTTTTTATCACTGATACGATTCTAGGGCCGGTTATAGCATTACCCTGGGAGAGATTTTTTCGGCGCCTGATAGTGCTGAAAAATTTTGGCGCCCTTTTGTTTGACTTCAGCCAACGCCGCTACTGTACGGTTCGGTCTTATAGATTGATGATTATTATTGGAGTTCGACTCAAAACTTTTAAAATTGTTGCCCATAAAACTAATACACTATGTAAATATTTTGTTAATTATGACATCATAATATTATTATCATGATACTCACAGTTCTGAAGAAGAAACCCGTGTGAGGAGAGTATGTAGCGCTGAAAGTATTCTCCGGGTGGAATGTTGAAGCCAGTCGCAGACATCATGGATAGAGCATGCTCCACTGAAAAGTTAAGGTAGTATGTTAAGAGTTTTATGAAAATAAAAATTATATACGCCCGAGATAAGCATAACCGAATTAGTTATTGCCTTCGTTGCGTGGAGCTTAGATCGAGCAGGAAGAGGAATCGTAGACTTTTCCAAATATAGAGCTTCGCTTTATAAATATAAGCTGACTGAGCACCTGATATGATGATCACAAAGTTTTTTTATGTATTTATAAGATAAACAAACGAATCACCTGATGGAAGCAACTACCATCACCCATGGACACTCGCAACATAAGAAGAACTGTAGGTGGGTTGTCATCCTTTTAAAAGGGAATATTATATCTGCTCAATATTAACTTTAATATTGAGCTGATATTAATCGGAGATCTAAGAACTTCGAAAACTGAAGTCCAGTCAAGTCCAACCAAGTATATCTCACCGACAGCACAAACGCCAATGAAGCTCGCGATCAAAATGACTTTCCTTCGTATATGCTCGTTGGGTGGTAAGTACAGGCCCCTGGTCTCAGTATACAACCAGTACACTGAGAGAGTACGCCACTTGTAGGCCACACGCCATGACAGACATAGAGACAGTAGAGCATTGCCGTAGAACACCGTACCAGAGAGACGGGCTACGAAACCGTCTGAAACATTGAGAGTTCTTTAATCGACCATGACCAGAGAAGTTTATTTATAGGCACAAGCAAACGGGAATTTAATAGTGGGTGGGGGGGGGGGGGGGGCAACGGGAGAATTCGCTGGTAATGTAGCGTTACAGAGTCGAGCATTACATCAGTGAGGGAGGAGAGCCGAGCATTAAAATGCGCACTATGTAATGATACAACGTGTAATATCTTGATACAACTTGTAACATCAATCTGACATTATAGAATTCGCTGGTAATGTAGCGTTACAGAGTCGAGCATTACATCAGTGAGGGAGGAGAGCCGAGCATTTAAATGCGCACCATGTAATGATACAACGTGTAATATCTTGATACAACTTGTAACATCAATCTGACATTATGGAATTAACTAGCTATAGAATGCTCAGTCTAATATTACATTACACGCGAAAGCTCGCCAGTCAGAGAGGTAGTATTGTAATCTAATCGAAGTCGAATCTAAAATGTTACATTACACGTGAATGCTCGCGGTAAGGGAGCACCTTAAAATCTTGTCCCAGATACTACAGTATTTGTGTGATTATACTTCGCTCTGAAAATACTGTCAATCATTCATAACGGATGCAAAAGGATGTTTAATTCAGCAAAATTACTTAAGTTTTTGTAATATAGGGCTCAACCACATATTATTACAATACATTTTAGCAGTTGAATACATTAACTATACTGCTTTATCTACCCAATACCCAACTCGGACGAAGTAATAAAAGAATCTCATGTTTTTTTAATTATTTTACTTACGACCTCCTGAGGTGTTCCTTGCTACTCCGGTGAGAAGCCGCACCAATTTTCGTACAGAACCAGCTTCTAACGCTATAAGCATTGATAGCAGCAACAAGCTGTATAGCAGCGCCAAGCGACCACCGTAAGTTGGAACGCCGAACCAGCGGGCCAGTGTGAAAATAGAGGTCATGGTGGTAAGAAATTGCTGAAATTAACATAGCAGAATTATGTAAATTCGATTATTGTAGGTAGAAACTACCAGTAACGTAAAATAGCTACCAATAATGACCCGTCTGATTACTGTCAACCCCCTAAGACCTTATAACAAAAACTGGCAAGTTATTGCTTTACGATCTAAAAGTTGTGCTCGGCCTATACAAATATATTTTGTTTCGTATACAATTTTATATCTACATAATATTATTATCTTCTTGTATAAAAATGGATTTTCAAATCTCGCTGAAACTCGAAAACGTGAACGGATTGGGCCAATTTTAGTCTTAAAATATTCGAAGAAGTCCAGGGAAGGTGTTAAAATGACACGAAGTTCACCGGGACAGCTAGTTAATTATAAAAATAAATGGTACTGAAACTTACATCAGAAGTGTGCTTTTTATACGACAAGGTCCAGTTGTCTCTTTTCTCTGTTATCCTGTTTTTCATTAGGACGTGGTTATGCCAGTGCTAATCCAGAGTTGGATCCAATGCCATTGGATCCTACTTTCAAAGTAACAGCCTCAAAGTATAACTTAATAATTAATATAATTTTGTCACCACAACACTATACACGAAGTTCAAAACATAAACTATTAAAAGTACAGTAAATAGTATTTATACAGTATAACAGCTACTCAAAACACTTTAACGTTTAACCGTGGTTTAACCACTATAATTACCTGGTACTTAATTATACAAAACTATCACTCTACTACCACTATTTATTTTGAATGATTACAACTTTCCAAAGCTTTTATTTAACTTACTACTTCTTGCCCGCGTCTTTGTCAACAAGGCTACATTTTTAACCGACTTCCAAAAACGAGGAGGTTATAATAAGTTCAGCTGTGGATAAATATTTTTTTATTTTAAAATAAAACAATTTACACAAACATAATATTACTATTATAAAATTCTCACAAAAAGAAATATCTACAACCGAACTAAGCCTCCTCCTTTTTTGGAACTGGATTAAAAACCTGTGAAGGTCTTGCACCGTTCTTCTGTGAGTGCGGCAATTACAATTTAATAAAAACTTGAAATAAATATATAGGTAAAACGATTTAGCTACTTCTTAAAAAATCTAATAATAAAATAGTATGTCAAATATAGTATCAAGTCTATCGAACAACTGAGTCTAGAACAATCGATTTGGTCGATGGTATCACAATAATTATTGTTTTGCGCGAACCTGCACGCAAATTTCTAGGTAGTAGTGATTTATGAAACTAGATAATCCTTTGTCTACATTACTTTGACTACATTATAAATTATAATATTTGTATTTTTCTAATGTTAAAAAGCTAAGGTAAAGATAAGGTTTATACTATTTTTAATTTGCTTTAAAATATCCATTTTCCTTTAGAAGAAAGGTTATAACTTATAAGTAACGCTAATAATATTATTATAAAAATAAAAGTTACCCTCGCAAAAAACACCCAGTGTATTTTGACGAAAATTTGATATGAAAGCAGTTAGCACTGGTTAGGTTTTAACTTTTGCCACTCATCAAGGTGATGAGGATGTTATATTTTTCGCGTGAAACGATGGCGAAAAGTCTTAAGGTCAGTTCACATTGCACCTTGGTGAGGTGATGCGATGATGACCCTTATACGTATAGGATCACAATATTTACTATTTATAGTATTTAAAGGGACTTCGCTAATATCAGGATAGGTCTTCATTGTAAAGTGCTGGTTCAAGACAGAGGCGTGGGAAGACGGGCGAGAAGAGAATAGTACGAAATAATACCACCTTATAATCTCTCTATTATAATTCTTATTGAGTTTCTACTAATAGAGATTATAAAACAATTACAATTAGTCGTAATAATTTCAAATTGAAACTGTGGCGTCCGCCAAACACTTGAATTGCGAGCGCGTCCAACTCCGGAGTCCGGAATCAACTCGGAACCATTTTCTTCTTCTCCATGAAACTTCACACGAACACTTTACACTTTCACTAAATACTTCACAATAATTATCACTTCACTCAGCACAGGTAGGGACAGTCCTGGAACGTTAGTTGCTAGTTGGAAGCCTAAACGAGACTGATCTCACTTTCTGGCGACTGCCCAGGAAGGGACGTTTCCCTCTCCATCTCTCCCACTCCGACACGCCCCGACTCTGTCAAAGCGTTTTTCTAAATCAAAACTTCATCAAAACTAGTTTCATAAAGATGGCGCACTTAATTTCCGTTTCCTTTTTTGACCGGATGCAACATATTTATTCAGTTCAGAGGTTACAACAAAACAAACCAAATAAATAACACTAACTGTAACTGTAGGTGTATTACCACGTATTTATAGATCATGTTTATTTTATCTCCGGAGTTTGTACAGTGAACCTGCAGTTATTGGTGGGTGTAAAGGTCATTTTAGAGGCAAGATCCAGTCGGTATTATTGTAGGTGTTAATGAACAAATAAACGAATATACCAAATGTAGTTGAAACATAGATTATGTTTACCATCACAAAGGCAAAGGTAAAACTTCAAGATATAAATAAATATATTAGATTTAAACCCTTACTAATCAGTTAAATATTAAGGCAGGGTATGCCGAATACAATATATTGAAGATCTTTGACTGTTGAGTATACTCGTCACGAGTTTCCACTTTCCCCATACAAAAATGAAAAAAATTTTTGGTCTTTCTGCGCTGCTACTTTCACAGTGAACTCTCTGTTCTCTACAAGGAACACGTACACGCCCTAAAGTATTATCACTTAGTTTTATTACACCTTGTATTTTACAAATTGCCAGACAAAAACAAAAATAAGTACCGCGTATATTGTATAGCTATTCGCTTTATATACACTTATTATTATTATTATTATTAGTGATTAATATTAATAAAGAGGGTGAAGAGTTCTACTTATATTTTTTCAGAACAAGAAATATTTATAATAATAACTGTATTTTAAAAAGATAAAACCGACTTCAAAATTGTACGTAATTAAGAATGAAAACTTCCTATCGTCAAAACTACTGAACCGATTTTGATGAAACTTGCACTATTCCCTAAGTTGAACAATACCTAGTACAATAAAAAAAGAATCACTCAAATCGGACTTATAGTTCCGGAGATATGCGTGAACAAACATAAAAACATACATACATACATACATACATACATACATACATACATACATACATACATACATACATACATACATACATACATACACTTTTGAAATTTGGCACATTTGTTCAGAAGCTGTTATAGATTAACATATGCAAAAACTGGGCAGTTCTGAAAATATTACATACATACGCGTCGAATTGATAACCTCCTTTTTTTGAAGTCGGTTAAAAATAAAATATTTGATTGGGTCAACACTCAACAGCTTGACACAATATTTTTAATTCAGTCTTTGAATAGAACTTATTAAATTCAAAATAAAAAGGCACAAATGAGTGTCGTTTTACTTTAATTTAAATAATTTATTTTTCATTCGCATCTTCTTAGAATATCGACTTTCACAGCATTAATTAATAATTTTAAACTTGATTTCGTGAGATCTACCGTTAAGATCACAGAGGCCGTAGACAAAGTCCCTTTCGTTAAAAACGATGACGAAATTCGTTATCAAAATGTATGGGATTTGACATTAGTCTTCGCAAGCGAAATGTCATTTAGCGATGACTTATGTCAAATCGCATACATTTTGATAACGAATTTCGTCATCGTTTTTAACTAAAGATACATTGTCTAAGGGGGCAGCACACATATCTACTCAGATCGTCACTATAATAATTATATCGTCTTATCGTCAACCAGGCGCCAACGTAACACGCTTACGGCTCGCCGATTGCTATAATATTATTGTGACGTTTGAGGCCAACGGTAATCGTTACAGGGGAGAGGTAGGAGACCGAGCCGTAAGCGAGGCCACAACGAGCCGTAACCGCGGGACTCCGTGCTATAAGCGAGAGGATGACGAGTCGTAAGCGCGGGGACGCCAACCCGTTATAATGCCTTGATTACACGTCGTACTGAGTTGCCGAGTGGCAAGGCAGTGATCTCAGAGAAACTAAATGTCTGTTTGCACTGTTTCACCACTGTCTCGCCTCTCTACTCTTTACTCGGTAGGTGTAATCGAACCCTAAGCGAGGTTCCAAGGCCGAGGCGAGCCGATTACGTTACGGTAGAAGATAATACGATGTCGATGCGGTTGCGACCCGATGCCAAGTCGATATATTGTATGCTCACCTTAAACATAAGATAATCGGCTTACAAAGGTTGACATTGTTTCAATCGTTAGCGATGTTTTGTTTGTTGAACAGACTTAACGGGCTTCAAGTGACTCCTAATTCCAAATTAAACGACTTCAGTCTCTTCAGAGGCCGAAATTTCCAGTTGCTCATTATTTTTGATAATGCCCTTCATCTATTATTTATGAGCAATTTATCTATTTATGTACAATTTGTTTGAAATGTAATATTCTAAATTACGTAGTTGTGTGTGCATTTTATAAAATAATTTTATGCTCTCATATTATCATGTAACAAAACTAAGTGATAATAATCGAATGCGTATAGCTAGGTCCACACTGTGCCTTTTTTGTTCATTAAGGGCATGCATCATAGCGCAGTCAACAGAGCATGTGAGGCATCCCCGCGACGCACGCCCTCTGACCGTATCCAAAACTTTCGCTTTGTTCTTTAATGACAATGTTGGCGTTGCGTACGTTGACGGATTCAATTATTGAATGCGCCAATATGAAAGTTGAATGTCAAAAGATGATGAAAATTGAAGATGAAATTGCACAATGTGGACATAGCTTATGAGTCTTACGTAGAGTTCGCTGTGAAAGTATGGGCTCCATTCCACCGCGGCGCACGGAGAGACTACGCACGTGCGTCAAGCTTCGCTTTGTAAGAAAATAATATAACATGTGACTGTGTCCACTGCAACCCACGTACACGCTACGCACGAATTGACTCAAGTCAAAGAAATAAATCCGTGCACGGCCACGCGCACGCGTGCGCCGCGGTGGAATGGAGCCTTAACGTTTGAACTATTTCGTAATGTATGGTATACGTAGTAGCGCTGAAAGAGAAACTTTTTTAACTTCTGTATGACAAAATTCATAACGCTGCACGCTGGGGCGCTTGCCCATACAAATCACAGGTTTTGTCAGTCAGTTTTACAGTGAACACGAATAAAATGACATTTTCTAAAAATTATTCCTAGCTAGATCGATTTAGCGCCCCCAAAACCCCCTATATACTAAATTTCATGAAAATCGTTGGAGCCGCTTGGAGCTGGCCCATACAAAAGTGAAAAAAATTTTCGTCTTTCAGCGCTGCTATTTTCACAGTTAACTTTCTACAAGGAACACGTACACACCCTAAAGTTTTATCACTTATTTTTGTTACACAATGTATATTTATTATATTTCTTCGCTTCATTCTTCGATATATTAACCAAGTAGTCCTTTGTCTATCTGCTAGGCAATCGCGTTTTTTAAAGACGTATGTAGGTAGTTGAAAAAATAACTTCCCATCCAGGCCACTCGCTCCTCGACGCGCCTCATTCTTTGTTAACGCGAGGCAACGCGTGCACGTATACTAAGTAACCATGCCAAAGCGCAGCGCTCAGACGAAAATTGGTTATTTTTTTAAGATGATTGAGTCAGTGTTGTAATTAAAATCAGTGTTATTTTATCGTGTAACAAGAAAATACATGTAAGTACTATTAAATACTTAAATAAACGGCAGGCACTACCGAGGCCAAGACGAGCCAATTATATTCAATACTAACCGGCATGTACTGCGACCGCGAGTCAATAAACGTACAATGTGTTTGGACTGAGAGTCTTTATACACAATCTATAATATTATGTATGCTTCATCTGTTCTATAAATATAATAATTATTATAGAACTATATGTTTGCCGGATTGGGGGAAACATCTGCAATTATTTAATTAACCGGCATGTACTGCGACTGTGAGTCAATAAGTACAGTGTGTTTGGACCGCGAGTCCTTTTACACAATCTATATCTATATGCATCGGAATTGACTGCGAGTCTCTGACGATGTTTTACCTATTCTATAAATAGAACTATACGTTTGTCCGATTGGGGGAAATAAGTGCAAGTTAATTACTGCAAGTACTTAATTATATTAAGTTATTTTATAAACTGCCATAATGTGTGGATTGACTGCGAGTCTCTAAACACAATTTATATGCATCGGAATTGACTGCGAGTCTCTGACGATGTTTTTTTTTTTCAGCTTTTCTATAAAAATAGCTATATATTGGCCGGTTTGTCTGAATCGACTGCGAGTTATTTTATAAACCGCCATAATGTGTGGATTGACTGCGAGTCTCTAAACGCAATTCTTATGCATCGGAATTGACTGCGAGTCTCTGACGATGTTATATCTAAAAATAGAACTATAATATATGTTGGCTGGTTTGAGATGATTAACTGCGAGTTAATTACTAGTTAAATTTAAAATATATTGTTATTCTTTAAATCAACATAAAGTATGGATTAACTGGGAGTCTCCGACAATGTTTAAAAATAAAAATGAGCAACTACCGCGCGTTCCCCCGCGCTCTTTGTTCTATAAATAGAACTACATAATTATTATAATATTATCTTTACCATTTTATACAAAAATATTTCGAGCTAATAACTACATTGACTGCGAGTCTTATCAGTTAACAACCAATGCGCATCCCGCACACCTTTTGTTCTAAATATAGAACTACGATTATAATTTATTATGTCTGACGGTATGTAACTATTATTATTAAATAAATTTTGCACCAATGTTGGGATTCGGGATACACCGCGAGTGTATAACGAAACTTATTTAATATCTTCGTAACGTGATAGTTACTACCCTCAATATTTTTTGTAACATAATATTAATTTATATGACAAATAAGTCGATTATAACGAACAATATAACTACCCCAATAATTTTTTTAGGTCACTAAGACCAGACTATCGGGGAAATATAATTAGAAGTGACCGATATACGAGTCGATCAGGTTACGAATAAACCAGAAGTTTTCCCACTCCTAAACCAGGTGCCAACGGTCGATTCTGACCCACCGGCACCGGACCAGATCCGGATAGATCCAGAGCTTCTACTGACGTTAGGTGAACCCTTGTTGGGTTCGCCAGATTATGATTTTAAAGGATCACAAAGACGATTAAGATAAGCTATTGCTTATAAAACATTCCTGCTAATAAGTGTTGCAGCTCGATTCTATTTCGATCGATTATTATCATTATAGATTTCACCTGACAATGTCTCGAAATTATAAGACCTATCAGTTATCGCCAGTATCTAACTTATCTCGATATTAATTATTATCAGACTTATCAGATAATATACTATCAGACAAGACAAGATTATAAGCCTTGTTATATCAGACCGAGATTATTATGGTTTCGCTGGATAATTCCAGTATTTGTTCTCAGAGACAAATTAGTACATTCCATCATCAATCGGGTACTTTTCGGGCTCTGACAAACCCTTCCCGTTACCCGTCAAGGAGGGGGGGGGAGAGATGTGGACTGTGGTAACCGTCGGCTGGCGCCACTAGTATTGTAACGCTACAATCAACCCCCTTCGAGTTCGAAGAACGTTGAGACGAACAAATGCTCAACACCGCAGCCGTAGTGCAGCTAACAGTCATTTTTATACATATTTTATAGATGTTACTATTATAATTATTATTCCCAACCTGCGGCCCACCGGAACTTTATTTGTGGCCCGCGTGATGTTAAAGCATTTTGAAATTCACGCCCACCAGCAGTAATCGTGAAAGTCGTAACTCGTAAATTATTTTTGTTCACTAGTAAATCGTTGATTTTGAACGTTATTTTTAAACCTAAAAATGTTTGTTGCGGCCCACGACACCAAGACCAAAACAAGTTTGTGGCCCGCTTAATAAATAAATAAATAGGGAACTTCGTTCCAAAAACAACAACAGGTTGGGGGCCACTGGCTTAATGTATTATACATCATGACATCAATAAATTATTATTAGAATTTAAAACTATATCTTCGTGTAACTCCACCGAAGATTACCTTATTTCAAAGATTTTCCTTTCTTCAAACTATTAAATATTGTATTATATTTTAAATACAATTTTTTAAAAATTATTTTCAATTTGAATCCACTTCGTAAGTTTATTTCTAAATAATTATTTTACATGTTAATTTGGAAAATTACCGTATGGCTTTCAAGGCAATATCCAAAAGTGGATATCTGTCAAAAATAGATTTAAAAGCCAGCTACTTGTTGGTTCCTATTAACTCACTATTCGATTGAAAGATTTAAAGCCTCAAGTCTTGACGTACAGACTATCAGATGCGCAGTGCGCTTACATTTATTCTCACAAAAAATATAAAGAAGGAAACCAGATCAGGCGTAGAAGGCTTTATCACTACTAGCCTTACCACGCTTTCGCAATACCAGTGTTCTAGGCGCAGCCTCAGGCGCCCCTTTTTTGTTTAAGTTTTATTGTTAATAGTGCCATGGGTGTATTAAATCCACAACAAATATGTAAATATTTAAGTCTTAACGCTTACAATACATATTATTATAACATAACTAGATGTCTCGGCAAATGTTGTTTTAGCATATAAAGTATTTTGCCCATATTATTTTATTGAAGTGACTTAGTAAGTATGTCACCATGACGTCTATGATTGCTATCCCATCGTACAAACAATGGTCGCCGTCAGTCTCGAGTTGTAACATTTTACTATTATTTATTCAAAAATACACTCATCAATATAAAAATAATTAGAGTTGTCCGATTCTCAACCCTAGCCGATATGCTCGCTAAGATTCACGAAAATCGGTCGAGCCGTTTCAGAGGAGTTCAACTACGCACACCGTGATACGAGAATTTTATGTACCTACATATTAGATATATTATATAATAATAATATAAGCCTATTAAAAACGAAATAATATAGAACAGTTAAATCAGTGTACTATTCGTGAGCTACCTCAACTGATAGGTGTTCTGACACCTGATTTCTGACCCCCGTCGCGGAATGCAACTGGTTTTCAGCGATTAAAATTATTAATGCTAAATAAATGCAATGATAAATACGATAACATAATGACACTTAATCTTGAATAATATAAGTGTAAGTATAAATATTTATCCTGCTGGACCGAGAACACAATATTCTCTAATTTCAATCATATTGTAATTGTAATTTGTAATATGCAATAATCACACTATCGACGAGTCGACGACCACAGGGCCGGACACAGTTATGAGTTATAACAGTAGACGCCTTAAAATTTATTCTAAAATGCTCTACTTCGACTTAGATTTTAGGTAAATACTCTCTTCAATCTCATTAGTTAATAGACTTATTACAGAGATCTTCGTCTGCTTTATCAGAACCTTGCCAAACAATTTGACAATGGCTGTAAAACGATATCTTCTACAGCCATGTCACTGTGCACTGTCATTGTTTATGAACAATGTTGATATTATTGGATGGTGACATTGGCTTAGATGAATGTTTAAAGTGTCTTTTGAAAGAAGCTTTCCGGTAAACATTCTAATTCCTAGCCCATACCTGAGTACCTAGTGTAGTACCCAGGATCCACTTATAAATTATTTGTTTTTTCTTGCACTCTGTACCTACTGAATACTGATCATTGACTTAAAACTTTCTGCCTAATAATAAAACTCGGCAAAATAAAAAATACGGTTTTAACTTTTAAATTATTCGAAATTTATATTACAAAGACAAACTCCTGAGCGTGATCGGATGTTCTTAAATTATGTAACTCTTTTATAAAAAAAAAAAAAAAAAGAAGAAGAAGTTATAATATTTAAGTTATTACGCCCTGCGATGGTTATTCAAGATTATACTAAATAGGATAATGCTACAGTACGGGTTTAACGCTCTGCACAGAACAGCCACCTCCCATTCGGTAATAGCCACTGGATAAAGCAGGTGCTGTGCGAGAGCGGCGCGGCGTCGACACGTCGAGCGCCGACACGGGGATTGATACTGGACCTATTAGTAAGACGACAGTCGACAGGCAGAACTAGTGACTCCAATACTTTCGCTATTTTCCTAAGCCATAATTTTATCGACGAACAAAGTTTCGCTGAATCAGTTATATAATCTTAATCACCATGATCCCAGTACGTTATCACTTGAATCACAAAACCATAGAGGTCTCTTAAGTTTTGTTTCGACTATTATTATTATTTATGGGCATAATGTTAAAAAATTTTTCTCGAATATAATGATTACTATTCATAATGTATAATATACCTAAGTATATATAAATTCTAAGTATTTTGTAAAAAATCTTTCTTTCGTTACTCTGAAAATCTACTTGGTTAATATATCGAAGAATGAAGCGAAGAAATATAATAAATGATCAAACGAACTTACCAAGTGAAGTTCGATCATTATTATATGAGTCGCTTCATTCAAAGATATAATCTCCCTCCCACCCAGTCTGCAAGAAACTATGTTTGCTGCAGTACCCAAAGAAAGAAAGAAAGATTTTTTGCATTACCTCTCTCTAAACATAATGAGGCGCGTCGAGGAGCGAGTGGCCTGGATGGGAAGTTATTTTTTCAACTACCTACATACGTCTTTAAAAAACGCGATTGCCTAGCAGATAGACAAAGGACTACTTGGTTAATATATCTTTGAATGAAGCGACTCATATAATAATGATCGAACTTCACTTGGTAAGTTCGTTTGATCATTTATAATATACAAGAATCGCTCGTTTAAAGATAACTATAAGATAATATTATATCTTGTATCGGTACTGGGAGGCCGATCGTTCCGGTCGGAACGCAGGCCGACCGAACGTTTATTTTTTGCATTTCCGTATGTGCTTGTATTAGGGAGAACAAAATATTATAAACTTTCACATGATATTGGTATTTTTAAGTGATTTATTTTTCAAAAGATTTTGTGTGAAATAAGTTTATTGTTTTTGTGAACCATGTTTAAACTCTGTTTACTTGACGCGACTTTTGATGTAGACTAGCCTTTAAACTTAGTTTAACTACCCGTTGAACTGTAACAGCACCAACTCGTAAGTGACTATAGTACCGGCTACCTATGGACAAAAATGGATAATAATAATATTATTTAGCCACACATACTCCACGCAAATTGCAATAATCTGCACTAAATTTAGGGTCAATTCAGACCACAACGTGTCGCGTAGATACATTTCTAAAGGTACGATTCCGTGCATCGCGATCGTGACAATAGTCATTGTATGAAAATCTATGGCACCGCTTCCGAGGCCCGCGACAGACGCGCGCGGCCGACGACTATCGTGAGCCGCGCGCGGCTGACGACAGTCGTAGGCAGCGCGCGGCCGTCAAGACACGTAATAATATGAACTTCAAGACATTGCCGCGCGCGGCTTACGACAGTCGTCGGCCGCGCGCGTCGGCCTCGGAAGCGGTGCCATACATTTTCATACAATGACTATTGTCGCGAGCGGCCGACGACAGTCGTCGGCCGCGCGCGGCTTAGCGACTGTCGCGATGCACGGAAATAATTGTATGGATTTGATAGATTTTCAAGACTTGTCACGCAATTAAAATCTGTCAATTCAGTACAAATTTAGAATTATGCATAATATCTACGCATCGAGTTGCGGTCTGAATGTCCGCAACGTCGGCACCGCAACATCCGTTCATACGTGTCAAATACTGTTCAGCGTGAAGATATATCTAATTATAGATAGAAAGACAGAAAAGCAGACAGCGTTAATGAAAATATACTTACGGATAGAACAAGTTCTTTCGTGACGTAGAAGAAGTTGAGGCCGGTGAGAGCGACCATGTCGCCGTGCACTTGGTCGATAAACCTCTCCACCTGACACACAAGTTAGTAATAATAATAATATCTATGGACGCTTTTACACCACGTCAGTCTGGCCCTGTGGTAAGTACCTGAAGGACGTCTTGTGTTACAGGTGCCAGACAACGGAAATTATATTTAATACTTTTAAGCTTCGTTCAAACCTACGCGACTGCGAAGCGGGAGCGTCAAGTTGTCAAATGTTGTCAATTTATGTGTTTTTTTTTTAATACGAAACACACATTTGACAACATTTGACGCTCCCGCTTCGCAGTCGCTTGGTCGCGTAGGATTGAACGAAGCATTACACCACGTCAGTCTGGCTCTGTGGTAAGTACCTGAAGGACTTGTGTTACAGGTGCCAGACAACGGAAATATATTTAATACTTTTATACTATACATAAAACATTTAAGATTTTTATTGTATGGTACACATATCTAATACAAATCCATGACCCAGGAACCTTGAAAAACTTTTTGTTCCGTCGGCGGGATTCGAACCCGTGACCCCCGGCTTGAGCTACCAACGCACTCACTACTGAGCCACAGAGTTCGTCGAAGTTAGTATGAATTTCATTTGGGCTATAATTGTCTATTTACATTGTGCCTTTCAGAACAACACATAAAAATTACACCACTAGCTGTGACCGCAGCACCACGAACACCATGTATACAGGTAGACAGGTATACATATTGTAACCAGGTATACCTCAGTACAATACGCCAGCGACGGGACATGGTACAGGCTGTGCGCGGCACCAGTGATGCAGAATGGACTCGTGCTGCCACCAGCGACACCGCTAGTGACCGCAGCACCACGAACACCACGTATACTTACAGATAACCAGGTAACAGGTATACCTCAGTACAATACGCCGGCGACGGGACATGGTACAAGCTGTGCGCGGGCACCAGTGATGCAGCATGGACCCGTGCTGCCACCAGCGACACGGCTAGTGATCGTAGCACCACGAACGCCAGGGAGAACAACAGGTAGACCAGGGTTTCTCGGCCACCGAAAATTCTGGAAGAGGTAGATTTTAGTTCAAAATATTATGATGATTACGGATGACAGGTATTCACTTTTTAACCCCCAATCAAAAAGAGGGGGGTTTTAGTTAGACTTGTCTGTTTGTTTGTGTATCGAAGGCCGTAGCATCTTAACGGGTGGATTGATTTTGGTCTAGTTTTTGTTTGAAAGCTGACATCATTGAGAGGGTTATTTGCAATAGTCATCAAGATCAGTCCACTCAGCGCTGGAAAATTGGATATACCTGTTTCCTGAAAGGTTGCAAGCGATGACTTAATACGTATTAATTATTATGTGAATTGATCCTTACTGAGTTACTGTACCCGGTGTGAAGAGAGTCCTGTGTTTGACATATCCAGGACACCTATTCGTTATATGGCTGATGGTAAATCTCAGGTGGTTTTAGTGGGTAGATTAGCGGCCAGTCTCACATACCCCAGGGTGCTTCAGCAAGCTGAAGCAGTGGCGGCCTTACCCATTGCGATGCCCCGGGTGGAAGGTCTTTGCGAGGCTCTGAGCGGCAGGTCTTTGCGAGGTCCCTGCAAGTTCGAGGCTCCAGGCTATTTCCCTGTTCGCCACCCCCTAAGGCCGTAACTGAACTTAGGCACATATTCAACCCGGAGTACGCATAGAGCGTTTCTCGTGCAGTCTGCATTATTAAAAAAGGTACGCACCCGGTAGGATAGAATGGACATTCTTCACTTCTCACTACAGCTGCCGACCCGTTTTTACCCGATCTGATCCCGAATCTGAAAAAAAAAGATTTATCACACAAGTACTATGTATCCATTAAATTGCCATTGCATTGTGCATATTTGTGGTTTGCCCAGTAAACTTGAATTTTCTAAGCGTGAGTAAAGTGATTTCACTTCGAAAATATGACGTGTTGAATGCTGATAACATAATATTTTTTATTTAGGGACTATGTACTCACGCCAACATGTGGTACAGCCTCAAGCAGACGAAAAAGAGATTGCTGGCAAAGGAGGCAAAGACGATGTTGTTGATGACGTCATCGAACGCACGGACCAATCGCGTGGCGCCGCTGTACTGCTCTCGCAGGTCGCGCCAGTAGGTGGACGGCAGATACTAGAGTAAAAAAAAAACCTATAGCTCCTTTGTGGTAAGAGTTAAAACCCACCATCTACCGACCTTCGATAAGGATATCTTGACGACTGAACAGGGGTCGTCTATAGAAGATTCCGAGGAAAACGTATACCAGGTTTTTTTTATTAAAGTAATTTTAGTTGTCTATGGGTGTCTGTGTCTATGGGCTTATATATTAAGACGTTCCACGCGGCTTCGCCTGCGTAAACTACCACATAATTATAAACTTAGAATAAAAAAAACTTAATACAAAGCTAATAGTGAATACTTACTTGGCCTTCGCTAGCTTTTAATTTCTTGTTGATTTGTTCCAGGATGGATGATAGGAAATAACTGATGCAGATGATGAACAGGTGCAAGAAACTCCAAATTATTGTTGACAGTAGATTTAGTACCTGAAAATGTTTTAAAATTAAACCGTAATATTACATATTTACTAGTGCCCAGTTTCTGATGTTTTGATTGGAGTTAATAATATATTCTGACGTTGTGAGCACCAGCAGACTACACACTTTCTATCGGCCGATAGTTTGGTCGGGCCAATCGGTATGGAGATGAGCAAGTCGGCATACTACAACGATTTGGTATCGGCCGATAATTAAGTTTGACGATTGCCTTCAAACTTAACCATTGGCAAACTGTCGGCCGATCAGTACGACGTTCTTCCATGCGCACACACGACGCCGATTGTTTGGCCGACTCGGCAGAAATCTGAATCGTGTAAAATTTTCCATACAAAAATCTATCGCTGTGAATGGAATCGTGCGAGAACAATCGCCCGACTGTTGTCTATCTAGTCTGCGCACTCACCACGAACCCAACTGTTTAGTTGGCGTAGTTTGCGCGCTAACAGCTCAACCCGATCAAACTATCGGCCGATAGAAGTCTGCAGTCTGCGGGGGCTCTAATGTTTTGAAAATAACCAATCAAAAGAGCCAGTGAGTTGATAAAGTTCTGTCAAAAAACCTCAGATCGTAGGCGAACATAATTTCGTAAATATATAACATGGTCGAGTTAACTCCGCACCTGACGGCCATGACGTCACATCGACGCTGTGTGTGCGACGGGGCGAACGCGGGGAGGTTTGCGGGTTAGTGGGAGGGTCATCGCATTCCAGCGAGGTGCGGAGTTAGCTCGACCGAGTTGTACAGACAGGCGAACACACTATCGTAAAATCTTAGTATGGATTTAACATACTATACCGGCAATATTATTCCCAGTGGTATATTATAGGTGACTCCGAGCTCGAACAACCAGGGAAAGGATTGCTCCACAAACAATCGGTAGTGGTCACGATCGGGCGGGTAGCAGTCTGTTATATCCGATATCGTCGATATAATGGACAGCAGGTGCTCCACTGAAGTGCAGAAAAATGCAAGCGTTAGTACAACATGCGATACGATTAATCGGATACGATATGTTTTTTGACACAAGATTTATGTCAATAAGTAGCTATTGTCTATTATGGCAAAAGTTTATTGGTCCATTGTAGTTTGTAAAGCCATTGTAAAAATTATATTTCATTTATTTATTCGCAGGTATTTCAAAACAATTGCAACGACGATGACAGTTGAAAGCAATAATGTGTCGAAAATTTTATAAAAGTCAATAATATGCACTTTAGTGTGCTATGAGATTATCCAAAATCACAATTTTAAATGCGTGTTTTAATATTATTATACTGAGTACATAATACATACCCAGTCCAGTAGACAGTAGTAGAACAGTGGCACAGTTGCATTTGAACTTGACGGTGGGGTCAATGAACTCGTTGAGATCAGCTGTCGATATCTGCTTCATGAGGTGTTCCCACCTCGAGGCGAGACGCAGAAACACGATACATGTCAGACACGTTGATGCGTAGAATGAAAAATAACCTAAAAATTAAAAAATAATTATAGCACTCACACTATAATATTAAATTATGGTCGACACTCGAAAATGATTTTTTTAGGTAAAGACAAAGGGCCGGGACACAAAAACACGATACGATGTCGTGTCGTACGACGACGCGGCGTCGTTTCACGATGCGACGCCGCGTCGTGGTACGGTACGACACGACGTCGTATCGTGTTTTGTGTCCCGGCCTTTTGAAAATGTGAGCGAACACGCAATTTGGTAACACATTTCAATTCTGCATTCAATAACAGGTGCAGAGCTTAGAGCATTAAACCAGACGTGCAGAGGCACGGCCTGTGTCTTCGTGATCTTTCTAGTCCATTTGTCTGCTTGTTTTATACGGACGTAACGGATATGATACGGATACTTGGAGGTAGATCTAATCCGATCAGACTGGTCGCAGGCCGACATGACCCAATTTGTGCGTTGTGATCGGCTACGATTTGCCTCGCGTATAATGGGTTTAAAAGAAGTTCTCACCAAGCTTGTTAACAGATATAGAGTCCCGTAGCAACCGATACAGGGACAGCACCAACGCTGTAGACTGCGCCAAGCACATCCCACAGCTGTAGATATACCTAAAGCTGCGCCTGTTGTACCTGGTAACATTTTTACAGAGGAAACTTTACCATATCCATACTTCCATACTAATATTAAAAATGCGAAAGTGTGTCTGTCTGTCTGTCTATCTGTTACCTCTTCACGCCCAAACCGCTGAACCAAATTTGTCGAAATTTGGTATGGAGATATGCTTTAAATCCTGGAAAAGTACATAATATGATACTTTTATCCCGGAATAATGTATGGTTTCTACGCGATAAACGAATTTTGGCGCAACGAGATTGCGGACGTCATCTAGTTATTTTATTAGCAGATTTTTTACGTTGATTTCCTCTAAGAACTAACAGTGCACTGTACACGAAAACCATTTTAGTGGCATTGGGAAGGGTCGAATACCCTTCGACAATGAAATAACCTAAACTTCGAACATTTCTATGACGGAGTGACTGTAGACAAACCCAGCTTAGGAGAGGAAGATATTACCTTTAAATGCCGTGCAAATAGTGTGGCAGAAACTCCATACATTCATGAAAGTTACTTAGAGCCTGTTTCACCACTTCCTAATAAGTGCCGGATAGGCTATTCACCACTTGACATAATACATAATGACATAATGACATAATACATACAACATAAAGTATGAAGAATCTGTCAAAAAAGTTGTAGATAGCCTATCTGGCACTTTATTAGGAAGTGGTGAAACAGGCAAATTGTCTGAGTGCGGCCGTAAATTCTCGGAAAGGTTCGATAAAACTGGTATGATAATTTTAACCTGACGTTATCAACGTCCTTATTCATCACCCCCACAAACGGCAGCAGGCCCACAATCTGCCCGCAGATCATCATCAGCCGCATTGACGCCTGGAACACCTGGGCTTGGGTGCTGTACACCTGCTTCGAAAACATCTGGACCCCTGTAAAATAAATGACGTAAAAGATTATATATTCTGTGGTAAAAGGCTGTAGAGGATTACTGGATTGTTGTATTCATCATAATCATCTAGTGCCCTCTTCATATCGAAGGTATAATTTCTTTGATTGTGGGAAGCTACATCTAGTATTACTTTTATATCATCCATTTCCTTCTTGGTCTTTTGGTATTTTTCCTGAAAGTCTACCCTACCGTATTACTGGGCACTTAACATAATATTCAAAAAGCCCCTGGTCAATAGTACAAAATACTTCTTGGATGAGTGAGTAGAAATCCGAGGCATCTAGAATCTAGGTTATTAAACTTACATTTTGAGATGTGGTAGAAAGGTTTCTGATCGCTGCAACTTAGCGCTGATTTTCTTCTGCAAAATAAACATTAAGATACTATCTTTTTTTTCTTATTTATTAGGCTTGTGTCAAATCCGACAATGCCAGCCTCATAAAATACATCAAAAATATAAACTTCATTACTAACAAAGATACTATCTTAAACATTGATGATATTATAATGATATAGCCGTGGCTGTAGTGTTACATTATTCACATCCAACCGTCCTTTATGCATTGTTATATTAAAGAGAATTCTAATAAAAGAAACTGATAATTCAACAAACTTAATTATAATATCATTTTTGCTTCTAATGAATAGTCACTTGGTAAATAGACGGCTAACGTTTTAGCGCTGCATTAAATTGCCCAAGTATGTGTAAAATTAAACCAGGTTGTCTTGTTTCAATGACGGCCACTAGACAATGAAGCCGACGTAAGGAGTTGAACATTGGATAGGGTACAATGTCTTAATAATCAATATTATGAATATTCATCACCTTGATAATATATTGACGAATTCCAACTCCCTGTAGAGGTCCGAATCTAAAAATTGATTAAGCAGATTTGCATTACAATGAATTAATTTAGAAAATCATAAATTCATTGATTTTGATGCGAGTAACCAGCTTTAAATCCCAGGTGCATAGTTTAAAAAAATATAGTATTATATGAATTATGATATATTATTTTCTTCAATAAATACGAGGACAAAGTCTGCTAGTCTTTGTCTAGACTCCAGCATATCGGGATTAACAGAAAAAATTATGTAAGGTGGTTATTTTGAATCGCAAAGTACAAAACCCATACATAACGTTATTAAAAAAAAATATTTACGTTTTGTTTTTTCCTTGACTTCAACGGCGATAGCCATCGTAGAACTGGGTTGACACTGATTTTGTGATGAATAATGTACGCGTGAGTCAATATAAAGCACTTAATAAAAATTATAACCTTTTAGTGGATTGGGGCGCGATCGAACTTTACAAATCGTAACTACGCATTGCTTTCATCATTATATGCTTTTTATTAGCTTCACCTCTATGTTTGTAACCGACTTCTTTGGGCGCGATTTTGACCCACTTTAAGCGGCCAGATTACGTTCAAACTTTGTAGATTTATCGAGGGCCGATGACAATACATTAATTTGATATAATTATTCCATTTTTCAATTTGTATGTTTGTTTGTAACCGACTTCTTTGGGCACGATTTTGACCCACTTTAAGCGGCCAGTTTAGTTTGGTTTTATATAAAAAGCGTGTTATTCGTTTTTTTTTAACTATTAATATTATTTTATCTCCTATGGCAGCAATTTTATTAATAACTAGATGATGCCCGCAACTCCGTATAATATGTTATTTTGACCCAAAAGAAAAAACCCACAACTGTTTCTAAGAGTGAGTTACTAAAACCACCTGCGGTTCGCCTTCAGCCGTATAAAGGAGGGATATCCCGGATCTAACAAACACGGGACTCCCTCCACGACTGGCCGGTCTACCTCAAAAGGGACCGGACTTCCACCAAGGTAAGGGAACGCTTAGGCTTCTAAGAGTGAGTTGCATCAACCTACTTTAACTATAACTGTAACCTTAATCATAACAAAATGTGAAATTAACTGTCAAAAAAAGTCACCATATTTGACGATAACCTTAATTTTGAGCCCACAACACATGCCTTCGTCTAGTGACCTCCCGTAAGGGAGCTTAATCATCACAGACGAGCCGAGGGTTCCCGTGTCCCTACCCCCCTACTTGGCTCATGTGCCATGAGGCATTTTGCCGTTTGAATGGTAAATGGTGGTACCGGGCATGGTCGAATCATTAGGGACTTCCAGGGAAATGAGGGACCAGTACCACCGATGGGTACGGCAGCAACCCCCACCGGATCTCCCTCAGCTTTGAGTTTCAACCCTTCCCTTTGACCGTAGTCATCTGATTGAAACGCGTCCAGTTAGTGTGTGACCCTCTCAACACCAACTCCGGAATCCATTCATATTAATTGATTTTGATTTGATTTGATTTGATTTGATTAATCATCCATTTAACTTTAACTATGCTTCTGGTGCAATTCACCCTAAGATTAACCCACTATTGTCATTTGATTGACAATAGTAGGTTAGTCACGATTAATCGCAGCCTGCGAAGGCATTGATAGTGTATGAATATGAAATTCACTGACAGCTTTCTGAACTAACTTGGGAATTTCGAATTAATAATAAGTTTTGGACACATTTCGAAATAATAATAATTACATTATACAATATTTTACTACTTAGTAAAATTATTTCTACCATACATGTAGGACTTTCTGAAAACATTTATTTTAAATTTATTCAGAAATAATACGATATTGATTTTGATTTGATTGATTGATTTGATTGTATTGGACTTGGAAATCCTTACCTAAAGCTTAACTACCGGTGGTATTAAAAATATATATTTTTCACTATGTTCAAATTATTACATCCTTATGGTTTATCCATATTATATGATTCTTCTGTTTTTTTCCTATGAAAGTTAAATATTATATTATGTGATTTACCACATAACAACGTCACAACTCACAGTTCCTAGTTATAGTAATACCACAGTAATACACAAGATTCCTAAAAAATTCACAGAAGAGTCATAGAAAATTGGGGTTTCAATAACTAGTATAACGAAAAGGACATAATTAAAAAAATACCTTTTTATTATAGTTTTATAAATATTATATTATGTAAATAGAGCCTAATTCAGTGCACAAGTTTTGAGGCATTTGTTGACAAGTCAACAAGTTACGAACTGATCTACCTTCATCAAGGACTATCCCATAGAGCTTAACGACTTATAAATGCGTAGACCTGTCATGAAAAATGTAAATAATTTTATCATTAAACAGGATTATTTATTACTATTATTATTATAAATAGCCGATGGTGTCCCACTGCTGGGCAAAGGCCTCCCCTCTTTCCTTCCATACGTCTCTATCCTTTGCTGTTTGGCCACTCTTTATTATCAACAGCGTCTAGCTCATCGCGCCACCTTTTCTTGGGTCTGCCCCTGTTTTGCTTGATGATCCTTAAACATCAGACATCAACCAACAAACAACAACCATCCCCTTTAACAGGATGCTTGAAAGTATTCCATTTTATGCGGATGATTCATGACTATGATGTTGCATGACGTTATATAGCAGGGGTCACCAAATGGCGGGCCGCGTTCCGCATCGGACCGCCGACCCATTGTATGCGGACCGAGCATTTTTGAAGATAACCCTTGTTAAATATAAATTTCGGTCTCGACTTACTAATGAAAGTCTCCAGGATTTAATGGCAATTATAGCTTGCACCGATTTCACTCCAAACAAGCAACAAAAATTATCACATTTCTCATTGATATTATGTAAATAACCTTTGTAATTTCCGCAACAATATTTACTTTAGTAAGACAGTGATAATTAAAGACTTCTTGACATATCTATAACTTACTAAATCTGCGTAGATTCAGAGTGTTCGATGTCAGAAGTTGTCAAATTGAAGAAGTATAGTTGTGAACTGCAGTTTATAAACTGTAGATTGTATTGTTTCAATATATTTTGTTGAGATTCCGTTGAGTTCGATAATTGGAATCCTTGGCTGTAAGACTGTCTTTTAGTCTCAGCTGTGGTCACCAAACGTTTGAAATAGTTGAACTTAAACAAAAATGGATTAGAAAACAACAATTATTATTCTCTTACTATCTAGTACAAGTACATTCACGTCAAAATAATAAGCCCATATTCAAACTATTTTAGGGTTACGTACGCACGTGGTGTACGCGATTCCGCGTTTTTAGAATAGAATGTTGGTCTCACTTCACGTCAAGCGCCCATGGGCGTAAGCTAGCTAGCTAGCTTAAGATGCTGGATCGAGTTTGATGAAATTTGTAAGGAGAGTCTTACAAATTTCAGTCTTAGAGTCGGGAGAAAAGATGTAGGATAATTTTTATCCAGGAAAATATATTATTCTCTATTTTTTGCCATGTTATTTTGACCATATTCTTCGATATAATATAATACCTCAAATAGATTAGAAAATAGCCCGTTTTGCTAGCTAAAATTTACTAAAGACCCATGTTAGTTAATACCCGGTTTACCAATTCTATATTACTCGTAGGGTCTTATTTGAGGTACACCGACCATTACTGCAGACCACGAACCGTTCGGATAATCCCTCATGTGACATGGGGCAAGTGACATATCACAGTTAACACCCCGCTACACGCACACGACTTTTAAGACCCATACAGCAGCTTTAATCCGTCGATCGTGGAAAAACGAGACACAATAGATATTCTAATATTGTGTCTTGGTCACCGGTGACCGTATGGGGTTTGATGAATTAATATTATAATAAACTAACACCTTCACGGCCCAGTGGCTTAGAGCGTAGCTTCGATCGTGTCGTTATATTGTTATTTCCAAGTTTGGTAAGGACAATGCAGGCTGATCACGTCCTGAGTGTCTGACAACTGACAAGTAAGATGACACATGCGTCGGATGGGCATTGGGCATGTAAGTATATTTTCCTTAGTCTATGGCATGTAAAAAGTTGGTCCTGCACCTGATCTCTCGTCATTAATTTTGGTTATCCGTCCACTATGTATAATAAAATTAATAGAGCAATCTTGTGTATTAATCAGTGACCACACTGGTATGAACTTATTGAAGGCACTGTGGTCTGTGACACTGTAAATCACTCCTACAAGTTAGTCTGTTTTCAAAACAGCTATTGTCACGAAAACCATGAATGTCATACAATGAAGGTATTTAACGTAATTTCACGAATTGTTGTATATACAATAGTAGAATTAGCGTACATTTCACCCTCCGACGAAACCTGCCCTTTAAATGGCCGGGTGTAATTCAATTCCTTAATAATGTCACGTACATCCTTCTTATCCCAATTTCTATCGCTACGCCCCCAAAAACCTAATCACAACTAATTTGAGCCGTTTGTATCTTCAAAAATATTTACAGAGCATTTTCAGCGGATTTGTAGTTGAAGGATTTCGAGATAAAATCTAATCCCTGTACATCTACTCAGAACTTTTGTTCGAGACTGATAATAATAATTGTATGAGACAATTATTACAGTCGACAAATAATTGGGAGTGAAACGTGGGGTTTTTAGGGGTGATGCACATTTTTGGCATGGGAAAAAATATTCAAGCTCTGGCCAAACCACCGCGAACAAAGCGTTAAGCGACTGCAAAGCGGCAGCGTCTGCAACGCGGAACGTTCGCGTCGGCAGAGCGGGAATAATCCACGGTTCGCACCGACACCTGCTGGCATAGTCGCGCAGGTGTACACACCCAGTTTCGAGTAGCTGACGCTCCCGTCCCGCGTCCCGCGTTACTGACGCGTAGGTTTGGCCGAAGCCCACTTAGGAGTATCAGGACTTAAGACATAATATTGTGACCTGACGGAAAATTCGTAACGTAAGAAAAGCGACGTGTGCCGCTTTTCTTGTTAACTTGTAACGCGCTGACTTGTACTCGAAACGTACGTGCGGAATTCGTCCCGTTCAATAAAAAAACGAACGTGTGTGTCAGTTAATGTATTTTCTACTGATTCCATGCATTCGGATTTCAGAATACGAAACATGAATTCGGATATCGAATACGGAAATGTATGTGGCCTGCCTTAACAATCAAATCCGAGAATTGAAAAATTGTGAAATATAAGGTATAGTTTACAACGTCGTATGACTAACTAACGCTTAGTTAGTCATTGTTAAATAAGCAGATCCTTTGTGTCGTATTTCTGTGTAAACTGTAATATTGAAATGATTCCCGTTGATACTAATTTAAAAAAAACAATAAGTAATAAATTATAAAAACCATCACATTATAATATTATTATGGTTTTAAGGCTTTTGCCAGTCTTAATTGAAGCCAAAATAAGTAATGATTTCCTTGACAGGACTTTACTTAGGAACACCAGCGTTGCTGAGTAATATTTGTTGTAAGCCAATCAAAAGTGTTAGTGAAAAGATAAATCCCTGACAAAAACTTCAAAATCTGGGTGAACATGCGATTAAAATTAGGATAGTACGTCAGTAAAAACTATCACATTTTTTATGAACGCGGCCTTACATTTAATTACATAACAACAAAACATGGAAACTTCACATTATTGATTTTGGCGTTGTTTTTGTAATATTTCAAAACATGACTCGAGCTGTGAAAGTTAAGCGACGGAAATTGAATAAAATAATACTTCCTGAGCAGCCGTCTCATGATGTAAGTTAAAAAAGACTGTACTTTTCAATTGCAATTTTCATCAAAATCATTCCAGTAAATTCAGTGATCAGTCACACTCATAGGTGAGACAGCATAATGTGCGCGTGAGTTACACAGCCGATAACGCTCGAAGCGTCATGAGATAGGGATCAGATATACCACAGACGGACAAGAATTCTATTATGTATAAGAATTCGTCGCCGATCATAGACACTATTTTCATTAAAACTTTTTAATTCTTAGACTCAACTCACACTAGGGCAGAGTCGAAGCGACGCATGTTTTAACCCAAAGCATTTTCATCTTTATTGTTCTATTGTTTAAGTTCAAATTTCTGCTATGAATTTTCAGGTGTTTTTGGATATCATGTCGAAGGTGTTCAGATGGTCTCGGTTTCTGGGGGTGGTGGGTGGTGCGAGCATCTGGTGGAAGCTGTGGGGAGCGTTCGTGGTGAGCTGGCTGGTCGCCATCGAATGTCAGGCAGTGTGGAAGGTCATCAAAGCGCTGACGGGGCTGGCGGCTGATACTACTGGCAATAGTAAGTACCTACTTATTGACTTCAACATAGGAAATTTGGAGTTAATAGGGCAGCTTGATGGCCTCACAGGAAACCGGCGTAAAACAACGCTTAAGCCGGTTTTTGTACCGGATATGTGGAGTGTAGGGTATTTTCATAGAAATTAGAAAGTAGACATCTTCAGGTGAAGAGTTAACATATTTTCTCTGGCGTCGCAAAGACTAGAAGTAGCTTGCTGTTCCGACCGCGTAAAAAGTATTTCGCGGTAATCATACCTTTTGCTGCGTCATAACCTATATTCTACATTTTGGTTCACTCTGTATGGTGTATATACCATAGTTTAATAAAATCGGCGCAGTTTTAGAGCATATTCGATATGACAATCTTTCCTCTTTATACGATTCAATATTGAAGTTTATAACCATCTGATATGGATACCAATGTCCAATTTGAGCAAAATCCCTTCAATTTGTTCCTGTTTACAGTAAATATTTGCTGATCTGATTACCCTTTTCAGGAAGTATCACAGTACGATTCGCTGGTACCATATTCTACATGGGCAACCTGATAGGCCTCATACTCTGTTGGAGGCTCTCCTCATCATGGGTGACCCTGGCCAAGTACTGGACGTCCATGGAACTGGGTCTGAGTTTAAAACAAGTGCCGAAAGACCGAACCATCAAGTATAGAATGAATACTGTAATCATTGTCATTGCGATAGGTGCTGTATGTAAGTTTATTCATACTAATATTGCAAATGCGAAAACAGTGTCTGTTTGTCTATCACTTACCGCTATTGTGTATATATATAAGAGTGTCTGTCTTTACTTTACATCCTTGTGCGTAAGCTGCCAAAGCGATTTTGATGATATTTGGTGTGGATATACATTGAGTCTGAGGCTTTCTTCAGACTCAAGGTATATGTATATAATATGTATATGTATTATGTAAGGTATATTATGATGGATAGCCAATTATTTCTACCACATCAAGTTTGGCACCTCGTCTCACGTAATAGACTATAGTTATTTATAGTTCTTGAATAATAATATTTTCAAATTGCATAAAAATATTATATAATTTAGGATTGAAAAATATTTTTAAAATAAAATATTATATGGAACGTTCTACTCTATCTTATTGTGTGTAAAAATATTATACGCTGTGGGTTTTATTTATTTGGAAGACTTTTTCAATGAAACTTTATATTATGACTAAATGTTGAAATATTCAAATGTTGAACATTTTATCTGACGAAAAATCTCTAAGCTATGTGAGAAAAAAGTGAATGAGGGATCTTTTCAGATATGATTTCCTACTAGCACACTTTAAATTGACGCAATTATACAGGGTGTATTTTGTACATTTTTTTACCTTCTTCTTCGTAAACTTTTTTCTCCCATGGTTAAAAGATTTTTCGTAATACTATTTCTAATGATATAGGTTAACTCTTGACAATAATTTTCCTACGTATGTGTATTTTCAGTAGAACATCTCCTGAATGTCATGGTCAACTTGGAAACGGATTGCACGTTTGTGGAATGTCTACGGCGGTTCATGCTCAAATCTCATGGATTCCTGTTCTTAGAGCGTTAGTTCCTGGAAAAAATACACCGAAATCTTATGCCAAATGACAAAGTCAAATAGGAGAAAAAGCATGCCACATCACTATACATCCCGCTCCGCTTTATAACTTCAACACCATTTTCACCTTTAACGTGTTATAGGTCCTGCACAACTTAAGGATAACTTGGCAAAATTGGAAGGGCAATGCGAAAAGTTTGATTAGGTCTCTTTGGTAGGGCGAGGATTGTATGGAGAACCGTGCGACGCTATAGGTAGATCAGTGGTAAGACGAATTATGGTTGGTTAGTCTTGTGTCAATATGTTATTGGCAGTTGGCTATTGGTGAATATTGTGGTTAAAGTTGTGCGCCATTTAGTATGAAACGAAACGTAGCACGTAATTTGCATATTATTACTTTAAATTTGAAAAAATCATATCATAATATTATAATGTTATGAATATATTAGAAGCCATAAGTTGCAGATAGCGTAGGTGGAACCTTTCCTACCCACGCATCCATCTTATTTGTATTTAAAAAATATTTTTATAGTAAAAACTTTGTTTTGCACATTTGAGATGGGTATATAATGTTAAACACGGTCAGGACTCAGGACTCAGGACACTTGATTGATAGGGAATTCGTTAAGCCTGCAGGGTTTCTCAAACTTTCGGCTCCACGAAACCCTGTTAGAATTTACAGGTGTCAGCGAACCTCTTATACTAACTAATGAAAACACAAAGTGCCAACAGAGTACCGCGTGTGCCTGCCAGTTATCAAGCCACCATTACGTGAATCTTGTCGCGAACCGCCTTCCGTCGAATGGCGAACCCCTAAGGGTTCGCGTACCCCACTTTGAAAAACACTGCGTTAAGGTGATCGCACATTTATCAGCAAGCACGCGCCATACGCGCTGCATTTTAGAATTCGTTGTATAAAATGATGTGAAACCTCGCACGTTCGTCCGAACCATACGCGCCACATTTTTTGAAAGCGGCGCGTACGGTACGGACAATGTGTGATCATTAAGATGGAAAGAAGAGATAGGAAAGGAAATAATAAAATTAACCCTTATATAACTTTATACCAGGTGGTATCCTACTTCAGCTGTTTCGCTTTTACTGCTGGCACTCCCAGGGTGTTTTTTGTAAGAGGTAACCGACAGGCGTTGACAGCAGATGCGAATTTTCTGACCGATAGTAGCTATACTATGGCTGTCAAACACCTGTTGCTTACCAGACAGGTAAGCAAGATAGATCACCCTGTCGTCGTTTTTTACAGATCAGTACAAAGACTGGTACACCATACCATTGCTGTTTATGAGTAACTTGGCCACGGTGGTATGGAACTTGCAAGACTTGCTGGTGATACTGATAAGCATGGGCCTGTCCTCGAGGTATACCAGATTGAATGCATGTGTAAAGAAGGTCTTAGAAATGAACAACGAGAAGAATAATTTGACTCTGGTTAGTTATGTCTTTAATTGCATTAAAACTGGTTGTGTACAACTACTTTAAAAAAATAGTTCAGCATTGCATTTCCTTGTCACATTGCAATTTTAATTATAAAATTAATATTATAATGCCTCACACATTGGTGTCAGCGACAGTGGCAGTTTTAATTAAAATCAGGCTAGAAACTTAGAATTTAGAAGGGATTTCATGATGTCCAGTACACAAGGGCACTCTTACACAAGGGCACTCTTTCTTCCCTTACTCTGATAATCCAGTGAAACGAATGGCCTAAACGCCAGATGAAATATCAGCAGGCACAGGACCTGCTTTTTGCCGAACCAATGCATGGGTAATCTTATTTATCGGACAGTCAAGTGAAAAAACAGCCTGTAATATCCTAACCAAACTTGGACGTAACTTTCTTACCCTCGAATCAAACCCACAACCTTTGCGTCAAGAACCACACACTAAACCACTGGACCATGGACGTGTTATTTGAATTGACTGTTTTAGCTGTAAAACCAAAATTTAATTGACTCTTATGTCCCAGAACATAAAGATCCTGAAGCTGCACACGTGGCGTCGCATCCGGACAGCATTCGTACAGCAGGCGACGCTGGTGAGGCGCGTCAACGGTGACCTTGGAGTATTGCTGCTCGCCTCTACGGCTTTCAACTTTTACTTCATATGTCTGCAGCTGTTCTTGGGATTTGCGTGAGTAGAGGATGATGCCAGAGGATATTATAGAAATTATGTGTGGTATTTGGGAGGTCCAGACAAATCTCACAGAATATAAATTATTGTGTTTGCCACACGTGTAATGTGCCTAAATCTCACATGAGACAAGCGGGGTGGGGGGTAAATCTCACTAAATCTTACCATATTGAGTTGTCGCTTATTTCTAATAGATACATAGTACATTAAACAAAAGGTTTGCTTCTATAATCTTTAGGGCCTGTTTCACCACTTCCTGATAAGTGCCGAATAGGCTAACCACCAATTAACTTGACAGATCGAGTATGGAGAATCTGTCAAAAAAGTTGTGAATAGCCTATTCGGAACTTTATCAGGAAGTGGCGAAACAGGCCCTTATTGTTTTAATTGTTACTACTTTCTAGTGGAGCGCGCTCAACTGCTAACTCCAGAAAAAAATTTGTTATTGTTTCGCGACTTTGATTCAATATCGATTTTGATAAAGCTTATTGCGTGTTGCGTAGGAAAAAACTTGAAACAGAATAGACCAAACGACAAACTTCTTAGATCACATATATTTTTGGACCTATAAAAATTCCTCATGCTCTGGTTTTGCAGACTGTTTACTTATCTTTTTTCAGTCACGGTCTATCAGAGCTCCTACTGAACAGGGTATACTATATAATTTCATTCTCCTGGCTTTGCTTCCGAGCGTCACTCGCTATATTGACAGCGGCTGGCGTCAACAGACTGTCAAACGCAGTCCTCCTGGACCTGTACCAGTGTTCTCCCGAGTTTTATAATGTAGAGGTAAGTAGAACTATATTAATATTATCAGTTCGTCCTTGGGCGCAATGACTTAGATACACATACATACAAACATTCACAGATATTATGTTTAAAATCATTTATTCTAATAAGCCAGGCATAGACGGACCGCATCTTGCAGTCAAAACCGACTGCAAAATGCGGTCGCCGCACGGCGATCTGCAGTGTTCATACTAAATTCATATCCGCAATACACGGAGCGCTCGAGCAGTTCTTGAGCGCTCGGCACAAATTTCAATGACGCTCTAGCTAGAGCACTCGGTCCCGACTGCAACTTGCGGTCCTTCTATGGCCAGTCTAAGAAAGAGAAATGAGGACAAGATAGACACGTCAAATATTTACATATTATAGACCCTCTGTTTTCTTTGGAACATTTTTATTTTAGTAAGTAGCAATAATAATAATTAATTAATACTACCTCGCTCGTTCAGTAAACCTTCCTTTGTAGGCCACTCATATTTTCAAAAGTAACAAAAAATGAGAATTAAACACTTACTATCTGCATGCATTTTAAACCAAACTTAACGTTTTTATCGAGCCACTTAAGCTGCAAGTCTTATATTCATAACTTCGTAAGTAAAGTCATAAAGTTGCCAGCAAGAAATAGATGTGAATCATATTTTAACCGTCACTTCTTTGTAACTTAGTTTTAACTGAGATAGAGTCTTTACGACAGCTTAAAATATGTATTATTTTTACAAAGTATTTTACAGTCTGATTTGCCTTTTATAAATCTTAAATGTTTATCATATGGCGAGTGAAGCGAAATCTACTATATCTCACAACTTGAGCACTTTTGTGGTACACTTAACGGAAAAACTATCAAGCCTATTGATTTGTGCTTTAACATAGTAATTTTTATTTAAATATTATGTAGATTTGTTATCATAAGTTAGTCAAGATTTGGTAAACGACGCGAGCCCTCACAAAGCTCGGCTTTTAGCTAGTAATTAAAAAAAGATTATACCGTGCGAGTACATTACTACTACGCTAGGTCAATGGCCGCTGATGTCTCTTTTCCTCATTTTACTATAATGGCTTTCTTTGGTCCAAATTTTTTTGTTGACAGATAGAGAGGCTACAAAAGCAGCTGAGCGAAGAATGTGTGGCGTTGAATGGACTGGAACTATTTTACATCAGAAGAGGAATACTGCTACAAGTAAATTTTTTCCCTAATCCGCAGTATTTTTTTTTTAATCTTTATTTCAGTAATGAGGCAGGAGCCACAGAACACCAGGCACTGTAGTGCTCGCTACAGAGTTACGCATGAGGGCATTGCACTACCTCCATGTAATACATGAACTGCTTTATTTCAAGTTCTGTTTATTGTTGTTTCTCATTGTTATGTTATTGTGTCTGAGTTTTTTCGTGTTGTATTGCTATGTTTTAATGTGTGTAAATTCTAATTGTTGATGTGATTTTTTTAATTTATTTATAATGAAAACTTTTGACTCCACCGCCGCAAAGGTCGAAGCAGCGGCGCGACGCTTGTAAGTTGTAACACGTGCAATTCGACCATAATCCAACATATTGCACACGTCATATCGGAATATTGAAAGAAACTTTATCAAACGTCGAACAAAACTTTTTGTTGACTGTCTGTGCTCGTGCTGCCGTCTAGCGTGAAAAGATTGCAGTAACATATTGTTGAAATATCAAAAATTTATGAATGTATCAATCGTTGTATCAATCGCTTCTCATTTCATTTCATCTCATCTCATTTTCATCTCTAATTTCTTTGTCGCCATTACGTGCTGTATTTCACCTGTCATTGGAATTTGGATATCCTATAAGTTACAATTTGTTTGTGTTTAATGTGTGAGATGATATTTTGTTGGTGAATAGAAATAAATAAATAAATGGACGTAACTGTTCATTTCGTAAATGTTCAGTGTTCAACTCAATAGTACATAGAACATAGTACAAACCTTGGCTAGACTAATAAAAATCTAGCGTGAAAACATTTCAGTAATATATCCTATTGTTTTTTTTTGTTTCAGATAGCAGGAGCTGTGTTCACTTACGCCTTGGTTTTGATTCAATACGACACTGAGCAGAATACTACAAACGTCCCTGAAAATGTCACAACCCTAGCATAAAATAAATAAATAAATATAAAAAATCTTTTTTTAAGTCCAGGGGAGGAAACATCTACTTGGGGTCAGATGAGGTTTTGTTCCCCCCTTTTTTATTTTTTTGGAAGCTCATATTATTTCACTTAGTTTTTACCACCGAGCAAAGCTCAGTTATCTAGATATTGGTCAATTAATAGACAAAACATACATACTTTTCAATAATAATAATTTTACACGTATACATTTTCTACTTACACCCCCTTAAAATGTGCTTTTAAGTTTTACGGTGCGGTCATTCCAACCAACTCAGGCCTTTGGCCCACCACATTTTCCCACCACTGTATCTCCTGTATCGCCAGAATCAACAGTGGTATTCAAATTTCAACCACGAAAACCCTTTAATATGATGTAAAGAAGCATGAAGGTACTATAAAAGAAATTGATTCATAGGCGGATGGCGGATTCACATAATTTGGTCGCTTTATGTCAAACCCAACCGACAGATCATGAGTAATATTAAATTGACATAGCTAGACCAAATTACATAGGTCCTCCATCTGCCTATGAATCAATTTTTAGGGTTCCGTACCCAAAGGGTAAAAACCGGGACCCTATTACTAAGACTTCGATGTCTGTCCGTCTATCTGTCTGTCTGTCTGTATGTCTTGAGGCTGTAACTCAAGAACCGCTATAGCTAGAGTTCTAACATTTTCACAGATTGTGTATTTCCGGTGCCGCTATAACAACAATTAATACTAAAATAAAAATAAAATTAATATTTTTTGCTCTATAACGGTACGGAACCCTTCGTCGCGAGTCCGACTCGCACTTGGCCGATTATTTCGATGGTACAAGCTCAAACTCAGTTATAGTCCTTATAAAATTGGCTTCACACACAAGGACAAGACTTTACATGAGTCAGGTTTATTGTTTATCGAATAATACCATCACGAAACTATCATAAAACTATAGTTTTAATCCTTACAGTATCATTTTATAGAGTAATTTCTGAGTATACAAACTATAAAATGTCACTTAAACTAACAATTAAGTTTGGCTATTTACTGGGGTATCATCTATTATAATATCTACGCGATCATGTCAAAAATTTAGCTAACCATTACGTAGCTGTTATAGTGGTGCATTCAAAGTAATTCCTTCTCAATGCGCATTGTATAACACAGAGTCTAAAAGTTTAGTCAAGTTAAGATGCATAGTAAAGTAGAAGTTCTTAAATACCCTCATAAAATATATACATACGTAGTAAATTGTATACTACATATTTGATTACCTTAACTTTGCAGTCCAAGCAATAATAATGGCTGCTTAATAGTGACCATAAAATAAAGTTGCTCGTTTAATTTTTAAAAACACGTATTATAAGTTTTTTGTAATGAAAAGAAAATACTCTAAACTCATACTATAAAGCCTCATGGTGTTCAAAAATAGCTTAGATAAAAAGCTACTAGACTTTACTAAATATTTTTACAACCATACTCATATAAACCATCTATACATATTATAAAACAAAGTCGCTTTTTTTTCCCTCGCAACGGATTTTGATGATTCTTTCAGCAAAAATACGAGAATGATATTAACCCAAAATTTATTACGTTTACTTAATTAAAAACCACTTGAAATATAAATTAAAGGGTTGTGCAGGAATTTCTAAGAAGGACTACAATGTATTTTTGATTAAATAAAATGTAGAAGATTATCTTGTTTAATAATTCCAAGTTTTTTTTTTTATTAAATAAGGGGCAAACGAGCAAACGGGTCACCTGATGGTAAGCAACTACCGTCGCCCATGGACACTCGCAACATCAGAAGAGCTGCAGGTGCGTTGCCGGCCTTTTAAGAGGGAATACGCCCTTTTTTCTTGAAGGTTTGCAGGTCGTATAGGTCCGGAAATACTGCTGGTGAGAGTTCGTTCCAGAGTTTTACAGTGCGCGGCAGAAAGTTACGCGAAAAACGCACTGTGGAAGACTGCCACTCATCAAGGTGATGAGGATGGTATGTTTTTCGCGTGGGGCGATGGCGAAAAGTTGCAGGTGGTATGATTCCGGACAATTCCTCAGAGCACTCCCCGTGATACAACCGATAGAGGATGCAGAGTGAAGCTACATCTCGGCGTAATTCCAAGGGGTCCAAGCTGTTTGAAACACTATGGCAGTCAACAATTCGAGCGGCTCTTCGTTGGATACGATCCAGAGGGAGCAGTTGGTATTTTGGGGCCCCTGCCCAGAGATGAGAACAATATTCCATATGAGGCCGAACCTGCGCCTTGTAGAGTTGTTGGCGTTGGTCCGGACTGAAGTACTACTGTCTCGCTCTGTTAAGAACATCAAGCTTCTTCGAGGCTAACTTGGCCTTACCCTCTAGATGATATCGGAACTGGACTTCGCTTGGACTTAGCTTGTTCAAAAATTAAAATTGAACTGACCTAACTCAAAAATTTGATGTTTTTGGCCACATTTTTTAAAATTAGTTTATCACTCTAATTCTCAACTAGGGTTTCGCGTATTCGCTTAGCGAGCAACCCGACCCAAAGTATTTCATGAAAAATTTCAGCAAAATCGGTTTTGCGGTTTTGGGGTGAAGAGGTGAGGGACAGACAGACACACTTTCACATTTATAATACTAGTATTATTACTAGTATTAAAGTACATTCCGTAACACAAGTCCTTCAGGTACTTACCACGGGGCCAGACTGACGTGGTGTGAAGCGTCCATAGATATATATTATAAAAAAAATATCAGTATGTATCATACATACATCTTCAGCATACTCTTACTTCACCGGCAATAAACATTTATTACTTTATCAGTACCGTCTCTTAAGCTGATCAGTTACCCTTTTGTGTCTGGAGACGGGAAAATCTCTACATCTAGTTAAGCCGGTAACGATATTGAAAGATTTACTTGAAACACTCGAATAAAATTGCAAGAAGAAAGTACCAGATTCATGTAATTGAAAAATAAAGTAGCAAATAAAATATGTAAAGCTACTTTTGACGACCTCTCTGGCTCAGTGGATAAGCGCGTTGGTAGCTTAACCGGGGTCACGACTTCGAATTCCGCAGACGGAACGAAAAGTTTTCAAAGGACCTGATGGGTCATGAATGTTCATTAAATATGAGTATCATATAATACATTTTTTAAATAATATATTCTGTATAGTATAAAAGTATTTAATGTATTTCGGTTGTCTGGTACCTGTAACACAAGTTCTTCTGCAGGTACTTAGTATGCGGCCAGACTGACGTGGTGTGAAGCCTCCATAGGTATTTTTGAGTATATTTTGTTTTCAATCAAGAACTCTACTAGCGCTACTTTTACAATGAACTAATTCAAGGGGCAAATACACGCCCTTATGTAGATTAAGTCACCATCATTGCGCATGCGCAGTTGTCTGTAGGCACAGTCGTCGTAGAACTTGCGGTAGGTTATATCGTACCCGCAACTCTGCCTTAAGCGATGAGTAGAGCACCATGGGGTTTTAGTGGGTAGTCTACAGGAGTCCCACATACCCCGGCCGATATCTGCAATTTTCCGGGGATGCGTAAAGCATTTCCCCATGTTAAAAAGAGGCACATTCGTCGTCAAAAATGGGCAAGTAACGACGAATACAATATTATGTTAATAAAATAATAATTATAATATTATGTATGCTCTACAGTCTACAAGTTTTTCATCAGTATTTTTTCATCACATATGTGGTTATCTATCTATCTATTATATAAAATTGCAAGTCCTGACTGACTGACTGATTCATCATCGCCGAGCAAAAACTGTTAAAGTTACAGCCACGAAATTTGGTGAGTAGGGTTGTTTTGTAAAGTAGACACCCACTAAGGAAGGAATTTTGGAAATTTCACCCCGTAGGGGGTGAAAAAGGGGTTGAAAGTTTGTATGAAAGTCCGTCATTTCTTAAGTTAGAAACATGAAACTTTATTTTTGAGCTACTGAATAAAAATAAATAAATATGTATTTAAGCGTTTTTGAAAATTCTACCCCCAAGGGGGTGAAAAAAAATCTATCTCCATACTATGCTAACGCGGACGAAGTCGCGGGCAACAGCTAGTTTGGTCTATAAATTTCCATCAAGTATATTGGCACAGCAGCATAACGATATCATTTTCCTTGTTACATGCTATGGAAACTGAATGTTCGTAATCGCCTGTATGAATGTTCATCATGGGCCATCTTCTCAACTCTAGCTTCTTTTTAATTTTCACTTTTCCTGATCGTGTAGTTCGAAAACGGATGAGAATTTGGAAAAACTGTATAAAATCTAAATTATAGAAAATTTAATAAGCTTTTATTTCATCACAGAATATTTTTGTTACAACGCATAGTTTTTTAGTTATTGGTGAAAAACCCCCTCCCTCCGGCTCACCTCCTAGACGTCAGACCTTTTAGTATGTTTCGTCCCTAATCATCGTGAATAAGTTCCAGCAGAAATCGCTTAGGTTCCCGCTAACGCTTTCTACAAATACTTTGTTGACCGAACTATAACGATACACCTCATTTTCACAAACGTGTCCCAGGAGGGGCAAAATATTTACATTATATTATACATTGTGTACCGATTGTTTCGATACATTTCCTTTAAGCCCCATGATACCTCCGGGATCTCTCGTAGAGCTGCTCATTATAGCACGCTTTACTGCGCCATTTTCATGCATTTTCAATTAATTCCAAGTACCTACATTTTACACTATTTTATCAACATAATTATTAGATTTTAATTGTTTATTCAGTAGTCTATCATACATTTTAATTATTGTTTCCGTTTAAACTATTTATACCAATGCATAAGTGTGTCTGTCTGCCACCTCTTCACGTCTAAACCGCCGAACTGATTTTGTTGAAATTTGGTCGGGACATATTTGACATAGAATACTTTTTATCCCGAAACGTTTTAGCACGATAAACTCATTTTGGCACAACAGTGCCTGTAGACAAGTGTCAAAACGCTAACGCTAACGCTAACGCTAACGCTAGCGTTACAAAATGTATGGGATTTGACATTAGTATTCGCTAGCGAAGCGATGACTTATGTCAAATCGCATACATTTTGTAACGTTAGCGTTAGCGTTAGCGTTAGCGTTTCGCCACTTATCTACAGGCACAGAATTGCATACTAGTCTTTATATTCTTTATCTAGTTTGTTATGTTTCTGAGATATATATTATTATAGTCCAATACAATTTAATAGTTAATACCCTCAAAACAAAGTATAAAATTTTCACACTCAAATAAATTGTAGCTGATAAAATAATGAAATATAACACCCGGTTTTGAATAACAAATGATTTGATGATTAGAAGGAAAAGTTTGTAGACAAAAGTCAAACTGATTAATGCGAAAGTAAAAGCAGAACTAGAAAGTTACGAGATTTCATTATCGGTTTGCCGAGTTAGATTCCAGATCTCGCTTCAGGATTACATGAATTAAATAATAGCAAAGTTATGAATTACAAAGTTTTGTATGACTACCTTAAAGGTCTGATTACACGTAACGAGTGGTACAAAGAGAAGTGAAATGTCGAGACAGTAAAATGTAACTCGACCAATACAGTGCTGTAGCCGAATGAGGATAATGACTGCAGTTTTTTTTTGTATTAAATAAGGGGGCACACAGCAAACGGGTCACCTGATGGTAAGCAACTACCGTCACCCATGGACACTCGCAACATCAGAAGAGCTGCAGGTGCGTTGCCGGCCTTTTGAGAGGGAATACGCTCTCTTCTTGAAGGTTTGCAGGTCGTGTAGGTCCGGAAATACTGCTGGTGACAGTTCCAGAGTTTTACAGTGCGCGGCAGAAAGTTACGCGAAAAACACACTGTGGAAGATCTTCATACTATGATGCATTAGAAAATGACAATGTATTTACATTGTCATTTTTCTATAATTCTATATCTAGTAAACCGCTTGCCCTCGTAAGCTGGAGGCCTACACTGATCGGACTGACGAAGGTCGATATGACGAACAATAACGAAAACGAGTCCGGTTCGAATTGCTATGAGTAGAAAGAGATCAACCGACCTCTTTGTATGTAATGGGTCCTTAAGGTTATACCTAACTTTCTTACCATTTGCTTCACCATCCCATGCACCATGGGACACATACGCTTTCCAAGGTATTATCACTCTGTTTTGCTACATTCTATAATATATTATAATAATATCCCCCACACTGGTATAGATGATGGTGGCCAGTTTCATTGAAACCATGGCTAGGAGTAATTTTATAGTGCCCAGGTGTGTGCGCAGTACACAAGAACACTCTCTATTCCTTTACTCTCATAACCCAGTGGGACGGCAGACCGACACGACCGGCGAGAGATCAGGCACAGGACCGACTTTTACATGCCCATCCGACGCATGGATCATCTTACTTATCAGACAATCAGGTGATCAGCCTGCATTGTCCTAACCAAACTTGGAAATAACATATTTCCAACGCAGGAATCGAACCCACGACCTCCGAGTCAAGAGCGACGCTCTAGACCACTGGACCACGGAGGCATTACATTCTATATAATATAACTACTGTAGTAATGTAGTTCAAACCGGTTTGCACCGGTTAAACTCATCAACCGCGGAACTCTCCCACCGCGGAACAACTCAGTACAATAAATATTACACAAAACTCCTAGTTTGTAACTTTTAATTAGATTCAGTTTTTACTTTTCGGGAAATGCCAAAGGGACTTAACTTTGTCTCTTTGTAAAACTGTAATATAAAATTCTTTTACAATAGAGACGGGAAATAAAATCTCTGGTGTAAATACTGTAGGAGGTAGACCAAGAAACTGAATCCCTAGCAGACACGTTATCTTTATCGCTTTTTTATGGAATCGCCGATCAAAAATGTGTGAAATTGACACGAGTGTTAACACGAAGTCGGCATTCGACTCATGTCATGTCAGATTCATACAATATTTTGATCCTCAATTATACAGGGTGCTATTAAATCTTCCGTCCAAATTTCGATAATATATTGATCCTTGTTAAAAATAAAAAAAAACATACTTATTGTATTTTTTCTTTTATAATCTACTCAGTACTAAAATGTTGAGAAATAGCTACCAGAAGTTATCCTCTAACAGCCGTTCCCAATATTCAATCTGTCTCTGGTTTGACATACGACCGATCGCAGCTGACATAGAATTGACATAAAATATATGTCTCTAATGTCTAATGAGAGCTATTCCTATCTCTAGTAGGGCAAAACCAGAGATAGATCAAAATATATTGGGAACGGCCGTAAAACACCACTATAATAGTTATTGGACACTACGCCTCGCCAGCGCGTGCCTTCCGCTCGCCCCTGGCACTACGCCATAATATGGCCTATAATAATATTATAATACTAAAGGCAATGCGTGTTGCTGCTTATTTCTGTAGCACTCTCGAAATGGAACTTGTTTTTAGGGTTCCGTACTCAAAGGGTAAAAATGGGACCCTATTACTGAGACTTCGTTGTCTGTCCGTCTGTCTGTCTGTCTGTCGCCAGTTTGTATCTCAAGAACCGCTATAGCTAGACTTGTGAAATTTTTACAGATTGTGTATATCTGTTGTCGCTATAACAACAAATACTGAAAACAAATTAAATTAATATATCCCATACAACAAACATGATTTTTTCGGCCTTTTTCGCTCTATATCAGTAATGGTAAGCTGAGGTAGGCACGTCTTGCATTTTTCACGCATTATTTTGATATAATAATAATGTGTACTTAAATATTTAATAATAATATTATTAATTTTTTTTTAGAAAATAAAAATGGCGGATCCCATACAAAATCATATTTTTAGCCTATTTTTGCTATGTATCGGTACGGAACCTATCATGAGCGAGTCCAACTCGCACTTGACCGATTATTTAACTCAACTTACTCGAGCAAAGGAAATTAAAAAAAAATAACTAATTAATCAGCCCACGTATGTTAACTATAATATTATTAGAATCATTTAATCGTATGATTTTCAATAATTTCAATTTAGTTCCCCATGCCAGGGTTGTACAATCACTATAACGTTTGACGACCTCTGTGGCTCTATTGTTGAGTGTGTGGCAGCTCAAGCTGGGGGTCACGGGTTCGAACAAAAAGTTTTCAATGTTCCCGGGTCTGGATGTGTATCAAATATGTGTATGATAATATTATAGTAAAAATCTTAAATATATGTATATTGTATAATAGTATAAAAGTATTAAATATATTTCCATTGTTTGGTACCTGTAACACAAGTCCTTCAGGTACTAAGCACGGGGCCAGACTGACGTGGTGTGAAGCGTCCATAGGGGCTATAGATATTATATTATTATAATATGACGTAAAACAGACAACGGATGATATTTTGGGAACATAATTTCAAATTAACTACTCAAGTTGAGTTGAGTTGGGAGTCATCCACACAATATGAGGTTTTTTTTAACCCATCAACTCCCAAACAGCACCCGGGTGCCGCATAACAATTGAATATCTATTGTGTCTGCGATTCCAACGATCCAGGTATACGAATATTAATATGTCAATATTTTTGTCCAAGCTTCTTTATCATAAAACGTTCTTAATAATTAGTGAATTATATTTGATACAGGGGTAGCTTTTCAATTCAAATTTGACATTGTTTGCAAGGATTAAAATACAAAATAAATGTTTAGTTTTGAATAAAGCTCTTCTCATAAAATTAACCGTCTTTTTCAGTTTTGCCTATTCCAAAATGTTGAGTATTGTGATTTAACAACGTAGGGGTCACGTATTTTTAATGACCAGGGTCACAATACATTACCCGAAGTATTGTACGTGCCAGGGTCAAGTTATTGCTAAATTTCTGCTCAAAATATGAGAGTTGTTTTGATAGGTGCAATCTTTTTGAAACAACCTGTATCTTTATAAAAATAAAAATGGTTGATTAACCCTGTTAATTGCTGTCGGCTATATTCTAATAACTTCTTCATAAAGATGGTGGTTTACAATAATAAAAAAATATATTAATATTTCTTTTTAACTTTGAAAAATAATTTCGTAAAACTTTTATTAAGTTGGTAGCCCTGATTTAGTTCAATTTGATCAGTAACAATTATTACTTAGCATTAATATTCCGCAGCGGAAAACGATTCCAGAGATAATTAAACTGCAACGCTATTAAGTCATTACACGGAATTAGTTAGCAACACTAGTATAAGCCGCGCACAATGTTAAGATCAGTGAATTGGGAGTTGGGACGCATGAAATTAGGAAGCAACCCTAGTAGAAACCGCGCACGACCTTAAGATCGGTGGATCTCACTTGGGACGATTGGCGCAGGGGTACAATATCTTAAGCTATTCCCACACTCCGTGAGGAGAATCTCGTCCGTGGCAGCATAAGCCGTCTGTTTTTGCGTCTCTCTCTCTTCGCCAGAAACGAATATTTTCGCGAAAAAAGTAGCCCAAGTCTTTCCTCTTAGTTCATTACATCAAAATTAGTCATGAGTCCGTTCAAACAAACAAACAAGCATACTCTTCAGTTTTTTAATATAGTTTACATAATTATTGACTATAGCTTTCAAAACCTATGTAGAAAGAGTCGTTCCCAAGAATATCGTAGTGTTTTGTAGTAAAGGATCCACTGTGTTGTCATCAGTTTGATTCGGTGGACTGAACTGCAGCATCACCAGCTCATACGTCACTATTGTGCCAGCTACCTGGAACATAAAGACAACATTAAAGTCCGCTGTGAATATTGAGCCAACGCATGAATCCAGTACATTGGGCTAACGTGTAGAGGCCTACTTGACGATAAGTTAGGAGTGACGTGACATTCCGTACTCTACACGTTGCCCCAACGCACTGGCTCGAACCGTTGGCCCAATGAGTACATCGGGCTTAAAGATTTCGGTGACGTTAGCCGAATTCATTAACACCAGGCCAGCTACACCTGTTTTTTATCGTGCCCCAGTCTATAAGCAGCGCACACAGACTCACGGCAAATGAGCAACTTCGCCCGCGTGATCGTCATCCTCCTTTTCTCCCTTGCGGTTGCAAGGGATAAAAGGAGGATGGGTTCTTTTCCTATATAAAATAGCCTATTTTATTCCAGTTTTAAAGACTACACCAGTTACCATACTTAAGACCAGCTACACCTGTTTTTTATCGTGCCCCAGTCTATAAGCAGCGCACACAGACTCACGGCAAATGAGCAACTTCGCCCGCGTGATCGTCATCCTCCTTTTCTCCCTTGCGGTTGCAAGGGATAAAAGGAGGATGGGTTCTTTTCCTATATAAAATAGCCTATTTTATTCCAGTTTTAAAGACTCTATTTATTAAAGAAAACCGTATCAAAATATGTTATGTAGTTTTAATGATTTAGGCATATTATGTAATATTATAATGCACCGTGGGAGAGCCATGCTTCGGTACGAATGGGCCGGCTCGACTGGAGAAATACCACGGGCTCACAGAAAACCGGCGTGAAACAGCCTTTGCGCTGTGTGAGTGAGTTTACCAGAGGCCCAAATACCCTTTTTAGCTGCCCAACCCTCCCCTATTTCCTTCCATACCCTCCCCTATAATCCCTTCCCTATCCTCCCCTACCCTATTCCCTCTTAAAAGGCTGACAACGCACCTGCAGCTCTTCTGATACTGCGAGGGTCCATGTGCGACGGAAGTTGCTTTCCATCAGGGGACCCGTTTGCTCGTTTGCCCCATTATTTCATAAAAAAATGGAATTACGTAATATAACGTAAAGTGAAGGAACGTAACTTAGCGTAATTGTACTTACGGTGAGCAACAATCCCCGCGTGACGCTGAAGAACTGTAAGCCAGTCAGCGCCACCTTCATACCATTCACTTGATCCAAAAAACGCTGCACCTGAAATAAGTGTAGGTTACCTGAGGCTATACTCGCGGTATAAGGATTACTGGGAAGAAACCTTCATTACCTATTTTCTACTTTTGTAATAATTATAGTACCGCAATGACTTGAGAGGATAAACCGTGAAACTAACATAATATCAAACAACACAATAGCAAGAGCATATTTTTCACCTTACAATTTGGACAAACCTTGTAAGTTGTAACTTCATCATCTAGCTAGTGGCTAATACTACTTGTACTAATAATAATATGTATTCTGTGCTAGTACATAAAAGCTTTTTTGAAGTAAAAACTCCTTTAGCGGCGTTGAGCACTTTTGTGGGATGGTGTCTGTGAAACTCGCGTGGTCACGTGTGCTGATCGAAAAACCGTAAGACGGTTGGAGAGTGTAGGTAGTGTTGTTAATAATCAAGTTTTCACTTCTGCTGGCACTCCCGGAGTGCAATCCTTCTTTTTTTTCAGATCATTTTCGCTGTCCTAAAGTCTCCATATTATATGCAAAAAAGACAGTTTTTAAATTGTTACTTGACCGCTTCATTCACCCACGTCTTTAATTAATAAAAAAATTGGCAAATTTAATTAAGCAGTTAATTAGATCTAGATTTCAGCTTTTTTTAATTTGTTATATTTTCTAGAAAATAGAGTGCCTAATACAAAATGTATTAAAATATTAATGGCACTAAGAAAGGCGCCCTTAAGAATTTATATCCGAGGCCGACCGAATTCTGAGGAATTGTAATAAAAACATTCTAATGTGAGATTTTGCCCAAAACTAATAGTGTTCGCGTGTTACTAAATCAACACTTTCTGACGGTTGTAGCTGGTTATCTATACTGCGTGACTGGTGAGACATGTTCAATACTTGAGGACGTGATATTTGGCTATTATATTAGTTGGAAAAAAATAATATAAAAAAATAATATCAATTGATCACTGAGTAAATGTAGCTTATAGTTAAATAATTATTTACCCAACGCATGGACACCCCGAGCGGGAGGGGTAGTTGTGTGGTGTTTCTTTGGTAGCGCACGCCTCTGCACCGGCCGCATAGTATGCCTACTTGCCTAGCCGCGTAATTTACTTGGTATCCATGATTCATAAATTTTTGGGAAATTAAAAAAAAAAATTAAGAACCTAATTTTATTACATATTTATAATGAGAATCGAGTACTGAATACTCTCCTTAAATATCGGTATTGACTCACCAGTCATGCTGTATATCTATACATAATATAATAAAACTGTAGAAATGAAAATTCTGTACATTAAAGATATTCAAAAAATAATAAGCAGGGGGTGTTACTACATCGCTATAGAAGCCAAAAATGTGGTTAGTTTTTTGTCTGTCTGTCTGTCTGTATGTTTGTTCCAGCATCACACGAAAACTACTGATCCGATTTGAATGCGGTTTTCGCAGATATATTGGTCTTCTTCCAACTTAACATCTGGTGTATAAAAATTTTTCCCCCCACCCCTCTAAGGGGACAAAAGTGGGGGTCAGATTTTTTCAAACTTTTTTCTTTAATACAAAAACTACTGATCTGATTTGCAAACGGTTTTCGCAGATATATTTGTCTTCTTTAAACTCAACATCTGGTATATAAAATTTTACCCCCCACCCCACTAAGGGGGAATTTGGATCAACTGATGAAGTAGAAATACTTTATATATGGCAAAACAACGTTTGCCGGGACAGCTAGTTATTAATATAGGTATATTATGATCACGCTGAAAGTTAGTAGATATTTCGTTATGCCCTGAATTATTAAAGAGAAGCAGCCGTTGTAAATTGTAATTGCTGCTATCACTATGCAGTTTGATTTTAATAAAAAAACGGTAGCTTTAATATTAAACTACAAAAAACTTTTTTTCATAGCGATCGTGAGGCCAATTACATGTATCTCTGTCTTGTCGCGGTTGGTCTGGTGTAACGAAAGACAAATACTACTATTTCCCGTACCACGCACGCTCGTTTCTCCTCTTTTATAATTTCCAGCCCACATTCTCTTGGCGTTTGGATATCTAGTAGATATAATTATGGCCTGCTCAGTCAATATCTCTAAGGGCCTGTTTCACCACTTCCTGTGTGATGAATAGGCTATCCACCAATTAACTTGACAGATCAAGTATGACGAATCTGTCAAAAAAGTTGTGAATAGCCTATTCGGCACCTTATCAGAAAGTGATGAAACAGGCCCTTATGTATCTGGTCGCCTTACAAACCTCAATACAATACACCGGTGATGGCACGTCGTACAGCACCGCTGCTGGTACCGTCGACGCCTTGTTGACTTGCGACAAGATCAGAGACATGGAGACGGCGCGAGCCATCAGGTACACTAGCGAGAAACCGAAGTATGCTGTGGACTCGTACCCGCCGAGGAATGATGTGCTGAAATAAATCGATGGTATTACAATGGCTCTATAACAGCGCTATAATAGGGTCGATCTGGTGTAATGGCGTCCTAATGGTTTATAATGGTGAAATAATTTCATCATAATGACCCTAAATGTGATAGTAGCATCATAATGGCAACAAGATAATAAAGACGATTTTGTTCGACGCAAGAAGAGAAAGTACTCACCCCTGTGCTCTTCCATTACAATGGACATGTCCTGATATGCCTTCCCTGAAAAAATATGAAATTATGATGTACTAAACATAACTATGAAATATGTATAATAAGTTAATTTTATTTCCTCCGCATCACCCAAACCAAAAATGAGAACTCGGGGAACTAGAGAGCTAACTGAGAGCTTTTCTCTCCCGAGTTGAGGGTGAGAAGCTCCACGTAATCCAAACCACATCACACACGATAAAGGCATAGATGAGTCACTTTCAGTGGGAAAATTACTGTCGAATCAGGGCCCTGATTTACAATGCGTAATTTGACTCGGATTCGAAAACTTCATCGCATAACATCCAATAAACGCACGCCGTTCTAAGCATTGACCAATGACCGTACGGTAAAGTTTCTGAATCCGTATCGAACGGGAATCGTGAATCGCCCTGCAGAACTGAGAACTAGAGCGAAAGAGACTCACTTCAAGGTGTTGAGCAGCTGGAGGCAGACGAAGAAGAGGTTGTTGGCGAAGGAGATGAAGATGATGCCGCTAATGACGCCATCCACGTCGCGGACAAGCTGCGCCGCGCGTGCGTAGTTCTCCCGGCAAGTGCGCCAGAAAGACTCCGGAAAGTACTGGGAACAAAGTCTCATTAGAAAAGAGAAGAAGAAATTACTTTTGGAATCAAGATTTTAAAGAATCATTTATGTAAGAAAGTAGAATTTGTTAAGTTGCTGATGTTTAACCAAAGTACTTCTTAGAGAATTAGATGGTGATAGCAGATAGCAGGCTATAATCAATTAAAAAAAAATCAGGATGTTGAAGCAACACCATTTAAACGGAATACACTATAAAATGACAATATTTAATGGTTGGATCAAAATATGTGATGGTATGTATTTACCGTCAAAAACTTTACCTACAAATTCGAATGTGACAACCAAGGTGGGTGTGCATTTTTAGGGTTCCGTATTCAACAAGGAACCCTTATAGTTTCGGTCTGTCCGTCCGTCTGTCCGTCTGTCTGTCCGTCCGCGGTTTTTCTCAGAGACTATAGGACTGACAAAGCTGTAATTTGGCATGAATACACATATTAATAATGCCGACAAAATGGTACATAAAATATTTAAAAAATATATTTTTTATGGTACCTCCCCTACACATCAAGCGGGGCTGAATTTTTTTTTCGCGCCCACCCCATCGTGTGGGGTGTCGTTGGATAGGTTTTTTAAAAATATTATGAGTATTCATAGATCATTTTTCGATTTAGGGGTCCATTTGTGAAATATTAAGTTTTAAAGTAAAAAAAATCGTTAGAGTCCAGTGTCCCCCTTCTACCAGCTAAAAGGTTGCTTCTGGAAATGTGAAAAAATTCACGGGAGTAGGAGATATTATGCTGAATTTAAAAGGAAAACTATCAAGGCTAAGAAGACTTCATAAGTTATCGAGTAATAGTCGATCATCTAAAAAAAATGTATTTGGCGAAGTATAAAGGAACATTTCGTTCAAATTCCTTTGAAAGTAACTGAGATGATGTTGTTTGTAGTGTAAAACATGTTATAATTAATGTACAATGTACTATCAGAGAAGTTGATTCCTATGCAGATAGCGGACCTGCGTCATGTGGTCGACTATATGTCAATTCAATGTTAGCTGTGATCGGTCGGCTGGGTTTGACGTAATGCGACCAAATTACTTAGGTCCGCCATCTGCATAGGAATCAATTTCCTCGATGGTACATACATTGACCCTACAAAAATTTTCAAAAACTAGCGGTACCTACTACAGAAACCTATATTGCGCGTAGCCCGACACGAACTTGGCCGGTTTTTATTATATTATAATATAATATTATAATATAATATTATATACGCTTCACACCATTTCAGTCTGGCTCCGTGGTAACTACCTAAAGGACTTGTGTTACGGGTACCAGACAACGGAAATATATTTAATACTTTTATACTATACACATATTTAAGATTTTTATTATAATATGCTACACAAATTTTATATTATTTTAATATGCCCAAGTCTGAATAATAATGACTTTTCGTGGTAGCATGCAAAACTGATATGTAGTAACAAACATCAATTATTCTTAATTCTATAATATACTTTTCCTTGCGCATTCAGTAACGCTTTATTCACATTCTCCAGCCTCGAAGTGAGATAGTAGCTCATACAGATCACGAACAGATCCGAGAAGTTCCAGATGAAGGTTGATTGGAAGTGGAAAAACTGGAACATTAACAAACTCATGATAAAATAAAGAAAATCTAATTTTAGAGACGAAAGTAATAAGTAATAATAATAATTACTGATGAAATAATATTGGTAAGCATAAAACAAACGAGTATTTTGAATATAGCTTGAATACATATAAATCAAAGCGCACGGCCGTGCGCGGCCAAGTTCCAGCAGGCCGCGCGCTTACCATGCACTATAAATATATTTACGGAATAGTACAACTTTGTGATTCGAAATTGTTTTATTAACCTATCAAGCCCCAAGCGGTCGCATGCGACCGAGACAACAATAGAATACAATGGCAATTCCTAGAATCCGCGATCGACGGATTGTGGTGTTGTGATAATAACAAGGTTAGGATTGTAAACGCCAGAATCTGCGGTTACTGGCCTCAAAATTAAAAAGCACACTGAGTAGAACTCTGCACTAAACAATAAAGTTAAAAATCTTCTAAAATATGTGGTGTTCATGGCTTTTCAATACTTCAATAAAGGAAATTTTAAGAGCGATATTAATTAATTATTATACTACAGAAAATAATAAGCTTGCCTGTGTCATCATTCCAAGCAACGTGGAGTAGGGCAAGACATTGAAGACCCAGGGGTAAAAGTGTTTGACGAAGCCTTCATACATTTTGTCTTCAGGTCGACACAGGAACGCTCCAGCCAGCGCCGATTGTAACGACAACACGTGTTCAACTGTGTTGTAAATTAAATTAGTAAGGTTATGTATAATAACATAATAATAAATTAAGTGACACAAATAGAATAATTAAAATAACTATGTACAAGTCGCATAAATTCATAATACCCATGAGACATGATACGGAACTTAATAATAAAATTGTTGTCTTTATTCACAGTTTAGACCCAGTTTCATCAAGCTATGTTAAATAAATAACGGCTTGTTAAATCAGTTAACGGCCTGTTAGAGATATCGAGCGTTCCACCATGCCCTAATGTCATGTCAAATCACCTAACACGGTGTTAAAATTTTAATTCCTGCTGTGGAGGTCCGTTAAATATTTAACAGGCTGTTATATGAGTCAAATCAACATCTGTCAAAAACAATATCCAATATTAATAAAATAATCTGTTTTGACTTTTGTGTGTTTCCGCCATGTTTCACATATTATTTATTATTTTTTATAGTAATGAATAATTTTTTTTTTCATTTTGTAAAAAATTCAGCCCTCGGATTTTCCTTGACATTGCAAATACTCTAACTTGTATCAAATTACTAAACCGAATTAAGTAAATAAAAGTTTGTATTATGATTCATGTTTTCAGCTTTGACAGATAATAATTATAACCCTGGTAAATTAAAAAGAACTATTATAGCGTAACAAATGTATGCGATCAGTGATATTATAATTTGGTCGCATTATGACGTATTATACGAATAAGGAAAAAAATGACACATTGCAGCAGACATGTCGTATTAAACCTGTACATTGCAATTTCGTCGCCTTATAACAAGAACGAACGAATTGATAGTTGTTCACTCGTTGTTCACATTTACTAATCCGCTGTTAAATTTTTACTGTGGGACATAAGTATTTTGACAGTCTGTTTAATTTTCTAAGGTCTGTTAAGTAATGCCTTGTTAGGATTTAATAAACAGAGGTTGGTGAAATTGGGTCTTAGTCCTGCAAATGTTTAGTCATTGAATCAGTAGGTAAAAGTTGAAACTCACGAAATTCTTCTGATATTGTAAGTTGTCTATTTTTTCTCTCTATGACTTATTTAAGACAAAATATTCGGATTAGTAACTTTTCATGTTTTAATTTTTCTTTTCTGTCAAGACTCAAGCTTGATTATACTCACTCAACGCTAAAGCCAAAACAACAGCGCATGTGATGTTGCACTTATATAATAGACGCATGTCGTAGTTGGGATCCAGCTCCTCAGTTCTTGCAATGTGCCTCACCAAAGTCGGCCACTGAATAGCCACCCTTAGGAACAACATCATAGAGACGCAGGTCGTCCCGTAGAATATTATAGGGGCTGGAAGGAAGAACAAGACTTATAACATACTTCTGGCAGGATAACAATATTAAAAAATGGAGAAATAATCTAGACAGCTGTTAGGCTGGCTACATCATGGCAAAAAATAGGCACATACACTTGAAACATATTACCATCCTTCTGACTCAGTTCGGAAAAGTGATTTAGAACGAAATTACTTACTTGTATGATCCAAAGAGGTTTTAGAATTGAAGACTCGTATAATACACATAATTGTTATAAACATTTGACCAAGTAAAGAGGCAAGTGAATAAAAACATTTTGAAGACACCCATTTGAATCTGAAATTAACATTTTAAATGAGAATGTAAAGAAATGATCAACTTCACAAATCAGACCGTGAAAACAAAAGTGGTTCAGCGAAACGAATTTTAAATGATGCAGCGAATGAAGTTGGAGAGTGAAAGATTAAAATAGAGCAACTAGCGTTTACGGTGAAATATAATATAATAACTTAAATATGATTTTTGTACAATTCCTTCAATTTACGATTTGCGTTCTATCCCTCATTTTACCATCAGATCTCGGGATAATAATATGGTAAGAGCACAAACATAGATCAAGATCAATGTCTGTGGGTTAGAGCTTTGGGTTCATTTTGAAATTCATGTCATTCTCATTCTATATCGAGAAGAATGAGAATGACATGAATTACAAAATGAACTAAACAACAACAATAATAATTGCTGGTGTAAACCTTATTCCAATAAGAACAAATAGCGTGCATCCAAATAATCCGAAAGATTGATAAGCACATTACTTTTCAAAGCACGATTCATGGATTAAAAGCCAGCATAAGGTAATTTTGGATAGATTTAAAAATATGTAAAGGAAACAGCAAGATTTCCGGTAGCATTATAAATATTTTCCTTTTCATGGACGTTTCCTTTTTTTTATTTCAGCGAACCTTCGGTTTTTGCCGAAGATGGCTGAAGCCGACTCTTCGATAGCTATCTGTCTGTCTGCCTGTCTGATTTTCTGTTACCTCTTCAAGCCCAAACCACTGAACCGATTTTACTTAAAGGTATGAGGATGTATTAAGTATCTGCCCCAGGAAAGGATATTATACTATACTACTTTTTATCACAGAAAAGTACGGTTTTTGCAACGAATTTTGGCGTAACTTATTTGCAGCTGTCATCTAGTAAACAATATAGCTTACTGCCTACGAATAATAACAACTAAGGGCCTGTATTCACTTTGATTAGTGCAAGCAAGTGCAAGTGATTGGTGCAGCAGGTGATTAGTAATTAGGAATAAGTACGTGTGGACAGCGATCACTGCTTAGTACAAGTCATTTAGTTTTACTTAATCATTTGCACTAATGACTTGCACTCACACTAATCAAAGTAAATACAGACCTTTAGGAAGAGTAACTGTGTCAAAAAATTGTGCCAATTCTACAAAATGTGACCCGAATACATGCATACTTTATGAAAAAAAAAGCGGCCAAGTGCGAGTTGGACTCGCCCATGAAGGGTTCCGCAGCAGCAATAAGGTTTATTTTTATGAAATTAAAAGGTTTTTGATTTATTTTTATATTTCAGTCGATTTAATGAAATTTAGATTGAGGTTTACCATTTATGACGTAAAAAAAACTACTGGCTAGATCTCGTTCAAACCAATTTTCGTTGGTAGTTTTTATAGTAATCTACATCAGATATTTTTTTTAGAATTATCATAGAAATTAGAGGGGGGGGGGACACACATTTTACCACTTTGGAAGAGACTCTCTCGCAAACTATTCAGGTTAGAAAAAAATGATATGAGAAACCTCAATATGATTTTTGGAGTCCTATCCATAGATATCCCATACGCATAGGTTAGATGAAAAAAATTTTTTTTGTTTCAGTTGTACCTATGAGGACCCCTAAAATTTTTAATAATTTTTCCACTTTTGCATCAAAATCTTAATGCGGTTCACAGACTACATCTACTTACCAAGTTTCAATAGTATAGCTCTAATAGTTTCGGAGAAAAGTGGCTGTGACATACGGACGGACAGACAGACAGACAGACAGACATGACGAATCTATAAGGGTTCCGTTTTTTGCCATTTTGGCTACGGAACCCTAAAAAAGACCTGAATACATGCAAGAATTTCGTGTAATCATAAGTGACAATTATTGTCAACGGCTTTATTTTGTCAATTTGAATGTAGTGTTTCGTAGCTATTGCCATAATAATATTATTTTAGTGTGCGAAAAGAACTTAATTCAAGACGATTGAAGTATGGGAGTAACGTTTCCTTAGTTTTTATAATTCGTAGCTTACTGCACATCCTTCAGGTTCTTGCTGAGTATCCCATTAACGGGCATCAACGAGAATATCTGGCCAATGACGAGCGTCGTTCGCATGCACCGCTGGAACGTTACTGGGTACTTCGGTGGCTTTTCCGATACACCGACCTTGTTCTCTGAAACATTTTTGGGATCATATTACCACGTGACTTGTGGATTATAGATTAGTCAAAAATGGAACGGATATTTTGCAATATTGGTTATTTATGCTTTGGTCTGGTCTTAGCCCACAGACAGCCCGAATCTGTTTTCATCCCAAAAATAAAGTACCATACCAAAAAAAAAATCCTGAACCATGTATTTCGAAGAAGGACCTATCTGAGTCCTGAGATCGACGTGGTATAAACAACGTCATCAACAATGAAACGATAAAAGTGGGCAAGCACATTCTCACGACTCACACCAAATAATATAGCAAAACGGTATTTGCCTAATCAGCTACTACAAAATAAATTACAACTTACTTTTATGTGGTATCCATAGCGATGTACTTCCAGGATAAATCAAAGTCATCTTTAGGCTCGTCAGTAGCTCTGATGTTTGTAAAAAAGTCCACACTATAGGTAGTAATTAGCGTGTTCTAAATAATAACTTTTTTTAAATAATTAGGGTTCCTCATCCAATCATGAAAACTGCAAATATACAAGAACTGTCTTTGCTAATTGCCTTTAATTGCTTTATCCAAACTTGCAAATAATATTATTAGTTTAACGAAACCTTTAAGCGTCTCCCAGACAGACGCGAGCAACGGTGGCGGTGGCGGTGGCGGTCAGTTGGATGACTTGAGAGTTCTAGGAACGACACAGACACACGCGGTGGCGGTGGCAGTACAAACAACTGACCGCCGCCCGCGCCGCCACCGCCACCCCTGCCCGCGTCTGTCTGGGAGACGCCTTATATTATCAAGAGCGATCTAAAACACTGGTTCACGGAGAAGAAACTTTGTAAGTTTGACTGGCCTTTAAAGGCTAAAAATTCAGCAGAATAACAATTGTGGTTTTCTTAGAAAGTAAGATTAACTAAAATATTTTCACCACTCGGATGGAATTCCCAGCCAAAAATTTAATTAAGAACTTAATTGAGTTTACTAAGTAAGCGATGCCTCAGATATCTTATGGCGAGGTCGATTTATAGTTTGGGAAAATTTAACTTACAATTTATTAAATCAATCAATATAATTAACAAAACAGCATGAGCAGGCTAACATTTGTTTGAAAATCGAACCCAGATTAAGTGAGACCCGATTTAACATTTTTCTGCTCATTCCCAAAAAATGCACAGCGCTTCATAAATTTGCACTTAAAAAAGTAATAATGTTATTATATTATACGGAATCTAGAGGTAGTATCTAATAATACTATTTTAATTTTAACAAGTTCAGTGGTTAATCTAGTGTTAACTACAGACTAATGTTTATGTACTATTTGCGTGCGAGCTAAACTCGATAGAGATCGCTATCTCAAATCCATAATTAACGGTTGTTTATTGAACTTTATTTAAAAAAATAGGGGGCAAAGAAACAAACGGGTCACCCCCCTGGTTTTATAAAGTTAGTCACAGATGTTTAGAGTAGATCACTGGGAAGGAGATAGGAAGAAAAACGGTTCCCGCAAGCATATATCTAAATGGAGGAAATAATACAATATGATCAGATATTTAAATATTTTAGAGAATGTTACAATATAAGTTTAATTATTATACTCAGAACAATAAGTAAAGGTACTTACAAATTCAACACTGTACTACCCACTGCAGTGTCTACGGTGCCAATACTAAATTATAATGGAGCCAAGCATTGAGTAACTTAAGCACAGAAAGCGATTAAATATTATTCTTTATAGATTGTGTGAAACTTAAACGAGTTGTTGCTTTGCCTACGAAAATTAATATTATTTGAAACACAATCTTTCATCGATTTTTACCACCTTAAAACATAATATTTTGTCGAGAAAAGCTCTCATAATAACATGGCGAATGAAAACACTCGTATTTTCGACATAAATGCCAAGAACGTCGGATTTGAATGTTTTCATATAAGCCGTGTGTCGCTCAGATTTGTTTGGTTAGTAGTGATAATATTTACTTTACTAGCACGGCTATCGAAATCGACGTAAAATGACACACTTTATTAATTTGATGTAGGGGTAATTCCAAGATGCTTTGCAAAATAATTTGGTTTTATTTCGCTATTTTTGTTTCACCTTCCAAGAATAAAATTTAATTACAAAGACAGGTAGGTAGTAAGTACTCCCCCCGCGCAATCTTCCTTTATATAATATTTTGAACGATTGAAAAGTAAAAAACTCCTTCTGCAAAGAGATCGAGCAAGGCGCCTAAATTATACATATTACTAAGTTGTTGATGGGTATATTTTTGTTTTGCTTAAATTATCATTCTTTTAATATTTATTTTATGTGAGCCTAGAGCCATAAGAATTATAAATATAAATAACTAGCTGTCCCGGTGAACTTCGTGTCACTTTAAAACCTTCCTTGGACTTCTACGAATATTTTAAGAATAAAATCAGCCCAATCCGTTCAGCCATTTTCGAGTTTTAGCGCGACTAACACATTTGAAAATCCATTTTTACATAAAAGAAGAAGATAATATGTAGATTGTACAATTTTCTCTCGCTCGCGAGCCTGCGGAACGCGCACCCCTAATGTGGGGGACACTTTAGGTATGATGTCATAAAAGAAATTGAAAGTGCTTAGTGCACACTAAACCGGTTCTAAACGTCTTATAAACGCGTGTATAACACCGAATTGCATTTTACCAACATAAACAAAGCGCGTTCACAGAAAATCTGAGTTTATCTTCAGAACGCCCAATGTTTATGGTTTAACTTCATAAAACCCGTTCAAGTCTTGTTAGTGTAGTGTCATGTCGGAACGAAAAACATAGATGGAAGAAATGTCAAGATTAAAGCTTTGACAGATGTTTTTGGTTAGTAAGTATTGTTTGTTGCTATTTTGTCGTTAAATTAACGTGAAAAGGCTCAAAAATTATGAAAACATGTAGAATCATCTCGTGACGTCACGTAAACTTATATATTATTATATTAATCGCGATTAAGAATAAAATTGTGAAATCCATTAGAAACAAAACGAGATTTACATCGCCACATGAACGCATTCAAAATTACTAAGTTTTATAAAACGAAGTTTTAAGTGTGAATGATGAAATGCCCCTTTAGTCGTAATCTGAGGGCTGGGCAACATAACCCGAGCTAATTAGAAATGTTCGCCTGCTTTGAATCAATCTCTCTGATAATATACATTCTCTTTTCTAGAGATTCTTTAACGCTTATAACATTATTATATTTTTCCGTCATAAGCCAAATTCACTACTTTAGGTAAGCATAATAATTATATTATCGTGTTAAGAGAACATAATTTATAATATCTTATGTCTTTATAATTTAAGACGTAAGCTATTTTGTCCAATGTTAGTTAAAGATTTATCTAAATTCTAAACTAAGGACGTAATTAATTAAGCGAAAAAATTTTTGAACCTTGGTTTAATTAATGAAAAATAAGGTTTAAATATTATGAAATAATAAAATTCCTTACGAATTCTAACTGCTTTTATAATACCCCATTCTCGTGTAGCCGCAGGGTAAGTATGAGAGATATTTGTAATTGGATTTTCGAGTATTTTTTTAAATTATAATATTATGTGGTTATATTTATAACTAGTTGACCCGGCAAACGTTGTTTTGCCATAAGTATAAAGTATTTCTACTTCATCAGTTGATACAAAATCTTACCCCCTCTTTTGCCCCCTAAGAGGGTAGGGGGAAAAATTTCATACGCCAGATGTTAAGTTGGAAAACACAGTTAACAATATGAAGTAACTCCATTAAAGAAAAAAGTTTAATACAAAATCTTACCCCCTCTTTGGTCCCCTTAGAAGGGTGAGGGGCAAAATTTTTATACACCAGATGTTAAGTTGGAAGAAGGCAAATATATCTGCGAAAACCGCATTCAAATCGGATCAATAGTTTTCGTGTGATAGTGGAACAAACATACAGACAGACAGACAAACAGACAGACAGACAGACAGACAGACAGACAAAAAACTAACCACATTTTTGGCTTCTATAGCGATCTAGTCACACCCCTCACTTATTATTTTTTTTTGAATATCTTTAATGTACAGAATTCACATTTCTACAGTTTTATTATATGTATAGACTAGTTGATGCCCAACAACTCCATTGCGCAGGTATTATTTTATGTCGGAACCGTACATATTCCCGGAATAAAAGCATGCCCTTTCCAGGGACTTTTACTATCTCCGTACTAAATTTCATGAAAATCGGTTCACCGGTTTCAGCGGGAAAAGGTAGCAGACAGGCAGACATACTTTTGCATCTATAATATATATAAAGTATGGAATTATGAATCATATTTAATGTTTAAGAATAGTATAGTTTTTTTAATCTATGTATACTTAAAAAACACTTTGACCTGAATGAATCACCAATTAATAAATTTTGGCGAAGCTCTTTTTGGCGAAGAAATTCTCTTTCTGAGGGTATTAGCTGCTGATTATAATGATTTTTACTCTCCTACTATCAAGGAAGTGAAAATGAAATAAAATATCAAGAGATCCAAGAGTTTAATGTGTAATTAAACCATTCTTTATTACATTTACTAACATAACTTAAACGGATTTAAAATAATAACTTATAAACATACCATAAAAATATAATGCTTTTCTTTTTTTTCAAATCAATTTTTATACTCTACGGCTATGGTAATAATAATATAATCAACCACGCATCCAATTTCTGTTGAGTAGAATATAATATTTTAATCGTCAATTTGTAGTAAGACAAGCTCGTACGTCACAATTGTGGCAGCCACCTGTAAAAACCAAGCCCATTATTTTTTTGTTAATGTATTCATACATGCGGAGGCCGGTCGCATTCAGCTGGATTGACGCAGACCGCTTAGTGAGTTTGACGCTTCGGCCAAACCTACGCGTCAGTAACGCGGGATGTGGGATGGGAGCGTCTGCAACGCGAAAAGTATGCACAGTGCACACGTCCTGCGTGACTACGGTGCAAAACCGTAGATTATTCCCGCTCGGCCGACGCGAACGTCCCGCGTTGGAGACGCTCCCGCTACGCAGTCGCTTTGATCGCGTAGGTTTGGCCGAAGCTTTATGGGTAGGTCTAAGAGTGAGTCACACGGTCAGTCTGGCATCAGTTCAGTCCATCATTCTGATTCAGACTGACGGAAGAAAGATGTAACCGTTTGATTGACGGACTGATCATTATTTTAATATTATGTTCTTTGCAGCCATCATTCTGGCGTCAGTCTCAGACTGGTGGACTAAAGTAATGAAAGACTGACCCTGTAACCGTACACTAAGAATCGGTCAACATCTATTTCTCAAGTACATTTATAACAAAACATCCTTTGCCGGTTCATCTAATAATTTGCAAACTTACAGAAAGTATGTGTTCCTTAGTAACATAGAAGTAGTTGAGTCCACTCAAAGCTGTGAAACTGCTTTGAATCTGTTGTATAAATCTTTGCACCTGAAGAAGGAAGAAATACAATATATTAATGTTATCTATATATATAAAACTCAAAGACTGACATGGTGATCTATCAACCTACAGCCCAAACCACTGGACGGATCGAGCTGAATTCAAACTGCACTTGAACTGCAATTAGCAGTTGGATTGCAGTCCGTCTGTATAGACCCTTAAAGACAAAACCATGAGACGATTTACATAACGTTAACATACAAAATTCTATAAAGTTCCATGGCATATTATGGTTATGGCTTACGACTATACCTCAATGTTATAGCTCGCAGCAGGTAAGCTGTATAGGTACGGAGCTGCGACGAGGGAGGCGGTGTGTACTTCAGAGGCGATCAGCGTCACCGCCAGAAACCGGCCGATGATAAACACGAGGGAGTAGAGGTAGTATGTTACCAGCTCCGCGCCGCCGAAAGGCCTGAAATTAGTAGGAAATGTCTGGAACGAAGTTTATCAATTATTGCGTAGGCAAGAACTGTAAAGGTTAAGATGAAGTAGGCGACACTACGCTGCAGCGGGAAGCACTATGGATCGTGAATTGTCGCGTCGTTCCGATGCCGTTCCGCCAATAAGAGTTGCCAGCCCATGTCATATTTTTTGTAGGACCGATAAATTGTGGATTACGTATGCGTAGCACTACTGCAATCAGTATGTTCTATTTTTGTCCTACAAAAATCCGTCACCCAATGGGACGACGCTGTAAAACACAGTTGAAAATAAAAGTTAAAATATTTTTCATACCCACTAGGATAATTTGGACACTCCATTACATTTCTATAAGTTTTCTTGGCGTTTCTGAAAAAAAAAAATTATTTATTATAAACCCATAACATTACATAAATTAGCTCATAATAATAGTATTATGATTTATGATACTAACCCACTAACTTATACAAATTGTACATAAGCTATGTCCACACTGTGCTTTTTTTTGTTCATTAAGGGCATGCATCATAGCGCAGTCAACAGAGCACGTGAGGCATGCCCGCAACGCATGCCCTCTGACCGTATCCAAAACTTTCGCTTTGTTTTTTAATGACAATGTTGGCGTTGCGTTGTTATTTATTTATTTATTTATACTTTATGCACATTGGTACAAAGGAGGACTTAATGCTTAATTGTTGACGCATTCAATTACTGCATGCGCCAATATGAAAGTTGAATGTCAAAAGATGATGAAAATTGAAGATGAAATCGCACAGTGTGGACATAGATATTAGGGAGTGAATATTGTTTACTAAGCCTTATATCCTTTTTTTAAATTACGTGACAAGATTGACATAATTTCTATTGTTGAAAGACTTTTTGAAATAGACTCGGAGGTCAGAAGTAAAAAAGACATTGTAGCGATGCTACAACGTAGCGCAGAGTACGAAAGTCGTAGTACTGCTACGAAAATCACGGTAATGCTACGACGTAGCGCTGCTACGATTGTCGTAGTACTGCTACGACGTAGTGCTGCTATGAAAGGCGTAGTACTACTACGAATGTCGTAGTACTGCTACGACGTAGTGCTGCTATGAAAGGCGTAGTACTGCTACGAATGTCGTAGTGCTGCTACGAAGCTACAATGTAGCGCTGCTACGAAAGTCGTAGTACAGCTACGACATAGCGCTGCCACGAATGTCGTAGTACTACAACGACGTAGTGCTGCTACGAAAGGCGTAGTACTGCTACGAATGTCGTAGTACTGCTACGTAGCTACAATGTAGCGCTGCTACGAACGTCGTAGTACAGATACGACATAGCGCTGCCACGAATGTCGTAGTACTACAACGACGTAGTGCTGCTACGAAAGTCGTTTGATACCTCAAAGTAGTGCTGCAACGTAAAACAGCAAGTAGCAGTAATGTTATAACATTAAACGCTCAAATAGAACATATTATTACAAACTTTTTCTTTATAATTTCCTCTATACACAAGGATGTAAAATATGCTTACGTAAGCGTATTGAAGAGCTGCAGACAGACGAAGAACAGGTTACTGGCGAAGGAGAAGAAGATAACACTGCCGATGACGTCATCAAACGAGCGCACGAGCAGCGTCGCGCGGTTGTAGTCCTCGCGCAGCTGGCGCCAGTAGGCGGGAGGGTAGTACTGGAATGTACAATTTTAAGACCCGTACAAGTAGTTCCAGATCTCATAGGCATAAAAGAAAGAATGTTAAAATTATATGAGACTGACGAATGCCTATCTGATCAAATTTGTTTTGTGCGTTTTGCGAAATTGAATAATATGTGCACGATTTCAGTCAGGTTATTCAGTCCTGTATAAAAACATTTTATTGATGTTAGGTTTATTTAAGTTTCCCTAATATACACAAAAAATCTTTACAATTTCGCTCTGTCTGTCCGTCCGTCCGATCACCCTTAATAATATCGCTTCCTATGATATGGATAGCATTATATGTTTTAAGTCTATCTAAAGCTTATAAATGAACTTACTTGGCCTTCGCTTTCTTTAATCTTCTTATAAATCTGTTCCAAGATGGAGGCCAGAAACAAACTGATACAAATGATGAATATGTACGAGTAGCTCCAGTTCATTGTTGTAATAAAATTGACTGTCTGAAAAAAATGTGGAGAAAACCATCAACAACCATCAATTGGATTTGAGAGTAAAATAAGTATCATAATATTGTCTAAATGACGTCCGGGACTTCGTTGCACTGAAATTCGTTGTTCTTGAAAATTGAAAGTCATTAATTGGGAATACATTTTTGGCATAATAACTATCCTTAGATATACTTTTTATACAGTTACCTTTTATACTAATTATATACGAGATTTCATAAAAAATCCGTTTGGCTGCTTAAATTGAAGCGGCAAGACATAGAGACACGCAAGCTCGCATTTATGTTAAGGCTCCATTCCACCGCGGCGCACGCGTGGACGTGCACGGATTTATTTCTTTGACTTGAGTCAATTCGTGCGTAGCGTGTCCGTGGGTTGCAGTGGACACAGTCACATAATATATTTTCTTACAAAGCGAAGCTTGACGCACGTGCGTACTGCGTAGTCTCTCCGTGCGCCGCGGTGGAATGGAGCCCTAATAGCACGGATTTTCACACTTCATTAAAAATAGGAAATGATTGTAAGTCTTACCAATAGTACGATTCCCATGGGAAACTGGTAAGTGACTTCTGCGCTGAATATCCAGAGTATCATCTTTTCTATGACCTTCGGATAGACTTCATGATCAGTATCCATACAGTCAATCACTACTGACACCCTTGCGACTAGCACAAGAATATGTTCAACTAAAAAGAACAACAGTCTTATAACGTGGCTTGCAACGGTTAAGCAAGGCGTAAATAGTGCAATGTAGTCAAACAGCAATTCAATTTCAAATAGATAGCAACAACGACGCAGAAGCAAATGGCGCACAATGATAAACAATTAGGAAAAAAAAACAAAAATGTCAAATATGTCAACATGCGTCAGAGCACGTCGAGTTTACCATTCCAAACAGTGCAAACCCTGCGAAAGAAGTTTTAGAGATATACTTACACAAAGCCGCTCCGAACATGATGATTGTCGCGCAGTAGCACTTGAATTTAATCGACGAGTCTATATACTGGTCCAACCGCGCCGTCGCCACTTGCTCCAACAGCTGGCGCCACTTGCGTGCTACTTGCATAAAAATTACGCTCGTGATGCAAGTAGTCAAGTAGAATGACAAGTTACCTGGAAATACATGAACGCTGTAACTCGCACGCTATAGCTAAAGCGATAATTTGAGGTGATAGCGGTCATTGACCTCTGATCACTAATTTGATGTATTTCATAGTTTCCACTGCAAATCACGCTTGACAATGAAGCCGCAGTAAATTGTTTTGGAGTTAAAAATTGTTGATTATTATTCTAAATGTTGTCGAGAAATATTCCGATGAATTTATAATGTTCTGTGTCTAAAAAAATGTCAAAACCAAGCATGTCACTTCTAGAGTAAAATCAATGACCGTTGGTGCCTTGTCTCCCCATTTTGACTATAACTAAATTGATAATTTATAACTTACCAAGTTTTCTTACAGTGACTGCGCCATCGAGCACTTTGTACATGCACCATACAGTGGCGGTGAATTGCATTACACACAACACACAGTTGTACAAAACCCGATACGAAAATATCTGGAACCTGTGTTAAGATTATAAAACGAATTACTACAGAGCTAGCGGAGTCATGACGTAAAGTTGCTATGTCAAGTCGCATCGTAGCGCTGCTAAAACTTTGAGATGCATTCTTAGTGTGAGAACTGAGAACACATCAACGTATGGCGCTGAAAGCAGTTGAAATGTCAGTCGCAATATTCAGTTGTTATAAGTAACCAACCGCCTGTCGCCTGCTATGCAAAATATATCAAATGTGTTAGAAGCTTGCTGAAGAAATTGCCGGACGGAAGGTTACGCACTTCGTCCAACGCGGCGTAATTTACGCTGATGTGTCATAGAGAACTTGAAATAAAATGCGAGCGTATTGAGCCGAACGTTTGGCGCCGTACGTTCCGCAGATCTGTTACGACGCTTAGGGTCAATTCAGACCGCAACGCGACGCGTAGATGCATTTCTAAATTAGTATGGATTTGACAGATTCTCAGGACGTCTCACGCTGACGACATCTGTCAAATCCATACAAATTTAGGTCGCGTCGCGTCGCGCCTCACCTCGTCACGTTGCGGTCTGAATTGACCCTTAGGCTGCCTCCACATTAAGTTGCGAGCCGCGCGGCTGCCGCTTAGCGCTGCAGCTATGCTACCGGTGCTACGACGTAGAACTGCTACGACGTAGAGATGCATTTGTAGCACTGGAGTAGAACTTACGCTAATGGTGCTACGGCGTAGAACTGCTATTACGTAGCGCTACTACAACGTAGATATTATATGCATTCGTAGCACTGCAGTTACGCTAGCGGTGCTACGACGTAGAACTGCTACAACGAAGCGCATCTACTTGCCATAGTCTAGCCGTAGCAGCTGTAATGCTACTAGTTTATCCGCTCAAATATTCGACATATCCATATTCGTAGTATGTGCGAAATTGTTTCTATCTGTCAATTATCACACGTCCAAAACGTAGAACCAATTTTGCTGAAATTTGGTAGGAAGATAGTTTGAGTTCCGAGAAAGAATATAGGATATTTAGCCCGGAATAATGTATGGTTCCCGCGCGTTAAGAAATTTTGGCGCAACGGATTTGTGGGCGTTATCATTACCTTACATTAGCGACGTCTGTCTCCATTACACCATTGACTGGTATCAGTCCACAGCACTGACCTATAAGTAAAGGCAGCTTCATGGACTCCTGGAATGCTCTGCACTGGCTCTTGAAGTATACATTCTTACCCCGAATAATATCCATAACTCTGTTTACTGTAAATATAATCTTGTTTACACAAGGTGTGGAAAATCAAGTACATAATATTTTTTGAGCACGTAATCATGAACTTAAGTATAAAAAAAAGTTATAATATAGAAAATTTATAAAAGTGCAAAATATGTACAAAGAAAATATGTATACGCATAATATTAATTTTGGTAAGATTACTTACATCTGATATACCGATAAACGATTTCCATAAACCTTAATTTCTTCTCAACTTTTTTTGTGCTGCAATAAAATATGTATTTTATTAGACGTATAAAATTATTGTACCATCGCAGAGATTCATAGACAAATGACGGGCCTACTATTGGTTAGGATATGTCAATTTAATGTTAGTGGCCTCCTAGAAGATCAATTTCATTGTGCAATATCATGTACTGGTCAATAATATAGACCGTCTATGGTTAATATTGAACGCGTCCGCCTTCAAATCTTATTGTTTAACAAGTTGCTTAATTAAATATTATTCAATATTATCAGTCGGCTGGGCTTGACATACCACGACCAAATCACGTAGCTCCGCAATCTGCCTATAAAGAAACTTCTATGATAGAATAACATAGTGACTCAAGCAATAACTCAAGCTTTAATAAACTGCTTCATTATAATATTTAACGTACCTCGTTTGTACTACAAACTTTTGTGGATACAGTTCTTCCACGTAAATTGAACTTTCTGAAAAAAAAATCGGCAAGTGTGAGTTGGACCCGCGCACGAGGGGTTCCGTACCATTATTTGCCAAAAAATGTGTTCCTTTTTGTATGGAAGCCCCCATTAATTATATAGATTATTTTAATATTACTATCAGTAATAAATAATTATTACAAATATAAAAACAACCGAGTATTTTCTAAACATTTCAAGTGCCTACCTGCCGCCATCGCGGATAGCGGATAGCCCATAGATGGCCCCAAATTATAAAAAAAAAAATTAATTCAAGGCTAATGGTGCTCCCCTCACCGGAAGCATTCGATTGTAAGGTAATGTCACAGAGTCGAGCATTACATCAGTGAGGGAGAAGAGCCGAGCATTACAATGCGCACCTTGTAATGATACAGCATGTAATATCTTAATACAAATTGTAACATCAATGCTACGTGACAGTGAAGTCAACTTGCTATGAAATGCTAAAAGTCGAATCTGTAATGTTACATTACACGTGAATGCTTGCGATGAGGGAGCACCTTAAAGTTTCGCCTTTGTGATGCGAACTGACCCTTATTATTCTTCAGTATATCTGAAAAATGATCATTCTAACGACGCCTTTTAACGCCTCCGTGGTCCAGCTGTGGTCAGAGCGTCGCTCTTGACTCGGAGGTCGTTGGTTCCATTCCCGCGTTGAAAACATGTTATTTCCAAGTTTGGTTAGGACAATGCAGGCTGATCACCTGATTGTCTGACAAGTAAGATAATCCATGCGTCGGATGGGCATGTAAAAAGTCGGTCCTGCGCCTGATCTTTCGCCAGTCGTGTCGGTCTTCCGTCCCACTGGGTTATGACATTAAAGGAATAGAGAGTACTCTTGTGTACTGCGCACACACCTGGGCACTATAAAATTACTCCTGCGTATCTGGCCTGGTTTCAATGAAACCGGCCACCGTCACCGAAACCGGTGTGGGGAGTATTATTATATTATTCTAACGAGCATACTTACTCTTAATACTGCTCCCCATATTGACGGTTGTCGTTCCAAGACTCCAACTAATATATCACAAGAAATGATAAGTGTTGTTTTTGGTAATGTTTTATTGTGATAAATAACATACGAGGTGTCAACTTGTCGTCTCATTGACAATTTGACGATCATAGTAATTATTCAGGAGTACATTGAGTGATGATGCGTGGGTGATAGATTATTTTGTTTTTATTACAATGTAAGGATTTAGTATCATCAGCGATCAGCATATTATTGTTATTTAAAATACTAGTTAAAATCTGAGTATTTTGCAGATTTGTGACATTTAAATATGTTTAAATAGGAAAATATGTTTAAATAGGAAGAAGAATAATTCACATTTCCGACGCGGTCCTAATTTTTAAACGCTTTACAATAAGTATAATATGAGAAAGTTCATAATAGATGATGAATATGGAATGGTAAAACTTGTAATAATAATAATTTTGAGGTTTAATTTATGATTAAGCCTCGCACACACTACTCTTTTTATTATTGGTCGTTGTAATTTGCTTGCAGCAAAACCAACTCGTATTTAACTAATGTACTTGCGACCTGAAATGAAATTATAATAATATGTAATAAAGAGGTCAAAAAAAAGAATTTTGTGAGTGGTGAATGGTCATGATTAGTAAGAAAAATAATAATTAACGCGACCGAAATTCTGCGACTCACGAGTCACGACTCAAAAAATTATGGTCGTTAGGCTTCAACATAATAATTGTGAACATAATTTATATTACAATTAAGTCAAGCATATTATAATATTTATTTTACTCTTATAATGTACTTATAGAAATAAAATTTAAGAGATACCTGAAGGATCATGGGTCTTGTTATGTAGAAAAGGTAACCACTAAGAGCATTTGTTGTATAGCGGACTTGCCGAGAGAACCTTTGAACCTGAAATATTATAACTTTATAATTAATAATAATTATTGATAACACTATTATCAGTCATTACAATATTAAAACGACTGACTTCATAATAGAATTAATTAGAAACTAACAATAGCTTTATAGCTAGCTACTAAAAAAATCTTTGAAACCCTTTAGAATGTAGGTACTGCGTGACTGGTGAGACACGTTCAATACTTGAGGATGTGATATTTGGCTATTATATTAGTTGGAAAAAAGTAATATAAAAAAATAATATCAATTGATCACTGAGTAAATGTAGCTTAAAGTTAAATAATTATTTACCCAACGCATGGACACCGCGAGCGGGAGGGGTAGTTGTGTGGTGTTTCTTTGGTAGCGCACGCCTCTGCACCGGCCGCATATAGTATGCCTACTTGCCTAGCCGCGTAACTTACTTAGTATCCATGATTCATTTATTTTTGGGAAATTCTAAAAAAATTAAGAACCTAATTTTATTACAATATAATTTTAATGAGAATCGAGTACAGAGTACTCTCCATAAGTATCGGTAATGTCTCACCAGTCATGTTGTATAAAATGCCAAAAATATTGTACTGGAACTTACATATAAAATTAAATTAATATAATTAAACATAAACGGTCTTACCACAAAAGATTTAAACACCTGTTGAACAGTTGTTTTGTGACATTTTTGTACTGAATTTTTCTCTAAACAACTGTTCAACGGTTAAATCTTTTGTGGTAAGACCCCAATTCTTTAAAACTTACTTCGATGGTATATTCCGAGGCCGGCACATACAGTAGTGTGAGAATAGGTTTTAAAGCTTCGTAGTTCACGTTGGAGGCCATCAGGAACATCACAGAGGCCTTCAAGAACAGAAACACAGTCGAAAACGAGTAGTACACAAAGTGCTCCGTACTGTTGTAGGTTCTGCAAGAAAATTATTATAAGATTTTAGAAAAAAGGATTAGACTGTTTTGCTAAACACAACGCTTTATTTTTTAACACGCTTTTATTAATTAAATAATTATACGCTTTCCTTGCACTTATTCTACTTTATTTGAATAGATTTATTACAGAATTATAATATACACATCGACCGGTTTCGAAAAATTTATCATCAGGTGTTTCGAAACCGGTCGTGTTTATTATAATGCTGCATATCAAAGTGAAATAAGTGGAAGGAAAGTGTATAATTATTTAATTGAACTTTAATTTCTACCAAGAAGTGACAGTACATTCAATATCATACGCTTTTATTGGCTTGAGCTGTATGTTATTTAAGCACGATTTTTACCTATCACCTCTCTCATTAATTATTCATTAATTATTCCAAACTTTGCATATTACGTATTAACCTATCAACTCCCAAGCGGCACCCGGGTGCCGCACAACAATTGAAAATCTATTATGTCTGCGATTCCCACGTTCGAGTCCAATGAACATGCAATTTATTTTTGTTAAAATTAAAAAAGAAAATAAGAAAAGCGTATTTTTAAACAATTACTTATTTAAATTATTATTGTCATCATCTTCTATATTAATTCTAGAATTATGAATGATACAGGGCGAATTCATTCCTGTCTCCTAACTTTACAGAAATAACTTTAATGATTCTTTATAACATAATATTATAATAATAATATCATTCTTCGTTCTTGCGTTGAGTCTTTAATATTTAATATTTGGAAAAATAATATACATGGGAAAAGAAATAAAATTTATTAACAATGTATGATCTAACTAGCTGTTTCCCGCGACTTCGTTCGCGTCAATATGGTTTTATGAACGTTATTAAGAAAACAACATCACAGCAAAATAATGTTTTGCTGTGATGTTAATGTAAATCTGCGACATCTCCTAAGGTATTCATTTAAATCGAATGATGTAAAGGACAATAATTTTGTTTTAACTTGTGATGAATAACGTATTTATTTGTAAAAGGATTAATATCATCCCTATAAAAACACCTACCCAAATAATGCATTATTTTAGAACTTTGGTTAGTATAAAAAAGGTTATAGTGAGCTAACCTTAAAAGATAGACATAATATACTATCGCGGACTCTTTTTAGAACTTTTAAAGGGGACAATTCTGTCATACATGATTTTTGCGTAGCTTTTACCCTTTATGTAGCGAACGCAGCTCAATAGAAAAAAATTACCCGCTTTTTTCCACATTTTCCTCTGTTTCTTCACTCCTAAAGTCACAGCGTGATGCTATATAGTCTTTCTCGATAAATGGGCTATCTAACTGAAATAATTTTTCAAATCGGACTAGTAGTTACTGAGATTAGCGCATTCAAACAAACTCTTCCGCATTATAATATTAGTATAGATTTATATTGAAAATACTTACAGGACAATTTTTTCGCGAGTACAACTGTCTAAGGTAGGATAAACTCGACTGGAACAAAAATTACATTTTATATTTTCAGTAAAACAGCTCATTTATTAATTTTATTTACTCTGAAACCAGTATCCTTAGTAAAGGAGATAACAACAAGGGTCTACGATAGTTCATAAATAAGTCACAATTGATCTTCATACATCATAGACCTGCCTTCTTATAAAAAAAGCGTTATAATACTCAACGTGGTTATTCCAACATACTTGACAAGGTAGAATATCTGCACACAGATGAAACAGAGGTTGGTGAAGACGGACAGCAGGATCAGCAGACATAGCTTCTTGTCTGTCGCTGTCACCAACTCGATAAGGTGCGAGTAGTGTCGCCGTATCACCTCCCAGCTAGTGTTCTGGAAATGAAATCGAAATGGATGGAAAAGTAACTGGGCGAAAAAGTTGTTCCATGCAGACCGTGACTTTTTTTAGTTGGTTGTTAATATTATATAGGCTCACCGGGTTTGTTCCCAAACCGGTGGTAGGTACCAATATTGTTACGTTCAGAGAATAATTGTTTTTTTTTTTATTCAGAATAAAAAAAATTGAGTTTGAGTTTTAAAGGATGTAATAAACCTAAGGGTCTGTTTCACCACTTCCTGATAAGTCCCGGATAGATTATCCACAACTTATCTGACAGATACTCCATACTCAATCTATGATAAGTTGTAGATTAGAGTTTAGTTTAGACCTATCCGGGATTTATCAGGAAGTGGTGAAGCAAGCCCTAAGTGTCCCTTATATCAAGTTAATGCGCGTCGTGTTTTGTTGTACACTAATTTTCTGATACTATATTAAAAGAAGAAAACTTATAGTAATATTCTTATAAGAGTGGTACTTTATTGCCATAAAGTTGTAGTCAAAGGTGAAAATATCTTAGTAGCCTTGAAATTCACTAACATCATAATTGGTCGATATGACTTAATTGTATAACACCCTGCACAGTAAGACGTAACCAAATATAAATACAGTTTCCGTCGAAAAGTTATGTTCAGTCATGAACGTAGAAAAAAAGGCGGACGGAGTCCGCACGCACACATTCTTACGCTAATCCGGCCATTTGACGGGCGTAACACTCCGAAGACACAGTTCTGTATATAATAAGACTCCGTCCGCCTTTTTTCTACGTTCATGTGTTCAGTATGATTTTACAATACCTTTTCATTTCGTTCTGCGATCATCTTGTTGAGATCTCGGAAGTATGACACTAGGTACATGCTGATGCAGATTGTGATCACATCGATTATACTCCACAAAAACGTCGCTTGGATTTGAGCAACCTGTACATCACGTATTAAATTGTCCTAGGGCGTCAACTGTGTTACGCGGGCACCCGCGCGGGTCACTTTTGTATGAACCCGCGTGGGTGCCCACACACATACACGACACAGTTACGTCCTTAGGCCTCAGCCTCGAAATCAGCGGGCAGCGGAGCGGGAGCGGTGGCGGCGGCGGCGCGGCAAGCCGTCTAGAACGCCTCGTCGCTCGCCACGCCGCACCGCTGCCTTCGAGGTTAGTTCCATGCAAATCTATACATTGGAAGGGGCTGCTCCCGCGCCGAAGTCACCAGTCACCACCCCGCTGCCTGCAGCTGATTGCGAGCCTGAGGCCTTAACGGCAAAATATAAGGCTTATTAATACGGATTAATAATTCCACGTTTGCCAATATGATTACGTTCAAGATAATTTTTGGGATATGGTTATCAATTATTACTAGCTAATAGACAAGCTTTGTGAGGGCTTACGTCGTTTTTCTGTGTGGTGATAACCAGGCAGTTTTTTAGGGTTCCGTACCCAAAGGGTAAAAACGGGACCCTATTACTAAGACTTCGATGTCTGTCCGTCTGTCCGTCTGTCTGTCTCCAGGCTGTAACTCAAGAACGGTAATAGCTAGAGAGTTGAAATTTTCACAGATTATGTATTTCTGTTGCCGCTATAACAACAAATACTAAAAACAAAATAAATTTAATATTTAAGGGGGGCTCCCATACAAAAAACGTGATTTTTTAAACATTTTTTGCTCGGTATCAATGATGACAACAGGTTACAGGTAGCCAACTGAAATTTTTACAAAATACTCAGTTTTATTTACACTTTAATAATTAATTATAAAATTTAAATAAAATTAATAAAATAATAATTAAGGGGGGCTCCCATACAACAAAACACATTTTTTCCTGTTTTGCTCTATAATGGTACGGAACCCTTCGTGCGCGAGTCCAGCTCGCACTAGGCCGATTTTTTATATTTTAAAGGGAACCAAGCCTTGACTGACCAATAATAACACATCTAAATATAAATAGAAATTACTATGTTAAAGCACAAATTAATAGGCGTGATAGTTGTTTAAGTGTTCCACAAAAGTTCCTAGGTGGTGGGATATACTAGGGCTCGCTTCGCTCACCCTGATTAAGACAACAAACTTTAACCTGTGACAGATGAAATACAAAAAATGGATGTATAGGCGTACCGTCAATGATCCCTAATTAGCTTTGTCCACACTGTGCCTTTTTTGTTCATCAAGGGCATGCGTTATATATAGCGCAGTCAACAGCGAACGTGAGGCATGCCCGTGACGCACACTAAAATCGTTGCGCTCGCTATGACACTTTTCTTTCAACGCGGGTGGATTTTGAATAATATGCAGAAACGGAAGTTGAATAAAAAGAAGATGACGAAAAGTGAAGATGAAATTGCATAATGTGGACATAGTTATTACGTACCTCATAAACAAATGCCTTCCAATGCGCGTATGGTGTGTACAGAAACAAGAACATTACGCTACTCTTAAAATACACTTCGGTGAAGTCGAGATCTATGACGTAGTAATCCATGCAGTTCATCACAAGCTTGATTTTGAATAAAACTGATAGTATGTGTTCAACTGAAACAAATTAAAAAAATTTCTTCAAGCCCGCCATATAATGATATTTAGTTTGAACGGCTGCAATCAAAGGGATTTAATCATTAAGTACTATAGATAGAACCGTACATTTTCAGGGATGAAAATATCCTAAGTCCTTTACCGGGACTCACTGCCGCACTCAGTGACGAATATTAATTATTTAACTGAAATTAACTAAACATTTTTACGTACACATTATCCGTCAAATTCTTCATTAAATTTAAGTTTAATCACGGAATATATCTTGATTTGGTAACTGCTACATACTTATTTTTCTCATAGACTAAGATATTGTGTTCTTGAGTTCATAAATGGATATAAAATGCTTACCTGAAGCCAGTACCATGATTACCGTTGTGACCAGTCTGCTGTACCTGTCCCAATGTTTGGTGCAACGTATGCTGGCCACGTGGGCTTCTATTGCGGAGGCTCTCTGTACCAGCCTTGGCCATTTCTTTGCTAGCTTCATTAGGAATATCATTGAGACGAGTGCATTGGAGTAGAAGAGAAGGCTTGCTGAAAATCCATATTATTATCTATACATATAATAAAACTGTAGAAATGTGAATTCTGTACATTAAAGATATTCAAAAAATAATGAGCACGGGGTGTTACCACATCGCTATAGAAGCCAAAACTGTGGTTAGTTTTTTGTCTGTCTGTCTGTCTGTCTGTCTATATGTTTGTTCCACTATCACACGAAAACTACTGATCCGATTTGAATGCGGTTTTCGCAAATATATTTGTCTTCTTCCAACTTAACATCTGGTGTATAAAATCCCCCCCCCCTCCTCCTCTTAGGGGACAAAAGAGGCGGTAAGATTTTGTATCAACTGATGAAGTAGAAATACTTTCAATGGCAAAACTATAATAGGTTATCTTTTGCTATCGCGGTTGCATGCGACCGCTTGGGGCTTGATGAATTAGTAAGGATTAAACACTCACTTGTAGTCGCCAAGGTAACTTTGGTATTAGAGAACTCATTAGCTATTCCCACAAACAATATCAGCTGTAGTACCAATGTTGTTATGTGATACAATAAGTACGGCGATTTCGTTTTGTACCTAAAAGAAAACGTTAATTAACCTGTGAAATGTTAGGCTGTATCAACTCTCTTTTAGCGACAGGGAAGATGTTACAAGCCGCTTTTCAAGCACTGACAAGAACTTTACGCCAAAAAAGAAAAGTCCACCCTTGTAAATAATTCCAAAAAAATTTAAAATTAGTTTACAACAAAAAAATTTCAAACCGACTTCCAAGGTAAAAACAAAAGTAATATTCTTAAAAATAATCTAAAAAGAATCAAGTAGTTCTTATTCCTTGTATTATTTTATTATTATAGTGCTGTCTTCAGACTTCGCCTCAACCTCAATTATTTCTGTACTCAATCTTCATGCTTTTGAAGTCGCTACCAGCCCGGAAAAGTTCTAAGATCCTTGACATAGAACTTACGCTAAGGTAAGCTGGTACCGACTTCAAAAACTTGAAGATTGAGTACAGAAATAATTGAGGTTTAGGCGAAGTCTGAGTCTGAATCACTACTTTTATGAACATGGTACTAAATTCGAGTCAAACCCTATACAAGACAAAAAGAATTTTGCAAATCGGACTACAAACGGCTGAGTAATCGTTGAACATACATAAAAAAAGATACAGCCGAACATATAACCTCCTCGTTTTTGGAAGTCGGTTAAAAATGCGACGTAGTACAGCATTGTTAACCCTTAATTGGTATCGGGGGTCAAATATTACCCCCTGGGTTTAATTTTTTTACGATATCTACTTTAAGCATGTACGCTCTTGTGCTTCTGTGTATTCTTGTTACGTCACAGGGTACCTGCGGGTGACGGAAGTGCGTCACTCTCGTCTCGTCTCATCTCGTCGTACTCAACACTAAATATCATACGATTTTTTGTGTTCTTGTGTGTATACTCGTTAGCCTACGTTCAATCTGTCAGGATTCAATCGGCCCGCCATAATGACGGCTTTAGTGCCAAAATTTGTGCTTTTGGAATGAATTTTCAATATCTTCCAATATATTATAAGTCTCATAAAGCGTCAAGTAGCGATTAAGTACAAAGTATCGCAAGAAGATCAAACATAGAAAAAGTACCTCAACGCACAAGCCGTGTCACTTGAGTGCAACCCCTCTATAGGGAAGACGCCAGCCCAGCGACACAACAGCAGCGGCAGGCGTAGGAAGCAGTGCATCTCGCATCTGCCGCCTTTGAAGGTGCAGTTAATCATGGTTGAAACTGAAATGCTGCAAAATTGTATAGTGAAACTCAAAACGAGTTGCATAGGCTTAAAACCTTACATTGACAATGATTGAGTACACAGTTAATTATGATAGAGATCGCCTTAATTTATTCTAAGTAGATACATTCATGGTTCTTAAGACTGATTGGTTCAAGGAATAATAACTTTTTTAAGATAGTTAAAATAAGATTATTTAATATTTATTTATTTATTTTCAGGCACATCAACAATATAAACACATACATTTTAATCAACATTAAATAAATAAGAGCTAGTGCTTACATCAATTATAGATATGCACAACATTTTAGATAAATCCAATTAAACAATCAAAATTAAGTTAATACAAATAATTTTGGCAAGTACATAAAATAAAATAATGAAAAATTAAAAAGGACATGCAATTATTTTAAAAGTAATCTTAATATAATAAATTCATCAGGAAAATGTAAAAATGATTATAAATTTTAATAAAATAAAATTGTAAATAAAGTAAAATTGATGTAATGAAATTGAATAAATTACCAATAACAATAATAAAATAAAAATCATTCCAAAAATAAAATAAAATAATATGCATTGTTAAAAAAATTTAACGTAGACGAGTTGAAACTTTTTAAGCAAACAGTAATTTTATTATTTTATTGTTTCATGTCTTATAGTCTATAGATACTCATAAAATAAAAAAAAACGTTTTACTTACCTTGTATTTGAGTTGTAATAAACAAATTATATAACCTGGCCGCGTACCTTGTGTTTACTAAAATCAACAATGAAAATCATAGAACGTATGATATTCGTAGGGTTGGCAAGAGTGGGTTTTAACAGCTTTTTCTATAAGGAGTACACAATATGAAAAATGTTGTGTATAATCTTAAGTTTTGTATGATTTAAATATCTAAACGTGTGATATACAGCTGGGTACTGAATAATATTTAATAAAAAAGTGCCTGCCTTTGAATTAAATAAATGGGATCATACAGGTTCAAGTTAAAACATAAAAGAAAAAAAATATATTAATCAATTTATTAAGTAGTTATAAAACAAGACCAAAAAACCAGACCGGTTTCATTGAAACCAGGCCAGCTGCGCAGGAGTAATTTTATTGTGCCCAAGTGTGTGCACGGTACTCAAGAGCACTCTCTATTCCTTTACTCTCATAACGCAGTGGGACGGCAGACCGACACGACCGGCCAGAGATCAGGCGCAGGACCGACTTTTTACATGCTCATCCGACGCATGGTCATCTTACTTGTCAGACAATCAGATGATCAGCCTGCATTGTCCTAACCATACTTGGAAATATCATATCTCCAACGCGGGAATTGAACCCACGACCTCCGAGTCAAGAGCCGCGCTCTATACCATTAGACCACGAAGGCGTTATTACGGTAAATAAATGTGCTCTGAAGTGACAACCCTATAATATGGTTAGGTATGTAATGTAAATATTGACTTACTTTCGATGAAGTCAATAGATATTGATAAAGACATCAAATCTATCAAGCCTTGCTCCGTATAATATATTGTCCATGTGCCATCGAAATACCATATTAGCGAAGACTATTATAACTGAGTCATAAAATGGTTCCACACCAAGGCGTAATTTGGTTGGTTGTAATTTGGTTGCTTCCACACCAAGGCGTAATTTGTTTGGTGGGTTATACAATTTTCGTTACACTTTTGACAACAACTGGAGCTATATATTTCGAGCGGTCCAAAGTAAATTAATATAATATTAATATTATGTGATATTGATATCCAACCAACTTTATAATCTGGTATATATGTCGCAGTCATCTAGTTCAATCTTCGGTTCGATTGAATGACTAGCGCATTCATTGGATGACACCATTCAATAGAATGACTCGGCCGAACGTTGATTGAACAATCGTCACTCAACGTCCAACTAGTTAGCGATTTGTAACATAGCCCTTTGAAGAGAGCGGACATGAAATCAGTCAGGTAATTGAATGTATTTATTTTTAACGGAATAGGAAATGTATAAGAACAGTATATAATTTTTAGGTAATTAATAGCAATGATTACTCCGTGTTGGCTCAATACGACTTGATTTGGTTAGGTTAGATATAGGTTATTTTTTTGTAAACCACCCAGAAGTAGCCGTCGCCTCATAATTGAAGTCAGTTTCTAGATTAACCTATAATTACGCCACCAACAAATACTTTTAAAAAATCATAGCATTCCATTTAACGACTTCATAATGATGACGTTTAGTCAAGACGTTAAACGTTACAGTCAACATCTTGACTAGTAATTGTCCTTCAGTCATTCAATAAAACGGTGTCATTCAATGAATACGCTAGTCATTCAATCGAATCACAGATTGAACCAGATGACTGCGACATATGTAATAAAAATAAAGATAATGCTTTAATTTCTGCTTTAATATTGAAATTGTGCACACGTACAACAAATCTATTTAATTATAAAGGAATGTATCTGTAAGTAACTCCAGTTCCAAAGTTTTCGTTTCCTTTTATTTGCGCCCCGAGTCGTCGTATTGGATGAGCACAAGAACATACGTAAACACAGCCGCAGCCATCTGTAAAAAATAGGAAATATTTCTCTCTCAGTTCTCTCGTTCGAGCGCAAATATCGACTGAATAGGGACGCACCGTACGCGGCACCGTGCCGTGCCGTGCCGCGCCGTGTCTGATGGGGACGGGCCCTTAGACGATCTGCGTGTATCGTCCAATAGTATTGTCCCATAGCGCGAAGCTTCGGACGATAGACGCAGGTGCGGCCGGGCCGTAAGAACAACTAATAACTATACGAACCTGTAACACGAGAGTTCTACTCAATGAGTAGAATCCCACACCGCTTAACGCAACATAATCTTGAGTCAACTGCTTCTGAAGCCTTTGAATCTGAAATCAATCTAAATCTAAATCCATACTAATATTATAAATGCGAAAGTGTGTCTGTCTGTTACCTCTTCACGCTCGAACCGCTGAACAGATTTTGCTAAAATTTGGCATGGAGATAATTGAAGTCCCGGGAAAGGACATAGGATACTATTCAATTTTCATCCCGGAAAAATGTACGGTTCCCGCGCGATAAACGAGTTTTGGCGCAACGGAGTTGCGGGCGTCATCTAGTCTAGTCTATATATATAAAACTCAAAGGTGACTGACTGACATGGTGATCTATCAACGCACAGCCCAAACCACTGGACGGATCGGGCTGAAATTTGACATGCAGGTAGATGTTACGACGTAGGCATCCGCTAAGAAAGGATTTTGATAAATTCTCACCCCAAGAGGTTCAAATAGGGGATGAAAGTTTGTATATAAAAATACTTCTTAACGCGAGCGAAGCCGCGGGCAAAAGCTCGTAATTATTTATTACGTTTAATAAACTTAATGATGTCATATCTGCATTAATTATTTGCAAAAGAAATCAACTTATTAATATGCAGAAAGTAAACTGAGGCCGTAGACAAAGTCCCTTTCGTTAAAAACGATGACGAAATTCGTTAGCAAAATGTATGGGATTTGACATTAGTCTTCGCAAGCGAAATGTCATTTAGCGATGACTTATGTCAAACCGCATACATTTTGATAACGAATTTCGTCATCGTTTTTAACAAAAGATACTTTTTCTAAGGCAGCTGTAACTAAAAATTCGTTTGCGTCGTTATGCAATTTTTTTGTAGTAATATTCCCCTGAATGTATCGTTTTATTATCGTTTTGACTTCTGCCAGCACACCGTGTAGACTGAAGCCGGATTTTTTTTCTTCGACTACATACCTCTACATTATAAAACTGTGGTGTACATTGGTATAGGTGCGACAGGGCCAGGGTCGATGACCTATTGACATTAGCAGCCGCCAGCACAGAGAAACCCGTGCGAAAGCAGAGCCAAAAGAACGATATGAAATAGTATGCTTGTTGAAGGAACGACTCTGATAGACCACGCCTGAAATGAGAATTATATGGTTAAACTATAGAAAAAAATATTTTTTGGGATACATAGGTCAAATGTTTGTGGTTTAGACCATCATGACAAAACGTCGTAAAACTGAGAGAGAGTTGACTGCCAATGCAGCGAAAATGCATGTTTCATTTTTTTACTTTTGGGTGCTTTTTTGGAGTGCAACTCACTGTATTTTCAGTTTCTAATAAGTAAAGTATATGTAGGACACAGCAGTGGACGCGATGGGTTAATATTAATCAATATTATGTTGACTAGACTATGTAGAATGGCACACCATTCGGTACCCATGTTTCTATAAAAATGTAACAAAATAACCAAGCTTTGCAGCTTACGTGAATCCCAGAAAAAGCTGTAAGCAGATGAAGTACAGGTTGAAGAAGTTGGAAGCGAGGATCAGTGGCCCAAGCTCACTGTCCACTCGCCGCACCAGCTTCGCTTGGTTCACGAATTCCTCTCTGATCCTCCTCCACGTCAGCACTTTGATGTTCTCGATGCTCTTATAAAAATACAAAACAAACTATGTGATAATAATTTAGGGTGTCTTTTATACACTAGAATGAACGTGTTCCATAAAGTTAATATACCTAGCGGAATAGAGAAACAAAGGCCTGAGCAAGCGAGATGTCACTATCGGTAACACTGCGTGGTAAAAAGAGACGTGTGATACATGACAGCATCACTCTTTTTTTGACGACCGTCAGCCCGGGGCTGACCGTTGACAATTTAATCTCATAGAATTCATGTTCAATCATGCTTGTTTAAGTGTATACGTACACATATTTTTCACACAGATGAGAACCAATTTCGGTTACGTTTGACAGCTCGAGTTTGTTGCTCTATTCCGCTAGGTATATTAACTTTATGACGTGTACATAGAACTAAATGACGCACGCAATTCCGTTGTACCAAAATTCGATGATCGAGCGGTAACCGTACATTTTTTTGAGATAAAAAGTATCCTATGTCTTTTCCCGGGACTCAAAGTATTTTATCAAAAAAGTTAACAGTTAGACAGACAGACGGATAGACACACTTTCATATTTTTAGGGTTCCGTAGCCAAAATGGCAAAAAACGGAACCCAGATTCGTCATGTCTGTCTGTCTGTCTGTCTGTCTGTCTGTCTGTCCGTCCGTCCGTCCGTCCGTCCGTCCGTCCGTCCGTCCGTCCGTCCGTATGTCACAGCCACTTTTCTCCGAAACTATCAGAGCTATACTATTTAAACTTGGTAAGTAGATGTAGTTTGTGAACCGTATTAAAATTTTGATGCAAAAATGGAAAAATTATTAAAAATTTTAGGGGTCCCCATAGGTACAACTGAAACAAAAAAATTTTTTTTTCATCTAACCTATGCGTGTGGGGTATCTATGGATAAGTCTCCAAAAATCATATTGAGGTTTCTCTATCATTTTTTTCTAACCTGAATAGTTTGCGAGAGAGACTCTTCCAAAGTGGTAAAATGTGTGTCTCCCCCCCCCTCTAATTTCTAAAGTAGGGGCATGATAATTAAAAAAAAAATATGATGTAGATTACTATAAAAACTACCAACGAAAATTGGTTTGAACGAGATCTAGCCAGTAGTTTTTTTTATACGTCATAAAGTCATAAATGGTAAATCTTAATCTAAATTTCATTAAATCGACTGAAATATAAAAATAAATCAAAAACCTTTTAATTTCATAAAAATAAACCTTATTGCTGCTGCGGAACCCTTCATGGGCGAGTCCAACTCGCACTTGGCTGCTTTTAAGTATGGAGTCACTGTGAATGTAGCGCTGAAAGAGAAACTTTTTAAAACTCTTTTATGGGAAAATTCAAGACGTTTGGCCATAACTCGCAGAAACATAGAATAAAGGTTGAAATTATAACATAAAAAATTAACTCTTTTACATACTTTACATAGTGAGCGATATCACAAAATAATATCGTAGTCTAATAATTATTAAAATGCAGTGTTTGTTACATATAACGAACGACTGTTACAGCCGTAGCACAATATTATACTGTTTCTTAATTTGTAAAAATTGGATATAGTTTTTAAATTGAATCTACACAAAATATGAAGAATTATTTAAATCAATTTTAAAAACAAAATAATATGTAGTTTGACTATAAACTCGTTTTCATTGATCATCAAATCAATATCTACTTCTGTTCCCACTTATAAAACACAATGAATCCAAGCATTACCTTACACCAATACTCATCCATGTAGACCATCCCTGACACGATTGCAACGCACTGGTTCAGTCTCTTATACCTGGACGACAGGCCCATGCTCAACAACACTATTATCAGATCCTGGACATTCCAGATCAGAGTCGCCAGGTTACTCATGAAGAGTAACGGTAAGGCCATCCAGTTTCTGTATTCATCTAAAAGAAATGGGAGAATTACACAAAAGTTAACTTGAAATTTTAGCTACACGACTAGCGATAGCCTGTGGTTGATGTGTATTTATTTTTAAAGTTGTAAAGTTATTTTAAAATAGTACACTAACTTTAAGAAGTTAAGTCCAATGTAACATACACTTAACGAACAGGATAAACGACAATTGAAAATTGGTATAATACAATACTATTTATTTATTATTTTATTTTCATTCAAATTTATCATTGTCGATAGTAAAACATGATGTTACTTTAACAACATATGAAACTGTTATAGTTAATCAAGGTAAGTCTAGATAATTCAAGTTAGCGCTAAATTATAATACAGTTACGGTACGGTACTACTAGTTTTCGATTGCAGTGCAGTATGGCATAAGTACTATTATGCCCATAGCGCCAGGCAAAAAAACACTGAATAATTTAGTGATGAGTTGAATTATCTGGGCTTACCATGTGTCCGAACTTACCATGATTAACTTAATATAATATTTAACTTACGTTCCAATAGTAAAAATCCATGAGAATGAAGAATATACGTCTTCAGGCACTGCTCCAATGGACAATCTGGTTCCGATGATGCAATGATGCTCAGTATGTGCTCAACTGCAAAGTTAAAATGAAAGACGGATTAAATTAGTAATGTTTCCTATAGACATACCAACTAACTGCCGCTCTCAGAGACGAATATTAATTATATTTTAATAGCAATTAAAGAATCTAACTGTTAACGTAAAGGCAGTTTACGTCCAGTCAGTAACTGATGTTACTCCACTTTCGTGTCAGTGTTGACCTGACACTTTACCAGAGTAGACAGAACTAAGGAGTATCTCGACTTCAAACAAACGGGCGAATAATATACGCGAGTTGGGCGGGAGTGTCACTTTCGACATGTTTCACAATGCTGAGCATCGCATAATACTGCGCGCGCCGGCCGATATGACATACTACGTTAAACGTATCGAGATCTCTTTTGAATCGGCATAGTCATTAGTTCTGTTTAACTGACATTACTACTGATAATTTCAAGTCAGCACAGTACACTGACGACAGCCACTGAAGTTCATTGTAAATCTTAACGACGAAAATTTCTCAAGTTGTAAGCCAATTTATAAAAACAAATCTATATAAATAAAAATGTTTTTATTTTCATTTTTTAGTCTCGCTACAAATCGAGAACGGCTGAATCGATTTTACTAATTTTGTCTTGAAATATTCATGGAATTCCATGGAAATTTATATTAGGAAGGAAGTGATACAAAGTTCATCGGGTTATCTAGTAAATAATGCAAATGGTGGATAATAACAATTAATTACAGCGAGCTAAGCGAGCCCTAGTATATCCCACAACCTGTACATTTTGTGGTAAGTACACTTTACGAAAAAATTATCACTCCTATTCATTTGCGGATTATCATAGTAATTTTAATGTATATTATGTAGATGTGTCATCATCAGTCAGTCAAGGTGTGACGACGCGAGCCATCACAAAGCTTGGCTTTTAGCTAGTTATTAATGATACATCATATTATAAAGACTGAGTTATAATTACTTACGAATCGAACAAATCCAAAACGTTCCAGTAACGATGTACATTCTTTTAGACATACTGAAGTCCGTCGGTAAATATTTGACGTTTAATCCTCCTTCTATCGAAGACCAATATTTGGCCAGATCTCTCCAAGATGCAGCTAGCCTCCAACAGAGCAACAGACCTGTCATACTGCCGGTGTAAAACATAGTTCCTGCCAACCGAGCTGTTATACTTCCTGAGGATTGGAAGTTATGATAAAAATTGTACTATAATATTATTATCTTATAAATTCGCATATATAATATTATATCAGCTGTCCTATTTTCTCTTTGAGGCTTTGCGGTGAATTTTGGCCTTAAAATTCAATTATGCAGCTCAAAACCGCAAAAAGTATGTCAATTCAATGTATATCTTCTTCTGTAGTAAATTAAGCTGACTTTTAACTCATTTAAAATACATCGTATAGCAATTTGAAGTAATCCTTACGCTCGTTAAAAATAGAGAAAGTATATTTTATTTACAATACTAATACTAATGATCTTTCTTGAAAAAAAATCTTAATATCATATTCTTACGCGTTCCTGCTAGAGTGATTGCCCAGCCAGCTAGCGCTTTTATAACTTTCCATATCGCTTCAACCTCTATTACCAAATACATAAGAACCAAAATACCGCCCCACACCTTCCAGATAATCTTCTCTCCGCCTGCAATACCAAGCCATCGAAGGTAATGACAGATCTTTGTCATTGTGGTAAGAAATTCCTGAAATAATTATCATGCTATTGTTAATAACTTTTTTCTCATTGTTACGATTACGAACTATTAACGGCCGAACCCAATATACGATCCTAATCCGTTTTTACCAATCCAAGATCGATATTTCAATCCATATTTGTGTTTGAGTGTACCAATAATGTATCCACAGATTGAAATTACAATCTGTGGTTGCAAGCCATCCATGGGAGGTTCGCTCTATGATTTCGGATAGCCCTCCGTTTGAAAATGACAGTTCGAGTGTATTCATAACCTATCTCACAATTTTGACGTTTCTTTCGATCGGTTTTATGATCCAAATCTGCAATCTTAGGAATTTCTCGGTTTTACTGTTTAAAATATGGATTTGTCTATACTCTCAAGCAGTGATAGTAGTGATTTTGAGGATCTCATACTGATCGTGCGCGAGTCCGACTCGTACTTGGCCGATTATTTTTTATTAGTTATAATTACCAGTATTGGACAAGCAACAAAAAAGCGGCCAAGTGCGAGTTGGACTCGCCCATGAAGGGTTCCGCAGCAGCAATAAGGTTTATTTTTATGAAATTAAAAGGTTTTTGATTTATTTTATGTTTCAGTCGATTTAATGAAATTTTGATTAAGGTTTACCATTTTTATGACGTATAAAAAAAACTACTGGCTAGATCTCGTTCAAACCAATTTTCGTTGGTAGTTTTTATAGTAATCTACATCATATATTTTTTTTAGAATTATCATGCCCCTACTTTAGAAATTAGAGGGGGGGGGGACACATTTTCCCACTTTGGAAGAGTCTCTCTCGCAAACTATTCAGGTTAGAAAAAAATGATATAAGAACCTCAATATGATTTTTAGAGACCTATCTATAGATACCCCACACGCATAGGTTAGATGAAAAAAAATTTTTTTGTTTCAGTTGTACCTATGGGGACCCCTAAAATTTTTAATAATTTTTCCATTTTTGCATCAAAATCTTAATGCGGTTCACAGAATACATCTACTTACCAAGTTTCAATAATCTAGCTCTAATAGTTTCGGAGAAAAGTGGCTGTGACATACGGACGGACGGACAGACAGACAGACAGACAGACAGACAGACAGACAGACAGACAGACAGACATGACAAATCTATATGGGTTCCTTTTTTGCCATTTTGGCTACGGAACCCTAAAAAAGGGTGCGCTCGGTGCGCCATGATGACTGCCCGCTGCCGGCAGGTAGAAAATGAGCAATGGCATGTGTCAACTGTCAGCTTATAGCAAGATAGCGCGTGAAGTTTGTTTGTCAATTGTCAGTGCCATTAGAATTTAACGAAATACTCCTAAATCCGAATTTTGCGGATATATGTTGTCGACTCGAAATCAATATTTTTTTATTTTCTATTATTCACATAAGGTTTCGATCGAGTCTATCGTACCCCTGGACAGAGGGAAAAGATCGCAGGCAATCCGGCCAGAAAAAAGATTGCAGATTTCAATTTTTATTATTGAAACGTGGATTGGAGATCGATCTAAGGATTGGGATCGATCCGAGATTGATTTCAATCTATGCATAAGGATCGAATATTGGGTTCGGGCGTTAGACTTGTTCCTTTATTAGTTCTGTCTTTTTTACTATCACCCATTGTTGCCAATACTATTGGACAAAGGAGCATAATATTCTTTAATTGCTATATCTATGACCATAATAGTATAATAGAGTTTGTTTAAACGCGCTAATCTCAGGAACTACTGCACCAATTCTTATGTAATTTGGCACAGATGTAAACTAACATAAAATATTATAATTATCACTTACGTCGTTGAATTCTTTATTATTACCAATTTTTTCTTCGCCGTTGCTAAGTATTACTTTATCATCATTTTCCTTCATATTTGTCACATAAATTTTTCGACAAACGTATAGCACTAGCATAAAATGTTAGCTTTTCTGTAAACATACAGTACGTTTCCAATGTAATAACTGTAAGTAAAACGCAAAATATGACGCTTACGATTTTAGAGTTCCGTATAGTTTACAAGTATACGAATTGGAAAGTATCTGCCGCACTCAAAAACGGATATTAATTACTTATCTGTGATGAAATAAGAAGTTTTACAGCTGATCATTTATAGGGCTTATCTTCATTTAATTACTTTTAGGTAATTCATATTCATCTCTGAGTGCAGTAGTTAAAGTGATAAAAAGATTTTCTTGTATTTTGATTTCTTCTATAATAATAGGTATACTCGTACACCTACCTTAACAATACTAATAAAATATCATAGTTTATGTTCAGGTCCCTGTCATAAATAAAAACTGCGTCCTGCAGTATAATTATTTCATTTTAATTAATAACTACAAAATAACGATTACACGGAAGTGGGTAAATATATTATGACCAAGAGTGTTGTTTTAATAGTATTGGTAGACAGTTTTGACCAACACGCAAACTTTCGTTTAACGATAATCAATTCTGTTGTTTTACAATAATAGATCAATTTTAAAAAACATGTTCCTTTTTAAAAGTATTTGATTGTTTTAAAATTACACTACTATAATTATAGTTGTTTTACTTCCAATGTTCAATTACTTTAGAATTCATATTCACCGTAATAGAAAGCCCCCCCTTTACTGCTAAAAATGTTATAGCATCGTGTTTATGGGTAATTTTCTGAGTTGTGAGTGGCGGAATTTCGGTGGCTTAATTTCTGTTGCATTCTGTTTCATACAAAATTTCTGCCAAGCATAATTTCTGCAACCGAAATTCTTTACTTTCGTTTGGCCTCACCTCTGTTTGAGGTTCGCCAAATGTCTGTCATGTAACGTTTATATGCCAAACAAAGACATGGAACAAATCCTTGTTATTAATAATAGATATTTATTAAAATCGATACTGATATTATAAATACGAAAGTATGTCTGTCTGTCTTCTACCTCTTCACGCCCAAACCGCTGAACTGATTTTGATGAAATTTGGTATGAAGATACTTTGAGGCCCGGGTAAGCACTTAAGACACTTGTTATCCCGGAAAATATAGGGCTCCCGTGCGACTATAACATCTCAACCGTTGCAGTTGTCTCGGCTAAAATATCGGGGTCACAAAAAGCTTGGTCGCTTCATCTTGAACTAATAACTTTTTAACACTGTTGAGGATAATCACTTGCCAATAAGCTAACGTTACGTCTTTCCTTGCTGATATTTTTTTCTGACTTTGTATAAAAACTTGTAGTTTCCAGCGGAAACAATAAGTTTATAAATATGTTAGTTTATACGTATGTTTATAAATAAAATCTCACAGCAAGCGTGCATTTTTAGATGTAGAAAGCTTCTGTCCTTTCGGGTGGACTACTTAACTTTACATCTGCGCAAAATTTTATCGCACTTGGTCTTTTCCGAGTGATGTTGTGACGAAGGTAAACAGGGTTTATTTTTTATTAATAAAAGATGAAAAAAAAAACGATGCGTAACAATTATTTATATTGTGCATTGTTCAACGTGGTCAGTATTAGTTGCCGGTTGATGGCGAAAACGACGGTTTCTGTATCGTCGACGAGTTGAACTGCAGCATCACCAGCTCGTACGTCACTATGGTGCCAGCTACCTGCACAGATTATTATTATACTAACATATCTGTCCCGGCAGACGTTCTTTTGCCATGTAAATGATTTTAGTAGTATAAAAAGTAGTTAAAAACCAATTATCAGGCCTAACGAATGTACTATCGAGGAAATTGATTTCTAGGCACTTGACGAATCTACGTTATTTGGTCGGCTTATCTCAATTCAATATGTAATGATCGGTCGGATGAGTTTGACTTAACACAACCAAATTACTCCACTCCGGTCCGCCATCTTCCTAGGAATCAAATTCTCTGATAGAACATAATATAAAATTTCATGACGCTGACAACCCTAATATTTGTTTTCATTATATTTAATTTTGTTCAACTACCGACACTAAACTGTACACCTGAAGATGATGTTATCGAAACCGGTCGTGATTAAGTGAAATTTGTAAAAATTAATGAATATAGTGGAAAAAGTGCAAGTATTACTGTGTTTTATTTGTGTATACAAAAGTCGGTTGAGCCGTTTTGGAGGAGTTCGCACACAAAATATACTGTGACACGAGAATTTTAATTAGATGAAATAATATGGCATGCGCAATAATTAAAATACTCATATTATAGAATATGTTAAAGTTTGTCTGTTTGTATCTCGCTTATTACGAGTACGTTGGACCGATTTGAAAAAGTTTTGTTTTCATACTGTGAGTCTTCTCAAGATACATTAGTTAGATACCAACTTTTAATAGCAGGCCTCGCGTCACACTGAAGAACTTAAGTCCAGTCAGAGCTATTTTCTCGCCGTTCACTTGGTCTAAGAACCTTTGAACCTGAAATTTAACGTCTTATAATAAAAATTATAACTGTATTTAAAAAAGATAAAACCGACTTCAAAGTTGTACGTAATTGAGAATTGAAACTCCCTATCTCCAAAACTACAGAACCGATTTTGATGAAACTTGCACTGTTCCCTAAGTTGAACAATACCTAATACAACAAAAAAAAACTGAAATCGGACTTGTACTTCCGGAGATATAAGAAACATAAAAACATACATACATACATACATACAGACATACATACATACACTTTTGAAATTTGGCACATTTGTTCAGAGTTCAGACGCTGATATAGACTAACATATACAAAAACTGGGCAGTTTTGGAAATATAACATACATACGCGTCGAATTGATAAATCTCCTTTTTTTGAAGTCGGTTAATAATATAAATTACAAAAGTCACAATAGATACTCAAGGATCGCAGTGACGTCAGAGCTCTAATGACCTTCAGAAAAAATGAGTTGCAAAATTTGCAATGCAGTAACATCATTATTCTTTGCATAAAACATAATCGCAATTTCATTTTTATAGTTCTAAGTTCAGTAACAAGCATCTACATCTAACTTGATAACAACTCTCTATCTGTGTGTCTGTTATCTTCGCCCTAACGGCTAACCGCTAAACAAATTTCGATGAATGGAACCCGAACAGATCCGGAAACAGTCCCGGAAATCTGTTTCAGCCCAAAAATAGATTTTGACGCAATGTAGTAACGGGCAATACCTTGTTAAAAATTAGAAAAGTAGGCAGATTGCTTTCACAGTAGGGAAAGTGGTTCGTTACCTCTACGCAGTACACTGGCGATGGAACATCGTACAGTACTATGGCTGGCAACATTGAAGCACTATGTACGTACGACACTATCAGCGACATAGCGATAAAGCGGGCCAGTAGATACAGCAGTGAGAAAACAAAGTAAACAGCAGATTCGTAACCACCCAGCAATACAGTTGACCTAAAAAGAAGATACTGATACAATATTGGGGACCTGCAAGACAGGCTGCGCCTAGTGCAGGACCCAAAGTAGACACATTATGATAATATTGTTATGTTATGAAATGAAATTAATTATTATAAGTTTTTTTACAGTTTCAGAAAAAGAGAAACTAAAGCTTTAGTAACAGTGACGTATTGCAGTGGACTAAGAGCAATAAAGATTTTTATAGATGGTGTAGTTTATGTAGAATGTAGAGGTGAATGGAAGAGTTACCGTTTGACATGGCTGATCGATGCCCCATCACAAGTAGGAGTATCTGTTAATCCACCACTGAAAACAGAAGAATAGCATTAATTGAATTAAACATATACACTAAATTGTAAAGATATAATTAATCAATAATTTTGTTTTGAAAAACTTAATGGGATACGTTGCAAAATATTTACTCCAAGGTATTGAAGAGTTGTAAGCAGATGAAGAAGAGGTTGTTAGCGAAACAGACAAATATAATGCCGTTAATGACGTCATCAACTTCTCGGACTAGCTGAACTACTCTTCCGAAGTCCTCGCGAGCTGTGCGCCAAAATGATTCGGGAAGAAACTGTAATGCATGCAAATAGTGATGAAACGTAATGAGAAATTGTTTCATCATTAGATAGCGGATGTACAATGCGTTATTTGGTCGGATTATATCAAGTTGTCAATGTTAATAGTTTTCTGTCGGTTTAATTAACATATCCCTACTAAATTGTCATGTAAATCCACCAACTGCTAGTGAATAAAATATTATGTAACACGATTTTCACTAACAAAAACAAAATGTTTTCTAGTTTAGGGTGGTAATTGTCAACCACATTAAAATGACAAAAACTTATACTTTTCCTTTGCCAGCCAGAAGATTTCTGTTAACACTTTCTAATCTCGAAGTGAGGTAGTAGCTCATACAAATTACAAACAAATCCGAGAAATTCCAAACAAATGTTGACTGTAAGTGAAGAACCTGAAATTAAAATTATAAAATAATTTGAAGGTTGCAATATTAACTTCAATAAAAGCAATTTAACATCATAAAAAGCGTATATCTCAATACCTGTATGAAGCCTCCAATAACTGGAGAGTAGGGGATGAAATTAAATATCCAAGGATAAATGAACTTTACAAATCTTTCATATCCAATATCTGGACCGCAAGTCAAGATATCAGCAAGAGACGATTGTAGAGATAAAATGTGTTCTACTGCAAAGTAAATTACTTATAATATTTCTGTGAAGTAAAACTTGTGTAAACACTCATTCCTAATCTATAATAATAATAATTGGTAGGTAATTCTAAGAACATAACAAAAAAATGTAAAAGCAGTAAATCTTAATAAATTTTGTATCCTGACTGAAACCATAAAAATCATGATCAACAGAATTCACTATTTTAGATAATCGGAGTAACGAATTTCTACTTACATATCGATAAGCCAAGAATAACAGCACAAGTAACGTTACACTTGAAAACGAGCCTCCTATCATAATCATCCTCATGATCTTCTGTTCTGCTAATATGATACACAAGTGTTGGCCATCGTCTGGCTATTCTCAAGAACAGTATCATTATTATACAGGTCGTGGCGTAAAAAATTATAGGTGCTGTAATATACACAGTATACACATTAATTACTATTTACTTTTATTAATGTTTTGTTGTTGACTTTTCTTTTCATTTCTGTATTTTCCACATTTAGTATATTAGAAAGGAAGATTTTAATTTTAAAAACTAAACATAAGAATTATAACCACTTACTTTTGCCGTTCAGGTTTGTTTTCGTATTGAATACTCTATATATGCACATTATTGTATTGAACATCTGACCGAGCAACGATATCAATATGTACAAACATTTCCATGATCGCCAGGTAAATCTGCAATGGTAAAATAAGAATAAGGTCATTAGATATTTTAATGGTTATCAATTATTGAGCTAAAGCGTTTTAAAGTAATTAAAATTATTTTATCGCACATTTATTCTAATAACTACTTTTATGTTTGTGCTGTCTTTTTATTTTGTAAACTCTTTCACTTTCTTTACATTGTGTTTAGTGCTAAATAAGTGATGTGTTTGCTTATAAGTTAGATTAGGTTTCGGTTATCCTGATACTACTTACGTGACTTTTTTGTTATTCCTACTGAATACTCCATTAACTGGTAGCAGGGAGAAGACCTGCCCAATCATCAACGTCAATCTTATTGATTGTTGGAACAGTCCTACAGACTGGGATTTTTGATCACTAACGCTTACTTTATTTTCTGAAACGTAAACTATAATGACGTTTAATTCATATTTATAATACGGTCTCTTCGAGACATTTTACCTCTCAACACTCAAAGAGTTCATGCAGCTTGATGTAAAGGCACCTAATTTTAAAGCTTCCCTAAAGGTTTAATAATAATAACAGGATCGATGAAATTAGAATACAAATAGTAATTATCTGCTAAGTTTGACCAAATATAGCTAAGCTTAGCCAACATAATAAATGTTTAAAAATATTTTTAATACTTACTTCTAGTCGGTATTGAGAGGTGTTTTATATGTTTCTGTCTCATGGTTCTCTTTCTCATCTTTCTTATTATATCCCTCGAGTTCTTTAGTAGGAACATCAGCTTTAACTAAATCTGCTATTTCTTCTTCTTAGTTACCTGTTTTAGTATAGAATTTAGATTTGTTGTTTTATTTTTTTATACTACATATTTGCGTCGTCGACAGAATATATATAATATAATATGTTTTAAGGGTATTAAATCATTGAACACACGTGCGTGTTCTAACACCACTATTCGACCACCGATACGTATCTATGATTTATTGAAATTCTATTTGTTTGTCCACTGACACCTTAATAATATACCTACATCAAAGAGGGATAATTTTTATTAATTGGTAAACTATCTTCATTGATTCAAATTAGATTTTGTATGATTTTTATTTACAATTCGAAGATTTTAATACAGTCTGTTAGTGTGAACACCGTTATCCTTGAAACCATTAAATGAGCCCATCAAAATGAACAACTTTTTCTATGAGAACAATGCCGGAAACTCAAAAAAAATGCCGTCTTCATACACATACGAATGCCCGGATCGGCAATTTGTATGGGTAATCGCTTCTTACTTATCTAGCCATTTCTTCTGCAATTATAAATTTAATGTGGTATTACTTTTCTAATAAGTCTTTCCCGAATGCGACTCGACTGACAACTCTTACTTTTTACCCGACTACGGCGAAGCAAAAAGGAGGATTATGATTTTGACCTGTATGTATGTATGGATGTTCATTTATTCCATCGTAACTTAAAAACTACTTATCTTATTTGGACAAATGAGGTGTCGTTGGAAGCCTCTTGATAGTCCGCTGGTTATAGGCTACATGAAGTCACGTTAAATTGACTGTAGTGCCATCTAGGGGACTTTAAGTAAAGAACAAATAAACCTGACGGTGTCGTGTGGGGTATCAAATAAAAGAACTTTATGAGAACATTAAAAATATGTAAACATTATTAGCTATTCCTGACGGGTTTGCTAGCAATCACCTGATAATATTGTAAGAATTCAAAAATCACTTCAATGCAATATCTAAACATAATAATATAAAATCGGTAGGGGGTTAAAGGATAGCCGTGGTCGTATCATATGTCACCTAATAGCAAAACAGATTAATCATAAATAATAATAAAATTAATGGGGCATATATACGACCACAGCTTTCCTTTTTTAAGCATTTTCATATCGCTATAAACTGTTTTCTTGTTTCGTACTTTTTACAGCGTGTTTTCGTAGTCGGGTTTCAGTTTTAAGAAACTCGTTACGATGTAAAAGCATTGTGTAGGTCCGATGTTCTTGGAATCTTCTTTGAAAGTTGGAATTATTGCTATCTGAAAGTGCAGCGTCGTCTCACATTTCGTTGTTAAATGTTTTTATCAGTAAAGTTTAAGTTAACCACAAATACAAATTACAATACACGTGAATATTTACCCTGATTCAGTTTGTTGTTTGTGTGAATAATTATCTCATTAGTAACACCCGAGCAGAGCCGACAAACATAGTTTACTTGTAATTAGGAGATAGTAATTAAGTGTAAAATATAACATCGAAACATAATACAGTGTAATATTACTACCTAATTTTATTATGTTATTTATTTATTTATTTATTTATATTATACTGTTACTGGTACTATTATACATGAACCCATAAACCCATATGAACTCATAAAAATGCCTACGAAAAAATAAATAGATACCGGCTAGCCATTAGGGATCTATTTATATTTATTTTATTAACTTTATTTATTTATTCTTATTTAGAAACAGGTATTTAACTTGCGGAACTAGCTTAACTAAGTTAGCATTTATTTTCCAACTATTCAACGATATTTCATTAAGACACAAAGTACTTACACAAAAATAGGTCTAAAGTGACGAATTTTGTGTAAATTCTACTGAAGTCCAGTGGTTTGTTTACTCACAAAACACCAATATTATTTGTTTGAAGAATAAACGTTTTCTTTGCCTATGTAAATACAAAAGCGCCTTCAATATGTTTATCAAATGTCAAGTGACGAAAATCAAAGGATTTTCTTAACTTTGATATTATGTTTGTGTTTAGCACTAGGTATTGTCACAGAATATATAATAGTACTCCATACAGAAGTTTATCTTAGAAAATGTATCCAACGAAAAGTCTTCTTTAAATCTTTAAACATATTATGGTACAATTTAGCATGACTCAGAGTTCAACGTATGTTCGTTTAAATGCCTACCAAAATCTATTACAAGCCAATTTCATTCTTATGACTATGGAAAACGGTCCATATTACACTGAACCTATACATTGAGCGGCCCGCTCGCATGCAATACTGCCGCTAGGGCTGACTACTGACTAGTGACTATATACGTGCTAATTGCTATATTATATTCTGTGACTATACCCAAAAAATACCTGCGTGCGGTGCGCTATTTATATTGGTATTTATTCATCGCGGAAAACAATGTGCCGAGTAGTATCTTCTTGTCTGTCAAGCAAGACGCCCAAAATGGGCGCCGTAATACGACCTAATATAGGTACATAAACAATATTACATTAAGCCATTAGCCAGCTTATATTGTTTCTCTCCTTGTTACTCCTTACAACGTACCTAAGCAATAAAGCAGAGATACAAATAAATGCCGCCGACACATCAGTCATCACACATAAATAAAACCATTTATAATAATTAGGTATATAAAGGTAATACATTAATTATTATGTTTTACCTTTGAATAAAATTGAATCAAGGCAAAAGTAACCATTCCTACTTTGACCACCGATTTAGTATTTTGTTTCAAATATTATTATCTATACATATAATAAAATCGTAGGAAAGTCAATTCTGTACATTGAATATTTTTGAAAAATAATACTTGGGACGTGATCTACAATCGATATGGAAGCCAAAAATATAGTTTTTAGAATTTTTGTCTGTTTGTCTGTTTGTCTGTTTGTCTGTATGTATGTCCGGGATAAACTCAGAAAGTACTGAATGGATTTACTTCAAATTTTGCACGAATATTATATAGAGGTCGGGTCAACATATAGGCTATATATTATGACGATATCACCTAGGGCGGGGGGAGGGGCTCAAGTTTCAATATTTTAAGTTTTTTGCTCATATCGCTAAAACGGTGCGTTGTAGAGAGAAAATGTCCGGTACGTAATGAAAGCCCATAAAATTTCCTACAAATTTCTCCTTCACACTTTGTATCTATCTTCACTCCTTGCCATGCTATGAGCTTTTGTCTATCTTTTCTATACAAATTTCGAGTGTCGTTTGATTAACATGCTGGGAGCTTTGGCATCGGTCTTTTCTCCCTCCCCCACCTCCCCAAATTTTGCTTCAAACAAAGCGGTGTTGCGGCGTTATACATCTTTTTTAAGAACAAAGTTAAAAACTAAACTACACATACGGTTTTCCAGTGTCGTTTGTTTTGGGGGGGCTGCGCCCCCCCAAACCCCCCCCCCCTTATTCCTCATGAAACTTTTGTTCATAATTAAAAGGTATCGTGGAGTTTGTATTGCGTCTTAATTATCCTTTGTAGGAACAAACTAAGTCATCTTCTATACATATTATAATAAAATCGTAGGAAAGTCAATTCTGTACATTGAATATTTTTGAAAAATAATACTTGGCACGTGATCTACTATACTAACGCAGACGAAGTCGCGGGCAACAGCTAGTAAAACTATATCTTTGCGTCATCTAATAGTTTATTTATTAAAAATTCTAATTATAATTTATATAAAAAAATATAATATCATGGAAATTTCTTTAGATTGATTCTTTAGATAGAGAGTTGAATTTTTTTTTTCATTTTAAAACAGCTCAAAACAAAAGTATTATAATATTATGTCTGTCGCTGCTCACTCGCGAGGCCGGGCCCTTCTGAATTATACCCTGCGCAAGGGCAGCCGCGCGTAGGTATGTTTTCGATACCTACACGCGGAGTAAGACAGGCCTGGTATTGTGTCAGTTACGCAATGTGTAGTTCTTAAAACAAACATTAGGTTAGGTCAGTGGGTAATTGGGTATATTAAAAAAAATTAACACGCTATTTTAACTCATGGAGCTATAACACTGGAACCAAAGTTTTTTTCCATCACGGAATTGAACACTTTCTAGTCAAAAATCTAAGTTCAAACCACTTGAGTCCAGTGGTCTAGTTACCGGATCACACAAATTTATCCATACATAATATAATATCCATACTAATATTAAACAAGCATAAATCACTGTAACGTTAGAATGTAATACGTCATGTTAGACTGAAAGAGCGGGTCTCTCCTACTACAAGTTCTACTTAATTAAGGGAGAACCCCACCACCTTGCAAATATGAAATGTAAAGAAAATAAAGATTTTTGATTTTGATTTGATAATAAATGCAAAAGTGTGTCTGTATGTCTGTCTGTCACCTCTTCACGCCCAAACTGCTGAACAGATTTTGCTGAAATTTGGTATGGAGATACTTTGAGTCCCGGGTAAGGACATAGGATACTTTTTGTCCCGGAAAAATGTACGGTTCCCGCGCGATAAACGAGTTTTGGCGCAACGGAGTTGCGGGCGTCATCTAGTAAGGTATACATTGCAAATCACATGTGCTTCTAATCCCTTCTCACTAACCTTATAAATAAGGGCTTACCTTAGAAAGGAAGAATAATTAACGCCTGTTATGTCTCATGAAGCTTTCAACAGTCCATTCAAAACTCTTTTATTTTCTTACTCTCTACCTTTTTTTGCGTCACGTCAAAATCAATTTTTGTTCCAACATAAAACTTATGTAAGTAATTCTGATTGCACCTGTAACAAAACTCGTGAGAACTTTACGGTAAATCAAGTAAAAGTGCTATTTCGTCGGACACGGCAAGAAATTAATCTTTATAGAAAATTTTATCACTAGGTTGGTGGTTAACCTACATCAAAATTAATCAATCTCTGAGGCCATAAATAATATTACAAACCTCTGATATTTAAATAAGCCTGACCTAAATGATATAAAAGTTGTCCTACTAAGAGTGCAAGTGACCTGAGTAGGACAACTTTTATTTCTTCTTACATAGCTCAGCGAGGCTTCATTATATCTATAATATTATCTTATATTTATATAAAACTCAAAGGTGACTGACTGACATGGTGATCTATCAACGCACAGCCCAAACCACTAGACGGATCGGGCTGAAATTTGGCATGCAGGTAGATGTTATGACGTAGGCATCCGCTAAGAAAGGATTTTGATAAATTCCAACCCCAAGGGGTTAAAATAGGGGATGAAAGTTTGTATAAAATAACACTTCTTAACGCGAGCGAAGCCGCGGGCAAAAGCTCGTTAATTATATAATATTTAACACTAAGACGAGATGTTTTATAATTATACTGAATTATTGTAAACTAATCATCGTCACTTGCAGATAAGTATTTTAAAATATAAAGATTGATGGCCTGTTTTACCACTTTCTGATAATAGCCTATTGATAACTTTTTTTGACATAATATTCTCCTTAGGTACTTCATCTGTCAAGTTATGTGGTGGAAAGCCTATCCGACACTTATCAGAAAGTGGTGGGTGAAACAGACCCTGAATCTATTTCAATTATCAGTTTTTAAGAAGTAATTAAAATATTTAACTTTTAAGGGTGAATGCACCAGAAGCGTAGTTAAAGTTAAGGTTAAGGTTACGTCAAAATATATGGCGACTTTTGCTTGGGATTTGACAGTTTATTTCACATTTTGTTGTGGTTAAAGTTAAAGTTATAGTTAAAGTAAGCCGGTGCAACCCACTCTAAGAGTGAGTTGCATCAACCTACTTTAACTATAACTTTAACCATAACAAAATGTGAAATGAACTGTCAAATCCCTAGCAAAACTCGCCATATTTGACGATAACCTTAATCTTAACTTTGACTACGCTTCTGGTGCAATTCACGCTTAGTAGGTTGATGCAACTCACTCTAAGTTCTTCAGCTTTGAAACTAACTGCGCTATCTTTTAACAAAAATACATGGGCTCGGAAAATGTAATAGCGCCATCTGTCGGTAGCAACACGAACTTAGAGTATAGCACAGTAGCGAGAAAGGTATTCTGATAACTTCAAACCAAAATAGGTAGCCTCGATTCACAACAGGGGGCAGTGCTTACATTATTGTGTATTATAATATTTTAAACAAGAGACAGACAGAGACAAGATTTAAAAGAAAATAATAAAAATATAATCATAAACAATAATATTATAATCATTTATATTTAAAAAAATATACAAAATAGAAACAATATTTTTATACATAAGAATGTCATTACGATTTTCTTCTTTGAGATACCATGACGTGCTGAGATAAGTAATCTTGTGGAAACAAATCAACATAAGATTGCTTTTACTCCAACTTAAATATGTCTAGTAGAAATTGTTTGTACTTGTCCGTCTTGTACGAGTACACTATCCGCGCGTTAGCGTTCTCCTTCTCGAGGAACTCATTAGTAGTGATGCCTCTCTTTTCACCTGAAATGAAAACCGTAGGTATCTATATCAAATACCAGCTGTCCCGGTGAACTTTGTGTCACTTCAAAACCTTCCCTGGACTTCTGCGAATATTTTAAGACTAAAATCAGCCCAATCCGTTTAGCCACTTTCGAGTTTTAGCGCGACTAACACATATTTTGAAAATCCATTTTTAAATATAATAAAATACGGTTGCGTCTAGATTGCGCCTACGTCAATAAGCCTTTACTATTTTACATAACACTCTAGGAAAAAATCTAGAAAAATCCGTGAATACACTAGATTTAATTTTCAACTTTTGAACAATTGGTGCTTTTCACTCATTGTTGCTTGATTGTCGGACATTTTAGGGTTTCGTACCTAAAAGGGTAAAAAATTACTAAGACTTCGATGTCTGTCCGTCTGTCCGTCCGTCCGTTCGTGCGTCCGTCCGTCTGTGTATCTCCAGGCTGTATCTCAAGATTCACTAAAGCTAGACTTTTGAAATCTGACTTGATATTATATTTTATCCTTTATTACCCAGGACCCATACTCTTTCACCGCAGCCACAAATACCAGCTGTCCACACCAGACACGCCTTATAAAGAAAGCACAAGAAATACAGAATACTCCTTACCACAAGTAACAATATCGTGTCTAGAAAACTTGTACTCGTCCACCAAACTGGGGTTGACAGCCGCAGCCACAGCAGCTGGATCCAGCGCTTGCCAGCTCTCCTGCGACGCCAGCGACACCTGCTCAAACAGGTTCTGGGCCCGCATGATATCTGTCGAGATAGCTCCTAGCACGTCTTTCCTCCACTCCTGTTAATTGTAAACAGCCCATTATTATAGAAATCTTGTAAGAAGGTTTCTTAAACTAAGGCATTTGGGCACCAAATCCAATCGTCAATTATTAATTATTATAATGTCCTGGGCCCTGGCTTTGAGATGAAACCGCATATAACTGTAGTAGAGTGACGCGCCTCGCGACACTACACATCTACTTCCACGGGGGTGAAGTCTTGTGATACTCTCAAAAAATTGCATGCAGCCGTGACCAACGATGTCAATACTTACTTACTAAGGTTATTATTCTATGGCCCTGACGTGTTATGTAGTTTTCAAAAGTTATACCTATTTCGGTCTCACATAGCGTCATGCTGTCACACTTAAGCTGGGTATCCACTAGAGGCAGCCTCGGGCTGAGCAGCCTCACACTGAACCTGCCGCGACGCAGAAAATTTAATGCGACTCCACTTGAGCTCACGAAAATATCTTTAAGGGGCAAGCCTCAAACCTGAGCCGAAATTTCCTCGGTAATTCTTTTATCACCATGTGTGACAGACGCAAAGTTGCTGCAGCATATATGGCAATACAGAAGAAAACAATGTGAGAAACCACAAAGTGAAATCATTTTCTTTTTTAATTCTGGCACAGGTAGTTTCATTTCTTCGCTTATTAATTTCTAAGAATCTTCCTTGAAATTACTATAATAATTTGGTGAAGTTAGATCCCACAATTCTCTATGCTTTTCATACAACTTAATACATTTTTCTTTATTGTCCATTTTGCCGCGATCCGAGCATGCGCATGACCGTCTCCATGCACGCCGCGCACCGAGGCTCCTTTGAAGTTTGAGCACACCCGTTCACTGACAAAGTTTGGCTCGCGCCGCGGCCGCACATTATGCCTCAGAATCGCGGCAGCCTCGACTCGAGACAACATCTCCATAAGCGCAGCCTCAGGTTGAGGCGCCCGCTCGGCCCGAGGCTGCCTCTAGAGTCTAGTGGATACCCACCTTTACACATACTGGCTAAGCATACGACTTCTCATTGCTTTATTACCTCGTAAGAGTACATTGGTGACGATATAGCCACCACGTGATCTGTTTACACCTTTGCATTTTATTTTCTAAAGAACATAACATGATTCAATTGGTTTCCATTTACAAGTAGTACTTACCAAAGTAAAGTTGCAATGCTGCTGCACTTGCGAGAAGGGTAGGAAGGTGACGCGGTCAGGAGTCGCGTGCGCCGCTACCACGTGGTACGCTTCCACGTCCATTTGAGCATTGAATTCCGCTTTAGGCCAGGAATCATCTAGAATTATAAGAAAACCATCATAAGTCTTGTCTTATTTTGGAGGTAGAACGCTTTCTATACAAAATATATATCAATGAGCTTTTCTAACATATTTTGATATCTGGAATGAAATTGTAGTAATTCACTTTGGCATACCTACGAGGCTTACGTTCAGCAGTGGACGGCAATAGGCTGATGATGATGAAGATGATGATAACTTTGGCATGCTTCGAGGAATTCACATGAAAATCAGTGACTCACGTACTATGGATATGTCCAGCCCCAACATACAGATGTGCTATTCGACTGAGGAAGTCTGGGTCCAGTTTTATCGCCAGCGCCACATTTGTAAGAGCGCCCAAAGTCACCACTGTTAGTTGATCTGTAAAAAGATTTTCATGTTAGATAGGTACTCATGAAAATATTTTGAAGAAATTTAAGAACAGGAATTCAAGTTGTGAACCACCTGTGCTGGTATACAATTTTTGAAAAAAGAACCTTATCAATAATTATTTAATTTTGAAAAGGTTCAATTTCAATAAACCTGGATTTTTGTTTAAATAATTTAGACTACCTTTATGTTCTTTAGATAGATCAATTAAGGCTTCAACGGCATTTTTGGTTTCAGCAGGCTTGAGACCATCGAGGTATTTCCCGGAATCTCCCAGACCGTCCTTGCCGTAATAGTCACCAGAGTCCGGAGTCCTGACTAGCGATGACTTCGAACCACGGTATATGGGAACCTGTAAAGTTTGATGGGGCCATTTACCTTGGATAGGTACAACATTAGGAGCGTCAATTTTAATTAGAAACCCGCCCGACTATAACTTACATTCTAAGGTTAATCTCTCACTAATTGATCGATGGACTTTAGATAGATATTTACAAACGCGGGCGGAAGTGACTGGATAATTTACGGGCATGATTTTACGGTTCAGCTAGTCAGTATTAGAAAAGAATTTTTAATTGTGTAATTTTTATATAATCTTAAATCTATTAAATAATTTGAACTTACATCTTGACGCTTGATTATCTTAAGCACTCTCTGATTGTTGAGACATACATTATCCTCATTCGTGTTTCCGTTACCGGTCGTCAGACCAATCAGTTTTGGACTGTAAATATAAAAAATATTTAGTCAAAGATATGGTACCTATAGATCTTAGGATTTTTGAGCGAGAGTAAGATTATATTGCGATTACGTCGGAAGGAAAATTACTCTACATAACTGTTTCTGTGTAGGTTTATTTTACTTTGACAAGTACAAAAAATCAGATGTGTTATGGTCGCCAAAAGTCTAAGATTTCTTTTTGTAGCTAATACATAATATTATGGACCTTAAATTAATATTGCCGATACAAAATTTGAAAGTACTTTGAGTCCCGGGAAAAGACATTACCTATATAACACTTTTTATTCCGTAAAAATGTACGGTTCCCGCGCGATAAACGAATTTTGGCGCAACGAAGTTGTTGACGTCATCTAGTTCATAATAAAAAATCATCTTACCCATTGTAATGCTTTTCATACAACAAGGCGAGGAAAATCGCCATGGCATCGTCACCACCCGCATCGTTGTCTATCACCAGCTTTGGTGAAGGGTCCCTGGAAGAATAAATCAGAAGTACTTAAACTTACTATACTTACTAATATTATAAATGCGAAAGTGTGTCTGTCTATCTGTTAGCTCTTCACACTCAAAACGCTCAACCGATTTTCCTGAAATTTGGTATAGGGATACTTTTTGTCCCGCTTTTTCCGCTTCCGCTAGGTATGTTAACTTTATGATCTATACTGACTTGGAAAAACCTAGATGTTTCACATCTGTCAGATGTTTGTCCACGTGCGTTATCTTTGTTATCAGCTGCTAGCAGCTGATCGTAATAACAATAATATCACAAACATTATGTTCAACATCAACAAACAAAATATAAGTTGAAGTCTGAACACGCCATAATTTAATAATAAGAAGACAATGAGAATTTTCAAACAACGTGATAGCACAGAAGTTACTTATAAATTATAATCCATAATATTATAATTGTCTTTTATCTCTTCACACCCAAACCGCTAAACCGGTTTTGCTTAAATTTGATATCTATAGATACTTTGAGGCCCGCTAAATGACATAGGTACGGTTTCTAGTATCTTGTATCGGTCATCTAGTATTATTTAAATTTTGGTCTTATTCCCACTTAAATATAACAGAAACGTCATATCAATGGTAATGACGTATGCAAGACCCTTTGACCCTCTAATTTAGGCCACGAAAATTGTTTAGTACCAAATAACTTCTGACCAATAACTGATTGTAAACTTTTTATGTTATAAGGCTTATATATTATTATAATATATTATGTAAAGCTATTTATGCAATAACACCCTTATGTCAAAGACTTATGACTTTACAATAGGGTAATATAACCCTTAACGTAACACACACACCAAAAATCCAAGATCCCTGAGATCATATTATTATTATCAAAGATTTCGATCCTGGTTCATAAGTCATAATACAGTAACAGTGGTAGAAATATGTGCTGGGCCGTTAAGAAAACCCGTTAAGAAAACACACACAAAACAAAAAAAAACTTACGTAACACTACATAACACGAAGGATATATTTATTAACAAAAGTGATAGTAACAACATTATACACATGCGGACTGACCGACACTACAACTCAAACTGGTCCAGAGACCTGCAGACTTGATAAGATTTAAACTAAACTGATAGAAATAAGATAAATGTGAACTAAACTAAACTACTGATAAGTAAGCGTAAGTCGTACTTAATTATTAACGATATTATTAATTATTTACATCATTACATAATAATTAAGATATTTGATTGCTTTATGTATTAATTGTTAAGTATATTTTGTTATCTATCTTAGTATTAATAGGCTCTTTGTTGTGCTAAGCTTTAATTACTATTAGGTAAGTCACTAATAATTGTACAGTTATAATTTTATGACAGTTCAATAATAATATGATTTATAATTATTATTGTTTGATTTAAAATCTGTCACGTATATCGCCTTAAAGAATAATCTTTCTGATACCTTAAAGGCCGTCACAGACTTAGCTATAATATATATTAATATGTTTATAGCTAGGCATATTACTATATATTTTCTATACAATTTTCGCGTGACCACACACTCAGCTGTAATATATATTTCTGGTCTCAGTGTATTTAGTACGGTATATTAATATAATTATATTATAGCTAAGTCTGTGACGGCCTTTATTCGTTATTTGCAAATATATAATCACGATTTTTTTATTGGGTAGATGAAGTAATACTCGTAAGGAAATTTTTTTTTTGATGCGCAGGGGAAACCCGTCATGGGTCCCCCGGGTTGAGTATGTGCTCAGCAATTGTAAGGAAACCTATCTTAAGGCTATCTAACCTATAGTATGCATTTTATTATAATAAAATTCTAAATAAAATAGTGTACCTATTTTCAAAGAGTATCTCGTGTCACGGTGTGCGTGGTTGAACTCCTCTTAAACGGCTCGACCAACAATTTTCGTGAATCTTAGCGAGCATATCGGCTAGGGTTGAGAATTGGACAACATTTACTTCTTGTATGGATAAGTGTATTTGTACAACAAAATACTATGTTTAAAAACTATTACACCTCGAGACTGACAGCGACCATTGTACTTTGTGGGACGGGATAGCGATGGACGTTGCCATGGTGCCATACTAATTATTTAGTCACTTCAATAAAATAGGTTCAATACTACTTTGACAATCATTGATAATGATGTAAACAAAGGACTATCTAGATAGTAGATACTGTACCTTGTTTCTTCACCAGACCTGCAATAAAGAGCAAAGTCCTACCAAAACAACGAGATAGAAAGTAGATGGAGAGGCCCTTATGTTCTATATAAACTATTGCTTATACAAATATGATGGAAATATGACAGAGAATGTGAAATATCATTTGATCTATTTCCATCATATGCTCTAATTTTCAGTGACAAAAGAGATAGCACTATTTTTGTTATTTCTCATTTTAGAAACATTTGACTTTGAAGCTGTCACTATGAACGCAATGGGCCCAGCTCCGCCATTTTATATTCACAGTTTCTCGTAGGTTTGTTGTGAAAAGTTTGTTTACGTTTAGTGTATTTAGGATTTTCTGGGAAACTAAAGGACTTTCTTTCATTAAAATTTAACTAGTGAATTGTGAAAGTCATTTTCACCATGCCTAAGTGTAGTATTATTGGGTGTTGTTCCATAAAACGGAAAAATCAACCTCAATTAAGCTTACACAGGTTAGTAGCTGGTTTTTGCGTTTTCGTACATATTTCATAAAGTATTTACGTCGTGTTCAGATTTTTTTTAATGATACATTTATATTTTCCTGTATTTCGTTTTAAAAGCCCTTTTTATTGCATTTTATATCATAACTTTTATTTACGTAAATGAATAGTGATGTACCGTTTGTAATACTTATCGATAAAAAATAATTGCATTACCGGTTATGTTGAACTAGATGTCCCGCGCGGCTTCGCCCGCGTAAATTAGGATTTTTACGAAAACCGTACATTTTCCCGCAGAAAAAAGGTTGTCCCTTCACGTGGTCTAGTCTATATTATCTGTGCCAAATAATATCAGAAATGCTCCAATAGCTCGTGAGATAAAGCCTTTCTAATAATTTTTGCGTGAAAGAGTAACAAACATCCATACATCCATACATCCAAACTTTCGCCTTTATAATATTAGTAGGATTAATTAATGAAAATCGAATGATCATGTACTTAATCTTAATATTGCATTAATGAAAGTATTTAATACAAATGATAAATTTGTGAGTAAGTAATACTTAATTACTGGTTTTTATAGGTTTCCCAAAAGGGACACATTAAGTAAAGAATGGCTTAATGCTATAGGAGAAGAAAATATTAATCCACGACATAAAGTATGGCATGTTTGTTCACTACATTTTGAAGATAGCTGCTTTAATAGAACCCTTGATGTGATGAGGTTACGTGATGGCTCTGTTCCAACTCAGTTTTTGGTAAGTGTGAATAAAAAATATTTATTTTAAAACTCAAGTTTCTTTTGCCTATAGATAAAAACAAACATTTCTCCGTTCATTGAGACAGCAGCATGCGAGTACAGGCTGATTAGTAGTAGTAGTAGTAAACTTTTATCTGATGTTATTTTTTTATTTTTCAAACTGCTTTAGTTTATGAACATCATGATTTCAGAGAACTAATGGAGAACAACGTACAGTGTCGTCTGTTTTGTCTGAAACAAGCAGTAACATATTTGGCCATCCTTCTACATTTATTGTATCTGACCGTCCATCGCAGTTATCGGTATGGACCTTTTAATATTTGCATAAAAATGCTGAAGATTTGCATGTTTCTTATCTGAAGTGCTTGCTTTTTTTTTCAGACTGTACATCTTGAAAAGATTAAAAGGTTGACAGATAAGTGCCTAAAACAAAAACAGAAAATTAAAAATATTTCTCGACAATTTCATCGCAAAGTTAAAAAAATTGATGATTTGACGGATCTCATACAAGATTTACAACAAAGAAATTGCATAAACACCGAACAAGCTATTCTCTTAGAAGAGTTAGCAGGACCAAAAGACTTTCTGAAACGACAGATAAATAAGTGCAAAGGTCTACCGTTCCAAAAAAAATACTGTGAAGAAATTCGAAAATTTGCATTGACTTTGCACTTTTTATCCCCTAAAGCATATAATTATATAAGGCAGACATACAACACATGCTTGCCTCATACAAATGATTTAAGTGAAAGAAAAAGTTTTTTGGAAATACCAGAAGATCACAGCGATTTATATGATGCATACAATGAATTGTGTTTTGAACGAAGACGTTGATGTTTACACCGACAGAGTTCTTGAATATATATCTGGATTTGTATCAAAAAAATTATCGCGTATCTTAAAATGTGAGAAATGTGTATCATTATTAAATGGTGACCCAGATAGCAATAGCCTGATTTATATAAAATCCAGAGGTGGCCTGAAGTATGCGTCACCTAGTGTTATAAGTATAATTAAAAAATCAGATAAAATAATCAAAACTCAACTTAGAATAGCAACTAAACCGGAACTGTACTATCTATACATTTTTAAATTTATGTGTGATTTGTATAATGTCGACAATTTCTTTTTTACTGACACTGATTTTGAACACAACAGTAGCCATAAGTTACTGCTTATAAAATCAATTATTAAAACATTTCTAGATATAAGATACAAGTATTACGGCCAAAAAACTTCGCAGAAAGTGTCGCAAAGACAGTTCCTGAACAAACTCATATTATTTAGAAACGAGTAAGTGTAAATAAAAATCAATTTTTAATTGTATTACTGCTATTAGTCGGGAATATATAGGCCAGATTTTAAACTCAAGAACAAAACGAATTAGGGTATTGGGGCGAATCGGAGTGCCACTTTTTACTTTACACTTTGTACCACTACAAGACTTACAACAATCGATGGATGTGCATTATATTTTAATTAATGCAATTGTTGTAAGTCTTGTCACAGTCGAAATATTTAAGTTAGAGTAAAAAGTGATACCATGTATTCGACTAAAGCAGTAAAATTAAAAAAAAAAAAGTTATTAACGTGTGGGATAATTTTGTGTGTGGGATAAGGCTGTTTGTGTATTCTATTTTTTAATATTTTTCTTTATTTTGTCACATAAATAAATTTGTTTCTGTTCTATTCTGTGTTTTATTTCAAAAACCTGCAAAATGTGTTTTTTTATTCTCCAAAGCTATGAGACGATACTATTGGTCAATACACGCAGATCGGCCAATAGTATCGGTTTTAGCACGAAGTACTACGCATATGCGGCCGCGGCATTAGTGTTTTACCTGAATGAAAAAATACTAAACCTTATGTGGTTAATATCAAAGGTAAAATGCGTATTTTAGCTCACGACGTTTCGAGAAATCTTAAAGTTTTAATGTAGCTATAAACAATGATCCATTTTTGGACTGAACCTTTATAAATTAATTGTCTTGTTCAACAATTGATAGCTGTCTCTGAGTGCTTTATATTATGTACTACGGACGAAGCCGCGGCGGATCGCTAGGTATATAATATACTGTAGTGTAAGTTATTGAAAAACTTTCGAACATTGATAATATTTTTTTAATTATATCGATAATAACATTATCGATACTTTTCAAGACACGTATTCCAACCCTAGTACGGCAGCCATATTTAGTTCACAATCAGCTGATAAATTGGGACCATTTTTGTTACGGTCAGGGCAAGTCCCCTCTTTTCTTAGGTTCATGTACCAAAATCACTCTGACATTGGCAACTCACTGAGGCCGCCATAATAAAAAGAAGAAGAAGAACAGCTGATTACAAAGCTGATTTCGTTGTTTGCATTCTGTGACAACACCTTTATATTAAAATAATACAGATAAATCTCTATTTTTGTAAAAAAATTAACATTTTTTATGTCTTTAATAGATTAACAAGTACTTATTAGCAATTATAAATAAGAAAAATCCTACGTACCTCATAATATTACTGATTTTATAAACAAAATAAAGAAGAAATAAAATATGTAGAGCTGGCTTAGTGTTTCAGTCTCTTTACACTTCACTTAAAATAATATCATTAAAAAGTTATAACACAAATTACACTAGTACTACGTGTACCATTATAATAATGTCAATTATTGTACTTTGATTCGTCGATGTTTATTTTGATTTTAGAATCACAGACGACGCGACCGTGTGCGTCAGCAAATACCAGACATCTGTGGCACTGAAAAGGACGCTAATATCTAATCTTGCTGAAAATAGAGCGAGATAGAACGCTGACCTAACCCGCTTCGTAATGCTTTGTCTGACGTGTGCCTATCAAATTAGAATTTAGGTCTTTGTTATGTCTGTGTTGTTTGGCATCCATAATTAGACGGTAGGTTTTGATGTCAGTTTTACCACAGTCCACAGTCATGACTGTGACTGATGGGTAACCTACTGTGTAAGAGCGTGACTGACGGTGACGAAAATTTGGATACATTCGTCAGTCCATCAGTCACCATCAGTCAAACATAATTCATGATTGACGGTATTTACTGACGCTTGCATGAGCATACAATGGATGCCTATGAACAAATCAATGCTGCAATGGATGGTTCCCATTTCACACTTAATTTTGTTAGTTTTATGTAATACTAGATGATGCCCGCAACTCCGTTGCCCCAAAATTCATTGATCGCGCGGAAACCGTACATTTTTCTGTATGAAGGTATCCCTTGACGTCTCTATCTCCATATCAAATTTCAGCAAAATTGGTTAATTGAAAACCACTGAAGCGATTCTGTGAAGATGTTTTAAGCTTGAAGAGGTAACAACAGAGTACAGACATACAAATTTTTGTATTAATTCGCTCGCCCTATTATATCCCACAATCTTTACATTTTGTGGTACACTTTACGGAAAAATTATCACGCCTATTAATTTGTGCCTTAACATTATAGTAATTTTTATTTATATGTGGATGTGCTATCATAAGTCAGGTGTGACGACGCGAGCCCTCACAAAGCTCGACATTTACCTAGTGTTAAGACATATTTTACCAACATGCTAAAATCTTTAACGCCTCTCTGCTATAGAAACTTATCACAAAAATAAACAACTAAACAATTTTCACTTCATTTATTTTGTTCGTATTTCTTCTTCGTTTTATTTATCACAACTTCCAATTCCACGGCGCTCTCTTGCTGTCCTTCGCGAAGAGTTTCAGCAGCAGATCCTGGTAAGGTTCCTTCTTTACTTCCGTCACCACCCTCGCTGTTGCGTTAGCGCTTTCGAAGTCGTATCTTGTGACGCCGCGCTCACTATCTATAATAGTAATTACATCCTTTAGGGCCTGTTTCACCACTTCCTGATAAGTGCCGGATAGGCTATCCACAACTTCTTCAACAGATTCTCAATACTCTATCTGTCAAGTTAAGTTGTGGATCCAGCAATTATCAGGAAGTCTTCATATTCAGTCTTTACAAATAAGCATGGTTGTATACGATACTAATATTAAATTTCCTCGAAATAAAGTAAATTAATTAAAAAATCAAAAACCCGACTGCAAAAAATTTTAACTGAAAAGACCGAAACAAGACCTAATTCTGCCGGAAGCTTCAAGCCATGTTTAAATTGATACGACCATTGCTTACGAGATTCATGTCAAGATGAATAGAAGGCTACATTGAAAGATATAGAAAAAAATGGACTACAAAATGCAGTCGGAGGCATATTTTATATTTTATTAAAAGGTTTAAATTGGTGCGACATGCCAAACACATAACCCTCCTGGCAGTCGGGTAAAAAAACAAGGCGTTTGCAGCATCCGTCATGGACGATTTATACAGTATTTTTGGAGCGAAGTAACTGCTCTTTAAATACTGTTGTGCCTAGGACAAGATTTAGATGTCCGTATGGTTGCCCAAGCATATACGGCATACTCGCAAATAGTCGGTCCAGAAGAAAGACCAAGTCAATACGTCTGGGACTACCTATGTGCGGGTTTCCTCACGATGTTTTCTTTCACCGTACGAGCGTCCGTGTTATGTATTTGCACCGTATTATGTTTTACGTATTATGTATTACTAGCTGTCCCGGCAAACGTTGTTTTGTCATATAAAGTATTTCTACTTCATCAGTTGATCCAAAATCTTTCCCCCTCTTTTGTCCCCTAAGGGGAGCGGGGGGTTTATACACCAAATGTTGAGTTGGAAAATACAGTAACTACTATGAAGTAAGTCCATTCAAAAAAAAAAGTTTGATGCAAAATCTTACCCCCTCTTTGGTCCCCTTAGAGGAGTGGGGGGTAAACCTTTGAGGGGTGGAGGGAAAAAATTTTATACACCAGATGTTAAGTTGGGAGAAGACCAATATATCTGCGAAAACCGTATTCAAATCGGATCAGTAGTTTTCGTGTGATGCTGGAACAAACATACAGACAGACAGACAGACAGACAGACAGACTAAAAAACTAACCACATTTTTGGCTTCTATAGCGATGTAGTAACACCCCCTGCTTATTATTGTTTAAATATCTGAATTTTCATTTCTACAGTTTTATTATATGTATAGATGTATTTTCGAACTTGCACCGTCTACGAGTTCGAACCAAAGGTCTACTAAGCCACGGACGCTCTTTCCTCGAAAATGACCAAAATTTTCTTGCCTTCTTTATTATTCTAAAATAGCAGACTATGCCGTGAGAATATCGTAATGTTATGCGCATGGTCATCCCCGACCCAAAATGTTTTGACCTTACACGCTTGAAGAACAGCTATAAATCAGCCACAACTGAAATTCCTCAAAGTCACTTACCACAAGTCCCAACAGTAGCTTTTGCGTACTTCGCCTCCACGACTATGTCATCTTCATCCAACACGATGGCCATCGCTGCTGGGTCCAGGAGACACCAGGAGGTGGAGTTGGCCAGGCTGACTCGCTCGAATTGATTCTGTCTCTTCATTATGGATGTCGGAAGAGTTCCGAGTTTGTTGATCCTCCAGTCCTGAAATTATTGATTGAGACGATAAATCCTTCAAGCCCCAAGCGGCCGCATGCGACCGCAATAACAATAGATAAGTTGTTTTTCTCACGATCGACGGGGTTTGATATTAATGCTTAATTAATGTGTATTTTTTAATTATTATTTGTTACTTATTTATTTGTTTAGCTATTGCATAGCTTTAATCGCGGGCTTTAAGATGACGCCATGTTAAAGTACTTGTACTATTATCTATTCTGTGGTTAAAGTAAAAAACCGTGTTGGATGTGTTTTAGGTTGCTTGTTTTCTATGAGAGGCTGGCCCGGCCTCACATAGACAACAAGCAATGGAAAAGCAAAAAATGGAAAGGGCGTAGCGACAAAATGGTTTTTGTCGCGTAATTTAAAAACCTTAAATGTATTTAAAATAAGCTATGGGCAAATTAAAGTGTATACTAGAACCAATTTATGTAAAATTTTTGGAAGCTTATATCACTCTCCTCTGTTGGCAAAATAGGAATCCCTTTTTTTACAGAGGTCTTTTTGATTGATTATTCTGTGTTATAAAAGTTGACCAATCGTGTTATGCTATGTGTAATTCAAAGACAAAGACATGATGAATACTGACAGTGAACTTTAATTTCTTAGCTTTAGTCATTGCTGAGAAAAATGGACATCGCTACAGCCAAATTATCAAGGCGTCACCTTAAGCGCGGCGACAGAATCAAGAATTTCCGTAACGAAAATAAGCCTAACGCCCCCCACTCCGACCGGCACAGCGGTGCGATGTTGCCGTGCATCGTTTAACGTATTTTCAGTTCGGCAGACTTCGGTACGAGATTTGTTTGAGTGCGACTAGATTTATGCTAATTATAATGGCATAAGCTGATAAAAAATGCTATGCAATAGCTTTACCGCGGCATTCCCCGAGTGTCACACGTATTTTTTTACACACTAGCAAATATATAAAAAGATGGGCTTAAAATGCCTTGTGGGATTAATCTCTACCAGCCAACCTTAGGGTGATACCACATGATACTAAGAATAGGCGATTTCTATTAAAGTAAAATAAGAGTAATAATGAAATAAAATGTATCTTTTCTAGATATATAAAATAAACTGCCGTGGTCTTACAAGGGTGATGTTCTGGTTTGCGTAGATTGTGGTGAAGGGTACGAGCGTCAGCTTGTCAGGTTGTCCGTGGCTGGCCACGATGTGGTACGCCTCTGGATCCATGGCTATGTTAAATTCTGCTTCATCTGTAAAATGTAAGAGACAAAATTCGTAAGCAGTAATTATTATAAACTAGATGACGCCAAATCCGTTGCGCCAAAATTCGTTTATCGCGCAGGAACCACATATTTTTCCGGGATAAAAATTTGTGTTCTATGTCCTTTTTTTATGAAATAAGGGGGCAAACGAGTAAACGGGTCACCTGTTGGAAAGCAACTTCCGTCGCCCATGGACACTCGCATCATCAGAAGAGCTACAGGTGCGTTGCCGGCCTCTTAAGAGGGAATAGGGTAATAGGGGAGGGTAGGGAATATGGGAGGATAGGGAAGTGAATAGGGTAGGGGATTGAGCCTCCGGTAAACTCACTCACTCGGCGAAACACAGCGCAAGCGCTGTTTCACGCCGGTTTTCTGTGAAGTCAAACGTGCTTCCTTGCGAGTCAAAGTATCTCCTTGTCCTTCAGCGGTTTGAGCGCGAAGACATAAAAGACAGACACACTTTCGGATTTATAATATATATCCGGATATTATAAACTATACTCTTAGATTAACATGGTTTTCAGACTTTAACTTTAACCATAACAAATGCAAAAGCATGTTAATCTAAGAGTATAGTTTCAAAATATTAAATAACTGACCTCCAAAAAAGGAGAAAGGGTCTATGTTCGGCTATAAGTATTCTTTTGTATGTTCAACGATTATTCAGCCGTGTGTGGTCCGATTTTCAAAAATATTGTTTTGTTGTATAGGGTGTAACTCGAATTTGGTACCATCTTCATAAAAGTGCTGATATAATGATAGGATGTAATTTTGAGCGAACTTTTCGAAATTTAAATATTTAAAATTTAAAGTCGCTATAATATTATTATAGCGATTTTAAATTTTAGGTTCAAATTTAGGTTTGATTGAGTTTGATTTATTAATTTAAAATACTTGTATTCAAACTTACCACTAATATTACCACCACCTATGTACAGGTGTCCAACCTTGTTTATGAATTCAGGGTCCAGTTTGATAGCCAGACCAATATTGGTCAGAGCACCAATAGCAACAACTATTAACTTTTCTGAAAAAATGAAAAAGCTTACACTTATCTTATTATGTAATATACCAGACTAAACTTTTTTCCACTTTTGTATGAGAATCTCGTGACGCTGGGGTGCTTGCTCAATGCCCATACAAAAGTGAAAAAAAATTGGTGTTTCAGCGCTGCTACTTTCATGGTGAACTCTCTACAAAAACGCGTACACACCCTAAAGTATTATCACTTAGTTTTGTTACACCCTGTGTAGAAATTATATCTTTATTTATATTATTATATTTGCATTTAATACCTGTTTTGTAATGAATTCGAACAACACCATCATATTCGTTTATTCTAATTTTTAACACGATACTTGTGATATACGTCTTGTTTGAGTTTTTTTAAGCTACTGAATACATAATATTATAGGTAGTGAAAAAGTTATTAAAAAATTATAACAAACTTTGATATTTTATTGACTTTAAACAGTTTAGGTTATTAACACATTCTCAAAATTATTACTCCCTAATTATAAAAGGCTGTCTTAGTTTTTTTTTAATCCCAGAACATAATACAAGAAACGACTTAGTATACAATACCTCTATATCTAGAAGCCATCTGGACCAAACCCAGTGCCGCGTGTACATTTTGTGCCCTTATTGGTCTGTAGCTCTGAAAGCCATTGTCTCCGAGTCCGTCCCTGCCGAAGAAGTAGTCTGATACTATGCCTTTTATGAAGGGCTCGGTACTGCCTCTGTATAGCAAGACCTAGAAAAAGGATTTAACAACGATTAGCACAAAGCGAACCTGCAGGAAACCCATGATGGAGTCGTGGTCGACCTCGAAAAAGATGGTGAAATGAGCTAAGCATTTTAACAAAGTTATAATATTTTAAGCATAACTACTGTTACTACTACTGAGCGCATAAAATTAATTGCCCATACCAATCCATACTAATATTATAAATGCGAAAGTGTGTCTGTCTGTCTGTCTGTCTGTTACCTCCTCACACCCAAACCACTGAACCGATTTTTCTGAAATTTGGTATGGAGATACTTTGCGTCCCGGGAAAGGACTTAAGTTAGTGTTTATCTCGAAAAAAATGTACGGTTCCCGCGTTATGGAGGGCTTTTAGCGCATTGGGACTATCATCTAATGTCCAATAATAATACTACGAGTAAGAAAAGCTAGTTTGGTTCCAATTACATCAGACCGTCCAGCTACATCCAGTATAATCTGTGAGTTGATGAAGGCTTGGCTCTCTTCTACGTTACCGAAGGTAGTTGTAAGCGCTGTCAGCTTAGGCCTGGAATAAAAAGGAGGTGTCTAAATATCCGCAAGCGTAATAGATAATATTGTATAATAATATTATAATCTGTGCAAGTTAAATATTGGTGAGGTGATTAGGTCTTTACGGTTTTGGATTGTATTATTCAAGTAACAATAATTGTAAAAATTAATGAATATTGATTACAAGTACCTATATCATTGTTATTGTATAGAAAATGTAAGTTATACTTTATATTTTATGACGTTATAATCAAACTAATATTTATTCAAATGTTTGTCTGATGACGTATTTGACGTATGAAAACTACGCATATTTTAATATTGTAGAAGACGTCGACGTCGAATAAAAAAAGACTAGACCACTAAATAGAGTACTATCAGAGAAGTTGATTCCTAGGTAGATGGGGGACCTACGTAGTTTGGTCGCGTTTTTATTAACCGTCCAGCACCCGCGCCCCTAAAAATCACACGAGCACTCGCGCTATGAGCATTTTGCTCACAGTAAATTTAAAACACGTGCCATTTTGTTAAAATTATGTTTATGGCCATCGTTTCTTCAGTAGCTGAGTTTTGTTTCGACCCCCACCCGGATTTAGATAACTTCTCGCCAGGGTGCACTATTCGCTCGTACTAGGACGTTTGTTGCGCCGTATAATTATAGGCATCATGCGGCATTTTGCTCATCACGCGGGTATCGGCGTAAGTACTTTTTATTACTTTATAACATTCGATATGTTATAAAGTAGTTTTACTGCCACTTTTATGTAGCATAATGGCTTACCAATTACTGCTACGGAAAACTATTAATTACGTATTTCTATTAAAGATGGATCGGGATCGAAGAGATGAATGCATTGTGTGGTGTGTGTCAAATTGACATGATCTTACCAAATGAGTTTGTGCAAATGACGTCCGATGGTCTGTCAACTGTATAAAAATCTAAATAGATTTTTCGATCGTGGAAAACCACGATGGTACTGTACCTTGAGTTCAATAATTAAATACCACATTTTTCTCTCGTTTTCCGTTTTAATAAAAAGATCCGTGGTTAATTTTAATTGATATCTTCATAAGAACAAAATACGATCACGTAAAACGTAAAACACAGTCCGCTGTTATCTAGTTTATGTGGTTTTGTTGTTGATTTGTTAATTTTTCGATGTTGACCAATCAAATGCACTAAAATCTAGATAATAGACAAACTCCTATCAAAAAAAAAACTCTGAAAAACATTTTTTATAAGATAAGCGGGCAAACGAGCAAACGGGTTACCTGATGGAAAGCAACTACCACCGCCCATGGACACTCGCAACATAAGAAGAGCTGCAGGTGTGTTGCCGGCCGTTTAACAGAGAATACGTTCTCTTCTTGAAGGTTTGCAGGTCGTATAGGGGTACTCTTTAATGTATTTTATACTACTTTTGTTTTGCTGAGAAAACTTACCCTCCGAAATATTCGTCTTTCAAGGACGCCATGAATATGGCCATCGCATCGTCAGCTCCGCCATCGTGGTCTATTACCAGCCTCAGTCTCTCGCCAACATTGGTCGGTCTGAAAACATTGTAAGCAGTCGGTTACAAATCGTTAGAGAGTTTTTCATCCAATCCATGCTAATATTATAAATGCAAAAGTATGTATGTCTGTTTTTCTGTCTGTTACCTCTTCACGTTATTGTTACTTGTTATTCACACGACCGGTTTCGATAAAGTCATCATCAGGTGATAATGATTTTATGTGAATAATAATTTTGTAATAAATTTAATGTAGGTAATAAAGTGGAATAAGTCCAAGGAAAGTGTATAATTACATAATTGGCTTGTATTTATTATTAATATTAATCTTATATTATTATCCTCGTGGCATTTTTCCGAGGTTGATAAATCAAAGCTTGGCGGCATCATCTCATCTGAATACGCATTTTTAGACTTTTTAGAAAATTATATTTTTAATGTGTGTATTTGTCTCTAGTATACGCAAGCTTTTTCTGCCGAAGACACTCAGCAGTCTATCAGGCAGTCCAAACAGCTTGCCGCATTGTAGAAGGCATATTAAGATGAGAGACGTACATTGTCTTATATTTAAACATAATATTATTGTCCTGGACTAGGGATTTGACAGTTCATTTGACTTTTTGTAATGGTTAAAGTTAATGTTATAGTTAAAGTAGGTTGGTGCAACTCACTCTAAGGGTGAGTTGCTGTTGGTTAAAGTTAAAGTGAACGTTATCGTCAAATATGGCGTCCATAATGGACTTTTACTAGGGATTTGACAGTTCATTGACAGTTCATTTGACTTTTTGTTATGGTTAAAGTTAATGTCTGAAAACCAATCAGTTTTCGTTTTCGATACAGAAACTCTCTCTTTAACTTCACGGGGAAAAAATTATCATACTGTATTAAAAAGGACACTTCAAATATTTTCTTTCAAGATAGAACACGATAGTAAAGTTAAAAAAGCCCCACGTCGCAGACAATACGTGTTTAGTGTTTAGTGTTTAGTGTTTAGAATTAGTGTTAGTTTTTAATATAATTGTATGTTAGTCTATAAGGTATTTATAATATGAGCCTAGATGCCCGATTTAAACAAATAAATAAAAATAAAAAAAATAAATAAAACTGAATCATCAACTTAAAATAGAGTCGTAAAAATTTGAGACTGTCACAATGTCATCCCTAAAATATTATCGTTAAATAAAACAATAGTCTGTTCACAATAGATAATAACCTACCTCGGCCAGCGTATTAGTTTGGCCGCAGCCTCCGACCTAGGCTTAATTTTTCACTTATAGTGTATGTATATTAGTGTTTATTTATAAGATAATAAATAGATAAAGTCGAGTTCTATAAATAGATAGTGTCGAGTTCTATCGTCTCAGCTATCATTCTCAAATATAGATAAAGAAGACCACTTCTGGGTTGCCCAGACCCCCCCTGTACAGTTATAATTTTGTTATTTAATTTATTTGTACTGAGATTAATTTTTCTCAAAACTAAATTACGTGGGAATCTGCATCTCAATAAATATTTAATACAAAGGATTAATTTGATTGACAAAATGTTTCGTTCTTGCCCTAGAAACGATTTTTTGCGATATCGAGGTTGCAGACAACATCTTGTTTGAAATAAAAATTCACTATTCAAAATAAATATTATTATTTCAGTACACAGACTATCAAAATTATACTCACCCTATACCAGTACAGACCGCCAAATATAAATTCAATAAAAATACGATCGTAAACATCTTTACAACCACTTTCTACGGACAAAAACTCGAGACTAATATCTCGATTCGAATATCAAGGATTTTAATACATTCAGACTGGTTAATCTCGCTCTGTTTACTTACACTAAGTTCCTAAAAACGATAATACTAATCCTCTACACGTGTAAGAAGTCTAGAAGAAGATGATTTGGTTCATTTTGCAGTTTCAATCTTGCGAAAACGATTTTAAAATAACTTTCAGTTTCCGTTTTAAGAGGATACACTACAGCCGTTTTTCCATACAAACGTTGTCCCCTGTTTCCTCCGTGGATAATGCAGGTAGAGTTATAATTTTTTTCCTGAATATCTACGGCCACTAACACAATGTCCCTATGTTTTCTTTTTTTTCATAATTTAATTATTAAATAAAAAGATAAGTAATATGAACGTTCGAAAATCCAAAAAATGGCCAGATTTTCCGCTGTGTTCAAACATCCAAATTTGTCTCCATTATTAAAAAAAATAAAACATAGCAACACAGCTCAAGCCTTGCTTTAATTTTTAAATAAAAATAATCGGCCAAGTGCGATTCGGACTCGCGCACGAAGGGTTCCGTACCACAATAGAACAAAAATGACTGAAAATAGTTTTTTTTTGTATTGGAGCCCCCTAAATTATTTTATTTATTTAAATTTTATTATAAATTATTAAAGTGCAAATAAAATTGAGTCTTTCTTGAATATTTCAAATGCCTATTGTTTGCCGTTATTGATATCGAGAAAAAAAAGCAAAAAAATTAAGTTTGTTGTATGGGAGCCCCCCTTAAATATTTAAATTACTTTATTTTTAGTATTTGTTGTTATATCAATCAATCAATCAAATCGTTTATTCACAGAATGCAGTACGATACAACGGTGTTATCTTATCTATAGCGGCAACAGATATACCTACACAATCTGTGAAAATTTTAAAAGTCTAGCTATAGCGGTTCTTGAGTTACAGCATCAAAACATACAGACAGACAGACGGACAGACATCGAAGTCTTAGTAATAGGGTCCCGTTTTTACCCTTTGGATACGGAACCCTAATACTTAAATCGGTTAAGTTTTGGAGAAAGAATCAGGGGACAACGAATCGTTGATTTTCTGCAGTTGTCTCTATCGCGCTCTGCGGAGTGCGGTATTATACCGCAGAACGCCACCTTACCTCAAGCCTATAATAGGCTTGAGATAAGGGAGACAGCAATAGATATTACAAGTACTTTTTCATCATTTCTCTTGACCTTGGAGTATCCTCTTAAGGCTAAGTAAATTGGATTAAATTTTTTTTATTATTTTTGATATTTTCCCACACAGTAAAAAGTAGCTTGTGTGTTAATCCAGGGTAACAACTAACTCCAGACCAAATATTAAAAAAAAAACTCCAGCCGTTTACACGTCATGAAGAAGACGTAACAAACATAAAAACTTACAACCTCTCACCTTTTTAATATTACGATTTTGACATAATTATTATGTTATCTACAGGGTGTAACAAAACTAAGTGATAATACTTTAGGGTGTGTACGTGTTCCTTGTAGAGTTCACTGTGAAAGTAACAGCGCTGAAAGACCAATTTTTTTTCACTTTGGCAAGGGCCCGAGCGTCACGAGTTTCCCCATACAAAAGTGAAAAAAAAATTTTGGTCTTTCAGCGCTGCTACTTTCACAGTTAACTCTCTACAAGGAACACATACACACCCTAAGGTATTATCACTTGTTTTTCTTACACACTGTATATAATATGTGCGATCATGTTATTAAGAGTATGCGTCTTTAAATAAATTCGAAAAAAACTAGATAATCTGACCTCCACAAGGTCGCATACGAGGTCAGCTCAAGCCTCTTGTACTATCAGACAGTTGATTCTTAGGCAGATGGAAGACCTAAGTAATTTGGTCACATTAAGCTCTAGTTTTCTTCCGGCGCCGTAATGCAGCGGCCGCAATACAGCGGCAGCGGTGAAAGACGTCACTAGAACGTTGTCCATGTAAGCAATATGGCACGGTTTCCTAGAGAACGGTAATTGACACCGTTCTCTAGGAATCTGCGCCATGCCGCCCACATACACAACGTTCTAGTGACGTTATTCACCGCTACATCACGACCGCCACATGACGGCACCGCTCTTGGAGGAAACCAGAGCTTAAATCAAACCCAGCCGACAGATCACAGCTAACATTGAATTGACCAAAAGACGTAGGTCTGTCAACTGCCTAGGAATCAATTTCCTTGGGTATGCACGTGGGAGAAAAATAAAAGAAACAAAAAATATATAAAAACAAACAATATATTTAAATAACAACTACATCACAAATAAACCAAATGTACTTAATTAAGCATCATTATCATTAATAATTATTTATTATTATAATCATAAAACTACTTGCCAGATATATTTCCGAGTTATTCTAAAGACAGCTGTTCACAGCAATTACGTCTTGCCGCGGCCGTGCCCAAAATCAGACAACTTCTGATCTGTCGATAATTTAAATCATCCCCTTTTTATAAACTTGTGGGGATAGAAGGGGAAGAGAACCGAGTGGGGGAGAGGCGTGTTCACGGCGTGTTCGTCTATGACATATCAACTGACTATCCATCAACTGTCAACCGACTGTCCAAATATCAACTGACTATCCAACAAGAACTATTGCGGAAGTAATTATATATAAATTAAAATTAAAAATATTCCTTATTCTCCCACATGCAAATCTAGATTGATGTTAACCCTTGTTATTGTTCATGGTGATTTTGAAACTATATTTTCCACTGAGTTCTGACACTGAGAGCTCAAAGACTGAAAACGACGAATATCGACGTTAAGGACATTAAAATAACATTCATATCAGGGCGCCGTGTACAGTGGCGGTTACGACACTCGCCGCCTAGCCTTAGTGCTCGCCGCGTTCTTGATATTATGCGAAAATGTATGAAAAAATTTGAGAAAGTTTCTTATTTTTCTTATAAATATAAAAGTTATTTATTTTTATATTAAATATTATATAGCTATTTGTACAGGGGACTAAATAAGCAACAAGTTTTTTGTATATTTATTTTCGTTACTTCAGTGTATTTATAGCTATACTGGTTCCTAATCAGACCCCATTTTTTATCTTTTGCGATTATTGTGATGGTTAAAACGTATTTTATGTGAACATTTTGTATGCAGCTATAAATTTTGTATGCTATAGACGTGGAGATGAATATATATTATCTTTCATTTGAAAACAAAATATCTTTGCAGTGTGACTCCTAATTCTTAATAATCGGCCAAGTGCGAGTCGGACTCGCGCACGAAGGGTTCCGTACCGGTATAGAGCGAAAGTAGACAAAAAATTGTGTTTTTGTATGGGAGCCCCCCTTAAATATTTACTTTATTATTATTAATTATTAAAGTACAAATACAATTAAAGATTTTGTGAAAATTTCAAGTGCGTAGCTGTTACCATTATTGATTAAGAGCAAAAAAGGCCAAAAAATCACGTTTCTTGTATGGGAGCCCCTCAAATAAACTTTATTTTATTTTAGTATTTGTTGTTATAGCGGCAACAGATATACACAATCTGTGAAAATTTCAGAAGTCTAGCTATAGTGGTTCTTAAGATACAGCCTGGAGACATACAGACAGACGGACAGACGGACAGACATCGAAGTCTTAGTAATAGGGTCCCGTTTTTACCCTTTGGGTACAGAACCCTAAAAATGGTACTTGAAAATCGCTGATTTTTGTGAAAAAATGTAGCGTATGTAGCGTGTAGCGTCCTTAATTTGTGTTCTTGCGTTATTAGTCAACTTTAAAGTTTACTAGTGGAGAAGTTGTGGTGGATAAAAAAGTAAAATACTAAAACATAAGTTTTTAAGTACCTATGTCATTACACTTTATTTTTGTCTTACCTGTAATGAGTTTTGGGATAAAAAAAACTTACCCAGTCAGCACAAAAATGAGTGTTAACACGATTGCAACTACTATTAAAGTCCCTGCTGCTATTAACAATCTGTACTTTTGATTCATATTTAAAATAACGCCTTTTTATTTCACTGGTGTATTTAAAAAAGTTCATTTTTGTTGTAGCGATTCATTATTCATATCTTTAAACATTTTTCTGTAATAAAACCTTTTTGTTTGATGGTAGTATTTTTTCACACAACTTATTTCACTTCTAAACAAATATTACGACGACTGCATACTAAACAGAATTAATAACTGTTTTGTTGTCTGTTCAGTTATCAGCACTTGATAATTCTAATCACTGAAGAATATGCCATGACGACGTATTTATCATTATTCTATTACTTTACTTAAAATTGTAAACGCCTGTTTATAGAAAATAGCAAATTTGTATTCAGCCGGAATTTATAGACGCCTGCTTATAAAAATAGCAATTTCAAATAAGTATTTAAATAATTATGGTGAGTTGCACAACAGGCGTAGTTAAAGTTAAGGTTATCGTCAAATGTGGCGTCCATAATGGACTTTTACTAGGGATTTTACAGTTCATATTTTGACTTTTTGTTATTGTTAAAGTTATAGTTAAAGTAAGCCGGTGCAACTCACTCTTATTCACAAACATAATATCTATCTCTTTACCTCTCATAATAATATCTATCTTAACTGTTTTAACAATATTATAAAAGCGGTATCTTCTGAAATGGTATCAGACCATAGACTTATATATTACTCAGGACCGGGTCAATCGCACGTTGCAATGATCTAGATTCGTAGGGGTCAAAACGCTCCGTTTGCCTCCTACGTGACTTAGTCGTCTGTGGTCCGCAGAACAAATCAGGTGGGTCATCGTATGCCTTACAGTGCCATAAAAATGCCTAATTGTGTAGTAAAAGGCTGCAAAAATTATATTAAAAAAGTTAAAAAAGCACATGGAATATCTTATCATCGGTAAGTATCACAAACTGTTTGTTTATGTAAAGAAATAATTAATTTATAATTTTACTACCGATGTCCGCCATCATGCGCCATGGGTACTGTTTTACCGAGTAATGACGCAACGTTGGTAAAACAGCATTCGCACGCGGCCGCTTCATAGCCTGTGTGACTTTGCATGGACGTCATTTTGCATGAATATTATTTTTCTTAGAAAATTGATTGATTTTAAGATTTGCCGTTAGGTATGTGCCTTAATCTATGGTATGTGCTTTATATTAGATGTTACATGGATGAAATGAGGCCACCAGATTTTTTTTTTCATAAAACCCCTTAGTTTGTAGCCAAAGTATGTACTTATATGTGAAAAATGTATTTTATCAACTTAATACGTGTATGGCTGGTTTACACGTCGTATTAAGTTGATAAAATACATTTTAACTTAATTTTAAGTTATTAAATGCATGTAAACACAAAAATTAGTAACAAGTAGCTACGTAAGATTTAGTTAAGTACTAAAGAAGATAATTGGAATTTCGTCTACTTTTACTTTTACCATAGATTGCATCTTATACGAGCTATTATTAAGAAATATATAAATGTCAGAATGCATCACGAGTCCATGACGGAAAACACGGGGAAAAGAACGGAGAGACAAAAGTTTAAAAAAATTGTCCTATTTAAGGGACATTAATTTTTAGTATACCTACATGAACGATAAATAAATAAATAAAATAATGTTAAAAAATATTTTATAAACATTTTAAATTTTTAGATCATAACTAGCTGTCTCGGTGAACTTCGTGTTACTTCAAAACCTTCCCTGGACTTCTACGAATATTTTAAGACTAAAATCAGCCCAATCCGTTCAGCCGTTTTCGAGTTTTAGCGCGACTAACACATTTGAAAAACCATTTTTATATATAAGAGATAATAAAGCTTGTTAATATTATTTTATTTTTTACTTTTTTAGTCCGTCTTACAGGCGCGACGGACTTAAAACTTGATTGTTGTTACTTGATTGTTATTAAATAAAAGTTTAAATTTTAAAATAAAAGTAATTGTGTTGAAAATGTTTTTTATTTATATTTATGTACCTAATGTTATCTAAATAACCTATTTAAATTTCGTTATTAGTGCGTTAGTAATAAGTAAAACTATATAATTGTGTAATTTTGTTCTAGAAATATGATTAAATAAGTAAATAAAAGTTAATTAAAATTATCCTTAAAAAAATCCAATGTCCGCACCCGCATTCGCATTGCATATCTGCAACCGCATGGAATCCGCATCCGCGGATGTGAACTTCTAATAATTAAGAAAAAGAAAAATTTAAAGACTTAAAATATTATTATTATAGTATTATAAATCAACTGGATAAACAAATTTCATTTATTGGAATATCAATTTGTAACTAAACATAACCCTCCCTTTACAGTTGAGTACGAAAGAATAAAATATGCATTTATTAATTATTTACTTATTTTTGTATGTTAATCAAAAACCCTACGCCTAAATTAATATACTTACATTAATAATAATTATTGTCAATGATATTTAATATTAAAAAAGTCTATTTAATGTACGTTCATACAAGGTTACATGGTGCACCTGCGTCATTACGCACTACGTAGTTCGATTGAACTACGTAGTGTCGCACTACGTAGTTCAATCGATTTTTCATAGATGGCTCTCTATTTCCTTGTATGAAAAACCTATTAGCAAAATGTTCTAATAGGCATATCCTGACATATAAATCGATGTATCAGACTAAAAAGGTTCCCTTCAAAGGACACGGTGAAGCATGTAACAATGGCGACATACAGTATGTACTGCATAGTATTATACACTAGCTATAGATGGCGCTGCACATAACTTTGCTTTGCTTAATAATTATAAAAAAAAATATATGATATTATGATGATAAAATATGAACAGCGAAATAGTGTAAAAATATTATGCTTACTAAGTATGTGACAGGGAATTTTTGAAAAGTGCTCAGCAGGGCTTCATAACGTTATCGAATAGCAGAAAAAATATCGTTACGTACCGTTATTTTCATCTTGGTAGCCATATAACGGTATTTTTAACGTTATCTAGTAACATAACGAATAAAAATATCGTTATAATAAAACATGTTCCGTTATTATTATCAAATTACCGTTATTTCTAGTATCGGGTAAATTTTCATAACGTTATCTTTGCCCTTGAAGCAGTAACGTTATTTAATCATCTAATTGCGTTAGATAACTAATATTATAATTTAGTTTTATAATATTCGTTGTTTCGGATAATGATGGAGGATCGACTCACGGCGCCCCTCTTGCCTTTCCACGGCGCACCAGGGCGCCGCGGCGCATAGCTTGGGAACCCCTGATCTAGAGTGTAGAGGATTGTTATAACATAATATTATATTATTTCACTTAGATGGCAGCACTTTGATGCGTTGCAAAATATGATTAAATAGTATTAAGCAATAATAATAATAATAAATCTATAATGACGTATAAATTTAAATTCTCGTGTCAGAGCGTATAGTCTCGCGAACACCTCCAAAACGGCTCAACTCAACCGATTTTAGTGAAATTTTATATAATATTATGTACCATCGACGAAATTGATTCCTAGGCAGTTGACGAACTTACTTCATTTGGTCGGCTCATGTCAATTCAATGTTAGCTGTGATCGGTCGGGTGGGTTTGACTTATGGCCGTTCCCTATATTCAATCTATCTCTAGTTTGACATACAACCGATCGCAGCTGACATAGAATTGACATAAAATATATGGAGCTAATGTCTAATGTGAGCTATTCCTATCTCAAGTAAGAGATAGATCAAATATTGGGAACGGCCGTTAACGCGACCAAAATATTACTTAGGGCCGCCATTTGCCTAGGGATCAACTTCTCTGATAGTACATTCGTTAGTCTAGCTCTACCTGAGAATAGGTTTTTATCTACATTTATCTACATTTTATACCTATTGATAATAGAAATAATTTATATGGCAAAACAACGGTCGGGTCAGCTAATATTTTCATACTATGCTTAGTGATAAAACCAAATAATAATTATGGGCAATAAAGGCCGTCACAGACTTAGCTATAATATATATTAATATACCGTACTAAACACACTGAGACCAGAAATATATATTATAGCTGAGTGTGTGGTCACGCGAAAGTTGTATAGAAAATATACATTAATATGCCTAGCTATAAACATATTAATATATATTATAGCTAAGTCTGTGACGGCCTTCAATAAAACCAACCAAAATATTGTGAAGCTTTTAATTAATTGCACTACATAGTAATACTTTTTAATTTAGGAATGGCTTGTAGTCGTCCTGTAAAATAAAATAAAAAATAATAACATTTCAGTAGAGATCATTAATTACTAATTTAAAATACTCCCTTCTTACTAATAAAACCTATTACACATGCGTTTAACGCTAGTTTCTAGTTTTTTTTTCTTATGAAATAAAACAACAAAGGGGGGCAAACGAGCAAACGGTTCACCTGATGGAAAGCAACTTCCGTCGCCCATTGACACTCGCAGCTAGTGCGTTGCCGGCCTTTTAAGAGGGAATAGGGTAGGGGAGGGTAGGGAAGGGAATAGTGGATGGTAGGGAAGGGAAGAAGGGAGGGTAGGGAAGGAAATAGGGGAGGGTAGGGAAGGGAAAAGGGTATGGGATTTGGCCTCCGGTAAACTCACTCACTCGGCGAAACTCAGCGCAAGGGCTCTTTTACGCCGGTTTTCTGTGAACCCGTGGTATTTGTCCGGTCGAACCGGCCCATTCATGCCGAAGCATATGCTCTCCCACGGTAAAGTTAGAATAACTATGATGTTACAAGTTGTATAATGATATTACACACTGTATCATTACAAGGTAATGCTCGGCTCTCTTCCCTCACTGATGTAATGCTCGACTTTGTAACGTTACATTACAGGCGTATTAATGCAGTACTAAATTTCCCATTCAGCTGCAATGTTGCGAACGGACCCGCATTAGAACCGTACATAATTATACGAACCTGATTATAAAACCACCATTTCCTAATATTATTATTGTCAGCTGATGGTGAAATCGGAACCAACTGTTGAATAGTAGGCGCACGATCACTTATTTTGACATGGTCAAAGTCATTCTGGAAGAAAATACCTAGCTGTGTCCATTTTACGATTGTCATTTAACAATAAGGTACCCTGTCCAGTGTCCATGTCGTGTTTGCCACCATGATCAACAGTAGAAGCAGTCTATAGTATAGACTAGTGTTTCTCAAAGTGGGGTACTCGAACCCCTAGAGGTTCGCCATTCAACGGCAGCGGGTTCGCGGCAAGATTTACGTAATGGTGGCTTAAGGGCCCGGGTTACCCTCGAAATTTTCATACATTCTTAATACCAAAACCATTTTCTCATACGAAAATATTTAACATGTTTGAGTTATTTTTCAGCTTAAGATAGTAATTACCTAGGGTCCTGAGCAAATTTTTTTTACAAAATATTTAAATACTAAAAAAAAATTTTTTGTGTTAAAATATTTTTTAGTAAATTTACTACTAAATATTTAAACACCAAAAAATAGACAAAAACACTAAAAAATATATAAATAAATAGTAAATTTACTACAAAATATTTAAATAATAAAAAATATTTTTTAAAGTTTAAATATTTTGTAGTAAATTTACTATTTCTTTATATATTTTTTAGTGTTTTTGTCTATTTTTTGGTGTTTAAATATTTAGTAGTAAATTTACTAAAAAATATTTTAACACAAAAAATTTTTTTTTAGTATTTAAATATTTTGTAAAAAAAATTTGCTCAGGACCCTAGGTAATTACTATCTTAAGCTGAAAAATAACTCAAACATGTTAAATATTTTCGTATGAGAAAATGGTTTTGGTATTAAGAATGTATGAAAATTTCGAGGGTAACCCGGGCCCTTAATAACTGGCAGGCACACGCGGTACTCTGTTGGCACTTTATCTGTTTTCATTAGTTAGTATAAGGGGTTCGCTGACACCTGGAAATTCTAAGAGGGGTTCGTGGAGCCGAAAGTTTGAGAAACCCTGGTATAGACCACAGACAAAAAAGATACATACCGCATGTGTATGTACTTCGTGTGCCATATCGCATTCCCAAACGACGAGCAATGCCCGTCTTTTGAAAGTCTGTTCTTTAGTCTGCTATCGGAATCCGACGTCAATCGGAATTTTAAATGGAAATGTTGGCCTAATATAATGGACACGTTTCTTATCATCGGTACGTCACAGTAGCTACGAAATAAAAAGTGGTACGCTCGTTTTCATACTTGAAATGGAGGGATATGCGGTATCTATCTTGATCTATGTCTGTGGTATAGACTCTACACTATCAGAGAATTGAGAAAATTCATAGTCAAAATATGACGGACCTACGTTATGTCAGGTGACGTCAAGCCCAGTCAAAGATCGTGACTAGCATTGTCTTCACATAACCCGACCAAAAAGCGTAGGTCTGATAAGGATTACAATTTATTTTTATAACGGTACCTATTATAAGGGCCGTACCTCACCGGGACGCCATGGTGACGTGGCCAGCGACGTCGCCAACTACTTATATTAAGATGTAAGTTGTAACTCACCTGGCGACCGACTGGCGACGATGCCAAGTTGCCAGCGTAGCCATAGTCAAACGCTCAGAATGCTTTGACTGGCGACGTTGTTGTTGTTGTTGTTGTTTTCACGTCTTGGTATGCTCCGTCACTCAATCAGTCGCTGATTTTAGTGATATCGTTAGATAATTAAACATTTTTTCAGGGTATTTTCTTAAATCTTCATAGAATTTAAGAAAAACATCGCTATGCGGCGACGTAGAGATGCCAGACATAGCCATGGTAAAGATGGCATCCCGGTGAGGTATGGGCTATGGCCTATGGCCCTAAGTGTTTAGAAAATAACTCACTCTAGTATTCAAATAGTCGATAAGCTTTTGTGGTGGTATATAACTCTCTCTTTCAACTTTTGCCCTGGATTGAGGATTTATTAGTACTGGTACGGGTTTCAATTTTCCAGCCCTTAGTACGTTTTTAGTTTTCATCAGGGGCTGTACCTGAAATAATAGGCATAGATAGGATGATTGTAACCTTGTATACCTACATTATAATTATTATATTTTTTTTAGGAAATTTAACATAATATGGCATGTCCATATTTTTATTTTCCTAAATCCAGATCCATATTATCTTCCTGAATCCCAAATCCTTGAATAATTTGGACTTTTTGACATTATTAATAATGTTTTTATTTATGAAATTTGTTTATTTTTCTTTCTGTTGTTTTAAGCCGTATTACTTACACCTGTAAAGGTGATCCCTCACCGGGAGCATTCGCTTGTAATGTAACGTTACAGAGTCGAGAATTACATCCGTGAGGGAGGAGAACCGAGCATTACACCTTGTGCGCATTATAATATTATATAATATAATGTGTAATATCTTGATACAACTTAATATTGTAACATCAAATATCAATGCTTCGTGACAGTGAAGACAACTTGCTATGTACTTGCTCAAAGTCGAGTCAGTGTGCCGAGTGTGAGTTTTTTGTTTGACATTCGATCCTGAACGCGTTTTGCGTTTACTAAGTTTTTGTATGGGAGCTGGGCTGACTCCCGTAAGCATCGCTAGGTGGCGCTGTTCAAATCCCATACAAAATCTTAGTAAATCGGGATTATTAAGAGGAGTCCACACAGCCGTTTTTCCATACAAACGTTGTCCCCTGTTTTCTCCGTGGATAATGCCGGTAGAGTTATAATTTTTTTCCTGAATATCTACGCCCACTAATAAAATGTCCCTATGTTTTCTTTTTTTTCATAATTTTATTACTAAAAAAGATATAAACGTTCAAAAACGCAAACGCTGTGTTCAAACATCCAGAAGACAGATTTGGCTAGATTACACAAAAAAAAAAACAGGAACACAGCTCAAGCCTTTCTTTAATCTTTAATGAAAAAAGTACTTAAATCGGTTAAGTTTTGGAGAAGGAATCAGGGGACAACGAATCGTTGATTTGCTGCAGCGCAGATCTCTATCGCGCTCTGCGGTATAGGCTTGAGGTAATAATAATAATATCTATGGACGCTTCACACCACGTCAGTCTGGCCCCGTGCTAAGTATCCAAAGGACTTGTGTTACAGGTACCAGACAACGGAAATATATTTAATACTTTTTATACTAATACATATATTTAAGATTGTTATTATATGATACACATTTTAATACGCATCCATGACCCAGGAACTTTGAAAACTTTTTGTTCCGTCGGCGGGATTCGAACTCGCGACCCCCGGCTTGAGCTACCAACAGCCCACCAACTGAGCCACAGAGGTCGTCATCAACAGTTAAGGGAGACAGCAATAGAAATATTACGAATACTGTTTTCATTTCTCTTGACCTTGGAGTATCCTCTTAATTCAGAGAGAAAAACTAGTATTTTTCTTTTGTGTAAATAAGTTTAGGTATTTACACCCGATTATATTGCGCTATTATTCAAAAGAGTTTTATATTATTATTTATCTTATTAATAATTGTTTCAAAAACTTACTCTAGCATTGGAAAACTCTCTAATTTTGTTTGAATTTAGTTTTGTTTTGTCGTCTTCTTCGTTTGATTCATCGAATTTTATTTCTTTCTGCTTTTTAGCGGATTCGTCGTCTGCCAAAATTATAACATAATTCTGAAAATATTAAAGAAAACATAATGTCGGCTCTGAATACTAATATTATTATATTTAATAACTTATTTTGTTGTGAAGTCACGCAGCGACCTGCCTTCTTTAAAAAAAAACTTATTTTGTTTATTACTAGGTTTTTCTCCACAATTTTTCTGCACCTTCCTTCTTCAACTCTTTTATCATCTACATATTTTATCGGTGTAAAACGATAATTATATCCTTTACCGTAAGCCAACGTCTCACTATACGAAAATTCATTAAAATCTGTTCTTTGGTTCAACGCATTCGCTTACTTTAAAGTTTAAACTAGGCCATAATATTGTGACTTACGGAATGTACAGGGGTAAGTTTTTTATCGATATTTTTTGGTTCACCGTTGTTTTTCTGAAATCACAATAACAAATAAAATGGCGTAGAAAACAATACATCTCTTTGTTTGTATACAATTATAACTTTATTAATTTGCGGACATTCTTATTAGGACCATACCTCACTGGAATGCCACGGCAAGTGGCCAGTGACGTTACCATGGAAACGTCTGGTGTCTCTACGTCGCCGTCGCCAACTTAGCCAGTAGGCCTGTGGCGGTACCCACAATTCACCTAACAATCCTGCATCGCGCTATCGAAGTTTCGGAGAACGGCAAGATATATACGACGTCTGAAATGACGTCAGTGGGCTTCGGCCTAACCGAGCATGCTATCCCGCTCGGTCGGAAGATCTTCCTTTTCCGCCGCCACTAACATCGCTAAATTGGTGACCCCGACGTGATTTGTTACTGCGAAACCGTTATGAGACTCACTCACACATACTAATAGAATTTAAGAAAAACACCGCTTTGCAGCGAGGTACAGACGCCAGACGTTGCCATGGGTCCCTGGCCACTTGCCGTGGCATCCCGGAACCCGGTGAGGTATGGCTTTTAGGTTGCAATGTACTATCACGAAGTTAATTCCTCGTCAGACGGGGGACTTACGTAGTTTGGTCGCGTTACGTCAAACCCAGCCTTAAACATTGAATTGACATGATCCGACCAAATGACGTTGGTCTGTCAACTGCCTAGGAATCAATTTCCTCGATGGTACATTGGCGATGGCAGTTGCTTTCTATCAGGTGACCCGTTTGCTCGTTTGCCCATTAAAAATACTTACCCTAGTATTTGAAAACTTTGATCTCATGACACCTTCATTTTCCACCATCATCATTGCACCCAGTGCGTAAATTTTTTTTGATTTTGCTGGTTTTTGTGTCTTTTTTTGTGCCTGAAAAACATACATAATATGAAATATTATTAAGATATTAAAGGAATTGAAATGCATTGGAATCTGTACATCATCTTTGACGATAAGTAACGATCGTTGTCTATAATGTGTACAAAAATGTTAGAAACCTTGCTGTGCAGTGCTTTTTCATTCATAAAAAATTCCCTATATAACTGTTAACGTAGTCTGCTCTACATCTCCGCCAATTTTCATTAAAATCGGTCAATGGTTCACGCTTAACCATTAAGAATGGAAAAACGGCTCTAGTGTATCCTATCACTAGAGCCGTTTTTCCATACAAACGTTGCCCCCTGGTTCCCCCCTGGATAATGCCGTTAGAGTAATATTAATTTTTTCCTGAATATCTACGGCCACTATTATAATGCAAACATGCAAACAACTCAAGTCTTGTTTTCATTTTTAAATAAAAAAGTACTTAAATCCGTTAAGTTTTGGAGACGAAACCAGGGGACAACGAATCGTTGATTTTCTGCAGTTCTCTCTATCGCGCTCTGCGGTATAGGCTTGAAGTAAGGGAGACAGCAATAGATATTACAAGCACTTTTTCATTTCTCTAGCCCTTGGTGTATCCTCTTAAAGATTTTGCCCATAAAATGACTCGCCTCTGAAATGACTATAGACATCGGCTTGACAAGAGCTAACCACCGCATTCAGATGACATGGTTTGTCCGACAACAAGAACATAGAGTAGTAATTATATGTGGTAAGACCTGGTAGGTATTTTAATATTTCGTCTTTATTGCTATATAATTGTGTGATTTGTGTACTGTAGTGCAGTGTGAATTTGATGTCGAATAAATGTGTATTATTATTATTATTAATTAGGTTTGATATATTCTGTAAACCTTTATAGTAGCTGCTGTAAAACAACTCTTGACTCAAAGGATAATAAATCTTTCAGAAACAAAGCACGTCAACAGGTATCAGTTTTCAAGCTTTGCTGTGCAAATTTGGAAGCTGTAAATACCTATATTGCAAGAGTGCAACTCTCGAGACAAAATAAGTACATAAAATGGTTTAAGCCGTGAATATTATGTGCCTAAATTAAGTGTCTATTATATAGATAAAAATAAGTATATTATATTTGTTATTCTCGCTCTCGAAAACAACTGAACTGGCTAATAATTAGTAATTTAAGTATAGTTGGTTTAGTGGTATAGTGGTGACGCCTCCATGGTCTAGTGGTATAGAGCGCGGCTCTTGACTCGGAGGTCGTGGGTTCGATTCCCACGTGGGAAACATGTTCTTTCCAAGTGCGGTTAGGACAATGCAGGCTGATCACCTGATTGTCTGACAAGTAAGATGCTCCATGCGTCGGATGGGCATGTAAAAAGTCGGTCCTGCGCCTGATCTCTCGCTGGTCGTGTCGGTCTTTCATCCCACTGGGTTATGAGAGTAAAAGAATAGAGAGTGCTCTTGTGTACTGCGCACACACCTGGGCACTATAAAATTACTCCTGTGTAGCTGGCCTGATTTCAATAAAACCGGCCACCGTCACCCAAACCGGCGTGGGAGCTATTATTATATAGTTGGAAAATTCGTGGAAGTCTAGGGAAGGTTAATATTAGGAAGAAAGTCATAAGAAAACTTACGCTACATGCTGCAGTATTCCCATATCCCTCAGACTGACAGTCTTCACTCGGAGCATTAAAAACAAGAAAATTTTGTCTCGGTTTAAGAACAACGCCGTTTTTGAAATTCAAATAGTTTTCGTCGCTTGAATCTCTATTTACTTCCTTGTATTTCCTCCCGGATGCCTGAAATGATGTTAAAATTAACTTAAAAATAATGTTCATAATATTATACTTGAATATTTGCAGCTAGCTTTGATCTCTAATACAGTTTTTTGCCTGTTTTATGAATATTCTATCATTATATGGTAGAATAATATAATAATTAGGTTGTAGACGACAAAAGTTGTTTCCTTAGTGATTGCATCTACTTCGCTATCGCATTATTCTAAGGCAGGGGTTCCCAATCTTCCATTCCACTCCGCCGGCGTAGAACGGGAGTGCGGAGACGCCGCTATGCGAAACTCCAATAACTTCCGTCCCACGGGGCTCCTGGTCAGGATGGGAACCTGTCCGGCTTAACTAGTGCCGGTGCCGAGGGGAACGCTTTAGTTTGCCCAAGTGTTCCCTAACTTTGGAGGAAGTCCAGTCCCTTTTGAGGTAGACCGGCTGGTTTGAGGGAGTCCTGTATTAGACAGATCCAGGACATATCCCTCCGTATACGGCTGAAGGCAAACCGCAGGTCGTTTTAGTGTGTAAGAGTCCCACATACCCCGGGGTACTTCAGCTAACTGAGGCACATCCCAACCCGGGGCGGGGCACCCATGATGGGTTTCCCCTGCGCAATAAAAAAAGGGGTTTCCAATCTTTTTCAACCTGCGGTACAGTAATTATACGTCACAATATTTTGTCACGGTTCTCTACTCTACCTAGCTAATTAGGAAAAGATGCATAAACACACTATAGTTAGGTTAAGCAGATAAAATATAATGATGAACAAAATATATTTAATCATCTACCTGCTTTACATAATTAATATTATAATTTTATTTTGTAATATTATTTGCGGTTTCGGATCGACTCACGGCGCATCAGTATAACAGGGTGCCCGCCGCGGAGCACGCTTTGGGAACCCCTGCTATAAGGACTAAGGTTTTACTGGAAGGAAATGCCACGTGGCAAGTTCGCCTTTGTACCACAATGTGCAAAAAGTTTTTAATAAAATATATACAATATGTTTCGGGGTGACGACAAAATTGCGAAATACATATTCTATGGCGATGACGAGTCGGGAAGGCTAAAATTGTAATATTTACAGGACTTTGTCTCAGATCATGTAATACTAAACAATAATCAACCTTCTAATACTAAACAAGATCTTGTTTCTAATGGTGTTCAAAATGTATTCTAAATTTCTGCGCTTCTTTGTAACTATCTATTATAGAAGTTTAATGAAGAAACAAAGTATGTACTTTTTGTTACATTGCAGAAGTTCAGAGTTTATTAGCTTGACTTTGTTGGTAACAGCCCGTTCAGAGTTCCAGTAGTTGCTCGTTCAACAAGATATCGTCCTAGTAAAATGAGTTCACATGTGTACATGTTTTAATAGGTTTTATGTGAAAACTCGTCCAATGTAATTTTTATGACCTTAAAGCTATCTTTCGATCGCGGATTCTTGGAAATCTATTGTTTTCGCGGCCACATGTGGCCGCTCGGGAGTTGAAGAGAATAATTGAGTGTGTTGTTTAAAATAATTATTAAACGTATTCTTAAAATATCATTATCAGGTTTTCGTGTGAATTTTTGTTGAGGATTTTTTCCAGTATAATGTCAATTTAGTAAGACTTTCACCTAGCCCTCATGAGTTGTAATGAAAATAATAATAGGCAACCAATCTAGTGAGTGGGCGAGCCACTTTTTTTTTACTTTACCTCATATTCACCATCTCCATCTTCATCATAATCACGTGACCTACGGAATCCTGTGTTTATTATTCTTTCGTTGTTACCGATGCTGAGAAATTAAAAAAAAAAACCATTTAGGTCAGTATTGAAACTTTTTTTTCTTTATACTCCTATTACATTATGTCTAACGGCCGCACTCAGAATGTTAATGTTTATAATAAGTAGATGATAATTATTGTCAAAATTTTGACTTAATATCATCTACATAATCCCTACGTTCCACCTGGCGTTAAAAACGATCAAAACGCTGAAAATATCTCCTATTTTTAGCGTTTTGATCGTTTTCAACGCTAAGTGGAACGTAGGGAATATCATAATATCGACTTATTATCATAATATTATCTGTCAAATATATACAATTATGATTAACACTCATTAAATCGAGGGTTAAGGCCGTCACAGACTTAGCTATAATATATATTATTATATTTCGTCGCTTCATTCTTCAGATACAGTAATCAACAATGTAGTCCTTTTACCTAACAGGCATTAATTCGCACGTTTAGAGACTCGATTATGAGGGTAATCGAAAAAAAAATATCTATTCACTTTGCTTATCGCCGTACTCTGCCGGCCGGTTTGACCTCATTCTTTTTCCGAGCGTGGCAGCAATCGCTCGCATTTTCAATAGTGATTTGTTTAGTAATATCGTTATGCCAAAAAGAAGCAATGAAGATAAGATACGTCGCTACAAGCGTAAGCTTCGAAAACTCAAAGAAAAATGTAACAAAAGTTACAAGAGAATAATTATGTCGGAGGATTCCGAACAATCAGGTCAGTATCTCGATTTTATCATTAAAATCTTTATTCAGTGGTACAACTGTACATTCGAAACTTAGCTTGGAGGTCGACCGTGTGTCGTCACGAAAGCATATTCTAGCCAGTGAGGTTAACCGAGTGTTAACACGTTGGGTATTTAAACTATCATAAAAATATTATTATTATTATGAACAATCGGCCAAGTGCGAGTCGGAATCGCGCACGAAGGGTTCCGTACCATTATAGAGCAAAATTAGGCCATAAATTGTGTTTTTTGTATGGGAGCCCCCCTTATTTTTTTATTTTATTTTAATATTATTATTAAATATTAAAGTACACATATAACTAAGGATTTTGTGAAAAATTCAAGTACCTACCTGTTGCCATTTTTGATATAGAGCAAAAAAGACCAAAAAAAAATCACGTTTGTTGTATGGGAGCCCCCCTTAAATATGCATTATATTTTATTTTTAGTATTTATTGTTATAGCGGCAACAGATATACATAATCTGTGAAAATATCAAATCTCTAGCTATTACCGTTCTTGAGTTACAGCCTGGAGACAGACAGACAGACGGACAGACGGACAGACGGACAGACGGACAGACGGACAGACAACGAAGTCTTAGTAATAGGGTCCCGTTTTTACCCTTTGGGTACGGAACCCTAAAAATGAAATGTTTCGACAAAAGCGTAAAAAGAAAACCTTATTAGAAGTCTTTTAAGATGTACTATCTTTCATATCAATTTTAGTATCAACGCGCAACAGTATAATGTTGATTTAGGCACAAGACGGGCCTCCGGTATTTGGCCCGGCTATCATCAAGCCCAGCCGACAGATCACGACTGGTCGACTGACGTTAAATTAACAAAACCTGATCAAATAACGCAGGTCAGGCAATCAATTTTTCTGATGGTACTTGAACACGACTTGCCTAACTCCTATAGACTTGATATTGCCGTACACTCTCGCACCGTCTTCTAGCTCCTTATTAGGGTACCTGATAGCAGACCTCAAGGAGTCCATATCTGGCCTGATCAGCGTGTGTCCTGGGAGGATGTCCTTGGCCCGGGGAAGGTCATCCACGACGGAAGGAAGAACCACATTCTTCGACACTCCAATTGGATTATTGAAGGTTTCCATCTGAAAATACTCGAATGAGGAAGTAGCTGAACCGGCAGACGTTGTTTTTTAACCTTTATTAGTGAGACTGGTGTAAAGCGTCCATAGATATATTATTATTATTAAAAACAGAATGAAGATACTTTAGGGTGTGTACGAGTGTAGGTGTGTATGAGACCTTTGTGTAGTAGCTCAATGCGAAAATGGCAGCGCAGAAAGAGATTTTATTTATCTTTAAATATATCCATACTAATGCGAAAGTGTATCTGTCTGTTTGTCTGTCTGTTACCACTTCACGCCCAAACCACTGAACCAATTTTGCTGAAATTTGGTATGGATATACTTTGAGCCCCGGGAAAGGACATAGGATACTTTTTATCCCGGAAAAATGTACGGTTCCCGCGCTATAAATGATTTTTGGCGCAACGGAGTTGCGGGCGTCATCTAGTACAAAATATTATCGTTACACCCTGCAATCTGCATAATGCACATAACTACTCTTATTTTTATTGTATTTTGTACATTATATTGTATTTGTAGTAGTTATAGTGTAATATCGTATTGTGCCAAATAAAAGTTTATTTATTTATTTTATTTTATAATCTGCGATAATATGTTATGATATTTACCGGTTTATAGTCTGGCTGACGCAACCAGCTTGACCCCTCACATTGCAGAAATAACTGAAACATTGATAATCCACTTTAGCCCGGCCGCACATTGTCCGAATTCTGATCAGAAACATTTGAATTCCGACGGACCGCCACCCCGCACATTATCCGAAATATCCTTCCGGCGAGTTCGAGCTCATTCGTCTCAGTACAACATGTAAGAGACAGCGCGGATGTTCAACTGCTTCTGATCAGAAATGTCGTACAATGTGCGGCCGGGCTAAAAGTACTGCTTACGCCTAGTTTCAGTGTTTTTGACGGAAATATAAGAAATATCTAATATAATATAAAAACCAAATTAAAAAAACTACAAAATTAAAAGAAGTAAGTAAGTACCTATTCGTAATGGGGGCGATGCTGATAATATTGTAAGAACGTGGCCATGTCTTGAAATCACTATTTGCTGTCAAAATTTGCCATCAGATTCTGGTAGACTTTTTGATAAATTTTATCACCCGTGTAAGGCTGCGTTTCCACCGGAGCTGAGATAAGCTGCGTTGCGAGGAATGTGTTTTTAAGAACCAATAGAAACGCTTCATTTGCCTGACCATGACGTTCAGTGCAACGATTCGGTGCGGTGGAAACGCAGCTTAAGGTGACGCCATGTTGAAGTAAAAAACCGTGTTGGATGTGTTTGAAATTGCTTGTTTTCTAGGCGAGGCTGGCCCGGCCTCTCATAGAAAACAAGCAATGGAACAGCAAAAAATTGAAAGGGCGTAGCGACAAAATGGTTTTTGTCGCGTAATTTAAGAACCATAAATAAATTTCATATAAGCTATGGACAAATTAAAGTGTATACTAGAACCAATTTATGTACAAATTTTGGAAGCTTACATCACTCTCCTCTGTTGGCAAAATAGGAATCCCTTTTTTTACAGAGGTCTTTTTGATTGAATATTCTGTGTTATAAAAGTTGACCAATCGTGTTATGCTATGGGTAATTCAAAGACAAAGACATGATGAATACCTGACAGTGAACTTTAATTTCTTAGCTTTAGTCATTGCTGAGAAAAATGGACATCGCTACAGCCAAATTATCAAGGCGTCACCTTAAGACTATCATTTTAATACATTTCTTGCAAAATCTATACGCAAAGATGTTAACTTCCTTGCGTTTTGAGCGAAATTTAGCCAATAAATATACAATAAGACGTATAATAATTATAATAAAATGTAATTAGCAAAAGTTGAGATGGCTTACGGTTATTAGAAGTTTGACTGCGTGCGTCTTCATTCCGCGCTGGTGTTGTAATTAGACGAATAATGAAACTTAGCTGGCGTGAAATTGAATTTCATTTCTGATTGAATAAGTCTCGTAACTCGATAAGAAAGTATTAGTGGATTGAATTTATTCGCGCGTTAGAATACTACCTTGGTTAGTTATACTATTTTAATGAAGCGTCATCGGTCGATCCAGTCGGTTTCCTATAAAACTTTAAAATGTCTGTTAATTGAGAAACTCAATCGAACAAGGTGCGATTGTAATGTCGCATTAAAATAGAAGAATTAGAGTACATATGCTTTAGTTTAGTTGTAAGAGCCTACGAACCAGTAGAAAATTCAAAAAATCGTATAGAAATTTTGTCATGAATGTAGGGTTATGTCTTGTCTCGTGGGTTAGGATTATTTTAATATAATCGGTCTTATAATAATACAAAGAAAATTATTAACACTTCAGAATATATTGGACCAAGAGCCTGCGATGGCCAGATCTTCCTCCGTTTCGTAAAACTGAAAGTTTACCTGTTTGTGGCATTTACAGAAGTAAGAACGACCAGCAGCTATGGAGTATCGGTCGTGGTTACTTTAGGAGTATAATATCTATACATATAATAAAACTGTAGAAATGAAAATTCTGTACATTTAAGATATTCAAAAAATAATAAGCGGGTGTTGTTACTACATAGAAGCCAAAAATGTGGTTAGTTTTTTGTCTGTCTGTCTGTCTGTCTGTCTGTCTGTCTGTCTGTCTGTCTGTCTGTCTGTCTTGTCTGTCTGTCTGTCTGTCTGTATGTTTGTTCCACTATCACACGAAAACTACTGAACCGATTTGAATGCGGTTTTCGCAGATACATTGGTCTTATTCCAACTTAACATCTGGTGTATAAAAAAAATTCCCCCCACCCCTCTAAGGGGGCAAAAGAGGGAGTCAGATTTAGTATCAAACTTTTTTCTTTAACACGAAAACTACTGATCCGATTTGCATACGGTTTTCGCAGATATATTTGTCTTCTTCCAACTCAACATCTGGTGTATAAAATTTTCCCCCCACCCCTCTCAGGGACAAAAGAGGGGATAAGATGTTGTATCAACTGATGAAGTTGAAATACTTTAAATGTCAAAACAACGTTTTCCGGGACATCTAGTAAGTTATAAAATTGAGCTTTACTCTTTCTGGAACGTCAAGTAGACCTTGAGGACCGTATACCTCCTAAATTAACCGCGACCGAAACTTCACAGTTGCTAGTCGTTTTTACCTCTGCAGGTCTGGCCATCGCAGGCTCTTGATCCAATATATTCTGAAGTGTTAATAATTTTATTTGTATTATTATAAGACCGATTGTATTAAAATAATCCTAACCCACGAGACAAGACACAAACCTACTTTCATAACAAATTTTTATTTAATTTATGAATTGTCTACTGGTTTGGATTATATTATGCAGGTTCAAAATCCAGGTGAATAATTATGTCCAGTATAGTCAACGTAAATGGAAAATGAGACGTCTGTCACCAGCATACTGCAGGAAATGTACACTGACCAGCCACCGACACATAATTATATCAAAATATGTCACTATAATTTAAAACTAAATTCCAAGTATTAAAGTCCAAATGTAGTGCGCATATGCCCACATCATCACATGCCCAGTGACATTTTATGGGCAAATAAATTTGCTCACTTTTAACGAACGGCCTAAATTGAAGAGCGTTATGCAAATAAATGAATGAAAGCTATCTACGTGTCAAAAAGGAGCTAGTTTATAGACTGTACTTTTTTCAGTCCAACACTGAGTACTAATTTAGTTTCGGACTGAAAAATACTGAAAAAGACCATAATATCCACGTTCTCTCGCAGCCCTAAAACTAATACTAGTTTGGGCACACTGCAGTAGTATTGAATATCATATTATAACAAAATTATTCTACCTTCTTGTTGTATAGTTGTAGTTCGTTTGATATCGTTTATCCTATAGGATAGTTTGATATCAAGAGCTTGTAGCAACTTAAGTTATGGTTTAACTTAAGTTGCTACAAGCTCTTGATATCAAACTCATAGTTCAATGCCATCTTAAGACGCTGAGAGTGTATCAGCCAATTTAACTACAAAAAATATACAGCCAAATATTGTTTGTAACTATTCATTTAAATAGCAGCGCGGTCGCGATATCATATTTTGCATTATACACATCCGTGGTCTAGTGGTTTAGAATGCGGCTCTTAACTCGGAGGTCGTGGGTTCGATTCCTTCGTTGGTAACATGTTATTTCCAAGTTTGGTTAGCACAATGCAGGCTGATCACCTGATTGTCTAATGCCTGACAAGTAAGATGATCCATGCGTCGGATGGGCATGTGAAAAGTCGGTCCTGCGCCTGATCTCTCGCCAGTTGTGTCGGTCGTCCGTTCCACTGTGTTACGAGAATAAAAGAAATAGAGAGTTGTCTTGTGTATTGTGCACACACTTAAGCACTATAAAATTACTCCTGAGTAACCGGCCTGGTTTCAATGAAGCCGGCCACCGTCACTGAAACCGGGTGCGAGTTATTATTCTAAATATATAAAACTCAAAGGTGAATGACTGACATGGTGATCTATCAACGTACAGCCCAAATCACTGGACGGATCGGACTGAAATTTGGCATGTAGGTAGATGATATGACGTAGGCATCCGCTAAGAAAGGATTTTGATCAATTCCACCCCCAAAGGGTTAAAATAGGAGATGAAAGTTTGTATAATATAATAATACTTCTTAATGCGAGCGAAACCGCGGGCAATTATTATAGCTCGTATTTACATATTATATGTGCGAGTTTCTTACGCCGGTTCTACTCGCCGGGTTAATTCCCGAACCGGAGGTAGGCAACGTAGACTTCTGACGTTCAAAAAGTGTATTCATGATACCTATTTTGAATGAAAAGATTTTTCATTTCATTTCATTTTCATTTCATTTCATTTCATTGCTTGTGATCTCGCGGTGTGCTCTCTATCACTGACTTGATGAGTGACAGATATGACATGATGTTTAACTCAGAGTTAACTTTAACCCAGATTGGCGCAAGTAGGCCTTAGACGCAGATTCGGGTAGACGCATATTAATATAAATCAGTATAACGTTGATAGGCTCTTTTAAAACCGCGAATATAGTCTATTGTCTATTTAATAGAAATGGTCGGCGTTATTTCCGTCCCATATTGATATAATACAGTCAAAGCGATAAATAACAAGAAACTTCCCGAAATATACAATCACAGTAATAAAATATTGCTCTTCATAAAATATTGTTTGCGCTGAAATTAAATGGCCCGTTCTGATTGTTTGGCTACGGCCTTTATCATTATTATTTATAATTAATATACTAGTTCATCATCATCAGCCTACTTTTGTCAACTACTCAACGTTGGCTTCCGAGTTCCTTGGGCAGCCTTCATCCACCCGCGATCTTCTTCAAATAGTTGGTCCGTCAAGGTGTCTTAACGCCTAAACTACGTTTGCTTAATTGTGGTTCAATATACTAGTTGTTGACCATTTGTTTGTTCAACCATTGAATATTTTAAAACTCTAATTATCCAAAGCCGTTCAGCTATTCTCGAGTATTAGCGAGAATAAAAATTTCTAAACTCATTTTTATTAACAACAAAACAAAAACTTAAGTGACAATACTTTAGGGCAGGGGTCACCAAATGCCGGATCGCGGTCCGCATCCGGACCGCCGACCAAGTGTGCGGACCAAGCATTTTCGAAGATGAACTTCGTTCAAAATAAATTTCGGTCTTGATGAACATCTCCAGGACTTAATACCAATTATACCTTGCACCAATTTCACTCCAAACATCAGAGAACTCTACAAAAATTGTCACTTTTCTCATTGATAATATGTAAATAAATACCTTTGTAAATTCCGTAATTACCTTTGTTTAATATTTGTTTTAAATGTGTGGACCGCGAAGGTCATATTTTCATTTCTTTAAACGGACCCCGAGCGAAACTAATTGGTGACCCCTGCTTTAGGGTGTGTATGGGTCCCCTAAATAGAGTTCGATGTGAAAGTATCAGCGCTAAAAGAGTCACCTTTTTTAAATTTTAATAAGAAAATTATTAACGCTGGGGCACTTGCACATACAAAAAAATTTGCTCCAACAGCGCTGCGCCTTTCACAGTTAACTCTATGTAAGGTTACACATACACAAACTTAAGTATCACACACCCTGTATAGATTAACACATTTTACATTCTCGACACATTTTCATTAAGGTGACGCCTTGATAATTTGGCTGTAGCGATGTCCATTTTTCTCAGCAATGACTAAAGCTAAGAAATTAAAGTTCACTGTCAGTATTCATCATGTCTTTGTCTTTGAATTACCCATAGCATAACACGATTGGTCAACTTTTATAACACAGAATAATCAATCAAAAATACCTCTGTAAAAAAAGGGATTCCTATTTTGCCAACAGAGGAGAGTGATATAAAAGCTTCCAAAATTTGTACATAAATTGGTTCTAGTATACACTTTAATTTGTCCATAGCTTATATGAAATGTATTTATGGTTTTTAAATTACGCGACAAAAACCATTTTGTCGCTACGCCCTTTCAATTTTTTGCTGTTCCATTGCTTGTTTTCTATGAGAGGCCGGGTCAGCCTCGCATAGAAAACAAGCAATCTCAAACACATCCAACACTGTTTTTTACTTTAACATGGCGTCACCTTAAACTCAAATGTCGTAATCCCAAAATATCCTAAACCTATTCAGCGCGTTTACCTTATTAAGTCTCGTTTGTATGGAATCAGTAACTTTAAACTTTGATCCATTTTCCAATTTCACGAAACTTCTTAATCGGAGTGGGGGATTCGCGGCTCTGTAAGTCACGTTTTCAGCTTAGGGCGTGATAAATAATAATTGCTAAGTGCTTCTTGGAATCTTTATTTGAAAATAGGCCGTGCAAAAGATGTTTGAGATTGTTCTCAAACCAACTTAGGGCTTCGCATTAAATAAATTATGTTGGAGTCAGCTTACATTGCAACGTAACGCGTCGATGCAAAAGTAAGGGCCCATTTAAAATGCATCGCGTAGCTTTACAATGTGAAATGATCCTTAATACTTGGAAACTAAAAAATGATTAAATTGTATTTTCTGGATCAGTTCATTGGCAAGTAGTCGTCCTGAAACAATTTTTTTTATTGTGAATTAAAATATGAAAACGCTTGTTCGTTTTTTAGTATCAATTATAAGCAAAAGGGGAGTGCTCTGAGGAATTGTTCGGAATCATACCACCTGCAACTTTTCGCCATCGTCCCACGCGAAAAACATACCATCCTCATCACCTTGATGAGTGGCAGTCTTCCACAGTGCGTTTTTCGCGTAACTTTCTGCCGCGCATTGTAAAACTCTGGAACGAACTGTCACCAGCAGTATTTCCGGACCTATACGACCTGCAAACCTTCAAGAAGAGAGCGTATTCCTTGTTAAAAGGCCAGCAATGCACCTGCAGCTCTTCTGATGTTGCGAGTGTCCATGGGCAACGGTAGTTGCTTACCATCAGGTGACCCCTTTGCTCATTTGCCCCGTTATTTAATAAAAAAAGGAATTTTCCTCAGAAAATAGTCTACGTAACTTTCACTCCAATTGATAGGTAATAATTTTATCACTATGTTAAAGTGTGTTTTTCTGTCTACTTACTAAAATTAAGTTTAACGTAAAGTGTGACGTTTAGATTACCTAAATTTTATATTATGTAAAAAATTTAGATCCCGCGAAGGAATAGCTTTCGCAACAAAAAGTGTTGTTTTTTTTGCCCAAAAACCTACAAAATATGATTACTAAGAAAATGGACTGTTTTCCTTTTCGTTGTTTGATAGGATTCGGATCAAACCAGACTTGGTATTAGAAGTAACAGAATTACTCCACAGGAGTCCATAGAATTTAACAATTCATCATACAACAATTTTATACGACTTTTATGCAGGGAATAGAAACTCATTTAGGTCTCAATGATTGAATGCTGAAAAATGAAAAACGCCCCAGGCGATACTTGGAGCTATTGTGTATGGAAATGCGAGAGGAATTTCCCTTGGAATATAATTTGGGAGTAATACGAGACCTATGCGATATTCTCAAGTCTATATTGACCTCATTTTATGCAAACTCTGTATTATTGAACACGATGTTTTCCACATTTTCGTTTAATATACTGTGAATAATATTTAATTAAAAAACTTTTGTTCTATTTTTGCAGGACTCAAAGTATGTATCTTCATGCCTAACGAAACTCAGTTCAGCGTAAGGTGACAGACGGATAAGGCACACTAATAAATAATAATATTACCAGGTACTGCTTGCAATTTTGCTGCACCGAAATATGTTGGATGCTAATTGGAAACTTTAAATTTTGTCGTGATAAAAATCTGTTTGAGAACCACAGACATAGATCATGGTAGATATCGCATGTGTATGTACTTCGCGTGCCATATCGCGCTCCCAAACAAACGACGAGCAATGCTCGTCTTTCGAAAGTTTGTTCTTTAGTCTGCTATCGGAATCGGACGTCAATCGGAATTTTAAAAATGCCTAAATGCCTAAAAGTGCCGTATTGAGCTGTAGAAATGCAAATAGAAACGTTGGCCTAGATAATGGGCACTTCTCTTATCATCGGTACGTCACAGTAGCTATAAAAAAGTGGCACGCTCGTTTTCATACAAATGGAGCGACTTGCGGTATGATCTATCTCGATCTATGTCTGTGTCCATAACGCAAATTATCTCCATACCAAATACCGAAATTCATTTAAGTAAATAAAATAAAATACGTTTATTTCAGGTAATACCAACCCATGGAATATTTCTTAAACTAGATGTAAATATTTAATTTAAATATTTGCCACCCTCTGGCGCACCGGATACATGCACGTGTGCACGGAGCCAGTGCTTCAGGAGGGGGCTGTCCAGCTTATCACTGAGTATTTTCAGGATGAGGTTTAGAGGCTTAAGCGTTATAAAAACGTTACAGACAGACGCATGGCACCACATCTGCCATAGCCCATACCCACCTGGTTAAAGTACCACCATTTTCTTCCACGAAATAGCTTGACTGGGGAAAGTTCCATGGTGCCGAAACTTGGGGCCTTGGGGTTTAGGTTCAGATGGTTGCCACTCATCTGCAAAATTTTATGGATGAAATGCTACGTGAGGCCGAAACTACATTGCCCCATTGCATGGTATTTCGTCGTTCCAGCACTACGCTGTATCTACTGCATTTAAGGTAAAACACACACGACACAGACGAAAGATAGTCCTATTTTTGGCTTTCATTGTATTTCGAAACAAAAATCGTAAGTACCGATAATAGGATGTTTGCTAACGATGGTATGTTACATCAATAGGCAGAGGTTACACGGTCAGTATTTCATCAATCTGATTGACGGAATACTGATGGTTATAAAAAAGTTCATACTAAAAAAATTATCAATCCATTAATCCAGTAGGTTAGACGAACAATTTTTCGTCAATCTGATCAGGATTGATGGATCAGATTGATGAAATACTGACCGTGTAACCTCTGCCATACGTTGCGTCATAGGACGCGATGTTTCAACCATAAAGTTAATATAAGTAGCGGAATAGAGAAAGAAAGGCCTGTGCAAGCGAGATGTCACTATCAGTTACACTGCGTGGTAAAAAGAGACGTGTGATACATGATAGCAGAACTCTTTTTTTGTCGTCCAGTCGGCACGTATCGGCACGTTGACAATTTAATCTCATAGAATTTATGTTCAATCATGATTGTGTAAGTGTATACGTACACATATTTTTACACACACATGAAAACCAATTTCGGTTTCGTTTGACAGCTCGAGATTGTTGCTCTATTCCGCTAGGTATATTAACTTCATGGTTTCAACGCAAGGTTTCATCGGAATCTTTATTACAGTGCAGTGTTGGCATTAATCAATTAATTTCCAATCATGATTAATTTCTTAATCATTTAAAATTTGATTATGATTAATTATTAATCTTATTCATTTTTTTTAATGGTTTTAATAATTAATTTTTAATCGTTAATCAGATTAACTTTGGGCCAACACCGGTACAGTGAACCGGCAGGGTGACATCTTGCAACAAGTGCTTGACAGCAGATAACTGTTATACTATATTAATTGATGCCTGTCAAAAATTCACAACCCAAAGTGCCTGCAGTTGCGCAATGCAACAGGTGCTTGACAACAGATGATATATTTGATGCCTGTCAAAAATTCCTTACCCAAAGTACCTGCTGTCATGGACCAATCTGCTGTCAAACGCATGCAGTTGCGTTGCTCTCGCAAGATACCTAATCACCCTATATGTTTGCTTTTCCCCCATATTGTCCTTGGTCCACTCTTTTGACGGGTCAAATATGGAAAATATTACAACCTGGTAATTGTGTATGTTATTATCATACCTTGGTAAATGGTAGTTGTTTAAGTTACTATCATACCTGGTAATTCCAAACAGTGTTCGTCATGTACTTGTTATCCTTCGTGCTGTACGGGTTTTCAGGGTTTCTGTCAGCTCTACTTTCGTTTGAATCGTCCTCTTCTGATTCGCTGTCAGAACCGCGTCTTCGTGTCTGCTCAAATAATAATACTTGTGCACGGCATGCGCGCGGCCTGCTGGAACTTGGCCTGCGCACTCCGTGCGCTTTGATAATATGATGAAATAGCCTATCGTAGTTGAAGTTTAAACATACAATTAAATATAAAGATTGTTTACTTTTACGAGATTCCAGAAAATTAATATTGCGTTTGAAAGTACTATATTTTCTGAGTGGGTAATTTCTTGAAAATTTGGGCTAAGTACATGATATTATTGTGTTTTGAGGTTAAGCATAAATTTCCGGTTTCAGTTTTCTCATACAATTACAAATAAAGTGGTTTGCATGCGAAACAAAATGAAACAAAAGTGCTGAACTTCCCAAATATTCATTAAGAGCGAAGCCACACTTCTTCGTTGCAATGCGGTGCGTTGCGTCATCGGTACGGGGTAAGAGTGAAGCCAAATTACTTGTTTCCGCTGCGAATTGAAAGTGTTGAAATGGAACGTAATAAAATCGCGAGGCACTTTGATAATCCAGCTACTTCATCCGGATTCCGGCGTCTTCTCTTCTTGTCTCGCGTTCAGTCAAAAGACCGCGTCCGATGAGTGACAACATAATATTTTAATATCGCGTCGATGTACATCCATACTAATATTATAAATGCGAAAGTGTGCCTGTCTGTCTGTCTATCTGTCTGTCTGTCTGTTACCTCTTCACACCCAAACCGTTGAAGCGATTGGCATGGAGATGTTGTTGATGGACCTTGAGTCCCGGCAAAGGACATAGGATACTTTTTATCCCGGAAAAGTGTACGGTTCCTGCGCGATAAACTAATTCTGGCGCAATGGAGTTGCTGACATCATCTAGTCACTATAATATAAATTGCAATAGCATCAATGGTATTGTCATAATAATTGTTAATTTATTTTTTAAGAAAACTATTCTCATTGTCATAAAATATACTATAACGAGCCCGCGGCTTCGCTCGCGTTAAGAAGTATTATTATAACAAACTTTCATCCCCTTTTTTAACCCCTTGGGGTGGGAATTTATCAAAATCCTTTTTAGCGGATGCCTACGTCATAACATCTACCTGCATGCCAAATTTCAGCCCGATCCTTCCAGTGATTTGGGCTGTGCATTGATAGATCACCATGTCAGTCAGTCACCTTTAAGTTTTATATAATATATATATAGCGTTGGAAAGTCGCATCGCCGCGTCGCCGCTGTGGTGTGAGGTGTCGCAACGCAACACAGTTTCGTGGCTTCGCTCTAAGAATATACCTCGTTATTTTCCACAAAGGAATGTTTCACGTCTTGCGTCCGCAAACAGGTCTCAGGGGGCAATAGCCTTCACGTGTACCTTAATTAGTTACTATTCCAGTCCTCTAAATATATCTACAGTGAAAATTACTTGTTTATTTTTAAACGAATGTATTTAAAAGAAATGACAATTATTAATACTTATAATAATATAGATAAATAGCTCCCACACCGGTTTCGGTGACGGTGGCCGGTTTCATTGAAACCAGGCCACATATCAACCATTGTAAGATAAGCAACAAGTAACAACAATCGAATCCGGTAAGTTAAAAGACTCTTTAGAATTAAAATATTAAAAATTGAAAAGGCATCGACTTAAAAAGACTTTACTTTTAGGCCTATACTTTTTATACTAAAGTATTATGTAGTAATCCCCTGAGTTATAATTCAGTGATTCTATATTAGATCGAAATACGACCAAAGTAATAAAAGTAGGCTAATCACAAATTTCTTAGAATATCGAATATAATTTGGTATTTTTATGTTTTCCCTTATCACTGATCAAAATATATCGGAGATTTCCTCGTTCGGCAAAGTTTTGATGACGACATGTTTATTTGAGACCATCTAATACGGAGTCCATAATCAGTTTTCTTTATTCGGAATGAAAAGAGCTTTCGACCGACCGGCGACCGCGAGGCGAGACCGCGACGCGAGTCCAAGACGCGAGACCGCGACGCGAGTCCAAGACGCGAGACCGCGACCCACTGCTTAATAATATGAATAATTAATATGAAGTGCTGACGGATGCAAGCGACCGGGTCGCGCGACGTGTGGGCGTGGCCTTCATATAAAGCAGTGGGTCGCGGTCTCGCGTCGCGGTCGCTTTGATCCGAATGCTACCTTTAGACTTCTTTTTTAAGCCAGTTAGCATAAAACGAACAGAATTAAAACAGCTTAATGTTATGACGTTCGACAAAGAGTGGCCAATCATAAACATCATAAACATCAATAACAATGGCCAATCATAAACATCATAAACATCATAAAAAAAGTGGGATAGTCTTATATAATAATATAAATAAATCATGTTTAGTTTTTTTTTGTATTAATAAGCTTACCTTAGCTCTTTTAGCAATGTCCCTGAAAAGTTAAATAATAATTACACTGTGATAAATAATAATTTATAATTAAGATGATCAATTAAAAGAAAGTGGCGGCTTATAATTGAAATGGATCATGTCTACTGTGATTAATTTATGATCTGTGATCCATTTATGATTTTGACGTCCAAAAATCAAGGCGCTCCCCCTACGGAGATGCCGTAATTTGCCGATTTTAGAGTCTTCGACTGAGTCAAGAAATCATCGAAAAAGTCTTAGGGTTGATTCAGACCGCAACGCGACGCGTAGAGCACTTCTAAATTATATGGATTTGACAGATTCGCAAGACGTGTCACGCAATTGAAATCTGTCAAATCCATACAAATTTATGTCGCGCCGCGCCTCGCCTCGCCTCGTCGCGTTGCGGTCTGAATTGACCCTTACGCTGCCTTCCTTAGTTCGCCTAAGGCTGACCGCATACACACGTTTTTCGCATTTGGTTTCCATATTCGTTTTCCATATTTGGACATCACATGTATGGCATCAGTAGAATATACATAAACTGAGGCACACGCATTTTTCCCAACGGAACGGATTCCGAACCTAGTATGTTTCGAGTGCCTGCCGCGTGTTCGCGAGTCAAGAAAAACGAAAGTTAGCGCTAGTCTCATGGAATTTGAAATCGGAAATCGGATATTCCACATTTTTAATGCGACCGTCAATTCCGAAAGCAACTTGCGTCGTCGGTCTATGGCCAGTCCGTGGTCCAGTGGTATAGAGCGCGGCTCTTGACTCGGAGGTCGTGGGTTTCGATTCCCGCGTTGGAAACATGCTATTTTCAAGTTTGGTTAGGACAATGCAGGCTGATCACCTAATTGTCTGACAAGTAAGATGATCCATGCGTCAAATGGGCTTGTAAAAAGTCGGTCCTGTGCCTGATCTCTCGCCAGTCGTGTCGGTCTTCCGTCCCACTGAGTTATGAGAGTAAAGGAATAGAGAGTGCTCTTGTGTGGTGCGCACACACTTGGGCACTATAAAATTACTCCTGCGTAACTGGTTTCAATGAAACCGGCCACCGACACCGAAACCGGTGTGGGAGTTATTATATATGGCCAGTCTAATTCATGAAATCGAAAAAAAGTCTCGCAAAAGGTATGGATGCTCTCTTCCTCCTTTTACTTCCGATTTTGTTTGTTTGTTTATTATATCAATTCTCTATGGCCATTAGTCTTTCCGGTATTCCGATTTGGACCTTGACTGCTTTTTTGGCCTGTCGAAATAAATTTTATCTGTCCGTTGAAATATTTAACTGCAGTACCCAAATGGCTGTTGTAAAGAACCTCTATTTTTAGGGAATTACATGAACTAAAGGCACTTGTTTCGATAGACTATTGAGTATGATTTTATTAAAAAAAAGTAGTCAATTTTACATCAGCTTAAAATAATAAATAAAAAAAAATTAAGTAGGAACAAGACAATTTAACACTTCATTTTACAGTAGTAGTAACCAACATCTGTACTATATTATATATACTCAAACTCTGGAACGAACTGTCACCAGCAGTATTTCCGGATCTATAGGTATGACCTGCAAACCTTCAAGAAGAGAGCGTATTCCCTCTTAAAAGGCCGGCAACGCACCTGCAGCTATTCTAATGTGTCCATGGGTACGGTAGAACTTGCTTACCATCAGGCGACGTTTGCTCCTTTGCCCCTTTATTTTATAAAAAAAAGGATGTAACAAAACTAGATAGTACTTTGTGAAAGTAACATTGATTAAATAGTAAGTACCTAACTTTAAAAAAAAAATGTATGATAAAAACCAAGACGCTGGGCGCTCGCCTATACGAATCACAAAAAAAAAACCTTTCGGTGCTGCTACTTTCACAGTAAACTATACAAAGGGACTAAAATCTATATAATTACAAGTCCTGAGTTGACTGATTGACTGACTGACTGACTGACTGATTCATCATCGCAGAGCAAAAACTGCTAAAGTTACAGCCACGAAATTTGGTGAGCAGGGTTGTTTTATTAAGTAGACACCCACTAAGGAAGGAATTTTGGAAATTTTAACCCGAAGGAGGTGAAATAGGGCTTGAAAGTTTGTATGAAAGTCCGTCATTTCTTAATTTAGAAACATGAAACTTTATTTTTCGGCTACTGGATAAAAATAAATAAACACGTATTTAAGCGTTTTTGGAAATTCTACCCCCAAGTGGGTGAAATTGGGGTTGAAAGTTTGAATGAAAGACCGTCATTTCTTGAGTTAGAAACATGAAACTTTGTTTTTGGGCTATTGATTAAAAATGAATAAATACGTGTTTAAGCGTTTTTGGAAATTCTACCCCCAAGGGGGTGAAATTGGGGTTGAAAGTGTGAATGAAAGTCCGTCATTTCTTAAGTAATTAGAAACATGAAACTTTATTATTGGGTTACTAATTAAAATTAAATGGATGTGTATTTAAGCGTTTCTGGAAATTCTACCCCCGAGGGGGTGAAATTGGGGTTGACAGTTTGTATGAAACTTTGTCAAACCGATCGGTCTGAGACTTTGCATGCATTTAAAGCTACTATGACTTAGGCATCTCCTAAGAAAGGATTTTAAAAATTCCACCCCTAAGGTAAAGTAGGGGATGAAATTTTGCATGAAACTTTTATCAAATTTAAACTGATCGGGCTGAGACTGTGTATGCATAAAGATACTATGATGTAGGCATCCCTTCAGAAAGGAATTTAATAAATTCCATCCCTAAGGGGATGAAATAGGGGATGAAAGTTTTTAGAAATTTTCTTAGACTTTCGACTGATTGAACTGAAATTATTAAAGATTGTAACCTAAACTAAACATACAATTTTCGAGTGTCGTTTGATTAATATGTGCCTACTTGGCTGCGGGTCCCGTTTTTACCCTTTGAGTATGGGACCTTAAAAGGAGAAAATTATCCATCTCCGTTATTATATTATTATGCTAACGCGGGCGAGGTCGCGGGCAACAGCTAGTATAATATACAACCTAAAGTACTATCACTTAGTTTTGTTATACCCTGCATAATAATATTAAGGAAGATCTGAAGACTGCAGGTACTGGACACGCACTTGAATGTAGATCAAAAAGATTTCTTTGTGGGTACCTAAATATATTATAATATATGGAATTTAAACATACTTATTACTTACTATCAGTGGAGTTTTCCTGAAATACGTTTATTAGATAAGCAAGGGCTTTTTGGAGTCTAAAGTAAAAACCTTCCAAATTTTGCTCTATAATATGTAATATCTAGAATTAATTTTTGGCGATACGTTAGTGTTTTTAATTTTAATTTTCAGGGTTCTCTATATAAATAATATTATAAAGAGATCAAAATTCCAAAGCTTTGAACCATGTATATTATAAGTCTATGCTTTGAACCTTTCTAAGCCCCAACAAAAAGGAGAGGTGTTAAAATGTTGACGTGTCTGTCTATCTGTCTGTCTGTCCGTGATAGTAGAATCCAACGGGTGGAACGATTTAGACGGGTTGTTTGAAATAGTTTTTTGTTTGAAAGCTGACAATAACGAGATTCGCGAGTTTAGCTAATAGCTATAGTTCATCGTCATCTGCTCAGTGTTGAAAAATTTGGATTTTGGTAGTGCCCTTAAAAAATTTGGCCAGTAGTCTTAATAATTATTGCACCCTGTATTTCTTAATTTAACATTATTTAGTCTTATAACAACCTGAAAAGGTTTTAGTTGCTAGTTAAAGGTTATTAAATCAGGGGGGTGAGCCAAAATGTTTTCGTTTTCGCTTCGTTATAGAATCGCCGATGAAAATGTATGGAATTGACATAAGCGTTCGTTAATATGACGTTGACGTTCGACTCGTCTTATGTCAATTCCATACATTTTGATCGGCGATTCTATAACGAAGCGAAAACGAAAAAGTTTCGGCTATAGGCCCTGATGACTTACAAAGGTTGAAAGACTTAATAATAGATTTACAAGTAATTACTTTTCTCCAACGTATTTTAGTTCTTCGACATCCATTGGGACTCTACACAATTCTCTACATCGTTCTTCGCTCGGATACTCTGATGGTAGTTTGTTGTAATTCTCATCGACGATTCCAACAGCACATTTATTGTTGTCCAGCTGCAACGGAAATCATAGAAATTGTAATAAATTAGATGACGCCTAGTTTTTTTAATCATTGAGGGATAAAAGTATCCTGCTTCCTTTCCCGGGACTTATAGTATCTCCATACAAAATTTCAGCGAAATCAGTTCGGCGGGTAAAGAGGTAACAGAAAAACAGGCACACTTTTGAATTTATCAATGTTAATATAGATATTTATATAGATTTTAGTATGAATATTGTTCTATTCTAGCCAACTTTTGCGGGAACACCACGTCTTATTATGTGAACGCGTTTGAGTGATACACCGCCTTACTAATAATAATATCTACAACAAAAAGTTATAACACAAACGTGGACCTATGAATATACTTTGGTAATTACTAGAAATAAAAGATATTTATCTTTTAAGAAAGAGTTCAAACGTTTAGTCTGTGTCGATCAAGCCACTTTTTGGACATATCAGATAAAGATAACACAATGTACAAAGTGGTATAATAATAATAATTGAAACCAGGCCAGCTACGCAGGAGTAATTTTATAGTGCCCAAGTGTGTGCGCAGTACACAAGAGTCTTTACTCTCATAACCCAGTGGGACGGCAGACCGACACGACCGGCGAGAGATCAGGCGCAGGACCGACTTTTTACATGCCCATCCGACGCATGGATCATCTTACTTGTCAGACAATCAGGTGATCAGCCTGCATTGTCCTAACCAAACTTGGAAATAACATCTTTCCAACGCGGGAATCGAACCCACGACCTCCGAGTCAAGAGCCGGGCTCTGTACCACTAGACCACGGAGGCGTTCATATAAAGTGGTATAAAGAACATGTGACAGACTATTTTTTTTTAAAGAGATTTCAAATTGTATATTGAAACGTGGCCCTGATTAGCAATCAGAGATATAAATTTACAGTTGCTAATAAAACAACTGAAATAGAGCAAATAAATAGTTGTAAAAACGGTGTGCGGGCTTTGTTTCAATGTTAAAACCTTAATTAAATGCTACGTTACGTAGAGTGACCATAGCTGCACGCGATAAATTTAGGTGCATTTTATCCTATCTATAAAAATGACTTTAAAATTATGTTATTCTCACTTAAATGACTGAACCGACTTGGCTAATTTAGTATTAAATATTCGTAGAAGCCAGGGAAGGTTTATTTAAGGAGGATTGTGTATAATAAATATTATGATATTATCGTGTCACAATGTTTGTTCTCACACTCTTCCGAAATGGCTGGGTAGATACAAGTATTAAAAATTTTGTTTGCTCATCATTTATGTTAGTCTGAAAATCGGATTTTTTTTTCATACCCGGTAAAACATTGTAGCAGAGTGAACAACGCACAATCGCAAAATTTATTTGAAAGTTGGATGATCTCAAAGAAATTGTCGTTACAACTCGTACTCGAAAGATATTCGGTCAGAGCAGGAGGGCGTTACTAGCACTTACAGTAAATAATCCGACCAAAATCCGTGTTGCACACGTCATATGAAAATTTTGACAGAATATAGCGTGAAAACATTGCAGTAATATTATGTCCTACTGCTGGATAATTTGTAAAATTAAAAAAATAAATAAAAAAATAAAAACAATGGTCACCCTAAAGTATACACGGATAATGGAAATTGTATTTGTAGTTTATTTTTCAATTACGCAATAGATTTATGAAAGTGGGCTTAAGGGGATAATTAAAAATTACTGTAATCACGTTTATTATAATGCGATTATTATTTTATTAAATCAAAATCATTAATAATTTATTACATAAATATTGATCGACTACGTAAGGGGATTAATATTTAACTAGGTTTGGCCAAATAGGTTTTGGTTTTTAGGGTTCCGTACCCAAAGGGTAAAAACGGGACCCTATAGACATCGATGTCTGTTCGTCTGTCCGTCCGTCCGTCCGTCTGTCTGTCTCCAGGCTGTAACTCAAGAACCGCTATAGCTAGACTTCTGAAATTTTCACAAATTATGTATTTCGGTGGCCGCTACAACAACAAATATAATAGAAACAAAATAAAATTAATATTTAAGGGTGGCTCCCATACAACAAACGTGATTTTTTCAGCCTTTTTTTCTCTATGTCAGTAATGGCAACAGGTAGGCACATGATATTTTCACAAAGGTCTTGATTGTGTGTTTACTTCAATAAATAATAATAATATTAAAATAAAATAAAAATTTAAGGGGGTCTCCCATATAAAAAACACAATTTTTGGCCTTGTTTTGCTCTTGAAGGTTTGGAACCCTTCGTGCACTAGTCCAACTCGCACTTGGCCGATATTTTTTTGTATTACGTGTATTTCTTTTTTTCCTTTTATAATGACAGTCAACGATAGCATCTATTAGTAAAAGGAATGTAAAAAAAACTTGAGAGTTGTTAAGGGACACTCGAATGGACCGAAGTTATTTCTTATGTTAAAAAAAACTGTATAAGTACATTACATAATATAATTATGACACTCAAAAAAAAATATAAAAAACGCCTCAGGAATACTAACAACGCGTCGCTGTTTATTCTCAAAAAACGCCATCTAGCTAACGCAAAGCGCCCTCTGGCCCCTGCTATGCAGGTACTAATAAAAAAGTGTCGAGTCCAAAATATCGTTCGGTCTTGTCCTTTCGCAACGCCGAACGCGCCATAAGGAACTTCGTTCCAAAATCGGTTTATTGTATTCAGAGATTACCCCCAGACATTTTACACATACGTTCGTCCGTACTGTCTGTTACCTCTTCACACTTATAATATTGAACCGATTAGGTATGAATCTAATCAATCATTACTTTGAGTGCCGGGAAAGCACATACTGAAAAAATGGACGATTTCCCAGTGATTAATGAATTTTTGTGCAACCGAGTCGCGGGCATCATATAGTTATTAATAAGAGGATAAATTTGAATGCTTCCAAAATGAACACCGTGGAATTTGTACTCAGGTTTAGAATTCGAATCAAAACGCTGAATTTCAAACAATAGACTATAAATACAATGAAAGTGGCACTAATCGGCGCTTTAAACGTTCAAGTTTGCTAACTTTGACAGTAAAATTATACAGCGCTATCTCTTCCAGTGTTCCAGTATTGTCACCCTACAGATGCTCTCCAAGCTTTTATGCTTAGTGAGAGAAAAAATCTTTAACATAGTAACAAGCTTAGTTTTAAATAAAACAAAGTGTCTAAGGATGAGTGCGTTAACTATTTTTTGCTTTTATAACGTGGCACGGCACGGCACATTTTTCCCGACACGGTAAAACCGGAGGACGAAACGTATGAAAACGTACATCGCCACGCTTCGACTCTGCCCCAGTGTGAGTTAAGCCTAACTTGACGGCCACGGCAAAGGCAAGTCAACAGCAAAGGCTTTGAGCAAAGACTTACTTACATGAGATGCCCTATACCGTGCCGTGTCACGAAAAAATTAAGATAATATTAGTGGATGAAATGGAATAACTAACATATTTTAATTTGTACAAACAATCTTTTAACTTATTCCATCATCTAGCTAATATATCTTGCTATAAGTTAAATCCATATTTTTTAGATTAAATTATTTTCTTGGTCAGCCTCCATATTTAGTTATTAATAAGTTATTAATAACATTAACAAATGATACGTAATACAAAATTCTTACATCACCTATAAATATTTAATAAACTAGTACTTACCGTTTGTAGTTGCCGAAAGAGGGAGATACAGGTGGTTCGCGAAGGCTTGCCAGGTATACCAACATAAAACTTTGTAAATTGTGTTTTTTTTTACTATACTACCGTACATAAAATTATTGTGGAATAGGTGTCGTGCGCAGTGCTCATCCGCTCGACTTTATTGTTAGCACACACACAATTTTGTATACTTACACTACTTACTTATAGATAGCTTATGTCATAAATCATAATATTATTACATATTATTTTATTATTGTATTGTTATTATTATTTAATTAGTTGTTGTTGAGTTTGTCGTACGTCATACGTTTAAGGAACCACGGAAGACCAGGTACCGTGGTGTTTCTGCGCTGCGGTGATACACCTGAGTGGTATTCCATTTCTGTGTTAAGCAATACACAGTACACTGCCTGCTTATGCCGTTCTTGTTTTTTTTTTTCTCTTTTGTATTCGTCGTTTTATTGTATAATTGTTTAGTTGTAGCAAAAATGTAAATGTTATAAAAATTATTGTAGTGATGTTTGGGCTAAGGGCGCGTGTCAAAATTTTGTAAAATTGTTAGTTTTTAACGTGTATTGTCTTAACGCATGAATAAATTATTATTATTATTATTATTATTATTATATTTCATGCAAATAAAAATCGGCCAAGTGCGAGTTGGACTCGCGCACGAAGGCTACTGTACCATTATAGAGCAAAAATAGTAAAAAATTGTGTTTTTTATATGGGAGCCCCCTTTAATTATTTATTTTATTTAAATTTTATTATTAATTTTTAAAGCATAAATACAGTTGAGTATGTTGTGAACTTTTCAGGTGCCTATCTGCTGTTATCATTGATACCGAGCAAAAAATGTTTCAAAAATCACGTTTTTTGTATGGAAGCCCCCCTTAAATATTGAATTTATTTTGTTTTCAGTATTCGTTGTTATAGCGGTAGCAGAAATATATAATCTGTGGAAATTTCAACTCTCTAGCTATTACCGTTCTTGAGTTACAGCCTGGAGACAGACAGATGGGCAGACAACGAAGTCTTAGTAATAGGATCCCTTTGGGTACGGAACCCTAAAAATGAAATTATTTTAATTTGTTAGTCATTCCATACTACTTACGTCTTCAATTATTATAAAAGCGACCAAAACCACAGGGCAGTAAATAATTTTAACTTACGCATTTTATAGCACGGAGGTATATAGGAATAGCGTCAGAAAACACCGATAGAACCTGGAAACAAGTGTAGTTATCAACAAAAAATTTAAGAGAAGACACTGATTTTGTAATGTACCATCAAAGAAGTTGATTTATAGTCAGATGGGGGACCTAAGTACCAAAAACCCAGCCAGATCTGTCGATCACAATCAACATTGAATTGACAATAATATGATCTGACCAAATGACGTTGGTCTGTCAACTGCCTAGGAATCAATTTCCCGATGGAACCATCGAAGAAATTGATTCTTGGGAGATGGTAGACCTATGTTATTTGATCGCGTTAAGCGTCTCTCAGACAGACGCGGGCAGCGGTGGCGGTGGCGGTGGCGGTGGCGGTCAGTTGGATGACTTGAGAGTTCTAGGAACGACACAGACACACGCGGTGGCGGTGGCAGTACAAACAACTGACCGCCGCCGCCACCGCCACCGCTGCCCGCGTCTGTCTGGGAGACGCTTTATGTTAAACCCAGCCGACAATAAAATACGTACTTATAATTGAGGTAAGTAGCTGCCTATGAATCAATGCCTTCGATGGTACCGCTGGAAGTCAAAGGCTACTTACAATTAGAGGTACAAAAACTCTCATTTTTGTTACTAACTTCGTACCGGCTTTGCACAAAATTACATAAACTTCAGTATAAACAATTTCAATCGAAGTGTACTCAGTCGGAACCCGATCGCAAGCCGTGAAATTGACTTTGTATTCGTTGTCAATAAATTTCATTGCACTTTACCTTCCTACAATATTAAGGTAGAAAGTCACTTTTATATTTCGCTGCACATTTTAGATAATATGGGTTGTTTGAACTAAGGCTGGATTTTTATATGGTGGTGTGAACGCGCGGTTTGGACACTATATGAAACTCACAGAAAACCGGCGTGAAACAGCGGCTGCGCTTGCGCTGTGTTTCGCCGAGTGAGTGAGTTTACCGGAGGCCTAATCCCCTACCCTATTGCCTTCCCTACCCTCCCCTATTCCCTTCCCTTCCCATCCCTACCCTCCCCTATTACCCTATTCCCTCTTAAAAGGCCGGCAACGCACCTGCATCTCTTCTGGTGCTGCGAGTGTCCATGGGCGACGGAAGTTGCTTTCCATCAGGTGACCCGTTTGTTCGTTTGCCCCTTAATTTCATAAAAAAAAACATGACATGTCAAGCAAAATAATTATGTATGTTACAAGGCGCGCGGCAGCCGCGCGACTCAACCGCAAACTACTCAACCGAATTTGCTGTGTATGTATGGAGATACTTTGAGTTCCGGGAAATGACATATTATAATACTTTTATCAAGAAAGAAGGTTCGCGTGCGACAAACAAATTTTGGCGCAACGGAGTTGCGGGCGTCATCTGGTAAACTTATTATTCCAGCCTACTTGTATTATATTAATAACATATAATATACAACAGCTTCAACAACAAATTCAAGAAACAACAGCAACAAATTCTTTGCGAATCAATATAAGGCCCTTGGCAATGAAATACTAAAAATACTTTCACAGTTATTCATGTTCTATCTACATCAATAAGAAATGCTTCTAGTCGTCTGCGGGTCAAGGGCTTTCCCTTTTATATCTTTTCTATGAATTCTCACTACACACATCCGAAGTTGCTCCCCTAGAGCTCGCCTTATGAGCGCCGAACACGAAAATCTTTCTTGTCACACGCCTCGCTAAAGAAAAAAAAAACAAAATATTATTATGTCGATGCGAAGGACATAAATCAGTATACTGTGATAATTCATAAATATACGGTTAAGTAGAATGTAGAAACATAATTTTGAGAAATTTATTATATTATAATACTTTTATGAATGAGCAACATAAAAGTGAAAAAATAAAATACCCATAAAATAAATAAAAACGTATATTCATCGTTTTCTCACTTTGTATTTTATGAAACATTCACTTTATCAAATTTTTTTTCGTTTCATTATAATCTCCTTATCCTATATATTCTTAAATTAATCTCTCTTTTATGTACAAAGGTCTGTGTAAAAATAAATTACTTCTTTGGAATGTGAAGACAGTCTTTGGTAAATTTATTTTGGGAATTTAATTTACGGGGGGTCGTACTTTTGTAGCGAAACTCCCTATTACGTTACCCGGTGGGAAATAATTTGCGACGACGTAGATTTGGCCCTCCTTGGTTTTGGCAACACCGACCCCTAACTCCTCGGTGTCTTCCCATACCACTTGTGAGAAATGTCCGGAACCCAAATTGTCTGGTTCTCGCCCGAAAGTGTGGTCCTTTATTTCACTATACCATTTCTCCACTGGATCTCTTCCCGTCAAGGAGAAGTTCGGATCAGTAGACCAAGCGTAGAATATATTTTCTCCGTACTCGTTCTGATCTCTGTGCTCTACTTTTCCTCGTTTTGCGATCGTTTTCGCCCATTCCTCTGCATATTTATTGAGTTCCTTTTTGATCCTTAGTGGTGGTACTCGGTGTTTCTTCCTGAACTCGTTGTGCGCTTGTAAGAATTCTTCCTCAAATTTGTCACTAGTGATAGAAGTCGATTTGAATTTAGCTACCAAGTCTGAGGCGATTTCACCGAAATTCTTACTGTTTCGGTGATTCGGCGAGGGTGGTGCTAAGTTATTGTTTGAACCTCTCGGAGTGATCGAGTTGCTCACAGTCAGTGACGATCTGAACTGAAAGGCTCCAGGTGGAGGAACGTTCTTCACGAACTGGTTGCTATAGTTACCCGGTGGATAGTAGTTGGCGACCACGTAAAGTTTCCCAGATTTGCTCTTTGCGTTTCCTACGCCGAGTTCCCTGGTATTCTTCCAAATCATTTGAGTGAAGTGACCGCAGTTCAAGATCTCTGGCTCCTTGCCAAACGAGAAATCGTTTATTTCGTTGTACCACCTGTCGACACAATCTTTTGCTGTGATTTTGACGTTGGGGTCGGGCGACCAGCCGCAGTAAATGCTCTCCCCGTAGTCTTGATTGACGCTGTAGGACATGACGTCTTTTTTTGCGAGTTCCTCTGCCCATTTTTGACTGACTTTGCAGATGTCTTTGCTGAGCACTAGAGGGGGGACGCCATGTTCCTGTCGATACTCGTTGTGCGCCTCCAACGCCTCTTTTTCGAAATCACTCGACTTTGAGCGGAAGATTTTGCTCTGAAACAGAAAGATAATGCATTGAGTTTGTAACAAATAGTACTCACAAAACAAGAAATATTTTTAAAGTCAAGGTTTTGTGCTGGTATCAATCAATCTATTAATCTTGAAATTGTTTACGCAAATCTATTTGCCTAATAATGAAACTTTATTGCAATAAAGTTATTGCCTCTTAACAAATAATGAGGTCTTTTCATGTTTTGCGAAATAATTAAATTATAAGTAATAATATAAAACACTGAAATTTTTATTATGAAATTAAAATTTACCAGTATTGTAATAAAACACCATTTGAACGAAAGGAATAGAAATTGAAGAAATTAATATTCATAATGTAATAACAATTGAAAAGTGAAGCTATTAATAGTTTTATAAAATTGTGAAAGTTATTACACAAGAGTTAAATTGAAAACGTAGAATTATTTTTTACGGAAACAAACGATTAGTAATCAGGAAATATTATTCATGTGTTACTCACAAATTACACAGGAAAATATTATGTTTCTATCGCTATCAGTGTTGTAAATACCTTAACATTATATTGTGTTCGGTAATCTTGGATAAAATTTATCGCTTTATTGACGGTGTGACAAATATTTTCACCAACAAGTTTTTCAAGTTGTTTTGTACCATCAAAAATTATTGATTCGTAGGTCAATGGTCTACATTATTTGGTCGGGCTATGTCATAATTACTAAGGGTTATGAGAGTCGTGATTCGCTGGGCTTTTTTTCCCGGAGTTTAATACTGCCAAAAAAGACGTCTACCGGTTCAAAAAATGCAATAACCATATTTTAAAAGATTATATCGATTTTCAAAGAATTTCTATCAATCGATAAAGAATTGAAGTCATAAATAGATTATCCAGGATTAACATAATTTTACCGATTGCTGACTGTCTGTTTGTAAAATAAAATTGTTGGCATCGATAACGTATTTATAATTTCAAGGGCGCGAGCGAATAAAGGCTTTCTTCAGGTGGAAATCGCACTTCGCATTCGCACACGTCGGTGTGCGAATTATAATTGCATAAGTTGATAAAAAATTAGGCTTTGCTGCGGCAGTCCCCGATCGAAACACGTTTTTTTTCATAAGCTTGACTGCAGACGAAGGGCACTAAAATTAATGTTCAAAAAAGCGAATAAATAGTTTCGTTTCGAGTCGCTGGAAACAGCTACTAATAACTGTACAAGTTCGCCGCAAGTGCAGGCAATTGACAAAGTTCTACCGCCATCGGGTAAGCAAACTTTGAAATACAAACAAACATGTTTTAAGTTTTTTAATAGTGCTCAATGCTTTAGCTCGCGACTTTTTTTTCATGACATTATAAAAGCCATACCAATTATAATCCATACCAATTGCAATATTTATAATCAATGCGAAAGAGCGTACGTCTGTCTATTTGTTACCTTCCGAAACCTTGGAGCTGACTTGAATTAAAGGAGATACTAATTGATTCCCGGAAAAGGTCATTTTTTATCCCGAAAAAATGTACGGTTCCTGCGTGATAAACGAATTTTCGTGCGACGTATGTCACGTTGTTGGCATAAGTTAGTATCAGGGCTTCATAACGTTATCGAATAGCAGAAAAAATATCGTTACGTACCGTTATTTTCATAATGGTAGCCAGATAACGGTAATTTTTTTAACGTTATCTAGTAACATAACATAACATTTACCGTTAATAATATCAAATTACCGTTATTAATATCAAATTTTACCGTTATTTCTAGTATCGGGTTCATTTTCATAACGTTATCTTTGCCCTTGAAGCAGTAACGTTATGAAAAAATAACGATATTTGAAGCTTTGATTAGTATGCAATATAATATTTTGACGATTATTTTAAAGGTCTGTGTTTCTAATAATAGGATTTATTCTTATAATAAAAATAAAGGTGTAGAGATAGGTATTAACGTTATAGTTTCATAAAAATATTCGACTAAGTCAAGAGTCTTGAAATGTTTTTGTAGAAAAAAACGTTTAAAATATGGATAAAATATATACGTATTGTGTGGGCTATTTTTATAACCCAAAACATATTATTATCATTAATTAAATGCGATACACGAGTACTTGAACTAAAAATAATATAAAGTGTGATAAGCGCGGCTTTTTATAGTTGTGATCATAGCATAAGTAGAAACAGAGGGTATAGGTGACGTGAATTAAGGCTACTTTTGTGCTCGGTTTGCGTAGCAGCGTTGTTAGATCGTTATTGTTTTGACCTCACTCAAAATAAAAACATGTATCTATTTGTAATAAACCGTATTCGTAATAAGATTTTTCCACTAATCATGACTTTAAATATGAGGCTCGTTTTTTAAGAATTTCCTATGAAACCGAATGCAGCAGATTTTATACCAACCGAAATTCTGCAACTTACTTTACCCTAATCGTGACTCACAAAATAACGCTCACGTTCATACGTGTAAGTAAAATTTTTCTATGAAACCGAATGCGACTCACAACTCACGAAATTACGCTCGTTTGGCTTCACCCTACGTCAATATATTTGAAACATTACATTGATTCACAGGCCACAACTTATTGCAACTTTCAAAAATATTAGGTAGTAATCATAAAGTTAATATACCTAGCGGAATAGAGAAACAAAGGCCTGAGCAAGCGAGATGTCACTATCAGTAACACTGCGTGGTAAAAAGAGACGTGTGATACATGACAGCAGCACTCTTTTTTTGACGTCTAGTCAGCCCGGATCAGCCCGTTGACAATTTAATCACATAGAATAATTCATGTTCAATCATGCTTGTGTAAGTGTATACGTACACATATTTTTCACACAGATGAAAACCAATTTCGGTTTCGCTTGACAGCTCGAGTTTGTTGCTCTATTTCGCTAGGTATCTTAACTTTATGGTAGTAATCAAGAAGCAATTTGATAATACAAAATGGCTTACTAATCGTCGGCTGTTTTTCCATTTAAATATTGAACTATAACCTTTGCTTGCTATATGAAGCCTTACCTTCTGTGTTTATTTATGCTACTACTACAGTATGTTCCCACCATAATCAGGAATGATCTGGAACGAGCTCTAATATACGGAATTAGCTCACACGGTCGCTACTAATTTTATTTGTTTTAGACTGGATGTAATTGACATGGCGCTTGTCATAACGCACTCAGGGCTACAAGGATGACAATTTTTCATCCTTGTAGCTCAACATTCTGGAAGACAGTAAGTAGGAAGCTCTTAACTTTGCGGTTGCAACTCACTAATGGCCGCACTCAGAAATATTGAATGATGATTAAATTTCAATTGAATGTAGAGTTTGACAGATAGTGTAATAATAAGTCAAAATCTTCATTTACAGTTAAGTAAATAATATTCGTCTATGAGTGCTGAAATAAAACCAATGTTAACTGGGATAATTATCACAATTGGATGACTTGAAAAAGTGGCTTAAGTAGCTCTTAAATTTAAGTGGCATTGAAATCATGACAGACACATACAAGGATTGTTGCAATGGATGGATGGAGGTAATCGATGCACACCTTTAGAAATGGTAACTCAGCGGAGTAAGTAGCACAATCATTGTGACAAAATAATGTAAACTCGGTATTTGAGAAATCTAAAAAGACAAGCAAATATAATATAATTATGCTTTAGTTTTGTACCTAATTTGCCTGTGAGAAAAACAAACGCATTAAATATTAATTAATACAGTGTGTTAGTGTAAACACCGTTATCCTTGAAACCATCAAATGAGCCCGTCAAAATGAACAACTTTTTCTATGAGAACAATGCTGGGAACTCAAAAAAATCCGTCTTCATACCCATACAAATTGCCGATCCGGGCATCCATGTGGGTATGAAGACGGCATTTTTTTTGAATTCCCAGCATTGTTCTCATAGAAATAGTTGTTCATTTTGACGGGCTCATTTGATGGTTTCAAGGATAACGGTGTTTAAGCTAACACACTGTATAATATAGATCATCACGTCTCTCTTCACAGTAAAGAGGTCACATATGGCGTTGAAAAAGAGAGAAAAGAAATACGCGGGACATGTTCCGAATAACTTTACTTTTTGTTTTACACTCACTACTCAGTCTTAGATGTACTTCTTTTTCTTTAGATGATTATTCTTGTCAACGAGCTAAGAAAGAGATTTATATTTGGGACTATAAGGGCCTCTTTCACCACTTCCTGATAAGGGCCGAATACGCTATCCACTACTTAATTTGTCAGATGAATTAGCATGGAGAATCTGTCAAAAAAGTTGTGAATAGCCTATTCGACACTTTATCAGGAAGTGGTGAAACAGGCCCTAAATTAAAGTAAAAATATATTATTACAAACACCTGCCGTTAATATTAGGGTCAGTATTCAGTACATATCGAAACATAAAACGCAGGGCAGCGCAGCTAAAATTTGTGCATCATAAAGTAAATAAAGTTTATTTTATAATTATTTTTTGTTCTCATATTATTATATTTTTGTGTTCTTAATGAAGTTTATTTTTAATCGTCGTTTTTAAGCTGCAGTGTCATGTTGCGCAAGCATTGTAAAAAATATGCTAAATAATGAGGGTAAATTACTTCTTTGTTGTTTCTTTTAAAATTTAAATGACCCTGAAACTTTTGATAGTGACAAAATTTTGCACAATTTTTAGCAAATTCAAGGAAACTTATGTCACTATTTATAACGGAAAAATATAATAAATGTAAGTATAATATATTATATAGATTATATAAATAAACCTACGATTTTTCTATAATATAAGTACACAAAAGTTAGCAACAACGATATTATTATAAGCAATTTGTGCTTACACACTACGATATCCCTTATCATTATATCCGTCACATTATCAGGACGATACCTAAAAGGATAATTTTGTATAGTTACTATTTGATAGATTTTGATTAAAAGTGTACGTGATGCAGGCCAAGAAACCCTAACATATAGTGTAGCTAATTAAAATGTATACCTTTCTTGATAAGCCCAAATATTATCTTGACGTGGGAGAGCCATGCTTTGGCACGAATGGGCCGGCTCGACCGGAGAAATACCATGTCCTCACAGAAAATCGTCGTGAAACAGCGCTTGCGCTGTGTTTCGCCGAGTGAATGAGTTTACCGGAGACCCAATCCCCTACCCTATTCCCTTCCCTACCCTCCCCTATTCCCTTCCTTTCCCATCTCTACCCTCCCCTATTACCCTATTCCCTCTAAAAAGGCTGGCAACGCACATGCAGCTTTTCTGATGCTGCGAGTGTCCATGGGCGACAGAAGTTGCTTTCTATCAGGTGACCTGTTTGCTCGTTTGTCCCCTTATTTTATAAAAAATAAATATTACTTACTTTAATCTAATACAGACAAAATTTTGAAATTTTGAAAATTTTGTCTGTATTTTATTAAAGTTATCTAAAAGAATTTGAAAGTTTCTGCATAATATAAGAAAGTTAAAAGAAAAGTCGACTTCTTTAGTTAAATCTGTTATTAGTTATTACAGAGCTAGATGACTCCCGCAACTCCGATGCCCCAAAAATCGTTTATCGCAGGGAACCGTACATTTTTAGGGATAATAAAAATATCCTATGGCCTTTATCGGATCCAAAGTATCTCCATACCTTTCAGCAAAATCGGTACAGCGGTTTGGGCTTGAAGACGTAACAGGCAGACGTTTTATCGTTTTAATATTAAAATTAAATATTTTTAAATCGGCGAAATACTTAAAATATAATCATAAGTTATTGATTTAAAACTTGACTTCAACTTTTAACTTATCAAATTGAAAAATTCAAAATAAACATAATATTCCTTTCTAATTATTATTAACAATAACATTTTAGCCTTTCCACTATTAACTATAAGAAATATTTAAAAAAAAAATTACACTAATTTTGTAGGCACTCGTTTTTTAAATTGACCTTAAACTCTTTGACTCAGTCCTTGCGGTTTTCAAAATAAAAAAAATATTTACCATTTCTTTTTTCTTCTCACACAGATCACAAAACACTTCCAATTGCTTTGCCCTACTTCTTGATCCTTATGCCCGAATACGAATGCTACAAACATTATGAAATGTGTTATCAGGATGTTTGCTATCCCTCTCTAATTTGATACTGCTGATAGAGAGCTATATACCCGATAAGCCGAGATTACAGTTATATGGAGCGACTTCATTGACGTTTTTTTTTCTCGTAATGTTATTCAATATTTCTGTTATTTGATTGTAAGTATTGGGTTTTTACTATTCGGCCTTAATTATTACTAGTTGACCCGGTAAATGTTGTTTCGCCATTTAAAATATTTATTTAGTACTTTATCAGTTGATACTTCTTTTGTGTGTGTGTGTATTCAAGAGGGGTGGGGGGGAAAATTGTGCACACCTGATGTTAAATTGGAAAATACGTTTCATAATATGAAGTAAGTCCATTAAAGAAAAAAATCTGACCCCCTTTTTGGTCCCCTTAGAGGGGTGGGGGGGGGGCAGTTTATACACCAGATGTTGAGTTGGAAGAAGACAAATATATCTGCGAAAACCGTATGCAAATCGGATCAATAGTTTTCGTGTTATAGAAAAAAGTTTGATACAAAATCTGACCCCTCTTTTCTCCCCTTAGAGGGGTGGGGGGAATTTTTTTTATTTATTTATTTATTTATTTATTTATAGGAAAACATACAGCAATTTTAACACATAACAAATGTAAGTAAATAAAGTAGCACATGTAAGCCAATGAAGTTCTCACTAATAAATATTACAGTAAACATGGATCAATTTGTGATACAAGAATTTTAAGCTACGGAAATTGACAATCAATAATTATTATAAATAACATGATGCTTAAGGTTCTTATGGAAATTTTATACAATTTTATACAATAGTGAAATGAAAACATACATTACAGGAACTATATTTCTTTAATTGTGGCAGCGAATCCTTCAAATTTTATGTTAATTATATCAACTTGATTAAAATTAAGATTATGGTTTTTACACGCTCTCACAATAAAGCGGTTCTTAGCATAACTTGATCTACACACAGCTGTAATTTTATACACCAGATGTTAAGTTGGAAAAAGCCAAATACATCTGCGAAAACCGCATTCAAATCGTAAAATAACAAAAAAAAGTCAGTTCTTCCTTGCACACATTAAAATATGAATTGATAAAAATGTAAAAAACTGAAAGTAGCTTACTAACCGATTTCACCATATTTTAAAACTTCACGCGCGTCAAAAAAAAAAACATTTTCGGCAATATGTCGTGTCGGCGGCTCGCGATGACTGAATAAAAATCACATAACAAAGCCATTATTGTTATTATGTAGTTAGAGGATTCCCTCTGCCGTCACGCAGAAATGATATACCACGTACGTTAAAACTGTGCCATTTTGAACTTTAAAACCACAATCATAAGTTCCAAAAGTAGTGCACCGGTCAAGCAACTGTACGGCAGGGGGCATTGACTCACTTTTGACCGCATTGTGAAAATATAATTGCAATTTAAGGTAATTTATATGTTATTGTTGAGTCAATTTATGATCAAAAATTTCATATGTGTCATTACACAGTTAATGAAGTCAATAGAATCAGGTGTTCAAAAAGTAGGTCAGTCATTTTTAATGATTTTGACCACACGAGGATGTTCTGGTGTTGGGTCGAAACGCCCGTCGAATTTTCCAAAGTACCATGACAGTGTGACACAAATCACAATGCACGTATTGCAATTTTGCACGATTTGGTGTTTGCACGTTCTTGCATACGACTTGCGACGCCTACGCAAAGTGTGGGAGATGAGAATGGTAGACCTAATAAATAAAAATATGATAGTTTAAAAAACTAAAAAAAAACTTTAGCCAATCCGCCATCTTGGATGTCTGCCATGTTAGATTTAAGTCGCGTGACTATTTTTTGTATTCCTGACAGCAAACGCTTTCATTTGATACCCATATCAAGGGGGTGCATTTCAAATAGCCTGTGCGCCATCTTGGGGAAGCCGCCATATTGGATTTGTAATGACGTTTCTTAGTTAGTCATGTATTGTCATCAGAACTCAGAGCGTGTGCAAAATTTCTTCCTAATTGAAGACCAGGAAGTAGGTCAAAATAAGATTCCAAGATTTTATTACAGACATAGTTAAACAAAAGAATACTAATTATTTACGCAGCTATTGTAATAATATTTCTAACAAATGTGATTATTGTTATCGCCCTTGTTTACAAGTTTTTGTTAAGTATTTTGACCTAACACTTTACAGATAACCTATGAACTCTATCAAATCAGTGTTTTGCTGTCTCGACAAAATAAAATTTCGTATAACATAGCTGTTAATGTTTACTCTCAACTTAATAATATGCCAGATTAAGCCCGTTATAACATTGCACCAAAAGTCGTTTATCGCACGGGAACCGTAAATTTTTCCAAGATAAAAAGTATCCTATGTCCTTTCCTCTCTACCAAAGCACCACTCAAAGTACCTCTCTACCAAACAGGAAAATCGGTTTGGCGGTTTGGGCGTGAAGAGGTTACAGACGGACTGACAATTGACATAGTATCGCATTTATAATACATAATATTAATATTATATGTATGGAATATACGATATTGTTACCAGTGGAGTGAGGTTTTTGTAACTTCATAGCATCTTTCATCTCCACATTTTGAAAACCGTCAACTAAATCCATAAGAAATACAAGCTGCGCCTGCTTTTTGAAGAAGAATTAACGCCAATAGGCTCTAGACACAAAGAATATTAGACTTATCCTCTGTCAGAAAATAGTCGAGGGCAGCTGTTTAGGGGCCTGTGTTTTGCAAGTCATAAGGACTTAACAATATATATTATCGAACTGCGAACGTAGCGAAAGGGCTTAGGCGTTGAAAAATGGGAAGGGCTCTTCAGGGACCTCTATTAGAATCCAGTTTAACTACGGGTTATATTTAGTACTGTATTTTGGTGAACCATATATATCTATATTATAATCCATATTAATATATGTTTAAAAGCGAAAGTGTATCTGTCAGTCCGTTTGTCTGTCTGTCTGTCTACACGCCCAAACCGCTGAACCGATTTTGATGAAATTTGGTATTATATAGGTACTTTGATCTCCGGGAAAGGACAAAGGATACTTTTTATCCCGGAACAAAATACGGTTACTGCGCAATAAACCAATTTTAGCGCAAAGGAGTTCAGTGCGTCATCAAGTAATTTAATAAATAATTTAAAATTAAATGTTAAATATCATAGAATGAAGAAACATTTTTTTAATAAACTAATATTATGTATTTACATAATAAATTATATTTCCCATACTCTTAACATTTTAACGTTTATTTTTCTGATTTTAACCGACTTCCAAAAAGGAGGAGGTTATAATATTATGTTCGGCTGTGGATATATTTTTTTTATTATTTTTGTATGTTTAACGATTACTCCGCCGTTTTCAAAATTTTTGTTTTGTTATATTTTCTCATAATTTTGTACGGTATGATAATTACGCCAAAAAAATTTACATACATGTCACGCAACGTCAAATTATGTTCCCACTTCCCACAATCCAATCGTCGTTCGTTCACCTTGTTTAGGATGTCATCTAGGACAATTACATACATTTTCGAACACTTTACCTACACTTTATTATTTTGTCGAACTTTCACAATAATAAAACAATTATAATAATTATGGAGTAGAAGAGGTCGTAATAATTAGTGAGTTTAAACAATTACTTTGACTCAATGAGGATTTTTAACATTATCCTTTACAATATTTTCTGTCAAACTTCCTAATAAATTAATGTTAGGTTTTCTTATTATTATGTCTCTGAATTCATTAAGACATCATCGCCTATTAAAACTATTTACTGACCCATTTTATACTTTATCACCCGGTCTCTTTTCGCTTACTTTACCTATAACAGTTAATTAATAAAGGATTAATATATAATTTTATCAACTACCTATTTTTATATCTCAGAGCTAGTAATTGACGATAGTACCCGTAACAGTACTCGATATAATGATGCATTATACATACTAATATTATTATTAATCTTCTCCAAAACTTAAAAACTTAATTTAAGTACTTTTTCATTTAAAAATCAAGGCTTGAGCTGTGTTCCTATGTTTTTTTTTATATAATCGAGCCAAAGAACAATGGCCAAATCGTCCCGATATGCCATTGGTAGCAAAAATTCTCTAATATTTTAAGGCATCGAAAACCATTAGAAATGTGTCTATAAATAGCCACAAAAAAAAGATCAGTTTCGTTGTTGTCTTTCATATGTTCTGATAGCCGGCGATCATTCGCATTCGTTCTATTTTTTGAGTAATAACTCTAGGAAAAATTGAAATAATTAGAAACGAGATCGCCGAATATACACTTGTAGGCTACACCGTCGGAAAAAAGGCAGTTCTTAAGTCTAACCTCAAAATAATTGTAAATGTTAATAATTATTATAAAAAATCGTGGCTATTTAGACATAATTCTCAAACGGAATTATGTTTAGAGCATAAGAACAACCAAATCTAACTATAGTTTATTTTGGGACATCAAAAATAAAAGTCGAGTCTAGCACATACAAATTTGGCCATGATTCTTTGTTTTCTGGATGTTTGAACACAGCGGAAAATCTGGCCATTTTTTTGAGTTTTGGAATGTCCATATCTATTTAATAATTAAATTATGAAAAAAACAAAACATTTTTTCCTGAATATCTATGGTCACTAATACAATGTCCCTACTGCCCTGATACCAGAAAAGACCGCTACGTGAAAAATACGTTTTTTTTATTTTTTTATGTGTAAACTAAGCAGATTGTCAGCTTTCTGGTTCTATTTGACTTATATTTTTAAGTTTATTAGTTTCTGAGATAAGTTGCCGCTATAAGACCCCTATTTTCAGTTTTTAGAGATGGTCATAAGATAAAAAGCCGCTAAACTAAATTGCTAAGCTATAAACATGTTATAATATCTTAACTGATGTTTATGTTAGTAAAAATTTAAAACATGGTTGGGGAACTACTACACAAGAATGCCGTGAAATGGTCATGATAAGTATAAAAACCGTTATTTAACTATAACGACCTTAATACGTAGCAAATTTTTGCCCAGAACCATTTCCATTATAAGCAATAAAACGGCTAAATTATCATCATACACTAGAACTACGTTATGATATGTAAACTGTCTTTAAGCGTAGTAGAATAATTATAAATCAAACTAAAAAACTACACAACAAAACTATGACCGTCATTTAACTTAGGATTTTATTTAAATATTTGCATGATGGCATTTCATAAACGCGGTTTAACTAAAAAACTAAACAAAAAGACCGCTATTTATGTTGATTGAGAGGAGAGCGGGGGGGAATACGAACGCGCCAGCGGCCAGAGGCTGGAGCATGCAGAGGCAGAGGGTGCAGGCCCGCAGGGCATCGATCGATCCGCGATCGACAGTCAATATTTTGTCGGCGTGCCGCGTGGGGGAAGGTCGCGTGCTTGCTTTGCGCGCCAAGAATTTGGCGCGATTTTCGTGGGACAGCTGAGGTAACATTAAACATTAAACACCTATGTACTTTTAAATTTTAAAAGTACATAGGTGTTCAAATTATTTTCTACAACGAGATAATTGTAATGATAACTGCTAACATTATGGATCCCATAAGTTATAGGAACACTAAATGATGCAAGGATAGAAGAAAATATAAACGAATTTGACAAATGTGAGATTAGCGAAGTACAAAGATTAGGAAAGAAAATCAGCGGAAAACAAAGACCAATATTAGAAATATAAAAAAAATGCAAAAACTTCCCTACAAACATATTATACGCTACAGAAGACTTTTCAAAAGAAGTTCTAAAAATTAGGAAGGAGCTCTGAAGAAAAAAGTAAAGGAAGAGATTAAAAGGAAACAGGGCATTTATAAGATAATATGACAAGATAATAATTAAAGGAAGAGAGAATGAAAAGAGGAAAAGATCTCCATTCCAACCACCAGCAGATTCTTACGAAAGAATAGGACTGAATCAGAAGGCAAGCAAAATAAACAAGACTAATGCCTTTGAATACATTGCAACGCCCAAGGACTTACTCACAAACAACATTAAAACAATAAGTTAGTTTTGAACGAAAAAGCTGCATGTTTCCTCGTTTCGAGGGCACATCTTTAACCATCTCCCCTAGCATTGAGATACTTGGCGTCAACATATCGAGCGAAGTCCAGTTCCGATATCATCTAGAGGGTAAGGCCAAATAAGCCTCGAAGAAGCTTGGTGTTCTTAACAGAGCGAGACAGTACTTCAGTCCGGACCAACGCCTACAACTTTACAAGGCGCAGGTTCGGCCTCATATGGAATATTGTTCTCATCTCTGGGCAGGGGCGCCAAAATACCAACTGCTCCCTCTGGATCGTATCCAACGAAGGGCCGCTCGAATTGTTGACTGCCATAGTGTTTCAAACAGCTTGGACCCCTTTGGAATTACGCCGAGATGTAGCTTCACTCTGCATCCTTTATCGGTTGTATCACGGGGAGTGCTCTGAGGAATTGTTCGGAATCATACCACCTGCAACTTTTCGCCATCATCCCACGCGAAAAACATACCATCCTCACCACCTTGATGAGTGGCAGTCTTCCACAGTGCGTTTTTCGCGTAACTTTCTGCCGTGCACTGTAAAACTCTGGAACGAACTGTCACCAGCAGTATTTCCGGACCTATACGACCTGCAAACCTTCAAGAAAAGAGCGTATTCCCTCTTAAAAGGCCGGCAACGCCCCTCCAGCTCTTCTGATCTTGCGAGTGTCCATGGGCGACATGGGCGACTGTTGCCGCTATAACAACAAATACTAAAAATAACATAAGGTTTATTTTTAAAGGGGGCTCCCATACAAGAAACGTGATTATTTTGGCCTTTTTTGCTCGTAATCAATAATGGTAACAGCTACGCACTTGAAATTTTCACAAAATCCTTAATTGTATTTGTACTTAATTAATAATAAAATTAAAATAAAGTAAATATTTAAGGGGGCTCCCATACAAAAAACACAATTTTTTGTCTACTTTCGCTCTATGCCGGTACGGAACCCTTCCGACTCGCACTTGGCCGATCATTAATATATCTACTTTTTGATCTCTCATAGAAGTAATGTTTTTGTTAAATAAATAAATAAATAAAAATAATTTTCATATGTTTAGTTACGGTACTGTACCAGAAATTATTAGGACTGAAGTCAGTAAGAATTCTATTGATTGTTAAGATGTTTAACGTCGTTTACAATTTATTACCAAATAATAAATTAAGCATTAAAGTATCTTTCACAAACAAATAATTTGTTTTGATATTACAGTTTTATTTCTGATCAAATATAATATTTTTTTGCTGTTGCATTTTTGATCTAATGGTCTTTTCAGCTAATCACTAGGATTATTTGAAGTGGTGTACTTCGTTAAAATACAGTTATTAGGTGGGTAGTGCATTTAACTGCTTTCTCTTTTAGTATTATACTGATAACTTTTAAACCAATTTTGATTAAACTAATCAAAAATGCCGTTGACGTCACATAATGGCGTTTTTAGATTGATGAATCTATTTCTTCTCAGTTACGTAATAATCTATAAAGCAGTTAGGCCACAAAGCGGTATTTTTTCGTATGATTCATGTAAAAAATTGGTATATCAAAATTTTAAGACAAAAATCATACGCTAAACGGCAGTTACCGTCGAGGTAACTGCGTTTTAACCTAGCAGCGTGAATGAAAGAGTTATTTATGTGCTAAGCTAAACCAGAAAATTGTATTTTAAATTACCTTACAAACATATTATATAGAAAAGGAGAACATGAAAATATTCTACGTAAGGTCACTTATTTTAATCAATAACTAGATCTTAACTAATCATAATACTTTTCAAGAAATCTCTTTTCCCGCTATTTTTGTCAATTACCAAAAGTTGCGTTTTGCACGTAGCGGTCTTTTCTGGTATCAGGGCAGCCTAGTATAAGTGACCATAGATATTCAGGAAAAAAATTATAAGTAACTCTACCGGCATTATCCAGGGAGGAAACAGGGGACAACGTTTATATGGAAAAACGGCTGTGTGGAATCCTTTCTATATTGCTTGTGTTACCTTGTTTTTATACTTAAATAAAATAAAATATTAAATATGAATCGACTCTACGTGTTCTGTTCGTTCAATGAATAATCTTTATCAAAGTCGATAAGGGCCTTAGTAATACACTGATTACGGCGTGCGAAATACACCTCAAGAATAATTGTTCTCAGACGGAAATAGATTTCAAGTCATTGGACCTCCAAAAAACTGCAGACGCACATTCCGGCATACCTGCGCAGTCATAACTGCACAGGTGACCTCTCCGGTAGACCGTAGCGTGTATGGCTTACATAAATTATTAAGAAGGATGCAGCATTTCGCCGTTCGGTACAAAGAGTGACTTAGGTTGCGCTGACGAGACAGTCTTACGTTTATTAAGTCTAAAGTTTTTTTTTTAAATATTATATTAATTCATTTCAAAAAACTTAAAAACTAATACATTTAAACCTCGTCAAACCAAAGTTTATCGGCGAGATACGCTCATTAACATTTTTTTACACTTACACTATTATCTATTGCATACATTGTATAAGTAATACTATTGTCGGGTGAGGCAATAATATACCAATTACCAAACATCTGATTTCTCAAATCCTTTCCCATGCAATTTCACAAACAAAAAATTCTTGGGCATTTTTAAACTTAATATGTTACTACAATAATTATAGAGTACACAATAATATCCTATTTTAAGTAAAAAACTTACATGGCAATTTCTACTTAATTTTCTGCTTAATAGTCTAAACTCTAAACCAATAGACCACAAGGGGGTGTAATCATAATATTATGACATAACAACAATTAATTTTATCATAAATCAAGTTTTATAGTTAAAAGCAGATGCTGAAAAGAGCCTCAAGGCATTATAATAATTATTATTAAGTCAATAAATAATGTTAAGTAGATAGAGCTTGTCTAATTTGAAATGACGCGCCCCACCACTTCACTAGTTGATATAAATGAAACATTTTGTACTGTGAATGTGAAGGAGGGGTGCGTCATTTTAAGTTAGACAAGCTCTAGTCACTTATCATAAACTAGCTGTTGCCTGTGACTCCGTAGTCCGTCCACGCGAACTTTAGCTTATATCGGTGGTTCCCATTTCCGCGGGAATGTGGGAATAAAATGTAGACAACATTACTGCAAAGTTTCATCAAAACCCAGCAAAGTTTCATCAAAACCCGTCTAATAATCAAAATTGATGTCTTTCAAAGCTTCGTAAAACCTTTGAACCACTGTGCACTTATTTCATTATTTTATTTAAACAACATTTAGGACAAATTTCAAAGCCGTAGCCCATTCAAAAAAATATTATAGTATAAACTTTGAATCTCGTTACCCCCCTTACAATCATTTTTCCAGTCAAAAAGTAGCATATTATGTCTTTTCTCAAGCTATATATTACTATCCAGCTCTGACTCTTATTAATAATAACAATATGGGCCTGTTTCACCACTTCCTGATAAGTGCCGAATAGGCTATCCACTAATTAACTTAACAGATCGAGTATGGAGAATCTGTCAAAAAAGTAGTGAATAGCCTATTTGGCACTTTATCAGGAAGTGGTGAAACAGGCCCTAAGGGTCAGTTTCTCCACTTCCTGATTAGTGTCGAATAGGCTATTCACCACTTAACTTGACAGATCAATTAGTATGGAAAATCTGTCAAAAAAGTTGTGGATAGCTTATTCGGTACTTTATCAGAAAGTGGTGAAACAGGCCCTAAGCATGTAAAGGCCTAAATTATGGAAACTTCCTAATCTTAACTTTTTATCAATTTAGACTAATCCTGAATAACAAACGTTTATCAGCAAACAAATTTCGTTATTAGTGTTATAATTTGAAAGTAATAAGTGACGCAACCAGATGTATAATAATAATAATAATAATAATAATATCTATGGACGCTTCACACCACGTCAATCTGGCCCCGTGGTAAGTGCCTGAAGGACTTGTGTTACGGGTACCAGATAACGGTAAATATATTTAATACTTTTATACTATACATAATATATTTAAGATTTTTATTATATGATAAATATATTTAATACACATCCATGACCCAGGAACTTTGAAAACTTTTTGTTCCGTCGGCGGGATTCGAACCCGCGACCCCCGGCTTAAGCTACCAACGTGCTATCCACTGAGCCACAGAGGTCGTCAACATTTTCAGTATGTATGAAATGGTAGGGTAGTGAAAATCATAATTTTTAGAATCAGCTCTAAGTACTTTCAAAATATATTCATTAGATTATATCTATATATTAATACGCGAGCGAAAAACTTTGGATCCCTTTTGACGAAAAATGGGGAAACGTCTGTCTGTCTGTCTGTCTGTCTGTCTGTCTGTCTGTCTGTCTGTCTGTCTGTCTGTCCGTCCGTCCGTCCGTCCGTCCGTACGTCCGTCCGTCCGTCCGTCCGTCCGTCCGTCCGTCCGTCCGTCCTTCTGTCTGTCGGACATGTCTGTCCGTCCGTCCGTCCGATTTTTATGCAAAAATGGAAAAATTATTAAAAATATTAGGGGTCCCCATAGGTACAACTGAAACAAAAAAAAATTTTTTCATCTAACCTATGCATTTGGGGTACCTATCTATGGATAAGTCTCCAAAAATCATATTAAGATTTCTCATATCATTTTTTTTTTACCTGAATAGTTTGCGAGAGAGACTCTTCCAAAGTGGTAAAATGTGTGTCCCCCCCCCCTCTAATTTCTAAAGTAGGGGCATGATAATTCTAAAAAAAATATATGATGTAGATTACTATAAAAACTACCAACGAAAATTGGTTTGAACGAGATCTAGCCAGTAGTTTTTTTTATACTACTGGCTAGATGGTAAACCATAAATGGTAAACCTTAATCTAAATTTCATTAAATCGACTGAAATATAAAAATAAATCAAAAACCTTTTAATTTCATAAAAATAAACCTTATCGCTGCTGCGGAACCCTTCATGGACGAGTCCAACTCGCACATGGCCGCTTTTTTTTTTTTACTATAAGACAATGCTTACACGGCCATTCTGAGATCAGCTGAGTCCCAGAGACAAGAGTTGAAAAAAAAAATATGATAAAGTCAACATATTTTTTTATAAAATACGGGTAAGTATGTAGAGTCCTAATGTCGTTAAAACTAAGGTCGAATTTCGACCATTGGGCGATCTCTATTATTATTATATGTCCAATTATATTGTTTAGTGGCAAAAGGTGTATTAAATAAAAATGCTTTTATATCTATTGGTCTACCAGAATCTGATGGCAAAAAATGGAAAAAATAAATTGACGCTACCAATATACCAATTTACTGGCTACTGGGGACATTGGAGCAAAACGTTTGATTTTTTTTTCTTATGGTGGCTGATTATGTGTGTGATACATGCAAATGTAAAAAAATATCCAATGATCAAGGATATTTTTTGAAAATCTCCCATCCAATTTTGCCATGAGATCCTGGTAGACCTATACATGCCTATACAAATGCGTAATGTACCTATGCATAGTAAGTAGGTAATAAAATATACACCAACACTGTCACACTTTCCAAATTCAAATAAAAACAAGATGGCTACTCACAATAACATGGCACCCCGGTATCACACACGGCAATTTCATTTTCAATTAAAACATGTGGCCGAGTAAAAAAGATTTGATAACAGCGCTCCGTGGATAGTACATATTTTACAATAAGATAAGCGATGTGGTATAAGCATCAAGCGATAAGCGTTAAGCGGATTATGACCTATTTTGTTGGGTGCTTCAAGTAACACTAGTAGCGTGTTAGAGCAAGAATCAACGTGTAAGAATGGACCACACCTGAACTTGTCACTTTATATTATGACGTACACTTGTAATAAACTTTATTCGCACAATAGTTCGTAGACTTTTTTTGTAGGGACTTGCAGTGCGTTTAGTGTGATACATAGGACTAGCTGCACCCGAAAGATTGGAAAGCATCCTTCCCTACATAGCTCGGCGGTACTCCAACAGCAACATACGAACTACGAAGGCTCTAGCATACGTTTGAAGTGCTGTGCTGTGTGCATAAGAAGAGCGTATGTATAAAATAAACGAGTCAGAAGTTAAACTGTACTAAATCGTGACGGTGTCGTGTGGCAACATTCTTATAATTATTTTAGTACTCTTTTTCATAACGTAACCTTTAAAATTCACTCACAACTCGCCTTTGAAGTTTCACTTCAAAAATACTTAAGTGGAGAGCAAACTGCATCTTTCTATATTAGATAGATGCTGCAAGCTCAACAGCACCTCAACAGAATTGGTGTTACCTTCTCCTTGACTGCTCTACTATAGAGCAGAGGGCTACAATGACCTGCCTTCGGAGGGAAAAAATAAATTAGAAAGGTACAAATTACATCAGCTTCATCGCTTCATCTCGCATCTTAAACCGGTCTTGCTCAACGCAGTGTTTGCTTAAAAGATAAGTGAAAGAATTTACTATACACGCTCATGCTATAAAAAGGTCGCACTTGCCAAACACCATAAATATCAATTTATAAACTAATATGGCGTAATATTTAATGCTAAAGTACCTTAGCATGTACTATTTTGTTCTCTAGGCCACTCTAGGGCTTTTGCTGAGAAACATTTTCTTGGCATTGTGATTTACAGGGATTTTATTTGCTAATGCCTAACCTATATGATATACAGTATCTTTTAACTTAATAATAATATTTTAATTACATAATTAATTATTTTAAGTCTACCAGAATCTGATAAAAAATATCCTTGATCGTTGGATAAATTTTTATATTTGCATGTTTAACACACATAATCAGCCGCTATAAGAAGAAAAAAGGATTAAAATGTTTTATTCCAATTACCCCGGTATTGCTAGAGTCAATTCATTTTCTCACTTTTTGCTATCAGATTCTGGTAGACCTATAATAATAATATTATTGTTCTTTACCACGTAGGTCCATTTGCGCAGATCCAGGTTAAAGTTAATACCGGGTTAAATAGTGTTTTATCTCTTACATTCTTTATATTATTATATATTTTTATGAAAGAGATAACGTTTCATCCGGCGTTAACTTTGAGGTGACGCCTTGATAATTTGGCTGTAGCGATGTCCATTTTTCTCAGTAATGACTAAAGCTAAGAAATTAAAGTTCACTGTCAGTATTCATCATGTCTTTGTCTTTAAATTACCCATAGCATAACACGATTGGTCAACTTTTATAACACAGAATAATCGATCAAAAAGACCTCTCTAAAAAAAGGGATTCCTATTTTGCCAACAGAGGAGAGTGATATAAGCTTCCAAAATTTGTACATAAATTGGTTCTAGTATACACTTTAATTTGTCCATAGCTTATATGAAATGTATTTATGGTTTTTAAATTACGCGACAAAAACCATTTTGTCGCTACGCCCTTTCCATTTTTTGCTGTTCCATTGCTTGTTTTCTATGAGAGGCCGGGCCAGCCTCGCATAGAAAACAAGCAATCTAAAACACATCCAACACGGTTTTTTACTTTAACATGGCGTCACCTTAACTCAGATCTGCGCAAGTGTGAAGTGTGCAATAAAGTCTTAGATCAAGAACCTGTTTCACTCTGTTCTAACTAGATGGCGCTGCTGTACGCCTACATCTCGCTATCGCTTGGTCGGAAGTTTCAGGACAAATACTTTCGAAATGTTATGGTACATCAGACAGACAGATGGATCCGAAGGGTTCCGTACCGTTTTAAATTCAGCCAATTTTCAAGTTTTTGGAGGCAATGTTCTTACATTGCCTGTACAATCATAATATTACTATACTAATTAATAATTTATATTATATTAGTTTATTAGTTTATTAGTTTATAACCTAGTACTTGGTTCTTGGTAGCGTAAACAGTAAACACTAAACACGTCTGATCCCTAATAATTATTAGTTATCTTATAATTGGTATTACATAATATTATGTAAAAGAACTAAGAAGTCTTTATATTATTAAGATGAAGTGGTAGGGCCAGAAGCGTATAATATCGCGATCTAGGGTATCTTTGAACCTGTTTTTAGATATCAACCGCTAAAATTCATACAATGTTATTCATACCGGCGTAAGGGTGAAGATATGCCTAATAACGTTATATTCTTCGAAACACGATTAAAGTAATTTGCCTCGATAGAAAAAAATCGTGAAAATCATCATAAATTGCCATTTTATTGCAATTTTTCGATTTTACGGCGAATTTAGATAGAATTCTAGTAAAAAATTTATGTTTTCATAAACCTTTCATCAAATCCCATAAGGTAGTATTTATGGTTTTCACTAAAATGATAGTTAGTCATTCAAAATAAAATAATAACCTATAACGCTCGCACTGTATGAGGGCGGCGGGGATGCGGGGTGGCGATTCAGTCGGCCGCGGAGCCTCGTCGCAAGCAGACACGTACTACTCGTCGGCCCGCTCTTTACGAGAATTTGATGTGAAAATGGGAAATAAAAACTGCAGAGGAAAAAATATCCCTTTTGCGGAAAAGAATAATTAAAAAAAAAGAAGAGTTAAGGGAAAAAAAGAAATAAGGGTTACCGTACACTTGACTGAGTATCGGTATTATCTTTTTTTTGACGTTATTTTTTTCCTCAGTAGGCATTAGAATAAGGGTCACCGCATATTTGACCGGGTACCGATATGGGTATTGGGTATCTTGTTTTGACTATTCTTTTCCTCTGTAGGCATGAATTAGTAGAAATAAGAATAAGCGTCACCGCACACTTGATCTGGTATCGGTATCGGTATTATCTTGTTTTAAATTTTTTTTTCCTCAGTAGGTATGAATGAGTAGAAATAAGGGTCACCGTACACGTGACTGGGTATCGATACTTATAATATCTGTGGCCCTAGTGAAAAGGGGTTTAAGTCTAAAATTACAACTTTACAGGAGAGGCAAAAAACATTCAGCGCGCAGAAATTTCGTGTTTGTCCTCGTGTAGCTTCTTTAAACTGCTAGCTAAATAATACATGTGATATTTTTATTGGTAAACAAAGTATGCTCTTTATTATTATTAAGTTGTTTTTTATGTAAATTTAATATTTTTCGAGATAATGACTTATACCCACGAAAAAATAAATTCCTCAAGGGTATAAAATAACTTATACCCTTTATCACATAAGTAAATTGTGAATTCTGTTATGTGAAAAAGAATACGCATTTGGAATAACTTTTATGATAAGTAAGTAATTTAAAAAAATATTTAATGGCTCACTTAATAAAAAGTATACAGTGTTTGACTGTGTACTTTAATTCGACTCAAAAAAAGTCAAAATTATGAAAAAAATATCTTAGCGTCTTTTTCACAATGATTTTATTCGTGGCGTGTGGTATATCTAGACTTATATGAACTACTTTGTGCAACTTATATCCATGATTTTAACAAAAAGAAAAGAAAAGAATACAAAATTAATATACTTACTTATATTTTGATATTTTACAAAATAATTAACTTAAGATAACGTAGTTAAGTAAATCTCTTTTGTAGTACAATACAAAAATAATTTGAGAGTAACTCGCATTTCTCTCAACTAAAAATAAAATCAATGTTATTTAAATTAATGGCCTGTTTCACCACTTCCTGATAAAGTGCCGGATAGGCTTATTTGACAGATTCTCCATACTCTATGTGTCAAGTTAAGTGGTAGATAGCCTTATCAGGAAGTGGTAAAACAGGCCCTTACACTCACAAAATCACAAATTGAGTTGAAAACAAAAGAAAAAATGCTCCTGAAAATGTTTTTATAGTACTTATCTATAACCGCTTAGTGTAGAAACGACGGATAGTGTCTGAAATTATGGAAAAAGCTAAATAATTCCGTAATTTACCGTATTTAAAGCCTTACAAACTCATTATTTGAAAGCTACAAAGTTATAATAAAAATACATCAATAATCTTCAGTATATCAACATTCCTTTCCCCGTTTTATTTTTTATATTTTTGTTTATTATAGGTACTCATGATAATATGAGCTTCCAAAGTAAAACCAATTTATTAAAATTAAGCATACATTCAGCATCCCCTTAGGATTTACAAATTACTTTTAATTGAAACACACGCCAATAGATCGACAATATCATAAACTACACATTCCCCGTTTTTTAGGACAATTTTGAACTAAGATGAATAAAAAAAATAGGGTTTTGGTGGGATCTCGGCAACGCGGCAAATGTATGGCCAAGGTCGTTTGCTCGGGGGACGGCCTTAAGTTACAACAGTCATACTTGACTGTTGTAACTTTAAAGTAAATTACAACAGTCAAAAGAGTTTTCATATTGATTAAGTTTATATGGAAAATTATTTATAGCAAGTTAACTAAATAAAAATATTAGGAAATCTCATCTGAACAGTCATCATTAAGAAGAGGATGCCGATCATTGTTATCATCACTTATGTCTTATTAGATTTAGTAAGTATAAAAAGATCTGACACTCATGGGTTTATTAATGGGAGAAGACTAAGTCTCGCTTTTCTCATTAGAAATTGCAAACGGCCCATCATAAGCGGTGACTTTCCACATTTTCAATAAAATACTGACTAAGAAATGACCAATATAGAATTGAATGACATATCAATTTCTTCCTGTTCTATCATTGTATGTGGAAAAGAGACCTACCTGTATAGCACTGTATTTGTTACAGGAAATCCCCTGAAAGACTTCGCACCTTTCTGTGTTGCCAGTTTTGAGTTCTGTAGGACCCAAGATGTTTTTTATGGCCTTGATACTTGCATTTTGGATTATCATGTAAGACTGTTCCATAATACCGATTTTCTACCGAAATCTACTAAATGATTTTACACTACTAAATCAGTTCAATTTGCCTCCAATCAAAAAAAGTAGAAATCTACTAAAAGTTGTCACGCTGGCGCGGGCGCACCGCGCAATGGACCCTCCACACACCCGGTGCGGACCAGTCCCCCGCATCGACGATTTATATCGTTTTACACGTAAAATGAATACCATTCGTAGGATAGCGTATTGTGAATACTGATCTAAACTGAGTTATACTGGACTTTTGTCATTTATTTTGGTGAAAACAGATTGATGTCCAGTAACATCATTACTCACTAAGTCATTTTTAAGGACCAACTCTTGTTGTATTGGTAAACACCAAATTTTATAAAAAGGAAGGTAGTTTATGTTAATTTAGATCAAAAAACACATTTCTTTTTTAATTTTTTCAGTTTAAAACAATACAGATGTACTTGGATCCAACTTATGTAGTTTTTTTTGTGTTAGTTAGACCCATATACACCAAGAAACTTTTTTGTTTTTAAAGATAGCTTAGATCCGTTTACACCAATCGATAGAGCATTTATTTCTCATCATTTTGGTATAATAAACTCATTTTCGACAAAATCGGACTTGTACCCCTTTTCACTAGGGCCACAGATATTTTTTTGACACAATTGTTTCCTTAGTAGGTATGAATGAGTAGAAATGAGAATAAGGGTATTGTCCAGTATCAATAACAATATTGAACGCCGGGTGAGTAGCCGGCACGTTGACGGAGACAAGGGCCCTGCGGATAACGTCGTTCAAGTAGGCATGGCGGGACTGGCGGCCGGCGCTGCGTCGACAAGATAGACCGTGGTGACCCTGGCGGTCTACTGCGGCGCCGCAGGGGCAGCGGTGGGGTTCGGTGATATTGGCTCCTAGTCGCAAACTGAGCGAAAGATTGAATGTGTGGTTATCTAAAAGTGTTCCGGTATTGGATGATGGGTTAGCCTGGAGCCAGTAGCCTGATTCCGGCTCGGCGGACGCTAGAAGACGCGCCCGATCTGTGGTGGACGAGGAATTTAGAATTTCTGATTGTGCCAAATTGATTAGTGGTTCATCCCAATTCTTTTGGATATTGGGGTTAACTGAAACGTCACTAGGACAAACACGTTTCCAAGCGTTGATCGCCTCAGCTAGTGACTCAATGCCTACGTTTCCAGAAGAATTGGTGATGATTTTGATGAAAAGAGGATGAATGCTGTGAGCTGAAGAAAGGAAGGCAGGAAGGGACACACTGGACACGCTTCTAAGACCCAAGCCACCGAAACGAATGGGGAGAGTAGCTTGGGCCCAAGAGGTGTCAGAGATTTGGCAGTTGAAAATATTCATTATTGTGTCTTTTAAAATAGTGTCTAAATGGGAAAGAAGGTTGGGGTACTCCCATAGAGGGCAGCACCTCAGGACATATGTGAATTGGGGCACAAACAAACAAAAACGAATTATTTGGTAAGCCATATGGGATTTTATTGCGACGAGTTTGCCAGAAGATACTACGAATTTTTGTTTTTGTTCCGAAACGTAAGGCTCAAAACCGTCGTTGAATATAGGGGCACCTTGAAGGCGGAGGGATTCTTTACTGAGAATTTTGATACTAGGGGCCAAATTGTTAAATTTAGACATTATTACGTCATGCGGCTGTGTGATTGGGCCGTTAAAAAAAAGTTCACATTTGGAGAAATTTAAATCCAAATCTATTGCTTTAAATTTTCAGTTGTACCTATAGGGACCCCTAAAATTTTTAATATTTTTTCCATTTTTGCATCAAAATCTTAATGCGGTTCACAGACTACATCTACTTACCAAGTTTCAATAGTATAGCTCTAATAGTTTTGGAGAAAAGTGGCTGTGACATACGGACGGACAGACAGACAGACAGACATGACGAATCTATAAGGGTTCCTTTTTGCCATTTTGGCTACGGAACCCTAAAAATTAATAAATATATTTTTAAAAATAAATTGACTATTGTATACTCTGACATAATAACCTAATAAATATGACATATTATCTCATAACGTATGTCAAGTAGGCTTGTACTTTGAATATCATTCATTCATTTATTTATGTTTGTTTGTTTGTAAAAAGAATCTGCCTGAAGTTAGCCAGGGATTAGTTTACTCACGTTCAATGCGCGGCCTATACATACTAGCATAGACTTTGAGTCGGGAATTAGGGATAGGTATGGGCTACAGCTACGGGTCTGGGCCCAGCACTAAAGAGCATCTGTGAGCGTACGGAAGCATTCGAGACAATTTGGAATCGGTAACTAATCGGTATTCTCTTGTACAATCAACCGATAAGTGTGTACATCAAGTGTACGGTAAACCTTATTCTCATTTTTACTCATTCATACGGCATACCTACTGAGGTTAAAAAGTGTTTCAAACAAGATAATACCGATACCGATACCCGGTCAAGTGTACGGTGACCCTTATTTCTATTCATACAATACCAACTAAGAAAAAAAATTTTCAAAAACAATATAATACCAATTATAACTATACCCGGTCAAGTGTGCGGCGACCCTTATTCTCATTTATGCCTACTAAGGAAAAAATTTGTCTAAAAGAAGATAATAAGAGGGTAAAATATTGAACTCGCATGCCCGGTCGCCGCTGCCGCACGCACTGTCTACGCTACACACCTACTAGCAGGCGTGCGCGGGGCGGAAGATGGTTGCCCCGCGCATGCTCCCGCCACGCTTCATACCTCACCCCCTCAGAAACGCGATGCGCACCCTACCACTTCATCTTAAGTTTTATCTAAAAAGATTGGACCTATAATAACAGGCCACAATTTATATTCATATTATAAGAAACATTTTAGAGCCGAAATCGAACCCACGACCTCCGGGCTCCGAGTCTCCAGAGCTAAACCACTGAAACACGGAGTCGTTTTCAGTTAGTACGAAGGTGTATAATTTGCTAAAACTGAGTAATCGTGAATCGGCCGTGAATCGTAATGCATACGGGTACCTTTCCCCTAATGGTTTCGTAGAATTGTCGATTTCAAACGTAAAAACGAGGCCGAGGTAAGTCTAAGTAGACAATAAGTATTCGATCATTATGGCTCTTGACTCGGAAGTCGTGGGTTCGATTCCCGCGTTGGGAACGTATTAATTTCCAAGTTTGGTGAGGATAATGCTGGCTAATCACCTGTCTGACAAGTAAGATGATCCATCAGTATAGGCATGTAAAAGTAGGTCCTGTGCCCAATCTCTCGCCTACCGTGTCGATCTCTCATCCCACTGTGTTTCGATTTTTTTTAACGAAATTATCGAATACAGTCAAGTAGTCTATGTATAATGTACCGCGATGAATGCTGATGATTCAAAATATGGACTCAGATACACTTTGATGGTGTAATTTTATCTTTTGTCCTTTTTCGGAACTCAAAATATTATCTCCATGCCAAATTTCAGCAAAATTTTTAATTAGCGGTTTAACGGTTTGAGCGTGAAGAGGTAACAGACAGACGGACAGACAGACACACTTTCGCATTTATAATATTAGTAGGGATATGGAAGTATGGATGAGAAATACATTATAGAACATGGTATGTTATTATATGCAAATAACGTCATTAATATTAGTAATTTCATGTATATTCTGGAAAACAGATTACCTGGACCTAAGTTCTAGTGCATAAATTTAAACCTGCATTAGAGCCCTGCGGATATAAAAATTTGCATATTTTCCCTTCAACTTCGCTCTAAAATTGTACGATAAACGTGCATAGATAGTCCATACAACAGACATATGAAAATGATAGATATTGCTTAATTTTAGACTGCCCGGCCACTTGAAGTTAAAAATAGAATACCGATTTTAGGGAGCCGGGCTACGTCCATTGATAATGGTAACCGTTTTTCTATAGGAGGAAAATACTGATTATAATTATTCAATGATCATAAAAAAGTCGGTAAAAAAATTCCAAATATTATTATCGTCCATTGATCATTTAGGGGGTGTTTCACCACTTCCTAATAAGTGCCGGATAGGCTAATATAATAGCTCCCACACCGGTTTCGGTGACGGTGGCCGGTTTCATTGAAACCAGGCCAGCTACGCAGGAGTATTTTTATAGTGCTTGGGCACTATAAAAATGTGCGCAGTACACAAGAGCACTCTCTATTCCTTTACTCTCATAACCCAGTGGGACGGCAGACCGACACGACCGGCGAGAGATCAGGCGCAGGACCGACTTTTTACATGCCCATCCGACGCATGGATCATCTTACTTGTCAGACAATCAGGTGATCAGCCTGCATTGTCCTAACCAAACTTGGAAATAATATGTTTCCAACGCAGGAATCGAACCCACGACCTCCGAGTCAAGAGCCGCGCTCTGTACCACTAGACCACGGAGGCGTTAGTAGCCGGATAGGCTATCCACCACATAACTTAATAGATGAATACTATTGTTATTTTAAGTCTAGTATGTAATTTCTTTTGTGATTTCTTAGTATACTTGTTTGTTTTCCTGATAAAATAAAATAAAATGAAGTATGGAGAATCCTATCAAAAAAAATGGTGGATAGCCTAGCACTTTGTCAAGAAGTGGTAAAACAGGCCATAAATAAAATAGTTTATTGTTTACCTCTGAAAAATTCACTACATTAAGGAAGTTTTGACAAGCGCAATTACGACGTTATGCCATATTGTTAGGTCCAACTAAAAGTATGACATACCTTAGGACAAAACTTTTATTTTTATAGTACAATACAATACAAAAACATTTTATACCGCATTGGTATTGGTAAAATATAAAATAAAATAATTTTACATAAGACGAATATAACTAATAAATATTAGGTAACTATAATAATATTTTAATTATTTTTATTCCTTTATTTATTAGCTAGCTTCGGCTAAGAAAAAAGGAGGGGTAATAATTTAAGCAGTCTAGTTTGTGTATTTTTGTGTGGAATAAAGAGTTATTATTTTTTTTATTATAATATTATTAGGAAATTCAATTAAATATTAGCTGTGTTAATAGATCATTACTATACTGCGAATATTTTACGTAGTATATATTTTTATTACGTAGCCAGGTTTAAGTTGTTTAGGGCCTGTTTCACAACTTCCTAATGAGTGCCGGATAGTCTATCCCCAACTTTTGACAGATAAAGTATGGAGAATCTTTCAAATAAGTTGTGGATAGCCTATCCAGCACTTAAATCAAGATGTGCTGAAACGGGTGTTTCAGCACCAGACGGCCAACTTGGTTCCCCGAAATCCCCCCAAAAGTCATAAAAGAAAAAATTAATACGATGAATGCACACTGTTTCCCCCCCCCCCTCCATAGATTGTCCCCCCCCCCCCAATTTTCCACCCATCACCTAAAAAATTCCCAAATTTAGGGGATTTCCCCCCATCTAACGTCACTGGCTAAAACAAGCCCATAAACTTCTAAACATGTGCCATATCTATCACATTTCTAATCTATTATCCCTATGAATGCGGTACATGTTCGTGCGGGAAATTGTTCGACATTTTATTACACTGTGGATCGGACTGTGATTAATTCGTGGTTTAAATCTTTTCACTCTGTACCGTATATTGGTAATAGCGATGTTATCGAGTTTTATTTCGTCCTAGTTATTTGTCCTAGATATTCTTCACCGTTATTTAAAAGTATATAATAAACCAATTTGATAATGGTTATTTTTTTGTACAAGTTAATAGACGGTCAATGATGTACTGCGTGAAATTTTAACGGTTGTTTTCTCGAAGTAAAATGATTCTGTCTTAGTAGTACAATAGATTTGTGAAGTTTTTTTTGTTCAATTCATAAAAAAAAATTCGGCCGGGTCCATAGCCGCTCGTGCCTATCGGCATAAAGTTGCCATACCATAGTAAGTCATACAAAATATTTTGTATTTTCAAAAAATAGCTTGCATGATTCGATAGTACTACTATAGGTAAATCGACCTGCTGCGGGAAAACAACCACTAAAATTTCACGTTGTATTTTACGATGATACCTAACTTATGTACGTCCACTTATCTACAATCGCACTTACATACGTGAACGCACAAAATTATTTCAGATCAGCCTACTATCTGCCTGTTAGGCCGCGTTTCCACTGACGTGGAGCGGGGCGGAGATGAGCTTAGCGGTGCCCGAATTGACCAATCATTATGCTCGAAATCCCTGCTCCGCTTCAGTGAAAATACTGACCACTTTTCACCGCTTCTCTCCGTCCAGCTCCGCGTCAATGGAAACGCGGCCTTATACGAGGAGAATGAACTGGTATCATAACATATTAAGAGACCCTACAAAAATTGGCGTTCCAAGGCAAAACTTTAAGGGCCCGGGTTACCCTCGAAATTTTCATACATTCTTAATACCAAAACCATTTTCTCATACGAAAATATTTAACATGTTTGAGTTATTTTTCAGCTTAAGATAGTAATTACCTAGGGTCCTGAGCAAATTTTTTTTACAAAATATTTAAATACTAAAAAAAAAATTTTTGTGTTTAAATATTTTTTAGTAAATTTACTACTAAATATTTAAACACCAAAAAATAGACAAAACCACTAAAAAATATATAAATAAATAGTAAATTTACTACAAAATATTTAAATAATAAAAAATATTTTTTAAAGTTTAAATATTTTGTAGTAAATTTACTATTTATTTATATATTTTTTAGGGTTTTTGTCTATTTTTTGGTGTTAAAATATTTAGTAGTAAATTTACGAAAAAATATTTAAACACAAAAATTTTTTTTTTAGTATTTAAATATTTTGTAAAAAAAATTTGCTCAGGACCCTAGGTAATTACTATCTTAAGCTGAAAAATAACTCAAACATGTTAAATATTTTCGTATGAGAAAATGGTTTTGGTATTAAGAATGTATGAAAATTTCGAGGGTAACCCGGGCCCTTAAGCAAATACCTTTAAATTGCTAACACTATGAACTTTTAAAATATTTAACGTTGCCGGCTTTTTGAGGTGCTTTTTAATTCCGAATTTTAGGTTGAAGTGTCTTAGAAGGAATTTAGCGCTAATAAAATTTAAGATTATTGATTTTGCCTATAGATTTTTACTAAACAACTTTTAGTAAAAATAATTATGTAAGCAACTATTCAGCAATTCACCATCACAGAAATCTATTAAGTTCAACGTAAAAATTAACAGTTCCTGCGCAAATATTACATCAGCCATGAAATAAACATAAACATGAAATAAACATACCTATTATGAAAGTAAATCGTCAAGCTCAATACTTGTAAATAAATTCTCAAATATTAAATTCTCTCCATTGATATCTTAACAAACGTTCCCCATTATTTACACAAATCTAACCCAAAAGAGACTGAAAATATTGAACACATTTATATTGACCTTAGGTAACACTTTGGGGTTACTTGAATCATCAAAGCACCGCCAAGGGCCGCGCAGATTGGAAATCGATTTTAAGAGCATTATTATATTAGAATTCAAGGAACTGGGGTCTGGGGCCACAGAAATGGCGTAATTCTGATCCTTTTTAACCGACTTCCAAAAACGAGGAGGTTATACGTTCGGATGTATGTTTTTTTTAATGTATGTTCAACGATTACTCAGCCGTTTGTGGTCTTATTCTTAAAATTCTTTTTGTGTTGTATAGGGTTTGACTCAAATTTGGTACCATGTTCATAAAAGTGGTAACCTGATGATGGGATCCATGAGTAATCGAGGGAACTCCTTAAAATTTATATGGAAACATATAGTGATTTAGATTTTTTCTGAAGTGTTTCAGACAAATACTACCAAAAAGTAAGATTTTGCACCAGGATGTACCCTGGTTCCGAAGGTACCCAACAGAACTTTTAAATCCTTATAGATACAAGTTCGAGGATTTTGGCTTTATTTAAACTGCTCCAAGCAAAAGCCAAGGAATCCTACATTATTTCAGATAGGCTAAATTTTATTTTGGAAAAAAAATTGGTTTCGTAAGATATTTGGGTTTTTCGGACGCCTTGATTTCGACGATTGAGTACAGAAATAATTGAGGTTTAGGCGAATTCTGAAGACAGCACTATAACAATAAAATAATACAAGGAATAAGAATTATTTTATTCTTTTTAGATTATTTTTAAGAATATTACTTTTGTTTTTACCTTGGAAGTCGGTTTTAATTTTTTTTACTATAATTATGTTCTGAATTCGTCAGCAATTTACTCGATTACGCAAATATGTTTGTTGGAGTGTAAGTGAAGATATTGGGTTGAAAATCACAAATTACCAATTTAAGATCTAAAAATTAAAACCACGCGCCGAAACCATACATTTTTCCGCACAAAAACTATCATTATCTTTCCTGAGCTCAAAGTATCTCCATACCTTTTCAAAATCGGATCAGCAGTTTGGCCGTGAAGAGGTAACAGACAGACAGACACACTTCCTCATTTATAATATTAGAATGGATGCCTCATGCTCTGATTTATGGCCTCACTTAAATTTCGGCGGTAAGTAAAACTCAGCAGCTCTCAATATTCGCCACCTCCATAAATATGGACTTCTTGTAGCTTTCAAATTCCAGCACCTTATTTTATTATTACTATTGACTTTTCAAGATTTATAGTTCGTTGAAAAGTATATTTCAATTAGGTACGCGCGAAACTTGTGTATTAAAGTATCGGTGCAAACGAGCGACTTGCGACCGCGACTGATTTACGCTACACAGTTCTCGTTTTTGTGACTCATCAAAGCTATGCCATACGTGAATTTAACCAAACAAGCGACACGATGTATAGTTTGTTCCTTGCTTGGAAGAGTAGTCGTCGCCTCATCTGGTAGCTCGTTTGCCCCACCTCAATTAAACATTATTTTGTTTCTTAAGATTAAGAGAATTTTGTGAAAAAAATTACCTCGATCTCCAACGTGAAAATTTGTTTTTCTAAGAATTTTGTTCTTTTCCCTTTATTAGAACAGTAAATGTCTACAAAAACAACATAACAAAATAATATTGAAAATATATTTTTTTTGCACTACACCATATTATTTCAACTAATTGGCTATGTTATAATAATTATAGGGATGAGATTTATTACATTTAGTGTGTGTTGTAGTGTGTGTAATGTTTTATTTGTTAAAAAAAAGTTGATAAAAGCATAATAATTTCAAAACAATATTAGCTCAATGCAAGGAGGCTTGCCGTGTTGATCGGAACGGTACCTTGGGTTGGCTTGTCACTGGATTTTTTTTTCATTGATTCTTTTTTGACACGTCTTGTCGACGGCAGTCGACGGCTGCAGTCGACGGCTACAGTCGACTGCCCATCGACGCGTGCCGCCGACAAGTACCTATCGTCTGTAAGCGCTCTAACATAATATTATAGACGTCGAAGATCATAATACCTTCGGTAAGGTTTTTAAATCGATGACGTAGCGGTACAAGGAGGCTTTCTAATACCTTTATTATTTACGACAAAATGTTATATTGGAGATAAATTGTATTTTATGATCGCTTGGCAGTAAGAAGTAACAAAGGTAGATCGTAAAATGCCATCACAAAATTATAAAAGAATACAACATAGGTTATGAAATTTTATAACTTTATTTTGTTGCGCTTCAGTTGCTCTATGTATTGTGATTTCAGACCTTACAAAATGTAAGCAGTAAACTTTTTACTAATAAGAATATTAACCACACTGCCTTTACAGAGGCATTTGAAATATGAATTCTATGTATAACTACATATTATTATATTATACACACCGGTTTCGGTGACGGTGGCTGGCTTCATTAAAACTAGGCCAGTTACGCAGGAGCAATTTTATAGTGCCCAAGTGTGTGCGCAGTAAACAAGAACACTCTCTATTGACTATTCCTTTTACTTTCATAAGCCAGTGGGACGAAACTTGCGAGAGATTAGCCGCAGGACCGACTTCTTACATGCCCATCCGACGCATGGATCATCTTACTTGTCAGACAATCAGGTGATCAGCCTGCATTGTCCTAACCAAACTTAGAAATAACATGTTTCCAACGCGGGAATCGAACCCACGACCTTCGACTCAAGAACCACGCTATTTAAACTACTGAACCACGGAGACTTTGTTGATAATATATATTTGTTAGATGATGAAGTAGGTAAGTTACAAGGTTTGTTCAAATTATAAGGGAAAAAATGAGTGATTGTGTGATGTGAAACTTGCTTATGTTGTAAAACTTTAGTAACTCAATTCATCCACTCATGTCTTCAACTATAATATTAGAACGGATATAGAAGACAATTTTTATGACTTGAAAAAACTCGTCTCATAAACTTAATTCCCCAATTCGAGTCTGAAAATCTGGGTAATGTCAATCATAAAAATTGTCTTGTGAAGCTATTATTAACTTTTATTAAGGTCGTTCGGGTAGAGCACCCTACGATCAAGCGGACGAGAAGCTAATAAATCATAACATTTAACTATCAAACATTAATACACTCGAATTGCAAAAGCTGTTTTATTCAGGCGTCGATTATTGTACCATCGAAGAAATTTATTCTTAGGCAGACGGCGGATCTACAATCTACATCATTTGGTCGGGCTATGTAAATTTAATGCAGGGGTGGCCCCAACTTTATTAGAGCTAAGATCGACTGTTTACTAACGAAACCTTGTGCGATCTACCAAGTTCATACTTCTCGAAATCTTAAATTAAACACCATAGTGTAGCTTATTGGTCTGGTAGTCTGGTCTAATTAATAATTATATTTTTCGCCTAGCCATGATCTACTCGACTAACAGTCGCGATCGACCGGTCGATCGCGATCGACATATAATTGTATTATGGGACGAGTATGGGACATTATCTATCAAACTATCCATTAAATTGAAGTTAATCATTATTTATAATAATAATATATCTGAGTGCAGCAGTTAGACTCTAATGATTATTTAACTATATATTTTGTGAACTTCGTCAATACAGGGTGTAAAAAAACTTAGTGATAATACTTTAGGATGTGTATGTATTCCTTGTAGAAAGTTCACTGTGAAAGTAGCAGCGCTGAAAGATCATTTTTTTTCACTTTTGTATGGGTAAGCGCCCCAGCGACACAAGTTTCCCTATACAAAAGTGAGAAAAAATTTGCTCTTTCAGCGCTGCTACTTTTACAGTGAACTCTATACACGAGACTCATACACACCCTAAAGTATTATCGCTTAGTTTTGTGACACCCTGTATACTCTTGCAATATACTTACTAGTACAATTGCATTGGGGTCGTTAGAAGGCTATGTCGGTCGGCGATCACCTGTTTCGTGATTTATTTGGCTATTGACCTGCTTCGCTATCGCCGTATCTTTTCCGTTCCGTGGTTTGAGCACGTAAATCATGCTATCGATGTTCGAATGCAATACAAATGTTTATTGCAATTTGTTTAACGGGACGTTCTTGAAAGTTTGTTTCTGTGGCAATAAAACTGTTAATTGTTTTTTCTTTCCTAAACAATGGTCGAGCAGAAATAATTAAATTATATATTATATTTCTTTATACTATAACTAAGTAATTTTAAGAAGTAGACCAGGTAGTAGTATTAGACCAGCAGATGTATTCTATGAAAATAAAGTAAGCAACACCGGAGTAATATCAAAGCCCTAATCTCTTCATCTTTGCATCTCCAGAGATCTCCAGTAAGCAAAAATATTATAATTATTATTTCGCACTGATTTTCAGTAAGATAGTAGTAATTAGATTGATCTGTTTTGATTAAGGCGCTATATTGAAAAAACTGTCCTTTTTGATGTAATACTATAGGACCCTCAGAAATGTTACAAATCTGGTAATGAGATGTACATATCTTCATAGCCTTGAGAAGAACAAGAAACACGCATAATGTATATTTTTACCTCTATACATTTAATTTTGTAAATGACCTCTTAAAAATACGAAATTTGAAGATTATTTTTAAACGAAAATAGATGTATTGTAGTATTAGTCTAATTAATAGACACCTTTGAAACTCAAAATCGTATAGAAGCATTTTGCTTAAATGCTCCTAGTTATTTTTTAAATAATTAATTTACGTTTTGTCGCATGTTTTCCGAGCGAGCCGATATAACTTCTGGCCGCAGCGTATTCACGACTTTATAGTCATACAAATGAAGTATAACATTTGCGTAGCGTAATAAGCGCTTATAATTTATTTTCGATATATCGCCCTAAGCTTTCCATTTTACACATTCATTATCTAACAATTTTACAAGAAACATATTTTATCTTCGACATTTATTTGCTTTTGTTTATCGTAACAATCAAATTACAAACATATTTTTATTATAATATTTATAATATTATAATACTTTAAATCTCCATCGTATGCAAAAGTCTAACTTGGCCTTTGAAGGCAGTTCATAAGACCCAATATAAGATCCTACTGTTTCAAAGGAGCTCCGACGATATTAGCATGAAACAAGGGACCATAATAGATGCAGGAATACATTTTGTGCTTTTTCGGCCATGTTTAGTTACAAAAAGAAGCAGAATTTTCGGTTACGTAAATGTTTCAATGTAGATTTTCTTTATTGTTTATTCGCACATAGACGTTACCAAAGATATAATTTATGTAGAAAAGTGGATCATAGATCATCTTGAGAAATAGTTATCCAGTCAATCCATTTAATGAAGTTTTGCAACCGAAGTTTGTCTATTTCAAAACGATGTTGGTTGGTTAATATTGATTGTTGATTACAGAATCCTACCACTTTCGAGATTTTTCGAAAATAAAAATGTTGTTCGTCTTATCAAAATGTGGCTACTCACAAAAAATTAGCTTGTTAGTAATAAAAAAAAAAATTGTTCTAGAGCTCCCGTACTATCAGCGTTGCGTCGACGCAGCCCTGCTATTGCGTTGTTTTACATACAAATAAGTAATAACCAAAGTGTTCACACGGCGCGCTGCGGCCTGCGTCGTAACAGCAGTGCGCAACGCACACATTACGGACAGCAGCCCACAATGTCGACATGTTAGCCGAATGCCGGCCATAATATAACATTGGGTTTGAAATTTAATCATTAGGAGCTGTCGTTTCTGTTGTTGGAGATTAATATTTGCTAAGTAATTAAACACCTTTACACTCAAGAAATAAGGTTATGATTACAACACCAAAGATATTTAGCGTGACAAAGGTATTCGCGTTTGGATAGATGTTATTAATTTCGTGCAGCAAACTTTGAAATACTTCATGAGCTTTATTCGTATTTTTATGAAACTGCCTCCGTTATTACTTCATAAGTTTTATAAGAATGATTCATTTGTTTTGATAACGAGAGATTTAAATAATAGACTTATTTGCCCATTCTAATCCATACTAATATTATAAATGCGAAAGTGTGTCCGTCTGTCGGTTACATCTTCACACCCAAACCGCTTAAGCAATTTTCTGAAATTTTGATGAGGAAATACTTTGAGTCCCGGCAAAGAACATATTAGAGGACTTTTCTTCCCAGAAATATTTATCAAAATAACGATGTACAGATACAGACTTTGTCATAATATTATCATGTTATATGAAGTTTTGTGCCAAGATTCGCCGTATGGACGGAGGAAAATACCTTGACGTACGATCAGCGAAATTAATTCATAGGCAAATTATTTCAGACCTGCGTCATTTAGTCGTATTAAGTCGAAGTCAGCCGATAGATTGCCACTAACATTGATTTTTCATAACCTGACCAAATTAGGACCGACATTTTACCTATGGATCAATTTCCTAACAGTACTTATTATTCCTTGAAAATTTTTTATTTTTGTAATTTGATACATTACAATATTATTGTAAAACAAACCATATGGTCATCTTTTTTACATACTTTATTTTAAAAATCTTAATTTTGGCAATTAAACATACAAGGAAATACCATTATCAAGTATTTCGCTTATTGCATAGCTATAATATGACACTTATGACCGCCAAAGTGCAATCTCATGTTCGGTATTCAAATTGCATTAGCTCGTAGAGGCCTCGTAGCGTCGTAAATGACTCGTAGAGGCCTCGTAGAAAGCTCGTAGAGGTCTCGTAGCAAACTCGTAGAGGTCTCGTAGCTAACTCGTAGAGGTCTCGTAGCGAACTCGTAGAGGTCTCGTAGCAAGCTCGTAGAGGCCTCCTATAATATCGCGCGTAGTTAAAATTATACAACAGAGTTGAAGTAAATTTAACGTTAGTTTGAAATTATTATTATAATGAATAGATAACATAATATCCATACTAATATTATAAATGAAAAAGTGGGTCTGACTTTCTGTCTGTCCGTCTGCGTCGTGTCTGTCTGTTACCTCTTCACATCTAAACAACTAAACTGTTATAAATGTGTTAAATATAATGCATTGACATAATGAACATAATGGTAATATAAAATGTAAGAATGCTAAATAAGAAAAGAATATTGTATAGAAAATATGAAAAAATATTGTATGAAACTAAAGACAAAAGTTGTATTAGCCATGGAAGAAAATTATTGAAAAAGAAAAAAACTACATAAAAAAGAAAAAAAAATAGATCAATAGAAAAAATATATTAATAAAAGATAAAAAACCAGGCCTGATCACGTTAGGGGGAGAAAAAAATCTTTTGGAATGTAAATAAAAGAATAAGAGCCAGTCCACACGGCGCGTTGCGTCAGCGTTTCGACGACGCAGCGCTGCCGTTGTGTTGTTTTACATACATAAACCAAGGTGTTCACACGGCGCGCTGCGTCATCGCAACGCACACATGACGGACAGCAGCCATCGAGACAAAGCGCCCCTCCCGCGATGTTAAGGCCCTATAGACCGGAAAATTAGCAGGTCGATGTCTGTCAGTACGAATATCGACGTAAAGAACATTAAAATAAGATTCATATCAGCGCGCCTTGTACAGTGGCGGTTACGACGCTCGCCGCGTCCTTGATAGGGCGAAATAGGAGAAAAAAACCTTTTTACTCAGCTAATCAAACCAAAATGCAAAATGTAACCACAAATTATTCTTCTTTAAGTTAAGAGCTTTTCATAGATATGATTTTTGAAAGTAATACTATCATAAGCTTCACGTAAAATAAGAAAAATATCACAAAATATTCGAATTTAGCCCCCTTTTCGGAGTTATTTTTGATCGAGCGAAGTTTTCGATATTATGTTTCGAACCACAAATTGTCAAAGTTCATTAAGTAAACAACAATGTGTTATTTTTTTTGGCTTTTGAAAGTCACTATTTGTTTGTTTATTATTGATTCAAAGTTATGTGAAATTGGGTCTATAGGGCCTTAAGACTGCTTCGTTATAACGCTGCGATGGCGCAGCGCCTGTGTGGCCGGCTATGTGTCAAAATATTTGCATTGCAACGACGTAACGCAACGCAACGCGCCGTGTAGACTGCCTCTTAGGCAGATCGTCTGCCATTACATTTTTATTTACAATCATCTCACAAGCTTAGTAACTCTTACTTATTTTTTATTGATTAATCTTCAAAATCAGTAATGCATGGTATATTTTACATGCAGCTAAACTTTGATGATGAAAATAAGTATTTCGCTGCCTATGTTACACTAAAATAATGTCAGGTAATACCTGTATTTCAGATATTGGCAGCATGGCGGCGGGTAAATCCCCTGCAAGCCGCCGTGACGAGGGACTGACCTGAGATTTTTGCCGAAACCTGTCATATCGACGTCCGGCCCAGCTACATTTATTGATTTCCTCATTATTATCACACTTGAAAGGAATATTTTAGATGAATATTTCGTTTGAGTCGTGCGAAATATTTTTGGATATGTAAGTATGGCTCATAGATCGAGGTTACTTACATTGTCTTACATACTGTGTCATAAAGGTGCTCCCTTACCGGGTTACAGAGTCGAGCATTACATCTGTGAGGGAGGAGAACCGAGCATTACAATGCGCATCTTGTAATGATACAATAATCCGTACCAATATTATAAATGCGAAAGTCTGTCTGTTACCTTTTGACGCCCAAACCGCTGAACTGATTTTCCTGAATTCGGTATGGAGATACTTTGAATCTCGGAGAAGATTATAGATATAGATAAGATTATAGATAAGATACTTTTTATGCCGGAAAAATGTGCAATTTCTTAGCAATAAACGTGTTTTTGCGTTTTGTAATAAGTTACTACGGGAATGATATCAGTTTCTGACAGGAATGGCTCATTGTTTTGGATATTAAAACAATGATGATTCCAAATAATAGTCTGCTGCTTGCCCTTCTAAGCTTCGGCCAAACCTACGCGACCAAAGCGACTGCGAAGCGGGAGCGGAACGTTCGCGTCGGCAGAGCGGGAATAATCTACGGTTTCGCACTGTAGTAGTCGCGCAGGTGTACACACCAGTTTTGCGTTGCAGACGCTCCCATCCAGCGTCCCGCGTTACTGACGCGTAGGTTTGGCCGAAACCTTAGTGTTTCAATTATGTGACTGTATTTTCTAACATTTTAAAGACTGGTTTTCTTAAGAAAAATTGATATTAAATTTTTAGCTATTCTCGACTTTCTTCATTCACCAAAAGTTGTCCAATGCTCATCTGCAAATGCATCATCTCAAAACTTGTGTACCTTATTTCCAAACTAATAGGATCTTAATTATAATTTTACGTAACCCATATATAAAACAAGGTGTTCGAGTAACTCTCAAAATATCAAACGAAATACTTATGAAGGCTGGAGTTTTGAGGAAAAGTATGTAAATTTCCTTTTGTACACCTCCAGCGTTCTCAGGGGATTTGGGGTCAAGTGCCTGTTGATATTGTGTTTGTTATTATGCGATGACATCATGGCACATGTAACTGATTTTAAGGAATATACAGTGTGTGATAATCATTTTGAGTGTGTATGTGTTCCATAGATTATAGAGTTCATTGTAAAAGTAGCAGCATTGAAAGAGCAAAATATTTTTCTGTGTGATTTGTATGAGCAAATAAAACACACAAAATGCTATATTAGTGCTGCTAGTTTCACAGTGGACTCTATAATCTAAGGAATACAGACACGCCCTAAAGTATTAGCACTTAGTTTTGTAACACCCTGTGCAAATTTTTTGCTCGCACATATTTAGTTATCAATCAGTAACTTTCGTTTTTTAAACAAAATATATACAACATCTATATAATATTATTATTATCTTAAAAATATTTTGAAATCAAAAAATGTTTTTTAAAAATGAAATAACAATAACTAATATCTTTTTCAGTTATAACTAATATCATTAGATGGCGCCCGCGACCCTGTTACGCCAAAATTCGTTTATAGTGGGGAAACCTTACATTTTTCCGGGATTTATAGTATCCTATATCCTTTCTCGGTACTCAAAGTGTCTCTTCATACAAAATTTCAGCAAAATCAGTTCAGTGGTTTGGCCGTGAAGAGGTAACAGACAAACAGGCTTACATACTTTCACATTTATAACATTAATGTGGATAGAATAAAAATTTAAAATATACATATTATAGGAATATTATGTTAGAAAAATCTGACATAGTTGGATCGGGCTGAAATTTGGTATGCAGGTAGATGTTATGACGTAGGCATCCCCTAAGAAAGGATTTTGATCAATTCTACCCCCAAGGGGATAAAATAGGGGTTGAAAGTTTGTATGAAACTTTGTCAATTTTAAACCTATCGGGCGGAGACTTTGATACCTAATTAATTATAATACTTTTAAAGTCCTGAGGCGTGATGGACTAATTATGTAGATAAAGATGTAAAACGCCTTGTACGCGAACAAATAGTAATTAAAAAAGCGACATAAAAAGGATAATATGGGCGAAAAGCTCATAGACAATCCATTTTTTTGTAATAAAAAAAAATAATGCTTCTTAACGCGAGTGAAGTCGCAAATAAAAGCTAGTAAACAATACTTTTCTATTGGCATTCGAGTAAAGGGTAATTCCAAAGTTATTTCCTTATAAACCACAACTATCTCGCACTAATGGAACTTCAACAGAACACCCATTACGAGGTCTCCATTAGCTCTACGCATAAATATTTATTTACAGCTATTTACGGGTTTATCACAAAAATCTTTAGAAAGGGAAACCTTAAAATTTGATGCTTGTAGAAAGAAAGCAAATATTATGCAAACAAAATGGCACGTGTACTCATAATTAATTTGTAGATGACAATATATTAAATACATATGAAATCTCGAGTAAATACATACATTGTAAATTATTGGCAAAAATACCTTCAATTTAACAAATTTATTTTGCGAGAATTCCGTGACTATAATGTTAATATTTATATAGGTCACAATTTTGGCCTCTAGCTAGGACATAGAAACATTTTAATTTCTTTATTTAAAAACAATCTTGTATTATTTTTAAAATAAATTAAAAATATTAAAAGTAGATTTTTATAACGACTGATATTTTAAATGAGCAAAACATAGATTTGAATATTTTGATTTGTTTCGAATTGTGCTAAGTATAATATTACGTAGAATGGATTTTAATATTTTAAAGCTTTCTCTTGCTAACACTAAAAGCTTTTTTGTTGATTCAACAAAAAACCTCACATCGAGACGTGTTCAATTCATCTCCAGACTTATTTATATCATTTTGTTAATACTACGTTTTTATATAAAATGTTTTCATAACGTCTGGCGTCCAAAACGACAATAATAATACAAATATCTATTACGAATAATTAGTGAAATTAAGCTTTGTTCTGCTAATTAATTGATAATGTAATTACTCGTCAAATCAATTATTAAATTCCGAATTTTGTCCGTGCCAACAACAGGTGCTGGGCGCCATTCGGCTACGAGCATCGTAGCAGCCACACGTTCCGCTACGAGACCCGTAGCAGTGCTACGCCGGACGATACGAGTGCTACGCCATGAACTTTATGAACATATTTTATGAATTATAATTACAAAAGTGAACAAATGTGACAAGTTCATTAATGGATGATACATTTTGAAAATTTTGAGTGGACTGAACTGTAAAAATTGTGGTTTCGAAATTGGCAAGTGGATTAACGAAGGTATGCATTTTATGTTTCGTGCATCAATATGAGTTTTGAGATAAAATATTGAACTTTTTTATTACTACATTTTTAGTAATTTATGATAAAAGCGTTTAGTTTCCCACTACTGGGCAAAGTACTGAATAATAAAATACTTAATATGCTTAAAATATGAAATATTAAACTTGAATATAAAATGGACTCTGCACATAGATATTATTAATAATTACGAATTCTTTAAACTTTAAAACACACCTTGTACATACAATATATAAATTTAATTAATTGCCTATTAATTATTTGCACTTTGTAACATTGTCGCACTTTTCCCGGAAAACAATTACTGGATGCATTTATCACAATCATTTTACAACTCATGGCCGATTTCAATAATGATGAGTTGATGACAGACATGAATGGTAATTTATTTATAATCGACTGAAAATAAAATGGCATGACTGGCTTCTCCGACGGTTGTTCATTTTGTTTGTCATGGAAACATTTTGAATTGTAGTATTTTTGTAAAGTTTCATATTTTTGATTTAGCAATATTGCTTTTTATTATTCAAGATAATAGTTATTATTATTTTTCTATTTAATTTTCATTTGAATTTGAATAAATTTAATGTTATTTAGTTTAATTTTATTACTTAATAGCAAGACTTAATCGCCTCTAATAAAGGGCAATAACCATGATCAATATTTGATCCTTGTTAATATTATGTATGTATAATTGTAACTTTTGTTTGATGTTCATAGCAATAAATAAAAGAAATAAAATATAAGACCTTTATAAAAAGATAATTTGTTATTTATGTGGGTGTAAGACTGTAAGTAATCAAATTCAAATTCTGGTAATGGTAATTTATTGACTATTTCCGAATAATAAGCTTTTACTTTTATTATGAATTTATCATATTATTATTATGAAAGGAGACTACTGCTATCATCGATATTAAATTGTAAGCTTTCGCAGAAGCTTCTTGTGTAATAATTAATATCATAGGTATTTGAACCAATATAACTCATGTATTTATTCCTCAATGCACAAGGTTTATAGATAATTAATTAATTTTTATAACACTTTAATTAATAAAGTTAATTATTAATGAAAAGAAAAAAAAGTGATAATTTTTAAACAACAATTGATATACGGCTACCGATCCCGACACAATAATACGTTGCAAGGATTTTTTTAACTGACACATACCAAATTTTATCAAACCTATTTTGATAAAATTCAGTATAACTTTTTGTTTTTTACTTACTATTTGGCAAATCAATCACACAATCAAGATATTTATTATCTTGCTTTCTAATAAAATAATAATACAGCGGATTACTTTTCCAAGGTTTCAGGTCAAAGTCTAGAAATGTTGTATACATAATACAGACTACAGTACACAGTAATATTAATTTAGTTTTAACATGTTTTCCCATAAAATATGCATTCTGATGAGAATTAATTTAAATGCAATTGTGCGTCCGTGACAACTAATTTTCATAAATTTTATAAATAATGACTTTCAATAATAACAGTTTAAAATTGATTGTGTGAATTTTTACAATGCCATGAGTGTCATAAATGAATAATTCATACTTAAAAATTCAAAATATACGTACGTGTCTCTGAATTCTCTTAATATATCTAACTTAATTCTGGAATGAACTGTCACCAGTAGTATTTCCGGACCAATACGATCTGCAAACCTTCAAGAAGAGAACGTGTTCCCTCTTAAAAAGCCGGCAACGCACCTGTAGCTCTTCTGATCTTGCGAGTGTCCATGGGTGACGGTAGTTGCTTTCCATCAGTTAACCAGTTTGCTCGTTTGCCCCCTTATTTATAAAAAATGTTGAAATCCTTAATTTAATTTGGGTGAAATTTTGTATGGACCACTGGACACATTTTAAGTCCTGTTAAAGGACAAGGGATAATTTTTACCGCAGAATAATCAGAAAATCTGTTTATATAAAATAAATGGTATAATTGGCCGCTGTGAAGCTTTGTGTCTTAATCCACAATTTTTTTGTTGATTTCTGAGTACAGTCTTGTCCTCAATGACCGGGAGCATTCGCTTGTAGTCGAGCATTACATCAGTGAGGGAGGAAAGCCGAGCATTACAATGCGCACCTTGTGGCTTGTAATGATACAAAACCGAGCATTACAATGCGCACATTGTAATGATACAGTGTATAATATCTAGATTCAACCTGTAACATCAATCTGACATTATGAAATTAACTAGCTATGGAATGCTCAAAGTCGAATATTACATTACACGTGAATTCTCGTCGGTCGGGAAGTTATTTTTGTAATGTAATTCTCAAAAACGAATCTATAATGTTACATTACACGTGAATGCTCCCGATGAGGGAGCACCTTAAAGAAAATAACTGCATTCATAACTCAATACGTAATTTTTGTGGGATGATGCACAATTTTTTTTTTGATGCGCAGGGGAACCCCAAAATCAGGGGGTGAATCATTGGTGCCCCGGGTTGGAGATGTAGATGATACACAAATGCTTAATCCCGTTCAATTACCCGTAATGTTTATTAGGTATAATTATAATAAACAACCACAACGTGCTTATTTGGGTTGGCAATTACGAATTACAGATTTAACATTAGTAAGGGGGCGTCCACAAATTACGTGAGGTGTTTTTTTTTTTTAATTTTTCGACCCCCCCCCCTGGTGAGATTTCGTGAGATATTATTCAACCCCCCCTTCCCCCCAAAAAATCTCACTTGAGATTTATCAAAATGTGGGTTTCTTACGTAAACGTTTGGTTTGACAGTCTAGTCAGTAGATTTTCTTTCGAACGAATTTGTGAATGATCTTAATCGTATAACGATTACGCTTACGATTAAATCTTAAGCATACGTACGTGACACGTACCTAGTAGTTACCTACAATCTGGATGAAATGGACCAAAATAGCATTATTTTGTTGAGAAAAAAATTACGTGAGATTTGCCGAGACCCCCCCCTCTCCCCAACGTGAGATTAGAATATGAGATTTTACTTGACCCCCTCCCCCCCTAATCAACTCATGTAATTTGTGGACGCCCCCTAACAGTTCGAAACCGATATAGCCACAATTTCAAGATAATTAAGGTTTAATTAATGCTATTTGTAAGTGGAAACAGTGATTTAAACTAAAAGTTCAAACAGCGACTCCAAGTTTCATAAAATTTCAAATTCTGTGCCTCTTAATTTTGATTATTTAGGTCAGCGGTTTTCAAACTATTTTTGTGGTCTTTGAAAAAGTGTCATTTTTGACTTTGCATGACATACCTCCATGCTCGTCTCTTTTGACATTCCTAAAATAAATTTTCGAATCGCTAGAGGAGCGCCTGCAAGGCTTTTGCAGAGCCTCGGGGCTTCGCGAAATACATTTTGAGAATGGTATTATATATTTTTTATTGAAATGATGATGAGAGCGAACAATTATATTTTTAATGATCCAGTTGTTTCATCATTTAAAACTGGTTTGTTAAATATTTACGCGAATTCAACTAACCTATTTTTCAAAATAAGGTATTATATTTTATATTTCGGTTCAAGAACACACAAAGTATATTTTATGTCGTAGTTGTTTTGAGATTTTATCTCTAAATTTTCCACGAGATCCTCGTAATGGAGAAGAACTTTTAAAATAGTTTTCAAGATAACCTGTAGGAATATCTTTATTTTCTATTCACTATCATTGCTAAATGATGGCCGCAACTCCCTTGCACCAAAATTCGTTTATAGCGCGGGAATCGTACCGTTTCCGACGTAAAACGCGTCCTTTCCCGGGACTCAAGGTAGGTATATCCATACCAAATTTCAGCAAAATCGGTTCAGCAGTTTAAGCGTAAAGAGGTAACAGACAGACCCACTTTCGCATTCATAATATTAGTATGGAAGTATGATCGTCATGTTATATTTTTTCTTCTCTAATTACATACGAAGTAAATAGAAAAACTATTGCAAATATTTAACAGATAGGTTAGTAAGGTTGATTTATATAAATTATTCTTCAAGCTTGCTCAAACTCACATGGTTTTTCACAACAAAACAATGACCATCCACCATATTGCAATAGAAAAACTATTGCAAATATTTAACAGATAGGTTAGTAAGGTTGATTTATATAAATTATTCTTCAAGCTTGCTCAAACTCACATGGTTTTTCACAACAAAACAATGACCATCCCAGCATTCGAAATACTTTTTTTGTCCGGGACGTCCATTCATGCAATTCATAATAAAAATTATTGAAATTGCCAGCGCGTAAGTAAAGAAATTAACAATAAAATAAAAGTCCAGTCGCGTGTAAACTCGTCGAGCTTTCACCACTTTTCAGAGCTATTTAATCCGCGGCTTGGTGCAGGAATGCAGTATTTTATATACGTACAATGTTTACCGGCTCGCCATTGATCTTCAGGCACGATTTAATTGCGTCCGCCCGAACGCGCGGCTTGGCGGCTACACCGAGAGATCACAGGCTGACGGCGCGACCACGCCACTATTTAACTAACCCAAAATTGCTGATTTTTAACCGACTTCCAAAAAGGAGGAGGTTATATGTTCGTCTGTATATATATATAATATATATCTTTTTTTTTGTATGTTCAACCATAACTTCGCCGTTTGTGGACCGATTTTCATGATTTTTTTGTTGTTGTACAGGGTTGAATTCGAATTTGGTACCATGTTCACAAAAGTGGTGATCTGATGATGGAATCTATGAGAATCGAGGAAAACCCTTGAAATTTATCAAAACACTCATAGTGGTTAAAATGTTGTTTCTAGTAACTTAAACATATGTTACGAATAAAAGAAATTTCATACGAAGTTGTCTTTTGGTCCAATGGCTCTAAACAGAACTCCTGAACCTTAAAAGATAAAAGTTTGGAAATTGCAGCATCGCTTAGATAACTGCAAGCATTTACTACAATTTCGCTTACAGCACCTAATATAATGTGAATAGTTAATATTCGTAGTGGTTTATCTACGGTTTAGCCTTGTGTTGTTGGTAACTAAAAAGAGTAAAATTATTATTTTTAACAAAAAATTGAACCCGACTTCCAATTTGAAAAACAATATTCTTAAATGAGCTAAAAAGAATGAAATAATTCTTATTCTTCGTTAGTGGCTTTTTCAAAATTCGACTAAATCTGAACGAACGCTGTACTCAATTTTCATTCTTTTGAAGTCGGTACTGGCTAAGTTCTATGTCAAGTATCTCAGTTCGGCTAGTACCGACTTCAAACGAATGAAAATTGGGTACAGAATTCGTTCAGATTTAGTCGAATTTTGAAAAAGCCACTAATGAAGAATAAGAATTATTTCATTCTTTTTAGCTCATTTAAGAATATTGTTTTTTCAAATTGGAAGTCGGGTTCAATTTTTTGTTAAAAAATAATAATATAATTTATTTTTATAATTGAAAATAAGCCCCGAATTGTTTAATTTTTTAAACATAGATAATTATATTTCCGAGGATCCGACCTAGCGGAAACACGATATCTTAAAATTTTCTCGACAGAAAAAATCACAAAGATGCATCTAATATTCACGATTTTTTCTTATATTGCCATAACCCTGCATTACACTAAATAAATATTTTAACACATTGTATAAAATTCTATCATTGAGAAACCGACTCAGCGGATTCATATAATGTTGTACATATTTTATCGAGTTATTAAGAAAAAACTAACTTGGCGATGATTCCGCGTCGTCCTTTTTCACCTGGCATTATATGAAAGACGGGCATTAGTGTGAAGAGAGAAGGACGATGTTTGATTTTTGCGTTAGTCGCCCTTTAATAGATTGTTACTTACAATTGCTTGTGATCTTGCGGTGTAGCGACCAAACCGCTCGTTTGCGCGGACGCATGTAAATCGAGACTAACACTGAATAGTCTAGTTTATTTGACTTTTTGACATTCAGCTATAACTGAAGGTCATTTCACGTTGCAACGACGTGAGACGATGCATTTTCAAGCCATTCAACACTGAACTTTATTTGCTACAAAACAAGATACACTTTGAATTGACAATGGGCTATCGTACTTCCTGTTACTTACAATTGCTTATTTAAAAATGTAATGCAAAGCCATGTTACAATGTAAATAAGTCTTTAGAATTTCCTAACACAATACATTAATATTGCTCTTTTTTACCATAAATTGTAAAAGATACAAACCCTAATTGGCAGTCCCTACAGTATTTACATTTCAGATAACAATAGATAAAAAGAATTCACGTTTTTATCAACAAAGATTCAATTACTTTCAAATGAACAGATACAAAAGATATCAATACTTTTCAAATAAATTCAATCAACGTGACTCTCTCTCTGATTAACATTGTTTGAAATATTATAAATAATTTATTTTTATATTGCAACACTGTAGCTTTGGGTGGTCTGTTTTGTGCCTGACATTTAGGATCCACAGAATATCAGGGACTCTGGTACTATCCATGGTCGTTTTACCTAAGTCGCCTCCAATTCAATGGTTTGAGCATTAAGAATAAGAATAAGAATATCTTTATTTTGACAATCACACACCACAATAATATAAGACAATGTAATAAAATATGTAAAGACAATTACATTACACCTCCTACCTTCCCAAGATACTCTTGCTTCGTTTTTAACCGACCCAAAAAAGAGGTTTTATTTTCGGCTGCGAATATTTTTTACGAAGTGAATTCCAGAAATTAATCAAACTTTTGGGAATTGAATGAGGCATTGAGAGTATGTCTTTGATTGTGAAGTTGACAATTCAGCGAATCTCGAAATGGGTTCCTTCATTTTGCCTGCATTTATTAATTACTCTTTGCACTTTCGTCTCATTAATCACTGAATCACTCGACACAATTTGAATCAGAATTTTTCGAAAGTTTTTATGCTGCAACATTTCCGAGAGCGCACAAAATTTCGTCTATTATAAATTCATGTTCAGCGAAAGAACATTGGCAGAGTTCCATACAACGAAATACCTGGATTTTTTTCCGGCGTCTAAGGTTGAAAAAATATCCAAAAGATAGCAATTGCAACAACAATAGTGTGTAAAGTAGCAGCGGCATAATATAAACTTCTAGATGATGCCCACGACTTTGTTGCTCCAAAATATCGCCCGGGAACCGTACATTCATTTCGACCGGATAAAAAATATCCGATATCATTTTTCCGGACTCAAAGTATCTCCATACCAAATTTCAGCAAAATTGGCTTAGCGGGTTGTGCGTGAAGAGGTGACAGACAGACAGACACACTTTTGCATTTATAATAATATTAGTACGGATATGGATGGATGGAGTAAATATTTTTGTCTCCAATCTAAATATCATGTCCTAATATCTTAAACTTCACGCATAATCTGAAAGCAAAAGAAAAGTAACTTTCCATTGAAACGATAAGGAAGATATATTTCTATCAATTCTTTTCGAAGTTGGAACAAAACTTATTAAGCTGTTAAGTCGAAATCCAATATCTTAGATTGTGAGTCGAGATTTAGTGAGTATAAAAAGCGGCCAAGTGCGAGTTGGACTCGCCCATGGAGGGTTCCGCAGCAGCAATAAGGTTAATTTTTATGAAATTATATTATTTTTGATTTATTTTATATTTCAGTCGATTTAATGAAATTTAGATTAAGGTTTACTATTTATGACGTATAAAAAAAACTACTGGCTAGATCTCGTTCAAACCAATTTTCGTTGGTAGTTTTTATAGTAATATACATCACATATTTTTTTTTGAATTATCATGCCTCTACTTTAGAAATTAGAGGGGGGGGGGGACACACATTTTTCCACTTTGGAAGAGTCTCTCTCGCAAACTATTCAGCTTAGAAAAAAATGATATGAGAAACCTCAATATGATTTTTGGAGACCTATCCATTGATACCACACACGCATAGGTTAGATGAAAAAATTTTTTTTTTGTTTCATTAAGTTTTACTATTTATGACGTATAAAAAAAAACTACTGGCTAGATCTCGTTCAAACCAATTTTCGTTGGTAGTTTTTATAGTAATATACATCATATATTTTTTTTAGAATTATCATGCCTCTACTTTAGAAATTAGAGGGGGGGGGACACACATTTTTCCACTTTGGAAGAGTCTCTCTCGCAAACTATTCAGGTTAGAAAAAAATGATATGAGAAACCTCAATATGATTTTTAGAGACCTATTCATAGATACCACACACGCATAGGTTAAAATTTTTTTTGTTTCAGTTGTACCTATGGGGACCCCTAAAATTTTTAATACTTTTTCCATTTTTGCATCAAAATCTTAATGCGGTTCACAGACTACATCTACTTACCAAGTTTCAATAGTATAGCTCTAATAGTTTCGGAGAAAAGTGGCTGTGACATACGGACGGACAGACAGACAGACAGACAGACAGACAGACAGACAGACAGACAGACAGACATGACGAATCTATAAGGGTTCCTTTTTTGCCATTTTGGCTACGGAACCCTAAAAACGATAAGTGGCATCTGGGTCAATTGACTAGCCCCGGGTTAGCCGGGTGGTTAGGGCTAGCCGGGTCGTGAGGAAGTAGTATGTTAGCCGTTATGAGATATTTGCCGGACCCCGTTTGTATGAGTCGATCCTCAGTTACTTTATAGTCTAATACTTTTCCTTTCCTAGTTCTTACTGTAATGAAACTTTTTTTTGACTAAACTCAAGAAACATTTTCAGTAACAGTTTTAAGGTACATGTTGGAACCAAGCGACACACGATAACTGCAGACGACGTGTCATCGTGATACTACACTACTGATATCTATGTATTTCTATGAAATACTCTCCACAGCTAGCGACACGAAGCTAGCGACACTTATTCATAGAAATACATAGAAACCGGTAGTGTAGCGACAACACGTCGTCTGCAGTTATCGTGTGTCGCTTGGTTCCAAGCTTTACTGCATATTATTTGACTTCCGATTGCCTTTATTAAACACGTTCGCACTCAATTGATGCGCTACACCTCAGGCGAATTTAAATACGTTCACAAAATGATACAATGATTATATTATATGAGTATGTCAACAGTTTTATAAAAGATTGTATATATAAATATATGATCCGGAGGAAATAATTAAAACAAATTCTGATAGAACATTGCCAAAATAATACATTTATACTATCCTATTTACGTGTAAAAATTATTTCGTCCATTTTTTTTATTGAAATTTCGAATTTATGATATCAGATTGTAATTTGTAAGTACATCAAAAATGAGAAACTATAGACATTCCGCTCCGTTTCGCCTGCGTAAATAAGGACTTCAGCAAGAGAATCACATTTTTCTTCAAAAGGCTAACCTTCCCCGTGATTACTCTGCAACTGCCCAAAATTACATAAAATTAATCCACACGTTTGTTAAATTAGCGAGATAAGCAAACAAACACTTCAGTTTTATTATATTAGCCATAGAACCTTTAAATATCCATCCACTTCGTCGTCGTATCCGATGTAGCAACGATATCTGTGAGCGACTTTTATGTCGTATAGTGTAAAAAGCTCAAGGCGGACAGGTAACACAGTCCATTTCAGTGCGGCAAAGCTTTTAAACTGTCACGTGCCAGCTTTGTACATGCCCCGTAGATCGGACATTATGTATTAACCTTTATAAAGCTTCTAGTAATATCGTTTTATTGATCTGTTTATACTTTTCAACCCATAGTGATAATATTCAGACGAAATTTCTGCAGGCTGTTTTAATTCTTTGGAATATTAGGGGCCTGTTTCACCACTTTCTCCAATAAAGTGCCGAATAGGCTATTCACAACTTTTTTGACAGATTCTCCATACTTCATCTGTCAAGTTAAGTAGTGGATAGCCTATTTGGTACTTACCAGGAAGTGGTGAAACAGGCCCTAAAATTACTTTAGTTTCTATGAACTTATCATATGTGTAAATTACTCGGCCTACAGTTATTGAGAGGAGTTGAAGACCAGACCAGAGGCCTTTGCCCAGCAGCAGCATAGGCTCTCAAAAATGTATACGTTGTCTGAAAAACTCTGACAAATAACTTATCATAGGTAGTAATTATTTAATAAACATTAGATGTAGCATAACCTAATATTACTTTTTGCTCGGAAAATTATAGCGCATGTATTTTTTTATTACTAGCATTTAAATAATTGTGACTCATTTAATCGGTTTCTCGATCGAATAGTCATTGGCCTATTCGATCAATAAACCAACCAATAAATGGGTATTGTATGGTAATTAACATATTTTGGCGAATGATAGTAAAATTAGATGATAATGTTATAAAAATATAACTAAATCCGAAAACGGGGTAACACCTAACACAAAAACGGGGGTTCCTTATTACGACTACAAAGTGCAATAGTAACACTAATTACAAAAGCACTACATGGTCGTTAGGCGTAATTTTTCAACGTCAAATAATGAATAGAACGACATTCGGGGAATACCCGATATCATCTACGGCCGTGACAGATAAAACATTTGTATTGAAGTAAATTAATTTTACCTTTGTGAGTTCTTTATGCATTATAGGGTGAAGGCTTTTATTTTAATAATTTGTCATTATGAATTACAACAACTTGTCATTATCAAAGAATATACAAATTACTAACGTAAAAAACGTTATTTATGTTGATTACTTTTACGTTGATGGTATGCCATATTATGCTATACTTCTGTTTCGAAATAAAACACAGTTTACTGTCCAGGGCGCTGTAAAATTTATGACGCTCGGTCGATTCCCCATACAAATCACAAATAATCGGCCAAGTGCAAGTCGGACTCGCGCACGAAGGGTTCCGTACCATTAGAGAGCAAAATTAGGCTAAAATTTGTGTTTTTTGTATGGGAGCCCCTCTTAATTTTTTATTTTATATTAATATTATTGTAATATTATTACAATAATAAATGGCAAAACAACGTTTGCCGGGACAGCTAGTATAAAATAAATGCAACCGCTTAGAATTGGTATAGTGATTTTATTAAATAATTAATGTAATATTATCTTAGATCAGTAACATATTTTCAGGAAACCCTCAAATATTTCCGCAGTTTACAAATTGTATTAGAGAAATGACCCTTTAATATAATGTTTGTGAATCGCCGGGGGCTGGCTAATCGCCGCTCTGGGATTCACAACCAATTTAATCTGAGGAAGATGGATAGACGGCGACTATATTACACGTAAACGACACTTTTATTTGTATGGGCATGTATAGGTCTACCAGAATCTGATGGCAAAAAGTAAGAAAGTAAATTGACTCTAGCAATACCGGGGTAATTGGAATAAAACGTTTTGATTCTTTTTTTTTATTATAGCGGCTGAGACTGTGTGTGAAACATGCAAAATATATATAAAATTATCCAATAATCAAGGATGTTTTTTGAAAATCTGCTGTCAAAATTTGCCATCAGATTCTGGTAGACCTATAAACTGTGTGCAACGTATCTACAGAGTAAACATAAGTTCTAACAAGTAGGCTAACTCAGAAGAGATCTCAAAATGTATACGTCTGACGTAGTTCTGTCGACGCGCGCCTAATGCGTTACTGCATCGTGAAACATGTTGAAATTGACACTCACACCTAACTCGCGTATATTCGCCCGTTTGTTTGAAGTCAAGGTACTCTTTAGTTCTGTTCACTCTGGTATACAACATGACTGGTGAGACATTACCGATACTTATGGAGTGTACTCTGTACTGGATTCTCATTTTAATTATGTAATAAAATTAGGTTCTTAATTTTTTCCGAATTTCCCAAAAATAAATGAATCATGGATACTAAGTAAATTACTCGGCTATTCAAGTAAGCATACTATGCGGCCGGTGCAGAGGCGTGCGCTACCAAAGAAACACCACACAACTACCCCTCCCGCTCGCGATGTCCATGCGTTGGGTAAATAATTATTTAACTTTAAGCTACATATTTTACTCAGTGATCAATTGATATTTTTTTTTTTTTTATTTTTTTCCAACTAATATAATAGCCAAATATCACGTCCTCGAGTATTGAACATGTCTCACCAGTCACGCAGTATACTGTTAAAATCTGTACAAAAACCAAATATTCCTTGGTTTTGTCTTTAATTTCATAACAATTTATCCACTACAGAGTGATGTATCTTAAAACGTCTTAAACAATGACCTCCATACAAAATTTCAGGAAAATCGATTCATCGGTAACCGTGAAGAGATAACAGACAGACAGACGCACTTTCACATTTATAATATTAGTATGAATGTTTCAGTGAAAACTGCACCAAGTAGATATTATTATTTATAGGAATGAATTATATTATGATGTTGTTATTAAAAACAACAGCTGTTTAGGGGACTCCCCGTGGCGCTCGTAATGGATCCTCACACGATTCGTTATTTACTGTCTGGAACGCGGCAACTAAATTGAACGATCACGTATGAAATTAACTTTCATGATATTATTTACTCGACAACGCTTACGCTATTCAGTACGATTGAAATCCCACGTTGTCGAGAAATCGAGAAATCTTAAATTATAATTATTATAATATAAGGCAGCGCATATAATAGGCAAAATAGGAGCAGAAATATACTTTCTGCTCCTTTCTACTTACCTTTCTTCTTGATTTGAACTAGCTTTTACCCGCGGCTTCGCTCGCATTAAGAAGTATTATTACTAATAATTATTACGTGTCAAAGTCTCAGCCCGATCGGTTTAAAATTGACAAAGTTTCATACAAACTTTCATCCCCTATTTTATCCTCTTTGGGGTAGAATTGATAAAAATCCTTTCTATGCGGATGCCTACGTCATAACATCTACCTGCATGCCAAATTTCAGCCCGATCCGTCCAGTGGTTTGGGCTGTGCGTTGATAGATCACTATGTCAGTTAGTCAGTCCTTTGAGTTATAGATATTTAGTTGTCTTTATTTTTTACATTTATTCCATTGTCCCATTACAGTTTTAACATAATCTTTCTTTGGACTCTCTCAAATAATTTCTATAGGTTTTCGTGGTTAGTTACCTCAATGCTGGTAGCGTTGCGGCAGTGGGAGTGCGTACAAAGATGCAAAAAAATTATGCAATATTACACACATAAAATATCTTATAATATTTTTACGAACATCTTATTTCATCACGATAATATTATATTTTACAAAATGTGATCGCAAATTCTAGAATTGTGGGGGCGGTAAGGTAGCGGAGACATAATATTAAAATATGTAATAACAAAATTACTTTTTAATACACTTTTTTATTTCAACAGTCTATATATAGTACCTTGTGTTTTCTTAAGCTCGGGGGTATTTTTACGTTAAATGAATCCGAAAAATACTTTTCTTCGTGAAGATATTTATTTTATTACATTATTAATTTTCGTTTTTTTTAATGAAATAAGGGGGAAAACAAGCAACTTCCGTTGCCCATGGACACTCGCAGTATCAGAAGAGCTGCTCTTCTTGCTCATTTAAAAAAATGTTTTTAATTCATTATAGTCAAAAAATTCAACATCAAATTTCGAACAAAGCGTCATTTATAATGCTCTGAATTTCTCGAGCTATAGCTATAATCTCTGACATTCTATTCAAAGTGTAGAATGATCTATGCTTTGTGCACGTGGAAATGCGACGGAGACGGATAACCTCCCTGTATAATAAACGAGTGCTCTGCTGATTAGACGATTAATATAGACTACGAGCTTAAACTGACCGAGTGACCAATGGATAGAGGTTTTACTGGACTAAAGTATTTCGCTGTACTTTATTAATACTAGCTGACCTAGCAAATATAATTTTGCAGTTGTGTTATTGCGTTAGGAGAAAAGGGTGAGAGTTCCAAAGTCCAAAAACTACTAAAAGATTATCGGTCTCACCATAAAAGATCTAAACATCTATTGAACAGTTGTTTTGACACCATTATGTACCTACTGAATTTTTTTCTACTCAACTGTTCAACAGGTGCTTAAATCTTTTGTAGTAAGACCGTATAATTTTTAACGTTGTTTAGAAATGTCACGCTGATCTAAAAAAACTTCGATAGGCGCGATTTAGGACTGTGCGCAGTTTGTTTCACTAGAATTTTATCAAAATTGATGTAGTTGTATTAGAATAGTGTCAGCGGGACATAATAAAAAGATGTGAATTACAATAAAATTATAATATTACTATGAATTTACATGACTTTATACAAGGTAATAATATGGCGGCGGTCAGCGGTGTGAGCCGTGTGCGCCCGCGCACGTCTTCCTGGCAAGTGTTCGAGCTAATCGCCGCGACGAAAACCGGGGACGCTCCCCCGCGCGTCCCGCTGTAGTGTTGGGGCAGCGCGCTAGGGATGGGCGCGCTCGTACATACTGGGGGCCCTTGAAAGCCCTGCTTTCAAGCCTTGTTGTCTTCAAGCAGCAGACAGAGCCGGTTGAGAGCGCGCCGGATGACTCCTCGCGCCGTGGTCAGGTCCGCTACTCGCGGCACCCCATCAGCTCCAGGATGCAGCTTCATCACCCGTCCCAGCCTCCAGGCCAGTGGTGGGATGTTGTCTTCCTTGATAATGACGAGATCTCCCTCCTTCAGGTCTCTACATCTGGTTTTCCATTTTGCCCTGGACTGCAGCTCAGTGACGTACTCCGCCTGCCACCTCCTCCAGAAGACTTGACGTGTTTGTTCGATCAGCTGGTATCTGTCCAGACGTCTGGGGTTGATGTCCTCTAGCGATGGAGCCGGAAGCGATGTCAGTGACCTGCCGAGGAGAAAGTGTCCAGGTGTGAGCGCTGCATGGTCAGTAGGACAAGAAGAGAGGGGGGAAATGGGTCTAGAATTAAGGATAGCTTCCACTTGGGCAAACAAAGAAGTGAGTTCCTCAAATGTCATATGTGTGCTGCCCAAGGAACGTTTTAAGAGATGTCTGGCAGATTTTATGCCTGCCTCTGCATAGCCGTTGAAGTTAGGAGCGTAAGCCGGTGAGAGTTTAAACTTTATATCCTGATCAGCTGCAAAACCTACAATAGAGTCAGAATGCTTGCTGAAGAACTCGCTGAGCTCTCTTGCAGCTGCCACAAAATTTCTGCCGTTGTCACAAAAAATTTCTTTAGGCTTACCCCTACGAGATATGAAGCGGCGCAGGGCTAGTATAAAAGAATCTTTAGATAATTCGCTAACACACTCAAGATGGATACATTTGTAACGGAAACATATGAAAAGACACAAATAGCATTTAGTTATTTTACACCCACGCCCTCTGCGGTCAGTGATTAAGTAGGGGCCCGCAAAGTCAATAGCAACAGTGGAGAATGGGAAGTCGGGAATAAGCCGCTGTGGCGGTAAGTCTCCCATTATGTTTTTCATTGCTTTAGCATTAAATCTGTTGCAAGTGACACAACCGCGTACCGTGCGTCGTGCCAGATCCCTACCCCCGATCGGCCAAAATTGCTCACGGATAGAGGACAGCATGAGCTGCGGTCCCGCATGTAAGAGGCGTTTGTGTTCGTGAGTAAATAAGAGTTTAGTGAGTGTGTGTTTTGAGTTTAAAAGTATCGGATGGATCTTAGAAAAGTCAAAATCCGACTTACGTATCCTCCCCCCCACTCTCAGGATGCCCTGAGAGTCCAAAAATGGTGATAAAGAAGAAAGAGATGATTTTGGACTGATGGTCTTATTTTTATTAAGTAATTCTAACTCTTTGGGGAAGGATTCTTGTTGTGAAAGCTTAACAAGTACTTTAAGTGAAGTGTCTAGTTCTTCAACGGAAAGTGGACCGTTGACTGTCTGTTTTCTACATTTAATGTTAATGAAGCGAAGAATGTAAGCAACAATACGACGTAATTTTTTGTAATTAGAGTACCTTTCAAAATCAATTACAGGGTTCAAAGAGGATTGTGTCTCTGTGTTAAGTACAGTGATGGAGTTATCAACAGATGCAAAATTACAATGAAGTTCCTTTGAGTAATGAAGAGATGGTGCTTTACCAGCTATGACCCATCCTAACCTTGTGCTACGCAGAAAAGGTAAATTTGGTCCCAAAGAAATTTGTTCCGAATTAAGAAGTTCCCAGAAGACGTCTGCTCCTAGGAGCATGTCAACCTGTGAAGGTTGATTGAATGAAGGATCCGCCAATATAAAAGAAGATGGCAGATTGAATGAAGAAATGTCAATATGAAGCTTAGGGAGCTTATTCGTAATACGAGGTAGCACCAAGAACTCTATTTCACGAGAGTAGGTGCCCTGTTTTGATTGAATGACTGCAGAGCATCGCTCTGGAATGATGTTCAACGAAGCATTTCCAATGCCTAGAATATTTGTGGTGCACGATGGTTCAGAAGCCAATTGAAGACGATGTTTCAAACTCGCTGTAATAAAAGAAGACTGACTTCCACAATCCAACAGTGCCCTAACACTCTCAACCTTGTCAGTATGAGGATTAATGATGTCCAACACAGCAGTAGACAAAAGAGTTTCAGAACATGATGAAGACGAGGACATGACGACAGGAGCTTGGACCTCGGCCTCGCCCTGTCGACTAGTAACTTGACTACAAAAAGAAGCCTCAGGATTACCTGAGGGTGTAGTGTCTGAGTTATGTTTGTGTAATACCGTATTGTGGCGCCTCTTACACACGCGACAGCCGCCCAGACGGCATTGAGCTGCAGCATGCGCAGGCCGCAGGCAGTTGAGGCAGAGCTTCAGTTTTACCGCCTGAGCCCATTTCTCGTCCGTGGTCAGAGCCCTGAAGACGTTGCAGTCAAAGATCCTATGCTTGCCCTGGCACACAACGCATGGACGCGGCCGGTTACCACTGCCAGCTGAAATTACAAAAGATTTCATGTGAGAATCATTATAATATTGTTTATGAGGAGCTTTATTTTGTGCTAAATGCAATGAAGGTTTGTTTACTTGTTTGTCTCTTTTAGACCTATACAACATTTCTAACACATCAGCGCGTGACTTCAAAAAATCTCTAAAATCGTCTAAAGTGGGAAAATCCTTTTTCAATCCGTTCCTGTATTCCTCCCACTTAACACTAGTGCCTGAATCCAGTTTGGTAGAAGCTAAATGTATAATCACTGTATCCCATTGGTCTACTGGTTGGCCTAGTGTTTTAAGAGCTCGCAAATTCTTTGTAATGTTATCACTTAAAAATCTTAAAGACTTGTCAGATTCCCGTTGTATCTGTTCAATATTAAACAATGAATTTAAATGATTGTGAACGAGTTGGCGTTTATTATTATACCTTTCACAAAGAAGCCGCCATGCTGTTAAGTAATTATCCGAAGAGATTTCTAAATTAGAAATAACCCTCGCCGCCTCACCTTCTAAATAGGAGCACAAGTAGTGAAATTTGTGGATGGGCCTCAAACTGTCACTGTTATGAATAAGTGATTCATACATGTCGCGGAACTCTAGCCATTTAAAATAAGAACCATCAAATTTATTGATTTTAATCTGTGGCAATTTGAGCCCCATCAGTTCACCGTTACTGCAGCATGTATGTTTGTTTGATGACCCTGAGCGGGATGACTTGCAATCATCCTTAGGTTTATGCAATTCAATTAACTCTTGTGCGAGGGCCAGACAATAGTGAAGACTCTCCTCCACGCTCTCCCTAATCTCAAGTTCTGCAGCGAGTTCTTCAGAATTTAATGACTCGATCTGATTTTGCAACTCATCAAAACTTTGAGAGATCACCAAGTATTTATCTAATTTAATTTGTAATTCTCTAATTTGAATAGAAGTAAGAGAAGTAGTGTCTTGCAAGTCCGATAAGTATTTCTGAAATCGAGTTATTTGTCCTTTTATTGAACTGCGTTTAACCTTAAGTGTATTTAAATCTGACACTTTGCTATCATAAGACATGATGAAATATTTGATGATCACAAAATATATAAAAAAATAAAATAATTAAAAGCTCCAAATAAAATTAAACCGGCTTACTCCCCTTGTATATGTCTTGAACGCCTGTTGTCCCCCAGCGGACAGCGATGAGGAAGTAACCCGAGGCTACGCAGAGGCAAGAGTGCTCGAGCAGACTCGACAGCACTCACACGATGATGTTCTCACTGAAATTGTGATGCGAAGAAATGTAAGAAAGCGTGCAATAAGAAGGTGCACAGCGTGAAATGTTATTAAACTAGCAGTTAACACCTGACAAAATGAAAATGCAGCAGTGTAGTATTAGATTATCTTATGTAAGGAAGAATATCAAACTACCTACACTGTCTTAGTGAAAAAAAATAAGGGTGTGGTTGTAAACTACACAATACCCACTCAAGTCCCCTATGTTTTCGTTTAAATGAAGAATAATGACCATATAAAGACGTATCTGGCTGTAAGCTGCAGACGTTAAAAGATGATGGTCATTAAATACGTCGTATCTGACTGTGCGAAAAAAATAAGGGTGTGGTTGTAAACTACACAATATCCACTCAAGTCCCCTATGTTTCGTTTAAATGAAGAATAATGACCATGTAAAGACGTATCTGGCTGTAAGCTGCAGACGTTAAAAGATGATGGTCATTATGCAAGACGTATCTGACTATTCAGACGTTAAGAACTTAAAAGATGATGCGCATTATATAAAGACGTATCTGACTATGCAGACGTTATAAGATGCATGATGCGCATGAAATATTATGCAAAACCCCAATGCATGACAACTGACAAGAAAAAATTATATGAATTATTGCATAACGTACCTAAGCATGTAGTACGTACAAAGTGCAGAGATGCGCAGGCACACCGCCTAGCTTAGGGCATAGCACACATGACAAAGAAAGGTTCGGAACCACGTGCCCAAGCTGCGGAAAAAAGGTTAAGTAGGTTAAAGAATAGGAAAAGCAGGCTCACGACACTCTCCTTGTAGGCATTGCGATGCAGCAGGTTGCTTGCCCATGCAAGCGTTGTTGGTCTTGAGCTCCAAACGCGCCTTCCTCCGTTGATAGCCACGCGGCCGGGGGCGAAGTCCGAGGAGAGAAAATGGCGGCGGCGACTCGACTTTTAAGGAGAGAGATCCGAGCCCACCCGGGGGCGCCAAATTATGTCAGCGGGACATAATAAAAAGATGTGAATTACAATAAAATTATAATATTACTATGAATTTACATGACTTTATACAAGGTAATAATATGGCGGCGGTCAGCGGTGTGAGCCGTGTGCGCCCGCGCACGTCTTCCTGGCAAGTGTTCGAGCTAATCGCCGCGACGAAAACCGGGGACGCTCCCCCGCGCGTCCCGCTGTAGTGTTGGGGCAGCGCGCTAGGGATGGGCGCGCTCGTACAAATAGTTTAGTAACAAACCCCGCGATATGAGACTTGAAACTGAAACTTCGTTCGCACTCCATTTATTTAATTATTATTCATGCTATAAACCTCTTAGCTGTTGTTTTAAGAGGCCAACCATCTGCCAGACACAACTTTTTAATGTACTTTGTTTTCGGAGAAACTTAGTTAAAGTTTTTTAAAGTTTAAACTGTAAAAATATTTAATTTTAAAAATCTTTTTGACTTTACAATTCATATAAAAATTACAGAGTTTTGAAAATTGTTTTTAATATGAATTTAAAAGTTATCCACCGCACTTAGAATATGCTATTTCAGTTCTTTTTACAAATTAGCTTGTGGTTTTAATAATATTATGTTAACATATGTAGCTATAATAATAATAATATAATTAATTACTGTCTGTCACAGCTGTTATAATTTTCATTTTTGTGATATTAGTATTAGTTTTATCTTAAAAGTATTTTAATTTTTAATTTGTTTAAAAAAATAAGAGACTTTTTTTTTTCTTTGATACACACATATTTTTATAATTATCATAATTATCACCATATTCACTTCATTTCATCTCGTCTAATTTTTGTCGCATACGCACGCTGTACTTCACCTGTCATTAGAATTCATTTTATCTGTAAACAAATTTTATGTATAAATTTAAATTGTAACAAATGCTTTTCTGTTGGTGAGTCCAATAAATAAATAAATAAATAAATAAACATTCTTTGTCCAACTGTCAATGGGAAATATTATATTATTTTCTAAACACAATTATTTTAATCTTCGCATTTTAGCCAAATCTCGCGTTTTGTCGCTTTACTCTGTAAAACTGCAAGTTTTAGCAATGATTGTTCAGAAAGCTTCCACAAGCTGCAGCTGCGAACAAAACATGTACTGACACGGAAAGCTTTCTCTAAATAGCTTTATCACGAACTTTCCGAGAGCTTTTACGGTAAGACAAATCACTAGCTTCATTGTTTCGTATTGTAAGATAGTTGGCGGACTTTGTAAATGTAAATGAATGGATAATGTATCTCACGGCTCTGCTTGCTCAGAAAAAAATTTAATCACAGTATCACACTTTATAACTGTACAGATACGTCTTACAAAAGTACGATATTATGTCCTTTCCCGTGACTCTAAGTATCTCCATACCAAATTTCAGTTTAATAGTATGGATTAATGCAGTAATATGTTATTGAAAAGGAATCTATATAAATATATTTTTAACCGACTTCAAAAAAAGGAGGTTATCAATTCGACGCGTATGTATGTAATATTTCCAGAACTGCCCAGTTTTTGCATATGTTAATCTATAACAGCTTCTGAACCAATGTGCCAAATTTCAAAAGTGTATGTATGTATGTATGTTTTTATGTTTGTTCACGTATATCTCCGGAACTACAAGTCCGATTTAAGTGATTCTTTTTATTATTGCACCAGGTATTATTCAACTTCGGGGATAGTGCAAGTTTCATTAAAATCGGTTCAGTACTTTTAGAGACAGGAAGTTTTAATTCTCAATTAAGCACAACTTTGAAGTCGGTTTTATCTTTTTATAACTGTATTTTAAAAAGATAAAACCGACTTATTTTTAGTTCAACTTAGGGAATAATAAATTTAATTTATTATTCCCTAAGTTGAACAATACCTGGTACAATAAAAAAAGAATCACTTAAGTCGGACTTGTAGTACCTACACGAATCGACTACTGTGCCACAGATGTCTCTGGCACAGTAGTCGATTCGTGTCGTAGAACGATGATGATAGGTGGAGTATAGCTATGTCCCCACTGTGCCTTTTTGTTCATCAAGGGCATACGTCATAGCGCAGTCACCTACGCACGTGAGGCATGCCCGCGACGCATGCGCTCTGACCGTATCCAAAACTTTCGTTTTGTTCTTCTTTTTCTGGAATTACTTATGACCAACTAAGCGCCAAACGATAGCTGAATCTATTCAGCTATCGTTTCAATTTTCGTCATCTTCTTTAGAAAGAAGATGACGAAAATTGAAGTTGAAAGTGCACAGTGTGGACATAGCTTATATTATTGTGATACACATGTGCGCCGTAAGGCGTCTCCCAGACAGACGCGGGCAGCGGTGGCGGTCGCGGCGGCGGTCAGTTGTTTGTACTGCCACCACCACCGCGTGTGTCTGTGTCGTTCCTAGAATTCTCAAGTCATCCAAATGACCGCCGCCGCCACCGCCACCGCTGCCCGCGTCTGTCTGGGAGACGCCTAACTCAGCGCGTGGCCTATACATTATACATCGATGACGGAAACAGAGCAATTATCGCCAGCGGATGTCTAAGCCGACGTACCGACAGAAAATTCATTAACTGATCTCGTCGCTCCAACATCGTTCTTCTCTCTCACTCTTACGCCAGTCGTTTATATGCCAGGTGAAAAAGAATGACCCGGAATCAGCGCCAAGTTGGTTTTCTTAATAACTCTATAAATATACAACATTTTTAATCCGCTAGTACACTTGGGTAATAGAATTTTATAATTATTATTTATTAATAGATTGTCTCAACTGAGTTATTCATTTTGAAAATAATTAAATTTTCCTGAAATATAGTTTCATGTTTGTAATGTATATAATATTATAATATGTTTAAATGTAGTATAACATTATAATATTTTGTTTAAAAATAAAACAATTCGTAGCTTATTATCGAGTATAAAATTAGTCATGAGATCATCTAGTTTGATTTAGTAACTTTTTCTGGCAAAAACATTTCAAAACCAAATTAGTGCCTCCAAAAATGGATTTCCAAATGTGTTAGTAACGCTATAACTCGATAATGGCTGAACCGATTCTGCTAATTTTAGTCTTAAAATAATCCTTGAAGTCCTGGGATGGTTTTAAAGTGACACGAAGTTCACCGGGACTGCTACTTTTCACTAAAAGCTTTTTAATAATAAAGAAAATTTAAAACTAACATTTAAACCTAACCAAAAACATTTCAACCTAAACATTTAGCAATATCTTAAAACACAAACAATAAAGTGAACACAACATATTAAATAACATTTTTTTTCCAATTTCCGACAAAAAAAGAATATCGTAATAATATCAATAATGTTTTTGCCAACATTACACAGCTGTTTACTACAGGATCTATGGGCCGGATAAGCGTTTAACGAATCTGAAGTAATTGCTGGTATACGTTATAATAAATTGACTAAATATAACGTTACTGGCCGCTCACTAAAGGCTTGTATTCACTTCGATTAGTAATAACTGATAAGTGGAGGTGATTAGTAATCAGGAGAAAATAAGTGTGGATAGTGACTGATTACTGCAAGTCCTTCAATTTTTCCTAATCAGAGTTCGCACTAATCCAAGTGGATACAGGCCCGTTTGATGACTGAAAATACGTTCAAAGGACCTTATCAAGTGACGGTTTCTTTAATTTTACTGTTGGAGTTCATAATCAAAAATGTATGTTGTGGCCGGTTCACCAATCTAATCCAGCCTTTCTTTTTTGCAAAATTCCGAGTTGAGTCCGACTAGCATTTGGCCGATTATTTTTTTATTTTTTACTTTATGTATTGATCCACCAAGCCTTAAATTGATGTAATATGCAGTTAGCGCAGGCATAGAGTTTTACAACCGTTGTAAATCAGACGATAGCGCTCTGCCGGTAGATAGCATGTCATATCCACTTAAATAACCGACAGTAATAAGCCGATAATTAAAAAACACAAAATCGAACCTCAATATAGTTCTGAAATAAAAAATGCATCACATTCCAGCATGGTGTGGTGATAAATATGGTGGTATCGAAATAGGTTCACACAGTTTCATAACTCAGGATGTTCAAAAATATTTTTTCAGACAGTTACAAAATATTTACATAAAAAGTACCGTAATCCACATAAAAGAACCAAATATTGAACGAGTATAATGTATATAATATTTTCTTAAAATACACAACGAGACCCGCATAAAACCTATACCTTATAACATCATCGATTACAAGTATGAAAGATAATTTTAGCGGAACACAAAAAGTAAAGTCTTAATGACTTAGATCAGACATTTTTGAGTAACGAGGCTGGCATTTTATGTAAAATTCCTCGGCATTAATCTGCTTACATAATAAAAGGATTAATAGGTGGTAATCCTTTGTTGGTAACAAAGAGGTCTGATAAATCGTATTGTGGCTTTAGGAAAAATATACTTTGATGTTAATGCTTTTACATTTTTGCGATCATTACGATTCTTGGCTGAATAATTTGGAATTCAGCCAATTAGTGAGGCCTTAGCGCTTTCTAGATAATTGTTAGCTTTTTGGTTTAAATTAATAAATAATGTGATTATGTTTGGATAAAGATATTGTTATTCTGATCAGTATATTAAATATCTATTTATTTTAAGAAAATATAAATTGTTTGTTTAGTACCAAAGTCACTTTACAAAATATGAATAAGCTGTTTTTGTTACGGAAAATTTAAAGTTTCGGCGAGATTTCCTTTTGGCGTCGAGGTGAGAAAAATATATTTTATTTTTTTTTTTTTTTTTTTTTTATAGAAGGCAGGTCGCTGTAGCCCTGACGTCACTGCGACCCATAAGGATCTATTGTGACTCCTTCGCATTAGAGTATCATCCCCAGCCCAATACTGCTCATAAATTGAACGATGTGGTTGGGGTTGGTGTCACGAATTTCCTCTGTGGATGAGTATTCGTGGCGACCAAGATGCCTGTTTCTGCTCTGTAGTAGAGCAGGACAGTTGAGGAGAAGGTGAATAGGTGTCTCATCCTCCTCCTCACAGAATCTGCAAGTCGTTATGCTACAAATACCCATTCTGTTTAGGTGTTTGTTGAGCTTGCAGTGCCCAGTTAGGCTTCTGGTAAGAATTCTTAATTGGTTCCTACCCAAGGTGAGCACTAATTCTGATAGTTTCTTGTTGAAGCCATATTTTATATTTCATTCTCTAATTAGACACACTTGGATTTGGGCTAGACATTTTTAGACATTGTAGACATAATACTACAAGATGAGAGCGTATTCCCTCTAAAAAGGCTGGCAACGCACATGCAGCTCTTCTTATGTTGCGAGTGTCCGTGGGCGACGGTAGTTGCTTTCCATCAGGTTACCCGTTTGCACGTTTGCCCCCTTATTTTATAAAAAATACCTACCTAGTATTATGCTACATGCATTAATCTGAGAGTCGACCGATTCGGTCTGATTCAATCCAAGCCGTTTTCAGCTCCAGTGCGCGCGTTATTGTAGGAGAGCCGTGTCATTTGTCAATTTCCTTTGTTCCCTCATCCAAAACAGATGGAGGCTCCTGGCCTAAGATTATTTTTGTGATGATGTTATTGGTGGTTTTGATACTTTACTTTATTACGCATTTAAAAAAAATAACTAAGGATTCATCTTAAAATGAGACGCGATGCGACATGCTATTATAAAATTGAAATGTCGTCACGCTTAAGGCGCTATATTGATAGTAATTTTACCGCAAGGGCAATTTTTACTTAATTTGTATGACCATAAAGTCGTGAATACGCTGCGGCCAGAAGCTATCGGCTCGCTCGAAAAACATGCGAAAAAACTTGATTTTGTTTATTTAAACAATAACTAGGAGCATTTAAGCAAAATGCTTCTATTCGATTTTGGGTTGCAAAGGTGTCTATTAATTATTAGACTAATTTTCTACAATACATCTATTCTCGTTTAAAAATAATCTTCAAATTTCGTAATTTTAAGAGGTAATTTCGATCGAGAAATGTATCGAGGCAAAATACATTAATCGTATTTCTGGTTCTTCTCAAACCTAGATAAGGCTATGAAGATATGTATATCTCATTTCCAGATTTTTAACATTTCTGGGGGTCCTATAATATTACTTCAAAAAGGACGTTATTATCAATATAGCGCCTTAACGAGACTTTCCGATCCTGCAAGCGACCGCGAACAAGAGGAATGAAAAAAAACATTTTCTGACATAATATCCTAGTGGGCTTCAAGTTCTATCGACCTATGCGGCGGCTGCTCTGTAGTAGCTGAATGAAACATGTATCCTTGGTCATGATAAAGTTGGTTCTATCGTACCCGCAACTCTGCCTTAAGCGATGAGTGGAGCACCATGGGGTTTTAGTGGGTAGTCTACACAGGAGTCCCACATATCCCGGCCGATATCCCCAATCTGCCGGGGATGCGTAAAGCATTTCCCCATGTTAAAAAAAGCGGCCAAGTGCGAGTTGGACTCGCCCATGGAGGGTTCCGCAGCAGCAATAAGGTTTATTTTTATGAAATTAAAATATTTTTGATTTATTTTTATATTTCAGTCGATTTAATGAAATTTAGATTAAGGTTTACTATTTATGACGTATAAAAAAAACTACTGGCTAGATCTCGTTCAAACCAATTTTCGTTGGTAGTTTTTATAGTAATCTACATCATATATTTTTTTTTAGAATTATCATGCCTCTACTTTAGAAATTAGAGGGGGGGGGACACACATTTTTCCACTTTGGAAGAGTCTCTCTCGCAAACTATTCAGGTTAGAAAAAAATGATATGAGAAACCTCAATATTATTTTTGGAGACCTATCCATAGATACCCCACACGCATAGGTTAGATGAAAAAAAAAAATTTTTGTTTCAGTTGTACTTTACTATTTATGACGTATAAAAAAAACTACCGGCTAGATCTCGTTCAAACTAATTTTCGTTGGTAGTTTTTATAGTAATCTACATCATATATTTTTTTTAGAATTATCATGCCTCTACTTTAGAAATTAGAGGGGGGGGGACACACATTTTTCCACTTTGGAAGAGTCTCTCTCGCAAACTATTCAGGTTAGAAAAAAATGATATGAGAAACCTCAATATGATTTTTGGAGACCTATCCATAGATACCCCACACGCATAGGTTAGATGAAAAAAAAATTTTTTTGTTTCAGTTGTACTTATGGGGACCCCTAAAATTTTAAATATTTTTTCCATTTTTGCATCAAAATCTTAATGCGGTTTACAGACTACATCGCTTACCAAGTTTCAATAGTATAGCTCTAATAGTTTCGGAGAAAAGTGGCTGTGACATACGGACGGACGGACAGACAGACAGACAGACAGACAGACAGACATGACGAATCTATAAGGGTTCCTTTTTTGCCATTTTGGCTACGGAACCCTAAAAAGGTCATAATAAAATTGTATTTCATTTGAATTTTTGTGGCTTGCAGTCGCTTTCCGAGTTGATCGGAATGGCACCTGTATTTATGATTATGTAATTATTTTGTATCATGCTTTCGTTATAATTATTACGTATCATTACGGTGTGAATTAACCCTTAAACATGTTTCCCAATTTATGTACTATCAAGGAAGTTGATTCCTAGGCAGATAGGACCTACGTAGTTTGGTCGCGTTACGTCAAACCCAGCCGACAGATCACAATTAACCAAAAACGTTTAATTAATATTGAATTGACATGATCCATCCAATTGTACATTAATGCAGATATACATTAATACAACAAAATACATGTAAGTATATTAGAAAGAGAAAGAAACACTTGAATCGAGTCACAAACTGAATGTCTCGACGTTTCCCGAAACTACTCAAACTCCAAGTATAATCAAGAATATAATCGTATACAAACCCAAAACTTCGAATGAGTTCCAATTTGAAGGTACATGTAGCCTTCTCATTAAAATATACATCTTGATCCTGGGGGACTCTTGTTAACTTTGCGGCGGGAATCATGTACCTGAATATTTATCAAGTTGAGAGTTTTAAAGTATCAAAACAGGTTGAAAACATCTCGAGTTTGTGATCAAAAATGGAATATTTTAAAGGCTTTCCCAATACGTGTCGCAGCATTTTGTGTATTTTTTCTTTAGAGTTAAGGCACTTAAGTTTTGAGTCCAGGGTATAATAACTTGCCCTGAATTTAATATCAAGTACTTACATTTTACTAGCTTTTGCCCGCGGCTTTGCTCGCGTTAAGAAGTACAATCTTTTATCCCCTATTTTATCCCCTTAGCCCTCAGGGGTGGAATTTATCAAAATCCTTTCTCAAGGCATGCATATGACATAGTAGCTTTATGCATGAAAAGTCTCAGCCTAATCAGTTTTAAAATTGACAAAGTTTCAAACAAACTTTCATCCCCTATTTTAAACCCTTGGGGGTAGAATTGATCACAATCCTTCCTTAGCGGATGCCTACGTCATAACCTGCATGCCAAATTTCAGCCCGATCCGTCCAGTGGTTTAGGCTGTGCGTTGATATATCACTACGTCAGTCAGTCAGTCAGTCACGTTTGAGTTACATAATATAATATTTAGATTTAGCTGATAATAATATGTATTTGTAATTTCCTATGCATAGTCTACGTTTAAGCATCCGTAGCATATCGCTACGAAATTTCGTAGCACTGCTACAATGGTCTACGAATAAATAGGTTACTACAAAACATCTTCTGATTTTTTATTATTATAAAATTCTCGTGTCATAGTGTTAGTGCGCGAACTCCTTCAAAACGGCTAAACCGATTTTAATTAAATTTTTAGGTACGTTCTTTAGAATAGGTTTTTATCTACTTTGATACTAGAAATAATTTATATGGCAAAACAATTTTTGCCGGGTCAGCTAGTTAAATAAAAAGCGGCCAAGTGCGAGTTGGACTCGTCCATGAAGGGTTCCGCAGCAGCAATAAGGTTTATTTTTATGAAATTAAAAGATTTTTGATTTATTTTTATATTTCAGTCGATTTAATGAAATTTAGATTAAGGTTTACCATTTATGACGTATAAAAAAAACTAGTGGCTAGATCTCGTTCAAACCAATTTTTGTTGGTAGTTTTTATAGGAATCTACATCATATATTTTTTTAGAAGTGTCATGCCCCTACTTTAGAAATTAGAGGGGGGGGGGGACACACATTTTACCACTTTGGAAGAGTCTCTCTCGCAAACTATTCAGGTTAGAAAAATATGATATGAGAAACCTCAATATGATTTTTGGAGACCTATTCATAGATACCCCACACGCATAGGTTAGATGAAAAAAAAAATTTTGTTTCAGTTGTACCTATGGGGACCCCTAAAATTTTTAATAATTTTTCCATTTTTGCATCAAAATCTTAATGCGGTTTACAGACTACATCTACTTACCAAGTTTCAATAGTATAGCTCTAATAGTTTCGGAGAAAAGTGGCTGTGATATACGGACGGACGGACAGACAGACAGACAGACAGACAGACATGACGAATCTATAAGGGTTCCTTTTTGCCATTTTGGCTACGGAACCCTAAAAATGATTCAGGATATTCTTAATTGATATTGTTTTTTTTTTGCTAGAGGCAATAAATAAAGCAATTATTTTTGAACTATCTACCTATCTAAGTAGTCAAGTAGAGAAGTGATAGACGGAAACACTGACAGAGTAGCCAAGTAGAGAAGCCCAGTAGAACAGCTGCAAAGCCTCAAAAATTGGTTTTAAACTTTTTTCTTCCGAGCCTCTGATTATTTTGAACGGTGCCCAGGAAAAAACAAAGGCAGACCCATCTAACCTTTTATTAGGGCCATTCTATGAAGCCAATAAAAAAATAAATAAAAACAAAATTAATAATTCTGTGGTTTTATTGACGTAGGACGAATTAAAATATATCTTAATTAAATCTAAAAATACTTTTAGAGATCATCAATCACAATATGACCATTTACGGCACTTTTGAGCTTTTTGCCTGTCGACAGGCGTGATGCCATTGTCGACAGAAAATACAATATTACAAAAATAACGAAAATGAATACAATCCTTTATAAACAAAAACAGGAATAACATAAAAAAAGTTGCCTTCTCACTTTCTAGAACATATTCAACATGAAAATAGCCAAGGGTTACACAGTAAAAAATGTAATAACTATGTCTACAGATGTGACTTCGCCTCTGTAGACATTATAATATAATAACAATTAAAATAAATGTAGTAAGAAATAAATCAGTCTAGTAGGTATAATCTTTTGCTGTTCTTTTGAAGTCTGTTCTTTAATCGTCTTGATCTCTCCTGATGCTTTTTTCTTTTCGTATCTTTCCCTGTCTTTTCTGCGCCTTTCCTCTAATTCAGCTTCCGACATTTTCTGTCTTCTTTTGTATATTATCTCCTTTTCTGTTCTTTGCGACGCTCCTTTTTTTCTTATTCAATAATTTTTGTTTTATTCCTCGCCATTCCTGCAATTAAGATCGACCTCCTGGAAAAAAATGAAAGCGCCAAATCACATCTGTAGACAGATGTCATTTCTGTAGACAAATATTGCTTTGCATATTTTTCGCACAAAATCATATTAAGTATTAATAATGCTTCAAGTACACGATAAATATACAAACATATGAATAAGGGTTTAGTTAAAAATAAAATTGTGATCACAATAATTAAGAAAAAACACAACAACATCACATCTGTCGAAATATGTCACTTCTGTATACACATTTTTATTTTGTACATAACTAAGCTAAAAAACGCATAATATTGAGCTAAAAAATAAATTATTTTCACAGCAAAGGTGTTCTAAAAATGAATTTGAATCTTTATTAAATAGCAATAAGATATATTTCTTAAAAGCCTCACATCTGTAGGCATTCATCACATCTGTAGACAACCCTGTCTACAGAAATGAGTTCGACAGATGTGATGTACAAATACTTTAGTCCATGCCGAAGCGAATATTTGAGGTTATAAGCCGCGGCATCAATCACGTTCTGTTATTTTACATCTAATTAACAAGACTAAATGAAAATTATAATTTGGGATTAAGGACTCACTGTTTATTGGCCACTTTAGAAGTGACGCAGCAACTTTTACACTTCGTAGAATCACTCAATCTTATTAAAAAACTGGGTAATTAGCTTTTCTCCGCCAGCGAAAACTGTTACACAATGACAACTACTGTTCCAGTGATTGCTAGCAACACAAAACAGTGTTGTTGTTGTAAATATTTATAAAAATATCAGTATTTTTATGTTTGTCTACAGGTGTGATTAGTTTTTTACGAACACTGTAGAATGTTTTGTAACTTGTAATAATGACATTCGTTTTTTTTTTAATTACATAAAAATTTACTTTATTATATTTGTAATATGACAGATTCACATTAAATACTTCAAACATAGGAGAGTATTTTTAAAAGATATCAGAATCTGGCAGCCTATGCCGCGAACAGTCGACAGGACGTGATTTTGTCTACAGGAAAAGCGCAATTTTTTTAATAAATAAGAGGGATTGGATATTAGTTGAATCATGTGGTGATAGGAAACTAAAAATAAAGCAAAATACACACTTTTGTTAAAATGTGACTATGTTTAAAAAGGAGATAAATAAAGCGAACAGGATTTTGGCCACTTCGTAGAATGGCCGATTAAAGAGTTTAATAAAAGCCTGCATATGAAATCTAAGGTGTATTTCGTTTTATTAGTATTGTCATTTTCCGAGACGATCCTAATAAAACCGGTAGATAGAACTAAGGAGTACCTCGACTTCAAACAAACGAACGAATATACGCGAGTTGGGCGCAAGTGTCACTTTCAACATGTTTCACAATGCTCAGTATTGCATTGGTAATGCGAGCGCCGGCCGATAAAACGTCAAACGTATACATTATTCTAGATCTCTTCTGAGTCAGACTGTTCGTTAGTTCTGCTTACCCTGATAAAACCCACTGTACTGCACACACACTTGGACACTATAAAATTATTCCTGCGTAACTGGCCTGTTTTCAATGAAACCAACCAACGGCACCGAAACCGGTGTGGGAGTTATTATATAATATTATGTTAGCCGGGCGTAGACCAACGCGACCTAGCCAAGTCGACGCAATAAGGCAAGCACTAATGTCTACATTCTACACGTTTGGCAAGCGTAGAACCCTAGGCGTAAGTGTATTTTTTTCTAATTTTTTTATTAGAGTTCCGTACCCAAAGGGTAAAAACGGAACCCTATTACCAAGACTTCGATGTCTGTCCGTCTGTCCGTCTGTCTGTCTGTCTGTATGTCATCAGGCTGTAACTCAAGAACCGCTGTATTATTAATTTCAGAAGTCTAGCACTTCTGAAATTTTCACAGATTGTGTATAACTGTCGCCGCTACAACAACAAATACTAAAAACAAAATAAATTAAATATTTATACAAAATAAATTAAATATTTAAATATACAAGAAACGTGATTTTTTTGGCCTTTTTTGCTCTTAATCAATAATGGCACTTGAAATTTTCACTTAATCCTTACTTATATAATAAAATTAAAATAAAGTAAATATTTAAGGGGGGCTCCCATACAAAAAAACACATTTTTTGTCTACTTTCACTCTATACCGATACGGAACCCTTCGTGCGCGAGTCCAACTCGCACTTGGCCGATTATTTACATACACGGTTATGATACCTTGAATTACTTTTAATCCCATATTACGTCATGTTTAAAACTGTTCTATTTCATCGTCACGTTCATATTGCTTATTTATTACCATCGGAGTAAGTGATAAAGTTTAAGTGCATGTCATAAACTAAATGAGCAGATAAAGCCCCGTTCTGACTTTGCGACCGGTAAAATATTGTGAAATGAGCAAATCAAGATAGACGATGTCATTTGTCTTGCTTGTTTTGTTTCGAATTCGTCTAATTTTAGACCGTTTAAAGTAAGAAAATATAAATTTTGTGATAGTCATTGAAAATAATTAGTGTGACTAAAACATTAATAATTATCATAATAATAGTCATGAAATATGTAAATTATATTAAGATATTATATTAAGATGATTGACCATTGACCAATGTATCATAAATTTAACATTTGCACGTCGAGAAAATCGACAAAACATGTGAGACACTGTTTGATTAGCAACACCTTATTGATCCATATTTATGCAAATAAAGAATATTATTATTATTATAATTTAAAATGGTATGGGCAAATTTTTTTTTTCAAATATTTTTGCTATTTTTTTTAAATAATCACATTTTATGACAGCTCATAAAGAATCGGGCTTTAAAGCATGTTTTCGCGAAGTCACCGTATCGAAAATATAAACGACATAAAAAGCCAAAGTCATTAATTGCCCCGCTTAAAAGTGGGCGGCAACAAAAGGTGAAACATGAATAAACGAGCATTGTGATACTGATGGAAAGTAATTTTAAATAAGCTAGACATTGTATTTTAATTTAATTTTATGCCTTATGGGATTTGACACAGGGCATGGTTAAGTCTTAAGAGCTTACGATGCCTTCAGAGACATCAAAAATTTTGGACACGCATGAAAACATATTTTCAGAGGATCTCCTACTTGTCCGGCATAATACTATAAGAACTCGAACGCTAGAAAAGTGCTCTTTTAAAAAAAGTGACAATAAAGAATTTTGGGGGTTGCATAATGCATAGTCAAATAGCATAAACCCTAAATTTATCGTCTGCCAGTCTGTCTGTCCATATTATGTAGGTAACGCCAAAGTTTTGTTCTAACTTCGCCGTCGAATGTAATTTGACTCAATACATGAAATAACGTTGGTTGGCGAAATAAGTTCAGCAAATTGGTTATTCAACATTTTATAGATTAACTATTCCAATGTGCCGGCTCGGGCACGGTTCCAATTCCGTCGCAGTGATCTAATAAATGTAAATCCGTTTCTACTTTCCACAACTTACAGTTTGCCCGGGTTTGTTTTAATTCGTAACGATCGTAGCGATCGACGTGGTGGTGGTGTAGGTATCTACCTGCGAAGTGACCTCTCATATAAAATTATTTCTAGCTCGCCTCCACATTATTCTGCCTCCGGCGAATTTCTGTTCTTAGAGGTATGCGTTAGGGGGATGAAAGTTGTTCTTGGAGTAGTCTATTGCCCTCCTTCCGTTGACTACTTTAGCCAATTAGAGTCCGCTTTAGAGTCGTTGAGTGCTGATTATAAACACCACATAATTATGGGCGACTTCAATACAAATTTACTCGACGTATCTTCTTCGCGCTCACGCAGATTACTACACATTCTGGAGTCAACTAGTTTGCAACATTTACCTCTGCAAGCCACACACCATAACATTAATGGCGATGATACCTGGTTGGATCTAATTTTAACTTCAAATCGTTCACTGGTTCACTCTCACGGGCAATATCACGCCCCCGGTTTTTCATTGCACGACCTCATCTTTCTTAAGTATAATTTAAAGCCCCCTAAAATAAAGCCAAAGATTATTTATAAACGTTGCTTCTCCCGTATGAACATCGATAACCTTAAATCTGATGCCGCGAATATTGATTGGAGTCCACTTATAGCTGCTACTCGTATTGATGACAAAGTCCAAGTTTTTAATAATAACATTCATGCTCTTTATGACGTTCATGCGCCTATTAAGAAAGTTAAAATAAAGAGTGCTCCAGCGCCTTGGTTGACTGCCGACATAAAAGTAGCGATGAAACTTAGAGACCGTGCCTATCGTAAATTTAGAAATAATCGAAGCGACAGTAATTGGGTGAACTTTAAAACAGCCAGGAATCGCTGTAATCAAATAGTCAGAAATGCTAAGCGTCGACATATCTTCCAAAACATAAGTGAGTCATCTTCATCAGCTAACTTATGGAAGTTCCTAGGCACCTTGGGCGTTGGTAAATCCAATCACGCAGAACTGCCGAGTACTATTAGTTTGAATGACTTCAACACCCACTTCTCTTCCAACACAACTCTTGACGCAAGTACTAAGTCTTCAACTATTAGTTACGTGAATGGATTGCCACTCGCTAGCGACTATTTGTTTCAGTTTAGACCGGTTTCTACTGACGAGATCAAAACGATTATTAAATCTTTGAGCTCTAAGGCTGTTGGCTACGACGAAATTAGTCGTCAAATGATTACCATAATTCTCGATAGTCTCCTGCCAGCAATTGCCCATATAATTAATTTTTCCCTTGAGTCCTCTACCTATCCCGACATGTGGCGTAAGGCCTACGTCTGCCCTTTACCAAAAGTTCCAAGTCCTGCACAACCCTCCCACTTCCGTCCCATTTCAATACTTCCTTTCCTCTCTAAAGTAATCGAGGCGTGTGTTCACAAACAATTGTCTAGGTTTGTATTCGACAACAACCTTCTTTCTCCACTACAATCTGGATTCAAGCCTGGACATAGTACCACCACGGCCTTGTTAAAAATTATCAGTGACATTAGGACAGGTATGGAAGAATCAAAAGTCACTGTACTAGTGCTGATTGACTTCTCTAACGCTTTCAATAACGTGAACCATGATATCCTTTTGTCCATCCTATCCCACTTCAATATTTCGCCTGAAGTAATAAACTGGTTCTCTTCCTACCTTAAGGGGCGCCAGCAACGTGTACGCGTCGACGGGTCCTTCTCTGATTGGGCCCTTCTCGAGGATGGGGTTCCTCAAGGTGGTATACTTTCTCCCCTTTTATTTTCAATATTTATTAATTTAATAGTTTATGTTATTAGCAGTGCACATCACTTATATGCTGACGACTTTCAGCTATATAGGCAGGTAACAATTGAAAATCTCTGTACTGCCATCGATGCTGTGAATCGGGATCTTGATGCAATAAAGGCCTGGTCTGCTAGTTTCGGACTAACAGTAAACGCGGCTAAGTGTCAGGCCATTTTAATTGGAAGACCGGGAGTTCTAAGGAGAGTCGACTTTAGATCTATTCCGCCTTTAATGTTTGACAACTGTATTATACCCTATAGTTCTTGTGTTAAGGATCTCGGTTTATACATCGACGCTAACTTAGATTGGCATACACAAATTGCTAGCGTTTGTAATAAAGTCACATACTCCTTGCGAGCATTATACCGACTTAAAAATTTCCTACCATCTTGTGTAAAATTAATGCTAATTCAGACTCTTATTCTCCCAATAATTGATTACTGTGACGTTTGCTATCTTGACCTCAATGTGGACCTCCTTAATAAACTAGATCGGCTCTTAAATAACTGCATAAGATTTGTTTTCAGCCTCCGCAAGTATGATCACGTCTCCTCATACCGCTCTAAATTACGTTGGCTTCCAGTTCGCCAACGTCGATCACGGCGGGCAGTGTGCACGCTCTACTCTATACTTTACTCTTCCTCTGCTCCTAGCTACTTGACCCCTCATTTCAAATTCCTCGGCAGCGATCATGACAGAAATCTCCGTTCCACCAATAATTTACGCCTCCAATGTCCTTCCCATAGTTCCACTCTCGTCCACTCTTCCTTTCATGTCCAATCAATTCTCCTTTGGAATTCACTTCCAAAAGAAATTAGGATGTCGGAAACCAAGGAACTATTTAAACGCAAAGTTCATGATCATTATCTTAAATCATTAAATAATTAATGAGACAACGAAATCTATTCTATATTAATTAGTTATTATATCCATATATTATATTATTTATTTCATATATATATGTATTGTATAAGTAGTTTATTATTTTATTCGAGTAAATATTATAATTATAATATATTATAATATTACTAGCGGCCCGATGTTTTATATATTATGAAATATGAATGTATAATATCTATACTTAAGTGTATTAGTTATTATACTTATTATTAATTTTAAGGTATTTAAATATCCTTATCCTCAAAGGTTTGCATCTACCTCACTATCTCTGCAACACCCTAAGGTTTGGCTGGAAGATAATGCCACGAGGCATTAAGCCCGCCTTTGTACAAATGTGCAAAAGTTTTTAAATAAATAAATAAATAAATAAATCCGTGGTATTTGCGACTTTTGGTGAAGATTTTGATATTTTTTTCTGTTTACAAATGCTCTTAATTAATCTTAATGTGGTTTGCATTATGGCCGTTTTACATTATTCCAATTCAATTTCGGAAATAAACTGGAATGTAATAATATGATACTAACTTACATTGCAGTGCATTCCAGTGTCCGTTTCAGTATTCCAGTAGCAATCCCGTGCTGGATTATATCACTGGATTGGAAAAATGTAAACCGAATAATATGATAAGCATGGTAGCTGTAAATAATCAGGGCGAGCGAAACGAGTCCTAGTATATCCCACAACTTGAACATTTTGTGGTATACACTTTGTCACTTTCCCGAAAAACTGTCCCCACAATTGCGTTTTTCTGGTGGGCTGGCATTACGTCATGAAAAAAGTCAAAGGCAATTTGAGAATTAACGTGTGAAAACACGGTACATTCATAAAGAATGTATCGAACATTTTCACACCGTTTGATCCCATTGGCCCCATTTAAGGACAGCAATTTTTTTCATATAAAAATTAGAAAAAAAGTTTTTGTGTTTTCCTAATAATTTTATTGGTTTCTATAAAGAAATAAAGGAATTTCATATTTTCCAAGGCTCACTTTCATTTGGGTCTTAATGGGTTAATATAATCCAACTAAATTACATAACAAGATATTGCTTTTTAATCCAATTTATAATTAAGTTCGCCAGAAACATCATAATACAAATAAATTTATTGAAATATGAAAAGTATTTGCAACATTACGAGAAGTATATTTAAATGAATGATGTATTACTAGATGACGTCCACAACTCCGTTGCTCCAAAATTTTTTAACCCCCGACCAAAAAGAGGGGTGTTATAAGTTTGACGTGTCTGTCTGTCTGTCTGTGGCATCGTAGCATTCCAAACGGGTGGACCGATTTTGATCTATTTTTTTTATCGTGCAGAAACCTCCATTTTTTTCGGGATAAAAAGTTTTTTATGGATATAAGTACCTACCGGGAAAGGATTAAACTCCATACCGAATTTAAGCAAAATCAGTTCAGCGGTTTGGGTGTGAAAAGATAACCGACAGACAGACAAACACTTTCGCATTTACAATATTAAGGCGACCGCGACGCCTTGATAATATGGCTGTAGCGATGTCGATTTTTCTCAGCAATGACTAAAGCTAAGAAATGAAAGTTCATTGTCATTGTATTCATCATGTCTTTGTCTTTGAATTACAAATAGCATATTAACACGATTGGTCAACTTGTATAACATAGAATAATCAATCAAAAACACCTCTGTTAAAAAAGGGATTCTAATTTTGCCAAAAGAGGAGATAGATTTAAGCTTCCAAAATTTGTACATAGATTGGTTCAAGCATACATTATAATTTGCCCATAGCTCATAATATGAAATATAATAATATCATATTTTATTGTTTTTAAATTACACAACAAAAACCATTTTGTCGCTTACGCCCTTTCCATTTCTTGCTATTCCATTTCTTGTTTTCTAATTGAGAGGCCGGCCTGGCCTCTCATAGAAAACAAGCATTCTAAAACATTTATTATCCAACACGGTTTTTTACTTTAACGCGGTGTCACCTTAAGTATGGATTGAAAAGTAGTACTCGAAAATCTATGAGTAAATCATAATATAAGTACATATCCTATTGCACTTGACCTCGGAAAGGTGTAACACATACTAACATAAAGTGTCTTGTATGTTGGAATTCTATTACATTTTTAATTAACGTTTTGAATGCTGGTGGGAAATTGGCCGGCGTCTGGGGACACTTCAGATTAATTAACACGATCAGTGCCATCTGTGTTTTTAACGATTCCAACTTTGTGTTCTAAGTTTGAATTTTCATGTTGGCAACAAGATGTGAAAAAAGTTTTGAATTTCGAATATAGAAGTAAAAAATTCCCAATCGATATAAAATCCGACTTAAGAAGATAAATCAAAAAGGTAAATGACATGAAAATTTTATATATTCAGACAAAAATCAGCCGGTTAACTTCGTATCACTTCTTCGACTTTCACGAACATTTCAAGGCTAAAATTAGCCAAATCAATTCAGTCGTTCTCGATTCATCACGAAACTATCAATTTTTTTTTATATAAATAGATTAGAGGAAGTAATTTCCTCTAATCTATTTATATAAAAAAATTATACTGCGTGACTGGTGAGACATGTTTAATACTCGAGGACGTGATATTTGGCTATTATATTAGTTGGAATAAAATAATATAAAAAAATAATATCAATTGATCACTGAGTAAATGTAGCTTAAAGTTAAATAATTATTTACCCAACGCATGGACACCACGAGCGGGAGGGGTAGTTGTGTGGTGTTTCTTTGGTAGCGCACGCCTCTGCACCGGCCGCATAGTATGCCTACTTGCCTAGCCGCGTAATTTACTTAGTATCCATGATTCATTTATTTTTGGGAAATTCGGAAAAAAATTAAGAACCTAATTTTATTACATAATTATAATGAGAATCGAGTACAGAGTACTCTCCATAAGTATCGGTAATGTCTCACCAGTCATGTTGTATATATAAATATATTGAAAGTGTTAGGCTCGTTTCATAATAATATTATGATTCAAGTAAGTATGATCTAAGTATAAATAATAATGCCTTATGTACCAATTCCCTGAAATAAATGATTCTGATTCTGATTCTGATTCAATAGCAATATAAAAAGTAAGCGTTCGTAAACGGTGGAAAAGTCATTTTTAGAGTAATGGGAGGAAGAAAGATTCTTGTATTATAATATTTACTTTAAAACCAAATTAATTTTATCTTCCATAGCCAAGTTCTATGTAAATCCTCCTTTAGTGCTTACTGTAAACGTCTAAAGTTATATAACTTTCTTTTGTTATCAACCGTAGTGTACTGTCGAAGAAGTCTGAGATAGTAACAAACTTTTTACATCTGGACGTTCTAGTTTAGTACGGTTTCTCCAAACGAGATCTTTTGAAGACTTTTCAAAAAGTATTATCTTACGTTGGAATACTTACTTTTGTTGGAAACATAAATAAAACTATCATAACCTAACGAAACGTAACAAAATGCGTTGCGTCGACCATAGGTGACTTTTTGACCTTTGCCGCAAGCGTCCGCAATCGACAAATAGTTTAGTTATTACGTCGGAAAAAATAGGGTTAGAAATGCATGGGAACCAAGACAGCCAAATTTTGGATATTATGTGGGAGATGGCTAGAAGAGCTTAAGTTCAAATTGTCGACCAAAATAACCTTGTGGGTTTTCCGCCATCTTGAAAAAAGGATTAAATTCAGTTTTTTCATACATATATTTGAAAGTGTGTCGGTATGTATGTCTATCTCTCTGTCTGTAAGTCTTGATTTATTATTATTTATTTTTGTCCCAGAAAATGTATGGTTCCCGAGAGATAAAGGAATTTTGGCGCAACGAAGTTGCAGGCGTCATCTCGTATTTCAATAACTTTTAACTCATATTATCTACAGTAATTCTCGTGACTACAATTATATTCATCTTAAGTCATATCGTGTATGAAAAACCGGCAATCAACTTTATGAAATTGTTATAGCAGGCAATTTATGGTTTTCTCGATAAACTCAAATGAGGCTAATATCTTCTTTAGGACGCGCGCACACGGCACATTTTTAGGGTTATGTACAGGGAAAACATTTTGAGTAATTGCGAATAGGTAGACGAGTAAAATATACATGGAATGTATATTTTACCTAGATTGATGATGTGATGTCTTTCTAAACATGGTCAAATAAGTGGCCTCCATGTGGGTCTGTTTGGGTCATTTTGACATTATGTTTGACGTGTTATAACATGACTTGATGTAAGTATTATGATTAATTATTTTTTGTATAAAGATTTTTGTATTTTATACAAACTAGATGACACCCTTGCCAAAATGCGTTTATCGCGCGGTAACCGTACATTTCTAACGGATAAAAAATATCCTATGTCCTTGCCTCGGACTTGTGGCGATACCCACAATTCGCCTAACAATCCTGCATCGCGCTATAGAAGTTTAGGAGAACGGCAAGAAACGTCTGAAATGACGTCAGTGGGCTTCGGCCTGACCGAGCATGCTATCTCGCTCGGTCGGAAGATCTTCCTTTTCCGCCGCCACTAACATCGTTAAAGACTCAAGGTTTTTTTCAAATTTCACCAAAATCTGTTCAGTGGGTTAGGCGTGAAGAGGTAATAGATAGACAGACAGATAGATACACTTTCGTATTTCTAATATTAAAGTATGGATCATAATAATAACAAATTGTTATTAATTGTAGACTACAGCAGCTGATGTTATTTTATGAAGCCCACTGCACGAATAAAAACCATCCCTCTTTATTTAACAAAGCTCCTTCCAGCTTTTTAGTAAACATTTAATAAAATACCACTGCTATCTTTAGCTCAAGCTGAAGATAATATCGATTCTCTTTGTACGTGCCTTTAATTACCGGCTTGTCCCAGCTCAAAAGACTATTGTAGTACTCCAGCTTTCCCCTACCTCAAAATTTTACCTTTGTCTCTCGATTTTACCTTTACATCGTTTTTTTTCTAAGCTAACTTTCGGAGATTGTTTTATAGTAAGGGCCTGTTTCACCACTTCCTGGTAAAGTGCCGGATAGGCTATCCACAACTTTTTTGATAGATTCTCCATACTTTATCTGTCAAGTTAAGTGGTGGATAGCCTATCTGGCTCTTATCAGGAAGTGGTGAAAGTTGAAACAGGCCCTAAATCTTTTAAGGGTTATTTTAAACAAGGACACAATTAAGAAGCGCTTGTTATAGAAACAGTATCAAATTCTAAAGTGTTCTAAATTTACGAAAGATAATAAAGTTTACATTATTATAATCTTAACTATAGTTTTGGTGCCCCCGTTCTACTGACCAGTGACAATATTTTAGCGATTTCTTAACACTTTTTCTTTTCTCGAAACACCTCAAAGATGAAATTAATAAAAATTTATATATACTTAGGGCGTTCCTAAAAATAAAATCTATTTTTATTCTCTCGGAAGTGAACGCCTACAGGATGTTATGTGGATACTTTCCAAAGTATTTATATTGAAGTTATTGTATCAAGTAAGTAAACAATGAAAAGTTTAGGAAGACGGAGAGTCTTTCCTTGTTTCAAGCAGTTTCTGACGCAAACTTTACTACCACCTGTTTCTTATTAACTTGTCAACAAGTTTGATAGCTTCTTTTAGAAAACTTGATTTTGTAAAAAATACTCTGTTAAAAATCTAGGGCATAATATAAAACCGGCCAAGTGCGAGTCGGACTCGCGCACGGTTCCGCACCGTTTTACCCTTGGGTATAGAAATCTAAAAATTAAGTGCCTAAGTAAGGGTTCACCCTTAATATTATTTAAGTTATGTAATGCGGGCTTACGTAATTCTTATCCAGGGCAGAATTAGATCTCCGAATTTGAATAATATAAACCGGCTATCATGCTTTTTACTGTATGTGCAATGTGCATTGTGCATATCATAGCTGGGGCTAAACAACTGCTCCGATTTTAATATTTTTTTATATATTATTATGTTAGTCTTGGTATTTATAATATGGACAAAGATGCTTAATTTAAATAAATAAATTAAAAAAACAATTTAAGTGTCAATAGATTAGTATAGTCCGACAAGGCTTTATATGAATGTGTCAATGATGTCAAAAGGCGCTGCTGGTAAAGGAGAACTGTCAAACACATGTCAAAAATGACGTTTTTGTATGATATAGAAGCTTTAGTTCCTTTTCTCGCCACGTTCATGTAGAGCCTTGTCGAACTATAGCAGTAGTAGTGGGTAGTTACAATGCTATGGATGACGTAGTCTATTATTCTTCAAAATTATTTTACCTTAGGGACTTATCAGATAGAGAGCGGTCACGCGTTCAAGCGTTCTGCGAGTATTCTACGTTTGAGCGGTCAGTCACATAGGAGCAATTCTGACGCGGTCAGAACACCCGCCGTTTGAGTATATCTATTTAATGTAAAACAACACAAAGAGCGCAAAACTTAGGTGACGCCTTGATAATTTGGCTGTAGCGATGTCCATTTTTCTCAGCAATGACTAAAGCTAAGAAATTAAAGTTCACTGTCAGTATTCATCATGTCTTTGTCTTTGAATTACCCATAGCATAACACGATTGGTCAACTTTTATAACACAGAATAATCAATCAAAAAACCTCTGTAAAAAAGGGATTCCTATTTTGCCAACAGAGGAGAGTGATATAAGCTTCCAAAATTTGTACATAAATTGGTTCTAGTATACACTTTAATTTGTCCATAGCTTATATGAAATGTATTTATGGTTTTTAAATTACGCGACAAAAACCATTTTGTCGCTAGGCCCTTTCAATTTTTTGCTGTTCCATTGCTTGTTTTCTATGAGAGGCCGGGCCAGCCTCGCATAGAAAACAAGCAATCTCAAACACATCCAACACGGTTTTTTACTTTAACATGGCGTCACCTTAAACGCTTGACCGAGTCTCTGTCTGATAGGTTACGTACGGTTATGTTTTACGTACAATGGGTTATATATCTTAATACTATTCAAAAACTCTTTCAATAGTTAGGGTAGGTAATGCATGACGTCATACGGTATTGACGTGCTGCATTAATAATATTTGCACCGGCACAAAGCCGTAATTACCATAATACTACGTGTGACGTCAGCTCTGGTCGAGGCGTTCTTTGAGGACAGGGGGTCGGTCGGTCGAGAAATAGTAGTGCAAGTTCAAGGCCTTTATGACAGAAGGTTCTTAAAGGTATCTGAACTATGTTGCGGTTATTAGTGCTAACAAACGGCGGAGTAATCGTTGAACATACATAAAAAAAAATATTTTTTTCTGGTTCTTCTCAAACCTTGATAAGGCCACAGAATATATAATAGTCAACAAGTCTTGTTCGCAACGTCATTGCGTTCGCATGTTACTCGGATATTACTACTAATTTTTCTACCCGAAATGGTTCTTAAAAAGTGCTTAACTTGTAAAAAAACTGTAACTAAAAAATCACCAGGATTGGAATGCAGTAGGTGTGAAAAGATAGTTCATGCAAACCCAGCGTGTGTGAAACTAACTAACAAACAACTTCATACTCTCCGTAACTCCCCTGGGATCGAGTGGAGCTGTGACGACTGCCTCAAACAATAGTACTGATAAGGCTATGAAGATATGTGTAAATTTCTGAGGGTCCTATAGTATTACTTCAAAAAGGACGTTATTTTAAATATAGCGCCTTAACCCTTCTCATAATATTTTATTACTTGTTCTCATCTACAGTGTTATGTTACCAATCTATTTAGAACCGTATAGTGATGATGTTATTAAAAGCTATGTTGTGTAATATTCATATTGCATAATACAAAAGCCGATACAAATAGCACTATAAATAACCGCTAACATTCGAAGCTGTTACGGGAGTAGCTTGGTGTTTGTGCTAGATTAATGCTTACTACACGATCTCCGTAACGGGCATCTATCACTCAAAATGTTTTTGTATGGGCCACCGCGCGATTTTCGGAGCTCGGTAAGCCGCGGCGTACGCGAATTCTCTAGATATCTTGTCACTGGCATCAATAAATAAATGCTACAATTTTCATTTCTGCGAATACGAATAGATAATCATTTTATCTAATTAAAGCTATAAAAAATAGGTCGCTTAGTTCAGTATTCTTAGCACAGCATTGAAAAAAGATTTTAAAAAGAGGCAACTTTGGCTTTGTTTTCTATCGAGTGAAGTTCTTCTGTTTGTGTCAATTAATGCGAAGCCGAATACGTTATATCCTCAAGTAAAGGTCGTAATTTTTTCAAAATTTTTAGATGATAATGTAAAGAATGAAACAGGATCAAAAACTTGGACTTGTCCACACTATCGTGCGGGAACCGTACATTTACTTGACATAAAAAGGGCACTGTATTATTAGTATGGACTATATGGATGTCTTGATCTTTCGCCAGTGGTGTTAGATTATTATCCGTCATGGTTATATGACAGTTATAATAAAGGGACACATATGGCTAAAGCGCAAAACACACTGAGCCCGCCGGGCCGCCGACATATTAATATGTCGGCAACTTTTTGTCGGCGGTCTAGTTGGCGGCTTCACTTCACTTCACTTCAGAAATTTATTTGGCAGTCAGTGGTCGGTCAGTGATTGCCGCGTGACTATAAAGGTTGTGTCGCCGGGCAACTGAGCCCAGGCGTACCCAAGCCGCCAACATGTCGGCGGGTAATACGCGCGGGCGCATGTTGCCGACATCATTCTTTTCATACAGGTCGCCGGGTTGTGTCGCCGGGCAGTGTGAATTGCGCTTAACGTTCTATAAACATACTCCTGCGTCTTGGTTTTTATAAAATCGGTATCTGCACTCTGCAGTTTTAAATCAACAAATTCCATAAATAAAATTAGGGTGATGGGTAATGCAACAGCTTTTCTGAGTACATAACAAAAAGTTGCATTACTTATCTTAATTCCAAACACGTACAACCCATACACAGTACCATTACTCGCAAAATTAAAGTAACATATTACGGAAAAAGGTCATACATTTCACGAGGCCAAGTCCATTCTTACCGGTGGCCAGCAAAAAGCACTAACTATAAATCTGCCAATAATCCCGGCAAATAAATAGTTTATGATGCTGTATGGCCGCGTTTGGCACCGTTCCTCGCTGTAAAGGATTATTCATGAGCAGAACCGTGAATTATGCATACTTTGAGGCAACGCCAAGGTAATACAGTCGAAGATTTCCATACATCTTTGATGGCACATTTGCACCTAGTTTGACAGATCAATAAGGATTATTAAGGGCCTGTTTCACCACTTTCTGATAAAGTTCCAAATAGTAGCCTATTCGGAACTTTAACTAGCTTTTTTGACAGATCCTCCATACTTGATCTGTCAAGTTAATTGGTGGATAGCCTATTCGTCACTTATCAGGAAGTGGTGAAACAGGCCCTAAATGTATTTTGTAAATTGGAATAATTACACATGTTGGTTGTAAAGTCTCGAATAATATATTATTATTCCACTGGGACGCAATCAGTCACAACTCAAGTCACAACTATGAAAGAAATGTATAGATAGACTTGAGGTAAAACGTAACCAAACGGACACTCTATCTATACTAATTTATATTAATATTATAAAGTTGAAGAGTTTGTTTGTTTTTTGTTTGAAAGCGTTAATCTTAGCAACTACTGCGGGGCTAAAATGGTCACATTTAAGCAATTCCTCTCAATCAATTCAGCAAATGAATTGCTAAAACTGTCAAACTGATAAAATATTATGTCAAATCAGTACAAAAATACAGAAATGAATTGCAAGCAGAGTTGCATTTTGTGATTTTAGAAAAATGAATCATATTATGATTAATCTCATGATTCTACAAAGCGACCATTAATTTAGCCCCGCTGGTACTATTCTGTGCCGCTGGTCCGATTTGAAAAATTATTTCAGTGTTAGATTTATCAAGAAAGGCTATAAGCTATATATAGGTATATTATCACGCTAAGACTAGGAGCTTATGTCATGAACTACTGGAGCAATCTTTATGTTATTTGCAACTGATATACGTGAAGGGACATAGACTTTTTTGTGGAAAAATATACGGTTTTATGTATGTAAGACGCGCGGAACGTCTAGTGGATTCATATGCGGTGGCGTGAACACGCGGTACGCCTACACCGCGAGATGACAAGCAAACGTGGGATGTTAAACGTGCGTGCAATTATTGTTAAACGTGGGAGAGCCATGCTTCGGCACGAATGGGCCGGCTCGACCGGAGAAATACCACGTTCTCACAGAAAACCGGCGTGAAACAGCGCTTGCGCTGTGTTTCGCCGAGTGAGTGAGTTTACCGGAGGTCCAATCCCCTACCCTATTCCCTTCTCTACCCTCCCCTAATCCCTCCCTTCCCATCCCTACCCTCCCCTATTACCCTATTCCCTCTTAAAAGGCCGGCAACGCACCTGCAGCTCTTCTGATGCTGCGAGTGTCCATGGGCGACGGAAGTTGCTTTCCATCAGGTGACCCGTTTGCTCGTTTGCTCCCTTATTTCATAAAAAGAAAACAACATATTATGGCAGCAAGACCACGCCGCTATTTAAATAAATCGTTTCTTATATTTGCTTGTAATCTCGTTGTGTAGACGCCAAACCACATGTTCGATCAAGCGCATAAAAATCGAGCCGGTTGCGTTTCCACCAGAGATGTGTTGCGAGGAATGCGTTTTTGACGCGACCTCGCTCAGCGCAGCGATTCTATTGGATCTTAAAAACACAATATTCCTCGCAACACATCTCTGGGGTGGAAACGCAGCCTAAATACCAATTTTTTGTTGCTGCGGCGACTGGTTGTGCTATTATGGATTCATTACATTATGAATTGAGCTACTATTATGCTATTGACACTGAAAATGTCGCATATACCCAAAAATAGTGTCCCCATAATTCTACCCTAGTTTTGCACGCGATACGTTACCGGGAGAAAGGGAATATCTTATAAATATTTCATAATCATGTCGATATGGCTCATGTGACTTATTAAATATTGCTCCCTGCGGCACTGTCGATGGCTATATACTATATAGGTTACAATATTATGGTACCGTCGAGATGCCATGGCTATGCTTATAATAATCAAATATGATAATATTAAATTATATCATGTAAAAGTGTGTGTGTGCATTTATGTGTATATTTTACATATTTTTCAAATAAAATATTATATAAAAGTCGAAAAAGATGGCGGTCTTGATCGCAAAAAACATAATTAATTATTTTTCTACCTGAACTAACATTTAAAGTATATATTTTATAATTAAAGGATTAAAAAGTTAGGCAGTATTTTAACCATCTCTGAAGGGAGAATCGGCTTCTTTTTAGGTTTATCTACCCATAGGGCAGAACACTGATCTCTATTATACAAGTACGCTGGATCGCTGATACAGACCTGCTTTTCGTGCCTATTTGAAGCGGAATCAGCGCCCCCATTATTCGGGTAGAGAACTAAATTTGACGTAACCACAACCATTGATAACAACAGTAATTGTCATCACTAGTATTAGTTCCAAATACTCTCACTACTGCTATCAGCGCCAATATGGCGGCTTTCAACGTCATTTTTACGTCAGATTTAGTTCTTTACATGAATAATGGGGGCGCTGCTTTCGCTTCAAATAGACACAAAAAACAGCTGTCATTTCAAAGGCTATCAGCTATCCAGCGTACTTATATTAGTAGAGATCAGTGGAGCATAAAACCCATTTTTACCCTTTGGGTACGGAACCCTAAAAACACTAACTGTATTCAATAAACGAGCAGAGCCGAGAGCAAAAGCTTCGTACACCTAAAAGCAATATTATTATTCCAATATAATTCAGAAGGGTTTTGTTTCCTAAGCCATCACGTTTTAGGTCACGTACACACTTTAATACCACATCAATATTATGTCGTCCTTTGTCAAACATTGATGAAAAAATGTCAGTAACGTCCTTAGTATGTTTAGGGAGCAGTGAAAATAAGGTTTATATACATTTTATTGATGTGTCGGGAGAAATGCTCTTTTGAGGGCGGTAGATGGGCCGTTGAATAAATATTTCCAGTGCCTTGTAAGTAGTTTGTAAGTAATATTATTTTTCTTACTTACTTTTACTATGTTATACTTAGTTGAGTTGATCTTCTTATTAACCGACTTCAAAAAAAGGAGGTTATCTATTCGACGCGAATGTATGTAATATTTCCAGAACTGTCCAGTTTTTGTACATGTTAGTCTATATCAGCGTCTGAACAAATGTGCCAAATTTCAAAAGTGTATGTATGTATGTATGTTTTTATATTTGTGTTCGAATATCTCCAGAACTACAAGTCCGATTTCAGTCATTCTTTTTTTGTTGTACTAGGTATTGTTCAACTTAGGAAACAGTGCATGTTTTATCAAAATCAGTTTAGTAGTTTTGGAGATAGGTAGTTTTAATTCTCAATTATGTGCGTACAATAATTTTGAAGTCGGTTTTATCTTTTTAAAATAGCGCAAGGCAAAAAACACTGATTAATTTAGTGATAAGTTGAATTATCCGGACCAACCTTATGTTCGAACTTACCCTGATTAACATAATTATACTAAAGAGTCTAGAAATTATTATTATACTGAAGATTTCCTATTTAAAAAAGAACTAAAAAAATCATTCAATAAAACTTATTGATCAATAAAACGGTGTTCTCAAACTGTCATTTCAATATAATATATTTTGTAGCTGATATAATAAATAGCGATATTGTATCACGGTTGTATCAAAAAACTTTCCGGTACACTTTTTCGGATTAATAAATCAACAGGGTGAGTGTGCGTTTTCGTTTCGTCGAGTCATTTGATTGCTGTGACTGGGGGCTTCGAGTTTTTACGATTACAATACAATTTTTGTAGAGGCTTAGCTTCTTCGTTCCTAATTTTTACAAGACAACCCATTCTTAATTCATTTCATATATTCTAAAGGATCCCTATAAATTAATTTCATATTAAAAATAGATTGATATCTGCAGGATCAAGCAAAGGCCGGGGCGAGTGAAACCGTCCCCGCCATGGAGGTTGAAGCCTAGGCCTGTGGGCGGTTGATCGGAGGATCACCGCTCACAACATAGGTCCCGAAGAGTAAGGCTCCCTCGATGCTTGGGGAGCCTCTCGGTGCAGACAGGCGGCGGCAAAGGCTGTTGCAGCCGAAGAGGTTCCGGAAGCGGCAATGGGCTTCGGCCTGACCGAGCATGCTATCTCACTCGGTCGGAAGATCTTCCTTTTCCGCCGACACTAACATCGCTAAAACATAATTACTTGTATGTCTGCGTATGCGACTTGCCTCTCTAATTTTCACGCGTAAATTTTATCGTGCTCCTGTTGCCTGAGAAAACGAGATAGCTATTAGTGCATGAAAAGACAAGTAGCATAATAGATCATTGGCCAATCATTACGTAAACACTGACTATGCTATCTTCTTGAGATCACATGAATTTTTAAGGGTGGGTTGTACCAACTTACTATAACTTTAACTATAACTAAAATATGTCAAATGAACTGTCGAATCTCTAGTTAAAGTCAAAATTTGACGCCATATTTGACGATAGTATCAACCTTAACTATAACAACGCCTCTGGTCCAACCCAGGGTGGGTTGATTTTGATTGTTTGAGATAAAACTGCACTAGAACGAAACGACGGCGCAACACTTTAGTTCCATAGAACTTATTTTACAAACGTAAATCTGACGTTTGTAAAACGGTCCATGAACCGTTTTACAAACGTCAGATTTACGTTTTTATAGAACTGAATGGAACTGGAGTTCCGTTCAGTTCTATAAAAATGAAGTGTCACGCCTTGTCCTGTCAATCTAGTGTAGTCTTACCTTTATTGTGATTACTTTACCCATACCTTTGATTTTCCAATAAAAATGTAACTCGTCATAAATATTAGTCAAAAATAATTTAAAAGTCCCATTTAAATTAATAAAAAGAGCAGTAAAATCAATAGATGTTTAATAATTCTCTTACACAATAAATTCTGAAATGTTTTGTAATTAATTAAAACATCACATTATTAGCATATTTTGAACAGGCCAAAGCTACAGTTGGGAAAATTAAAAAAGTACCCACGATTAACATAAATTACGATAATAATTATGCGGAATTTGCCCATAATTATAATAATTATTCAATATCGTTAAATAACCAACTGTTTTAATAAAAACTATTTAAAATATAATACATGAAGTGAAAACATCTTAAGCCGAGTTGCGGGGAAGCGTTTTTTAAATGGGTATTTTTTACATCGTGTCAGAAAACGTAATCAGTAGATCTCAGAGAGTAGACTGGGAAGTAAAATATCTCCCTAATTTTCTTTCGTCTTTTCGACCAGCCATTCTCAAAGTGTGCGCGAAGGCCTTTTTTATCAGAGGGGAATGCGTAACGCATTTCCCTCTGATAAAAAAGGCCTTGTCCGGTGCCTCCTCCTCCGCTTGTTGCTGGGCCGCCGGACCCGCCGGGGGCGAAACTGCAGCGGCCCAGTTAGCGGCGTTTGATTCACAGAAACGCGGATTTCCCGCAGCGGTGCGAAGGCCTGGGGCTCCGCAAAAACTTTGTAGGACCTACGCTAATAATTCATAAATTGTATTTAGAAATGTAAAAAGATAAGTAGATGAAGACAATTAATTCAAAGGCAAAACCTTTCTTTTTTTCATTAGGAATGTCACTACTTAAAAGGGGTCCGTCACCAAAAAGCTTGAGAACCGCTGACTTTTTTTTACATGGGGAAATACTTTACGCGTCCCCGGCGAATTGAGGATAATATCGGCGGGGTTATGCGGGACTCCCTCTAGTCTACCCACCAAAACCCCATGGTGCTCCACTCCTCGATTAAGGTAGAGTTGCGGGTACGATAGATCCTACCGCAACAAGAACCGCTGAGAACTGCTGACCTAGGATAAGGGAGAACTGAGAAGCCATGCAAATCTAGTATTATAAAAAAACTTGAGAGGTGTCAAGGGACACCCGAATGGAAGGAAGTTACTTCTTATGTTCAAAAAACCTGTACTTATACATAATATGTACATTATACGCTCAAAAATATATATATAAACGCCATCTGTTGACGACAAATAATATACTATCAACGCCCTCTGCCCCTAATATTATGTAGGACGCAGGTACTAATAAAAAAGTGTCGAGGTCAAAATATATCGTTCCGTCTAGCCTCCTTTCGCAACGCCGAACGCGCCATAAGGAACTTCTTTCCAATAACACGAAGTAAAAAGGTATCCGTAAGCACTTTGCCGTAGTGCCTGTAGTTGCAAAACTTCTGAAATATTCCGAATAATTCCGGAATACTTCTGGGAAAGTTTCTTTAAATTTGAATTATTCAAAATGAATTTAATAAAAAAATTAAAAATCGTATTTTGCATGACGATTGATCGCCGCCGGCCCGCCGCGCATATAGAGCGTCACCCGCCGGCCGCTGCCACTGCGCATCGCCGACTGCCACCGGGCACCGGCCACGGCGAAATATTCGGAAACATTCGATTGCGGGGTACGAATGTTTCCGCGGGGTGAGGGAAAACTTCTCCGGGGAGCATCTCCCTTCCGCGCCACCGTCGCCCGCTCGCACAGGCGAGCGAGTCATGCGAGCGGATGACGGCGGCGCGGAAAGGAGATGCTCCCAGGAGAAGTTTTCCTTCAACCCGCGGAAACATTCGTACCCCGCAATCGAATGTTTCCGAATATTTCGCTGGAATAATTCAATGGAAATATTATATACGTGTTTGTACTTTGTTTGTGGTTTATGGTGGACCGTGGATGATTGATTTATTTGTTCAGTGGCAGTAGTGGCACATACGTGTAAGTTAAATATTATAAATGTTTATCTATGCCAACTTCTATAACTAATTAACTAATATTATTATAAATGCGAAAGTGTGTCTGTCTGTCTGTTACCTCTTCTATTGTAAGTAAATCAGAATAAAAACCATACAAAATAAACGAACTCATGTGATTTATATCAAAGAAATGTAACAAGCCGTTACCAGCCGCTATTTATCGCTAGTAATGATAATAATAAACCAAAAAAGCCGTTTCTCGCCGCTTGGCTAATAATGTTAGCAACCGGCTTCACATCTATACACATTTACACAACACAACTAAAGTTTACAACTTCTAAGCGCAATTTTCCTCGTTTTTTTGACGATTGAAATATTCCCAAAGTTTCGGAATAATTCGGAATACTTCCGAATTATTCGACGGGAATAATTCGGAATTATTCCCGCCAGCATCAATAGACTAGTGCCCAAGTCGTGCAAGTTGACAGGCACACCGCAAATTGAGCCGAGCGCCGGCAACCACATTGTTAGCCGAGACTACAGTGGCCGACGTACGCTATATTATCTTTAAGCATTTATAATAACATCCTCATGATTTTATCTGAATTTTAGGGCATATTATAGAAGAGAAAATCTTTGACAAGTAAAAAACTTGGTGACTGTTTAGTGTTTAGTAGGAGAAACACTTTGCATAATACTATTACAGCCGCAATTAGGTACTAATCAAAGTGAATAAGATAATATGAAGAAATTTCGTTGACGAGCAAAAAACTTGGTAACTGTTTAGTAATAGAAGCACTTTGCAACCTAATGTCTCCTAAAATACATTACTAGCGGTTCAACTTTTTCAGAAGTGTTGCCAATTATTGTTTTATTAATTTTAATGGCCTATGTCAATCTGGTCGGGTATAGAATTTTATATTATAATCCGCCACTCGACGACTCAATATTTTTTGGCGATTGCTAGCCGATTTTGAACACTATAACGTGCAGGTTTGCAAAAAGATATTAACATTTTAGTTCTAAAGTGTTCCACTTAACATCAATTTGGAATTAACTTAATATTCATATTACACTGGATTGTTTGTATTAAAATAAAAAAAGCGGCCAAGTGCGAGTTGGACTCACCCATGAAGGGTTCCGCAGCAGCAATAAGGTTTATTTTTATGAAATTAAGAGGTTTTTGATTTATTTTTATATTTCAGTCGATTTAATGATATTAAGGTTTACCATTTATGACGTATAAAAAAAACTACTCGCTAGATCTCGTTCAAACCAATTTTTGTTGGTAGTTTTTATAGTAATCTATATCATATATATTTTTTAGAATTATCATGCCCCTACTTTAGAAATTAGAGGGGGGGGGACACACATTTTACCACTTTGGAAGAGTCTCTCTCGCAAACTATTCAGGATAGAAAAAAATTATATAAAAAACCTCAATATGATTTTTGGAGACCTATCCATAGATACCCCACACGCATAGGTTAGATGAAAAAAATTTTTTTTTGTTTCAGTTGTACCTATGGGGACCCCTAAAATTTTTAATTTTTTTCCATTTTTGCATCAAAATCTTAATGCGGTTCACAGACTACATCTACTTACCAAGTTTCAATAGTATAGCTCTAATAGTTTCGGAGAAAAGTGGCTGTGACATACGGACGGACGGACAGACAGACAGACAGACATAACGAAACTATAAGGGTTCCTTTTTTGCTATTTTGGCTACGGAACCCTAAAAATTGAACATTTCAATATATAAATACAAAGGACAAAATATTATGAAGATGATCGATGAATACGGTTATGTATGATTTTAGTTTCTTTTAGTATAAGACGACTAAAATATAGCGTTTTAACAGTCTATGGTTCCATCACACATCTGCATCTTATAGTGAACATAATCATTTACGTAAGGATTAATTGCGACAACCAACTAAGTTATAAATTATAGTGTGTTCCCGCTTACCTAAACCACACCGTAAATACATAGAGTAGACTATGTTTCAGGTATTTTTAAGCTCCCAAAAACTTACATCCGTATCATTAGTCGTCACGATTTGTTTTTATATTTATAGAATTGAATCCAATATTTAGTTATCAGAAAGTGACATTAACAAATGACAACTAAAAAGTGACGGGAGTCGGCCGTCGGGACTCGGGAGTCGGGCTCGGGAGATCTTGACTCAACTTCGATCCAAAAAAATATGACTGACATAAATTTTGAAAAAAATAATAATAGATTGGGTTGAGAGTATAGACTTATGGAAGCGACTTAGAAAGTCTATGACTTGTGCCTGTGTTAGGGCTACCATACTAGCGGTTGGCGAGCGGCTTCGGAGCGAGACGGGCACGCAGCGAAAACATCGCGGACGTGTAACGAACCCGCCGCGGATGCGCAGCGAATACATCGCGGATCCGAAACGAGATAGTTCAACTTTGTAAATTCGCTGTAAACACGCGTTGAAAACGTTGCGCATCCGCTACGTGACCGCGACGTCCTCGGTGCGCAACCGCGGCGTATTCGCGACGTTTTCACTGCGCGCCCGCTCCGCCCCGAAACCGTTCGCCAACCGATAGCATGATAACCCCCTTAGGCATGGTCATGTTACTCTACTGTATCACATTTTGCTTACAGCAGGGCCTCCTGAATATGTCATTTATAATTTATACCACATTAAAACAGGTCACAGGGCTTAACTTTAGGGGTCCGCTTAACTTCGAATTTATGTCGTATCTTCAAAATGATTAATGGGACAAGACTGTTCTTTTAAAAGAGCCAACTTATGTAAATTATCTTGAAATTATATTTTGTTGTATATTCAAGGTTAAGGTTGGGGATTTTCACACTGGCACGGTACCGCGCGTTGTGATAATACTAAAAAGTAAAAACTAAAAGCATACATCACTTAGTACGCATAAAAACTACGTGGTAGTCATAACTGAGTATTTTTGCCTGTTCTAATTACGTTTGGGTAATTTAAAATAATAACAGCGCCTTAATAATAGCGCTTTGGCAAGCGCACCGCCAGCACGTTCGCCAACGCGCTGGTGGTGCGCTTGCCTAATATGTGGGGAGGCGGCATTAGCCAGTGCCGAATTTATATTTTTTATGAGAATAGGCACTTTATTTCTGCCGAGATTATTTTTTCAGATTACGTACACGGACGTACGGACTTACGGAGTACGTAACCTGCAGTAGGGCCTCTATGGACGCTGTCACTCCCCCTAAGACGCTGTCCATGGCCTGTAATGGCCAATCCATAAATCTGGGGCTAGTTTTAACTTTTAGCACTATTATAGTAAGGCGTGATTCTATAAGGCTCAAGTTTTGTGGAAAGAGGGGCGCAAAATGTTTGGGGGTCAAGGATCAAAATGAGTTCAATACCAATGTTGAATTAAAAGAGTTACCTATAGCAGTTGTCAAAAATTTAAAGGTGGGTAAGTCACCTTTGTGTGTCCAGACGTGTGGATAATAATATAGAATATGGACGCATACCAAAAATGTGTACCGCTGATCTCTATAAATATTTAACATTTTTAACGCTATTGCGACTATAAGTCTGAAAATACATAAATTTATTTCATTCCGAACAATTATAAAAACTACAATGTAAAATATGTTACTTTAATTTTATTTTAATTACTATGACTGACGTTGCGTGTTGGGTCAAAAGTTTTCATTATGTCAACAAAGGCTACTTTTCAGTTTTCACCCGATTACGGTGAAGCCAAAAGGAAGGGTAACGATTTTGGCAGCATATGAAATTAGTGTAGGCTAATCTACCCTTAACAAAAATCCTGTGTCAATAAACGAATATTTTAAATGCGAAAGTATGTCTGTCTACTTCACGCTCAAACCGCTGAACCAATTTTGCTGAAACTTGGTATGGAAATACTTTGAAGTCCCGGGAAAGGACATGGGATACCTCTATCCCGTAAATATGTATGGTTCCCGCGCGATAAACGAATTTGGCGCAACGAAGTTCCGGGCGTCCTCTATTAGACTATAATATTTTTTTCAGAATGTTGTACTTGAACTACGGACTAATCATTATTTAGAGTGGGTTGCACCAGGTTACTTTAACTATAACCATAACAAATAGTCAAATGAACTGTCAAATCCCTAGTAAAAGTCTATTATAGACGCCATAATATTTGACGATAACTTTAACTATGCTTCTGGTGCAATCCACCCCAACTTAATATTGATAAATACAACATGACTGGTGAGACAATACCGATACTTATGGAGAGTACTCTGTACTCGATTCTTATTATAATTATGTAATAAAATTAGGTTCTTAATTTTTTTCCGAATTTCCCAAAAAAAAATTACTCTTGGATACTAAGTATTTTACGAGGCTAGGCAAGTAGGCATACTGTGCGGCCGATGCAGAGGCGTGTGCTACCAAAGAAACACCACACAACTACCCTTCCCGTTCGCGGTGTCCATGTGTTGGGTAAATAATTATTTAACTTTAAGCTACATTTACTCAGTGATCAATTGATATTATATTTTTAATATTATTTTTTTCCAACTAATATAATAGCCAAATATCACGTCCTCGAGTATTGAACATGTCTCACCAGTCACGCAGTATAACTTTCACACTGTCTGACTAGAGACAGCCAAAAATCTTCGCGTGTGGTAAATGCATAACGAATTTTTAAATGCAGAAATAAAATTCAAACATCTTGGAATATACCCGCTTAATAGCTTCCAAGTCCAAGAAATCTGCCGGATTAAATCTCTACCCCGCCTTAATTGTTGAGTAGCCACAATGAGTGGCGTAGCTACCAAGCAAGGTGAGGGCGGTGCCCCGGGCGCCCTAAAACCGGGGGCCCTATGTCTCACAAAATATAAACTAAAGATAATGTAAGATGTTGATTTTTAATGTATCTTTCATAGGTTAGTTATAGTATTGAGATAGGTTATACTTAGTAATTCTATGTTAGAATATAACTGATATTTTTTGAAAAATAGATATTGTTAGAATAAATAATATTTTTATGTTTAATGTCGGAAGTTTATAATCTATTATGTTAATTGGCCCGGGAAAACAAATTTCTAAACACGCCGTTGATCAGATGGCAACAAAATTCACGTAAGATGCGATTTGTATTGCCGTTGGTTAGGCTTTATTTTTGCCCTTTGCGGTAGGTTCTATCGTACCCGCAACTCTGCCTTAAGCGATGAGTGAAGCACCATGGGGTTTTAGTGGTAAGTCTACAGGAGTCCCACATACCCCGGCCGATATCCCCAATCTAACGGGGATGCGTAAAGCAGTTCCCCATGCTAAAAAAAGGCTTTATTTTTGTCCTAAGGTCCTCGGTTACCTAGCTACGCCACTGGCCACAATAACTGCTTTAGAATTTAATTTTACGAATTCGGTTGTATTTGCCAGTAATGAATAGGTTTTTCGGTTATTACGGTTGCAATTCACTGCCATTTTCTATTGTATCGGCATAATGAGTAGGTTTTCGTTCAATAAGCAAATTAGTTTAACCGTAACCTGAAATTTTTACGTGATTCATTTTTTTATTGCATTTGTTTCTTGGTTTCCTGGCATATAAAAAGTTTCAATTATCGTTTAATTTTTAAATGTTTTATACAGTTGCTTAAAAATAATAATGTGTATACCTACTGAAATACTATAGGTATTGTAGTACAGACAATAAATTGGACTAAGTAAGTTCAATTTGGTAACTATGTATATATTGGAGTAAATTAAAGTATTCCTGGTAATGCTCTAAAGTAAACTAAACCTTAAAAACAGTTCATTTGCAAAGGATCGAAACGATTCATCGCAAATTCATGGTAATTTATTTTGAAGTCGATTAAGTCACTTCTTAACTTCATTAAGTCAGTGACCACAAGTTTCAAACTGTTTCAAACTAAGATTTCTTTCTTTTTCTCTGGAACGTAAGTTCCTCATTGGCTTTCAATGAAAGCTCCGGGACAAGTATCTAAAGATTTAAAAGATATTAAAGGCATTAAGAGGCGTTAAAAGTAATAGTTCATACTAACAGTTTTCTTTAGCGAAAAGCGACAGGAATTAACAGGTATTGCTGCTTTAAAGATTTGTGCTTTCCACCACTTAACTTGACAGAGTATGGAGAATTTGTCAAAAAAAGCTGTGAATAGCCTATTCGGCACTTTATCAGAAAGTGGTGAAACAGGCCCTTAGTCTTTAGTATAATAGGTAGTTTTAGAGTGAATTCAATTCATCAATAAATGTTTAAATAAATAATAAAAAACTACCGCCTGCTGCACGATTGAAGTTGCAAGTAAATAATAATTCCTCTAGAGTTGTCACAAAAATGTTGTTTCACACAGTTTTATGTTAAACCGTACTGTTGAGTATTGACAGAACCGGCTCGTTTCAAAAGAAGATAATAATGATGATGAAGACGCAATAATGAAGACAGAGACAAAATGGCCCACTATTTTTCGTCTTCGTGTTGAGGACCGAAATAATTTACCGAAGCCATTTCCTGGGCTTATCTACGATCGTACGAAAAAACTTAAATTAAATGAGCTATCGCGATGAAATGCAATCGTGAACGTTTTCACTTAGCCTTTTGCGGTCTTAAGGGGGCACTTACATTCTTTTCTTGATTTTCTACTTTATTGGTAGCCTTTTTTTTAACGTTGGGAAATGCTTGATGCATTCCCGACGGCCTGGGGTGCCGCCTGGATACGTAGGACTCCTCGGGTGCTGTGGCAAGGAGGGGCACCCTTGGTTACCCACCAAAACCCAACGGTGCCTCCTCTCCGCGTGTCGCTGGACCGCTGGACCCACCTGAGGCGATAACTGCAGCAGCCCAGACAGCGGCATCTGCTCTGCCAGCAGAACCATCCACGCGGCTTCTGCCGCTTTCTCCGGGAGAGCGGTCCGAGGCATCGGACGCTCTTCTACCGGAAGAGCTCGTGGGATAGGCGATGGATTCCCCAGTCCGTCGCCCGAGCCCCATTATGGCGGGAGTTGCCGCGCATGTTGCGTCTTCTACCTCCACGCCTTCTCCTTATCGGGTTAGCTGCTCCATCAGCCTCCCGATTTCTCTCGGCGGCCTCCTTCTGTGTCATTATGGACTCTCAGAAAGTGGAGACTGCCTGCCAGGCTTCTCTGGACTGGACCAATGATCTACTTTATTGGTAGCCTGTGATTTTAGATAGTTCCTAACTTCAAAAAGCGTTTAAAATGTATACCTCAATCTAACAGCTGTGATGTGAGAAAGTTCTAACCTTAAAAAGAAACTTCGAGAATATGGCGAAATTCAAACATCTAAAGAACTTGTTTATATACTTAATAATTAATTGAGTATTTTGCAAAAGTTCCTGGATGGTTACATTTTTATAGACTTGTATTGATTATTTGGAAGTCTAGTTTCCTTTTTTGCTTTCTTTCTTGCTTTCAATATTTTTTTAAATATATACCTTACCCATGTACTTTAACTCACTTTCATGAAAAAAGTCCACAATATTAGGACCAAACTCGTTTCAAAAGGGTATCCACTAGGTATTTTTAGGTCAAAAGGTTTTTCGGATACGTTTGTGTCAAAGTAAAGTCGAACAAAGCGGTGCTTCTCAATGGCACAATGGCACTTCGCTGACATTTGAAGAAACGATTGTACGGCATGACTGAGTGTAGTGATAGTTTTAGTAAAATTTCGGTGATACGTATTGAGAATATATTATTACAATAGATCTTTTGACTGGACTATTGTACGCGCAAGTGCATGAATTTGATTTCAGAACAGGACTGTTATGCTACTGTAAAATATTACTTTTGCTGTGATATTTATTTTTTTATTTTATGAAAAAGGGGGCAAACGAGCAAACGGGTCACCTGATGGAAAGCATCTTCCGTCGCCCATGGACACACGCAGCATCAGAAGAGCTGCAGGTGCGTTGCCGGCCTTTTAAGAGGGAATACACTCTCTTCTTGAAGGTTTGCAGGTCGTATAGTTTCGGAAATACTGCTGGTGATAGTTCATTCCACAGTTTTACAGTACGCGGCAGAAAGTTATGCGAAAAACGCACGGTGGAAGACTGCCACTCATCAAGGCGATCAGGATGGTATATTTTTCTGTGGGACGATGGCGAAAATATTATTAACTAGCTGACACGCAAACGTTGTTTCGTCATTTAGAGTATTTCTAAATGGCGAAACAACGTAAAAACCTCAGTCAAAAACCGTATAACATTTCACATGATATTGTTAACTTAGAAACAAAGAAACGAAAGCTCTGAAACATGAAATAAAAAGACAGTAACAATATTGAAATGGATACCCAAACGTTTGCCTGTGTCAATAATATCCCGCGTTATTTGAATATGAACGGTTTTGTGTTTGTACTGCGACAATCCCTTATTACAAGCTAAGCTAAATATAGGAGTGTATATATTGGGGTTTTGTATCTGAATACAGATTTGGACTCGACTAAATATAGGTTTAGGAAAATCGAACACATAGGACGTTTTATTATAAGAGATTGTATTAATCCCAAAGGATCTATGTTTAATCTATTTTATATTTATCCGACTATAGCAACGCCAAAAGGAATTATTTTGGCAGTCTCTGTATAATATTGTGTGTATTTGTCCTCGTAGCGGCTAACTATACTAGTTATGATCCCAGCATACTTAGTACCATCGAGGAAATTGATTCCTAGGCAGTTGGTGGACCTATCTCAGTTGGTCGGCTTATGTCAATTCAATGTTAGCTGTGATCGGTCGGATGGGTATAACACGACCAAATTACATAAAGTTCCTGAATCAACTTCTCTGATAGTACATTCTACTTCCACCTCTAAGTTTTAGTTCGGGAGTCCTTTTTTTTTTCCGGAGGGGGAAATGCATTACGCATACCACCCAGGCGCAGGGGGCGACCCCAGCGGTGATGTGGGACTCCCGTAGCTAATGAGACCACGGTATACCCACTAAAACCCCCCCCCCCATCTTCCGCCACGCCGCCTTTTGACGGGGCCACGGGAACGATACACACATCCGCGACCCCGCCAGCGGTCCGAAGACTCCACGATGGGCGCACAACACGTGCGCCCTCCTCCTCGGCCCCCACCAGGGCTGTACCAGACGCCCCCCGAGTCTGCTACTTGGAGGCCATGTGGCAGATCAGGTCTGTGGCTCTGCCACCGACCACACCTCGGCCGCAGAGGATAGGGCAAGCGGCGCACCGCAATACCTACTTGCCTCTTCCTCTGCGGCCCCACCTCGGTGCGCATCCGCAGCGGACTCCTCCAGTCCGCTGGGAGCGCCCTCCTCGGGCCAGGCGGCGACACCGGCCGGCCCTGGTTGCCTCTTCGCTTCACCGCGGTTGTCCAAGCCGCGGTTACTAGAGCCCCACCGCCACGACAAGGCGAGCAACCATCGGGGGGAGTTCGGGAGTCCTAGAACATTTTTTTATTACTATCAAGCTAATTTTTTGTGAGTAGCTATAATATACAAAAAATCAGCTGGTTAGGGTTCCGTTTTAGGGCTCCGTAGTCAACCAAGTTTTGTTGATTACAGAACCTTATAACGGAATCCTAACAAGCTGATTTTTTGTATATTATCGATAGATTAATAGTCATACAGCATGACTGGTGAGACATGTTCAATACTCGTGATATTTGGCTATTATATTAAGTAGTTGAAAAAAAAAATACAAAAAATAATATCAATTGATCACTGAGTAAATGTAGCTTAAAGTTAAATAATTATTTACCCAACGCATGGACACCGCGCGCGGGAGGGGTAGCGTGCCGGCGCGGGGGGCGCATGACGCCGCGCGGCCGCATAGCAATTTAGTGTCCGTGATTCATTTGTTTAAAAGGAAATTTGGTCAAAAATTGGGTACCTAATTTTATTACATATTTATAATGAGATTTCCTCCTAACAATATAAACCTTTACTGGACTCTGATATTTCAAGACTCTTAACTCAAGACTCTCGACAATGGCCTAACCGATTTGGCAAATTTTACTAAATCGGTCAAACCGTTCTCGAGTTTAAGCGAGATTAAAGATATCTCGTTCCGTTTATTGAGACGAAGCAAACGAGCCATACTCAAATATGGCACTATAAAATTACGTCGGAAAATGTCAATAGTTCACCAATCGTCCAAAGTAAATCCGGCTTTAGGCTGCCTTCACAATGTGTAGGCAGCCTTAGTGTCCCCTGGGCCCTGGCATACGGCCCACTACACACCTACATACACCTACATTGTGCACAATATTGCAATACCCAGATGCCTGTAATAATAGTCTAAAGATATATAAATAGATTTCCAATAATAGAATTCGATTCTTATCATATTTTGTTGCCGATTGAAATAACTTAAGATTAACTTTTATAAATGGCACTTATAATAAATTAATGGCTTGTGGCAATGGTAGTGACCATCAACTATGCCTACATTAGGATTTTTACGTTAGGACTGTACGTATTTTCTTGATAAATTTATTCTACGTTTTTAACTCTAATCTATGTCAATAAACTATGTCTTTCAAATTTAAAGAACATTCAGTTAAGTTAGGAACTGTAGACTTTCAAATTAATTGTAATAAAAACTATTTAATTAATTTTTAAAATATTTTGTTTTAAATGATTACATAGGTTTCGCAAATGTTTTTAATGTTATGAATAGTAATAAAACATTTTATTATTATTATCAAGATCAAGGTTTTGAGGCTTAAAGGCTGCGTAATTCTTCTTCAATTTAATAAACAACATCATTCATATTATATTTAAATGTTTAAACCCATATCGTATAGGTACAATCCAATTACAAAATGAAAATGAATTCAGATTTACAAACGAGAAATCTTGTTTAAAATTTACAACAAAATAATAATGTACGATGTAATAAATCATAACATTTTTGCTCCCCACAGAATCTAATAAAACACTCGACGAATTTTAATTCACCGTATTTCCTTTGCAGATGCTAAATAAATTTGGAATGGTACTGTGAAAATGGACGAGAAGAAACCGAATGAGATTTACCACATTTACGAGATAAGGTGATTCGGTCCGAAATGAAACGGAAGTATAACGGAAGTGTGGAGTAACAATGAACGAACTAACGAACGGTTCCGAAACTAATTTCACGGATTTCGAGTTCGCGAACGCTAGTGACGTAAATGGTACGGTGGTTGGTGATGTGGAGGTGAACAACTGGTGGGCATTCATAGCTTTAATCCTGGTGGTGTGTACGGCTGCGGGAAATGTGCTGGTGTGCCTCGCGATATACCTAGAGAGGCGGCTGCAGAATGTCACCAATTATTTCCTGATGTCGCTCGCGATCACTGATCTGCTGGTGTCGATACTGGTGATGCCGCTGGGAATCCTGACGCTTCATAGAGGTAAGATCTTTTCTGATTTCAAATGTAAAACTGTGTCTGTCTAACCTTTCGCAAAAGCTACTAAATGGATTTCAGTGGCTATATAGCAATAGGTTTTGTATTGATACATTAATTCTGCTTATACATACTATTTAGAAAAAGTCACCCTTCTTGTTTCACAATTCATCTATTTTATGTAACCCTCAAATTAATAAATTTATTGAAAACTTATTATTTTTGTGATTATTGAAAATATATTCTATGCTACTTCATGCCACAGAAGTTTCAATACTTACTTCAATTTTCAACATTATAGTACGGGTGCCTTAGAACAATTTTTTTTGTGATTACTAACAAGCTAATTTTTTGTGAGTAGCTACATTTTGATAAGACGAACAACATTTTTATTTTCGAAAAATCTCGAAAGTGGTAGCTAACAGAGACAGAAAGGATTCAGTAATCAACCAAGTTTTGTTGATTACAGAACCCTAAAACGGAACCCTAGCCAGCAGATGTTTTGTATATTGGTAGGTTAATAGTTATATTATTTAAGAGTAATCTTGTCCTACAAATAAAACAATCCATATTTTAGGACCATCAAGTCAAAGTATGAAATCCTTTCTATCTCTATTAGCTACCACTTTCAAGATTTTTCGAAATTAAAAATGTTGTTCGTCTTATCAAAATGTAGCTACTCACAAAAAATTAGCTTGTTAGTAATCACAAAAAAATTTGTTCTAGGGCACCCTGACTATTACCTAAGTCGCTATCGTTTTCATTAAAGTTAGTTCTTTTAGCATGAGCTCTATAATTTCGTATTCAAATCCAAAACCGCCATTTCACAAGAAATACAGTAATACAGTCGTCAATCCACAAAATGCAGTAGGAATGTTCGGTATCATGCAACCTTTTTGAATAAATCATACCCCAGAGTGAAGTAACTTGAAAAGCTGAGCTAAACGCTGAATTGTATATTATTAAGAAAATCGGCCAAGTGCGAGTCGGATTCGCGCACGAAGTGTTCCGTACTAATAAAGAACAAAAATAGACGAAAATTGTGTTTTTGGTGTGAGAGCCCCGCTTAGTTATTAATTTAATTTGATTTTATTCTTAAGAATTATGGTACAAATACAACTGAGTATTTTGTGAATGTTTCAAGTACCTATCTATGTGTTGCCGTTATTGATTACGAGCAAAAAAGGCCAATTTTTTTTGTTATGGGATATATTTTTTTTTTAGTATTTGTTGATAAAGCGGTAACAGAAATACACAATCTGTGATTTCAGAATTCTACAGTCAGTTCTTGAGATACAGCCTGGAGACATACAGACAGACAAACGGACAGACAATAGACATCGAAGTCTCAGTAATAGGGTCCCGTTTTCATCCTCTGGGTTCGGAACCCTAAAAAGATCTCTCTATTACGATTCGCTGGATCTGAATACAAAGGAATGTTTATTCAGGTGTAGATACGAGAGATATAGATCATTAAATCCTCAAATGGATTGTCTACTCGTATTGCACGTGTGTTTTTAAGCGATGTCCAGCTTTCAACTTCCTTTTGATTAAGTTTTGTAGTCTTTTAGTAGATTTTCCTAACACGGATTTTTAAACGGCTTTCTATGTTTGAGTTAAGTCTGGCCGACTTACGCCGTATGAAGCGTCCATAGATATTCTTATTATTATCGCTTTAGATATTATTATTATTGGATTTGACTACTTCGGCATCTAGTAATAGGTATAGTGTTTATTTAATCTATATTTATCTATTTAACTATTTGATATTTATATTTTCGACAAAAATCATGTGCATTCTACCATTTACTTAAATTCTATTAATTCAAGTCTTTTCTTAATTAACTTCCGAAACAGACTCAAATATCTCATAATTACAATATTATAGTTACGATCCTCCGAGAAAACTTCTGGTAATCCGCCATTTTTCTTCAAAGTTATCCCCTAATTGTCACAAAGTCGAAAGCTAATTACTAACTTTTGAAAGTAATTATAGCACGAGAAGAAATGTTATTAAGAGTATGATGGACAGACGAACTATAGAAAAAACTAAGTTTTTATTCCTATGTCAACCAATTCAGCTGGTAAAATAATATTATAATGAAAATAAAGTCAGTCTGTCTATCTCGAAAATGGGCTGTTGTGTATCATATTTTTTTGTAAATAATGTAAAAGAAAGTTTTTTCTCTATCGCGGGCAAAACCTAGTTATCACATCCCACGAGAAAATAACTTTTTGGGATAAAAAGTATAATGTGTCAATCAACTGTCATTTTTTCAAAATACTTTTTGGCAATTTCGTTTAGTAGTTTTTGCGTAAAAAGTAATAAACTCTTACAGCCCTAAGACTTTACGATAATACTTTACCTTCGGCGCGGCTCCATTTGCGCAAATAAAAAATTCTGTAATTAATAATTTCTCTAGAAAATAAGCATAATAGTATATTAATATTATGTTCTTCCCATGATTGTCTACACTGTACGTCTTATTTGTGCCAAATAATATTGTAAATCGACCATAAAGTTAATATACATTAACTTCATGAAATCGACCTGATGTTTAAATATTGTGAGATTAAAACAAAATCTTCAAACAATATCTTCAGTTTTTTTAGCATAAGAAAATTATAGATTATTTTAATTTAACCTTCACTTATTCTGGTTCAACCGGTTCATCATTCGAACACAATCAGCGATTACATCTTTTTCAATTAACGTGTTACTCGGAATAGGCGTTCCGTGCGCCGTGACGGGGAACAAATTAAGTTAATTAATAAATTCGTCAGCCCAAATCCGTACCACCGTAAACACGCATAATATGTACAGCAGTACACGCACAGTGGCTAAAGATATTAGGCTCGGTACAGACTGACGACGAGGGGACAGTCTGTTAAAGCTCCTACATACGAGTCCGATCAGACTGATCACAGGCCGACTTGGGTCCTTCACGATGCAAAAATCGACTCTGGGCCCGTACCATGAAAGTTGAAACCGTTTCGAAACTCAAACAATCGGACGAGAATGTCGCGTCTTGCTCTAACAACGTCATTTCATGTTCGTTATAGTAGGATGCGGCATTCTCGTCCGATTGTTTAAGTCTCAAAACAGTTTCATGGTACAAGGTCTGATTTGGAAACTTCATCGTGAGATATCCAATAAACGCTCGCCGCGCTAAGCATTGACCAATGACCGCACGTCGAACAGACATCTTGAAACAGCCCGTTGATCAGACTCTTTTTGGGCGCTTTTCCTGTCATGCCTGTCATCGTCCACGCACGTATTTGGTCCGATGAAAAATGCCCTATCATTTACTTCATAGATGTTTATCCTGTTATGCGAGCAACACACGCGCGGCCAGGAACATGATACACATCACCCGCATTACCAGATCTGAAGATGAAAACTTAAGAAGAAACGCTAATACAGTAAAATTTGAACGAAGAAACTCTTGCCATCACTCTTCACCCTGCGCTGGCATGTGTATTGTGATAGAGGCAGATACAGTAAATCGAGGTAACGTATTCCTCTGATTCCTCCTTCAAAATAGAGCTTATCTATATATATTAATTTCTTTTAATATCTTCAAAAAGGGTGAGTCTATGAGTCTTTGTTTTTAAATAGTTAATAGAATCAGGCGTTACTTTGCGGAAATCCATAGCTTAAAATTTAGTTTGTTATTATTTTTAGCAATATTCCGCGAAATAAACCTCAACCTTTAAGTAAATGAGTGAGTGCACGCATAAGCATGCGTACAGCACCTCCCTCCTCTCCCGCACTGCCTATGCGTACACTCGCATGCAAGAACCTGCAAACACCACCACCACACAAGCAATAATGTTGGCAAATCCGTGCAAGGCCCCTCACCACCATGCAGGTTGAAAACCTCGACGCGCGTTTCGCCCCAACACCGGAGCATCCTCAAGATGTGGACTCTACGAACAACGTTTGTCAACGTTCGTCGAGGTTTTCAACTTGCATGGTGGTGAGGGGCCTTGCACGGATTTGCCAACATTATTGCTTGTGTGGTGGTGGTGTTTGCAGGTTCTTGCATGCGAGTGTACGCATAGGCAGTGTGGGAGAGGAGGGAGGTGCTGTACGCATGCTTATGCGTGCACTCACTCATTTACTTAAAGGTTGAGGTTTATTTCAAGGAATATTGCTAAAAATAATAACAAACTAAATTTTAATCTACGTTTTTATTTTACCTAAAAGATCTTTCTAATTTGTTTTATGGTCGGTTGATTGGCGGGGTACGGGACATTAATTTTTTGCGATTTTTGAAGGGTCATTTTTAGGGTTCCGTACCCAAAGGGTAAAAACGGGACCCTATTACTGAGACTTCGATGTCTGTCCGTCTGACTGTCCGTCTGTCTGTCTGTCTCCAGGCTGTAACTCAAGAACCGTTATAGCTAGACTTCTGAAATTTTCACAGACTATGTATTTCTGATGCCGCTATAGCAACAAATATTAAAAACAAAATAAAGTTAATATTTAAGGGGGGCTCCCATACAATAAACGTTATTTTTTAGTCTTTTTGTCTCGTAATCCATAATGGCAACGTATAGGCACTTGAAATTTCCACTAAATCCTTAATTATATGTGTACTTTAATATTAAATAATAAAATTAAAATAAAATAAATAATTAAGGGGGGGCTCCCATAAAAAGCACAATTTTTCCCTATTTTCACTCTATAATGGTACAGAACCCTTCGTGCGCGAGTCCAACTCGCACTTGGCCCATTATCATTTTTTATTTACTAGTAAACTAGCTATCCCGGCAAACGTTGTTTGCCATTTAAAGTATTTCTCCTTCATCAGTTGATACAAAATCTTACCCCCTCTTTTGTCTCCAAAGAGGGGTGACGGAAAATTGTATACACCAGATGTTAAGTTGGAAAACACAGTTAATAATATGAAGCAACTCCATTAAAGAAAAAAGTTTGATACAAAATATGACCCCCTCTTTGGTCCCCTTACAGGGAGGGGGTGAGATTTTCATACACCATATGTACAGTTGAAGGAAGACAAATATATCTGCGAAAACCGTATGCAAATCGGGTCAGTAGTTTTCGTGTTAAAGAAAAAAGTTTGATACAAAATCTGACCCCTCTTTTGTCCCCTTAGAGGGGTGGGGTAAAATTTTTATACACCAGATATTAAGTTGGAAGAAGATAAATATATCTGCGAAAACCGTATTCAAATCGAATCAGTAGTTTTCGTGTGATGTTGGAACAAACAACATATAGACAGACAGACGGACAGACAGACAGATAGACAGACAGACGGACAGACAAAAAACTAACCACATTTTTTGGCTTCTATGGCGATGTAATGACACCCCCCGCTCATTATTTTTAGGGTTCCGTAGTCAACAAGGAACCCTTATAGTTTCGGTCTGTCCGTCCGTCTGTCCGTCTGTCCGTCTGTCCGTCCGCGGTTTTGCTCAGAGACTATGAGACCTACAAAGCTGTTATTTGGCATGAATATACATATTAATATAGCCGACAAAATAGTACATAAAATATTTAAAAAATATTTTTTTTTATGGTACCTCCCCTAACATCAAGCGGGGTTGAATTTTTTTTTCGCGCCCACCCCATCGTGTGGGGTGTCGTTGGATAGGTTTTTTAAAAATATTATGAGTATTCATAGATCATTTTCCGGTTTAGGGATCCATTTGTGAAATATTAAGTTTTAAAGTGGAAAAAATCGTTAGAGTCGAGTGTCCCCCCCTTCTACCAGCTAAACGGTTGCTTCTGGAAATGTGAAAAAATTCACGGGAGTAGGAAATATGCTGAATTTAAAATAAAAACTATCACGGCTAAGTTGACTTCATAAGTTATTGAGTAATAGCCGATCAACTAAAAACAATGTATTCGGCGAAGTATAAAGGAACTTTTCGTTCAAATTCCTTTGAGATGATGTTGTTAGTAGTGTAAAACATGTTATAAATATACATTCATTGACCATACAGAAATTTTCAAAAACTAGCGGTGCTACGGAAAAAAAGTGTCTTTACTTTCTTTTCCTTCAAAGCTAGCACATTTCTTTATTAGGTTCATCATATCCTAATTACTTATTTTCTTCAAAACGTAATTTTACCTTTAAAGCAACTTTTTGTAAGCGATTCTAATCCTTAGTAAAAGCTTTAGGATTTGGTGAATTAGAAATTACGCAATAACCTTTATTAGATTAAAACCTCTCCCGGGCTACCTGGATCTTAATGAAGTTACGTGATTTTGTAATGCCCTCAAAGTAATTTAAACATTATTTGCAAGTTTGATTACGTGGGCCGATTAAAAGTTATATTTGTTTCGATTCGATATAAGTAATTTTTAGTTGCGTTTGGCCTATAATACATTTTGAAAGGTTTAAATTATGTTTAGGTAAGCTTTGAAGCAAACCGTCTCATATATTTCCGTTTTTTACGTGTACGGTGGGACCGTACACGTAAAAAACGGAAATATAACCACAGGTGGTGTACGTATTAGTTATAACGTGACCATACGTCCCACTTTCAGGCAGTCTGTCCCGCTGTCCCCCGCGAGGCTGAAATTGTCCCGCTTTTGCAAAGACCAAACGACAATTTAAAAGCATTTTTATGTTTGAAATGCCTGTGCAATGCCTGGAAGTAATGCACTCTCATTCAACAAATGTGGTTATTCTGCCATATTTGCTTATACACTTATACAGATAGGCAATAGACATTCACAAAATACTCAATCAATTGTATTTACATCTATACTTTCATAATTAATAATAAAATGAAAATAAAATTAATTTTCGGGGGGGGTACACGCTCTGACAAAAAAATAAATGGTCACGTTATGTATGTAAACACGTTAATAAGTATGAATGCTATGAAGTACAATAAAATTTAATATAATATAATACAATACAATACAAAAACACTTTATTGCACACCAAAAATATAAAATAATTATCATTTCACATTAGACAACATATTTTAGAATCTAGAATCTAGATAATGCACAAAAGGCGAACTTATTGCTATTAAGCAATATCTCCGAGTCAACCTATAATAAAGTAAATAAAAATTATATGAAGCACAACCGAAGTACACAGATCGTCGACAGATCATACGTACATTATTCCGATATAATGACGTTGATCAGCTATGTCCACATTGTGCCCTTTCATCTTCAATTTTCATAATCTTTTGACATTTCGAATGTCAAAAGATTATGAAAATTAAAAATGAAAGGGCACAATGTGGACATAGCTATTTGCCAACTATGTATCAATTTCTTCAATGGTACAAAATATTATTATGCGAATGTGTCTGTATATTACACCTAAAGCGCTATACGGATTGAATAAATTTACTGGGACTCCTTAGAGGATAGTTTTATTTATCACAGCAAAATTTTCAGTTCTCACATCATATCAATATCACGTCATGTTCATATTATCATGATGTGAGAAAATATAATATGATTATCTTATTTCTCTATGACATGATAGTTAAATCTTAAAATTCTCTTTTAAACCGTAATAAACAAAGCCATAAAGTTGTAAGATGATAGGAAGATGGCAAACTTTGTTCAAGTTATGTCAAGTTTAGCGGATATGGCTGGAATTTTAAGACTAACATTGACATGGCATGCCATAATCAAATCATTTAACGTAGGTCTTCTATATGCCTTCAAATGATACTTTCCTAATGATACTTTGAATTACGCTGAAAAATCAAGGAGACTTAAAAACGAAATCGTAGCAAAACACCATCTTAGAATTCCTCACTTGTAACTTCAGAAATCGCGAAAAGCGAATTAGTTCTGTAGCACCCCAAGACATTTGGAAGCCGTCGCACGAACACAAATTATAAAAAATCTCTTCACGATTAAATGAAGGTAATACAAAATTCGCTAAAATGTTTCCCCGAACACCTTAATAGAAATTCCCTTAACGTTGCATTTAAAAGTCGGCGAATAAATATCTGAGAAGAGAGGGTAATTCGAACAACTTTAAGTTTATAATATACTAGCTGTCCCGGCAAACGTTGTTTTGCCATTTAAAGTATTTCTACTTCATCAGTAATTGATACAAAATCTAACCCCCCCCCTTTTGTCCCCTAAGAGGGGTGGGGTGAAAACTGATGTTAAGTTGGAAAATACAATTAATAATATGACGTAAGTCCATTAAAGAAAAAATTTGATACAAAATCTGACCCCCCTTTGGGTCCCCTTAGAGGGGTGGGGGGGAAAGTTTATACACCAGATGTTGAGTTGGAAGAAGGCAAATATATCTGCGGAAAGCGTATGCAAATCGGATCAGTAGTTTTCGTGTTAAAGCAAAAGCTTGATACAAAATCTAACCCCCTCTTTCGTCCCCTTAGAGGGGTGGGGGGGAAAATTTTTATACACCAGATGTTAAGTTGGAAGAAAGACAAATATATTTGCGAAAACCGCATTCAAATCGGATCAGTAGTTTTCGTGTGATAGTGGAACAAACATACAGACAGAAAGACAGACAAAAAACTAACCACAGTTTTGGCTTCTATAGCGATGTAGTAACACCCCCTGCTTATTATTTTTTCAATATCTTTAATGTACAGAATTCACATTTCTACAGTTTTATTATATTATGTATAGATTTATAGTTAAAGAAATTAATTAATTATAATAGCAATCAAAAATAACAGTCATTCAAAACGTATTTTAAAAAGTTCTAAAAATATTACTTTCTTAGTCATAACTTTTAAAGCTTTTTTGAAATTAGGATTATAATAATGAAGCACTATAGTCTATATCAAATCAATAAAGCAGCACCCGGCTGTCGCATAACTATTGAAAATCTATTGTGTCTGCGATTCCCACGATCGAGGTAATATTTACGTGGACTCTCCGGGCGAGTCGGTGGCACTGATAATTAAATCTCTCCCCTACCGCACGCACACCCGCGCGTCGCGCCTTGACGCCCAATTCGCAACGTGCAGCAGAAATCGTAATATTTTAATTTCGCCGTAACATTTAAAACAAACGTCCAATTTTAATCATTCAAAGACCAAATATTATCTACATTAACTGTACTTAGTGATGAAATAATTTATTTTGATAAGGGTCAATAGCATTATTTAAATAAACGCGTTTAAATATAGTCCAAAAAAATTCAAGATTTTTTTATAAAAAAATGGTTATTGTGCCTCACTCAACATAGATAGGTATAGTGTGTCGCGGACTTTTTTGTAGATATTTAAAAGATCTATAATTACTTAGAACATTTTATGCCTCTATCTTTTATAGTTTAGGCAGCGTACGCAAAATAAGTAACTTTTCTGGTTGATTTTTTACACCTTGCGTCCGAAAATCCCAAATATCTTACGGAACCTTATATTCCAAAATAAAAATTAGCCTATGTTCAGCAGAAATAATGCAGGATTCCAATGGTGAAAGAATTTTTCAAATCGGTCCAGTAGTTTCGGAGCCTATTCGACTCAAACAAACAAATCTTTCCTCTTTATAATAGTAGTGTAGATGTAGATAGTGTAGATGTAGATGATGAGGCAGATCGTTTCGGTCGGACTAATCGCAGGCTTCAAATGAGCTATCGGGCTCCCCGTGCCCTTATGGCCGTTCCCTATATTCAATCTATCTCTAGTTTGACATACAACCGATCGCAGCTGACATAGAATTGACATAAAATATATGGAGCTAATGTCTAATGTGAGCTATTCCTATCTCAAGTAAGAGATAGATCAAATATTGGGAACGGCCGTAAAGGCCGTCACAGACTTAGCTATAATATATATTAATATATTTATAGCTAGGCATATTAATATAATATATTTTCTATACAATTTTCGCGTGACCACACACTCAGCTATAATATATATTTCTGGTCTCAGTGTGTTTAGTACGGTATATTAATATATATTATAGCTAAGTCTGTGACGGCCTTTAGTGTCTAAAAACACTAGGCCGAAAAAACGCGGCCGAAGTGCGGCATGATTACGCCTGCAATGTATTTTAAATTACTGATGAGTGATGACACACCATGCCGAAATTACGTCGCGTTATATTGTATACGTAACGCATTGCAAGCGTAATCATGCCGAACTTCGGCCGCGTATTTTCAAAGCCATGAGGAGGTAAAACACAGACAGAGATATTTTCTCGTTTAGAATATAAGTATCGATATGGATAATTAAAGTTTCTTGAATTGCGAGTTTCTTACGCCGATCGGATTCTTCTCCGGGCTAATTCCCGAAACGGTGGTGGACATCGTAGTCCTAAGGTACAAAAAGTGTATTTATAAAGATTCTTTTATTTATTTATTTTGAATAAAAAGATATTTATTTATTTATTTTAAAAGTGCTTCGCAAAAAAGTCTATTCTTAAAATGGTGCTTAAAACTAAGAGCTAACGCTAGGTATCAGCTTGTCTCAGATTCATATCGTCGTGTCATTCTGCACGCTATTTACTCTCTCAGTAAAGCCTTCTAGAGCAGGAGCAGGCATCGTTTATCATCCCCCTACCGCGTTGTGGCTTAATTTGATTCTTTAATACGCTCCTACACTTTAGGTTATATATACAATGATTATATTTCGGTCGAAAGCATAATTTTCATTCGTTTTTATGGTTATAATAATATGATTAATTTTCTTTTTTTAGTCTTAGACACTTTAAATCCAATCTGTAACTTGTGTTCTAATATTATTGTTAATCTTATATATAAAATTCTCCTGTCACAATGTTAGTTAGCGTACTCCTCCGAGACGGCTTTACTGGTTTTAACCAAATTTTATATGCATATTCAGCGGGTCTGAGAATCGGCTACTGGGTACTTTTTAGGGTTCCGTAGCCAAAATGGCAAAAAAGGAACCCTTATAGATTCGTCATGTCTGTCTGTCTGTCTGTCTGTCTGTCTGTCTGTCCGTCCGTCCGTATGTCACAGCCACTTTTCTCCGAAACTATTAGAGCTATACTATTGAAACTTGGTAAGTAGATGTAGTCTGTGAACCGTATTAAGATTTTGATGCAAAAATGGAAAAAGTATTAAAAATTTTAGGGGTCCCCATAGGTACAACTGAAACAAAAAAAATTTTTTTTCATCTAACCTATGCGTGTGTGGTATCTATGGATAGGTCTCTAAAAATCATATTGAGGTTTCTCATATCATTTTTTTCTAACCTGAATAGTTTGTGAGAGAGACTCTTCCAAAGTGGAAAAATGTGTGTCCCCCCCCCTCTAATTTCTAAAGTAGAGGCATGATAATTCTAAAAAAAATATATGATGTATATTACTATAAAAACTACCAACGAAAATTGGTTTGAACGAGATCTAGCCAGTAGTTTTTTTTTATACGTCATAAATAGTAAAACTTAATGAAACAAAAAAAAATTTTTTTCATCTAACCTATGCGTGTGTGGTATCTATGGATAGGTCTCCAAAAATCATATTGAGGTTTCTCATATCATTTTTTTCTAAGCTGAATAGTTTGCGAGAGAGACTCTTCCAAAGTGGAAAAATGTGTGTCCCCCCCCCTCTAATTTCTAAAGTAGAGGCATGATAATTCTAAAAAAAATATATGATGTATATTACTATAAAAACTACCAACGAAAATTGGTTTGAACGAGATCTAGCCAGTAGTTTTTTTTATACGTCATAAATAGTAAACCTTAATCTAAATTTCATTAAATCGGCTGAAATATAAAAATAAATCAAAAATAATATAATTTCATAAAAATTAACCTTATTGCTGCTGCGGAACCCTCCATGGGCGAGTCCAACTCGCACTTGGCCGCTTTTTTTATATTGATAAGTGCATTTGTTGAATAGTTAGAAGTTTGGCTCAGATATAAAGTAAAATACTTATTTCATATTATTTTACGAACAAATAGGGGAAACAAACAAATCTTAAAGGAAGAAAACAAATCTTATGATCATGTTGAACAATAAAGTCGATATTTTTTTTGTCTTGCTTGAGACTAAACCCTATTTTCTTTGCATATTTTTATCTACAGACCATCGTGTCTATAAAGCAAAATAAACTGGATATCTCGATCAATCCTTCTCAGTACAGTGTGACGGTGAAGGGAACAAAAGTTTCACTCTCTCACGAGGTAAAAACTTTTAAATATTCAACAAGTTTCGTCGGAAAATAATGAACCAGCTGATGCTCGCTTTTCCGATTGATGGATGTAGTGACATTCCGAATGAAAATACTTTTCACTTCCGTTTTGTGGTTTATGGACAGTATTGGACTGGATATGTTTTTAGAACCGATTTCAGTCGAGTAATTAACAACGGGTGTGTTGGCAGAAGTGAAAACACACGCAGGAGCATTTTCGCCACGCGGTGGAAAAAGGGGGCGTCCACAAATTACGTGAGGTGTTTTTTTTATATTTTCTGACCCTCCTCCCACGTGGTGAGATTTCGTGAGATTTTATTCAACCCCCTCCCCCACCCCTAATCTCACGTGAGATTTTTCAAAATGTGGGTTTTTTATGTAAATGATTGTTTGACAGTCGTAGATGTATAACGTCAAAGTATGAAGGGAATTATTTTCTTTCAAACGAAGTGCATGGTCTTAATCGTATCGATTACGCTTACGATTAAAATCAGTATACGTACAATCTGGATGAAATGGACCAAAACGATGATCAAAATAATATATTTTTTTATAACAATGAGCAAAAAATTAATTGAGATTTGCCGAGACCCCCCCTCTCTCCAACGTAAGATTAGATGAGATTTGACTTGATCCCCTAAAACACCTCACGTAATTCGTGGACGCCCCCATTAAGATATAGAATAATATAGATAGTACTTCCTTTTCTACGCTGCGGCGGTGGTCCCTAAAAACGATATCTTCTATTCTCTATGTACATAAATAAAATTAATGAATTCTCAAATTCGTTAGTCTCCCTAAAAGTCGAGAACGGATGAACCGAGTTGATTAATTTGTAAATTTTGAAGACACAAGACTTACTTAAAATATTCTTTGGAGACCAGGGAAACTTTGAAAACTGAGAAAAAAAATTCCCGAAGGACGAAGTTAAGGTAAGCAGAATATTTATTTGCTTCATGAATTTATGAAGCAAATAAATATTACTCGGACTCGGTCACTAGTAGTAGTAGCCACCTAAATATTCGTTACACTTTCGACTTAATTTACTTAGCAATACGGTTCAAAATAGTTTATCAGATCTGTCAGGACATCGAAAATTCATTACATTTGGGTAAATTCCCATTACCCATGTAAAGGTTAATTTCGGATGTAATTACAAAAAATACGGTAAAGGATAAATGCCAAAACAATATTATTGTAGGATGTAAGCCTAATTTTATGCTTATCCAATATCCATGTTTTCGCAATAGACAGTGGCTCTACCGAATTTACATAACATTAAGAGGGAACGCGGGTACAGTAGAATTTAAACGAAGAAACTATGCCATCACGCTTCATCCTGCGCCAGCACGTGTATTGTGATAGATACAGTAAATCGAGGTAACGTAGTCCTCTGATTCCTCCTTCAAAATAGACCCTATCTAATTATTATTTTTAAATACCTTCAAAAAGAGTGATTCTATGTCTCTACGTTTTTATTTTATCTTAAAGACCTTTCTGACTGGCCGTGTAAGTATTATCTAATAGTATCTATTAGACAATGCTTACACGGCCAGTCTGAGATCACTCAGGTCAGCTGAGTCCCAGAGACGAGAGTTGAATAACTGTATTAAAGATAAAACCGACTTCAAAATTATTGTAAGTAATTGAGAAATAAAACTCCTGTCTCCAAAACTACTGGACCGATTTTGATGAAACTTACACTGTTCCCTAGGTTGAATAATACCTAGTGCAACAAAAAAGAATAATTACTGAAATTGGACTTGTAGTTCCGGAGATATGCGAACACATACTTAAAACATACATACATACATACACACATACATACATACATACATACACTTTTGAAATTTGGCACATTTGTTCAGACGCTGATATAGACTAATAAAATCGGCCAAGTGCGAGTCGGAATCGCGCACGAAGGGTTCCATACCATTATAGAGCAAAATTAGGCCATAAATTGTGTTTTTGTATGGGAGCCCCCCTTAGTTTTTTATTTTATTTTAATATTATTATTAAATATTAAAGTGCACATATAACTAAGGATTTTGTGAAAAATTCAAGTACCTACCTGTTGCCCTTTTTGATATAGAGCAAAAAAGGCCAAAAAAATCACTTTTGTTGTATGAGAGCCCCCCTTAAATATTCAGTTTATTTTATTTTTAGTATTTGTTGTTATAGCGGCAACAGATATACATAATCTGTGAAAATATAAAATCTCTAGCTATTACCGTTCTTGAGTTACAGCCTGAAGACAGCAAAAAAGGCCAAAAAAATCACTGAAAATATCAAATACCTATTAACCGTTCTTATAATCTGTGAAAATATCAAATACCTATTACCGTTCTTGAGTTACAGCCTGGAGACAGACAGACAGACGGACAGACGGATAGACGGACAGACAACGAAGTCTTAGTAATAGGGTCCCGTTTTTACCCTTTGGGTACGGAACCCTAATAACATAATGTACAAAAACTGGGCAGTTCTGGAAATATTACATTTTGGTAAAATTTGCGGTAAAAAAGCTTTAATTTTGGTGAAATTTGCGGTTCAACTGACACTTGAAACAGATTCTACGAAAACACGAAAGTAACAGTATTTCTTGGAAATGTTCAACATACTTCGGAAACCCAACCTTTTTACATCAAACGCGCCCAAACTTAGCCAAAGGTTAAGACGAACTTAAAAGTTAAAAAGTATTCTTGAAGTTTGGCTTTGGATGTTTAATATTACTTTCTATGACAGCTGCTGCGGTCTCAACTCTTAATTGCCTTCTTATTGCTGCGTGACTTGAAAATTCATGAAAAAGTCCCTAAGCATAAAAAGTTGGGGTCGTGATTTTTTCAGAACTTTTTTTAGGATTCCGTAGTCAACAAGGAACCCTTATAGTTTCGGTCTGTCCGTCTGTCTGTCTTTCTGTCCGCGGTTTCGCTCAGAAACTATAGGATCTACAACGCTGTTATTCGGCATGAATATGTACAATATTTATGGTGCCGACAAAATGGTATATAACATGTTTAAAAAAATTCATCCCCTACACATCAAGCGGGGATGAATTTTTTTATTAAAAAAATACGTCTGGACGCACGCACACAAACACCGAGCAGAAGTCTGCCCAACTCAAACGATGTTAGACGAGTTTTAGGTTTTTTTCGTTACGAAATTTCTTGATTCGGTCACCGCGCTCAAAGCCCGCGTTGAAAGCTATGCAATAGCTTAAAACTTTATAGGTATGATAGGACGAGGTCTGTCGGGCTCGATAGTTTTAACAGTTAACAAATAGCTCGATAGTCTGAAAATACTGTTTAAAGCATAATAAACAACTTTTGGTGCAACAAACGGAGACGCGTCATCTGTACATTAAAAATCTCACGACATGATGCGGAGACGCCTCCGTGGTCCAGTGGCTTAGAGCGTGGATTTTGACTTGGAGGTCGTGGGTTCGATTTCCGCGTTGGAAACATGTTATTTCCAAGTTTGGTTAGGACAATGCAGGCTGATCACCTGATTGTCTGACAAGTAAAATGATCCATGCGTCGGCATAGGCATGTAAAGGAATAGGGAGTGCTCTTTTCTAATGCGCACACACTTTGGCACTATAAAATTACTCCGGCATAACTGGTCTGATTCCAATCAAGCCGGCCAACGTCACCTAAACCGGTGGATTATTATGATGCGGAGCACGTGGAATTCGAAGCTATTAAGGGCACGTCCTGCGTGACGTCACCTGACCTGACACCTTCGATTCAGTCTGACCGAGTGACAAATGACATGTCGCCTTTGTCTCCGATTCCAATCCACTCAATAGCGTATTTCACTGCGATTAACTCGATATACTAGCTATTGTCGACCCTTCATTGTCAGTGTTATAAGGTCAAATTTCATCGCGATTACCTCTATACCTACTAGGTATACTGGCAATAATAGTCCCTATAACTATATAATATATTTATATGGTCTATAATAGACCCTTTATTATAACATCAATTAATGACAAAGTTTTGTAGTTTTAATTGATTGGAATTGTATGTTTTGATATTTAAAAAGTCGTAGTCAAACAAATTTTTAAATTGAGATGACAAGGTACTGAAAATAACAAAATATACCTATATTTTATCAAAAATTATCGTCAAAACATGTAGGCAATAAAAAATTATGTTAATGTTAGTAAAGGAATAAAATAGGAAAACAAAGTTAACTTCTCAGTTTCGATTCACTAGGGGCAAATCTGTAAGTTACTCAATAGTACAACTAGATGTAGTGATTTTTGAAAACGTAGATTTATTATTAATCTACAAAATAATTTGTCACTAAGCGTTCTCCCTAAATATGGAAAAGAGTTCAAAAGTTCGCAAAACCCGTGCAAATCTGTGGTAATTACGGAATCCCAGAAATCACTGGATGTATTTCGGTAATGGAACGCAATCCGACACTAATGATCACCAAACATTGGGAGCGTTCGGTAAACAGTGTTATTACCAAATTAACATACTATTGGCAAAAATAGAACCTTGAAGAATCAGGTGCGGCAAAACTTTTTTATGGCTCTAAAGGATCATTTAGAACTAACGAGCTTTAGCCCGCGGCTTCGCTCGCATTAAGAAGTATTATTTTATACAAACTTTCATATCCTATTTTAACTCCTTGGGGTTGGAATTCCAAAATCCTTTCTTAGCGGATGCCTACGTTATAACATTTACTTGCATGCCAAATTTCAGCTCGATCCGTCCAGTGGTTTGGGCTGTGCGTTAATAGATCACCATGTCAGTCAGTCACCTTTGAGTTTTATATATATAGATATACCATGAAGTAAATTGATTAATAGATATATAACGGAACTACATAAAATTATGTTGAGGCAACATTTCAAGTCATCGTTAGTCGTGATTTGTTGGCTGGGCTCGACATAACCCGCATAAATCAGGGACAACATCTTTTAGGACAATTTAAATTTAGACGTATAGGTTAAGTTCCAAAATTAGAGCCAGTATACCGGCCAGTGTTTATGACGTCTATAATTGAAACCTGTGGTAGACTCCTTCCGAAATATACGCCAGTACATTAATGACACATAATATTATGACTTTGTTGAGATGTCATTATAATACGTCACACTTGTCTTATCAGCGGCACGCCAGTACAATATGGCGTGGGATGCATGACGTCTTGAGCAGTGGTCAGCATATTGGGTTTTATTTCGGAACCTAGGCATAATAACTGATGTTTTTAGTACAAACCTTGTTTAAATTCAAAATGCTCAATTACAGCTTTGAAATTCCAAATTTGAATATTATCTAGGTTATGTTTGCATTCATAAGTTTGATAACAAAGTTGTTGATTATTCAAAGAGTTGCTGGCGCACCGCACTTTTACACGTACAACTAGTTTCAAGTGCGGTTTTCTCTAAATATCAGCTATTTACTCGCTCTGCTTTTGATCAATAAAACTTTATAAGCAGTCTTAGCGTGGAAATGCGAACAGGATGGCAGATTTTAAGAACAAACTGACAGTTTTTCTTTGTCTATCTGCCACTTAGTTTCTCACGGATTCCATAACTGCAATCTTCTGCCCATAACACAGCAGGCTTAAATTACATTTTACTACTGGAGCACTAGATTTTTGCAGAGTATTTAAAGTTAACTTATTCATCCAGAGCCTAAATTAGTACCCTGCCATATATGATAAAAAAACAGAAAAAAGTTTGTTATGACGTCATGAGCACTGGCCAGTGTACTGGACTATATTTCAGAACTCTTGTCTTGTCTGTGGCAAAGCATACGCATCCTTTGCGTTAATTTGCCAAAAACATAAGTAAGTATAATAATGTTATTCACAAGCTTTTCCCTGCAAAGTATTTTTGTAGCGTAGACTACCAAAATAATAATTATCCTACACCGAAGTCAGTAACGAGTTGTAGTTGTACCGGGTGCATGCGATCAATGTCGGAGGCGCGACCTTGCTCTGAAAGGATCGCGAGACGCTGGCATTTAGCGTTTGCCGGTTATTTCATGATCCGAATTGGGGGAGTAACTCTTGGATGGATGTGAAAATTGGTTTTATTTGTGTGTTGCATTATCATTATGCTCATGAACGAATATAAATATAATTGAGAAGATTTACTTGAGGTAAAAGCTTATGTAATCGAGACGGTTCTATTAATAATTATAGATCAAGTATAGTAAACAACTCATCATACCCACAGGCCTTAAATAGTTGAGGCGCGTGGGAATGATGATTTATAACTCATCACGCTGATAGACGAATTTTTTTTTTCACTTTTGTATGAACAAGGGCCCGAGCGTCACGAGTTTCCCCATACAAAAGTGAAAAAATTTTTTTGTCTTTCAGCGCTGCTACTTTCACAGTGAACTCTCTACAAGGAACACGTACACACCCTAAAGTATTATCACTTATTTTTGTTACACCCTGTATATATAAAAAAATAACGGTGTTTACCATACAGTAAAACCGTTATGCGAAAACGACTTAGCTTAATTTTCATAAAATTGGTCTAATAATTTCGAAGCACGTTCAATGTCGTTCACAACCAATCAAATCAGTTTATAATAATTTTACCTCTTCACAAATAAAAACACAAATATAGAAGGTTATTTCTATTGGAGGTCTGCTCTGTGCTCATCATTGTCTGGCGCATTGAAAAAGTTACAACTGCCATAATATCACAAAAAGGCAGCGTACAAATACGTAAGTAGGTACCATCGAGGAAATTGATTCCTAGGCAGTTGACTGACCAACGTTATTTGGTCGGATCATGTCAATTTAATGTTAATAATTGTGATCTGTCGGCTGGGTTTGAAGCAATGCGACAAAACTACGTAGGTCCCCCATCTGCCTAGGAATCAACTTCTCTGATGTACTATCGGAGAAGTTGATTTACGACGCTATTTATTACAAGCAGGTCTAGTATCTTAGTACATGTTACATTTTTCGAAACTTTTAAAATAATTCAAGTGAAGTCAAGAATCTAATAGGGTATCTAAACTAGATCAGTAGAGAGGAAAAAAGTTGAGGAAGAGGAAAGCCACTTAAAATACGCTTATCTTGACGATGCACGTTCTTTATTATGATACTCCGGCATAAGTTATGTGAAGTTAGAACAAGAGTCGCATACTTTTTTCTATGTATTTTTTATGCATTATACACAAAACCAGTCTAGCTACACAAGAGTAATTGAATAGTGAACAAGTGTGTGCGCAAGTTATAGTTACACAAGAGCACTCTCTGTTCCTTCACTCGCCTAACCCTGTGGGACGGATTACCGACACGACTGGCAGGAGACCAGGCGCAGGCGACAGGACCGACTTTTATGTCCATTGCCCATCGGACGCATGGAGCATCTTCCTAGTCAGTGATTAGCCTGCATTATTCTAATTTAAAAACAACATTTTCAACGTAGGAATCGAACCAATGACCTCCAAGTCAGAGTCACACTCTTAAAAGTCTTTAAGACTCAGAAGTAACATGTTATAATATTTTAAATGTTATATTAGTTTAGTTTTGTATTTATACTGTAAACCTTTTAGAATTGTATAAAGAATAAATATGTTTTCATAAAAAACAACAGGTAAATATAGAAAATTTGAAATATACTCACATATTATAATTATTATTTTGCGTAATACCAACAGTCTACACCTCTATTATTTTTATAATCTACAAAAAGTAATTATTTATTGAACACTATACAAGACCTGACCTTCGATATCAGGCATAAAATCAATAGGTCTAGGTGTATTGTTAGAATATTTCAGTATCACAAATCACAATAGAGGTTTTGTTAAGACCAACATATTGCCATATCAATGTTACTTTTAATATGGCTATAGTAATTTCCATCTTTTTGGTAAAATATGGCCTCGTGCGAGTTACACCGGTTCTTCTCGCCGGGCTAGTTCCCGATCGGGTGGTAGACCCCATAGTCTCGACGTTCAGAAAAGATTTTGTAAAAACATTTACTCGGAATAAACTTAATTGATATATTGATATACTTTCTATTGCAGGGTACTTCCCCCTTCCCGCGGTATACTGCCTGACATGGGTGTGCCTGGACGTGCTGCTGTGTACCGCCTCTATCATGCATCTGTGCACCATCAGCGTCGACAGGTAACAATTATTTATCTACGTAAGCTATAGTCAAAATAATTTAAGGTGGCGCCAGCAGTCATAGACATACTGTTAACTTAAATTAAAAAAATATATTTAAAAGAACTCAATTATTACAAATGTGAAAGAGTGTCTTTACTCTATTTATCTCCCTCTCACTCTTCACGCTCAATATACACTGAACCGAATTTGTTGAAAGTCGCCAAAAAATACCACGAAATACTGTGAGTCTCAGGGAAAAGAAATATTACAGTTTTTGTCTACAATTAAACAAAAAAATCTGGTTCAGTGTTATTTTGTTGAAAATATTTGAGGCAAATAGGACAATTTGAATGTTGGTGTTCAGCTCACGTCCACTAAACGGTGCGCGATTTATTTTCAGCGAAAAACATGCTGACATGACATTAAAATATTTATGCATTGTATCATAATGTATTTTCAGCTTAAATAATGGTAGCTAAGCTTTTGTTACAACGTTCCGATTTTTTCTGAAATAACTTTTTATTCAATACAACCTCTTACTCTCTTTCACTAGTAAGTACAGGTCTTTGCTTCCATCAAAACCCAAAGGTCCTTCCTTCTTTGCTCGGCATTGGGTAATACTTCTAAATTATCACACGATCAGAAAGTTCAAAAAGGGTGTGACGTGTGTAAGTACGCGGACTCGGTTCGACGATCTTTTTCGCATGTGTGTCACCTTAAAAACCGCGTACCTACTTTAAAATTGCAGCGCAAGTTCACCGTCTTGAAATTTTACTCGTACCTCGTCTCGGCTTGTACGTCTGGTACTACATAAAACTAATCATTTTCCCCGAAATTTCCCAGAATCTGTCTGTATTTCCGTTTACATTTTCTATTCATTGGTTTGCGTTAAAATTGTATGTGCAAATTAACGAGACTCGTATTATTAAAACCGTATTGGATTTACAAAATTCATTTATGTAACATTTAGTTAGAATTGTTTAGATAAAGATTTTGAGTACAATTATAGTCATGTCAAACTGTTATGAATTAATTAAATTATATGAATAATGCAACTATTATTAGTTATCTTTCTCATAACAGAAATTACTTCTACTAATTTGTCTTTCTAATATTGAATTGTGATCCGGTGTGTGTAGTTATACAAAACAACGTCTGCCGGGGTCAACTAATATATTCATTAAAAATAAATATACATTTTACTACAATCCAAAATTGGCAGATTGGTAACACAAATCTAAAACTACAGAACGGATTACGATAAGAATAGACTGTGTGAACTGAATGTGAATAGTGCTCGGACCGAAACAGTTATAGGCCTTCTGCGAAACCGTTTTGAGATTCAATCGAATGAGAATGCCGCGTCCTGCTCCAACAACGTCATTTCTCGTTAGTTAGAGTGGGACGCGGCAATATCGTACGATTGTTTGAGTCTCAAAACGGTTTCGTGGTACGGCCCCAGGATTATAAATATGTTGTTCTCTTTGTTACGAGAATATCAATAGGCATCTGGACTTAGCACGAAACACAGAGGGTGCATAGAACAATGTATACATAAGGGAGGGAAGGAGGGAGCACTCACCGGAAGCATTCGCTTGTAATGTAAGGTTACAGATTCGAGTATAAGATTACATCAGTGAGGCAGGAAAACTGAGCATTACAATGCGCACTTTGTAATGATACAATATTGTGTAATATCTTGATACAACTTGTAACATCAATGCTACGTGACAGTGAAGTCAACTTGCTATGTAATGCTCAAAGTCGAATCTATAATGTTACATTACACGCGAATGCTCCCGGTGAGGGAGCATTTTAATACAGAGTAAAGTAAATACACAGTAGAATAACTTAGCCAGCATTTGATGATAAGGACTCAGCAAAAACGATTCTCAACCCTCAAATGCACTGAGACCGATCGTTCGGGTCGTACTGAACGCAGGCTGACCTAACTGGATTCGTATTGTGCATGATTGTGTACGAGTCCAATAAATTCGATCGACACGGTCGACCTTCCCGTATATTATGGAAACCTGGAAACTTTTTTCACTTTATGTGCATGTTTGTGTTGTTTAAATTTATAAAAAAATCACCCAAATACTGCCAACACGCCAGACTAGTATGAAGATGGTCCACTACGTATTATTATCAATCCGATCAAAACAATCGGACTTCCCGAATATTAAGAAGAATACGCACGCGCGATGCGGCTTGATACTTGATGGTGGTAGGCACCAGTAGTATCAACGTTCTGAAAGCATTTTTTTTTAATCTATTCAGAAATAAAATAATTTTATTTATTATTTATTTAACTGTCTTGCTATTCAAAGTTATCTTAATTCACGCCAAGCGTCAATTCAGACCGCAACGCGACGCGTAGATGCATTTCTAAAATATGGATTTGACTTTGCAAGACGTCTCACGCAGTTGAAATCTGTCATTTAGAAATGCATGCATCGTGTTGCGGTCTGAATTGGCCCTAAAATGCATTCGTATAACCGATACGGACAGTCCAGTATGAATATCGTCTACTGTATATTACTTTCATTGTGATAAAAAGATAGTGGTTGTTAAAAGTATTAATTGCTTAATATTTTGCTAGCAACAGCTGCAGCAAGAAACCACACCCGTCATTTTGTTAAAAGGTCAAATAAATATTGCTTGAACAAATTGCCACCTGTTGAAAGCGGTAAAATAATTTCATTCGTTTTCAGAATTTATTAACAGCCCTATTTTTAAACCTTTTTTATACATGTACTAATGTTATAAATGCGAAAGTGTGTCTGTCAATCTGTCCGTCTGTCTGTCTGTCTGTTACCTCTTCAAGCTCAAACCGCTGAACCGATTTTGCTGAAATTGGGCATTGAGATACTTTTTGTCCCGGAAAAATGTACGGTTTCCGATAAAATAATATGAGTTTCGGCGCAACGGAGTTGCGGGCGTCATCTATTATAAGTAGACGTTTATAGTAGAGATCATATTTATAATTTTTCACATATTTTGAATATGTATTGAGATCTTTGAATTATGTTAGCCTAATATATTTTATTACTTAAAACATTCATTAATTTAAATTAAAAAACTAAAAAGCATAATGAATAATGAATAATGACCTTTGCTATAAGATATTGCGTATAAAACAGAAAAGTAAAATTTAATGAAGTTTTTTGTAAGCGTATTTAAAAGATATGGCCACAAGGGAAATATACAGACAGATGTAGCCAGAGAATTATTGTGTGGGTTTAAATGAAATAAAATTATGTATTTATTCTTTTCAAGAGCAAAAGAATTTTCTAATAAATCTCAAGTTTTTGAGGCGAGATATTCCACTTTCTTCTCGTTTATTTTCATAAAACTTCACAAACGACGGATTTGTTAGATGGTTTCATAAAGTTCAAGTCTCAAAAATTTAACTAATTCAAATAAAATATTATGTTGAGTAAACAAAGTTTTTAAACAATTTGTGACCAAAATAATTATGTACAATGTACGTGTTTTATTGGATGTTGATAACTGCGTCAGGTCGACTTTTAATGTAGTTTTGCTGTGCAAATTTTTTAAATCGTTATCGAATAAGGGGTTTTTCAATGTTGATAATATACAGAGTGTTACAAAACCAAATGATAATACTTTAAGGTGTGTATGAGTCCTATATTAGGGTTCCGTACCCAAAGGGTAAAAACGGGACCCTATTACTAAGACTTCGATGTCTGTCCGTCTGTCTGTCTCCAGGCTGTAACTCAAGAACGGTAATAGCTAGAGAGTTGAAATTTTCACAGATTATGTATTTCTGTTGCCGCTATAACAACAAATACTAAAACCAAAATAAATTTATATAACAAACGTGATTTTTTAAACATTTTTTGCTCGGTATCAATGATGACAACAGGTAGCCACCTGAAATGTTCACAAAGTACGCAACCCTCCCAATTAGAGAAAACGGGACGAAAGTCTATTAATCAAATGACACTCGAAATCTGCATGTTTAGATTGAGTTAGAATAAATTCACATTTATGATAAATAACTTACTTTGTTCCTAAAAAGAAGAATTTAAACTCAGCGCTGACGACTTCACACCATTTCGTAAAAAACAACACTACCAGGAGGGTGAGGGGGTTTGGGGGGGCAAAGCCCCCCCAGGTATATATATGTACACAATGAAAAGGTCTACAGAAAACTTCGCGATGGCATAATATGTCTATCTCTTATGGATATCCCACAATACTCCTAGTTGTTCTTGGCGAATTTTACACTATAACTGATGTATGTGAGTTTGTGAAACACTAAAGGCTGGCAATGTACCTGCAATTTTTTAGATGTTTCGAGTCTCCATGGATGACGGTAGTTGCTCTCCATCAGGACTTTGTAAATTTTATTTTAAAAGATTAATTTTTTCTCACTTTTTTTTGGCAAAAAAGTGGGCCCCCTGCGAGTTTCTTACGCCGGTTCTTCTCGCCGGGCTAGTTCCCGAACCGGTGGTAGGCAACATAGACTTCTGACGTTCAGAAAGTGTATTCATGATACTTATTTTGAATAAAAAGATATATTTTCATTTCAGGTGACACGTTTGTTCGTTTCTTTCCTAATTTTATAAAAATGTGCTATGTTCTAGGTACCTGTCGCTGCGGTACCCGATGCGGTTCGGTCGGAACAAGACGCGGAAGAGGGTGACCATCAAGATAGCCTTCGTGTGGATACTGTCCACGGCGATGAGCTTACCCCTGAGTCTTATGTACTCGAAGGTAAATATGAAATTCTAATTTTTCTAATATTAGAAAATTATAGTATGCTCAAACTCATACATACTCATACAATCATTACAATTACAGCACAAAGTGCACATACTTGAAATAATAATGTGTATCGCGTAATGAATACTTAGTTTGTTTCATACCTTGCATAGAAGACAAAGCGGCCAAGTGCGAGTTGGACTCGCCCATGAAGGGTTCCGCAGCAGCAATAAGGTTTATTTTATGAAATGAAAAGGTTTTTGATTTATTTTTATATTTCAGTCGATTTAATGAAATTTAGATTAAGGTTTACCATTTATGACGTATAAAAAAACTACTAACTAGATCTCGTTCAAACCATTTTCGTTGGTAGTTTTATAGTAATCTACATCATATAATATTTTTTTTAGAATTATCATGCCCCTACTTTAGAAATTAGAGGGGGGGGGACACACATTTTACCACTTTGGAATAGTCTCTCTCGCAAACTATTCAGGTTAGAAAAAAATTATATGAGAAACCTCAATATGATTTTTGACATACTAACATTGACTTGACATAAACAAACCAAATTACGGATTTTCATCATATTATACCTTTGAACTTTCTTTATTTTTAATTCTTTATTTATATACCAAGTAAATTGTCTGATGGTACCAAGTCGATAATAAGCATTTGCTTGGTCATCGCTACATGCCATAAGTTAATAAATCCTTGTAATATTTTTAAGGGACGCGACGGGTACAATTCCCTGAGGCTCCATCGCAAAGGGCCTTCGCAAGTGGATTTTTTCCTCAGTATATTTACATTAATCTTCTTACCAAACAAGGAAGTCAAAGGAAGTCCGTCTAATTAAAGCAATTTTAAAAATAAGTCTTTTCAATTATTTCAGAGCAACAATAAAAACAAAATCTTGAAAAACAACTTTAGAAAAAAAGCTATTATATATATTTTTCGTTAAACAAGCTGAGAAAAAAGCGAGGAGGCATTTCTAAGTTGCTACCATAGTTCTACCGTGTAATAACTACAGCACATTTTAAAAATCTTCACAAAATTTAATATGGTAATAGTTGCTATGATATCAAAAATATGTCCAAAATTAAAAATAGAGAGCCTTTATACATTTGCGTAGATCTGGGTTAAAATTAACTCTGAGTTAAACATCATGTCTTATATATATGTCAGTCACTTTAAAGAGTGATAGAGATGACATGATGTTTAACTCAGAGTTAACTTTAACCCAGATCTACGCAAGTGCCCCTTAGAAATAAAAAAGAAGTAGATAAGAGGGTTATTCAATCAATAAGTTTCAAAGCCTTCTGTCATTCGGCCCACGAGCATCATCAAGTTATTGGATGAACATAACTAGGCGTGTTACCAAATCCAATTTGTGCACGACCTTATACGAAGGGCAGTCTTTGCGAAAATATTGATCACGTTTTCTCGAGCTAAAGAATTGTTGGATAGAACTCTCCCAAACACGGCTACAAGCTTATATTTAAATACATGATCCTACATGAATATACATTTTATTTTTCCTAATAATACCTGTCACTGGTTTTTACAACTATCGGTTTTTACGACTAAATATGAGTAGTCCCTTCGATGTCGTTATAACAGATTTTGACTGTAGTATTTCTGAATGCGAGCGAAGCCGCGAACAAAAACTAGTTTTCAATAAAATATATTAATTAATATTATAATACTTTATGGGTAAGAAACCCAATAAGCTGTATTTGATGAGATAGGCGACGAACAAAGGTCCCAACTCTCAATATTCGATCTATTGTCGAACTCATTCAATAGGCCTAATACCAATAAATAATAGAGCCTATTAAATTTCGGGTTAGCAGTCTATTACGTTGATAATTTGATAAGAAGATTAAATACTAACTTGTAATATTCGGATTATATAATGTATATTCACGGGCCTGTATTCACTTTGATGAGTGATAAGTGCAGGTGATTAGTAATCAGGAGGGAGCAAGTGTGGACAGCGACTGATTAGCGCAAATCCTTTATTTTTTCCTAATCACTACTTAAAAATTAAGTAAAAGTAGTAAAAATAAAAAAAATTCATAAAATTAATACAAAATATTATATACAAAAAAAAAGTTTAAATTTCTTACTCAAAAAAAGTAATATCAGATAGAATGTATTTTTAACAAAACTCTACTTCCTTATTATTGAACTGTTTTCCTCAAAAAAAAAAGCGTTAGACATCCAATACACATGGAGGCCGACAGGGGGGTGCCAGGTGGTGCGCTTGCACCCCTTGGGAATCTCGGGATCAACAGAAATTATTGAATAAAAATAGTATCATGCCGTACAAAGATAGTTCGTAATGTTTCGGCACGAAATGTTGGCTGTTGACGTAAAAATAGACAGTCACTGTTGTTCGTAAAAAGTAAAAAGAAAATTATGAAAACTAAAATCTGCACCCCTCGGAAATTATTTCTGCCGGCGCCTATGCCGATACAATGTATTTTTAAGAAAACTGTACTTCCTTATTATTTAATCCTATTCCTTGACAAGGATACGATTTCTTATTTATAAAGCAACTAGTCGTTTACTTGTTGACGTCAATGGCTTATTTTTAACTACTCTATTTCATTTCAAGGTGTCTTGAATTATTTAACAAGGTGTCTTCTATTAAATATCCCCTTTAAGCATTAGTCCATGGTTAAGTATAGATATTTCAATTTATTTATTTCAATTTATTGATTTGAAAGCGTTAATATATTTTGCAATAAGCCTTAATTAAATTTTTAAACATTTAATGTTATTATGATATTTGTTCTTCAGTGCAATAGACCTTAAGCAGACTGTAAATGAACAAAATATTTTTATTGTAGGTTTGTCGATTTATTTAATCAGGGTTGAGTTTTAATATTGTTTTACATATTCACCGAAAAACCTTAGTTGTATGAAAAAAGCATTACAATTTTCCTTCCTAAAAATCTTTCAGGTGACCCATTTACTCGTTTTCCCCTGAATTTTATAAAAGAAACTCTTTAAGCAAGATCCAGAAAGGAGACGGCAAATTAGAGTCGGGAAATAGTGATATTACATAATTATAACAACTTTTTATATCTATACATATAATAAAATCGTAGGAAAGTCAATTCTGTACATTGAACATTTTTGAAAAATAATACTTGGGACGTGATCTACAATCGATGTGTAAGCCAAAAATATAGTTTTTAGAATTTTTGTCTGTTTGTCTGTTTGTCTGTTTATCTGTTTATCTGTTTGTCTGTTTGTCTGTTTGTCTGTATGTATGTCCGGGATAAACTCAGAAAGTACTGAATGGATTTACTTCAAATTTTGCACGAATATTATATAGAGGTCGGGTCAACACATAGGCTATATATTATGACGATATGACCTAGGGCGGGGGGAGGGGCTCAAGTTTCAATATTTTTAGTTTTTTGCTCATATCGCTAAAACGGTGCGTTATAGAGAGAAAATCCTGTACGTAATGAAAGCCCATAAAATTTCCTACAAATTTCTCCTTCACACTTTGTATCTATCTTCACTCCTTGCCATGCTATGAGCTTTTGTCTATCTTTTCTATACAAATTTCGAGTGTCGTTTGATTAACATGCTGGGAGCTTTCGCATCGGTCTTTTCTTGGGGGGGGGCTTTGCCCCCCCCAACCCCCCCCCCCACCTCCCCAAATTTTGCTTCAAACAAAGCGGTGTTGCGGCGTTATACATCTTTTTTAAGAACAAAGTTAAAAACTAAACTACACATACGGTTTTCCAGTGTCGTTTGTTTTGGGGGGGCTGCGCCCCCCCAAACCCCCCCCCCTTATTCCTTATGAAACTTTTGTTCATAATTAAAAGGTATCGTGGAGTTTGTATTGCGTCTTAATTATCCTTTGTAGGAACAAACTAAGTCATCTATACATATAATAAAATCGTAGGAAAGTCAATTCTGTACATTGAATATTTTTGAAAATCTTATCTTATAATAATATCTTCACTCCTTGCCATGCTATGAGCTTTTGTCTATCTTTTCTATACAAATTTCGAGTGTCGTTTGATTAACATGCTGGGAGCTTTCGCATCGGTCTTTTATTGGGGGGGGCTTCGCCCCCCCCCAACCCCCCCCCCCCCCCCCACCTCCCCAAATTTTGCTTCAAACAAAGCGATGTTGCGGCGTTATACATCTTTTTTAAGAACAAAGTTAAAAACTAAACTACACATACGGTTTTCCAGTGTCGTTTGTTTTGGGGGGCTGCGCCCCCCCCCAAACCCCCCCCCCTTATTCCTCATGAAACTTTTGTTCATAATTAAAAGGTATCGTGGAGTTTGTATTGCGTCTTAATTATCCTTTGTAGGAACAAACTAAGTCATATAAACATATAATAAAATCGTAGGAAAGTCAATTCTGTACATTGAATATTTTTGAAAAATAATACTTGGGACGTGATCTACTATACTAACGCGGACGAAGTCGCGGGCAACAGCTAGTATACTCTAAAATTCTACAATATTATCTGCTGTCTTAGTGAAATCCTTTCAATAAAGATATATTTTATCGCTTCAAACGACTTTCCTCCAGTAAATCCCCTAAGTTTTCACTTTTAGTTTTTATTAACCTCACTCGAAAGTCGGGAAAATCTACTTTTTTACTACCACACATTTCAAAGGTCCCAAGTGTTGTCTTAATCTATCAGCATACTTTACGACATTGTTAAACTTTATCTTACTAAAATCTCTTGCTAAGAAAACTTAAAAGCACTCTGAACCTTGTACAAAGAAATTGATTCGTCGTCACCACAGTCGTCACATATGGAACCTACGTTATTTGGTCAATTTAAGTCAAGTTAGCCATGACTCATGATCATTCTGTCATAAGTCTGAGCTAGACACATAAGCCAACAATATTACATAGGTCCCCCGATCTACCTTTATTATTGATTGAGTGGTTTTAAGCGTGGGTCTTGATCCGGAAGTCGTGGGTATGATTCCCGCGCTGGAAACATAATATTGTTATTTCCAAGTTTGGTTAGGACAATGCAAGCTGATCACCTGGTAAAAAGTCAGTACTGCGCCTGGTCTCTCACCAGTCGTGTCGATCTTCCGTCCCACTGGGTGATGAGAGTAAATTAATAGTGAGTACTCTTGGGTACTGCGCACACACTTTGGCACTATTAAATTACTTCTGCGTAACTGGCATAGTTTCAATAAAACCGGCCACCGTCACCGAAACCGGTGTGGGAGATATTAATATTATAGATTGCTCTGATAACAAGTTATAATAATATACAACGTTTGTATTCTAGAAAAGCATTAACTGTAAGTATTCGCGAACGCATTAGTGAATGCGTACGTGAATACTTACAGTTAATTTGCTTGCCGTGGTTAGTGGACCACGGCAAAGCTAAAAAATATAATAGTAATATTATTATATTAAATACTAGCTGATCCATCAAATGTTGTTTTGCCTTTTACTGACTATAACGACCAAACCTTTCAAGCCCCAAGCGGTCGCATGCGACCGCGATAACAAAAGATGAATAAGAGATTTCCGAGAATCTGTGATCGAGGGCTTACGTGCCTATAAAATCAATTTGTCTAATGTCCCATAGCTCAAACCCTATACACGCCTCGGGCTTTCACCACTTTCTGATAAGTTCCACAACACCACTTATCTAACAGATATAGTATAGAGTACCTATCAGATACGTTCTGGATAGCCTATCCGGAACTTATAATAAGTAAGTGATGAAACAGACCCTTAGCCTTTAATCATTGTTCCAGGATAAGCAGTCAGTGCTCATCGGTGGCTCCTGTCAGATTCCCGACCCGCTGTACAAGGCCATTGGCTCCGTGATCTCCTTCTACATACCCCTGGGAGTGATGCTGCTGACGTATGCGCTGACAGTCCAGCTGCTAGCGCGGCAGAGGAAGGGCCTCGGCCAGGGATGGGCTGCTGGTTGGCTCGGTGGGGTTCCTATCGGTATTATGGTCTTCCTAGTTATTTACCTTTCTGATCGCTTGCATGTACATCTACATACCCCTGGGAGTGATGCTGCTGACGTATGCGCTGACAGTCCAGCTGCTAGCGCGGCAGAGGAAGGGCCTCGGCCAGGGATGGGCTGCTGGTTGGCTCGGTGGGGTTCCTATCGGTATTATGGTCTTCCTAGTTATTTACCTTTCTGATCGCTTGCATGTTATTAATCGAAATACCATCTTAAAGAACGATATATAGATGTGCTCAAATATGGGTCCGTTACTATCATAAAAACTTATGTTACCGTTTGATCAATGCGGTAACCAACCGTGAATGACAAAAATTCTAATGAAAGCAACTTAATGAACTGGGGTGTTGATTTCATTTTCTACCGACATCTTTCTGCCGACCACGCTGCCGCTCCTTTTTAGTGTAGAGCAAAATGAGCCTTACAGGTCACAAAGTGGCTCGCTGTTGTGTATTCCACGCCGTGGCTCTGCCTTTAATTAAGCAGAAGAGCAGAAACACTGTTTGGGTGGGTATGCCCGGGCCCACCGCTCCCAGGGAATCCCTTATAACTCGGTAGCCCTCGCCAGAGTGCCGGGAATGCGTAAACGCATCTCCCCAACGAATAAAAAGGTCATAAAGTGGTATTTCATTTAAATTTTTGTCGATTACATCCCGGTGACGGCGGCCGTGGACAAACTGCATTAGGCTGTGTTTCCATCAAAACTGAGTGGAGCTGTATTGCGAGGAATGTGTTTTTTGGAACCAATAGCATCGCCGCGCTGAGCGATGTCATGGCAAAGTCATGTCAATGTAGCGATTCTATTGGTTTTCAATAACTGTATTTTAAAAAGATAAAACCGACTTCAAAATTGTACGTAATTGAGAATTAAAACTTCTTATCTCCAAAACTACTGAACCGATTTTGATGAAACTTGCATTGTTCCCTAAGTTGAACAATACCTAGTGCAACAAAAAAAAGAATCACTTAAATCGGACTTGTAGTTCCGGAGATATGCATGAACAAACATAAAAACATACATACATACATACATACATACATACATACATACATACATACATACATACATACATACATACATACATACATACATACATACATACATACATACATACATACATACATACATACATACATACGCGTCGAATTGATAACCTCCTTTTTTTGAAGTCGGTTAAAAACACATTCCTCGCAACACAGGTCCGCTTAGCTCTTGTAGAAACGCAGCCTTACGGTAGTTAAATTAAGTGGTGACATGTCCTTGTCAAGTTCCCCAGTGGTGATAGTGACAAAATATATTATGGAGGACTTCTAATTCCAATTAGTATTTCAATACCTATACGCTGCCCTTGGGAATATAGAATATAGGTCGTGAGTTCGATTTTCGCGTTAGAAAAATGTTGTTTGAAGTGTGGTTAAGACAATGCAGGCTCCCCTGAGTGTCTGTTATGAAAGCCGATAATCCATGCGTCGGATGGGCATTTAAAAAATCGATTCTATACCTTATCTTTCGCCAGTCGTATCGACTGGGGAAATATCATCATTGTAAGAGATAACAGAGAATGCTGTTGTGTACTGCGCATACACTGGGGCACTTTAAAATCACTTCAGCATAGCCTCGTTTCAATGAAACCGACCAGTTCTGCAGTCGCTGAAAGCGGTGGAAGACATAATTATGAATATAATTCCAAGCTTCAAATATAATTTAAAAAAATGATGTCCTCACTTCTTATTAGTCGTTAAATCTGGCTCATCCCAGCGCTTACCATTACCAGCCATCAGTTAAGCCGATTGCGCGTAATTTCTCTCAAACCAATTAAGTGATCGCGTTACATACATTTTTGAATACAAGGTCAATATGTGAACATCGTCTGCATAGAAAATATTATTCGTTCTTTTTTAGTAGGGCGCTTTTCCTGTTTATTGCCCGCGCGCGGATCTTGTCCGCATGAAAGTTGCCCGCATCTCGTAATTTCATGCCTGTCATGCCATGCGGCCAGGAAAATGTTGAGCGCAGAGCGCCCTTAAGGCGACACGGATTCTAGAAAAAGACTGATTTTTAAGCTTCCAGTCTGAAAAAATTAACGTAGACTCAAAAAGGAACAAAGTAACAAAATAATCGAAAAGAATATTAAAAAATGGCATGGTAATTCTGTAAAAAAATCTTGAATATCACCATAAAAAAATACACTTCAAATTCGAACATCTCGTAATTTTCAATGACAATGATAGTATTATGTTTTTTTTAACAAAAATATATTATATTTATGATAGCTTTTTTATAGTTCTAACAAAATAACCGAATAGTTTCTTAATAAATGATTCTGTCATTAAAAAAATAAAATGTTTAATTTTCTCCACCACTGTACAAGGCGCGCTGAAGAAGTATACTATAATAATTATTGCTTATTAGGAATTACACTAGTGTTTATCTACAGTATTTATGACTACTTCAAATTATTTCTTTAAACACAATATTCACAAAACTTCAATTGTTATGAAATAAAATGCAATATTTTAGTATGTAACGAAAATATTTTTAAAATTAAATCCTCACGTAAGCTGTAATATTTTTTGCAAAACTGTGTCGTCAACAAAACCACCAAAGCTGAAAAACAAACCGAGCATTGTGTGCAGGTTGGGTAGCTGTTTTTCATAATGTATGCACATTTATATTTTTTCAAACTGGAGCTTGTATTATTATAGACGTGATAAATATTCACTTTTAAGTTGATAGCAAGCGAGATATAATTTTATCGAAATCGGTTATAAAAGTTTGTGAGTGAGTGGCACTTTTTACACACAATTAGAATTATTGACTTACTAAGGGCGCTTTTTATACGTCGTATAGTCCGCATGCGGGTAACAACTTGTCCTAAAACTCAATAAATAAAGATAAAACTAGATCTCGTTCAAACCAATTTTCGTTGGTAGTTTTTATAGTAATATACATCATATATTTTTTTTAGAATTATCATGCCTCTACTTTAGAAATTAGAGGGGGGGGGACACACATTTTTCCACTTTGGAAGAGTCTCTCTCGCAAACTATTCAGGTTAGAAAAAAATGATATGAGAAACCTCAATATGATTTTTGGAGACCTATCCATAGATACCACACACGCATAGGTTAGATGAAAAAAAATTTTTTTTGTTTCAGTTGTACCTATGGGGACCCCTAATATTTTTAATATTTTTTCCATTTTTGCATCAAAATCTTAATGCGGTTCACAGACTACATCTACTTACCAAGTTTCAATAGTATAGCTCTAATAGTTTCGGAGAAAAGTGGCTGTGACATACGGACGGACGGACAGACAGACAGACAGACAGACAGACATGACGAATCTATAAGGGTTCCTTTTTTGCCATTTTGGCTACGGAACCCTAAAAAACCATGCTCCTGACCACGCGTACTGCCCGCATGACAGGAAAAACATTAATGATAACAGTCTGTATTTTGAAAAGATAAACCGACTTCAAAATTGTTCGTAATTGAGAATGAAACTCCCTATCTCCAAAAATACTGAACCGAGTTTAATGAAACTTGTACTATTCCCTAAGTTGAACAATACCTAGTACAATAAACAAAGAGTCACTCAAATCGGACTTGTAGTTCCGGAGATATGCGTGAACAAACATAAAAACATACATACATACATACATACACTTTTGAAATTTGACACATTTGTTCAGAAGCTGTTATAGATTAACATATGCAAAAACTGGGCAGTTCTGGAAATATTACATACATACGCGTCGATTTGATAATCTCCTTTTTTTGAAGTCGGTTAAAAATATGTGGATATTATGGGCAATTTTCATGCGGACCATCCGCGCGCGGATGGTGACACGCATGGCAGGAAAAGTCTTTAGTATTAGTTTACTGTACAGTTTGAAATCGACGATATACTCGTAACGTCCATTGCTGTAACAGCCCTGCAAACTTTTCATAGTTTAGTTTTCGTTTGAAAAATGCCAAAATAAAAACTAGGCCGATGAAGCTATGGTCTAAAAGTCTGTTTTTGCTTGAAATCTCACTATAATATATGTTATTCATACTCGTATTTTTCAGTTTTGTTACGATAAAGGGACTCAGAGACTCATATAATATTATTTCATCAAAATCTCTACAGTCAGACTTTATTTTTATACAAGGCTGACAGATAAACTTTTTAGGTTGTTTTTAGGAAGGTTAGACTTTTTAGGGTCAATTCAGACCGCAACGTGACGAGGCAAGGCGAGGCGCAACGCGGCATCAATTTGTATGGATTTGACAGATTTCAAGTGCGCGAGGCAACATGCCAATCTGTCAATTCAGTACAAATTTAGAAAAGCGACCGTAGCGCGTCGCGTTGCGGTCTGAATCAACCCTTATTTGTTACAAAACTATGAATGTGCTTACAGCATTTTCTTACAAACACCATAATCTTAATATAATAATCAACCTTGTTTACCATACCTTTCTAATACCAGCAGCTATTATATTATGACAACAAAACACCCGCCAAAACTAATTATTATAAACGTGTATTAAACTACAGGTCAAAATAATTGTTTACTCTGAAACTCGCTACCTTGAGCCGAAGACTGTTATTACCGAGCTTCCACCCCACTATAAACTCTACTAAGCCGTAATAGAGCACAAATTGCGTTGCTTTTAAAGTATTATGCCGCAAAATTAAATTGATATTTCCTATAAGGCCTTCAGTGAAGCAATCCATTAGAAGCTGTGTATTTGTCTTGTCACTATCGTTGAGTTTTCTATCATCGAGAAATTGTGAAATATTGCTTTAGATCAATTTTATTTTATTAACTAAACGACACCCATAGCTCCGTTGCGGCAAAATCGTTTATCCGTAAGAAATCCGAACCGTACATTACTCCATGATAAATTATATCCTACGTCCTTTCCCGTGATTCAAAGTAAGTAAATACCAAATTTCAGCAAAATCGGTTCAGCGGTTTAGGCGCAAAGAGGTAACAGATAGACAGACAGACGGTCACACTTTCACATTTCGAATATTTGTATGGACGCGCTTATTCCCTATCCATTTAACCCATAAAAGTACTCGAATGCCGATCGTGCACACACACGAGAAAGTGCCGAGTGGCAGGCAATCAAAGTGATTAAGATGGTTTATAATTTTATAAACGATCACTTCTCTCTAACTTCTGTATGTACTATAATAACGTTAAACCTCCTCCTAACGTATTCAAATTTACAGAACGCCGCTGCACCTGGAAGCGGTTCCTCAGCCCCCGCGGTGGGACTCCGCAGCACTCCGCCGCCTCCACCGAGACCGAACTACCTATAGATACCAGGGATTTGTGGATACAGGACTCCAGGTAATATGTGTAGTGTATCTTCTTGAGTGTCCCGGATGAAATGTCAGTAGACAGTTCTAAAATGCCCACTTTGAGTGTCCAATCCAATCCAATCCATTTTATGTCTTTCATGGTCTGTTTCATTTTATATTTTTCCACATACCAAGAATGAGTAAAGGTCTGGTTTCCTCCGATGCGGATGCGTCATGTGGCGGCCATGGTACTGCGGTGAACGACGAAGACGGCACTGCTCTTGGAGGAAACCAGAGCTTAAGCATCAAATTTGTCAGTTGTTGCCCTGAAATGTCAGTAGGTGATCGCACATTTATCAGCACGCACGCGCCTAACGTGCTGCGTTTTAGAATTCGTTGTATGAAATGATGTAAAACCTCGCACATTCGTGTACAGCTATTGCGGTGCGCTCCGTGCGTTCGGCGCGTACGGTCCTGCAAATGTGCAATCAGCTTAGGTAAAATAGTAAATTGTGGAACACTTAAAAGGGCCACTTTAGACTCCCTGAGTTGTTGACTCACTATGGCGTAGCCATGTTGTGTACAGATATTTTGACCAGGTCCGCATGTCGGCTTAAAGCTGTTATTATAATATAACCCAATTTAGCAATTCTTGTACCACTTGTGTTACTTGTGCCAGTCTTAATATTGTGATATCTCTCTCGTTTCGTATAAAAGAAAGAGAAGGCTTGATATTTTGCCAAGCAGCAGACTGGCGCAAGCGCAAGTGGCTGTTACCTGTATGTAAAGTCACCACATAAGTGTTGTATAGCGTGCTACAAACCTACAAGGATGGCGCGTCGATGACATTGCCAAGGATACGAAATTTACACTTAAACTATTAACCCCCAAACGGCCCAAGTGGGCCGCGATAAGTGATAACACTAGAATAACAATAGATTTCCAAGAATCCGCGAGCGACGGATGGTGGCTTTCGGACCTTTGCCGCGAGCGACCGCGACCAATAAAATTCAAATAAAATGCTAGAGATAAACTACGATAACATGGCGCGCCCCTCCAAAATTCAAAATGTTTGAAGTGCGTTGTCTTGCGCGGTCGGCTAGTTATGATTAGTTGACCAACAAATCTTGTTATTAAGTGACATTAAATGAAATGTTATGATTGGTTGAATACTTACTACATACAAACACTTTCATAACGATATGACTACACACATTGAAACAGTAATTTGGAGGGACGCGCCATGTTATCGTAGTTTATCTCTACTTTATGGCATATAATACTATAGGTAATATTTTCTACTGACATTTGTGTGGCGACCCATGCTGCCGTCAGCGGCGGCGTAAAAGCTGGTAGCGTAGAGTAAAATTAAACCTATATACTATAATAAATAGCCTATGTCATAAAGTGGCATTTTGTTTGAATTTTTGTCGGTTGCGGTCGCTGGCGACAAAGATCCGAAAGCTACCTTTAGAGTTTAGAGTGACCCTGTTGATAATAATATTTTATTCGGATACATGCAAAAAGAACTTGGGTTAATTTAATAGTGGTCGATTTTTAAACCTCATCGACCCCCAAAATCAGTTTTCGCTTATGTCGACCCCTAGGAAACCGATATCGACCCCCGACAAGTCGATATCGACCACTTTGGGAATCCGTGTCCTAATCATAAAGTGTCATTTTAAAAATTATCGGTCGTGGTTCGTTTTTGTCGTTGCGGAATTTCTTGATTCGGTCGCCGCGCTCAAAGCCCACGATAAAAGCTATGTAAAAGCTTCAAAAATTGTTTTAACTTTTATATGAAACGAGCTTTTGCCCGCGGCTTCACTCTCGTTAAGAAGTATTATTATATACAAACTTTCATCCCCTATTTGAACCCCTTGGGGTGAGAATTTATCAAAATCCTTTCTTAGCGGATGCCTACGTCATAACATCTACCTGCATGCCAAATTTCAGCCCGATCCGTCCAGTGGTTTGGGCTGTGCGTTGATAGATCACCATGTCAGTCAGTCACCTTTGAGTTTTATATATATAGATAGATAATAATATAGATAGATAGATACCTAGTAGTAAATGTTTTGAAAAAGTAAGCTAAGTTACTATTCTATTTTGATGTCCCTTATTTTATCTCGACAGCACTTATTTGCTCCCAGTTTTATGAAAACTGATACCTGTCGATAACTATTAGGGAAGCTGAAGCAAAAAACTATAAATAAACCGGTTAATATAATATTATATTACTGACTATTGGCGGCGTAACAGGGGCCGACCCAAGAAAAGATGGCGCGACGAACAGGATGCGTTCGATAAAGAGCGGCCAGAAACATCACAGGATTTGCCCAGTAGTGGGACACTGTCATACAACACATCATCCTTCGCCGGACACTCCGTCTGTTCATACTAACAATTTAAACATTTAAGTAGTATGCATGGTATGTACTTGGCTGTACCTAGTATGTACTTGGCTTTGGCCCGTACAATGTATGTACATCTAGTTTGCCGGTGAAAACCGAAAAATTCAGAATCAAAACAATAATAATAATTATTATTGACTTTTTACCTAATCAAAAATATCAAAACAAATTAATTATATTATAATATGTAATTGATTCTACTGTTGGTTCTTGGTTTCTTGCACTTTTTCCACTATATTATATATTATTATGAATATAGTGGAAAAAGTGCAAAAAATATTGTGTTTTATTAGTGTAAAACCAATTATGTAAATAAAAAAAACTACAGCTTGTGTTACATTGCTGAAATTCTATGATTTTATTCAACTTTTTAATGTGCATTACGAAACTTCTCAACAAAATGAAAGCTATGAAATGGTGCTTAAATTCTGCATCCCTAATTTTATACTTAAAGTTTCATCAAAATTCGCTGAGTGTATGAACATGTTTCATTAATTATAAATACAATGAAAATGCATGAAACTGTACATTATTATTCTGAATACCTACATAATATTAAAAACTTGCTTTTTAATTTTAGATGCGCGCTTGAATTTAGTATTCAAATAATTTGTAGTTATTACAATAATAGGTGTAATAATAAGAAACTTGTAACATACTGTATATAGGTTGCTTTTTTATGTTCAAACTTTAAATCTTGAATGAAAAAGCAACCTACACAATACATACTATACAATATGTACAACCGTGTGTGTGCTTTCAGAACGAATGTTCTTGTTTTTTAGATGTTACTTAATAATATTAAACCAAAAACTTTTTTACTCCTTTCTTCCTGTATAGAAATCAAAATTTTATTCTTTAAAATATATCAGTGTAGATAGGATACAATAATTTTACATGTACGAAAGTGTGCGAGACCGATTTTAATTAAATTTGGTCTGAGGCAAAAAAGACAGGATACTTTATATTACGAACATTTCTATAGACAAAATCATCTAGCTAATAAAACAAGTAAGTTGAATGTATTCCTTGCCATGTCTAGATGTTTCTATCTCTCGTTTTTACACCGTGTTCTCGTGTGTGTAGGTACAATGTATTATAAAGTCAAATTATTATGCGCCGTAAAGTTTATGGCGCTAATTTTGCCGTTAATAGCCTTTAACGTTTTATTATGGCTGTATACCGTATCTGTCACAAGATAGTATTCTATTAAGTAATAACTAATAACCCTCCTGGCAGTCGGGTAAAAAGCAAAATCAAGTAATCTAAATTATCGAAATTAAAAAGAGTTACAGAAAAACCTTTTTTCAAGTACCTATAGTGTTAAAAACAATATAGGTGTTTTTTCAAGCACCTATATTGTTTTTTTTTCATTAGTTGTTTGCTTTTTTTACCTTTATTTTAATGGTTTCTTACAATTGAAATAACCATCGAAAAATTGATTTACAGGCAGATGGCGGAAAATGACATAACCCGAGCAAATGATCTATATGTCATTTGCTCGGGTTATGTCATTTCTTGGTTAGTCTTGACTCTTGATCTCAGGTCTTGACATAAAGTTAAGGACCCGGGTTACCCTCGAAATTTTCATACATTCTTAATACCAAAATCATTTTCTCATACGAAAATATTTAACATGTTTGAGTTATTTTTCAGCTTAAGATAGTAATTACCTAGGGTCCTGAACAAATTTTTTTTACAAAATATTTAAATACTAAAAAAAAATTTTTGTGTTTAAATATTTTTTAGTAAATTTACTACTAAATATTTAAACACCAAAAAATAGACAAAAACACTAAAATATATATAAATAAATAGTAAATTTACTACAAAATATTTAAATAATAAAAAATATTTTTTAGTTTAAATATTTTGTAGTATATTTACTATTTATTTATATATCTTTTAGTGTTTTTGTCTATTTTTTGGTGTTTAAATATTTAGTAGTAAATTTACAAAAAAAATATTTGAACACAAAATTTTTTTTTTTAGTATTTAAATATTTTGTAAAAAAAATTTGTTCAGGACCCTAGGTAATTACTATCTTAAGCTGAAAAATAACTCAAACATGATAAATATTTTCGTATGAGAAAATGATTTTGGTATTAAGAATGTATGAAAATTTCGAGGGTAACCCGGGCCCTTAATATACCTAAGCGGAATAGAGAAACAAAGGCCTGAGCAAGCGAGATGTCACTATCAGTAACACTGCGTGGTAAAAAGAGACGTGTGATACATGACAGCATCACTCTTTTTTTTGACGACCGTCAGCCCGGGGCTGACCGTTGACAATTTAATCTCATAGAATTCATGTTCAATCATGCTTGTGTAAGTGTATACGTACACATATTTTTCACACAGATGAAAACCAATTTCGGTTACGTTTGACAGCTCGTGTTTGTTGCTCTATTCCGCTAGGTATATTAACTTTATGGGTCTTGATCTGTCGGCTTAATTTGACATAACGCGATCCAATACGTAGGTCCGCAATCTGCCCACGAGTCAACTTCTCTGATAGTACTTACAATAAAGTTACTGACCAATTTGATAGACCTAAACTACAGGTAAAATATTGATACTAACACTTTTTTACATATGAATTTTTATTCTATAAAAAATTCCTTAACGTATCAGAGAATATAAATTTAATAAAAATTTCTACTGCCAAACGAAAATTGAATTTTCCATTTTCATATTGTGGAAATAATACTGTTGGGCTATGTTGCTTTTACATTGCGGCCACTAATTATTTATTTACTATCTTTTCGCAACTAACCCATCAAACCCCAAGCGACACCAGGGTGCCGCATAACAATTGAAAATCTATTGTGTTTTTTTAATAAATAAAGCGGCAAACGAGCAAACGGGTCACCTGATGGTAAGCAACTACCGTCGCCCATGGACAAAATAAATTTTTTAAAGTTCTATTACAAATTTTCTTAAAAAGTTACCTTTACAGTATCATTTATAAACCCTTGAAGGTATGCCTATAACTTTGTGTTGTTTCTGATATTTGTTTTATAAATTATTGTTTGTTTTAGAAAACTTTGCTATAAGTATAAAAGAAGCAGGTGTTTAAAGAGTTTCCTTCTCCCAGAAAATACTGAAAAGTAATTCTTTGTTTTTATTAGCTCCTCATCAAACTTTTTATAGTAATAAATATATACACTTTTCATGTATACTTTTATAATATTTTAGATCATCAAATTTTGTTTTGAATATTGATTAAAAATTGTTTATTCCTGGAAAGTACACATTGTATAATTTTGTAGAGCACAGGCTTGCATTGCATCGTCCAAAATTAGCATTTCCAAAATGCGTCGGTATAAATCAAGACGTACGGAGTGTACAATTCCGACGCAGTGCGTAGGTTTAGTATTTCAAATTTCTGAAAATACAAAGAATCATGGCCAAATTTGTATAGGAGCTAGACTCGACTTTTATTTTTGATGTCCCAACTATAGTTAGATTTGGTTGTTCTTATGCTCTAAACATAATTCCGTTTGAGAATTATGTCTAAATAGCCACGATTTTTTATAATAATTACTAACGTTTACAGTTATTTTGAGGTTAGACTTAAGAACTGCCTTTTTTCCGACGGTGTAGCCTACAAGTGTATATTCGGCGATCTCGTTTCTAATTATTTCAATTTTTTCTAGAGTTATTACCCAAAAAATAGAACGAATGCGAATGATCGCCGGCTGTCAGAACCTATGAAAGACAACAACGAAACTGATCTTTTTTTGTGGTTATTTATAGACAAATTTCTAATGTTTTTCGATGCCATAAAATATTAGAGAATTTTGCTACCAATGGCATATCGGGACGATTTGGCCATTGTTCTTTTTACATCATGTTTCAAACTCAAGTAATAATAACTGTATTTTAAAAAGATAAAGCCGACTTCAATTGTACGTAATTGAGAATTAAAACTCGACCCTATCTCCAAAACTACTGAACCGATTTTGATGAAACTTGCACTATTTCCCAAGTTGAACAATACCTAATACAACAAAAAGGAATTATTGAATTCGGATTGTTAGTTCTAGAGATGTGCGAACACAAACATAAAAACATACATACACTTTTGAAATTTAGCACATTTGTTCAGACGCTGATATAGACTAACGTATTCGAAAATTTGTGCAGTTCTGGAAATATTACATACGCGACGAATTGATAACCTCCTTTTTTGAAGTCGGTTAAAAAAAATACGGCACTCGGGGACTGCCGCGGTAAAGCTATTGCATAGCATTTTTATCAACTTATGTACTTATGTTACTAATTGCAATTCGCGTAAAAGGTAGTCGCACGCACACAAACACCGTGTCGAAGTCTGACAACACCGCACGCAACGAGTGGGGCGTGTTAGGTTTCTTCGTTACGAAATTTCTTGATTCGGTCGCCGCGATCAAAACCCACGATAAAAGCTATGCAATAGCTTATTAAAATGAAATGCTATATCATAGAAATTGTCAATTAAGTTTTGCAAGCGCTGAGTGGCTTTCATAATATATTACAGTTCGCACTCACGTATGCAAAATGTCATCAATGAAATTAGTGAAATTGCCTCGAAGCATACATTAAAGGTCAATGCTGATGCTTCTGTGGGCGATGTAATCAGTTAATGGCAGACACACAGACCTACAAGTATTATTTTTGTAGCGAAATAAATATAAACGTGATGGATAGCACTTATGGATACTGTGCTGTGCCCAAACCGCAAGGCGCTGGGAAATATTAGGTAAAATGCATTGTAATACTTTTCTAAAGGAGCCTATGTATTAATCCAAGGTATCAACTAACTCCATACCAAATATTATTAAAATCTTTCCAGCCGTTTAGACGTGAAGAAGTAACAAACATAGAAACTCACAAACTTTCGAATATACCTATAATAATATTAGTGTGGTTGTTACACGTTTTTGCTTTCCAGCGGCCGTGATCACATGTGGACTGAGATATTCTTGCAGAAGTTGCTTAAAACTACGTGAAGATTCGTCACTAATGTTATTATATTTTGTCTGTGATCAACATTCACCTCATGAACGTAGAAAAAAAGGCGGACGGAGCCTTATTAGACACAGCGCTGTGTCTTTAGAGTCGGCCAGGCTGACTACATGTTACACATGGTCCGCACGCACACATTCTTATGCTAGTCGGCCATTTGACAGCTGCAAACAGACCGACTCTGAAAACACAGTGCTGTGTATATTAAGACTCCGTCTGCCTTTTTTTCTACGTTCATAGTTCACCTTATGTTAATTTCTTACTATAGTGTTACTACACAATAGTAAGAAATTGACATCTTTCAATATTGTGAGACGGATACCCCACATCCACACACCCATGATAATGTCATCAAAGTTTACAAAATCCTTGTAGGTATGTATGTCATAATAATAATAATATTGTACTATCAGAGAAGTTGATTCCTAGACAGATGGGGGTTGACCTACGTAGTTTGGTCGCGTTACTTCAAACCCAGCCGACAGATCACAATTAACATTGAATTGACATGATCCGACCAAATGACGTTGGTCTGTCGACTGCCTAGGAATCAATTTCTTCGATGGTACATTAAGATATCTTGATTCATAGCATATCTTTCTGTGTCTAATAATATTTAGGAAATAAAAATATTTATTGCTTTTGTTGCATTAATTAACGTTTTACATATTGTGTTTAATTTACAATAGTCATATTTTGTAACCACGCATGTGTGTCCAAAGATTCAAATGTGACAACGAAAATACAGAGATTTGATGAGTTTTTCCCATTTTCATTGAAGAAAATTTATTACAATTTGAATCTTCTTTGTACAGTTGTAAACGGGCTATCGATTATTTTCTGTCGCACTCAGAGACATTTAATGATGATTACACTTCAATGTGACAAATAATGTATTCATCTTTGAGTGCGGCAGGTAGTTTCTAGAAAATATTTTTCGTACGCTTTCCTCTTATTAATAAAATTATTGACTGCGCGTGCACGCCTATCCATAATATTGTTGTCTTTGTCAAGTGGCTTTTTCTAACCATTCAAACCATCAGAAAAAGACGTAAATAATTATGTTCAGTCAATGTTAGTCATAATATGTCAGCTGGGTTTAAAAATAAACCCGGTCAAAGTATGCAATATCTAAGAAGTTGATTCATGGACCTACGTAATTTAGTTGCGTTATGTCAAGCTGAGCAGATAGATCAAAACTTACATTGAATTGACATAGCCTAACCAAATGACATAGGTGCATATGAATCAATTTCTTTCATGGTCCGAGAAGTTGATTCATAAACCTACGTAATTTAGTAGCGTTATGTCAAGCTCAGCCGACCGATCAAGAATTACTGAATTGACATAACCCAACCAAATGACAGGTCATCCTATGAATTAATTTCTTCGATAGTATGTAGAACACTATCCATGTATGAATCAGTTTCTCCGTGCAATTGTACCTTTTCGTGAAGCTGATCATATCGAAAGAAAACTACAAATCCGTAGCCCGTTTGCACCATGTCCGCATCTATGTTTAATAGCTTATGTGTAACATAGCCTATGTGTACACAGCGAGCCCGCGCCGTCCGCCATGAGTGCACTGCATCATTTCGGTGCTGAGATGTTGCGACTCTCCCGCGGCTTGGAGGCGTCAGCGTCCAAACCGTCTTACAAAGGGTATATGTTTGCATTGCTTACTGTGTCGTTGATAAACTATGGCTAGAGAGTCGCATTATCACAAACTGGGATTGAACATAGTAAAAATCTTGTATTTAAGAGTAAAAGTCAGTTAAAAGAGCCAGACAAATTCTGTTGATGATCGACTGGACTTTTTTTGTAAGCGACATCTCTAGATATAGTATGTCAATGGTAAAACATATTGTGTGTGTCTAAATACATTGTGTCTCTGTTTGTTGTAATTATCATGAGTTTTGTCGCATCAATTGTTTATTTAAAAGATGATATTTTATAACATGTGGCGGTACCCACAATTATTAGCCTAACATTCCTGCATCGCGCTATCGAAGTTTTATCGTAGGTATACCTCACATACCCATTATATACGACAGCTGAAATGTATCACATGGGCTTCGGCCTGACCGAGCACACGTTGCTTGGTCGGAAGATCTTCCTTTGCGGCATCCACGCATATAATATGTCACAAACATGTCTTTTGATTCCGGTAAAACTTTATTGTTCATGATTCTTGAACAATATTTTTAGTGGTGTTTTCCAATAACTATGAATTTGGTGTGATAACTATTTGGGGTATTTTAAACATATTGTGAAAAATACCAACAATTTGATATTCGAAATAAACATAATCGCATAATCCAAATGACTGAAATAGTCCAAAATTAGCATAACAGCCACTCGTATATTGAATTACCTCAAAATTCTAAACTACATAATATAATTCCACGCTCCCGACAATTAATATTTTGAGAGCACATCTGAACTAATTTATCGTGCCTGCCATGTATTCATAAAGTTTATACATTTGTGTGCTTACGGCTTAACCGTCGTTTAGCATGTTGCAATTTAGGTGTAGAAAAGTAATTATCATTTAACAAAACGACAGTTATAATTAAAAATAGGTTTCCTTTGTCTATTAAAATGATTGAAACTTTTGTTGATACTTGACAACATTAAAGGTCACTAACAACAATTATTATAATGTTGTTTATATTGCCTAAATACTGTTGGGATGCCAAATTACTCCAAACATAGAGTAGGCGTATTAAATAGGCATAGAGTAGATAGAAGTGCCAAAAATTAATATCAGTCTTGTTTACAGGACGAACGTCTCCGAGCGTGGTGGGATGCTCACGCCAGGTTCCATGAGTATCTCCTCCAGCTCACCATCATCCATGCATCAGGACAAAAGAAGGCTCTCAACTGCAGACCCCAGCCCACTAAACAGACCAAGAAGCGCGTCAGACGACGAAAGCAACGACGGCCTACTAGCTCCTGTTACATTGACGGCCAAGTCCCGAAGCTCGGAGGATGGTCTCCTACTGCCTCCGCCATGTACGTGCCCCTATTTTGGATCAGACTCAACACCACCCAAACGAACCACCGAAGTCATTATAGTACCGGGTGGAGACATAAACGGATGCAACGGGTACACCAGAAATGGTAACATGAAGGATGAACCTTCAACGCCATTCTTTAGGAGATCCAGTCGCGGCGCTTCCTCAATAGTCACATGGGAGGAAGCGAGAAGGTTTAGACGTGGTTCCAGCTTTGGGGCCAGAACCACATTATCAACACCCTCTAGAACTATCCGTAGGCAGAGATCGATCAACAATCGCCAGCAGACTTCAGTAAATCCAAGTCCTCAGAGACAGACTCCAAGGACTCATCACTCGAGAAACTCCAGCGTAATTTCTCGAAATTCGTCACGTCACGGAAGAATTCTTCGACTTGAGCAGAAAGCGACAAAAGTGTTGGGCGTCGTGTTTTTCACGTTCGTTGTGCTCTGGGCGCCATTTTTTATTCTCAACATGGTGCCGGCGATCTGCCCGGAATGCGAGCGCAGGATCCCTGGCTGGGTTTTCGACTGCGTTCTGTGGTTGGGCTACGCAAGCTCCATGGTCAACCCGATCTTCTACACTATATTCAACAAGGTGTTCAGGCAGGCGTTCAAAAAGGTGCTGCTGTGTCAATACTTCAAGGCGAAGAGATAGCCGGCACCCTGGGAGCGCGTGAGGCCGGCGTCAGACCCTGGCCTCACGGCGCTCTCAGTCAATAGGAACGTTCGATCGCAATTCGTCTAACCTTCTCAGTATGCAGTGTTAAATTAGAAAACCTCACCAGGGGGGAGGTTTTCTAATTTATTTCTAAATAGCGTTGAGATCTTTCCAATTTTAGCAGCGAATGCTTATCTTTATTTCGCTTTAATGTCTATTAAGCGATATCGACGATTTTTCAAATCGCCATCATCAAAGATAGGATCGACTTAGACAGCAACTCGAGTTTGTTGTTAAAGGCTTCGATCAAAGTCACCAAAAAAGTTTATCAAATTACTTTATCGGATAAAGCTTTAAAATTTTAAACTCTTATTTCATTATCTATTTTATACACAAGTATACAAAATTGGAATCATCAATAAAAATGTATATATAACTGGAATCCACTTTTTACGAATATAAATAGCAACTATTTTCTGTCATAATTAAGTTTCCCTCTCATTTCGGGTGTTTTCCGTGTGAATTGACATCAAAACGTGAGTGATTGACCTCATTTCGAATGTTATATTAAGGTGGCCTTCCAATTCTTGCGGCAAGCGACCGGAATCGAAAAAAAATTAAATAAATTGGCGCTTTTTAAAAACAGCGGCGCCATGAACCGCTAGACCAATGTCGGTAGAAAAGGAAACTTATAGCCAAGTTTTGTCGATCACGTTAGCTTGTCGCGAGAATCGGGAAACCACCTTTACATTCGCCCGCGACTCTGGTCGTCATAATATTGTACAATGCGTCATTAGTGCGTGTTTTCTTTGCTTTAAGTCCCCTAAACATGCAATGCTATGCAAAACAGCTATATTTGACTGATTATTGACGGTTCAATTTAGGCCGACATAATAATAATATATACTACTGCTATTTCCAATCACGATCATTTTGCTACTGACAAATTGAGTTTTTGGATATTATTCTTATTCCTTTTTTATGCGTTATATCTCTTTGTTTTAAATGTACTATCGAAAAAATTGATTCATAGGCAGTTGACGTACCTACGACGTTTGGTCGGATTATGTTAATTCAACTCATCCGATAGAACACAGCTTGATAGCTGTGATCTGTAGATTTGAATTGACATTAAGATTTGATACAACGCGACCAATTTATGTGTGTTCGCCATCTGCCTATTAAATCAACTTCTTCGATAGTACAAACTACAAAGAAATGTTTTGACGTCAAGTTGTAATTTAAAACATTCTTTTATAATAAGTTACCTGATACTGTTATAATAATTATACATATGTATAAAATATTTTACACATTATGCGCAATAATATTAGGTAATGTAGATGCCATTATGATGTCCTAGTCAAGTGTAAGAGTCGCGATTGATTATGAATTACTAGACTAGTGAGTAAGTCGGTAAGTGAATATAAAGTTGTACATTTTTTACTGCTGCACTCAGAGACGAATAATAATCACTTAAAACATGAGTGGAAGAAGCAGGTAAGTAACAGTAAAAAAAATCCGTATTTTCATAAATGGAGCCTCCATAGGCTGGGAAAATGATTTGAAATCATAAAAATGTGCATTTTACTTATAGCCAGATACTTTAGCCAGATGATAAAGTAGGTATCTTAAAACGTTTATTTATGTTTATGTTATAAAATGTAAGTTATCTGGTTCTTTCACTCCCGTCTTTAATTACAATTAATAATTTAAAGACTTTGACACATAAATGTGTGAGATTTACGTCAAAATCTTTATTTAATTGCAGTTAAGTAATTAATATTCGTCTCTGAGTGCGGCAGTAAGGCACTTTTTGTCGAAACATGATGCGACGCGATGCTGCACTTTTATGTTTAAAATTATTCTTCATATTTTGCTACACAGCAATTAATTCATCAAGCCCCATACGGTCACCAGTGACCGAGACTAAATAAATATTCTATTGTGTCTCGTTTTCCCACGATCGACGGGTTAAACATCGCGTTGCATCATGTTATTAATTAATATACTCAGACACAATACTATTGAAAGGTAGTTCTTCATTTTATCAAGCGTTTATTCAACTACAGCCAAAAGAATATCTAATAATAATTTTCTCGGCCTCAGAATATTATGTAAGCTTATCTGTTTAAATTTTAACTATCGATCTCATTTATTTATGTACCACCGAGGAAATTGAATCCTAGGTAGTTGACAGACCAACGTAATTTGGTCGGATCATGTCAATTCAACGTTAATTGTGAACTATCGGCTGGGTTCGACATAACGCGACCAAACTATGGAGGTCTTCCATCTGCCTAGGAATCAACTTCTCTGATAGTACATAACTGCGTTGTCATAGTAAGGGTAAAATAATATTATAATAATAATCGCTATCACACTGGATATATCGTTTGAAGTCGGGTTCTATAAAAACATAGTTACACCCTGCCTTTTAACATCATAACACTAAAGGTTAATACTATCAGCAAACATAAATTGACCTTCCTTTAAAAGCAGCGGCGATGCCAGTAAAGTTCAGTTTATCCTGGCTTTACGGCGACGGCCGCGTTTTTCAGTTCACTTACACAGTAATCCCACTGCCACTACAATTTGATTTTAGTTCCATAACATTTTAACGCTCGATGAAGCCGGTTTACTTCGTTATTGCAGCTACAGCTCAATATCATGAGTACTTAAATGCGAAAAAAATTTTGACGAATTCATTTTAAGCTGCTCAAATTTTGAATGCGATGAAAACCCCATGTTAAACTTACATTTGAGGTTGCTCAATTTAAGCAGCTCTTAAAGTTTTTAATGTTCGGTTGATAGTGCTACGCTGATACATTGTAACTCGTAGCATGCCACGATGACGGCGTCTAACACGCTTATACAAGCGATAGTCAATTGCGTCAATCATGAATTATGTTTGACTGATGGTGACTGATGGACTGACCAATGGAAATTCCTTGTTTTGTACTATAAACCGTATAACAATACGGTCACTCAATTCTCTTCAGTTTTATGTCAGTCAAAGCCAGAATTTTCCCGTGGTAAATACCTGAAGGACTTGTGTTACGGGTACCAGACAACGGAAATATATTTAATACTTTTATACTATACATAATATATTTTTAAGATTTTTATTATAGCATACACATTACACATAATATTTAATATACACATCCGTGACACAGGAACATCAAAAACTTTTTGTTCCGTCGGCGGGATTAGACCCCGCGACCTCCGGCTTGAGCTGCAACTCACTCTTAACCTTGAGCCACAGAGGTCTTCTAAATACTCTACTACTTCACTCAAAATTCGTGACTGATGTTTTCATGAAGCAAAAATAAAAATATCCAGATTTTCGTCGATCAGCTTCATGCAACCGTCTGTCACACTCTTACACGGTAGGTTAGCCATCAGTCACAGCCATGACTGTGGTAAAATTGACAGCAAACCTACCGTGTTATGGATGCCACGATACTTCATAACTTCGTAGCACTGCTACGTGTATTCGTACTCCGTAGCACTGCTACGTGTATTCGTACTCCGTAGCACTGCTACGTGTGTTCGTACTCCGTAGCACTGCTACGTACTTTTGCAGAACTGCTACGTTTCTTCGTAGCGTTGCTACGAAGTGCTACAATACTAATTCATAATTATTCCGTAGCACTGCTACGTACTTTTGTAGAACTGCTACGTTTCTTCGTAGCGTTGCTACGAAGTGCTACAATACTAATTCATAATTATTCCGTAGCACTGCTACGTACTTTTGTAGAACTGCTACGTTTCTTCGTAGCGTTGCTACGAAGTGCTACAATACTAATTCATAATTATTCCGTAGCACTGCTACGTACTTTTGTAGAACTGCTACGCGTGTTCGTAGCAACGCGACATGCAACGACTCTTTTTCATGTCGTAGCACTGCTATGTACCTACTGCTTACGTAGCAAGCGTAAATAAAGCTTCGGCCAAACCTACGCAACCAAAACGACTGCCAAAGCAGGACGTTCGCGTCGGCAGAGCGGGAATAATCTATCGCTTCGCACCGCGGTCGTGCCGGTGTGCACACCAGTTTCGCGTTGCAGACGCTCCCGTCCCGCGTCCCGCGTTACTAACGCGTAGGTTTGGCCAAAGCCTTTAGCGTGAAGTTATTTTCAGATAAAGAGCACATTTTCACCTTAACATAAAAAAATCAAAATATATTTAAGTTAAACTCAACTCTATATAATGCATAACATATTATTATAATGTAACATAGTAAAAATATTAAGTTAATGTAGCCTATAGACATTCATTTGCATTTATACAAAATGTTTGCCTCAGTTAGAAGTAAAGTATAAGGATCCATTACATAATAATAACATTAAATTATTGTCATACACATTATGTCATAAGTTAGACATTAGTGTAGAAAAAGTTTTATAAACACAATTTAAGACTGTGCAAGTTTTGTTATTTTGTTCTGAATCGTAATGAAATCTATTTATTAAGATGTAAAATAAGATATAGTATAATATAATATTATATTATACTATATAGATATAATATAATATTACAATTGTTAATAGCTAAAGGCCTATAAATAAATTATTAGATTAACGAATTGATGTATATTTATAAATTATGAGAGCTGGATCTCGCCTTAACTTTCTACTGAATGTTTTAGCTGTACTTAATATTCGTTCCTTGTTTTGTACTATAAAATCTGTGTGTAATGTAAATACTATGAATAAAACAATATATTTAATAATTTTGTTTATCTTTGATGATTTTCCTTATGGCCCCTTAGATTTAACTGTCTTTTGACAAGTTTTTTTTTTGCGGTTCACTAGTATAATTTTTGAGATACAGCCTGAAGACAGACTGACATACAGCAGATGAAGAGGTAGCGAAGTCTTAGTAATAGGGTCTCGTTTTTACCCTTGAGTACGGAACCCTAAGATAAGACTACTTGATAGTGTTTTTGTTTGATATGTGAACATAAATACAAAGGAAGCGTCAACAAAGATATTTTAAGTATTCATAGCATTCAGTTCGCAAATCTTTGTGAATATACAATATCGCCGTTAAAAACACTATTTATGTTATTGTTCTGTAAATATTGTATATTATGTTGTAAATAATATAAGCCTTTTTTATGTTATCATATGCACATCAAGCATACGTTGTTATTTGCATTTTTAATTTTACATTTTCTTCACCAATTTTCATACTTGATCTTGACCACAATTTTTCAAGGTGTAGGTACTTATTTTATTAAACTTTAAATTAACCCGTTAATCGTGGAAAAACGAGACACAATAGATATTCTGCCTCGATCACCGGTGACCGTATGGGGCTTGATGAATTAATAAGAAGTTTTTTTATTGAATTTCCGGTGTCGTAATGAAAACATAAAGAAAACGCAGCGCCGTAAAGTACTAAATGACGGCCGCAACTCCGTTGCGCCCATAAAGTTAATATACCTAGCGGAATAGAGCAACAATCTAACTTCTGTGGCTCAGTGGATAGTACGTTGGTAGCTTAAGCCGGGGGTCGCGGGTTCGAGTCCCGCCGACGGAACAAAAAGTTTTCAAAGTTCCTGGGTCATGGATGTGTATTAAATATATTTATCATATAATAAAAATCTTAAATATTTATTATGTATAGTATAAAAGTATTAAATATATTTCCGTTGTCTGGTACCCGTAACACAAGTCTTTCAGGTACTTACCACGGGGCCAGATTGACGTAGTGTGAAGCGTCCATAGATATTATTATTATTATTATAACAATCTAAAGCTGTCAAACGTAACCGAAATTGGTTTTCAACTGTGTGTAAAATATGTGTACGTATACACTTACACAAGCATGATTTAACATGAATTCTATGAAATTATCATAATATTGTCAACGTGCCGATACGTGCCGACTGGACCTCAAAAAAAGAGCCGTGCTGTCTTGTATCACACATTTCTTTTTACCTCGCAGTGTTACGGATAGTGACATCTCGCTTGCTCAGGCCTTTGTTTCTCTATTCCGCTAGGTATATTAACTTTACAGTTACGTCAAAATTTATTTATCGCGCGGGAACGGTACATTTTTCTGGGATAAAAAGTATCTTAATATTATGTCCTTTCCCGGAAATCAAAGTATCTCTATACCAAATTTCAGCAAAATCAGTTCAGCGGTTTGGGCGTGAAGAGGTAACAGACAAACAGATAGACACACGTTCGCATTTATAATAATTATTAGTATGGAAGTATGGATCACCAGCACTTAAATAATAATCTGTATTATCTATTTTGTTATCTACCTGTAGCTCAGTTAACTATACTAATGTGGCGGTACTCACATTCGCCTAGCATTCCTGCATCGCGCTATCGAAGTTTTCTGAGCGCGGCGGTATATATACGACAGCTGAGATGTATCACTTGGGCTCCGGCCTGACCGAGCATACCACCTCGCTCGGTCGGAAGATCTTCCTTTTCCGCCGCCACTAACATCGCTAAACTAAGATGTAAGTACTAACTCAAATGTTGGCAGTGTAATTATACTGTTAATACTAAACCTGACAGAATGATTCAAAATATAACGTAATCCTGGGGTCAGGTAGGGCTCATCAGCCGACCCTTGTAACACCCCAATTATACACTAGATTCGTTCATATTAAGTGGGATGATATACATTATATAAGCTTGTATAATTTTAAAATTAATAGTTTAACGATTTCTCTATATAATAATAATCGGCCAAGTGCGAGTCGGACTCGCGCACGAAGGGTTCCGTACCATTATAGAGCAAAATTAGGCCAAAATTGTGTTTTGTATGGGAGCCCCTTGTAATTTTTTATCTTATATTAATATTATTATTATAAAATATTAAAGTAAACATAAAACTTAGGATTGTGTGAAAAATTGAAGTACCTACCTGTTGCAATTATTGATATAGAGCAAAAAAAGACATTTGCTGTATGGGAGCCCTCCTTAATTATTAATTTTATTTTGTTTTTAGTATTTTTATACACCATCTGTGAAAATTTCAACTCTGTAGCTATTACCGTTCTTGAGTTACAGCCTGCTGACAGACAGACGGACAGACAGACAGACGAAAAGGGTCCCGTTTTTAGCCTTTGGGTACTGTTATGATATTATATCCACGGTTATCCTATTCAAGGTGAAAAGCTGAGCATGCGGTCTCACGCTTGTGCAATATTTCATAGATTCATCATTTTTCGTTTCCTTTCTTTCATTTTTGCATTAAATAAATCAGAGTAGCTTTGAACCTCGGCGCGACAACACATTTATTGTGTTCTTTAATTAAAAATAAAATTTCAGCCGTAATAAGTTTTTTTTTTAAAAACTTCCCCCTGACCCACTCCGTAATAGTACGGAACCTTAAAAGTATCAATGGATTCAAATACAGTAAAAAGATTTTTTTCAATTTTCAAGTTTGGTAAAATAGCAATATAATGTATAATAACAATCATCCACATTTATAATATAAACGAAAAGTGTGTCTGTCTGTCTTCAATTCGCAAGAGCGAATCTGTCAAATCCATATAAATTTAGAAATGCATCTACGCGTCGCTTTGCGGTCTGAATCAACCCTTAAAGTTACATTATTGGTGTAAAATATGCAGTTTGAAAAAAATATATAAATTTTATTGCTAATTATAATAATATTCCACTGTATTTCAAAATAACTCTTCCATAGTACAAACTGTAGAGCTTATACAACTCGTTCGAGTAAATATAATTAGCTTTTTCATTTAAAGCTGGTGTAAGCTCTTATTACTAGCACTAAACTCATTTCATGAAGTAATTATTGTGTATTTACTGAATGCTAGCTAACCCACCCACCTGAATAAATATAACTTACCCATACTAATATTATAAATGCAAAAGTGTGTCTGTCTGTATGTTACCTCTTCACGCTGGGTATGGAGATACTTCGCATCCCGGGGAAGGATTAGATCTTGGAAAAAATGTACGGTTCCCGCGCGATAAACTAATTTTAACGAAATGTTGCTTCGGGCGTCATCTAGTAAAGTATAATTTAATCCATACTAATATACTAATATAATATTATAAATGCGAAAGTGTGTCTGTCTGTCTGTCCGTCCGTCTATCTGTATGTATGTTACCTCTTCACACCTAAACCGCTAAACCGATTTTGCTGAAATTTGGTATGGAGATACTTTGAGTCCCTGGAAAGGACATAGGAATTTTTGGTCCCGGAAAAATGTACGGTTCTAGCGCGATAAACGAGTTTTGGCGCAACGGAGTTTCGGGCGTCATCTAGCATATTATTATGTCTAAAATTATCTTTAAACTTCTCTTAACTCTTTTAAAAAACTGCAACGAAATTATACGTAAACTAGCTTTTGCCCGCGACTTCGCTCGTGTTAAGAAGTATTATTACATAATATATACAATATTTCATCCCCTATTTTATCCCATTGAAGGTATCTTAACTTTATCAAAATCAAAAACAGGATTTTGATAAAAAAATTTTATCAAAATCCTGTCTTAGCGGATGCCCAGGTCATAACATCTGACTGCATGCTAAATTTCAGCTCGATCTGTCCACTAACTGTAGGCTGTGCGTTGATAGATCACTATCATGTCAGTCAGTCACCTTTGAGCTATAATAATATATATTTAGATGAAAGAAAAAAAAGGTAGCGAGTACTTCAAATAACTCATTTTTTGAGCTAATATTACAAGGCCGGTATTTGTACTTTCGCCCAAATTTATTATAATTTATTCTATTCTTACACTCAGCGGCGCGCGAAATAAAATTGTTAAAATACATTAAGATTCAAGATACGAACGATTTTAAGGGCCCGGTATATTATGATGCTAACGTATAATATTGCTTGGGTGAATAATATGTGTAATATGTGCCACATACAATATGCCGTTCTTACAAATATAAAATATTATTAAAACTAATCCATACTAATATTTTAGACTAGCTGTCCTGGTGAACTTCGTGTCACTTTAAAACCTTCCCTGGACTTCTACAAATATTTTAAGACTAAAATCAGCCCAATCCGTTTAGCCGTTTTCGAGTTTTAGCGCGACTGACACATTTAAAAATCCATTTTTAGGGTTCCGTACCCAAAGGGTAAAAACGGGACCCTATTACTAAGACTTCGATGTCTGTCTGTCTGTCTGTCTGTCTCCAGGCTGTAACTCAAGAACGGCAATAGCTAGAGAGTTGAAATTTTCACAGATTTTGTATATCTATTGCCGCTATAAAAACAAATACTAAAAACAGAATAAAATAAATATTTAAGGGGGGCTCCCATACAACAAACACATTTTTTGGTCTAATTTCGCTCTATAATGGTACGGAACCCTTCAAGCGCGAGTCCAACTTGCACTTAGCTGATTTTTATTATATAATATTATAAGAAAGATAAGAAGGTATGTATATCTGTTATCTCTTCACAACACTGAACTAATTTTGCTGAAATTTGGTATGCGTATACTTTGCGTCCCGGGAAAGGACATAGGGTACTTTTTATCTGGAAAATGTACGGTTCCCGCGTGGTAAACTAATTTTCGCACAACAGAGCTGTGGGTATCTTATTATTATTATAAACGTGAAAGTTTGTCCATATGTGTGTCACGCTAATGTAGACAGATATACGCGTCGTTTGAATTCAGAAAAAGACATAGGATAGATTTTATATGAAAAAAAGTATGATAAATATGCAATAATTTTTTTATTTATAAACAGAAAACACAACCGAGGCGTTGTTTCACGCCAGTTTTTTGTAAAATCGTAATATTAATCTGGCCAATGGCCACAGTAAAAAATGTACTAGAACGGTTTTAACATGTATGTATTACTAGCTGTTGCTCGCGACTTCGTCCGCGTTAGCATAGTATAGTAATTAATAACGGAGATAGATAATTTTTTCACCCCCTTGGGGGTAGAATTTCCAAAAACGCATAAATATGTATCCATTTATTTTTTATCAGTAGCCCAAAAATAAAGTTTCATGTTTCTAACTCAAGAAACGACGGACTTTCATTCAAACTTTCAACCCCAATTTCACCCCCTTGGGGGGTAGAATTTCCAAAAACGCTTAAACACGTATCCATTCATTTTTAATCAGTAGCCCAAAAATAAAGTTTCATGTTTGTAACTCAAGAAATGACGGACTTTCATTCAAACTTTCAATCCCTTTTTCACCCCCTTCGGGGTAAAATTTCCAAAATTCCTTCCTTAGTGGGTGTCTACTTTACAAAACAACCCTACTCACCAAATTTCGTGTCTATAACTTTAACAGTTTTTGCTCGGCGATGATGAATCAGTCAGTCAGTCAGGACTTGCAATTTTATATATATAGATGTGACAAGTATTTCAAAGCAATATTGGTAGCATAGACTTTTACTATCTCAATACGGGTTTCTGTCAAGCCCAGACCCCGACTAATTTGGACAAGACCAGCAGATAAAAAGTGTCAAAAACAAAGAACTCGGAGTGAAATATTTTAGAAGAAACTGGGAGTTTTTTCGTAAATTTATCGTCGTCGTGAAATCCCGGACACAGATGTTGAAACATGGAAGTGGCAGCCATATTTTCTCTAATAAATATTACAATGAAGGTTTTTGGTAATTCTATGCTTACTATTTATTTCTTTAAAAATGTTTAAAATATATGAGAAGTATAATATCTTACTGATTTTGTAATATATTTTATTAACATCCAGACATGATCTTAAACATAATAATAATAATATCTTAAATTGCATAACTGCGGGAGAGCCATGCTTCAGCACGAATGGGCCGGCTCGACCGGAGAAATACCACGGGCTCACAGAAAACCGGAGTGAAACAGCGCTTGCGCTGTGTTTCGCCGAGTGAGTGAGTTTATCGGAGGCCCAATCCCCTACCCTTTTCCCTTCCCTATCCTCCCTTATTTCCTTCCCTACCCTCCCCTATTCCCTTTCCTACCCTCCCCCACCCTATTACCCTATTCCCCCGTAAAAGGCCGGCGACGCACTTGCAGCTCTTCTGATGCTGCGAGTGTCCATGGGCGACGGAAGTTGCTTTCCATCAGGTGACCCGTTTGCTCGTTTGCCCCCTTTTTTCATAAAATATTTTATTTAAATAAAAACAAAAATATTTTAGGTTTGCGATAGTTTGTCCCGCCATTGCCACTTATTTGTAACATAAAAGGTATATATTTTGATACTAAATAGGTAAAATAATGTTTTACAATTATTTAAAAATTACGATTTAAAAGCCTGCCCACTAAAAGTATAATTCACGAGTACGTCTTGTTCAACATTAATGAAACACACTTTTTTCTTCTTTTTCCACTATATTTACTTTGATTTATATAAATTTAGTCGAATTGTGCCAGTCTCAGACAATAGAACACGTCTTATATTAATTTGACATAGCTCGACAAAATTACGTTTGTCTGCCATTAATAATAATTACGGTTAAAACTTCGGCCAAAGCTACGTGTCAGTTAGGCGTCTCCCAGACAGACGCGGGCAGCGGTGGCGGTCAGTTGGATGACTTGAAAGTTCTAAAAACGACACAGACACACGCGGTGGCGGTGGCAGTACAAACAACTGACTGCCGCCGCGACCGCCACCGCTGCCCGCATCTGTCTGGGAGACGCCTAACGCGGGACGCGGGACGGGAGCGTCTGCAACGCGAAACTGACACCTGCGCGACTACGGTGCGAAACCGTAGATTATTCCCGCTCTGCCGACGCGAACGTCCCGCGTTGCAGACGCTCCCGCTTCGCAGTCGCTTTGACCGCGTAGGCTTGGCCGAAGCTTAATATTGTCTCATCTAGCAAGCTATATACTATCGTAATCCTACCCTCTGACTTCCTGAACAAATCGAGGAGGATTTTACGAGTTAGCGAATTCAATTTTTCGATCAAAACATTGTGACATCTATAACTTAGTTTATCATCCCTTTTAGTTGAGGCAAATCTTTCTATACTCAAGTGATTTTAGCTATCATCATCGTTCAGGCGTCCAGAATGCAAAAGCTCTGATTATAATAATAAACATTCCCCATATTATCCATCGTTAGTCGGTAGTAATATTATAAATGCAAAAGACATGTTTTTGTCTGTCTGTTCCCTCCTTCCCTTTTTACTCTTAATGGCCCGGGGTACCCTCGAAATTTTCATACATTCTTAATACCAAAATCATTTTCGCATACGAAAATGTTTAACATGTTTGAGTTATTTTTCAGGTTAAGATAGTAATTACCTAGGGTCCTGAACAATTTTTTTTTACAAAATATTTAAATACTAAAAAAAAAATTTTGTGTTTAAATATTTTTTAGTAAATTTACTACTAAATATTTAAACATCAAAAAATAGACAAAAACACTAAAAAATATATAAATAAATAGTAAATTTACTACAAAATATTTAAATAATAAAAAATATTTTTTAAATTTAAAACCCATACGGATGCCCCGATCGGCAATTTGTATGGGTATGAAGACGATTTTTTTTGAGTTCCCAGCATTACGAGTAAGTGCTAAACTAGAAGCATCTAGTTTAGCACTTTATGAGATAAATCTGTTTTACTGTTATCTGATCATTCGTTCTCTACATTTTTCAATTTGGACTTTACTTGGCCTTATTACTTCCAAGTCAATTTGCCCCAACTGAGCACTAACTTGGCCTTATTACTTCCATGTTAAGGCCATAATATTCAAATCGTCTTCAGTCAACACGTAGTTATGTGAGTCGATATCCGAAACCGCCAAAAGGCCGTAAAGGGTAGCAGTGCGTAATATAATTTGATAACTTATATGAACTTTGAGAATATAAATGGCGAATTACGCTTGATTAAACTAAGGAAGATTGTGTGACTATTCATAATAATTATGAAATAGTAGACGTTGCCAGTCAACTTAGATTGAAAAGGTTATAGCGCTGAAACCGTACATTTTTGTGAGATAAAAAGTATCTTATGTCCTTTCTAGGAACTCAAAGTATCTCCGTACCAAATTTCAGCAAAATCGGTTCAGTGGTTTGGACGTGAAGAGATAGAGAATAGATATAGAGAATTTCTCCTTCTCCTTGCCTGCAACTTCGTTATAGGGAAAAGTTAGAACGCGGGTATCGTACATTTTTGCAAAATCTATCCTAGTTTGTTCTATCCGGGAAATTTTGGGATCTCCATAATGAACATCAAAATCAATTCAACGGTTTAGGTAAGTGCAAAGAGTTACAGAATAATATATTATACTGACACACTTTCACCATAATAAGTGTATGGCTTAGCATAGTTAGAGATCAGCCTAAAAGTGGGGGAGAGGGTCGATGAAGTGTGACATGATGTGACAAGGAGGAGTCCTAAGTTTTGTGACATCACATTTTAAATTTAATAAATTGATTAGCGATATTTAAAATATTGAGGTGGTTTTAATGTTTAATTGTAAAATTGTAAATTTGTGACGCCACACTAGTAAGCCCCCTTCTCTCTCACCTCATATTGGGGGGTCTCACCAATGTTACCACCTGTGACAAGAAGGGGGAGAGGGTCTAAAAATCATGAAAATCGTGCGATGTACTTTATAATGGTTTCAAAACTACGCTTCCAGCATTAAAACAGAGTTATTTAAAACCAAATAAATGTCGGTTCCGAAAAACCGCAACTTTCTATTTGTATAAAACTACGCACCAAAAACAGTTTAAATATTTAAAAATTGCACATCGTTTTATTTGAAAATCCCGGCTAAAAATATCGTAACACGTGCCGCGGTGAGCGATACTTGTTTGTCTCCGCACATCGGTGTTGGGACAACAAGATAGTTTACTAGAAATATGAGACTTGAACACACATTTACCTTTACTAAAAATATGAAATTTCATTTTCGAGACACGCATTTACAATTAAATTTATAAGACTACCGAAGAAAGATGTATTTTTTTATGTAAAAAGTTTGTTATTGCGTAAATGAAACTATTTTACATTCAGAATTCGCAGGAACATCGATCCGGTTGGCCTCTTGGAATATTATTTTGACCAAATTATACTTTTAATTAAAGGTTGGGCCCTTAATTAACACATTGCCACTTTAGTGTCCCGAAAAATTATATAAATTTCGTATGATACCATATATCTTAATTTGCTATAATATATTTGAAACTAGTAATTTCCATGTTTGGCTGACAAGTCTTGTAATTGTAAGCACAACGACGCTCCACCAGTTTCTCAGGTAGGAAATGGAATTTTGGTTCACACCAATCCATACAAAACAGAGTGGTCTAATTCGCTTCCATTCGGTACATTTCGATTTGCATTATCGATTTATCGTGTTACAACTCTATGACGAAAGATTTAGAAAATGTTACTTTTTTACCCGACTGCCAGGAGGGTTATGTTTTCAGCCCGTATCTTGTATGTTTGTAATATTCTTTATTACCTTGTAACTCCAGAACAGCTAAGTGGATTTTCACATTTGAGGTATCGTTAGATTTGTCTTGATGACCCAAGTGTTCTTAGATAGGTGACATTAAAAAAACCTAAATGGCAGATGTTTGACGCCATATTGTGAGGTAAAAAAAATATTTATTCTACCAAGCTTATCGAGTGGGGTATCAAAATAAAGGACTTTAAACACTGATTCTAAATATGATTTATCTTGCAGTTTTAATATTAAATGGAACGATAAATCTACACTACTATTATAAAGAGGAAAGATTTGATTTTGTCACGTTTCGATGTGAACTGACCCTCACTATCTCAAATAATTGACCATCTTCTATTTTCAGTGTTTTCTGCTTCAAAAATATAATTCTTATTATGAAATTTTTCATTGTTCCCAATGCCACTTTTTGTTAGGTTACCGCACTCACTTGCTAACACAACATTTAATTGTGTTTACACGCCGGTTTTCTGAGAGGCCCTTTTATTAATCCAATAAACTCAGTCTAACTGTGGAGCATGCTTCTTTGAATTGCTCCACATGTCCCTGAGCCAACTCTGTGGCTCAATTGGTTGAGTGTGTGGTAGCTCAAGCCGGGGGTCGCGGGCTCGAATCTCGCCGAAGGAACAAAAAGTTTTCAATGTTCCCGGGTCTGGATGTGTATTAAATATGTGTATGTTGCAATAAAAATCTTAAATATATCGCCGCCCTAGTGCTTGAATGGCCAATCGACCAGTGAGCAAATTTTACAGGAGACGTTTTTTTTTAATTACATAAGGATATTATTAGAAGTTTATTAAGCTTTTGCTGAGTTAGAAAAATGTAGTATTTCTTTATATGTATAGAAATAGTAATTGAAAATAATAACTATAGCACTCATTATATTATTTCATATATTTATTGGAGATTGGCCAAAATTCTTCCGACAGAATTATGTATATGGAGATTGAGCACAACGACATGGAGATAGTTCTTGAAAATAAAGTGCCAGTTTAGTGCTTGTTTGCCCAAAATACCACCATGTTCGCTATACAGTGTGTTTTTTTTTTAAAAGTTTTTATTTAACTTGCTCTGTATGAATGTAAGTATGTATGTTCGGGTGGAATTTTGGAATTAAATTTTGGAGTAGATATAATTATTTAACCGATTGAGCTGAAATTTTTCATACAAGTTTAGTTTGGATGAGAATGCACGATATGGTATATGACATATTATCACTCTAAATCCAATATGGCTGACCATCCAGATGGCGAAATATTTATTTTCTATGCAGTCCTACAATATGGATATTAAATGAAAGAGCTTTTTGAGAGTATGTTACGCTAAAACAAATGTAATGTCATTCTACATCCAATATGGCGGCTCATCCATAATAGGAGAATATATTTTATTTTTAATGCACTTCTGCAATATGGGTATCAAATGAAAGGTCTCATTGAGAGTAACACGAAAACGAATGTAATGGCATTCTACATCCAAAATGGCGGCTCATCCAAGATACGGAAATAGTTATTTTTAATGCACTTGTGCAATATGGGTATCAGATGAAAGGGCTCATTAAGAGTAACTCGGAAACGAATGTAATGTCATTCTATATCCAATATGGCGGCTCATCCAAGTTAGGGGAATAGTTATTTTAAAGCACTTCTGTAATATGGGTATCAAATCAAAGAGTTCATTGTTACGAATAATAAAAACTAAGGAAAAGTAACTCCGTCAAAAAACATGTTCTACAATACTTGTCAAAACTGTGTGTGATGATTTTGAAGTACATATTGGAGTTTATTATTGATATTTGAGTACCCAAAAATTTACGGCCGTTTTCAATAACTTTTGTATTTATATTTATGTAATTACTAAAAATTATTAGTCAAAACCGTAAAAAAATAGTTCAAAATTAAAAATATTTTTTAATGTTTTTATAACGAGTAGATACACGAGTTTTTTTTATTAAATTCAATAGAGAAATTTTGGCATTGTCTGGCCTAAACAAAGCAACAAATGTTACAACAAAATGAATGAGCACAGAGTAGGCAGTCATTGTCTTTACAACCAGATGTTGATTTTGGTTCTCCGTTAGCATATTGTGTTCTGTGATGTAGACTGTGGTTGTATTAAAACTAGTAGGTAAATGATTTGCAGCATTTTTATTCAGTGTGCATCTCATGAAAATCGGTTCAGTGGTTTAGCCGTTAAGAGGTAACAGACAGACAGACAGATACACTTTCCCATTTATAATATGTATTAGTATGGATAGCTGTTATTTTTTATAAGAAAAGATAAGGCACAAACGATAGTTAAGACAACGGCAAAAGCAAAGAAAAATAATACCACGATGAAACTAGACGAAACTTTTTTTGTACATCAATGAGTTTGAGGTTTATTTAAAAAAAATTGACTACGATTCGTTCATTCATCCGCTGATAAATAGCAAAATGGGAACTTCAGAAACCGGGCATAAAACCTTTTCCTAAATGTAACGAATATTGTTCTGAAAACCGCATCAGAATCGGTTCAGCCATACGAGGGATAATTGCGGACAAACATACATCATACATACCTACACACATAGGTACATAGAGGTCAACCAGAGAACCTACTTTTTTAAGTCGATTTAAAATAGTAGGAACGGATCATGGCTTAGATGTGACAAGATAATAAATTATTTATTAACTACTAGCTGTCCCGGCAAATGTTGTTTTGCCATATAAAGTATTTCCAATTTCGCCCATATTATTTTACTGAAGTGACTGAATAATGTATGGCACCATGGCAACGTCTATCGCTATCCCGTCGCAAAAAATAATATGCATTCTGTCAATTTTTAAATTTTATAATTTTCCGCGCTTTTTTATATAATATTTTAAGACTAAAATCAGCCCAATCCGTTCAATCGTTTTCGAGTTTTAGCGCGACTAACACATTTGAAAATCCATTTTTATATATAAGATATAGACTAATATTTATAATCATCCTGTATTTACCCTCAAGTAACTTCGAACACTAAAACACAATTGAAACAAAAGAATATATCAATAAAATGTCAACGTACCTTTCCAAATCAACTTCGCTTAGTTTATAATCCATTTTTTTCGTTGTTACAGACATTTTGAAGCAGATAAAGTATTAAATTCTTTAAATTGGTCGTACTTAACACTGCTTACTTTAAAATGAAGCAAATAATAAACAAGCAAAATGGCGCCGCGACTCGCGTGAAGTGCGAGTGACCTTCGAAATGCTTGACCGTGATTGGTCGGTCGATGGAGATGCGGCACACAAGACCGGAGATGAATATTTGGATGCGTTCATTTGAGTAAAATATGGAGTTAGACTATATAAGCACTTAAAAGAGTTTTTATATGGGAGATGGGATATTTCATTTTTGCTAAAAAAGCAAGTTATATGCAAGCAAAATAAAAAATAGTTATATTGTAAAGTGCGTAATCAAGTTTACTATTAGTTTGAAATAAAAAGTCTATTTTGGTAAAATTGGTCGATTGGCCATTCAAGCACTAGGGCGGCGATATGTAGGTATAGAATAAAAGTATTAAAGATATTTCTGTTGTCTGGTACCCGTAACACAAGTCCTTCAGGTACTTAGCACGGGGCTGGGCTGACGTGGTGTGAAGCGTCCATAGATATCATTTATTTTTTATTTATTTATATTTAGCTTAATGCTTAAACAAAGCTTTATGCTTTACGCTTTAATAATGCTTAAATAAAGCCTGAAAATATCTCAGTAATTTTCGGGTATAATGTAAAAGTTTTCCACCGTTTTCTTTGAGTGCGAGGAAAACAAAAACAAAGTTTTGCCGGAATCGCATGGCTCGCTTGTTACTTCGGGCGGAACAAACAAATATTGACTTTTATAGATTTATTACTACTAAACTTTTTCTGAGCTTTCTTTATTATTATCTTTATAACTAAAGCAATAGGATATGAAAAACTTTATGTTTGTTCGGAAAAACTGGAGGAGCCAATAAGCGCGTCTGTACAATATTTTGAACACCAATAAAGTGTTTGTTGTCTGATTACCGATCTCCCAATACCATTTTCCTTGTGCAAAAAGACCTAAAAATTTATTACAGCACCCTCCTTTTTTTTTAAATAAGGGGTCAAACGAGCAAACAGGTCACCTGATGGAAAGTAACCACCATTGCCCATGAACACTCGCAAGTCGCAGCACATACTTTTAAGAGGAAATACGCTCTCTTTTGTCCTCCTCTATTGTAACTGCATTGTAAAGAGAAAATCTTTGAAACATTTTCCTACTGATTAAAATAGACCTAAAAGGATATTTTTCCGCGTGAATGTTCTATAGTTATGTAGGCGTCATCGATGCAAACAACTGCTAGTTAAAATGGCACCAGCGATAATTCATAATTGGACCACAAGCAAAATGACACTGACATATGAAACAGCTGTCTCTTAAGAGACATTTTACAATATGACGGCACTAATTTTGATTTTTGCCACATGCCAATACTAGTTTGTGGGTCTGTATCGTTACGAAATTGTAATATTTAATTGTCTGGTCTAATTTAATATTTTTATTAATTTCCAAAATTAATTTGGTGTTTACATATTTTTGAAGTTCAAAGTTCAAACAGCAAATTGAAGCAATTAACTTGTACTAGAGATCGCCCAATGGTCGAAATTGAACCTCAAATAAAAAATTAAATCATAAGATTCAAATTTCAACGCTTTTCCCATGAACGTAGAATTTTTTTTCTACGTTCATGGCTTTTCTATTGATATTGATCTATTGCCAAAATATTGACTTTATTATTTTTACGTGGCAATGCTGTCAGCTTGCTAGGCACTTTGCCAGATGGGGACGATCTGGGGAAGTTTTTCTTTTTATAGTTTTTATACTTTAAGTTTGTATATATTTGTATATTTTAGATTGTATTTTTTAGTGTCTAGATTGTTGTTATCTATAATAATTAATATATTTTAGGCGATCTAGCTAACAGTATTAGATTCAATAAGAAAACTAAATTTATTTTCAATTTGACAACAGACTTCAACCATAAATAAAAGATTACAATAATTCGTATGTATAGGCATTAGGCATTGTCAATCAAAATCTTCTAGTGTGTGTGTTGTAGTGTATGTAATGTTTTATTTGTTAAAAAAATATATGATAAAAGCATAATTATTTCAAAATAATATTAGCTCGATGCACTCCTTTACCATATAAAATATTATAACCGTGCAAAATTTCAATCACCCACGTTTCCGCATTTTTCGTCAAAAGGGATCCAAAGTTTTCGCTCGCTATCGCTAGATGAAATGCTGTTGAAACTAGTACAACATTTTTATTATTCGTAGAGAACAAGAATACCAAATTATTAGGTCCGCAATTTACCTATGTATCAATTTTAAATACTGAAATCAGCTTTTGCCCGCGACTTCGCTCGCGTTATGAATTATTATTAATTTGGTATCAAAGTCTCAGCCCGATCAGTTTGAAATTGACAAAGTTTCATACAAACTTTCATCCCCTATTTTATCCCCTAGAATTGATCAAAATCATTTTTTAGCCTACGTCATAACATCTACCTGCATGCCAAATTTCAGCCCAATCCGTCCAGTGGTTCGGGCTGTGCGTTGATAGATCACTATGGGTGGATTGCACCAGAGGCGTAGTTAAAGTTAAGGTTATCGTCAAATATGGCGTCCATTAAGGGCTTTTTCTAGAGATTTGACAGTTTATTTGACTTTTTGTTGTCCATTATGGACGCCATATTATGATATCCTTAACTTTAACTTTAACTACGCCTCTGGTGCAACCCACCCTAGTATGTCAGCTAGTCAGTCAGTCACCTTTGACTTTACTCTCGCAACTCGCGCAAATCCACTCCGTTGCGGCAAAATCCGTTTATCGCGCAGGAACCGTACATTTTTCCAGGATAAAAAGTATCCTATGTCCTTTCCCGGGACTCAAAGTATCTCCATATCAAATTTCAGCAAAATTGGTTCTGCGGTTTGGACGTGAAGAGGTAGAGACAGTCAGACAGACGGACAGACGGACAGACAGACAGACAGTCACACTTTTGAATTTATAATATTCAGTAAGTAAGTATAGTATGGATATTTAGAAACTTGCATTGGATATTAACCCTACAATCTTCTTAAAGGCCGGCTCACGGGCTAACAAGGTATCTGGTATTAAATTAGCCGCTATTGGGGTCAAACGGGCCGACGCCGTACTATTACGTGATCAATATACGATCATGATTGATTGATATGGTGAAAACTGTTTACTACCTACGTATGCGAGTAGGTGGTAAGTTAATCAATTGGGCTAGAAAGAAGTACCTAGTTACCTATCTCTTGAATAAATCTACCAGAATATGATGGCAAAAAGTGAGAAAATAAATTGACTCTGGCAATACCGGTGTGATTGGAATAAAACATATTGATCCTTTCATTCCCTTATAGTGGCTGATTCTGTGTATGAAATATGCAAATACTATATAAATTTATCCAATGATCAAGGATATTTTTTTAAAATCTGCCGTCAAAATTTCTGATTCTGGTAGACCTATAACACTAAAATATACTGGTACCTGTAATTCCTTTACATTTGATGCATATTCGTATTCAAAAGGCATTAAAATGTATAGACGTGTTGAATTTATTCCTGCAGTCTATCGACCACACATTGCAATGCATCAACTTGTGTGCCGATCTGATAAGGCTGCGAATGCACGTAGCGATTCTCAGAGTAGATTCAGCACCTTTTCTTAAAATTTTTGAAGTGATCCGTAACTAAAGTTAGTCTCAATTTATTTTTTAATAAGACTGTGTTGTGCAAGCAGAAGTTTTTTATAAGGCTCTTATTTCTAGAGCATCAGCCTTGGCCTGTTTTGGGGACTTTAATCAAATCAATATGAAATATTTAATGAGGAAAAAATAATGTTGACCTTAAAGATTATAAATATCAAAACTGATTATATAATTCTTGAGTCTAGAGTCTAAACTCTAGAGCGTCCGAGGCATAATGGATAGACTTTTGGTTCGCACTCGTAGAGAGTGCAGGTCCGTGTAAAAATATTGTAAAAATATTTTAAGAAGTTTTAAGAATTATTTTTTCAAACGCTATGTGTGTACGAAGCCTTACGAGAACAAATTTGTACTGAGCTGTTTACTCCACCTTAATAAAATCCAATTTATATCACCTACGATATATTGGATATTTCCTCTTTAAACTAAAACTTAGACACGCTAACATTCGATACAGAATCGATATAAATTTTCGATATATCTATAACATTTCTGGCGGATCCGACAAACGTTCTGTACACACGTCCTACTAAAAATTGATTTAAATAAGCTTCCTCAGTCTAGAAAAACATTGTAACTTAATTCTGAAACCATAATTATGAATCCATTTTCAAACATATACATGCACGAACAATTATATCAAAACCGGCCAAGCCAGGTCATGATTCCATAACAAGCTAGACAAATAAGTTGTCATTACCGGTTTGTTTATGTTACGCATTTTCCTCACGTTTTTCATTCCTTTTTCCGGTAGAAAATAATAACTCTCAATCATATTATAATAATATTATGAAGATGGCGTATATTGAATTTATGTTTTCCCTTACGTGCTTTAGTGTGTTTTTTGAATTATGAATTTCGTCAATTTTTTTAACGATTTGTAGTCAGATGATAATATTATAGGGACCCTGCACGAACTATAGGTCTACCAGAATCTGGTAGCAAAAGGTGCAAAAGTAAATTGACTCTAGCAATACCGGGAATAATTGGAATAAAACATTTTGATCCTTTTTTATCCTTTAGCGGCTGATGCTGTGTGTAAATCATGCAAATATATAAATTTATCTAATGATCAAGGATATTTTTGTTGAAAATCTGCTGTCAAAATTTGCCATCAGATTCTGGTAGACCTATACAAAGTATAGGTACACACACTTAATGGTATTGTAAGAAGGAAGCTTAATATTCTTTGTAGATGTATAAGATAACGTACAAGAACTATAAGGGCCATGACGTCACCAAAACGCCACGGTGACGTCATCAACTAGTTTTTTCAGGGTATTTTCTTAAATGTTCATAGAATTAAGGAAAACACTTTGCGGTGACTCAGGGACGCCAGACGTAGCCATGGTAACATCACTGGCCACGTCAACATGGCGTCTCAGTGAAGTATGGGCCTAATATAACGGAACATATTCAGTCACCAATTTCAAGTTTCGGATTGAGGACATCAGTTTTTATCATCTTAATTGCGCACGTTTCATTTAAGATTAAAAATGCCTTCAAAATTAAGTTCCTCTTAAAAGTTACAACTCGTATATTTGCGGCAATATAGGCACATCTCCATTCAACCACTAAGCAACTGAAAAACAAAAGGATATATTACGTTGTTCTCCTTCCAACTAAGACATAGTTAAGTTTTATTTTCTCCCATTCTACCGTTTTAAAGAATTTAGATGCTAAACAAGCATACAACATTTTTGAGCTAGGAAAATTTCCCACAAGTGCTCGGAAAACTCGAGCATACAAAATATAAAAGAACTCCACGGGAGCCCCTTTGAGAATATTCCCATTGATTTAAATAAGCGAGGAACGTAAAATGTGATCCGATTTCAGTTCAGAGGTGATGTGTTTTGAGACCGGAGCCATACTCTGAAATCGATTTTCGATGCAATTCTAATCCGAAGTCGATTTTGATTTTAACTCGATGCCAAATTAAAATCAAAATCAACATCGCGTTGTCAATTACGATGTTATCAATGTCTTCATCTGACTGATTCGTATTTCAACAATTTTCATGCAACAAGTAATAATATAATAAACGTAGGCCACTCACATTCAAAAATTTATCAAAACCGCGTGATAAATTTTCGAATCTTAAGATGGGCTTACACGAGCATTCATTTCGGCAATAATTGCCCGGCGACACGAATGGACTGATCTGGAGCAATATGGAACAATTTCAATAAATTGCGGCAATTAATTCGGCGTTATTGTTTCTAATTGCTCCAGATATTTCATATCGCTCAATGTCACACATACGAATTGACGTGTATCCGATGGGCATGGAAATTTCAGGCAATTGTATTGCGCAATATTTCTGCTTGTTGCTGCAAATTGCTTGATGTGGTCGTGACGTTATAGTTGACGAGAATTGACTGGAATTGAGTAATTTTATTTGCTCGTATAAGTACACCTTAAGTCGACTGGAAATTAGAAGACACTAAATAGGAACATACTGAGAATATTACAAACTAATATTTTCAGAAATAAAATATTTTAAATTAAGATTGATGGGTTGAGAATCAGTCTGCAGATTGAGGATGGTGCGCACTATAGATTTCAGGAGTGCTAGAAGTTTTGGAGTTCGAATTGAGTCGATTTTCGATTGTGTCGGTAGTAAGAGCCATGCTTCAGAGCTGTGAAGTGTGAATCCAATACGTTCTGAACAACTTTTCGTATACACTTCACTCGTCTAGTTTTATTCCTTAATTGCTACGACATTCCGATAATTTTGAAGTGAAAATATGGACGTAGCCTGTTATATTGAAATAAAGTATTTGTATTTTCAGAAATGGATTGCATTCAAAAGAATTCGTTCGAAAGCCAAATTCTTTCGAAAGTTCGAGAATTTAATTTTTTAGACTTAATCAATGTAGGTATGAATTAAATTTTTCACTTCATTTCTCACAAGGGGTCATAATATATTGTGAATACCAATATTATACCATATTTCTGCGTTCATTATTAATTATTATATTATGGCGTCCATTATTGACTAACAAGAGATTTGACAGTTCATTTGACATTTTGTTAAAGTTAAAATTAAAGTTAGTTGGTGCAAACCTCGTGCCAATCCACCCTTTCAATTTTACAATTTTTCCCTTTCAATTTAAACAATGAAAAAAATTCAATTTTTCATTTAATTTTTTAACAAGGGGTCATATTGTGATATACCGATATAATATTTCTGCGTTTTTTATACAGTCGTTGCGCAAACGTGGCGCCATTAAAGCGTAAAGTTTATTAAAGAAACAAATCACACCGTATAAAGTAGTACAATGTAGCAGATCTCAGAAAATTTATGGAGGAGATACGTGTAGAGTCGCATCTATACTTTCCAAGCAATATTTCCTGCGATAGAACCTTTATATGCAAACTGCTTAAGGATCAGTTTCGTAGAAACGTAAAGGTAACATAAATACGGATGCCGTCCTACAATCTTTCATCGCCTTATGCTCTTACAAACTAGGGGATTTGGAGGAACACGTTTGCTTTAATGTTGTAAAAAGGTTTCCAATTTATCACGTAGTGACGACAACTTTGGACGATTGCCAGTTTTGAAATGTTATTTCGCGACATAATATTGTAGTTGGAAATGGGTTGAAAATGGTTGAAAATAAAATTCAATTCGATAAAAGTCGAAAATAAATCAGTTTAACTTTTACTAAATGTTACATAGTTCAGTTGTAAAATAGTTAAAACCCCTATTTACAGACTTTAAAAAAAATATTTTTTTTTCTTATCTATTTTAAATCAATAAATCAATGTTTTATTTTTGTCAAACTAAGGGTTAATTCAGACCGCAACGTGACGCGTAGATGCATCTACGCGTCGCGTTGCGGTCTGAATTAACCCTAACCTTAAATATTAAATCGATACAAATTTCGAACTGCTGTTCGAAATTTGTATCGATTTGACAGATTGGTTAGACGTCTCGCGCAGCTAAAATCTGTCAAATCCATACAAATTTATGCCGCGTCGCGCCTCGCCTCGTCTCGTCGCGTTTTGTCAAGATAAATTTGTATGGATTTGACAGATTTTAGCTGCGCGAGACGTCTTGCCAATCTGTCAAATCGATACAAATTTCGAATAATGCATCTTATAAAAATAGCCGCCGCACTACTTAATTAGTAAAGTGGTTTCAATATGAAATTAAGTAACAGACAGACACGCTTGTAATATTGGTATGTAATATTTAAAAGGGGTATCGAATAAAATAATATCTAACCCTTTTACAGGGAAAATCATTGGTATACGAAATTTTATTATGTAGACCTTTTTTCGTTAAAACAGCAGATACATGTGTTTTCCGAACGCGTAATTTTCCATTGGGTCAAATGAGACTCAACCGATTTCAATGAAATTTTGTATTTACTATCAGAGAAGTTGATTCCTAGGCAGATGGGGGACCTACGTAATTTAGTCGCGTTACGTCAAACCCAGCCGACAGATCATATAATTATTAACATTGAATTGGCATGATCCGACCAAATGACGTTGGTCTGTCAACTGCCTAGGAATCAATTTCCTCGATGGTACATTCGTAATGGCTGAGAATAAGTTTTTATCTACTTTTTATATTGATACTAGAAATCTATATATATATAAAACTCAAAGGTGACTGACTGACATGGTGATCTATCAACGCACAGCCCAAACCGCCGCGCTGGAGGGATCGGGCTGAAATTTGGCATGCAGACGTAGATGTTATGACGTAGGCATCCGCTTAGAAAGGATTTTGATCAATTCCACCCCCAAGGGGTTAAAATAGGGTATGAAAGTTTGTGTATATAATACTTTATAACGCGAGCGAAGCCGCGGGTAAATAGCTCGTAATTTATATGGCAAAAAACTGGGTCAGCAAGTTATGCTTAAATATAATTCTGTTCCTTTCTATGAATTAATGTATTTAATTTTTACCAAATTAAGTTTATATTAATATTTTCTTTTAATGTAACACAAAATGCGTATTTCATTTGACAAATCTATTTTTCTTTAAAAAAACGTACCCTGCATCTTTTCTTCGAAGTAATATATACTTAAAGTTATGTATCGAATCTCACGCTTGAACAGTCCAGTGCATCTCAATATGTACCCAATTGAGTAGACACAATTGTCCTCAGTGAAATAGTTTGGAAAACCAAATTGACTGGCGAAATAGTTAACGAGGTGTAGGGGGATGAGATAAGAAAATGTAAAAACATTGCGTCGTGCAACCTGCAATGGAAGCTAAGGTCCGTCCGCATTGCAACGCGACGCGGTGATGCGATGTATTTAATTGTTGATGAGCTAATAAATATTCTCTAACTCTTTATTTTAAAAAAATATTATAATTAACAAACCTTTGAAGAACTAACAGCGCCCAAACTGTTTTTTTTTTGTAAATCTGTTAATTCAATGTTTTTCTAAGGTTTTTTTCTACCTGTTCAGTGACTGTTAGGCGGTGTTTCCACCTGCAAGCAAGTTGGCAGAAGTCTTGTGTGAGTTTTTTGCAATATTGTTTACATTTCATAGTAATCCTGCAATTTATTGCTGCAATAAATGTCGTGCGAGAAGCTCGCGGATAACACTATACGAATCTAGACCGTATACCTGCCTACCTGCGGTGGCCGGTGACCCGCAGCGAGATCTGTCGCGAGTCCTCGCAGACATGTTTAGACATGCTGTCGCAAGTACTCGCAGGAAGCGCTTGACAAATTGTCGCAACAGCACTTGCTACGGGGTTTACACTTGCAAGCTGCTGTCAGGCAGACTGTCAGACACTTCTCGCGACCAGTTGTCTTGCAGGTGGAAACACGGCCTTAAAGAGTTATAGTTACAATAACAATACACTTACTCTTAAAGCACGTCATGCTGTTTTTATTTCAGGTTCTGTATATTTTATCTTTTCTAAATCATTTATATTAAGCCGGAGCCTGTCTAAAATGTTTATGCTTACGTATGCATGTAATTTACATGCAGGTAAGGTAAAGAAAACTAAAACGTGCCCCGGTCCATACCGCGCGGATCAAAACTTACATTACCTATCGGGAATTTCAGACTCCACGTGTGTTTAAGTTTTAGGGATTAATTATTATTTTACATAATTTAAGGCTTCACGGCGGCATGATTCCAATAACTCAATCCATACTAATGTTATAACTGTGAAAGTCTGTCTGTTGCCTCTTCACGCCCAAACTGCTGAACCGATTTTGATGAAATTTCGTATAGAGATAATACTTTCAGTCCCTGAAAGGGATAACTTGTACCGAAAAAAATGTACATTTCCCGCGAGATAAACGATGGCGCAACGGAGTAGCAGACGCTATCTCTAGCTAACGCTATATTATCTAGTTTAATCATAGTGTATAATAATATATTCTTTGGTTTACAATATCCATGGAAATACGACACCATGGAAACGTAGTATACACTACCATTTTATTTTGTTTTATCACACACACAAAAATAAAGCAATGACAAGAAAACACATGCCTTCAGTACATAATATAATTATGACGTCGTATCTCTGCGAGAGGCAAAAAACATAATATACTAAAGGAATGATTTTGCAATATGCCTATGAACCTTTTCCCTTATGGTACATGTACGGTTCCCACGATACTTCACTCTACGCGCTCTTCTAGGGGAACATCTTATACAGAGTGTACACTGCCCGCGTAAATGTTCCGAGAATACGTTACAATAACATTAACAAGTTCAATTTCCTTTTAATTTTACTTTAATTAAGCTAATTATTAGTTGACTGCCGATAATGCCGATCAAAGAAAACGTCATAGAATGAAAATATCAGTATCCCCACTACTGATATTCTTATTCTATATTATATTATGAGACTAGCTGTCCCGGAAAACATTGTTTTGCCATTTAAAGTAAAACAGGTGAAAGTCAGACCACCCGTTTGGATGACACGATGCTATGTAATTGCATTATTATACCCCGTCTTTTAGTCAAGGATTAATAAAATAAGATTACTACTTGTCCTGTCCTGTGGCGGTAATCTAATAAGATGTTCAATCAGAGGCACAATCAGATTGAATTCGCTTGTTTAAGCGATGCCGCGGTTTGCGGCGGGCGGTAATCCGTTTTTTTATTAATAACATCATAATCCTATAATTGAAATGTTATTTAATGGATGTTGCTTCGTAAAATCCATTAAAAGGTCTGTGGTTTGCCGCTTGTTTCGGGTCTCTCGTAGGCAAAAAGTTAGTTATATGTTACTCTTCCACTTCTTACTTTGAATATAAATCAAACTTGACCGACCCGACCGACTTAATGGTTAGACCCTTCGGTCTAACCATTATTTATTATTAATATATACCAAGAACACAGGCAAAAAACGCGATTAAAAATCGGCCAAGTGCGAGTCGGACTCGCGCACGAAGGGTTCCGTACCGGTATAGAGCGAAAGTAGACAAAAAATTGTGTTTTTTGTATGGGAGCCCCCCTTAAATATTGACTTTATTTTAATTTTATTAATAACTATTGAAGTACAAATAGAATTAAGGATTTTGTGAAAATTTCAAGTGCGTAGCTATTACCATTATAGATTGCAAGCAAAAAAGGCCAAAAAAATCACGTTTCTTGTATGGGAGCCCCAGACAGACAGCCCCCCTTAAAAATAAGCTTTATTTTATTTTTAGTATTTGTTGTTATAGACAGACAGACAGACAGACAGACAGACGGACAGACAGACAGACGGATAGACGGATAGACGGACAGACGGCCAGACGGACAGACGGACAGACAACGAAGTCTTAGTAATAGGGTCCCGTTTTTACCCTTTGGATACGGAACCCTAAAAATACTGTTTTAACATGCGGAGACGCGCATAGCTTCTAATATAAATTATACCAGTCAGGGTTTCCCAAATGCTGTAAGTGGCTGTGGCGAACGTTTCACGTACGTGACGCTAATCTCTCGACCAGCTTTGTAAGACCCGTGACCTTTGACCAACTGTCAACCCTTTTAAGAAACAACCATTTGTGGATATGCAGGATTTGAAGGCATTTTCGGATGCATTATTCAGATAACAGATATATTTTTGTGCATAAATGAGCATGTAATTCTATAAGGTATTTATAAAATGGGTGGCCTAAAAAATGGCAAATAAAAAAAGAAACCTGTAATTGTAACGTTATAGAAATGTCCTCTGAGTGTTGGCGCTATTATAATATAACGACATGTGCGAGTGTTACCAGACGCAATTTCCGCCGTCGCGTGTAAAGACTTCCGCTGCTCTTTTCCTGCGTGTTGTTGGCGCGAAATTTTATTCTCTTTTGTGTCAGCATCATCATCAGTATGAACTGTCAGAGAATATTGTACTATCAGAGGAGTTGATTCATAGACAGGTGGCGGAGTTTGCTTTAGGTCTAGCCCAGCCGACAGATTACGTAAAAAACAGTTATATTAAAAAATACATAAGTGCTCAGATTACAATTATCAAATTGTAACTTATCAAAGTTACCTAATATTTTGGACTGCTTTCCAGAGACCGTGGTCACGGATAGACTGACAGAGACACATCTAACTTGCTGTGTTGAAAACAACCTGAAGATGAATTATGTTCCGATCTACGCAGAACACACTATCAGTATCTTAAAGCTGGTGAAAGTCGATGAAAAAATATCAACAGCCGAACATAAAACCTCTTTTTTAGGAAATCAATTAAAATAAGCTAAAGGACCAATCCTAAACACTGCGGCCAAATTGTCACATGGAAATTAAATGTCCTAGCCTCGTAATAATATAACAAGATTTAGTCATCATAAAAGCAATTTTGGTGACACTAATTTAGTAAGGACGTGACCCAACGGGCGTGTCCAGCTTAAACCTGACTTACGAATAAATATTTAGCCAGCCTTCTGGGTAATAAAGGACATTTTTCTTACGTACGTGGGCTTAGGTAATATTATTATCACAGAGTGTTTCTTGGATTATACAGATGAAAAAGTTTAAGGTATTTTATACAAAGAACTAACGATTTGATCGTATAATTTGACCCTTTCAAATTCGTAATTGATTATTATTAAAACATATTAATATTTGTATAAAACATATAACACAATAAAACAAAACAAACGTAATTTTCTCAGGTTTTTTGACAAAAGTTATTTTTTTAATAAGGCTGTAATTTTTTTTTTAACAATCTTATTAAAGGTTGTTAAAAAAAGCCCAATTTTTTTCCTCTCAAAATTCAGTAACCGAGCATTATAACCACTTATTTTACGATGTAAAAACCTATTGACTTATATTACCTCCTTCAAGTTTCCCAAAATAAAACCATCAATTCCAATCCATTTAATCACTGTCAATACAAATTCGATCAATCCGAAATTAACGTTTAAAATATTCCGCGGAATACCCCATGGGCACAATTTACATTTAAGTAATGAATTGTTAAGAGGAGTCCTAATGTAATAAAGGATATAAAGGAAATCTTTTTATTTCGGTTTTCGAAAATCCTTTAAAACTGCTAACAATGGTCTTTAGAATCGTGGACAAAAGAGACCACACATTTGGGACATGGCCGATGTAGCTTTGACAACTTTCTTTTTCCATTAAATTTTAGTACGGAAATTAAATTCCCGCTGACTTAGAAATACATTTTTATTTGCGATGGGTAAATAGATTTTGTGAGGTCTTGGCTCGTGTTGGTGGCGTATTTTTACGTCATACATTTGATTTTTAAATAATTTGGGTATTGGGCGAGACCTTTGCCCAGCAGTGGTATAGTATAAGCTCTTAAAAAATGTATGCTAATTATATTATAAAATATGCGAAATTTGTCAGTCAAAACACTGAACCTTCGATAAGTTATCTGAAAGTTCGATAAAGTTATCTTGAAGATAAGTCTACAGAAAGGACATATTTTGACATTTCTTATTTTGCCTGGACATTGCTTATGTTTGCATAGAAATGCGTATACAATAAAACAATTACTTCGTTTGTGAAATTACGTATATAGCTTTTTCAAAATAACTACTGAACCCTAAAAACTGTAGAAATTATAGTCTCGCTCTATCTCTAACTTAATTTACTTAAAAGCTAACTAGTCCAATGCAACTAACATTCAATAGGAATTAGTGTTTAGTAGAGTTCTAGTAAACTTTAGACGGTTAGGTAGAGAAATTTAGATGGGTAGGGTCTCTTATTTTAATTACTTGTTGCATTTCTCTACTATAGAAATGCAACAAAACAAAGTGTGGTAATTGTGCGTATGTGTATTGTGTACCTTAGGGTGTGCATGTGTCCCTTCTACTGTGAGAGTAGCAGCGCTAAAATAGCAATTCTTTCATGATTTTATGGGCAAACGCCCAACGTCCTGAATTTGCTCGTAAAAAAGTTTTAAAAATTATTCTTTTAGCGCTGATACCTTCACAGTCATCTCTTTACATGGGACTCATAGTATACACCCTACAGTATTACCACTTTGTTTTGTTACACAAGTGCATAATATTAGTGAGCGCTGTCTGAACATATTTTCTACATCATAGCATTACCAACTAAATGACTACGAAATCTAGGAAACGAAATATTGAGTATACAACGTAAAATTTTAGTGGTTGTTTTCCCGCAGCAGAACGATTTACTTATAGTAGTACTATCGAACCATGCATGTTACTTTTTGAAAATAACAAATATTTTGTATGACGTACTATGGAAACTTTATGCCGATAGGCGCGAGTTACTATGGACCCGACCGAATTTTTTTTTTTATTTGAAAAAAAAAATTTACAAATCTATTTTACTACTAAGATAGAATCATTTTACTGCGGGAAAACAACCATTAAAATTTCACACTGTATATTAAATTGATAGTAAATGCTACAAAATTTTAATAAAGTCATGCCCGAGGAAATTGATTCCTAGGCAGTTGACAGACCTACGTCGTTTGGTCGGCTTATGTCAAATCAATGTTCGCTGTGATCGGTCGGATGGGTTTGACTTAACGCGACCAAATTACTTGGGTCCGCCATCTGCCTAGGTATCTACTTCTCTAATAGTATGTACACTTTCAAACAAAATAAAAAAAATACTTTAATTACTAACCCACATAATAATGGAAAATGTGACCAATTAATTAGCTATACAAGTTTTGTCTATCAAGCAACTTTTTCAAGTAACAGACGAGAATTGAAGTTGCATAGTATATTCATTGTATAAATATTTCATTAGGAAGTATTCTTACTTATCTACAGGATCACTCTAGTTCTTGTACACAAAAAAATGGTTCCACAACGTCCCATGGTCGCTTTTGTGTATTAACTCACAAAAAAATGATTTATGAATGTCTTATTCTAAATGATCTAAATTCTAAAGAACATGACTATATTCATAGCTCAAAATGTATTTTTGTAGGATGATATACAGCGTCCATAAAGTACAGCAAAACATAGAACATCCTTTTTGAAAGTCGGTTATAAAATACATAAAAGTGGTTTTAAAAAGGTTGAATCTGATACCATTTTTAATGAACTGGCGTCACGTTCACCAATAAAAACAAAACACTGGCGTTTCAATTATTAACAACTTCATTTCATTTACATAAACTGAAAGAACTCAAAACAATTCCATTAGCAGGTTTTTATAATATATTTTAAATTGAAAAATGAGAAGCGAATGAAAACAATTTAAATTTATTTAAACTGCAGCGGTATTTAATAAGCGCAATTTCTAGGGATTCTTACAGAAATGTATGAGAGTTCAAATTATAATTTTAATCTTTTAATGATAACAGAAGTTATAGTAAGTAGTAACCATAAAAGTTTCAAATTATTTTGATATGAATTTGAACAAAAACATGATTGAATTTCAGTGTTTTTTTATATCATAGTTAATTTTATGTGGCATTTGATTTATTAGAATTACAGCTATAACGTGTTATTTCCAAGTTTAGTTAGGACAGTGCAGGGTGATCACCTAATTGTCTATAAGTAAGATGATCCGTGTCGGATGGGCATGTATGAAGTCGATTCTACGTCTGATCTCGCGCCAGTTGTGTCGGTCTTCCGTCCTACTGGGTTCTTAGAGTAAGAAGAGAGAGAGATCTCTTGTGTACAAACACTATAAAATCACTCCTGTGTAACTGGCCTGGTTTCAATGAAACCGCATCATCGAAACCATTATGACGGTCAGTCACAAGACCTAATCAGGCGCAACAACAAAATTATTGTATGTGGTCAAAATATATTTTGCGAGTCCCCCTGATGGATGATGCAAGGAGATGGATTTTGTTAAAAAATTTTTTTGATACTCGTAAGGGCCAACGCTAACTCGCGCGGGCGCACGATCGCGTGTTTATAAATGAAAAATAGTATGGGCAGCGCAGGCGCGTGCGACGCGACGGAGCGCGGACGCGGGCGACGACGCTGCCCATACTATTTTTCATTTATACACACGTTTTAGCGTTGGCCCTAAATCCTAAAAAAGCGGCCAAGTGCGAGTTGGACTCGCCCATGAAGGGTTCCGCAGCAGCAATAAGGTTTACTTTTATGAAATTAAAAGGTTTTTGATTTATTTTTATATTTCAGTCGATTTAATGAAATTTAGATTAAGGTTTACCATTTATGACGTATAAAAAAAAACTACTGGCTAGATCTCGTTCAAACCAATTTTCGTTGGTAGTTTTTATAGTAATCTACATCATATATTTTTTTTAGAATTATCATGACATACATACTTTAGAAATTAGGGGGGGGGGGACACACATTTTACCACTTTGGAAGAGTCTCTCTCGCAAACTATTCAAGTTAGAAAAAAATGATACGAGAATACTCAATATGATTTTTGGAGACATATCCATAGATACCCCACACGCATAGGTTAGATGAAAAAAAATTTTTTTGTTTCAGTTGTACCTATGGGGACCCCTAAAATTTTTAATAATTTTTCCATTTTTGCATCAAAATCTTAATGTGGTTCACAGACTACATCTACTTACCAAGTTTCAATAGTATAGCTCTAATAGTTTCGGAGAAAAGTGGCTGTGACATACGGACGGACAGACAGACAGACAGACAGACAGACAGACAGACATGACGAATGTATAAGGGTTCCGTTTTTTGCCATTTTGGCTACGGAACCCTAAAAAACGCGCTGTCCGAGGGGCGCGAGGCCCCTAGGACCGCGAGGCCGTAGGCGGTCGCCCACACCGCCCAGCACCCACAAAGACAAGTTTTTTGACAGGGAGTCAATGACCTCTACAGACAGAATTCCGCGATTTGCTAATAACACTTTAGTGTTATTATCAAATCTCGGAATTCTCAAGCTTTTAAATTTGAGAAATCGTGCACGTAGACACATCCTTTGTCGAACTTGTAATTTATTTATCGCCGAGACCTTACACACGTACGAATTAATATGTAAGACACTTAGTTTCGATATTGCTAATTAAGTTATAACCACTTGACGGTGGGTGCAAACGAGACACAATTCCGATCACACACACAACATAATAATATTATTTTCTTGGGTCTTCACACTCGTACGTTAGTGAGTTGAGTCAGTTCAGATTGCAATGTTATGAAGGCGATGCAATTAATTTTTAATGAGTTATTCAAGATTGAAATTCGAAGCTCAAAACCACTAGAGTCAATTTAATTGTCTGTCAATTTAATTGAACCTTTTTTTGGGTAAATAAAGTTTAGTTTTGAATGACAAATTACAAATCGCACCAGGTTGGTTGGTTAGGGTCATTTTGGAGGAATCTCAGTGACTTACGTGTGGGCTGTAAAATGAAAAGTGTCGCGTCTGTCGCCAGTCTGCGCGTCACCTAATTCAAACTCTATCATCATACGACTCGATGAAAGTAATTTACATATAAATCTACATTTTGATTACATATATCTTATTCTAGTATGGCTGCAAATTGCCCTGGGCCTTATTGTAATAATAGTAAGGTCACAAACTGTCACACAATAATTACAAAAATTATTCGGCCGTAAGTCACGAGGGGTGAATAAGACTGACAATAATATATTATTATGTATTATTTACTCAGTTTTCACGAATCATGGCAATATAAGTGTACATTGACAGTACACATTATAAATTTGGTATGGAGATACTTTCAGTCCCAGGAAAGGACATAGGATATACTTTTTATCCTGGGAAAACGTACGGTTTCCGCGCGATAAACGAATTTTGGCGTAACGGAGTTGCGGGCGTCATCTAGTGAGTAATAATTTAATGTAAGCGAACAAATATTTCTTCTTTTATTTAACCAGCTATAGAGGGTAATGCTCGCTCATCAAATATAGCCATTTTGAGGTTAGAAAAGTAATTCAGATATTACGTGAGCCCATTCACGAATAATAGAAGAGCTTTGGCTAACGATCAACACAATACAGAATACAGAAAAGACTTAATGATGAGGAAAAATACTCGTCGAATATACTTTTAGGCTATTGTTTAATAACAAATGCATACAAACAAACAGAACTTTAATCTTTATAAATAATGCTACACTGGTTTCATTGTGTGTTTATAGGTAATTTTATAGTGCCCACGAGTGTGCGTATTATACGAGAGATTTTTTCTTTACTCTCGTTACCTTTTGGTCGCATGGCCGACATAACTGACAAGAGATCAGGCACAGAACCGACTTTTTACATGACAGATATTTCCAGAGCATGGCATTCTGTCAGACAATAAGGTGATCTGCCTGTATTTAATTGTTGTAACCAAACATTGTAAAAACATTCTTCCAACGCGGAAATCGAACTCTTGGCAAGTCAACAGCTACGTCTTAACCCCTGGATTACAATTAATTTGTTATGTAACAATAGAAAAGTATAATATAGTAGTTAAAACAATGCAAAATTTTCATCAAAACGAACCCGCGGGTAGCAACTATTTATGAAAAATTGAATCCGCCTTACCTCAGATGTTATCATTATTAATAGTCGCCTGTTGATAGCTGCGGAAAAGGGGTTAGCCAGTTCCATTAATCAGAATATTTTCTGTCATGATTATTTTGAATGTCAGGTTACGCGCAGACGGGGTATTCATTATTATTGTATCATATATTCATCATTATTATATCATTATTATTATAGTATATTGTAGTAGTATAGTAGGTATATGTATTATTATGTATTATTATATATGTATTGTATAATAGAACTAAAACAAACCCTGTACTTCATCCTGGCAATAAACGAATTATGAATTATAAATTATATTATATTTTATGTATACTTTTGCACATCACCTTTTTTTTCTGTAAATATTCATCATCACCGTAAAATATGTTATAGGGTTGCCTGGAAGAAATTGCTTTCAAGTAATAAGGCCGCCCTTGTGTACAATATGTCTTTTTATTTTATGTATGTTATTATTGTAACTATGATTGTGCACAATAAAGTATTCATTCATTCATTCATTCATATGTCTCAACTTTTAATTAATGTAAATTTCACTGGTTTGTGCATAATAAAGTATATTTGTTTGTTTGTTTGTTTGTATGCGACCCCATGCTGGCATGTATCGTGATGTATGACATATTTCATATAACATTATGTGTTCCGCCACATTTCAAATTGTTACCATTAAGATGCAATTGAATAGTTGAATCAGACCGAATAAAATAGAACCAAACCGAATATTGTGTTACTTTTTTCTAATTTCTCTCTGTATGTTTCCCAAAAATAATATTATTATCTTATTCAACCCAACTATTTTTCCAAATTTCGCATTTCTTTGTATGTATAATGTATACCTAAATAATTTACGACCACACTGAGAGACACATACTTTTAGTGATTATTTAATTTTAATTAAATTAATATTTTCACACAAAACGTATGAAGTTGGATGTTTAAATCTTAATGAAATTCAAGGAATATTTTTTATCAAATATCAAATTAGTATAACATGCATATTAAAAATTGGAATTTAAGCTAAATAAAAGTTAACATTATAATCTAAATTTGGTTTCCTTGCACGTTCATTTTATTACCTGTGTGGTAACGTTGTTGGCATTACGTATTCCTTCGAAAACACGCGTCATTTATTTTGGTGGAACTGGAAAATATGTTGTACGCGTGACAAGAAGTACGTTTAAAAAAAGAGTTTTTAAGAACTTTTTGCAACACGGACGTGACAACTATATTAATTTGTAACGTTTTTCGTAACTGCGCGTAGATATTATTACTATATCGCTATTATTACTATCGTTTTAATGATTGCTATTATATATTTTTAATCATAGAAAGTACTAAGTATAGTACTAATACTATACTTTGTACTTTTTATGATTCAAAATACACTCAAATAGAGTTAGCGGTTTGAGTATGTATCCATACTAATATTACAAATGCGAAAGTGTGTCTGTCTGTTACCTCTTCACGCCCAAACTGCTAGACCGAATTTGCTGAAAATTGGTATGGAGATACTTTGAGTCCCGGAAAAGGACATAGAACACTTTTTATCCCGAAAAATGTACGGTTCCTGTGCGATAAACTAGTTGTGGCGCAATGGAGTTGCGGGCGTCATTTACTTTCTCATAAACACTAACGTGAACTTGCGGAAAACATTCTAGCAACTAGTTAGGTTTCCGTACCCAAAGGGTAAAAACGGGATCCTATTACTAAGACTTCGATGTCTGTCCGTCTGTCCGTCTGTCTGTCTGTCTGTTTGTCTGTCTGTCTGTATGTCTTAAGGCTGTAACTCAAGAACCGCTATAGCTACACTTTTGAAATTTTTACAGATTTTGTATATCTGTTGCCGCTATAACAACAAATACTAAAATCAAAATAAATTAAATATTTAAGGGGGGTCTCATACAACAAACTTGATTTTTTTGCTTTTTTTCTCGATATCAATAACGGCAAACAATAGGCACTTGAAATATTCATGAAATACTCAATATTATTAGCACTTTAATAAAATTTAAATAAATAAAATAATTAAGGGGGGCTTCCATACAAAAACACAATTTTCAGTCTATTTTTGCTCTTTTGCGGTACGGAACCCTTCATGCGCGAGTTCGACTCGCACTTGGCTGATTTTTTTAGTACTATTTAGGAACTGCCATCAATAAAGCATTGACAAGACCGCTGATACGTGTTGAAGGTTCGCTTGCCCTTGGAACCTCTGCGCGCCTGGTACCCAAACTACGGCCGATGACGTTGATGAGGTTAATACTTCACGAGTAGCGCGTTGCCATGACATAATATGATTATGGGTGTCACATCCACACTTCCATACTAATATTATAAATGCGAAAGTGTGTCTGTCTGTCTGTTACCTCTTCACGCCTAATCCGCCCTTCGATTTTGCTGATTTGGCATGGAGACATAGGAAAGGACATAGCATACTTTTTGTCCCGGAAAAATGTACGGATCCCGCGCGATAACTGAGTTTTGGCGCAACGGAGTTGCGGGCGTCATCTAGTATATAGCATAAAGCAGTTAGCGCGAAAATACTGAAAAGAAACAAACAAAACAGTACGTAAAAGGACTTAAAAGGACTTTCGACTCCCAAGATGCACTTTGAATTTATTATAAAAGAATTCTTTTCCTCCTAACTTTTTATCACAAAGAGTGATTGATGTTATTGTTGTAATTTCTATACGAAGTCTTCGAAAAGTTGAATAAAATTTAAAAGTTGTTACCCTTTGCCCTCTGACGGCCTGGACGGTTCGAGTTTCGTTATATTGTCGACTTGATGAATGAGCATTGCTTTACACTGCTTTAGTTTTTATAATAATATAATAAAATTATTAATAGTAATAAAATTGATAGTGTACAACTTAAAAATATGATCTCGAGGCAGTTTGGTGTCATTGTCATGTGAGAGTCAATCGTACATTTTGTTGCAGTAACACTATAGCTTTCATAATTGATTCATATATTTATGTATAAAGCAGTAACAGACAGACCACAGATATAGATCATGATAGATACCGCATGTGTATGTACTTCGCATGCCATATCGCGCTCCCAAACGACGAGCAATGCTCGTCTTTCGAAAGTCTGTTCTGTCTGCTATCGGAATCGGACGTCAATCGGAAATTTAAAAATGCCTAAATGCCTAAAAGTGCCATATTGAGCTGTAGAAATTCAAATAGAAATGTTGGCATAGATAATGGGTACTTTTCTTATCATCGGTACGTCACAGTAGCTATAAGAAAGTGGTACGCTCGTTTTCATACAAATGGAGCGACATGCGGTATCTATCTTGATCTACGTCTGTGAGACAGACAGATATTTGCATTAACGGCCGTTCCCAATATTCAATCTATCTCTGGTTTGACATACGACCGATCGCAGCTGACATTGAATTGACATAAAATATAATATGTCTCTAATGTCTAATGTGAGCTATTCCTATCTCTAGTAGGGCAAAACCAGAGATAGATCAAATATTGGGAACGGCCGTTACAGTATAAGTATAGTCATTTTAGTAAGGAAAAGTTGCGGTTAAGATGGACGAGTACTATGACCTTGCTACTGTCCTTCGCTTATTAAAATTGTATCAGAAGCAATAAATCATAAGTTGTGATAGAAATTTCATTTACAACAAAACAATCTATTGAACTGAGGCTTAATTCGCCAGACAATGGGAATACACAAAGCTGTAGTATTTGCTGGATGTCCAACAAAAAGATACTGAGCAGCGATGAGCGCTATAGTCTATGGCGATGTACAGAAAGGACTGATAAAGTCCGGTCGTAGGACAGAAAATTTTGATGAATAACCTAGATTGTCGCTTACTTTTCTTTGTATTTAGCATTCGGCTGTTACATCATTTGCGAGCAATCGAGACAACATTTTAGCACTATACAAAAAAGACACAATGTAGCCACTTGCTACGAGCTACGACGTAGCGCTTAGTCTTCAAGACACATTCTACAGCGTAGCATCGTAGCTACATGCTACGAGTTACGACGTAGCGCTTAATCTCAAGACACATTCTACGGCGTAGAATCGTAGCTACATGCTACGAGCTACGACGTAGCGCTTAGTCTCAAGACACATTCTACGGCGTAGCATCGTAGCTACATGCTACGAGTTACGACGTAGCGCTTAGTCTCAAGACACATTCTACGGCGTAGCATCGTAGTTACATGCTACGAGTTACGACGTAGCGCTTAGTCTCAAGACACATTCTACGGCGTAGCATCGTAGCTACATGCTACGAGTTACGACGTAGCGCTTAGTCTCAAGACACATTCTACGGCGTAGCATCGTAGCTACATGCTACGAGTTACGATGAATTTATTAATTTTTATTTGTTAAATAGTATTAAAATGTATTTTTATACTATTATAATAGTAAATGTCAGTGTTTATAAAGTTTTATTGTCACTCCTTAGTGTTTGTGACGTCTGAGGCGGCGCTCACTCTTCACTCATTAAGCCCATTGTTTTGCGACCATTTTGTTTGAAATTAATTTAACCGATACAGTATTGAAAATTTGACTTGAAAAACTCATATCTAAAGTATCGCATTACAATGCGTAAATCTTAAATATTCTACATTTTGGTGAATTGGTAAAGTTTAAGGGTTTTAGGGTTATTATGTAGACTTAGCTATCTTAACGTTTATCGTTCTGTGATGTGCATTATTTTATGTCCTTAACTTCAAATTTTCTAGCTGTTACTTAAGCTGTAACTCAAACTAAAATTAACAGTTAGTTACGGATACTGCCATCAGGTGACATGGCGTATTTAAGGCTACAGGATAAAAAAATAGTAAAAAGTTAAGTCTAATGACTTACTTTTTACTATTTTTTATTACGAATACAAGCTATGTTTATGTCTGTGTCTGGAACATCAGAAAAGTCGCATTACATACGAAGAAAGCGGATCAGAATACGCCACGGAAACATTGTTATTAGCAAGGGATTTTAAGTTTCATACAAAGGATGATTTCCTCGAAATTAATATATTAATTGAGTAAAGCAATTAATCATTGTACGAACTATATAAAGTACATATTATATGAGCTAAGACGTGACATGCCTGCGAAGAGTTATTATGTTCGATATATAAAGCGACGTTCACATACGATCAGCAGTAACAATGGTCTGTCTGAAGCTCAGGTTTTGCTTAATATTTTACTTCTGTGTTTCTATTTTAAGTGAATGAAATCAAGTCAGTAAAAACTAATCACTTTCTATTAAATTTTTACCCTAAAAAACCTGAAAACCTGAAATAATATTTGTGGTTGTACCGTAATACGCGCGTGTACTGACTTAGGGTCAATGCTTCGGATAGCATTCTCTCGTCATACGTTGTTTTTCTCCGAGACCATAGAATTGACTCAGTTGAACCCATAATAAGTACCCTTCATCACTCACGTACAAAATTCTACGTATTTGTGAACTGTAATTTTATGTAAACAATAATTGCGCTACAGTATTGTGAATGCGTTACGGTATAAAGTCAATATTTGCGTGTTTGTATTATGTACGTGGCCAAACGGTTATTCAATATTATCACAATCATCATCAGCCGACACTGTGAAAACAGAATATTATCAATGCTCTATACAATAGATATTGGTATAAATGCGTTTTACTGAATAATGTTTATTTAACTATAACAAACTATTTAAAGTTTATAAAAAAGTGAACGTAGCTAAAGATAACAACAAAGTGTTTTAAACGCAACTTCGTTCCGCAAAGTTCGTTTTGCGGGAGTCGTTAATGTCGCGACAAAAACTTTTATAAAATTATCTCCCATAGCTCTCAAAGTATCTCCATAATTTCAACCAAAATCGGTTCAGGCAATAAGAGATAACAGAGAGACAGAGACAAAGACATGCTTATTTATAAAATTATTAACAACTAGACGTTCCGCGCTGCTTCTCCCGCGTAAATTAGATATTTTACAGACAAATTAGTCCAGAAAAATTGCCTATGATCCTTCACGTGGTCTACTTGTTAACTGTGCCAAATAACATAAAAATTGCTCCAGTAGTTCATGAGTTATAACGCCCGGTTTTTCACATTTTCCTCAAATTCTTCGCTCCAATTAGTCTAGCGTGATAAAATATAGCCTATAGCCTACCTTAATAAATGGGTTATCTAACACTGAAAGAATTTTTCAAATCGGACCAGTAGTTCCTGAGATTAGCGCGTTCAAACAAATAAACAAACTCTTCCGCTTTATAATATTACTATTGATTTTTATTTCACCTCAAGCTACTTTAGAACCTCAAATTAACTGTGTCTTATCGAGCATTACCGTGCACCTGGTGTGTAATGAGTCCAGCAGCTGCGTGTATTCAATTCCTTGACTTCCTTGCCGTAATGACTCCTGCTATTGTACCTCCACGAAATTTGGGTCAAAGCGGCGCCTAAACGACCCATTCGGACTCATCCGCTTTCTTAAGAAAAATGTTAATATTTTCTACTAAAGTGTACTAAAGTGTTTTCGTAATATAACAGCAAAATACATATTATATAAATACAGATTAACCTTTAAGGATACTCAGAGACATTTTACTTATTACCTGTAATGTAATAAAGATTTGGAAATATAGTTCATGTATTTGTTATTAAACTATTGATTAAATGTTTGGTATGGAAATGGTTTTTGAATCCTGTGAAAGAATATAATATTAGGATAATTTTTGTCCCTAAAAAAGTACGTTTCCCGAACGATAAACGTATTGTGGCTTAATAAAGTTACGGGCATCATCTAGTAATAAATATTCTTCAATATTTCTTACAGAAGCCAGATTTATATAAATAAATATAGCACCTAGCCTAGATCCGGATATTTTTAGGCTGTACCGTCAATTGATCCGGCTGCGGTGATCCGGCTCTTACGCTGGAATAAATATATCCCGGATTTCGATATTGTGGTCGGTAGCTCGAATAACGTATCCATCATCATCAGCCAGCTCACATCCTTGATGCTAGGATTTTATAAGCTAAAAAAATATTGAGTGCGCTAATAGGATGCACTTTTTTGTGAAGGGTCAAGAATGTGCGAATCGTGGAGAGCAGGGGAGAAAATATCCCTCTCTCTTACTACCGCACGCTGCAACGAAAATAATGTATTCTTCTGCTGTTTGACAATCCGGAAGGCACTCCCTGAGACCAACCCATTGTTTTATATATGTACACAATTGGTTTATTTACAAAATATTTGACTATTTAGATCAATGAAATTGTCTTATTTGATTCCATTTTCACCGTATAGTTTATTATTTAAATTTTAAGTTAAAATTATTTTAGGTAAGATAAAAGTAAAGTAAATGCTAATCTTTGAAGCGACTGAATATTGAAGCCCTTTGTGAATTATAGTACTATAGTATAAAATCCATCCATATGATAACTTATTAATAAAAGGCGACAAAAGTGACTTTAAGGCCACGGACACGAAATCAGCGGGCAGCGGGGCGGTGGCGGCGGCGGCGGTGGCGGCGCGGGAGTGGCGCGCCGTTCCAATATATTATAGGTTCAAATGGAACTGGGGCTGAGCCAAAATCTTTTCTTTATCGCTTCTTTATAGGATCGCTGATCAAAATGTATAAAAATTAAATTAAAAAATTTAAAAAAACCCCCGCCGAAAAACTTTAAAAAGTAATGATATAACATTTGACTTTATGTTTAAATCATTCCTAAGGGTAAAGTAATATTTTAGTCCATAATTGTTGTCAAGGTGTGTCGGGGGACCGCCAAGTAAACTACCACAACAGCGACTTTTACATTTTGTATCGCCATAATAGTCGCTGATTCTCTCGATTCGGGTCGCTGTGAACAGACCCTTAATTTATATTGTTATGTGAAATCAAACATCTACATTAGCGGTCTCCCGACACACCTTGACAACAATTATGGACTAAAATATTACTTTACTCTTAGGAATGATTTAAACATAAAGTCAAATGTTATTTCATTACTTTTTAAAGTTTTTCGGCGGGGTTTTTTTTAAATTTTTTAATTTAATTTTATTTTATGCTTTTTAAACTTGTGCAGAATAATTCCTATCAACTGGATCATATCCCAATGAATACCATCTATAAAATAAGTCCTCTTGGATGAGGCCGTCAATATGAGCCCAAACATGAAACCTCCACTTTAGGTTCATACGGAGCTTGGTTCCTATAGAATCCAGGTGATGCTGCAGCAGCAGCATGCAAATATTTACATATTTACTGTTTATCTACGTCTTACTGGTTGTCGCAATTAAAATGAGCCCAAACACGAAACCTCTGCTCTAAGTTGGTGAGGAGTTGGGTATCCTATTGATTACCAGGTGATGCTGCACCACCAGGTCAACTTTCCAATAATGTGTATAATATATTCATAAGTGTCACGAACCAGGATGCAAAATATAAAACCCATCAAACGACTGCAAGTTGCTAATCGTCCTATCACGAACCAGATATACCGTGATATTTCAGCAATAAGCAGGCTGATGATGATGAACTATAGCTAAGAACACTCTCCGTCATGTCAGATTTCAAACAAAAAAAACTAGATCAAAGTCGGTCCACCCGTTTGGATGCTACGATGCCACAGACAGCCAGACAGACAGACAGACAGACAGACACGTCAAACTTATAACACCCTTCTTTTTGGTCGGGGGTTAAAAATCGACATAAGACCAGTCGAACGACAACGTCATATTAACGAACGCTTATGTCAATTCTATACATTTTGGTTGGCGATTCTGTAACGAAGCGTTAACGAAAAAGTTTTGGCTAAATGGCCTGGCCTCGAAGGCAAGGGCGCGGCGAATGGCGAGTGTTGTACAGTAGCTATGTCCGCATTGTGCCCTTTCATCTTCAATTTTCAGAATCTTTTGACATCGAAATGTTAAAAGATTATGAAAATTGAAGATGAAAAAGCACAATGTGGACATAGCTAGTGTACTAGACGGCTTCCCGTGCCGCGGTCACCGCTCCCGCCTCGCTGCCCGCAAAGTTCGAGGCTCAGGCCTTACAACTGCACAGACCTATGAAAAGAAATGAAATCCTATTTAATACAACGATAACAAACTTTCGCAATAATCTCCTACCCATAATCTCCTTCTCAAGTTCGAACAAGAAACATTGTGACGAAGACGAAGTGAATTCGTGGAAGCCAAATTGATCTTTAAGCTGTAGCTGCAAGTGTTATAATCTCTTGGCATCTAAGATTCGAAGTTCAGTATTTATCAAAATATATTTATAACACCAACTTGGAATGTATTAAACATAAATAATACATACCAACTTTGTACTATTATCCAGAGATCACACGTTTCAATCTTCCTAAAATTCAAATGTTACTAACATTTGAATTTTATGTTAGTTTAGATTATAAACCTTACCATTGTGATAGGAATCCTAAGCATGTTCATGGAAAGTAAATAAAACGTAATGTTACGTTAACGTAAAGTAATATAACTGTATTTTAAAAAGATAAAACCGACTTCAAAATTGCACATAATTGAGTATTAAAACTCCCTATCCCCAAAACTCTGAACTGATTTTGATGAAACTTGCACTGTTCCCTAAGTTGAACAATACCTAGTACAACAAAAAAGAATTACTGAAATCGGACTTATAGTTCCGGAGATATGCGGACACAAACATAAAAACATACATACATACATACTTATTTACATACATGCTTTTGAAATTTGGCACATTTGTTCAAACGCTGATATAGACTAACATATTATACAAAAACTGTGCAGTATTTTGGAAGTCTAAATATTATATAAAACTCAAAGGTGACTGACTGACATGGTGATCTATCAACGAACAGCTCAAAACTTTGGACGGATCAGGCTAAAATTTGGCATGCAGGTAGATATTATGTCGTAGGCATCCGCTAAGAAAGGATTTTGATCAATAATTCTACCTCCAAGGGGTTAAAATAGGGGATGAAAGTTTGTATAAAATAATACTTCTTAACGCCAGCAAAGCCACGGGCAATAGCTCGTATTACATAAATACGCGTCGAATTGATAACCTCCTTTTCAGAAGTCGTTTAAAAACCTAGACCGTATGAAAAATAATCGACCAAGTGCGAGTCGGAATCGCGCACGAAGGGTTCCGTACCATTATAGAACAAAATTAGGCCATAAATTGTGTTTTTTGTATGGGAGCCCCCCTTGTTTTTAATTTTATTTTAATATTATTATTAAATATTAAAGTACACATATAACTCAGGATTTTGAGAAAAAATCAAGTTCCTAACTGTTGCCATTTTTGATATAGCGCAAAAAAGGCCAAAAAATCACGTTTGTTGTATGGGAGCCCCCCTTAAATATTCATTTTATTTTATTTTTAGTATTTGTTGTGATAGCGGCAACAGATGTACATAATCTGTGAAAATATCAAATCTCTAGCTATTACCGTTCTTGAGTTACAGCCTGGAGACAGCAAAAAAGGCCAAAAAATCACGTTTGTTGTATGGGAGCCCCCCTTAAATATTTATTTTATTTTATTTTATTTTTAGTATTTGTTCTTATAGCGGCAACAGATATACATAATCTGTGAAAATATCAAATCTCTAGCTATTACCGTTCTTGAGTTACAGCCTGGAGACAGACAGACCGACAGACGGACAGACGGACAGACGGACAGACAACGAAGTCTTAGTAATAGGGTCCCGTTTTTACCCTTTGGGTACGAAACCCTAAAAATCAATGCTCAAAGATTTTTGTGATGTAAACTTCTTTAGCAGTATTAAGCATTGCTGTTTTGGTTAGTTACGAGTAAATTCTTCTTAGCATAGTAATATTATGTAACCTGAGCAAAAATTCCTAAAATGGAGATATTAAGACACTTTGATAATATTAATACATAGTGTATCAAAACAAAGTGATAACTTTAGGGTGTGTATGAGTCTTTACATTTAACTGTAAAAGTAGCAGTACTGGAGGAAAAAATGCATGACGCTGGGGCGCTTGCCTCAAAAAATCTCACTTTCAGCTCTGCTATTTTCACAGTGAACTCAATATAAGGGAAACATAACCCATAAGTATTGTTTCGGGTAAAAATACGACCATTGTGGGATGTAATTTTGGGCATACAAAATAGAAGTAATCAAATGAAATTAATAAGCCACGTTTAAAAAGATGATATTGTGATCTCATATTAATATCGGGCTACTCGAGACGAAAAGTATCAAATATGTTATATTGTCTTTGATATAAGTTTCGTGAAATATTCAGCTTATTTTAATTTGATATTATATTATAAGTTATACAAGCTTAGTGACTGGGTTGTACCTGCTACTTCATAATCTTTACCATTACATGTATATGTTTATGTCTTGAAAATTTTATGATTATCTGGCCAATTTTAGGTGTCCTTTCGTGTTTAACTTCAAGATTTTTAACACTCATTGCCTTGGGCAAGTAAAATGGGAACTAAGACCGTCGAATTGATGTTTGATTTTCCATGAGGTTCAGGCATATTATATTATTGATAGAGGTCCCATAGTTAAAGTTGGCCGATTAAATCTGGTCAACTGATGGCAGGCCGACCTGACCGAACCGTTTTAATGTGCATTCCCGTCCATAGTCTGCAGGTCAAGTCTACCTACGATCGGACCGTGGATTCAATCGGCCTCCTCTTATAGGCATTTAAGCAAGCCTTATATAATTTAACTCCATCCATGGTGAGTCGAAAGGAAACGTAAAGTGCAAACTTCATGGTAAATCGAAAAGCAATGGCTGCCTTTTCAGATAAGATTCAATAAGATCCGAAAATAAGAAACATTGTATCGCCTTTTCCCTAGGGGGCTCTCAACGAGAGTAAATACACACGCTAAGAGCCCTCAACTTGAGAGTTCATCAAGAGCGATTGTTTTGTACTCAGCTCAGACGAATTCTTCGAATTAGTTGGTATGTGATTGTTTGGATATCTTAATACTGTTTTCTGTTAAAACGTAGTTTGGTCATGTACCATCGAGGAAATTGATTCCTAAGTAGTTGACAGACCAACGTCATTTGGTCGGATCATGTCAATTCAATGTTAATTATCATCTGTCGGCTGGGTTTAATGTAACGTGACCAAACTACGTAGGTCCCCCATATGCCTATGAATCGAGATAATTTAATAAATTTTAGCAATTAGAGATAATTTAATAAATTTCATACGTCTGTCAAAGCCTTAATTCAATTTGATATAAATCATCAATTAAATTAAAAGTTAGAGACCTAACGAACATTTATTACTTTTTTTTTTAATCGTTTATTTCAAATAAAAAATACAAAAGTGGCTTAAACTAGTTTCCCGCCAAACTATACAGTTTATTGGCGGGTAAACTAAATTCATTGAAGATTTTGATATAAGCCCTATACATGATCTGGCAAACTCTTAATTTAATTAAAGTTAAGTAATTAATATCCCTAAGTACGGCAGTATATAAAATTGTTTATGGTTGAAACAAACGAAGCTAAAGGTATAGCAATGTCCTTTTCGGTGCAATAGAACATTATCTTGATAGGTATCACACTAAAATAAAGAATGTACCTGACTGTGCCAAAAATACGGCATAATTCTTCTACCATACTATAATATTGCAGTATTATTTCAGCAGAATATAATATACTTACAAATAAAAGTGTAGAAACAACATCAAAATAAACTTATAATACAAATCGTCGAGTATGAATACAAAATACTGGTACAGAATAAATTTTCCCGCGAGGAATAACAAAAGGCTGCAAGCGTCTAGAGCTCACATAAGAACGATCAAAAAAGCTTTCATGAAAAGAAAGTCTTTTTAAATATTATAACGAGCTTTCAAATGTTTTACGATTAAATATGTTATAATATACAAAATACTTTGTAAAGTTTCCGGGAAAGACTTAGTTTAGAAAGAGTACTCGGAAGTGCCAATTTACATTGCAACGTCGTAAGGCGATGAGATGCATCTGCGGCAAATACAGACGGGTGTTATAATAATATCTATAATAATAATATCTATGAACGCTTTTACACCACGTCAGTCTGGCCCCGTGGTAAGTACCTGAAGGACTTGTGTTACCGGTGCCAGACAACGGAAACATATATTTTAATACTTCTATACTATACATATTATATTTAAGATGTTTATTATACTATAATACACATATTAATTAATACACATCGAGGACCCAGGAACTTTGAAAAACTTTTGTTCCGTCGGCGGGATTCGTACCCGCGACCCCCGGCTTGAGCTACCAACGCGCTCACCACTGAGCCACAGAGGTCGTAATATATAGATTATTAATGACAGTTGCCGAAAAAAGGACACCAGGCGACACTTTGTATGACTTACCCCAAAAGAAATATTAAAAAACATTATAATTATTTTATGAAAACTTCATTACTTTGGTGGAACTCGTATTTTCCTCGACAAAATTATGTTAAGTCAATACAAAACAAAATCGATTGGCGCCAACCCTCAAACCTTACCTGAATAATTCATATTCATTACGAAAAAAAATTTTTTACAGTCTGCACGTGGCCATTTATTGATATTTTATTAAGATTGAATGCGCCCGTGGCCTATTAGGTAGACTTTTGGTTCGCTTTCTAGAGGGTGCTGGTTCGACTCCGGGTGGAAGCATGTACTAATGACACTTTTCAGATCTCAAGTACAATATACTAATACCACTGATCTCTATTATACAAGTACGCTGGATAGCTGATACACACCTGCTTTTTGTGCCTATTTGAAGCGGAATCAGCGCCCCCATTATTTGGGTAGAGAACAAAATTTGACGTAACCACAACCAATAAGAAGCTGTTGTCATCACTAGTATTAGTTCCAAATATTTTCACTACTGCTATCAGCGCCAATATGGCGGCTTTCAAACGTCATTTTTACGTCAGATTTAGTTCTCTACCCGAATAATGGGGGCGCTGATACCGCTTCAAATAGGCACAAGAATTAGCTGTCATTTCAAAGGAAATCAGCTATCTAGTGTACTTGATAATAGAGATCAGTGACTAATACGTACGGTGAAGGAAAACATCGAGAAGAAACCCGCTCATGGTTGGAGTATTAACCTGTTCATTCCTCTGAACAAGATCGACTATGTTGCGAGAATGTCGTATATGCTGTGCTCGTGTGGGCAACCATAGGAACATTTAAGATCTTGTCCCAGGCACTACAGTGGTTGCTTTGCTCTGAAAATACTGTGTAAATCTTTCACAACGGATGCATAGGCCTTATTATTAACCTGTTTGTATACTCCTTCAATGATGTTTTTGCACGCGGCCAATTGCAAAGTATCAATTGACTCATATCAAACATGATTTTGCATGAGGCTGAATTAAAATCCATCCATGTATACAGCATGACCGGTGAGACAATACTTAAGGAGAGTATTCAGTACTCGATTCTCATTAAAATTATGTACTAAAATTAGGTACTTAATTTTTGACCAAATTTCCCTTTAAACAAATGAATCATGGACACTTAGTAAATTACTATGCGGCAGGCGCGGAACACCCCGCCCCGCGCTGCGCGCAACATTTCCCGCGCGCGTTGTCCATGCGTTGGGTAAATAATGATTTAACATTAAGCTACATTTACTCAGTGATCAATTGATATTATAATTTTTTTATATATTTTTTTTCAACTAATATAATAGCCAAATGTCACATCCTCGAGTATTAAACATGTCTCACCAGTCGTGCTGTATTTAAATATTTTGTGTTTCAAATAAAGTTTTGAAGTAGGTTCCGAAATAAACCCCAGTATACTGGTTGCTTAAGACACCATTGTATTTACCGCCCTTTTATTGTGTACACTAATGATACAAGTGTGACGTATGATAATATTAATATCCCAACAAAGTCATATACGTCAAATAGAGCACTATGGCCACTATAATATTTTGGAACGAATCAAGGTACATGTCAAAACTGGGTTATGTTTTGGAACTTACCCGATATGGATCCGTAGCAACTATAGAAAAGCCTTACTATCACGTAGATGTAGACAAAAATTTGCGAAAATAGCGTCCGACAAATTATAACAATAAAAACATTACTAAATTAATCATGTTTATGCTAAAATTTACTCCAAAATGTTCCTAATGGAAATAATATTTACCTTTCTTTAGCCAAATGTTGTAGGATAATAATCTACTGAGTACAATATCCTTATTTTATTAAAGCAAAATATTGCTTCTCTTCCCGCGTAAGCAAAAGCCGATAACTTGATAAGACGATATAATTCAAGTCTATCTTCAGACAATGGAATTTCCTCCGCTAGTCTCTATTATTATTTTTTATCTGCAATAACAAAACAACGTCATTAATGCTTATATAAGGGTTTTTATTTACTTGAAACGCTTTTTGTACTTCAACTAAAGATACAGTTTGGGAAGGTAACTATATTCTTAAATCAATCACGGGTAAAAAGGTATTATGTTGAATGAATGAATGAATCAATCCATAATAGAATGAATGAATAAATGAATTAACATACTTGATTGCATTTGCAAACTTTATGTACATACTGTTTTCATGCTATACTTCAATTTTTTTCAGTCAATTTGTTTTCAATGACACATTGACTAAAGACATTCCAAAGCATCTTAGCATTCTGAAAACAAAATCAGTATAGCAGTATTTTCGTGTCCTAAACACTACCTAAAATATGGAAAATACATACGAGTATAATTATTATGTTTAAGGATTCTAGCTACAAACCTCTGTGGCTCAGTGGTGAGCGCGTCGGTAGCTCAAGCCGGGGGTCGCGGGTTCGAATCCCGCCGACGGAACAAAAATTTTCAATGTTCCCGGGTCTGGATGTGTATTAAATATGTGTATGATATAATAAAAATCTTAAATATATTATGTATAGTATAAAAGTATTAAATATGTTTCCGTTGTCTGGTACCTGTAACACAAGTCCTTTAGGTACTTAGCACGGGGCCAGACTGACGTGGTGTGAAGCGTCCATAGATTTATTATAAAAAAAAAAGATATTATTATTATTATAAAAAAAAGTAACAGACGACCATTCGTAAACTACCTATTCTCCTAGCAAACTATAGCAATAGATATATTCTATAATAATTAGTCTATAAATTATACATCACATATTTTATACATCACACACAATACTTTTAATTGCAGTTATAACATTATAGCCGGTTCACATTATTCCATTTATAATTTATTTCACCGGATTGGAAAACTGGATAGTAATCAAGCGCTGGATTATCAGGGCGAGCGAAGCGAGCCCTAGTATATCCCTCAAGCCCCTTTACATTTGTGGTACACTTTACTCAAAAACTTTCATACCTAATACCTATTGATTTGTACTTTAACATAGTAATTTTTATTTATATGTCGATGTGTTATCCTCAGTAAGACAGGTGTGACGACGCGACGCGAGCCCTTTCCGTTGTGTTCCGATGTCCGTTTACATTATTTCGGTAGCGCTGGATTGGATCACAGGACTTGAATAATGTAAACTGGCCATTACTGTGATATTTCAACTACACCCACACATGAATTTAAACAGTTAACTGTACTTCCTACATCAAAAACAGTGAATATAAAGTTCAGAACAATAAAATAAGGTGGACAATTATAATTATACACGTGTAAGGGATTTAGTGTTCTAGTTGTATCCGTAACTCGCATAATGTTTGTTTAATTGTTGTGAATTTAAACGATGTTCGTCATGGTACAAATTAGTTTTATCATTGAATATTTTGCATATCTCGTGTAACATTCTGTACCGATTACGTTGAGGACAATAAAATATTAAAATTAATTGCAATGATCGCAAAATGTCGATAAATAATAATATACTTAATATTATATTCTATGGACGCTTCACACCACGTCAATCTGGCCCGTGCTAATGTACCTGAAGGACTTGAGTTACAGGTGCCAGACAACGGAAATATATTTAATATTTTCATACTACACTTATATTTAAGATTTTTATTATATCATACACATATTTAATACACATCCAGACCCGGGAACATTGAAAACTTTGTGTTCCGTCGGCTGGTTTCGAACCCGCGACCCCCGGCTTGAACTACCAACAACCCACCAATTACTGAGCCATAGCTGAGGTCGTCCTAATAAATAAAACTTATATATTTTATTTTTAAGTAAACGTAAAAATATTTTATATATTTTAGCCAATAGCATATACTCGTAAATAATTTATTATATAGTCCAACCCACGATGCAACGCAGTTCTTTAAACAAGTTACTTACATAATTTTATAACGAATACGTTTAAACAACTGCAACAATGCACAGTTTTATATATTCTTCCCTAATTATTTAGCAACTAATTTTTAACATTAAAAAAATGTTGCTAACTGTAGTTGCAAAATATATGGTGAACAAGAGACTAGAGTTAGAAACAGAGACTTATTGAATTAGTAGAAAACTGCGTTAGAGTTAATTTCATTATTCTCTAATTCAGTCTCGAAATAGTTTACTTTGTAACTTTTCTCTCTTAAAACGCGATGATGTAAATTGAAATGAGAATTCAGTCGCAATCAATTTGACGAGGGAATTACTTGGTCTTCGTAATATCTTCGTTGAGATCCCAGCCTAGCCAGAAACCCTATAACTCTAACTTCTAGGCCCTTACTATACTAATCACGTCGCGAGAGCGAGAGTTTTCGAATCGAAAGCTGTTTAAGACACGATAATTGACACAAAATAGTAAATACCCTATTGTTATATTAAAATGGTTGGTAGAAAAGTGCCGAAAAATTTTGGAACGACGTTCCTTATCGCGCGTTGCGAAAAGGGGCTAGACGGAAACAGTTGTAGCGACACTTTTAACCGACGCTTATTTTAGTACCTGCGAAGTAGGGGCAGAGGGCGTTGATGTGGCGATGACTTCAACTGGCGGGAAATTTAAAACTTCGTTGCATCCGGGTGTCCCTTGACACCTCTCAAGTTTTTATTTATTTACAAGTTTTCAAAACTCAGTTCACCAGGCGGCGCTCCAGGTATTGTGTCTGCCCCTTAGAGCAAAGTGTAATAAACTCCAAGAACGGTTTCGGTGACGGTGGTCGGCTTCATTGAAATTTGAAACCAGGCCAGTTACGCAAGACTAATTTTATAGTGCCCAAGTGTGTGCGCAGTACACAAGAGCACTCTCTTTTCCTTTTACTCTCATAATCCAGTGGGACGGACGACTGACACGACTGGCGAGAGATCAGGCACAGGACCGACTTTTTACATGCCCATCCGACGCATGGATTATCTTACTTGTTAGACAATCAAGTGATCAGCGTGTATTATCCTAACCAAACTTGGAAATTACATGTTTCCAACGCGGGAATTGAACCCACGACCTCCGAGTCAATCGAGCTACGCTCTAAGCCACTGGACCACGGAGGCGACACGTCACACGACCACTGGTGCGCGTGAGCAAAGTGTGAAATATCAACAAGACGTAACAACCCTCATTTAGTAAAGATCGATCATGATCAAAAATAACATAAGTATTCATATCTAATTATCCATATTTTAATATTACTAATGTGAAAATGACTCCGTCTGTCCGTCTGTCTATCTGTCTGTCTGTTATCTATTCCCGCGCGATAAACGTATTTAGGCGCAATAGAGTTGCGGGCGTCATACATCTAGTAAAATTAGTATAAATCTTACGTATAGACTGTAGAGCAGTAAAAATTAATCATACAATCTTTCAGGATAGTGGCTCTAAATCTGGTATTTTAATTGGCCAGAATGACTTTAAAAACTAGTGTATGTAAATATGCCTTTTGTAAAGACTACTACAACAGCGTATAATGTTTTGTAAGAGGTATCTGGCTAGACTGGGATATCAATCTACAAGGATTATTCTCAAGGCGAAGCGGAACGGTGAATCTTCGTGATATTATAATATAGGTATCTGATAGTTTACATTTCAACATAACATTCTATAGTTATGTCCACATTGTGCCCTTTCACCTTCAATTTTCATAATCTTTTGACATTTCGAATGTCAAAATATTATGAAAATTGAAGACGAAAGGGCACAATGTGGACATAGCTTATCATCATCATTATAATTGAAGACCTGAGTGGATGGACTGGGTAAATAACATTTTACAACATAAGAGTAACTCATTTTTCCCTTATTATTTGAGTAAACCTGTAATTTACCTACTTCATCATCTGTCTAATATGTGTAGTGTGTACATTGCACAACTATATGGACATCACATTTTTTTATTTCAAATCATTTCCCCGGTCCTAATGCCTCCATATTTTATGCAAACGACAGTTTTCAAATTGTTACTTCCACTCATGTCTTCAATTGCGTGAAGTAAGAAACGGACCGTACTCCGACATATTGCAACAGCAACGGAACAGACGATTGACAGCAGATATTATGCAATTTTTGCATGCTGCAGCTGCTGTCGCAAGATACAAAATGAAACAACAGGGGCAGGCTCTCCCAGTAGTAAGAGAGAAGAATATTATTTTCTCTCCTACGCCACTATCTTTTCTCACTCCGAAGAGATTTTTTTTCTGCAATCAAGTATTGTAAAGTCGAGTAAAATTCAAAAGATTTAAATGGAACACCGCTCAGTAATGTACCCTTATTCTGTTTTTCAATCCAACATATTTTATACAACCTCAATAAGATTTAGATGCGACTGGTATAATAAAACCTACAAGTTGATATTATTATAAAACGCCAAAATATTGTCAAATGCATTATTATTGGTCAAAACTCCAAAAAAATATAATTCAACGCTTATTTAATCGGCGTATGCATTCAAATACCACATATTATGTGAAAGAGTAACTAAGTCAAAAAATCACACAATAATTTTCTTTGCTCTGTAATATAATTCTAAGTGTTTATGATAACTGGAGCCATATTAAAGCAGTCGAATGTATGAGTATTATGTACTTAAATTAAACATCGATGGGGTTATATTATAAGAATTTTGCAGTTTAATTTCAATTTCAATTTCAATTTCAATTTCAATTTCAATTTATTTATTTGCATGAATGTACATAAAGTAAAGGTCTTAAAGTAATAATATTAGCTCCATACATTCTGCCAGTAATGTGGCGTGCAAAGTCATAATTATTATTAATATTATAATATAAAGTTAGTTAATTGTAATTTTGATTTTAAAATTATATCCTACTTGATTTACTAAACAATTATTACATGAAATGTCAATTTAAATATTATTTTTATGTTATTAATTAATGTCATTTTTAACAAATTTCAATTACATAATAATATGAGATTATAATAAACAATATATAAGCAATTAATTAATTAAGATTTAATAAGTAATAATTAATATGAGTTTTGTTCACGAAAGAGATCATCGACACTGTAGAAGCATTTTTCTATCAGATATTTTTTCAACGCATTTTTAAATTTTTGAATGCTGTTTAACTCTTTAATAGCTCGTGGTATTTTATTGTAAATTTTCGTTGCCATTCCGAAAATATTCTTTCGAACCAGTGAGGTTTTAGATTCAACGCAACATAACTTATGATCGTATCTTTTAGTGTTGAATCGCGTAAATAATGAGAGATTTGTTCTTACAAACACAGCTACTTCATAAATATAGAGACAGGGGAATGTAAGAAATTTATATTTTTTAAAATAAGGTTGGCAGCTCTCTATTGTTCGTATATTTGCGATAACTCTAATACATTTCTTTTGTGATTTGAATATATCCTCACGCATTGTGGAATTACCCCAGAATATAATTCCGTATCTGAGAGTAGAGACTACGAATCCATGGTACGCAGCTAGTAAGGCTTTTTCATTAGCTACTTTGGAGATCATGAATAAGGCATAGGAAAACTGATTAATTTTTTTACAAATGTGCTCAGAGTGAGCTTTCCATTGAAGGTCTTTTTCTATAAATAATCCTAAAAACTTTGTTACTTCGGTATCATTGATTTTTTCTCCATTATAATTTATGTTTAAGGAATTTATTAACAGTTTTCTTTGTTGAAATTTCATTATTTGAGTTTTGCTTAAATTTATCATTAAATTGTTTAATTTTAACCAATTGACAATATCATAAAGGCTTTTATTTATTTCATGTTCATAGATTTTTATGTCATTACAAATAAAAACTACAGTGCTGTCATCTACAAATAGTGTCATAGGGTATTTAATGCTACGTGGTAAGTCATTTATATATATCAAAAACAGGAGGGGCCCTAAAATACTACCCTGAGGTACGCCAATGTCTGTTTTCCGGGGTTTGGACATGTATCTACGTTCTGTTTTTGTTTTTGTACATATACTAGTTAATTGAGTTACTTGGATACGATTGGTCAAAAAAGATTTTATAAGGTTTAGGACATTACCTCTTACTCCATATCTCTTTAATTTTTCTAAAAGTATGTCATGACGTACATAGTCAAAAGCTTTGGATATATCCATGTAAAGGGCTGTAACTGGTATCTTTTTGTCAATATTTGAAACAATTGTATTTAAAAATTTGTATATTGCTAAATTTATAGTCATATTTTTTCTAAAACCCATTTGTTCTTCGGCAAATAATTTATATTTTTCGAAATATGAATATAACGCTTTATATATTACTTTTTCTATAATTTTTGACAGAACTGATATTATAGCGATTGGACGGTAACATGATAAATCTTCCCTATCACCCTTTTTAAACAGCGGCTTTATTATAGATGTTTTAAGCTCATTCGGAAATATGCCATCTTTAATGCAGAGATTAAGAATATAGCTAAGTGGTTGAGATATTATTTCAGCCACGTGCTTTGTGACTGGCGTGGATATATCATCTATACCAACACTCTTAGTGTTTTTTAATGTATTTATTACTGTCTTAATGTCATGAGGAGAAACGTAGTTAAAGAACAATGAATTATGTCGGTTACATGTCAAAATTTTATTCAAGTTTAGTCTATCGTCATTATCCAGTATTCGCACTTGGTCAATAAAATAGTCATTAAATGATTCTGCTATAATTTTAGGATGTGATATAGTTTTATTGTCAAATTTTATTTGCCGTATTTGTTCCTTAGGTAAGTTATTTTTATATCTGTTAATAATGTCCCAAGTTGCTTTTGATTTATTTTTGGCAACGCTAATATAATAGAGATTTTGAGCCCTTTGTGTTAAGTTGATAATCTTCTTCAGTTTTTTTGTATAATTTTTAAAAATAGCCTTGTTTTCCGAATTAGGGTTTTTACGGTACATCCACAATAATTTACGTTTGCGTTTACAACATAATTTAATCCCTTTGGTAATCCATTTGTGTTTATTAGTACTTGAAATTTTAATACGGACGATAGGAAAACATAGGTTATAAAATAATTTAAATTCGTTAAAAAATTCACTAAAAGCTTTAATAGGATCCAGACTAGATCGAAGATATATCGGTGTTGGATTTAGTAGAATCAGGGTGGTGGTCAAACACAATACACGTTCAGCGATCCCCCTGCGGCCGCAGTTTCTAATCTCAGCCATCTTAAGACCGGGGTATTTTTAAACCCCGTAATTCGTGTTCGCTTAAACGTGGAATTAGTTTTGTGGATTTATTGACATCGATAGTTTGATTGTCGATATTTAAATTTATTCGTTCATTCAATCGTTTGTCCGTTCGATCGATTCATACTATTATTATTTTACAATTTACAACATTTTATTTATTATAATTTATAATTTATAATATTATATTCGTAGCTCTCAGCACAGTTTACTCTTTGCTACCTTCTAATCTCCAGATTTACAACATTATTTATTTACCTTTACATTTTCTAACGTAACAGTTAATGACAAAACAATTTCAACAATAACTTAATAGATAATAATGATTCTTGAGAGCCTTGTCATAAAAATAGCACAATTGACTGACATCTCATCGTAGCTGAATAAAACTCCGGAAGGTCGTTAAACGTTTATTGAATTATCGATATCGATATGTTTTATCGATATATCGATAAATTCATTCGATATAACGCCGACAGGCACGTGGCGGAATGTGATCGAGGGTTAACACCTACGTGATGCGACGCGCTGAATGTAAAACAGAATGTTCTACGTCCAATCTCGATATGCAGTCCGAGTGTTACGATATGAAAGCGTATTCGGACCGAGCATGAATGCACGGTATCGAATCCGATTAAGAGGATACACTACAGCCGTTTTCCATACAAATGTTGTCCCCTGTTTCCTCCCTGGATAATGCCGGTAGAGTTATAATTTTTTTCCTGAATATCTAAGGCGACTAATACAATGTCCTATGTTTTGTGACGACCTCTGTGGCTCAGTGGATAGCACGTTGGTAGCTTAAGCCGGAGGTCGCGGGTTCGAATCCCGCCGACGGAACAAAAAGTTTTCAAAGTTCCTGGGTCATGGATGTGTATTAAATATATTTATCATATAATATAATAAAAATCTTAAATATATGTATAGTATAAAAGTATTAAATATATTTCCGTTGTCTGGTACCTGTAACACAAGTCCTTCAGGTACTTAGCATGGGGCCAGACTGACGTGATGTGAAGCGTCCATAGATATTATTATTATTATTATTATTTTCATAATTTATGTTATTAAAAATTATATTATTATGAACGTTGCCCAAAAAAATGGCCAGATTTTCCGCTGTGTTCAATTAAGGCCGTCACAGACTTAGATAGATAGATATTAATATACCGTACTAAACACACTGAGACCAGAAATATATATCATAGCTGAGCGTGTGGTCACGCGAAAATTGTATAGAAAATATATATTTTCTATATATTTTCTATACAATTAATTGTATAGAAAATATATATTACTATATAGTAATATGCCTAGCTATAAACATAATATTAATATACAACGTGAAATTTTAGTGGTTGTTTTCCCGCAGCAGAACGATTTACCTATAGTAGTACTATCGAACCATGCATGTTATTTTTTGAAAATACAAAATATTTTGTATGACGTACTATGGAAACTTAATGCCGATAGGCGCGAGTTACTAAATACTATGGACCCGACCGATTTTTTTTTTTGATTTGAACAAAAAAAACTTTACAAATCTATTGTACTACTAAGATAGAATCATTTTACTGCGGGAAAACAACCATTAAAATTTCACACTGTATATTATAGCTAAGTCTGTGACGGCCTTCAAACATCCAGAAAACAAATTTGGCTAGATTATACAAAAAAAACATAGGAACACAGCTCAAGTCTTGTTTTAGTTTTTAAATGAAAAAAGTAGTTAGATCGGTTAAGTTTTGGAGAAGAAATCAGGGAACAACGAATTGTTGCTTTTCTGCAGTTGTCTCTATCGCGCTCTGCGGTATAGGCTTGAGGTAAGGGAGACAGCAATAGACATTACAATTCCACTTAATATCATTCGATGTATGAACGAGCTGCGATTTGAGGTTTTTTGGGATGGAGATATTTGGAGTCTCCAAAAATGGCAGATAGAATAGTTTTTTTACCATGTACGATTCAAATTATTGTAACTTGTAATTTACAAGACGTGAAGCTAATAAAAAAAGGTGTGTTAAAATACATCGCTTTGCCTCGTCACGTTGCATTAAAAACTGATCCTGATGGTTATAATATCCATACTAATATTATAAATGCGAAAGTCTGTCTGTCTGTCTGTTACCTCTTCACGCCAAAACCGCTTAAGGGCCCGGGTTACCCTCGAAATTTTCATACATTCTTAATACCAAAATCATTTTCTCATACGAAAATATTTAACATGTTTGAGTTATTTTTCAGCTTAAGATAGTAATTATCTAGGGTCCTGAACAAAATTTTTTTACAAAATATTTAAATACTAAAAAAAATGTTTTGTGTTAAAATATTTTTTAGTAAATTTACTACTAAATACTTAAATAATAAAAAATATTTTTTAAAGTTTAAATATTTTGTAGTAAATTTACTATTTATTTATATATTTTTTAGTGTTTTTGTCTATTTTTTGGTGTTTAAATATTTAGTAGTAAATTTACTAAAAAAATATTTTAACACAAAAATTTTTTTAGTATTTAAATATTTTGTAAAAAAAAATTGTTCAGGACCCTAGGTAATTACAATCTTAAGCTGCAAAAATAACTCAAACATTTTAAATATTTTCGTAAGAGAAAATGATTTTGGTATTAAGAATGTATGAAAATTTCGAGGGTAACCCGGGCCCTTAACCAATTTTGCTGAAATTTGGCATGGAGATACTTTAAGTCCCAGGAAAGGACATAGGATACTGTTTGTCCCGGTAAAATGTACGGTTCCCGCGCGATAAACGGAGTTGCGGGCGTCATCTAGTTGTGTATAAAATTACAGTTTGGCGAATCAAATTATTGTCCGGTTTCAAATTTAAATGCGGTTGATGAGCTCATTTGTGGTTATGTCACATTAACCGGATTGTCGCTACCTGTACACATACGTGGTCAACGAATAGTCATCTTGTTAAATTAGCCGGTCAATTTGAAGCCTAGATTGTTCAAGAGCTAAGATAATCACAAATTCAGACACCATGTCATCATTACAGTGATAAGGCATAAGTTTATGTGTTTGTGTGTGTGTGTGTGTGTGTGTGTGTGCGTGCATGCGTGCGTGCGTGCGTGCGTGCGTGCGTGCGTGCGTATGTGTGTAAAGCTATAACTCCTTTGTAAATTTGGTGTGGTAGTTTATTTTCCAATTTCACGCAATGACAAATTCAACATTAACATTACAATATTTTGTAAGGTATAATAATATCTCTTTCCAACTAAACACAACATTTTTGTTGTTTCCATTACAGGAAAAGAACCTTTACCTTTTTAAAATTATCTTCGACTCAAAAACAAAGGTATGAGCCATGAAAGTAGGATTAGCAAGGCTGTAAACTATAAGCTTATTTTATCAGTTAGGCTTCGACCAAACCTACGCGTTAGTAACGCGGGACGCGGGACGGGAGCGTCAACGGGAAACAGCAGCTGGTGTGCACACCTGCGCGACTACGGTGCGAAACCGTAGATTATTCCCGCTCTGCCGACGCGAACGTCCCGCGATGCAGACGCTCCCGCTTCGCAGTCGCTTTGATCGCGTAGGTTTGGACGAAGCTTAAATCTATTAATTTTGAGAAGCCCACGCAAACTGCTTCAAAAGTCATTCTCTTTGTACACTTGGCATTTTACTGTCAAAGGTCATATAAACAAAGATTTATGTTTTATTAGGATCTCAATAAAGATTTACCTTATTTGTAATCCTATTAAAACCTTTGCTTTCAAACTAGATTAAATTGGATTAAGAGCAAGAAAATATCATAAGAGGATTACGTAACGCAGCTAGTAGGGAGAGGGCTAGACTGGTCGACTAGATGGTCATTGGACATTACATACAAACATTTATATTATTACTAGATGACCGCAACACCGTTGCAACAAAATTTATTTATCGCCTTTGGAGCTGTACATTTTCCAGGATAAACAGTTCCCTAAGTTCTTTCCCAGAGCTCAAGGTATCTATACCATATTTAAGCAAAATCGGTCAAGGTGGTTTGGACGTGAAGAGGTGATAGCTGATAATCTTTCGCATTTACAAGTATACTATTGGTATGGATCAACGCCAAGGTCAACGCCTCCGTGGTCCAGTGGTCTAGAGCGTCGCTCTTGACTCTGAGGTCGTGGGTTCGGTTCCCGCGTTGGAAACATGTCATTTCCAAGTTTGGTTAGGACAATGCAGGCTGATCACCTGATTGTCTGACAAGTAAGATGATCCATGCGTCGGATGGGCATGTAAAAAGTCGGTCCTGCGCCTGATCTCTCGCCGGTCGGGTCGGTCTGCCGTCCCACTGGGTTATGAGAGTAAAGGAATAGAGAGTGCTCTTGTGTCTGCGCACACACTTGGGCACTATAAAATTACTCCTGCGTACCTGGCCTGGTTTCAATGAAACCGGCCACCGTCACCGAAACCGGTGTGGGGAGTATTATTATTATTGGGATATACAAATTGTGGTCATGTTTCGACTATTTAAGCATTTATAGTACGAGAGCCCTAGAACATTTTTTTTTGTGATTAATAACAAGCTAATTTTTTGTGAGTAGCTACATTTTGATAAGACGAACAACATTTTTATTTTCGAAAAATCTCGAAAGTGAGCTAACAGAGATAGAAAGGATTTCATACTTTGACTTGATGGTCCTAAAATATGGATTGTTTTATTTGTCGGACAAGGTTATTTTTAAATTAAATAACTATTAACCTACCAATATACAAAAAATCAGCTGGTTAGGGTTCCGTTTTAGGGTTCTGTAATCAACAAAACTTGGTCGACTACTGTACTCACAAAAAATTAGCTTGTTAGTAATGACAAAAAAATTTGTTTTAGGGCTCCCTAACTATTAATAAAATGTATATTTATACTTTACTAGCTGTCCCGGTGAACTTCGTGTCACTTTGAAACCTGGACTTTACGAATAATTGAAGACTAAAATCAGCCCAATCCGTTCAGCCGTTTCGAGTTTTAGCGCGACTAACACAAAAAATATATTTGAAAATCCATTTCAATATATAAGATATCACGCTTGATCTTTATTTGTATTAGAAAAAGTAGAAAAGAAACTTATCAGAGTAATTTTATGGAACCAATTTTCTCTGAGTGTCTATTAGGTTCTAAAAGCACCATTTTTCAGACTTTCTAATGTCACGCCTGAAAAGATACTGTCGATCTCATTGTTACCCCCCATAATATACATCTTATCTTACATTCATCATCATCAGAAATAGTATAGCCATCACATAGAATGATAAGACCATGTGTCGGATGGGTAAAAAGTTGGTCTCGCCATTCGTAGCAGTCAGCCGTTCCACTGGGTTATTTGTTCTGCGCACACACCTGGGCACTTTAAAATCGTGAGTAGTGGGTCTGGTCTGAATAAAACCAATATCGTCATTATTATTAACTAATCAATGCCCGCAAATCCGTTGCGTCAAAATTATTTTATCGTGGAGAATCGTACATTTTTCTGGGATAAAAATTATCTATCCTTTCCCAGAACTCAAAGAATTTCAATACCCAATTTCAGCAAAATCGGTTCAGCGGTTTGGCGTGAAAAGATAACAGACGCACTTTCGCATTTATATTATTAGTATGGATATGGATATATAGCTTTTATCGACGGCGACCGAATCAAGAAATTCCCTAACGAAAAACACCAAACATTCGTCTAACGTCGTTTCAGTTCGGCAGACTTCGGCACGGTGTGGCTCGGGCTGTGCCGATCAGTGTGACGTTGCCAGACTTTGGTTCGGTGTTTGGTTGCGTGCGACTAGACGTATGCGAATTATTATTGAATAACTCGATAAATTATTATTTTTTAACAAAAAATTAAAACCGACTTCCATTGTAAAAACAAAAGTAATGTTCTTAAAAATAGTCTAAAAAGAATCAAATAATTCTTATTCCTCATATTTTATTATTATAGTGCTGTCGTCAGACTTCGCCTAAACCTCAATTATTTCTGTACTCAATCTTCATGCTTTTGAAGTCGCTACCAGCCCAGAAAGTTCTAAGATCCTTGACATAGAACTTACGCTAAGGTAAGCTGGTGCCGACTCATCAGACCACCACTTTTCTGAACATGGTACCAAATTTGGATTATACCCTATACAATAGCGAAATTTTTTTGAAAATCAGTCCACAGACGGCGAAGTAATCGTTGAACATACAAAAAAAATATAAACACGAACGTATAACCTCCTCCTTTTTGGAAGTCGGTTAAAAATAGCTTTATCGTGGCAGTCCCCGAGTGCTGCAGGTTTTTTTACGTCTAAAGGAAAACTATAATAGTCTCACAGTAAGAAAGCAAGGCGCGAAGTTTTGTAGTCACTAGTCGTATGTATTGTTCTATCTTGAGTGGCAATTTAGCACCTACCCTTGAACTACGTCGATGAATTTTTAAAGATAAGTTCTTGTAACAAATCTTGAAAAGTGAACAATACTTTTTTATTTTTATTTTAGAAAAATGTCTATTGTGCTTACCGGGAGCATTCGCTTGTAATGTAACGTTACAGAGCCGAGCATTATATCAGTGAGGGAGGAGAGCCGAGCATTACAATGCGCAACTTGTAATGATAAAATGTGTAATATCTTGATAATAATGTAATATACAACTTGTAACATCAATGCTACGTGACAGTGAAGTCAACTTGCTATGTAACGCTCAACGTCGAATATGAGTAATGTCACATCACACGTGAATGCTCGTCGGTGTTGTAATGTAATGCTCAAAGTCGAATCTAAAAATATTACATTACACGTGAATGCTCACAGTAAAGGAGCACCATTAAGAAACTAAAAACATCGCCCATAGAAAATCTATTTCCATGTAATTGTAATACAAAAATATATTTTCATAACCTTCAAGAATTAGTGAATGAAAAATTAATACGGGTTCTCTAATGCATGTACGCGTACCATACTATTCAACAGGGATACAGAACCTTTTACTTTCTATCCAAACGAATATTATTAAAACGAAAGTGTGTCGGTCTATTAGCTCTCCACGCCCAAACCGTTGAACGTATTTATCATGACGAGCGGAACGAGCCCTAATTTTTTCCACAACCTGAACACTTCTTTGGAACACTTTACGGAAAAAGATGATTTGTGCTTTAAGGCCATCACCAGAGCAAACGGCCTTGATCATACATTTGACGCGTTGCCGAGATCGCACAAAAATCATATTTTTATCACTTATCTTAGTTCAAAATTGATCTAAAAAAATTCAAACGGGGAATATGTACTTAATGGAATTGTCTTTCTATTTTCGTGTGTTTCAAATAACGTAATTTTGTAAATACTTGGGAGATGCTGAAAGTATATAGCTTCAATTTTAATAAATTGGTATTACTTTGGAAGCTAATATCATGAGTATAATAAACAAAAATAGGAAATTAAAAACGAGGAAAGGAATGTTGATGTACTGAAGATTGTTGCTATATTTTTATTATAACTTTGTAATTTCAAATAAGTTATAAGGCTCTAAATACTGCAAACTACGGCATCTCTGTAGGGGAAGTGCCATAACATAGTAATTTTTATTTATATGTAGATGCGTTATCATCGGTAAGTCAAACTGGATTTGGTAAGGGAATACTTTAAGTCCCGGGAAAGGAGACAGGATACTTTTTGTCCCAGAAAAATGTGCCATCGAGGAAATTGATTCCTAAGCAGTTTACAGACCAACGTCATAAGGTGTCATGTCAATTCAATGTTAATTATTGTGATCTGTTGGTTGGGTTTGCCGTAACGCGACCAAACTACATAGGTCCCCCATCTGCATAGGAATCAACTTCTCTGATAGTACAGGCCATAGACAAAGTCCCTTTCGTTAAAAACGATGACGAAATTCGTTATCAAAATGTATGGGATTTGACATTAGTCTTCGCAAGCGAAATGTCATTTACGGCCGTTCCCAATATTTGATCTATCTCTTACTTGAGATAGGAATAGCTCACATTAGACATTAGCTCCATATATTTTATGTCAATTCTATGTCAGCTGCGATCGGTTGTATGTCAAACTAGAGATAGATTGAATATAGGGAACGGCCATTAGCGATGACTTATGTCAAATCGCATACATTTCGATTACGAATTTCGTCATCGTTTTTAACTAAAGATACGTTGTCTAACTACAGTTTCCGTGCGATAAATATAATATATTCTGGCACAATGGAGTTGCGGGCGTCATCTAGTTTTTTTTATTTTGTTTTATCGTTATTTATAATACAGCTTAGATTTTTCTCGGAAAAGTCTCTTTAATGCATATTTAATTAAGAATTTCCTAGAGTTGCGTTCACTGTTCTTTATTAATGCTCGCAAAGTTCCTTACTAAGAATCATATAATTATTATGACGTAAAATTTTATATTTTTTACACAATATCTACAAGATAACTTCGTAGATTAATCAAACCGTAAAATTTTGTGGATTATAAAACAATTATAATACCTTACTTCCTTGTTAATTTTTAGGGTTCCGTACCCCAAGGGTAAAAACGTTAAAACAGCAAATAAAGTTCTTACAAAAAGAGCTATCTTTGGAGCTATTTTAAACAACTTTAGAAATCTTACGTACCTACTTCACGTTACAAAAAGGTTGAGCGGCCCTGTCGGAACGGTCTCAGGTGCGCTACAATCACTATGAGTTATGCCCCACCACTACAGAGGGTGAACATCTCACAAACATACGTTGTAATAGATCCGCTATGTTTTATCTCATAATATTGCCGCTTTACGTTGAAATTCGGAGATATAACATATCTCACAAATATACATCTCAGTACAGAAACAACCCTATGATATAATATATTTATCATATTTCTATAGGATAGTTTTTGTTATATTTGTGACTAGATGACGCCCGTAACTCCATTGCGCCAAAATTAGTTTATCGCGCCTGAACCGTACATTTTTTCGGGATAAAAGTATCCTATGTCCTTTCCCGGGACTCAAGGTATCTCCGTACCGAATTTCAGCAAAATCGGTTCAGCAGTTTAGGCGTGAAGAGGTAAGAGATAGACAGACAGACAGACACACTTTCGCATTTATAGTATTAGTATGGATACGGATATATATCTACGAATCTGTCCTACAAATCTAGAATTTAATTTAATCGCTTCAACGACTTAAGCGTAAAGAGTTAACAAACATACACGAGCGTAATTTGTGAATTGTGAGTGGCAGAAATTCTGCTGCATTCAGTTTCATAAAAAAGTCCTTTTTGATCACAGACATATGAGGAAGTATTCCTCTTATAAGTTTGTGTGTTTGATTCACACGAGCGTAATTTTGTGAGTCATGATTTGTATGAAAAGATATTAAGGGCCCGGGTTACCCTCGAAATTTTCATACATTCTTAATACCAAAATCATTTTCTCATACGAAAATATTTAACATGTTTGAGTTATTTTTCAGCTTAAGATAGTAATTACCTAGGGTCCTGAACAAATTTTTTTTACAAAATATTTAAATACTAAAAAAAAATTTTTGTGTTTAAATATTTTTTAGTAAATTTACTACTAGATATTTAAACACTAAAAAATAGACAAAAAAACTAAAAAATATATAAATAAATAGTAAATTTACTACAAAATATATAAATAATAAAAAATATTTTTTAAAATTTAAATATTTTGTAGTAAATTTACTATTTATTTATATATTTTTTAGTGTTGTTGTCTATTTTTGGTGTTTAAATATTTAGTAGTAAATTTACTAAAAAATATTTAAACACAAAAATTTTTTTTTTAGTATTTAAATATTTTGAAAAAAAAATTTGTTCAGGACCCTAGGTAATTACTATCTTAAGCTGAAAAATAACTCAAACATGTTAAATATTTTCGCATGAGAAAATGATTTTGGTATTAAGAATGTATGAAAATTTCGAGGGTAACCCGGGCCCTTAACGCGACCGAAATTCTGTGACTCACAATGCAAAATATAGCGCCGGCATTGCGACTGTAATGCGAGTGAACTGCGAACTGCTGCGATAGAACTGTGACTGAATTATAACTAAATTGGCCATTGGGACTAGTGTGTGACGGAATTTAGGATTTTTTAGGATTTCGACTGACGCGATGCGACTAAATTGCGCTATCTCTGTTAGCTACCACTTTCGAGATTTTTCGAAAATAAAAATTTTGTTCGTCTTATCAAAATGTAACTACTCACAAAAAATTAGCTTGTTAGTAATCACAAAAAAATTTGTTCTAGGGCGTTACTAATAGGTCAGCCTAATAAATTTATCCAATACATCCAGAATATGGTTCATAATCTGAAACCACCAAAGTATTATTACTTTGACGTCTCCTTAAATGACTTAATAGACCCAGCGGAGCAAAATTAATTAATCACAGCAATCGAAGTGGCCCCAGATCTTGCCTTTTTACCCGCCCCGCCCCCTCGCCCGCTGCCCCTTTTGACAAATGACAATCCGCGCCTGCTCGTTAATCATAAATTAAACTTTGGTTCATATTTGGCGGAAAATTAAACGTTGATTAAGGTTATGGTGGTACGAGACCAAGGAATAGCTATCATTGTAATATTTCTAACTGACTTCATATATGAGATTATTTAAAAAATATTAGTATTTATAAAATAATAATAGTAGTACGGGAGCCCTAGAACAATTTTTTTTATTACTATCAAGCTAATTTTTTTTGAGTAACTTCATTTTGATAAGACGAACAACCACCACCACCACCACTTACGAGATTTTTGGCAACAAAAAATGTTGTTCGTCTTATCAAAATGAAGCTTCTCACAAAAAATTTGCTTGATAGTAATCAAAAAAATTTGTTCTAGGGCTCCCATACTATATAGTATTTTAAAAAGATATAAAACCGACTTCAAATTGTACGTAATTAAGAATTAATGTACGTAATTAAGAATTAAAATTCCCTATCTCAAAAACTACTGAACCGATTTTGATGAAACTTGCAGTATTCCCTAAGTTGAACAATATCTGGTACAATAAAAAAAGAATCACTTAAATCGGACTTGTAGTTCCGGAGATATGCGTGCACAAACATAAAAACATACATACATACACTTTTGAAATTTGGCACATTTGTTCAGGAGCTGTTATACGTCATAAACATAGTTTACAAAAACTGTGCAGTTCTGGAAATATTACATACATACGCGTCGAATTGATAACCTCATTTTTTGAAGTCGGTTAAAAACACACGGTTGCACTACCTACGGAAGTGCAAAAGTGGCAACTTGAATAGGTTATGATATTTTTAATTATTTTGGAATGCTTAAGAAATAATAATGATCGACTTTGTCTTTGATATTAATAATTTTCATTTACATCTTACGAATTTTCGACCGGCCGCGTATTTTAACGAGATTTTAGTTTTACACTTCTAAGGCCCACTTGCGCCAATCTGGGTTAAAGTTAACTCTGAGTTGAACATCATGTCATATCTGCCACTCACCAAGTCAGTGATAGAGATGACATGATGTTTAACTTAGAGTGAAATGTAATCACCGTTGTCTAATTAATCTTTATAATAATAATAATCTTCATTTACATCAAATGTTTTTTACAAATGATCCTATGAAGGCTCTGACTCCCAAACTAGGTAATGCCTGTATCTTAGGAGTCAGTGGCTTCTCCCAATATTGGCAACAAACGGAAAAAAATCGGCCAAGTGCGAGTTGGACTCGCACACGAAGGTTTCCGTACCATTATAGAGCAAAATTAGACCAAAATTGTGTTTTTTGTATGGGAGCCCCCTTAATTTTTTATTTTATTTTAATACAAATACAACTATACAATATGTAAGTACAAATACAACTAAGGATTTTGTGGAAAATTCAAGTACCTACCTGTTTTTTGATATAGACCAAAAAAGGTTAAAAAAATCACGTTTGTTGTATGGGAGCCCTCCTTAAATATTTATTTTATTTTGTTTTTTGTTTCAGTTGTACCTATGGGGACCCCTAAAATTTTTAATAATTTTTCCATTTTTGCATCAAAATCTTAATGCGGTTCACAGACTACATCTGCTTACCAAGTTTCAATAGTATAGCTCTAATAGTTTCGGAGAAAAGTGGCTGTGACATACGGACGGACGGACAGACAGACAGACAGACAGACATGACGAATCTATAAGGGTTCCGTTTTTTGCCATTTTGGCTACGGAACCCTAAAAAGACTTAACGTTGCCGTATGTTAAATTGAAAAACTTTATACGCCGTTTTCGTTGGCAACTTTTTTATTGCTGCGATTTGGAGAACCCTTAGTATGTATCATTGACACGTATTTTTCATTCCTTCGAACGAAAATAAAGCCTTTTTAGTTTCCCGTGGGCGGACTAGGAATAGCGTAATAAAGGGAGGAAAGTTACAGTTTTTTCCCCTAGAAAATTTAAATAGTTTACAAAAGTTTCGTCATTTAAATACATTTCAGTTAAATTTTAAGGATGCGATGTTGCTGATAATAGAGATAAGATTAAGAGCCTGTTTCACCACTTCCTGATAAGTGCCGAATACGTTATCCACCAATTAACTTGACAGATGAAGTATGGAGAATCTGTCAAAAAAGTTGTGATTAGTCTATTCGGCACTTTATTCTATTTGTTTATTATTCAGAAGGTACTTATTTATACCAAAGCATGACGAATGGGCAATCAAATGGCAATCACTTACCATCAGCCAGATCCATCTGCTTTTACCTAGTCCTTTTCATTAAGAAATATCTACAACGGTTTATGCTCAAGTATGGGAAATGCTAATCTGCTATAAAATAGCTCGCCAAGACAAACATTTTGCAGCCCATTTTACCGTTTCAATATAGAATATGATACGAATTTAACACATACTTTTTATACCGTGGGCGTTATCCATTAAAAAATATTAAATTTTTCGAGGATATGCGAATTTTTTTGCAAATTACGATATTTTTAACGCACTTGATCCACTGCGGGTATTACAAATGCAAAATATTTTGCAGTTGGAAAAGGGTATACTGATTCGAACAGAGTGGGTCACCCGTTACCAATGTAGAGAATACTTTTCAAAGATTATTCAGATCCCTTTTTTAATTTTCTACTCGGGATAAAGCATTTGTTGCTTTCTGGAGGCATGGAGAACATTTTTAGAGGATTTTTGAAAGTCTTTTCCAACATTTTTACTCGTAATGAAGTAGAAAATCTGGATAATTGCTTGGCAATAAAGGTCTAGATAGTTCTGAACTTTCAATCACGTAATCTCTTTATTTTGTACAATTCCAATTATCTCCGGATATGGCCGATACTGGCTAATCCAGGCAATTAAAACCTATTATCGGGTCGCTGTCGAAATACCGTTTGCTGTCGAAATAAGGCTTCGGCCAAACCTACTCATCAGTAACGCAGGACGCGAGCGGGACGCGGGACGGGAGCGTCTGCAACGCGAAACAGAGGATGAAACACCTGCGCGACTACGGTGCGAAACCGTAGATTATTCCCGCTCGGCCGACGCGAACGTCCCGCGTTGCAGACGCTCCCGCTTCGCAGTCGCTTTGGTCGCGTAGGTTTGGACGAAGCTTCGAATCGAATTTTGATATATTTACAACCCTAAGTTGTAAATATATCAAAATTCGATTAAATATGGATCACTGTGGTAATGTAGACGAATCTGCAGTCAGTCAGTCAGACAGCAAATAAACAGAGTTGGAAGGTAATGTTTGATTTCTGCCCACTGAGACCTCCCAAACATATTATATGCTACCATAGCATGAGGTTCATTAGCTGTAACAAAACATTGTTTCATTAGGTTATTCTAAGTGGGCCTCTAGACGATCAATCATATTCAACTCAAGCATATTCCCACAACGTATTATATACGTTGTGGGAATATGCTTGAGAACTTAAAAACAAGATAGACTTCCAACCTAGCAAGGAGTTTAGATGTAATAACTTTCAGATGAACTTCGATAGCGCGATTCAGTATTGTGAGCTGCTTGTTTCACTTCTGCTCTGATTCGGGTATGCATGTTACATGTGATGTTAATTATTGTTGGTTAATTTTTAGACTTTGCCGACATTTAGTAAATACTAGAGATTAGTTTTACGAGAATTAGTTTCAGCGTCATTAGGACTACTACTTACATTTTTGTTATTTAGAATTTGATGGATTGTATTTGAAACCTCAAAATCTGTTTTAATTAATGATTCCGCGATTCAAATCGCGGAATTCTGCCTAACTAATAAAAAAACTTATATTGTAGCATATTCTCAAGAATAATTATAGGTTATAAATAATATAAGTTATTCAGGCTATAATACGTTATAATCCAAATAATTGGTCGGACTCCGGAATCCCACGTACATTCCGATTGTTATTAATCAAGCGACTCTGTTATTCGCTTAATTAACCGCAGTACCGCGAGGTCAGATCACATTACAAATATATCCTTAGGGTAGGTTCACATTGGACGGTCCTTACGAGGGGTTCCGTGCCGTTAATTTTTAGGTTCACATGAAACGTGACGAGGAATTCCGGTGCATTTTAAATGAGCCGTTCCAAACTGAACTTTATACACTATACAAGAAGATACATGTTGAGTTGAGAGACTTGCAGCTCAAAACGGGACGGAAAGCGAAAGTTTTGGATACAGTCAGAGCGCATGCGTAGCGGGCATGCCTCACTTGCGCTGTTGACTGTGCTATGACGCATGCCCTTTTGACGTTGAAGTTAAATATCAAACTGTCAATTTGTTACAATACGCAACACAGCGATGCGATATATGTTAGAAATCTAGTTTTTGTGCAACTTGTGATCAATCGTCTAGTATGTCCTCGATACAGAACATTGATATACCATAATATTATACAGGGATGTCGCTTTTGCATTTTCCTATTTTATATATTATGTACCTTCTATTCACATTGAACCATCGTGGTTAGCCAAAGTCCCTTTCGTTAAAAACGTTAAAAACAATTATGAAATTCGTTATCAAAATAAATGGCATTTGACATTAGTCTTCTCTTCTTCTTCTTCTTCGCAAGCGAAATGTCATTTAGCGATGACTTATGTCAAACCACATACATTTTGATAACGAATTTCGTCATCGTTTTTAACGATTCAAGATACTTTGACTAGGCCGCAGGATAGATTACCACGATTACCTCTAACAATAAGTTGATGAACATGCACGTTTGTAATTATTACTAATTGTATGACTCCGTCATTAAAGATTTTGTCAAGCATCTTTTAAAATCAGATAAGGAAAAACGCTGTATTGAAAAAAATATGTTTACACTTTGCAGATATTTTATAAGGAACGGGCATACATTTTTGTCTTTCTATAAAATCTAGATGGCGCCCGCAACTCCGTTGCGCCAAACCGTACATTTTTTCGGGATAAAATATTCCCTCTCCCGGGGCTCAAAGTACCTCCATACCAAATTTCAGCAAAATCAGTTCAGCGGTTTGGGGGTGAAGAGGAAACAGACAGATAGACATTTCGCATTTTGTATTATTAGTATGGGATATGAACATTGCAAATACCTAGTGCATTTTCAAGATGCATTGTGATGTCTGGAATGTATTACATCGTTGTAACAACTGCAAACTTTTTGCGCTGCAAGTTTAATGTGGAAAGTTGTAATTTATATTAAAGCCTCATTCGATCAGTGTTCGATTGCATATCCGTTGTATCAGAATGAGTTTTCTCTTGTTTCTGATGCAGGAGACGTGGACATTTTCACTGAGTTATTTGCATAATATTGTGTACTGTATATTTATTTCGGTTTTTTAAGTTTTTCTGAGAGGACTTTATCTATTCAAGACTCAATAGGTACCCGGTGGTTCATCTAAATATATAAAACTCAAAGGTGACTGACTGACATGGTGATCTATCAACGCACAGCCCAAACCGCTGGACGGATGGGGCTGAAATTTGGCATGCAGGTAGATGTTATGACGTAGGCATCCGCTAAGAAAGGATTTTGATCAATTCCACCCCCTTGGGTTAAAGTAGGGGTTGAAAATTTGTATATAATAATACTTCTTAACGCGAGCGAAGCCGCAGGCAATAGCTCGTTTTCCTATATGCATACTTTCTCACCGTACAAAACTTCCTTGTAGGTTATTCCACGAATTTATCAAGACTTTAATAAGCCAAAATTAAAATTCATTTTTAATTTCGTTAGTCTCGCCTTTGATTGTCTAAAGGTGCATTACCATAACCGGGAGCATTCGCGTGTAATGTAACATTATAGATTCGACTTTGAGTATTCCATAGCAGGTGACTTCAATGTCACGTAGCATTGATATTACAAGTTGTAACAAAATATTACTCACTATGTCATTATAAGGTGCGCATTGTAATGCTCGGTTCTCCTCCCTCACTGATGTAATGCTCGACTCTGTAACGTTACATAACAAGCGAATGCTCCCGGTACGAGTGCCTTAACAAGTTATCGTCAAAATATCAACACACACGTTTAACAATATGAATATTAAATACTTAATGCTGCAACTCTTTAAGCACATAACATTAGCTAAAACTCTCAAAGCATAATGAGTTCCATATAAAAAGGTAAAAATTACCGGCGCCAATTAAACATTTTAAATCTCTAAGTGAATTTCACCTGCTGGAAAGCGAAAAGTTAAAATTTCGTCCAAACCAATTACACTGCACAGTGGCGTAGCTAGGTAACCGAGGACCCTAAGGCAAAAAGGAGGGCCCCCAACCAAAGGCGATGCAACTTGAATGTTTTCAAATGGGCTTTTAATTTGATGGAAAGGTAAATTGGAAGTCAAACGTTCCGTGACAATTATTCTCAAGGCTTCTTACTATCTGAAAGCTAGTTTAAAAATAATTAAAAGCTTGAGGGCCTCCCTGAACCTGCCTGCCTCCCTGAACCTGCCTGCCTCCCTGAACCAGCCTCAGACACTGCCCCGACTTATCCTGTAGCTACGCCACTGACTACACCATAATTCTGAGAATACGTTTTTAAAGTTGCACCATTTTAGTGTAACTTGTAATTCATTTACTGTAAAAGGATTTGAAGTTAGTTTCTGTGTAAAGTATTAAATTGGAATGCGCTATATTTTAATATATCAAATTATCTATACTAATACATATTATAAAGCGGAAGAGTTTGTTTGTTTGAACGCGCTAATCTCAGGAACTATAACTGGTCCGATTTGAAAAATTATTTCAGGTGGGCTATCTAATAGCCCATTTAGCGAGGAAGGCTATAGGCTACATTTTATCACGCTAAGACTAATAGGAGCGAAGAAATAGAGGAAATCGTGGAAAAAACGGGGGAAATTATTTGTGTTATCTCACGAACTACTGAAGCAATTTTAATGTAATTTGGCACCAAGTGACGTGTCATAGGCTATTCATTTTTTAGCTAATTATTTGTCTGTGAAGTATCTAATTTACGCGTGCGAAACCACGCGGAACGTCTAGTGTTATATATTATATCCCCGTAGTCTATGTCGTGGGTTCGATTCCCCCCTTGGAAAATGTTGTTTCCAAGGTTACCTGGTAGTCTGATAAGAGAGCTGATGATCCATATACCGGATGCCAAATGTGAACAGTGGATCTCTCGCCAGTCCTGTCCGTATTCGGTCCCACTGGATTATGAGAGCAAGGACCTGTTTCACCACTTCCTGACAAAGTGCCGGATAGGCTATCACAACCTTTTTGACAGATTCTCTATACTTTATCTGTCATGTTAAGTGGTGGATAACCTAGCCGGCACTTATCAGGAAGTGGTAAAATAGGCTTTAAATTGAGAAATAATATCTATGGACGCCTTTACACCACGTCAGTCTGGCCCTATGGTAAGTACCTGAAGGACTTGTATTACAGGTGCCAGACAACGGAAATATAATATTTAATACTTTTATACTATACATATTATATTTAAGATTTTTACTATATGATACTCATATTTAATACACATCCATGACCCAGGAACTTTGAAAAACGTTTTGTTCCGTCGGCGTGATTCGAACCCGCGACCCCCGTCTTGAGCTACCAACGCGCTCACCACTGAGCCACAGAGGTCGTCGTTCGTTCGTTGGAGAAAGGTGATTTTATGTTCTGTACATAAACTACTGTACTGTACTCATGGATAGCTGGACTGGTTTTAAAGTAAATTACATTTTACACAGATAATAAATTATTAAGTAAGTTAAAACTAAACCCAGATTTAGTTTTAGCTTGAAACCAGATTTCAGCTACAATAGATGACCAAGTCAGAAATTAACGTTTTTCATTAAAAGTAAAAAACGCTGCTCCAAACCGCGTCGCAATTACACAATTTCATTTCATTTATCTTGACCGTGTGCCGGTTTTAAACCTTTTCCTTTTATTTTGCATAATTTTATTCTTCACCGTTTATGAATTTATTAGACAAGGTTGCTTTATATTCTGGAAAGGTTTCAAGATCAGAATCATTAATGCTCGCTATTAGGGAAAAGCAAAAATATTTTCTAAGATTTTATTTTTTTGAACAGCTTTTTGGGTGTATTTTGCTAAAATAATAAGGAACCCGTGCATTTTGTATTTTATTGTATGCTTAGTTTAATTTAAATCGATTCACTATAAATAATGTTTAAAGCAAACGAACATAGCGCACATACTTTAATCATAACTTTAAATAAAAATATATGTTTTTTTTATATCATAGTATACGCAATTTAAAATAATCGGCCAAGTGCGAGTCGGACTCGCGCACGAAGGGTTACGTACCATTATAGAGCAAAATTAGACCAACAATTATTGTGTTTTTTATGGGAATTGGGAGCCCCCCCCTTAATTTTTTATTTTATTTTCATATTATTATGAAATATTAAAGTACAAGTATAACTAAGGATTTTGTGGAAAATTCAAGTACCTACCTGTTGCCATTATTGATATAGAGCAAAAAAGACTAAAAAAGTCACGTTTGTTGTATGTAAATATTTATTTTATTTTGTTTTTAGTATTTGTTGTTATAGCGGCAACAGATATACACAATCTGTGAAAATTTCAACTCTCTAGCTATTACCGTTCTTGAGTTACAGCCTGGAGACAGACAGACGGACAGACGGACAGACGGACAGACATCGAAGTCTCAGTAATAGGGTCCCGTTTTTACCCTTTTGGTACGGAACCCTAAAAAAGACATAAAAGTAATAAGTTACTTTTAGTTGAAAACATACAATATAAAACGTCTATAAAATACTTCCGTATTATAGAGGTGAAATGAAATGAAATGAATAAACAGTATGATACAAAACAGTGAAAGCAGTGGTCTTCATAAAATATTTTTATACATAAAGATATAGGCAATGAGTAAACAAATTTTGATGAAAACCTGTTAACCTAAGGCCTTAACCTGGGACCATCGGTCTAAAGAACGAGATTGATGGCGTACAACAAAACCGCCATTTTGTGACTTAATGCCTCTCTTTCCTTTGTGCTCTAGTTGATTACGATAGTCTTTGTCGCGCAAAGTGTAAAAATGCTGTAATGATGATTGATATTAAACACTATTGAACGTTGAAAGCTTTTAAAGCGAAGGTCAGTAACTCAAAAACTCGTTAAAACTTTAAAGTATTGTTTTTTTATATTTTTGTTTTAATAGCATATAGTTGACTTATTTTACTGTTTACAAAATCTTTAAAAATGCTTACTTTTATGTCGAGTTTAAAGAAGCAGAAGTTTTGTAATATATTACTGAAATGTCAACAATTTAAGGGCGATTATTTATTATGCTCGACTACACCAAAAAAAATTTAAGACGTGTCTACGAATCTTTTATGTGTATATTTTTAAGTCAAAGACACCCAAAATATGTTTTGTATGAACAAGTACAGAACTTGTTCAGAACGGTCAGAGTCTGACCGCAGTTGAGAAGTTGTGTTCTGTGCTTACCGCTACAAGTTTGCAGTATGCGAGTTCTTGACTTTATGCTTTAAATATTTTGTATGATTATACAAGTTTTTGACTGCGGCTTAGCCCACTTAATAGTATACTTTTTAGTGCCTTTAGGTTCGTCATACAAACTTCCTATCCCGTTTTTGGTCGACTTTCATAAAATATGTTCAACGTTGTTATAATATTTATGGACTGTGACTAAGGAAAGAACGATAGACGGTCACATTTTAGCATCATCTCTCCTTCTGTCTGTTCTTATCACAACACTTAAACCACAAAACCGATTTATTTTTTAATTCAATTCCGTATGAAAGTGTAATGAGCCTCGAACGTTATTATAATCTCAGAAAAATGTACGGTTCATGTCAAAGGAATATGCGACAACATCTAGTACTTTCTAATAGTCTAAAATTAAAAAAAAAACTATCCACCAACCCTATTGCTGATAATAGTGATAATGTATAATTAATGGTTAAAGGACAATGGCGAACTCTCATACATGATTTTATTTGAGATAAAATGGAGGCGTCTATAAATAAAAAAATGCTTAAATGATTAGGAACTCATCCTACAACTAACTTCTAAAAATAAATATTCCCAAGAAGGCCTAGGTTATTAGATATTAGATCATAAAAATCATAAATATTTTAGGTTATGTTTCATTGGTAAGTAGGTATTACTTACTTATTATTATTGGTATTATTTTATTATTGTTTGTTTTGTATTAAAATATAATTGAAAATTCTCCGCGAGCTACATTCCCGTAGGACTGAGTAACAAAGTGTCAGAGATCAATAGAGAAATGGCCAACTATGTACTTACTTGGAGGCAGGGCCGGTTTTAGCACTACCAGCGCCCTGGGCGAGATTTCTTCGGCGCCCAGGGTGCTGATAGTGCTGAAAAAATTGGCGCCCCTTTTGTTTGCCTTCAGCGCCCCTTTTACCCGGCGCCCTGGGCGGCCGCCCAGCGTCTCCCCCCCTAACACCGCTACTGTTTGGAGGAATAGATAAGTATGTACGTGTAATATTTTGAACCTTGTCATAAAGTAACTTTAAATGCACTTGTCTACTTAATACTTTGTTTTGAAAAGGTAGTAATAGTCCATGACTTTTTAAAGGAATTAATTTATCAACTAACGGAGGCATCAAATAAAACAAGGACATTTTTTTTCAATATTTATTCTTCATCATCTCTTACAATATAGTCTAAAAATTCAGCTGGTGCTGAAATTGCATGTTCCTGGTGTCTTGCCCACCCCAAATACCACACCAGAGTAATGACGACGACGAAGGCAGGGTATCGGCGAAGTGTATTAACACAAATTCCACAGTTAACACACAGGATTCTAGTAAGTCTATCACGAGCTGGACCGCGCGAATCCATTGTAGCTAGAAGCCCACAAACTACGATTATTCGTAGCCCACAAAAGACAAAATCACGTAGCTAAGTATCAAAGTCCGGGAGGCAAGCACAGAGTCACACAAAAGGGATAACGGAGTCCATATAACAAGTCAAATCACAGAATCAAAGTCCAAAAACATGCCGGGTCGAAATTAAAGGAAAAACAATAAAACACAATCGAACACGAGAGGCAACGCACGCGGCAGGAACACCATAGAATCCATAGATATTTTTTGACATTTGACACTTGGTATGACAATTAACATTTGTTTGACAACTAAGCAGTGTTGCTAGTTATTTTAGGAACTACCTCATCCATTCTTTTTTACCTAACTACTTTGAAAAAATAAACATCGATTTATTTATTAAAAGTGTTGAATTAACTAAAATAATTGTAGATCTATTCATAACTTAAACGGTAGGATGAAACATTATGTTATTTATGCCGTTCGCCGGCTGAACCGCCGCGCGGTGCGCGCCGCCGCTTTGGCAAAAAATATAAAATGGCAATATTAACGGTAGCTGAGCGGAAAATATGAAATTCGCTTGAAATTCGTATTAAGTAGTCAATTGATTTACAAAAAATAATTGTTTTTTTTGGTGGCCTTTACTAAACCCTAGAATATATTGGTAAAATATAAAATAATAAAATATTTGTTTTTGTTCACATGGCATTTTTAGACGCTAAAAAAAATATCAAATAATATTTCGCATTTGTCCTTTACTGTTGAAGTTCTCGAGATCGACTTTAGCAGCCGTGTTATTTCAGACGAGTAATTCGAGGAATCACAGTTCTCGTTAGACTATAAATAGGAATAAGATGATACGTTTATTTTGTACATCACACAACAAACACAATATATAGTACGGGTGCCCTAGAACAATTTTTTTTGTGATTACTAACAAGCTAATTTTTTGTGAGTAGCTACATTATGTTAAGACGAACAACATTTTTATTTTCGAAAAATCTCGAAAGTGGTAGCTAACAGAGATAGAAAGGATTTCATTCATACTTTTACTTGATGGTCCTAAAATATGTATTGTATATCTCTGTTAGCTACCACTTGCGAAATAGAGATAAAAATGTGTTCGTCTTATCAAAATAATAGCTACTCACAAAAAATTAGCTTCTTAGTAATCACAAAAAAAATTGTTTTAGGGCTCCCTCACTAATAAGGCAATACAAACAACATTCATGATAATAATAAAAATCCGAAAGTGTATCTCCCTGTGTGTTACCTCTTCATGTCCAAACTGCTGAACCAAAAAATTTTTAACCATGTAAAGGCTGCATTTCCACCAGAGATGTGTCGCGAGGAATGTGATTTTAAGATCCAATAGAATCGCTGCGCTGAGCGAGGTCACGTCAATGAAGCGATTCTGGGTCTCAAAAACACATTCCTCGCAACACATCTCTGTTGGAAACGCAGCCAAAAAGTGTACAACGCCGCTAAAGAAGCTTCAACTTCAAAAATTACCCCATCATATTCGGACTACTCCATACCAAACTTCGCTGCTACGCAATATGCATATTATTAGTTTCATATTATCAATGATAAACACAAGCCGTCTTTTTAACCGACTTCAAAAAAGGAGGTTATCAATTCGACGCGTATGTATGTAATATTTCCAGAACTGCCCAGTTTTTGTGTATGTTAGTCTATATCAGCGTCTGAACAAATGTGCCTAAATTCAAAAGTGTATGTATGTACGAGTATGTAAGGATGTAAGTATGTATGTATGTTTTTATGTTTGTGTTCGCATATCTCCGGAACTGCAAGTCCGATTTGAGTAATTCTTTTTTGTTTTACTAGGTATTGTTAAACTTAGGGAATACTTTAAGTTTCATCAAAATCGGTTGAGTAGTTTTTGAGATAAGACTATTTTAACTCTCAATTGTACGTAACAATGTTGAAGTCGGTTTTATCTTTTTAAAATACGATTATTATATACTACGATTTATAATAAATAAAGACATGAGTGGATTAAGTGAATAACTAACTAACCCACGTCATCAGAATCTTAAGATTAGTCTTTAATTAAGTATTATTATTACTTTCACTTTATCAAGGTGTATTAATACGAGCCCTAGTCATTCTATGTAAAGTTTAAGCGTGACAAATAATTAATTTTGTTTTATTATATTTAATCCTTTGATTTAGTTGTGAAACTGTGTGGGCGAGATCTCACGCACGTAGGTTTTTAAGCTTTATCCGTGTGTAGGCGGCTGTCATACAGGGGCATTTTGGCACGTAGATGTTATTGTTAAGGGCGTGGATAACTGTCAAAACAAACTAATCAAAAGTATGGCATCAATCTTGGCGTCTTTGAGAAATGTCCAGTACGCCGAGTGTTATTTCGGAACCTTTAGGGTGAAGCCAACCGCGCGTTATTTGTGAGTCGTGAGCCGCAGAATTTCTGCCGGGCAGAATTTCTTTTCATAAAAATCACGACTCACGAAATTACGCTCGTGTGAATCAAACAGGACTTTTGTATGAAACTGAATGCAGCAGAATTCTACCCGGCAGAAATTCTGCGGCTAACGACTTACAAATTACGCGCGTTTGGCTTCACCTAAAGAGAATATAATCACTACGTTTTAGCTTCACCCTTACTTCGGCTACATGCAAAGTTATACTTGGACTAGCTGTCCCGGCAAACGTTGTTTTGCCATTTAAAGTATATTTTCTACATCATCAGTTGATACATGTTTTACCCCCTCTTTTGTCCCCTAAGAGGGTGTGGGGGGGGAAGGTCATACACCAGATGTTAAGTTGAAAAACACAGTTAATACCTAATATGAAGTAAGTCCACTAAAGAAAAAAGTTGTATACAAAATCTGACCCATCTTTGGTCCTCAGAGAGGGTTGAGAGGGGAGGGGGGGGAGGATTTTTATACACCAGATGTTGAGTTGGAAGAAGACAAATATAATATATCTGTGAAAACCGTATGCAAATCTGTGAAAACCGTATGCAAATCGGATCAGTAGTTATACTTGGATGACACTGACAGGGAGTCGATAGTGTGAAACATCAGTCTTTCAAGTAAGGCTGTGCTTACACCAAACTGAATGTCTACCGCCGCAAGGCATATCGAGGATAATTAAAATCGAGGAAAGCTGAAAGTGTGTCTGTCTGTCTGTCTTTCTGTCTGTATGTCTGTTATCTCTTTACGCTCCAACTGCTGAACCGATTTTGCTGACATTTGGCATGGAGATACTTTGAGTCCCGGGAAAGGACATAGGAAACTTTTTGTCCCGGAAAAATATACCGTCCCCACGCGATAAACGAGTTTTGGACAACTGAGTTGCGGGAGTCATCTAGTAATTATATATAGATTACAGCCTATTATATTATTAAACTAAGACCAATAGGAGCCAAAAAACAGAGGAATATGTGGAAATAACTGGAAAAATTATTTGAAAGTGCTTATATCATAAACTACTGGAGCAATTTTGATGTTATTTGGCACCGATGTAGAGTAGAATCACGTATACGGTTCCGTATTACGATTTCCGTAAATTACTAAATTACGCGGACAAAACTGCGCGTATCATCTAGTTTTATAATATGGCAACGCGCATCATTCCGATGTTAGCCTTGCGCCAAAACAGCCTTGTAGTTGTAGAGCTAACCGAAATACTAAAAGCAAAGATTACACTCATTGCCAATCTACATTTAATTACTATATTATATTGCTCTCAACTTTGTTACGACAAATTTGGCTATCCTGCGAGAGCAATAATTTTCATGACGAAAACTATTTACGTTCTTTTTTGAGCCTTTAAAATATCTCTTTACCAAACATCAAAATTGGCTTAGCTGTTGAAGCGTGACAAGGTGACACAATAAAGTACTTTCGAATTTATAGAGTTAAAAATGAAATTTGATACTAATCTTGTTCTCTTTATTTTGCTTCTCAGAGACCACTATCAAATAAATAAAGAATAAACGATAATATAATTATTCAACACCATCTGTCGAACAAAAACACAAATACTTACCAAATGATTCACCCCACTCTACACAGTAGTGAGTAGTGTACGAAATGTAAACTGAGGTGTCATCAGGATTCGAGAGATGGCGCTAATACCAAACATTTAAGAAGCAGGTAGGTACCGTAAAAAATACTATTAATTGATACTACGTGTAAGAACGAATCATAGAATTATTTGTCATAGTGAATAGGTCCAACTTACAAGGTTTTCTGTATTTGATACATTAGAAAAGTTAAATGAAGGACAAAGACATTATTAGCATAAATGTGTTGTGTTGTGTGGCAAATAGTTTTCTTACTTAGCATGGGTTAAATTTTTATTTTATTCTAAGGTTAAGGACGCTATTAAAAATATCAGCGATTTTCCGGTACCCTATTAAAGAATTAGGAGTCAAACTGCGAGGATATTTTGGTTTCAAATGAAAGATAATATATTCATCTCCACGACTGTACCATAAAAATTCTATAGCCGCATACAAAATTTTCACATAAAATACGTTTTAACCATCACAATAATCGCAAAATATGAAAAAAATGGGGTCTGATTAGGTACCTTAATATCTAAATACACTGAACTGAGGAAAATAATTATACAAAAAAATTGTTGCTTATTTAGTCCTCTATAAAGTCCGCTAAAAATTTTATATAAAAATAAACAACTTTTCCAGTTATAAGAAAAATAAGAAAATTTCTCAAATTTTTTCATACATTTTCGCCATATCAAGAACGCGGCGAGCGTCGTAACCGCCACTGTACAAGGCGCGCTAATATGAATTTTATTTTAATGTCATTAACGTCGATATTCGTACTGACAGACATCCGACCTGCTAATTCTCCGGTTGGAGCATTCTTAAACAAAAACAGAATTGAAAGGAAGGTCATTTTATCAGATAATAATTCAAGACGTGAGTGGAAGAATAAGGTAAGTAACATGAAAAAACCTCCCGTTTTTTTTTGCTGAAATGGAGGCTTTAGGGCCGGAAAAGTTATTTAAAATAGAAAAACTATGGATTGTATGTGTAGCCAGATACATTAGCTAGGTTATGAAGTAGATAAGTTACAAGTTTTAATGAAATAATTAGGGAAAAAATGAGTTATTGTCCGTATGTTACTTATTCGATTCTTCCACTCACGTCTTCAATTATTATGATACATTTATAGTTGGTATCTGGATTAACTGTTACAAATAATGTATCAGTTACGACATCAATTATAATATTATCTATTATCTAGTAATTAAGAGATTATAATGAAAATTGACTAAGCCCGTGATAAAATTAATCAATAATAAGTCGTGATTGTGAAGAACGTATTGACGGTGAGTAATACAATGTTTAATTTTAAATATATTGTATTAATAATAAAATATTAACCATCCGAGTTAAACTTTAGTTTCATCCCATTGTATATTTACATAATATTGTTTACAATATAATAATGAGTGATTACTCATAGGGGGCATACAAGCAGGCTTTAATATTTTTATAATCTTATTTTTTATTAATGTTTTTTTTAACCACCATTTGTTTTTATAAATTTGACAGAAATCTAAAAATAAATAAAATAAAAATCTGTGCGTTTTATAATTTTCCAGTGAAAATGCGTGTTGCAATAATTTTGGCGGCCATCTTGGGCTGCAGCTTGGCTGTCCCTGTAAAAGAACTGACTTTTAGACAGAGGCTGGAGTCTCCTGGTAAGAACTTTTTGTTATTTATTTATTTATTCACACTTTATGCAATTTACAAAGGCGGCCTTAATGCCTTGTATTATCTTGAGATCAAATGAAAAAATCAGCCAAGTGCGAGTTGGACTCGCGCACGAAGGGTTCCGTACCGATAAAGAGCAAAAGTAGCCCAAAAATTGAGATTTTTTTCAATCGAAAAAATAGCCCAAAAATTTAAATGCTTCAACTTTTTAGTTTAATTAAATTTTATTATTAATTATTGAAGTATAAGTACAACTGAGTATTTTGTAAGCATTTCAAGTGCCTATCTTTGGCCATTATTGATATCGGGCAAAAAATAGCAAAATAATTACGTTTACTGTATTATTCATTGTTATAGCAGCACCAGAAATACCTACATAATCTGTGAAAATTTCAGAAGTCTAGCTATGGCGGCTCTTGAGTTACAGCCTGGAGACAGACAGACAGACGGACAGACATCGAAGTCTCAGTAATAGGGTCCCGTTTTTACCCTTTGGGTACGGAACCCTAAAAAGAAGAAGGTATATTGTCTGTAGACTACGTCCAGAAACAGAATACTCGCAAATTGATTAATATTGAACCTAGTTCACTACACATAGGTAATGATAATAATTTGATAATTGTTAAATTAAGGAGTTTGAAACAAAAACCGATTCAAAACTCTAACAAGTGGAATCAGTTATCAAATCACTGACATTATAATATTCATAATTTATAAACCTTCATGAAATAGATAAACCCAAATTTTCCAACACCGAGCGGGCTGACAATGATGAACTATTGCTAAGAACATTCTCGATCACGCAGCTTCAGAACAAAATAAAAATCTCCATCAAAATCGGTCCGCCCGTTTGGGCGCTACGATGTCACGGGCAGACAAACACGTGGCAAACCGACACGTCAAACCCTTCACGTCGAGGCTTAAAAAGATATAATGATTCACCAACTTAGTTTACTATACAAAAATACCCTATCCACCATTATTCCAGACGTGAGTACCCGTAACACAGCCGTGACAGATCTCATCAAAGAGGTGCTGGAACTGCTAAGGGAGATCCTCATCAACGGCGCCGGCGACATCCCCCCTCTCGACCCTCTCCATGTGGAGCGGATCAATCTGGACGGCAGCATCATTGGCTTCCCTGAGTAAGTAGATTGCCAACATTGGGTTTCCTGTGTAGGTAGATCCATTGCTAGGGCAATAGTCCCTTCCCAGGTCGAGCAGCTCGTTGATCTATAGATCAATGCGATCCGAGAGATCCTCATTAATGGTACAGCTAACGACATCCCCCGCTCGTCCCTCTTCACGTGAAGCGGATCAACCTTGATGGCAGCATCATCGAGTTTCCGGAGTAAGTAGATTGCCATCATTGGGTTTCCTGTGTAGGTAGATCCATTGCTAGGGTAAGCAGCTCCCAGGCCGAGCTAAAGATTAATGCGATCCGAGAGATCCTCATCAACGGTACTGGCGACATCCCCCGCTCGACCCCCTGCATGTGGAGCGGATCAACCTGGATGGCAGCATCATTGGCTTCCCTGAGTAAATGGATCAAATACTAGGGCGATGCCCTTACCATATTTGAAGACGTGAGTGGAAGAATAAGGTAAGTAACATTTCGTAACATACGGACAATAACACATTTTTTCCCTAATTATTTCAATAAAACTTGTAACTTATCTACTTCATAACCTAGCTAATATATCTGGCTACACATACAATCCATAATTTTTCTATTTCAAATAACTTTTCCGGCCCTAAAGCCTCCATTTAAGCAAAAAAACGGGAAGTTTTTTCATGTTACTTACCTTATTCTTGCACTCACGTCTTGATTTCGGATAGCTTATTGATTGAAGCAATCTATGGATGCTTAACATTCAGTCTGGCCCTGTGCTCAGTTCTCGAAGAAAATGTGCCTTACGGGTTCTAGAAAGTGTCATACATACTAATATTATAAAATATGCAAAATTGTGTCTTTCTGTCTGTTTGTTACCTTCTCGCTTAAATCACTGAACCAATTCTGAATTGGTAATAAGATACTTTAAGTCCTGGGAAAGGACATAGGATAATATTTATCCCGGAAAAATGTAGCAGCAAACACCGCGACATGCGAATTTTATGTTTAAGATGAGGGTTTCACCATCATTAATAAGTAAGATTTTTCTACTTTATCCTTACAGAGCCTACATTCTTCTGGAAGGTCTATCAGTGAAAGGTCTGAGCTCGTTCGTGGTGGATGAGCTGGTGACGAGCTCGTTCCTGCTGCGGTACACCGTCAACTTCGACATAAGGGTACCGTCCGTCGACGTGGAGACACGTGAGTACTGAGTATACTGTGTTAACTATAGTCAAAATATTCTAAGGTGACACCAGCGGTCATTGAACTTTCTAGTCTAGGAGCTATTTGAAAAATGCTCGCACTGTCCTTAAGAAAAAAATTGAACTCTTAAGACATAGACTACTACTACTACTACTACTACCACTACTACTACTATAGATTCTTCGGAAAACCTCCTGGCAACTCTTAGTATGATAATTTCCAACAAAGTTCGAAGTGATATATTACATTTCAAACTCCATTCACATCGAGTCATACAAAATACGATAAAAATACGATATCGCTACGCACTTGATTGTCAATCGCGGTTTTTTGGCAGGGGGTCAATGACCGCTACGGACAGAATTCGGCAACTTAAGAATAATAAGTTTACAGTTTCTAAGCTAAATATTTTTAAACTATGATCATAAAGGGATTTACATAATTATCTAGCGATATAGATCGAATTAAAATAAATTCAGCAAATGAGCACAGCTGCACGTCTAATTCTGAATAGCTCTAAGCTGACTAAGGGCCTGTTTCACCACTTCCTGATAAGCGCCGAATAGGCTATCCACCACTTAATTTGACAGATGAAGTATGGTGAATCTGTCAAAAAATTTGTTCTTAGTCAAATCGAATTAAGAAGTTCTAAAATAAAATAAAAATTGTTTTAATTTCTGAGTAAATTTGAAACAGAATGTCTACTTACTGACCTACCGGTTTGGGAACTAACCCGGCTGGAAGAAACGGTGTAAGAAGCCCGCAAAAAAATTGGTAAAGCGATCAAAAAAAAAAGCTTTGTAATTTCTACACCCGTCACCCAATGCTTTTATTTATACGAATGTTATAATTACCTTAATCAAAACATTTTATTTTTTTATTACAGAACACTATGACATGTTTTTCAAAATCTTTGGCGGAGAAGTCTTTGGCAAAGGAGACATGAAGTTAGTATCATTAATTTAAACTTAAATTAAATATAGACACCTATGTGGTTGCTATGGTCCAAATCACGAAGGGAGTCACAACATTAAGGCTTGACCAAACCTTTAACACGGGACGCGAGACGGTAGCGTCTGCAATGCAAAACTGATGTGCACACCTGCGCGACTACGGTGCGAAACCGTAGTATATTCCCGCTCTGCCGACGCGAACGTACCGCGTTGCAGACGCTCCCGCTTCGCAGTCGCTTTGGTTAGGTAGGTTTAGCCGAAGCATTAAAAAGATGACAAAGAAATCTTGTGACTAGACGTGGTCAAATCCATTATTAATAAATGCTGTTTTCATCATAAACATAGCTGCAATGTAATCCATACTAATATTAGATATAATAAAAACTTGAGGGGTGTCAAAGGACACTCGAATGGAACGGAGTTATTTCATAAGTTAAAAAAATCTGTACATTATACTCAAAAAAATATATTTATAAAACGCCATCTATTGACGCACAGGAATACTATCAACGCGCAGCGCCCTCTGCCCCTAACATGCAGGTACTTATAAAAAAGTGTCAAGGTCAAGTGTCGTTTTCTTCGGCCTATCGCAATGCGCGAAAATGAAACTCCGTTCCAAATGCGAAAGAATGTCTGTCTGTTACTTTTTCACACTCAAACCACTCAACCGATTTTGCTGAAAGGCATGGAGGTACTTTGAGTCCCGGGAAAGGACATAGGATATTTTTTATCCCGGAAAAATTTCAGCTTCTGCTTGATAAACGAATTTTGGCGCAACGGAGGAGTATCATTTATAACACGGTCAAGTTAACTCCGCACCTGGCGGCCATGACGTCACATTGACGCTGTACGTATGACGGGGCGAACGCGGGGAGATTGCGGGTTAGTGATGGGCGAATGCGGGGAGGTCTGCGGGTTAGTGGGAGGGGCATCGCATTCCAGCGAGGTGCGGAGTTAACTTGACCGAGTTGTAGTTTGTATTAATTTTCAACTTGTCTATTTTAGGCTGAGCATCGTGAACACCAGAGTGAAGGGTTCCGTGGTGGTCGGTGTTCGCATCGCGTGGGGCGGCGCCTACATCACCATCCATGACTGCAACGTTGGCATCGGTTTGGAAAGTTTCGAGGTAATAAAACATATCAGCCATTCAACACTAAACTTTATATTTTGTTACACAAGAAGATACGTATTGAGTTGATAGACTTGTCAACGGTTTTGTTACCTGTTCCAATTTTAAGTGGCAAAAAAGTGTATCGCAGATGTCACGTTCAATGTGAACTGACCCTAAGGTTAATGAATACTAGACTGCTTCTGAATTATACTAAAAGACATTTTTTTTTAGATAAGCTGTAATTCCTACCTAGAAAATTAAGGGCCTGTTCCACCACTTCCTGATAAGTGCCAGATAGGCTATCCACAACTTATCTGACAGATGCAGTATCCAGGAGTATCTGTCTGATAAGTTGTGTATAGCTTATCCGGCACTTATCAGGGAGTGGTGACACAGGTCCTTAATGTTTCGAAAATTCTTTCGTTAATTATCTTATTATGTGACATTAACAACTTGTTTCACATGTTACATGAAGCATTGGAGAGCCATGCTTCGCCATGAATAGGCCGGCTCGACCGGAAAAATACCACGGGCTCACAGAAAAGAGTGAATGAGTTTACCGGAGGCCCAATCTTTTACCCTTTTCCCTTCCCTACCCTTCCTTATTTCCTTATTTCCTTCCCTACCCTCCCCTATTCCCTTCCCTACCCTCCCCTACCCTATTACCCTATTCCCCCGTAAAAGGCCGGCAACGCACCTGCAGCTCTTCTGATGCAAGTGTCTATGGGCGACGGAAGTTGCTTTCCATCAGGTGCCCGTTTGCTAGTTTGCCCCCTTTTTTTATAAAAAAAAACACCCAACAAATGAAGTTACTGAAACCATTTTCTATTATGTTTTATAATTTACTCAATATTTACTTTTCGTTTTTTTCAGCCTGTCATCGCCGGTATGTTTGATAACCAGATGAGCAGTGACTTCGTGTCTGAATTCTTGAAGAACTTGATCCCAGAAATTCTAGACTACTTCGAGGTAAGTTTTCATATTATATTTTTTAATTAGACGACACCCGCAACTCTTAACAAAAGTGAAAAAAGTGAAAAATAATGTTAGTCTTTTAGCGCTCCTACTTTTACAGTAAACTAAGGGACACATACACATCCTATAGTATAATGACTTAGTTTTTTTACACCCTGTATACTATTATATTACCTATCTTCTAGGATGAGATCAGCAACGCAATCAACACGGCGGTGGTGACAATCGGCAACGCCATACTCGACGACCTCAACCTCATCGACATCATCGGCGATCTACTACCGTGAATAATTAAAATGTTGTTGATTATATAATAAAAATTTGTAATTTTTTCTGTACATTGTATTTTTATCTGTGTATTAAACAACAACTATCAACAACAACCATCTCTGCGTGAAGTGAAAAAATGTAAAAATTTTTATCACATTCAAATGAAATGTTTAAAAACGAAATAAAGACTTTTTTGCATTTAAATTTTACATGACCATAGAAAAGTCAATGATTTTTTCTTATCAATTAAAGAAACCGGGTTTTTAAGATTTGTTGAAGACAGTAAAATAATAATTTATCATTCTTTCGTTCATTTCATAAAAAATACAATTAATAGAAAGAATAAAATTTTAGAAAGAAAGTAAAATCCCTTCAGTTTACCAGCAAGGTAAACTTTTTTAACCCAGTTTTTTAACCCAAAAAAATTTGAGAAACAAAAAGACGAAAGGTTTATTTTGTAGCCGTTCATAGCAGTGCTACGAGTGAATCGTAGAACTCATGTAGCACTTCGTAGCAGTGCTACGAGTAAATCGTAGAACTCGTGTAGCACTTCGTAGCAGTGCTACGAGTGAATCGTAGAACTAGTATAGCACTTCGTAGCAGTGCTACGAGTGAATCGTAGAACTCGTGTAGCACTTCGTCTCGTGTAGCACTTCGTAGCAGTGCTACGAGTGAATCGTCGAACTCGTGTAGCACTTCGTAGCGTGCTACGAGTGAATCGTAGAACTCGTATAGCACTTCGTAGCAGTGCTACGAGTGAATCGTAGAACTCGTGTAGCACTTCGTAGCAGTGCTACGAGTGAATCGTAGAACTCGTGTAGCACTTCGTAGCAGTGCTACGAGTGAATCGTCGAACTCGTGTAGCACTTCGTAGCGTGCTACGAGTGAATCGTAGAACTCGTGGTAGCACTTCGTAGCAGTGCTACGTCATGTCCTTATTTTGTTTTCTTCAATTTATTATTGTTACCCCATTGTTACTCATTAAGAGCGTTTACACCTTTCACGCTCAATTTGGCTTAAAACTGTACTTTTCCAACTTGAAAAAATCATCAACCACTTATCTTTATAAAAATGTTGATAACTAATTTTTATAGAAAATTTCACTGCCTATATAGTTAGCAGAGAAAAAAATAGGATTTATAAAGTATTTGTACATTAAATCTCGATACCATAACAGAGGTTTTCTTAAATTCCGTTTTGGTATCAGTTTCGAAGCTTTTAATTTACGAAACTAGCGACAGATCTAATTAAAAAATAATTATAATAACCTATTGACAAGATCCTTAAGCAAATAGTTAGCAGAAAAAAATATTTCGTTTAAGTATTTAACTTTATGTAATTGAAATTCAAAGAATGAGAAACATCAAAGAAATATCAAGGAATTAAAACTTGTTTTTTACCTATTTATTTAACTTAATTTAATATAATAATATCTTCATATCATAGAAGAACACTTTAAAATAAAATTTATTCTTAATTATCAACAAATCTTTTGTAATTTTTTTTCTACAAATATTTTAAAACTACTATAAATCGCTGCGCGCACAGCAATTCAAACAGTCCGCAGCAGGTTTGTATGGAAACTTGAAATAAGGTGTAAACGCTCTTAAGCTTGGAACAAATTATCTGACATTTTCATCGGATGCGGCTTGTTTCTATCTGAATAATACAAAATACACTAAACTGTGCATATTGTCTGACATAAGTCGCGGACGCGTTCGGACGTCCGAATAATCGTGATAAGTATTAAGGACGCTATTACAAATATCAGCGATTTTCCGGTACCCTATTAAAGAATTAGGAGTCAAACTGCAAGGATATTTTGGTTTCAAATGAAAGATAATATATTCATCTCCACGACTGTACCATAAAAATTCTATAGCCACATACAAAATTTTCACATAAAATACGTTTTAACCATCACAATAATCGCTAAATATGAAAAAAATGGGGTCTGATTAGGTACCTTAATATCTAAATACACTGAACTGAGGAAAATAAATATACAAAAAAAATGATGCTAATTTAGTCCTCTATAAAGTCCGCTAAAAATTTTATATAAAACTCTACAACTTTTCCAGTTATAAGAAAAATAAGAAAATTTCTCAAATTTTTTCATACATTTTCGCCATATCAAGAACGCGGCGAGCGTCGTAACCGCCACTGTACAAGGCGTGCTAATATGAATCTTATTTTAATGTCATTAACGTCGATATTCGTACTGACAGACATCCGATCTGCTAATTCTCCGGTTGGAGCATTCTTAAGATATCCTAATAAGTCTTAATCTTTAAGACTTATACAAAATTATATAATTTGTCCACGCAAAGGCCACCCAAGGCTTTGCAATTTAACTGCTCCTGCGCCACCGCCGGTTAACGTGTTTAGTATTCCTCAAGCTCGTCCATCATAGACCGTTACGTTTAGGGTTGAGTTAGACGCTATGCGACGTGTAGATGCATTTCTAAATTTAAATGGATTTGACAGATACGCAAGACGTCTCACGCAATCGAAATCTATCAAATTCATACAAATTTATGCCGTGCCGCGCCTCGCCTCGTCGCGCTGCGGTCTGAATTGACCCTTATATGGTGACATTTCACAACAACAAAAACAGACAGACCTTGCAGAGTTATTCGCTATAATAATAATATATTAGGTATTGTTGTAAGACGAATTAAGTTTATGAAATAAAAAAAATATATAAAAACTTAACATTATAATATTATCAGGTTATTAAGTAGCAGATCAGTTTTCGTGTTTACATCACTCGGTCGATCACCGCCCAGACGATCTTCTCGAGAAGCTCGTTGATATCGTTCTGAAAAATTAAATAATATGTATATTATTTTTTTAGAGCCAACGTTTGGATTGTGCACACACTTGGGCATGATAGCATGTTGGGTACATGTAGATGGCTCGAGTATTATTTAACTAGCCACCATTTAAAAGACCTTACCGAGCTATGGCTGATGCAGGGACATGAAAGGCGAAACTCTTCACATAATCTATAAACTTGCAGTTTTGTTGGCAGTCATTCTATATAGGCTTCTTAAATTTTTTGATAATACAAAGTCAAAGTCAAAATTTTTTATTCAGAATAAGTTTTTTCAAACACTTTCTGAACGTTGATGCTACTGGGGCCTACCACCGGTTCGAGAACTAACCCGGCGAGAAAAACCAACCAATGATATCACCCAATGATAGGACTTTTTGTAGTATACACTAAGGTGGCAATAATTAAGTGTTCTAGCTTGAGTTCTACGTGTAGTCTAGGTCTACAATGGCGGGCTCAGGGGGAGGTAAAGAGGGCAATCTCCCGGGGCCATGCCCTTGCAGGGCCCTCGCAAGATGCCCAGGGTCTCGCTAAGACATTCCGCCCAGAGCCTCGCAATGGGTGAGGCCGCCACTGAGTCTACGTCCAGACAAGTTATACTTCTCGACTAGTTCTCACCCGGTATTTAGAGAGGAAGGCGGGGATGGTCTCGTTGACGATGGTGTTGACCAGGCGGGACAGGTCCAAGCCTAGGATGCTGAGGTTCACGTCGCACTGAAACAGATATTACTTGTCATTAATACCTCGATCGTGGCAATCACAGACACAATAGATATTTAATTGTTATGCGGCACCCGGGTTCCGCTTGGGAGTTGATTGGTTAAGTTGTTATTAAGGTACAGCACTTTTCTCGTGTAGTGCACATTATGCGATAATAAGCTTATTTCGTTTGTTTTGTCGTGTGCATTTTGCGTTTTGCTCAATTTGCTCCGAAAGGAAGTAATCAATAATTGTAAAAACCATGCTCAATTATTATGAAAAAGATTGCAAAAATATGTGTGATGGTTTGCATAATATTGTAGATTCTAATAATTAAGATAGAGCAGACACTTTCTGTTTTTAAGTGAAAACGGAATTTTTAGAATCCTAGAAAGAAAGATGGAAAGAAGTTATCAAATTTATAACACCCCTTTTTTTGTCGGGGGTGAATAATTATTCTCAAACTTATAACACCTTTTTTTTTGTCGGGGGTGAATAATTATTCTCAAATTGTTGTACTCCTTATTACGGAGACTATCAGACAAAATAAAAATATGATGATAACTCAAAAGCTGCACACGGGTATATTTTCATTTTTTATAACATAAGAAATTATTAATTCTTCAATCTTTAAAAACGTCATCATCTTCGAAGGTGATATTAAAAATAGAGCGTTTAATAATGTAATTTTTCAACTTTTAAAAACATTGATGGTGAAGTTAAAAATGATATAGCTTCTAACATTAAAGATGATTAAGCTAATGATGATTACCTCGAGGTGGCCAACGCTGAAGTCGAGGTCGAGGCTGCGGATGCTGATACCGGAGATGATGCCGACATTCACGCGGACCTCACCAACCAGGCGGATTTGGCGCACGGAGCCGCTGGAATTTCAGTTAACGATATAGAAGATTCCAGAAGAGAACTTCTTTATATTTACTTGATAGTTACAGTTGTAGTAGTAGTACCGTCGAGGAAATTGATTCCTAGGCAGTTGAGGGATATACGTCATTTAAATGTTAGCTGTAATCGGTCGAATGGGTTTGACTTAACACGACCAAATTACTTAAGTCCGCCGTCTGCCTAGTGAATCAACTTCTCTGATAGTACAATTAATGAGAGCTAATAATTAAAATATTTTGACTGATGCTTGAACTTGTATTAAGCTAAGTTCAAGTGTAACAGAAATAGAAAGCCGCACCGTGTGTAATATCACCCGAACCATTTGGAGTCACTTTTGACTCCCTCATAATTAAAAAACTATTTCACATAAGCGTGTCTTTGGCTCATATACCTACAAGGTGTAACAAAACTAATAAACACCTTGTAGACGATTTCAGAAGAAATTTTTTTCATATTTACTTGATAGTTACAGTTGTAGTAGTACAATGAATGAGGGTATTGATTTATATTTGATGATGCTATTTAGCTGACAGAATCAGTGATACAATTTTATTTCTATCGTGTTCAAATTCTATCTATCTCTTTGTGTACTCAGAAAGATACTTCTTTGACTCTAGACCAGAAGAAGACAAAGTAGAAGTAAAGAAGGTGATGAGGGCAATATTGATACAATACAATAATATTATTAAAATATACTAGTATGTACTTTATTGAAACCTTATTTCTAAAGCAATAAAGGTAATTTTGTGATTATTTATTATGTAAATCTGCTTATCAATAGTCATTTTTTATTAGATAAGATATTATGAAATATCACGTGAAAGTATTGTATAACGTTATTATGATAAAAATCACATCAACATTGATTGATACAAATAAAAAAGGCCCTTTATCTTAACTAAACGCTTATGACTCGCTTATCAACTATATTATTGTTGCGTAAAAGATAATTGTTTCAAAAGTCAGCTGTATAATTTGGACCAACATTTTTCCAACGCTTTGAGTCAGCGCATTGAGCAAACTTATTAATATTTACAGTATTTAATGTCGCTCTAAGCGTATGACAAAGTAGGCCTCTACACGATGGCCAATGCGTTAGCTCAATGCGTTGTGCTTTATTATATGTTAAGCATTATTGCTTCGCTAATGGTAATAATTTATCAGTGGTTTATTTCTTACAGTTTGTAACTCTACTTACGTTCCGCTGAAGTTGGCGTCAGCGGCGCTGGTGCCGAGAAGCATGAGGTGGATAGCGGAATTACCTGGAAATTAATTACCATATTGTAGAGATCATCATCATCATTCGAGATAGTCATCTTGATTCTGGTAGTGTGTGTGAGTGAATAGCTCTGAAGTTAAAATGAAATCACGTATTTTAAGTTTTTATACTTTTTTCTAATGATTTCGTTGCCGTCTGTTTTTTCTTTGAGAGAATAATGAACATTACGGTTTATAACAAATTTGGATGGTTGGTGCTCGTTGGTGAATGCCTACGTTTACCAGTTGACGATGAAGTGCTGACAACGTTGACGATATTGAAGATATTAACGATATTGACGATATACTTACCAACAGCCAGTCTGACTTCAGGCAGGGAGACGTCGAAGCGCATGCGGCTGAGCAGCACGCTGTACTCCATCCGATTGACGGCGATATTGCTGAGGCCGACGAACTCCATGCGGTCCACGAATCCAGAGAATTCGGCGACTCTGGAATGTGGAATATTCTGATGACCTTGAAGCTAGAGACATGCACTTTGAACCAATTTGAAATATTCAGTGACTGATGACCTGGAAATCTCAGTAGCTAGCGTAGTAGAACGTAAAACATTCTGATGACCTTGAAGCTAGAGACATGCACTTTGAGCCAATATGATCATCTGATGGGACCATTAATTTATGCTTGTTTCCATTTTTTAACCGACTTCAAAAAAGGAGGTTATCAATTCGACCAGTATGCTACATACATAATATATAATTCCAGAACTGTCCAGTTTTTGTATAATATGTAAGTATACAGCAATACAATACAACAACAATTTTGAATTACAATTTTGAGGTCGGTTTTATCTATTTAAAATACTTTCAAAAAATGTTTTATTTCTGAGTAAATTTGAATCAATTTTTTTCAGAATGTCTACCTGATGACCACCGGTTCGGGAACTAACCCGGCGAGAAGACCTGGCGTAAGAAACTCGCAACTATTATTATTATACTTACAGGGGGATGAGGACAACGTTGACTTGAGCCCTGTCCACCAGCACTGGGTCGAGCCCAGCGTCGCGGATGGCCTGCGAGACCTCCTGGATGGCGGCCACGATGGCACCCGTCACCAGACGAGCCTCGCGGGATTCCGCAGCTTCGGCGACGTCCACTACATTGACTGGAAAAGATGTGTAGGTTAGAGAAATTTTAGTGCTATTATTTTACTACTTTACTAAGGGCCTGTTTTACCACTTCCTGATAAAGTGCCGGATAGGCTATCCACAACTTTTATGACAGATTCTCCATATTCTAAGTATCTATCAAGTTAAGTGGTGGATGGCCTATCCGGCACTTATCAGGAAGTGGTGAAACAGGCCCTAAATCTTTGAAACCCGTAATAATATAGTTTTGCCTATATTTATCGAGGTATTATTATATTATTATTCTTCAGTAGATGTTTAGTAGGTATCATGGGAGTGGTCGGGTACAGACACCGTAAATTTTCTCTTAATAAAATTAGAAACTCGTACTACATAATACACTAAAGTTTTTTTTTATTTATTTGATGATCAAAAAACCAATCTACAATTTTAACATATCGATTGAAGTTGTGATTTTCATGCCTGTCTAGGCTTGGACTATACAAAGTGTAAAAGTTAGTAAATACATCAACCATTTTACATACCTGCTTCATATTGGGGGAGGGCCGCTGCGCCTGCGACGAGGATCAAGAATGCCAATGCTACGGATTTCATTTTGCCTGCAATGTTAAAATAAGCTATTACTTTACTCACCACTATTTTTGTGTATCTAACAACAAATCTAGAAGTCTTTTGAAAACTAATCACTTTTTATAGACAAAGGAAAACGCGGTTGATTTACGACGATACACGTCTTGTAACCAAAACTTACAAAATTTGTTCGAAAAGTTATATATATTTTTTTAATTTAAAAATACTTTCACTAAATTTTTCGAGGAACAATATTTTAAAATATAATATGATTAAATTCCAAGTACCTTACCTATTACAATTGCCAACTGTGCAAATATAAAAATTCCAACCTATTTATATGAATTAAAATTGTGATTAAAATCTGTTAATTGCCAATAATCTTGAAACAATTGATATATGCAGTTTTATGATTTTTATTATCTTTTATTTACGCTGATATCAGTTCCTGGTGGTGAACTGAGAAGACGGAGCATAAATGTCGTTTTAATTCCCTAACTTTTTAAGCTATTGCATATCTTTTATCGCGGGCCTGAAGTGCGGCGACCGAATCAAGAAATTCCGTAACGGAAAAAGCCTAACACCCCCCACTCGCGATAACGCCGCACCGCTGTGTCGGTCGGTGCGGCGTTGCCAGACTTCTGCACTTGTGCAGAGTGTTTATGTGCGTACGACTAGACGTATGCGAATTATAATTGCATAAGTTGATAATTGCTATGCAATAGCTTTACCACAGCAGTCCCCAAGTGTCACACGTATTTTTTATAAAAAAGTATGCAAAAATCGCCTGCTGGATCTATTTCCATCGCCTTATGATACCTTAGATATGTGGGACTTGCTACGGCCGAAGATGGTAGTGGCCGCAGCTGTACCCACTAAAACCCGACCGTGTTCCTACTTCCGCGCAGGACGGAGACGCGAGGATGCATGTCTTCCGTGGCTTCCGTCCGCGCTCTCCTGCTCACCCAAAGCAGGCCCGCGCTGTTGGGGTTTCTTGTCCCCCTAGGCCGAACAGAGGCCCCACATGGGGTGCTTGCATAGGCCGGTCGTCTTCTTTGTGTCGCGATACGCAGGAACACAACGCGCATCGCGACTCTCTTGGGGACTCGGTGCAATGAGTGGCGGCATCCCCATACCGTCACCCCGAGTTCCCTGGCTAAGGCGGAATGTCACGCCCGTTGCGACGTCTTCGCCTTGGCCTTCTTCGCCGGTGGTCGCCTACCGCTATACGTGATAATACTTAAGGGTACTGTATATGGGTCCCCTACATAGAGATCACTGTGAAAGTAGCAGCGCTGAAAGACTTTTTTGTTAACTTTTGTAAGGAAAAGTATAATATGATACCGGGGCGCTTGCCCATACAAATCACAAAAAATGTTTTATTTTATGTTTTTTTCATTCCATTTCAGGGCTGCTACTTTCACAGTGAACTCTACGTAAGGGACGCGATAAGCGAAAATTGAGGTTAACAAATCGTTGTAGGCATCGAAAATAAAATATTATTATAATATAATTACTATCATAAATGTCAACAACTTTTGACAAATAGCCGATTATTCCCAATCAAGGTCATTTTCTGGACAAATAATGTAATTGGCAATAGATGAGATATTAGAACATTGATAAGACGGGCGATAAGGGACATATGGAAGGCCGATCGATCCGGTCTGACTGATGGCAGGCCGAATCGACCGGACTTATGGACTGTCTGCGATCAGTTGACTTTATTGATCGGCCTCCCTGTATGTTATGACCGTAAATTTTAAAAAGCCTCCGTGGTCCAGTTGTTAAGAGCGTGGCTCTTGACTTGGAGGTCGTGGGTTCGATTCTCGTGTTGGAAACATGTTATTTCCAAGTTTAGTTAGGACAATGCAGGCTCATCACCTGATAGTCTGACAAGTAAGATGATCCATGCGTCGGATAGGCATGTAAAAAGTCGGTCCTGCACCTGATCTCTCGCCAGTTGTGTCGGTCTTCAGTCCCACTGGGTTATGAGAGTAAAAGGAATAGAGAGTGCTCTTGTGTACTGTGGACACCCGACACATTTACTCCTGCCTAACTGGCCTAGTTTCAATGAAACCGGCCATCGTCACCGAAACCAGTGTGGGAGTTATTATTATTATACTTTGAAAGATATTTAGCTGAGAAGTGTGGAAGCCTGCAGTTCTAGAACACGTAGTTGTGCTAACAATTCCAAAAAATGTGTGCCGGTCTCCTTTTTTTTTCACGCAATTTTTATGTTGCCCGCGACTTCACCCGCGTCAAAGTAAAATATATCCTCCTTCTTTTTGGAAGTCGATTAAAAAGTAGCCTAAGTTACTCCTTACTACATCAGCTATCTACCAAAAAAGTCAAAATAGCTCCAGCCGTTTCAGAGTTTAGCCGGAACAAACAGACAGACATACAGACAAAATTTAAAAAAAAAAGTTGTTTTGGTGTATGTACCGTACAATGTACATAATATATTCATATGCATGTAGTATTAACAAACGGTTCTTTCAGTATTACAAACAGACACTCTAATTTTATTTATATGTATAGATGATCTAAGTTTAAGACCGTTTTTAGGGTTCCGTAGTTATATCTACCGCGGGGTGTAAAAGTATGCCTGCTTTTCTGTTTTCACTTCTACCGTCACTTATAAATTATTGCACCGTTGTTTTTAATGAAAATACCTAACAATAGTTCAGTTTGAAGATGTAATAATTATAATATTTCCCTATTAACCCTATTTTTTGTAAGTAGCTATAACAGGAGGTGTTGAATTTCGATATTTAATGGTAATGGTAAATTAAACGGTATTTAATTTCACCATACATACGGTTGGTGAAACTATTCACATTGGTAAGTAGTAAGTGGAGTAATAAATATGTCGGCGCACATTTAAGATGCCAATGTCAAGAGTGACAGCTTGTCACTGTCACTCTAGCGGAGTGTCGAGTCTATGGTAGCGGGGCGGCCATCTTAGGACGACAGTTCTTAAAGAGCGGTCGCAAGCGCACCACACCTTCGACAAATCGCTAAATATCGCCCTAATCAAAAGACATTATAAAGTGATTAAGTGATAAGTGAAGTTCTGGTGATTATTTTTAGACATTCTGATTGTTATTTTAAGTAAATTGCTAAAGTGTCCAAGATAACGTTAATTTTTATTTCAAACTACCCCAAATTGGACTACCCACTACCCACATACCCACGATACATGATGGATAATTCTGATGAAGGCCGTCCTGAGCTTTCAAATAGATTATAATAGAGGTAACAAAAACAAGTGATATATATAAGCGTTTATATTTATAATGAAACACAAAGTTTGCAAACATTCAATAATGCGTACTATCTATTAGTAACTTACAATATCGTCTATTAGAATTTTAAAATATAACTAGAAACAAAACAACAGCGAAATAGGCCCGTGCTTGCTACGTTAGGCCAACGTGTACGTACAGCGAAGCGAAACGCTCCAAACCAGGGATCGGCAACCTTTTGAGTTGAGAGAACTTCAAATTTTATGGAAAATAAATTTCAAAAACTCTTCAAAACCTTTGTTTTTCTGCAGAAAATATGGGAAGCACAAAATAATCCGTAGAGTGATTAATATGATGTCTTGTGGCAGATAAAAAAACAGAAGGCATATATTGGACAATACCTGATATCTGTCAAAAAAGGAATTAGTTTGAGAGACAGGCTATATTATGCAATATTTGCTGTTAAATGCCTGTTTCTGTCGCAAGTTACTTAATTGCCCTGCGAATTGACACAGGACAACTTAACCGAACTCGTGCACATACAAGAATACTTCCTAATCGTATTGGCCTGCATCGGTCCGACTGGATTCGATAGGTCGAATGTATAAGGGCCTTAACTTTTTGTTTATAAGACATACATCACGGTCAGTCTGGCATCAGTTCAGTCCATCAGTCTGGTGCAGACTGACGGGAGAATGATCATGTAACTCAGATTTACATAATTTTTTATTATGTACTTTCCGGTCATCATTTTCGCGTCAGTCTCAGACTGATGAACTGAACTGATGCCAGACCGTGTAAGCGTACTCTTACTAGCTCAACTAAAGAGTCACAGCCCCTCCAAACAGCCTTCGCAGGTTGCCAACCCCTGCCCCAACCCGATACTAATCGAAAATGTGTATGTTTGGATATACAAAATTGTCTAAATCATGTCGATCTTTGCTAATGCCTTTTGTTACTCTTATATTATAGGACAGTGCGGCTGTGAGTGTCAGTTCTTAGAGACATTTTAGGATTAATAAATTTTAATTACATGGCGTTTTTACTAACTCCTCATTGAATAGACGTTAAGTATTTATTAAAATATATCTCTGAGCACGGTCTTACGACCGTATTTTTTTAAGTCATACGACTTAATACACGTTTTATCATGTATAATCAGAGAAGAGTAGGAAGTTGGTGGACCTACGTAATTTGGTTGCATTATGTCAAACCTAGTAGAAATTCAATTGACATAACATGACGTCATCTGCCTATGAATTAATTTCTTCGATGGTACCTTTCATTAAATCCTTGTGGAGTAACTCTAAAAGTGATTTGAAAAGAGCATTCAATTATTTTTGGAAATCGACAACTTTTTTGCACGTTTCTGATTAACGAATTATAGCTTACTACAATTTGAATCATCGAAAAATCGAGATGTTAGACAATTTTATATACCCACACATCTATGAAAATTTCATCACATTCAATATTTAATTTTATATACAAAATTTTACAATCATTGCACTTTTGCGAATTGTGATTGCGAGTCCTCAAGCATTGTTTACTTGGTGATTATCAAAACATTTAACGCACCTGCAAAACTTAAAGAATTTATATATCACTATTACTATTAATTATTATTATTTTAATGTTGCAAAAGTCAACTAACGAAAAATCCTTCTCGCGCAAGTTAAGTCGAGCTTATTGTCTTTTCAGCATTTACGTTGTATTCATATTAAAAGCACAATACAGATGTAAACAGTAAAATAGATAGAATCAGCGCACGCACACATAAACGTCATTTCATGATAACTTAGGGGAACAAAACTATACAATAACGTTGGTCGCTTAAAACTTGTTTAATTGTGTGTGGTTCGATTTTAGGAGCTAATTTTCTTCTGTATATTTTATATTTTGCCAAAAGTACATAACATAACCAACACTTGAAATAATACAACAATAAATTATGATAAAACAATCAGATATTGACAAATCTTTGCTATGATTGTAAAAACTTTTTATCGCGATCGATTTGCTTTGGCACTACGCAGGTCGCTCCTTTTATAATAAAAAAATAACGTGCAATTATATAGAACCCTACATCTACGGATACCGCTAGTTGATATATAAAAGTGAACAAGAGGCACTCTATAGGTATATATACGCGGGTTACAAGCGTAGTCAGGAAATATTGAAGTAAAACATAAACTTATCTAGGGGCCTTATTACATTAGCGGCTGGCGAGCGGCTCAGAGGCGGGACGGGCACGCAGCGAATGCGTCGCGAACGTGCAACGAACCCGCCGCACATGCGATGCGAGTACGTGGCGGAGCGCAACGAGATTGCAGTGTTTTCTGCTTTATAAACTCGCTGCAAACACGGGATGAAAACGTTGCGTGTCCACGTCCACTTTTTTATCATGTTTTAAGCAAATAAAGATATTGAATATTGAACGTATCTGTATTCATAACGTCCGTGATACGCAGCCACGACGTATTCCCAACGTATGCGCTGCGCGCACGCTCCGCCCTACGGTCACTCGCCAAGCGCTAATATGACAATGGTCTTACACGACAGCTGTGTCCTGATGGCTGTAGGAATCGCACACCAGAACACAGATGAGATGGTTGTGTGCATTGATAGAACGCCCATGCATTGACATTTCAACTGTCGTCGTTGCAATTGTGCTAAACTAATTTTACAATGGATGGTTACGGTCGTAATAATTGCTAGTTACAGCAATTACAATAATAATTTATATTGTAAAATTTTAATACAATGACGATGACAGTTGAAAAGTCAAAAATGGATGGACGTGCCGCCATTGCACTGATCTCTATTATACAAGTACGCTGGATAGCTTTGAAATGACAGCTATTTCTTGTGCCTATTTGAAGCGGAATCAGCGCCCCCATTATTCGGGTAGAGAACTAAATCTGACGTAAAAATGACGTTTGAAAGCCACCATATTGGCGCTGATAGCAGTAGTGAGAGTACTTGGAACTAATAATACTGATGACAACTGTTGTTATTTGGGAGTTTTGCCGGGAATGTGAAAGAGTGATGTTGTGAGTTTGTATTATTTTCCTAAAATTGTGTTAAGTTGGGTTTTTAATGTGTAATATTGGTAGAATATTAACCATTAGTTATTCGTTATCGTGCACAAGTGTAGGAAAGTGATGCATTATCCAGAAACGTGCGATTTTGTGTTCCCTCCAAAACTTCATTGAAAGTTTCAGTAAAGCGTCTACCACTTTACTGAAACGACCGACTTGACTCCTTGACTGTATTGACTTTTACTTAGACTTTGACTAGACTAAATGACCTGACGATATTACATGAAAACGATGCTGAAAATTATTATAGGAGGAATACGGTTTTCCCGCCATATTCCTTACCTTTTCACCTTGTCTGTGGCACAATATACGCATACTTTGTGTCAAGTTGCCAAAAACGAAGAGAAAGAAAGAAGAAGAACTGTTGTTATTGGTTGTGGTTACGTCAAATTAAGTTCTCTACCCGAATAATGGGGACGCTGATTCCGCTTCAAATAGGCACAAAAAGCAGGTGTGTATCAGCTATCACGCGCACTTGTATAATAGAGATCAGTGCGCCATTGACACTCTTACAACGACAATACATTTAATTACAATTAAATATAACAAAAGCGTTTAATCGCATCACTGTACTCGCAGTCACTCGTCGTCAGAAGTCAAACTTCACTATCAGGTACAGTGCCTCACAGAAGTGCTCGCGAGTACAACGACCGGCTCACCTCGACTAGCGGACTTTGCCGAGGCGCGCCCAAACAATAGGGCCGCAGAACCTACCACTAACATCTATTTACAAATGATTTTAGCTAAAGAAAACGCAAATTACATTAAAATTACAATATTGTACTAATGTATTTTGAACCACAAATTATGAATTACCAATATTCGAAAGCTGAACTTTTGATTCTACCCTCTAATTCCTAAATACTAAGTCTAATAACTATACATTCCAGATGACCGCCGAAAGGATTAAAGTATAATTATTTACCTCCTAATATAATACTGAAATAATTTGAAACTGTCTCGTAAGTCGTAGCCCAATGTTCCGCCGCCCGTCGTACAACTTTCTAATATTGGTCCACTACAGAGTTATGGAGTGATCTAGCTTACACCTACTTATGCTAAGGCTACATACACATCTATGCGTGATATGTATTGCAGTAGAGGCGCCACACAACATAATATGCTCCCCTAGTACGATCTACGATAGGCGCAAGATATTTAACAACCACGATCAGATAGATATACAATGATTAATTCACATACTTTAATTTAATGAACATTTTAACAAAGACTGCGTATAATGTCTGTCCTATTTTTTATTAAATTAAATCAATTTTCACTGAGTGCGGCCACAAGCAATATTGTGGAAACTTTTTTGCACCAATTTTCAATAGCTATGTCCACATTGTGCCCTTTCATCTTCAATTTTCATAATCTTTTGACATTTCGAATGTGATTGAAATGAAAATTGAAGATGAAAAGGCACAATGTGGACATAGCTATAATTGACGAAGTTTGAAAATAAAGTGTAAAAAATTTGACATTGGTATCGCAACCATGTCAAATTTTTTGTATTTCCATTTGATGTTAAAAACGATCAAAACGCTTAAAATAGGAGGCACTTTGAGCGTTTTGATAGTTTTTAGCATCAAATAGAACGCGATATTATGGCGATGTCTTGTGTCGAATTTCATTTTGAATTTCGAACTTCGCCGTCAAAAATGTTAAATGCATCTTAATTCTTGACTCGACTTTTTCGAGCATACCGCAGTAAAGTACAAGGGGAGCAGCTCTCTATCCCACGCATATTCTACACAGCTCTATTTCACTCCCTTTACATTCACCGAACATTGCCTTACCTACTTCGAAAGATATGTAGAGGCTTATAGCTACGACAGAATTAGTACTACATAGTTCTCTAATCTCTTAACAAGTGATATGTAGATAGAGGCATCACTCTTATAACATCAAGTAAAGTCGATACAATAAAAAAACGGAGGGTGCGTAACAAATTATATTATTGTACCTAAGTTACAGCAATATAACATCAAACGTCTTTTCTTAGAACTAAAGCGTTACGATTAACTTTACATAATATAAAAATAATACATTTGACAGAACATATCAGACCACACATTCGCTGTATTATACCGACCTAATGGACATATTCGATCGAACTAAGCAAAATCATGGCGTAGATCTTATATTTAAATCAAAAGCGACATTTAAGCGTAAGGAGGTCGTTGACGTCCCGAAATCTTATACAATAACATAGATAAGCCAACGAACGAAAACATTATAGAGTTACCCATATTATATATTCTTATAACATCTCAATTATATTTAAACATAACTATTTCTAAACCAGCAATTAGAGTAACACTAACAGACAGTTTTACATACGAAGGCCGCAAAGAAATGCCGACATTGGTACAGTTCTTTGGAGGTTCTGGTTTACCTGAAAAAATATAATTACGAAATGTTAAATAATTAATATCAAATTTTTAAACACACCATATTCTTACAATATAAAACTACAGAGTTATTAAGGACTGAATTTGATTTAACTAGTGTCACTTTCAACAAAAATCTAAAGACACCTCTCAAGTTAAAATCTATCAAGCCGTCAGAGCATACGCATATAATATGGTCGCTGGTAAGCATTTGTGTACTGACCCACAACATTTTTAAATAATCAGTTTACAAATGACAGTCTTATTCTAAATGATCCAAAAAACATAACTGCATTCACAACTCAATTCGTCATTTTTATGTGGTATACAAATGCTTAACAGCGTCTCTCGATAACGATTAATTCTCGTTTCTCGACACAATATATTTTAACTCTTCTTCTACCACAGGTGGAAAACACATAATAATAATTATTATCTACTAGACTAGACAGCTGATAAAATTTTAAGATCCTGCAGTCTTTAAATAAAGATAAAATCTTACTAGTGGCAGCCATGAGTTGAGGTAAGTATTTCTGCCAGAAGGCACACTGTTTGACACGAAACCCGTGGCCCACGGAGCTGGAGTTGACGGCAAGTGTGAGGTACTCGCGGCCGAACGCCGTATGCACCGGCCAGTGCACCTTCGTCATCTCCCCGTTCGCGTTTATCGACGGATTCCTGGAATGACATGGAAACCGAAATGATGGAAACATTCAGTAGGAATAGGTAAGCAAACGCCCTTGCTAGGAGCTGAAGAACGCGAGAAGGCAGCTTCATTTATGAAAAAGATAACAGCAAGTCGAAAGAAACAACAATTATTCATTAAATGGTGGACGAATGCTTACTGTATTGAAACAAGACAAGCAAAAAGTTTGTTATTTATTGGTTAGGGAATGCTCACTATAATATTATAGAAACACAGCCTCAATCGAGGTCAAGTAAACAAACATGCATTAACATTATTAGTTAGTAAACATACCCAGATCTAGCAAAGTTGGCCCAATAACGCATCAATCGTTTGCTGAACTCGATTTCTTCAGGCGAATAATTCTTTCCCGGATTGAGGGGCTCCCCGAACACATAATTGATTTCATCGGCATGCATCACCCCCGTCCACGAAGGCCAGGGATTATTTTTGCTGCGATGTTTGTAGTAGTACGTGTACACGTTGTTTCCAGTTTCGGCGTACCGATGGGAAAATTCGTTGACGCCGCACGTGAAATGGTAATCCCCCACCATTTTGTCCAAAGCGTTACGATTCTTCACAGGATCTTCAGGGTTCAACCAATCGGTGTACTCGTAAACGATAGCTTGTCTTGCAATATCGTTAACGTACGGGTTCAATTCTCTCACGGCCTGAAGGTACTGCTCTCTAGTGATTCCAACGTTCTCCTCTTTCGGGAACAGTTCGGTAAGATAATAGAGGATAAAGTAGTAGCCCTCCTCCGTATTAGAACCCATGAGGATGTTAGTCTTTTTAAAGTTCTGATGGGCCAACGATCGCCTCGGCATCTCGTCTAAGAAGGATCCATCAATGATCGGAACGAATGGAAACTCGCAAATGCCTAAAGTGCCCCACTCATTATTTACCAGCTCGTCGGCGCTCTTTTTCCTCAAACATTCGATCATGGGGCCCATATCGGTTCTCGAACTCGGACAGTGTACGGCCTCCGCCAAACGCATTCCACGTAAAATACTTTCTTCCCTTGTAATTATAGCCCAAGGTACGGTAGCGGCACCTGATTGCATAATGGCTTGTGAAAACAAATTACGTGAAAGTGGAGACAGCAGGTGCAGGGATACCGAAACTGCACCGGCCGATTCACCAAACAAGGTTATGTTATGAGGGTTACCACCGAAATAAGCAATGTTATCTTTCACCCACTGCAGAGCCATCAGCTGATCGAACATTCCGGCGTTCCCGGGAACGTCGGGAGTATCAAAAAATAGGAACCCAAGTGAGGCGACTCTATACTGCATGGACACGTACACGATATTCTCCTCGGACACGAGTATCTTTGGATCGTACACGTCCAACGTGGCAGTGCCGGAGTAGAACCCGCCGCCGAAAACCCATAACATGACGGCTGCGTTGGTCGGACGGGGCTTGGGCGTGACGATGTTTATATACAGACAGTCCTCCTGCATGTCCGTGTTCGGGTTCCACATCATCGCGCCGGGGAAATCACCGAACACGGTATCTATAATCTGGACGCACGAATGCGGCAGCGTCGTCGCATTCAAAATCTCATCGCCCCAGCTCTCGACCGGTCTGGGGTGTCTAAATCTTAAATCTCCTAACGGTTTCTGGGCGTACGGGATGCCGAACCACGCGTCGACCTGCTTCCCCGTCGCTGCGGTCAGGGTGATTCCTTTCACTCTGCCCTTGCGCGTGCGGACCACGAGGGGATCCTCGGCCTCGGGACCCATTTGCGGCTGATCGGCCGCGAGCTCCTCGCGGTCATGGTTGGAGAGCTTCTCGTCGGCTCTTCTGGAGGAGGTCTCCTCCTCGAAGCGCGCCTTCTTGGACGAGGTCTCGGGCTCGAGGCGCGGCAGGATGGTGTCGAGCTCGGGGTTGTATCGGACGGCTTCCCCGTGGCCGTGGTAAGGAGCGGCGTGGTCGGGCGCGTGGTGCCGCGCGCGGTGCTCGTGGGGCGAGGCCAGCGCGCGCGCCAGCAGCGCCGCCAGTGCCGGGAGCAGCACGCGCATGCCGCCGGCCGCCCGCAGCGCTCCCACACTCAACACCTGGAATATTACAATAGCGACATGTTAATCGATATCACATTCGCATATATATGCAATAAATATTTATTGCACGACTTGTAAAGAATTGCGAAAGAGGTCCCACTGTAGCACTAAACCTCTTGAAGATTACACAATATACAGCCATGTTCATTGTTCATGTCATCAACAAGTATAACACAAGCGATATACTTAAAAAATCTTGTGAATTGTTGTAAACATTAATAATTTCATATTTAGACCTTCACAACTTTCCATCTAGTTAATTAAGATGACTATATCATCTTTTTTACGGAAGGAATATTTTGTCCATCGCAATGGATTTAATTAATAATATAATATAATTTAGATTATATTTTCTCAAGGATTTTTGAGAGATTATATCATCTAGATTTCATTGGCATTGTAGTAATTGATTGTGAATTGTAATGCTTTATCGGATGACACTAACCTTTTATTTATCGCACCAAGCCCGAATTTTAGCGGAGGACGGAGTCGCAATAAAACAGTTTCCTATATTGATTGTGTTTTCGGCATTGGACATGGTAAACGCGAACAATTCACACGTTGCCTAAAAAGGACTTGAATAAGACATACAACTTGTTTATCGCGTGGGAACCTTTTATTTTGTGCGACAATCTATCCAAAGTCCTTTCCCTTGTCTGAAAGTATATCTGTACAAAATTTCATCTAAATCGGTTGAGCTATTTAAGTGGAAGAAATTAACAGAGAGACAGTCACTTTTCTATTTATAATATACTAGCGACCCGCTCCGGCTTTAGGCGTCTCCCAGACAGACGCGGCCTGCGGTGGCGGTCGCGGCGGCGGTCAGTTGTTTGTACTGCCACTGCCACCGCGTGTGTCTGTGTCGTTCCAAGAACTCTCAAGTCATCCAACTGACCGCCGTCGCCACCGCCACCGCTGCCCGCGTCTGTCTGGGAGACGCCTTACGTCAAACCCAGACGAGAGATCATAATAATTAACATTACATGGAATTGACATGATATGACCAAATGGCGTTGGTCTGTCACCTGCCTAGGTCTATCAATTTCCTCGATGGTACATCATCTGCATATGAATATATTTCTCCGAAGGTACATAATAATTAACAATTTTATATGTTGCGACTAAACAATTTTCGAGTTATCCATACCAACATTATTATGTATATTGTATAGTCACAGTTTATCACGCTAATCCTTATGAACCCTTATCTATTAAATAAAAATTATCATCAATGTTAAAAACAATTAACATACCTTAAAATTGAGTACTCGAATTAGTAAATTGAAAATAAATACGATGAGCAATACATGCAATAAAAACAGAAATTAACAAGGAAGATGCTTCAAAAACTGATAAAAAAGTAAATAAGAAACTGTTTTAATCTTATCTATTAAATACTTATATCAAGTATTAACTAATTGACATTCGTCTGTGATATATCTATTGTAAGCGTAATTACTTTGAAATTGATATTAAATGGTATTAAATGAAACTTTCCGAAATACGTAATACAAATACAAAATTGCATACTTTGTCCAACCTATCTTAAAATATATTTATAATTTAATCCTACATAAAATACATACAATAATGAATTAATGTTTAATCATCTTTGCACACTATATAAATAGTAGAATATGCTTAAGTCGAAACAGAAATATTGTAACACCCTTTTGTACCATATTCTGAGCAAATAAATGAATTATGAATTATATTTATTTTAGTAATTAACAATACATGTAATTTTTATCTTTTAGACGTATTTCCCTCATATCAAAATTATTAGCTACCTAGTACCTACCAAATTGCATCTAAATAGGTTCAGCCGTTAGGCGTTAAAATGCGCAGATCCAGGGGCCGTACCACGAAAGCGTTTTGAGACTCAAACAATCGAACGGTAATGCCGCGTCCTACTCTAACAAACGTGAAATGACGTTGTTAGAGTAGGACGCGGCATTCTCATTCGATTGTTTGAGTCTCAAAACGGTTTCGTAGTAGGCCTCCAGATTCCAGACAGTCAAACAACCAGTCGGTCTGACTGTCATATTGATATTAGTAGAGTTCATTCTCTATGATTTTTTTTTTTATTATTATATTATATAGCCATTATTACAGAGCATAACACTACTTAACTACTACATTACTATAATACTATTACATAATTTTTCTATAATATACCTAATCTTACTTCTAGAAAAATAGTTACTGTTTATTTGGCATGTTGCTCCGTATGCCATTTGGCAAAGGCCTCCTCCAACCTCCTCCATTCAATTCTATCCCTGGCTACTCTATTCCAAGTAACTCCTGCTATGAGATGACGTAATAACTAATGAGACGACGTATAAAGCGTGACGATGCGCAAAAACGAGCTCGTAATACGAAACTAGACACTCACGTTACATACTACAAAGACCTTAAACGCGAGGTTGCACTTGCACTAGACCGGGAGAAAAAGGCTTACTTTGACAATTACATTAATAAAAATATTAAGTCCCCCCGCGTGATGTGGAAGCATCTCAAAGAGCAAACTAACGTGTGTAAACCAAGTTCTGATTTTGTATTGCCCAATCATCTGTCAGACCCTAACCTCCTTAATAATTTTTTCCTTGATGTCCCCGGAGCTAATTTTGTCCCTTCACCTACCTCGTCTCTGCCATATTCCCAGCCTTTTTGCTCATCAACTTTTAGATTCTCGACAGTTGACGATAGTGATATACTAAGAATACTGAAATCCTTAAGATCTAATGCGGTTGGTGCTGACGGCATCAGCTTGGATATGCTTGTACTAGTGTCTCGTCTTCCAGCATGCCTAAGTGTTATAACCAAAATAGTAAATACATCTCTTACTACTAGCACCTTCCCTAAGTCATGGCAGTCGGCTATAGTCAGGCCGATACCTAAAAAGGATTCAGTGTCTGAACCCAAAGATCTCAGGCCTATTAGCATATTGCCATGCATGTCAAAAATACTTGAGAAAGTAGTGTGTGGTCAAATCAATAAATATTTAGAAGAAAATAATATATTGCCTACTTTTCAGTCTGGTTTCCGTAGACACCACAGCACAACCACAGCGTTAATTGACGTAATAGACAACATTTTGACGGCGCAAGATTCAGGGGAGGTTACTATTTTGGTTCTATTGGACTATTCGCGAGCGTTCGATACAATAAGTATACCTATACTTTTATCTAAACTAAAATATTACGGATTTGATGACAGTGTTATAGAATGGTTTTCAAGCTTTTTCCTAAATCGTACACAAACAGTTGAAATAACTGACGATAAAGGAGAGCCGATACGTTCAGTTCCACGTCGGGTAGATAGAGGGGTCCCGCAGGGATCGGTAGCTGGGCCTCAAATGTTCACTATTTATGGTGCCGATATCACCCGCCACATACACAATAGTAAACATCACCTATTTGCGGATGACCTGCAGGTGTATATTTCTTTTAAGCCCTGTGATGCTCGTGCAGCCATAGACAAGCTCAATGAAGACCTAGCGAGAATAAGTGAATGGTCAGAGTCAAATGCCTTGGTACTGAACCCTGAAAAAACAAAATTCATGGTACTGGGAACCAAAAATCAAATTAAAAAGGTCACTGCCCTCTCTCCTGTAGTACATATTAAAAATCAAAATATTGAGAGAGTCTATGAAACTCGTAATTTAGGAGTATTACTAGATGAGGAGCTTAAATTTGAAAAACACATAATAAAAACTGCAAGTCGATGCTTTTACCGCCTAAAAGTTTTATATAACATCAGAAGCCTCATCTCTGAAAATCTGCGTAGCAATCTGTGCGAATCCTTGGTACTGTCTAACCTAAATTATGCGGACGTAGTCACAGGACCCTGTCTCCTGTCGAGATCTAAACGAGTTGTTCAGAAGGTGCAGAATGCATGCGCTAGGTTCTGTTGTGACATACCACCCCGTTCACACGTCACTCCCTATATTAATAAATTACGTTGGCTTAAGATGGATGGTCGCAGGCAGGTACACTTTGCCACTCTTTTATTTGGGGTAATTAAATTTAGAATACCGACCTACCTCTTTGACAAGTTACAATGGGCTAGTGATAATAAGCTGACTGTCACTACCAGAGGTTCGTCCTATTTGCTAAACACGCCGTCACATCACTCTTCTGGTTTCAGGGGCAGTTTCAGATATCTTGCCAGCAAAATCTGGAACAATCTCTCACCACCCCTTCGTGCTCTGAAAACAATAAATAACTTTAAGTTAAAACTGAAGACACAGTTATTGAGAGAACAAGTTGAAATGTAGATAACTATAATAAAATACAATGAAATTAATACTATTGACAGTTTTGTAAATATATTATGTATGAATATTTATTTTGCTCATTTCAATAAAATATCTATTATATAATTATTATAGCTCAGTAATCTACTACCTAACAATACTCATATTCTTATAAAATCTACTGAAATTAATTTTCTATTTTATATAATTATTATGTAAAAGTTTTGAATATTAACTCACAATTATTTATTTTGATTTATTTATTAATATTATCTAATGACATACCTTTAGTTTTGTAAGCCGAAGCCAAGTGGTTTGAAATGAATCTTTCACCAGCGCGTACAGACTGTAGACGTAGACTGTGGACTACAGCTATAATCATGACAACTTCGCTTGACCATTATCAGTTATCCTCTCGCTCTAAAATAGTAAATGTTACAAATGTTAATTAATATTACTGTTAAAAACATATTTACATCTCGTAATAACATAATGTAGATAAGTTACCTTGCAACTTCATGACGTCAGCTAATTACTCGATACGCGCGGTAATAACTCAGTATTGTTTTAAGAAAAACAATTTTTATAAGCAAAACAACTGTACGCTGCGTGAGCCCCCGTGTGAGGCCCACGCCGGTGTGAGGCCAGCGGGCGGCGCGCGCGCCTGTGCAGCTCGTACCTTAGCTTAGGTGTTTACCGCCAGTCTGGCGCCACACCCCCTCGCACCCCCCTCGCCCTCGCCCGCCACCCTTTGTTATCTTCAGGTGTAGCTAAATAAAATGTTATATTATTATAATTGGCCACCTTGTTGTTTTATTGTTTTAATTGCATAATATTATGTATAATATATATGTATATATATTTTTAATTTATATTGAACACTTTTATATATTTTAAGTACACTAAATCACAATGTTATTTATGTAATTCATTATAATATTATATTGTATTTATTTATTTATAATAATAATATGTATCTGCTTGTTGTCTGTCATCCGCTTGACAACTACTCAGGTTCCACAGAATACCAGGGATCACGGTACAGGATCCTATACCGTGATCATAGCCTGAGTGGAATCCTTTTCGGTATGTTCGCATCGCACTGCCTTACACTACTACGACCTAGACCCTATTTACGAGGTTAATTTTTAAGTTTTTTTTTTTTTTTTTTTTATTGTCATTATTAATCATTTTTTTTTTTTTTACCTTTTATTGTTGTAGTGTGTTTTGTTTTAATTTTTAATATCTGTATTTAAGTGTAGTGTGGTGTGAATGTCTTGAATAAATGTTTATTATTATTATTATTATTACTATGATTTTGAAGTCATCGGCCCATCTTTTGTTTTGTCTACCTCTTTGTCTTTTTCCGTTTCTAGGGTACCATTCTGTGACTTTTTTACTCCATTTGTCTTTACCCCTTATCAAATGTCCTGACCATTTCCATTTCAGCCGTTTAATTTTCACCGTAATGTCTTGTACTTTAGTTATGTTTCTGATTTCATCGTTTCTTAGTCGATCCATTTTCTTTATGCCAAGCATGCTACGCTCCATTGCGCGTTGACAGGAGCTTAATTTGGCCAAGTTTTGGTTGGTAAGGGGCCATGTTTGGCTTCCATACATTAAAACGGGGAGCACGCAAGTATCAAATAATTTACTTTTAAGTTTAATATGTATATTTGGATTTTTCATCACCTCTTTTAATGTCCAGTAACTCTTCCAAGCATTGCCGACTCTTCTTTCCAGTTCCTTATTCATTGTGTTTTGGGGTGAAATTACTTGACCTAAATATATGTACTCTTCCACGTATTCAATCTGCTTATCATCTATCATTACGTCATGTTTAGGACCATTCGTCATTACTTTTGTCTTGTCTAAGTTTAATTCCAGACCGACAGCTTTGCTTTCTAAAGCTAATTGATTTATCATTATATTAATTTCTTCTGAAGTGGTGGCAAATAGAGCAATATCATCGGCGAATCTGAGATGTGTTAGTCTGGTGCCATTTATATTTAATCCGAAGCTTTCCCATTTCATGCCTCTAAACACCTTTTCTAATACAGCTGCAAAAAGCTTTGGTGATAGGGGGTCACCTTGACGTACTCCTTTATGTAAGTTAAAAGGTTCCCCTTTTCTTTCAAGCTGTATTCTAGCTGTACTGTTTTTATAGATACTTTTTAAAATTTTAATATATTTGCTATCTATTCCTTGTTCTTCAAGTGCCTCCCATATTTTAATACTATTAATTACCTTTTTTTTTGCAATAATATTGGTTTTTTGTTTTGTATCTTTTTTGTAATGTGCGTAATGTAATGTAAATGTAATGTGGTGTAGTGTGTATGTGTTGAATAAATGTTTATTATTATTATTATTATTATTATTATTTTTGTATGCAGTAGGGTATCAAAGGCTTTACTGTAGTCAATAAACGCTATATAGTAAGTTAAGCTGTATTCCTTATATTTCTCAATCACTTGTCTCAATGCATGTATATGGTCTAGTACTGAGTATCCGCAACGGAAACCAGCTTGTTCCTCTGGTTGATTTTCATCAAGTACTTTTTCTATCCTTGCTAATATGACTTTGGCAAAAACTTTATAGATGTTAGGAGATAGGCTTATTGGTCGATAGTTATTGATTTGGTCTTTATCTCCTTTCTTATGCAGTAGTTTAATTGTGGAAGAGGTCCATTGTGTTGGGATATATTCGTTTAAAATAATTTCATTAAATAGCCTTGTTAGTGGAGTTACAATATATTGTAATGACCCTTTTAAAAGTTCGTTGGATATCTTATCATCTCCGGTTGCTTTTTTATTTTTCTGGCTTAATATTGCCTTCTCTACTTCACAATTTAGGATCGAAGGGACTTTTTCATGGTTTTCTGATATTTTTTGACTTGTGTAATCTGAACAGTAAGTATTGTCATGATATAAAGACTTGAAAAAGTTTGTAGCTATATTCAGAATATTTTTTCGATTAGTTTCTGTCTTTTCGTTCTTTCCTTTAATTTTGGGAATCCAAGATGTATGGTCTCTTAGATCTCTTAGAGCTCTTTTAATACCTCCTGACTTTTCTATGTAGTGCTTTATTTTACTTGTTCTTTCATCATTTCTATGTTTTCTAATATTTTTATTAATTTCTTTGCTAATTTTAGTTATTTCAGTTTTGTTATCTCTTCTGTTTCTTAACAATTCTTTCCTCCTCACAAGTAATTCTCTGGCTCTTTGTCCTATTTTATCTTTACATCTAGGTTGATTGATTATTTCGCTGTTAATACACTGCAGACTTCTTTCTATGTTGTCATATTCATCTTGTATATCATAAAGTTTGTTGTTTTTATTGAGACATGTCAAATGTTTACATAATATGTTATCAGGTATAGATAGTGGTATTTCTTTTCTGTGCGATTTAAAAAGTTTCCTCGGTAATTTACTGTTTAGAAGACTCAGTTTTGCTCGTACGAGGCGATGATTTGTGTTAAAATTTAGATTATTGATTGTTTCAACATTCTTACATCTTTGTAACTTATTGATGAGGATAAAATCTATTTCATTTTTGTATTTTGTGTCTGGCGAGATCCACGTCCACTTTTTGTTTTTCCGTTTTTTGAAGTATGTATTTGAGATGTATAGGTTATTCTGAAGAGCAAAGTCTATTAATCTTTGTCCATTATCGTTACGTTTTCCTGTGCCAAATTTCCCTATTACCGGTATCTTAACTCCGTTGTATTCTCCAATTTGAGCATTAAAGTCACCCATAACTATGACGTTCTTGTGTGTATTTTCGAGAGCTTTGCCTAATTGGTTATAAAAATCCTCTTTTTGGCTATTTTCGGAGGCCTCAGTTGGTGCATATATTTGTATTATTGACCATGGTTCATTCAGCATAATGTTAGCTACAGCTATTCTTTCTGATATACCAGTAAACCCTTCTATTCTGTGTTGTAGGTATCGTTTTACGAGAAATCCTACTCCATATTGACTTTGTGTTTCGCCTTTGTAGTACATAATATAATCATGGTAGGCAAGGATGTCTTCTCCCAGCCTTCGTACTTCCGAGAGTCCAATAATATCCCATTTGATAGTTGCAAGGGCATGTTCTAGTTCCTTGAGGTGTTCGTCCGTTCTTAAAGTTCTGGTGTTTAAGGTTCCAATGAATATTTCCGGTTTTGCTGAGGCTGGAGGGATTTGGTCGTGCTCCCCACGGTGACCAGCCGGATTGGGGAAAAGGGGTAAGTATTTTATGTTTTTATCATTATTTAGTTTTGTTTGAAGTGTGTTGAGAGGGGGCTCTGCCTTTTGCTATTCTGTTTTGTCTGTGATTGTTTTCTGGTTAATATAGGAAGCTATTGTATATGTTTTGTTTTTCTTCGGTGCTTGACGTGCATTAGAATTAAGACTTCTATTAGGAGTTTTGTTTTCATTTTCAGGAGATTCTGAATAAAATCTTTTATTAGATTGAGATGTTGTTGGGTCTGTAGGCATATAATTTGTTGCCTTTTTTTGTTGATATTGGTTTTCCAGGATGACTATTTTATCATACTTAATGATTGCACGTGTTCCTTCACTTCTGAGTTTTTTGAGTTCACTTTGCAACTCTTTCCTCTTCTCCAAAATAGTTGGTGGAAAATCTTCATTTATGTACAATCCGGTATTTTGCAGTAGTTTTTTAGAGCGAAGCAGTTGTATTTTTATATTAACAGTTGTCAGTGTGACCAACACAGGTCGCGTGGTGCCATTCTTTTTTCCTAGACGTCTCACGTGATCAATGTCTCTCTGCTCGCAGGGTATCTTCATAATATTATTTATAATTTGTAGGATTTCTTTCAGTAGATCATCATACTTTATTTCATTTTCTCTGATACCAAAAAATAAAATATTTTTTCTTCTTTGTTGGCGCTCCAAGTATTCAATTTTTGTACTCTGTTCTTTCACTTGCTGCTCTAATTCTTCATATTTAGCTTCTAAGATTCCAAATTTTTCGTTAATGGGCGGTTTTCAAAAAAAATGTCACGTCGAAAATGAGCTGTCCACCAACTTTGATAGTTAATATCTCAGCAACCTTTTCACATTTTACCAATAAGATATATATTTCTAATAGACAAAGCATTAATTATTATAATTAAATACCATAAAATTTTAAAGTTCCTTGTTAGAATAAAATATGGCAAAAATGTATCAAAGGTACACTCAAATTTAGATGTCCCCCTAACACTTTGCTATATTTACAGTGAATTATAATGTCCCAAAAACCCTTGAATATAATTTATGATTTTCAGTCCAAACAGAATTGTTTCTTCTTTTAAGTAATTATTAATTAATTATGTTTTAATAAATAATTGAATATATATAAAATGAGTTTAAAGTTTGTCCACTAAAACAGGAGTGGCGGAATTTCCCGCTAAGTAACGATAAAAAATTGGCTATAAAAATTAAAGGACGTGGCTTAAAAACGCACTGTCTGTGCTATTTTTTAGCCGGGACAACATTGATTCTATTTCAAATCATCACGCCTTCTTGTTCCGGCTTGTTTTTACGCATTTCGTTACGTTGTTTCTTGGGGTTACATAGTGCCAAAAAATTGTTCCATTAAGAACTGCCCATTAATTGGTAAGTAAAGAATTTAGTTGTGTGTACTTATCGTTTACTTGCAGTTTAGTTATCCTCGATTATATTTTAAATAAGTGAGTAGGAATATTTTGCTATTTAATTGTCCGTTAATAACTTGTAATAGTTTAAGGTCAGGATTCGTAACATCCAATAAGGAACGTTACATATAAGCGGATCATGGACGTTACTTAATGGAATGATAAGGACGTGTCTGTAAGGAAGTTTTTTTTTAATGGGGTGGATGCAATATTATTATTTTTGTTTTTATTTTAAAAAAATACATGTAGAATAGACTGTGAGTGTATTAGAAAATTTAAACACTGCAATTTATTGCAAAAAAATACTTTTAAATTGACAATTTTAATGTACATATTTTATTTGCAATAAATTATGCAAAATTATGTACATTGTACACGTAGCCTTGTATATTCCTATTAGTAACATTGTGTTCCACCTAAGTAACTGTTCTATAAAAATTTGATTTAAAATGTAAGTTTTCTTCAAGTTATATTAGTTTATAGCAGGCTAAGCGCTACAATATTGTTAAAACTATATAAATTTTTACTTTTTGATACCCTAAAACTTTGTTAACTTGGCTAATAAAATCATAATAAGATATTTTGCGTACTGTTACTCGCACAAAAGTGACGTAATGGATGTTTCACCTAAAAATTATCGACAATGTTTTTGATATTATCTTACGATGCATTGTTTTTTTTTTAATATGTTTGATTATTTTGATAAAAACATAAATTATTATAAAATAAACAATGTATTCTTTGTATAAAACCCAAGTCAAAAAGTTACTTAATGGAAAGAATCAGTTACCACTTTTGAAAATAAATACATTTTTTCATTTTATTTTACTATATTTGCATATTTTTCTTATTAAATTCAGTTAATATATTTAATTAACTTCAGGTTTATCATCAATATTGTGCAGATTTCGTGTATCGTAATTTTTGCTTCCACCTAAGTAACGTGACATTTTATTTGAAAAACGCCCTAATATTCTTGTTAATTACATTAGTTATATTACTTTCCATTGTATTCATTCTTTGTTTCTGGTCGGCTATGTCTTCTTGTATAACTTTTAGAATTCTCGCTATATCTTCCATAGTTTTTATTTTTATTTTCAATATTATAATCTCGATAATTTTTTAGTGGTAGATAGATTGCGAGATTTAAATAGAAACCATAAACATTTGAAAAAAGCTTTATGCGTCGCCGGGTTCGATCCGTGTGCCTCCTGCGGATATTCGGGTCTCGCGCCGATGCGCCACCGATGCTCTGACTGCAGTATTGAAATTGTCTGTCACTAACTGCTCGCTGCTGGCGTTTGAACAGCTGTTAATATTGAGATAGTCTATCGTCGTTTCTGGGTTCAAAGTCCATTCTGCGAACACCCACAATTTCACTTTTTATTTTTTATATTTTAACAATTAACTTTTACATCAGTTTTAGGCACTTTTTTCACTTTTTATAGTTTGTACTATCCACTTTTTAACTATTATCCGTTATCACTTTTGTTCACACTTTTTCTATTTTGTGTTAATACGTTATTAACAGTTTTTATTGCACAGCTGATGACGGGCGCACTTCAATGTTCTTACTTTGTTTATATCTTCACTTTTAGCTAAACACACGCGTAGATAACATTTATAGGAACGAATTAAAGTATTGTGCATCGATTTTTCTACTTGTAATTTGCAGACGATGTCAATTAGTATTTTTAAATGAAATAAATATGCGGAGTTGCTCCGACCGTGTCGACGGCAGCGCCACCCTCTATGATTAGTCAGAATTATTATATTCAGGTTATATTCAGGTCTACCAGAATCTGATGGCAATTTTGACGGCAAATTTTCAAAAAATATCCTTGATCATTGGATAAATTTTTATATTTGCATATTTCACACACAAAATAAGCCGCTAAAGGAATAAAAAAGCGGCCAAGTGCGAGTTGGACTCGCCCATGAAGGGTTCCGCAGCAGCAATAAGGTTTATTTTTATGAAATTAAAAGGTTTTTGATTTATTTTTATATTTCAGTCGATTTAATGAAATTTAGATTAAGGTTTACCATTTATGACGTATAAAAAAAACTACTGGCTAGATCTCGTTCAAACCAATTTTCGTTGGTAGTTTTTATAGTAATCTACATCATATATTTTTTTAGAATTATCATGCCCGTACTTTAGAAATTAGAGGGGGGGGACACACATTTTACCACTTTGGAAGAGTCTCTCTCGCAAACTATTCAGGTTAGAAAAAAATGATATGAAAAACCTCAACATGATTTTTGGAGACTTATCCATAGATACCCCACACGCATAGGTTAGATGAAAAATTTTTTTTTTGTTTCAGTTGTACCTATGGGGACCCCTAAAATTTTTAATAATTTTTTCATATTTGCATCAAAATCTTAATGAGGTTCACAGACTACATCTACTTACCAAGTTTCAATAGTATAGCTCTAATAGTTTCGGAGAAAAGTGGCTGTGACATACGGATGGACAGACAGACATGACGAATCTATAAGGGTTCCGTTTTTTGCCATTTTGGCTACGGAACCCTAAAAAGGATGAAAATATTTTATTCCTATTACCCCGGTATTGCTAGAGTCAATTTATTTTCTCACTTTTTGCCATCAGATTCTGGTAGACCTATAGGCAATGCCTATGTTTGTATTTTTTCTTCATAATATCACTGTTTCCAAGAACCTAATAGTGAATTTGACTAAAGCGCTTTCAGGCAGAAGCATTACTCTCAGAACTACAACTGATTTTAACAGACCTTTTGAATACAGATAAAAGGTTTCATCTTCAGCACTAAAATTTTCTCTTTTACGCGACAATCGATTTCAAGCAACACTCAAATTCATTCTTCACGAACAAAAGTTTTCATTATTATTCAGACAATATACTATTGTTTTCTAGAAAATACTTTAAAAATAGTAAAAGATTTTCTGGTAAACTAAATTTCATACGCCCAATGCTTTTACCGATAATCAAATATTGGCTCCGTCGGTCTGTTTGTATTTACAGTATTCCGATATCACAGTAGATGTTGATATAAACAAGACAATTTTCATATTCATTTTCATATACGTATAACCCTGTTTTGGTGCTACGTCTTTTTGGGTTGGTACCGATATAATTATAATCTTAGTATGTTAGGTATTAGGTATATTTCTAGCATAATTATTATTTTTTGCTACAGCGGCAACAGAAATACATAATTTGTGACAGGGTCCCGCTTTTACCCTTTGTTACAAAACCGTGGAAAAGCATGGCTAAAAGAGACCCTGAAAGAGGATAATATTGGATTAAGTAAATTAGTCATTTTATGTCATCATATAGATATAACGATAGTCACTATCAGGGAAATGGATTCATATTACACAGATGGCTGACCTACGTAATTTGGTCGGGCTATGTGGCAAATGGCAAAACCAGCCAACGGATCATAACTCACATTGACTTTGACTTATCTTGATCAAATAACTTGGGCCGCCTTTTGCCTATGAATCAAATCCTAGATAAGGCCCGTATTCACTTTGATTAGTAATAAGTGCAAGTGATCAGTGCAGGTGATTAGTAATAAGGAAAAAGTACGTGTACAGCGACTGATGAGTGCAAGTTCTTTAATTTCTCCTGATCACTAACCACTTGCACTAATCACCTGCACTCGCACTAATCAAAGTGAATACAGGCCTTTAGAAGTTAGCATCGCAACAAAACATAATGTGTGATGCTTAGCTTAGCATAACAACAAAATCCACATACAAATCAGATTGGATTTGAACTCATTTGGGCCGACACTAAACCTCCCCGTACGGGCGAGGTATAAGACGAAATTAAATTATGCAAATCTCACAAAAACCCTCTCCCGGAGACGTGGAATTGCCAACCACAAAAAAGATAGGCGTAAATTTTAAATGGACGAAACTCCATTTTTGTGAGAATTATACTGTAAGTTAAGGACATGAAAATTGAAGAATTGTTTGATCTTCTTCAAAAAGCTAAATTATACATTTGAGTTTTACGCAATCAGGCTGACCTACTTTTGTTCAGTTACTCTGGATTTTAACAGGAGTTTATCCATTCAACAGCTTTCTTCATTGGTTAATATTTTGACTTTACATTCATCTCTTCCTTTATAGCCATGGCTCCCTATTTATCGAATTTAGTGCATACCAAATTTTGTTGCGATATTTTTCTTGGATTCTTGAGGATTCACTCAAACCGACACCCTATTATAGCTTTTTCAAATAGTTTATATTTGAAATATCCTCAATTAGAGATATTGAGGATATTTCAAATATAAACTATTAAAAAAATATATAATTGAAAATGTCCCTCGACTACAATAGACCCTTCCGTCTTATCTAGACAATATAACAATGATATAAACGAAAGAGGGAGATAAACCAAGCGAACCGTTGAGGAAAACGGCACAAAATAAGCAAAATAAGATATTTTATGATATGAGTGACAAACGACTCGAAAAACATCTAAATTATATTTGGAGAGCAATCCAATTTGTTGTAACGTAAATGTATTCTTAAAAGGGCTTCAAAATAAGAATATAATTATTACGGACTGTGAGGGAAATTAATAAAAGACGGATGTTTTTTGTTATATTTTTGTGATGCGGCCTTTCTACGTCGGCACATGATGAGCCAATGTATTTACAAACGTATAGAAGGTATAATTCATCTATGATTACCCAAGATTGACTTCGACTATACGTGCTATATACAGCTTTTTTTTTTTGATGCGCAGGTGAAACCGGAAACCCATCATGGGTCCCCCGGGTTGGGTACACTACGTGCTCAGCACCCTGGGGGTATGTGAGACTCCTACTCACTAAAACCACCTGCGGTTCGCCTTCAGCCGTATAAAGGAGGGATATCCCGGATATCCCGGGATATCCCGGATCTAACAAACACGGGACTCTCTCCACGACTGGCCGGTCTACCTCAAAAGGGACCGGACTTCTACCAAGGCAAGGGAACGCTTAGGCAACTATATACAGCTTCGCAATCTTGGATAGCCATCAAAAGAGCCTTAAGATAGTCAGGTATTAATGGCATGTCCATAGATAAATGATTAGACTCTTCACCTGGCATCGAAGTGAAGCGAGACCAATGCTCTAATCTATCAGCATATTGTCCTTATAAATCTATCTTGCTGGTTATGACTATTCTTTCTGCTTCAAAAATCCTTTCTATTATTTAGATTCGAATCAAACACTTGGCAACTTTCAGCTGAATAATTATTCTTTGACCTTTGCATTGTGGTCACATTTTGACAGTTGACACTTGAATTGTAAATCCAAGATGGCGGTGGGCGGCGATATCGCGCCATCGCGTGCCCGAAGGTCAGCACAGATAGCCGTTTGTAATTCGAAACGCTCGTTAAGTGGCAACACTGCGACTCTATCGGGTTCGTGTCCTTGGATCGAAGTATCACAGATATTCTTAATTGTATTTCATTTTGCGGTTCGACTAGTGACATATTTGCTGAGCTCAAACTCACCTAACGAATTTAAAATAAAATACTAGGATATACTGCAATGTTTTCACGCTAGATGCAGCACCAGCTTATACACTAATCAAAAAGTTTTGTTGGACGATTGGTGCAACGTTTCTGACAATATTTTGATATGACTTGTGCAACATGTCGGATTTTGGCCGAATTGTTTACTGTACCTATGAGGTAGTAACTCTCTACTCCAAATTTCGCGTAATAGAAATAATAGAATAGGGTTCTAAACGGCAGATGTAGGGGGTGAAGAAAAGCAAAGGGCTCCAAATGTTAACAACAGGCAGTCGATTTTGGCAGCGAAACTACATAGAAATCATTCTAAGGGACAAGGCATAAGTCATCGCAAGCGCCTTGTTAACAATGCACATTTAAGAGCCAACACTTATTTGTGTCAACTCTCATATTTTGGATTTTTAATTTGGCTGTATAAATTTTCGAATGCTAGTTTGTCTATGTACAGTTCAAGTACAGGTTAGCAGAAAACTTATGTTTGTACATAGAAATTTTAAGATTTAATTCAATTTTATTCAGGTAACTTTGTATGAAAAAATGTTAAATCGCATAATAATATTTATTAACTTTTAGCACTGTAAAACACGTGAACCTATAAAAAACTGGGGAAAGGGGACTTCACGCTTGATAGAGGCTCGCCTCCTCACAGTTAATTAGTTCGTATAAAAGTCCCAACTAGAAAAAATTCGCATCAAAAAGCACGGCTTATAACTTTTATAAACTAGCTGGCAAATGTTGTTTTGCCATCATATTATATCGGATATCAAAAATGGATGTTTTCTTTCGTTTCTATCCGATAAGCACACAATTTCACTAAAATCAGTCCAGCCTTTTCGGAGGAGATATGTGCAACAAAAATGTGTCTTTCAGTCTGATTGTCATCTATATATCTACATTATTGCCGAACCGATATTCACTACACTTGGCATGGAAATATCGAGTTTTGAAAAATAATTAATAATCAAAAATTAGTTTTAATCACGAAAAATGCAGATCTCTGGTATGTTTCTGAGGGGTCGAAACTGCTAAATTTATCTTACTCTACTTACTTTTATCATAAATAAGTTGAAATAGCGATAAAAATACAAACCAAAACACGGAAATCAAACTTCTAAAACATGAAAACAAAAAGGAAAATTCTCTCCATCGTTAACATCAGAAATCCGAAACTAATACTATATAAAAGCTCGATCACTGGAGTGTTTGGTATTTAATTGATCACGTCGCCTAAAGATCCAAAGCCCTTAGACAACACGTTTTCTTTATCGCTTCTTTATACAATCGCCGATCATAATGTATGAAATTGATACGACACGACGCGACGAGTCGAATGTCTACTTCATTATATTATTATCGAACGCTTATTGTCAATTCCATACATTTTTGATCGATGATTCTATAAGGAAAACGTCTTGGCTAAAGGGCCAGAGGCCCGTAACTCCGGGAGTACTTTGTACTAAATTACTGGCTGCTGAAAGGGCGATCAGACCCTCCGATAAATTTTAAAAAAGGTTACGGTCCAATGATGTGTGTAAAAGTCGATATTATTTGAGGTTTCGATAAAAGTCGCTTATCGATAATATTAGTTGTAGATTACATTCAGATAACAAAACGCATTTAACTGTAAGGGTCTGTTCACAGCTGAGTGACAAGGCGATGCAATGCATTTTTAAATGCAATGCAAAACTGGCAGCCTAATGGCGGGAGGTCTGTCAATTTGATTTTGAATGGCTTATTAAAAAAAAGCATCAAATCGCGTCGATTCGTCACTGCGCAATATAAACTGACCCTAACTACCGTACCATCATCTGCATAAGGCAAAAAATAATTAAATCCGTACATAATTCGCTAGTAAAATTTTAATTAATTTTATGCAGTTTCATAAGTGGCGTAATATAACTTGATTAAAAACGAACTTTGCTTAGTAATTTAATAAAGTAATATTCTCTAATACGCTCAGAACTCATCAACGAAGTTTCGTCTCACTCGAAACTAACGACGTTTGTTGCACATCACTAGGCTACCGTCGATGTTATAACCGAGATTAACATTAATACTCAAACATTGCTTTTATTATGATGATTTATCAGCCTTATTGATATCCAGTGCCGAACGTAAGCTTTCAACGGGTGCCAACCATCAAAATCTTGGGCAGTCCATATATATAGCTCCCACACCGGTTTCGGTGACGGTGGCCGGTTTCATTGAAACCAGGCCAGCTACGCAGGAGTAATTTTATAGTGCCCAAGTGTGTGCGCAGTACACAAGAGCACTCTCTATTCCTTTACTCTCATAACCCAGTGGGACGGCAGACCGACACGACCGGCGAGAGATCAGGCGCAGGACCGACTTTTTACATGCCCATCCGACGCATGGATCATCTTGTCAGACAATCAGGTGATCAGCCTGCATTGTCCTAACCAAACTTGGAAATAACATGTTTCCAACGCGGGAATCGAACCCACGACCTCCGAGTCAAGAGCCGCGCTCTATACCACTAGACCACAGAGACGTTAAGTCATCATGGCGGGCAGTCCATCAGTAGTTGATAGGCATCCATCTGAGCTGTCCGCTGCCGTTATCACCTAATATATCCCACAACCTATACATTTTGTGGTACACTTTACGGGAAAACTGTGACGCCTATTTATTTGTGATTTAACATAGTAATTTTTATTTATATGTAAATGTGTTATCAACAGTCAGTCAAGGTGTGACGACGCGAGCCTATACTCGACTTCTAACTAGTTAAATAATAATATTCCATCGAGCTGCAGGATATCTTACGCTACGTTTACCTTATTGTTATCCCTAATTCTTATCTCCTCCATCAACCGTCTGTTTTTCTCCAGACATGGCCTGCTTCCACTTCAGCGTGCTCATTCTAAGAGCAATGTCAGTAAGTTCAGTCAACTGGTAAATTAAATGACTTTAACATAAACTTAAATAAGGCGTACCTTAAATGTTTCGTTTGAAAAATAATTATTAGTAGCTACCCAATTTTTTTTAATTTTAGTGAATTATTTTTAAACACAAATTCCAAGAAGAGGAATTACGAAGAGATTATTTCCTCTTTGTATGGGTAGATCTAATATTGCGCTAAGCGAAAAATCGAGGACGTAATTCCAAAAGATTATATTGTAATCCGGAAAATTTAAATTTTGCACTGATATAACAGCTGTTTGTGGAGGAACTGCACTTGGGTAGTTTTGTCATTATGCTCATAAATACAATAATTACTAGAGTAACACGTTATATTTTTAACTTTTTACTTTTCCATAAAAACAGAATATTCAATATTAAGTAAGTGGGTGATTTTTGACCAAATTAAAGGGAATTAACGTAAATTACATCAATTTCTGAGTGATTTACGTTAATTCCCTTTAACATTAATACTCAAACATTGCCTATAACCTAAACTTAACTTTCATGTCAACAATAAATCAATCTATGATAACTGATAGCCCAAAATTACACAATACGATGTAATTGCTAGTCATATTTTATCGCTATGATGTCATACAATATTGTATCTAATATATCCGTCGACAACAAGTAAAACGTGATTCTGGGATAAAATATATTATTTTTATACATTGTAATAAATCTCCCAGTCAAAACATTTTTTTAATACTTATTATGATAATACAAATGTAATTTTATCATGGCGAGGTGCTATGTGCTAACTCAGAAAGCCTTTATACAGTCACAGTTTTTTTTAATAAAAAAAACTAGGTCTTTGCATACGTTATGGATGACTTATACAGTATTTTCAGATTATGTAAATAAGCGCATACTTCATCGAAAAATTCTTAGGTAGATATTTATAACATAAAAGTAACGGATATTTTATCAGCATCTATGTATGATACATCGATGGCGGCGTCGGCACGCGCGCTCGTGCTCTCACATACAAACCACTTCATTATATTTTTGCCTCTTTACTGTGATTTGGTTGACTTACAGTAATAAGCGCTTGTTGCCTGAAATGTCTTCTCTGAACAAATTCCCGTCTCGCAGTAAACGTTGGCATTTTCAAAGAATTAAAATTAAAAATCCTACGTATTTTAAAAATTATGCGTTGTATAAAATATGATAAACTTTTGGGGTTACCTCACACTGCACCGTGAAAAGGTAATGGGATGTAAGGTAAATGATTAGTCATTGGACAGTACTAGCTGTGGTACTAGTAATTGGATAGAGTACAAAAACACAATATTTAATAAGGTTGCTTTAAAAACTACCTGTTTTTTTTTTTTCTTTAAAATCAGGCGTTCTATTACTTTAAAAATAGGCAGTTTTTGAAGCAACCTTAATAAAATATGTTGTGTTTTTCTGCTTTTTCCAATGACTGGTACTGTCCAATCTACTAGTCATTTACCCTATTTTTAAATGAGCATGAATTGTTCCAATACTGAGTGTAGCAAGTTTTTCAAATTGATGTGTCTTCTTGTATAGAAAATAAAGTGTATTTTTGAATGTGTCATTTCACGATAGAGATTACCGCATCATATCGTCACGACAACTAGAATACAAATCCAACATGTTTTGCTGGCTTAAAACTGGCTTAAATCGTACCTACGTACGGTAAATACCGTAGATCTGCTACGACGTCATAGACCTGCTACAATGTCGTAGACATGCTACGATGTCGTAGTCCAGCTACAATGTCGTAGACATGCTACGATGTCGTAGTCCAGCTACAATGTCGTAGACATGCTACGATGTCGTAGTCCAGCTACAATGTCGTAGACATGCTACGATGTCGTAGTCCAGCTACAATAACGTAGACATGCTACGATGTCGTAGACCAGCTACAATGTCGTAGACATGCTACGATATCGTAGTCCAGCTACAATGTCGTAGACATGTTACGATGTCGTAGTCCAGCTATAATGTCGTAGACATGCTACGATGTCGTAGTCCAGCTACAATGTCGTAGACATGCTACGATGTCGTAGTCCAGCTACAATGTCGTAGACATGCTACGATGTCGTAGACCAATTATTATTGTAACTGGTCTGGAAAAACAATTTTCAAGAGTTTATTTGTTTCCTTGAATGCGCTTATCTTAGTAACTACTGATTCGATTTGAAAAATTAATTTTGTGTTGGATAGATAGGATTAATAAATCAAGAAGACTTTAGGCTATAATATAATACCATTCTGCAACTAAAAAGAAAGAGAAATTAGTAGAATAAGTGGAAAAAAAGGAAATGTATAATTGGCACTATTAATGAGGAGGATGTTTGTCATACCTGGGACTATCTGCGGGCCGCCATGCTGAGTCGCGTCGCATGTGCTGCGTGCGCTTCACCACTTCACATCCTCTGCTGGACCAGCTGCAACAAACATCATCATTTTATTTATTTATTTCCATACTTATTTCTACCATTACATAAGAATATATTGAGAAGTTATAAAAACTTTTATAATAGCTAAGCTCAACCTGCGGCCCGCCAGGACTTTGTCAGTGGCCCGCGTGAATTAATAATTTTTAACAGTTATTTTTAACCTTAAATAATTTTGGTTGTGCCATGCGACACCAAGACTTTAGCGTGTGTTTGTGGCCCGTTCGAAAAAAATCGGCCAAGTGCGAGTTGGACTCGCGTACGTAGGGTTCCGTACCGTTATAGAGAAAATTAGGCCATAAATTGTGTTTTTTGTATGGGAGCCCCCCTTATTTTTTATTTTAATTTAATATTATTATTAAATATTAAAGTACACGTATAACTAAGGACTTTGTGAAAAATTCAAGTACCTACCTGTTGCCATTATTGATATAGAGCAAAAAAGGCCAAAAATCATATTTGTTGTATGGGAGCCCCCCTTAAATATTAACTTTATTTTGTTTTTAGTATTTGTTGTTATAGCGGCAACAGATGTACATAATCTGTGAAAATTTCAAATCTCTAACTATTACTGTTCTTGAGTTACAGCCTGAAGACATACAGACAGACAGACGGACAGACAACGAAGTCTTAGTAATAGGGTCCCGTTTTTACCCTTTGGGTACGGAACCCTAAAAAAGGTTGAGTACCGCTGTTCTAAAACTTTACTCACTTCAATTCTGAACTGGGCCATGAAAATACACAAAATCAACTTATAAGGCTCGAGTTTCGAAGGAATAGTTGATAAATATTCCCAACTAGGGCGCGACCTCAAACTTTTCCTATAAAACTGGGAAACTTTTTTAATAACCGCGTCTAAACAGGCGTTTATAGGCAATTCGTATTGATGGAAGTGATATATCACTTGTCCTGTGTCATGGAAAATTTCTATGGGGATTGATTTGTGATTTGCTTACTTTAATTTAGGTAATGGGTTTTAACAACGCTAGTAGCAATCTGATACTACTGTGTTATACTATACGCTTCAGTATTATACTTAAGGACGCTATTACAAATATCAGCGATTTTTCGGTACCCTATTAAAGAATTAGGAGTCAAACTGCGAGGATATTATAGGAGGATACAAAATTTTCACATAAAATATGTTTTAACCATCACAATAATCGCAAAATATGAAAAAAATGGGGTCTGATTAGGTACCTTAATATCTAAATACACTGAACTGAGGAAAATAAATATACAAAAAAATTGTTGCTTATTTAGTCCTCTATAAAGTCCGCTAAAAATTTTATATAAAATAAACAACTTTTCCAGTTATAAGAAAAATAAGAAAATTTTTCAAATTTTTTCATACATTTTCGCCATATCAAGAACGCGGCGAGCATCGTAACCGCCATTGTACAAGGCGCGCTAATATGAATCTTATTTTAATGTCATTAACGTCGATATTCGTACTGACATCCGACCTGCTAATTAAAAAGTTGGAGCATTCTTAATACACTACTGTCTACTGTATTATACTTAATACACTAGAGTAACTTGGCCGCATCCTTGAAATCAGACACACAACATAGCGATAAATATTATGAGCGCGCCTACAACGATAGCTAGTAGTTTCGGCTCTGGATTGAAAGATTATTTTTCCAAATTCCAAAAAGCCTGTAAATGCTGTAAAGAGCCTCTACTCAAAGTATTTACAGGCTTATGGAATGGCTAATCATTTTTATAAGCCTGTTTTCTGAGTAATAATTTTCTACCAAATGCTATGGGTAATGTGCCAATATCAAAGTAAACCATGCCTATTTTTACTCTCTACCGGGTAAAGCCAGTCTACCTCTGTATCGGAACAGCTTATTGGTGCCGAATTGATCATTCACCATGCTCGAAATCTTCGCTCCGCTTCAATGAAACAGCACGATTGGTCAATTCGGGCACCGCTAAACTTCTCTCTGCCCCGCTCCGCGTCAGTGAAAACGCACCCTAAAGCTGGCTATAGATGGACCTGCAGTGCAAGATGTGGTTGCCGCAAGGCGATATCGCAGTTTCCATACTAAATTCACATCCGTAATACACGGACCGCTCGAGCAGTTCTTGAGCATTTGGAGCAGTCGTTCAACGTGACTGCTCTAGACGAGTCGGTCACGACTGCAACTTGCGGTCCGTCTATGGCCAGTGTAATAAAAATACTTTAAAGTATAATTATTATTTACTATTTTATGTAAACTAAAGTAAAATAACAAAGGAATTTTAAACCAAGCCGGAGCATTCTTTTTAAACCAAGCCGGAGCTTATCCAACGAGCAATTAGCTACAAAATTTACCGAACAACACACGAAAATTTAGAAATTCTTATTTAGCGCTGATCGATTTTGCCGAAACCGAAACTATACTGCGTGACTGGTGAGACATGTTCAATACTTGAGGACGTGATATTTGGCTATTATATTAGTTGGAAAAAAATAATATAAAAAAATAATATCAATTGATCACTGAGTAAATGTAGCTTAAAGCTAAATAATTAATTACCCAACGCATGGACACCGCGAGCGGGAGGGGTAGTTGTGTGGTGTTTCTTTGGTAGCGCACGCCTCTGCACCGGCCGCATAGTATGCCTACTTGCCTAACCGCGTAATTTACTTAGTATCCATGATTCATTAATTTTTGGGAAATTCGGAAAAAATTAAGAACCTAATTTTATTACATATTTATAATGAGAATCGAGTACTGAATACTCTCCTTAAATATCGGTATTGACTCACCAGTCATGCTGTATAAATATTTATTGCTGAAATCGTCCGAAACCAAAACCAAAATTTTGTTCGGATTCTACTCACTAGCTGAAAGCCCTTACAACATATTACATATAGTATATTATATAACATGTTACATGTGAGCTCGCAATCAGAACACTTAACTGATTGCCCCTCTAGATTGAAATATATGTTTGTTTACAAAGCTCCGCGATCGATGTCAACAATAATATGGCTTTTGCTAACATACTGAAAAAACTGTCCTTGGTTTTGTTATTTTCCTGCAAATAGAACTTTTTTTACGATATAAAAAGTCTTGTCACACTGATACAAGAGAGAAGAAGAGAGCGTATCCTCTCTTAAAAGGTCGGCAACGCACCTGCAGCTCTTCTGATGTTGCGAGTGTCTATGCCCATCCATAGATGCTGATAGTTGCTTTCCATCAGGTGACTCGTTTGCTCGTTTGCCCCCTTATTTTATATAAAAAAAGACTAAACATCGATTCAGTCACACTTTGACGAGGTAACAGGCATATACACCTTCCTATTAAAAAAAAAAGCAAAGGTTTGCACTCCCAAGTAAAAAGCCTGCAATTAAAAAGGACCAGCAATTACAACTATTTTATATTTTTGCGGTAAAAAGAGAGTCTCACACTCACCGGCGATTTACTCACCCTCTGCCTTACGAAATTATGACCACACACTTCAGGGTCACCTGACGCGAGTTAAACATAGTCGGTCTTCCTACAAAAGATCTAAACATACTCGTATATTGAACAGTTGTTTTGACACCATTTTGTACTGAATTTTTTTCCAATCAACTGTTCAACAGGTGTTTAAATATTTTGTAGTAAGACCGTTCATTTCTGAAGTGAGTTTAACATTTATTTTCATATCCGTCTCAAAAAATTGCATAATATTATACTTATGCTATACAGCATAATATATTTAGTTTTATTTTAAATGCAAAAGTGTGTCTGTCTGTCTGTTAACGCTTCACGCCTAAACCGCTGAACCGATTTTGGTGAAATTTAGTACAGAGATGCATTGAGTCCCAGGAAAGGACATAGGATACTTTTTATTCCGGAAAAATGCACGGTTCCTGCGTTATAAACGAGTTTTAACGCAACGGAGTCACTGACGTCATTTAGTAACAAATAAGTCTATGGAGAAAAAACTCTCCATAGAGTGGTATAGTGCAGATATGTGAATAATTGATGAGTTTCATTGTGGGTGTGACCCACTTGTGATGGTATACAGATGTTTCTGTGTCTCATCCCTGGAGACCTACGACGGCCTCCAAGCGATCTTTGTGAATTGTCGACTGGACTCCACAAAAACTTGAGTGATAATGTTTTATCTAAAATGTAAGGTTAGATTAATATATAACAGAAGATATAAAAAAATAAGTTTTAAAATTTTAAAAAAGTTAATTCTTTGAAAATTTACTTATAAAACTAAGTATTATAATTTAGCATAACATTTAAGCTTGTTTTATGTACTGCGACGCTTATAAATTATCTCGATTTTAATAAAACTTGAATAATTCATAACACATCTATCGTTAAATTAAATCTGCAGTGAAATTCACTGCAGCTGCATAAAAATCATTTTGCGAAGAAAATGTATTCTAAGATGATAAGAAATACAATATTATTGTAAGGTCGGTTCGCTGCATTATTGCATCTCAAGGACTTTGACCTCTAACGTTAACAACTGTAGTTATTTTCAAAGAAAAATCCAATAATCTTATATGCATAAAACTCTCGCAACACGGTGTTTGTTATCTAACTTCTCAAACTCGGCTGGACTGATTTTATTAAAATTTGTGATTTATTATTTACCTTATTTTTCATAGTTTATAAACTCTTTGTACGAGGTAACATTTTGAATAAAATATTATGTTCTATTCGAAATAACGTTTAAAAAAAATATAAAAGCATATTATACTCGATTGTTTTTATTTACTTGACGTACTACCTTTTTTTTTTTTTTTTACATGGGGAAATGCTTTGCGCATCCCCGGCGGATTGGGGACATCGGCCGGGGTATGTGGGACTATCCGGGAGCTACCCACTAAAACCCCATGGTGCTCCACTCCCCGCTAGGCAAAGTTACGGGCACGATCAACCCACCGCAACTTTGCCAACGGTTGTCTGTGCCAGACTCGTCAAAACATGCAGGCTTTTCTAGGTCGCCACGCGAGGCGGCCTAGAAAAGCCCACATGGGTGCCGCGATGTACAGAAGCACCATGCACATCACGGCTCTCTCTGGAACTCGGTGCAATGGGCAGCAGTGTCCCCACACTGCCACCCCGAGTATCCTGGCTAAAGCAAGGCGCTGCGGCCACTCCGTGGTGCGCGTCTTCTCCTTGGCCGTCTCAAGGGGTCGAACGCCTCCCGTTCTCTCCTGCGCTCGGCCTCCTCCTTTGCAGTGATGACATTCTGGGCAAAGTCATTCACCGCCTGCCACGCAATCTCACTGCTCAGCATTGCCCGGATTATTGCTGGCAGGGAGAGGTCCACTCCAATGGCAGCCGTAAGGGCCGCGCGTTGTTCCATCCAAGATGGACAGGTCGATAATGTGTGTTCGGCCGTGTCCATTTCGTCGAGGCAGTGGTGACACCTTGTGTCACTCTCTCTCCTCGCGATCTGGCACAAGTACCGACCAAAGCAGCCGTGCCCGGTCAGCACCTGTGTCAGATGGAAGGAGAGTGCTCCGTGTCTCCGTTTTACCCACTCTTTAAAGAGTGGGCGGATTGCTTCTATCAGGACTTGACGTACTACCTACTGGCATCTTAACTTCGAAAATGGTTCTGTATTGTTTACTTAGCATGTGCTGGCTTTTCCCACACGTTCCTATAGACTTTTGAGAAACCCTCACTCAGTCACAGGATTCATTTGAGGCTCTCAAACATAATATTCTCATGTATGTCAAAACAACCTTTGCTGGATCAGCTAGTAAATTAAAAAAACAAGCATGTGCCACCCCTATCGTGTTATTTGTTCAAAATATTTGGTATTTATGCGGAGCTCGAGTTGGGGGCGGTGCGGGGCGGCGCGGGGGGCGGCAGGCTCTCGAGAGCTGAACTTTCTGTTTACTCTCCGCACAACTTACTACACAACAAACATTCCCAGCGTGAAAATTCACGGCGAATTTTTCGATATTCTGGACCGTTCGAGCACAGTATAATACAGAAGGTATCCTATCCATAGACTTAGGAGTTAGGGCCCGTTTTAACACTTCCTGATAGGATGTCGGATAGGCTATCCACAACTTTTTCCACAGATTCTCCATACTTCATCTGTCAAGTTATGTGGTAGGTAGCCTATTCGGCGCTTATCAGGAAGTGGTGAACAAGGCCCTAAGGCTCTTAAGTCTTTGGAAAGGCAGGTTTAATTGCTCAGTCCATGCCTTAGAGCATGAACTTACTGCTCTTAGGGCCTGTTTAACCACTTCCTGATAAGTGACGAATAGGCTATCCACCAATTAACTTGACAGATCAAGTATGGAGAATCTATAGAAAAATAGAAACTCTATCAGAAAGTGGGGAAGCACGCCCTTAATGTCTTCTGATTAATTTTGTTACGAGTCCCAAGACAGTTTTAGCTTGTCCCACGGGTTTTTCGTGGTTGGGTACCGCTTTCTATCCTGGACCCTGGTTTACGAAGTTATTGAAATTTATGGTAACTGGTAGGCTAATGTCTGTCAATAAGAAAAATAGCAAATAAAATAAAATATTATAATTATTATTGTGGCCGTTTCGATGTCTGCGTTACTCTACTGTATGTATATATATTGTGGCTGCACTTGTATAGTAATTGACCGGAACCCTCTATTGTGCATATGGGAATTAAAGCACTTTTTAGTGGCTAGTGGCCGGTTCCAACGAAACCTGATATGTATGGAAAAATAAATGATTACTCCATTTTGGAGTTGAGCTTGAGTTTATTGGTCTTTCATATCATGTAAGATTATTTTAGTAAACACCAGCTGGTCCGAGAAACGTTGTTTTTAACCCCCGACCAAAAAGAGGGGTGTTATAAGTTTGACGTGTCTGTCTGTCTGTCTGTCTGTCTGTCTGTCTGTGGCATCGTAGCATCCAAACGGGTGGACCGATTTTGATCTAGTTTTTTTTGTTTGAAAGCTGACATGACGGTGAGTGTTCTTAGCTATAGTTCATCATCATCAGCCTGCTCATTGCTGAAATATCACGGTATATCTTGTTCGTGATAGGACGATTAGCAACTTGCAGACGTTTGATGGGTTTTATATTTTGCATCCTGGTTCGAGACACTTATGAATATATACACATTATTGGAAAGTTGACCTGGTGGTGCAGCATCACCTGGTAATCAATAGGATACCCAACTCCTCACCAACTTAGAGCAGAGGTTTCGTGTTTGGGCTCATTTTAATTGCGACAACCAGTAAGACGTAGATAAACAGTAAATATTTGCATGCTGCTGCTGCAGCATCACCTGGATTCTATAGGAGCCAAGCTCTGTATGAACCTAAAGTGGAGGTTTCATGTTTGGGCTCATATTGATGGCCTCATCCAAGAGGACATATTTTATAGATGGTATTCATTGGGATATGATCCAGTTGATAGGAATTATTCTGCACAAGTTTAAAAAGCATAAAATAAAATTAAATTAAGAAATTTAAAAAAACCCCCGCCAAAAAACTTTAAAAAGTAATGAAATAACATTTCCTGACTTTAAGTTTAAATCATTCCTAAGAGTAAAGTAATATTTTAGTCCATAATTGTTGTCAAGGTGTGTCGGGGGACCGCTAATGTAGTTGTTTGATTTCACATAACAATATAAATTAAGGGTCTGTTCACAGCGACCCGAATCGAGAGAATCAGCGACTATTATGGCGATACAAAATGCAAAAGTCGCTGTTGTGGTAGTTTACTTAGCAGTAACTGGTAGGCTAATGTCTGTCAATAAGAAAAATAGCAAATAAAATAAAATATTATAATTATTATTGTGGCCGTTTCGATGTCTGCGTTACTCTACTGTATGTATATATATTGTGGCTGCACTTGTATAGTAATTGACCGGAACCCTCTATTGTGCATATGGGAATTAAAGCACTTTTTAGTGGCTAGTGGCCGGTTCCAACGAAACCTGATATGTATGGAAAAATAAATGATTACTCCATTTTGGAGTTGAGCTTGAGTTTATTGGTCTTTCATATCATGTAAGATTATTTTAGTAAACACCAGCTGGTCCGAGAAACGTTGTTTTGCCATAATTATACGTTATGGAAAAATAATTGAGAAATGAGAACCTCAAGGAAAAATCTTTTGAACGAGCAGGGAGTTGCCATTTCTGAAGTTGTTTACACTCATGATCTCAGAAACATCAAACGCGATTCAGAATGATACAAAAGCATGCAGCATACAAAACATGACGGTATTTTAATTATTAAAAATTGATGATGGCCGATTCTTAAACCTACATGATAAGCACACACAACTTAATCTGACCAAGGTTTGGCAACAAACACCGCAATTCGAAAATTATAAGATTTGGCTGTTACAATTTTAATATTATGGTCATTGGTCAAGTCCATCAAAACCATATTAACTTATTGACGATCAGTTGAGGTCGGATCGTCACTGAAGGGCGTATGTTTTATGCAGTGCCCTTACAGATACATAATGTAGTGACTCGCCCAGCATAAGGTCAGCTACGTCACGACTGACCAAAGCTTAGCCTAACATGATGATGTGAGTTCGAACTTTTACATCAATAAAAACCTCCTCCGTTTTGACATTCGCTTAATAAGGAAATCAAAACCCATTCACATGAATAAAAAAAACAAAAATAAAACAGGAGTAAAGGCATACATTTTCGTGGTAGATACAGCGGGGGGTATTACCTACTTCTTTCGACCGTATATCACCTTCCTCTTACTCCGATAAGGTCACATGTCCTGATGCGAGTTGAACAATTCACAATGCCGCAATGATTTCCAAAGGCTTATCTAAAAATACTTCGAACTGACCCTAACCAAAGTAAATCAATGATTATACTCAACTATAATGATGAGTTGATGTATGGAACTTACATTAAAAATAATCTTGCTAGTACCTACACCGTAATATCTATGGACGCTTCACACCATGTCAGTCTGGCCCCCCCGACTTGTGTTACAGATACCAGACAACGGAATTATATTTAATACTTTTATACTATACATATATTTTTATGATTTTTATTATATCATACACATATTTAATACACATCCAGACCCGGGAACATTGAAGACTTTTTGTTCCGTCGGCGGGATTCGAACCCGCGACCCCCGGCTTGAGCTGCCACACACTCAATTGAGCCACAGAGGTCGCCCGTCGATTTTAATTAAACTAATCATTAAATGTAACTAAGGCAGGCCGCGTACACCCGTTTTTTCGTATTCGATTTCCTAATATGGAATTACGATTTGGAATTCCTGAAACTAGCGCAAACGTTTTTTTTACGCGCGAACGCGCCGGCTTGCACTTGATACGTACGTGCAGAATTCGTCCCGTTCGGAGAAAAGTGAACGTACGCGGCAGTTAATGTATTATCTACTAATTCCATGCAATTTGATTTCCGAATACGGTAATCGAATACAGAAAGCGTGTATGCGGCCTAAATGCGGCTGTCAGTGGTCGTACTTCATCAAACTCATACCGCACCTAACTTATCCGGTAGCCGCAGGTGACAATAGGGTAGCCATTAATTAAACAATAACAATCTGTGACAGTAATGAGTTTCGTATTGATTTTGTTCGAGCGCTCGCTTTTTTTCGATTTTGTCCGGTCACCGGTGCGCCGGTGTGCACGATTGTTTAAAGTCCATTCGTCGACGGTAAACGATGTATGGCTTAATTAAACAACGGGTTGCACTCGGAAGGGAAAATTAAATGAAACAGCAGGTGCAGGCAGTTCGCGCGGTAGAAAGAGAGGTGATATTACTGTGGGAATTTTTCGTGGCCAAAAAGGAAGATCTTCCGACCGAGCGAGGTCTTGATCAGGCCGAAGCCCACCCGATAGCGTAATGCAGGAATGTGGCGCTAATTGTGTGTACCGCCACATCAATTTCTATCTTACGCCGTGGCGCTGTACTCTACCTTGGTCTAACGAATTTTCGATCGTCACGTGTACTAAGATTATCATTTTTTCCCATCTCAAAAAATTGCAACTGCTAAAGAATTTTTTTCTTCAAAATCTGGCCTAACATCCTTCCGTAATAGAAATTTTCGATAACTGTCGCTTTTACCCATCGCACAAAAAATGCAAAGAAGTTTCACTTTAAAAGATAATAGCGATAGATACGTTCGTTTATAAAAAGAGTCTCGTTTCTCGAAGTTGGGGGTAATGGGATCAGACTGGAACTTCTTTGCGAAGTAACAAGATATGCAACTTTATGTTGATATCGAATGTTCCAGAACAAGTTATGCATTCTTTGCTTTGATGTTTGTAGGTTATATTAGCGTTGAAAGGTCTCTAGTTTATTCAAACTAATATTATAAATATGAGTGTAGCTTTGTTTGTAACACCTTCTCAAGTAAACTATTCAACTGCTTAATATGTTAACCGCTCAAGTGGCAACTATTTAAAAAGGATTTTCAAAAATTATAACCCTAAGAAAAAGCGCTTAAAATTGATTAATGTACTTCTGGGAAATCAATTTTAAGCTGGGAAATGAATTATCGTGCAAACGAAGCCGCTAGATAACACTAGTTTTAGGTAAGTATATTACCAACATCAATATTATAATAATTTAATAAGAAGATTGTAAAAATGCAATGTTAAAATTGACATCCACTTTTAACCGACTTTCAAAAAGGAGGAGGATATAATGTGTTCGTCTGTATATTGTGGATGCTACGATGCCACGTGAAATAAAACTATCAAACTCACTGCACACTTCATTTATTCATTCAATGATTCTCTCTTTACAATTCACACCAATACATTTCACTATGTTCACACTGTTTAACACTAACTTTTTCACCGTTAAACACTAATACACCGGAGTCACAACTTCCATGAAATCTAAGATACTCGAAACGATCCAACTCGATCGACTGCTCACACTCGAATGAATTCCTCATACTGTCAAGCCCTCTTAAGTAAAGATGGCGCCTCGACCCTACTCAAGGCACGCGCGCCCTCTGCTCTGATTGGCCCATTACAATTTAATTCAAACCAAGATATTTAGAGCTAGTAAAAATATGATAAACTAAATTAAATTTACTTAAGAATTTTACAATGATCACTAATTAATTTTACAATCATTTCTAAAGCAATATAATCGTGAAGAATCAACACTTCAAACAATCGAAAAATAACTAGGACCCCACTCAAGGCACGCGCGCCCTCTGCTCTGATTGGCCCATTACAATTTAATTCAAACCAAGATATTTAGAGCTAGTAAAAATATGATAAACTAAATTAAATTTACTTAAGAATTTTACAATGATCACTAATTAATTTTACAATCATTTCTAAAGCAATATAATCGTGAAGAATCAACACTTCACACAATCGAAAAATAACTAGACTCATGACTACTCATGACTTCCTCTGACATTTAGGAATCAAAAATTACTATTCATGACTTCCTCTAAAATTCAGCAATCAGAAATCAACTAGACTCATGACTTCCTCCGACATATCTAACATTCGTCCATCCTGACAAATGTCGCGACCTCGCGAACATAATATTGTGATTGGCCATTATGAGTACAGACCAAATTATTTACCTATGAACATTGTATACTTTGCAAACTAATAGTTGTAACAATATGTGCACCTTGATTGTTCATATAGTCATATTATAATATTTTATTTATTTATATATTTATATCGGGCTACATAGGCCCATACAATATATACCTTAAAGACTAACATACATATAATTATAATATACACTTAATAACTACACTTTATCACGAGTTAACGGCGACGTGACGCGCGCTTCATTCCGGAGTCTCCCCCGAAACCTTCGGTAAACCACACCAGTCGGCCAGAATTCCTCCGCTTCAAAGGTCGACAGAAGATGCGTCGGTACTCTCACCACAAAGGAACTGAAGTTGACCTTGTGGCTAGACTGCAGACGTTCGACCCTCAGGCGGAGGGATGTCTTCTCACTGATGTAGTCCACGACGTCCTCGACCTCCATGGACCAGTGCAGGCGGGATATGTACAGGGGCGTCGCGGGGACCTCGCTCCGCAGACGCAGCTCAGACATATGGCGCGGTGCCGCGATGGTTGCGGGCGGCGGGCTTCTTCTTCCTCTCCACCAGTATATTATGTACACCTTGTACATACATACTTTACAAATGAACACTGTATACTTTGCTTTGCAAACTAATAGTTGTAACAATAATGTGCACCTTGCACGTTCATATAGTCATATTATAATATGTACACCTTGTACATACTTTACAAATGAACACTATACAAGGCCTGTCCCACTCGCGCTGTAGGCATCGAACTGTAAGTACCCCCCAAGAGGGGCACATCATAAGGGACTCACAAGCGAGCGATGACGCACGCGCAATATTTTTCATCGCGTATCGACTATATACTGATCATAGAGGAATTTAATTCATGATACAGGTTTAATCGCTGTGACAAAATCGTTATAAATCTTATAAAATGAACAATTAAAAAAAAAGGCCAATGAAATATGTATTTAAATACAAAAGTAGATAAAAATATACAAACATAGCAAATAAACCAATTTCATACAAAAAATACACAAACTACACAGAAATGAACTCAAGTTACTATGTTTAAATTCCTGCACTATAATCGAATATAAAACTACTATAAAATATAGGTTGGGTTACTAAAATTTGATATTACTATAAAAAGGTTTGCTACTCGTACCAATTAAATAGTAATCAAAAAAATATTATTTTGTTTTTTTTTTTAAAAGGCGAAAACCTTGATTTTGTAAGAAAAGGTACGCGTTATGCGATAGAACGAAAGCGGAGATGTAGGTAAATATTGTAGGCGCCTAGCACTGCGCGGTCGGAATTTGAACTTTATAGTATCGTAATATGAGTCGTTATTTCTTTAAACCGGTTTCGTTAGTGGGAATTTAGTTGGTACTACTAATATATATTCTGTGACTATACTTTGCTTTGCAAATTAATAGTTGTAACAATATGTGCACCTTGCACGTTCATATATGTGCACCTTGCACGTTCATATATGTGCACCTTGCACGTTCATATATGTGCACCTTGCACGTTCATATAATATGTGCACCTTGCACGTTCATTTATTATAGTCATATTATAATAGTCGTGCTCGTTTCATTCTTCAATTACGCATATGCGGCTTTTTTTCGCAGTTTGGCAACTGACTGTCAACTTCATATCAGCAACTCCCGAACCATCATCGCGTTGCAAAAGTCAATCAAGAATCGGACCGTCCACGCTCCATAATATAAAGATTTCAAAACGGGGCTCTGACAATTTCCAGTGAATATGTCATAGTTTTAAATTCGTAAGTAACAAGTTAACAACTCTAGCGACGATTTTCGCCGTAATACGTCAAATTTAAAAATTTCAACATCAGTTCTAAGTCGGCATACTCTATATTTCTGTCTACTCTGACTTGGGATAGCGAGCAAGAACCCTGTCAACTGTCTGGACTTTAATACCAATATTAAAAGTAGTTAAACCTGATGAACTTCGTATCACTTCCTTTCCAAGATATTTTGTCAACTTAAAGACCTTTCCTAGATCAAGGCTAAAATTAGCTAAATCGGCTTAGTGGTTCTCAAGTTTTAACAAGTCTTACAGAATTGAAAATTTACTTTTATTTAAATAGGTTTGATAACTACTGAAAATTCTGAAAATTGTGCCATTACAAAATCCATGGATAATTTCCCTTCCTAATTAATATGAAATAAAAGTTAAAGTAGTCGATCATAATCATCGACCTGTTATAGGTTTTCAGCTCATTGATTATTATTATAGTAGCTAGCAAGCTATCATAATCCTTTTCTCAATTTCAATTAATTTTCAAATTCGAACTATGATATTCACTTAATTTTAAATGTACCCACATTTTACATAACAGTTCTCACAAGTATATTTTCTTGTTTCCTGGTTTCTAAAAGCCTGAAACACACTTTTTTTTTTTTGGGCGAAATTCGACGTAAATTTGGGTTCAATAACCCTCAATCTTATAAGGAAAATCTGAAAACTGGGTTAGGTTAACCTGACCCAAACCTAACCTAACCGAAACCTAACCTAAACATAAACCTAACCTGGTTAAGTTAGCTATAAGTTATTACCATAATAAAAATCTATAACCATAATGAAGAAAATTTGAAGACCTACCCGGTATTGGGGTGCAGATGGCCACTGCATCGCCCCACCGGGTGGACAACCCATTAACTCCTGCCATGGGTCACACAGGGACGTCTGAACACCAACGACCCATTGGAAGAACATTATATGGACTAGCTGCTCTCACGGCCTGCTCAACATCCAGCCTACAAAGCAAGTACCATAGGGTGGTTCTAGATGTTCCTCCATAACCTTAGAGAAACACAGATATGTTGGATTTCCTATTGTTCAAAATTGTTTTACCTATTTATTGACAACACGTCTTATTTTCAAGTTTCCTTGCTACACCTGATAAAACCAGAAGAATGTTTATTATTGCAATAAAATTGTATTATTACAGTTAGTGAAGGAATTATCAGTCTTGACTCTTTACATTTACTTTTGTAAACCGATTCAACTATACCTTAGAAGATCTAATAAAATCCGCTATTGTCCAATACAATCCGCGATCATGGCGCTAAACAACTATAAAATTGTTAAGTGTTAAGGCCCATAAAATGTTAAAATTCATCCTAAGATCTAGATCCTCCTCAAACACATTACAGTAGTAATATTCTGACATTGCACCCTGGCACCCTGGTGTAATATTTTAGCACTTATTCCAGTATAATATACTTCCATAGTGTGGCACCAATACAACACTTGATATTATAGTTATAAACTAATTTATTCAAAAAAAGATCTATCAGGTTTTAACACTCGAAACAAAAACCTCTAAAGTAAACAATTATTGTGAAGCACCACATTACATGCCTTTGACTGTGTCTGTTCGAATTTATCTATGTCCCTTCAATCTATATGTTAGGTACATAATAAATTATGTGTACCTGGTTAAAATAGGACAGAATTGTATAAATTCTTTTTATCCTTGTCTATATTATAATGTTTTCCACCAACAAGTACTGTAAAAATAATTATATTTCCATCAGCCCGTTTACTCAATCAATTGTAAAAGTAACTCTTAATCAGAACTGCTAAAAATTTAAGAATTTAAGCGACAATTTAAATATTAACTTATTCAATAATAAGCCAAACAATATTAAACAAAAACTATCTAACCACAGGTTATCAGATTCTAAACTCATCTCAATACGATAATATATTTTATTTAATCCATGAAAGACACTTTCGTGTTTAAATATTAATTTTCCAGTCTTTTAAATATTTTATTGTTTGCGTCTTTTGTCAAACTAAACAAAACAAAACGAATACCACTAAAATGAAGTAATGTATTACACCGTAATATCAATAGATCGTACGACAAGATTGCCACATCTAGTACATCTAGTAATACGACATCTATGGCACTATTTTTACGCAAGTTTTTACCAACTACCCGCAATACTTGTAATTTTTATTTTTTTGTTGGAAAACAAATTTGTATTTGTACTTGTAATGTAAATTTACATTAAGTTATTTTTGAAGTGTTATTTTGTGCCATTATGATATTTTGTGTAAAGTTTCATACTTTATAATCCGAACTCCCGTACACAGTTCGCTTACAGTCAGTGAATAATAATTGTTGAACCATTGTGTATCATTTGTCAAAGGAAACAAAATCTTAGATTATTGTAAGTACATTTACATTAAATACAAACACTTTGTAAATGGTCTATGGCTATAAGTTTTCGGGAAGAATATTCTCAATTGACGAAAATGTAAGCAGCTTATTAACACTAATGACAGATCTATTAAAATGGCCACGTCTATTAAAAACCATGATTTATATCGCATCTTCCACACTTCACAGTACACAATTTAAAATAAGTAAACTTTAGCTTCCGCTAATCAAATCCTTGTCCGTTACAAAACAAAATCGTGTCCAATTCGTTTTAAACAAAATCGTTTAAATTACGATTCAACGGAGTCACAGTAGTATATTACAGTTTTATTAGTTCAATCTCATTTTTTTTTAACACCTTCACTGCGTAAGCTAATTTGTATGATCTACCATATTGGCGTTACGAGACCGAAAAGTACTCTTATCTTTCCTTTCGCAATGACGCACCGAGACTCTTTAGATCTCGTACGAGTGGCTTCCTTAAAACCTTAACAATGAATGTATCTTGTAGTATGTGTTCCGCCCGGAGATAGCAGTAAAAATGATTAAGAAAAACTCAAAATAAATTTACGAGAACTTAAGGGCCTCGTAATTGCACAATTTAACAAAATATACGAGTTCATTTGGATCTCGTAAATCACATTTTGGTTAAATATCGATAAATCAAAAGTGATGGAAATTGAACAATTCAAAAATATCGATATTATTTATTGAAGTGAAGGTAGCAAGTAACAAAATACTCAATGTTTTTCATTAAAATATGATGAACAAAGTTTTCTTGCATTTATTACAAAACCCTTTTACTTGTTTTTTTTTTTTTGTCGGCCTCTCTGCTCGTCATTGTCTGGCCTTCCCATAATAACAACCAACACAGCGTCTTTTTATTTTATTGTGTATTTATGTTCGGATACTACAATGTTTCACTATTATCATATTTTTTGTCTAATTTTCCCTTGAATTTCTGAATTAAACTTTCAATAAATATCTTTTTCGATAGCACGACATACACAATACTAATTAATTTCCAGGTGCGCGTCGTACGAGTGCAAGTGTTAATGGAACTCGTAACGCACTAGATGTAGATTTTTATCATATTGTCGCTACGAGACGCATTAGGTCTCGTACGATGTTATTGATAAAAAAATTGCTAACAATATACCTAATCAACGTATAGAAAACTAATTAACCGGGACGAGTAAAACATACAAATTCACCTCCGAACCGGATGAAAGTCACAAGCGAGATTCATAAGGTCTCGTACCGCAGCGAACGTATTAAAACAAAATTATTATACTTATATTTTCAAGCAGAACAAAGATTTTATGATATGATTTAAAAGTTTTGTAATTACGTTTCCAATTTTCAAAGTTCAAACCACGTTAAACAAAAGCCCTTCAGGGCCTTACCTGCATTTTCAACCAATTGAAACTTGCACCACATAAATTCAAAATCCACACCTCAATATTTTGCACTATACTTTAGCTCAACCGTCTTGTTTCTTTCGTTAGCATTTAGATTTAGATTTGATATAACTGCCTCAATGTTGGGTTCAAAAATACATTTGACAACCTATGTCGTGAACCTGCAGACGTTGATCTTCTGTTTTGATGATGCGAGTCCACCACCGAACGATTCATCCTCTCACGTGTTCCTTCACTTTCACTCTTCAGTCATTCTTGGGCGTGAGATACCACGAAGGATTGCTTTTCCTTTGTGGCGTACCACTTCTGAATTGAAATAAAACTATCAAACTCACTGCACACTTCATTTATTCATTCAATGATTCTCTCTTTACAATTCACACCAATACATTTCACTATGTTCACACTGTTTAACACTAACTTTTTCACCGTTAAACACTAATACACCGGAGTCACAACTTCCATGAAATCTAAGATACTCGAAACGATCCAACTCGATCGACTGCTCACACTCGAACACAGAACAGATTTACTCCTAGCGGAGAAGAACATTGACTTAGTACAAAAAATTCTGGCCGCTACTTCAACGCCATCTATTGGCTAGCCCCCATCAACTTCACGAGCCCGCGAATTTTGAACGTGTGTCAATTCATAGGGTTCTCGTCAGGATTTTATTAATAACTAAAATTAGGTTTAGTTTTACACTAGCAAGAAACCTGTGGCAAATTAAGTTTCTTACTAATGTAAAACTAAGTTAACAATAAAAACAACATATAAAATGAAAGTCATTTATTTTCAAATATAAAATACCTTAGATACACAGTTTCTCTAGTATTTTGTTCTCATTTCTTATTATGTACCTGTAGACTCAGGTGAATATATGCTTATAAAGTTCTAACAGTGATTAGGGTTAAGACATTGGCGATTCACTAAGGAGTCAGTTTTAAAAAAAGAAGGAGAAGAAGATTAAAGAAGGAGAAGAAGAAAGATTAAAAGGATTCGGAATCATGAATATTATGCTATGTCCTTTCCCAGGACTCAAAAGTATCTCCATACTAAATTATTTGTCTTACCCCTTTCAGTATTACAACCTTATTTACACGAATTTATGACTTAAATGTTCACATCAAATGCAAAGTCACTATCACACAATTTTCACAGCACTAAAGCACGGAGACAAGCACAAAACACGTAGGAACCGAATCCCAACTCAATGTTAATTGGCGAGCACAGTTTAGTTATTGGAATAATTACAAAACAACGGGATTACAAGAAAAAACAAAGTCAATGGCAGACATTTTCCTTGTGACAAAATTACACAGAATATACTATGCTAAGTACTCATTGGGGTGCCCAGTTTAAAAAATTGAGTTTTTAAAATATTTTTACATTGGCATCCCAGGTCTGGCCCCCGTTTCATGATTGGCTATAGTAGGGAGCTGACCACCCCTGCACTCGAATGAATTCCTCATACTGTCAAGCCCTCTTAAGTAAAGATGGCGCCTCGACCCTACTCAAGGCACGCGCGCCCTCTGCTCTGATTGGCCCATTACAATTTAATTCAAACCAAGATATTTAGAGCTAGTAAAAATATGATAAACTAAATTAAATTTACTTAAGAATTTTACAATGATCACTAATTAATTTTACAATCATTTCTAAAGCAATATAATCGTGAAGAATCAACACTTCAAACAATCGAAAAATAACTAGGACCCCACTCAAGGCACGCGCGCCCTCTGCTCTGATTGGCCCATTACAATTTAATTCAAACCAAGATATTTAGAGCTAGTAAAAATATGATAAACTAAATTAAATTTACTTAAGAATTTTACAATGATCACTAATTAATTTTACAATCATTTCTAAAGCAATATAATCGTGAAGAATCAACACTTCACACAATCGAAAAATAACTAGACTCATGACTACTCATGACTTCCTCTGACATTTAGGAATCAAAAATTACTATTCATGACTTCCTCTAAAATTCAGCAATCAGAAATCAACTAGACTCATGACTTCCTCCGACATATCTAACACACGGAAAGACATACGGACAATACAACAAACTTATACACCCCTTAGGAAACCCCCAGGGTTTAACTCAGATCATATGTTGGAAAAACTTCTTACTAACGAATTATGTTATTAAAATTATAAAATAATAATTATACATTTCAATCACTTCCTCTTTACCTGATGATGATTTTGTCGAAACCGGTCGTGTAAAACTTTAAAATAAAATTAATTAATAAAGTGCATGAAAAGTGTATATTATTACTGTGAAACATGAATTTCCACCAACAAGTTACAGTACATTCAATATAATAAAATTTTAAAGTTTCTAGACCATCCACGCGAAAAATCTCTAACGTTTTTTCATAAAATATTTCTATTAACATGTAGCTAGTAATCCCTGGGGTCGTCTCCACATTTAATCCCGACTACAATGGCCGACCTCATGAAGGAAGGAAAAACAAAAGCTACCTACTGCGTTACCTACTTCCGCACAATGGTACCTCATGGGCATAATATGTTTAATATGCTGAGTATCTAGATTTTTAAAATTTTAATTTTGTGACGAAATTTGTGTGAAAGATAAATCTAGTAATATTTTAAATGTGGTAAGTTTGTTTGTTACGCGACGCGAAAACGACCGTTTACTTTTTGGGAGTATTAAAATATTTAACAGAGAATATCTTCTTCTTCTTACATATAAAAATGTATTTTCAAATGTGTTAGTCGCGCTAAAACTCAAAAACGGCTGAACGGATTGGGCTGATTTTAGTCTTAAAATATTCGTAGAAGTCCAGGGAAGGTTTTAAAGTGACACGAAGTTCACCGGGACAGCTAGTTTTTAATAAAAATGTATGTTAGAAAACGTATTCGGAAATATCAAAAATTCTTCAAAATAATAACCCTAGGGGGTGAAAAAGGAATTCACGTATGCTTCCCAAGAATATCTATATAAACCAACTTGATAGATTTAATACGAAACGATTGCTATCCTAAATCGAACTTGGCCGGTTTAATAAGTTAAGACAACTAGTAGCTCCTACTAACAGCTCGAACAGAAAATAATTACAGCTAACCAGCTAAACTACTTCACAGAAAAGAACGAGAAATTGCCTTACCCCGCTTCAGCTTCGATTAACGAGAAAAATCGGTGTCTCTTCAATATCCGCCTTCGACTTGTGTCAATAAAAATATGCCTCAGGCCACAGTATAAAAATAAGGTCGCACAGTATAAATAGAGAAATAAGGTAATCTAATCAGCTACAGATATTTTGAGAATATAATCTACATAGATATTTTAGGCATAAAAATAATAATTGAAGACGTGTAAAATGGATAACTTAGGCCCACTTGCGCCAATCTGGGTTAAAGTTAACTCTGAGTTAAACATCATGTCATATCTGTCACTCACCAAGTCAGTGATAGAGATGACATGATGTTTAACTCAGAGTTAACTTTAACCCAGATTGGCGCAAGTGGGCCTTACAATTTGAAAATGTTTTTTCGTTTTTTGAAAGTCACCGGCAAGTATGCGTTTTGGTATCTAGAAACCGAAAATACGAAAAAAGTCACACACAAATTCTAGTATTTTATGGCACAATTACCGTAAAAAGCTCCATTCGCCAAATTGAGCTTCTCGTTACTATTTCAAAGCGAAATTAATAAAAAGCTGAGCTTTCAAAACCGACCTATTTGCTGGAATTTAAAGGCACATGCAGTAAAACCTTTGTCTAAACCACAAGGCCAAAAACGACCTACATCTTTTAGCTTTTTCCTTAAAAACAGCTTTTTATTCAAAAAGCTTGTAGCAAATTCTAGAAATCAGTAATTCCCTATTAAAAAACTGCACAAAACAAGGATAGATTTTCAATCAAATAAATTGGCTTCGAAGACAAAAGGGCGAATTTGATGAAGGCGCCTACGGTTAAGGACATAGATTTATTTTTATTAGGGTAACATAATATTTTGGGCTTTTTTACACGCTTTTATTAGCTTAGGCTGTATGTATGTAACGGAATCTTTGAGCAAGATTTTTACCTATCTACAGTTATAGTCTGATTAATACGAAACTTTGCATACGTATTAAGAGCCAATGACAATGCAATAATTTGTAAAAAAATTTAAAACAAAAATGAATTCGAAAAATATGTTTTTTGTTTTTTTTAAACGTTTATTATTTGCATTATGGTGCTCCTTCGCCGGGAGCATTCGCTTGTAATTTAACGTTAAAAACTCGAGCATTACTTTATTGAGGGATTACGTGGGGATTACGATGCGCACTTTTTAATGATATAAATATGTGTAATATTTTCAATGCTACGTGAAAGTCAGCTTGCTATGGAATGCTTCTTTAATTATGGCGGCCTCAGTGAGTTGCCAATGTCAGAGTGGTATTTTGTGTAATGTTCAAAATTTTGTAGATAAACGTTTATTTATTTATTTATTTTTATGTACATGTTTATGTTAAAGCTGGCGTGTGTAAAGCTATACACAGTCAAAATTTCCCTTTGGTGCTCTCAAAGAACTATGCTTATTGTGGGACGATATTCTAATTGGATGGTTGTTGCGGCTGTTTCTTTGCTTTTGCTGCTTTTTGCCGCTTGTTTTGGGGACCGAAGTCAAGGTTAAGTTTGTTATACTTCTGTGTTTCTGTGTAAAAAAGAACAAACAAAACGTAGAAATAAATGTATAACATTACAACACATTAATAAAAGAAGTCGCGTGGGGGAAAAAATCCCAAATAGTGGTCAACCGAATGCCAAAGTATATGCAAAAACCACAGACCCACTTTCTAATCTTTTAGGGCCTGTTTCACCACTTCCTGATAAGTACCGGATAGGCTATTCATAACTTATCTGATAAATAATCCATACTCTATCTGTCAGATAAGTTGTGATAGTCTATCCGGTACTTATCAGGCAGTGGTGAAACAGGCCCTTACTCTCGTAAAAAAAATACTCTCGTAACCCGGACGAATGAACAATGAGAATGAAGGCACAGACTGACTTTTTAAATTTCCATCGGATGCAACCCTATTTACTCTGCTATCCCATTATTATAAGTACTTCCTTTCCAGTGCAAAGCGACAGAAAACGATTCCTTGAAATATATATCCGACATAACTGAAGCGAAAGTGCAATTAGACGCAAATCTAACGAAGTTCATTAGAGCGAGTATGGCGTAAACGATCCTGTGCACGGTTCATAGAGATTGCACAAGGCGTACAGTGTAGAGTGCACAGAGAAATGGCACATAGCATGCACGGTGCACACGTCATCGACGAGTTATAGCGATTGTGCATTTTAGGCGCCATAGTGATGAGAAGTATCGATACTCTGTAAACAATAATTTTACACAGCAGTGGGTCTTATTGTTATAATTATTATTATTATCTATATATATAAAACTCAAAAGTGACTGACTGACATGGTGATCTATCAACGCACAGCCCAAACCACTGGACGGATTGGGCTGAAATTTGGCATGCAGGTAGATGTTATAACGTAGGCATCCGCTAAGAAAGGATTTTGATAAATTCCCACCCCAAGGGGTCCAAGTAGGGGATGAAAGTTAGTATATAATAATACTTCTTAACGCGAGCGAAGCCGCGGGAAAAACCTCGTTATATATAAGGAGTAACAGAATTAACTGATAATACTTTACGGTGTACATATGTTCATTGTAGAGAGATTACTTTGAAAATAGCAGAGCTGAAAGACTAATTTTTTTTCACTTTTGTATGGGGAAACTCGCGACGCTGGGTGCTTGCCTATACAAAAATCAAGAAAAAATTGATCTTTCAACGCTGCTACTTTCGTAGTGAACTCTCTAGAAAGAACACGTACACACCCTAAACTATTATTACTTAGTTTTGTTACACTGCACCCTGCATATAGTATGAGCCCCTAGTATGTGGGTCCCCTAAATAGAGTTCACTGTGAAATTAGCAGCGCTGAAAGAGTTTTTTTTTATATGGAAAAATTCATGACGTTGCGCGTTGGAGTGCTAGTCCATACAAATGACAAAAAAATTGCTCTTTCAGCCCTCCAAATACGGCATACACAGGATGTGTAAAGTAATTAATGTAAAGCAAATTATCACTCCGTTAGGTACAGCCTGTATATCAAGGGTGGCCAACCAGTCGATCGCGATCGACCGGTCGATCGTGACTGTTACTCCAGTCGATCGTGGCCAGGAAAAAATATAAATGATTAGACCAGACTGCGCAATGATAAATAAGCTAAACTATGCTGTTTCATTTAAGATTTCAATAAGTATGTACTTGGTAGATCGCACAGGGTTTCGTTAGTAAACAGTAGATCTTAGGTATAATGAAGATGGCCACTCCTGCTGTATATCATCGATATGTCCCAACCCTATGGCATATGTAATGACCCATTTCCAGTTCCGTGAATCGCACTAAACTAATTGTGCCGCCCCGGACTTTTACTACACTGATTCCGACTTAATCGAGTTACTCCATTTTCGTGAATTCTTTAATATCATTGGTTATTGTAAGTGTTAGATATAATCTAAAAATTTTCTGCGGGTTAAGTGGATGGACATTGGACGTATCTTTACACGCCCTAATAAGTGCATTTGTCCTTGTTTACACGAAGGTAAAGGGCCTGCATTGATTTTACACCTGCAGGTGTCGTCTCCCATGTTAAGCTTTGATTGCCGGCCTTGACCACCAGAGGGGTTAGTGCGAGTTTTATTCGATCATACGCATCGAGCGCGTTAACGCGAATTTGTATGGGATCAAAGCAGCGCCATCTACTGGCTAATGTGGATACCGCTTTGATCCCACACAAATTCGCGTTAACGTGCTCGATGCGTATGATCGAATAAAACTCGCACTAACCCCTCAGGTGTGCCAGGTGCAAGGTCAATGTAGTTGTCCTTAAGGCTGCCTTTCCACCGGAGCTGAGCTAAACTGCGTAGCGAGGAATGTGTTTTTATGAACCAATAGAAACGCTTCATTTGCCTGACCACGTTCAGCGCAACAATTCTATTGGTTCTTGTAAAACACATTCCTCGCAACGCGGCTTAGCTCAGCTCCGGTGGAAACGCAGCCTTAAAGGGTGCATAATATGGTGTCTATTATGTTGTCACGATTAAGAAATGCCATATAGTAGCTACTTTTTTACTTTTACGGTCTATACAGACGGACCGCATTTCAACTGAAATCCAACCGCAAATTACAGTTCAAGTGCAGTTTGAATGCAGTTGACACGACTCTATACAGACGGACCGCATTTCAACTGAAATCCAACCGCAAATTACAGTTCAAGTGCAGTTTGAATGCAGTTGACACGACTGCAAAAGAACTACAAACCAAACGCACAGTCGGATTGCAGTTCAGTTGCAGTTGGCGTGCAGTCGTATGAACCCGTTTGGTTTGTAGTTCTATTGCAGTCGTGTGAACTGCATTCAAACTGCACTTGAACTGCAATTTGCGGTTGGATTGCAGTTGAAATGCGGTCCGTCTGTATAGACCCTTAAAGCTGATTATGTTAGTTGTAACTTGTGGGAATAGCGTTGTCAAGTATCTCACAGTGAAATTGGAAAAATGAAACTAAATGAGCATAAAATATGTAGTATTAAAATAAAAGTTGTAATAATGGGCTCGGAAGCTTTTAGATGTAAAATAAACTTAATTTTCCATCCAAAATCTTTCGAGCCCACTATTCAAATTTTGCCCGTACTCGCTGCATACATTATCGCTCCATCGCAAAATTTGCATCACGAAAAAATTCAATGTGTCACCCAATAAATATGGGTGCGCACCCAGGTGCCGCAACAATTCGGATCATGTCGGGTATTTTCGGCGATTTTTCAGCCGTCAGAGTCGAATCAGTAGGCCTACCACGAAACGGTTTTGAGACTCAAACATTCGGACGAGAATGCCGCATCCCACTCTAACAAACGTGATATGACGTTGTTAGAGCAAGACGAGGCATTCTCGTCCGAATGTTTGAGTCTCAAAACCGTTTCGTGGTAGGCCTACAGGATTTATGTGACGAGATTCTGGCACCGCTCCAGTCACCCGTCACTGGATGCAGATTCGATAATCACACATCCATACTTCCATATTATCAATACTTCCATACTTAATATACATAATACTTAATTACTAATAATATTATGAATGCTAAAATGTGTCTGTCTGTCTGTTACCCCTTCACGCCCAAACCACTGAACCGATTTTTCTGAAATTTGGCATGAAGATACTTTGAGTCTCGGGAAAGGACATAGGATACTTTTTGTCCCGGAAAAATATACGGTTCCCGCGCGATAAACGAGTTTTGGCGCAACGGAGTTGCGGGAATCACCTAGCACACAATATATTATGTATACAATACACAATACACATACACATACTTTGTCACAATTTGAAGACTTATTATAAGGCGTCTCCCAGACAGACGCGGGCAGCGGTGGCGGTCGCGGCGGCGGTCGGTTTATTTTGTACTGCGACCGCCACCGCGTGTGTCTGTGTCGTTCCTAGAACTTTCAAGTCATCCAACTGACCGCCACCGCGACCGCCACCGCTGCCCGCGTCTGTCTGGGAGACGCCTAAAGCCTTTATATGAGCGATCTTAAACAGACGGTACTAATGAGATTAAATTACTTTAATTACGACACGTTTTTTTCTTCATAAATATGTAAGCAATAGATCGTAATAATATACAAAATGTTGTTGATTTTGCCGAACCTTATACATTATACCTATTATCCAGATAAAATAAAAGTATTTCTTTTTCACGTTGGGTACCAATTCTAAACGTAGAAAGACTTACAAACCACAATATTATCTAGGAAGATTAAGCCCGCTGTCCAGTGTTATTAATGAATGAAAGTATCACGCAAATAACTGACCTATATTCGATCAGGTTATTGTTAGGCCAGTTATATTAATACAATTAGTACTCCAAATGGAAAAGCTTAATATTTCAAATATTGCTTTTTTTTCTTTACCTTTAACCACAACAAACTTGGCCGTAATGAGTTGAAAAAAATGAGGGCCCTAATCCCTTCGTAGCTGTCCTTTTTGACGTAAATTAATTTCTACACTTTTTGTCTGGACTGTACACTACATTTTAAAAAGTTTTAAAAATGTGCGACCAAATTCAAAGGTTAAAAAAACCATTTATTCATGGTATAGTTAATGAAAAGAGTGAATTTCCAATTATTCCAGTCCAAAAATTATTCGATACCGCTTAAAACTACTCCGCAGTGCTGGCTGGTAAAAAAAACATTTTAAAATACCAAAATCAAATTTGGAACATAGCATAAAGCAACACATGCAAAAATTATTCGAACAACTGCATTGCAATTCCTCGTTTGCCGTAATTTGGCCGGCGCCCAACTTGCTGCTGCATCGATGTGAAATCGGATCTTGAGTGCTAATGTGAGCTGTGACTTGTGAGTTCGCTTGACATACTAACGCCACTTGCGCGATATTCCTAATCGTTCGTCATATATTCAATTCAAAGATAGCAAAACTCTGAATATCAAGACGAATGTGTGAGAAAAACAGCGGGTTGCTATTATGGAAAAAGGGCAGAAGCGAAAACAAAATTAAGCAGTGCATCTTGAGTAATAAATAATTAAACATAGGAAAACTCTAGACAAAAGTTATCAAAAATCACTACGGATATGTACATAAAACAACAGCAGGCCCTTTAAAGAAGCGATAAAGAAAACATCTTGGCTAAAGGGCCAGGAGTGCCGGCAGAAATTTCATTTATTTAAAAAATGCATGCCATGTAGTAATATTTAATAAATTTTATATTGAGTTAATAAACGAAACTCGGCACTCGACGATTCTGTTGTTTCTTGAGTATGGTCAAACCTCGACTTAAGTTCGCGTTTATCAAACTAATAATAATAATTTAAGGGCTATCTTATACGCTGAGATGCGTATCAAGCCAAGATTGGTATTAAATAGCAGTATGAGAGCGGTTTATTAATAAAGGACCGAAGAACACAGAATAATATGCGACAGCAATTGGTAGCCCCTTCGACCCCGCGCCGACAGCATCCGTGATACATTGACATCTTTATGATCTGTCTTGTTCCTACCAGACAGGAAACAATGGTTTGCATAAATTGTCTGTATATTTTGTTGTCATCGTGAAAGAAATGGAAGACAATATTGTTTTTACGATAGTTTAAGTTATTCTGCACTCAAAAACTTCGGTAGAACCGAACCGAATTTTTATTCAATTTATGTCATTATATGTCTGAATAAACGCATTATAATTGCTCATTTTCATCTTATAAAAATGCAGCGGATTATATAATACTTTTGTTATATTAATATTATTTTAACATAACTTGGTTTGACAAAAAGCTGCAAGAAATCACTATGATTTTTCATAATTACCCTAATAATTATGATACTTTAATCTATCGTAAGATCATTATTCTCAATTCCTTAAAGTGTCCAATTTTAAAGAATATTATGTAGACAGAAATGCGATATCTCAAAAGACGCCATTACTCTTAAACGTCCTCACAACTTTTGTACGTTCGATTTCAATAAGCTACGTGTGAGTAATTGTCCAGGAAGTGTCGCAGACTTGAAACGTTATAGATACGGCAAAAGTTTGTAACGATACAATCATAATTGCCGTCGTTAGAACCAGAGTAATCGAGATTTTTGAATATTGTCGAGTAAATTATGAATAATAATATATAATCTAGTATGAATATTGTCTATTAGCTTTATCCACGTTGTACCTTTTTCTGTTCGTCAAGGGCATGCATTATAGCGCAATCAACAGCGAACGTGAGGCATGCCCGTGACGCGCGTTGAAATCATAGCGCTCGCCCGGCGAGGACGCGACTCTCCCAGCCCTCTGTAGGGCATTGGTCGAGAGCGGAGAAAAGTGGTCTGCGGTCGAGACGTTCGCACATAGCGTCATCTCGACCAAAGAGGAGGCCGAGCGCATAAGGGAGCGGGAGGCGCACGACCACCGGCGAAGACGGCCAAGGCGAAGACGTCGCAACAGGCGCGACATTCCGCCTTAGGCAGGGAACTCGGGGTGACGGTATGGGGATGCCGCCACTCATTGCACCGAGTCCCCGAGAGAGCCGCGATGCGCGTTGTGTTCCTGCGCATCACGACACAAAGAAGACGACCGGCCTATGCAAGCCCCCCATGTGGGGCCTCTGTTCGGCCTAGGGGGACAAGAAACCCCAACAGCGTGGACCTGCTTTGGGTGAGCAGGCGAGCGCGGACGGAAGCCACGGAAGACGTGTAACAGACTCTCGCGTCTCCGTCCTGCGCGGAAATAGGAATACGGTCGGGTTTTAGTGGGTACAGCTGCGGCCACTTACCATGTCTTCGGCCGTACCAAGTCCCACATACCCCGGCGGTCCTTCCCTAACGCTGCCGGGGATGCGTAATGGCATTGCCCGACCCACAAAAAAAAAACGCCCTTGACACTTTTCTTTCATCGTGGGTGGATCTTGACGTATACAATTATTGAATATGCCAAACGAAAGTTGAATAATAAGAATATGACAAAAATTGAAGATGAAATTGCATAATGTGGACATAGCAATTGCCTACTCATCTACGTGCGATCGCGCCGTGTCTACGCATACAGTGTGTGTAGTGTGTACAGGCGCGGGGCGCTGCTCTCAGTCGGCCGGAATCCAATTTGCCGTTTCCGAGTGTCACAGCACGAGCGTCGAGCACTGGGTTACAGTTCCCCTTCCTCCACTACTCGTATCATCATCAGCTCCATTTATAGTTGTATAGGGAACTAGCTATCCCAGCAAACGTTGTTTTGCCATAATATAAAGTATTTCGCCCATATTATTTTTTGAAGTGACTAAATAAGTATGTCACCATGGCAACGTCCATCGCTATGCCGTCGAAAAAAAATGGTCGCCGTCAGTCTCGAGTTGTAATAATTTACTATTATTTATTCAACAAATGCACTTATCAATATAAAAAGTAGATGTTGTCCGATTCTCAACCCTAGCCGATATGCTCGCTAAGATTCAAGAAAATCGGTGGAGCCGTTTAAGAGAAGTTCAACCACGCACACCGTGACACGCGAATTTCATATACATAATTAGCTGTTTCTCATATTGTGTCATGAGATGAGACGATGTACGACAGTGAAACATAAATTAATTAAGCAACCACTAAAAAGGGATTTTCAAAATTAATTCCATAAAGGGGTAAAATAGGTAATGAACGAGGAGTTTTAATTATTGTGTATTATTTTATATATGTGTTCCACACTATTTTATATAGCTGAAGAGTTTGTTTGTTGGAACGTGCTAATCTCATGATCTACTGGACTGATTTTTATATAATTTGACACAGAATATTCTAAAGTTGGGAAATGACATAAGCTTCTTTTTTCTGGAAATTGTAAGGTTCCTGGGAAATCCCTTACATGCACGGATAATTTAATAAGAATTTTACAGAACTAATAATATATTATAACGAGCTATTGCCCGCGGCTTCGCTCGCGTGAAGAAGTATTGTAATATACAAACTTTCATCCCCTATTTTAACCTCTTGGGGGTGGAATTGATCAAAATCTTTTCTTAGCGGATGCCTATGTCATAACATCTACCTGCATGCCAAATTTCAGCCCGATCCGTCCAGTGGTTTGGGCTGTGCGTTGATAGATCACCATGTCAGTTTAATATAAAAAATTACAACAATGTAAAATATCTCCACCGTGTACACACAACATCCAATACGTGTATGTAAGTGGCTCATTTGTCATGCAGTTGACACCAATCGTCCCCCTTGCCTGCACCCCCGCCCCGCCAGCGCCCCCTAACGAGCGAGCCCACTATCGTATAAATAGAAAACTTACCACTTTAGAGTCTTGTTATTTTTCAGTGGCTCCATTTTTATATCTAACTTCTAAGATGGCGTAATGGGAGAATTAGCTATGAAAAAAAATAAAAAGGTGCTCCCTCACGAGGAGCATTTGAGTGTAATGTAAAAATTTATAGATTCGTCTTTGAGTACATTACAGTACTAGTAGTACATTACAATACTACCTCCCTGACGACGACCATTCGCGTGTAATGTAATATTCGACTCTGAGCATTCCACAGCAAGTTGACTTCAATACCAAAAAGACCGAAATCATTAAGATTAGATTTTTCAAAATTTCACCCCTAAAGGGAAAGGCAAGTTTTAACTTTGCTTCCTTTCCAGGACTTCAGTTCGAAGTCATGAGAGCGAAGCCGCAGGATAAAGCTAATAAGCGATAGTAACAATAAAAAAATTATATGTGCCTAAATGAATTTAGGTAAAAAACAAAAACAATCCAAAACCCGCCATCTTCTCAAAAAACCATTAAATCTAAACAATTATTAAGTTTATTGTATTCCAATCAGACTAAAAGTACAGATTAATATTTTTTTAATTTATTTACCATTTAAAACAATACATATTACAGAAATGTTTAAACGATATATCATCGAGAAACCTCGAAGGTTTATTTAGATTATATTACAAGTTACAGCCTCGACTCGCACTTGACCGATCATTGTGAGCTGATTAGCTCCCAACCTAATCATAATTTAATCTCGACTCGATCAGCTCTCACGTGATTACGACACTCCGGTTAGTCGCTCTAAATTACAGGTAGGGTCATGTAAACATAATATTTAACAATAATATTATTTACAAAAAAAATATACATGTGTCACTCGGGGACTGCCGCGGTAAAGCTATTGCATAATAGGTAGTCTACACGCATACGTCTAGTCGCACTCATACAAACACCCTGCCGAAGTCTGCCGAACTGAAACGACGTTAGACGATGCGTTCGGTTTATTTTCGTGGAATTTCTTTTGTTGATTCCGTAATGTGTACCACAAAATATAAAGGTTGACGTGGGATATCGTATTAGGACTCGCTTCGCTTGCGCTGACAATGATTCTACAAAATATTTCCAACTTCCAGAATAGGAAATAAAACCCTTGATAGTCTTGATACTACTCAACAACAAACCCGCAATAAAACCCTTGATACTACTTAACAACAAACCCGGGCACTCCTATGATAGTAAGAATCGGAAGGCACTGAAGGCCGATAATAAATAAGCGGTGTATTACAGTGTACTGTACCATTTCACTAGGGCTGACTCCTCACACTTAAGTACGAAGATTGAAGGCGCTTAGTTATAAAAACTTTTTTTTTATTTATAAGACTAGAGCAGAAAAATATTTTGTTTAATAGGCTATTTTTTTAAGGGGAGAATAATTATTTTAATTTGGTTAAATGGAAAGCAAACATATTATGAAACCCGATAGCAAAATAAAATTGGCACACAAGCGTTGTGCATTGCGGTGTTTTGCATAAATATTTAATTGATATTGATTTCAGATATTATATTAATTGTTAGTGAATCTACGATAATTAATTGATATTATGCAAAAATATTAGGCACTTATATAACTGTTTTGGCGCTAACGTTTTTATGTTGATATCAAATACGTTTTTTTATTCCTGTCTTTTGCAATGTTAATGTAGGTTGTTGTTATATTTTAGTTATACTTGGAATACTAACAATAATAAATAGCAATAACTTCATAACATTAAGAGAACCCAACTCTAACTGCACTTACTCTACAGTCTACAGTTTGAGCCATTTGAGAAACTGTAAAAATACCGACTATGATGTGCCATACATACTGAATAACTTATTTTACGAGTAATCTCATAAAACACATTAGCCATTGCGACTAATATTCACTATAAAGTAATAATTTTATATTTTTACTAGCTGTCCCGGCAAATGTTGTTTTGCCATATAAACAAAGAACTATAACGTTAGAAAAGGCATTCCATACAATCGTCAGCGCGAAAATGTGTCACTCTCGAGATGAGTGAGCTCACTCATCTGTGACCAGTGAGCCTTAGGACGCGGTGACAGTCAGACGTGCTCAATTAATTGTTTACTGCGTTGTTTTTCACCACATTTCGCTTCAGATTGCCGTCGTGTGCCTTCCGAAATTGTAATAATAACACCAGAAACACAAATAAAGCCAAAGGTGTAACATTTCACACGTTAGTACTATGATTTAATTAATTATTTAATTTATTGTCGGCCATTTTAAGAGAAAAATTTTAGCAAAGCGTAAAATGAACGAAAGAGAAAGTAGTATATGCTATTACTGTAAGTCAAAAAAGGACGACAATATTTTCTCGATACACATTTTGCTTTAACGTTCAATGGGCTATGACCAATATCTTGTGACCCCCGGTTGTATCAACGCTCATACTAATAGGGATCATTTTACAGTGGACATCAAAACGGGTAAACTTAGGTACCGTCAGCATACTCGAAAGTTATTTCAGCATGCAACCGAATACCGTTACGTTACGAGTAGTGATTTTTGTAACGATTTTATTTACGTATTTATGTAAAGTATTAAGTTACCGTATTCGTTAAATTTCTTGAAAATCACGTAATAATACGTAATAAATATACAACAAAACTAAGTGATAATACTTTAGGATGTGTACGTGTTTCTTGTAAAGAGTTCGCTGTGAAAGTAGCAGCGCTGAAAGACCATTTTTTTTTCACTTTTCACAAGAGTACTTTTTTTGAAATGTTACGAATCCGATTACTTAAGAGTCCGTATACGAAATTTGGCCGATGAATATGAAATTGCAAAGGTTTTTTTTTTCTTTTTTATCGAATTGGATAGAATTTTATCTATAGATTATTTCTGTCGTTTTCTTTTTATGAATTACAGCTCTAAGTTGCCGAAATTAACAGCAATTTTTGCCCATTTTCTCTAAAATTTTGCCGAGTTACATATTTTTTTACTCAACTATTTCATATTAAAGTGGTAAAAAGTAATTCCAACATTGTATAGACGACTTTCTCAACTGTACATTGTATTTTTTTCATACTGTTAAGAGCCCGGGCTACCCTCGAAATTCTCATACAAACGGAATACCAAAATCATTTTCTCATACGAAAATGTTTAACATGTTTGAGTTATTTTTCAGCTTAAAATAGTAATTACCTAGGGTCCTAGCCAAAAATTTACTACAAAATATTTATACACTAAAAAATATAAGCGATTACATTTCATGCATTTTGACGCCATTAACGACATACTTTCCGCACACTTGTTTTATATTAAAAACTCATCGAATCGTTACGTATTTTTTCTGGGACCTTAGCTTATATTGTGTAGTTACAGAATGTCTTCAAAATAATGGCAATATAATAAATTTTCATTCATCATTTTTGGTATTCGTGAACGCGGCGCAATTTCTCTATAATTTCCAACCTGGTATAGTGCCGATCCGCTCGCACGTCAGAGCGCGGCGGCGGGAAGCGCGGGCGGCGGGGTGGGGTAACCGGTACACGTGATGTGTGTGTATTCAAGTACAATAATAATTATTCTATCAAGCCCCAAGCGGTCGCATGCGACCGCGCGCGCGATAACAGTAGATTTCCAAGAATCCGCGATCGAGAGAATATTATTATTGTTGTTGTTTTGCATATTAATTATTATAATGTTGTTTTGATAGTTTTTTGTGATACTTGAAGATAATTGCTTGAACAAAATAATAATGGATAAGTAATAATGGATACCGAAAGATGGGAATTGGGGTTTGGGATGTATCACACAGTAAGTATATTATAATTTAAATTATATTTTTTTATGAAATAAGGGGGCAAACGAGCAAACGGGTCACCTGATGGAAAGCAACTTCAGTCGCCCATGGACACTCGCAGCATAAGAAGAGCTGCAGGTGCGTTGCGTAATAGGGGAGGGTAGGGATGGGAAGGGAATAGGGGTGGGTAGGGAAGGGAAGGGAATAGGGGAGGGTAGGGAAGGGAATAAGGGAGGGTAGGGAAGGGAATAGGGTAGGGGATTGGGCTTCCGGTAAACTCACTCACTCGGCGAAACACAGCGCAAGCGCTGTTTCACGCCGGTTTTCTGTGAGGACGTGGTATTTCTCCGGTCGAGCCGGCCCATTCGTGCCGAAGCATGGCTCTCCCACGTCTCATATCATAATATTATGAATTTTCTTATCTAGAGTATTTTGAAAATAACGATCAGGTCAGGAATAGCGATGGGGTATTTTTCTACTATTTAGAAGGCCGACATAATAATATTACATTATGAGGCTTCTCCTAAATCCTAACTGTAAAATGTTTACTAATTTAAATAAATACTAATACTAGCTGTCGCGGTAAACGTTGCTTTGCCATAATACAGTGTGTAACAAAAATAAGTGATAATACTTTAGGGTGTGTACATGTTCCTTGTAGTGAGTTCACTGTGAAAGTAGCAGCGCTGAAAGAAAAAAATAATTTCACTTTTGTATGGCCAAGGAACGTCGCGAGTTTCCCCATACAAAAGGGAAAAAAAATTTTGGTCTTTCAGCGCTGCTACTTTCACAGTGAACTCACTACAAGGAACACGTACACACCCTAAAGTATTATCACTTATTTTTGTTACACCCTTTTTAGGGTTCCATAGCCAAAATGGCAAAAAAGGAACCCTTATAGATTCGTCATGTCTGTCTGTCTGTCTGTCTGTCTGTCTGTCTGTCTGTCTGTCTGTCTGTCCGTCCGTCCGTCCGTCCGTCCGTATGTCACAGCCACTTTTCTCCGAAACTATTAGAGCTATACTATTGAAACTTGGTAAGTAGATGTAGTCTGTGAACCGCATTAAGATTTTGATGCAAAAATGGAAAAAATATTAAAAATTTTAGGGGTCCCCATAGGTACAACTGAAACAAAAAAAAAATTTTTTCATCTAACCTATGCGTGTGGGGTATCTATGGATAGGTCTCCAAAAATCATATTATTGAGGTTTCTCATATCATTTTTTTCTAACCTGAATAGTTTGCGAGAGAGACTCTTCCAAAGTGGAAAAATGTGTGTCCCCCCCCCTCTAATTTCTAAAGTAGAGGCATGATAATTCTAAAAAAAATATATGATGTAGATTACTATAAAAACTACCAACGAAAATTGGTTTGAAAGGGATCTAGCCAGTAGTTTTTTTTATACGTCATAAATAGTAAACCTTAATCTAAACATTAAATCGACTGAAATATAAAAATAAATCAAAAATATTATAATTTCATAAAAATGAACCTTATTGCTGCTGCGGAACCCTCCATGGGCGAGTCCAACTCGCACTTGGCCGCTTTTTAAATTATAAAGTATTTCGCCCATATTATTTTATTGAGGTGACTAAATAAGTACCTATGTTACCATGGCAACGTCCATCGCTATCCCGTCGCACAAACAATGGTCGCCGCCAGTCTCGAGTTGTAATAATTTACATACTATTATATGTTCAACAATTAATGCACTTATCAATATAAAAAGTACCCAGTAGTAGATTCCACAGTATAGCAATATAATATCCCTACAGTAGTGAAACGAATGTACTTGCGCAGAGCAACGGAGGGGTACCCGCGGGGAAGCGGGCGGCGCGGGCCCAGTCCGCCAAACGCCGCGAGTTTGAACGACTTCGCGCGTCGGTGTGACGTTGGCGCGTTTTGTGTTTTGTGTTGTAAAACGATAGCCTGTAACATCTTATTTTATAAACAATGGGATATAACAAGTGTTCAGTGTACAGAATATGTAAATCTGATTCAAAAAACAAAAAGGATTTAATTGTCATAAAATATAATATCGACTCACAGTTCACACTAAATTGTGTTGGCCTTGGTGGCATTTATTTGCAATTTGCATCTCTGTTTTATTGTTTACGTTGTAAGAAGTGTAACAAGGAGAGAAACAATTTATAGAATAAAAATAAAAAAACTGTCAAATACCCTGTTACATACTAATTAGTACCTACCTAGCTAGGTACACAGGGCCACACATCAAGTGTAACATTTTGACCTTTGGACCGCCCTTACCGCGCACGTAATAAGAGCGAGTTTTGAAGTGCTTCTGTTACACCTGACGTGTGGCCTACCGTACCTACCAATTGTTATGTGATTGTTATAATATGATAATTAATTATTGTTGGATATTTTATATATCCGAATGCGTCTTCATTATTTTAATCCTTCGATCGTGGGTTCTTGGAAATTTATTGTTATTCTATTGTGTCTTGCTCACCGGTGAGCTTATGGGGCTTGATAGGTTAATAAAATTTTTAAATCCATACTAATTAGTAATTACTAATATTATAAATGCGAAAGTGTGTCTGTCTGTCTGTTACCTCTTCACGCCCAAACCGCTGGACAGATTTTGCTAAAATTTGGCATGGAGATACTTTGAGTCCCGGGAAAAGACAAAGGATACTTTTTGTCCTGGAAAAATGTACGGTTCCCGTGCGATTAACGAGTTTTGGCACAACGGAGAGCTCATGGTAGTTCATGGTAGTAGTTCCTAAGATTAGCGCGTTTAAACAAACAAACAACCGCTTTATCATATTATATAATATATAATGCTATACACCAGATGTTAAGTTGGAAAACACAGTTAATAATAATATGAAGTAAGTCCACTAAAGAAAAAAGTTGGATACAAAATCTGACCCCCTCTTTGGTCCCCAGAGAGGGTTGGGGGGGGGGGGATTATTTTTATACACCAGATGTTGAATTGGAAGAAGACAAATATGTCTGTGAAAACCGTATGCAAATCGGATCAGTACTTTTCGTGTTAAACGCCCCGCCTTGGTGACGCCCACTATCGTAATATTTTAATTTCACCATAATTTCAAAACTAAACGTCCGATTTTAATCATTCAAAGACCAAGTATTATCTACATAAACTGTACTTAGTGATGAAATAATTTATTTTGATAAGGATTAATAGCATAAGTAAAATAAACGCCTTCAAATGTAGTCAAAAAAAAAATTCAAGATTTTTAAATAAAAAAATGGTTATTGTGCCTAACTCGACATAGATAGGTATAGTGTGTCGCGGACTTTTTTGTAGATATTTATAAGATCTACAATTACTTAGAACATTTTATGGTTCTATCTTTTATAGTTTAGGCAGCGTACGCAAAATAAGTAACTTTTCTGGTTGATTTTTTACTCCTTGCGTCCGAAAAACCCAAATATCTTACGGAACCCTATTTTTTTCCAAAGTAAAATTTAGCCTATGTTCAGCAGAAATAATGTAGGATTCCAATGTCTTGAAAAAACATTATGTTTCCAAAGGAAGCTAAGTACAAGAATATTTTTCTAATTCCGCGCGAGCCCGTGTTGAATGACCTCGCACGCACACAGCTGCTGTATACTCAATAAAATTACTCTGAATGGTGCCGTGCGGAGCGTGAGGTGCACGCGGGGCGCGGGGTACCTCGCAATAGAGACAGCGATATGTATAAAACTTGTGGCGCTAGTGTCGAGCTTGATTTGAGCGGCCGGGTTACCCGCGCCCTTAAGACGTCAATACAATCAATAAACAGGTGATATCCTAAACCTTTTACAGCAAAAATTATAAAACTGTCGCGGGTTTGAGTTGGATTATTTAAAAATACTTAAAAAAAATCTAGCTCCAATATTAGATTATAATTGAAATGATCTTACATGTTTAGCATTAAAACTTATAGAAATACTGTATTTTAACTGTTAAATCACGTCTGTAAAATCAGCGAAATCGGCAAATTTCGTTTGTTGCTCGATTTTCAAAATTCTTTTTTTGTTATAGGCGCGAGTTACTATGGACCCGACCGATTTTTTTTTTTATTTGAACAAAAAAAACTTTACAAATCTATTGTACTACTAAGATAGAATCATTTTACTGCGGGAAAACAACCATTTAAATTTCACACTGTATATTATATATATATAAATATATATATATATATATATATATATATATATATATATATATATATATATATATATATATATATATATATATATATATTTATATATATATGTCGTAGATTATATTTTGTTTTATTTAGTCCATAGATTTAATTTATTAACCGGAAGGAATTTTTAATTAATTTTACCGGATGTTGATTCTTATTTGATTTGAGTTCCGGATGTTAATTGAATTAATTTTAATATTCACCGGAAGGAAGTAGTTTAAGCGAGCACCGTGACGTCACATCTTGTGGTGGTGGCGGCATGTGGACAGAGTCGGAGTGGGAGTGGAGAGGGTTGAGACTTCTCGTTTGGTTGAGCAGTATTGCCGCAACCGTCGAGGAGTGAACACTACTTTGCTCCGAAACTGTCGGTTCGCTTAGTTTCAATTAAATTAAAGTGATTTGTGCACCAAATGATAAATCAGTGTTAAACAAGTGCTGGAGTTTGTGATTTTCAACATGAAACCTGATTTTCCTGCTGCCGATCATGACGAGATTACGGATCTGCCATCTCTGACTCCGTCATATATATATATATATATATATATATATAATTGGATTTTCAGTACATAGGGGGTTTAGCCAAAGCCAAGTACAGGGCCTATAGCCAAAATGTTTTCGTTTTCGCTTCGCTTTCAACGTCATATTAACGAACGCTTATGGAATTGACATAAGCGTTCGTTAATATGACGTTGACGTTCGACTCGTCTTATGTCAATTCCATACATTTTGATCGGCGATTCTATAACGAAGCGATAACGAAAAAGTTTCGGCTATAGGCCCTGTACTGGTTGCTCGCTCCCATATTATCGATATTTGTACCGATAATCAATATCGGTATAAAAAATATACCGGCATTACAGTCCCTGGTAACTAGTGACGTGAAATAACGACCACCCTTTTTTGCTGACCGTACCACGCACACACACATTAGTGTGGCGCGCGTCGCTATTTATCTAACGCACACATGCAAAAACATTGCTATAGTTTTGACGGCACACGTCGTATCTAAGTATTTAGATATCGTTGCATATAAAGTATTTCGCCCATATTATTTTATTGAAGTGACTAAATAAGTATGTCACCATGGCAACGTCCATCGCTATTCCGTAGCATGTAAACAATGGTCGCCGTCAGTCTCGAGTTGTAATGATTTACTATTATTTATTCAACAAATGCACTTATCAATATAAAAAATACCCAGCAGCCGATTCTCAGACCCACTGAATATGCATATAAAGTTTGGTTAAAATCAGTAGAGCCGTTTCGGAGGAGTACGCTAACATTGTGACACAAGAATTTATATACAGGGTGCAATTATACCTTCCTGCCAAAGTTTTTCCAGAGCTTAGGTATCATTAGGAGAGTCCATTTAACCAAAAAAAAATTGGGTGTATATTTTTTTATCGACATATTTTATCTCATTTAAAATCGTTGCAGAATGGTCACTCGCGGCGCGGGGGAATGACCGGGGGTAACGAGGGGGAGGGGGGTCACATCACGCGCGGGCGACGCGTCGCGTCCAACTATTGTAGTGTTTTTTAGGATAACTTTCGCAAGCTATTTCTCAACATTTTAGTACTGAGTGATTAATGTGTGGTCCAACCGTTAGGTAACTACGATGACGCAGAAAGTTCGTCGGGGTCTAAACACGTTAAGGTGCTCCCTCACCTTTCAGTAACATTATAGATTCGGCAATCGGCTTTAAGCATTTCATAGCAAGTTGACTTCACTGTCTCGTAGCATTGATGTTACAAGTTACAACTTGTACATTCAATTTCATACATACACACAAGTTGATACATCAATATATTATTAGACATTGTATCATTACAAGCATTGTAATGCTCGATTCTGTAACGTTACATTACAAGCGAATGCTCCCGGTAAGGGTTCTTATTGTCAAAATGACTTATTTATTCGTATGTGTCAGCCCTAGTGTTACGGTAGGCTCGTATGTACCGCAGTGCGGCGGGCTGCGTCATGCGCCGCCCGCGGACAACTCCTGCCTCTCGCCTGCGGGACACCTGCATGCCTAAACCCAAATAATTGTTGTAACTGGCCCGACGGACGTTGTCCCGTCATGAAATTGCCAATAGCGGTACCTAAGTTAGAAATACGGTGATAAAGTATTCCTATTTTTTTTTCTTAATTCTTTTATCCTACGATTAACCCCTGATTAAGTAAGTATACACTAACATGTATAGGCAGAACAACTTTTGCCGGATCAGGTAGTAATATCTTAGAAATAAGTTGCCCCGTTGTGCCAAATTTTATTTATAGCACGGGAACCATACACTTTTCCTCAACAAAATCTTTCCTATATCCTTTTCCAGGACTCAAAGTATCTGCATACCAAATTTCATCAAAATCAATTCAGTGGTTTAAGCGTGAAGTGGTAACAAACATACACACTTTAGTATTTAATATAAGTATGGATGAGTATCCCAAATTACCATCTCCTAAGGGCCTCATTACACTTACTGCAACTTTAACTAGGGTCGCGGGTTAAATGTTTACCGACCTTAGCACCCTCAGTAATTATTAAACCATGGCTAAACTAATGATTTTAGGCTTAGCTCCGACTTTGCCAACGCTTATGTTACCGACTACTAAAACATAATGACTTCTCAAAAAATAGAAGAAGTAGAGACCGTTCGTCTCAGAATCAGTATACAGGACGTAATAAAACTAAGCGATAATACTTTAGGGTGTGTATAAGTCCCGTGTATAGAGTTTACTGTAAAAGTAGCAGTGGTGAAAAAACATATTTTACCTTTGTATGGAAACACTCGTGACGCTGAGGCGCTTGCCCATACAAATCACAAAAAAATCGTTTTTCAGCGCTGCTACTTTCACAGTGAACTCTCTAGGAACATATGCAGACCCTAAAGTATTATCACTTAGTTTAGTTACACCCTGTATAATATTATAAATGCGATAATGTATCTGTCTCTCTGATATCTAATATTTGTTATAGAGATACTTTGAGAGACAGGAAAAGTTTAGCCTGGACTGTAAATATCTCGCGTAACGTATGGATGCCCCATTACGCGCGGGCCCTAAAACGATCAAGTCATCTACGGGCACTCAACTTGTGCACTCTTAAGACATCGACCTCTTACTACGAACAATATTGGCACAGGAACTACCTTGAGTGGGTATCTGTTACATTATAATATTATAACAAGTTGTTTGTCTGATAAAAATGAGATTTAAAACGTGTAGCCAGTGCTACGCTGCGTAGCACGTAGTTACGCTGACGTAGATTAGATAGTTTTACGTTTATTAGGTTACTTTTTAGGCTGATGAATAACTTTAGGGTGAATTGCACCAGAAGCGTAGTTAAAGTTAAGGTTAAGGTTATCGTCAAGTATGGCGACTTTTGCTAGGGATTTGACAGCTCATTTCACATTTTGTTATGGTTATGGTTAAAGTTACAGTTAAAGTAAGCCGGTGCAACCCACTCTTAGGGTGAATTGAACCAGAAGCGTAGTTAAAGTTAAGGTTAAGGTTATCGTCAAATATGGTGAATTTGCTAGGGATTTGACAGCTCATTTCACATTTTGTTATGGTTATGGTTAAAGTTACAGTTAAAGTAAGCCGGTGCAACCCACTCTTAGGGTGAATTGCACCAGAAGCGTAGTTAAAGTTAAGGTTAAGGTTATCGTCAAATATGGTGAATTTGCTAGGGATTTGACAGTTCATTTCACAATTTGTTATGGTTAAAGTTGAAGTTATAGTTAAAGTAGGTTGATGCAACTCACTCTTATTATATAAGTGCAAATTTGTGTCTGTTAAGAACCCCAGAAGACAAATATCTGGCTGTTTTTTAATATTTGAAAAATTTAACAGTGTGTGGCGCAACAAACCGTTGGGGTTGAAAACTGGGGATGAAAAGTCAGTCAATTCGATAAATGCTTATCGTATATAAGAATGAAGAGTAGTAAATGAAGTTCACTTTGAACTATTCATTTAACTATAAATTATATATTGTTGCTTCGTAAGCTGTTCTAGATGACATTTGGTATGGAGTTCTTTAGATCTCGGGAAAGGCCCTATAGTATAACAGTTTTCATTGCGGTAATATTTTGATATCCTGCAATAAAATAATTATGCCTGATGTTATGAAACTGAAGAAGGGTAACATCCACAAAAACAGAGTTTAATAAAGATGTAGTACAAAACTGTATTTTAAAAAGATAAAACCGACTTCAAAATTGTACGTAATTGCGAATTAAAACTCTCTATCTCCTTAACCACTGAACCGATTTTGATGAAACTTACACCATTCCCTAATTTGAACAATACCTAGTACAACAAAAAAAGAATTACTGAAATCAGAGTGGCAGTTCCAGAGATATGCGAACACAAACATAAAAACATACATACATACTTACATACATACATACATACATACATACATACACTTTTGAAAGGCACATTTGTTCAGACGCTGATATAGACGTCTTACATAATAATAAGATAACCTCCTTTTTTTAAGTCGGTTAAAAATTGGGTAGTTTTGGAAATATTACATACATACGCGTCGAATTGATAACCTCCTTTTTTGAAGTCGGTTAAAAAGACAACTAAACACCGAGAAAAACCGAACTTATGAAAGCAAAATGGCGCAAGATTTATATCTTTGGCATTATAATTGGTCGAACTTGACCTTACAGTTCGTGCGGCGCCGCCATACATCACCCAACCTAAACACACACTGATGCAGCACAGGAAGACCGTTATATATTACTCGCGATAGTCTATTAAGGTTAGGAAGACAGTAGATAAAAATTGATAACGAAAAATCGGCCAAGTGCGAGTCGGACTCGCGCACCAAGGGTTTCGTACCGTTATAGAGAAAAAAAGCCAAAAAAATTACGTTTGTTGGGAGCCCCCTTAATTAATAATTTTATTTTGTTTTCAGCATTTATTGTTATATCGGCAACAGATATACAGAATCTGTGAAAATTTCGGAACTCTAGCTATAGCGGTTCTTGAGATACAGCCTGGAGACAGACAGACGGACAGACATCGAAGTCTCAGTAATAGGGTCCCGTTTTTACCCTTTGGGTACGGCACCCTAAAAATGAATTCTTTTTGTAGGGAAAAACTCATATAACGATGTTGTGCACTTTTATGAAGAATGGTAAAATATGTTAAAGTCGTAACTCGACAGGACGCATACCCTGATCGAAAATGCATAAGACTTGAGAAGAGTAGACCACCAGATTTATGTAAGAGAGTAAGTTTTATCCCTCTTTCCTTATACCAAGCTACGAAAAGGCATGCCTGCTCTGCTGTTTTTTCGCAACCGTAAATTTTTATATCTCGTGTCCATTCCTGAGATTGTGTATAAAACGGCTTGAAAAATGACTGACCCATCTAAATCAGTTCACCACTTAAATATTACAAACAGACTGACACACTTTTGCATTTACAATACTGGTATAGACTATAGATACATAATTTAAATATTTATAAACAACACTAATCCTTCCACTATGTATTTTTATTTATTTAATTTACTACGTAGGTAGCAGTCAGCAGACATAAGTAAATACCATTCCGACATACAATAAAAGTAAATTGGCCATTCGGATGTGGGCCACAAGACCTCTACTATACCTCTCCAGCGAAATAGAAGAGATAATTATAGGCTTCATTAGCCTGAGCCCTATAAAGTGGATTAGGCTAAGCATCGCGATGAAAATATTATGTTGATTCATGAGTAAATATTTATGTTCTGCATTTAAAATGAGGACTTATTTAGTGGCTTTTTACGCAAATTTTATTTCCATACTAATATTATAAATGTGAAAGTGTGTATTACCTCTTCACACCCAAACCTCTGAACCGATTTTTATGGGGGACTCTGAGTCCCGGGAAAGGACATAATAATATGATACTTTTTATCCCAGAAAATTTACGGTTCAATGGATTTGCGTCATCCACAGTGTGTAACAAAAATAAGTAATAATACTTTAGGGTGTATACGTGTTACTTGTAGAGTTCACTGTTAAAGTGGCAGCACTGAAAGACGATATTTTTTTCATTTTTGTATGAGCAAGGGCCCGAGCGTCACGAGTTTCCCCATACAAAAGTGAAAAAAAATTTTGGTCTTTCAACGCTGCTACTTTTACAGTGAACTCTCTACCAGGAACACGTACACACTACACACCCTAAAGTATTATCACTTATTTTTGTTGTAGTGGTTAATAAATGTTGAACTCACGGTAAGATATTATGTGATCTAAAATTCGTATGACGGTCCTTCGTTTTACGAGAGAGTTGACCGCCGGCGCGGCGTAGCATTATATCCAGAAGTAATGTCAAAAATTATAATATACTGGATGACGGTCGCAACTCCTTTGCTCCCGTTTATCGCGCGAGAACCGTACATTTTTTAGGTTATGAAGTGTCCGATGTTCTTGACCGGAACTGTGAATCTTCTAGCTACATCGGTTCAGCAATTCGAACGTGAAAAGGTAACATACAGAATACAGATTCTCGCATTCATAATATTAGTATAGATTATTTGCTACCAGAATCATTATAACGAAACTATTAGCATCACTATTATTACCACTGGTTTAGATTCTACGAGAAAATATTTGTATCTGGCTTTAGCGTAGGTGGATTGTATACATAATTACATCGGATGAAAATATATTTGGATGTATATTTTTTTCAATAAGCCTGTATACACTCAATCGCGGAGACTTAAAATGAATATTCAAGAGTTACCTAAACACGCCGCGCCGCCCACGCATCACCCGCGTGTATTTTCGTACCCACCCACGCAAACGGGACCACGTGGCGACCCCTCGCGACCTTTGAGATCACGTGGTCACGCAGCTCACTTCAGGGTACTTAGACAATCATTATCATCATCAGCCTGTCACAGTCTACTCCTGAACGTAGGCCTACCCTTCCCTTAGGATAATCTTGTATTTGCGACAACAACGTAACAGGCGGTTATTATACGATAACTGCAGTCAATCGCCTGTTGCGATACATGATACCAAATCACCCTTCCGATGCTTAATGCCAATGAGGCCTGCCCTCATCCTCTCAGGCTACTTCTTCAATCATACATTGGTCTAAGAAGACCAGTGCCAAGTGCCAACTAATTTCATGAATTTGAACACACGCTTTTTTGACAGGTTTATTTTTAAAGTCCGACAAGGCTTTATGAACGTGAGCGGGGGCGCTGCTGGTAAAGGAGAACTGTCAAAAATGTCGTTTTTGTACGGTGGCAGTGATAGTTCCTTTTTTCACCACGATCATTTGAAATTTATAGTCGATCAGCTGCGATTGCCTTGCCGAGCTCTACTACCGTTTTTGATTGATTGACGTTAAAATAATAACGAATCAGTAACGCTGTTGAATGTACCCTTGCGGTCTTGTCAAAAAAACCTTAGAAAATAGGTAAGTATCGAAAAGAATATTGTGTTGAGTTACTTAGAAGACTTATTACTGTAACGAAAAGAAATAGAAACAATGCAGACACGATCAATTTGAGTAAATTTCTTGAATAACAATAATAAAACAACACATAAAAGCAAAAAACAGAGATCATAAAAAAGATGTAAAGTGCGAGTTATGGCGGATGACAAACATAAACCAAATGTATTATTTAATATTTAATCGTAAAATCATTAGAATAATGTAAAATAAATAACCATACAATAATTAAATGCAGTGATTTTTTAATAAGTCATAACTTCTTTAACGGGCATCATGCAATTTTTTGGGTGGGTGAAAATTGAACTGATCAAATTTTATAAGACGGAAGAGAAAATTTGCGGATATCAAGGGATAAATCATTACATTAGTTTCTTTTTTCACAACTACATACTTAATTTCATAGAAATCATGCAGCTCTTGGCAACACGATTTCTATGAAAACGATTACATACAAAATTCTCACTTATTCGTAAATTAGCAGGTCGATTTCTGTCAGTGCGAATATCGACGTAAATGTCATTAAAATAACATACATATCAGCGCGCCTTGTACGGTGGCGGTTACGACGCCGCTCGCCGCGTCCATGATAGGGCGAAATAGGAGAAAAAACCTTTTTACTTAGATAAAAAATATTATAACTAAACATCTATCCAATGATTTCCCTCTTAAATTTTAATAGCTATCGAACTGTGCAAATTATTTTTTGATTGAGTCTCTGTAAGTCCTATAAAACTCAAAATGCTTTTAAAATCGATGTTGTTTCGGAATTTTTTTTTATCGAGCAAAATTATCTGTATTTGTGTTTCTATCCAATGAAAGCACTAGTTAAAAGATACATCTATACATGTATATATTTTTCAGTTCTTGTCAAAATATTTATTAAAATTAAATTAAGCACTCATGAAAAGTCTTAGTGCGGCCCTAATAGCGCATTATTCAAGATTGTTTTAAGTTATTATTATAAGACTCTGTGTATAGCCGAAATATATCGTCTAAGATTGTTACTGTGTAGGAGATTGAGACCGGTTTATTAATACGGGCCTATAACCTCGCAAGTCGCATTCCTCCAATCCAGGGTCACATTCTAAGTTTTCCTGTCAAATTGACGGGGACTGAAAACTTATTCAATATTATGTCACTCGTTATTAAGAGTTACATCAATTTCAGCTCGGCGGGTAGCAACTAGCAATAATTAAATTATCAATTTACATAACAATGCTGCTTTCATAAACAGGGGTGAAGCGAATAAAAATGTCTTCGAAAAGGCGCGAAGACGTTCTCCTTCTTTTATTAGCTGGCAGATTTATTATTTTCCAGTTGTCAACGGGATATAAGTAATATTATATTAAACTAGCTGTCCCGGTGAACTTCGTGTCAATTTAAAACCTTCCCTGGGCTTCTACGAATATTTTAAGACTAAAATCAGCCCAATCCGTTCAGCCGTTTTCGAGTTTTAGCGCGACTAACACATTTGAACTAATCCATTTTTATATATAAGATTAGCAAATAGCATTAGTAAACTTTGTGTAGCTCTAAATAAAACGACAGAAGCTGAGCAGCCATATTATAAGTTAGTTTATATTATAATATTATTATTACGAGTAGTTCATACTCTATAAATATATTTCAGAAATCAAAAATCGCAAAATTACTACCTACACGTTGATTCTGTATCTTAGTTAGTATTTTTTTTTCTCATATGAAAAAAGTTTTTGTAAAAAAATATTTTTTACACGTTCTGTACGTTCTGAAATTTTCAAAATTTTTTATTTTATTATTTTTCGCACGAAAGCGTTAGGGAAATATTTCACGTCTTTAGTCCCATGAATAGGAAAATCCACAAGTCGACATAAAGAAGCGCATATAAAATTCTCTGTGTACTTCATCGATGCACTGATGTATAAGGCCATCGTGCCAATGACAAGAAAGCAAGTCAAGGCCGAGGATAATGGTGGGAAAACACACGCGAATCACTTTGACATTGACTGTTGACAGCAACGACACCAACCCCGAGTTCTATATTCAAATTCAAATGTGGATGAAGAAGTCAAGTGGTTTCTAATTTTTTTTATTGCAATTCATCTTTTTTTTATCTAGAAAAAAGGCACTTTATCATAAAACGATAATGCCGTCAGGTTTATCTCTTCAAGTACGTTGTCGATTGGTTATCGTTTGACGATAGCCAATCGAAAGCACCAACAGTGAATATTTAAACTCTTGTCAAAAAAAGCTCTGAAACCGGGTACCATTTTCCATTTTAAATTCATCTGAATATATGCGTTCTTTACATTTGATATCGCCACAGTATAAATTACAACCAGTAAATCATCTCTATGCCCGAATGAAACACGTAAAAGTTCTTCAAGAGATAACTTGAAGGAGCAAAATAACTATCACGCGGCGCATGTCCGTGTGTTTCACTAGTTTGATTTCAAGAAAGCGGCTGAGTTACAGTGTTTTTTTATTTAAACTTACATTGGCACATCTCACATTCCCACCATTGCAATTACTCCTCAAAGTCAGGATCGACAGCCGCGGTATTCAACCACGAAAATCCTTTTATAAGATTTCAGGGAGCCCGAAGGACATGCTAAAAATGTCTGTTGATCCATGTTTGTTGAGTAATTAATCAGAAAAAAGAAAAGGAGAGTAAGAAGTATTCAAAGTAGAAATATAAATCTAAACTTAAAAAAACCTCCCAATTTTGATGATGCTGAATTATGGCTGAGATCCCCCACGAACATATTAGCAGCCTTTAAACAAACACAGATATGTCAAATTTATATCAACCCCATAAAGTTAATATACCTAGCGGAATAGAGCAACAAACTCGAGCTGTCAAACGTAACCGAAATTGGTTTTCATCTGTGTGAAAAATATGTGTACGTATACACTTACACAAGCATGATTGAACATAAATTCTATGAGATTAAATTGTCAACGGGGCAGAACTGGTACCACGAAACCGTTTTGAGACTCAAACAATCGAACGAGTATGCCGCATCCTACTCTAACAAACGTGAAATGACGTTGTTAGAGCAAGACGCGGCATTCTCGTCCGAATGTTTGAGTCTCAAAACCATTTCGTGGTAGGCCTACTGATCCGGGCTAATAGACGTGAAAAAAAGAGTGATGCTGTCATGTATCACACGTCTCTTTTTACCACGCAGTGTTACTGATAGTGACATCTCGCTTGCTCAGGCCTTTGTTTCTCTATTCCGCTAGGTATATTAACTTTATGATCAACCCTCTGTTTTCGTATGGATTGCTATGTTGCGCTACTGAATGTATATTTATTGTGGTAACTCCCTGTACAACGATACATTATGTACAGCTGGTGTACACGCAACTGTTTGTGCGGACAGCCTCTGGGCGTTCGTCTCGACGGTTTTGTTTTTTTTTTCGTTTCGGCTTTTAATTGGTATGAAAAATTTATCCTGCATATTGTTACTGTTGTTACACATTTACCGTCAGGGAAATTGATTCATATTCACACGTAATTTAGTCGAGTTACATCAAGTCAAGCTGATACGCCACGCGGCCCACGACTAATATTGACTTGTCATAACCCGACCAAATAACGATGGTATGATAACTAACTAAGGCAAGACCGCACTAAAACGACACGACACGATGCGACCTTTCTAAAGACTGACGTTTGTAAAACGTAAGTTCTATGGAACGAGTATAAGTGCGGCCTCACCTTTAAACATAATGTTTCTGTACTTTGCAGATCTTCAAATTTAAGCAAATTCCAATTCAAACGCCTTTATGGTTCAATGGTTTAAAGTCAGAGGTCGTGGGTTCAAAATCAAAGAAAGAGAGTGGAATTTTAGTTAATGAACTTTTGCTCTGCTCTCGATCATTTCATCTTTCAATTAAAGAAAACTAGTTCAAAATCGGTCCATGCATTTATCCTATCAACCCCCGAACGGCCCAAGTGGGCCGCGATAACAAACGAACAACAATAGATTTCCAAGAATCCGCGATCGACGGATTAAACAGGATAATCAGACAAACAGACATTAAAACTTATAATACCCCCTCTGTTTTCATCGGGGCTTAAAAAAGGATTGCTTGAAAAAGGGCCTTCCCATGTATTATGTACCTTTGTACCCTTCTATATTCGGACCTGCACAACCTTTTTGTGGGCATTTGGTGCACAAATATGGGACAATGGGAATTTAAACCTATATGTGGATAAATGAAGAACCTTCAAAAATAATAAGAATGAGCTTTTTTAGGGTTCCCTACCTAAATGGTAAAAACGGGACCCCATTACTGAGACCTTTCCTTTTTTCTGAAAAGGACTGCGACCAAACTACGTAGATCCCTCATCTGCCTAGGAATCAACTTCTCTAATAGTACATAATATTAAGTGATACGGCTTATATACTTACAGCAATATGCATAGTACATATTCTAGTTATAGTTCTAGCTATATTACAGCTACAGTCTAGTTCAAAATCTTATTATTTGAATACTAAATCGTGAAGTATCAATTACTGAGGGCTCGAACAATTCATGAAAACATGTAAATCTGAACTATGACTCTTACCAGATATTTCCTAGGGAATAGACGTTTTGAACCTAAAGTAGTGTGCTCTTTGTATGTGTGGCATTTTATATAAGGCGCAATATCATGACTTATGAATTCTCAGATTTAATAAGTATAAAAAATTTGAGAAAAATTGTCATGATTTAAATACCGTAGTTTTTCTTGCGTTAATCTCGCCGCTGCGCGCTGTGTCAAAAGACTATTGAAATTCACGGTACACAGCACATTTCCATTCGTATCGCCAACATAGCAATTCCAACGGAAATATTTCCATCAAGTCAGATATATCAGAACCTATAAACGCTGAATATAAAACGTAATGACACAAAAGAATTTATATGAGATTACGAAATGAACGCGGCTTAGTATTCTCGCTGAGCTGGACCCATTCTTTACCGTCGTGCTGTTTATTACCCGGGAGAAGTTTACGAGGCCCGGGACAGAACGTTCTAGACTTTAACTATTCGGCTATCGAGTATATTTTGCGCAGTACCCCGCTGGCGTCTTCAGCGTACCGCTACGCATGTAGTGGCAGGCGAAAAATCGCGTAAATTTTGTTTATCGCCTTACCTGGGTATAGACGTCTCGTTCCCACGGCTTGAAGGTCGGCTGGGGTGCTCCGCGACGTGCGGCCAGCGCGGAGGATACGGACTGACTGGGCCTGGGAGCCTCGCCTCCCCCCGCCGCACACCCGCGCCGTCCGCGCGGATAAACAACGTGCAGTAGGCTCGATCTGTACTCCTCCTGTACGCACACACCCCCGGCGACCCGATCCCCCGCCGCCCGTCCGTTGCGCGTTTTCCTCTCCCGAATTTCCCACTTCCACACGCAATCGGCAGTGTATGTATCGGTGGTACACGATAATCACGGGGGCTCGTTTTTCGATAGTCTACCGTTATAGATTTTGGATTTGAGTAGTATTAGCGATCGCCGGTTGTGACGTTTCGTAAATTTGACCTTGTTCCTGGCCTGTTCAAACACGATAAGGATGTTTTCGTCGGCCGAGAGAGCTGGCCTTTATAAAAACAATAAACCTTTTGTGGAAAAATAATTCGGTGCGAGTCGGTTCTTTGATACTGGTTCCGTAGCACCTGGCTACGGCGTAGCCTTCTCGTAGCACACTCGTAGCATACGTGTAATTAAACATAAATTAATAACTAATAAGATATGCGTTCTTATAATATTATGCTTACTAAATCCACACTCCCATGCTAATATTATAAATGTTACCTCTTCAATTCGGAAATTGACCACTTATTTAATTAGACGTCCGCAACCGTATTTAACAAAGCCCAAATGTTGCTAAAATTTGGTATAGAGATAATTTGAGTCCCGGGAAAGGACACAGGATACTTTTTGCCCTGGAAAAATCTACGGATCTTGCGCAATACATTTCGGTGCAAATAAGATGCGGGCACATATTTTATACGTGGGAGAGCCATGCTTCGGCACGAATGGGCCGGCTCGACCGGAGAAAAACCACGTTCTCACAGAAAACCGGCGTGAAACAGTGCTTGCGCTGTGTTTCGCCGAGTGAGTGAGTTTACCGGAGGCCCAATCCCCTACGCTATTACCTTCTCTACCCTCTAATCCTTCCCTTCCCATCACTATCCTCCCCTATTACCCTATTCCCTCTTAAAAGGCCGGCAACGCACCTGCAACTCTTCTGATGCTGCGAGTGTCCATGGGCGACGGAAGTTGCTTTCCATCAGGTGACCCGTTTGCTCATTTGCCCCCTTATTTCATAAAAAAATTACATCTTTTCTAAATCCAATGTACGTAAATATTATTTCAAAGTAATTTCTAATAACCAAAAAGTATACAGGCTGTATAAAGTTGCAGACTGCAGCAGTGTTACTTTTCAATAGGATTTTTTAGAATAACTAGAAAGCGGCAGTAGTAATTAAAAGAAAAAAATGATGTCTTCAGGTCTTTTCTTCAGGGGAACCCCAAATCTGCTTAGGTATTACGACTTATTTTGCTAACGTTACTACTTTTTTTCTAAGCCTTTTCCAATATTACGTAATATAATGTAATGTTTGTACAATTTCATCATCGATGTTTCAACCAGTCTTATTATGATCTTTAATAAAAGGTTCGAATTTATTTACAATACTCACTATATTAGGATTACTTACACGTGAATCATAGTCCATACTAATGTAAAACAAAATTATAACCCTATTCGGAAACGTTAAAAAATCGATTCGAAAAATAATTAATCGTCTGAAACGACAACTCGCTTTGTGGAAAGATCTACCTGGTCTCGGTCTTGGTCTTGGTTTTACTAGTTTTGAATAGTCTTAGTCTCGGTCTTGCTTTTTTTGCAAGACCAAGACTAAGAACGCAAGATCAATTTTGCTCATCACTGGAAATAACCCCCGACAAAAAAGGGGTGTTATAAGTTTGATATGTCTATCCGTGAAATCGTAGCATCCAAAAGGTTGGACCTATTTCGCCACTTTATTGCTAAGTACTCACATACGGTTTTGCTCGATATTTTTACTCCAAACCGAGTAATAATTACTGTGTGGACCGCAAAACTGACAGCTCGAAGGCTCGCATCGAGCCGCTCGAAGGATTGATGGAACCGGATCGAGCCGGATTGATGGAATGAAACTATCGAGCGATGCTGAATGTGTGGACGAAAGCCCGAGCCGCGGGTTTTGCTCGACGTTATTGCTAGATTGAGCAAAACCGTACGAGAGTACTTAGCATAAGACATACCTAATATGCAGTGACAGTAATATGCTAGAGGTTTCATTCTGCTCTATACGCCATTACAAATTTACAAAGCAGCGGCAAGGGTCGCTACGCCAATTTGGGTAGAAAATGAAACTAATTCTATACTTGATGACGCCAGCAACTCCGTTGCGCCAAAGCTTGTTTATCGCGCGGGAACCGTACATTTTTCCACGACAAAAATTATCCTATGTCCTTTCCCGGTACTCAAAGTATCTCTATGCCAAGTTTCAGCAAAATCAGTTCATCGGTTTGGCCGAGAAGAGGTAAAAGGCAGACAGACAGATAGACAAACTTTCGAATTTATAATATTAGTATGGATGCCTTGTCTGTACTTGACTCTAGCTTTTGTCATAAACTGGCATTTTATTGGAATTTTTGTTAGTATCAGTCAATTGCCGAGTTGACCGGAACGGTATCTTTAGTTAAGTTTCATATTTTAGCAACCGGAACCACACTTAGGTCCACTTGCGCCAATCTGGGTTAAAGTTAACTCTGAGTTAAACATCATGTCATCTCTATCACTGACTTGGTGAGTGACAGATATGACATGATGTTTAACTCAGAGTTAACTTTAACCCAGATTGGCGCAAGTGGGCCTTAACAGGTCAATTTTAAAAGTCACGGTTTTATACTGTGTTTCGATGTATATATGCCTGGTACATAACACAATAGTGGAGATCCCATATCTAAACGACAGTCGTAAATCCACGCGATTGTATCTTCGACCGTGGCCTAATCGTTGCCTGTACACGAGAGGGTTGAGGTTCGATTCTAGCATATTCTATACTCGTCATTCTTAGATATACCCAGAATATAATACAGTAGTTCAGCGGTTCTCTTTTTTGGTGGTACCTTTTTAAAAAGTGTCCTTTTTGACGGATCTTCAAAATAAAGAATGGTTTGTCTTTGAATTAATCATCTCCTTGCTGGCATCTGCTAATATTTCTAAATAAATGAAACCAATTTTTGTACCGCTCGTAGAGCCTCTATAAATCTTCGGCCAAACCTACGCGACCAAAGCGACTGCGAAGCGGGAGCGTTTTCAACGCGGGACGTTCGCGTCGGCAGAGCGGGAACAATCTACGGTTTCGCACCATAGTCGCGCAGGTGTGCACACCAGTTTCGCGTTGCAGACGCTCCCGTCCCGCGTTAGAGCCATACCACACGATGCAGTGCGGCGGCGGTGCGTCGCCTGACCGGTGCCGCTCCGGTGTCCTACATATAAAAATGTATGGTATGGCACCCGGCGCCGTCCGGTGCGCTCCGGCGCTGCACCGCACTTTCATCGGAATTGAGATGCGGCGGGGAGGGATGTATGTATTGCGCCGGAGTGGTGGCGAAGTAGCATCAAGAAAACGTTGCGGCGCCCCACTCACCGTGTGGCCGGTTGTCTGGCGAGATGACCTGCGGTGCGGCGCCGCACCGCGTCGTGTGGCATGGCTCTTACTGACACGTAGGTTTGGCCTAAGGCTTTTGCGAAGCCCCTGAGCTCCGCGGAACACACTTTAAGAACTGCATTAGATTAGATAGTAACATTCACACGAATATTATAAATGCGAAAGAGTTCTGTTACCTGTTCAGTGTTCACGCCCAAACCAAATTTGCTAAAATTTTGACTGAACCGATTTTGCTGAAATTTGCTATGGAGATCCTTTAAGTCCGGAGAAAGTCCCATGATTGTGTAAAAACAAAAATTAACTCAATAATACAATATGAGCTTCTCAAAGAACAACCTAAGCTCTAGCGTTTTCGATGTTATATCTCTTTATTTGCTGTTCATAATAATGAAGAGTAACTACCACACCGGAAACGGGTTTCATTTAGACCAGGCCAGTAACGCAGGAGTAATTTTATAGTGCCCAAGCGTGTGCGCAGTACACAAGAGCACTCCCTATTCTTTGCATTGTTACATGCCCATCCAACTCATGGATCAACTTTAACTTATCAGACAATCAGGTAATCAGCCTGCATTTTAACCAAAGCTTGGAAATTACGTGTTTCCAACGCGAAAATCGAACCCACGACCTCCGAGTCAAGAGCCGCGCTCTCAACCACTGGACCACGGAGGCGTTCAAAACAATGAATAAATAAATAAACATAGTACGTACGTTATCTACATAGTACATACCACATGTATGTACAACGTGCACGCTACATGAGTCTTGCTGTTCACAACCCGTTGCTCCTCAAAGCGGTGATTGGCTTTGTAACTGGATGCGCTGGTATTCGGCATACAATGTTAAGCTCCTTTAGCCTGGCGAATGCACTTGTAATACTAGGTAGGAACTAGGAAGTTATCAGGGTATATGTTAGAACCACATATTTTAGAAGTTAGTTATTTAATTTATGTTCGATTATATTGATTTATATTCGGAAAGTTCCCGGGATTTTCTTGATTAATATGTTAATTTTTTTCCTATTTTATGCCCATCTCTATTCGGAAGACACGGGTTACTCAGCGGAGCTTGGGTGCAATTCTTATACCTAAACAATCTAAAATTTGTATGGGGATAAAAGAAGTGAATCATCACATTTAAAGATGTTGATCCATGGTTTGAATGTTTTATTTTATTTTATTTTTATTTTTTTGTTTTATTTCAATATACATTTTAGTTATTCTGTTTTTAGTAGTGTAATTAATTAAAAATTGTTTCTCAATTATTGTAAAATATTTGCATGTTTTATAAAGCAGGACGTTTACAACAAACTTATTTTATAAATGTTACATGAACATACAATTATATTTAACTACGATATGTTCCCCGCGACTTTAATTTGCGCAGTTTGTTTATAGATACAACTGAAACCGTACATTTTTTGTCAGAAAAACGCTTTAGAGGCGTAATGCACACAAATACAGCTCGTATTTGCTTTAAAAAATACGACTATTGTCTAACGCCCGAACCCAATATTCGATCCTTATGCATAGATTGAAATCAATCTCGGATCGATCCCAATCCTTAGATCGATCTCCAATCCACGTTTCAATAATAAAAATTGAAATCTGCAATCTTTTTTCTGGCCGGATTGCCTGCGATCTTTTCCCTCTGTCCAGGGGTACGATAGACTCGATCGAAACCTTATGTGAATAATAGAAAATAAAAAAATATTGATTTCGAGTCGACAACATATATCCGCAAAATTCGGATTTAGGAGTATTTCGTTAAATTCTAATGGCACTGACAATTGACAAACAAACTTCACGCGCTATCTTGCTATAAGCTGACAGTTGACACATGCCATTGCTCATTTTCTACCTGCCGGCAGCGGGCAGTCATCATGGCGCACCGAGCGCACCCTTTTTTAGGGTTCCGTAGCCAAAATGGCAAAAAAGGAACCCTTATAGATTTGTCATGTCTGTCTGTCTGTCTGTCTGTCTGTCTGTCTGTCTGTCCGTCCGTCCGTATGTCACAGCCACTTTTCTCCGAAACTATTAGAGCTAGATTATTGAAACTTTCTAAGTAGATGTATTCTGTGAACCGCATTAAGATTTTGATGCAAAAATGGAAAAATTATTAAAAATTTTAGGGGTCCCCATAGGTACAACTGAAACAAAAAAATTTTTTTTCATCTAACCTATGCGTGTGGGGTATCTATAGATAGGTCTCTAAAAATCATATTGAGGTTCTTATATCATTTTTTTCTAACCTGAATAGTTTGCGAGAGAGACTCTTCCAAAGTGGGAAAATGTGTCCCCCCCCCCTCTAATTTCTAAAGTAGGGGCATGATAATTCTAAAAAAAATATATGATGTAGATTACTATAAAAACTACCAACGAAAATTGGTTTGAACGAGATCTAGCCAGTAGTTTTTTTTATACGTCATAAAAATGGTAAACCTTAATCAAAATTTCATTAAATCGACTGAAACATAAAATAAATCAAAAACCTTTTAATTTCATAAAAATAAACCTTATTGCTGCTGCGGAACCCTTCATGGGCGAGTCCAACTCGCACTTGGCCGCTTTTTTGTTGCTTGTCCAATACTGGTAATTATAACTAATAAAAAATAATCGGCCAAGTACGAGTCGGACTCGCGCACGATCAGTATGAGATCCTCAAAATCACTACTATCACTGCTTGAGAGTATAGACAAATCCATATTTTAAACAGTAAAACCGAGAAATTCCTAAGATTGCAGATTTGGATCATAAAACCGATCGAAAGAAACGTCAAAATTGTGAGATAGGTTATGAATACACTCGAACTGTCATTTTCAAACGGAGGGCTATCCGAAATCATAGAGCGAACCTCCCATGGATGGCTTGCAACCACAGATTGTAATTTCAATCTGTGGATACATTATTGGCACACTCAAACACAAATATGGATTGAAATATCGATCTTGGATTGGTAAAAACGGATTAGGATCGTATATTGGGTTCGGCCGTATGTCTATATCCGTGCTCTATTACAAAAATGAATTCCATATTTGAATACGAACGAACCGGTCGAAAGTCAAACAACATGTAACAATATGAAGCCATTTCCTGAAACTTTTTTTTTACACAATTCAAGTATTGCACTGCCGCTTTTTATGTATTACTCAGGTGTTTTTAGTACGTCTGTAGTCCAGTGGATTATTATGTTTTCGACTTTGGTTTTAACAATGCCTAATTGCATTATTGAAAAGAAATAAGCTAATAATTTCCCGTTGTCCATCCCAAATCCCAATATATTATGATGCTTAGATCTTGAAAATATCGCAACGGATTTTGATTAAGTTTTTAATACATAGTGAATCAAATGAAAGGCTTATCGTGTATTTAAAAATGCAGGGAAACTTTATATCATTTATACAATATGTACCTAACTATATTGCATAATGGCTAAGGTAAAACAACGCTCGGCGGGTGAGCTAGTAGAATCATAATCGCGTTTTAATTTGCGCAGCTATCGAACGCACTGCGGCAGCATGCGGTCATTACAACTGTATGCAATGGAAACCCTTCACAGCTTACAACTAGTTACAACAATACATTCTTGAGAGCCATCTAAGAGACATAATTGGCGCTTTAGGGATCCGAGGGGTACAAATGGAACCTTTTTTTGCATGGAGAATAAATGCTTTACGCATCCCCGGGGGATTGGAGATATCGGCCTGTAGGATCCCTAGTACTACACACTAAAACCTTATAGACTATAGGTTTGCACCTATGAAGTGATCTATGGAGCACCACATCTACCTAGGGCTTCACGCGAGAGCGAGATTTTTCTCGTTTCGTCTTGTTTTTGTCTCGCTTTTACGAGACGAGAACGAGACGAGACGTTTTGGAAAAATATATTCTCGGCAATACCGAGACCACATACAGGGTAACCCAAGAGTCTCGTTTTGGGTCTCGTTATTTTTTTTAATGAAGTTTTTATTCGAAAAACCAGAAAAAGTCTACTTAGAAAACAATATATTTTACAAAATATAAAATCTGGTAACCATCCAAACTGCATATTGTGTAATATGATATTGTATAAGAAATAAATCATTATTTACAACTAAGCGAGACGAGACAATTGATAACGAGACGAGAACGAGACTTGAACGAGACTCAATTTTTTGAGGATTGACGAGACCGAGACGAGATTTTTGTTACTCGCTTACTCTCGTCTCGTGTGAAGCCCTACATAGGTCACTCCCCGCTTAAAGGCTCCATTCCACCGCGGTGCACTCTGTGCACTCGTCGCACGCGTGGACGTGCACGGATTTATTTCTTTGACTTGAGTCAATTCGTGCGTAGCGTGTCCGTGGGTTGCAGTGGACACAGTCACATATATTTTCTTACAAAGCGAAGCTTGACGCACGTGCGCAGTCTCTCCGGGTTAGAGTTGCGGATACCATAGGACCTACCGATACTTTACCAGAAAAATGGGACTCTATCTTACAAGAATATAGCGGCACTTTGGTGACTATCATTTAAAACTTTAAAAGTATATCTTTGTATGAAACAGCTGTCTATCTAATAGCACAAGCTGCTAGCATTATTTCCAAAATGAAATTTTAACGAAAAACAAAATGACCAAAGTCGGGCAATGACTACTTCAAATTATGGATAATTATTACAACTTAGTACTGAACGAACTATCCTTAAAAGCATAATATATTGACATGACCTATACTTTACTATTCTTTGGTTACGGAACCTTAAAAAATCACTGATACTTTTATCAATGAAGTTATATCCTAAGCACCGAGTAAACACACTCTAACATAAAAATAGACATTATCATCGTCTCAACTGCATCGTCTCAACATAATCTCGTACTTATAACTTTTCTTTGGCAGGTACTGCGTAATTTAAAGATTATACCACTAATTACATCTTCACAATCGATTTGAACTCTACTACTATACATCTAAAGTTAAATATCCTTCGAGCAGGAACGCGGTTTAAGATGGCACCTATTCAAGCCTGTGACCTCTGAAATTTAATTAGAATTCTCGGGGTATTCCCTCATAAAGATTTGGAGATTAAAGACTTTCGGCGGTATTTTAAATGTGATTTTTATGGAATGGAGATGGGAATTTCACTTGAGGAAAGTAATACGCGTCGTCATCATCGCTATAGTGCGTACAGGCCAGCCCCAAAAAGTGAAAAGGATTATATATTTACTGCTATTATAAAATATGTGAATTATATAGTTACTGCTATTATAAATGTGAAATTGATGTTTGTGACGCTTTCACGCAAAAACTATTAGACGAATCATCATGAAACTTTATACATATACGGTAGGTATTGGAGGTATCAGGGGTAACAAAAGATACTTTTTAGTAAAAAAAATCTTGTGAAATTAAATAAAAAATGTTGATGTAGACGCGGACGAAGTCGCGGGCAACAGCTAATTTATTTATATATTTTGAATTAAAATATGTTTTCAGAAGATCTCCTGTGTTGTGTTGCTGCAACTTTCACAGTGATCTCTATATTATAGGGGACCCAGGCCAATACCCATACACACCCTAAAGATTAATCACTTAGTTTTATTACACCCTGTAGATTTAGGCGACTCCTTAGACGGCAGCCTCCCGATTGTGTGCAGTCAATAATAAAATCATTGACCTTTAATAAGCTTTGGCATACAAACTTTCTTTGACATTCAAATTAATTAATGGAAAGATTTTCTGGGATTGTATTGTAAAGGCGTATACCTTTGAAAGATTAACTTACTTTGCGAAGTCTGATCCTAATAATGTAACTTTGATGAGCATGAACTTCATAATATCTTAAAGTTACAATTTTGACATTTGAACTTTTTAAATTACTTATAATCAATTTTATTATAATCTGTGTACTGTACGTAACCCGCAGTTCGGGTCTTTCTGCCAGAATTCTTCAACAAATACGCGAATTTTAAATACAGGTTGTAACAAAACTACCTTAGAGTGTGTATGTGCCCCTTATATAGAGTTCACTGTGAAAGTAGCAGCGATGTTAGAGTAATTTTCTGTGATTAGTATGGAGCTTGCCCAAACTTTTTTTCATGAATGCTCTCATCACTGCTTTTTTTCACAGTGAACTCTATACGGGGGCTTCATACACACCCTGAAGTATTATTACTATTCACTAAGGACCTGTTTCACCACTTCCTGATATGAAAATACCGGATAGGCTATCCACAACTTTTTTTCATACTCTATCTGTCAAGGTAAATGGTGGATAGCCTATCCGGCACTTATCAGGAAGTGGTAACCCGTATTAATTATAAGATAGTTATGTAACTGATATTTAATTTATTATACATAATTACTTTGCATTATTTACTTACAAAAGAAAAATAAAAATTGTGTCGTTTAGCCGCGAACATAGAAAGAACGCTAAAATTTTTATTGCAAATAAAACTAATGTTTTCATCCATTTGCTTAATGGGCCATCAAACGTTATAAATAAATTTAAATATAAAAATTTAAGAGTATAATAATGACTCTCTTATATTCCTGCAGTTACTGAAATTTTTAACAAGGAGTTTATTTATTCAAAAGCACTTCTAATTGGCTCACGTCAAACTACAACTAATCAACAACTAATGAACAATTATTATTATCGCATCTCATCCCTGTCAACCCATGTTCCTTGTAGCTATGTAACCCTAAAAACAACGGGTCTTCGGCACTACCCACAGAAATAAAGGCCAGCCGAAATAAGGAGAGGAAACATTCTAGGATTCTTTTCTACGCCGAGTCAGCGTAGTCTACTACTTACTACGCCTACGTCTATTTTCTACTCTACCTTCGTCTTACAATTTTTCGGTCACATGTTTTAATGCAAGTAAACATTTTTACTTAACTTAAAAAGCTCACAACGCCCTTATAAATTGGAGATAATATGAGTATGTAGCTCGTACAAAAATAAAGTATTATCCTACGACACGCTGCAAAAGAAAGTGCATAAAAACACTATGCAGAAGTTTTCACCCCAAAAATTAAGACTTGGGTCGTAGAAAAATATTATTCAACACAAACCTCACGCTGAAAAAGTGTGGCACGATCGTGAAACTTGCCTAATTATGGGCATAAAACCCACACTGTGAAAGCTTTCATTTGAAATAAATCTTGTGAAATGGAATTCTTAAGAATGAACGTTTTTAAAGATATTTGTCCTACATTCGCGAAAGACGTAGAACCAGGTCATTCTGTCCATAAAGCGGTAAGTGCAAATTTGCTTTGCCCCGCCCTATTGGTACTGTATCTGATCATTCTTCATATTTAAATATAGAACTGTTTTTTTTTTCCAGGCTGTGGCAAATGTTAATATATTCTAGCTATATAGAAACTCAAATATCACTGAATATTATGTTATTTCTGGTAATAACATCAAATGCTAGACAGCTAAATTAAAACCATTTAAGTAGGTACCTACACCGTACAAATTTTTAAAATTTAACTACCGTAAATATATTTACACAGCGAAATATATCTGGCTTCCTGCAAACGCGGCGGAACCGATTTAGTTGATAGTGAGGTTGACAGTTAACAACGTTAACAATACACACTTTTTCATACACTTTTAGTTGATTTAGCACGATTTAGTTGATTTTAGTTTTGAAACATTTGTGGAAGTCCAGACAAAGTTTACATTAGGAGGACTTCGTATCACTTAATTATACGAAGTTCAATGGGTCTTCTAGGGCCGTATAAATAGTCAGTAGTTAAGATGCGACCCGGTCTCAAGACGCGGCTTGGCTCTGTGATTGGTCCAAATTTTGACAGCCAACCAATCACAGAACCTGAACCATATCTTGAGACCGAGATGCATCTTGAGTACTGACTATTTATACCGGCCCTAATGATGATTAAATTGTTTGAAACAAGTTGCGTAAATAACACAGCTATACTAGCTCTATTATATTAGCCGACGTAGCCCGGCGCGCCGGCACGTCGCTACGCCGCTAGCGACGTGCATAGTTCATACTAAACTGTACTCAATTATTAACCAAATTAAATGTCACGTATTATACCAAATAAATGAAATGCAATATCACCTTAATTTGGTTGAGTTAATATTTTTTTTACTGATCAAATGAACCTATAACTAAACCATTAAGGTCCCCGCGTTTCACCTGGCGTTGAAAACGATCAAAACGCTGAAAATGCCTCCTATTTTTAGCGTTTTGATCGTTTTCAACGTCAAGTGGAACGTTATGTGTTGGAGCCCTAACATAGACACACCCCCTAGTGTCTATGTTAGGGCTCCAACACATAAACACGATACGACGTCGCATCGTGGAAATGTACGACACGACGTAGTAACGTGTCACGAAAAAGTTGTTGTGGTCTATTTTTAAGGCATTGTACTTCTTTATAAAGTGACTCCCGTTATTCATGGTTGAAATAAATGAGTGGATCCAGTATCTTCTAAGTATCAGGACGTCTACTACGAAACCGTTTTGAGACTCAAACAATCGGACGAGAGTGCCGCGTCCTGCTCTAAAAACGTCATTTTACGTTTGTTAGAGTAGGACGCGGCGTCCTCGTTCGATTGTTTGAGCATTAAGGCCGTCACAGACTTAGCTATAATATATATTAATATACCGTACTAAACACACTGAGACCAGAAATATATATTATAGCTGAGTGTGTGGTCACGCGAAAATTGTATAGAAAATATATATGAATATGCCTAGCTATATAAATATATTAACCTATCAAGCCCCAAGCGGTCGCATGCGACCGAGACAACAATAGAATACAATGGCAATTCCTAGAACCCGCGATCGATGGATATATTATATTATAGCTAAGTCTGTGACGGCCTTTAAAACGGTTTCGTAGTACGGTCCCAGTCTTTTCTTCGTTTAATTTCAGCAGAAGACACGTTACGACGTCGCGTCGTGTCATATAGATTTCCACGACGCGACGTCGTATCGTGTTTATGTGGGGGAGCCCTACTTGATACGAACTACCAGCTTCGTACTGCAGTACTGCAGGCGTCCGCAGTGATAATGTTTCTGCAATGCCACGTCAAAATATTTTACCCACGTAATAGCCGCTATTATAAAATTTATTACCAGGTGCGCGATGTTTATAAGAATAAAAGCAGGGTTCCGTGATACTGTGAGTTTTAGGGTTCTGTATTATGTTAGTAATAAGTATACAGGGCCGGATCTAACATCTAAAATCTAAAGGACTTTTTCAGCTAAGTCCAAGTAAAAAATAGACGATAATGCGTAGTAATGTTGCCATAATTTTACTAAACTAAACAGGCCCTTTAGCCAAGACGTTTTCTTTATCGCTTCTTTATAATATAATCGTCGATCAAAATGTATGAAATCGACATAAGGATTCCTTAGAACCATGGGCGTAGCGAGGTACGGGCAGGGGGGGGCAGGTGCTCCCCCTAGAAGAGCGATCAGTCGCTAAGGGTCGATTAATTATATTAGCGCAGAGTCGAAACGCATCGAAACGAAGTCTCAAAACCGAACATAGCAAATCCAACCTTAACTCCAAAGCGTTAACGCACACATTAAGTACATCTGAGAATTTTAAAAGGCGCGCGCGCGTCTGCCGCATCCGCGAGAATTCGCGCGCATGCCTACGACCAACGCTTCTCTGCGCTTCAACTCTGCTCTATTATAAATTGACCCTAATGCTCACAGTTTCATACCTAAACGTGAAGCAGACAGAGTTGCGGGGTGAGAGGGGAGGCATTCAATCCCATATTTTCCCAGCTCACTCGCTCATATTTTGTTTTAAATTTTTACCTCACCTTCAATACTATTGTTATAATATAATTTTATGTTAAATATCGCGAATTTGAAGTTTAGGAGTTTCTTAATCCACCCCCCCCCCCCCAAAGACATATGCGCCCCCCCCCCCCCCCCCCTATATAGAATCCTGGCTATGCCCATGCTTAGAACAAAGTCGACATTCGACTCATGTTACGTGAATTCCATTCTAGTGAATGGAATTCACGTAACATGGCAGCCTTACGAATCCCCCACGCCTTATGGACCCCCAAATTTTTTAATACATGCTGATTAATTTAGTTCTGAGTACGTTCTACAAAATATTGACTTTTCCCATAGTACTTATTTCATTTAAATAATTATTCATCTTATTTTAGATCGCGCCAATAGTTTTTTTATGTATTTCTACTTCATCACTCATCAGTTGATTCAAAATCTTACCCCCTCTTTTGTCCCTGTCAATCTAAGAGGGGTGGGAGGAAAAATCAGATATTACACGGTTCAATTTCGGTTCAATATTGCTTTCAATGTCATTGCTTCAATGGCATTGAGACGTGTAAATACATTTCAATGCGATTGCACAATCTCATTGAAAGCGTTCATTGCAATGTAGCTTTCAATGAGATTGCTTTCAATGTGGTTATTGTTCAATGTGATTGAACGTGTAACATGGAGATTGAACGACAATTGAACGATGGCGAACTCCTGCACGTACGAGTTGGCGCGACATCACATTGCGTTATGTGAATATTGAATATCATTTGAATGATACGTGTAAATTGGTTAAGTCGTTCAATGTTCAATGCTCAATGCCTTTCAATGGAATTGCTTCAATTTGATTGCACCGTGTAATATCGCCTTTATTACACAATAAAACGAAGTAAGTCCAAGTTTGATACAAAATCTGACCCCCAATTTGGTCCCCTTAGGGGTGGGGGGGGGATTTTTATACGCCAGATGTCAAGTTGGAAGAAGACAAATATATCTGCGAAAACTGTATGCAAATCGGATCAGTAGTTTTAGTGTTAAAGAAAAAGTTTGATACAAAATCTGACCCCCTCTTTCGTCCCCTTAGAGGGGTGGGGGGAAATTTTTTTATACACCAGATGTTAAGTTGGTAGAAGACAAATATATCTGCGAAAACCGCATTCAAATCCGATCAGTAGTTTTCGTGTGATAGTGGAACAAACATACAAACAGACGCGGCATAACCCTAAGGGCTAGTTTGCCCGAATACGGAATACTCTCGAATTCACGTGAAAATTTTGTAGTGTTTTTTTTATATTCTGAATAATGTAATAATGCTTGCGTCATGTTACCAATACATTTATTATTATGTAGGTATGTAATTTATATACTTTACACCTAGCCTTACAAAAATTACTACTACAATTTGCATTATCAGCCACAACAATAATAATTATTACTAAACACATTTTTATATTATGAAATTAAATTACTCACTCAGGCGGTGAAATATAATGCTGATTGCTGACTACACCTTACGGCGCGTAATATCACGAGCCGCGCCGTGCCGAGCCGATTTGTACGAGCGAGCACGAGTAAACAGGCGAGTCCGGGCTACCCGTTCTCACGGTGCGTAATATCACGAGACACCACTGAGACACAAGCCGCTCGAGCCGCGCCTTTGAAGTTGCCGATTTGAATCGGATCGGACGCGCCTGCTCGAGCCATACCTCGCCACCTCGAACCACCCCTTCACACGGCGCGTGGCTCGAGCTGGCACGGCGCGGCTCGTGATATTACGCGCCGTAAGTAGCTGCCAACTGCCAAGTGCCAGCATTACATTTCACCGCCTGAATGAGTAGCTAATTTGTTGTGGCTGAATGCAAATTGTAATACTTAAGTAGGTAGTAATTTTTTTGTAAGGTGTAAAGTATATGAAGTTTATGAATCTAGCATATTAGTTATTATCATTATTATTAATATACATTTATTAGATATCGTAACCTTTATAATATCTAATATTTTATAAGCTAAAATATATATCAGGTAAAAACATTGGTAAAAGTAGACAGCTAAGTAACGTAGTCACGTGGAGTTTTTTTAGAGAGAAAGAGTGATGTTGTGTTTTTTTTTGTATTAATTTCCTAAAATTGTGTTAAGTTGGGTTTTTAATGAATATTATGGTAGAATATTAACCATTACATATTCGTTATCGTGCACAAGTGTGGGAAAGTGATGCATTATCCAGAAACGTGCTATTTTATGTTCCCTCCAAAACTCCATCAAAAATTTCAGTAAAGCGTCTACCACTTTACTGAATCGACCGACTTGACTTTCTGACTGTAATGAATTTTACTCTAGACTTTGACTAGACTGTAGACCTGACAATATAGAAAACGATGCTGAAAATATTGTTTTCCCGCCATAATATTAAATACTCGACACTGGCCATGGCTAAAGCCGAAGTGCCATAATAAGAAAAAAAAACGTAGTCACGTCAGCTGATTTTTTGACGTTGACATTTTGACATAAGTTTTCAATTTCAATTTTTTCGTCACAAAAAATATTTTGTTGTGAAACACGAAACACAGTGTTATAAAATATATTTTATTGTCCAATAAGTTATTGATTATAATAAAGAAACCGAACCAAAATGACTTCGATACCTTTGATGTATGCTCAAGAAGATTGTGAACTAGGAGGAAAAGATGATATCGAGGTAAAGATTTGTTTTATTCAATTACTCGTTACCAGTCTAAATGTTAATGTTTGCCACCTGTAAATATGTCCTTGATATTTTACTATTTCTTATCAGGAATCGTATCTTTTGACTTGTATTCTTCTTATTTGTCTTTTACGATCACGTCTCTTACCATATCAAGAAAGATTTTCACTGTACACCTTTAGACTTTAGTAAACATAGTTATTACTAGACATCGGCACGATCAAAGTGCCGAAATATGCACGAAAAATGGCCGAAATATGCACAATCAAAAGTCACTTAAGTATACTACGTTTTACGGTGTAATTGCCCATAATAAATGCGCCAATTTCCATAATTCCATCAAATCCAGGATTTTTCCTTCTTTCCGATTTTAATTTGAGTGCCGATAGAAGTTCATTACCTACTTTATTCAATTTTTTTTCTAATGTTGCTAACTACAAAGAAACATTTTGTTTCTAGAAAGATGTTGTACCTATCGGGTGCATTGCGGAAGTCTTTAAAAAGGGTGGCGGTGGGGCCACATATTTGAAGTATTTTGATCAATCGTACCTCTGTTTCGTGGCCTCGGTGTGTATTATGATAGCTAATTTGGAGACTACGAGGGCAAAATATGGCCGAAATATGCACTGTCATCGGAAAATTACCAAAATATGCACTATCACCTAAAAAGTGCCATTGTATGCATTTGCATATTTGCATATGATATATGCAAATATGCAAATGCATATAATATCCGATGTCTAGTTATTACCATATTATTGACGTTACCTTTCCATTTCACAGAAAATTGATTATGATGTTATCTTTAAATTGGGTTGATAAAATTTATAAAAAATATGCCAATGTACAATAAACTACTAGAGAATGTTTTTTGTAGATTACCACAAGAAAAAAATTCAATAATGAAAAAAATGCGTTTAAAACTAGCAGCAGAGTAATTGAATTACTAAATTTTCACTGATGATGATGTTTTTCTTTTTAGAAATAAATTGTAGCAGTTTGCATGCACCCCATTACCTCAGGCTTAGTACAGTTAAAAAAAAACTAAAATAACTTGCAATAGAGCTCCTTGATACTTATGATGGTAAATATTAAATTTTTCAGGATGATTTTGCATACAGAAACAATGTGATGAATGCTGATAAGGAAATTCGGCTGGCGTTTGTACGCAAGGTGTACGGCCTCCTGAGCGTACAGCTGCTAGCCACATTCACTATTGCCGCTGTGTTTTTGTTGGTCAGACCTATTCAGGCATTCATCCATGAGAAGTAAGTTAATCTATATCCTGTATATTTTGACGACATCTGGCTCAGTTGGTGGTGCGTTGGTAGCGCAAGTTGGGACTTGCGGGTTCGAATCCCGGCGACGGATCAAAAAGTTTTCAATGTTCCTGGGTCTTGGATGTGTATTAAATATATTATGTATGATATAATAAAAATCTTAAATATAGTATGTATAGTATAAAAGTATTAAATATATTTCCGTTGTCTGGTACCTGTAACACAAGTCCTTCAGGTACTTAGCTCGGGGCCAGACTGACGTGGTGTGAAGTGTCCATACATATTTTAAAAAAAATTATATTATACAATTAAACCATTTCTACGGACTAATAAAAAAAGGATATAGAAAATTTGATTGATTATGGAACTGAGCAGTTGCGAAGTATTGTCTGTTCTTGTGTAGATAAAACATGTTTCTATGATTGTGACACATGTTGGGGACTTTTTATATTACTCCTAATGGCTTTACAATAACAACTATGTGAGAAGTAAATGAGTCGCCTAATATGCATAATAATAATAAAATCAAACATTAGGTAACTAGATGTTGCTCAAAACATCTATACATATTATAAAACAAAGTCGCTTTTTTTCCCTCATGTCCCTTTGTTCCCATTAATATTTAAAACTTCGCAACGGATTTTGATGATTCTTTCAGTGTTAGATAACCCATTTATCGAGGAAGGCTATAGGCTATATTTTATCACGCTAAGACTAATAGGAGCGAAGAAATAGAGGAAAATGTGGAAAAAACGGGGAAAATTATTTGAAAGGGCTAACTTGAACGCGCTATTATCTCAGGAACTACTGGTCCGATTTGAAAAATTCTTTCAGTGTTAGATAGGCCATTTATTGAGGAAGGCAAGGTCAAGAGAAATGAAAAAAGTACTCGTAATATCTATTTACCCTACCTCAAGCCTATACCGCAGAGCGAGACAACTACAGAAAATCTACGATTCGTTCTCCCCTGATTCCTTCTCCAAAACTTAACCGATTTAAGTACGTTTTTCATTAAAGATTAAAGAAAGGCTTGAGCTGTGTTCCTATGTTGTATTTTTTTTTGTATAATCTAGCCAAATCTGTTATCTGGATGTTTGAACACAGTGGAAAATCTGGCCATTTTTTTGGGTTTTTGAACGTTCATATCTTTTTTATTAACTAAATTATGAAAAAAAAAAGAAAACATAGGGACATTGTATTAGTGGCCATAGATATTCAGGAAAAAATTATAACTAGAGTTATTTAATACTTTTACAAACGTCCCCTGTTTCCTCCCTGGATAATGCCGGTCTACCGGCATTATCCAGGGAGGAAACAGGGGACGTTTGTATAGCAAAACGGCACTCCTCTTAGGTCCGCCAGGCGCCATCTGCCTAGAAATCAACTTCTCTGGTGAACATGAAAAAAATATGGCACTCGGGGACTGCCGCGGTAAAGCTATTGCATAGCATTTTATATCAACTTATGCAATTATAAATTATAATTCGCATATATCTAGAAATACCATGCCGAAGTCTGGCAACACCGTGAGTGGGGTGTGTTAGGTTTTGTCGTTATGGAATTTCTTGAGACAGTCGCCGCGCTCAAAGTGCGCGATTAAAGCTAAGCTAAGCTATTACATATCTCAAAAGCTTGAAATATCTCTTAACAAATTATTGTCAATTTTCAGTGATTGGATGATGATGATATCTTTTATTCTGAGCATGGTGACGCTGTTTGCTCTCATTGCCAAGAGGAAAGATCACCCAGCCAACCTGTATCTGTTGGCCGCATTCGTAAGTAATAAATAATACTAATACTCCCCACACCGGTTTCGGTGACGGTGGCCGGTTTCATTGAAACCAGACCAGGTACGCAGGAGTAATTTTATAGTGCCCAAGTGTGTGCGCAGTACACAAGAGCACTCTCTATTCCTTTACTCTCATAACCCAGTGGGACGGCAGACCGACACGACTGGCGAGAGATCAGGCGCAGGACCGACTTTTTACATGCCCATCCGACGCATGGATCATCTTACTTTTCAGACAATCAGGTGATCAGCCTGCATTGTCCTAACCAAACTTGGAAATAACATGTTTCCAATTCATATTCTAATCACATCTTTGAGATGGTATTCTCTGAGGAAAATTGTACAAAGAGTCCATAATGGTTCTATTGTTCGTTAATTTGAGAACCAGTATCACAGTAGAGAAATATGCAGTATTCTTCATATCATGTCTAGTCAGTTGAGTTAATCTTCTGTGTATATTTTTATTGTGCATACTACTTTAATTTTATATTAATAAACTTTTATACATGCTAACAACACTAAAGTGTGGCTGCAATCGTAGTACCTCGATCGTGGGAATCACTGACACAATAGATCAATTATTGTTATGCGGCACCCAGTGGCCGCATAACATTAGATCAATTGTTATGCGGCACCCGTTGGCCGCTTGGGAGTTGATGGGTTAAATCATTTGCTGGCAGAAGATCACTTACTGCTGCACTCAGAGACGAATATTAATTACTTAATCGTAATTAAATGCAGATCTTAATATTATAAGCCCCATAAGCTATGTCCACATTGTGCCATTTCATCTTCAATTTTCATAATAAAGATTATGAAAATTGAAGATGAAAGGGCACAATGTGGACATAGCTATACATTATCTGTCAAACTTTTCATTAAATTAAAGTTTAATCATCATTAAATGTCTCTTATGCTGGCTTCTCACGGCGCGTAATATTTCTCTAATTCTCACGAGCCGCACTGCGACGAGCCGATTTGTACGAGCGAGCGAGCCAACAGGCGAGTCCGCGTTACCGCCACCGCTACGCGCCGTGAGTTCTCACGATATAATATCACGAGCCGCTGGAGCCGCGCCTTTGAAGTTACCGACTTCAATCGGATCGGACGCGCCTGCTCGAGCCAGCCCGCGCCAGCCCGCGCTACCTCGAGCCACTACCTCCACTCGGTGCGTAGCTCGAACTGGCGCGGCGGCGGCTCGTGATATTACGCGCCGTGAGAAGTCAGCATGAGTGCGGCCGTTAATACATTGAAGGACATATTTTGCCATGTTACTTCCAGACTGGAGTGCAAGCGTACACCATCGGTGTGGTGGTGTCTTACTTCGACACAGCGGTGGTGCTTCAGGCTCTGGGGATCACATTCGCCGTGGTACTGACCCTCACACTGTACACGCTCAACACCAAGCGCGATTTCTCCTTCATCGGATATGGGTGAGTAAAAATTTAAAAAAAAACTTGAGAGGTGTCAAGGGACACCCGGATGGAACAAAGTTTTTAATTTCTGCCAGTTGACGTCGTTACAACTTTTGCCGTCTAGTCCCCTTTCGCATCGCGCGATAAGGAATTTCGTTCTAAAATTACGTGTAGTACTCGATAACTGCCGTGGTAAAGCTATTGCTTAGTATACTCGCATACGTGTAGCGCACACACAAACACCGAGGCGAAGTCTGCCGGGGCCCGGGCTGAAACGACGTTTGACGATGTGTTAGGTTTATTTCCGTTACGGAATTTCTTGATTCCGTAGCCGTGTTCAAAGCCCGCGATAAAGGCTAGGCAATAGCTTAATAATATGAGGCCGATGGTATGCTATGTTAGGTCGCACAAAATCTTAGTCGCTCCGCGGACCTACGTCATTTGGTTAGATTATGTCGATTCAATATGTAAGTCGTGATCTGGCGGCTGGGATTGACATAACGCGCCCAAAATACGTAGGCCCGCCAACTGCCTAGAAATCAATTTCTTTAACTTTAATAGTTGAAAATCAAACACGTTAACACAAACTCCGCATTCTAGGTTGGTGGCTGGTCTCATGGTGCTCATCATTGGTGGCTTCGTCCAACTATTCCTGCAGAGCTCAGCCTTCGAGGTCGCCCTGTCCTTCACCGGCGCGATATTCTTCAGCCTCTTCTTGGTGTTCGACACCCAGCAGATGATGACTACACTCTCCCCCGAGGAGTATATCCTGGCCACCATCAATCTGTACATGGATATACTCAATCTGTTCTTGTACATCCTACGTATACTGAACGAGTTGAATCGTAATTAAATTCTTGAGTATTATGTTTGCATTGACGCTGCGAATCGCAAGATACTGTCTCACACAGTAGGAAAGTATAATTTTATCTCGCTCTTTTGCGACTCAAGACGTCAATGTGTAAACTGGCCATTTAGCCAAAACTTTTTCGTTATCGCTTCGTTATAGAATCGCCAACCGAAATGTATGGAATTGACATAAGCGTTTGTTAATGACGTTGACGTTCGACTCGTCTTATGTCAATTCCATACATTTTGATCGGCGATTCTATAAAGAAGCATAAAGAAAAGATCTTGGCTCACGCCCCTGTTAAGGCATTCTATCAGAAGATTTCGCTTTTAACATTACAGATTCGTATTATAGTTACTACATTCTTCAACATAGCAATTTACCACTACTAATTTCAATGAAAGAAGTTAACTTTTGTATCAATCTGCTAACTACAGTCTGACAAAAACGAGCAGACGCTGAACTGAATTCTAATCGTAATCAGTATCAAATGGTGGTTTTTTCGCCTCATCCAATGACAACGTTTGTACTCTTAAAATATTATCAATTATGATTCTGGCACATTTTAATCTGGTTTAAGTTTTTCAATATTTTATGTAATTTAAAATTTGTGTTCGGCGTCTAGTCTTTTTTAGCATTATATGCCATTATAATATATTACAGGCGAATAATTCTGAATGAGCGCCAGGTATTATTTCCATTTAGCATTTTTGTAACTGTATTATTAAATTGTGATCCATAACTGACTTGGACATACAAATTGCAATGTAGTAGATTCTTCTATGTATGTCTCAATGTTTGCACCAACGCACAATATAATGAAAATCATTCCGATTCTAGTTTTCAACTAAACTGCGTGGTGTGTGTAGCATATTATTATATAAATAAATAAAAATATATGAATGAAAAACCATTCTTACGATAGATATATTTTGTTTACGAATTTATTGATGTCTTTAACAATAATTTATGTGCTTTTGGATGGCTTTTTATTGTGTACGTTGGAAACAAAATTTTTAATTTCTATCTTCGAGCTGTGAAAATGGATTAGGATGGATTATATTGTTATTAAAGTATTACATTTTTAAAATATATGACTTATAGAGATATATTAAATTGTATAGTTATAATTACTGCAAGTAAATACACTGTGTAAATTCCAATGTTTTATTTAAAATTAAATGTTTTGATCAAATAATTAGTGTTAAATTTATAAAAACACTAGCAGATACACTGGTACACAGGATTACTTTTGGCCGCATAAAATTTATTATTTAAAAAAAAATTGCCAGTTGCGAGTTGGACTCGCGGATGAAAGGTTTAGGGTTTTTTTTTTACCCGACTGCCAGGAGGGTTATGTGTTTGGCGCGTATCTTGTATGTTTGTAATATTCTTTATTACCTCGTATCTTCAGAACCGCTAAGCGGATTTTCATATTTGAGGTATCGTTAGATTTGTCTTAATGGCCCAAGTGTTCTTAGAGGGGTGACATGAAGAAAAAACCAAAATGGTGGACGTTTGACGCCATATTGTGAGGTAAAAAAAAATGAAAATTTACCAAGCATATCGAGTGGGGTATCAAAATAAAGGATTTTAAACACTGATTCTAAATATGTATATAACTTGCAGTTTTATTATTAAATCGAACGATAAATCTACACTAATAGTGCAAAGAGGAAAGATTTGATTTTTTGTTTGTTTGGCTCGGAAACTACTGGACCGATTTGAAAAATTCTTTCACCATTGGAATTCCACATTATTTTTGCTGAACATAGGCTGAATTTTATTTTGGAGAAAAACAGGGTTCCGTAAAATATTTGGGTTCTTCGGACGCAAGGTGTAAAAAATCAACCAGAAAAGTTACTTATTTTACGTACGCTGCCTAAACTATAAAATATAGAACCATAATATGTTCTTAGTAATTATAGAACTTGTAAATATCTACAAAAAAGTCCGCGACACACTATACCTATCTATGTCGAGTGAGGCACAATAACCATTATTTTATTTAAAAATCTTGAATTTTTTTGGACTATATTTAAACCTGTTTAATTTACTCATTCTTTTAATCCTTTACAAAATAAATTATTCCATTACTAAGTACAGTTTATGTAGATAATATTTGGTCTTTGAATGATTAAAATTGGATGTTTGGTTTTGAAATTATGGCGAAATTAAAATATTACGATGGTGGGCGTCACCAAGGCGGGGGTGCGCGTGCGGGAGGAAGCATGGACGGACCTCCTTCCATGCTGATTGTCTACCTAGACAATCAGCTGTGCAGGTAAAAACCCGCCTGCATGGATAAAATATACAATCTATAAAAATAAGAACATTGGCTACATTACTGCAAATTGCAAAATTTGCACGACAGAGGTGCTTCCGCGGTACGCTTACTTCAAACTTCAATGTTTACAGACAGACAGACACAAAACTCTTCTTACTTATTATTTTTGCGTAGGGGGTTAATAATTGGGGAGTGGGGTCGAACTTCGAAGAGTCCGAAGTCGAACATTGACTTCATAAGATTTCAAACATTTCTTCAAATTAATCGGAAAAGATTCCTCCTACCTTACGCATTTTACCCCCTTACAACTCCTTTTTCCAGTTAAAAAGTAGTCTGACATAGACTACTTTCTCAGGCTTTAGACTATCTGTGTACAGAATTACATAACAATCGGTTCAGTAGTTTTGGCGTGAAAGCGAGACAGACAGACAGACACAGACAGACAGACTGACAGACAGACAGATATACTTTCGCATTTATATTATGTATAGATTTGTATTTAAAGCGACATATAGGCTGGTTTTACAGTCACGCGTTTCGGCAGCGCCGCTGGAGCGCCGCGCGTCCGAAGATGTATGGGGGTAGTAGTTGCGTTTCAGAGTCGCGCGCTTGAGCAGCGCCGTTCGTCCGTTCATTTTCTTCGTCTTCGAACGCGCGCGCTCCAACGGCGCTGCCAAACGCTTTACTATAAAACCAGCCTTAGTTCCAACTTCCGTCAATAGATTTCGCTGTGCTTTCTTTAGATCGCGCTATCGCTTGTCTGTACACGTTTGTAGAAAGTCTTTACGTTTTTTGCTGTAACAACTGAGTAATTGTACGTGCTAAATTACTGTTAATGAAAAATGTAAAATTGAAATATAATAGTGTATAAAAATAAAATATATTATAAATTATAAATAATAAATAATTTAAGATTAAAGAAGAAATAAATAAATTTACCATTTCGTTCGAAACATTAGTTGTGAAACTTTAATTCGTAACTCGTAAAAATACTTCTCTATTATCATTTATCTTTATCTTTAAGGTTTAGTTTTGAATTAACTTTTGAAAATTGAAACTAGTAAGTAGTAACTACCCTAAGGGGCGTTATAATATATTATATTATTGTAGTTTGGTACTGATTACCAAAGCTAATAGGATTAATTAAGTTAAGGTGAGCTGAGATTTGTCTTAAAAATTCAATTGATTGTATTTGTTGTTAATTTGTTTGTGTTGTGAATTCCAATTTTTTTTTACTTTTTTTGGCTAACTAACATGGCTTTATCCCGCAAGACTAAACGAGCTAAGGCTGCAAAAGAGAAGACAGAATCTCCCATTTCACGTAAAATACGCCTTGATAAAATGAAATATAGAATGAAGTTAGCATAGGATCCAGATGCAACCACATGACATAAACTCGTTTAAAGAATTAATCCGGTTACGTAATCTTTCTTAACTAAAAAGACATAAATAAAGTAAATTAATTAAAAAATCAAAAAACCCGACTGCAAAAAATTTTAACTAAAAAGACCGAAACAAGACCTAATTCTGCCGGAAGCTTCAAGCCATGTTTAAATTGATACGACCATTGCTTACGAGATTCATGTCAAGATGAATAGAAGGCTACATTGAAAGATATAGAAAAAAATGGACTACAAAATGCAGTCGGAGGCATGTCGCACCAATTTAAACCTTTTAATAAAATCATAAAATATGCCTCCGACTGCATTTTGTAGTCCATTTTTTTCTATATCTTTCAATGTAGCCTTCTATTCATCTTGACATGAATCTCGTAAGCAATGGTCGTATCAATTTAAACATGGCTTGAAGCTTCCGGCAGAATTAGGTCTTGTTTCGGTCTTTTTAGTTAAAATTTTTTGCAGTCGGGTTTTTTGATTTTTTAATTAATTTACTTTATTTTAATTTTATTGTTGTCTTTATAGATATCGAGGTAAAAAATCACGTTTGCGTTATGGGAGCTCACATTAATTTTATTTTGTTGTAGCGGCAACTGAAATAATCTGAAATTTTCAGAAGTCTAGCTATAGCGGTTCTTGAGATACAGCTTGAGCCTTGGAGACAGACAGACAACAAAGTCTTAAGTAATAGGGTCCAGTTTTTACCCTTTGGTACGGGACCCTAATAACTATGTTATTTCTAAAGAATAGACTTATGTGTTGAATACCTTTTTAAAACAAGATATACAATAAAACATATTGAAAAGCTAATAAACAGTATAATGCTAAATGTTTAATTACAGTGGCATGAATATTATATACAAATGGAAGAAAAGATTTTAATATAATTTATAACAACAAAGTTTTCGAAATTATTATGTTTAATCTGACTGGTGTATTAATTGAAGTTCATTTTATTATTAAAATGCGAACAGTATTTAATAATAATTTACAGATATTTCCATATTATAATTTATAACTTAAAACAGTTTTAGAATGTTCGACTTTTAAGGGCGTAAAAAAATATATTAGTTTAGTGTCGAAACACACTAGGCCGAATTACGCCGGCGTAAATTCCGCCGCAAATGTCAAACTCATACAAAATACGGACGGAACGCGACGGAATAGTGTGTCATCCCTCGCGTTCCGTCCGTATTTTGTATGCGTTTGAAACGCGGCGGAATTTACGCCGGCGTAATTCGGCCTAGTGTGTTTAGACACTTAGTACCTAGTGAATTGCATCACAAAATGTATATTCTTTTCGCCTATTTAAAACAAACGAACAAACATACAATCAAATCATTAAAACAGCCAATATCTTCATTCACATAACCCGACCAAATAACGTAGGTCCGCCAACTGCCTAAGTAAGAACCAATTTAACTAAGGTCCTGTGCGCACTGCGAATTTTCACCGCACGATATTTAGGGCCTGTTTCACCACATCCTGATAAAGTGCCGGATAGGCTATCCACAACTTTTTTGACAAAAACTACATACTCTATATTCTGTCAAGTTAAGTGGTGGGTAGCCTATCCAACACTTATCAGGGAATTTATTCATATAATTTTTTCATCAGCAGTTCGGATACTAAAAAGATTCAATTTGTTACAGAATTGCGAGAAAAAATACGTAATTACAGGCCCTTATAAAACAAAAAAGCTAAATGCTACAATTAAGTAATCAAAACTTAACATTAAGAACATGTAAAATGAAATCACAGCATACACCCGTCGATCGTGGGAAAACGAGACACAATAGCTTATCTATTGTTATCGCGGTTGCATGCGACCGCTTGGGGCTTGATGAATGATGAATTAAATCATGTGCACACATCTTGACTAATATTATGGTATAATCAGATGCGCTACCAATAAAGTTAGACTTTTATTCACGTCTATGCATGTATCTAATGTATTGAAAATCAAGTTTTATTATCACAAGATCAATTTTGCAAGGTGTAACAAAACTGAAGCCTAGTTCGCATTAGGCCAGTATTTTAGTCAAGTACCGAGTATTTTAGTAGCTAAATTCTGGCTTCTGCCCCAAAATGACTAAATTTTTAGTGTTCAGACACGTTAAGCTACTAAAATACTCGCTACATGACTAAAATACTGGCCTAATGCGAACTAGCCTTAGGTGATAATACTTTAGTGGGTGTATGTGTTCCTGACAGAGTTCACTGTTAAAGTAGCAGCGCTGAAAGAGTAACCTTTTGTAACTTTTGTATGGAAAAATTCATGTCACTGCCCACTGGGGCGCTCATTCAACTCACACAAGAACAAATCACAAATTAAATCCTCTTTCAGTGCTGCTATTTTCACAATTAACTCTTGGTACATGAGTCGTAAGCATAACTTTATGAGTAGGGACACATACACATCCTAACAAAAGTATTATATCACTTTGTTACAACTTGTATACAGAATTACTGTTATCTAATGACATATTCTAATATTAATCTTAAGAGAGCGACGTTTTTTCGATTTCTTTTCTTCTTGTTTTACTGTAGTATCGCGTTGTCTGAAAATAAAAAAATTGGTTGTATTGGCTCTCAAAACTTTGAAAGAAGTCTAATATTTTTATTGCGATTTAGATTTTGGGTCTCATATTATGTTATTCCTTATTAGCATTGGCTTTAAATACAGTGTGAAACTTTAATGGTTGTTTTCCCGCAGTAAAATGATTCTATCTTAGTAGTACAATAGATTTGTAAAGTTTTTTTTTGTTCAAATCAAACAAAAAGTTCGGTCGGGTCCATAGTAACTCGCGCCTATCGGCATAAAGATTCCATAGTACGTCATGCAAAATATTTTTTATTTTCAAAAAATAACATGCATGGTTCGATAGTACTACCATAGGTAAATCGTTCTGCTGCGGGAAAACAACCACTAAAATTTCACGTTGTATATAATAATTATTATACTAAGTACCCTTTTCACTTTTTATCACACAGTACAGCCCACGCACTACTTTAAGTCACAAGGCAAAAGAAGGGGCCACGTACAATATCCACCAATACCGTGTCTCCCATTTTATCCCCATTCCCATTCCATTTTTAATAAACCGAATCTAAGCTGAACACGTTACGGTCTACCGGAGAGGTCCACTTGTCTATTCCCACACACATTCCGGTCTACCTGCGCAGGCATGTACCTGCACAGGTAAACCTCTCCGGTAGATCGTAGCGTGTATGGCAGCCATAAGCCGTGTAAGTTCAAAGCTGATCGCACATTTGTCAGCACCGTACGCGTCGTACGCGCCGCATAGTACACGAAATGCGATGCGGACGAGCGCGTCTCAAAATACGAAACGAATCACGGCTAAAATAAATATACGTGTGGCCTGCCGCGGTAAAGCTGTTGCATAGCATTTTATATAAACTCATGCAATTATAATTCGCAGACGTCTAGTGATCTAGTCGCGCGCACACACGAAGTCTGGCAACGTCGCACCGACCGGCACAGCGGTGCGGCAACGTCGCTGTCGGTCGGTGCGAAGCAGTCATATACCTAACGGAATAGAGCAACAAACTCGAGCTGTCAAACGAAACCGAAATTGGTTTTTATCTGTGTAAAAAATATGTGTACGTATACACTTACACAAGCATGATTGAACATGAATTCTATGAGATTAAATTGTCAACAATACGGGCTGACTGGACGTCAAAAACAGAGTGCTCTTGTATCACGCGTGTGATACAAGAGCACAAGATACAAGAGCACTCTGCTCTCGCGTGTATCACACGTCTCTTTTTACCAAGCAGTGTTACTGATAGTGGCATCTCGCTTGCTCAGGCCTTTGTTTCTCTATTCCGCTAGGTATATTAACTACATGGTGCGGAGAGCATGCCCCGAGCCGAAGTCTGCCGAAATGGAACGACGTTAGACGAATCTTAGGTGTTTTTCGTTACGGAATTTCTTTATTCGTTCGCCTCGCTCAAAGCCCGCGATAAACGCTATGCAATAGGTTAAAAAAATTAAGACCTTTCACTTTACCTAATTGCTAATTGTGACTCCATAGTATTTTGTTTTGTCAACTCTGTGCTACTTGGCGAGTTAGGTGCTTCCTTAGTACTTTTGCGCTTTCGTGAGTATGTATCATATTTACTTGGTTCCGATGTATCAGTATCACTCGATTCCGAAGTCTCAGGAGTAATTTTCGGCTTTAATGAGCACGTACTATATTTTCTCTGTTTTATTTTCTCTGTAGTTCTTGATTTCAATGCTTCTGTAGTTGGTTTTATTGTTCCTATGTTTGGTTTCGGTGCCTCCGTTTCCGGTTTTTGTAGGTATGTTTCCGGTGTTTTGGATTCACAACAAGTGAGCCGGTGCTGCGACAGATCCCAGAATGAGGGGAAACTTTTATAGCACAGGTAACATTTACACTTGTCGTGGCAGGTCTCGTGCACCATCAGGTCTGTTGATGTAGCAAACGCTGGGAAAAGAAAAAAAAATTGTAGACTAGATCAGTGTTCCACAAAAGGTGTGCCGCGGCTAGTAGTTAGGCCCGTATAAATAGTCAGTACTTGAGATGCGACCGCGACGCGGTTCGGCTCTGTAATTGGTCCAAATTTTGACAGCCAACCAATCACAGAGCCTGAACCGTGTCTTGAGACCGAGATGCATCTTGAGTACTGACTATTCGTAGCACACCAAGGCCCGTATAGGGCCTTGGTGTGCTACGAATAATAAAAACTTAGGAAACGTAACTCCCTTACTTCAATCGTTTTGAATTTAGTTCTTTTCGCACACTAAAATAATATGGCAATAGCTACGAAACACTACATTCAAATTAACAAAATTAATAAAGCCGTTACATAAATAAAATAAATAAAAATAAAAAAAATAAAAAAAGCCGTTACATACACACCCTAAAGTAGTATCACTCAGTTTTGTTACAACTCACCTCGTCTACATATTTCGCAAATATATGTATATTTAACTTTTTTCGGTGAGACAGTATTATCGGATTTTCTTTTTACACCCTTGTAGGAATGTTGTGTGATTACGTGAGCCTGAAAGAAAGTGAAACAAATTATTAAATAGAGGGCCTGTTTCACCAGTCACCACTTCCTGATAAAGTGTGGGATAGGCTATCCACCACTTTTTTGACAGATTCTCCATACTTTATAGTTTATCTGTTAAGTTGTGGATGGCCTATCCGGCACTTATCAGGAAGTGGCGAAACAGGCCCAGAGTATGCCTATGAATAATCTGTCAACTAAGTTGTGGATAGCCTATCCGGTACTTTATCGGGAAGTGGTGAAACAAGTGGTTTACTTTTCAGACTATTATCAAAAATATAATTAACGCCTCCGTAGTCCAGTGGCTCTGAGCGTGGCTACGAGGTTGTGGATTAGATTCCCGCGTTGGAAACATGTTATTTCCAAGTTTGGTTAGGACAATGCAGGCTGATCACCTGATTGTCTGACAAGTAAGATGATCCGTGCGTAGGATGGGCATGTAAAAAGTCGGTCCTGCGCCTGATCTCTCGCCAGTCGTGTCGGTCTTCCGTCCCACTGGGTTATGAGAGTAAAGGTATAGAGTTCTTTTGTGTACTGCGCACACACTTGGGCACTATAAAATTACTCCTGCGTTTCAATTAAACCGGCTACCGTCACCGAAACCGGTGTAGTATTTATTATACTATCAGCAAAAATAAATTACAACTTACTTTTAATCCACTAACACTATTGAATGTTTTTGAACACAGCATACAATCCAAAGATTCTACAGACTCCGTTTCTTCATCGCTTATTGGCTCTTCCTTAATGGCAGCGTTCTTGAAAACAAACATAAAGTTCTTAAAAAACAAACTGTTTTCATGGAACAATAGGTAAACGTACAAATAATGAAGTAATGACACTATAAATAAAGAAACAATGCACTGCTTTTATTTGTAGTGAAAAATAAAAATCATAAAAAAACCAACATATTAATCAATTGTACCAAACGTCTATCAGATGTTGCTATAACTTACAAATTCTTATGTTGTTACAAAATAGGTAGTTTTAGATGACAATAAGCACTAATTTATTTACTCGATGAAAAATCTACTGTTGTTGTCTAAAACACAACACACAAAATATATTTTATAAAATAATCATTTAATATCGAATAATTAATAAAATACGGTAATTTAATAAATCGACAGTGGAAAGGCAAAAGTTACCAAGCGCCATATTATTGCAAATTTTCCACCAGAGCCGTTTAAAGATTCATTTTTTCTTTAAAATGTTGTAGAAAATTGGCTATCGTTGGATTTTTTCAAATAAGTATAATAGATATTTTAATTTTAATTAGATTTATTTATTAATTAGATTTAATTATTGGTGTTATTAAAAAAAGTACATATTTCTGTATAATTTATTGTAAAGAAGTGGCGCTTGGTTACAATTTACCTAAATTTAGAAGCAGGTAAAAGTTACTAACCGACAAAAATATTTTAACTTTCAAGCTAGTAAAGATGTATATTTTTGAGAAATATATATTTTTCTTCAACGGTTTGAAAGTAAAAAGGGACAAGTAGAGAAATATTTTTTATGCAATCGAAAATAAATGAAGTTAAACTGTTGAAGAAAAACTTATCAAGTATACTATATTGAAATAGGCATTTAAAAATAAAAAGACAGTGTTGATTAGTTTTACAAATTCGTTTATTTCTTAACCTTAACTTAACTTAAACTATGGAATCAGTCATATAATATTTGCTATGAGTTTCACAATGTTTTGTATAATATCTTTATCGTGAATATTAAAATAGAGTAAGCTAGAAATTACTATTGTTTAGTTATTACTTTTTTAATAATCTGAATCAACATCATCAACATCGGATGCAGGCAAAGCGATTTTTTTGTTTGGGGAGTGTGGAATATCAGTGAATTCATTACGGAAGTGGGTGGGAATCACCTTATCATTGCAAAGTTTTAGTAGGTCATTATATTTTTTCGTAGCAATTGGGATACGTGAACTATAACAAGACATAAGAGGCCCTTTAGTCTTATATTGAACCTCAATGGTATGCGACTTAGCAGATTTATTCATGGAATATTTAATTTTTATAAAATTGTTTTTCTTCAATGTAGCTATTCTAATTTTACTTATTTTTTCCAATAGGGTCCCTTTAAAATACTCGTCGGCTACAGAATCCCATTTGTAAAAATCTTCATAGGTCAATCGTTCAACCTCATATGGGGAGGGATCATTTCGTGCTGTGCTAAAAACAGTATACCATTGTGAAGGGGCGTATATTATTGTATTTTTCATATTATTCTCTATTGCGGCATGCACACCGTCAACGGGCATATTATAAGTGTGTCCTGTAAGTAGGTAGTTTATTTGTATAGTTTCCAAATTCTCACATTGTTGTAGAATTGAATGTAACATAGCCAAGACCGCCTTATTCCTGTTTTGACCTGGGCAACGGTCGCAATAAAGGAGTAAGTTATTGATATTTCCCCTTCTATCGACAGATTGAATGTATCTATGTAAAACGCTAGCGATTTCATTCGCACCTCTATTTCCATTACTCTCGTCCCAGTAATAGCAAAATACTTTGCGGGTTCTACTCTCATAAAAGCATACATTGTAAACTGCTAATTTCCTGGAGTAATATAAAGGCATCGATTCGCCATGAGGAGTATTCAGAACCTTGTCTATGTCAAAACTTACACAAAGGGTGCTAGGGTAATATTTATGTATGTTTTTATGGGCTGAGAAACGATTATAGCTCTCATTGTTTTCTTCATCGTGATCTTGTTTTTCTTTTGCTATGGCTACATCTGCTGCATCTGACTCTTGGAATTTTAAACATTTTAGACATTTTTCCTTTTTCGGTATATGAAAGCCAATGTTAAAATCATCTGAAAATATTTTTCTAAATATTCTTTCGCTCACAAATTTCACACCACTTTCCAGACATTTTTTCTGATAAACTTTGTAGATGGAAGCAACATTTTTATAATCCTGTGTCAAATAAACTTTTGTAGGATCGCGTCGGCAGTATTGAGATGGTACTGCTGGTAATGATTTGATGAAATTTCTAACTGAATCTACTATTGCCGGCTGAGTTTTATTTGGAGGGACGTGTTTGCCGCGTAGATCTTCCTTAGGCTTAGCACAACCCCAGTTTTTTACTATTTTATAAATGGATTTGGAGGATACATTCAGTGTCGCAGCAAGAAATTGTAGGCACACTGGCCTCTTTCCCTCTCCTTCGTTAATCTGATACTTGAAGCTTACCGAACGCATTTCCGTATCCGATCTTTTACGTTTTACATGTTCCTTTAGCGTATTAAGTAGTAGCCAGTCTCTACGACGCTCTGCATTAATATTCCAAAAATGATTGAAGATACTCATCCTCCTTTCTTCACTAATATTTTCGCAATTATTGCCGCACTTTTTCCCAATGCATGGGTTTGGTTGAACTGCTTTTGCTTGTATTATCTTACCATCTGTTCGTACATATTCTTGCCCAGTTTTTATCTTTTGAGACCTTTCCTTTTTTGTGTTCGTTCTCTTTTTTTTAAATCCTTCTTCTCTTATAGCTTCCTCTGGAATATTGGTAAAATTTTTCTTCTTTTTGGAAGTTTTTTTATTCTTGTCTATGACTTCTTCATCTTCGGTATCGGTAAATACAACACTTTCGTCTGAATCTGATCCATCACAGTCCATGAAAGTTGAAAAATCTTCATCTGATAAGTAATCGATATACTTCTTATTAGTATTACATTTTCGTTTACGACCTCTTTTGAAAGTTTGTGATCCAGCTGCTTGAGAATATTCTGCAATGTTCGAGTTTGTAAGGTCAGCGCTTGCTTGCTGCTCAAGCAAGCGCTGACTTGCAATACTATCAGGTGTAGTCAAATTATCATTGGTGGTAGCATCAGATTTAATATCCAAGTTTCTTGCAAGTGTTTTCGGAAGACTAAAGTCACAGGTGTTTGCGGTAATGGTTTTTGGTTCATTAAAATTTTCTTTAATATTTTTACCATAGCTGTTAATATTCGTATTTCTCGACAGTTGTTCATTGTCCGTCAGATCTTCGTTATGAACCCCAGTTTCTGTCAGAATATTATCGTTGTCTGCAAGAGAGCGTTGATCTTCTCCCTGATTCTGTAAGATATAATCAGATTTTACAGAAGTAGCGGATCCGGCTACGACTTTAGGATAAAACGATTCTTTTTCATTAAGAAATGGTTCAGTGACATAATTTGGATAGCATACTTCCGACTCATTAACAGATGCATGTTCCTCTGAAACAGTAGGTGTTTGCACCATTGTCATTTTTTCCAAAATATCGCCCTGAAAATAATATATTTTTTTAAATGTCATAACCTGTTCTATTAATATTACGAGTATAAACGAGAAAATTTGTGAGGCTGTATGTATGGGTGTATGTATGTTTGTTGCTCTTTCAGGTAAAAACTACTGAATGGATATACATATTACACATACACAATATAGGCTATAATAGTCGCTGTTAAGAATTTGTTAGTACACAAATGCTTAACAGCAACTATTTTTTTGTTGAATTTTGAATGCAGCCTTATTCTAAATCATCTAACATAGCTGCAATACGTGATTTTTTGTTCGTTAGTACACAAATGGTAAGCAGCATCAATTTATAATTATCATCACGCTATCACGTCACGAATCACGGGAGCGGAGTAGTAAACGATATATAAAGTATCACGTGAATTCATTTGCATACCCAAAACCTAACACGTACAAACATAACACGTATCTACTTATTTTGAAATATCCAAATAAGTAAATAAAATATAATATTAATATAAGTATTGAACTTACCGATGCCGAATTGTTATTTTCCACACCCGAAATTAATAAAGTTCGGCCAATTATGTCATCTATTCGCCGACTGCGATTCATGTTGAACTAAAAGATTTTTTTTTAAATAAAACTCAAAAAATAAACAAAAGCAAATTAGCTTGAAAGTGTCGTATCACACAAAACAGTGCGAGAGAAATGCGCAAAAGCGCGCACGCTTGTAACCCTAGCGATAGTGGAACTACGACTGATCGATAAAACCGTTACGATCCACCATAATAGGTATGATTCACAGCGGGGACAAACGATAACGCGTCAAGTGTTTGTTGGTGTTAACCACATTAAAAATTAAATAATTATTTCAGTACTTAATAAGTACCCAAGTAACACAATTTATAAATAAAACAGCAGGTAAAAAGTTACCAAGCGCCACTTATTATCTAAGTCTCGGCGAGTAAAAGTTATGATATCGAAGTTTTGATATTATTACGGTTTGTTAAAAAATACTTACCGACAGAAAAAATATATTAAGGATTTGTAAAGAGTCCGAAATACCTAATAATTAATAAATAAAATAAATAATAAAAAAAATGTATTTTATGTAAAACATCCCAAGTACCTAATAACTGTTAAAAAACAGTGGAAAGGCAGAAATTTCTTATTGTAGTATGAATTAAAATCGTGTAAAGGCTAAAATTACCAAGTGAAAAAAGAAACATGTAGTCGCTTGGTCGCTGAAATCAAGAAAAATACGCGTTGCTCCGGAGTTCCTAAGCAAGATCAAAATTGCTCGTAGAGACATGGGACTAAGACTAATCGATAGAGAAAAATTCACTGATTCCGAATATATAAAAAACTCATTTTAACCTCTAGTGTCGCTTGGTAACGTTTGCATTTTTATCGTCGATATTAAAAATGCGAAAGTGTGTTTGTCTGTCTGTTATCTCTTCAAGCTTAAACCTGAACAGATTTTGAGAAAATTAGTTATGGAGATACTTTCAGAGGGTGTAGAGCAAATTTTATTCGATCATACGCATCGAACACGTTAACGCGAATTTGTATGGGATCAAAGCGGCGCCATCTACTAGCTAACGTGGATACCGCTTTGATCCCATACAAATTCGCGTTAAGGTGACGCCATGTTAAAGTAAAAAACCGTGTTGGATGTGTTTTAGATTCCTTGTAGAAAACAAGGAATCTTGTTTTGCGAGGCTGGCCCGGCCTTTCATAGAAAACAAGCAATGGAACAGCAAAAAATTGAAAGGGCGTAGCAACAAAATGGTTTTTGTCGCGTAATTTATAAACCATAAATACATTTCATAAAAGCTATGGACAAATTAAAGTGTATACTAGAACCAATTTATGTACAAATTTTGGAAGCGTATATTACTCTCCTCTGTTGGCAAAATAGGAATCCCTTTTTTTACAGAGGTCTTTTTGATTGATTATTCTGTGTTTGTTATAAAAGTTGACCAATCGTGTTATGCTATGGGTAATTCAAAGGCAAAGACATGATGAATACTGACAGTAAACTTTAATTTCTTAGCTTTAGTCATTGCTGATTGAAAATGGACATCGCTACAGCTAAATTATCAAGGCATCACCTTAACGTGCTCGATGCGTATGATCGAATAAAACTCGCACTACACCCTCTGGTCCCGGGAAAGTACATAGGATACTTTTTATGCCGGAAAAATATATGGTTACCTCTTTTGGCTCCACACTTCCATCATTTTCAGATTCTAAGTATTCTATCTGCATATTGTTTAGGCTGCATACTCCTGCAAAACAAAATTAAACAATGAATAAAATGAGGTTTTTTCTTCATTTGAATTCCAATAAAACAAACAATTGTTTTGCTTGTTTCACTTTAGAAATATGCTCTATATTGTACAGAGTACTTACAAGTTACAGCACATCTGAGATAAAACTTTTTTAGCTCCACTTACTGTATACAATTTTATTGAATCTTCTTATAGAGTAAGATCCCAGACTCCCAGAGCGATCAGACACAACTTATTTTCTCATGGATGAAAGCTTAGGGTCTACTGAGACAGTAGTATCTCATAATATTGTACTTAGAACTCCTGTGAGATTGTGAAGCTCTTTGTGTGACACCATACCAGGTACCAGGTGAGAAAGCTAACTAGAAACAAGAGCTACTTAATTTAAATTCTCGTGGCTGATATTTAAAATATATAAATTTAAATTTAAAATATATAATTTTGTAGGACATGATTATGAACTAGTATCATGAAGAGTCAAACACTTTCCATTGACCAAATCTTTTATCAGACGCTTTAAAGCTCAACAAAAAATAAATGAACTTTACTTATTTTAACATGTCTGACTTTAAAATATGTTATTAAGGTAACTACTAAAAAGTTATGTTTCGTTAGTCAGACATTTTTTATGAAATTAGACTGACCAAACATCCCGATGACTGGTGTTAAGGGTCACCTGATGGAAAGCAACTTCCGTTGCCCATGGACACTCGCAGCATAAGAAGAGCTGCATGTGTGTTGACAGCCTTTTAAGAGGGAATAGGGTAATAGGGGAGGGTAGGGATGGGAAGGGAAGGATTAGGGGAGGGTAGGGAAGGAAATAAGGGTAGGGGATTGGGCCTCCGGTAAACTCTCTCACTCGGTGAAACACAGCGCAAGTGCTGTTTCACGCCGGTTTCTGTGAGAATGTGGTATTTCTGCAGTCGAGCCGGCCCATTCGTGCCGAAGCATGGCTCTCCCCCGTATAAAGTATTCTAAGTACATGGACACTACTGAGCACCTAAGGATGATATCCATGAGAAAATTACTGTCTCTTCAATCTTGGACCCTACAAACAACTATTATTTAATCATAAAACTTACCATTAATTTTGGGTGTATTTATGTCACAGTCTTGTGAATTAGATTCAACTTTAATTTCCACTTTTGAAATATTATCATGTTCATCAGAATCTTGTTTTGCAAAGCATTCGTCTTCAGATAGCACCTCTTCTTTTATTTCCGTATGTGGAATATAATGTGTATCTATGTTGTTACTAATTTGAATCGGTTTTGGCCATACATTTTCAGACTCTTTTTGGACATTTGCAAATTTTTGCCGAAGCAATTCATCAGTTTTTCTAACAGTAACGGCAAAACTGTGAGCACTTTGTAATAATGTGCAGCACATGTCACATATCACCTTTGGAAGTTCATCGGCTTCTAATATCTAAAATAAAAGGTTAAAGTTAGGCTGCATCAATTTTGAAAAACCATTGCATGAGATCATACAAAAGCAGATTTTTTTAAACTTACTTCAATTTGAGCAATGTTGGATAATTTTTCCGCTATAGTAGATCTCATTTGCTCTTGCTGCCCCACACAATCAAACAAATTGTAATAAGTTGAATCTGGATTAATTTCTTGCAAGCAAGCGCGACATTCTACAATATTTTCTTCCTTTACCGCCTCCAAATTTAAATCGGTCATTTTGTTCTTTATTGATCTGGTTGACCTGAAGATGTGAAAACTAATGTTTTATTCATTTTCTAGTTACAATCAATCGTAAAAAACTATAAACTAACCAAAATAAACAACAATCTGCGATTCATGAAAGATTTGACAAGACATGCATGATTGGAAAACCATAGATAATCACCGCGTTCCACTTCACCTTAAAAGCGATCAAAACGCTCAAAATAGGGGGCATTTTGAGCGTTTTGATCGTTTTCAACGTTATGTGGAACGCGAGGAATATCACAAGGACCTGAAGGTAAAAATCGATGATAGAACTTGTAATTTTTTTTGTATTATCTCTAAATATGCCGCAGCCGCATATGCGTGGTGCTCCGCGCTAAAGCCGCTACTATTGGACGATCTGCGTTGTATGATGTATCGTCCAATAGTATCGTCTCATTGCACGAAGCTTCGGACGATAGAGATTAGAGGATGCGGCCGGGCCGTAATGCCCGTAATACGCATTTTTAATCTAATACCTGATTATCAAATTATTACGCAGAAATTAATCAAAAAACTTAAAATATACAAACAATACTCTAGTTCACCACAATACCAAATTCCAAAAATTCTACGATTCACTATAAATTATAATATAATCTATACCTATATTGTACTGTGTACAGCTCACTGCTGATAGCACATTTGTGATTGGTTAGCAAAACCTAGCAAAAGATATTATTATTCAATCTTTACCTGTTTTGTCTGCGAACTAGTCTGCAATACTCACAGACCTTGGACAAAATACAGCAACAAACATTCACAAATCACAAAGAAAAATTAACGACAGAAAGGCACATAGGTAATATTCTGTCGGGACTGGAACTAGGAAGTTTGATGGACGTTTGGCCCACAGAATACCTACCTACTCCTAGGTTTGGCCTCTGTGCTGTGCCTCTGTGCCTACTGCCTAGTCTGTGCTGTCTGTGCACAGATAAGGTATATTATGTGTCTGTGGCAACCTTATTACTCACAAGTCACAACTTGTGACTTGTGAGTATTAAGGTGACTTGTGACCCACAAGTCACAAGTCACAACTCACAAGTCACAAGGAGGTCTGTGGGCCAGCTGTGGCCCACAGACAAAGGCCAAACACAGAGGCCCACAGCCTGTGTTGGCCTTGGCCTTGGCAAACATGGACATAGACAATGCGTAGGATCGAAAGTCTGTGGATGACCAGAGACAATTAAAAAAAATATGATGACTGAAGTTGTGCGCATTGTTTATAAAAATATAACCTCAAATTTCAAAATTTACATGAAATAAGAAAATATCTACGAGTATTTAAAAAAACGGCTAAATTTAATACTTTAAACATGGAAGAAAGTACTCCTACAGTTAGTTTGATATCATGTATGCATTTCGTCCGCCGTGGTGTGGCAAAGCCTGTTCCAGAAAAGGTGTTGATATGTTTTAACCTTTACGACTATGCCTTATGTTATTATATTATTTATAAAATCGGTTTCTTATTCTTTGTGTTGTAATGATTTTAGATTGAGTTAACTGAAAAGGAACTGGAGAAGATCATCAAACAAACCGCAGACGACCTAAGGTAAATACTTAGCTGCCAAAACATTTCCTATGATTTCATTATAAGTTCTCTCAGAATTGCCATTTTAATTTATATTCTTTTATACTTTAACCTAGCCTAAAGAAAATTGCATCAATTCTCAATCAATTCACTTCTACACACATTAAAAATTCTTACAGTTTATTTAAATTTTGTGGCAAAGAGCAAATCCAGAATAATATAAAATTGCATAGTCAATAAGTATGATATTTTAGACTTACAGAGCAAGGTGATGATGATAGTGATGAGGAAGAACAGAATACTGCCCCAAGGGAGCCTCCCGCTGACCCTAATGATGAATTTAACTTTGCTAACTACGATCAAGAAGATTCAAGTTTGTATCCATTGTTTAATTAGAAAAGTGTGAGCCTATTTTAAAACAGCTATAAGTTGAAATAAAAGTAGTAAAAACATAACCCTCCTGGCAGTCGGGTAAAAAATAGGTTTGTAAGAACTTTAATGTAGAATTTTATTAATAAAAAACTTAATTTATAATATATTGTGTGTAGAATAAAATTGTATTCCCTTTTTCTATACATTATGGTGAATGCTATAACAAAATTGTACTTACTTCTGTACTTATGGTGTATGTGTATGTATCATTTCAGGCAACCCAATTGGAATTGGCACAATAGCTACATTGCCTAATTTAGGAGACCTCGGTGATAATATACAAATTAGAGTAAGTTGTTTTTACTTGTCTCTTTTCCTACTTACCCATGGCTACTTGTCTCTCTTAATCACATAAGAATATAGTATAACACTGTCACATTAACTTAACGCATGGTTTGATGACGTCATTATGGAGCGGGCAATTTATTGCATTCCAGCGATGCATCAAGTTTATATATGGAGAAATGAAAAATATGTAAGGGAAATATTCTTTTTTCTTAAATATAAGTATTTATATTTAAAAAAAGAATATTTCCCTAGCATATTCAAAATGTTTAAATCATTAGATACAGACACTTTGTTTCCAAACACAATATTATGTACTCTCAATGTACTCTCAATCATAAAAACCATTGTGTGTGATATAACTGTTTAATTTAATAAATTATAGACCGAGGGTCCTGACAGTGATGAAGAGGATGACATTATCAAGCCAGATGACAATCTACTATTAGTTGGTCATGTGGAAAGTGATGCCAGCGTACTGGAAGTTTACAGTAAGTATAAAGGCATAATATGCCAGTTTCTCTTTTAAATGTTGTAGACAAATGGCGGACCGCGGTCCGCATCTGGACGCTGACCCATTGTGTGCGGACCAAGTATAATAGTAGAAGAAGTATTATATTCGAAGATGATTTTGTTAAAAATAAATTTCGGTCTCGACTTACTAATGAACATCTGCAGGATTTAATGTCAATAGCTTGCACCAATTTCACTCCAAACAAGCAACAAAAATTGACACTTTTTTCATTGATATGTAAATAAATACCTTAGTTATTTCCGTAAATACCTTTGTTTCGTTTTTTTTTATATAAAATGTGTGGACCGCAAAGGTCACTTCATTTCTAAAAATGGACCCCGAGCAAAACTAATTGGTGATCCCTGTTATAGAGCATCAATCCATACGTTATTGAGCAAAGATGGACAGTTCCAATGAAGTTATCGCAATGAAGGTTAATCTAAATTAGGTGTTTTTGCTTACAACATGAAATCTGTGTGACCCAAAGATTTTACAATGTTAAATGTCATGGGGATTTAAGTGATACTTCAGCTTATTTGTTTATTTGAACTTTTAGTTTCGTTTATTTATGTTTATTAAAGCTTTTTAAGACATTTATATCAGTTGGAATATTTTTTTCTTCAGAAAGTAACTGATGTTTTTTCCAGTTTTCAACAAGGACGAAGGATCATTTTACGTGCACCACGACATTATTCTGCCGTGGTTCCCGCTGTGTATTGAGTGGTTGAGCCATGACCCGTCAGATCCACAACCTGGTAAGTACACTTTACTATAATTTAGGATAGCCATTAGCTTTTTAATACGTAACTAAAAACTTTACTATGGTATCAAAAAGTAGAAAACAATAATTATATAAATGATTAAGCTATACAAAGTTTTATCTGTCAAGCGACTTTTCCATAATATCAAAAAAATAATAAACAACAACAAAGTGTAAATATTCTTATTACTTATTATGGTAAGAGGTTTTGTACAAAATTTCATTGATCTATAATCTTTAGGATTAATGAAACCCAGTTAATCCCTCGATCATGGAAAAACGAGACACAATAGATTTCTATTGTTATCGTGATCGCCGGTGACCTCGCCCCCTCATCGTGGGGCTTGAAGCATTAAAATTTAACCCCATATTTCTCAGGTAACCTATGTGCACTTGGCGGAATGGACCCTGTGATACAAGTATGGGACTTGGACATTGAGAACTGCCTGGAGCCAGCCTTCAAGTTGGGCAAGAAGCCAAGCAAGAAGAAGAAAATAAAACGAGTGGGCCACAAGGACGCGGTACTGGACTTGTCGTGGAATAGGAATTTCACGTTAGTATTATTAAGGGCCTGTTTCACCACTTCCTGATAAGTGCCGAATAGGCTATCCACCACTTAACTTGACAGATGAAGTATGAAGAATCTGTCAAAAAAGTTGTGAATAGCCTATTCGCCACTTTATCAGAGAGTGGTGAAACAGGCCCTAAGAAATGTTAGCAACCATTTTGTATGTAAGAAGGCTTCTTGTGTTTTCACACAAGAAAACGGTCCCATTTGTAAATGTACGGACATTTTCCGCCAGTATAAGTTGTATAACATTATCATGGTCCAGTAATTTTAAAGGCAATGTTAACAAAGTACCATTGAGAAAATTGATTCCTAGGCAGTTGACTGACCAACGTCATTTGGTCGGATCATGTCAATTTAATGTTAATCAACTTCTCTATGAAATTTTCAATTCATTTATCTCAACATTATTATGCAAAGCCCAGTATGGGGGTTATAGTGCTACTATAAATGTCACATTCTTATCATGGAATAAAGCTATAATATCAATATAATGTTTTCAGTCACATTCTCGCCAGTGGTTCGGCCGACAACACAGTCCTATTATGGGACCTGGATCAGGGCACGCCACACACTAAGCTAAACTACTTCGAGGATAAAGTAAGTTGCTGTCAAAAGTTATTGATGTAAAGTAAATGTTAATTTTTGATCTGCAAAAATAATAGATACAAAGACGAACACACCAAACTTTATATTTAGAGTAATATAGTCATATAATTGGTACTGCTGATTTTGATCCCTTAACCCGCTAGAAGAAATTGGTAAATCGGATTTCTTACCTCAGACAAGTCTGTGGACCATTTTGAGTCCTGAACACTCCTATTTTGCATACCAATACGTCTTATCTAATGGTTTCGACTATAATCCATCTCAGTATGAAGTTTATTGTGCCTCATCCACACTATATCATCCAGGTATTAACGCCTCTGTGGTCCAGTGGCTTAGAGCTTGGCTCTTGACTCGGATGTTGTGACTTGTGGGGTCGATTCCCGCGTTGGAACTTGGATACATGTTATTTCCAAGTTTGGTTAGGACAATGCAGGCTGATCAACTGATTGTCTGACAAGTAAGATGATCCATGCGTCGGATGGGCCTGCAAAAAGTCGTTCCTGCACCTGATCTCTCGCCAGTTGTGACTCGTATCCCACTGGGTTATGAGAGTAAAGGAATAGAGAGTGTTCTTGTGTACTGCGCACACACTTGCGCACTATAAAATTGCTCCTGCTTATCTGGCCTGGTTTCAATGAAACCGACCACCGTCACCGAAACCGGTGTGGGAGTTATTATTATTATTAATTATATATTCCAGGTGCAATCCGTAGCCTTCCACCCGCTAGAAGCACAAACGCTCGGCGCGGGCGCGTGCGACGGTCGCGCGCGCGTGGCGGACTGCCGCAGCCCGGACGCGCACCGCGCCTGGGCCCTCGCGCCGGAGATCGAGCGGTTCACGTGGGATGCGCGCAATCCTTTCTGTTTTGCGGTGAGTAGCTACTTATACTTGTATTTAATAGTACAAAGAGACGAGGCGTAGCGCGAATAGGGGTGGGCAAAATCCTTATATATAAATCTAATGCACGTAATCCTTTCTGTTTTGCGGTGGGTATAGCTACTTATACTTGTATTCAACGAGGGTCAATAGTGTAAAGAGACGAAGCGTAGCGCGAATGGGGGTGGGCAAAATGCTCATAAATATAAATGGCCAAAATGTATATTATCTATCTTCAAAACTATATACAAATAGAAAAGAAATTCTTTATTAAACACACATAATAAAATACAATAGTTTTAAGCAGGCAGTGTACATTACGTCGTTTAATCTTAGCTAAGTTGAACTTGTGGTTTATGAAGATGGAAAAATACAAATAATAGCGAACAAAATTCTAATGTTGCGCTGTTTCACATTTCAACTTCGTAGGTATTATGATATCATGTAAAAATATCATAAATGTACTTAATTAATAATTAATATTATAATTAACTAGTTCATGCCTGCACCTCCGTTGCGCCAAAATATGTTAATTGCGCGGGAACCGTACGTTTTTCTTAAACAAAAAGTATCCTATGTCCTTTCCCGGGACTCAAAGTATCCATACTTTTCAGCAAAACCCGTTGAGCGGTTTGGGCGTGAAGAGGTAACAGACAGACACTTTTGCATTATTAGTATGTAGTATGGATGTTACAGATAAGCAACAACGTGGGTAAAGTGGCGTACGTAGACTGCAGGCAGGACGAGCCGCTGTGGACCATCGACGCCCACGACAACGAAGTCACAGGTATTTTATTAATTTTGTTAATTATTAACAACTAGATGACATTTGCAACTGCGTTGCACCAAAATCCGTTTAACGCGCGAGAACCGTACATTTTTTCCGGGATAGAAAGTATCCATGTCCTTTCCCGGGACTCAAAATATCTAGATACCATATTTCAGCTAAATCGGTTCAGCGGTTTAAGCGTGAAAAGGTAACAGACAGACAGACACACTTTTGCATTTATAATATTAGCATGGACTCCAACAGGTCGTATTTCTGACAATACTCAAATCTCTCCTTGATAAAGAAAGAGGGTACCCTTACCAATAAAAATATAAATTAAACGGCAAGTAAGTATACATGGCATTACATGGTCTACTTGTATTTCTCTAGGACTTTGAAAAAATCGTATGAGCGGACTTTAGTTATACTAAGCAAGTATATCTAAAGTCCGCTCTCTCTTTATTAATAAGAGTTTAAAATATGAATGAATAACTCGAAAGTATACCATCTTTACTTTCAACAGTATTGAAACTTGGTAATGCTTAAAACAAGTATATATCGAAAAAATAAGTTAAAATGTCAATTTTAACTTATTTTTTCTAAATTTCAGGTTTAATATTAAACGACAAAGTTCCCGGCATGATGGTGACGATAGGCGCTGACGAGAAAATCAAAACATGGGATATCACCAGGTAACACTGTTTTTGGTTCATTCATTCGATTATTATCACATTAAATCGCACGGCAATGATGAGTGATGAGTATATGTCCATGATGTCCATTCACAGTTTATCTGGTATACATTATATATATCACCGTAAGATTGTAAATACCATTAGATTATAATCTATCTCGCGAAATTGTGAACAGTCGAAAGATTGCTAACCGCCACATACTGCTTACAATTTAACGTATTATTATTCGGTAGATTGTAATCTATCGAAGTGAAACCGTCAAATTGCTGGCTATGCGTCAAACGGCAGCGTTGCGTCGACGCAACGTTGACGCAACGCGCCGTGTGGACTGGCTCTTACGACTCTCTTTAGTATAGAAATCGCGCGGCTGTCGCACTATACTGGCGATTTAATGTGAAGGCGTCCTTAGTTCTTACGATTTTACCGTGCCGTGTCGCCTAATGCAGTCTCATCTAATAACTGACATGCATCCAAAATGTTTCAGGGCAACACCACACCAGGTAGGCGAGCGCTCGCTGCGTGTGGGTCGCGCGCTGTGCGGCGCGGCGTGCCCCGAGGCGCCGCAGTTCGTGGCGGTGGGCGGCGACAACAAGCAGCACTATATCGAGGTGGTCGACCTCTCCGCCAGCGACGAAGGTATATATATAGATAGAACAGGGATCGGCAAGTAATTTTAGGTGGGGTCCGGAATCCGGATACTGTGGGAAAATTTTAACGAGGTCCAGAAAAAAACACATCCTATGTAGCTTAAAAATATCATTTTAATTATTAAATGTATCGTATACCTCATCTATGTATTCATTGATACTTGGTATTTAAAAATACATTACAATATTTTGCGGTCCGAGATTCGACTTTTCGCATGTTGCCTACCGCTGCTATAGAACGTGTCACACGCCCTGCGCACACACCGCAGCAATAGGCGAGCGCTCGCTGCGTGTGGGTCGCGCAATTTTAAACAAGTCGTTTTTTTAGCCTAATATTGTATAATCGTCTGAACACCAAGAACTTGTTTTGCTGCACCTTGTTTACTGTTTTTATAGTACGAAAAAACAACTACAAAGTGAGCTGTAAAGTTGATAGCAGTACTGCATTTGACACTTTTTACTATAATTATTTTTAGTTCTTATGAAAGACATAATATTTGTTATTTGGCAATTTATTTTTTAATTTTCAGTGAACAACCGCTTTGGATCATATTTAACGAGTGAACCAACAAATGAAGCTATGGAGACTTAAGTGTTTTACATTTAAACTAAAATGTATGTATCATGATATTATTATTAGATATACTTATTAAACTGTTGACTGAAAAAATTGTTTTTAAATCATTTAAAAAATTCTTTTGAATATTATACATTATTGCAATTACGGCAGAGGTTTTAATAATACGATAGGCTTTTGTAAGTTGTAACATAAATTCCTTTATTCAATGTCACACAAGTCTTAGGGCCTTTTTCACTACATCCTGATAAAGTGCCCAATAGGCTATCTTGCCCACCACACATTCCCACCACTGCAACTCCTGTGTCGCCAGGATCAACAGTGGTAACCAACCACGAAAACCCTTTGATATGATCTCAGGGATGCCCGAGGGACAAGCTAAATCTGTCTTGGGACCCGCAACGAAATTAATCAGAAGAAAGGTGGAGGAGTAGGAGATATCCAATTTCCCTCCCCAAGCAAAGCGGGAGACAGCCAAATTGTAATGACATTGATGTCCGAACAAAGGGGGAAGCACCACGGGAAAAATTAAATTAAACTTAATACAATAAGCCTACTTTATACAAATCACATTTATTTATAATGGCAAACTTATGTTCGATTGTTTCCAGTAGTATTTATGACAAAAACGTTTGAAAGCACGGAAATTCTTTGCGCTGCCTACGAGATCATCGTAATACACGACTCTAGAAACACATTGGAGGCTGTTTAATAAATTGGTTCTTTCCTCATGCCAGAGATCGCACTCCCAGAGTATGTGATGAGCAGTTTGTTCTTGCGGGCTGCCTTCGGTCGAGCACTCGCAAAGAGGAGATGGAACTAACTGGAATCCATGAAGTTTAGCTTTAAAATTGCCGTGGCCAGTTAGGAATTGTGCAACGCAGTGATCTATTTCTATCCAGTGCATGGCGAGTCGTTCACGAACTGAAGGAAAGAAATTATACAGGTGGCGACCTTTGATCGAGTTATCCCACCGATCCTGCCACTCGGATATAAGAAGGTTTTGTAGTGTAACGTCAAGTGGCTCAAATAATCTATTCACTTTATTTCTGTCTCTCATGCTTAAGAAATCTGGGGACGTAATTTTTTAATTTTTGTAATATAAAGCAGCTCGGCGCTGTATTTCTAAGTCAACAGGCAAAACACCTGAGAGGACGGGAAGTGCTTCAGTACTGACGGTTCTATATGCCTTACATAAGAATATTAATGCGAGACGCTGGCTTTGTAAAAGCTTACGCCGGGCTGCGCCTATCGTCGCCCTATCTGCCCAGACCGGTGAGCCGTAGCATATTCTGCCTAAGTACGTGGCTGTATATATAATTTTTAACGTTTTAAACGAGAGACCCCATGTAGACGTCGATATTTTAGTAAAACTATAGAAATTTCTTTTTGCTTTCTCACCCGTTTGTATAATATGTTCTAAGAATGTGAATTTATTTTCCAAAATCAGTCCAAGATAACAGAGTGACTGTTTACGTTTCACATTATTTTCGTTAAGTTTAATGCGAGGAGTTGATATAAGAGAGCCTTTTAAAAGAATTTGATAAGTTTTGTGCGCCGCAAATTCTAAACGATTTCTATGACCCCAATTCGCAATAACGCTTAGGCACTTGTTAGCCTTATTCTCTATTTCAGTTCGCGTATTGCCTTCAACAATGAGGAACCCGTCGTCAGCATAGCCTACCAGATAACAAAGAGGCGGTAAAGGAATACACAGCAAATCGTCAAAACTTATATTCCACAGGTATGACGATAGCACCGACCCCTGTGGGCAGCCGCGGGTTAAATCTTTGACATAGATGTAGTGACCGAGTCGTAGTTTAATTACGCCGTGACGAAAATACGATTGTAGTAAATGATAAATATTGCGGTAGCAACCTCTGTTCCGTAGCTTTAGTAGTATCATCGGCCACCAGGCATTATCAAAAGCCCCTGCGATATCTAAAGATATTATACCTACCACGTAATTGCATTCCGATGTGTTCACTATTTTTCTGACTTCGATTGCCGCATCGATCGTCGATTTTCCGGCGGTAAATCCAAATTGTTGGTTATTAAATTTCAGCCCGCCAGGTATAAGGCGGGGCACAACCAGACGTTCTAATAATTTACCTAAACATGGTAAAAGTGTTATTGGCCGGTAAGATTTCGGGTCGTCAGGTGGTTTATCACCGGCTTTTGGAATTAGTTTAATAGTGCCGATTCGCCAAATTTTAGGGAACGTGCCTTCTGCAATACATTTATTGAATACTTCTAAAATCGCTGGACCAGCTGTTCGACAAGCCTGCTTAATCATAATGTTTTAATGCGTAGGACGGGAGGATGTACTAAATTATTATCAGTAAAAACAGTATCCTCAGTCTATATTACACCGTTTATTCCGTCAACACATATAAAAATAGTAATAACTCTAAAATCTTAATTACGGTTAACTATTAACAAATATTTAAAGAACTACGAAGTACGAACTAGTCGAGTCGGTAGCGCGCGGGAATCTGGCGAGTGCGTCTCGGACGCGTCGCCTGTTGGGGCACGCTTGGACTTTCCAAAATTCCCGGAATGTGCGAGTGAGAGGGCACGTCATGTGTTGCCCTCGTTACAGACTCCCCCTCCAAGCTGGAAACTCGTCTCGAGTCCGGCTTGGGAACTCTCTGACGAGGCCTAACTCTACTTCTTCCTGGCATTAGCGGGTATGAGTCACATACCTTATATTTAGGAGCAGGGATCCTACTCGCATTAGCATGATACTTTCGTGTATCTTCTTCGTGTATCGCAAGAACTTCAGCGCGTTGGCTGAGTACGGGAGTCTTCAGAAAACCAGCAGGTTTAAGGTTACTTACCTCAATGTGGTGCTCAGCATACGGAGTAGGCCCTCCCCCTGTTCGGAAGATGTATTCATTCTGATGTAAGAGATCCGATAACTGTTGCTTTTCACCTCCATTCAGCAACTGACCCTCATCTTCTTGCAACAACTGAACTGAGCAAAGGTTAGTGCTCGACGTGTAATTCTCAAACTGAATTGGGAAAGTATTATGACTTCCAGAGAAACACCACGTCTTGGAAGGGAAATTGAGCACTAAACCAACACTCATGATAAAATCCATTCCCAATACGGTTCTGCTACTTTGAGAATCAGGAAATATAATAAAAGATAACTCTACTACTTTATGTTTAATCTTTACCTTTAAAGTAGTCGTGAGAATGCGTCGATTTTGCACGAGGCCATCAGCCAATTGTATTTGACGATTTTCTTCTTTACATGGATGTCCACGTTGTAATAAAATATTATAAAGTGAGTGACCGGCAATACTACCTTTAGCACCTGTATCCAAAATAGCGGTACCTGAGATACCAAATATATCTATTTCTAAAATAGGTCGAAGACATGAAGAAACATCACTAATAACAGCTGCAGTAGATATTACCCTGTCTTGAATTTCGGGTTCCCTATTTGGAGTATCAACAAAAGTTAACCCACCTTTCGCAGTATGCGGTTGTAAATTTGAAGCGGGAACAGGGTTCTCCATGACGCGGGGAACGGCGTAAGTAAGGGCAGGTAATGTGGTCACCCTACACTTAGCGCTAGCATCGGAATATGGAGGAACATAATCATTGTTATTTAGAACTTTATAGCCTGGAGGCTGAGTAGCAAAAATTTGACTTGCCGAGTTAACAACATTGTCTTGCACTCTTACCCTCGTCGGCGTCGAGACGCATGCACTCTCGTCATAATCTAAACAACTAAATGTCGACTTATTATTACTATTGTTACAGTCTCTACAATTGGAACGGATTACACCGGTTTGCCCGCAACCATAACAAGCAGGTACCGGGGCTTCGACCTTACTGTCCATAGCACTTTTTAACAATAGTTTACGACACTCGTCACGATTATGTCCTGGACGTTTACAATACACACAAAAACGTTTATGACCGTTATTACTCTTTGTTTGAAAAGTTGCCTGTTCCGACGGGTTGACGCCTAGCATATGCCGAGGCGTAGATGAAACACGTGCGGCGAACTCGGGGCGCGCCGAGGGCGAAGCCCGAGCGGCGCGGGCGGCGGCGTCTGGACGCGCCGTCGACGAGGTCGATGTCCGCGAAGCTGCATCATCCGCGTCTTCTATTTGCCTTATCTTTTCAAAAAGAGTCTCCATCGACGCGAACTCCTCTCGTCGAAGACGCTGTCTCGTCCGCGTGTGGAGCAGCCCATAAATCATGTCCAGCTTGACCTTTTCGCTAAGGTCGCCTGGTGGAAGGCGAGCGAGGAGGGCTCGAGCCTTCGAAATGTATAATTCCGTATTATTATTATTAGTTTGCGGATTGGAAAAGAGCTCTCTGTAGATGCGGTGCGGTGGGTGACGGTCCCCAAATGCACCACGCAGGAAGCGGAGCGCGTCGTCCCACGATGTGACGGTGGCTTTGACGCCTTGCCACCACGTAGCGGCGTCGAGCGTCAGCAGCATCGATAAACCGCGCACGGCATTACCGTCACTAATGTTCGTACAATCTTTGTACGATTCGACCGCGTCTATGAAAGCGTCTAATGGCTCTTGCGGCGCCCCGCTGTATCGTGCCGTGCAGCCTGCGAAGTTACCTGCAGAGACGGCGGGCGTCGGCGAAGGCGCGGAAATTCCGGGGGACGACGTTCGCTCCAATATTCTGGTGAATAGCTCGAACGTGGCGGCCTGGCTCTGCTGCATCGCGAGTAACGTCGCGGACAAACTCTGAGCGTCGAGAGGTGACGCCACTCCAGCTCCGGCACATGGTGGCGGGGACGAAGGCGTCGGACGCGAGAGGCTGGCAGGCGAGCCGCTATCCTCCGGATTATTGAGATTCGGCTGGACCGGTCGACTAGGCGAAGTACTTGTATTACTCTTGGACCGAGTCATCATTGATATTATTTTGTTCTTTATGAGTAACTTTCACTTTTCACACAAAACTTTCACTTTTTCGAGCCTCTAGTTGGGCGCCAATTTAATGCGTAGGACGGGAGGATGTACTAAATTATTATCAGTAAAAACAGTATCCTCAGTCTATATTACACCGTTTATTCCGTCAACACATATAAAAATAGTAATAACTCTAAAATCTTAATTACGGTTAACTATTAACAAATATTTAAAGAACTACGAAGTACGAACTAGTCGAGTCGGTAGCGCGCGGGAATCTGGCGAGTGCGTCTCGGACGCGTCGCCTGTTGGGGCACGCTTGGACTTTCCAAAATTCCCGGAATGTGCGAGTGAGAGGGCACGTCATGTGTTGCCCTCGTTACAATGTTAGAAATTTTGTCTTCGCCGGCGGACTTTTTTGTAGGTAATAAATTTACGGCTTTAATAAACTCATCGAAGGTAGGCAAGTCGGAAACCGGGGTGTTTACGGGGTCAAATAGTCTATGTCGAATTTCACGGTGATGATCGTCGTCAAAATCCGGTTCGTCGTCGGGAATCAGTATGTCCATGTAGGCCTTAGCAGTGTCTTCTAAACTATGTGTAAATATGTTATTAATTTTTATATTCGAGATAAACTGTGGAGTTGTAGTATTGTTCGGTTTTAATTCACGATATAAGGAGGACCACGGGCCCTCCCTATCTAGTCTGTTGGCGGCGTTACGTAACATATTATTTTTCGCCAACACGACGGCGCACAGTGGAAAATTTGGGTCCGCATCGGATCAAAAATCTGTAACTTCAAGGTTTTTCTTCGTATTGTATTGAGATTTGGCACATGTATACAGTGATATACAAAGATTTTAAAAATAATCAATTTTTGAATTTTTTTTCAAGGTATACATATTTATTTTAGGTTAAAAAAAAGAAAAGAGAAAAAAAGTAATACGAGTAGGTAGTTATATGTTTATTTTTTATAAATAAGTACTAATACGAGTAAAATTAAGAAAACTTAAACAATTACTTATCAGTTATCACACAAGCATAATAAAATACATAAAATTAGAAAATCGTATAGTACCTATCTATGCCTCACACCAAACTAATTTATCTCAGATTAGACAAATCTTATAACATTATTGGTTTTATACAGGGTGTAACAAAAATAAGTGATAATACTTTAGGGTGTGTACGTGTTCCTTGTAGAGAGTTCACTGTAAAAGTAGCAGTGCTGAAAGACCAAATTTTTTTTTCACTTTTGTATGGGGAAACTCGTGACGCTCGGGCTCTTGCCCATACAAAAGTGAAAAAAAAATCGTCTTTCAGTGCTGCTACTTTCACAGTGAACTCTATACAAGGAACACGTACACACTCTAAAGTATTATCATTTATCACTTATGTTACTTTTGTTACACACTCTATTTAACTAGGTTTTAGTTACTTATAATGTTTAATTTTAGTTACTTATAATATCTAATTGTTATTATCCTCGATATTCCTAACTAAAATTACTTCCGGTGTAAATGTAGGATCACCTTCAGGTACCACCTTCAAAAGACTTAGTGCCTCTTCATCAAGATCCTTCACATTTCTCACATAACGTTTTCTTAAACTTGAAATGTATGGATCTGAAGTATATAGAAGCGTTTTAAATATATGATAAATATAAATAAATAATAAATAATATATTTTAAATATATAATGAAGACGTTCATTTGTAGCAAGAAGTGTGCAATTTGAAGATATTTGCTTCCCCTTATATACCGGTTTTTTAGATATGAAATACGTACTAATATTAACGATCAAACGAACTTACCTGTACGTGAAGTTCGATCGTAATTATACGAGTGTTTCGTCCGAAGAGATTAGTATAATTAGAATATTATGAACACCTTGTAGTTGCGCCAGTGACTCCACTCCAAAGCACTATGTTTAGAGATTTTGACTCTAAAAAATATAAATAAAAAACTTACAGTTGCTCTCTGGTATATACTCTATGGTCCGCGAGTCCGCGACATCCTGTTCCGGTATCTTACCTCGTCTAACCGTCATGATTCGACTTCATTCCTTGAGAGATATTTGTGATATTTCATCTATGGGTACCTACACCTGTTAGGGAGGGTGGGTTATTATACTAATCTCTTCGGACGAAACACTCGTATAATTACGATCGAACTTCACGTACAGGTAAGTTCGTTTGATCGTTAATTATACTCGTGTTTCGTCCTCGAGATTAGTATAATTAGAATATTATGAACACCTTGTAGATGTTTAGAGTAAGAAATATCACAAATGATGTCCATTATAATGTACCATAGTCCCTACCTTATAACCTTATTTTGTACAATACTTTGTTTTACATATTAAAATAAATACATTATAATGAACAATAAACAACAAAAAATAATTTATTTGTTTGTCATTATTTTATATAGAACCTCAATGTTTTCGTAAAAACCAGGTTACCTTTGTTAACAATAGGTCTATCATAGACTTAGCAAAGGTAGAAGACTTGCCGCTTCCCCCAGCAGATTGTCTGATACTATTTATGTTAATAAATAAATAAATAAAAGTTGCTGTATGCCTTGTATGTATCTACTATTAGACTTAAACATGAAAATTTCAATTTCACTATCTTTTAATGTAATTTTAATCCCAAGAAAGAGGTTCTGAGGCTCTGTCTAATATGGTTTTCTAAGCCTAAGAGAGAGATAAAATTATTATCAGGTCTAGCTATATGTTTAGACATATTTATGCTCTTAATGCGATAGCATTAAAGATCTCAGAATGTTCCAATAAAATAAAAATAAAGTAAGTATGTGTACTTATCTAATATTAATGATTTCATACATGGTCTTGAAGTTTTAATTAAATTACGATTTTTATCATTATTTTATCATTACAGTAGCCTTTAATTTAATTTTAGATGATGTTTGCACTTATGTGCAGTGACTAGGGTTTAGGGCTAAGACACACTTCGCGATTAACTGTTCAAGTGTCAACTATTCCTTTGGAAACAATGTAGCTAAATAGTTAATAGTAACACTTGTGTCCCAAGTAAAGTTACAACTTGGTAATGATGGTCTTAATTAAAACACACCCTTACAAAACCTGGAAATCCTAACATTATCAGGTAAAAGGTATATTATGTTTATTAATAGATGAGAGAGCAGATCTATAAGAATTGATGGTCCCATATTGGGAACCATCTTTAAAAAGAAAAATTTTGGTAATAAGTATAAACCATAGGAACTGAAGGTTCATACATATTAAAAACATAAAAACATACCATTTTCTGTAGCATACACTGTGAGCATACATCATATTGTTTTAAGGTACTTTCCAATGTTGAAGCTAAAATAACATATTCTGTTGAAGCACTTGGGATTTCTCATTGTAATAATGCAGTCATAAAATCCCTGCAACCATGGTACTGTTCCTGTGGATGTTTCGATTACTGGAATCAGGAATATAAAAATTATTACTGTCAAAATAATATTAGCTAATTAAGAAGCTAACAAGTGTAAGAACAGGGTACCAGGGTTATGTAGGCCACAGCTGCAGTACAACCACAATACCCTGCGCTCTGAATAAAATAATTATTTTATTGAATACTTGAGAAAAATTATTAGTTTATTACTGAAGGGAATGTATAAAAAAGAATTTTAACTTTGGACCAATCTGATATAAAAACATCTATTGCAAAAGTATCCGGATCACTGAGCCGTAGCTAATAGAACAATGACAGTCTATATTGCTAATACATTTTTTGGTAATTATATTATGTTATAGCCTTCTAAAGACTATTTGACCTCTAGATGGGTCCTTCTTGACTCTGTCTGCAATTATATTATTAGAGTATTTAATATAAGAGCAAAAACAATAATAATTAATTAACTGAACTTTATTGATTTAACTGAAGCTAGAAGAATCTTGTTTCCCATAATGGCGATCCCGCCATATGCGATTATTATATTGTATTTCCAACTTACGTAACTTCTGATTATTAACTCCAATTTTTCTTGATTTCACCTTTTTGGCATTTAATTTATTTTTAGGCAATAGTTTTGTGTACGAACGCGAAATCACTTTGAGTGGCCGAACACTAAACGCTTAATGAAGTCGAATCATGACGGTTAGACGAGGTAAGATACCGGAACAGGATGTCGCGGACTCGCGGACCATAGAGTATATACCAGAGAGCAACTGTAAGTTTTTTATTTATATTTTTTAGAGTCAAAATCTCTAAACATAGTGCTTTGGAGTGGAGTCACTGGCGCAACTACAAGGTGTTCATAATATTCTAATTATACTAATCTCGAGGACGAAACACGAGTATAATCAATGTTATGCATATTTACTCACGCACTACGAGTGCAAAATAGATGATAAGTTATTGCTATCAAAATATTGTGGTTAATATAGTTTTTGTAAACTATGTCAGCAGTAACCGCAAAAGATACCGAATTTTCTATTCCGACCTCTTTCACATTTTTTCCCATAACTTCCAGGACCGCAAACTTCCGCAGCCAACGATATCTAAATACTTAGATACGACGTGTGCCGTCAAAACTATAGCAATGTTTTTGCACGTTATAGTTCTTTGTCCGCAGCTGATTTTTTAATTTTTCATTTATGAATAGTTAGACTATCAAATAACACATAAAAGGCCGTATAGACGATCGGTTCCAACCACCAACAGAGGTCACCTTGGTTGGGTCAACAAAGTTGAATCTCTGTCTACACGTAATCAACTCGTTAGCAAAGAGAATATAATCACTACGTTTCTCGTCAGTCGTTACCTACCAAGGTAATTGAAGGTTATTTGGTTGGTCAACCAAAAACAAACGTCTACACGGTTGATTTTTGTTCCAACCCTACCAAGGTGACCTCTGTTGGTGGTTGGAACCAATCGTGTATACGGCCTTTAAAGTTGCGCGTCGGGAGACGTCGGTAAATATGAAAACCTTCGACGAAAAAAAAGAAAAGTGAAAAATAGGGTATGTCAATTTTTAAGTACTTACTCAAAAATAAAAAGCATATTAAAAAAAGTTAATAGCTCATTAATAAGAACATGAAATATCCTTTTTAAAAATGTACAAAACCGCATGCATGTGCAAAATACTTTTTTCACAATATTCATTTGAATGATGTGTACGCAAACATTTGAATGAGCCATCCGCTACTTTAACTTATTTCAACCTATGAAAAAAAAAATATTTATGCAGTTTTAGTACAAAAAAATGTCTGATTAGTATTATTTGGTTATTAGAGTATCGAATGCAATAAATATTTCATTCAAATTGTGATATTTTTAAAAACCATTTATGATATTATGCTCTAGTTCTACCATTTTCCATAGTGCGGCGGCGCGATAACGCGACCTTGAAGCCCTAAGGTCGGCTAAACAAGAAACGTAGTAAACGTCTGATGGACCGAGTCCCTGTCTACGAATGATTTTAATTTTTCGTCTGGCTTTTCTAAATTCCCTGCGTAAGCTGTATAAATTATCGTGCCACCATTTACAACTTTAGTCGACTGGCGGTACTGACTTTGCGAGTTTGAGTTTTAACGCGTCGGCATAAGAGGCATTTTGTGCTGCGGGGGCTGATTGCACGGCGTGAGATGCATTTTTTGCTGCTATCATGTCACGCTCAATATTTGCGACTTTGTTTTCTAGTGACGAATTTTTTAGTGCCAAAATAATAGGCTATCCACAACTTTTTTGACAGATTCTCCATACTTCATTGTCAAATTAAGTGGTGGATAGTCTATTCGGCACTTATCAGGAAGTGGTGAAACAGGCCTTTAATGATTTAAAAGGTCTCCAACTCTTGTTTACAGTCTGGCACGTGGGTCACTGAAAACCAAGTTGTTCTTGTTAATACAAATATTTAGCTTGATGGCTTGGTTGTGTATTTGATGGATGTATCCCTCCACCAAATGACCACCAACTTTCAATTACTACCTTTACGATTTACCTATTACAATGTAAATCTTATAAATGCGTAATCTTTCTTTTTCATCTTCACGCTTGACCAATATAGCTAATATTTGGTTTGTAGACGCGGTAAAAATGTACGGTTCCCGTGTGACATATCATTTCGGCGCAACTAAGTTGCTGAATAAATAAAGCTCATGAATAATGTCAGGCAAAGGATTATAATTAAAAAATATGATTCTAAACACGAAATTTATTTGCAACAGTATTCAATATATTAAAAACATTCAAAATAAATACAAACTATAAAGGCAATACATCTATAATTGCAATCCTAAGCTCTTAATACTGGTTTACAATTATGTAAAAGCCGTTCAAAATTTCATAAATCGATCACAAAATGTGAACACTCAGAAGGCAGTATTAGAATCTACAAAAATTGTTTCAAGGACCCAATACAATACACTATAATCTATATAATTTTATTTTACAAAATACATTTGAGGAGCTTGCGAACAAAACCGGACAAGTCCAGCAAAGTACGAACTTACATTTTTTTCGAATCGTCTTCGCTTGACCCATTTGCGTCAATCCCTGTTAATATTTTCAATCAAAAGTGGTTAAATAGGCTTTAAAAAGTCAATTTTCAAACAAAGCTGGATTAGTTAATCAGTAGTAGCAGTAGTAGATACTAGTTTTTTAGCCACTGTGTAATTTTTTTTCTCGCGAACTAATCTGGTTCTGTTTGCCAGCTCCTGATTTTAAAATCTCTCTAGTAACAAGACGTGTATCTCCTATTTTCAAAGGTTTTTTGACAATCTGAGTTTATTTATTCATTAAAAGTTCTTCTGATTGGGTCATGTTAAAACGTATACTCTGTTGAACATATAAACTCCAGTCAATCTCAGAAAACGAGTTTAAATGAGCTACGTTTGATCAATTGTGACATCAAGGAAAGTGTACTAAATAGTCATGTTTAGTGTTTAGCTGCCTTGGAGTAAATGCGTAGACAGCCACAAAAATAACAAATGACAACATTGTATACTACACAAGAGAAATTTGATTTCTATAATATTTCGTCAATATAAAATTTTCCCTAAATATGGAAAATAATTTACATAGCTAACTAATTAGAAACAAGAATAATTGGCTTTTTATATACTTACTCCCTTGCTAGTAAAAATATTTCCACAGTGTATATAAATGTTCAAGCTCTACCTGTCTTGCTCTGGCATATTGGAAAAGTCATATTATAAACAGAGACAGCGCACTTTTAATAGTTATTCATATTGTATAGATATTTTTAATATACATATTACAATATGTATAGATATTTTTAATTAGTAAGGGGGTAAAAATCTAGTATAAAATACATCCATAATATACTCTCTAAACAGCTATAGTAATATTGATATTAAAAAATATATGAGGTATTGCTATGTTATTGCAAATGTGCTATGCCGGTAGCGATGTTGTAAGTTAGAGACTATTGTAAACAGAAAATTGGTGAAAAATTTACCAGCCACCAGTTAAATATTATATAATAATATATGACTACATGAAATGTTAGACAATAATAATCTCAACTATGTATTGTAATAAGACTATTCTTAAAACAATAAACAAATATAGCAAACACTTTGTATCAATAAATAAATAAAAAATATCATATATTCTTTGTTCAAAGCATTTTGTCTAAGTTTCATGTAGCCAATAGCGCTCATAAAGGCGAGTCTGCACTAAGCGATACAAGTTACAACTCTGCAACACGACGCAACACTTTACATAGAATTGACGTTTTGAGCCGAATAGCTATTTCATACGAAGAATATTAATCGGCCATGAAATGTATCGTCTAAATGTGGTCTCACATTCCTTGAATGAAATCGTATTTAAAAGTAACCGCAAAGTAAAAGGTGCGCGTCCACCGGATCGGGATCGGAGCGTACGGAGCGGATATTTTATTGCTTTGTATTGATTTGTATGTTACTGCGTGCACTGGAACGTAATTTCTGCGCCTGACAAATTATAAATGCCGACGCTCCGTCCGCACCGTACGCTACGATTCCGACTCGGTGGACGCGCAGCTTAAGGGTCAATTCAGACCGCAACGCGACGCGTATTATGCATTTCTAAATTTGTATTGAATTGACAGATTTGCAAGACGTCTCACGCAATTGAAATCTGTCAAATCTATACAAATTTAGAAATGCATCGACACGTCGCGTTTCGGTCTGAATTGAGTATTGACTCTAAAGTGTAGCGTCGCTCCGCTGCAGCGTATTGGCGCTTAGCGCGGTCTCACCTTTAGTATATACAAGATATTTACTGTATCTTAGTGACGGCGTCGTGTATGGCGGCGGCGACGTATTTGACGTTGTCGGGGTTGAGCCCGCAGATGTTAATGCGGCCGGACTTCAGGAGGTATATGTGGTAGTTGGACACCAGGTACTCCGACTGCTGCTGCGTCAGCCCCGTGTAAGAGAACAGGCCGATCTGCTTGACAATGTGGTCCCAGTTACCGGGGGTGCCCAGGCTGGAATAGATTGGATGTATTAGATAATATGTTGCTGTCTGGTCTGTATAGATTTTCAAGTTAAATGCCTCTGGACGATCTTAGTCACAAAACTTGAGAGGTGTCAAGGAACACCCGGATGGAACGAAATTTTAAATTTCCCGCCAGTTGACGTCATCTCATCTTATCTCATCGTCATCCCTCTGCCCCTACTTCGCAGGTACTAAAAAGTATCGTTACAACTTTTCCTGTCTAGCCCCCTTTCACAACGCGCGATAAGGAACTTTGTTTCAACAAACATCAGCCTAATAATAACAACAAAAATTTTTAATTTATCAATAGATTTAAATATGCTGTTATGATACGATCTTTTGGAGTTGCGTTACGCGACAGTGACTTGTTGCTCATGTGTCATGTTCATGCCACACAAATGACAACGACCGACAAGATTGCTATTGGTTGAAGTTCAGCGAAGAGCGACGCTCGATTGTAAAAGGTAGCATTTGAAGCTGATGACGTACCCCATATTATCTCACATTCGAATTTATTTTACGAAAGCTGTATTTTATAAACTACTCACTTGATCAGCTCCTGCCTCAGCGCCTGTCTCATTTCGATGACTCTGGACGACATCATCTTGATATGGTCTCTCCTGTCACGAAAAAAAATTTATAAGCTTAAATAATATTTTGATAAAAATTGTATTATAAATAAAAGTATAGAATTATACAAAATTATATGACACAAAGGGAAAAAATAACGGAAAAATACAAACAATACCACACCAAATTCAGGTGTTAAACAGTTTGACAGACAAGAACAAAGAATTGTAAAACAGAAAACTATAACGTCCATAAACAGTGCCGACTTTAGTAATGCAAGACAAAATAACATAACACTGGGCTAAGTGTAAAAGGGCCTTGTCAAATTAAACTGATCGCACATCTGTCAGCACCGCACGCGCCGCACCGCATAGTACACGAGATGCGGCGCGTGCGGTGCTGCCGAATGTGCGAGGTTTTATATCATTTCATACAGCGAATTCTAAAATGCGATGTGCGATCACCTTTGGAGGTTGAACTGTATCGTTAAGACGAATTTTGGCCGTTAGGGTGAAGCCAAACGAGCGTAATTTGTGAGTCGTGAGCCGCAGAATTTCTGCCGGGCAGAATTTCTTGACATACAAATGACAACTCATTTTGAGTCGCCGCGCCGTGTGAATCAAACATGACTTTTGTATGAAACTGAATTTGAAAAACTTGAAATTCTGCGGCTCACGACTCACAACTTACGCTCGTTTGGCTTCGTCCTAAGACTCACTGACTGCATAGCCAAGTCGGTTTTTGACTTAGGTGGGATTTCACCATTCACCAAACACACATAAAACTTAGTTTTATAAAACTTAGTTCCCAATGAACGCGTTCATGCTGCGACGTAAATCTCGTTTAGTTTCGATTGGATTTCACAAACTTCTTTTGATCGAGATTATTAAATCTAAGTTTACGTGACGTCACGCGATTATTTTACATGTTTTCATAATTTTAAAGTATTTTCACGTTAATTTAACCACAAAATAGTAAGAAACAATACATAAACTAACAAACGCATGTGTCAAAACTGTCATCTTGACATTTCTTTTGTCTATGTTTTTCGTTCCGCCATGACAGCGCTTGAACGGGTTTTATGACGTTAAACTTCGGATAAAACTCGGGTTTGTTGTGAACGCGTTCAGTTTATGCTGGTGAAATGCATTTCGATATTATAATCGCGTTTATACGTTTTGAACCGGTTCAGAGTGCTTTGAACGCGTTCCATTTCTTTGGTAAAATCGCCCCTTAATAGGCTACTAAATAATGTACAAACCACTCATCAAACAGCTTGTCGTCGCTCAGCACGGTGGCGACGACTCTCGCGCCGTGCGCCGGCGGGTTGGAGTACATCCCGCGCACGATCCACGTCAGCTGCGACTTGAGCGGCGCGACGCGGGCCGCGCTGTTCACCACGATCGACAAGTTGCCCACACGCTCGTCTGTGGAGATGATCTAGATGAGTATTTGTAAGGAGTAATTGGCAGTAATTTTGAAACACATGATAGGCTACCGTGTCAAGATAATTTTTACGTCATTTACGTATATTGGTATGATTTGTAGGGTTCCGTACCCAAAGGGTAAAAACGGAACCCCATTACTAAGACTTCGACGTCTGTCCGTCTGTCTCCAGGCTGTAACTCAAGAACGGTAATAGCTAGAGAGTTGAATTTTTCACAGATTATGTATATCTGTTGCCGCTATAACAACAAATACTAAAAACAAAATAAAATAAATATTTAAGGGGGGCTCCCATACAACAAACGTAATTTTTTGCCTTTTTTGCTTTTGCTTTTAAATCAATAATGGCAACAGGTAGGTACTTGAATTTTCCACAAAATCCTTAGTTATGCTTGTACTTTAATATGTAATAAATAATAATAATAATATTAAAATAAAATAAAAAATTAAGGGGGCTCCCATACAAAAACACAATTTTGGTCTAATATTGCTCTATAATGGTACGGAACCCTTCGTGCGCGAGTCCAACTCGCACTTGGCCGATTATTTTAATTATTGCCTTCTGAAATAACATGCTTTTTGCGACTCTGAATTCTTGAATCTGAATTCAACTTCCCTGCAACATACAGTTAAAGCTTGTCGTGTTAATCATTGTTCAATGGCTGAGCGGTTAATTTTCAATCTGACTCAAACCTGCATTAATAGCCCCACTGACTTAGAATTTGAAGTTACTGGACCGATTTTGATGAAATTTGATTTTCGTCGTGAGAAAACAAACTTCTGAGTTATTTCGCGTCAACATCCCGTGTTGTAAAGTTGCATCAATGTGATACTAACTGTACAGTCCAAAGTTCTTGGCGTATGACTGTGCGCAGACGAGCTCGAACCCGCGCTGCACGAAGTAACGCACCGCCCACGCGTCGCGGTCGAGGTCGCCCGACGCGAACCCCTGGTACGCGCTGTCGAAAAACGGGAACAGCTTGCGTTGCTGTTGGCATAATGCACAATGTTACAGAAATTAGCATGATGACTATTTTTTTCTTCTTGGTAATTAAAGGACCATTCAAAAGTAGAAACATCGTTGAAAAAATTACTCTATTAGCTTAAAAATTTTCCAAGATAATTTTAAATCTTGGAAAGTTTTTTATAATCTTAAATTCAAAAATTTTAATAAAATAGACTTTCTAGAAATGCTTTACCGTTTTGTAGTTTGTACGCATCGGGGGAGAACTTTGTTCGATAGGTATATTAAATATTGCGTTTATGAAAGTGGCTTCATAACAAAAGTTGCTTTTAAATCCAAAAGTTATCGAATGGTAAATAAATATTTACTTAATTTATCATTTATGTAAAAAATCGACTTATCTAACTTTTGAAGGCTCATAACAAAAAAATACAAAAGTTATTATCAAGCTGAAATTTTGGAAATACTTATTTTTTACTGCTAATCAATCTAAAAATAAAAATCTGCTAATCTTTGACCTTGTCATCATCCCTATTCTGCAGTTCTTTCCCACCCTCATACCATAAAATACGTACCTCCATAACATCAGCGATCTTCATCCACTGTTCTCTCGTAGGATCAATCCCGGTAGGATTATGCGCACAAGCATGCAAGATGATGACTGCATTTTCTGGCGCGTTGCTCAAGTCCTCAATCATACCGTCGAAGTCGATAGCTCGAGTTTTGGGGTCCCAGTAACGGTAGACCTTGGGCGTCGTAAAGCCGGAGTTCATGAACACCAAATGGTGGTTCTCTGTGGACAAAATGACGGATTGTTAATTTGATTTTTAATGAGGGCAAACGTTTTGTGAAAAGATTGAAATTTACGTAACTAATTACAGACTAAAAAGGATCGAAAGCCAGTGCGACTTCCTTCAAAACTTTGAATGATTGAATAAATCATTCAAAACATCTAATTATAGTCTGGGTCTGGTTGTAGATCAGAAAACAAGGATAAAAAAGGTAATTGTGACAAGTTTTCTAATCATAAGGCAAAGTGCAAACGCATCTTTTGCGTGCAAATTTTCGGCAAAAAATATTTGACGCAAAGCCAACAAACTTTTACATAAAAACATCGTAATTTTCCTAGTCTATTTTGAGATTGTTATTATTTATTTAAATACTTCGACGTCTGCAAAATGTTTACGATATGTAAAACGAACTTTATCAATTGCCTTGAACTTGCTCTTCGCACGTTTTTGATAATAAAGATTATTGACGCTAGTGACCCCATAATAACACCATGCTATGACATGATGGAATTCATACTTCATTCTGTTTAAACATGGTAAGTAATATTGTATATGAATGATAAAAACAAGTTTGAATGTCTTTAGGAAGTTTAATTTCCCATTATAATTATACCATTAGGTAATAACTGGGAAATCAAAAACATAGTAACTAAATTATTAGCTGTCTAATACTCAAAGATTTAATTACTACTAAACTTTAATTTAATTAAGGTTATAGAAAATGGATAGTTTATGGCAAAATGTTCATTTAAATTAAACAATCATTAAATCTTTCGAAGCGCGGCCGTTACTGTTACTCTTATAAAATCCAAGAACTACCAAAATATCTCCATTAAAGTACCATTTAGTAATGATAATTAGAAACTTTTAGCAAATCTCAGTGCCGCGGTCGTTCATTAAGGTGCCGGTTGGCAGCGGGCGACATTAAGCAACCGCAGACGACGACGTGTCGTCGCGACACTACTGCTTTCTATGTATTTCTATGAAATACCCAGTGCGCAGCTATCGACACTTATTCATAGAAATACATAGAAACCACTAGTGTCGCGAGTCGCGACGACACGTCGACGTCTGCTGCAACTTCATATAGCCGACTTCCAACTTGTACCTTTACTCTGCAGAACAAATGGATTACGAAATCATCATTGTAAGATAATAATGTCGTCATAATTACTAATAGACTTCACCCCTTCGTCAGCTATCTATTATCTCTTAAAATTAATTACGCAACAAAATATATTGATCAAATAATATATCGGATATTAGATGAATATCTAAAATGATCGCTGGAATTATATGAGAAACAATATTATTATGATTAGCATGATAATATTGTTGAATTGTGTAATGATTATACTTTCAGCTTATGTCCAATTTAGTAGAGCTATAGTCGAATAATATCTGTTAGTACTTAGACAGAATATAACCAAGTACATACTAGATTAACTACTAATGCAGTGCTTATTCAAGCTAATAGGTTTGTTTAACGCTTATTAGTAACAGTCCCATCTATTTTCAACGTCAACCTATTTACGTTATCGCTTTATCGCTAACACTGTAGTCATAATGATAAGCAGACCCCTGTGGCTCAGTAGTTGAGTGCGTCGTGTTTAGAGGTTGCGGGTGCGAATGCCGACGACAAAAAAAAGTTTTCGAATGTTCTTAGGTCACGGATATTGTATATCTTGCCCATGTCAAATTTAGGTCTTGCCCCACCACTGCACTGGTTGCAGCCTCATAAGTCTTATCTAGCTAAATAGCCCAGAACAACAAACACTACGGTCGTACAGAAAACCAGTGTCTACACTCACCCCATGTCGGGCTGGAATAGTAGAAGGTGGTGTATTTGAGGTGTTTGTTGAGGAGCTCAGCTCCGACGCGTAGACCACCTGTACCCGAGAGAGTTTGGACACCGAAAGCCTGTGAACAAGCGAAAGAAAATTTTAAATGTGAATACTTTAGCGACGTTGTGATTTTTTGAAATGAATTTTACTTGAATTTATGAATATTAATACTTGAAAAATCTGAAATCTTGTGATTTTTCAAGTAAAATAGGATTTTTAAAGTGAAAACTTGTTTAGGGGCTTTGTACACTTTAGGGATGGGTCAAAGATGTTCAATTCGCAAAGGACACAACTCACAAAACCATAACATCGGAAATTTGTAAGTAAAAGGGAAGTAGTCTGCCGACTCGGCGACTCGGCGTAGACAGCAAGTAACGAATTATCTTTTTTTTTACCGGAACGAATTATCTATTACTATATGGCCCAGCAATAAACTAATAATATGTATAATTACTAATTTGTCATACAATTTTTTGTTTCAGAGAAAAATTATTGCATAATATCTCATAATGTTAATTGTATATCCACTGAAAATTGACGAAACTGAGACAACATTATTATTACTAGTGTCACAATAAAACTATACATGACCCGTTCTATTGCTTCAATTGAGGATATTACGTGTAACGGATGTTGAAGCGTCACCTAGTGCTTTTAGTTACTATAGTAGGTTATAAACGTATACATAACACTTATATTATAAGACATTATAAGTATAACAATTAATATTAATAATTGCAGGCCTTACATAATGCTATTAACCAGATGATTCAGAGCTCTGACACAGCTTCTCTTTTTTTTATAAAATAAGGGGGCAAACGAGCAAACGAGTCACCTGATCGAAAGCAACTCCCGTCACCCATGCATTATCTCAATAACTTAGTGTCCTTTTACTTAAATTATTATTTTCATGCCCAACAAAATCGGTTCAGTGGTATAAGCATGAAAAGGTAATACACACTTTCGTGTTATGTATTAATTTTAGTATACATTTTTTTGGGATTACAATTTGAAAGGATTTTTTCGGATTACATTAATGAAATGACTAACAGCTAAGTACTTATTTTACTTTGGTACACTTACACGGCCTTGAGCGATGACTGGGTTGTCTTGACCAAGCAACATGGACACCGAGGCATTACTGAACTGCTCCAAGCCTGGGAAAGACAAAGTCAAATATATTTTATTGAAAAGGTACTCTCAACAAATAAATTAGGTTATGATCAAAAAGTTTTGGACAGTATACTAGAATATTATTTTTTTCTTGCTCCATTTACTAGGAAAACGACAAGAGTGGTGATAAAATAGGCTGAATAAATTAGATACCTTATACATTGAGCTACAAAATGACACCTATTTCATAGTCGTAGAGGCATTACTTCCGAGTTACAGCTTACCGCGTCATTCAAGTAATCGGTTTTTTACCTTTTTACATGTACATATTTTGTAAACTATAAGTTCTATCAACATACGTTTAAAAAAAATGTTGTAGAGAATTTAATAAACAACATATTGTTCTTTAACAGTTTTCTGATAGCTGTACCCGTTTTCATAAAAAATAAGAAAAACCACGATTTGGCATACGATACATACGAAGGGGGGGAATGGGGGGAAAAAATAATTAGTCGACATGCTTCTATATCCACATTAAAGCACATATATGAGAACTTCATAATTTTTACTGTATTTTACTGTATTTTTAATAAATTTCTTGAAACCCTTAGCTCTAAATCTAAGAAATTGTAAAACGGTAAAAAAACGAGTACTTGAGTCAGACGCGGTAGGCTGTAACTCTGGAAGTAATGCCTCTACGACTATGAAATAGGTGTCATTTTGTAGCTCAGTGTATAAGGTATCTAACTTCTTCAGTCTATTTTATCACCACTCTTGTCGTTTTCCTATAAATGGAGCAAGAATAAAAAAAGTTAGCCAGTTTTTACAATTTCATTATATTATGTTGGTGGCTATAAACAGAAATACATATATTAATCTTACCACTCTATAATGTAGTATTGTTTTGTAGGTAATTTATCGACGATAATTTGTTCTCTAAAGAGTAAACTCCTCAGTCTTATCGTTTTCGTAGAAAATTCGAAAAACCGGAATGAGGGAGATAAAAAGGGTGTGGGGAGGGGGGGAAACTATTATTTCTGGACATGCTTCCATATCTACATTTAACCACATATATGATAGCTACATTCATGCCAAGTTTCATGCTTTCTTCAGGATGGTACCATAAAATTGATTTTTGTTAGGACAAGGAGCCGTACTAATCATTCCTAAACTCTTAAGTATTTAAATCAGATATTTACATCATAATAGCTAAAGTAACTTGGTTTATTGTTATTATGTATGTTTTTACAGCCAGACTGATAAGTAGACTTATGTAATACAAACTACCAATGTGCTAATCTACTGTAGATTGCTTTAACTATTAGATAATACATATTAAACAAGCTTTAAATACATATTTCTTCCTTGACAACTATATTTTCTAAACTTAAGGACGCTATTACAGAAAAATTTGCAGGTTGATGTCTGACAGTACGAATATCGACGTTAAGGACATTAAAATAACATTGGCCTTATACAGTAGCAGTTACGACGCTCTCCGCGTTCTTGATAATATGGCGAAAATGTATGAAGAATTTTGAGTGTTTCTTATTTTTCTTATAAATGGAAATGTTATTTATTTTTATATAAAATATTTATCTATTCTTATAGGGGACTAAATAAGCAACAATTTTTTTGTACATTTATTTTTCTTAGTTCAGTATATTTAGCTATACTAGTTCCTAATCAGACCCCATTTTTAGGGTTCCGTAGCCAAAATGGCAAAAAAGGAACCCTTATAGATTCGTCATGTCTGTCTGTCTGTCTGTCTGTCTGTCTGTCTGTCTGTCTGTCTGTCCGTCCGTCCGTATGTCACAGCCACTTTTCTCCGAAACTATTAGAGCTATACTATTGAAACTTGGTAAGTAGATGTAGTCTGTGAACCGCATTAAGATTTTGATGCAAAAATGGAAAAAGTATTAAAAATTTTAGGGGTCCCCATAGGTACAACTGAAACAAAAAAAAATTTTTTTCATCTAACCTATGCGTGTGTGGTATCTATGGATAGGTCTCTAAAAATCATATTGAGGTTTCTCATATCATTTTTTTCTAACCTGAATAGTTTGCGAGAGAGACTCTTCCAAAGTGGAAAAATGTGTGTCCCCCCCCCTCTAATTTCTAAAGTAGAGGCATGATAATTCTAAAAAAAATATATGATGTATATTACTATAAAAACTACCAACGAAAATTGGTTTGAACGAGATCTAGCCAGTAGTTTTTTTTTATACGTCATAAATAGTAAAACTTAATGAAACAAAAAAAAATTTTTTTCATCTAACCTATGCGTGTGTGGTATCTATGGATAGGTCTCCAAAAATCATATTGAGGTTTCTCATATCATTTTTTTCTAAGCTGAATAGTTTGCGAGAGAGACTCTTCCAAAGTGGAAAAATGTGTGTCCCCCCCCCCCTCTAATTTCTAAAGTAGAGGCATGATAATTCTAAAAAAAATATATGATGTATATTACTATAAAAACTACCAACAAAAATTGGTTTGAACGAGATCTAGCCAGTAGTTTTTTTTATACGTCATAAATAGTAAACCTTAATCTAAATTTCATTAAATCGACTGAAATATAAAAATAAATCAAAAATAATATAATTTCATAAAAATTAACCTTATTGCTGCTGCGGAACCCTCCATGGGCGAGTCCAACTCGCACTTGGCCGCTTTTTTTCATATTTTGCGATTATTATTTTTATGGTAAGTATAGACGTGGAGTGTGGAGATGAATATATTATTATCTTTCATTTGAAACCTAAATATCCACAGTGTGACTCCTAATTCTTTAAAATGGTACCTGAAAATCGCAGATATATTTGTGAAAAAATGTGATAGCACCCAGGTAGCAAATAGTTGCCTTTTTGCAAATTTTTAAAGCTTTATATAACTTTTTTTATAAAATATATTAAATAATTAGGTTAATGAGCCTTTTTTATTCAGAGGCATCAAAAGAACATAATATATGGTCGATTTAAGAAACCTCCTCAGTTTTGGAAGACGGTTAAAAATGATAATATTATATCTATGATATTAGTCTTACAAAACATATATTATGTAATACATAACTTAAAACAATTAATGGTGCAACCAGTGATACACTCTGATAACTTAACATGATCCTTTTTATTTTAAATTGCGAATGATTTATTTTAGTCGAACTAAAGACTAAAAAAATCATGAAATATTTACAATAAACTTACCTAATACTGGTAGGTACTCATGTAATAAAGTTTCATCTTCAGCCAATTTCTTTTCCACTTTTCGCACCACTGGCAGTACCCATGGTTTTCCCTTTTCATCCCTGTATGCTGAATAAATAAAAAAAAAAACTTTTATGAATACCTGTATTCATTAATACCTACTGAGAAAAACCCGTTCTTTTCTTAGACCTAATTAAATTGCTTCACTTGTTTCAAATGAACCAATAGAATTAAATTACACATAAAATGGTTATACAGTATTAAAAAGCAAATAAATAAAGTGGTCTAATAAGAGTATTTGATATTGTAAGTTTCAAAAGTTGTATTTTAGGCATGAAGTTAAATATGTAACCTATATTTAACTTTATGATTTTAGGTTATCTTTTTTAACTGGGCCTAATATTAATTGAATGTAATTTTACAAACCTCCAACACTTAGGTTAACTTTGTCTTTGAAAGTGTCTTCTGCAAATAGTTTCATAAGTTGGAAAACCTCAATCGGCGGACCCTGCTCAACAACATCAAACCGACTCATTCTTTCTGTTTTAAATACACGTCTTGTTACTCCAACAACTAAAAAACTATTTATGTGATGGCTAGGGCTAGGTTACGTATGCCAAGATAATATGCCGTTCAACTGATAAACACTGTTAATTAAAATATCCTATCAAGTTCTAAATCGGCAATTGACCTTTAGGAATTTGCAATGTCGATTATGTCAAAACAAAAGTTTTTTTTTCTTACTATGGCACTTCGGTTTTAAAACCATGGCCCAGGGCTTCAAATACCGATATCATTTCATAACGTTACTGCTTCAAGGACATAGATAACGGTATGAAAGTTTACTGATACTGGAAATAACGGTAAAAATTGACATTAATAACGGTAAATGTGATAACGGTAAATAGGATTTATAACGGTAAATATATGTTTTTCGATAACGTTACCGTTTGTAAAATAAGTACTTAATTTAATCAGTCAATTCAGTATGCAGTATGCACAAAATTAAACTAGAGTCTAGACGTGTCTGGTGACCAGTAGGTGTATATTAAAGGAAAGATGACGTTTAATGAGAATAACACGGTCAGCCGAGTAGATTACTAGCACAGTATAGCAATATAATATCCCTACAGTAACGAAACGCCTTTGATGTCGCACGATGCCGCCACCGGTGTAAGTACCAAGCAGATATGCCAGGGTTGCCACTTGCCACGAAACGGGAAATAAAATAAAAATAAAATATTGTGCTTGTAATTAATCAGCGTGTTATATTTACATATTATGTCGTACTGCCAGATATTTACGTGAAACTTTATTTTTAGATGATTTGAGTTCTTTACTAGATGATGCGCGCAACTCCGTTGTGCCAAAACTCGTTAATCTCACGGGAACCGTACATTTTTCCAGGACAAAAAGTATCCTTTGTCTTTTCCCGGGACTCAAAGTATCTCCATGCCAAATTTCAGCAAAATCTGTCCAGCGGTTTGGGCGTGAAGAGGTAACAGACAGACAGACAGACAGACACACTTTCGCATTTATAATATTAGTAATTACTAATTAGTATGGATTTAAAAATTTTATTAACCTATCAAGCCCCATAAGCTCACCGGTGAGCAAGACACAATAGAATAACAATAAATTTCCAAGAACCCACGATCGAAGGATTAAAATAATGAAGACGCATTCGGATATATAAAATATCCAACAATAATTAATTATCATATTATAACAATTGGTAGGTACGGTAGGCCACACGTCAGGTGTAACAGAAGCACTTCAAAACTCGCTCTTATTACGTGCGCGGTAAGGGAGGTCCAAAGGTCAAAATGTTACACTTGATGTGTGGCCCTGTGTACCTAGCTAGGTAGGTACTAATTAGTATGTAACAGGGTATTTGACAGTTTTTTTTATTTTTATTCTATAAATTGTTTCTCTCCTTGTTACACTTCTTACAACGTAAACAATAAAACAGAGATGCAAATTGCAAATAAATGCCACCAAGGCCAACACAATTTAGTGTGAACTGTGAGTGGATATTATATTTTATGACAATTATTCCTTTTTGTTTTTTGAATCAGATTTACATATTCTGTACACTGAACACTTGTTATATCCCATTGTTTATAAAATAAGATGTTACAGGCTATCGTTTTACAACACAAAACACAAAACGCGCCAACGTCACACCTGCGCGCGAAGTCGTTCAAACTCGCGAAGTTTGGCGGACTGGGCTTGCGCCGCCCGCTTCCCCGCGGGTACCCCTCCGTTGCTCTGCGCAAGTACATTCGTTTCACTACTGTAGGGATATTATATTGCTATACTGTGTTACTAGCATCTATGGGCGCCATAAATAAGAAGAAGAAGAAGAAGTTATATTTACCGTTATTATTATAACGATATTTTTTCGATAAGTTACTAGATATCGTTAAAAAAATTACCGTTATCTGGCTACCATTATGAAAATAACGGTACGTAACGTAATTTTACGTAATTTTTTCTGATATTCGATAACGTTATGATGCCCTGCCATGGCCAATGTCAAGTAATGGCGGGAAAACAATATTCTTGTAGGTAGTATAATTATTTTCGGCGTCGTTTTTCTATTTCGTTAAGTCAAAGTCGATGATACAGTCAAAGAGTCAAGTGGTAGACGCTTTACTGAGCAGATTTAAAAAAATATCTTTGGTCATTGGATAAATTGTTATAATATTTGCATGTTTAACACACAGAATCAGCCGCTATTTAGAAAAAAAAAGGATCAAAATGTTTTATTCTAATTACCCCGGAATAGCTAGAGTCAATTTAATTTCTCACTTTCTGCCATCAGATTCTGGTCGACCTATAGAAGTTGCATTTGCATGGCAGCACCATTCTGGTCATCCCAAAATTTTAAAATATATCTTCACCCCCACTCCAAACGACTTCTTTCCGAGCTATAATAACATTATTTTATGGCCACAGAACAGAAGTACTCCTACTTTATGGTACTCGGTAGTCGGCAATCGGCATAGAGCAATACCATAATATGGAATGAAAGTAATAATGTTCATCAACAATACTTTATTTCTAACAGAAATTCTGTTTAATACTTAGTGCACACTGGATTTCGTACATGCGATGTTCTTGGATCATCGGGTCGAATGATTACAAACACTCTTTTGTATTCTCGGTTATCTCCATCATTTTTTATATAATTTCTAACTCCTGCGATACCCAAGCCAATGCCTACTAAAGCAAGCATAGAAGAAGCCATTATTTCTGGGATGTGCCACCAAGCTTTCTTGAAAAGTCCAATGAACGACTTTTGGAATCGCACTTGATGACCAATTCCACTCGGCATAGGCATTATTATTCCCGTTTTACGGTGATATAAAAGTACTGTAATTGCTTTTATTCTCGATTGAAGTTATATTGACAAATCATACCTTACAATTTTTTTAAATTTCGTTTCAACGCTGGTCTGTGTGAGGCCACCGCGACATCAGACATGGCCCATGGGAATGCCTCCTGAGTCCTGCGCAAGCCAGCCAGGCGCCAGCCACTTGAGCTTTTGAATCCTGATTCCTGGTTGATGAAAAGGGTCAGGCTGTCCAGTACCGCATGAGGCAGAAGTGTCGAAAGCGAAACACACTAGGCCGAAGTTACGCCGGCGTAAATTCCGCCGCGTATGAAAAGCATACAAAATACGGACGGAACGCGAGAGATGACACACAGCAGTCAGCACACTATTCCGTCGCGTTCCGTCCGTATCTACACTACTATTATAAAGAGGAAAGATTTGATTTTTTGTTTGTTTGTTTGTTTGTTTGTTTGAGTCGAATAGGCTCCGAAACTACTGGACCGATTTGAAAAATTCTTTTGCTATTGGAATCTTACATTATTTCTGCTGAACATAGGCTACATTTTATTTTGGAAAAAAGTAGGGTTCCGTAAGATATTTGAGTTTTTCGGACGCAAGGTGTAAAAAATCAGCTAGAAAAGTTACTTATTTTGCGTACGCTGCCTAAACTATAAAAGATAGAACCATAAAATGTTCTAAGTAATTGTAGATCTTATAAATATCTACAAAAAAGTCCGCGACACACTATACCTATCTATGTCGAGTGAGGCACAATTATAACCATTTATTTATTTAAAAATCCTGAATTTTTTTTGGACTACATTTAAAGGGATATATTTTACTCACGCTATTAATCCTTATCAAAATAAATTATTTTATCACTAAGTACAGTTTATGTAGATAATATTTGGTCTTTGAATGATTAAAATTGGACGTTTGGTTTTGAAATTATGGCGAAATTAAAATATTACGATAGTGGGCGTCACCAAAGCGCGTGCGAGAGGAAGACAATATTCTGTTGTAGAAATGAAAATTCTGTACATAAAAGATATGAAATGATACCCGAAATTACACTTTTGTCGCTACATCGCTATAGAAGCCAAAAATGTGGTTAGTTTTTTGTCTGTCTGTCTGTCTGTCACTCTTTCTGTCTGTCTGTATGTTTGTTCCAGCATCACACGAAAAATACTGATCCGATTTGAATGTGGTTTTCGCAGATATATTTATCTTCTTCCAACTTAACATCTGGTGTATAAAAATTATTCCCCCCACCCCTCTAAGGGGACAAAAGAGGGGGTCAGATTTTGTATCAAACTTTTTTCTTTAACACGAAAACTACTGATCCGATTTGCATACGGTTTTCACAGATTTGCGTACTGTTTTCACAGATATTGTAACAGAACGCGCCCACGTCAAATTTAAAAAGGTGTCATAATTTTTCACGGTCGCCATCTTTAGGTTAGACTTGACCGGGGCCCGCTGGTAGTTTCAGATGTATTTATTATTTTTTGCTATATTTGTTATAATTTTTGGTTTAGTATGATATTTGTGTAAACCAGTGAATAAACTTTTGATAAGTGGTGGTTTATTTGTTTTCTTTTGACTAATAATAGATTCAGTCAACAATCTCCACTACAATTGGCGCCCAACGTGGGGCACGAAACACGAATCTAGTTGCTTATAGTGTCGCGTGAACTGTGTGTAAACTGTGAACAGTGACTTTTGTTGTGCTTATTACTGGTAAATACAGTTTCTTACACAAGCGGTGCCGCTTACACGTCAAGCAACTGCGGGTGAACGCGATCGAAGTCGAGAGTGAGATCGAAGACGAGACGTATCAAGACATGCAGGTCGGCGACGACGCCGAGCTCCGTCCTTGGGGGACGATCGTCTGTTCCAGTTCCTAGAGGCCTTCGCACGAGCACAGGCGGAATCGAACAGACAGCTCTTGGAGTCCATCGCCGCGCAGTCTTTCCGCGCGTCCGATCATCATGCTCACATGCGCGGAGTCACCGGTTCCAGTCCCGACGAATACGTAAACGTATTTAACCTGACGCAGTATCGAGTGCCGATCAGCTGGTCGAGAAGGCCAGGCTGATTGAGGAGTCGCTTGTCTGATTGAGTGCCGCGCCGTCGCGCTCCTTGACGGCCGCGCCACAGCTGTCGCGCGCCGCCCGCGCCGACGCCGCGCCCTCTGCGGCTCCCCCCGCGGTCCTCTCATACTTCTACTAGCCAGGTAGTAACGTCGAGACCAGTATCGAGAGCCGTTCAGCTGGTCGAGAAGGCCAGGCTGTTTGAGGAGTAGCTTGCTGCGGCTCCCCCACGGTCCTCTCATACTTCTACTAGCCAGGTGGTAACGTCGAGACCAGTATCGAGGGCCGTTCAGCTGGTCGAGAAGGCCAGGCTGTTTGAGGAGTCGCTTGCTGCGGCTCCCCCGCGGTCCTCTCATACTTCTACTAGCCAGGTGGTAAACAAAAGTGATGGCAGTGATAAAACCGAAAAATCGGTATATTGTTATGGACTATGGTTGTGGTGCTCGGGAGGTAATACGTGCAAATTGTGAAATTACACTAAAATCACTCTAGAGACAATCAGTTTTACGCATGCGATTTTATTGTTCCATGTAATGTTTATCGTAATTCGTAACAAAATGTATCTAAAATAGACTAAAGGATAGTGGCAAGTTTACTTGTACGAATGGTCCCAGTGAGGACAGCAATAAATTTAGACCAAAGGATGATGGCAAGTTAACTTGTACGAATGGCCATAGGGTCGACAGTAATATTGTACATTCTAACGAAATATTATCAATGTGTAAGCAAGACTGTATTGCATTACAGAATGGCATTCATGCCAATGCTTATTTTTATTCATTTGATACTAATATTTATTCTAAGTCTGTTGATACGAATTGTTATTCTTTGAAAGGACGGCGTGGTGCGTAGTTTGCCAGTAAATTTACCGATGTTATGGTTAAGTTACAAGATTTAGCGGTAAACGTATCGTTTGTTGTCTTTCCGGATGCAGACAACAACGAAACCCTCTTAGGTATTGACTTTTACGTGAGTTTAAACTCTGTGCCAATCGAGGGTGAATGTCCTGAGCCCGTAGCTCCTAGACGTGGTCGAGGTAGGCCTAGAAGGGGTTTGATCGTCGCGTTGGTTACCGCTAGATCAAAAGGGGGAGGATGTAACAGAACGCGCCCACGTCAAATTTAAAAAGGTGTCATAATTTTTCACGGTCGCCATCTTTAGGTTAGACTTGACCGGGGCCCGCTGGTAGTTTCAGATGTATTTATTATTTTTTGCTATATTTGTTATAATTTTTGGTTTAGTATGATATTTGTGTAAACCAGTGAATAAACTTTTGATAAGTGGTGGTTTATTTGTTTTCTTTTGACTAATAATAGATTCAGTCAACAATCTCCACTACAATATATTATATTTGTCTTCTTCTAACTCAACATCTGGTGTATAAAAATTCCCCCCCCCCCCTCCCCTCTCAACCCTCTCTGGGGACCAAAGAGGGGTCAGATTTTGTATACAACTTTTTTCTTTAGTGGACTTACTTCATATTAGGTATTAACTATTAACTGTGTTTTTCAACTTAACATCTGGTGTATGACCTCCCCCCCCCACACCCTCTTAGGGGACAAAAGAGGGGGTAAAACATGTATCAACTGATGATGTAGAAAATATACTTTAAATGGCAAAACAACATTTGCCGGGACAGCTAGTTTTGTATACGTACGTTTAACATTTTCGGCCTAGTGTGTTTCGACTACCTCGATACCATGGTTTCGACACTAAAGTAGTTATTCCATTACACTAAATTTTGAAATCTAAATGATTTAGTCACTAAATTTAGTGAAGTGGAATAACATTTGGAAAGCTAGGATCCTAATTATTAAATCGGCAAAAATGTGGCTTCTTAAGGATTATGGATATACTTTTGTTGCTAGTGACAGGAAAAATAAAAATATAAAATGGCACAGTTCCGTCAAGTGTCAATGTCAAAAAATTTCTAACCTGTCAAAAACTATTTTGCACAATAAAATGGATATGTAACAGGCTCGTTTCATGTATTTATTTCAATAAAGCTAATAAAAGCGGACAGTAATAAAAATGTCTTCTTTCCCTGTAGTGAGACGCTCACTCAAACAATTGTTACAACAAGGTTGGAACGAGATTCCAGAAATCTTTGCCTCAACCGGGCTGGCTCTCGTTGGTATCGGATTAGGTGTTGCTGGATGTTATAACTATATCAAAAACGACGGAGATAACAGGAGGTACAAGCAAGTTTTTACCATCATGAGGCCCGATGACCCTAGAGTGAAGAACATCCGCAAAGATTAGGTGAAATTAGTGTTTAAAACAGCATAGTTGTGGTTATGTAATAAAGGTATAATATTATATTCAAGTGTTTGGTTTTTGTCTTCCCACAAGACAAACTAAAGATTATGTTAAATTAAAAAATAATAACATGCTTTGCTAATTTATTTCTAATAGTAATTTAGAGAGAAAATAAGAATATTGTAAACTCAGTATATTTTAAAGGTTTTATTTATGGAATCATAACCAAATACAACATAATATTTTAGGAAACGAATTTGTACTGATTGTTACTAGCCTATATTATGTAATCTACATGATTTTGGGGTGCCTGAAAGTAAAAAAAAAACTCTAGTATTCATTTCTTGGTTTGGCAAATATGTATGTCCTTATTTTATTAGTTAAAATAATTGCAAATTCACATAAGCACATGACACAGATTAAAAGGTAAGTATAAGTATTTTGAGTAAGTAAATTATATTTTTCATTAGCAGCTTTTTGATTTCGGTGGTGTTTTTCAAAAAATTTTCATTAAGAATGTGATGATAATGAAAGTTATTTAACATAATAATGAATTGTATCTTATGGTGGCTTCTGGTCTTTGCTGCGAGCGACCGCAACCGACATTAATTCAAACAAAATGCCACTTTGATACTTCAAGCTCCAAGCTGTAACCGGCTACCGCGATAACAATAGAAAGGATATTGTGTCTCGTTTTTCCACGATCGAGGGATAGGCTATAGAGTATAGGTTTCATTTTACTCTACGCCACTAGTTGTTACGCCGCCGCCGGCGGCAGCATGGGTCGCCAGTCGCCACACAAATGTCAATAGAAAATGATACCTAAATAGTCCATGTCATAAAGCATTTTAATTGAAGTTGCAGTCGCTCGCGGCCAAGATCCAAAAGCCACATTCATAGTTCATAATTTACTGCATGATTATTTCTTCTTCTTTGACGTAGAAGCCTTAGCTGGCTTCTTTTTCTGAAAATAAAAAAAAATGGTAAGAAATTTTATTATATTACTTACTTTAAAAACTTAGGAGGCAATTTTGCAAACCTATGCCATTTTACATGGTCTAGTGTTAAATCTGTGCCAAATTTCATCAAAGATGCCAAATTCAATCAATGAAATCATTAGTTTTAAAAGTATGAGTTTTTGCATAATATTATGTAATATTATGCATAGAATTAAAATATTTTTGCAGAAAGTAAAAATTGGAGGAAAAAGACTATTATTTTTATTTATAAAAACTATAGTTTATACTTTATGTGATGGCAATCTTTTAATCATTTGTTTTTTTTTTAAGTTTTCAGAAAACGACAACATGGATTATATTTTAATCCTGTCTTGATCTACAATCTACATTATTGATAAGGCAGTAAAAGTTTTATTAACCTTAATTAGAACATCTTTTTCTGGATCTGTGTCATCATTATCATCCTCTTCCTCCTCATAATCTTCTGTCCCTTGGGATTCTTGGGTCCCTTCTTGGGACTCTTGGGTCCGGCCCTTTTTGATAGCCTGTGGCAAGTACGGAAGTGGAGCTGCTCTTTTATTGTATGTTCGAGTCATCGCTGCCTTAACCTTAAAATAAAAATATTAAAATCAAACAAACAGTGTAAAGCAGTGGTACTCAACCTTTTTTTGACATGGGCCACAAAACATAAATCTTGGTGTCGCGGGCTACAACCAAAATTATTAAGGGCCTTATCACACTGGCGATTAGCGAGCGATTTGAAAGCGACGCGATTGCGCAGCGCGCACGCCGCGGCTGCGCGACGTGCACGTCGCGACAGCGCAGCGTCGACGCAGCGTGGCGTGGACGCCATTTTGTACACTCGTCTAGAGATGTGACATTGTAGATAGTGTTTGAGCAGTAGTATTTCCTCGTCAGAATCCATTTTTCTACTGAGTGTACAAAACGCGGAAGGCAAGCTGCGTGCACGTCGCGCAATCGCGACGTCATCGCGGCGTGCGCGCTGCATAATCGCGTCGCTTTCAAATCGCTCGCTAATCTCCAGTGTGATAAGGCCCTTAGGGGGTCATTACCATAAGACTAAAAAATAGGCAAGATTACGATACAACATAAACTAAAATAAGGATTTTAATTTCACGCGAGCCACTAAGAAAGTCCCGGCGGGTTGCAAGCAGCTTAAGTATAGCTGGTGTAAAGCCTCATATTGGGATCTTCCAATGCTAAGAATGCTGTTAAATGCATAACAATCACTTGATTTTCCAAATATGCCCAGTGTGAGTGACTCTTTGAAAGTGAATAGGTTTGTATAATAGTAAGCGGGTATTCCGTATTGCATCAGTTGTCTTTGCTGATTATATGAGCAAATATAATATAGTAGCTGAATTTTCATTATGCAAACTGTATAATAGATTATAACTACTATTAGCCAAGTCAACTATTAGCATTTCTTCCAATCCTTATAATAATAAAAAAAAAATTGATACCTTAGAATCTATGAGTAGCATTGGATTCCGTTGTCCAGGCCAAAGTGAGAGCTCGGTCAGGGAGTCCAAATCCTCTCGAACAAGGCGGTACGACTCCAGCACATTCAGAGCCTGGTCAATGCCGTCATTCCGGTCTCTTATCAGGGGGTTGACCACTGCATCGCGAAGATGCGTCGAATAGTCCAGGTATATTGAAGATTTGGAGCCAGTTGTACTGTAATAAATACACTAATGAAATAATGAAGTCACATTTGGTTATTTAGTATGTTTGTAGTGGTAAATTGGTTCCGAAATCGGGGAATATTGTGTTTGCTACATCCATACCAATATCAATATTACAAAATGCGAAAGTGTGTCTGTCACCTCTTCACGCACAAACCGCTGATCTGATTTTGCTGAAATTTGGTATGGAGATACTTTAATCCCGACAAAATGGGTCCCGCACAATAAACGAATTTTGGCAAACCGGAGTTGTATGCGTCATCTAGTTACAAATAAAACGTATACAGACACGTAAGTACGCACGTAAGCACGCACATACGACGCGCACACGCTCACAACACACGTACTATCAGTGAAGTTGATTCCTAGGCAGATGGCGGACCTAAGTAATTTGGTCGCGTTAACCGGCGAGAAACAGCGCTTGCGCTGTGTTTCGCCGAGTGAGTGAGTTTACCGGAGGCCCCAATCCCCTACCCTATTCCCTTCCCTTCCCATCCCTATCCTCCCCTATTACCTTGTTCCCTCTTAAAAGGCCGGCAACGCACCTGCAGCTCTTCTGATGCTGCGAGTGTCCATGGGCGACGGAAGTCGCTTTCCATCAGAGTGCGTAGTGCGAGTTTTATTCGATCATACTCATCAAGAACGTTAACGCAAATTTGTATGGGATCAAAGCGGTATCCACGTAAGCCAGTAGGTGGCGCTGCTTTGATCCCATACAAATTTGCGTTAACGTGTTCGATGCGTATGATCGAATAAATCTCGCACTACACCCACAGGTGACTCGTTTGCTTGTTTGCGTTATTTCATAAAAAAAAGTCCGTCAACTGTCTAGGAATCAATTTCCTCGATGGTACATTCGTACACATACCTGAGCCTAGTATGCGCGTGTATCTCCTGCGCGAGACGTTTCAGCTTATTCGCTCTTGAGTTGCGCCCCAGCCAACCCGGGAACTGGATCTGGCCGCACACGCGCCCGCTGCAGTGATGACCAGGGATCACGGACGAGTACATGGCCTGTTTGTGGAAAAAAATGGTGGGTTTAAAAGTGTAACTTGTAGCGGCGTTAAGGTCCTTGGTTGCGCCAGGCGACATAAAAAAAGCCTTGTAATTACAACATACAACATTTTATTAGGTTAATTAATTTATCATTCTTTCATCCATTAATTAGGCGCCATCTGATCTCTCGCCAGTCGTGTCGGTCTTCCGTCCCACTGTGTTATGAGAGTAAAGGAATAGAGAGTGCTCTTGTGTAACACTTTACACTTGGGCACTATAAAATTACTTCTGTATAACTGGCCAGGTTTCAATAACACCGGCCACCGTTACCAAAACCAGTTTGGGAGTCATTATTATTATTGGAACGACGTTCCTTATCGCGCGTTGCGAAAGAGGGCTGACGGAAAAAGTTGTAACGACACTTTTTTATTAGTACCTGCATAGTAGGGGCCGAGGGCGTTGATAGTATTCCTCGGCGGCAACTAGATGGCGTTTTTTAAGACTAAACAGCGACATCTAACGGACATTTATCTAAATTTTATTACATAACTTCGTTCCATCCAGGTGTCCCTTGGGCCTTGACACCTCTCAATTTTTTTTCATACCTGAACGGGCAGAAGGCTCCACGCCTGGCTGCCACGTATCTTGGCGTCGACGATGTCTCCTAGACTGATGCTGTCCGCCGCTTTACTGATGCGGTCCAGTACTTCATTCCTAGTAACATACAGTTTGAATTAAAATTATTGGACTTAAAGATCTCGATTTTACTGGACAGCCGAAAACGTTTCCTATTGAAAAACACACATAACTTTGTGGTTTCTGAGCTACAGTTTTGGCTTAAAGACCATTTTATATATTTTTTGCGCTTAACTGGATCCAAAGATTCAACTTGGTAAGATAATAAATAGAAATAGTAAGTGTAATCTAAATATTAATAAAATCTTGGCAAGCGGCGACACTTGCGTAGTTGCTTGCGCCTCCGTTGCGGGCGGGGCGCATCGACGGCGGCGATGGCGTGCGCATGCGTTGACCCGTCTGAAAGTGCTGACCTCGGAAATATAATGTAATATCTATGTTTAAAAATCGGCCAAGTGCGTATCGGGCCACGCGCAATATAGGATTTCGTAGGTATTGTTCAACTTAGGGAATAGGGAGGGGGGAAGAGCGCGGGCGGTGTTGTGGTTGCGATGTGGTCGGTATCACACAAGTGGTCGACAACGACAGCAAAATGTGTACGTGTCCAGTTCATTTACAATACGAAATATACGCCCGACCACGTGGTGTGGTTGTCGTGTGGTTGTGGTACGTGTGGGTTGGCAATTACACCCCTTTTTTTTTGTCGGGAGTTAAAAATGAATTTATCATTCATTTCAACGGTCAATTTTGCTTTAGTCGTCTAACTCACTTGCGACAGTCCGGCGCCACACTGAGGTAGTTCTCCTGCACGAACAGCGGCATGATGCTGTAGTCAGTGAAGAACAGGTCGCTCTTATCGTTCAGACTCATGGTCTTGTGTTCTTCGGCGGAGAAAACTTTGCGTATCGCCTCCCATGGACCCTGCGCAAAAAGGCTACATTAGGCTTCTTACAGACAAGCGGCATGCATGATGCGTCGACGGCAGTCAACGGCAGCCGTCAACTGTCGGCGCGTTCCGTATAATACGTTACATACTCGCGGTTTAGGTTGAGTCGAGTGAAGGAAATCTCGAGGAAACGACTCATGATACGGGCGTTAGAGCCAGTCCACACGGCGCGTTGCGTTGCGTTGTCGCAATGCAAATATTTTGACGCATTGCCGGCCACACGGGCGCTGCGTAATCGCAGTGTTATTACGAACCCTGTCTTATCGTCAACACCCCCTCCCGCTTCGTCTCGGGAGCTGCTGTCCGTCATGTGTGCAGCGCACCGTGTGGACTGGCTCTTAGGCACTTAAATCTAGTGTGGTAGGTATAATTAGTACAACTCACCATCTTAACATCCTTAGTGGGTGTGGCCGAGTGTGAACCCCGCGCGTCGGCCGCCCACATGCTTAGTAGATGCAGCACCTGGCGCACGTCCTGCCCGGCCGCCGCTATTACCGAGCTCATCACGTCACCCGGCACTTTCACACCCTCTTTGAAGCATATCGACATCATCGCCGCCTGGATAGAAACATTATTTAAATAACATTAACCCCCTAAACCTGTCAGTAATAAAAATATTTACAAAATGAATAGGCTATACAATGTATTGTCCTTGATTTGATACTTCCAGAGACCAGGGGGGTGTGCCAAAATCTTTTCGTTTACGCTTCGTTATAGAATCGCCGATGGAAATGTATGCAATTGACATAAGCGTTCGTTAATATGACGTTGACGTTCGACTCGTCTTATGTCAATTCCATATATTTTGATCGGCGATTCTTTAACGAAGTGAAAACGAAAAAGTTTCGGCTGAATGGCCAGATGGCTGGTCTCTGATACTTCAAAAGAAATGCTTGACTGTGTTAGTAAAAAGACGCAAAGAACGTGCAAATGCCCTAAATTCACACTTAAGTGACTCATAAATACGACCAAACATTATGGGTACCTATAAGTTTCACAACGGAGTCTGATACATCAGTTAACTTTTTTAAAGGTGTTCCAATCCCCGCGGTACGCGACCGGGGCCAACAAAAAACAAATAAAATGTTCTATCGACATTGCTCTAGCAACCGATGCAGCCACTGCTTTGAGTGGCCTAGAGTAAAATGAAACCAATGTAGTATGTAGCCTTGGTCATAGTGTTTTGAATTTTGTTTGAATCTTGTCGATCGCGGTCGTGTGCCGAGTGGATAGGAAAGCCACCTTTAAGGACTCAGCACACTGAGACGGGCCTTGCCGGGGCTCAGCGTGCCGGGGCTCATCGCATAAATCTGCCGCCATACAATTTGTATGGAGGCGGATGCGCGTATCGCCCACTGTGCCAGCGCGCATCGGCGCGGATTTTTGCTCGGCGGATTTCCGTCAATACGACACGGCCCGGCAAGCCCCGGCCCCCACCACACCCCGCGTCGCCCCACTGTCACTCGTCGCGCAGAGCATGGCAGAGCGTAGCGCGCCGACCCATCCCGGCCCGCCCCGGCACGCTCCGCCTCAGTGGGCGTTAAAATCCGTCAATGCGATGCGACCCGACCCGGCAACAGTGTGCTATAGCGCATTATGCGCTGCGCTGAGCCCCGACCCGCCCCGGGACGCGGCGACCCGCGCCGACTCAGTGGGCGCGAAGCTTATGGCCACATTAAGCGACAATACGCAGCGCTACGCAATAACATACAATACAAAGCGTTAGTATAGTAATGTAAATTGTTGCATCGCTCCACTGCAGCGTCGTGTCGCTTTGTGCGGTCTCGTCATAAAGCACACAAATGTGTAGATACCTTTATCTGATCAGCCCTCGGTCGACTGAATCTCAGGTCGTAGCAGTAGTTGACGAGTGTTCTCATCTTCTCGCTGCTCCTGTCGTTGCACATGCAGATTATCGGCACTGAGGAACTCTTGATTAGAGATATCAGCTCTTGGAGACCACCTGAGGAAATGAAGGTTGGTATAGTAACCCTTTACTAATAAAATTCACAATGAATACACATGTTACGCACAAAGATCTAAAACGCTCAGTAAGTGGAAAAATAGCTCACAACGCGTTGCAGTCACAGTAAAACATCCATATGGTGACAATCGTGTTATGTCTCTAATGAAATCGAGCACGACGCGTTGTGGAAATCGCAGAAAGACCAAGTAGTGAAATTCGTGACTGACATACTATTCGATCGTATTATTCGTAACTCGTTGTGAAATAATTAGATCAACAATAGAAGAGCGGGAAATGCAAGTTGCCAAATTCCTATTAGTGTGTGTTGCAGTGGGGAGTTTCATACAAACTACCGATATGATATTGTGCGCTTTGACCACGGGCGTAGCCAGGGCAGGGTTTTGGGGGTTCACCCCCCCCCCCCCCCCCGAAAAGTTAAGATATTAACATTCATAAAATTAAAATGCGACAGCATTCATAAAATTATTATGCGACGTGCGGCATATCTCATTTATTACTAACTATTGTTAGTACTAAACTACTAATAATGTATGTAATATTTCCAGAACTGTCCAGTTTTTGTATATGCTAATCTATATGTATGTTTTTATGTTTGTGCATGCATATCTCCGGAACTACAAGTCCGATTTAAGTGATTCTTTTTTTATTGTATCAGGTATTGTTCAACTTAGGGAATAGTGTAAGTTTCATCAAAATCGGTTCAGTAGTTTTTGAGATAGGGAATTTTAATTGTTAATTAGTAATTACGTGCGATTTGAAGTCGGTTTTATCTCTTTAAAATATTATATTAATTTCACCCACCTCTGTCCTCATTGCCCGCCATACCGTCCACTTCGTCCATCACCAGCACATGCTTTTTTGACACCGCTCCTTTGCCAGTTGCACCTGAAAAAATAACCTGCATTAAGACGCAAAGAAATTTAAACACACCTAATGGCCCTCACACGCATATATCGCTATCTCGCTTCCACTCTCAATAGTCATATACGTGTGCGAGTGAAAAGGCGTCCAATTCTACTTCCTTTACTGAACTAAACACTTTCGTCTGTAGTTCAGACATTATTATCTATCCATACTAATATTACAAATGCGAAAATGTGTCAGTCTGTCTGTCTGTTACTTCTTCACGCTCAAACCGCTGAACCGATTTTGCTGAAATTTGGCATGGAGATACTTTGAGTCCCGAGAAAGGACATAGGATAGTTTTTATCCCAGAAAAATGTACGGTTCCCGCGCGATAAAGATAGAATTTTGGCGCAACGGAGTTGTAGACGTTATCTAACTTAATAAAATATTACTCCTAGGAAATTATATACCCTGACATCAAATTCTATGGACTATGATATGGAGTTATTGACTACAATTACTCGTCATCAGGCTATTTAACATCTCATTTCCTCTCAAACTCTTTACCTTTAGCATATCCAGACAGGGACGTAGTGGTAAGCAGCTGGCCAATTTGTTCCCTTATCAAAGTCTTGCTTCTTGTGTCAGAAGCGTTAAACTCAACCGTGTCGAAGCCCAACTCTTTGCATACTAGCGACACCGTTGTGGTTTTACCTGAAATACAATATTTGTTTTACTTTATAATTAGCCAAATGTTGTTATCAAAAATATGTTTATTTATTGAACTTCGTTTTCTTGTTACAAGACCGATGAATTTGTTGAGATTTCCAAATACCATACTCTGCAGTAAAAATCTTACTTTTTAAAATCTGTTTATTATTAGACTTAGATTTAAATTTTAAATTTCAATAATTTTTTATTTTGTAACAAATAGGCATTATGTTAAGCACTATCAAAGTACCGATATAATATGCATGCAAATATGCACTTTAATATAATTTTTACTTACCCACACCGGGTGGCCCAGATAACAATGCTGCTTTATAATAACCACCATCGTCGTTTTTCGCCCAGGGACTGGGTTTAGGGAGTTTTGCCTCTCTGTTCGCGTACCACTTCGTCAGCCAGTTACTGAGCCTAGAAAATACAGGAGATTAATATCTAGTTTAGGAGTTTTCGTTTGTTTCATTGCATTGTTCATTTAACATTCCTTTAGTCGCTTATCCTAAGCGGTATTAAATAGATAATCTCATGATAATAAATCCCAGAAACTAGGCAATAAAATATAAAGGCATCTAAATAAATAAACATTGTAGATCCAACATGTGATAACAGATATAATATATTATGTTGTGTGTTCAATAAATAAATAAATTGTGGAGGTAATAAATCCTGTTACCTTTTCACGCCCGTTGAACAGATTGCTAAGTATGGAGGTACTTTTAGTCCCGAGAAAGGACATACGATCATTTTATCCCGAAAAAATGTACGGTTCCCGCGCGATATACGCGCTTGTAGAATACCAGGGATCACGGTACAGGATCCTATACCGTGATCATAGCCTGAGTGGAATCCTTTTCGGTATGTTCGCATCGCACTGCCTTACACTACTACGACCTAGACCCTATTTATCAAGGTTAATTTTTAAGTTTTTTTTTTTTATGTCATTATTAATCATGTTGTTTTTTTTTTTACCTTTTATTGTTATAGTGTGTTTTGTTTTAATTTTTAATATCTGTATTTAAGTGTAGTGTGGTGTGAATGTCTTGAATAAATGTTTATTATTATTATTATTAAATAATAATAATTAGTAATGGGAATTAATGCTATTTACTATTAATATCATTAACATGCTAATTTTGATGTCGCAGCATGCTAAGTATTATTGCTTTGCTATTTGCTAAAAACGCGGCATCGTGAATAATTATCGGTTCGCATCGCAACGCTCGCGTCGAGTATTATTTCGCATCGAGTGAAAAATAGCAATTCATTAACAGTTAGCACCGCGTTGCGAAACAGCACGGACGTGATTTTTATCATGATCGCAGACTATTGCTATGCACGATAATATTAGCAATCGTATTTTTAGCAACAGTCTTTCCCTTAGGTGCAGGGTGTGCGTTGCACACGGGCGGCGCGGTCCTGGGGGCGCCGGGCGCCGAGCGTCGTGTCGTCGCTCGCAACGGAAGGGCGGGGGTCCGTTGCGAGCGGCACTGCGACGCCCCCTTAAGCGGCCGGACCAACTGTACTTGTACTTTGTACCCATTTCATTTTGACTGTGCGTTGCCAAGGTAATGTTTGCACTTTGCACACGGGCGCCACATGGGCTAGAGACGGCCCTGTTTAGCAAGTACGATTAATTTAATTATTGCTAATGGGAATTTCACAATTAATGATTATTGTTAATGCTATTTTTACCAACACTAATAATGATATCTATGGACGCTTCACACCACGTCAGTCTGGCCCCGTGGTAAGTACCTGAAGGACTTGTGTTACAGGTACCAGACAACGGAAATATATTTAATACTTTTGTACTATACATATTATATTTAAGATTTTTATTATATCATACACATATTTAATACACATCCATGACCCAGGAACTTTGAAAACTTTTTGTTCCGTCGGCGGGATTCGAACCCGTGACCCCCGGCTTGAGCTACCAACGCGCTCACCACTGAGCCACAGGTCGTCAAAAAAAAAAAATAGTGTTGAGGGATGTATGTACAAAACTCACTTTTTCACATTACTAGCGTCACCATGTTGTCCAATAATCTGCTTCACAGTCTGCGGTTTGTACTTGTCCACCCACATCAGAGATGGAGTCACACTGACTTTCCCATTGATATCACCTGTATGGATTTGTTTTATTAGTGCCTAGTCTTATGTGTCTAATGTCTATCTCCTTCTAATAAAATAAATAACGTGGATTTCGGTTATTAGCGTATCGCCATAGTTGTTTCTCTCATTCACACACGAATATTCTATCTCATTTCCACGGGCATAAGATAGGTACGCAAGTCGTAATAGGGATATTTTATGTACAAAAAAAGATACAAGAATAAAAGAATAATATGTTTTTTGAAGCTTTAAAAATATTAAGAACAAAAGCTGTTTGAAATTAAATGGATAATAAAATTATTAACATCTAAGTATGTCATATTACGCTTTACCATCAACAGTTTTTTCTTGTTTAATTTTCTGATCGCCACTAATTTTGATTTCTTTGATTTCCTTTTTAGGTGACACAGACTTCCTGTCTTCTTTAATTTTTTTTATTTGATCAGAATCAGAGATACCATTATTAATTTTTGTTTCACTATTAATACCATTCTCTAATTTAACATCTGCATGCTTTTGAATTTTCTCATGTGATTTTGATTCACTCTTTCTATCTTCCTTTTTATCTTTAGATTTTTTATCTTTTTCAGATGACCTTGATTCATGTCTATGATCTGTATCCTCTTTCTTATCCTTAGGAGTTTTATTTTTATCTGATTTTGATTCATTTTTTCCTTTCTCGTTTTTTTTATTGGATTTGCTTTTTGATTTTGTTGAATCCGCAATCAGTTGTAAGAATTCATCTTCATTGAGTATTTTGATTCCTAAGTCCTGCGCTTTAGCGACTTTAGCTGGACCGGCGTCTTCACCAGCTATGACATGTGTTATCTAAAATTAAGTTTTATTTCTATTTTACAAAAGTCTATGATTATTGTACATGATTGTTACTCTTTACAAAAAAAACTACTACCCAACTATTTTTTAAGATTATGGTACTTGAGTAGTCTTTGGATTATTACATATTAGGGCACATTTTACATGTTCTATGGACAAAATCTAACAATAAATGTAATTTATATATTTTATTGTTATTTTCCATAGAAAATGTAAAATGTATAAAACAGAATACTTATTAACCAAATGTACCACCAGCTGCATATTTTAATGCTATTTTAAACTAAATAGACCATACCTTTTTACTGATACCATTTTTGACCACACCTCCATACTCGGAGATGGCTGCAACAACATCATCCCTTTCAAATGAGTCCAGCACACCAGTTAGAAGGAACACACAATCTTTCAGGCAGTTTGGCGCTCCCTAAAAATAATGAATTCTAAAAGAATATAAAGCAGCAACAAATTTTCCATGTCTTACGTATAACAAAAACACTTCTATCTACTACTAAATCCCAGTAGGCTGAGCATGGTCACCTTAGAAGTGGTTTCTTTCTATGGAAGAATAGACAAAGTGACAGATTGACAAAGGTAATCTGCCATTTTATCTCTAAATTCTGTCAGTATGTAGATTCTTTCCCGTTTCTAATGTTAAGCTAAGCCTGCTGCTAATAGAATCTACAACAGTACATTATATAAAAATATAAAGGGGAAAGTACTTTAGGAATTTCTTTAGCTCCTAAGTTTTTGGGACCTGTTCTGTTTAAATACTTTTGATATAACGCTGCAGAATATCTTTTCCTTTCATGTCTCTCCTCATCTGACAACACTGAAATTTTAAATGTTTATTAGATTTAATATAAAAGTAAGAACTATAAAAATATTATAGTGTAGATTTTATTTATAAGTATTACCTGATTCATTAAGACTTTTATTGACTTTTGGTTTCTTTCGTTTTGGTTCACTTTCATGATTTTTATCATCTTCATCACACACAACTAATGAATCATCATTTTCAAGAAATTCTCTAAAATCTTTTTTGGTTTCGACTTTTTTTGATACATTGTTTTCATGATCATTGCTCTCATCTTCTTCTGCCTTTCTTTTCTTTCCTTTCTTATCTATTTCTTCTATATGTTCATCTATCTTATCTGAGATTTCTGGCTTAATTTCTTTATAGCCATTTACTTTTTTCTCTGATATATGTGATTTTGTTTGCTTCTCACCATTAACTTTTTTATCCGGTGTATGTTTATTGATATGATCATGATTTGTTTTCTTTGCTTTGCTTGGGCTTTTCTCTGAAGATTTATTGTCTGTTTCTTTACTTGAGTTCTTGGATAATTTACTTTTTTCAATTTCTTCAACTTCATCTATTTCTAACAGACTCTGTTCAAATTCATCGTCAGAGTGGAGGCCAATTTCAGTTTTTTTCTTAGCTTTCTTAACTAGTGGCTCTGTTCTTTTAATTGATGAAGAAAATATATCACAGGCTTTTACTTCTTTAAGCGTAGATGTAGGTGGGGATTTGTTTTTTGATTTGTCTTTAGCACTGGAATTTGAATTTTTATTTTTTTGTTTGGATTCTTCATCTGAATCATCTGAGATTTGTCTTCTTTTCCTTGATAGTTTTTTCTGAAAAAACATACAGTGGAAAATAAATTTAGCTTTGTAGGCATTAGGACATTGTACTTATAACGATACTAATAAAATATTTACCTTTTCTTTGACTGATACTTGAGGCGACTCTGGAATAACATCACTATCTTCATCTTTAACTTTCTTTTCTTTTTTAGATGTAAAGTAATTTCTTATATCCTGAAATCATAATAATATATAAATAAATACTGACGCAAATTGCGATATTGTAATCTACATTATTATCAAAGTTGCAGTTGATAGTTCTACATTTTATTGTTACATACTAAATTGTCGTGTGCACTAATATTATTGTTACCTCTTTCTTAATGTTTCCTGTAATAGGTCTACTGGAAGAGATTCCAATTTGGAATAAGTAGTACCTTTGTACTGAAATGTCTCCTTAGTTTTAAGTTTCTCTATGTAAACTGGTTGTGTGTACAGTTGCGTTCAAAAGTCCAGTAGCAATCGAACGCAGCGATAGCGTCAACACTGAACGTTACTTGTGACCTTTTTCCATAAAGACAATTCACACACACACATACACTTTGTTTGTCTGTATATTCATATCGTCAATTTCGATGCAATACGTGAGCACTGCCGTGGCATAGTGGTTTAGCAAGTGCGTCTGCTTTCTCGTAATCATCAGCTAAATCGCGGGATCGAATCCGACGCACGTGTTTCGTTGAACACTTTTTGAGAAATATTTATAAATTATTATGAACCATAAGTATTGATACAACTATGTAGATTGTAAAAATTACGTTTCTAACTAAAAGCACAGCAACTTTTAGTTAGAAACGTAACATTCTAGTCACAGCAAAGAAAGTGAGGGTAGATTTAAAAAAAAGGCTTGGAGAAAACAAAATATTAAAAATAATGTTGTTGGTTGGTGAACTCAGCTACGAGTGAGTTTGTGTTCTTACTTATCTTACTGTTGCGATTTACAATTTATCCAATATGCAAGCAAATATTACTATCGAAGCAAGAGCTAATATTGTGGCCCTATATTCAAATGGCCTGAATATTTCTCAAATTTCTAACGAAACTGGCTTCTCAGTAAGTAGAAATTAATTATATTATTATGATGTGTATTTTTCATTGGTAAAAATCGTCTTTTACAATTTGTTCTTTTTTTTAGAGAAATACTGTAAGTCGATGGGTGAAAAGATACGAGGAAGAAGGTGGCTTGCAGAGTCGTAAACGAAGTGGAAGGCCACTTCTTATTAACCAGACTCAGCGGCGTTATATGGCAGCAGAGTATGAAACGTAGGGTTTCATACCGACAAGACGTTTTGCCGATGAATTTAACACGTCATTGGTCACCGTTCGTCGTGCACTTCATGACGAGGGACTACATCACCGAAAGCCGGCGAAAAAACCGTTTTTGACTCAAAGGCATAAAGACGAACGGCTACGCTTTGCACGAGAGTATTTAGATTTTGATTGGGAAACAACAATTTTTTCCGATGAAAAGACTTTTAAATCCTCTCAAAAAGGAAGACTACATTTATGGCGTAAAGATAACACCCGTTGGTGTGAAAATAACATAGTGTCAAACAGTGAATCTGGCAGAATAAGTGTGAACATGTGGGGATGGATAAGTGCGCAAGGGCCGGGTGAACTTGAATTTATACCTACGCGAGCCAACAGTGCAAATTATGTAGAAGTGTTAGAGGACATTATGTTGCCTACTGTGCGAAATGTGTATGGTGATAGCGAAATAAGTTTTGTGCATGATAATTGTCCAATTCATCGAGCCTCCGTAGTTCGCAATTGGTTCAGTGATCATTCTAATATTAAGGTTATTCCGTGGCCAGCACGATCCCCAGATTTAAACCCGATCGAAAATATATGGGGTTTAATGGTGCAAAGTGGTGGCGAGCACGCGATGAAAGATGTCCGGAGCTGCTCAAATCCCATTGCATGCAGTTATGGGAGGATTTACGTGGAACAGATATTTGTAAGAATATTGTGGCTTCCATGCGCAGACGTCTTCTTAATTGTATAGAAAATAATGGAGGTTACACAAAATATTAATAATCATTAATACTAATTGTTATTTTAAAAATGTATTTTTATGTTGCAATAATTAGAGTTAATTGTTATAATATTTATATTTTGTAAGTTTCAATTGGGCATTCTGCAAAGGAACGTGCTGGCCAATAATTGGTAGGTTTAAGATTTTAAGTTTGAGGTTAAGTTTTAATCCTCTTTTCCTCGGAAAACGAATAATTAAACTATAACCTCAATAGCATGAAATATTGATAACACAATAGATATTATGTAATAGTTAGGTTTTACTAATAGATCTGTGGATCAAAGATTTTACCGTCGTCCGTCAATCAATTCAATTGTTCAGTAATTATTGTTACGTCATTGAAATAAATATATATTTGATTTTTTGAAAGTGTTGTTTTATTATACTTAATAAGTAACCAAAATATAATAATAAAATATTATCCTTACTTTAAAAAAAAACTTTCAAAATAGTCATTTCATTAAAATAATAATATAATAATTATGAGTTTTTAAAAATCCTGATTGCTGAGATTGTAAAAACAATACGAAAACTTTATTATGACAACCGAGATTCGAACCGTGACCATTTCAATCTAGCTGCGAATTGCGATGCGAGGCCAACTATTTACAGATGGAGCTACGAACTGTCTTACGTGTTGGACGAAATTTTTGCATTTATCGACACAGTGCAATGCATAAATGAAGATTGAAGAAGAATGAATGAAGAAGACAAACATATGTGTTATCTTTGTCTCTCATCCACTACACGCTTAAACTTTGTTGTATTGATAATGTACGACATTTAAGTGTGTGCACGGTAACACGGCGCACACATAAATACGCACTGTAGCGGCAAACGAATATGGTCGTTACGGTGCTACTGGACTTTTGAACGCTGACTGTACATAAATTATTAAATAATAGTTTTGTTTTACACATTTCTATTGAATATTATATATTTTGTGAAACCATTTTTTTTACATATTACTTTTCTGTTGTATTTATTATTTATAGTAATTTGGCCTTTAAGCGTTGGGCCCTGACTATACAAGCCAATATAAAAGTGTAGATGAACAACATTTATTTTGTGTAGGTACTATAGAGCGAATATGGATGCACAATAGATGAATTTAATCGATGCACCCAGCATTTAAATATAATATTTATCATGCACGCTAAACTTAGTATTTCAGCACAAATGCAAAGGTAGTCACCGAGTGAAACGTCAAAGATGTTTGGACGGACATAATATCAATGCACAACAAAAGAATTGAGCGATTTTGGATACAATCACATGTCAAGTTTTCGATCATGGCACAATATCTACGAGAGCTTTAATGCATCATTTTAGGTTGTTCAGATATAGATATTTTTATAAGAAAAGGAACTTGCAAATTGTTATTTCTTCACATTGTTAGACAATGTTAGGGTTAAAAGTAATGGGTTTTCCATTTTTACCCGACTGCCAGGAGGGTTATGCATGGTGTAGACAGCTACGCAATCGTAGCAACAATAATTATTGTCCATCATGATTCAACACCTAGAGGGGACTTTAAAATAAAAAATTTACACCAAATACGCAGCGAATGCCCTGTGGCGTCTTACGGTAAGTACTTGTCGTATCTTTGATAAAAAACATACCATTTATACGTTATAGCCTGTATTCTTGTCTTGAAATTAGCAGGACATTTTTGTGTTAATTATTATTTGGTATCTTATACGAAAGCTTATACGTTTCTAGCATTTAAAAACCCATAAAATGCAAAGAAAAATCGCGGTTAGATCGGAATTATTTTGTTTTGAAATTGAAATTTGAAATATTTTTTTTTTTTTTTTTTTTTTTGGTTTTTGGCACTGACACCGGCGGCGTACTTTGCCATATACAAAGGTAGGGAATAGGCGGCGGAAAAGCAAATAAGTACGGAATTTAGGATTTCGGATCTAGTTAGGAAGTTTCACTAAAAGGTGTAATAATAATATTAATTTTAAAGGTTAATGGAATTGCTACGTAAATATTGAGATAAACATGAATATACTAATTTGTTACATGTATTTAATAATGTTGGTACGGAAGTAGGAAAGGGTATAGACATAGAGGAGAGACTATCATAAAGGCAGGAGTGATCATACAGAGGACAGGAAAGGATAATATGATTTAAATCACCCACTTCCAAACCGCAATCGCAAGCATCATTGTTGCGAATTCGTATCCTTTTTAGGTGGGCCGGAGTGAGGACATGTCCTAACCTCATTCTTATTAAAGTAGAAGTTGTGCTTTTTGATAATTTAATTTTGAAAAACCAAGGTCTAAACTGAATCTCAGGTTGTATTAGCCTATATTGTACACCTTTTTTATAACTCGTTCGTGCCCAGTCCTTACTCCAATCCTGTTGGAGAAGGTTCTTAGCAAGGGAAGGCAAGTCATGACAGTAATTCATGTACGGAAAAACATCTCCTCTAAAAGCAGCATCTTTGGCCAAAGCATCCGCTTTTTCATTTCCAAGAATGCCGCAATGACTCGGTATCCAGACAAACGTAACAGATAAGTTAGCAACAATACATTTCTGCAAAAGATTTCTAATTTGAATGATTATAGGAAAACATTTTGACTTAAACGTAAATCCATTTAATGCTTGAAGGGCACTTAAAGAATCGGTAAAAATGACAGTTTTATTAAGTTTCGCAAGTAAAATGTAGTCGACCGCTTTAAATAGGCCATAACATTCTCCAGTGAATACGGAAGTTTGCGGCGGAAATTTGACTTTTTGGACTATGTTGTATTGGAGATGGTATATACCAACTCCAACACAGTTATTATTAACGATTGATATTTTAGAGGCATCTGTGTAAATGTGATGCCAGCCTTCCCAATTATTGGTTGTTAAATAATTGAAAAATGGTTTTGCATAATACTTATCAGATTTTTTTATACCTATGTCGTAACGGATATCCGGATCCAAAATAAGGGATTCAAAGGAAGATTGAAACAGAGGATACACAGGTAATCTAAGTGTAGGGGCATCAAGGAATGAGTATCGCACATAACTATTTACTAAACAAGGGCGAGATTTGTGTAGCCAAAAATTATCTTTGTTAACTAAATCTAACAGTTTTTTCAGTTTCGGAATAAGAGGATGGTTTGAAAATTGCAAACAGCGAATGAAAAACTTGTCAGCCAGATATTGTCGCCTGAGGTAGAGCGGTGGTTCACCACATTCTACCTGTAATGCATTTATTGGCGAGGAAGCCATGGCTCCACAAATGATTCTCATAGCTTTTGCTTGAATCTTATCTAACTGTTTGAAACCAGCTACATTACAGGGTTCAAGGAGGAATGTTCCATAGTCTAATACACTTCTTATCAATGCGTTATACAGTAATTTTAAGTTAAACGGGTGAGATCCCCACCACACTCCTGATAGGCACCTTATTATGTTTAAAGTGCGTTCACACTTTGACGCAACATACTCGTTATGAGCATTACCATTGAGTTTGGAATCTAAAATTACCCCTAAAAACTTTGCCTCCTTGTCGACTGGAATTTGCAACCCATTATATTTTACAACCACAGACGGAGGTAATCGCATACGGGTAAATAGAACAGCAGTACTTTTATTTACTGAAAGATCCAATCCATTTGCATCTAACCATATTTTTAGTCTTGCTAGACAGCGCGATAATCGAATAGAGGCCCTTTCAATGGATTGGTCTATGACATAAATTGTTAAGTCATCGGCGTATTGCAAAAGATATGATTCATCATCTACATACTCTATATCTGTTAACGTAAATGATTCCAAGTCTGAAGTCTCGCCAGTAACTGCTTCCTCTAAATCTGATGTATAAATATTGTACAAAGGTGGACTTATTACTGAGCCTTGGGGAAGCCCCTTATCTACAACCCGCAATTCGGTTGACGTTTCATTTTCCGTTTCATTTTGTAAAGGCAGAGCGATAAATCTTTCAAGTAATATGTTTATAATAAAGTTAATTAATATTATGGGAACACCTAATAAATGTAGCTTTCGTTTGAGTATATCTATTCTTACGTTATCATATGCTGCATTTATATCTAAAAAAGCCGCTAAAACAGATTTATTTTCTGTAAAAGCGATACGAACATCTGTGGTAAAAAGTGCAATATTGTCTATTGTACCTTTTCCTTTTCGGAATCCATATTGACTTTGGGCTAGGAGGTTATGTTTTTCAATATACCATTCCAAACGATTCTTTACGAGATGCTCTGCAATCTTTAATAACACTGATGAAAGAACTATGGGACGATAAGAGGAAGCAGAAGATGGAGGTTTTCCAGGTTTTAGAATGGGAATAACCTTCTGTGTTTTCCATGACTTTGGAATATTACCCGTTAATAACATTGAATTAACTAAATCCAAGTAATAAGTTAGAATTCCGTCTGAAGCATGTTTAAAAAAAGAGTATGGGATTCCATCAATGCCCGGAGCCGAGTCGTTTAAATTTGCGACAACTCCTTTCAACTCTTGTAGAGTAAAAAGCGAGTTAAGGTCTGTAAGGTTAACTTCGCCTAAAGGTGATGGACGGAGAAGTGACACAGAGGGAGGTGCTAATCTCTTTAAAAAATCATTGGCTAGAGAATCTGGCATAGGATGGAAAGGGGGCTTATATGCAGACCTATACCTTCTAATATTGTTCCAAACTATAGAAGCATGTGTGTCCGGACTAATAGATTCGCAAAACCTTTTCCAGCTTGCAGACTTCTTTTTCTTAAATAATTTTTTTGCATCGTTAACAGATTTACAATAAATATCATAGTTTTCAAATGTAGAATTATTATTATATTCTCTTTCAGCCTGTTTTCTTTTATTTATCGCGACTGAACAGTCATTGTCCCACCAAGGAGGTGATGGAATGTAATGTTTAGGTGTTTTCTTAATAGGAAGAGTTTCATCCGCTGATTCAATCAAGGCCGATGCTAGAGCATCAGCACAAACAGATTCATTACCTGAAGATATACCAGGAAGATGGGATAATTTATTTTTTAGTGCATGATGAAACTTTTCCCATTCTGCATTTTTTAAGTTATATTTTAATGATGATGAAATAGAAGAATGATTTTGCTTTTTATTTTTACAGGGGAGAGACAAGAGAATAGGAAAGTGATCACTACCGTGACAAGATGATAGAACTGACCAGTGCAAAAGAGAAGATAAATTTGAAGTACAAATAGACAAATCAGGGGCACTATAACCCTCATTGGGTGCAGTTTGCCTCGTTGGAAACCCCGTATTGAGAATGCATAACTTGTGGTAATCTAATAAATCTAATATTTCAAAACCCCACTGATTATTATTACTGCTACCCCAAGACAAGTGTTGAGCATTAAAATCACCAAGAATTACAAAAGGTTTTGGTAAATAGCTAATTAAATTTTTAATTTCTAAAAATATTGAATATGATGGATGAGGTATATACAATGAGACAAAACAGATGTTATTTACAGATGCAGCAGTGATAGAAACATTTGGATTATGTAATGGAAGTGAAATATGTACATATGAATGATGATGGTTGATGAGTAAGGCGGTACCTCCATACCCATCATATCTGTCCTCTCTTATACATGCATAGCCAGGAATCTTAAAAAGAGAATCTGGCTTAAGCCATGTTTCTTGAAGAGCAAAGACAATTGGTTTATATTTGTTTATTAAATGAATAATTTCACTTTTTTTGCTGACTGCACTGCGACAGTTCCATTGGATCAGATAATCCATAATGGGAGCTGGTATTAGGCTTGGTACTATTAATGGAGGCTACGTTGGACGGTGTGACTGATGTGGATATAATATTTGATTGAGTTAAGTAACTTAATATAGCTGATATTAATTCAGGTACTGAAATATTCTTGTCGCTGTTTGCTATTAAAGCTGAGCCATTTGAACCTGTTGGCGGATTATAGTCTTTAATTAAATTAAAATGAGCTGTTTTATCGTATCCACTTATTGTCTTAGGTGGAGTCCTAGGTTGTCTGAACACAGTTTTCTTGTATGATTCTGTGGTTGTTTTATTTACAGAGTTGTTGGGTAAATTTTGTTTTTGTTGATTTATGAAAGATGGAGGAGAATTGCTAGGAGAAGATAAAACAGTTGAATACAGTTTTGAAACAGGAGGGTGGAGTTTTGAAGCTTCAGCATACGATAAATTTTTGTGAGCCATGGATTCTTTAATTGATTTTTGTCTGTGAAACTCAGGGCAATTCTTACTAGTAGCTATATGGGAAGCTTGGCATAAACAACAAAACACAGAATCCTCATCTACTGAACATTTGTCACCTGAGTGACCCTGACCACAGCGGAAACATCTGGGAGTTGATCTGCACTGTGACTTAACATGCCCATACCTACAACAATTGTAACATTGTATGGTAGGGTAAATGTATAAGTCAACAGGCAAAGAGTTATAGCATATAAAAATTCTTTTAGGTAATGTTTGTCCGTCAAATGTAAAAACTACCGACTCAGTATTAACAAATTGTGCAGTATTATTTACAACACTTTTTTTCTTTAAACGCCTTAATTTTAAAATTTCCCCACAACCATAAGGCAGAGTAACGTTAGCCAAAATGTCATCCTCAGTCCAATCTGCTGGTATACCTCGAACCAAGCCTACTCGGCAAACTTGGAAAGAAGGAAGGAAAACCTTGTAATTATTCCGTTTTAAATTTTCGTTATTAATGAAATTATTGGCATCCGAAAACACTGAGAAAGATAGTGCTAATCTATTTCTACCAATCCTTTTAAGGCTCCCGTTCTCTACATTTTTTATATTATTATTTTTAAGAAAACGACCAAATTCTACAGGATGTAATGAGCAATTTTCATTAGAAGTTGAAATCTCCTTTTGAATATGTACTACGTAGGGTGTAGCGTCGGTGTCTGTGTACAATAAACGACTAACACGGGGATTAGTCGAGCCCTGGTGTTTCTCTATAATACCAACTCCTTGTGTTTCTTGGATTTTATTTAAGCTTTCTTTGTTTTCAGTATCACTTAAACACAAGCAGTTGATATCCGGTTTAGTTTTATTAGGATTTTTCTTAATTTTCTTATTACATTTTCTGCAAATTCGTCTGGAAGTTGCAGGGCGTTTACGGTTTGAAGATGAATTATTATTAATCGAAGAGTCAGTGTCCATGGAAGAATCTTGTATTTCTGTTGTCTGAACAGTTATAAATTGGCCAACAGGGGGGCACTCCGGCCCCCCCGGGTCCACATCCATATTTACAATATACTATACAAGAGACTTACCAAAATGCGCAGAAAACAATGAAAACTAAAAGAAACTAAATAAATATAAAAAGAAAACTAACTAACTCAGATATTTACAATGAATAATTCGAAAAATTATTTTTTCCACAAAAAAACACGACCGCCCTTTTTGGAGATTCCCGCGCTTTTTCAATTTGAAATATTACTCTAAGCTCTAAGCTGTCAATTGTCAAAGTAACAAATGTAACTGTCAAACGTTTTTTTATTAATGCAATTGTAGCCGTAGTCACGCCGCGCCGTAGCCAGAGAAAAGTACTAACTACTAAGGTGTACCTAATGGAGTGAGCATACTCCGGTAGGGCGTAGATCTGAGGGCGTAGACCTCAATAACTTTACCTATTGAGTATTGACTTGCTCTATGTACCAATCAGAGAAATATGACAGTATTGCAGTATGGTACTTGTATGGTACAATCACAGGGTACAATCATGGACTCATGGTACAGTCATACAGTACATAGAGAGATATAATCATTTAAAAATATTTTACTGGTACAGTAGTCAGGACTGCAATCTATCCTCGTTGGCAATAATTTGCTGTAAAAAAATTGTTTGCTGCTTTATTTTTTGAGCATTATTTGAGACAAGGGATGAAATAAATATTTGATGTACACAATGCAATGATACTTTTATTAATGTTTATAATTATTTCAATACAAGATTCTTTTTGTTCTGGTGCTGGCAGTTCAATATTTTTTAAACGCTCACCTCGAAGAAATTGCTGGAGTAATTTTGATATAGCTGGTTTGCGAGCTAGACAATTATTTGAAGAGCTTATACCACCTGTACTTCCACCGGATAAAATGAATGATAGATACGTAATAAATTTGCTGGGATACTTTAAGGGTGCCCTCCAAACTACTGCGAACCATGATATGAGTACCGGTTTGTCACCAGCAGAACTGCTAGCTGACACCATAGGCTCCCACTTGAGAAGTGATATGCTTCCTTCTGCTAGGCTCGCATATTACGCTGGCAACATCTCATACAGAAAAGCGAGAGATTTGCACGATTTTTATAACAACATAAAAATAATGTTAAACACACAAGGCCTGGGTTGGAAGTTACCAGCTCGCGTAAAGAAGTGGGGAAACTTGACAATGGAAAAAATAAGGATAGGGCTCGCAAAAAACCCGAATCCTTGCGCTCTTTTAATATTCAAACGTGATACTAGATCTTGCATATACTTGCCTACCCCGCAGCTGGACGACAGCGACAAACCATCCGCAATAGCCTTGCCATTGAAAACCGGAGGATTGGTTAGTTTGGAGTCGCCGAAATCAGAAAATGTTTTGCTAAACTTTTATACTACAGCTACTGGGTGCATACTACATAACTCGTCCACAAAATGTCGTCAATCTGATTTTGTCGGCTTCAACGGCGACCTCTGGCGTTGGATGAAGAGGGATGTCGCACCGCATCTCGCCGACGAGAAACTATACGCTGCTTTCGGCGGAGTTTTGAGGGTAGCAGCGGCCGTTCAAAGCTATGGACGAGGATTGTCGCGGCGTAACATAATTTCGTATCGAGATGAATCAAAATGGCGTCCGTGGAGAACAGTTCCCGACGATTCCGTAGATGATACCACGTTGTACTTGTGCATGATCATAGTTCTGTCCATCTCCACGATTATATGCCTTCTGCAAGTGATTTACAGCAATATTCTAAACGAGAACGGCATTTGCCGCTGTAAGCTTCCGCAAAAGATCATGGATGTCGAGTATGCAAAAGTTGATTCGAATATACCGGTTATGCTGCCGAGACATAGAGATCCCGTGACGCCAATAAATGAATCTGCGAATACAATACGAACTCGGAAAGTTTACGACTTAAACGAGAACAGAGAGGAAGATATGGCTATAGAAGAGAGCAGCGAGGACTCGGAATCGTCTACAGAATCGGAAATAATCAGAGAATTAGAGAAGAAATCTGCTCAGCCAAAAAATGCACACTCGCTTAGTCCACCGAGAATAGAGACATCGATGTCGGAGGTAAGAATTCAGAAGAAACGTACATCACGGAAATCATATTCGACGAATTCTTTCATCTCAGACTCAGCGCAAACTTTCATCAGAGGAGAGTCATCTTGCACGGAAAGTTCTCTTTCTGAGGAATCCTTCTCCACAAGTTCTAAGATATCGAAGCGAAGTCGTAACAAACGCGATTTAGCTTGGGCGAGGCGCATCGTTTCCAAGCAAAATATATTTAGAACCTCAGATAGCAAATCGTTTACACCGTCATAGATTTTAGAATTTTATATTTACTCGTTTTAGTAGCATTTACTTTTTAAGAGAATACGTTTGTGGGTTTAGAAATAAAATACAGATATAATTTACTTTAATTATTTATTTTAGTGTATCATAAGATTACATAAGATTTTTACCTAAAATAGGGAATGGAAAATATTTCAAAGAGGACAAAAAGTAACATCGATAGACTTGCAACCCCAAACATTATTAAAAATATTTACACTCCCCCTTACTAAAAAGATCTATACTATATTATGTATATAGAGACGTTATAGTTATACAATGTCTTGTCCTTGTTTAATACTAATTTTTGCAAACATAAAAAACCGGCCAAGTGCGTGTCGGGCCACGCGCAATGTAGGGTTCCGTAGCACCGCTAGTTTTTGAAAATTTTTGTATGGTCAATGAATGTACATTTATAACATGTTTTACACTACTAACAACATCATCTCAAAGGAATTTGAACGAAAAGTTCCTTTATACTTCGCCGAATACATTTTTTTTAGTTGATCGACTATTACTCAATAACTTATGAAGTCAACTTAGTCGTGATAGTTTTCCTTTTAAATTCAGCATATTTCCTACTCCCGTGAATTTTTTCACATTTCCAGAAGCAACCGTTTAGCTGGTAGAAGGGGGGGACACTGGACTCTAACGATTTTTTCCACTTTAAAACTTAATATTTCACAAATGGATCCCTAAACCGGAAAATGACCTATGAATACTCATAATATTTTTAAAAAACCTATCCAACGACACCCCACATCATGGGGTGGGCGCGAAAAAAAAAATTCAACCCCGCTTGATGTGTAGGGGAGGTACCATAAAAAAATATTTTTTAAATATTTTATGTACCATTTTGTAGACATTATTAAATGTATATTCATGCCAAATTACAGCTTTGTAGGTCCTATAGTCTCTGAGCAAAACCGCGGACAGACAGACAGACGGACAGACGGACAGACGGACAGACGGACAGACGGACCGAAACTATAAGGGTTCCTTGTTGACTACGGAACCCTAAAGAAACTATGAGTTATGACATAAGTTATGACTTATGTCGTAATGTTAACACATTGTAAAATATGTTTTTGATAGTAAAGCTGGTTTCAGACTACGCTATAATATAATAGCTTATAGCATAAAGTATAATATAGCTATCATATAGCACAAGAATATCGCGCACCATACAAGCGAATAAGTACAGTACAGTGTGAACGTGTCCATAACAATGTATGGTGCGCGATATTTTTGTGCTATGAGCTATACACTATATGCTATTATATTAAAGCGTAGTCTGAAAGGAGCGTAAACCCTCGATCACAGATTCTTGGAAATCTATTGTTCTTCTTTTGTTATCGCGGTCGCATGCGACCGTTTGGGGCTTGAAAGTAAATAGCGCAAATATTTTGTCCTTTCCATCATGACTTCAAAAGTATCAGACACAGACACAGACCAAACATTGTGTAAGCTATACAATGTGTAAATATTTTTAATAGTCAAGGCGAGACCGCACTAAAGCGACACTACGCGGCGCGACGCGACGCGAACTTTACATTCCATAGTACTGACGTTTTACAAACGTTTTAAAGATGCTCCCCACATTTATCAGCACGCACGCGCCGAACGCGCCGCATTGAATTCTATGTATGATATGATGTGAAACCTCGCACATTCGTCCGCACCGTACGCGCCGCATTTTGTGGACTAGAGGCGTACGGTGCTGACAAATGTATGATCAGTTTAAAACGTCAGTAATATGAAACGACAAGTGTCGCGACGCGTCGCAGCCGCGTAATGTCGCTTAGTGAGGTCTCACCTTGCACCTAAGACGTAAATTGTTTAACAAAAATAAATAGGTGCAACAAAATAAATATTTATCACAAATTATTTGTACATTATACTGTCCTCGTTAACAATACATACAATCTTAACGCGGAATAAATCTTACTTTATATATAAATCACAGTTCCTCATACGCCTAGCTTAGATGCAAGCTGCCAATGTTTACGGCAAACATAGTTTTCCTCTCAGAATACAGAACAAACCAGAAGGAGCCAACGGCCGATAATGTTCGCCGCCCGCTGTGTCCAGAAACAATACGTTACCCCCCGCATTCCTCATACTTCCCACCCGTACAGAGTTGCTAGCTTATAAAGAGTTCGCCTCTTTTAGGGAGAATTAAAAATCAAGTTTCAAAATAATGCAATGTTTTCTTGTGGACAACAATACACTTACGGTCGTATGAATAAAAACTTAGCGAAGGTTTACAACAGCTTTATGAGCCTGTTGTGAAATTTAATATGAATAAACGTTCTCTAACAGTGCTCTAACACCTTTTTAAGGTGACAGCTGTCAAAAATTAGCGCATGTATAATAAGCCTGATATAAACCTATTTTAAGCATAATCGTTATGAATAAACGTTTGCTAACAGTTGTTTAGGCTCGAAACGTCAAATCGGAGTTCGCTAACTTTAGTGAAGCCTCGGACCTACTTTAAGACCATTTTAAGAGATTGAAATGGACGAAATATCGAGTATTATCGCGATTTCTGACATTATTGCAATTTTTGAAGGAATTTCTAGCCGCCCTCGTCGACAAAAAGTATACATATAATAAGATAATAATAAATCCATTTGACGACTTAAAAATATTTTTATTAGTACCTGCATGTTAGGGGCAGAGGGCGCTGCGCGTTGATAGTATTCCTGTTTGTCAATAGATGGTGTTTTTTTAATATTTTTTTGAGTAGATTTTTTTAACTCATGAAATAACTCTATTCCTTTCGGGTGTCCTTTGAAACCTCTCAAGTTTTTTTTACTACAAAATACTCATTGAATTTCATTGAATTTGACACTATATTGATGATTGAACACAATAAATTGGCACACTACCAACATTACCAAAAAAAGAATACTATAAAACGTCATCTAACAGTATTCAAGCTAGCGAAGGCTTAGCAAGCGTTTATTCATATGGAGTGTTTTATGACGGTTTTTAGCTTTAGCGAACATTTTAGTTTGAAAACTGTTAAAACCTTCACTAAGATTTTTTTATTCATACCACCGTTACAGTTATACTATTAAATAAATATTAAGATACCTACTCTTATTTAAATTTTATTCGCTTTTCTAGTAAAATAAAACATTATTTGTTTAAAAAATAACTTTATTTAGGTACCTTTTTTACCTTTTTACCTTTTTTACCAAATTTCATCTAATCGAGCTAGTCTAATAATTTTAGTCCACTTCGCTCTTATAATTTCATCAGCGGGGAACCTGAAATGCCACTTTTAATAATTAGAATAATTTTAACACAATAATAATAAAAAAACCAACCATTTTATAGAATTTAACATCTGTCATATAACAAGTAATAATAATTATTTATTTCCCACTATGTTTACGTTAAAATATCTCAAACAATGTACCGAAACGGAAAACCTACTTTGCACTTAATTAATGCAGTATGTATTTATATACTTATTATATATTAAAATGACTTTAAATTATTTTAATTGTACTTGTTAATTAGTTTATCAATGTCAACTTTCTAAAAAATAAACCAGCAAAGGGGGAAAAGAAACCATCAAAACTGGCAACATTATCAAAATGGACTCGCTCAAATTGTTTACGTTAGGAACAAGAAAAAGAAATTCATTATTTAATTAAAATTAGATGTAAATGAGCTACTTACACATGAAACGTAATCCCATCTTGTTTTTTTATTCTTCCAACTGCATTCCTGCAAGTAGGAACTGCACAAGACGGCATTATTAAATAAAATTAAACGGATTTGTTTACGCGTACGTCACACGGCGGCCACAGATAGACTAGTAAACCAAACGTTAAACTACACTCTTTGAGAGGAGTTTGTATAGCTTCGGTATTGGGTGCGTTCGCGGTTTCTGGTTTGTTCTGTATTCTGAGGTTTTCCTATACAAAAGTCAAAAACCATATTTGAAAACGATGCCTCCCGAGAGGCATTAGCAGCGCGGTTTTTCGAATTAGCAAAGATTCCTTTTATCATAAGACCTTTTATCGATTAAATATAGAGACGCACAGATATAGACAGCGTACAACTTTAATATCGCTCCGAAAAAAGGGAGGGAAAGGGGGGAAGGCGTAGTATTCGATTTTAGGTCTCTTCGGTGATCAGTGACGCTATTAATATTATTGCCGTGCAGACATTAAAACGCAGTAAGCGCAAGACATGTTCTTGCACTTACTTCGTTAGTGTCTGCACGGCAGTTAATTGGTGGATCGGTGATCCGAAGAGGCGTTATTGATACGATGGTGACACGTGGTGGGTAAATATTGTAGTAAATCAGTGTTTCTCAATCTTTGTTATGATGCTACTCCCCTTGGTATAAAAGAATATTTCGCTACCCTCCTCTGCTTTTTATCAGGTATGTCTTGAATCTTGATGAACAGTCTTTTTGTTAAAATTTTCCTAGATAGTATATTAATCGTTATCATCTATATTTTTTCCTGTCGACCTCTGCCGACCCCCCTACAGAAGTTTTGCGACCACCCCAGGTGGTCGCGAGCCACATGTTGAAAAACACTGTAATGTAATACACAATCGCCTATCGCCCCTTTCAACTTCAGTTTCATCAAACGGCCTTAAAGTTGTGTGCAGACTATATTACAATACTAACGACAACTCATCAATTCAGCAAGTTTTTATATTTTGTGCCCCTCATTTTATTCAAATTATATTATCTAATACAGCAATGACGAAATACAAAAGTATCATTACATTAGTAATCAAAAACATCGAACCATTTCAAATAATAATGGCGGCAAATAATAATATAATAGTAAAATTATGCTAAAACAATATAATATAATTTATAATATTAATAATTATTGTTGATATTGATTTACTTAAAACTAACTTACTCTATCATACCATATCGATATTATGGTTGTTACAATAGCCTTGCTAGGAATCATGAAAGTATATCTGTCGCAGTCATTTAGTTGAATCTGCTGTTTGATTGAACGACTAGCCAATTTATTGAATAAAATTATTTAATAATTTACAGTTTAAGACCGGACGAGTTGGCCTTCAGTCATTAAATAGTTTCATTCAATGAATTAGATAGTCATTCAGTCAAATTGTAGATTCAACTAGATGACTACGACATAATATCCACTAAGGCACACTGGCAAAGCTATTGCCTATTGGATACATTCTTAACTCAAACCTATCTCAAAGCAGTCGAAATCCGATTAGTAATTTCATATACTCAGCGCGCAAATTGAATCCCTTGAAGCTTGCGCGTCTAGACCACCGTAAGATTGTGAATTCCGTTACATGTAATATTTCTTCATAATATTATTTTGATGATTTGAAATTGATTTCTAGTATAAGTTACTCTTAACTTTAGCATTAGACGTAATAGAGAACAAAATTGTCGTAGAGGTAAAATCTATGATTGGATCAAGAATTGGAGTTTTAATGATAAGTTAGTGATTAACATAGCCAGATGATTAAAATCTTTAAGACAATTTTTATTAAGAAGGTATCTATCTTATTTAAACCAAACATATTTTACAGGAAATCTAAAATTACAAAACAATGGTTGTTTACAGTCATTGACAAAGGTATATTACAATGTAACGACAATTTTACGGTAACATAAACATTTATAGGTTCCGATTCGTTCAATCCAAATGTATGAATATAAAGGCACGTTAAAACATATTCTATTCTGAATAAATAGTTGATGATAAACGCAGATTTGTACGACTCTGCAGTGTCCAGATATTTTGACTGCCGTATTTTTAATTGACCTAATAATACGTTGATGACAGGAAGTATGTCATGTATACAGATTTTTTAAAATAAAATAGAACAAAAAAATAAGGACGGATAATATTATTCCGATAATTTCAATAATTTGTGAAACTCGTAACGATAAGAAAAAATATTGTAATATTAAATATACCATAACTAATTGTATAAATACTGAATTTAATAGGTTTAAATGTTTACACATATTTCTGCCTAGTCTCTTAATTTTGAGGGCTTGAGTACAGATGAGAGGCTTAAGCAAGTACAGAATTATTTTGCCTAAGATTTTCTGTAAAATAATCTTCGTAGTCGTAGAGGGTCAATCTGTTTAATAAAGATTTGTTGTTAATGAACTTTAGTTTAATAAAGATTTTGACATTGGATAGATACTTAAATCTGTTACTCTTTATTAAGTTAAGTAATCATTAATGCCTCTGAGTAAGTTAGATTATGTTATGGCATTACCTCTAGTAGACTGGCTCTGTACAATCTAATGCGTCTTAATATTCCTGTATTGTCTGTTACTCCATCGTCTATGCATGATCTTGACTATGTAAAGCGGTAGGCAGGAAATTAGAGTAATCGTCGTCACCTTCCACCAGAAATCCCAATGTCGTATGAAGTCGCTGTCTGCAGAAAATAGAAATTTAGATTTTTATAATTCATCTATATGAGTCTTATTCGGTCTCAATGTTATAAACTTTAAACATTAGTGAGACCAAAATGGTCCCTTGAGGAACACCTTTTACATTTTGTGTTTTTAGTTGCTACGTTATATAAAAATATTTCCTTTGTGCATTGTAATGTTTTTACAAACCTCTAATAAAAATATTTCACATAAGAAATATAAACAAAATTAAACAAGTCTAGAACGGCAGCGAAGTCGAATGCCTTATAGAAGTTAATTTAACACTGATAAGATATAAATAGCTGTTACAACATCGCAGAAATTTAGCAAAATCATACGTCATTTGGTCAGATTATGTGAATTCAATGTTAGTCGTGATCCGTCGGCTGGGTTTGACATAACGCAACCAAATTACTCAATCAATTAAATTAAATTTCTTGTAATCAAATCAATTTCTTCTATCGTACTTACCGAAGTAGCTTGTGAATATGAGCAGTGTGGCGGTGTAGCTAGCGAGGCTCAGCAGCTCCGCAGCCAGCATGAGCCGGTGGTAGGTGCGAGCCGTCAGCGCCACCATCACGAGCTCCGTGAGGATCAGCGCCGTGTAGCTGATCTCCACTATGTGGATCAGCTGCTCCTCGAACAGTACCAGCGCGCCGTACATTATCACACCGCCTGACGAATTGAATAAATACAGTTCCAGAGTTATAAGTTACCAGATAGACAACATTGTTGTTACATAAAGAAAAATACAACATAATATTATAACCCCTATTTGCTGAATCTCTTAAGCCGGGTCTGCAGCACCAATTTTGTTACAAAACATATTAGCAAACCATGTTTTAATAACAGCCCGTCCAGTGCATTCTGTTTTTTTTTTTGTTTTAATCCCTCCTTGAAACAGTGTCTTGCTTCAATGACCGCGAACACAAAATGCGTCGCTTCCTCTTCCCGCAAGTGGCTGCGGGCTTGCTTGGACATGCTTTAATTTTGCGTTTTTGCTAACAAAACTGCTTTGCATGTTATGATGTTGGAAAACATGCCGCAGCAGACCCAGCTTTACATTGTATTGTGTTGTTTTTAGGGTTCCGTACCCAAAGGGTAAAAACGGGACCCTATTACTAAGACTTCGTTGTCTGTCCGTCTGTCTGTCTGTCTCCAGGCTATAACTCAAGAACGGTAATAGCTAGAGATTTGATATTTTCACAGATTATGTATATCTGTTGCCACTATAACAACAAGTACTAAAAATAAAATAAAATGAATATTTAAGGGGGGCTCCCATACAACAAACGTGATTTTTTTGGCCTTTTTTGCTCTATATCAAAAATGGCAACAGGTAGGTACTTGAATTTTTCACAAAATCCTTAGTTGTAAGTATGTGTACTTTAATATTTAATAATAATATTAAAATAAAATAAAAAAATAAGGGGGGCTCCCATACAAAAAACACAATTTATGGCCTAATTTTGCTCTATAATGGTACGGAACCCTTCGTGCGCGATTCCGACTCGCACTTGGCCGATTATTTATGTTGTGTTGTTGATATGCAAATAAAGAATTTCTAAATAATTAAATACCTTGATATATCGATATCCCGATCCATATGCAGAACGTTTTATAGGAGAGCTGTCGGCCTTTGGTCATCTGTTTGTACAGTTGTGGATGTTGTAGAGCCGTCAAACTTGATATATCCTTGTCTAGCACCTTTGAACAGATGGCAAGTTCATAATATTATGCACGGCCACGCCACAGAGCGGTTTGACCGATACACGAGATTAGAAGCAACTGTAAGTAATTTATTTAAACAGCGGCGCGAATTTACATACATGCTTGTGATTTTGCTGTGTAGCGGCAAAACCGCTGCGTCGCGCGCACGCATATAAATGGAGCCCAACATGCTCAACAGAAACGAATTAATTATTCTTAAGTAGTTAGCCGATTACTAATTTATAGTGAACAAAAGAGACTGACTCGCTATACTCATAGGCGCTGGCAGAAATAATTTCCAAGGGGTGCAGATTTTAGTTTTCTTTCTTTTCTTTTTACTATTTACGAACAACAGTGACTGTATATTGGCGTCAACAGAATACATTTAGTGCCGAAACATTACGAACTATCTTTGTACGGCATGGTAATACAGTTACCAAATGTTCAATAATTCCTGTTGATCCCGAGATTCCCAAGGGGTGCAAGCGCACCCCCTGCCGGCGCCCATGGCTATACTCAACTGATTCTTAAACTTAAATATTATTTTGCATCTTCTAACAAAAAAGGAGAACATGATACAAAAATATTTATGTATATTATATTTTATCAATACATATACTTTGGACATTACAACTGTTGTAATAATTTTAAAAGGCGTAATAGATCTGAGGGGTTAGTGCGAGTTTTATTCGATCATACGCATCGAGCGCATAAACAGGAATTTATATGGAATTAAAGCAGCGCCATCTACTGACTAACGTGGATACTGCTTTGATCCCATATAAATTCGCGTTTACGCGCTCGATGCGTATTATCGAATAAAACTCGCACTAACCCCTCAGTACTGATTACTTACCAACGAGAATACCGGTAGCATAGTGAACAAAGTACCGTAGCCGACCATAAGGAAACCGGGGTAAAGCGACACCGACGAAAAATAGAACACCACAGAGAATACCGCCTGAAAAAGATAAAATGAAATGTGTGTCATAAATAATATAATGTATTTTTTTTCCAATAGTCAGAGACAAGACCATACACATTACACACGCGGCACGCCGCGGACACGTCACCCGCTGACGACGCTACTTGAACCATAGACAATGACAAAAGTCAGAAACAGGACCATAGACATACCTGCATCGTAGACACAATAAGGCCGCGGTGCACGATGAACAGACACAACGCAGCGGAGCGCGCGTACGAGCGACGGCCGTGGACCAGTAGCAGTCGCGCGAGCGCCGCGAAGTTAGGCGCGGACACGTCACCCGCGAGCGACGCCGCGCGACCCTCCGCGCCCTCTATACCAACGCCTGTAGAATTTCAAATGATTAGCCTAGTTAATATATTCTGAAGTACGGATTTACGTACGTAATATGGTTGTTACGCAATATGGTCACGTTATATCAAATCCACCCAGACAGATCACGACTAACATTGAATTGACATACTTAGCTCGAACAAATTAGTAATGACGTAGATTCACTGTCTACCTTCGAATCAATTTCTTTAATGATACAAAGTGTTCGCGCCTTAGCTACGAACAATCGTCGAGCGCGGCTGTCGTCGGTCTTCCGTCCCACTCCCACGCATGGGATCGTTTGCGGCGCGGTACGACGTCCGCCGCCCACTTACTACCATATCCTACAACCGCCGTGGACACTCATAATTCAAAATTGTAATTAAAGTATCAAAATTGTAAAAACTGGAATACATTTGTATAAAGAGTACAGTTTTTAATTCATGTCTTATGTTCAACCGAACATAAAGTAGACAACGAAATGAAGACACTTAGACACGATTCACGAACGTATCTATTGACATTTGGGTTTTCTGAATAAACTGAAAACAATTCAACGTAGGTATGCGACAAAAATAACACACATCTACATTAAAGTAAAATAAGTAGTCTCATACTCACACACAAACACACACACACACACACACACACACACACACACACACACACACACACACACACACACACACACACACACACACACACACACACACACACACACACGCACATATCACTTTTTAGTTAGTTCGTAATATTATTGTTAGTACATATTATATTTTGTGTAATTATCATTATATTGCAATTGCATGTAAGTTTTGCATTTGAGCGGAACGCCTACAAACTGCTAGTTCAGTTTGGCGTATTAATATATACTGTAAAACATGTATTGTAATAAAGTGAATAAAGTATTTGAAAAAAAAATACATACCAACGTCAGCCTCCTGTATCATCGCGACGTCATTGCCACCGTCGCCGACCGCCGCGACAACGCAGTCGCGCTGTCGCAGCAGTCGCGCGACACGGGCCTTCTGTGTGGGCGAGCAGCGCGCGACAACTACGCCGCTGCACTGTTGAAGCGCGCACACGAACTCTTCTTCGTACGAGTTCAGACATACCTAGAGGTGAAGTTATAATATTTGGTTATACCATTTAATTTTACTGTTATTACTACAATAGCCCTATCGCTACTTGTCTCCATAACATATACATAGGCTGCTATTTATGTATCCGGAACTGGCCACTTACAAGAACAATATTTAAAAAGTAATTACAACATTTGAAAATATAACTCTTTGGTTGAAGAATACATTTTGTTTCATGTGACTGTCAATTATTTTTCCATTGTGGCGTCATTTTGAAAATTGCGTGTCTTCATTTGCCATGGATTTAACGCGTGAACATTTTCGTGCAATGATTTACTACGATTTTCGGCGTGGGCTAAATCAACAACAGTGCTTTATTCAACTCACCGCAACTTTTGGAGATGAAGCACCATCAAAAACCACTGTTTATCACTGGTACAGTGAGTTTAATCGTGGGCGGTCTATGCTCACGGATGAAAATAAAGAAGGTCGCCCAAAAACAGCTGTTGTCCCACAAAATATAGATGCTGTGCGGGAACTAATAATGCGTGATCGTCATGTTACATATCGCGAGATAGAGGCGTCCTTAGGCATAAGTATGACGAGCATACATAAGATATTACACGAACATTTGGCTGTAAAAAAAATATGTTCGCGTTGGATTCCGCACAACTTGACAATCGATCAAAAACGGGCTCGTGTCGATTGGTGCAAAAAAATGATAAAAAAATACAACCGTGGTACGTCAAAAGCCGTTTATAATATCTACACAGGTGATGAATCTTGGCATAGATCCATATGACCCCGAAACTAAACAACAGTCAACGGTGTGGGTGTTCCAAGATGAGCCGAAACCAACAAAAGTTACTCGTGCAAAAAGTACTTTGAAGCAAATGGTCGCCTGTTTTTTTGGAATTAATGGACATGTGGCTACAGTGCCATTAGAGAATCGTAAAACGGTTAATTCTGAATGGTATACGACCATTTGTTTACCAGAAGTCTTTGAAGAAATAAGAAAGGACAACCGACAACGCAGAATCATATTACATCACGACAATGCTAGCTGTCACACCTCAGCTGAAACAACTCAGTTTTTGGAGGGTCAAAAGATCGAATTGACTGGTCATCCGCCGTACAGCCCTGATTTGGCACCTAACGATTTCTTTTTATTTCCATACGCGAAGAACAAATTACGTGGTCAACGTTTTTCGAGCCGCGAAGAGGCTGTTGATGCGTTCAAAATGCACGTTTTGGAGATACCTCAATCAGAATGGAAAAAGTGCTATGAAAATTAGTTCCAGCGTATGCAAAAGTGTGTCGATCATCGCGGCGAATATTTTGAAAAGCAATAAAACCATATTAAATGATATATGTTTGTTTCTTTTTTTAATTCCGGATACATAAATAGCAGCCCTCGTAGCAATCAAAATAGTCTAGTCTTTAACTGTAAATTAAATGGTTTCATTCAATGAATTCGCTAGTAATTCAATTTGGGCAGATTCAACCTTGTAGTGTATATATCAAAGCGCACGGAGTGCGCGGCCAAGTTCCAGCAGGTATATATAACAGATATGTAACATTGTCTCATAAACACCAGTAGTGGGAACAGCAGTCTATATGTGGCCGGCTATGCGTCAAACGGCAGCTCTGCGTCGACGCAACGCTGACGCAACGAACCGTGTGGACTGGCTCTTAGTGAGCCAGTGGCCCTAGGATGCTACATTGCAACTTTTATGTTACCTCCAGACTCTCCCCCTCTATGATGAGGTTAGCGTCGTCGCGTCGCAGGTCGTCGAGCAGCGCGTACGCGTGCTGTCGCGAGGTGCGCTGCGCGGCGATCACCCAACGCGCGCCGCCACCCAGCTGCAGCGAGCGCGCTATACACAGCGCCGTCTCGAGCTTGTCGCCCGTCAGCATCCACACCTGAGTTGGATAGTTTCTTATTTACACTCATCCATACTTATACGCACGGCGTAAATGCGTGCACGTGGAGCGTATACGTGTGCGTAAACGTGTGCGTACACGTGGAGCGTATACGTGTGCGTACACATGGAGCGTATATGTGTGCGTACACATCATCAATTCATTCGCTCTTGCAACGTTGACATAAGGTTTAAGCTCCAATAATTCGCTACCTTCACGCCGGCCGCACGCAGCATTCTCAGCGTGCGCGGCACGTGGTCAGCCAGTCGGTCCTCTACGCCCGTGAGAGCGAGCAACGTTAGACCGCGCTGTAGCTTAGACACGGCTGCGGCGATGCGCTCGCTGCGGTTCCGGCTAAGGCGCGCCTCGCGGTACTCTTTCTACAAGGTAAAGAGGAAACAATATTAAATACTTAAGACTTATAATCAGGCAGCGGCTGCATTACCAAATTAAACACAAAACAAACAGAACAAAATACAAGAAAATGCTTAATATTACCATATATTACGTACTTAGGTTATGAAGTTGTTGACTTTGCTTAGTTACTAAACAATTTAAAAAATAATGAATCAGAAGGTCTAGTGTCTAAAAAAGATAACAATAAAATTATTAATACTGTTAAATATTGAATATATCCATAACCTTTACCACAATCTTGTATTCCTCTTTTTGTATCTGTATTTTTTTTACTCCTTTGAATTTATAGCCGGGTCACCGGCTACAGCTACATGGTCTATAATAGTTGCTAGCCTTTTTCACTTTCAAAATATGTGTAGAAACGAAAAACATGTGTGGGAACGAAATAGCAATATTTGCATTTGCAAGTGACTATAGTTCAACTGCACAATTTCTGTTTGTTCTGCGACCGGACTATAGCTTGTATAAACTCACATCGAACTCGTCGTACTCAGTCTGCGTGAGCGTGCGCATGGCGACGACGAGCGTACGCAGGCCGTCCGCAGCGAGACGCGTGCTCTCCGCCCGAAGCCACGCCCCCTCTAGCAGCGGCGCTAACGCCACGTCCGCACCTTTCACGTAGTACGTTATACGCTCGCTCTCCTCCTCCTTAACATAGGAAATTGCCAAATTAGAGGAAAAATAAGATTCCCTTTAGGTATAAGCTTCTCTGATAAATTAGTAGGACAAAACGACTCAATAGACGACGATTTTAATACTAACTACGCTGGCTGAGGTGACGTTATATTATATAGTCTTATAAATTGCTATTTGCGCTACATTATTATATCGTAGATATTGGCAACCAACAGAATATTATACGCATATTGTATTTACCATTTATTGTCCTAACCTAATACATAAATAAGCTTGTATAATAATAAGTAATAACTAATAACCCACTCCCTATTCTTTTTACTCTCCTAACCCAGTGGGACGGACGACCGACACGACTGGCAAAAGATCAGGCTCAGAACCGACTTTTTACATGCCCATCCGACGCATGGATCATCTTACTTATCAAAAAACTAGGTGATCGGCCTCCATTGTCCTAACCAAACTTGGAAATAACACGTTTCTAACGCGGGAATCGAACCCACGACCTGCGAGCCAAGAAGCACTCTCTAAAGTCTAAGCCACTGGACCACGGAGGCGTTATGAGCTTCTATAAGGTCCGTGGAATTCATACTATTTCATAAAATACAACTATTGTATAATTAGTACTCTAAGGCCCACTTGCGCCAATCTGGGTTAAAGTTAACTCTGAGTTAAACATCATGTCATCTCTATCACTGACTTGGTGAGTGACAGATATGACATGATGTTTAACTCAGAGTTAACTTTAACCCAGATTGGCGCAAGTGGGCCTAAAGGTAGCATTCGGATCAAGGCGACCGCGACCCACTGCTTTATAATATATGAAGGCCACGCCCACACGTCGCGCGACCAGGGCTCTTGCATCCGTCAGCACTTCCTATTAATTCATGGAAAGCAGTGGGTCGTGGTCTCGCGTCTTGGTCTTTCGTCGCGGTCGCCTTGAACCGAATGCCACCTTTAGTTGACCAAGCGTTTTAAAATCATACCTTAACAATAATACCCATCATCTTACTCTCGCTGGTGAAAGGGAATATCTGTAGTATGTTGAACTGCAGAACTTCATTGGTAGCACGCAGCTTTAGGGATATGCTTTCTAAATCACGCTGGTATAATGATATACCCATCTGGAATAAAGAAACATATTTTGTTAAGCACATACTTCACGCCCAAACCGCTGAAACGATTTTGCTGAAATTTGGTATGGAGTTACTATGAGTCCCGGGAAAGAACAAAGGATACTTTAGATTTTTGTAAATTTTAGAATTTTGGCGCAACGGAGTTGCGGGCATCAACTAGTTAAAAATAAGATGTAAGTTCTTAATATTAGTGATCGTTACAACTTACACGTTCTATCGATCACTTGATAAAGCATGGGTATACTTACGAGTTCGCAAACGTAATACAACGGTGAAAACTTTAAAAGTCGAAAAACCTATCGCTTTGTCAATTTGAGGCTATGAATTGTAAGCAGGTTTATTCGTTAATGGCCGTTCCCTATATTCAATCTATCTCTAGTTTGACATAAAACCGATCGCAGCTGACATAGAATTGACATAAAATATATGGAGCTAATGTCTAATGTGAGCTATTCCTATCTCAAGTAAGAGATAGATCAAATATTGGGAACGGCCGTAAAACGATTTATACGGCAGACCTACGTAACTAGTGGCGTTATGACGTTATGTCAAACCCAGCCGACAGGTTACCATTATAAAGTGTGACAACGCTATGAACGTGGGCGGGGGCGCTGCTGGTAAATGAGAACTGTCATAAATGGCGTTTTTGTATGATGGCAGCGTTAGTTCCTTTTTTGACCGCGTTCATTTATAGCCTTGTCGAGCTCTAATATTGAATTGAAATTCTGACCAAATGACGTAGACCGTCAACAGTGAATACATTCCTTCGGTGGTTCAAAAGCAATATACCATGCCATATACCAGCTTGTTAACACACTTGCACACTGATGCTTGTATACACACGTTCCGTACATGCGTACTCGTGTGCGTGCGTGCTGCGTACAAATGCAATATACCATGTCAGTCCACTTGACGAGCGCGACTTCATCAGGGCTGGCGGCCTGGTAGTCGCACAGCTGCTGCTGCGGCACCGCCCCCCCGCAGCTGTCAGACATCACGCTGCTCTCCATGTCTATACAATACGAGTACCCAGTTGAGCATTAATTAAGAGAACCAAAGGTACGAAGGTACAATAAAAGGAACTAAACGACGGAACGGAAAGGAAAACGTTCCGGGGCGTTGTGTGTTAGGTGGCGAATATAATAAAAAAAAAAATTTAAATATTATTTTTATATAATATAAAAAAAAGTCCTTCGTTTATAATATTATAAACAAACTTTTCTCTACATTACTGTACATTAAAATATTATGTTGGAATTCAGAAATTATGTTACAACGACTGCAGAGAGAAAAGCAGCGCCAACATACCGGACTGCGCCTCCACGCCGTGGTCCACGTCGTAGACGAACGTGACGTTGTGACACAGCACCAGCGCCAGCACCGCCTGCCACACCTGGCGGGGGGACGGCGCGAGCGTGTCCGCCCACCACACCCACCGGGGAGGGGGCAGGGAGGGGGAGTCGCTTGTGACGTACTAATTATGACCAGGAGTACCAACATACCGGACTGCGCCTCCACGCCGCGGTCCTCGTCGTAGACAGGCGTGACGTTGTGACACAGCGCCAGCGCCAACACCGCCTGCCACACCTGGCGGGGGGACGGCGCGAGCGTGTCCGCCCCCACACCCACCGGGGAAGTGGGGAGGGAAGGGCAGTCGTTTGTGACGTACTGCGTCAGTAGCCCCTCTACCTGTAAGAATTTTACGTTGTTTACACTGATTTGTATGATAAAATAATAGCATTAAATGATGATATATGCCTCCAATAGCAGTTTGGGTAGCGGTTGCCCAATTTGAAGAAAGCAGCCAGCAGGTCAGCTAAGCAAAGCTGGTTTTATTAAGCCTGCGTTGTTGGTTGCGTAGTTGGTTGCAAAATAGCTCAGTAAGGTAAGTCGTTTATAAAGACGAGAAAGAAAAATAAGCCCAAAATGGATTCCTGTGGGACACCTAACTCAATTTGGGTCTTTGCTATTATGTTCAACTTCAAAGGACTCAAAGGGTCTTCATATTTTTAAGATAAGATGACAAAAGGTTAAGCGCTAAGTCCCTTTTGCCATAGTGGTGCAATTTACTTATCAATGTAGTATGTTCAATAAGTCAAAGGCCTTGGAGAGGTCGCAAAACGTCGTCACCTATGCTATTCTAGGCAGTGAGCTTTAACACTTTGTGTTGAAAATCCGATTATCTGATTTTTAGGTGCGTTTTATAAAACCTAGCAGAATACATACATACTGAATATAAACAATGTACGAGTACATAATATACTGTCAAAATCACTACCCTTCCTTCTGGATTCACTTTTGCCTCAATAAAACTCAAAACTAACCTCATAAAAGTTATCGCTGTTATACAGCGCGTTTCCAAGATGCAACTTCTGGAAGATCATCTCGTTCTTAGTCAGCGTGCCGGTCTTATCCGCCAGTACGTATTGTATCCTGCCAAGCTCCTCTGGTATAGTGGTGGAACGCATCACTGTGCCCGCTATCTGTTTGTCCCGTTGTATCATCCAAGAGTAGAACATTTTACCCATGTCTAGGTTTACACGCAGACTGGAATACAATAGTCAGATTATGACGTCACATCTATTTGATTTTTGTTTTCACCAATAGGTTACGGCTAATTGTCGAATAAATAATTTATCGTTTATTGTGTTAACAATGAAGATATGGTATAATTTGACAATCGATTAGCAATAACCAAGACAAGCACTAGTGAGCCTTGGGCTTGAGAGGTTATTGTTTGTCTTACTTGTAAAAGACGAGATAAAAAAAACAATAACGTTTTTTAAAGGTAGGATTATCAACAAATTTCATTGAAAATGGATTATTACAGGTTAAATGGAAAAGTTATAGACATTTACACATTTTCCCACATGTAACATAAGCATGAATGTTCTAAACTTTGACCAATGTCGGTAAAAAATGAACGTTGAATTTTTGTCTGTCATGGTCGCATATCCCGAGGATCGGAAACCCAACGGCAAAGTAGCGTTTCTAACCAATCGGGGGCTCATAAGATTCATGAGGGTGTATATTACTGAGATTATATTGTGAATTTAGTTAGTTGTTTGAGCTTACCTGATAGGTATAATATACGAGAACAGCAGGTTGAATCTGAGGAAGAACCCGAACCAGGGGCCGTCGAAGCCCTTCAGCACAATCAGCAGGAACGATATCAGGAGGGTGGCCACGAACAGGACTTTCGTGAAGTCGTTCACCCTGAGATCCAGACGGCCGACCTTGGAGCGCGGTGCCGCGTTGTTCATCACACTGCGAGTCTCACACCCTGCAAACATAAAATCAACTAGATGACGCCTGCAACTCCGTAGCGCCAAAACCGATAATCGCAAGCGAACCGTACATTCTTCCGTGTTCCGGAATGGAAAGTATCGTGTCTTTTTTCCGGGACTCAAAGTCTACCATACCAAATTTCAACAAAATTGGTTCATCGGTTTGGACGTGAAGAGGTAAGTGGTAACAGACAGACAGACTGACACACTTTTGAATTTTTTATATTAATATGGATAAATGCGAAAGTGTGTCTTTCTGCCAGAAAACGTGTGTATGCGGCCAGCCTAATACATGGCGTGATATGCTCCTAACTGCTAACATAGCATCATGCATAGCAATAAAAGACGTTAGCTACTAGGCTGCTAGTCCGGAAGCCTCTTTACTATCTTCACTCACCTGTGTATATAACGAGCCCTACAGCCTGTCCAGAGGCAACAACACAGCCGCTCCACAGCGTGTTCTCAATCTCGAGCGACACGGACTCCCCCTCGTCCAGCCTAGTACAGGAGCCGATGAACGAGTGAATGTCCTTCTCGGGTTTCTCGATAAATAGCTGAGCCTTCACGTCGAGAAGGTGCGCGTCGGTTGGCAATTTTTGTGTCGATGAAAGGGGTATTCTGTAAGAAGGTAATAATAGTTAAAAAAAAACTAAAAACACGGTTTTTGGAACGATGGTCCTTATCGCGCGTTGCGAAAGGGCTGGAAAAGTTGTAACGACACTTTTTGACCGACACTTATTTTAGTACCTGCGAACTGCGAAGTAGGAGCAGAAGCCTTTTTTGGGTCGTCGAATTATCGCTTTCAACTTTTGATTATTGAAACCATTACCGACTGGCGACCGAGAACAAATCAAATAAAATGTCACCTCATAACCTAAGTTACTAGGCCGTAAGTTTCATTTAGATCTACGCCGTTACAAAGCAGTGGCTGCTGCGGTCGCTAGTCCAATGTCGGTAAATAATCAGCCAAGTGCGAGTCGGACTCACGCACGAAGGGTTCCGTACCATTATAGAGCAAAATTAGGCCAAAAAATGTATTTTTTTTATGGGAGCCCCCTTTAATTTTATATTTTATTTTAATATTATTATTAAATATACACACATATAAACACATATAACTAAGGATTTTGAGAAAAATTCAAGCACCTACCTGTTGCCATTATTGATATGAGCAAAAAAGGCCAAAAAAATCACGTTTGTTGTATGGGAGCCCCCCTTAAATATTAATTTTGTTTTAAGTATTTGTTGTTATAGCGGCAACAGATATGCATAATCTGTGAAAATTTTAAACCTCTAGCTATTACCGTTTTTGAGTTACAGCCTGAAGACAGACAGACAGACAGAGACAGACAGACGGACAGACAACGAAGTCTTAGTACTAGGTCCCGTTTTTACCCTTTGGGCACGGAACCCTAAAAATGAAACCGACAGCCTAGACATTTTATATGAATGTTTGTAAGTGTTGGTCGCGGTCGCGTGCTGCGAAGATCGGAATGCTGCCTTTAGATTTGTTTCCTCTACACCAGTGTTTCCCAAAGTGGGGTACGCGAGCCCCTAGGGGTTCGCCATTCGACGGCAGGGGGTTCGCGACAAGATTTACGTAATGGTGGCTTGATAACTGGCAGGCACACGCGGTACTCTGTTGGCACTTTTTAGGGTTCCGTACCCAAAGGGTAAAAACGGGACCCTATTACTAAGACTTCGTTGTCTGTCCGTCTGTCTGTCTGTCTCCAGGCTGTAACTCAAGAACGGTAATAGCTAGAGATTTGATATTTTCACAGATTATGTATATCTCTTGCCGCTATAACAACAAATACTAAAAATAAAATAAAAAGAATATTTATGGGGGGCTCCCATACAACAAACGTGATTTTTTTACCTTTTTTGCTCTATATCAAAAATGACAACAGGTAGGTACTTGAATTTTTCACAAAATCCTTACTTTATATGTGTACTTTAATATTTAATAATAATATTAAAATAAAATAAAAAATTAAAGGGGGCTCCCATACAAAAAATACATTTATGGCCTAATTTTGCTCTATAGTGGTACGGAACCCTTCGTGCGCGATTCCGACTCGCACTTGGCCGATTATTGTGTTTTCATTAGTTAGTATAAGGGGTTCGCTGTCACCTGGAAATTCTAACAAGGGTTCGTGGAGCCAAATGTTTGAGAAACCCTGCTCTACACTTTAGAAACTCGTAAAAGCGAATTAAGAGTTAAATTATTATTATCGATTCGTGTGGGAAGTAGCTATGCAGTTGAAGGCCAAACAGATTTGTTATAAATTTTAGATTTACAATAGTTTCACCGCTACCGGCACCGGCTTTACACATTAGTCGAGTGTATTGGGAGAAAGTGTTTTGTTTTCATTCCAATTCCAACATTCCATACTGTACTAGTTGGCCCAAAGCTCTGGCTCTATGCGTTGGCCCAATGCGCTGGGTCAATGCGTTGGCCCAATACGCTGGCCCAGTTCGATGGCTCAATGTGTTGGCCCAATGTTGGTTTAAGGTGACGCCATGTTAAAGTAAAAAACCGTGTTGGATGTGTTTTAGATTGCTTGTTTTCTATGCGAGGCTGGCCCGGCCTCTCATAGAAAACAAGCAATGGAACAGCAAAAAATGGAAAGGGCGTAGCGACAAAATGGTTTCTGTCGCGTAATTTAAAAACCATAAATAAATTTCATATAAGCTATGGACAAATTAAAGTGTATACTAGAACCAATTTATGTACTGGAAGCTTATATCACTCTCCTCTGTTGGCAAAATAGGAATCCCTTTTTTTACAGAGGTCTTTTTGATTGATTATTCTGTGTTATAAAAGTTGACCAATCCTATTATGCTATGGGTAATTCAAAGACAAAGACATGATGAATACTGACAGTGAACTTTAATTTCTTAGCCTTAGTCATTGCTGAGAAAAATGGACATCGCTACAGCCAAATTATCAAGGCGGCACCTTAATGTCTACAGCGGGCTTTACAATGCTAACAGATGAGTAAATTTTCATCCTAATTAAACATACACTGTTTGTGTATAGTTTGTTCTTATCAGTCTACAATAAACATCTTTGTAAATATTATGCGCAAAACAATAACATAATCACATTTCCTTTTACTGTTTTTCTGTCTGAGTAGTATGTTTGTATACTTACTATAGATATCAATAATGTTATTGATCTTTGCTGTAAAGCTAAAAATTAAAAATCTTAATGTTGTTCATCTCAGATTGAGCAATTTTCAGAATAATGGATAGGCGAGGATTCGGAAAAGGATTCCTCATAAGTTATACCTTATAGCAGACCCAATTTATCTTTCTCCAGTGAAAGTATTAAGTAGTATTTATTTCTCTAGTAGTTTATAGTTAGCTCTTATTATAAGCTGGTTCAAAGGATTACTGCCATAGAAACTACATATTAGGGCTTAGGTTCCTTTCAAACCAAACTGACCATCAGCCGCTGAATGCCAGCACGCTTACTAGCTGAATAAAATAGCCAGACTATAAACAAAATACAGGGCCGCTTGGTAACAACATCAAACATGATTGATCTTTTTTTTAGTTCGTTTATAAACTCTATTTTTCGGTCGATGCCGGATCTATATTCAGATTTTTCAATTTCGAGTCATATAAACAACTAGATGACGCCCGCAAGGCCAATAAGGGCAGCCGTATGGGCGTGAAGAGTTTGAGGGACAGACAGACACTCTTTAGCATTTATTTATATTATATTAAGTATGGATGACATAAATCATTTTGTTTTACAGACAAAAGAAGAAATATTTGTGTTAGTAAATCAAGCATACAGTTATATGATAGACTGGTGGAAAGTAGGCCACAGCACTTGTAAGATCTCGGGATGTAATAATCATCATCATTAGTTACCAGACAAGATTGAGATTCCAATTAATAACAATAATTTTATATTGATTTGAAGTTTTAACTTATCTATACTTTTAAGTATAGTTAATTTTATGTTCTGTCAATCTGTTACCTCTTAACTTCTAAACTGCTAAACCGATTTACATGAAATATAGTATGGAGAAAAGTCCCAAGAAAGGACATAGGACACTTTCTCCTGGAAAAATTTGCTTTTTTTAATTTATAATTTTTCTCCTTACTAATACAAACATTGTATATATATTTATAACACAGGCTCTTTATAAAATATTGCTTTCTTTGTTAATGTTGATACATGCACCAAGCCACAAAAAAGACAGAAATCATTTTCAAGTAAGGGGGGATTACCAAGGAATAAAGTAACCCACTGTACAGTGGGTTACTTTATTCCTTGGGTTAGGTACCTATAACATAATAAAATAATTTTGTAACTCATTATCAACTGAAGAAGTGAGTGGATGAACATGATAACTACCAGAAAAAAAATTGCCATTCTTTTGCATAAATGGAGACTTTAGGGCCGGAAAAATAATTTGAATTGATTTGATATATTAATTAGGTAGGTGATGAAGTAGATAAGAAAGAAGGTATGTTCAAATTATAAGAAAAAAAATGAGTGGATGTCCGTATGTTACAAAATGCTAGTTATTGTGTTCTTCCACTCATATCTTCAATTAATACACTCCACAAACACTTACCGTAACTTCCAATCCGTTTCTCCATCCAATTGATCTGTCCTTATGAAGACGGTGCCCATTTGTTCATTCGTCCGGAGCAGGATCATGTCGGCAGGCACCCTATCGCCTTTGTGAAGCATGACAATGTCTCCAACTCGTAGTGACGATGCCGAGGCATATTCAGTCATGTACGGACGGTAGTCTTCACATGGTGAGTCCAATTTTATCCTCTCATACGTATTCCTATTGACTTCTTTGTCTCTCCTGAAATACATTTGTAAACATACAAGTTACCTGACAGTGACAGAGATAGACCTTTTTGTTATGGATTTCAAATGTAAATTATGAAGATTTTCCAATCATCTTAATTAGTTTAGAGGCTTAGAAGAGGTCAAATATAAAAAAGTATAAGACATAAGTACTTTTAAATTTATATTATTAGTATGAGATTTAATGAAAATAGTGTTGGGGAGGAGTGGAGTAGAGTGGAGAAATATATTTTATCTTTAAATATTTTGCAAATTATTTGGAAAACTCAATGTTGTTTTATTAAGAAAATTACCTGTATCTTCTGAAATCATCAATTGCTTCTCTGATCAGTGTGACAGAGAGTACAAAACATAGGGGCCCCCAGTAAGTGTACAGATAACCAATTCTTATACTGGGAATGAACTGAGTCAGGGCCATTACCAAAAAGTATAGATTTAAAAAGAAACGAAACTGCTCATATAGAACTACAGGAAGGAATGTGATAAATGTGTATTTCTGAAAACATAAACTTTTATTAGAAAAAGATAAAGACATTGTAAATTTTGTAATGACTATACATAATACTAATATGCAGCAAATCTTGCGGCTTGAGCTTTCGTCCACACATTCAGCATTGCTCGATAATTTTATTCTAAATCAATATATTTAATTCTATCGAGCCCGCTCGATGCGAGCCTCAGAGCTGTGAGTTATGCGGTCCATACAGTAATTATTACTCGATTTGGAGTAAAACTACCAAGCAAAACCGCATGTGAGTATTTAGCAATAGGAGAATGATATAAAAGGTTAATAATGAGTTGCTGAGGATCATCAATCTGTAGATGGAATAATGTAGGTCAAACTCACTTGATTACAAACATAATTAGGAGGATATTCTTCAGTTGGTAACTGCCCCAAAAATATCACTCTTGAACTCAATTCTTTTTGCTGAAAAGCCCATGTTCGTAGCCTGAAAATTATTCGTAACATTAATATACACTATAACGTACATAAACGAAAAAATTGAAGAACATCTTACCTTGACCAAATAGATTTTGGCTTTGGGCGAGTTAATAATGGTGTTCTTTCCATATTTCAGGCACAAATACTTGTGCAGTGCTTGAGAAGTGTTAAAATTAACGTAAGTTAAATTTACGTGATGGTATCAAAGTATCAAAATATCATTTCGTATACACAATCCATTGTCTTTTTTTATCTTCAATTCTGTGCTTCAATCACAATTCACAAACCACAACAACATTTAATAATAATTTTGAGATTTCCACAAAAAGCAAAAAGTAAAAAAAAAAACAAACTGAAATATTTTGTCAGTGTCAACCGTGTCAACTGTCAGTTGACAATAATGTTTTTTTTTCTTATAATGGCACTTCGGCCTTAACCATGGCCAGTGTCGAGTATTTATTATGGCGGGAAAACAATATTTTATAATACAATTTTCAGCATCGTTATTCTATATTGTCAGGTCTAAAGTCTGGTCTAAGTCTAAGTAAAAGTCATTACAGTCAGAAAGTCAAGTCGGTCGATTCAGTAAAGTGGTAGTCGCTTTACTGAAACTTTTGATGGAGTTTTGGAGGGAACACAAAATAGCACGTTTCTGGATAATGCATCACTTTCCCACACTTGTGCACGATAACGAATATCTAATGGTTAATATTCTACCAATATTACACATTAAAAATCCAATTTAACACAATATAAGGAAAATAATACAAAATCACAACATCACTCTTTCACATTCCCGACAAAACTCGACAATGATGTTGCCAATTGCCAAATTATTTAGTGCAGAAATTATTAAAAGAGTGAGATCCGGTTTGGGCATAACCACAAACCCCGCGTTCCATTTGGCGTTAAACGATGAAAACGCTCAAAATAAGAGGCATTTTGAGCGTTTTCACTTTTGACTGTTTTAACGGTAAATGGAACACGGGGAAAAAATCCAATTTAACACAATATAAGGAAAATAATACAAAATCACAACATCACTCTTTCACATTCCCGACAAAACTCGACAGTCGACAATGATGTTGCCAAATTATTTATATAACCATAGTGCAGAAATTATTAAAAGAGTGAAATCCGGTTTGGGCATAACCACAAACCCCGCGTTCCATTTGGCGATAAATGATGAAAACGCTCAAAATAAGAGGCATTTTGAGCGTTTTGACTTTTGATCGTTTTAACGGTAAATGGAACACGGGGAAAGTGTCGTGAGTCGTGACTCGTGAGTCGTGACCAACGAATACTATACTCACAAGGAGGTCGTGAGTCGTGACTCGTGAGTTGAAAAGGTTTTTATTTTATTTTAACTTTTTGTTTCCTAAAAATTGCAAAACAATAATATTATTATTATAGGTACTATTTATATAAAACAGAATTGATCATGCTAACGAGGCTGAAAAGAAATTTGGATTTTGGAAAAGAAGAAAACCATAGAGTCTACAAATCACAATCCAAAAGAAAAGTTTGACGATATCTGGGTTTTGGTGGCAGTGGCAGCATTGCATTAGTAAATAAATATGGCGTAAAGCGTTGTGCATTACGTGGGTGTGTGAAGCCAAATTTGCTAACAAGACAAATAAGAATTTGTAGTGTTTTACGAAAAAGCTACGGTTTGGTGTTAAATTAATTCGGACAATAATTCTGTGAGTTTGTGACCCGAGAAAATTTGTAAAGAACATTGGATCAATGACTTGGATTCACCGTCTAAGATTACTAATATTATGAACTTTATCTTTTATCTTATGAAATACGCCTTTAGCATAAGGTAAGATGTGTTTGATTTTGTGTTTGAATGTGGTACGTAACGTGGGAGTACAATTGGAGTCGTCTTAGTTTGTAATTAGATAATTGAGAGGGTGCAAAACGCAGAGATGTCGGAGCGTAGAGGTCGCGCCTAGTTGTCTGACAGTCGACCGGGCGCGGGCACACCTCCGTGTGACCTATTTTCTGGTTATTGCATTGAGATACTATTTACGTCTAAGGGTGCGAAGTGGACCGTCAGACTCGCTTGCATCTACAATAACTTCATCTTCAGTTACAAAATTCATGTTCAAATCCTTCTGATCTGCGAGTAACGCAAATGTTTCGCATCACGTAATTCCTTATTTTATGTAGGTCAAAGGATAATGGGGTCAATAAACTGCCTATTCATTAAACCCATTGCAATACTTGTAGTGCTTGTACTATCTAGGCAGTCTAGGGAATGCTCTTGAAGATGGTAAGAAAACATTCTTAAGTCTCATTAGATTGTTAAGAAAACATGAAATGTTTTCCTAGTGGCTATATTGTCCAAATTCTTCAATCCTAGTTTTTATTTAAAGATATAAGCGACTTTAGAACTGTGAAGTTAACTAATAAATGAATGTATAAAGCTTATCTAATTGTTTTCTGGTTTTTATAAATTCATTAATATTATTACATTAAATAAAGAATGTGACATATTCATTACTTTATATTAATTCATCAAGCCCCAAGAGGTTGCATGCAACCGCGAGAACAATAGATAAGCTATTGTGTCTCGTTTTTCCATGATCGACGGGTTAGTGTTTAGTTGCTATAAAAATAATATGTACTGAAAATAATGTATCGGCTCCAATGAATTTGAAAAAAGTTTCAGGAATCAGGAACAAACATAAAAATTAAGTTTATTTTCAGTTTTTTAAGTTGCATGTTCTAAGCTAACATTTTTTGTCGCAGGTCATAATAAGTGTACATAACATACAACAGTGTAAGGATAATGGGTTCAGTACAAGTGTTGTGTGGTGAGAGTGTGAAGCCAGCGGTATGATGGAGTCAGAGCTACCGCCGGGCAGCTGTAACTCTACAGGACATCTCTCCACAATTGGATGGAACATACCAGGTAGCTTTTATAATCTTTTTTTTAGATTTCTTAGGGTTCCGTACCCAAAGGGTAAAAACGGGACCCTATTCATGAGACTTCGATGTCTGTCTGTCCGTCTGTCTGTCTGTCTGTTTGTCTGTCTGTCTCCAGGCTGTATCTCAAGAACCGCTATAGCTAGAGTTTTTCACAGATTGTGTATTTCCGGTGCCGCTATAACAACAAATACTAAAATAAAAATAATATTTAAGGGGGGCTCCCATACAACAAACATGATTTTTTTGGCCTTTTTTGCTCGTAATCAAAAATGATAAGAGGTAGGCACTTGAAACTTTTACAAAGGCCTTAAATATAATTGTACTTTAATAATTAATAATAATATATAAATAAAATAAAAAGCTGTGAGAATGTAGTACATATCATAATCTAGATTCTAGTAACTGGTTGTGGGTTGTTTGTACGGACCTTATCTCTGAAGATTCCCTACTAATATGGAAAGTTTGACTTTTACATCTTTTGAATGTTCAAAATCCTGGTTTGATTTAGATGAGTATTGTGAATTGTGATACTTTGAGTTTAAGAAGAGGAAATAATATCATAGTTTCAATTGCACTATAATGTCAGCACAAACATAGTATTTTTCTTTTATCTTCTTAATTTAACTGATCCAAGGTTTGTACAACAATATATAACAACTAAGTTGATGTCTGTCTGTATTTTTTTTTTTTTTTTTTTAACTTCTCATTCTGCTAGCAATCTGTCTTAGACATTGAACTAGTCGTTTTGAATTTCTTCTTTGTAGGCATGTATGGCGCGCATCCATTGATGCGTCCATGTATTTGCTATTTATCTTTCAGAAGATCTTGTGGGGCTCGTCTTTTTAATCTTTTGAATGTTTGATTTGGTAGAGTTTTCATCAATTTTTTTGCCAATATATTGGGATGTGATTTTATCCTTTTACAATAGTTTTGGAGGGAGTTTTTGATTTCCTCTTTTACATACTTAATTTTCAGATCATTGTGGATTTGGCTATTTGTAACATAATATGGGGCTCCAGTTATTGAACGCAGTGTTTTAGATTGGAATCGTTGTAGAATTTCTATATTTGATGTGGAGGCTGTACCCCACAACTGCATCCCATAGGTCCAGATGGGTTTGAGTATGCTTTTATACAAAAGAAGTTTATTTTCTAGAGATAGTTGTGACTTGCGGTGTCTGTGAACTTGTGATGTCTGTCTGTATAAAGGCCATAATTTACTACACATTTGAATCACTGAATGGCTGGAAAAGGCTAATTCAATAAAAGCCAGACAGCGAAATTAGTGACACAGTAATATGAACTAATTAGTAATTAATAGATAGTGAATATAAAAGAAATAAAAGTGTTTTATAGATAACACCCTCACGTTTTTTGCCACCGTTAATCAATAGCCTTCAATTAGTTAAGTAGGCGCTACTGAACTTGCGTGCTCAATGAGGCATGTGAGCATTATTCCTGGCTAAGGTGATACGGACTAATATTATCTAATAGGTTTGTTTGTTACGCCTGTTTACCTTCATTTCTTGATATAACAAGATTTTACCCGCAACTTTGTTGTGCTGAAATTATAAATTGATACAAAGTATTGTTGTATCTCTGTAAAAAATCAATAAAATTGGTTCAGAGGTTTGAGTGCGAAGATATAGCAGACAGACACGCTTTTGCATTTATACTATTATACTAAATGACGCAATCCGTTGCGCCACAATTCGTTTATCGCACGGGAACCGTACATTTTACCTCAACAAAAATTATCCTATCTCCTTTCCCGGGACTCAAAGTATCTCCACAGACCATACGGTATCTAATTTTACCTAATTCGGTTTAGCTGTTTTAATATAAAGAGGTGACAGACAGACACATTTTTAACCCCCGACCAAAAAGAGGGGTGTTATAAGTTTGACGTGTCTGTCTGTCTGTCTGTCTGTCTGTCTGTCTGTCTGTCTGTCTGTCTGTCTGTGGCATCGTAGCATCCAAACGGGTGGACCGATTTTGATCTAGTTTTTTTTGTTTGAAAGCTGACATGACGGTGAGTGTTCTTAGCTATAGTTCATCATCATCAGCCTGCTCATTGCTGAAATATCACGGTATATCTGGTTCGTGATAGGACGATTAGCAACTTGCAGTCGTTTGATGGGTTTTATATTTTGCATCCTGGTTCGAGACACTTATGAATATATACACATTATTGGAAAGTTGACCTGATGGTGCAGCATCACCTGGTAATCAATAGGATACCCAACTCCTCACCAACTTAGAGCAGAGGTTTCGTGTTTGGGCTCATTTTAATTACGACAACCAGTAAGACGTAGATAAACAGTAAATATTTGCATGCTGCTGCTGCAGCATCACCTGGATTCTATAGGAGCCAAGCTCCGTATGAACCTAAAGTGGAGGTTTCATGTTTGGGCTCATATTGATGGCCTCATCCAAGAGGACATATTTTATAGATGGTATTCATTGGAATATCATCCAGTTGATAGGAATTATTCTGCACAAGTTTAAAAAGCATAAAATAAAATTAAATTCAGAAATTTAAAAAAACCCCCGCCAAAAAACTTTAAAAAGTAATGAAATAACATTTCCTGACTTTAAGTTTAAATCATTCCTAAGAGTAAAGTAATATTTTATTCCATAATTGTTGTCAAGGTGTGTCGGGGGACCGCTAATGTAGATGTTTGATTTCACATAACAATATAAATTAAGGGTCTGTTCACAGCGACCCGAATCGAGAGAATCAGCGACTATTAAGGCGATACAAAATGCAAAAGTCGCTGTTGTGGTAGTTTACTTAGCGGTCCCCCGACACACCTTGACAACAATTATGGACTAAAATATTACTTTACTCTTAGGAATGATTTAAACTTAAAGTCAGGAAATGTTATTTCATTACTTTTTAAAGTTTTTTGGCGGGGGTTTTTTTAAATTTCTGAATTTAATCGCATTTATAATATTAGTATGGTAAATTGAGTTTTTTTGTCGATTAGATTGAGAGTCGTCTAAATAATATCAAAAATGCAAAATTCTTTTATTTAAAATTCTTATTACGACGAGGGAGGGGGAGGGAAATTTCCCATGGTTGTGCACACGCAAAACAATTTCTTAATGTGCTACTGCGATTGAAGGTTGTTTTAAAGTTATTATTGTTTAGGAATATTATATAAAAAAAAATCTAATTAAATTAACCCAAAAATGTTGTGTTTTGCAAAGCTGTTGCGTTGTTTTTGAATCGAAGTAAAATGTTGTATCTGCTGATAAAGAAGATTTGCGTTCTTCGTAAGTGTATTGCCAAATATAAATGTTTGAAATTAATCTGAAAATGTCTGTTTTGTCTGGGGTCAACTTTGCATATAATCCACCTACAAATTTGCATATATATAATTCTACCAAAATTATCGTATCTGCCAACATTATCACATCTTTATCCTAAACCATCTTATCTGCCAAGTGCCAACAGTATCCTAATTTAATCCTAAACTATCTCACACGCAACGTGTAACGACACATCATTGGTAGCAAGGGGACATCCTTGCTTGTGTTCAGCGTTGTTGTCAATTGTCATCATCCTAAACTATCGTCTATCGTATCTGCCAATAGTATCGTATCTTCAACTTAAACTATGGTATCTGCCAATATTATCGTATCTAAATCTTAAATCATCGTATCTTCTGTCAGGTCGGATGCACCACTCGGCGAGCACGCCGGCGGGCGTGGACGGGGGCGCTCGCACGCCGCCCGCCACGCCCAAGAAGGGCGGCAAGATGCTCGCCGTCCGCGTCCAGATGCTGGATGACTCCATATCCATGTTCCAGATACAGGTATGTGATAATAAAGTGCTCCAAGGCTTTAAATGAATGTGGACTGAGCGCTGCTGGTAAAGGAGAACTGTCAAAAATGACGTTTTTGTATGATGGCAGCATTAATTCCTTTTCTCGCCACGTTTATATAAAGCCTTGTCGAGCTCTAATGTAAGAGAGACTTGCCACAGTCCATACATCGTTATTAGAAAATAATTATTATAATAATATCGTCTCATGGCATGTAGAGCGAGACCACAGATTACTTTAAATGACTGAATGAATGAATTTTATTTCATAAATTGCGGTATTCTGTATTCCGTTCTTACGACGCCGCCGCGCAGCTGAAAAGCAACAAAGCAATGTGGTTCCGCAGTAATTCCGCCTTCCGCTCATGAAACATTTTGAAAGGAAAAATTACTTATTATTAAAATTTATTATTTAATTGTTTCTGTGTAGAATAGGTGTGGCGTGTTTTTATATCTCAAATTAATTAACATTTTCATATGGGAATTCTTGACGATTAATACTTATTATATTTAAAGTACAAAAGTTCAATGATATTACAGAACTGTGAATGATCTTTTACTATGTCATTGTACTCTCAAATAAAATAACATAATGAGTATAGAAAACAAATCGACAAAAAATATTAAATAAGTTTTACAGGACTTGACAGAGTTGTACCAAAGATTAATACTAGCTTATACTAAATAGTTACATAATATCTTGTTGTAACATCTTACAATTTCTGTTAATTCGAATTCGAAAACATACTACGCCATTAGTGGCGTAGTATATGTTTTCGAATCTGCGTGCAATCTATGCGTTGACCAATATTTGCGCGATAAGTTTTCGAATCCGAGACGAATCTCAATTAGGCCCCACGGAGGGGTGCCCTGAGCCGTGAGTGTGAGATCCTGTTATTACACTGTACAGCTGAGACAGCAACAGGGAGCTGTCAAAAACTTTGACAGAGCCTCCCAAACATTTGACACGTGATATTGAGGTACAGTTCGACAAGGCTTTAAATGAATATGTCAATGATGTCAATGGGCGCTGCTTGTAAAGGAGAACTGTCAATAATGACGTTTGTGTGTGATAGCAGTGTTAGTTCCTTTTCTCGCCACGTTCATAAACAGCCTTGTCGAACTGTACTCACCCCTCATTGCAACAAGCACCAAGTCTAGCTACCGTCATGTTGTATGTAAACTGCAGTTTTCTAATTTGTTTAAGTCAATAATAAAACGGAAAGATCAAGATGGATTAATCAAGATGGATGGACCAATAAGCATGATTGCGACTCTATCCATATGCGTGTACAATCGACAACGTTGGAGCAATTACAGACGAATATGCGCTATGCGACTCTACAATATGCACGTTGTCACTTGTGTGATACAAGTTGTGTCGGTACTCGGTCCCTTAGGTGTCAAAATAGACTAGGCCATTTTCTAGCTGATATCGAAATGTTGTCTGTCTCTAAAAGCATTAGTACCTATAGAACAGACCTGAAAATACGGTATGAAAAAAAATTTTTTTTTCATGCTAAGTTTGTAAATATGCCCTTGTGCTAAAATTCTCCTACTTAAAATATGAATTATAGTAATAGTTGTAGTGTTTTTACTGAAAAAGTTCTCTCGACCGACCAGAAGAGTTCTCTCGAACGGCGGTACAGAAGCTACGCGACCCACAGATTGCAAAACAATGCAAATGGCATAGAATATAGATACTATTGATAGATACATCTATAGGATATTAGCGGGAAATATATACACGTGGTCCCCAAGAGCACTTATCTCAGGATACCGACGCGACGCGGTTAAAAGGTTTCGCGACAAGTGGAAATTGCAACTCTATTTCCACTTACGCCGCTCTGTATTGTGCGGCGTAATCGAAAAAAATGATTTTATCTGGGGCACGATTCAGCTATCTATAATCGAAGCAATATTCGAGGATTAGAATAAGAACCGGTTTTACCACGTCCTGATAAGTGCCGGATAGGCTATCCACCAGTTAACTGAACAGAAATGAAGTATGGAGCATCTGTCAAAAAAGTTGTGGATAGCCTATCCGGCACTTTATCAGGAAGTGGTGAAACAGGCCCGAGTGTAGGCCGCTTTATTTCCGCCGCCCCATGTACGAAATCTACCGAACGCTGCCGCCTCTAAGCCACAGTCTATTACGGATTTATAAATAAATCCAGGGTTGGCTACAGTCTACAGAACTTTGAGACTTCTTACAGTTAGAACTTGATTGTGTTGCTCTCTAGGGAATGTCCGGAAATGGAATTGGGAATATCTTCCATTCCTATTGGTTCCACTTAAGCCTCATACATTTAAAAGCCGGTCATCCAAATCCCTATCTTCACCTAGAAAAATCAGCTTTGCATAAAATATGTAGCCAGTAATCGCCAGAAGCCTCGGAAATTGCAAATATTGCCTTGATAAGAAAGGAATTTTTTAAAGGTTTGTTTGTCTATATTATAATACTCTATTATAACTTACATTGTATAATGGACTTAGGCAGATTTAGATTGAGTCAGTAACTGACGTCAGCCCACTGCCGTGTCAGTGCTGACCTGGCATTGACGAGCAATGCTCGTCTTTCGAAAGTCTGTTCAGATTTAGTCTGCTATCGGAATCGGACGTCATTCGGAATTTTAAAAATGCCTAAATGCCTAATTGTGCCGTATTGAGCTGTAGAAATTCGAATAGAAACGTTGGCCTAGAATCTAGATAAAAGACACGTTTCTTATCATCGGTACGTCACAGTAGCTAGGATAAAAGTGACACGCTCGTTTTCATACAAATAAAGGGCCATGCGGTATCTATCTTGATCTATGTCTGTAGCTAGTCTGAAGTGAACTCTGAACTAACGCAACATTTTCTAGAGGAGTGTATACTTGTTCAATCGATACAACGTTACGACTTACGAAACATTGTAGCTCGGTCTTAGAAGTTTATAAGCTTGAAAGTAAAAGGCGTATTTAATTAAAAGTTGCGCCTTTACAACTTGCTAGATTTGCAAATTCTTTGTCCTTATCGAAACTCGTTCGTTACACGGACAACCTAAATCCGAGATAAAAACAATCCTTTATCCTATATCCTTTTCAGGCATCTTAATGCAAAATTTCATCTAAATCGACTTAGCAGTTTACGTACTATAATAATACTCCCCACACCAGTTTCGGTGACGGTGGCCGGTTTCATTGAAACCAGGCCAGGTACGCAGGAGTAATTTTATAGTGCCCAAGTGTGTGCGCAGTACACAAGAGCACTCTCTATTCCTTTACTCTCATAACCCAGTAGGACGGAAGACCGACACGAGTCACGACCGTCGAGAGATCTGGCGCAGGACCCACTTTCTACATGCCCATCCGACGCATGGATCATCTTACTTATCAGACAATCAGGTGATCAGCCTGCATTGTCCTAACCAAACTTGGAAATAACATGTTTCCAACGCGGGAATTGAACCCACGACCTTCGAGTCAAGAGCGACGCTCTGACCACTGGACCACGGACAAAGAAAATATACACTAGGCGAACCACGGAGGCATTATCGCACCTACAAGTATGATGAATATGATAAGGTTTTAAAGATGTTAGATGAGGTAACATTGGTTAATGATTTTGGCAGTCTATGCTATGTGTACGATTGTTCCATCGCAGCGACTAAATGGAATACAGTAATAGTGGCATCGCAAACATCTATCCATTCACCCACCAAAGTATTTGGATGCCTACATTAGGCTAACATGACTGTCCAAATTCCAAACGAACCACAACAAAACTGATGACATCCATCACAAAATCTGCCATAAATAGATTTTCCGACGATGATAATCATATTCTGTTGAACATCAATGTGACGTTCATACTTCAATCTTCATATTAATAAAGTATTATTATATCGAATAAAAAATGATTTTAAAGTAACAAGCAAGGTAACAAGTCTTTTTGCCATGTCAATGTCGTTACAAGGTAACAATAAAAGTTGTATACCTCGGCTAACTCGCTTTGTTGCATGATACTGCAAATTACAATGACAGTTGCAATAAAAAAAGTTATTTCACTTGCATCGTAAAATGTTATGATTATTATACGCTAGCTAAACGCCTTGGCCAACGCCAATGATGGAAAAGTACAGAAAGTTACTAACGTATTGAGGGGCATAGAATTATAACCTTTTGAGGGGCATATTCTTTGCTGTGATCATCGTCGCCGACGATTGCTTACTGTACAGATTCCCTAGAACATTTTTTTGACTTGATTACTATCAAGGTAAGTTTTCCTGAGTAGCTTCATTTTAATAAGACGAACAACAATTTCCTCTGCGATTTCTTCTCTCTCTCGAGAAATTCTCGAAAGTGGTAGCTAACAGAGATAGAAAGGATTAAATATTTCGATTTGATGGTCCTAAAATATGGATTGTTCTATTTGTAGGACAATGTTACTGTTAAATTACATAATCATTAAACACCCTAAAGTATTATCACTTAATTTTGTTACACCCTGTAGAATGTAGGTAGATGTTTGTAGACAAACTACAAAACGATTAAAAAGCGTGATCAAACATCCGAAAAGCCGATATCAATTTTGGAAATGGCCCACCACAATGAGAGCAACGCAGCATACGCCGAATAGTCTTGATGCTTTTGCGTTTTGACGATATTCTATTGTGGTTGTACGTACGTTGAATATTACAGTCCCCACAGGCTTCTCATTGTTCGCGCGTGTGCTATAACATCGGGCCTGCTCCGTAACAGGGATCTTTCATGTCCTGGATTATAGGGCTGTCGATGAGCAGTTGGTTTCAGGACTCTTGAAATAAAATTGAAGCCTGAAAAACTTACTCTGCGCTATATACTTAGAACTAGAGATTTTTTATCTTCCGAATTTCTTGGGAAATTTAATTTAGAAAGACAAATAGAATAGAATGATCCAAACTAGAGGCAGGTCATAAAAATCGTCCATTGAATATACTTTTCTGACTGATCACATCTTTTTGATCACAATTGGAAGAAGTAAGGTATTTGTTGCTCACATTACAGAAGATGCAATCAGTAGACTAAAGCTAAGCAAAACGGAAACGGATGAATAATTTGATGAATAGTATCTCTCGTATAACTACTCGATTTCTGAGATTTTTTGCCAAAAATTTATCTATTTTCAAGTGTTTTTAATTGGCTAACGTCACAATATTAACCAATCATTAATCAACGACGCTGTTGAAAATATAAACTCCTGTCAAAAAATCTCGGAAACTGTAACTGAAACTTAAAGAGCGGTCTAGTTTGTGGCAAGTGGTAACCCTAGGTTCGCACTGTACAGTGTACGTACTCTCGACTCCACAATGCGTCCATTGTGTGACTGATTACTTCAAACTCGTCGGCGTATCCTCGCATCCGTCTGCTGTGATAACATTAGCTCTTGCCAATTTGTGATGATAATATTATTTGAAGTAGATAATATTGAGTATATTATTATCACAAGAGTACTAAATACAGAGATTTGAGATGCTATACGCTTATTAAAGTTGACGATCTACAGTTAGTACGGTGAAGGAAAACATCGTGAGGAAACCCGCACATGGTTGGTCCCAGGCGTATTGACTATTGACCTGTTCATTCCTCTGGATTAGGCCGACTATTTTGCGACAATTGTTTTCTTTTATTTTTGCTTGACTAGGTTTTTCTGACTGTGTAAACGTGTCAGCTTGTTAATAATAATTATACATCAATCATGATTCATATGAATATACGTATGTTTCTTCTATTGTTCTGTTTGAGTCGTTAATGAGTATTTAAGTATTTACTATTAAATAAATATATTATGTAGTTTTGTTGTACCTATAACGCTCCCCTGGCCCTAGGAGTTTGAGACAATAGAATATAGTAAACTGAAAACTGACGAGTGCATTAGAGAGGTACGGCCGAAAAACGAATATCATAATTCGAGTGAAAAAATACGAATATAATATTATATTCGCCCATTTACTCTACGTATCTCTTTTACTCGCGCACAAAATATCTACTATCAAGTACATTGAAACTATAATGTAGAATATAGAGTATCCATTATAGACTATCTTATTCTTATAAGGTTTATACTAAACAATATTTTCACCTTAAATTAATTTTGTTACGTTTAATGCGGATTTTCATAAAATTAAATAATATCCTGGGAGCCACAAGGAATAAGAGCTTTAAATTTTGTCTGGGACCTAAATGCCAGGACACGTACGCGGCGTACGCCTACAATATGCAAAGGCACTTAGAACTTGGCCGTCGTGTAAAATTATGTAACCGTGTACTAAACCACTCCTTGGCATAGGTACTCATTTCATATAGGCAGGATCAATAGGCTGTTTTATATTTGATGCACTCATATATATTGTCCGTATTATAATAGCTCCCACACCAGTTTCAGTGACGATGGCCGGTGTCATTGAAACCAGGCCAGTTACTCAGGAGTAATTTTATAGTGCCCAAGTGTGTGCGCAGTACACAAGAGCACTCTCTATTCCTTTACTCTCATAACCCAGTGGGACGACAGACCGACACGACCGGCGAGAGATCAGGCGCAGGACCGACTTTTCACATGCCGATCCGACGCATGGATTATATTCTTACTTGTCAATCAGGTGATCAGCCTGCATTGTCCTAACCAAACTTGGAAATATCGTGTTTCTAACGCGGGAATCGAACCCACGACCTCCGAGTCAAGAGCCGCGCTCTATACCACTAGACCACGGAGGCGTCTATGTAGTCCGTATTATAGAGTACCTACTAGACTATAGTGTCCTATGTTTATAATTATTGTCTTTTGATATACGTCTTCACAGGTCTGCCCGCAACTTAGTTGATCGCAATTCGCAATTTTGGCTTTCGTACTAAAACTGTACGTAAATCTGAAATTTGTTAACGTTCATATTTTCAGAGATAACTCCTAAGTCCATACCTGATACCAGTTACCACGTCAAAATCTGACTCACACTTTCACATTTATATTATTAAGTATAGACCAGGGAAGTATAGTGGATTAGAATAGAAAATGTAGTCTTGTTTTGCTTTTCTTTTCATAGTCTCAGGCTTACCGTTTGGCCTCCTTTTCGGGAATAGGTGAATCCCACATGAGCCCTAACTCACTGAAAAATCATAAAATCCTGATCCAGTTTTGAAACGAAATAATGTGACGCTTGTTACTTGGTGTGAGAATAATAAGTAATGATGTTGTTACTTGTTAGTAACCAGGAAAGTTGTGTGAAAACTACCCTGATTAATTTTGTGTAACTCTATACGGTACGGGAAGTTAGGCGCCGCTGTAAATTACTTTAATTTGTAACTACCCGTCACTTGTGAGTCGACAGTGCTAATCGAATAGCATAAGACTTGGAGATTCGATTAGACGAAATAAGATTGAGTATTCGATTTCATTTGCGAATGAGGACGATTTGAAAACAGTTTTATTGTTCTGATTTTCTGACTGTGGCAGAGCCTAGGTTCTAAGGTGGAATTTCTTACCATCCAGCTATACACGTTAAGTCAGACCAGCGAATAAAAGTATAAGATTCTACAAACAAAGTGAGGCTGGTTTTAAGGTAAAGTAAGGTATTTCCACTAATAACGTACGAAAGAATGACGTGTGCTCACGTGCTTTTACATTGGCACTGAAGCGTATGCCTCTTGCTGTATAGTGGAGTGGTTGAAACTTACATAATATAATACACAAACTGAATGCTGCTTCTGCTTACATTGATACAGTTCTGACCATGCGCCCGGATCCAGCGATACTGGCGTCAGCTACTGTATCAATGTAATATTAGCACTAAGTTTTAATTGCTCGATCTGTTATGCACGAACTATGATACCTGTGTAGGGAATTTGAGGGATCGCCGAGTTATGCCCCAATTCCGAGCTCACCGCATTGCAGATCGAATACCAGTTCAAATGATAAGTTGCAATTTAAAATTTGTGCCTCCGATTGAATTGAAATTAAACTATTATTGTGTGGAAGTTGAATATAATATAGTACATACTACATAGGTGTGAGCGGTCAAAGTGGCATTTTAGAAGAGAGTGTTAATACAATATGATCTGTGGTTAATACTGTAACGAAGGAATCTACACAGAGCCTTTAGTGCGTTGACAGTTGACGCAACAGCGCCGGTATTTCCGACGTTCGACAATATGCTTCATTGATAGTAATAGCATAACGACTTGCTGATACCGTTGTGTTGTCTCATGCAACTGTGGCATATAACCATATTATTCCGTTCTGACGACGCAACAAATCGCAACACCTGGAATCTAACAGATCACCCGCTGGAACTGACGTTGCATATTATATTATGAAATAGGTTGTCCGGTTACAGTCACTTTTATTAGATCCACGGTCCACCTTTAGGTTTGTGTAGGTAGTGTTCTTAAAAGTCAACGCAAATGTGAGCACTAAGTTAGTGAGCACACACTATTTTTCCAACGTGAATGACCTTTAAGTGAAGAGTTCACATTAGCTTGGACTTAGTGAAGTCTGCTAATTCACTTATCTACTAATACAAAGCTTGTTTGCTTTACAACATTTCCTGCTATTAGGTACATTAATGTAATCTAGCAACATGGAAAATCTTTTTATTAAGTTATATAACCTAGACCAGGGGTGGCCCCAACTTTATTAGACCTAAGATCTACTGTTTACTAACGAAACCCTATGCGATCTACCAAGTTCATACTTCTCGAAATCTTAAATGAAACAGCATTAGCAAACAGCTTATTGGTCTGGTAGTTTGGTCTATTTATATTTTTCGCCTGGCCACGATCGACTGGGCTAACAGTCGCGATCGACCGGTCGATCGCGATTTTCACAGATCGGACGTTCTATTGGTACCTAATTCGTAACAGTGGCTTGGCGCCCAAACTACTGCTGAACATCATTTCCCTACCTTTTTACTTACGGTGTCGAGTGAAAATAAGCGCAATACATTATGTCGCTTGTCGCTCGAAATTCCATCCACTTAAGCATATTTAAGCGATCAATTTTGCGTCGTCTGCAGAATAATAAGCGGATAATGTTCATCTTCACACGAGGGTGACACCGCACGGTCAACAAATTGACATGTTTATGTCGTGATATGCAATCCGGCTCGGAGGACCATTTTTTGCGATAATTTTTTTAAAGATTAGTATGGATAGTCCTGTTGGCGTTTACCATAGTAAATATCTAAATAACCTTCAAAACATAGTAGTTTTCTTTGAGAGTCTTAATATGATTTGAGTATCTTTTATTATATCTACAATGTCCTGTCATATTTCTTGTGATATAATATTATGATCATAAGATAAGAATAAGAACAAGAGAGAATCTCATAAAAGTAGTAAGTGGACGCCTTTGTGCGACATACTACATGGGAGAGTGGTACTTATATTGCTTGTAATAAGCTCGTGTCGGGGGCAAAATAAGTCTGAATGGTGTTATACAAGTGTGGGAATTTCGACACAGGATAATGATTCTTATGTCGTTGTTAGCAAGGTTCTGGCATGGGTGAAATAAGTCTGAACAGAGTGTAGTACAGGCATCAATGTCAATAAATCTGGAGCCAACACGCTCCCTGTGTAACGGGCGTTTGATAGCGTATTGACCCTAAGGCCGCGTCCGCATGAGCGACCCACGTCTGGCCGATGGCGATGGCGATACCAAAAATATTTATTCAATTTTGATATTCACTGGTCTGGAATACCCTTCGCGAGATTGCTGATAGGTGCTGATTTTTTCGTAATGAAAAATACGAATTCTGCAACACATACCTACGGATCGATCGTATCACTTGGCTTTGCTTTAGTGTAAGCCGTAAGGGTTATAACGATTACAAAGCTGTTTTCATCACAATCGGCATCGACCATAGATAATTAAAAATTCTACAATATGATTCGTTATCGTTTGTAGTGGCCTATCATAGGCCAGTGTAGAGAGGCTTCACCATGTTCTTCAGCACTTTTATGTGAATTATGTCGAGTAATTAAAATATATAAATAAAACAAACGAAGCGTGTCAAGTGTGATCGCTGATAGCTATCTGGGTCGAGCGTTTTAGTCGCGGGGTCTGTAACGAGCCTTATCATGGCGGTACTGGCTGTATGCCAAATTTATCGGGGAAAAGCTTAGCCGAGCATTTCTGAGTCCCGATGGTGGATTGTGCATGGTGGTCTGTATGTAGATGTTATGTCGCGCTAGAAAATAGAAGTTCTTTACTTGATTTTTATTTATATATCTTGACATTTATTAAAATCGGACTAGTAGTTTAGCCTCTTCGAGGAAAGATTCATACATAGTCTGACAAATCACAAAATCCATCACACTTCCTGTTGGTTTCGCCGTAGTCGGGAAAAAAGCCTTTAGAGTTTTAAATTGTAAAGGAAATAGTAACGACGCTTAGGTGTTAAATTATAAACCACCTGAGTTAAGTTTAAACAAAGTTCAGATACAAAACAGATACGCTTTTTAGGGTTCCGTAGCCAAAATGGCAAAAAAGGAACCCTTATAGATTCGTCATGTCTGTCTGTCTGTCTGTCTGTCTGTCTGTCTGTCTGTCTGTCTGTCTGTCTGTCTGTCTGTCTGTCTGTCTGTCTGTCTGTCCGTCCGTCCGTATGTCACAGCCACTTTTCTCCGAAACTATTAGAGCTATACTATTGAAACTTGGTAAGTAGATGTAGTCTGTGAACCGCATTAAGATTTTGATGCAAAAATGGAAAAAATATTAAAAATATTAGGGGTCCCCATAGGTACAACTGAAACAAAAAAAAATTTTTTTCATCCAACCTATGCGTGTGTGGTATCTATGGATAGGTCTCCAAAAATCATATTGAGGTTTCTCATATCATTTTTTTCTAACCTGAATAGTTTGCGAGAGAGACTCTTCCAAAGTGGAAAAATGTGTGTCCCCCCCCCTCTAATTTCTAAAGTAGAGGCATGATAATTCTAAAAAAAATATATGATGTATATTACTATAAAAACTACCAACGAAAATTGGTTCGAACGAGATCTAGCCAGTAGTTTTTTTTTAAACGTCATAAATAGTAAACCTTAATGAAACAAAAAAAAATTTTTTTCATCTAACCTATGCGTGTGTGGTATCTATGGATAGGTCTCCAAAAATCATATTGAGGTTTCTCATATCATTTTTTTCTAACCTGAATAGTTTGCGAGAGAGACTCTTCCAAAGTGGAAAAATGTGTGTCCCCCCCCCTCTAATTTCTAAAGTAGAGGCATGATAATTCTAAAAAAAATATATGATGTATATTACTATAAAAACTACCAACGAAAATTGGTTTGAACGAGATCTAGCCAGTAGTTTTTTTTATACGTCATAAATAGTAAACCTTAATCTAAATTTCATTAAATCGACTGAAATATAAAAATAAATCAAAAATAATATAATTTCATAAAAATTAACCTTATTGCTGCTGCGGAACCCTCCATGGGCGAGTCCAACTCGCACTTGGCCGCTTTTTTATTATTTATTGATCTTTGGTAAACCGGACACAGAATCTTGTACTTAAGAGGGATCTACACCGCCGTTTTTCCATACAACCGTTGTTCGCTGTTTCCTCCCTGGATAATACCGGTAGAGTTATAATTTCCTTTTCTCTTTTTTTTCATAATTTAATTATTAAAAAAGATATGAACGTTCAAAAACACAAAAAAATGGCCAGATTTTACTCAGTGTTAAAACACCCACAAAACAAAACTGGCTAGAATATACCAAAAAAGTAAAACATAGGAACACAGCTCAAGCCTTGTTTCAATTCTGAAAAAAGTACTTAAATCGGTTAAGTTTTGGAGAAGGAATCAGAGGACAACGAATCGATGATTTTCTGTTCTTTTATTAGAACGTTTGTCGTGTTGTCTCTATCGCGCTCTGCGGTGGGAGACTTGAGATTGGTGAAACGGCAAAACATTTTCAAAATACCTATTTTGAATTTCTCTCGCCCCTGGTGTATCCTCTTAAAGCTCTGATGATTGTGTGAGTTGTGAGTTGTCACCTCTTCACGTGATGGACCAAAATAAGCAGTATTGAATATGTAGAGAGCGTATTCGTCTATGATTGTCCATGATCGACGTCGAATGTGCTGCTGCATGTTGTAGTTATCTAGGTAATCATGGTAGTAATCAACCAACGCGACGTGTTAAAAAAAAACAAAAAGATGGTACTGAACAGATCTCTGTCATTATATTTTAATTTATAAGGCGCCTCAGCTTAGCTCGTTTTCTTATTACGTCTAGGTTAAAATTAAAAGCCTAATGCCCCAGTTAAAAACTCAATGTCATATCGTAAAAGGTCTTATAGATTAACTAATGTTGAGGAGAGAGTCTGACGTCACCCACCTTAAATAGCCCAGGTAAATATAAAGCGACCTAATTTCTTACTATCTTTGCTTTGGACGCGATTACGGCTAATGGTGTTTAAACATTGTTTTAAATAATGCTGCATACACACTGTTGTCTCGGTTAGTACGCATTGGAACGCGATCGTGACCATTTGATGCAGTTTTAAATGAACTAAGCTTAGACTTCATTTACGACACTAGAAGTATTGAAGAATTTGCCGAATGTGGTGTTAGGACTTAGGCTGCCTATTCCAATTTTGAATAACCAATTTAAAATTACATGCATCGTCTCGACATAATATTATTGCAATGTGAACTGACGCTCAGCTGTACCACGTTGCTTAGGAGAAAATTTTAAAATTCATCATTCATCATTGCGATCAAATATTTATTATTTAGCTGACAGAAGTGTGTCTGTCTTTGCCAAAAAGGTAGCGGATCAAAGTACATAAATACTCCTAAAGTAACTTAACTACGCTTAAATATTTTTAACGTAGATGGTTATCCAAAACCTAAATAGGTGAACGTTTATTTAAATAAGACCTTACGTGTAAGTAGTAACCGCTAAACCTCCTAAATTAAAATGGATTTGCGCGAGCCTTTAAACCTTTAGTAGCTAAGTTACTTTTTGTGGTTTTGGGCTATTTAAATAAATGAAACCAAAGTAAGATAGGAGTTTACGAAAGCATTTGGTTTTTTTTATATCCTAGTCACAATAATCGCCTCACGATAGCAGTCGAGCGTCACGAATCTGATTGTAAATGAACGAAGTTCAACTTCTGCCTCAGTTACTACGTAGTAAAATAAAACAAAGCTAAATTACTGTTGCTACTCTATTCTGTGCGTTTCATACATTTTAATTACTTACTTATGTAATTTGTAAAACGTCGTATTGTATTGTTGCAGTCGAAGGCTCTGGGGCGAGTGCTGTTCGACCAGGTGTGCCGGCAGCTACATCTCCTCGAGGCAGACTACTTCGGTCTGGAGTACCAAGATGCTAATGGCACGAAGGTAACTATATCAAAATAATATCTAAGAAATATAAATTGCATTGACCGAATTTTCGTAGTTTGCGTCGCAGTTTTTTTACAGCAATTTACTCTCTTCTTTTTTGTAGTCACTAATAAAGAGCAATCCCACCAAAACATTTCATGTTGCCAAGACGACCACATACGGTTTGCCTTGTGAAAAATATATCAGATCTCATGTAGAGCCAAGCTTCTGAATCTACACGGCCTAACTCTACCGACCCTAACTTCAACAAATTCTACATAATCAGTAAATGTATGGCTTCGCCGTCTCGCTACAGTCGTGGAGGTGATGCGACTGTTTAGTTTCTGATCTAAGTAACGAAACAGCCAAGTCAAATATTTACTGATATGTACAGTCGAGAAAAGGTAGCTTTAGTTAAAGCAAATGTTATGAAACTGGTACTTTAAGAACAACTTTACATACTAATCTAACCATATTCTATTTTACAGTACTGGCTGGACGTCGAGAAGCCGATGTGCCGGCAGCTCGGTCTCTCCATGCTGGAACCTGCGCTCCGATTCTGCGTGAAGTTCTACACGCCGGACCCCGCCCGCCTGGAGGAGGAGTTCACGCGGTACCTGTTCTGTCTACAGGTGAAGCGCGACCTCGCCACCGGGGCGGTTCAGTGCAACGAGAATACGGCCGCGCTGATGGCCAGTTATATTGTGCAAGGTTTGTTGGGATTGTCGTTATGCTGCGTTTCCATGCTTGCCAAGGGTCCACATGCACAAGCGTGTAAAGAGAGTATTAGGCTTGGCTTGCGTGAGCTTGTGGACGCTACGCTTGTATCCGATCCGGTGTAGTGTCGGTTTTTGGACACTACAAAGGACGCTTGCTTGGATGTACGTAATACACTGACGCATTTACAAGCGTGTAAACTTCCAAATGCCAAGCGAGATTTGTGGACGCTTGTGCCTTGTGGATGCTTGCCAAGCCTTAGCTAGCATGAAAACGCAGCATTATGTTGTGTCATGGCCATAATATCGTAGATTGGATAATTTCATGAAATGGTTGATTGTCTATTGACTATATTATGATATGGTTTCGCGAGATCATTCATGATGTGGGCTACACTGCATGAAATCTGATTGGACGATACATCAACGCTTAGAAATAGAAGAATAGAATACTAACATAGCGATAAGTCTTTTTTTACTAACAATTTTATGGATCTGAGTAATCTGAAATAAACATATTTTATTTTATTTTATTTTATTTTTTATTTTAGAGCTGAAAACTTCAAATTTCGCACACATATTTCTTTTAAGGCATCCAAACAAAATTGCACCTCAAGGTGGTTAAATATCATATGAGTCATAACATGTTTGCTCCTTTGTCCATAACTATGTCCGTCAAACGTCTTTATATGATTGATCAAAGTTTGTATGCCATAAGGCTTAGACTTTGTAAACGCGCCTTCGTCCCGTTCCTCAGCCGATGCCTTGGTTCTCGCGCCTGGAGTTTCGTTCGTGTGCTGTCCATGATTATAATATGAATAGTCTTTTGTAATCACAAATCATAAACAAAATGTACAAAATTTTCCACAGCGTTTATTATGCATTTCCAGTTCGCTCTTTCGTTATTTCCCGTGACGGAATTAAGCCCGTGCCAACTTTCGCACGTTACTTAACATTTCAAAACCCTTTTAATGTTAAACAAGTCGGTGTGACAGTCCCCTCCCCCGCGCCCCGCCCCGCCCCGCTGTCGCCATTAGCGTTTACGGGATCAATTTACAGTGCCGGGTTGCTGAAAAAACTTAATGTATTTTCCATAATGGACGACGTATTTAGTGAACGATTTTCATGTTATGATTTTTTATATCACAGTACAAAGTAAAATTAATGTTCATAATAATAATGACATTAATGATAAAACATACGACATGATAAATGTAATAATGTATTTATTTTATTCATTAAATAAAGGAAGGTCCGAAAAGAACGTTAGCCCTATTATAGTAGCTTATGTTAATACAGAATAGTTACCATGCAGTAAACATGATTAACTGTTACAATAAGCCCCAATTTCACCAACGAATATTAAAGTTAATGTTTGAATTAGTATCACATTACCCCTTTCGTTTTACTTATGAATGAAATAGAAGACATGACATTAATTATTGTTGATGAAAATTTTACAGTGAACTCTTTATTAGGAACACATGACACACCCTAAAGTATTATCACTCAGTTTTGTCACACCCTGTATAAATGATCCTTCTGAACAGCGGAGTGCGGCGACTTCGTGCCGGAGGACTACCCGGACCACACATACCTCAGCGGGTACAAGTTCTTCCCCGGACAGGACCCCGAGTCCGAGCGACGCATCATGGAGAACCATAAGAAGCACATGTGAGTTTTTTATTGTGGACCTACCTGTTGGTGGGAATATGGTAGATTTTTAGTTTTATACGAAGTTTTACATGCGGTATGTAAGCAATTACTAGATTTTCTTTTACTATACAAACATGGAGAACCATCATAAGAAGCACATGTGAGTATGCGTGTTTTGTATTGTGGACCTAGCTGTAGGTGGGAATTAGGTTCATTTTTAGTTTTCTACAAGTTGTACATAATTATTATGGTGTGCAAGCAATTACTGGATTTTCTTTTATATATTATACTTATTCTTTCTTACAGAGGACAAAGTCCAGCCGAAGCAGATTTGAATTTGCTAGAAACGGCGCGTAGATGTGAGCTGTATGGTGAGTTATTGACAACTTTTATTCTTTTAATACATGGAAAAGCTATAGCATTAAAAATAGAGTCAACATAATATTACTAGAACGCCAACTGAATGCCTTTTATGCGTTATACATGACGAATAATAAATACAACCTAAAGTTACAGTGAGAGTAACTAAGTTAAAAAAAAGCGGCCAAGTGCGAGTTGGACTCGCCCATGAAGGGTTCCGCAGCAGAAATAAGGCTTATTTTTATTAAATTAAAAGGTTTTTGATTTATTTTTATGTTTCAGTCGATTTAATGAAATTTAGATTAAGGTTTACCATTTATGACGTATAAAAAAACTACTGGCTAGATCTCGTTCAAACCAATTTTCGTTGGTAGTTTTTATAGTAATCTACATCATATATTTTTTTTAGAATTATCATGCCCCTACTTTAGAAATTAGAGGGGGGGGGGACACACATTTTACCACTTTGAAAGAGTCTCTCTCGCAAACTATTCAGGTTAGAAAAATATGATATGAGAAACCTCAATATGATTTTTGGAGACCTATCCATAGATAACCCACACGCATAGGTTAGATGAAAAAATATTTTGTTTGTTTCAGTTGCACCTAAAATTTTTAATAATTTTTCCATTTTTGCATCAAAATTTTAATGCGGTTCACAGACTACATCTACTTACCAAGTTTCAATAGTATAGCTGTGACATACGGACGGACGGACGGACTGACAGACAGACAGACAGACAGACAGATGTAACTAGCGCTACATTTAAGCGGTCTAAAGAGAGTCATCGTTAAGCGGGCTGATTCACGATTTTTTAACCGACTTCAAAAAGGAGGTTGTCAATTCGACGCGTATACAGTATTTCCAGAACTGTCCAGTTTTCGTATTATATGCTAGTCTTAGATATCAGCGTCTGAACAATTGTGCCTTTCAAAAGTATATTATGTACGTATGTAATATGTATGTTTGTATGTTTGTGTTCGCATATCTCTGGAACTACCAGTCCAATTTCAGTAATTCTTTTTTGTTTTACTAGGTATTGTTAAGGTTAGGTAGGTTATTGTTAATGTTAAGGTATTTAGGTAGGAGGTTATTGTTAAGGTATTGTAAGTTAAGGGAATAGTGCCATCCAAATCGGTTCAGTAGTTTTGAAGATAGAGAGTTTTAATCCTCAATTACGTGCAATTTTGAAGTCGGTTTTATCTTTTTAAAACACAGTTATATTCGACTCGGTTCGGTTCGGAGTTCGGACTCGGATAGCGCTTCGCGCTATGAGCGTTTTTGAATGTCGCGCTGTAAAGTTTCCATTTCAGAGTCGAATTGCATTTCCATCGTGAATCAGGGCCTTGCATTGATTTCGATTCTACAGAATAATTATAATTAATAGCCCTAGCCTAATAAAGAAAATGGATTATGATATTATAAAAATATTTCAGGTATAAAAATGCACGCGGCTAAAGATAACGAGGGCGTGGCTCTCAACCTGGCGGTCGCGCACATGGGCATCGCGGTGTTCCAGCACTACACCAGGATCAACACGTTCAGCTGGGCCAAGATACGCAAGATCAGCTTCAAGAGGAAAAAGTTCCTTATCAAACTGCATCCTGAGGGCTATGTGAGTTAGAAAGTGCAGTTTATTTTTAAGATTAAGTATGTAAAATGAATAGATTCCGAACTACGCGGTACATTAAGGCTTTGTCAAAAACCTACGCGTCAGTAAGGCCTCAGTCTCGAATTTTGCGGGCAGCGGGGCGGGATCGGTGGCGGCGGGCGGCGCGGGTAGCCATCTAGTACGCCGCGCGCCGCTCGCCGCGCCGCTGCCTTCGAGGCCAGTTCCATATAAATCTATACATTGGAACGCGCCGCTTATTACTACGCGCACTTATCAGGAAGTGGTGAAACAGGGCCTAAATATATTTGTATTTATTCTTATAACATTTTATTCTTACAGGTTCACTTTCGTGACGTGGTCGAGTTCTTCTTCGAGGGCCGCAACGAGTGCAAGAACTTCTGGAAGAAGTGCGTCGAGAACCACGGCTTCTTCCGCTGCTCCGCCGTGCCGCGACCGCCGCGGCACAAGGCGAGAGTCATGTCGCGCGGTTCGTCGTTTAGGTGAGGATATAATCACTGCATTGTCTGTTTTCATACAGGGTGTAACAAAACAAAGTGATAATACTTTAAAGTTTAAGGTGTCTATGAGTTCCCTGTATAGAGTCCATTGTAAAAGTAGCAGCATGAAAGAGCAATTTTTTTTCACTTCTGTATGGGAAGTGCCCCACCGTCAAGAGTTTCCCCATACATAAAAAATTTGGTCTTTCAGCGCTGCTACTTTCACAGTGAACTATCTACTAGGAACACGTACACACTACACACCCTAAAGTATTATCACTTAGTTTTGTTACACCCTGTAATTACGAAAGTGTATCTGTCTGTCTGTTACCTCTTCACGCCCAAACCGCTGAACCGATTTTGCTGATACTTTGAGTCCCGGGAAAGGACATACTTTTTATCCCGGAAAAATGTACGGTTCCCGCGCGATAAACGAGTTTTGGCGCAACGGAGTTGCGGGCGTCATCTAGTATTTGATAATTTTCTGATTGGTCTGTAACTGATATAATAAATTATCAGTGATCAATAATTAAAATTAAAATGTATAGAGTTAAGACGCAATACGACAAGTGCAAAACTTCAGCCGGCCTAGCATACGCCAACGAGATATTATCTCTCTCTACATGTTTCTCGATGTTTGATAGTTTGTATCTTCATCTATATTGACCCTAGCATGACAAACATTTTTTCTCGCGTAGATCTGTCATCGAAATAACACATTTTTATAGAGTTTTGTCGAGATAATGTCGAGATTTTGATATTATGAGACGAGTAGTTTTTAATTATCTCGAGAGTGAGATATCTCGTTGGCGTATGCTAGACAGGCTGAGCGCTTGATGAAATTTGGCACGTCATAATATTATATCTTTTTACAGCGACAAAATCGAAGCCTATATTGATGATGTCAAGGCTATAGGACCTGTATGATTATGGTCTAAAAATTAAGATCTATTTCGCGGTATAAAGATGAACGATTTGTATTAGATTTCTTTTTGGACACACAATGAGTAGATATTACCCGAAATCACTGAGTGACACACACATACTGAGTGTGAAAAACTCGCTATAACAGTTTGATTTGAGCGAACAAAACTTTTACATTTAATCTAAAAATTACTTACAGGTATAGCGGCAAAACCCAGAAGCAAATAGTCGAATTCGTCCGAGACAACTATGTCAAACGACAGACTTTCCAGAGGTGAGTTCATAGCTTTACCCCCACATAGCCGTGTAGCTGCATGCTAAACAGCTTCGATAGACGCAAAGCTTATATTTAGATGATAGAAAGATACCCTGCAGTATTCAGTTAGTTTACGAGGGATTAGTATAGAAGTTAGTTCTTTTTTACCACACGTTATTCTTTGTCACAAAATCATCAAGCGTCATTGTATTGTTAAGGTTTGGGTTTTTAATGGTTTATTAATTTTTTTAATTCAATGTTTAAAGTTTTCAAAATTAATTTTCCGATTTTAAGCTTTGTCATCGTCACAACATATTTAAAAAATCATATTTTTATATCAAAATATGTTGAAATGAAATCATTTATTCTGTAATGGATTATTATCTATATTATGTATTTTATATGTACGGTGAGCGGTTGGCATGGAGTGGGAACTAGCTTTGGTTTTGAGGTGGGCGGGAAGGACGAGGAACCGGCTTGCATGAGTCCCCGAACGACCAATAGTATGAGTAGTGGGAGGCTTCCGTTTGTACTATCAATGGAGATTAGTATTCTCGAGCATGCGCTGTATACGTTGAGACTTTCGCTTCTTCCAAAACGTAAAGAGTAGTCGTCGGTTTGTCACCGACTATCGGTCGGAGGATGGTACGCTCGCTCTACGTCCGTGCGTGCACGCACGCCGAACGCGCTCGGTTGTAATTGGTCCGAATCTGTCTCTCAATACAGCGCCACGCTCGTGCAATCTGTCGTGACGCTTGCTAGATATTTTTTCAATCGAATCATCCGATATGCACTTTTTATTACCTCCCTATTTGATACCCCTCGAAATCGCCAGGCATCCGTAGACTTCATCGATGTTTCTAGATTTTTAACAATAAAATCACTTAATATCCGAACACTTTAAAATGGCCCTAATTTAATTTTATTTTCGATACTTTTTAGTGATAAGCTAACTATGAACTGTTACTCAAGGGGTTTAGGATAGTGGACTCAAATTGGATGTCAGTAAAAATTAAACATTAACAAAGTCGTTCTTACTAGAGTGCTAGACTTGATCTATAAAGTGCCAGAGTGATCCGAGTAATTTTTGATAGAAAATTTTACCTAAGATATTTGTCTTAAAATTGCCAACAATTTTCTTTTATTTAAAAAAAATGCCAGTCTTTATAAAAACTTGGGTCACTCTGGTCCTCGTTGGCGTCCAATTTGCTGTTCTGTGCTTGTGTGAGTGTGTCGGGGTACTGTGACCATCCTCTGGCCGATGCGGCAGGTGTGGGTCGTTCCGTGCGTCGCGCTCGGCGGGCGGGTCGCGCGCGAGCGTCGCGCCGCCGCTCAACGCCAGCCTGTCCGCGCACCCGCTGCTGCCGCTGCCGCCTGGCTCCGACGGTACGTACACGCCGCACGCCGCACCTGCGCACGCGCCGCACTTACGTACGCGTCGCAATTGCGTACTTGCCACACTTACGTACGCGTCGCATTTGCGTACGTGCCGCACTTACGTACGCGCTGCATTTGCGTACGCGTCGCACGTGCGTACGTGCACAGACTGCAAAATATTGAGGTGCGAATCTGCTTGTTCAGATGAAGCGACATAGGCGTGACCTTTATTATTTCTTTGATAGGTCTTATAATAATCGTACATAACACTGCTTTTAAATACAGCTTTATCGACAATAATCATAATATTATGTTGCTACATCTGAACAAGCAATAAGGCTTAAGTAATAATTATTGTTGCGTATTATATTAAAATAAAACAAATTATTATTACTGATTCCAATACCAGAATGTAAAGTAAAATATTTGAGACCCCAAAATATTTTGGTTATTTGCAGTTCAGGTATCTCTACACGTCATCAATCATTATTTCATATCATCTGCAAATATTCTAAAGCAGACACATCATATTATTAAGTCCACAGTATAAAATACTTTGGACTTGTGTATTGAAATGTTGTTAAGACGTTGAGATTATAATATACCACGTCTTTAAATACGATGACGATGGTAGCATAGCAACTATACACTCTAGTATAATTGATGAGTAGATATATGCACACTAGACATACTCGCCAATTCCAAACTATGTAAATATACAGGGTGCAATTATACCTTCCTGCCAAAATTTAATGTACTGATCCTGGTTAAAAATAAAAATACACGTATTTTTTCTTTTTTAATCACTCAGTACTAAAATGTTGAGAAATAGCTTCCGAAAGTTATCCTAAAAAACACTACAATTAATGGACACGACGCGTCGCCCGCGCGTGACGTGACCCCGCGCGCGCGCCTCTCCCCCGCGTTACCCCCGGTCATACCCCCGCGCCGCAAGTGACCATTCTGCAACGATTTTATATGGGATAAAATATGTTAATAAAAAAAATATAACACCCAATTTTTTTTGGTTAAAAGGACTCTCCTAATGATACCTAAGCCCTGGAAAAAATTTGGCAGGAAGGTTTAATTGCACCCTGTATTTTATGTACGAAAGAAATCTTTATTGTACTGTTTTGTATTTAAAATAACTGCTTTTAAGTGCAAAGTAAGTTAATTTAAATTTGTATCTTTTATTAAAATATTATGTCTTTGTGTCAAAACGTTTCATATCGATTTTATACTATAGCTTAACGTAAAGTGACGGCTGTATAGCTTTTTAAAAGCCGCTAGATCTATGGTAAGCTTGTGTGAGCTTTCAAGTATTAGCTATGTTTTTGCTACGAGTTATGACCAAAAATATGATTCTACTGCAGCGTTTTAAATTGCATATAGTAAATTAAATCTACATGCAATGAACGATTGTCGTTAAAAGAGGTTAATTTTAATTGCGATCGAATCTAGTGTCAGTATTATAGAATATAGATATGTTATATAACTTAATCCTCGCGCGAGCTCCAGCGTCCGAGCATTAGGCTGCGTTTCCACCAGAGATGTGTTGCGAGGAATGTGTTTTTAAGATCCAATAGAATCAGATCCAATAGTCAGTTAAATGAAGCGTTTCTATATTGGTTCTCAAAAACACATTCCTCGCAACACATCTCTGGTGGAAACGCAGCTTTAAGCCGATAGCGAAGCTGCGCTCGAGTGGAAAGAATACCCTGAATTCACACCAGCATTTTAACAAAATTATTTAAGAGCGTTTACACCTTTCACGCTCAATTTGGCTTAAAACTACTTTTCCAACTTGAAAAAATCATCAACCACTTATCTTTATAAAAATGTTGATAACTTATTTTTATAGAAAATTTCACTGTCTATATAGTTATCAGAGAAAAAAATAGGATTTATAGAGTATTTGTACATTAAATCTCGATACCTTAACAGAGGTTTCCTTAAATTCCGTTTTAGTATCAGTTTCGAAGCTTTTAATTTACGAAACCAGCGATAGATCTAATTATAAAATAATAATAACCTATTGACAAGATCCTTAAGCAAATAGTTATCAGAAAAAATATTTATATTAACTTTATGTAATTTAAATTCAAAGAATGAGAAATATCAAAGAAATATCAAGGAATTAAAACTTTTTTATTACCTACATATATATTTAACTTAATTTAATATAATAATAGTTTCATATCATAGAAGAACACTTTAATTTAAAAAATTGTTCTTAAATATCAACAAATCTTTTGTTATTTTTTTCTACAAATATTTTAAAACTATAAATCGCTGCGCGCAGAGCAATTCCAATAGTCCGCCGCAGGTTTGTATGGAAACTTGAAATAAGGTGTAAACGCTCTTAACGTGCTGCGGGGTATTGATGGAATGACAGATGGAATATACCTAATACTTTATTATGCCTTCGTTACTGCCGTATACGTGATACGTGGATGTGGGTGCAGCGATTTCCCTGGAGTGGGACAAGCAGCCTCACTACCTGGAGGCTTCTCTGATGATGAGGGGCTACACGGCGGAGGAGGCGCGCGCGGCGGCGGCGCGGCCCGCGACTCGCCCCCCGCTCGCAGCTACCGCGTATGCCAGCACGAGGGACAAGGTCAGCTATATCTATTTCTGTCTCGCTTTGTACTTCCTACGTCATTGTTGGGAAATAAAAGGAATATATTATATTCCTGGCCGGATTTCGGATGACAAGGTTATATTGTAACCTTGTCATGTTGCAGAAAAACGATAGTGACTTGTTATTTATTGTTAATTGCTCAGCTCAGCAATCCATTTGTTAAAACTTGAACATAAGCAATCTTTCTTAAGTGCTAGGCAATCGACGCACTTTATACATCTTCTGTCATTTGCATAAAAGAAGATTGTCGGCCACTCTAAGGATGGCCATTGGCCAGTCCGGGCCGGGTAATCACAGGATGGCCGATGTTGTTGCCATAGTATAGTCTGTGAAAAAAGTGAAGAAATTAAAAAGTGGCAACATTATAGTGTCATCACTTTCAAATCAATATAAGAAAAAAGGTATTATACTACGATGTTGCCACTTTTTAATTTCTTCACTTTTTTGACAGACTATAAAAATTAACGTCGCCAATGCTGGTTTTTATACATTTCTGGCTAGGATTTGCCATTTATTTTGGGCTGTGTAAATCGTTTTTAATCACCCAAGCAATACAGACGATGTTTGGCAGAGAATAAAGTCATATTTGTCTAGAGTTTTAGAGCTAATGCATACAAGAGGTCTGGCTTCGTTCATATACAATCGTTTTATTTGGGCTATGTCTATTTTTAGTTTAAAATATTAAGATGCAATCACAATACAAAAGAGTGGCAGATGATAATAAATATTGTATATAATATTATGTTACTGTAAAAGCTCGAACTTCGGTAAATCTTAAGATTTAAGTGTACAAGTATCAGTTAGGTATAGGATGGTACCGACTTCAAACGAATGAAAATTGAGTACAGAATTCGTTGAGACGTAGTCGAATTTGAAAAAAGGCACCAATGAAGAATAAGAACTATTTCATACTTTTGAGCCTTTAGGTCAATTTAAGAATATTGTTTTTCCTTGGAAGTCGGTTTCAATTTTTTGTTAAAAAATAATAATATGTGCATAAAGTTTTTTAAATAAAAAATAAAATAAAAATAAATAAAAGTTCGTATCGCAAACCTTTTCGGACATTTACCATTAGGAATTGGTAGATCTTAGGTTTTACTAGAAAATCTTAGGATTTACTGCAGTTCGAGCTTTTACAGTAACACATACATTTAATTTATCGTAGAATAGAAACAAAATAGATATCACTATTAGTTTGAACTTTGAAATCTTTACATTTTCTAAACATTACAACTGTAAAGCTACGTTTCTACGCTTGCCGAGCCTCGGCAAGCGTCCACAAGCACGAGCGTGGAAAGATAGTATTTGGCTTGGCTTGCGTGAGCTTGCGGACGCTTGTATACGATCGGGAGTAGTGTCGGTTTTGGACACAGATCAAAGGGCGTTTGCGGCAAACGTTTGCGACGCGTTCACGTGTTCGAGATTTGTGGAGGCTTGTGACTTGTGGACGCTCGCCGAGCCTTAGCAAGCATGGAAACGTAGCATTAAACTTCAGTTGTTACACTTTTAGCTAGATTTGTATACTTCAGCGTTTATTTTAATATAGGTATAGAGTAGTAAATACTTAACCTTTTTAATAGCCGAGATTGTTAACACCTTAACATTATAATTTTGTTGATATAATAGCAGCTACCATAGTACATAACAAAAAGTATCTTTAGATCAGGTATGCATTGTAGTATTGAAAGCACCAAGACGATTCTATTTCTCTTTCAGCTCACGAAACTGTACTGCGAACAAATCGTAAGAGCATTATCATCATGTGCTATTTTAATACTGGTTTATATTCGCCTAACATTTTTCACCGGGGTCTTCCTAACATTAAATCCACATTTGTGCCAGTCTGGGATTATTATTATCGTTAGAAAAAATGCCTTCTGCTTCATAAATACAATAACATTTGAAAGACGATTGATTTTAATCCAGATTGGCGCATATTGGCATCATACTGGCATATTATACGCTACTAATTGTTTGTCTATTGTTCATTTGAACAAAAACATATTCGAAAAAAACACCACGTTTTGTAAAATAGAAAAGTCCTTGAAGTCACTTGGTATAACATGTCAAAAGCTCGTTTATGTTTTATTAAATTAATCTTAAAATATATTCCATTCCTTCTCTAAGCTGTTGTGCTGTATTAACATTTATTGCACTTTTATTTATTTCAATAAGTGCCGTCTATATTTTGATACCACACCATCGAAATATTTATTTTACTACATTTATACAATGTTTGGGTTTTGTAATTGCTAATTTTTAACATTATTGCACAAAGCTATATTCTAATTTCGAAAATGTTTTAACAACTTACAAGAAAAAATGTTATAAATTTTAGGTGGGTCCAGAAGTAGTGACCCATGCCGAGGTCAATCATCATCCTTCGGAGGATTCACCTCTGCCTCATCGGACGACGACACCATTGGTATGTTATCATTTATCATATATTATAAATTTTGTGGACATATCAAAATAATTAATCACAAATTATTCAAACATGACAGTTATCGAATATCGTCCATATTCCGATTGCTAACGTTTTTACAATTAGGTATACTAAAAATTTTGTTATATCTATTCCAGACATCGCCGGAGAGTACCTGGGTGAGACATGTGGAGGGTGGGGCCGCGCGCGCGCCCACTCCACCGCCGCGTCGCACAGGTCAGAGCTACATCGACACGCGCACGCACACGCACACCTACACGCACACACACACTGCCACGCGCCCCGCCGCCGACTCGCCGCCGCTCACGCCCACGCCCCTTAGCGACTACCCCGAGATCATCATGTCGAAGCTGTACTGCAGCTTTAAGACTTCCGCCGAGCGGCTCGAGTACGAGCTCTCGCAGACCAATATCTACTCGGCGTGCCCGTCCACGCGCTCGTCGCGCTCGGCCGGCTCGCTGCTGCTCGAGGCCGTCGAGGCGGAGGGCGCGGACGACGATGAGGCGGAGCGCGGCGATGAGCCCGGCCCGCGCCTCACGTGGCGCCGCAGCGCCAGCTGCCGCAACCTCCGCGACTACAGCTTCGACGACGCTGGCCGCGCCAAGCGCCGCACGCCCGACACGCGCAGCATGCTCGCCGACCTCGACGCCTACTGCCCGCTGTCCCGCCGCCGCGTAGACTCGCCGGTCACTCACTACGACGACGCTCGCACGCTCGCGTTCGTTCTCGGCACGGGGGGTTCGATAGACTCGCAGCGGGAGATGATAGGGCGCACCTATTCTTCTAGTTTCCCCGGCGCGGTTAGCGAGCCGCGGCTCGACGCGCCGACGTTCGTCCGCAGCGGCTCGCAGGACGACATATCGCACGACAGCTACGAGCTGATCGACCGGTCGGACGAGGAGGAGCGGTACGCGCGCGTGCACCGCCGCTCGTCCGTCGCCCACACGCGCTCGTGCTCTCTCGACTCTGGTAACGATCTGCCCTCCGACGACGATCGATCACTCTCTCATATGTCGGAGAGTGACAACCAGGAGCCCGATCTCAATTTAACGGGCGTCAAGTACAAAAGTGATAATGATTTGCCTCTCGATCCGTTTCTACTCGACGATCCGCGAATACTACCCAGAGAGAAGCTCTCTGTCAGGTCCGATGGTAATTTCTATAAAGAAATTAAGCGAGCTCTCGGTTCCCGGACCTCGAGTCAAGAATCGAAGAGTGATATTTACGATTCGAAAATATCGAAGAGTAGCGCGGAATCCAGTAAAAAATCTCGTGATAGTGTTTATCATACGGATAGCAAAAAATCTCGTGAAACAATTAAAAGTAAAAGTTCGGACAGGTCAGGGTCACGAACGTCTAGTCAAGATTCTAAATCTGAGTACTACGATTGTAAACGAAATTTGTACGACGTAGACGATGACAATATGAGAAGACGCAGTGTTTCCAGTATACAAAATGCGTATATTGATCCATTTGAACTCATATCACCTTCTTCGAGCCCCGATTCTGGTAAAGATTATTACGACAACCAACCAACGTTTATAGGAATGGAAAAACCTGAGTATAGAGAGAAGACACTTTTTGATAAGTCACATGAAAACTTGATTGCAAACCTCGTCACTTCGCCCAATTTTTATCATATCCCAACACCATACTCTACATTCCCCAGTAATATCAAACATAAGGAGTCTCCTTCGATGCATTCGGCTAGTCTACAAAATGTTGAACTCGAGCAATACGGCCAATATTCAGATTTCAGTCCACCTAAAAAAATGGAAGAATTGTCTACGGAGGATGAGGAAGACATTCAGGCTCGAACTACTCATATATGGCCCGAAAAAATTATCGGCTTAGATACAGAAATAGAAAGCAATAGAGCAGCTAAAATTCATAGTTACCAAAGGCGACGGTCTTCGGAAACAGTTTTTAGTTTTGATAAAGATAAAATTGAGTCCCTAACTAGGTCAACAAGCAAAGAAAATCCGACGTGTCATCTTGTAAAAGAATCATCAAATGAATCTGATATCAATGTTCGTGTTTTACCAGCAATGGATAGTATTGAATATGCCAAAAACAAAGCAAAAGCTGCTATGTCTTCTGAAACCTCATCCATATTACAATCGGAATTTGATAAAACTATGCGTGGTAAATTTCCTACACATAGAAAGGAGAGTTTAAAGGAAGAGTTAATGGCTAAAACACATTTCGATGAATATAATCCCAAACTTATATTAGATACGAGTTCAAGCAGTCGTTTAGCTGATACTACTGTTACTTATACTCACCCTACGGTAGAAAGGACTAAAAGCGATCCTAATAGTCTTGCCAATAGACCTCGATTTAGCAGCGTCAATTCGCGTCGTCATGTTCTTATGCATCAAAAATCTATTGATCTTACGCCAGCAGAATCTAGCGACGAAGATTATATATTTCGTCAAATTCCTAGTGCACCACCAATCACAACCAAACGATCACATTTTGAACTACCCGCAAGGCATTCTGAAAATGTAAGACCACCATTTGATCTACCTAAGAATTACTTCAAAGAATTTGATGCTTTCAAAGCAGGCTTAAGTGACAATAAGTCTTCTTTAGATGACAACTATGACATACCATATGTATTACATAAAAGACATGTTATGAATGGAACTGCTCCATCACCTCTAGATGATAACCGGCAACCGCCGGAAATCATAACGGGGCAAAATGGACGCCATTTTGTTACTGCTCATACTAGATGTAAATATCATGATCACCCCAAATCTCCGCGGTCCCCGAAATCACCCAAATCTCCCAAGTCACCAAAATCTCCTAAATCGCCTAAATCTCCTAAATCGCCGAAGTCTCCAAAGTCACCAAAATCGCCTCGAAATAGCATCCAGTCAGATCACATTATGTCCAAGTATTTGGAAGTCGAAAATAGAGATTTCTTATTTACTCAAAATGTAGATTTATCTAAAATTGACCCGGTCACATTAGAGGTAGATAAAAGTAGTCAGCTTCAACATCTGCCGAGTCCGAAAAGGGATATTTCTAAAACACTTGATTCGGCGTTACTTGAAACGTTGAATTCCAAGTTGAGTCAAATCGAGAGTGATTCAGCAACTAGTTCAAAAACCGATAGCATGATGCAAGAACAGCAATATCCACACATAGATATCAAGTTTGCCTTAAACGGTCGCAATATTCCACAGCCGCCAATATGTAAAGACCCTAAACCATTATCGGCAGCTGAAAAATTACGCGCTGACATAAAATCGAAGTCAGAAAAACTTCCTCAAAAGAGAATGCCAAAAGGCCGGGGAACCGGTAAAAAGGGAGTTGGCGGTAAAGTTAAAACAAAAAGTAACAGTAAAATAAGGATTACGTCGTTTTCTTCAGACGATGAAAGTGTTGATTCAGATGATGTCTTCGGCACTACAGAAGCTGCTCCTAAATTAGAATTTTCGCCTCCTCAGTCACGCAAAGACTTAGAGCCAATTTTGCAACTTGAATATGATAAAATAACATCTGGTGCTTGGCACAGAGGACAAACAATGAGTTCTACAGAGATTGAAGGTTCGCCACCACAGTGTCGAAAACTTGCGGAACTAGAGGCAAAATATAACCCTCAAGTTTTACGTCAAGATAGTACAAGTGGTAATGCTACTGAACTAAGAAGAATTTCAGAAAGATCAATTTCTATTCCAAGTTCTGAAGATGATATTGTAGTGAAACTTCCCGAATTAAAACAAGTGAGTAAGGAAAGCTCAACTTGGGAGTACAATGAAAACATTCCTTCTCCTATATTAGAAAGTACTGAGTTTTTAAAGTCTGACGATGAACATTTAGCTGACATAGAAATCCAAAAAGTAACAGGAGTGCCTACACCTACAGAAGAAAAAGTTGAATTACCAGGATCTGAAAAGACAAACAACAAACTAGATATACAGAAAAGTTTGAGGGACGAGCTTATATCCCCAATGTTGCGGAAACAGGGTGGGACTCCAATATTGTTTGCGCATGCCAGATTAAATCTTTCTGAAGGCTCTGTATTCTCCTTACAACGCCAAAAAGCAACTCAAGATTCACCGACAACAAGCAGAAGAGCTAAAAGTTTGGATACTCCGGTTATACAGCTTCATCGTTTGCCGCCCATGAATGCATTTTCATCAAAAGACGATACTGTTGAAGATGTGAATGAAGAAGGTGAAATTTTGGAAGAAAAGCCACTAATTGATGCTAAAGCTACTAAGAATAATGTCACCAAAAAAGACGTAATTGAAAAGATTGATGAAGTTGAGGAAGATATTGGTGAATCAGCTACACAATCGGGTTCAGTGGTAATAGATAACGAAGAACTAAAACTACTAGAAAGTCTTGTAGAGCAACGCCGACCTCGGTCCTTTAAAAGACAATATGATTTAACGAAAATAATGTCTCAAGGAAAGTCGCCAACAAGATCTCCTATGAATAGGTCACCTCTGACCAGATCTCCCTTGTCAAAATCACCTTCGAGGTCACCAACCTCGTCATTAAATTCTCCTAGAGGAAGTATCCGCAAATTATCCGATTTAAGCGAAGATCAAATAGTGCCTGATATAGAGAGAATCAAAAGAAAAGAAAAGAAAAAGTTGACACTCAAAGCAAAACCTGACGATAAGCAAAAACTCACCAGCAAGCTTAACAAAGGTGGTTCACTTGATACAAACGCAACAAAAGTCAGAGCTTTACAGACTCAAAAGTCTCTACCATCGTCTCTAAAAGACAGACCAGATTTCTTGACTGTCCCGCCATTAGATATTACTCGAGCCAAAAGCCAGGAATTAGAGCAGACTATCAGAAAGGTCTCAAAAGAAAAATCGAAATCACTAGAGCGAATGGAAATGAAACGCGGGGGAAGTAAAGAAAGAACTAAGTCTCAAGAAGACAGCGACACTGAAATTGCAAAACGTAAGGAAAAGCAACAGATGCTTTTCGAAGCAGCTTTGAAACAGACGAAGACTCTTATCAGTCCAGTACGAGATACCATGCCCCCGTTCCCAACTCCTGAGGACAAAATTGTTGTCAAAACAGAAGGCGATAAAATAATTATAGAAACTAAAATCAACAGCAAAGCTGAAGATCATGTATTTATTGCGAAATCTCCAAAGAAGCTAGATACAAAATTAGCCGGTAAAATAAGTCGAAGTTTTGAAGATCAAAAAACGTCTAAAACAAACAATAAGATTAATAAAAGCTTAGACGATAAGTCTAGCCAATCTTTGGAAGATAAATTTGATGAACTAGCTGCTCTACAAAAGTCTCCTAAAACTTTGTCTAAAAAACAAGAAATTAAGCAGCAAATTGAAGGTAAAGTGGTTTACCAAAAAATTAACACTAGTGTTAAATCAAAGAGCTTAGATAGGAAAGTAGACCACATATTAGAAGCCAAACTAAAATCTAAAAGTTTGGATAGAAATTATGTTACTCCAGCAACAAAATTACCACAGGATGTTAGTAGTGATGTGCATTTCAAACAAGAAGTTGTGACAGTCGATGTTCATCCGACATTAAAAGAGGAAACAGAAAGTTCCAATCTTGAAACTGAAGGTAAGGACTCCTCACCTGCCCATAGTTATAAAGATAAGACAGAAGATGACTCTTCAATAGAGTGGATTACTAGTTCGCAACATACTGTCATAGAAAATGATACACAGACAATAATTATGGAAAGACGAAAAATAGATATATACAACAAACAAAAGCTATTTGAGAAATCAGGTAGTAAAAGTGTTGATATTCCTAGTAGAAAACCAGAAGTAACGCGACTTACAAGCGAGGAAGAATCATTAACTGAAGTAAGTGAGCTTAAAATGTCTGATGAAAGTAATATGCTTGGAATATCTTTCCCATATATTGATGCTGATAGTTCTTCGGATCAAGATCAATCTAAAAAAGATAAAAAATCTAAGTTAAGCCGAGTGCGAAGCGATGATACAACATCTTGCAATACTGCAGATTTTGATGAATGTACAGTTGATACCGATCTACCACTATCAGATATTAGTAAAGGTAGAAAAAATTTAGAAGCTCAGACTACGTTTGAAGAATCGTCGTCTAGCTTAGTAGAATTCCTTAAACATGAAACTATGTCTCAGGTATTACAGGAGAGAGATACCGACGGTGACAATAAAATGAAGGACCAGTCAAAACCTGTTGACCTAGCCCTTAAATTTAAAAATAAAAATAAAATTATCGTCACACCTCCGCAAGAAAATAGTCCCACAGTTGAAAATATACCGTTCATTGATTCAAGTACATCAAAGTCGATTCATAAAACAGAATCTGGGGAACACACTGGTAGCTCGGGAAGTGTAAACGATATTTCACCAACTGATCAAAAAAATGACCAAAAGATGTTGTTAAAAGCTAAATCCAGACGAAGTGAACTACTTAAACTAAGCGCAGAACGATCTAGAAGCTCAGAGTCAACTTCCTGGACAAGTATTGAAAAAGATGTTAGCCCATCGAGTGCTAATATTAAGGGAAGTTCCATTGACGATGAGTCTAGTGTGAGCTGTTCGATAGCAAGACCTTTAGGAATCTCCCAGGATATAGAAAAGTTAAATAAAAAAGATAGAGAATGTCTTGAAGAACTGAAACAAGCTATGGAATACGGCGAAGAACACCTACTTTCGCAAAACACTTTTTCTAGTGAACATTCAAAATCCAATTCTAAATCTCCTTCGCCTATTCCTGATCGAATAGAAAGTCCTCGTAGTCCTTCTAAATTTGGAACAAGAAAATCTCCTACACCGACACTAGAAAAACAAGGTCCTGTCGATTCTTTAAAAGCTCCGTCTGACTCAGAGTCTAGCTCAGAGAGTATTGACAAAACAGTTGAGCAATTGTCACGCTCAAACCAACGTAAGAGCGCGTTAGATAAAATTGGAAAATGTGTTATTGAAGAATCTGAGTCAAGTCAATCTGCAGGTTCTAAAGCGTCTGATGTCAAGAAGGAAATTCCAGGCCAGGTTAAAAAGACTAAAATAGCTATAACTATATCTCAAGAAGATCAAAATATGACTGTGGATTTCGATGACGATGGGAACGTTATAACATCTTCATTTGAACGTGATATACGTAAGCGTAAGGCCCTAAAAGATACTGAGCAAAAAAGTTCGTCAAAATCAAGTATTGATACTACAACAACGACAACGCCTTCAAAAGGATCACTTAGTGTCGATGATTCATCTTCTAGGAGAAAGTGTCGCTTGGATGAGCAGAAGAGTTCGTCAAAATCGAGTATGGATTCGAGGGGTTCACTGAGTGTGGAATCAAGGGGGTCTTTCGAAACAACTGAATCGACCTCGGGATCCTTGGGAGAAGCTTATAGACGCGGTGAAGAGTTAAAACCAACCTGGCGACCTTTCTTTGGTGCGTCTGGTAGTGAAAATAGTACCAGTATTGAAGAGGCTTGGATTCCTCAAGATCACGAAGGTTACGAAAGTTTAGCTGTGAATAAGGATGTCTTCGATTATAGTAATCAAAGAATGCTTGACGACTTTAATACTTTTGCAAAAAATCCACCTCTATCTGCTAATACATCGAAAGATTCTACGGAAGCAGACTTTACGGATGACCTTAATGATTTCCCAGTTAATTTCCTTTATCCAGCGTCATCATCATCTGCTACTTCCACGAACGACGTGGTAATTGGTTATGGCCAAAATTTTGGTCGTACTTTGTCACGTATATCAGAGCGCAGTACAACATCCGAGAAAACGAGTGCTGATGAGGATTCCACAAAAGCATGTTCAAGGTCGGAAAGCATTAATGAGGAGTCCTTAAATTCAAGTGATCACCAAGCAAGTCTCAGTTCCGATCCCCCGAGTAACGCTAATGTAGCTTATATTTCTGATGCTGACAGAAGAACTTCTGCTGAGATGCCGGATATTCCAATCGATCAGACTAAAATTAGTGAGATGTATTCCGAAGCAAAGAAAGACCGCGATAAAAATAAAAAAGCTGAGGACAACAATGAGTCTACAAAAAATATGTCAAGTGATGCTCTTAAGGGCACCAATAACCGATCAGCACCTTTAAAACAATCATCGGCCAGTGAAAGCCAAGAGTCAGAGGACTGGCCACTACCCGAATTGCCACCTCAAGTTTCGTCACAAAGAACAGAAGCAGAAATCAGTAGGCAAAGATCGAGTGATGTTGAGGATATACCTTCATTTGCTTCTGGCGGAGTAGAACCTATCGTTGATAAAGTTCACATTTATTACATGAGTAACGAACCAGAGCAGGCCACAAAAGTTACTTTACAGTCTGAAAGTTCTAAAGGTCATATTGGATCCGACGATGACAGTGACACATTAAATAATGATGAGGAGCTCGAAAAAGATGTCGGTGATTCTAAATCAGAAAAATCAATCGAAAGGGACAAGAATTCTTCTCAAAAAGGTTCAAAAATTATTCCCTATGAAAAATCAGGCTATATGGTTGACCCATTAGACAACCAAGATGTTTCATGTCTTAATAAAGGCGTCGTCCCTAATTATGACAAATCATGCCTTGGTGGAACTATAAGTAAAGCTACATGCTTAATGAGTGACATGGGATCTTGTTGTACTCGCGCTGAAAAGTCTTTCAATGTCAAAAATAATCTAGAAGATAAAGTTATCATAAATCAACCTCAGAAATCGCCGACTAATCACAGCCCCATTTATGACGACGACCAGCTATTTACAGACGATGTTTTCGGCGCGGACACTAAATCATTGTCACCAGAACACGACAGAGGCTTTCCAACATTAGGGATGCAAAAATTATCATTCGGATCAAACAATTCTGACACTTCTATTGATGATTTACTGTCTCAAACAAACGCTGAAGATACTGTGCGTACTGTCACTAAGTTAAGTGTAGGCAGTACAGGTACGTGTAAAAAATGCAGCCACAGCAGCCATTCTGAAGAAGAGACTAGTTCTTTTGGGACTGACTTGGATGGAACGGTTAAAGTAGGCTTGCCACAGAAGAAATGTACGCACAGCTCACATTCAGAAGATACTTCGATTTGTCTCAGTATCTCAGAATGGTCTACGGGCACTAATACAGTCCGACAATATGCGAATCTTTCCGCTTCCGAAAGCGTATCGGCCGTGTCTATACCTAAGAGTGAAAAGTCTGACACTAGAAAAGTTTCATCTTCACACTCGACTAAAAAGTGTGAAAAAGTATCTAAACCTGCTTCTCAAGCAGAGGCCAGCTCAAAAAGTAGTAGTTTAGAAAAAAGTTCGGGCAAAATAAAGTACGATAAGCTTTGTAGTTCTGAAACAACAATTTCAAGGAAAGGCGTCGATAGTAGTTCTGGAACCAAGAGCGATAGTACTTTAACTTTAGCTCAATCTATATCTGAATGGTCTGCAAGCACGAGTCACACCTTGGTCGCTACTGCCAGAGAGGAGCAGGGAAGCCAAAGCTCACAGCACACGGAGAGCACTAAATCGAAGGAACCATATTATGATGAAGTTGCAGATGTCGGTGATGAAATTGAACCAATTACTGCCGAAGCTGAACTAAAAATGTCGCCCTTAGATGAGAACGTAATTGTCGCAGAGCCGGTTCTTCGTTTGACTACACCATATGCTGGTAAAGGCGAAAAATCTTCTTCTATTAGTTACAGTGATAAATCAGATAAGTCAAGCTCGAGCTCTCTGAGTAGCCTACAAAAACATACTAACGGCGTGTTGAGGTTCGATCAACGGTTGAAAGGCTTTTCTCCATCTCAAGGGACTCGCGATCGCTACACGAAAGTGCCGCCTAAAAGTATGAGCTACGAAGAACAAACACAGAAACACATCAAACCCACGATCCGATGTCAAAGTGAAGACAGTGGATTCAAACCTTACTATGGAAATCAACCTGAAATAGACATAGATATTCCTTCTCAATTGTATAGCCAGGAAGAAAAACATAGTGAACGATATCAGAGTCAAGAATTTTCAAATATTCTTCGGGAAGACGCGCACGGGCAATTTATTAGATCCGATTACAAGCCGCTAGCGAAACATGCCAGTTACGATGACAAAACTTTGTCTAAAAACCAAATTAAAGAGTATAAAACATCTCAACAATATCGTAGCAAACCTAAAAGTTGGTCGTTCCACGAGCATTACCTGACGTCCTCCGATTTACCGATAATAACTGTGCCCGAAGTTCCTTCGTCGTCTAGGGATATGTCGGAGAAAAAGTCTAACGACAGATCTGGAAAGACCCCTCTGTCCAAATGTTCCCCGTACTACTCCAGTAGTCTCAGCTCCGAGTCGCCTCCGATTCAACCTTTAAAAACTCCCGTTAAGAAGTCCCTGCTCGTTCGAAATATATCCCTGAAGAGTCCGCCGAGCGGGAACGACACCGACAGCTCGCTGGATGTCATAAGGGACCCGAGGGAGCGCATGAGAACATTCAGGCGCAAGAAACAAGTTACCGGAGCACGTAAGAAACAGGAAAAGATTCACGACGTCCTAGAGGAGGACTCCACCAAGAGCCAGTGCTCCTCCGAGAGCGACAAGGTGAAGGGAAGCAAATACCTAACGGTCGTCGACACCCTCCGACGAATGGAGAGCTCTGAGTGCTCCGACAGCTACATACCGGAGGTCGAGTCCGGCTCGTCGGAGATGGCTGACTCCAAGAACGACGAGCACGCCGCGGCGAGCTACTCTGAAGACGAGGAAAACGTCGAGTACGCCAAGTACTCCAGCCCGTACGAGTCCCACAAGTTCCCGGTCAGCATCACTCCCGTGCAGTTTCAGGGCTTCGGCTCCTCCGCGGACGAGGACGAGATGGGCTTTCCGAGGTTCGACAGGCTCGGGCGGCTGCGGCACCCCTACCTCGACTCGCAGGAGCCGCCCTTCGTGCCAGAGGGCAGTCCGCCGCGGACATCCTACTCCAACAAGGGCAGCCGGCAATCCTCGCTCAAGAAAAGCAAATCGCAGACGGGGTACCGCCAGAGCGAGGAACAGCCTACGGGCGAGCCCTCGCAACACCAGCAGCGCATGTTCTACGACGAGCAGAGCGACCGCGACGACTCCGACGACTACGCGTACCCCGTCGACACGATCAAACGGGCTCCGAAGATGAGCAAGTCCTCCAGCTACCTGTTCGAGCGGGGAGATTCAGTCGCGTACTCCGACTCGGAGCTGCCGCAGGACAAGGACGAGTACGAGGAGTACCGGGGGAGCCCCTACCCCGAGAACTACGAGGACCTGGGCATGTTCCAAACCCAGGAGTGCTTCCCGCAGTACGAACACAATATGGAGCGACGCGAGCGCGTTCAGGACCGCTTCGCTCGCGATCTGGACCAACGCTTCAGCCTTAACAACGTGGAACGCTTCTATTCCAGTCACTACGTCGATTCTCAGGCTTCTAGCGATAGCCCCGAACAAAAATTTGACGTTTCGACTCTACCGCCCCCCCTGTGCTCGGACGATGATAATGAATAATTTCACTTTCTATATTACTAATTTATTAAGTACTTGTCTTTTTGTTAGGTAAACTTTATGGCTCTACTGCGTCCCTATACTAATTAATTAATTATCCATTCCGTTTGTTTGCAGTTTTCATATTTCCGCTCTACTGTGTTTCAAAAATTCACTTATTGGCCATCAATTAGCGCGGATAGTCGTTGGCTGTAACGCAGGAAAGTTGTCGAATCTGATTCGAGTCACCAGTCACAACCCCCTATCGTTAGTAGAGCCAAACGAAAGGCGAGCGTGTGCACCTTGTTTTAAACTTGAAAGTTTATTCGCAAAATTGTTACGTCGTTTGATATTTAGGTATTTATTACTAGCATATTTTTAAACAAATTTAATATATTTAGGAAATTATATAGTGCCAAACCTCTAGCGCTCGGACCCTCGTCTGCGTGACGTTTACAAGTGAACTTTTACCTTTTACTTAGGCGTAGTTTATATAGATAGCTCCGGTCATTTGTACCTGCGGCGGTGCGGCAACAAAACAGTCATCTAGTTGTATTGACCTACTAGACGCCTAGGCCTTTCATGAGTTTTAAAGAAACCACATATTAACGTGACCAGAATATTAAGAACCAAGAAAACAGCACATACACTAGCTTGTCATTTACAAAATATTAATACCATATACGGACCAAGGCGTTCAATTGGTTGGCCATTCAACTGGATGGCTGCGACATACGCCCTAGTAGCACCCTACCCCCGGCCAAGATCACGCCACAAGCACAAATGTACTACAAATGTGTACTGAACCCTAAAATAATTAATCACTTTTAATAGAACCAATATTTTACTCGTTAATATAACAATTACTAAGGATTAAGTGTCATTACTATTGTATTTTCTGCGCCCATTATTTTCATTCAGAAATAATTTTTAAGTGTTGGTTGTGCCAATGACAAAATGTTGAAATGTCAACCCCACCATGCTATACAGTTAGGTGTTTGTTTATTTACCAAATTAATTAGAGAGATGAGTTATATAGGGTAAAACCACAATAGATTTGATTAAAAGGTGCAACTGCAGTACTTATTCTATATTATGATTTTAGACGAGGTATGCCTAGTAAGTTAAGATTTTCATTTTAAGGATCATTGTGATCTTGAAAATCAATATAAAACGAAAATTCAATAATTAAAATATAGCTTGGCAAAAAAGAGACTGGAACTAGCTGGAACTAACAGTTATTATTTAAGGTATGTAACGTTACAGTACTTGTCAACTCAAGTACATAAGTACCAAATATTAAATCAAAAGTGCGTTCAATAGTAACGTTCCTCTCCCTCATTTATAAAACGTACGCTTTTTGCCAAGCTGTATTGTCAAATTAAAAACTAAAGACACGACGAATAAACTTAGTTTTAGTTTACTAAGCATATCTTGTTGATGTAATCCATGAAAAGTTATTGTGTATAAAGGCTGTGATTTGCTTTATGCCCCACCAACACATCTAGTCATATTTTATTTTAAAGCTCAATTGTTTTTTATAAGACTGTTTGTTTTAGATTTAGTTGTTAGTTCCATATTATGAAACGTTTAGTTAGACAACGTATTCAAAGAATTGTCTAAACGAAGTATTCTTTGATTTGATGTTACTTTATTTCAGATAATAATACGATAGATTTTGTGTTCATACCGTCATCTGCAGTATCGTTGATATCAAAATGTTTCTGTTGAACTTGTATCTATTGAACTATTGATATATTGAAACTATACACAAGATTTGTGATTCGCAAAGCAAGTGTACCTATATGGTCTTTAATCTTTATTTTGATAACTTATAAGTTATAACCTTAAAAATTGTTTTTTTTTCTTTGCTGTACTAAGAAACTGAAGCGTGTTTTAGCTTGACACAAGTTTATCATATTGGTTTAACGATACTGTAAGATGTCGGTAATGTTTTGTAAATAGTGTAACGTTTGCGCAATACATTTATATATTTTTCGATTCGCACAGGTGCCACGTATGCTCAATTTTATTCACTACTTTTCCAGTTTTTATTCGATAATGTACGTTAAGGTTATTGATAGATGTAATCGGTATTCGGTGGTAAGGTTCACTAGTGTAAGTACTCGTACTTCTGTAGTGTAGCCCCTGTAGATATAATTATTAACTCGCCTGTGACTTTTCGAAGACACAAAGACTCGAGTACAGATAAACTACACAAAATATGCTGTCACAGTTCAGTGGCCAAGGATTGGGAAGGATCTTTGCGTGTTCTATCCTCTTCTGTTTCCATAGGAGTGACAGAGAAAGATATATTGTTGCCGTCAATTCATTATTTTTTTTATTATACGATCTACGCATTATTTTGTTTGTTGGGTGCACTGATACGCTCTTGCTAATAAAGTTATTTGCACAACGGAAAATAGCAACGTTGCTCACTTTGTCTGTATGTCCGACAAAGACATACAGGCAAAATTAATAAGTATAGCTTATCCCTGTGTTAATAATTTTGTTTTTAAAGAGGCTAATCTGCTAATGTGAATCAAAGATTAGTTCACCTTTAACTAGATGGCGCTGTTTTATAAGACTTATAAAGCAAAATCTCGCTGTAAAGCATCAAAACACGATTGAAAATATACTCACAAGAGGTAAAATAATTATTGAAATTGTTTCTGTTGATATAGTATTGTATAGTATGTTGTTTTTTAGAGTTTTATCTGAGTCTAAGACTTTGACTTCTTATTCAAATTCCGTTGACTTTAAAAGAAGAAAAATAAACAGTATTATAATGCCAAATTCTATATATTATATTATTGGAACGTACACATTTAGCCACCATTGTTAAGCATTTCAGAAAAAAATATTATCTATTTAAAAGATGATTTGAAAATTACTACCAATTGTTATGTGGGAAGGGCCTATAGCCGAAACTTTTTCGTTTTCGCTTCGTTATAGAATCGCCGATCAAAATGTATGGAATTGACATAAGACGAGTCGAACGTCAACGTCATATTAACGAACGCTTATGTCAAATCCATACATTTTCATCGGCGATTCTTTAACGAAGCGAAAACGAAATGATTTTGGCTCACCCCCAAGGTCTCCCAATCTCCCAATGTATATATTTTCTTTTCTTTCTTGGCGCTTTAAGATATAAAGAAACCGGGAGCTTAAGAGTGAAAATACAGTCATTGAACATTTTAACTCTTGAATGGTTCTTTTATAATACTTATATCCTAAAGCGACAAGATTTGCCAACCTAAAGAAATTATTGAAACATAATATTGTATTTCTGAACGTATAGTAAAAATCTAGTAGCTAGGTATCGTGAATTCAATAGTCAAACTATAACTGCCCGTATTTATGGAATTTAAAGTGCTCTTGCACGAGCTTATAACTTGTACGAACATCATCATAAATCATAAGCAATCGGCATATTTTAAATAATCAAACTGTAGTCAAAAGCTCTAGGCCAGTCATAAAACATCATTTAAATATTAAATGTCAAATTTTGTGTGAAATGTTGTGACTGTCTACATACTTTGAGCCTTTATGAGTTTTTTATTGTATATTGATTGCTAAAAATATGGTCAAATCTGAAATGCCATAATATACATAATAATTAATTTATTCCTTTACTTGCTTGACATTGGTTATTATTAGCTCGTGTAAGAGTACTTGCCTAGTATAATTTATGGTCCCATGTCGCTTTAAACGAAATGGTGAAAGATAGAAAACGTGTCTAGGTAATAGATTCAAAAAGTTTTTGAATCGTGTGCACTAGTCTTAACTCAAAGCATGTTTTGATGTCTTAGAATCAAAATAATATAATAAAGCGATTCTGGTTTGAAAGCTAAAATTCGTTTGTCAGCAATTTTGAATAGCGAGTTTACACAATATTTTGAAATTATTTTTAAACAGTGTTTTTTATAATAAATCATTTCTATTATTTTATTAGTAGGTAACACTAATTAAACACATTGTTTTACCCGTAACAGATTGTTTTGGGTGATTGGTGATTAAGATGGTACACGATTCAAAAACCTGTAAATATAAGACTTGTCAGTTTACAAAACTTCTAGATGGTATTTCATAGGTGAAGTAAAATGTCGAATTATAAACAAACTTACTTTAGCCAAAAATAATATTGTTAACGTTGCCAAAATACGCTTTAAGTTCACATTGTTTTAAGATTTAGCAAATTGCCACTACATTAAAATTAATGCCTTAAAACATACAGTCATAAACACAACACTAAAAACATAACCCATACAAGGTTACAAAATTAACTAAGTAATTCTAATATATTTATTTATTCTTAGCATATAATGTTAATATTAAATTCATTCCACTTAATATATAGATCTCATTCAATTAAACATGTTTTATATGAAAAATATGTCGTGGAATTTAGTCAAAATTTACGTTGTTAATTAACAAAACTAATTTGTTAACAAAGCAATAAATGTATTAGTGAATTGTAAGATTACTGCCAAAAGTAGCACGACAGGCTTCAAAAGGTTTGTGTTGCCAGTAGCAAGCCACGTACCGTCTTCCTCGCTTATTGCCAAAATGTATTATATTGAAGTGTCGACACAATGTCGACTCGCATTTTACCTAGAGTTTACCCTAGCTGGCCCCCAATCAAACATTATTACTATTCGACAATTTTGTAAAAAAGTTACAGCAATAAAGAGTATGGCGCGATGACAGCTGCAACTAGAAGTTTATATCTATGGCAACATTACAGTATAGTGGTCCAAGGCTTTAACTGAATGTGGACGGGGCGCTGCTGGTAAAGACGAACTGTAATTAAATGACGTTTTAGTATGATAGTAGCGTTAGTTCCTTTTCTCGCCACTTTCATTCAAAGCCTTGTCGAGCTGTACTTGTTAACACTAGTATGTAAAAGAAAAGCGTACTCTTTTTTGCAAGGCTGCACCTGCTAAGTTGTATGACAAGTTTTTGTAAAACAAAAACAAATAACTTTTTTACAAAATATGTTGGTTGAACAGGGCCCTGGTATGTTGTCATTTACATTATTCATTTATGATATATCGAGTTTTCGATTGGGAAATATTGTACAATACGAATAGACTGTAACTGTTAAGGTTTTTCATTTGTTATTCGTTTATTTATAATCTATGATAATTGTTTTTGGAAATGTTAATTCCTTTTTTGAATTTATATGTAATTTGTAAGTGTAAGAACTCCTGCAATACACGACCCCTAGGGTTTGGGGATTATCAAACAATAAATAAAATAAATAAAGTGTAGTTTTCATTGATAAATCCATTGTATTTTGATTTTTGAGTAAATGCTGCAAGGATTAAGTGAGTAAGTCGATGTTGAATATTGTGCATGTTATTGGTAATTTTTCTGTTGCAAATATAGTTATTTTTTGTAATTGAAAGACCTTTAGGTATAATATTATGTTTTTATATTTCTTGACATATTATTATTTATTTTCTTATGTGATTATATTTTGTTATGTTAAGCGATTTTTTTCAGCGACACATTTTTGTTTAACACTACTTCTGTCATTATTCTTTTTGTTACACAAAACTTTTTACCTATTATATAATTATTATGGAAGTGGATTATTATATTTTAATGTTAAATTCGTTTACCTTTGCGCATGAAGATATTTTGTATTTCTTAAACACTTAGTATTACTAAGAGCTTTGTTTCAAATAAACATTTATTTTTGTTTTATCAAATTACGTGACCTTCAAAATTTTAACCTCTTGATTAACGAAAGATATGTATTTCAGACGAAACTGGGGATGACGATACGGTATCTTCGGCGAGCGTGTGCGTGTCAAGCGGCGATATCGCGGACGACAACGACCGACCGAGTGAGAAACACGATCGTGGGAGCGAGATAGATAATCGAACGAAGCAGGACCGTGCGAGCGGGACGCACGACGAGCCGCTAGGGGCGTCCACGCCGCGCGACAAGCGCGTCAACGGCCACGCCCCCCGCTCGCGCGACGTGCTCGACAATAGGGACGACAACTGCAATACCGTCAACGGCAACGTACATGGTACGACATCAGTGTGGTTTTTTTCATTTATGTATAAACGCTAATATTGTAGTCAGCTACAATATTAGCGTTTATCCATAAATGTTTTTACTATTAAAAATATCTACACAGCAGATATCTTATTGAAAATCGCTGATCTTGTCAATTGAGTAGCGTAAATAATAAATTCTGTATTTGCTCATTAAAACATCATACAAACAAAACAAAAAGAAAGAATCTGCGTAAATTGGCGGTCTTACCGCTTCAAACGGTTTCTTTCAGACAACCAACACAAGCATATCTTAGTAAAAACTAAGATTTTACTGATGATTACTGGAGATGATGCACTCAACCGTTGTTCACTGACTAGATCAAAGTATATTGTATCTATGTCATACATCAAATACGATATGGAAATTGTAATTATATATTTACTAGATTATTATTTTACAATTTCCTTCTTATATTTAATTTTATTCCTTCTCAGTAACGATAGTGTCGGCGTCGACGAACAACATGGACGTGTTGAGCGGCGGTGAGAGCGACGTAGACACGCTGTCGCGACGGAACAATAACAGGTGAGACCCGTCGAATATATTTTTTTAAATAAGGGGGCAAACGAGCAAACGGGTCACCTGATGGAAAGCAACTACCGTCCCCATGGACTCTCGCAACATCAGAAGAGCTGCAGGTGCGTTGCCGGCCTTCAATAATATCGTTATTTATGTATTTTTTATCATGGTGCAACGGGCCGTGTTTTCATATCTTTTAACCAACTATAACCAACGTAAAAGCCAAGTCTTAGCAAATTAACAATTCAACATTATATTATTGAAGATTGCTTTTATAATGTTTATTTTTAAGCTATTGTATAGCTTTTATCGCTTTGAGCGCGGCGACCGAAACAAGAAATTCCGTAACGAAAATAAACCTAACACCCCCCACTACGAGCGGTGCGGCGTTGCCGTACATCGTCTATCGCCGTTTCAATTTGCCAGTGCACGGTGTTTGATGTGCGTGCGACTAGACGTATGCGAATTATAATTGCATAAGTTGATAAAAAATGCTATGCAATAGCTTTACCGCGGCAGTCCCCGAGTGTCACACGTATTTTTTTAATTTAGATAGTTTTAACGTATTATGTGTAATGTGTGTATGTTCAGCATATCATCTCATCTGGCGGGCTCGCTGCGGCGGGGGCGGAGCGGGGACGTGACGTACTACGTCGCTAAGGAACTGCTCATGACGGAGCGCACCTACAAGCGGGACCTCGACCTCGTCACAGTGGTGAGTGATGATCTTATATGAACACGTGAGTCGCATAACACGATAAGTATTGGTCAGGTGATGAAGCAGATAAGTTACAAGGTTTTTTCAAATTATAAGGGAAAAATGAGCAAAATATGTCCGTATGTTACAAAATTTTTGTTATAGTGTTGTTCAACTTACGTCTTCATAATAATTATTATGTGCTGAGTGCGAACTGCGAAATGACCTGAGCTGATCACGAGCTCATGGTAAAAGTAGGCTATACCAATCTAACCTGTACAACTGTTACAACTAACGTTGTTATTGAATGTTCGTAACTTTGATGCCATACAAATAATGTAGTGAATTGGTCACGGCGATTAACAAGAGATTAAATGACGTTTGCATCAATAATAATAATAAAGCGTGATAAAGATCACGTTCGCGTTATGATAATATTCGTTGGTGCAGTTTTTCATAAGCCTAGTTAATACGTTAATAGGACAGTGTTTAAACATATTTAACTAAAAAGTTTTATACGCCGTTTTTGTGGCAATGGCGTAGATTTTTTGCAGTTTTAAGTCAGTTTCTCTCCACAGTCGTGGTCAGGCCGCGTGGGCAACGTGGCTGGCGCGGTGGGGTCCGACGGCGCGGCGCTGGCGCGGGCGTGTCTGGCGTTAGAGCCGCTCGCGTTACCGGCCGGCGCGTTGCTGGCACGGCTGGACCGCGCGCTGGCGGCCGCGTCACCGCACCGACATCAAGGTAACTCTTCCAAAGGTAAAAAAATTAAGATTACATATTAATATAGTATATCTTATATAGGCTGTAGTTGTGTTAGAGTTTGAATAGAGTTTATTATATAGTTACATGGCTTGTTTATCATTGTTTTATTGTGTTTTATTACAGAAATGGAAGAACCCGAGTATAAGAAAATAGCCGAGTTACTATGTGATTATTTGAGCAGCACTTACGATGTAAGCATTAACTGTTAAGTGTTATTTATATAATATATAATTGCTAATTATTATCTTATTTAAATCGTTTTTAAGGTGTTCTATATGCTTGTGTTATTTTTACAAATGTAACCATAGAATTTTGATACGTTACACTGTTGCGGTTTTACTAATAGACTCCCTACAAAGTTTTAAGGCCCGTATTCACTTTTATTTGTAATAATTGCAAGTGATAAGTGCAGGTGATTAGTAATCATGAAAAAGTACGTGTGGACAGCGACTGATTAGTGCATGTCCTTTAATTTCTCCTAATCACTAATAACTTGCACTAATCACCTGCACTCACACTAATCAAAGTGAATACAGGCCCTTAGCTGCAGCTCTTAAAAGCTGTTGACAAAAAAAAACACGTTTTGTCATATTTACGTCATATTGATCTCCGTATGATGTTATTTTATTCAGGCGTACATGTCTTACGTGCACGGTGCGGGCGCGGCGGTGGCGGTGGCGGAGCGCACACGCCGCCGGGGCGGGGCTGCGGCGCGCGAGGCGGCCGCGTTCGACTGCACCGCCCCCCTGCCGCTAGCGTGCCTGCTGCTGCGTCCGCTGCATCGGCTACTGCATTATAAGCGGCTCGCTGCAGGTAAAAATTGTGTATTGTCTATTCATCATTATACATTTTAGTTACGCTCATACGGCGTAACGGCGTCAACCGTTGATGCACCGACGCGAAGCTGCGAAGTGCGTAAAAGCGGCTGAGAGATCTACTGTCACAATATTATGTCAAACAATTAATATTGTGTTATGTTGCATCTCATTTTATCGTTTTTTGTCAGTGTTTTAACGACGTTAATGAGAATTAGAATGCCACTAAACAGCATCAATGCGGGTTGGATATTTACCGGTTTTTTTTTAATTTTTCTGTTGTTAAAATTTTGAAATGAAAATAAATATGCTTGTGGATGTATTTTAATGTTAGTCTTTCATTGTTTGTATGCTAGAGTTGTTCTCGTGCGGCGGCGGGTCGGGGGCGGCGCGGTCGGCGCTGCAGCTGGCGGGCTCGGCGGCGGACGCGGCGCGAGCGCAGCTCCCCCACGCCGAGAACCACGCCGCGCTCTGTCAGCTGCAGCGGGACATCACCGGTGTGTATAATATAATGGTCGTGCATTATAGTATAGTGTCTCATAAACAGAATATACACTATGTTAGTTTTATCAGTCACTATTATTATGATTTTATGCCAAGATGGTAGTAAAAACAAAATACTATTGATAACGTGTTGATTCACGTTAATACGTTAACACGCCGAATTGCGAATAACCAAAACGCTGGTAGGAATGGTATCTCTGTAAAAGATCCCGTCTGTAATTTTGATTTGCAGGCTACGACAAGTTGTTGGTGCCGGGCCGAGAGTTTATTCGGCTGGGCTGCGTCTACAAACACTCTTCCAAAGGTCTTCTACAGAGGATGTTGTTCTTGGTAAGTTCCAAAGTTTCTTAAAAGTAATATTTTAAAGGACATCTGAGCCCATAGTTGAATTGTATTCGCTAGTTTCGATAACGAAGTTAGATGTCAAAATTGTATGGGATTTGATATAACACGTCGCTTAGTGTCAGAGTGCGTGCGATACGTTATGTCAAATCCCATACATTTTGATTTGGACCTTCATATTTCTGTTATTAATTAATGCCCGCTAATTGGAGTCCATATTTTGTTGACAGTTCAGCGATTTACTACTAGTATCGTCCAAGGCGGGCAGTGGACAGTTTAAAGTGCATCTAGCGCTTGCGTTGCACGAGCTCTCTGTGGAGCCCGCCGAGCTCAACAACTCGCTCACTATTGCGGGTATGTTTATTACGGACTATAATCCTTAACATTGTGACGTCACGATATGTGAACTACGCCGTACCCATGAATACGTGTACGCAGTGCGAGTTAGGACGCAGGTACGGCAAGGTAAAGTATAAACATACAAGAGTTTCGAATAAGTCTTTATTCTATAAAATTGCAACCATTTTACGTCTTTTATCTCACAAATTACATAGCGTCTAATTAAATGATTGATCCAGTTTTTAATTTTTTACCCTTACTTATATTAACGTTATTAAATTCTAATATATAATATATTATTGTAATACAGAACGTATTATCTAAAGTTAATTAAAAGATCATGTAGATTGTAAAAATATCTCAGTAATAATGTATTCGTCAGGCGAGAACGTGAGTTTCGTGATAAGTGTGAGCAGCGAGAGCGAGTACAGCGGGTGGCGCGAGTCGCTGGAGCAGGCGATCGCGGCCGCGCGCGACGACCCCGCCGACGTCGACACCGAGCTGACGCATGACTGTGGTGAGTTGACGATGTTGTACTTACTACCTTTTTGGGTTTCAATACCCTAAGTTCTAAGAGTAAAACGAGAGTGTAGACTCATTGTTAATTTTGTTTATAATTCGCAGTTTACGTCTATGTTTAATCAAGCAGTCTATCGCTATTGCGTTTACACACAATAAACGTGTGATAATATGACGTCTTGTAAGTGCTTGGCGACCAGACATTATACAACATGACTGGTGAGACATTACCGATACTTATGGAGAGTACTCTGTACTCGATTCTCATCATAATTATGTAATAAAATTAGTTTCATAATTTTTTTCCGAATTTCCCAAAAATAAATGAATCATGGATAATAGCCAAATATCACGTCCTCGAGTATTGAACATGTCTCACCAGTCACGCAGTATAGTACACACCTGACATGATTTCGGTCTGTAAACTCTACACAAGACGTATGTGTATATTGCAGAGGACAACGAGGAGTCGAGCAGTGGCGGCAACTCGGGCGTCAGTGCGAGCAGCGCGCTGGCGCAGGTGTGCTGGCACCGCGCCGCCTCGCTGCCAAGGGAGAGCTTACACTTGGCGTATAGGGTAAGGGATCTATTTATTAACTACGACGATTCATAATAGGGCGTATTACACCGTCAATATAATCACGATTCTAGAATCACGCGTAACACAAGTACTATTGCGATACTGCGATTCGGCCTGTTACACCATCTTGTAATATGCTTCAATAAAGTTAAATTAAGTAGTTAATACAAAGTATTTAAAACGTCAAAAGGGTTATTTATACAAAAAGTCTAAACTTCTGTCGATGTATTTTGTTATAATTATTTTGTCTACGACTATTTACACACTTACAATATTATGCTGTAGGCGTAGATCAGAATTCCAATTGGAATACCTGCAGAAATGTTGATTCAACCATAGGTTATGATAATATAATCAAATCCACGTCTTGTCTATTTTATTAAAGGCTAATTGTCAAATACTACATAGTAGGCCACCGTCTTGTGTATTTTGGGTTTGAACATTATTTTTTTTTTACTTTATTGATTCTAATGATGAAAAATATAATGATATTAAATATTTATGTTCATTTTGTCTACAGACGCAGCTATCGGGGCACCTGCTCCGCAAGTTCAAGAACTCTCACGGGTGGCAAAAGCTGTGGGTGGTGTTCGCGATGTTCACGCTGCACTTCTACAAGAGCTGGCAGGACGAGACCGCGCTCGCCTCCCTGCCGCTGCTGGGGTAACATAATTTATCAGATATACGTCGAATTAACACGTCTTAAGGCCAACCCACACGTACCACAATCACACCACGTCGCAACGACAAAATGCCGCGCCGTCAAGCACTCAAGCAGTGATTACGTGTGAATAGTGTCGCTGCAGATTTTTTTTGCGTTGTGGTACCCACAAAATGTCGACGTGGTTGCGTTGTCTTTGGTCGGTATCACACAAGTGGTCGACAGCGACTGCAAAATGTGGTACGTGTGAACAGTCTTATTCATTTACAATACGAAATATTCGCCCGACCACGTGGTGTTGTTGTGGTTGTCGTGTGTTTGTGGTACGTGTAGGTTGGCCCTTAGACTGGCCATGAACCGCAAATTGCAGTCGGGAGTCGGGACCGACTGCTCTAGAGCGGTCGTGTTGAAATTTGCTCCGACAGCTCAAGAACTACTCGAGCGGTCCGTGTGTTGTGGATATGAATTTAGTATGGAAACTGCAGAAAGTAAAGTTAACAATTAATTCTATGAAGATCTTGAGATAATAGAACGTCTAATAAATACAGAGGATTTTCTTATGTCTCCATAGTTATTTAATAGAAAGAGCCGAATGATCTATCTCTCTCTCTTTCCCTCTCTAGGTACAGCGTGGGTCCGCCGGCGCGGTCTGACGGCATCGACAAGGAGTTTGTGTTCAAGCTGCAGTTTAAAAACCACGTGTACTTCTTCCGAGCGGACAGCCACTTCACATACAATAGGTAAGGGTTAGTAGTTAGAGAAGTTTTATTGCCTGTATTAAGCATGCCTGACAATCTTCCAGCTATAATAAGGAACATTGCGTAATCCACATAATGTCTAGAACGATAATAATTAATAAATTAAATAGTTTTCCGATAGTAATCGGATGTAGCCCTGTGCTCGCTCACTACTCAGCCCCTGTTTTTTTGAAGCTTATGTGTAAGACACAGAAGTAACTACTCACCTCATCTAAGGAAACTCTAGAATAGTCTAGAAGCAGGTGCCAATTTTTAGGATTCCGTACCCAAGGGGTAAAAACGGGACCCTATTACTAAGACTCCGATGTCTGTCTGTCTGTCCGTCCGTCTGTCTGTCTCCAGGCTGTAACTCAAGAACCGCTATAGCTAGACTTCTGAAATTTTCATAGATTATGTATTTCGGTTGCCGCTGTAACAACAAATACTAAAAACAAAATAAAATTTATATTTAAGGGTGGCTCCCATACAACAAACGTGATTTTTTCGCTCTTTTTTGTTCTATATCAGTAATGGCAACAGATAGGCATATGATATTTTCACGAAGGCCTTTATTGTATGTTAACTTTAATAATAGTTAATAGTAACATTAAAATAAAATAAAAATTTAAGGGGGGCTCCCATACAAAAAACACAATTTTTGGCCTTTTGGTCTATAACGTTACGGAACCCTTCGTGCGCTGAATAAGGTGTCAGATTTATACTGCGTGACTGGTGAGACATGTTCAATACTTGAGGACGTGATATTTGGCTATTATATTAGTTGGAAAAAAATAATATAAAAAAATAATATCAATTGATCACTGAGTAAATGTAGCTTAAAGTTAAATAATTATTTACCCAACGCATGGACACCGCGAGCGGGAGGGGTAGTTGTGTGGTGTTTCTTTGATAGCACACGCCTCTGCACCGGCCGCATAGTATGCCTACTTGCCTAGCCGCGTAATTTTCTTAGTATCCATGATTCATTAATTTTTGGGAAATTAAAAAAAAAATTAAGAACCTAATTTTATTACATATTTATAATGAGAATCGAGTACTGAATACTCTCCTTAAATATCGGTATTGACTCACCAGTCATGCTGTATCCCTGATAAAGTATTGTAGGCCATTTTTTATCACGAATTAATCGAGAATTCTAATCAGGCATTGTAGTAATAGAAATGTTCATTACGAATTACAGATGGACTGAAGTACTCCAGACGCCGTCGCTGCAACCTCATCACAACTGACGAGCGAACAACGGTAGGGTAATGCACGGAACTACATATTATAATTATTATAGAGTAGGGTGCCATAATGAACAGATATTAAAATAAAAATATATTATATTTAAAATAATTCTACAGGTGAAGAAAAGTAGTGCAATCTTTAAAACGTTTGGGAAGTTTAAGTGAATTTTATAAAAATTATGTGGGTCGTTTTATAGCAAGCAGACTAAACCGTTTCAACATATAGTACAATTAAAGTATTAATTATTATAAATAATCAAGTACAACAACACATTCCATATTTCGCCCTTAACTTTAATTTTGTCGGCAACATATTATTTTCATAATAATTCCTTTTAAGAAAAAAACTTAACCCAACTTAGCTTATCATGGTAAGCCAAAAATAACAAATTGAGCTCTAGATTTTTGATATTTAACTCAATAGTAGCCTAAAATGTCATAATAATATTATTTTATGCCTAAACATAGATTATTTTAACTATGTCTAGTGTCTGTAAGGACCGTAATAAATTTTATATATCTTGAAATAATATATATTTATATTGTTTGAATATAGTAAATGATTTGCAATCTTATTTAGCGATGTTAACATTTAAAAGTTATTTTTTGTCGTTAGGTGTAAATTTCTGCCTGCCTGTAACTTATTCGATGTATGATGGAATAATATATGAAAGTAAAGATAGTTTTTAGAAGAATTGGAATTGTGGGACTCAAAATTGTTAAGACTTATTCCAAAACACAAGTCGGCTGTGTTATTGTCTACATGTAGCGTAATTATACACTATGTAGTGTAATGTGTATGTTGTTGTGTGACGAATACTATTTATTAATATTATGTGTGCATCACAAGAGTTTACAAACATTTTGTATAAAAATATATTATACAATTTTGAATATATATCTGTGGTTTTCATTTTAAACTTTACGTTGCTCCGTATTATATTTTGCTTTTTCTTTGTTTCTAACTAAAGCATTGAACTTTTTTTTCTGGCTGTTATCTTAAAAACGGTGTATCCCATTAATTAGGTCATGGCGAACAAATTAATAAGATAAAAAAACAGAATGAGTTTTTTAGAAAATTTTATTGTTGTTACAATCATAATCATATCATAATTCATTGAGAAGTAGCAATACTGCATGACTAGATTTTTTATAATATTATTATATAGGCTCTAAATATAAAATATTAGGAAAAGTTAAATAGAATGACACACGAATAACGAATTCATGTTACTGTGTACTTACTATGTACTATACAAAACGTTTTTACAAAAACTATTTTTATTTTTTTGTTAAACTTGTTTCGGAATCAAATACAGAAACAAAATTATTAAAACCTACGTTTACAATTAAAATACAAAACTTACAATATTATATTGTTCGTATTTCAGTTCTAAGATATCATACATTTTTAATTAAGAGTCTCCCAGACAGACGCGGGCAGCGGTGGCGGTGGCGGTCAGTTGGATGACTTGGGAGTTCCAGGAACGACACAGACACGCGCGGTGGCGGTGGCAGTACAAACAACTGACCGCCGCCGCGACCGCCACCGCTGCCCGCGTCTGTCTGGGAGACTCTTAATTAATTTTTACTCCAAAGTATATTCGTAAATTATTTTTTTAGATCTTACTAGTCCGAAACTACTATATTAGTTACAAAACCCTTAAAGTAGAATTAAAATAGTATACAAGTAATAAAATGTTAATCTTTGAGATCAATTAAGTAGTATTTGGTATTTGTACAAATTCAGGTAAAGCTTGACCGAGAGTATAAAGTCTGTACTAGGCTAAGAAGAAATACTATTTATTAGTATGGGCCTGCCTTTGTCATACTTTTGTTGGGCCGATTATAATCTTATTATAATATTATATTACACAATATAGGTACTTCAATTTCATTTTATTACACAATACATTGACCGACTTTTTGTATGACGTGTCTGTTGCGCTATTGCAATTGTATAATATGTTCAAATTACTTCTACAAAAATTGGTCACCGATTATTATACATAATTATAATACATAAGTCTTTATGAAAAAAAATCCTATAAATCTTGATATATGATCAAATCATATCATCGGACGTGGGCGGTTGCCCTTAGGTATTTGTAGATACTGAGAGTATGAACTACTTAATATTTTTGACCATTTAATTTTGGTAACGTGATTTCGGTTTGTTACAGATCAAGCTATAATAAATAAAATTTTACTTATAACGAATGAAATAAAAGATAAATTACCTAAACATTAAAGCAGACAGTTAGGTACGCAGGAACAGTAAAATAATATTAAATTACATAGTTTATATTTACACATATTATTTACATTAAAATATTTGTAGGCGCCAGCACCTACAGGCTTATAAAGTAAAACTAATATTCTCTTTGTAAAACTACAGCATGGCGTTTAGGCTATGAATGTCATGGTTTATCAAAATTCAAATGACAAATAATTATCTGGGTTTTGAGTCTAAACTATGGAACTTAGAACTCAGGCCTTAGCATCCGTCGTGGATTGTTTAGACTTTAGGTATACCTAGTACCTACAATATTTTTCGAGCGAAGTAACGAGAAACTTAGAACTTAAATCAAAAGTAGGACTTTAAGATATAAAAACCCACTATGTATAATTATTAAGCGTCTCCCAGACAGACGCGGGCAGCGGTGGCGGCGGCGGTCAGTTGTTTGTACTGCCACCGCCCACCGCCACCGCGTGTGTCTGTGTCGTTCCTGGAACTCCCAAGTCATCCAACTGACCGCCACCGCTGTCCGCGTCTGTCTGGGAGACGCCTTATGCTGTTGAGTCGAAAACACATCGCGATTGCGTACCTATGCGCTGTTTTGACTTCTTTCTTCTAAAAAAAAATATTTTTTATTCAATCATGTTGCATTTATCGATTTCTTTAATTTTTTATCTACGCCTAATTAGACCATAGGCTATAAATGAGCCATTTCAGCTCAACACTTCACATACGCGTCGTAACCACATCACCATTCCCGCGTATCTCAAACTCTTTTCTCTTCTCCTTATTCCGGCTCCGGAAGAATGAGGCGGTGGTGACGGACCGGAAGCGGAAGGAGCCGGGCGTGCCGTTTGTGATGGAGTTGGTGGATCCCTCGTTCTGTCTGACCTTGGGCGACTTGTCTCTATGGGGGCGCGTCCGGTAGGAGAAGCTGCGAGCTTTGAGCCTGGAAAAGACAGATAATTTATTAATGCTTGCAACGTGTAATTTATATTGACCAAATTACACATTTACAATTATTTAACGGTTCCTCAAATCAAAGCCTGTCCTTTTGAGTAACAATATAAACTAAGAAATATGACATATAATAATTAATATGTACTATATTATCTATGCTATAAGTGCATCTGTAAATATAAGGCCAAATATTCCGTCGTACTGCTACATGCGTAAAAACGTGAGTGCGCCAACTACTCGCTGCTAAGACTGGAGCGAGGTTGCTATTATAGAAAATTTAATTACGAAGACTGGCAAGTAATTTGGAAAGTAGTAAGTACTCGGTGATTATTTACACTTTTTGACCGACTTCTTCCTTTTTATGGTGATGTATCCGTATTTATCATTCTTGTATTCTCATTTAAATAATTTTTTAAACTTACAACATTAGAAAACAGACGACAAATTGCTGATATAGTCTACTTATCTAAACTAGTCAATGGTAAGCTGGATGCTCCTTCCCTTACGAACAAATTGCAATTTGCTGTCCCACGACCAGGTAGTCGTCTGCATAATATGAAGACTTTTAGTTTGCCCTTGTCTCGGACCAAATACTGTCAGCACTCACCACTGTACCGTATGTGTTCAGCTTATAACAGTGTCAGCAATGATATAGATATATTTAGCACATCAATTCGCTGTTTGAAGTTAGATCTATTGCAGAAATGGAAATGATATTGTGATCATGCATATAGTTTTTGTTTAAAGTAATGATAGCGATGTACTATCGACAGAGTTCTTGATCGACTACGCATTTGGTGCAGGTCGACAGGAACTCTGTCGTAACTGTGGCCAATCTTAAGTTAGTATTATTTTATATTAGCATGCTGTGTTCACATCAAGAAGGTCTCACACAATATTGTTATAATATATAGTGTAAGCAAATATTTTGTTAAATTTTAAGTGTTAGGCTAGTTTTGTGAAACTTAAATAAAAAAAAAAAAAAAAAAAAAAAAAAATTTACCTGGCGCCCAGGCCGAGCCGGTTGGCGAACATCCTGTCGGGCTCGGCGTGCGCGGCGGTGGGCGTGTGCGGCGCGCTGGCGCTGTTGAACACGGGCGGCGCCATGTCCGGCCGCCGCGCCACCATGCTGCTCGCGTGCGGCCGGATGCTGCTCTCGCCGTCGCCGTTGCTGAAAAAAATTTTTTTAACATGATACGTCTAAGTACAGCCAGGGAAATTTATTTACACGAAGATTCGCTTTTGGTCAGGTTTCGTCAAATCATTTTGTCGCTCTGGTAAGTAAATGGCACGCACGCATCGTAATGCGTCGCTAAAGCAAATGGTAGAAACCATTAGTGGTGATCTATCGGCTGGGTTAGCCATAGCCCAACCAAACTACGTAGGTTTATTTGTGAACTTTCAGTTTCTATGTTTTAATGAAGATTTTGTAGATTATAATTTACCCGGTGTGTTCGTGCCTCGTGTGCGCGCGTCGCAGGTGCCCGGGTCGGTGCGACCGCCCCGAACGACGAACTGTGACTTCCGACTCTGTTAAATAAAGAAACGTTACCGTATATTATATTGTTTTAAATATACATCAGTACGAAGTTTGTCATTTCTCAACGTGAGGATTTTGTATGGAATCGAAATTATAGCGTCCCATAGCTGCATAGTGATAAACTACAGTAACTAATAATTTGACACTAATTATTGTTCTATTACCTGTGTGTTGTAAAAAGTGTTTACGGTAAGAATTGACAAAAAATTACGTGTTGTGGCTTATGACGTTATGAATTATTTTACGGTTACGTGTACAGTACGTACGCGGCGCATCGAGCGGGTGCGTGTATATCCGGCGTCGCGCCTGCAGCATGGTGTACACGAGCGCGGCGAGCGAGCGCGCGTGCGGCGTAGCGGGCGTGGCGCCCCCCCGCCCGCCGCGCGCGCCCCGCACCCACCACGTCTCCATACGCCCCTTGCCCTTCACCTCGACCGCCCCGCGCGCCTCCAGACCGTACCCGCACCGCTCTAGCAGCTGGAATAATGGCGGAGGATTAAACATGACATAATACATCCAAGAGATACAGTGGTGTGACGTGAGCGAAAATAACCAAATTTAATGTAAAATTTGCCATATACAGGTAAATCGTCCGGTCGGTTAGCTTATCCATTCCCACTTTCCTCGTATAACATAAGCAACTTGGATGCAATCAAAAATTTCCGAAATCAATGTCGAGATTTTCAGAGAAGTTTGTGAATTGAAAATCAAATCTAAATATTATTAGCTAATTCAGTCAAAACTAAAGATTCTTGCTTTGGCTTTTAAACAAACCCCTAAATATTTCTACCAAACTACCACTTGGACACATTGTTTAGCCACCAAGACTTAGACTGGCCATAGACGGACTCTAGAGCGGTCGCGTTGAAAGTAACGACCGCTCAAGAACTGCTCGAGCGGTTCGTGTACTGCAGATATGAATTTAGTATGAAAACTGCAGATTGCCGTGCGGCGACCGACAAGATGCGGTCTCTGGCCGGCCTCTCTCTCACCTGTTTAGTATACTTGGTGACCTGTATCCTGTCCATCTGTCCGGTGCTCTCCATCCGCGAGGCCTCGTTGACGGTGTTGCCCCAGATGTCGTACACCGGCTTACGGGCGCCGATCACGCCGCCCACTAGGGGACCGCAGCTTATGCCTAAAAAACGGAAAAGAAACAAATGTTTATTGGTACTTTATGTGCTTAAATTAAAAGATGAGATGATACACTTGACAGTAGCCAGTAGGATAGTCGCCAATTTATATAAATATAGACCATAGTAAAAACAATACTTAGTCAAAGCTATCGATGCCTTCGGTATTGATAGCGGGTTAGTTGGGTCCAGAGAAGTAGACAAATCTGCGTTTGTATTTTATCCGACTTTTGTAGGATAAACTGACAAACGCAGATTTGTATGTTTATCCTACAAAAGTAGTCCACCAGCGCGCACAGGTGCTCGCAGTCGCAGTCGTCGTCCGACGTGTATAATGTGACACAAACATGGCGGTCTCACCGACTCTCAGGCGGAACTTGTTGAAGCTGTGCTTGTTGATGTCCTCGAGCGCCTCCCGCAGCGAGAACGCGTAGTCCACCAGCGCGCACAGGTGCTCGCAGTCGTCGTCCGACGTCTACGATATTTCATATTGATATAAAGGTATAATAAGTAATTATAGTCCATCAAAGTTATTTTTATTTGGATTTTGTATGGGAGTGATATTATATTATTTGCATAAGAGTAAATATAAGGTGAAATAATTCATTCATAATTATTATTGATCAACTCTTTTTCCCCATCTTTCCGTTGCTGACCACCCCGAATGTGGGGCATAACTACCCAACAATAGAAAGATAGAAGAAGGACAAAGAAGTAGGTATGATTTTAATTTCAAATCATACTTAGGCCGGTATAAATAGTCAGTACTTAAGATGCGACCTGCTCTCAAGACGCGGTTCGGCTCTGTGATTGGTCCAAATTTTGACAGCCAACCAATCACAGAGCCTGAACCGTGTCTTGAGACCGAGATTCATCTTAAGTACTGACTATTTATACCGGCCCTACTTCCTGGTCCTTCGTTACTTAAAAAATTAAAGCAACCATCTTCTAACAAACCTTATATCTAGGGTTGAGTCCAGACGCGGCCATGTAGGTGGCGCCGATGGTTTTGATCTTCTCGATGCTCTTGAACCGCGGCTGCATCAACAGCCGGTCGAAATCAACTGCAACAGATAATAACTAATTATTAACGTTAGCCGACTTTATATCTAAGCATATTCTAATCCTTCTATAAGGCTCACGAAAGTTATTTAAATTGAAAGAAAATCACCTTTTTACCAAAAAAATTTGAGCACATCTTCTACACAATATGTTCTACACATGCTTTCTTAAAAGTTAAAAGCTACTTTTTCTGGTGGTAAAAGCTACAGTGTGCGCTTTCTTAAAAATAATGGCATAACTTGGAACTTCATGTTTCCCAACACTTCGGCACTTGATATTATTATTTTCATAGCATATTTTTAATAGTAATTAGCTACCAACATGGAGTATAATTTGTCAGTTTTAAAAAAGACAATATAACGTGATGGGTACATTACAAATGATCTCGTTGAGAAGTCGCATGCAGTCGACGGCCTTCTGCTCGGAGTAGAACTCGTGGAAGTTGGGGATGCCCGCGAACATCACGCCCACCTCGTCTCGCCACTGAGAGTACAGCTCCTGGAGAATAGAAGAGAAGCAGATAGAATTCTGTGTGTCCTAAACGAGATTAGAAGGTATTATCGCTACAAACGAGATCGGTATAATCAAGATTAGAAGCTGCTTATACAGTAGGCAAAACTTGACGCGCAACATGTAGCACTGCTCCAACTGCATAAATTAGTTCCTCGTAGCTGGCAGTTTCAATGAACTGAACTGAAACTGGTGTGAGTGGTAGGTATTGTTATTATGTTATGCCATATATGCGTGTCTGCTGATAACGCTGCGATATGCTTTCCAACGAACAATCACGAAGTGCGACAAGAGTTCGCTAAAAACTAAGCATATAGGACTGACTAATGTGATCAGTAATGTGATGAGGAAGAAGAAAGCGACCTCTGCTCTTATCGCGTTGGTTGAAGTGACTTTTCAGTAATAATGGTTATTAAGGTGACGCCATGTTAAAGTAAAAAACTGTGTTGGATGTGTTTGAGATTGCTTGTTTTCTATGCGAGGCTGGCCCAGCCTCTCATAGAAAACAAGCAATGGAACAGCAAAAAATTGAAAGGGCGTAGCGACAAAATGGTTTTTGTCGCCTAATTTAAAAACCATAAATACATTTCATATAAGCTATGGACAAATTAAAGTGTATACTAGAACCAATTTATGTACAAATTTTGGAAGCTTATATCACTCTCCTCTGTTGGCAAAATAGGAATCCCTTTTTTTACAGAGGTCTTTTTGATTGATTATTCTGTGTTATAAAAGTTGACCAATCGTGTTATGCTATGGGTAATTCAAAGACAAAGACATGATGAATACTGACAGTCAACTTTAATTTCTTAGCTTTAGTCATTGCTGAGAAAAATGGACATCGCTACAGCCAAATTATCAAGGCGTCAAGGTTAATTTAACATGGTTTATGAATCATGACTTACATCAGGGCATATATCCTTGCTCAGGTAATGCGCAACCACATGATCAGGCAGGATATGTTTGAGCAGATGTCTGTTGGTCCTCTGCGTGTCCTTCATCTCCCGGAGGTCCTTCTCCGCCTGCATCTTCCAGAGAAAGTCCAGACGTGACGTGACCTCCACCAGCCGCGCGTGGTACACCACAATCACCAGGAACATGAACATCAGGATCAACATCTGGATGTAGAAGCGCAGCTGACTGGAATTGATTTGGTGTAGAAAATATAAGCGTTAACGGTGTAAAATATATTAACTATGTCAATAAACGTGGAATAAGTGCATGGAAAAGTGTGTATTACTATGTCAATGTGTCTTATGCTCCAACACAGAGAAGTTTAATGACTGCTTGAGCCTTAACGCCGCTAGTAGGTCCACCCTGGAATCGCGATAATGTACAGCTCTCTTCCGGTTTGTTCGTAATATTAAGGCAAATTGTCATGTTGCATTCGCTTTATCGCTATTTCGTCGCTTTTTCACACTTTCTACCAAATGATCATTACAATAACGTAATAAAGCAAACTGTACTCACGTACTGTTACTATCGCCGAAGTTATCGACGTTGTAATAGATCAGTAGCAGCACCGAGTACATGAGCACGTTGGCGATAGCCAGGAATGTCTTGATGATGTAGCCCAGCTTGAGGATGGAGGTGAGGGCTATGAGGCAGAGGATCCACGTGAACACCACGTACTCCGGCTTGTAGCACTCGCTGGGGTCGACCTCTATGTCCAGGGTCTCGTTGGTGGAGTTCGCCGGAGCCAGGTCGGGGAACGATATCGGACAGATGTAGAGTTTGGTGGTGCTGGAATAACAAGATATTGTTGTAAAATAAAACCGATTCTGTCAGTCTTAGTAAAAGCTAATTATTAGAACAAGTGAGAAATTTATGCTATAAATTTCTCACTTGTTCTTCGTATTTTATTTTGCTCTTTGTTTTCAGTACCCTAACGAGTGGGTCTGAGCAATAGAGAGAATAGTAGAGCTAAATAGAGTTACGGCTAGTCTCATGCGATTATACTGCTGATGGCAGCAACGCCTTAATTGACAGAGACGCGGTGCATAAAGATGTTGCATCAATATACCCAATTCAGACATTATAAAATTCAACGTACCGTAGCATCAAGCTCACATTACCTGGCAATAGACATAACGGTGACGTACAATCCCATGTACATGTTGCGGCGGAGTCTCTCGCGGCTGAGCGCGGCGGAGAGGCGGGCGAGGGGGAAGCGCGCGCACTCCTCCGCCACCGCCGCTATGAACGCGCCAGCCAGTAGTGCTGTCACCACACCTAGTACCACTACCAGGTAGGAGCAGCTGTGAAGTTGAAATTCAAGGTCACTTATATCGGGAACAAAGAGATGGAGACGAGCCTATACGTAGATTGATGGAGGAACAGAAAAGAGACTATGCAAAAATGAGAGACGAGAATATGGTGAAGCTGTTGGGTTAGCAAAAGAGATGAGATTTTTTTATTGTTATGTTTGCCCAGCTATTATACTGCACCTTCTTTTGAAAAGCCCAAAGTTACAGCTCCAATTATTTTTAATGTGATAGAGGTTGGTATTTCCTACCCATTAATAACATTAGAGAAGTTGATTTATAGGTGGACCTACGTAATTAGGTTGCATCATGTCAAATCATGACTAACCCAGCCACATAGACATAGGTGTACCATCTACCTATGAATCAACATTCGCGATAGTACACCGCAAATTTCTCATGCAACTTACTTGTAATGTATAATACACTGCACAGCCACAAGGAACACCCAGATGACGAGGCAGCACATGACGTTGGACTTGAAGGTGCGCTCGTCGAGCCGCTGGAAGTTGGCGTCCAGCGAGCGCCGGCGGAAGTACAGCGACCACGGGTGCATGTGCTCCACGCGCATACGAGTGTTGCTGCTCACCTCAATCGAGTGGTTTATTATGTCGTCCTCCTGATACAGAAATTGCTGGTGAACACTTGAGAGATGTGGAAAATGCTATTGGATTGGAGCTGAGGAGTGGAAGAAAAGTCCTCAACATCATTGGAAGTAAAGGTACCTTTAGCAATTTATCGATTCTATTGCACAGAACATTGCACGCAAAATATTATAGTTATACCATAGGTTATACTTTGTTTCTTGGTTGTTTCTTAGTTCTTAATATTTTTTACTTCCAAAAGCATTAAGAAAACTGAAATAAATACCTCTGACATCGAAGTGATTTCAATCTCCTGTCCAGCCTCGACGTCTTCTTGCTTATTGTGGCAGCGGTTACGAGACACCCCGATACCTCTATTCTGAAAATACTGTGGACAAAAAAAAAAAACAAAATCAGGACGTCCTCCCAGGAAATGTTTGGAGCTGCATATTCTCGCAAAGCAAATTAGACTGTTATATCGTTTATGGACCGTATTTTGAATTGAAAAGACTTTAACGGAAGTGTTGAAAGGAAGACTGTTAAGTGTTAATACTGTTTAGTTTTCAAAGTATCTTACATGTTGGAAGGGCATCTCCGTAGGCTCGTCGTCGGTGATGGTCTCCTCGTCGCCGGCGCCGCTACCACGAGCTGAGCCGTTGCGTTCTTTGGGCGGCTCGGGCTCACTACAACATAGAGGACAGAGAAACTAAGAGGCCAGTGGCTCGCAAATAGTGACGGCTTCAGTTAGCTGTTAGCATAATATGGCCATCACTTAGGCCCCACTGCGCCTAGCCGCTAGCGATATTAATATATTTTGATTTAATATAATTCAAGTAACTTTTACAGATTGTCTCGATTCAATTATCTTGCTTTACTGGCTTCGTTGGCAACTTTTTCAACTTGACGTTTATCCACTTACCAGATCTTAGTCTTGTCTCGCGTGGGCGGTAGATGCTCCGTCGTCTTGATCAGGTATGTGGTGACGTCGAGCTCTCGCAGGTAGGGGTCGCGGCTCTGACCCTCGCCCGGCTCCACCTCGAACGCGCCGTTCAGACACTCCTTGGTGGCTGATGATATGTGGACGCGCCTGAAATAAGGTCACTTTTGTTACCTATTGGGTTAAACCTATAGGGTTTGTTAGAGGCGTAAAAATTCGCAATTAACAAGTGGACGCGCCTAAAATGAGATGATCATTTTTGGTAACTAAAAGATCTTGTTTAAAGTTTGGTATTGGGTTGGGTTTTCCAGGTTTCCTGACAAACTCTTCATTTCGGCTACAGCCCGCTTTTTCCTGAACGCTACATAAAGGATATCCTTAAAGGTAGCGTCTTTACTCTTAAAAAAACCGCAAGGTCTTCCAGCTTTCAGGAACCTTCCTGGTAACTGCCAAGCAAATGACGATCCTAATTTTTTTAAATAAGGGGGTAAACGAGTAAACGGGTCACCTGATGAAGAGCAACTACCGTGACCTATGGACAAATTGGATGAACTTTGATATGTTACCCAGGCAGGCCGCCGCTCTCGATGTGGTTGGCGAGGGTGACATCATGCGACCACAGGTCGAACTGCCACTTGAGTAGCCCCAGCACGCCGCACAGCACCGTGCCGCTGTGGATGCCGATCCGCATGTCCAGGTCCACCTGACACATAACAATTATTGAATTTCAATTTCTTAGTAGAATACAATGTATTGCTTACCATAAAGCCTCAGGACAATAATAGTTTCATGACCTATATGATCGTCATGATTGATGATGATGACGAATCATAAGCTTTTAGCTTCTACTTCATCATTCATGGACCCGGTACGAGCCGTATATTTAAAAAATAATATTCGCAAAGAAAAAAAATCGAAATTTCATACAGAGATAAAGGCGGCGCGGCATCATGATTAACCATGATTGCTAAGCTGTGTACTATATTATATCATAAAATCTACGTCGATCATGGACAATTACAGACAAATATTATCCACCCTACAGATACGTAATCGTCATGGGTATTGGGTAGGCAAGGTCGTATAACACTCACCAAAATCAGCAACTCCGAAGTGGTGCTAGCTTTTCAAAACTGATGTGTTTCTCACCTGGCTATTATACTTGACGTCCCTGATGGCTCTGATCATTTGGAGGCCCATGCGGACGCAGCAGTCGGCGTGGTCGGGGCGCGGCTCCGGCAGACCACACACACAGAAGTAGCAGTCGCCTAGCAGCTTGATGCGCAGGCAGTTGTTGCGCTGTGAAGTAACATATTGAAGTAGAGCTTGTCTGACTTGAAACGACGGCCCTGAATATCGGTGTGATTGCACATTTATCAGCACGCACGCGCCAAACGTGCGTGTGTGATATGAAACCTCGCACATTCGTAAATCGTACGAACCGTGCGCGCCGCATTTTGCGTTTGACGATAATGGTGTGTACGTTGCTGACAAATATGCTTTAATCGGAGATTTTGTGCCGTTAATACGTGAGAGGATTAAGTTCGAGAAACTCTAATGGTCGTGCAAGCAGATTAATTATTTTTATCATTTCATTTTCAGTCTTATAATAGTTACAGTCGAAATTCGAAAGAATAGAAACTGACTGATTTTATGGAAAAATTAACAGATTTCCTTTGCTAAATGTCAATGCGTAACTTGTACTTACTGCAGCCAGCGTGTCGAAGCGCGCGAACAACGCGTTCAGAAGCTTCACTAGCTCCTCAGCGTTGCACTTGTCCGATAGCTCTGAAATACAAAATTCATGTCTCATAGAAACAGACCAACTTCTACGGTCTAGTAACTTAGGTATGTGGTTTAGCGCTTAGCCATCAACTCCTTAGGAAATGAATTCAAAACCTGCATTGAATCAACTAAAATACAGACTGATTGTCAGGCAAAAAGGAAGATCAATGGTCTCGAATGTAAGATATTAAATGCACTTTTACCAGTCACGTTAATCGTCCACTGGGTTTCGAGTGTAAAGCAAAAGAGAGTGCTCGTATTGTGCACACGTTTAGGCGCTGCTGTTTGTACTGTCCTAAAACAGAGTTTGTCGTGCAAACACTTAAAGGTGGTCGAACGAAATCCTGTGTTATACCTGTGAAGCCCTTGATGTCGGCGTACAGTATGGAGACGTGCTCGTGTCGCTGTATGTAGAGGTTGTTGAACTGCTGCTCCTGAAACTCCCCCCGCACACGCGACACGTGACGGGAGATCTCCGTCGCCAGGAAGTCCGGGATTACTGCCAAAAACAATGTTACCTTTACCAATAATAAAATAAAGATATTATAAAAAACATGTTTGGCACTTGTATACTGCCGCGATAAACCATAGCATATTGCGTAGCATTTTTTATCAACCTATGCAATTATAATTCGCACGCACACAAACACCGTGCCAAAATTTGGCAACGCCACACTAGGGGGTGTTAGGTCTTTCGTAACGGGATTTCTTGATTCAGTCGCCTCGCTCAAAGCCCACGATAAAAACTATGCACTAGCTTAAAAATAAAAATATAAACCTCAAATTATCCAGCTCAAGACCAGCTGTTATTAATAATTCTTCAGGGGTAGACCTAATTGTACCGCGATCTTTAAGGAACTTACCTTTTCCTTTGTCATACGTTTTTAAACTGTGCATGATTTAAATTCTTTGCCAGATATATTATGGTGTCAATTAGTCCTTTTAATTCTTTGTCAGTACTCGTATTACGCTGTCAATAAGTCCTATTGATAAAGCAGCAATACTCAACCTTCGGCCCGCCTGGACTTTATCAGTGGCCCGCAGGAAGTTAAACCATTTTGAAATTCACGCCCACAGGAAAAATAGTGTAGTCGCCATGAAAGTCGTGAAAATTTTTCCACTTATAAATCGCAAAATTTTAAGAACGTTTTTTTTCACTTATAAATTTTCGTTGCGGCCCGCGACACCAAGACCAAAAAGTGTTTGTGGCCCCATATAAAAAGGTTGAGCACCACTATTCTAAAGTTAACTTTGTTGGTAATGGAGAGCTCTTCTACTACTAACGTTGTGTGCTTTGAGCACATAATGTGTCCGATACACGCCAAGCAAACTGAAGTCCACGGTAGCATGAAGAAGTTTCTAGAAGATCTAGAAGCCCAGTATCGATGGTCTATTGATAATAATATTACTTATTACGTTTAATACTTACTTTAATAATATATTATAATATATTTTTGTTTTACTTTAATTACACACACAAATTATATTATTATGTATATTGGTATATAAATTGCTTATATCATTATACTTATATTAAGTATACTTATTATTATTGTTTATTGTGTGCCTCATTAAGTAGTCTGTCCAACGCTGACAAAATGGGTCCACAGAATATCAGTATTTAAAAAAAGACTGTATGAGCACTATTTACGCCTATCCTGACCACGTTACCTATTTCAACAAGCCCTAACATATTTATATAAGTAGTATATAAACCTATATGTATATAGTATTTTATGTATTTTATTATTTGTGTTTTTATATTATAAAGTATGTATATATTATTGATAAATTTGTTATACTATGTTTATTATGTTCTACATTTTATTGTTACATACTAAATTGTCGTGTGCACTAATATTATTGTTACCTCTTTCTTAATGTTTCCTGTAATAGGTCTACTGGAAGAGATTCCAATTTGGAATAAGTAGTACCTTTGTACTGAAATGTCTCTTTAGTTTTAAGTTTCTCTATGTAAACTGGTTGTGTGTACATAAATTATTAAATAAATAAATAAAATAAATAAGGTGTCACTGTAATATTATCTATACTAATATTATAATTCTGAAGAGTTTGTTTGTTTGAACGCGCTAATCTCAGGAACTACTGGTCTGATTTGAAAAATTATTTCAGTGTTAGATAGCCCATTTATCGAGGAAGGCTATCATAGGAGCGAAGCCGCGCGGAACATTAGTATTACAATATTTTTATACAGAAATATAATATTTAACACACACGTGTATGTCGCTAGACATTCGGAATTATTTTGGTCGGCTGCCCATATCCAATGAATAAAATTGAATACAGATAACTTTTCCCCAATAATCGGTGATCGAAATATGGGATCCCTTTTATATTACTACTCGTATTGCTTAAAATTTATCAAGTGAAAGTGCCAAGAAAAGAAATTGTTTGATATTACTTATTTCATATTATTTGCAATATTATACTAGGTATCGATGTATTAAAATGGCTTATTCTTTATACCAAATCACATTAACATTGTGGGAAATGTAAAGCTGTTCAGTGTTCATATCTTTACGCAAAGAAAAGCTGATTTTGATCTTTACATGGGAATTGCAACAGAACTGATTTTCATCAAGTGTAGGGTTTGGATTAAAGCCATCCCCCGAGCAAAAGACCTTGACCATACATTTGATGCGTTGCCGAGAATAAATAGCGAGATAGCACAAAAATCCTATTTATTTACTTATCGTTCAAAATTGATAAAAAAAATTCAAACGTGGTATTAGGAATATGTAGTTAATGAAATTGTCTATCTATAATTATTGTCGTGTGTTGTAAATAAACGTAATTTGTAAATATTAGGTAGATATGCTAAAAGTATGCTTCAATGTTAATAAATTGGTATTACTTTGCAAGCTAATATCATGAGTATAGTAAACAAAAATAGAAAATAAAAACGGGGAAAGGAATGTTGATATACTGAAGATTATTGCTGTATATGTGTTTTATTGCTGTTTTATTATAACTTTATAGCTTTCAAATCATGAGTTTATGGGCTCTAAATACGGCAAATTACGGCATCTCCGTAGGAGGAGCGCCTTAATATTTGTCTCACTTTTTTGGTAAAAAGTGGGGCCCCGTGCGAGTTCATTACGTCGATTCTTCTCGCCGGGTTAGTTCCCGAACTGGTGGTAGGCACCAGTAGTAACTAGTATCAACGTTCTGAAAGTATTTGTTACAAATCTATTCAAAATTAAAACAATTTTGGTTTATTTTATTATTTTATTCTAAATACGCATATAGCATAAAATTAAGACCTATTGCTGGTGATTGTTTACAAATAGACTCATTTTGTGTCTAGACGTCGGTAACGAAAATGTGTGTTTATACCGAGCTGAATATTACATTAGTTAACTAATTCTGTATTCAAGATGCGAGCCATATTATGTATCCAATGATATCTCAGTAATAAACCAAATTCAATACTGCGTATACACTGGCTGAATTCAGATGCCATCCTTGCACGTACGTCTATAAATAATTTCGTTTGAAATTCGAATGTCGTACCTGTAATACTCCGTTACGCTAAAAAGCTGTGGTAAAGTTGTAAAATATTATATTGTATTTTACTTTACTAATTTAAGAGAATATAATACTACATAATGTTACTATCTCTACTACTCGGCGAACTTAATATAGATCCTAATTTACTTCGAAAAGAGGAAACGAAACTGTCATATAATTTATAGAATAGTATGTTAAGAATTTTGTTAAGGGCCCCCGAGACGATTAAACGGTTTGATTCAAACACGTAAATTTTGGTTTGACTCAAACCATTTTGATCGTTTACAAAGCTTGTTTGAACGGTTTGTCAAACATTTACGTGTTTGAAGCTTGTTTGATGAAATTTCATATTTTTGTTGTGTTTGACGCGCCGTTTGATCGTGTTCCGACGCGTTTGATCAAACTTGGCTTAGTTTAGTACTGGATTTTGAAGAAGAAAAAAGAAAAAAAAAGAAAGAAGCTGTAGTTTCTAACACTTTCTGTAGATGTTCGTGGGTAAAACGATATCTTAGTTCATTACCATTCTTTGGACCAAAGTCTTTTTATTTTTTTTATTTTTCGACAGAGGACAGTGACGTTATAAACATAAGAAAATCGCGGTCCTCGTTCTAAATTCTAGATTCTAGACTCTAAAGCATCTTGTCTGCATCACAAGACGTGTACTCGACAGCGCGTATTGAATTAAACTGCGCAGTGTCGTTTGACAAACCGTTCAAACCGATATCAAACGGTTGCATCAAACACGTAAGGTTTGAATCAAACCGTTTGACCGTCTCGGGGGCCCTTTATAGGGCATTGGATGTCAATTAATGTTGTACGGTCAAAGTTGTGTGTACAAAGTCCAAAATCTACAAAAGCATCATCATCAATTTGTATATTTCATGCTCACGCAAATTTTATAGGTAATATATTTTTTAAGGTTAATTTATGTAAAACCGTTGCACATTGCAAGCTAGTTTAATTTTATCATACTACTAGATCATAGCAGCAGCATTCGAGCTGTATGGTTCATACAAACTGGTTCTAGACTGAAGGTATAATATACACGGCGAATATTTACTTACCACTCTGAAACAGCTTCCACTGCCTATCGCTTTCTCTCTTGGTCCTCTGTCTAGTCACCATGGACCTGTGCGTCTCTAGGAACGCCTTCCTCTGTCCCCAGTCGGTCAGGTACTTGGTGTACATGCCGGCGAAGTTCACGGCGGTGTACAGCAGCGTGTTGCTGATGATTATGCGCCCGCGGCAAGATTTGCCCTGGGGATATACGAAAAAAGTCAGGTTAGGGCCTTTTCACACGTTTTTTACACTAGTTTGTATCGATACAAACGCAAGTTGAACGCTCAGCAAACAGAAGAAAGCCATTTTAAACTTTATATCTGCCGAAACGCGATGAAAACACGCATAAGACGAGCGCATCAGAAACGCGCGTCGTCAGTGCGCAATAAATACATCGTGTGGAAAGGCCCTTACCGAAGAAATAAGGGTCAGTTCAAAATACCAGGTGCCGGGCGATGTTACTTTGATTATGCAATCCAAAATTGGAATAGGAAGTCTAAAACCGCGAGCTACAAGTCTTATCAATTAAATGTGTATCATCTTATGACAACTTTGGAATGAGATAATATAATAATATTTTAATTTTAATGCCAACTTCCACACCGCTTATTTAAATTGAATTTTTAAAAATATGTCTCCTGTTTTTACTTTAGCTTATCCAAGTTCCATGCTTTAATAACACCTGCTATTTTACTCAGGTACAATAACTACGAGTAAGTACATCTAAGTATTCCTCAGATCTGGTAATTACTATTCTGTAAGCAGACGGTGTCTGAGCACTTGAGATTACAGGGGTGAGAGTCTTGTACTTAATTGTTGTTTTTCACATTGATTGCTATGCTTATTGACGAATAACTACATACTAAGTTTCGACTAAGTTTGTAGAATCGTGGGGTTAAATAATAGTATTTTAAAAAGATAAAACCGACTTCAAAATTGTACGTAATTGAGAATTAAATTTGCATTATCTCAAAAACTACAGAACCGATTTTAATGAAACTTGTAGTGTTCCCTAAGTTGAACAAAACCTAGTACAACAAAAAAATGACTAACATGAAACAGACTAACATATACAATAACTGCGTAGTTCTATAAATATTACATACATACGCTTCGAATTGATAACCTCCTTTTTTAAGTCGGTTAATTAGATTAATTAATATAGTTAACAAAATATGGTTTTTATACGTACGCGTAACTGTGACCCCTAAATCCTAATAATAAATAATAAACTAAAACAGAATCTATAAACAATTTTTGTCACGTATTTAACGAAAATTATGTGTAGAATTTTCCTCTGCGACCTCCTATTTTTTATATTGCGAGCGTAAAACACTACAGGCACATTTTGTCTAAAATAAATATTTTCTATTTGTCCAGCTCGATTATATTTAAATTTTAAAATTGATGATGTTAATTGCAAAGAGAATATAATAACTACGTTATAGTCGATTGCACCTAGTGTAAAATGTAGATAGCTGCGTAGGCGCCATTTTATGATTGTTCAATGTTCATTAACCGTTAAATGACCTAACGTGGAGAGGTCACAAAGAGCCCACATGCACTGTCGACAGAAATACGAAGACATTTCTGTCGACAGTGCATGTGGGCTCTTCGTTCATGTGGGTTCGTTCATTATTTCAATTCTATTTAAATTCAATTTTACTTAGCATACGCAAAATTGTCAATTATAATCAGAAAGCAAATGGTAGGCGAAGGAGCTTCGATCAGTCGTGAGCGCTCGGTCTAAAGTTTTACTCACCTCCCAGTGATTGTAGTTATCATCCATGTTGACACTAGTGGCCAGTATGTGCGAGAAGGACGACAACAGTCCGATGACGATGCACCAGCCGAGCGACAGCGGCAGCATCGCGTACGGCACGAAGATGATGAACAGCATGTACCACACCTGGTTCTCAGGTGCTTGGAAGCCTATGCCCTGCCCACTTAGACCTGGAACAAGAGACGTCATAATTATATTATGATGTCCCATGAAATTTTTGTCTTTAAGTAGGTACAACTGATAGAGCTTCTTCAAACTTTGGAAAAATTAAAATCGTCTAATAACGCTGTAAAATCGTGCGTATTAATTGTGCTATTTAACTAAATATTTATTTTTCTACTTTCATCGTCACAAATAAACCGGTTTCTTATGTATATTTTCTAAGACCTACAGACTACAGTTTATTTGCAATATGTTATGTGGCCGTTCTTAAAACGAATTGACGTCACTTGTTTGGCCTATATCATTTTTGTGTACCTTGCGCTATGAGCAGGATCCAGGTGGCGGCGGCGGCCCAGTGCAGGTAGTTGTTGGCGAAGCAGCGCCACGCGCCCAGCAGGCACATGCTGATGTTGAGGAACACGAACGCCGCCGTCCACGCGATCTGGTACTCGTCTGCCGTCGCCGTCGTCATGCCTGTGACAGGTACCATCAGAAAAATTGATCCATAGGTATCCTTTAATATTTGGTAGGATTTTGTCAACATTAACATGATAACCCGACCAAAAAAGTTCAGTTATGAATCTCTCCACGTAGGCCATGATAATAACATTGATTGCCACAATAACTGCAAAGATGTGATGTATATAGCATAGCACAAACGACGGTAATCATGGACAATCATGGAAGAATATACTTTTGACACGTTCGTAATCGCTATTGGACCATAACGGGCCAACGAATAGAAGCCATTTATTATTAGCAAGCAGTGCGTAGGATATATCGGTGTCTGGTAGAGTTGCGGTAGGTTCTATCGTACCCGCAACTCTGCCTTAAGCGATGAGTTGAGCACCATGGGGTTTTAGTGGGTAGTCTACACAGGAGTCCCACATACCCCGGCCGATATCCCCAATCTGCCGCGGATGCGTAAAGCATTTCCCCATGTTAAAAAAAAAGGATATATCGGTGTAAACTAACCAGAATACTTACTGTTGTGTCGATTGGATAGCGTGTATATTATTGATAAACATATCTGAAAACAAAAACTAAACTTTAGTAGCGAACTACAAGCTCTCGTAGAAATAAATACGTATAATATGGTATATTGCATGGATATACAATTTTTTTTCAAGTCTATAATATTCCTCACCAAAGTCAATTCAAGTACCTTTCGAAATTCATATTAAATGTTAAGTTCATTTGTTTTGGCAATACCTACAATAATTTTAACGCTCGTCCTAAATCACAGAGTGTCATTTTCACTGCTTAACAAAATATGTCAAAGGCAGCATACGACTTAAGCACATCAAATTATTAAAAGCGTTTGAATATTCGTTCTTAATATTTTAAATAATATTCAAATGGGCGAGCTCCGAGTAATATAACATTAAGCCTCAAACAAATTTACTTACAAGCAAAAAACCAATTGGAATCCAATCAGAAATCAATTTATGAATATTGCTTCGCCATGTGTAAATTGTGAGGGGAATGAATTAGGGACATTTTCGCGTAAAATAAAAAATGTTTACCTTAAGTGCTAGATCTACTACGTTGACCATGATCAAAGACTTCTGTCTCTGTCGTCTGGAGTACCTCTGGTACGATATCTCCACTGTTTCATCCTACAAAATAAACATTAACTTTGAAATTGCTAGCCAGTAGCCACCATCACTGAAATTAGCGTCGTGGATAATTAAAATGTAAGCCAATATAATTATTATAACTTAACTTTTTAAAAATAAGACAAGATTTGCCCAAGTGGACCTTAGAAACTTACAAGTATTAAAATTAATTTTACCTAAATCATTAAAAAAAAACTAAATAAAAGATAATCATGAGAAAATTGCCGAAAAAAAGCAATTATTATAATATTTAAAAAAATCTCCTTGGTCTACGAGAAGGTTAACGTTACGTTGCACTGCTACGAGCGTCTACAAATTCGTAGCAAGTGCTACGGTCGTAGAGATCTCGTAGAATGATAAAATTTGATTGCCGCTCTCAAACGTCCACTCAATTTGATCTCACCTTAAAGCTGTTCCTAATAGACGGCCAGTAGATGCCCTTGTAGTACCGCCCCGTCCGCAGCATGTTTTCCGAGGCCACTAACAAAAGAATATTTTTATTAAAAAAATTTCTCCATAGATGTTGAGCCAATATGGCAGACCGTTCTAAATCTAGTGTCTAAGGTTCAGAGTATAATAACATTTGTCGAAAAGACGAGTGTAGAAGAATCCAATACACCAATCTATCGCCGCATAAAAAACGCGGTTCAGAGTGGATAACTTCTGTCGCCTTGTAGACGACTTAGGACCTGTAGGCCTACCACGAAACGGTTTTGAGACTCAAACATTCGGACGAGAATGCCGCGTCTTGCTCTAACAGCGTCATTTCACGTTTGTTAGAGTAGGATGCGGCATTCTCGTTCGATTGTTTGAGTCTCTAAAACGGTTTCGCGGTATAAGCCCTGGATAGGCTATCCAAAACATTTTTGACAGATTCTCCATACTCTTATCTGTCTAACTAAGTGGTGGATAGTCTATACGGCACTTATAAGGAAGTGGTGAAACAGGCCCTTAGGGTCACATAAGTGCATAGATGACTATAATACATATAATATGGTAGCTCATCTCACTCCATATGTGACCTAGCCTTTGGTCCCCCATCTCACCCCATATGGGGTACAGACTACACTTAAGGTACCTGGTTCGTTGTCGCGGAGGGGGTCGAGGCTGTGTCGCGCGCTGTTGGTGGACCCGTCGTCGTCGCTGACGCGTGGCTGCAACACAAATAAGTTTTTTTTATAAAATAATAGGGCAAACGAGCAAACGGGTCACCTGATTACGGGCAACTACCATCGCCCGTGGGCCCTCGCTACATGAGAAGAGCTGTAGGTGCACTTGAAGTTTCACCGACTTTAAATAAAGTTGGTTTTTATATTGACCCGAACATTTGATGCTATTAAAACTACTGAAGCTATTTAAGCGTCAAAATGGATGTAGAATATGCTATACATATTACAGTGACGATCTACTACCGAATTTTTCATTTTACTACAAGTAACAAGTACTTACATTAAAAAAATTGTCAACTTAAATTCTCATAAAACTGCAAAATATAATATTATAGGAGGCGAAATAAAGCTACGTATAAGCAGAGATTAGACATACTAGTAAAAGTGGTTATTACCACTTTAAGTATAAAGCTATAGAGAAACAGTCCCAGGTGTGTAACAAACGAGGCGTGTACCATGATTGATCTCGTGATGAGAGAACCGCTCCTATGTGTCGGCGGCAAACGGCTCGCACGTGTTGCTTATTACTTGTCAGAATAAAATTCATCAAGGAAGAAACGTATTATATCTTTATTTAGGAGATATTTTTAAACTTTTTCATTGCTTTTATTTTTGTTTATGTGTAGAATATATTTTTTAAATAAAACTGGCAAATGAGCACAGGTTAAGTTAAAAGTTTAACTTTTTCAATTCCTAAGTATTTTTTTAATACAGTGGAAACCCTCACTTAATTTGTGAAATACAATATAGGTAAGTACCTTTAATATTTTTTATGCGTATATTATTTCGACTTCTAAATTTAAATATGTATGTATTAGATTTATTATAAAACTAGTTAACACAACAAAAGTTAATATAATGGCGACAAATAAGGTTCTCGAAGTGCAAAGTTACAAACAGTTACTCGCCACTTAACAGTTTAACGTTATTTGCTACCGTGTTTTGGGACTCAGTTGAGACAGATTCAAATAAATTTACGGACTTCATTGTGAACTTTAAACGACTAGAACTTTTGTTAATTTGATTAAGTACGTAGTTTTAAGACAACTGATAAAGAATAATCGTGTCTCTCCACACACGTACATTCGCATTTGTAATAAGTAATAACTAATAAGTAATAACAAATACGAATGTGTGTCTTTCTGTCACGTGCTAACGCTTAAACTGATGAACCAATTTCGATGAAATTTGATATTGAGATATTCTAAGACCCAAGTAAGGTCATGCTCCATAGTATAGGTTTTATCTCAAACAAAATTCACGGTTCCGAGATAACAAAAGGTTTTTGCCTGTAAAGTAGTTACTGGTAACTTTGTACTTTTGCCTCTATTAACTTTGCTATTTCTATGGTTATTTACAGGTCTTTATTTCCAATCTCACCAGGTCCTCAGGAACCGTACAGCTGGCTCCATCCCCAGGCACTCTCTCGTCTTCCGGACTCGCGCCGTCCACTCCCTCGCCTGTTTTGACCTACAAATAATTGTTAATTTTATATTATAAAGTACAATATATATTAAAAAAATATCGTGTAAGTAAACACAAACAAAACATATTTCAGATATAAATACTACATAAATGAAATAGTCAATAGTATAATATGATGATTATTATTATCTATTGATCGATTCTATTGGCATTTGCTAATTGAAAATATCAACAATCTTAATTTAAAAAACTCAAAATGCTTTTAAAATCGATGTTTCGGATTTTTTTTTATCGAGCCAAATTGTCTGTATTGTGTTTCTATCCAATGAAAGCACTAGTTAAAAGATGCATCTATATAATTATTATGTATATATTTTTCAGTTTTTTTGAATGGCGATTTCTATCAAAAAAACTCATTCTAGAAACGTGCATTTGGAAGAAGGGGCCCTTAATTCTATTATCATTTTCAAGTGGAGCTTTTACAAAAAACAATTAATAATATCACATATTATATATTTCTTATTCTACAATATAAATTGAATTTAAGAAATATTAAAAAGAATTAACATCAACACTCGATGTTCAAAATAAAAATTCTATGTTATAATTTCATAAACCACATTTTACATGAAATTTAACATAACTTTTGCAAAAAAGATAAACAATATGCTTTTAAATGTGATTTCAACTTTATTTTGTAGCTGTCTAACCCACGAATGGTTTTGAAACAACATTGTATTGTACATTGTACCTTTTTTCAGTCGTATAACTCACAAACGTTAGTAAAAATACACGAAAAACAAAGTAGAAACAGAAACGAAAATCATTAGCAACATGTCAGTCGCAGGGACATTACGTAGATTTAATCATAAGCACAAATAAATGCGGCACAACTTGTACACAACTCGCAGTGACAACAGTTTTGTAACAGGGAAATTGCATGGTTTTACTGCAAACTTTTCTAAAACTACATTTGAAACTAGGAAAATATTGACCTTATAATAAATATATTGAAACATAATCAAATTACATTGTAATTCTTTACTGTGCGGTAAATTTTACTTTGGTAGCATTTACATTATAGCTCCTACACTAAGCTTTAAATTATATTTTAATGAAATCGATACGAAAACTTGGAGAGATACCTACTCTTTTCCACAAAATGTCATATACAGGATGTAACAAAACTAAGTGATGGTTTTAGGGTGTGTATGAGTCCACTCTATAGATTTGAATCTGAAAGTAGCAGTGCTTTTACTTTTGTTTTACTTTAGTATGGGAAAATACATGACGCTGAAAGACCAAATTTTTTTTTTCACTTTTGTATGGAAAAACTCGTGATGCTGGCGCGCTTGCCTAAAAGTGAAAAAAGAAGTTTGTCTTTCAGCGCTGCTACTTTCACAGTGAACTCTGTGTTATAGACACAAACACACTCTAAAGTATAACCACTTTGTTTGGTTACACCCCAAGTAGAAATACAAAGAGTTTTCAATTCTATTCCATGTAATGACATATCTACCGTGAAACCGTAGACAGGCTATTTGTCTAATATACAGGGTGTAACAAAACTAAGTGATAATACTTTAGAGACTTTACTGTAAAAATAGCAGTGCTGAAAGACAAACTTCTTTTTTCACTTTTGTATAGGCAAGCGAGCCGGCGTCACGAGTTTTTCCATACAAAAGTGAAAAAAAATGTTGGTCTTTCAGCGCTGATTTTTAGGGTTCCGTACCCATAGGGTAAAAACGGGACCCTATTACTAAGACTTCGATGTCTGTCCGTCTGTCTGTCTGTCTGTCTGTTTGTCTGTCTGTATGTCTTGATGCTGTAACTCCAGAACCTTCACAGATTGTGTATAACTGTTGCCTCTATAACAACAAATACTAAAAACAAAATAATATTAATATTTAAGGGGGGCTGCCATACAACGAACGTGATTTTTTCGGCCTTTTTTGCTCGATATCAATAATGGCAACAGGTAGGCACTTGAAATTTACACAAAGGCCTTACATATATGTGTACTTTAATAATTAATAATAATATTTAAATAAAATAAAAATTTAAGGGGGGCTCCCATACAAAAAACACAATTTTTGGCCTATTTTTGCTCTATAACGGTACGGAACCCTTCGTGCGCGAGTCCGACTCGCACTTGGCCGATTATTTCACAGTGAGCTCTATACAGGGGACCCATACACATCCTAGAGTATTATCACTTAGTTTTGTTACACCCTGTATATCATGATGTACAAAACCCCATAAAAGCTGTCGGGATTTTGGTGTATCGGTATCTTATCTCGCGATACACCCGCTTAATGTGTTGACACAGCGATACGACCTTCTGCTGACCAAACATGAGTACTTCATACGCATACCCACCAGTCACCACATCCATACTAAATTATAAATGCAAAAGTGTATCTGTTACCTTTTCAGTTTTCATGCCCAAACCGCTAAGCCGATTTTGCTGGGTATGGAGATACTTTGAGTCCCGGAAAAAGACATAATATTATGATACTTTATGCCGGAAAAATGTACGATTAAACCGCGCGATAAAAGAATATTGGCGGAAGTAAGAAGGTAACGGAGTTGTCGGCGGCTGCCGACTTAGGGTCAATTCAGACCGCAACGCGACGCGTAGATGCATTTCTAAATTTGTATGGATTTGACATATTTCAAAGGCGTCTCACGCAATTGACATCTGTCAAATCAGTACAAATTTAGAAATGCATCTACGCGTCGCGTTGCGGTCTGAATTGACCCTTATGACTAAAAGAGTATTATTTTATGAATTACGTACTTTTCTTTACATTATTACAATTTTCTTTGTATTCAATCCTACTTTTAAACAAAAAAATATACACATAGGATATAGTTATCCTATGTGGCAAAGTTGGCATGTTTTACCGGTACTGGATCGGATCAAAGTGAATAAATGAACTTTTGTGATGAAACACGGCTCCGGCCTAATGACTTTACTGGCCTCAGCCCTCAGGCCGATAACGCTGTCGTTATACAGACCTGCGAACTCGTTAATATATACAATTTTATGAATTTTATAGCATTTTATACCAGTACACCAATTCGCCTGTACATATACATTTAGCTTCTATACTGGCCCTAAAGCTGTACCCAGCCGGCCTAGCATACGCCAACGAGATATCTCTCTCTCTACATGTTTCTCGATGTTTGATAGTTTGTGTCTTCATTTCTATTGACCCTAGTATGACAAAGATTTTTTCTCGCGTAGATCCATCATCGAAATAACACATTTTTATAGAGTTTTGTCGAGACAATGTCGAGATTTTGACATTATGAGACGAGTAGTTTTTAATTATCTCGAGAGTGAGATATCTCGTTGGCGTATGCTAGGCCGGCAGGTACCGCGACCGTTTCGATCTTAACCGCGACTCGCGAGTAACCGCGTCCGACAAAAATTCAAATAAATATCACTTTATGAACTAGGGCCTAGGCTATAGGTTTCATAACGTAAGAGCCAGTCCACACGGCGCGTTGCGTCAGCTTTGCGTCGACGCAGCGCTGCCGTTGCGTTGTTTTACATACAAATAACCAAGGTGTTCACCACACGACGCGCTGCGTCGTGACAGCAGCGCGCAACGCACACATGACGGACAGCAGCCCCGAGAAGAAGCGGGAGGGGGTGTGACTGCTTCGTAATTTAACGCTGCAATGACGCAGCGCCCGTGTGGCCGGCTATGCGTCAAACGGCAGCGCTGCGTCGACGCAACGCTGACGCAACGCGCCGTGTGGACTGGCTCTAATGAAGAATTGTAGGTGTATTCTATAACACTTCCTTTTCTTTTTGTAATAGAATAATATTGTAGGATTCCTCGCAAGTGCGTACAAGTGATAACACATAAAAATATGAGTGGGTGAGAAGTGGGGGAGCGGGGGGAGGCAATATGAGGAATAAGAACAATATAATATTATGTAAATCTACCCAATTGTCTATACGGTTACGGTATGAAGCTCTGTGATTTTTATCACTGACGCGAAAATATTGCCACCTTGTGTTATTCCAAGTTAAGAGTTTTTTCGGAAAATTGATTTAGTGGCAGATGCTCAACTAGGTACCTACTTATAATTATCTTCTTTTTTGTATATTGCAGGATTATAGCAGTCAGCACCGTGTTATGACAGTACAGACAAAATTTTAGTGCCTGTGAGATTTTAATCCATTAGAAACTGTTCATTTTCGCGAAAAAAAAAGTTACTTAATAATATGTCTCTACGGTCTACTTTAAATATGCGCTTTTCGTAAAAATCAGTCAGCCGATTACGCGTTGTCTACAGCATGACTGGTGAGTCAATACCGATATTTAAGGAGAGTATTCAGTACTCGATTCTCATTATGAATATGTAATAAAATTAGGTTCTTAATTTTTTCCGAATTTCCCAAAAATTAATGAATCATGGATACTAAGTAAATTACGCGGCTAGGCAAGTAGGCATACTATGCGGCCGGTGCAGAGGCGTGCGCTACCAAAGAAACACCACACAACTACCCCTCCCGCTCGCGGTGTCCATGCGTTGGGTAAATAATTATTTAACTTTAAGCTACATTTACTCAGTGATCAATTGATATTATTTTTTTATATTATTTTTTTCCAACTAATATAATAGCCAAATATCACGTCCTCAAGTATTGAACATGTCTCACCAGTCACGCAGTATAATATCTTGTCTATAATAATATCCAACTCAAATAAGAGGGCTCTACAGACAACAGATTCTTTGGTCGGCCGATAGTATGTACTTAAAAATTCTAATTTGGTGGTCAAAACCAAATTGGGGTTGTACAATAATTATTATCATTTTACAATATAAATCACTATAATAATAATAATAATAGCTCCCACACCGGTTTCGGTGACGGTGGCCGGTTTCATTGAAACCAGGCCAGCTACGCAGGAGTATTTTTATAGTGCCCAAGTGTGTGCGCAGTACACAAGAGCACTCTCTATTCCTTTACTCTCATAACCCAGTGGGACGGCAGACCGACACGACCGGCGAGAGATCAGGCGCAGGACCGACTTTTTACATGCCCATCCGACGCATGGATCATCTTACTTATCAGACAATCAGGTGATCAGCCTGCATTGTCCTAACCAAACTTGGAAATAACATGTTTCCAACGCGGGAATCGAACCCACGACCTCCGAGTCAAGAGCCGCGCTCTGTACCACTAGACCACGGAGGCGTTATAAATCACTACTTAGTATAAAACAAAATAGCTTTTTTCCCCTACATCCCTTTAATTTTTTCTTTAATAGTTTAATTTTTTATTTTTTCCTTTAAGTTTTTTTTAATACATAGAGTGATTAAAGAGGAAGGTTTATAAGTATAAAAACATTCATTAAATAGTGGAGAAATACTGTTATTTTTAGGGTTTCTAATGTGATGTCGTAAATAATTACATTTTTTCCGCTTACATTGCAAACGCAGGCTGAACCCTACGAGATTTATCAAAATCATGTAATAAGTATTGTACACAATGAAGAGGTATATAGAAAACTTCGCAATGGTATAATATGTCTATCTCTTATGGATATCCCACAATAAAAAAATTTTGTCATTTACTTTTTAAATACATATACTTAATGGCTAATTTTCGAAGCGATTTTAACCAATACAGCATTAATCCTTATTCAATTAAATACTTTAAATATATTACTGATTTAATATAGACCTATAAGGCTCTTACAGCATATTATTTTAATGAATATTTTTGAAGATATTACAGATTTAAAAATTGCGGGACGTAGCTTTTGCGACGCGACGGTACCGAACAATGCGGGTCACGGCCCACGGGTAGTAATGAATATTTATTTTAATCATTTTTTCTGCGAGTGACATAGGCTATAATATATTTTATTGTCCTATGTGACCCAAGTTTGAAATTTCGTGTTCGTTGAGCAGGCGGCTGGCGGTCGTTGCGGCCCGCTGACCGGAAACTAGAAGGGTTACACTGTATATTTTGAATAATTCCCTCTGTTTCTACACCGTTAGCTACGACTACTTTGCGACACGTGATTTTGTACTTGTACTTGTTTGTATAATTACCGCTGTATTACTAAAAGCTCTATTAGAGATACACATTTTCATTAGTGGTAAAAGCCTATTTCTTACTTTATGAACTTCTGTATTAAGTCAACCATGGGCCATTCTTACATTCGATAACAGTTTTATATAATTAGTACACAATTTACAGCCAAGTAACAAAACAAACATTTATGGGATTAAACGCATAAATTCTAAGTGACAATAGCGCTTTCGATGCCTTAAATTAAATTCCACACATTTCTGTAACTTTAAAAAGTACCCTGCAAAGGCATAATAATTATGTTCAACTCTCAGTGAAGATACCCAAAAATTACTTAAAAAGTTACTTTGGTAAGACTATAACTTAAATATTTGTGCTATTGCTCCTATTAATATTATTTACTTCAAAATTCTCTAACAAATCAACGAACATCTTACTAAGACATAAATTATTGTAGAACATTAATTCATACATTAACATAATTCGCTCAACATATTTCCATTTGTTAATGGCACGCAAAAAACGTGTCAGAAGTGTGATGAATTTGCCAAGTTTAAGAATACTCTCACTAATTACTGCCAGACTTACAATTAGTATCAAGTAATACAATTACGCAAAAGAATTCCAGAGACAGAATTATGATAGGGAAACTTTTGGCGAGTGTCTTCAAAAATATTAATTCCTTAAATAATTGATGTTTTTAGGCCGTTTGTCCACCGCCCCCGTCAGAGCCACGGCGTGTTACGTCGACGCAGCGCTGCCGTTGCGTTGTTTTACATGACATTTGCGTTGTGTTAACGGTAAGACTGCTTCGCAATAATTATTACGCTGCGATGTCGCAGCTGCACCTGTGTGGCCGGCTCTGCGTCAAAATATTTACGTTGCGACGACGCAACGCAACGCGCCGTGTGGACTGGCTCTCACAGGGACGTCACTGACAAAAATTCAAATAAAATGAAACTACACGACCTAGGCTATAAAGGTTTCATTTTGCTGTACGCTACTACTAACGACATAACATAATATAATGGACGTATAAATAACATTTTTATAAAACACTCTTGAAAACGTTTGTCATTTCCTAAAATTTGTAAAAAATGTCTAGGTACATAATAATATATTGCACGGTTTGTGCCTCGTTAAGTTACTGTATACTAGCATGAATGGTTGTTTCCCGTCGATCGTGAGAAAAACAACTTATCTGTTGTAATCGCGGTCGCATGCGACCGCTTGGGCTTGATGAATTAAATAGTTTTTTTTTTGAGGCTGGCATTGTCGGATTCGACACAAGCCTAATAAATAAGAAAAAAAAAGATTTTTAGTAGTATAAGATGTTACATCATTAAGTTTCAACAGTTATTTTGTCATAACATGTACATCTTTTATCCTATTTGTTTGTTAATGTACAATGCAGACACGTCTTGTAGGACGAGACACGAGTAAATTAAACACAGAATACTGTATCCAGTATCACTAAAGACTTGCCCTCTCCGTGGTGGTTGATAGAGGAGTGCTCGTCACTCCGAACTCCGACTCCGGGCGAGGACTCCCCAGTCCCCACCAATCCCACTACTTAGTGGGCGTGTCTATCTTTATTTATCATTATATCCTACAGTTAATTTAAAGCCTCCAAAATAAGAGCACTGGTTGGCACAGCACAAATAGCGTTTGCCGAGTGCGGTCACAATTAATGTATGTAATTGGACGAAGGCCGCCGCCGGCCTGTCGCACAGCGCACTCATTACAACTCCATGTTCTCTTCGTATCATTTTAGTCTCGGACCTCGGTATCGGTATGTAACTATTCATTATCAAAACTGATTTTGATATTAAGTATTCAGTAATATTTTAAAATAAGTATATGACTGTTCGTCTCCTAGTGCGGCTGTAAGATCTATTGAAGCAATGTATGAAAATGAAAGAAAAAGTTTTCTTTACAATTTGGCTGCTTCTCGAAGTTGGTTGGACCTCAATAAACCACGGGGGGTTGTTTGGAAGTTTTTGTGCGTTTCTTAGGCGATATTTGCCCGAGTGCGTAATCCGGTTATCGGCGAGTCTCCGGGTGCTGCGGATATTTCCGTACATTCATCAGCGTTATGTCGTTAGGGTAGGAGGCTATAATATGTTATACTTTAAACGAGTCAACCTTGTACATAAATATATAATTGTTTTTGGCAACGGTTGCAAATGTTTTGTATGACGTCTAGTTAATTGATCTTTTGAAGTGATAATTTAGAGTCCCCCAAGCAATACCTAAACATTATAGCTATAATATAATTATTATATTATTGTGGTATACTTAATTATGATATCTACTTAAATGTTGTGATACTGAGAAGCCAAGCTGCCTTCTGTCTTGTAAGAATTTATAGCAAAGGATTGACATCGATACGTACTGTATAAGAATAGCAATTTGTGAGTTGGGTAGACAACAAACGCTGACATCTCGTAAATATTATGTTGGACTCTTATTATGTTATTCAATCAGGCAAATGCAATAACTCATACAAACATAATACAGTAGTAGTAGTCCATACTAATATTATAAATGCGAAGTGCGTCTGTCTGTCTATCTGTCTGTCTCTCTGTTACCTCATACGCATAAACCGCTAAACCGATTTGGCTGAAATTTGGTATGGAGATATTTTGAGTCCCGGAAAAATGTAAGGCTCTCGCGCGATAAACGAATCTTGGCGAAACAGAGTTGCGGGCGTCATCTAGTATAAAATAAATTTGTAGTACTCACGGAAAAAATATCGTCTGTTTAATGTTTCTAACATATTTTACTAGTTCAATGAAATAGAGGCAGTAAAATTTAGCTGGGCACTAATTTAAAATAGTTACATCGCTTCCATTACATCGCTTGATCAAAAGACAGCCAACCATGTCATGAAATGATCAAGAAGTAGGATAAGCATCAGCTATGAAAGTATTTTTCATTTACTTGCGCTAGTCTGGTTTCAAGTTAACCATGGGTTAAATGTTAAAGTTATTTCTTACTAACTTTAATTTGGATTGACGGAAGTAGGCCTGAAGGATATGCCAAGAATACAGCTGCTGCTATATGACTTTTTGACTGACTTCCAAAAAGGAGGAGGTAATACGTTCAGCTGTATCTTTTTTTTAAGTACTAATAATAACTGTGCTAATAATAAGAGCTTTGCGCTTACCTCATTCTGCGTTAGAACTTCCTTAGCTGCTTCAGAATTTATTTCCACCATCGTCTCAGGAGACCCTGTAAATACATATTATTTTAATAAGAAAAAGTTAACAGTTATCATTCCTAGAAGTGTACAAAATAGGGTGGATGTTTTGTTACAGAAATAAAACGCAGATGTTGAATGAAGAAAGTTCACAACTCTGAAATACTTATTTCGGGATAGTGATCTCTATTAAGACTCAGAAAAAATTGTTGAGTTCTATATGTAAACAACGCTCTCTGAAATATTAATGATTACTCAACTTTGATTTAATAAAACGTTGATAGAAAAAGTATAGAGGCTAGCGGTTCTTGAGATACAGTCTGGAGACGGCCAGACAGACAGACAGACAGACGGACAGACAGACGGACAGACAGACGGACAGACAGACGGACAGACAGACGGGCAGATAGACGGACAGATAGACGGACAGACAGACGGACTGACAGACATCGAAGTCTTAGTAATAGGGTCCCGTTTTTACCCTTTGGGTACGGAACCCTAAAAAGTATAGAGTTTATGTCAACACCTATATCTATAATTATATTTATATATGATTTAATAAAACGTTGATAGAAAAACTTTTTTTTAAATTTACTAACCTTATAATATTAAACAAATATATTATTATAAGGTTTGGTAATCATCAAATCTTTCTGAGTGGGGCGGCGGCGGTGCGGTGACATATTTTGATAAAAGTTGTACACAATAATTACAATTATTATAAGCAGCATGGTCGATTAGTTTATAAGTTCCACTAAAGCCATTACTAAGTCTGTGTGTGTGTAAAGGGCCTTAAGTCGATCTCAAAGACCACATAATACTACAAAGTGGCCTACCTTATTACCGGGATGCCACGGCGACGTGGCCAGTGATGTTACCATGGCAACGTCTGGCGTCTCTACGTCATCGTCTCCAGCGTAGCCAGAGTCGACGGTTTCGCATGCGGCGACTGTTGACGTTGCCAGTTGTTTGCACGTCTTTGTATCAATCAGTCGCTGATTTTAGTGATATCCTTAGATAATTGAACATTTTTCAAGGTATTTTTTTAAAATCTTCATAGAGTTTAAGAAAAACACCGCTTTGCGGCGACGTAGAAACGCCAGACGTTGCCATGGTAACGTCACTGGCCACATGCCGTGGCATCCCGGTGAGGTATGGCTCTAAGAGTTGACGACGAATAATTAGAATATTCTAGATCTAGAATCTAGAGTTAAGTGACCTTCAGACCATCAGCTATAAGGTTGTAGGGAAAATGTCATCTTGTCAGGTAAGCGTGTACACGCACCTCCGCCGTGGGCGCGCCGGGGTTGCCATACCAAAAAATTACCCCACTTTCAAGGAATTATTAATTCTGGGAACTACAGATTTTCCCAATCGCCCTTGTAGGTGCTCTTCGAAGTAAACAGCACAATGTAGAAATATATAAAAGAATTCAATAAGTATAATTAGAATCTCTTCGATCATTTAAAATTGTTATATTTATCGGTAAAAATTTTCAGATTTTATTTTTCACGAGTTCTTCAAAATCTGATTATTTTCTATGAATTCTTGAGGAAAAAACTGTTCAAAGATTCATTGGTCATTACAGAGATAATAATCAAATATTTGTAACATTTCTACTTTCGGACGATTTTAATTGGAGTTCTATCTATCACCATTTTTATACGCATTTTATTAGCTTCACCTGTATATTTGTAACCGACTTCTTTGGGCGCGATTTTGACCCACTTTAAACGGCCAGATTTCGTTCAAAGTTTGTAGATTTATCGAGGACCGATGACAATACACTAATTTGATATACTTAATTATTCCAATTTTAATATTTTTAATTATTCCATTTTTCAATTTGTATGTTTGTATGTTTGTTTCTAACCGACGCTTTATATAAAAAGCGTGTTTTTAGTTTTTTTTAACTATTACTTATTTATTTTGATCTAACGCGCTTTTTATGGTCTAACGTCAATACGTCAAACACCTAATCAGAAACGCTATTGAATATAATATAAACCCCTGTAAAAAAACGTCGGAAACTGGTCATTAATCTGGCAACCCCAGCCGATATCGCGTGGGCGGTCTATTCCTGTAGCGATCACATCATTTACATACGGATCACGTGGCACTAACGTTTTTATGTGCACAATTAAATGATTTTATGGAAACATCATCATCGTCCTTGGAATACTGTTTGTACTGATACTAAGTATATGTTTTTCTTAAAGTTAATAATATAACTTCCTCTATTTTAAGTTAAAATTTTCAGAGACCAAGGGATACGACAATTAGAGATAGCTAGGGAACGCTGACTTTTATATGAGTTTTCCAGAATTAGTTTCACGTAATAGCTGCTGAACTGATTTTGATTAAATTTGCAAGGAGTGCAAATGCTAGCAATGAATTTCCGAGCCTTTTTGGACTTAAGAAGTTGAAATAAAATGCGAAACTAATACTTAGTCGAATAAAAAGAAACAATATAGTTTGGCGTTACAAAATATACCTATCTGCGAGAGAGGCTATACGCCAAAATGTTTTACTCTAAAAAGGGTGTAATAGCATAATAAATGGAGTGCCATATAAATTGCTTCTAAGCGCTCCGCCATCATAGTTTTACGCTTTTTGGCGAAAATTTTATACATAAAAATGTTCACCATGCATAAAACATTATATCCTTTGTGCCATCAGCCATGGTCATCGCTGTCAGGTTAAAACAATATGGCCCGTAAAATATCTGTCCGCCCTTAAAATATTATGTTTTTCAGGGTTCCCTGCAGGGTACCTACCCAAAGGATAAAAACTGGGCTTGGTTAGAAATTAGAGTTCTGAAAGTTTCACTGATTGTGTATTTCTGTTGCCGCTAAACAAAAAATACTAAAAATAAAATAAAATTAATATTCCCATGCAACGAACGTGATTTTTTGACCCTTTTTGTACAACAAGTAGGCACTTGAAATTTTCACAAAATCCCTAATTATATGTATATAAAATAAATATTCAACTGAGGCTCCCATACAAAAAATAATTTTGGCCTATTTTTGCTCTATAACGAAATTTTCGTGAGCGAGTCCGACTCGCACTTAGCCGATTATTTTTATTTTAGATATCTGGAGATTGACTACGAAGTACGATGTGCGTCGGTTCGTTTCGACTCTGCACCAGTGTGAGTGGAGCTTAGCGACGCAATTAAAAATAAAACTTGAGAGGTGTCAAGGGACACCCGGATGGAACGAAGTTGCTTTCTATGAGAGAGAGAGAGAGAGAGAGAGAGAGAGAGAAACACGCGCACGCCATGGCTTACAACTAAAACCCTCGATCACAGATTCTTGGAAATCTATTGTTCTTCTTTTGTTATCGCGGTGTCATATATGCGACCGCTTGGGGCTTGAAAAGTTAAAAAGTGTCGTATAACTTTTGGTCTAAATTTTTTCCGTCTAACCCCCTTTCGCAACGCGCGACAAGGGTCTTTTTATCCTGGAGTTGCGGGTGTCAACTAGTCATACATAATTTTAAACTGGATAAACGGTGTATGCAACTCTTCTCTATCCGATAACATTCCACAAGCGATGTAACTCGGGAACATAAAACGTACATCTTCATAAATCAGTCGTATATTGTTTTGGCGTCGATGCCAAAGTCGTTTGTGCTAGGGTTATCAGGCTTTACTTTTTCATTTCTATATTCTTTAAAATGTACCTACTGTCTGCTGGTGCCCATCCGGCCTAGCATACGCCAACGAGATATCTCACTCTACATGTTTCTCGATGTTTGATAGTTTGTATCTTCATCTCTATTGAACTCAAACTGCTGAACCAATTTTGCTGAAATTTGGTATGATGGAGATACTTTGAGTCCCGGGAAGGACAAAGGATACTTTTTATCCCGAAAAAAGTACGGTTCCCGCGCGATAAACTAATTTTTGCGCAACGGAGTTGTCGGAGCGTCGTCTAGTTGAAAATAAACATTGGCTTTGTCCACATTGTTCTTTTTTCTATTCGTCAAGGGCATGCCTTATAGCGCTGTCAATAGCGAACGTGAGGCATGCCCGTAACGCGCGTTGAAATCGTAGCGCGCGCTATGAGACTTTTCTTTCAACGCGGGTGGATTTTGACGCGCGTCACGGGCATGCTACACCTTCGCTGTTGACTGCGCTATAACGCATGACCTTGTTGAACAAAAAAAGGCACAATGTGGACAAAGCTATTGATGCGTTTAATAAGAACATTATTATTTGATGGTTAGCATAAGGTACGATGGGATTGATATCGTCTTTTTTGTACAAAAATCCCTTTATACAACGTGAAATTTTAGTGGTTGTTTTCCCGCAGCAGAACGATTTACCTATAGTAGTACTATCGAACCATGCATGTTATTTTGTGAAAATACAAAATATTTTTTATGACGTACTATGGAAACTTTATGCCGATAGGCGCGAGTTACTATAGACCCGACCGATTTTTTTTTTGATTTGAACAAAAAGAACTTTACAAATCTATTGTACTACTAAGATAGAATCATTTTACTGCGGGAAAACAACCATTAAAATTTCACACTAAAAAAAGAAAAATATTTGATGGTAATTACCAACCCTGTAGCAATCGGACATACAAACTGATAAATCGACAAAATCCATCTGTAGTACCCGCGCGCGTGTTCTATAAAATTTTATATAAAAACGTCTATTTTACGGTTCCATGGATTTGATATTATGATGGATTTATATTATGCGTCCGCCCGACCGCGCGGATTCGCGGTTATATTAGCTTAAGGTCGAAGTACCTACTTAATGAATAAGTTTGTTGTCTATTATTTTACTTTATATACATTTGTATATAAAGTTAACAGTTAAACTATAAATACTTACATAACATAATAGTCTAATTTATTATTTTTTGTTTTGCTTATTTTTATATTATGTATATGTCGCAGTCATCTCAACAAATATGTAATATTTTGCTGAAATTGAAGCCTCAATGTTGTTGCAGTAAGAACGTACCCGGGTCTACAAGTTTAAATAGCAACAGCTGTGCTAACAACAACGACTTAGCACAACCCTCAAACCTAAGTATGCTCAAACGATGCAGCAATTTCTGAACGGAATAGCTGATACGTAGTGCTTATAGCTTGTTTACTGTTTAACCCGTCGATCGTGAGAATAACAACTTATCTATTCGTGAGGAAAACAACTTATCTATTGTTATCGCAGTTGCATGCGACCGCTTGGGGCTTGATGAATTAATTAGTAACTCGAACTCGCAATAAAAATACGTAATCTATTTAGAAAACATTTTAGGTAGTTCAAAATTTTTTCTAACTTAAATTGCTATTTTTTTCTAAGTTAAATAAAAAGGGACGACTAAAACATCTCACAAAATCAAATTAAGAATTGTAATTCATTTACCGTTAGTCTACAGTTTCGAATTTCTACCAAATGAGGATCACTTTTAAACCAAAATCCATACTAACATTATAAATGCGAAAGTGTGTCTGTCTGTTACCTCTTCACGCTCAAACCTCTGAACCGACTGTTCTGAAATTTAGAATCTAGATATTTTGAGTCCCGGGAAAGGATACCTATATGATATACTTTTTGTCCCGGAAAAATGAACAAGTCCCGCGCGTTTAAGGAATTTTGTCGCAAAGGAGTTACGGCCCGGGCGTCATCTACTATCTAGTACTATTTTTTTCAAGTAAATTTTGTTGTAATTCTATAGTAAAAGTTTATTCAAGACTATAATATTTCACTCTTGATACTTTGGACGGAGTCTTAAAAATCTCTACGAAACTTTTTTAATGTTGTTAAATCAATATTATAATATTTTAAGTATACAGGGTGCAATTAAACCTTCCCGCCAAATTTTTTCCAGGGCTTAGGTATCATTAGGAGAGGCAATTTAACGAAAATTACAAACAAACATACAGGTGAAGCTAATAAAAAGCGTATAATAAATGGATGTTTAATTTTTTTTATGACATATTTTATCCCATTTAAAATCGTTGCAGAACGGTCAATCGCGGTGGTGGATATGATCGGGGGTGACGCGAGGGGAGGCGCGCGCACGGGGGCACGTGAACGCTCGGACGACGAGTAGTGTCCATTAATTGTAGTGTTATACCATAACTATAACAGTTATAGTATTGTAGTAGTATAACTTTCAGAAGCTATTTCTCAATATTTTAGTACTGAGTGATTATAAAAAAATACGTGTATTTTTATTTTTAACAAGGATCAATATATCAAAATTTGGCAGGAAGGTTTAATTGTACCCTGTATATTACTGTAATGTTTTCACGCTAGAGGCAGCACTAGCACAGACAGTTACAACGTTTAGGCCCACTTGCACCAATCTGGGTTAAAGTTAACTCTGAGTTAAACATCATGTCATATCTGTCACTCACCAAGTCATTGATAGAGATGACATGATGTTTAACTCAGAGTTAACTTTAACCCAGATTGGCGCAAGTGGGCCTTAGTGACGAGACTTATATGTTAGGTTACTGTTTATAATAATTGTAGTCTTCTTTATAATATAATCCGAGTCTTTATGCTATTATAAACAACGGAGGACTGGGCCCTGGGGGTCCTCTCAGTGCCCTTCGAGTAATTCGACCTTTTTACACAAATAAATGCAGAAACCAATGTCAAGCTAATATAAATACCGCTCCGGGCAATAGGGCGTATTCATGTCAACCATTTATCCGATTAATAACGTAGGGCGGGCGGGCGGAGACGACAAACAGGACCTTAACACTAGTGAGTAGAGTTCAGTTTCTAGTGGCAGCAACGAAAATAATAAGTAAAATATCAAATAGCTTTTATGTAACAATGCGAAAAATATGATTAATGTCGTGATATTTTCATATTGTCCATGTAAAATATAATTGATTTGTTCAACTTATTGATAGGTGGTTGCTCTTATCCTACGTCTATATACCTAATGCCTATGTTATCCAGGGCATTATTGCGAACCTATCATCACCTAACGGTAGCGTGAGTCATAATATGATTATTTAACTATTAATGAAGAGTTTGACTGAATATGTATAGAGCTTATTCCAAAATCTTCATTAAATCAAAGATAAGTAATCATTAAAATTTAAACCTCTTACCTCTCTGAGTGCGAAGTTGTCTAAAATTAGATTAGTACTTAGTTTAGGCGCCACGACGAATCAAACTCCAAAATACTTACTACATCATTACCCACCATTTTACCGTAGTCGAACAATAATTGTGTAGGTACTGTTGTCCCATAATTTAGCTCAGTACACTTAACAATTACATTTAATTAAACGTAAACTCCCAGAGCAAACTCGCAGCGAATTAACAACGTCAACATGTTGACTGATGCACGGACAAAATCTGTAGTTACACTTAGGCCCACTTGCGCCAATCTGGGTTAAAGTTAACTCTGAATTAAACATCATGTCATATCTGTCACTCACCAAGTCAGTGATAGAGATAACATGATGTTTAACTCAGAGTTAACTTTAATCCAGATTGGCGCAAGTGAGCCTTATAGTATGTAAATAAATGCAGTGCCAACATACAATAAGCTGAAAATGCTGTCACCAATTATACTCATGTCACAAATGAGAATGAGAAAAGAGACGCGCAAACGTAGAAAATATAATTTGACGAAAAATCTTTAATCAAGTCAATTTTAATCTCAAATATCAAAATGCTCCAGAACAGTTAAAAACGGAGGTTTTAAAGACGCGTTTAATCTGACTAGCACAGGTTTTAAGTACAATAATTATACAGACGATTTAAATACTATATGGACAGCTATTATTTGCATCTTGATTGCGCTGTCTATAGTAAGAGTACAAATAGACGGTCGAAATTGGTTCAGGCTGGACCACAAACATGGAACATGAACACGAGTTTGAACTTTGAGCAAAACCAACGACTACGGTCCACCACATGCCGGCTAGCGTTGGCTCATATATGGACCAATACAAGAAACGCCTCCGTGGTCCACTGGTTTAGAGCGTGGCTCTTGACTCGGAGGTCGTGGGTTCGATCCCCGCGTTGGAAACATGTTACATATTTCAAAGTTTGGTTAGGACAATGCAGGCTAATGAGTCTGATTGTCCGATAAGTAAGTTGATCCATGCATCGGATGGGCATTTAAAAAGTCGGTCCTGCGCCTGATCTCTCGACGGTCGTGGCGGTCTCCAGTCCCACTGGGTTATGTGAGTCAAAGAGTGCTCTTGTGTACTGCGCACATCGCGGGCTCTATAAAATTAATCCTGCGTACCTGGACTGGTTTCAATGAAACTGGCCACCGTCATAGGCGCTGGCAGAAATAATTTCCAAGGGGTGCAGATTTTAGTTTTCTTCTCTTCTTTTTACTATTTACGAACAACAGTGACTGTCTATTTTAACGTCAACAGGGGGGCTATTACGACCTCTTATATCCAGCCAGTTTCCAGCCAGTTTACAAGCCGTGTCTATGCAACGTGCAACGGCCTGTAAACTGGCCTGTAAACTGGCTGGATATAAGAGCTCGTAATAGCCCCCCAGAATACATAAATTAATGCCGAAACGTTACGAACTATCTTTGTACGGTATGGTAATATTTTTATTTCAATAATTCCTATTGATCCCGAGATTCCCAAGGGGTGCAAGTGCACCACCTAGCACCCCCCTGCCGGCGCCCATAGCCACCGTCACCGAAACCGGTGTGGAAGATATTACTACAAGAGATTGCGAATTTTTATATTCATGTATTATTGCCATTTATCAACATATAGCTTTGTCCACACTGGGCCTTTTTCTATTCGCCAAGGGCATGCGTCATAGCGCAGTCAAGTGACGCGCGTTAAAATCGTAGCGCGCGCTATGACACTTCAACGCGGTACGATTTAAGGACGCTATTACAAATATCAGCGATTTTCCGGTACCCTATTAAAGAATTAGGAGTCAAACTGCGAGGATATTTTGGTTTCAAATGAAAGATAATATATTCATCTCCACGACTGTATCATAAAAATTCTATAGCCGCATACAAAATTTTCACATAAAATACGTTTTAACCATCACAATAATCGCAAAATATGAAAAAAATGGGGTCTGATTAGGTACCTTAATATCTAAATACACTGAACTGAGGAAAATAAATATACAAAAAAATTGTTGCTTATTTAGTCCTCTATAAAGTCCGCTAAAAATTTTATATAAAAATAAATAACTTTTCCAGTTATTAGAAAAATAAGAAAATTTCTCAAAATTTTTCATACATTTTCGCCATATCAAGAGCGCGGCGAGCGTCGTAACTGTACAAGGCGCGCTAATATGAATCTTATTTTAATGTCATTAACGTCGATATTCGTACTGACAGACATCCGACCTGCAAATTTTTTTGTTATAGCGTCCTTAAACGCGCGTCACGGGCATGCCTCACGTCCGCCTGTTGACAGCGCTATAACGCATGCCATTGATGAACAAAAAAGGCCAAGTGTGGACAAAGCTTATTATCAACATCGATTGGACATGCAATAGACAATTTTTAATAGCGCCTGATACTCCATCATGCCCCATGGAAAAAGGCTGCATAGATAAGGGTTAAGTTGACTAAGCGTATGCAGAAAGTTATGATGACTCATAAATATGATAATGTATCGGTCACCTAGTACCTGATCGAACCAGTTCTCAACTCAATTATACGAGAACACGAATAGGCTTTCCTATGGGATCCAATTGGAATCTAATCAAAGTATTTGTCATAACATATGAAACTATTAGTGAACTTTAAAATAAAGGTGAGACCGCACTACGCGACACGACATGATGCGACACTTCACGTTCCATACAATTGACGTTTGTAAAACTTTGACGATCTCTGTGGCTCAGTGCTAAGCGTGTTGGTAGCTCAAGCCGGGGGTCGCGGGTTTGAATCCCGCTGACGGAACAAAAAGTTTTCAAAGTTCCTGGGTCATGGATGTGTATTAAATATATTATATTGTGTATGATGTAATAAAAATCTTAAATATGTGTATAGTATAAAAGTATTAAATATATTTCCGTTGTCTGGTACCTTTAACACAAGTCCTTCAGGTACTTACCACGGGGCCAGACTGACGTGGTGTGAAGCGTCCTGGATATATAAAAAAAAACGCCCCACTAACGTTTTGCGAACGTCAAATATGGATAATGTACCATGGCTGGCCGCATTCACGCGTTTACCGTATTCGTTTTCCTAATTGTGGAATTACGATTTGGAAGTCCGTGAGACAAGCGCAAACGTTCGTTTTTAGGGTTCTGTACCCAAGGGGTACAAACGGGACCCTGTTACTAAGACTTCGATGCCTGTCCGTCTGTCCGTCGGTCTGTCTCCAGGCTATAACTCAAAAACGGTAATAGCTAGAGAGTTGAAATTTTCACAGATTATGTATTTCTGTTACCGCTATAACAACAAATACTAAAAAACAAAATAAAATTATTATTTAAGGGGGCTCCTATACAAGAAACGTGATTTGTGATTTTTTGGCTTTTTTTGCTCACAATAAATCAACAGCTACACACTTGAAATTTTCACAAAATCCTTAGTTATATTTTTAGTGTCCGACCGAAACTGATTTTTCAGCCGAAACCGAAACTGATTTTTCAGCCGAAACCGAAACCGAAACCGAACTTTCGGCCTTACTCCTAGTTTCGGCCGAAACCGAAACCGAAACTTATGGAAACATTTAAAAATTTCGATTATTTTAATGATTTTTTAATTTTTTTTCATTTATTAACACAGTGTAGTAGTGCTCCAAGTATTATACATTATAATATATAGTTTAAACAGAGAGTTAGGGTGTGTTAAAAATAATCATTAACATACGTAACACATATATTATATTTTTATGACATGTCACATGATATACAAGATTTACTCTTGGAAGTTGAATTAAGCTAAACTAACTTTCAGTTCAAGAGTCCTTTAGGTATAATACGTGTTCACAATATTTTAAACAAAAATAGTTATTGTAGACCGTGCCGGGGCTCAGCGTGCCGGGGCGCATCGCAAAAATCCGCCTCCATACAATTTGTATGGAGGCGGATGCGCGTATCGCTCACTGTGCCGGGGCGCATCGGCGCGGATTTTTGCTCGGCGGATTTCCGTCAATGCGACGCGGGCCGACACGGCCCGACAAGACCCGCTGCGCCCCGGCAAGCGACGCGCGGATTGCGATGTGATGCGGCCCGGTAAGCCTCGGCCCTCAACTCAAAATTCGCCAATGCGTTGCGCGCCGACCCGCCCCGGCACGCCCCGGAATGCTCCGCCTAAGTGAGCGTTAAAATCCGTCAATGCGATGCGACCCGATCCGGCAATAGTGTGCTATAGCGCATTTTGCGCTGCGCTGCGCCCCGACTCGCCCCAGCCAGCCCCGGCACGCGCCGACAAATTGTGCGCGAACCCTTACGGTACGGCTTTGTGCGCGAGTCCGACTCGCACTTGGCCGATTATTTTCACGCGCGAACGCGCCGCCACAGAATATACAGTGTGAAATTTTAATGGTTGTTTTCCCGCAGTAAAATGATTCTATCTTAGTAGTACAATAGATTTGTAAAGTTTTTTTTGTTCAAATCAAAAAAAAAATTCGGTCGGGTCCATAGTAACTCGCGCCATATCGCCGCCTTCCACCTGAAATGTACGGAGTTCGTTCAGTTCAGAAAAAAGCGAACGTGAGTGGCAGATAATAATTAAAGACGTGAGTGCATGAATGAGGTATGTAACACATTTCGAATTTCGAGTAAATCGCGTTTAAAGTTTTGAAAAAACTTTTTATGATTTTTCATCACAAATCAAGTAATGGCTTTTGTTATTTGTATCAGGAGGTGTAAATATCTTCCGTTTTTATTGTTATGTTAAAAATTATATACAAAAATCTCCATTCTAGGATAAATTAGGAAAAATGTGAAGTTACTCGGTTCTTCACTTTTAAATGCAACAAAATCTGTAAAGACTGTCAATGCATGAAGTACACATAAATCACTTTTTTTTTATTGAGATGAAACAAGACTCAATTTAAAAGACAATAAATTCACGGCCAAACAGATTTAAACAAAAATGGATTATACTTTTGAAAGACGGGAAAGATTATAAGGGAATTCCGCATTAGAAAACTAAATGTAAACAAAACTGAGTTGTAGGCCTCATCTAGTAGGAATTAAGTAGAGAAAACGAGATGATGAAAGTAATAATCTCCAAAGCAAATTTCGTCGAAATCAGTTCAGCCGTTTAAGTGTTAAGAAGCATTTAAGATCATACAAACACGATTTCCCTATTTATAGTTTACTAGTAAGATCAATTAATTTTTTAAAATATCTTGGGTTTCTCAAAGTTGATATATTATAGATTGTTTAAAATGAACCCTTACTTAATAAATAAATTTAAGTATATTAATAATAATAACTTAAATTATGCACTATTCAAATGTTACAATTAAAAGAACAAAATACTAATTCAAGTTTTTATTGTGTTTTAACTTACTTTTAACTGCGTTTTCACGACTATGGCTTGTACGTCATAATACCTAGTAAAAAAAAAACAGTCAAGTACTTACAATAAAAAATTCTTTGTCGAGCATAGCTAGTTCGATTTTCAAATTTCTCTCTCATTTGAATTTGGAATGAAGTATCGACGCGACCAAAGAATAAAATATACACTAGGTACGCGACGCGACGCTATAAAGTATTAGCACAGGATAAATGCAAACAGCCAAACTGATGCCTAAATATTTTTTCATATTAATATTTCCAACAATTGAATATTATAATAAAAACAAAAACAAAATATTTTAAGTTACGATAGATTTTTCCAAAATTTTAATTTGTTTGGAAACAACGAAAAGCGCCTAGTCTTTAATAAAATAACTATCGTAGTATAAAAGAGTATGGATGTGTATGAAATATGCTTTGATTATATGTATAAATATGTGTATGATATAATAAAAATCTTAAATAACGTTGTCTGGTACCTGTAACCATAGACTTATAATATACTGACGGTAACACAAGTCCTTCAGGTACTTAGCACGGGGCCAGACTAACGTGATGTGAAGCGTCCATAGATATTATTATTATTTTCTTAATAATGTGTCATTATTAATATACCTACTAGAGTTTTGCCTAGAATGTGAAAGAGTATGGAAAGAGTACTGTTGTATTTTTTTTTTTGTATTATTTTCCTTAAATTATTTTGTTAACTGTGTTTTATTTTAATGTGTAATATTGGCAGAATATTAACCATTATTACATATTCGTTATCGTGCACGTGCTGCAACTTCCAGGAACGTGCTTTTTGTGTCCCTCCAAAACTCCGTCAAAAGTTTTAGTATAGAGTATAGGGTAATCAACCGACTTGACTCCTTGACTGCTTGACTTGACTTTTACTTAGACTTTGACTAGACTTTAGATATGATCATAAATGACGATAATATAGTAAAAACAAAAACGTTGATGAAAATTATTATTATGAAGAAGACTGACTATACCTTTGTATGTGGCAAAGTACACCCCCGGTGTCAGAGCCAAACGCTAACTAAAAAAATATATATACTAAATTATCTATGCCTTTGAATAATAGAACCACAATAGAACAATAAAAAAGTCGACATAATATTCCTTATTTAAAAAAAGTAAAATATTCAAGCGATCTCCCGTACTGCAACGCATATGGGATGTAATTACCCGCTTCTTGCATAGTCATTTGGACGAACCTTGTAACTTACCTGTTTCATCATCTGGCTAACTTTGTAAGTATACGTAAAATTCAAAATTTTTTGATTTCAAATCATTTTCTAAGTCCTAAAAGCTACATTTATGCAATAAAACGTAAATTTTCAAAAATGTTACTTACCTCATTCATGCACTCATGTCTTCATTATAATCTCTACTGATTCCATGCTTTTGGATTTCCTAATATGGAAAACGTGTGTATGCGAATCTTTTCCTAAAATATTCACTCTTTTTTGGATTGCCAGGATAAATAAGTAAGACAAAAATATTCAATATCTAATAAGTGATTAAAATACACTATCTCAGTAGCTTCAAAACTTTTAACAAGAGCGTTTATGAGCAGTAAACATTTTACTGCCCATATTTTAATTTTTCCTATGAGGTTTTTTTTTAATTAAATATTTTATGAGCACAAGAATACAACGATTCCCAGCTGGTACAAATTAGGACTTTCAATTATGGCATTGACTGAAAAAGAGTGTCTGATTAAAGTTAAAAAAATATGAAAATTTGTAACAGAATAAAGAAACCTCTTGTAAGGTTTATTGCGAAAATTAAAGGGTAAAAGTAAGTTTAATACTTTTGTAAAAATAAATAATTTATGCTAACTATCTTTACTTTGCGGTTTTTCATCTTTTGTGTTTAGACATTCGTTTGTTATGAAGCGCAGCTTGTGATTTTTGTTGTTGATTATAATTTATAGTCATCAATATAAATTTCGAGAGGCGAGAACTATTTAATAAGAGCCAAGCGAGTTAAAAGCTTGCAACGCGCTTGTGAGTCCTTCGGTGTAGTGTATACCGTATAGTCTACGTACTATTACTTTTTATAAAACAGTGCATCGGCTTATTTTGTATCATATACCTAGAGAGTCACGGAATCCATAACTTCAGACTTACCCATTTTATCGTCCATGAACCCTCCTGGTACATTCTGCAACAATAAACATATCAGATTAAACACACATACAGACACATATTGTAATAATGTGTTTCATATAATATTATCATTCTGCACCTTTTGGGTTAGCGCCAGTCTACACGGCGCGTTGCGTCAGCGTTGCGTCAACGCAGCGCTGCTGTTGCGTTGTTTTACATACAAATAACCAAGGTGTTCACATGGCGCGCTGCGTCGTCGCAACGCACACATGACAGACAGCAGCCCCCGAGACGAAGCGGGAGGGGGTGTAGACGTTAAATATAAAATTAATTTAAAAAATCTTTGTAATAACTAATAACGCTGCGATGGCGCAGTGCCTGTGTAGCCGGCTATGCGTCAAAATATTTGCATTGCGGCAACGCAACGCAACTCGCCATGTGGACTGGCTCTTACCTTACGTCAATATTACTCGTAGAGATGCAGCTCTAGGGTACTAAAATATATTATTGTAATATATCTTATGCGTGCTAACGCGTATCTACCTCTAACTGTAAGATAAAAAATTAAGGCTAATTTCGTAAAATTTATTCCCGTCCAATTGAAAAGTGAAAATTGTTTTCGTTTCCATCTAAATACGTCTTGTGTTAAATCTTTTTTAATTTTTAATACTTTTAGTGTTGAGTCTTGTTAGGATAATACAGGCATAAAAATTCTGAAAGTGACCATGAAAACGTTTTTCATGGTCACTTTCAGAATTTTACTGCTTAATCCCATGGGCCATGAATAATCGGAATGTGGAGGTCCTCGAAATACTATACTATGGAAGTAACGCCTCCGTGGTCCAGTGGTTTGGAGCATGGCTCTTGACTCGGAGGTCGTGGGTTCGATTCCCACGTTGGAAACATAATATTATTTCCAAGTTTAGTTAGGACAATGCAGGCTGATCACCTGATTGTCTGACGAGTAAGATGATCCACGCGTCAGATGGGCATGTAAAAAGTCGGTCCTGCGCCCTCGCCGGTCGTGTCGGTCTTCCGTCTCACTGGGTTATGAGAGTAAAAGGAATAGGCAGTGCTCTTGTGTACTGCGCACATACTTGGGCTCTATAAAATTACTCCTGCGTAACTGGCCTGGTTTCAATCGAACCGGCCACCGTCACCGAAAGCGGTGTGGAAGTTATTATTAATATTTTTTTGCGTAATGAGAGTAATGACAATAACTGAACCCATATCATTTCAGCGGTATCGATGGTAGATGTCTGCTACATCGATGGTATTATAGAGTTATATGGAATCTGATACTATAAACTGTGATAGTGGGGCGACACGCGAAGGTCGCGGGTTCCGGGTTCCGGGTCGCCGACCCCCAACCCCGACCTCAACAAGGACATTGCTGAATCACTACATAAGATACAAGCTTGACAATCCAAGATTTAGGCGGGTTTCCACCAGAGATTTGTTGCGAGGAATGTGTTTTTAAGATCCAATGGAATCGCTGCATTGAAATAGTCAGTCAAATGAAGCGATTCTATTGGTTCTCAAAAACACATTCCTCGCAACACATCTCTGGTGGAAACGCAGCCTAAGGCAGCTTTCTGCAGACATGCGGGTAGATGATATGACGTAGGCATCCGCAAAGAAAGGATTTTGATCAATTAGGTAGATGGGGAATCAAGGGGATAAATAGTAATAGTAATAGTATAGTAATAGTGGATGAACGTTTGTATAAAACTTTGTCAATAGGCCGACTTAATCTTACGATGTAAGGCCTTTAAATAAAGAAAAAAAAACTTTGTTAATTTTAAACCTAACAAAGAATTTGATTCCTAATTAATATAATTATACTTTTTAACGCGAGCGAAGCCGCGGGAAAAAGCTAGTAATTATATGACATCATCATTCATCAAGTATGGAATACAATAAGTCAGCAACTCATAAATAAATAAATAAATAAAAATAAAAAATAAATCGCAGGTCTCTTGTGTCGAAATATTTTTAATATGGACGCATTTGGTATAATTACCGACATCAAACGCTGACAAAATGGCTGAAGGAGTCCCCTAAATTTTATGTTCCGCCTTGCCGCTTAACTTTCAATTACTGAGGGCTGACACATATTGCGAGTCGCAAATCGCGGCGGACATTATACGACTAATATAAAAGTAATCACAGCACGAAGACTTGTTTATGTTTACTTTCATTTGATTTGGTACCGGTACGTGGTGGTAGGCAGGGCCGGTTTTAGCACTACCAGCGCCCTGGGCGAGATTTTTTCGGCGCCCAGGTTGCTGATAGTGTTGAAAAAATTTGGCGCCACTTTTGTTTGTCTTCAGCGCCCCTTTTTATCCGGCGCCCTGGGCGGTCGCCCAGCGTCGCCCCCCCCCCTTAACGCCACTTCTGGTGGTAAGCCGCATGTAGACGTTCTAAAAGTGTTAACTTTGTTAGAAATATTTTGATTTTTGATTTGATGAAGAGTCTGATAGAAAGTTTATGGAGCCTATGTCAATAATTTCGTTAAATTAAAGTTAATCATTAAAATATGTCTCTGAATGTAAAAAGAGTAAATATCAATAAAAATCATGGTGATTGGTTAATTGGTTACATATTCCTTCTCTACCCAGTACTCAAACGATGCTTGCTAGCTGTTTGCTCTGCATAAACGCGTTTCATAAGATAAACAAAGACAAAAGTACATAGTTTCATCGCTGTGTTTGTTGCACTTGAACACAGCGCCCCGGAAAGTGTTGCGCCACAGATGTGGACTTTTTACCTGCGACCCGTAGCGGGGTTCGCCACAGTTAAGGGGCTATCATAATATTCCAACGAGGAGCATCTATGCACATAAAAGTAGTTTGTACTGTTGTTATTACTGTACGAAAATTAATTATAGTAGATTTATAACGTATTTTAAGCTTACATCTATAAATATTTTTGATAACAGAATAGTTTTTACTACCCATAAACCCAGTTTTAATATTTGTACTATACTTCAATGTTATTGCTTTGATGTTTGGATAATTTAATAGTATGTACCAATGTCATTTACTACATAACTAGCTGTGCCCCTCGGTTTATTAGGGAAAATAAATTGTGATATTTTTCCTACAGTAAAAAGTAGCATCTGTTATTTAATTTTCATTAACATTAATGCAGGGTATCAAATAACTCTATACAAATTTCTGTTAAAATCGCTCCAGCCGTTTAGACAAACATGCAAACCCACAAACTTTCGCCGCTATCTATACATATAAAATTACAAGTCCTGACTGACTGACTGATTCATCATCGCAGGGCAAAAACTGTTAAAGTTATCCTTTATAATATTATTAGTGTGAAGTGTGATAGTCAGAAATAGCACGGAAGCGTCAATAGCTCAGTGTTATACGTAAGCCATACACTAACGTAACGTAACTGTAACTTTAACCATAACAAAATTTTAAATGAACTGTCAAATCCCTAACAAAAGTCGCCAGACGACGATACCGACGATACAGACGATAACCTCAACCTTAACTTTAACTACGCTTCTGGTGCAATTCACCCTAAACCTTTACGGATTTTTGGCCAAAAAAAAGAGTTGAGTTGAGTTAGCTGATCTAAGGAACTTGGCCCCATTTTAACAGGTATGTTTTTGGTGGGATTTATTAATCACTAGCTATCCCGGTGAACTTCATGTCACTTTAAAACCTTCCCTGGACTTCTACGAATAATTTAAGACTAAAATCAGCCCAATCCGTTTAGCCGTTTTCGAGTTTTAGCGCGACTAACACATTTGAAAATCTATTTTTATATATATGATAGAAGATAGATAATCAAAGCAACTAAAACTAAAATACATACAATACAATTTGTCTACCTTCGGTAACTAGTATCTACGTAACCTTGTTATGTTATAATGAAGGTAGGGTTGCCCGGAGTTATTATATTAGAAAACATGGTGCCTCCGACCCCTATATTGTGTTAGAAGCTCTGAGTGGCTCTTCACTGAACGTATTATGTGTGACGTATTTAAAAACACGTAAAAAATCACAGATTAAGGATATATAGGTAGATGTAGTCTTAGCCCGTCATCGCGTGGCCATTTTGTGCTTATTTTCATACAAGTAGTGTGCGTTTATTTTCTTGAATATTTCTATTTGTCGATCATTTCGAAGCACATTTAAATCCAGAAAAGAAAGTCATTTAGTTCATGATATTGATAAACTATAGTTCAAGTAATGAGAATCCGTAAACACACGTAAAAAGCTATGCAACTTTTGTAGTCAAATTAGTAATTAATGTGACATTTCTAGCACTAATGCCTTACATAGCACGAATAAGGGATTATTAAACTTAAATATTATCCTTTTTAGCTCACAAAAATACCAATTGAAAAGTCCAAAAAACGTTGTTCAAAACTTACGTATTTAATGTTAAATCCACGTGTTTGAGGCATTCTTTGGCCATTCTTATGGTTTATAATTTAGCGGAACCATAGAACTCAACAATATCTAGCATAAAATGTTCAATAAAAACCTTTATTATCACTTTTATTACATGAAATATGCATACCGACTCCTTTGTTATGTCCTAGTAAGTAGGACATAACATTACACGCTTTTGACGCTTGTACACTGATATAAGGCTCTCTCCTGCTATAGTATCTCAATGTAAAAAATAAAGTAGAAAATGAAAGAAATTAGCAGACAGAGCATGTACGTTAATTTAATCATAAACACAAGTAATACTTATGTTTATGAATGACACGTTATTGGTATCGTAGAATCAGACGAGTTATTTCATGAGATATAGGACCTACGTAAATCGGTCGCACTATATTAAACCCAGCCGATGGGTCACTACTAGAATTGATTGACATAGCCACACCAAATGATTTCGCCATCTGATTTATATAATGTTGATGATCTTCAAAAATTGATTCATAAGATTATAATATCTAGATCAATTTCTTCCATGGTACATAATAATATGTACCAATAGCACTGACGAGCTACGCGCCGACCGTCGGCACTGACGATCAGCCATAAAGGTAAAAAAAACTGCAGCATACAGTCCAAATTGAATTCACACACCAAACGAAAAACCGTCACAAAGGGGTAATTCTAACTTATCTGGCGATTGTTTGAAATAAGTAAATTACCACAAAGTGCGGTGTCTTGTATCAAGAGGTTTATAACAGGACACCGGGGTAAGCCGTATTCAGACGATCAAAGGCGTATTGAGCCGCAAATATCGAGTGTCTCATCGATTTTATATAATAACTAGCTGTTGCCCGCGACTTCGTCCGCGTTAGTATAGTAGATCACGTCCCAAGTATTATTTTTCAAAAATATTCAATGTACAGAATTGATTTTCTTACGATTTTATTACAATATGTATAGATGACTTAGTTTGTTCCTAAAAAGGATAATTAAGACGCAATACAAACTCCACGATACCTTTTAATTATGAACAAAAGTTTCATGAGGAATAAAGGGGGGGGGGGGGGGTTTGGGGGGCGCAGCCCCCCCAAAACAAACGACACTGGAAAACCGTATGTGTAGTATAGTTTTTAACTTTGTTCTTAAAAAAGATGTATAACGCCGCAACACCGCTTTGTTTGAAGCAAAATTTGGGTAGGTAGGGGGGGGGGGGTTTGGGGGGGCGAAGCCCCCCCCCCCCAAGAAAAGACCGATGCCAAAGCTCCCAGCATGTTAATCAAACGACACTCGAAATTTGTATAGAAAAGATAGACAAAAGCTCATAGCATGGCAAGGAGTGAAGATAGATACAAAGTGTGAAGGAGAAATTTGTAGGAAATTTTATGGACTTTCATTACGTATGGGACATTTTTTCTCTACAACGCACTGTTTTAGCGATATGAGCAAAAAACTAAAAATATTGAAACTTGAGCCCCTCCCCCCGCCCTAGGTGATATCGTCATAATGTATAGCCTATGTGTTGACCCGACCTCTATATAATATTCGTGCAAAATTTGAAGTAAATCCATTCAGTACTTTCTGAGTTTATCCCGGACATACATACAGACAAACAGACAAAAATTCTAAAAACTATATTTTTGGCTTCCATATCGATTGTAGATCACGTCCCAAGTATTATTTTTCAAAAATATTCAATGTACAGAATTGACTTTCCTACGATTTTATTATATGTATAGACGACGATTTGACATCGGCACATTTTATAATATGGAGTCTGCTTTATATAAAAGGCGGCAATATTGCTTGTTGGTAAGCATTACTATTGAGTGTTGGAGACAAACCAACCACTCAAACGACAAACTTCAAATCAGCATTGCGATGTTATATATGACGTAGTACCTGCGAGACTGTGATTTTCTCGAAATCCTAGCTCAAAATACAAAGTTTCCGAAGGGTACTCGTATATTACTTAAACATCAGTAAATGACATAAAATTACTACCCAAATACGCAAGATTATCTTATTTTAAGTTAAACGAAATTAAGAATTTTTATAATCGTATCGTACGACCACAGGTACGACGTGTAATAAACGAAATGAACACACAAAGATAATAAAGCACACACTCTTTCTTGTCTTTCAGAAAGTCAATGACAAATAAACTATTGGGGAGTGCGTTTGCATTAGCACTATAAAACAAATTTATCGCGCCTCGAGTGATATACGAGCTATCGAATAAAAGTCCCCTACCCTACCCAGGGGACCCACCGTCAGCCAAATGAAGGTAAAGGACTAATCCCCTATAAATTTGTATCAGGCTAACTTGGCTAAATACACTGTCGCCAACCGTATTTCCGGACCAATACGACTTGCAAACCTCTAAGAAGAGAGCATAATATTCTCTTTTGAAAGTCCGACAAGGCCCCTGTAGCCTTAGCATAGCCACCAGTAGAAATGCGAAAGTTTAGAGTGGGCAAACACAAACTGTGAAGATAAACTTAAGGTGCCGTTCCGATCTTTACCGTTTACCCCCGAACGGCCCAAGTGGGCCGCGTTTAATTATTATATATGTCAAAGTGGCATTTTAATTGAATTTTTCGGAACGAAAAAAGATCGCAACGGCACCTTAAGTTTTTCTTTGGAGTTTGTCTATACTTTCGTATTTCTACTGGTGGCCAATGTAGGGCTACTGCTACTCTTCTGATGTTGCGAGTGTCCATGGGCGAAGGTAGTCGCTTTCCATCACTTGACCCGTTTTCTCGTTTGCCCCCTAATTTTAGAAAGACAAAAATAGCAGTTTCTACGCAAAAATGCAACTATTTAAGTAGGTACAATTTTTTTAATCTAATTGCTGAGCTTTGAATAAAACTAGGCAAACTGTTGACTCAGCGGAAGTTGTTCGACAGAGTACCCGTTGTTCTTCTATGTGCCGAAGTCAGTCAATCGCAGGGGTTTTTAGTGGGTAAAAATCCTACCCAGGAATCTTTTTGAAGATTTCCCCTGCGTCAACAAAAAAGGCAAACTGTTGACTGCAACTTATATTTTGACAAGAATACTTATTAGCTTTCCTCGTTAATTATCCCAAATCTCTCAAGGACAGGACCAAATAGGCTATTCGAGTTACTAAACTACTTTAAAACAAATGCTGTACAAAAGCAGCCGTAGACAAAACTTATAATACTTAAAATACGCAACAAAGTTCAATAAGCTCTTCATAATAGAAGCTTATTAAACTTTTTGCTTGAAATATTTTCTAAAGCTGTCGCTTACAGCGCGTTATTTCCCGGTTAGTACACATAACTTCAGCTTTCCGTTAATAAAAGCGATTAGAATTTTATCATGTAATCTTGTTGCAGCGTTGTTTATTTATTACTGTGGCTTTATCTACATTCCACATAATCTAGAAACTTCCACTGGCGGTTAGTGGACAAACAATAAAACTTTCTACTTTTCTTCCTGCAACTTACTACGCGGAAATTATTTATATATGGTAATTGGTGACAGGACCCTTTAAGTTATAATCAAAGATAAGAAAGAGGTGAAAAATTGTTTAAGTCCTATAAGAAATTGCCTAAGTGCCACTTTTTTGATGACTGTAACGTTATCAGTCAAATTGTCTTCAATAATTTCGACACTAAGGGCCTGTTTCACCACTTTCTGACAAGTGCCGGATATGATATCCACCACATAAGTTGACAGATGATGTATGGAGAATCTGTCAAAAAAGTTGTGGATAGCCTATCCGAAACTTTATCAGGAAGTGGTGAAACAGACCCTTAGTTCGCCATTGACATGACGTCTCGCTGTGGCATGGTGCTTCCGAATTGCGATGCCTTAAGGCCGTCACAGACTTAGCTATAATATATGTATATTAATATACCGTACTAAACACACTGAGACCAGAAATATATATTATAGCTGAGTGTGTGGTCACGCGAAAACTGTATAGAAAATATATATTAATATGCCTAGCTATAAACATATTAATATATATTATAGCTAAGTCTGTGACAGGCTTTATATCCTACGAATAAGCTATCGAATCCTCCACACTTTTGTGTGCCGCAATTATTTAATGCAGTAATTTTCTAATCACCATATTATCACATCTTTGTCGCATGCCTAAAATATTCGTCTAGACAAATGATAAAAATTTTGAGTTGGCATCTTCAGCCACCATTCATCAGTCTATGCCTGAACATCGAACCCACGACATTATGGGATATTCCACACGTACCACAACCACACCACGTGGTCGGGCATATACTTTGTGTTGAAAATAATCCGTCGATCGCGGATTCTAGGAATTGCCATTGTATTCTATTGTTGTCTCGGTCGCATGCTTGGGGCTTGATAGGATAAAATATAGGATGACACGTACCACATTTTGCAGTCGTTATCAACCGCGTGTGTGATACAGATGACCACATTAGGTCGCAACAGTGTGGTGTAGTTGTGGTACGTGTGGGTCAACCCTAAGACATACCATTGTGCTCCTAAAGCGACAAGTAATAAGAATCAATTAAGCGGATTCCCGCTGGGCAGTAATGGTCGCCTCCCGCCGCGCGTCGCCGACTAATTGTCACTCCCCCCGCACCCCGCACCCCGCGGAGCTGGTGATTAACAATTAACACCGCCGTATGTAAGCCTTCCATAGTTCTGCCGCAAGAATGTCATTAGTTCCATCATTTTCTACCAGGCTGCGTTTGTGAATTTGCTGGTAGATGATAAAATGAATTCTGAAGGTGACAATTTCTAATAGAGTTTAATCTAGCTTTTAGACTTTAGAGGAAAATGAAGCACTAATAGGAGCGTCATTTTCCGTCCCATGTCGCTTTTCGGCGAAATATGGAGCAACTTCTCTTCGGAAAGGCAAAGGGGATCAAACTATAATAGCAGTTCCACATCCATAATTATTATCAGTGAGTACCCTTATAATCCCCAAAAGGCCCAAGGTTACTAAAGTTAATTTTACTATCAAAAATTACATTGAGGAAGTGCGATAAATTCTTTGAATTCGCCTGCCCTAACTCCTGACATTTGCATTATAGCCCAAGAGTCCGTGAAACCTCCGAAAAGTCAGTGATCGTGATTAATTTATAAAAGCTAAAGATTATACATTTCAGAGCATGCTATCAAGTATAGCCCTAGGAGTCAGTTGTAGGAACAATGGAACATCATGAAGATGATATTGGCTTTGGCAGGTAGTAAGGGAAAACGTCACCTGTTACCTTTATACGAAAAGATTTTCAAATGTATAGGTGCGTTCTTTAAAAGGAGTATTAAATTTTACTCGGTAAGAGAAGCTCATAAAATAAAAATATGACGAAGATCTGTGAACTCTTGGTGTATTCAGAATCCTCTATTTCATACATTGTGTACACGCAATTCGTTTCAATAATTACCTTTGTATTTCCAGCTATAAAGCTCAGTGAGAAAACAACTTTACGGCCTGGTTTACTCGGGTACAGGATTCATTAATTAAATACGAGTACATTTGATTTACTTTTCTCTATTAACCTTAATTAGATTAGCTAACGAATGATCAAGTATTCTAGCAATTTCTATATAATGTTTCTGTAGATGCGAAAAAACATAGAAGGGAAGTTTGATTTTTGATATAATTAAAAAATTACAAATCAAGGTTTAAGATCAAGATTAAAAGATGGTCCGCGCATGGCAAAGATTCTAAACCAACAACATCTTAGCAAAATTAGGTATCACCATTTTTAAGAATGCTCCAACTTTTTAATTAGCAGGTCGGATGTCTGTCAGTACGAATATCGACGTTAATAACATTAAAATAAGATTCATATTAGCGCGCCTTGTACAATGGCGGTTACGATGCTCGCCGCGTTCTTGATATGGCGAAAATGTATGAAAAAATTTGAAAAAATTTCTTATTTTTCTTATAACTGGAAAAGTTGTTTATTTTTATATAAAATTTTTAGCGGACTTTATAGAGGACTAAATAAGCAACAATTTTTTTGTATATTTATTTTCCTCAGTTCAGTGCAGTATTTAGATATTAAAATACCTAATCAGACCCCATTTTTTTCATATTTTGCGATTATTGTGATGGTTAAAACGTATTTCATGTGAAAATTTTGTATGCGGCTATAGAATTTTTATGGTACAGTCGTGGAGATGAATATATTATCTTTCATTTGAAACCAAAATATCCTCGCAGTTTGACTCCTAATTCTTTAATAGGGTACCGGAAAATCGCTGATATTTGTAATAGCGTCCTTAATTACCACAGTCTGTGGTAGTGAGATAAAAATAGTATATTTTTATTCCCAGATTTCTAACGTGCAAAAAAAAGAAGGGGGTTTCTCCCATACGCGCCAAACTTCATATAAATCCATTCAGGCTACGCATGTTGCCATGACAGAGGGAAAAAGTTATCTATGAGTAGATTCATTTATAAAGAGTTTTCTTTTTCATCACAAAGCTATCTTTATCTATCTTTATACACACTTAATACAAACGTTACCCCGTGGAAGATCAGTTAAGAGGCATGCACGGTCGTAAACGTACCGAGTGCTCTGTAATTGCGAGTACAGAAGTTTCCTTTGTTTTATTACGTGCACGACATTATACCGCGTCTGCACGGACTACCCTTATTCTCCTATATTAATGTAACATTAATGCAGTCCGTTTCGAAGTTGTATTTTCATATTGATGGTGATCACACATTTATTAGCACGTACGCGCCGTACGCGAAGCATTTTAGAATTCGTTGTATGAAATGATGTGAAACCTCGCTCGCTCGTCCGCATCGTACGCGCTGCATTTCGTGTACTATGCGGTGCGTTCGACGCGTACGGGCTGACAAAATATGTGCGATCAGCTTTAATGTACGAGCAAAAACTTTTGTAGTTTTGACCAATGAGACGAAAGAAGTTTGACGTTGGTCTGAAATTTTAGAAGAATAATATATTGTAGCTTGATAAAAAATGGACTATTGAACGCACATTATAGCTTGATAGAAAATGATTACTAAGCACGAGCAAACGGGTCACATGATGAAAAGCAACTGCCGTCGCCCGAGTGTCCAACTCCCAACATCAGAAAAGCTGCAGGTGCGTTGCCGGCCTTTTAAGAGAAATCACGCTCTCTTTTTTAAGGTTTGCTATAAATATTATATAATATCAACTATAGGAACTGGATCGTAAAAGTCTGCCTACTCCGCCTCGAGCCCGTGTATTAATAACGGCTCTCCGAGAGCTGGCTGACGATTCAGGGGGGGTGAGCCTGAGCCAAGATCTTTTCTTAATCGCTTCTTTATAGAATCACTGATCAAAATTTTGGAATAGACATAAGACGAGTTGAAGGTCAACGTCATTAATGAACGCTTACGTCAATTCTATACAAAATATATTGGTTGGCAATTCTATAACGAAGCGATAACGAAAAAGTTTTAGGCTCTAAATGGCCAGGCGATTGCGTTACGATCCTGTGTGCTTGTGATTGAGCTTCCCGTAGGCACGCCACACGGGTCGATATGGTTACGATGTTAAATCAAAGTATCAGAATCCGAGTACAGATTTAGCCGTTAACGTATTTCTAGCTTTACGTTTCCTCGCTCCGGTTACCGGTACAAGATTTGTTTCGGTGAGGTGGAAGTGCTTCAATTTGGATTCAAGTTAGTGACCTGAGACGAAATGATTAGAAGACTCGATTTGGTTTCTTGTTTATGAACACTAATAAGAAATTACCGGCCGAAATGTTCATCCTATTTTGTCAAAATTACGGGAAAATTTTAAAGAAAAAAATACGTTTGGCACTCGCGGCCTGCCGCCGTAAAGCTATTGCATAGCATTTTGTATCATCTTATGCAATTATAATTCGCCGATCAGAATGGTGTGTGTAAGGTTTTTTAGGTACGGAATTTCTTGATTTGGTCAAAAAAGCTACGCAAAGTTTAAAAACAGTCAATCCAAATTCTAAATACACGATTTTTCTTTCTTTCATCAAAATATTTTCTCCCTTTTTCTCTTGAAAATTTACAGGCCCAGCTGTCATAAAGTTATCAACTTATCACCGATTAAAATTAGTCATAAAAGTTCTGCGAATCATAATGCAATATGGCGGCTAACAATGAGCAATAAAACAGCCGATTGTAATGCCGAGTTAATTATGACGATGATTTTAACAGCGCTTTTATGTGACCCGTAACTGACCTTTACATTCAGATAATCAGGGTGATTACATAACACGTTTTCTTTATCGCTTCTTTATTGAATCGCCGATCAAAAATGTATGGAATTGGGCTCAGATACCCATGGACAATATAAAATACATACTTTTCTTTCATTTCCTAATATTAACAGCAATCAAGTTCTTAAAAAATATCTATTATTTCTGAAATGTTAAATTGATTTTGATTTTGAATACATTTTAACACTCACTTAAAATTTATTCGAGGACGATTCTAAAGACTTTGTAATGTAAGTGAATAGTAATGTAACCGAAGAAACATAATATTTCTGTTATAATTTTCATAACGCGTAATATTTTACGTGATGGAAATCTCGTCACTCGTGACGAATAAATAATTGGGTGAAATCTTTACTCTCTTCGAATTATCAAAAAAATATAATCTAAATGTAATAATTCTATGACCTAAAATTTCAAAATATAAATGACATATGTTATTTTTAAATATACTAACTAAAATTCGAGCTTCGTGAGGGCTCGCGTCGTTTTTCTGAGTGGTAATAATCTTTAAGGCAGTTTTTTATTATTTTAACGAGCTTTTTCCCGCGGCTTCGCTCGCGTTAAGAAGTATTATTATATACAAATTTTCATCCCCTATTTGAATCCCTTGGGGTGAGAATTTATCAAAATATTTTCTTAGCGTCTATCCTTCCTTACCTGAATGCCAAATTTCAGCCTGATCCGTCCAGTGGTTTGGGCTGTGCGTTGATAGATCACCATGTCAGTCAGTGACCTTTGAGTAATATATATATTATATATAGATAGTAACCAAACCTTCACTGACCGATGATAACACATCTACATATAAATAAACATTACTATGTTAAAGCACAAACCTGTAATAGGCGTGATAGTTTTTTCCGTAAAGTGTAACAAAAGTGCTCAGGTTGTGGGATATACCATGATTAATCGTTTTAAACAGCTCAACTCATTGAATTCCGTGATAGTAACAACGTTAGTCATAGACGGACGTTCTGAACTTTATTTATGTAAACTATTATTTCATTTGTTTGTTGAAAAACAATAGCGTCACGGAAGTTTTGAATTCATTCCCTAAAACAAAAAATATATATTTTTCAACAATGTTATTAACCTTACTGTCACTGCGCCACAACGTCATACGTTAAGTGGCTTTAGTAATAACATATTGTCTCTAAAATCCCATCCACGATCGTACGAGCAACAACCGGACAACAGCCGAAGTGACGTTCTAATTGACCCAGGTAGCGAGTTCGCTACGGTGTTGACCGCTACGCCGTATACCTCTACGCCGTAGTCCGCTACGCCGTAGGCCGCTACGCCGTAGGCCTCTACGCTGTAGGGCTATGGACATTTTATTTGTCGCTACCTGTTGCTACGATTTATATAATCATTACGATCTCTTCGGTTTCAATAAATCTAAAATGAATTCGGCTAAATGCCAATCGGACCCGCGTATTAAGGGTTAATTTATTGTTAATATATTTAACATTAAATTTAGCAAAATAGAATAAATTGCGTTTTTTTACATTGGAGGCCTCTTCAATATATTTATTTTATTTTGTTAGTTAATGGTAACAGTAATACATCATTTTTAATAATAATAAATATTAACAACTAGACAGTTGTAAACATATTATTATATTACCGTCATAGCTAGGGGAGCATACCCATACAATGTGACCTACCCATACAACGTGACCTTTTTAAGATTTTTTGACCCCCCTCCCTCCCTCACGCGTAGTATATGACAAGAACCCCCCCCCCACCTCAAATGTTCACGTGGTGTTGACAAGAATAATTTTTGCTTTTAATATTAGGCTTTTCCTTCGCTCTCGTTTAAGAAGTATTAATTTTAATTAGGTATCAAAGTCTCAGCCCGATCGCTTTAAAATTGACAGTTTCATACAAATTTTCATCCCCTATTTTATACCCTTAGGGGTAGAATTCATCAAAATCCTTTCTTAGCAAATGATTACGTCATAACATCTACCTGCATGCCAAATTTCAGCCTGAACCAGCTTGGTTTGGACTATGCGTTGATAGATCACTATGTCAGTCAGTCAGTCACCTTTGAGTTATATTATATATTAAGATGAAAGAAAATGCTGTATAGATATAGTTTTCTCCTACAGGCTGCAATTACGTCTATGACCGGTGAGATGGGATACAAGTTATGACAGTAATGTATGGGGCAGTGAACTAATGCCATAACAATAAAACTAATAACTGCCCTGAGCCATCTGACTGACGCCGCTCTGTTACCGGGCGGAGATGTGTTGAGTGGACGATATTATTTTGAACGCTAATGGCCAGTTCACATTGCATACGCGGGTGTACATATTTTCCACAGTCCACACTGCAATATAATAAAAAGAAGAACCAGCAAAGAACCGAAAAACTCGCAAACCGGCGTAAACAATTTACAAATAACCGGGGTAAAAACTTACGAAGAACTGACGTAAGAAACTCGCAAAGAACCGGCGTAAAAAACTCGCTGAGAACCGGCGTAAGAAATTTGCAAAAAAACGGGCGTATAAAAACTTACAAAGAAACGGCGTAATAGACTCGCAAATTGAGGTCAAAATGGGGTATGGATTCCGATATTTCCCCATTTCTGCGATAACCGTGAATGGAGTTACTAATAATAGTCCTCCATATCCTCAAGACCTTTTATTTGTATAAGTAATTGTGAGTATGTTAATTATAATAATTGTGAATTATGAATGAAACACAACCGTAACATCAATCATTATAGTAATGGTGGAATTTTCCTGTTTGTTTGTTCGTGTAATATGTATTTACATTGTGGAACTAATTTTACGCGCTTTATTGAAAACCACAATGTGTACAGATGTCACAGTTATTCTTTTATCCTTGTTTAATAATATGTTAGGGAAGTCGCTCAAAGTACTCGGCGCCTATTTGTCAATTTGTTTGAAGTTAGCCTACTGGTTTGTTATGTCTACTGTGGTACAACCACTGTCCACTACACAATATACATGACAGGTTGTGTCACGACTCACAGCAAATTGCTAAGGGTGTTGCTAAAATTGGAGGGTCTTGTTAAACAAAATAGACCTTTACTAGACCGTCTCTTTATTACACCTTCATTCTAAAACTGCTATATTCATTAAGATGAATAATTTGACGACTCACATAGGCTATAACATATACGAATAATAAAAACTAGCTAACATAATATTAAAAAAACCCAACTTCCAAAAGTTTTTTCTTGTCATGGGACCACCTGTGAACTTTAATATTTTCAACAAAAAAATAATCATCAAAATCGGTTCACAAACGGCAAAATTATCCGCCTACTTCTTAAGACTGTTAAAAATACGAATAAAATATTCAGTTTTTAACGTTTGATTATTGAAAAACCCTTGTTGTATTTAGAACTTCGTAAGATTAACTCAACAGCATCACAGAATAGATTACAAGTAACAGCATGTGTAAAAACCAGTGAACATATTATTACTCATTGATTCACACAACATACAAACAGGTAAATGTGAATTATAGTAATACTAGTTATGCCCGCAACTTCGTTGTGTAAAAATTCGTTTGTCGTGATAAAAAGTATCCTATGTCCTTTCTTGGTACTCAAAGTATATTCATACCTTTCAGCAAAATCGGCTCAGTCTTCAGCGGTTTGGGCATGGACAAGTGACAGACAGACAGACACACTTCCGCAATTATAATATTAGTATGGATATTTATTATTATTATACTCTGATTCAATAAATTTTAATTTTAATGTGAATAAATACTGTGGTCGATTATAATGCTACCAATTCTGTGTCTGTTTCCTCTTGAAGCTTAAACCGCTGAACCGATTTAGATGAAATTTGGTAAAGAAATCTTCGGGTATGGACAAAGTATAGTTTTTTTTTTTGACAGAAAAGTTTACGGTTCCCTCGCGTTAAACTATTTTTTGCAGAATTAAATCTATTTTTAAAAACAGAAACCAAGTGTTCAAAGTCGGAATTGTAATAATGTGATACATACCATGTCATAACATCATAAGGACAAACATGAAATAAACTACAGTAAAATAGACAAATATTTTAATCAACATATTAATATCATGAAAAGAAAAATAAAAATAGTTTATGAAATATTTAAGAATAAAATTGCGTTGCGGTCAAATTGACTGCCTTGGTCTTTCTAGTGTTAAAAAAAATGTAACTTTTAAAAATGTGTTTTCCTTATTAAAGAAGTCCTCAGTAAGTTTAATAAAAAATAAGCCTATCCGAGTAAGTATAAAACTTTTTAAATGCAAAAAACGCTAATAAATTGCAACTTCTTGAACTTTAAATAATGTTATGTACCTACACATTTTAAGTAAATTTAAAAAATCACATACTTATCTTACCTTTACAACTCAGGTAGAGGTAATCCATGTTTCCTCCTTCTATTCAACATGTTGTAACAACACAATCACTCGCGCTATATCCAAGTCCCCGTTCTCGCGCCCGCCGGCGGCAGCGTATGATATCACACTGAAGCTCGCGCCGCGTATATGGTAACTACATTAAAAGTATTAAAAATCGGCCAAGTTCGAGTCGGACTCACGCACGAAAGGTTCCGTGCCGTTTTAGAGCGAAAGTAGGAAAATATTGTTTTTTGTATGGGAGCCCCCTTAAGTATTTAATTTATTTTGTTTTTAGTTTTTTTTTTGATATAGCGGCAACAAAAATACATAATCTGTGAAAATTTCAACTCTCTAGCTATTACCGTTCCTGAGTTACAGCCAGACCGACAGACATCGAATTCTTAACCTTTTTTACCCTTTGGGTACGGAACCCCAAAAACTATGCTATACTCGTTGCTGTAATACTAATATTGTTTTGATTAAGGTCATCGAGCCATAAGTTCGCGTACTTAAGCCCTTGAAATAAAAATCTATTAATCGGGAGTCCTTTGCAGCAATTAGTCTATATAGAAAGTTGTACAATAAAATGTAATCGTCAGGAAAGGAAAAGTTCTAGTGAGTCAGGCCGTCTGCCGCCGTCCAACAGACGTATGGCATTTAACGCAACTCGTTCACTAAATATTCACCGTGCATTGGCACGAATGTATACTTTTCATATACTTAAGTGCACAACACACATATTAATTAACATGCTGTCAATTAAATTTTTGGTCCGCTCACATCACAATTTCTTTAAAACATAGCACTAGGTATTCGAGACAATAAACACAATAAGTACGAAAGAACTATTTATTTGTTCATTAGAAGACTTGGGTCAATTCAGACCGCAACGCGACGAGGCGAGGCGCGGCGCGGCAATATGGATTTGACAGATTCGCAAGACGCCTCACGCATTTGAAATCTATCAAATCCATACAAATTTATGCCACGCCGTGCTTTGCCATGCCTCGTTGCGTTGCGGTCTGAATTGACCCTAACTGACTATAGAGGATGTCTTTTACTACTTTAAGAAATTATGTAACTTAAGAATTTTTTGAAAAGTGATATTATTATTTGTAAAATTTTATTAAAGTGCCGATCATTATACGATAGCTTGACCGATAAAGTAAATGTTTCAACAAAACCTCGAATTCCCTTAAGGCCTTCCATTTTTGCATGACGTCAAGTAGGCTTCCAATTTAACGAAACATTAGCGTATTTTACATCCGTTTTAAAAATAAAATATAAACCGATTCATAGTAAAAATAATTAATTAATACAGTATTATATCTTTCACAAAATGTTTATATTGTGGTGAAATTTTAAAATTTCTTTTTAGAGTTCCATACCCTTTTATGGCCTTTTTTGCTCTATATCGATAGCGGTTACGCGTACGGCGTAGCCCCTTAAAATGTTCACAAAATACTTACTTGTTTAATAATTAATAATAAAATCAATTTTAAGTTTTATCCTTTGTGAAAAACACTTTTTTTGCCTATTTTTGCCTCATAACGGTACGGAATCCTTCATGCACAAGTCCATCTCTCACTTGGCCGTTTTTTTATTACTGAATATTAAAAAAGTATCTATCTCTATATCTATTGCATTACGACCGACAGTGTTCGAAAAGTATTTAGAAACACATTAAAACATTACACCTTGTTAGCTTCTGGCCGGCGGGCGGCGGCGGCGGCGTGTAAATGTGCTAAAAACGATGTCATAAGAACCCACGCCCGCTGACAGCTAAACACCAACGTTATCTACCGATACACTATCGTAATAGTTTGTTGACTACAATCTCTGCCACGAGATCGATATCCTGCTTTTGGATACGGTAATATCGGCATGTATGTAAATGAGTAAAAATCAAGCTATATGAGATTTAAAAGAAGTTACAAATCTTTAAGTTACGTACCAGAAATATTATGTACAAATTACAATGTACTATCTAGATGACGCCCGCAACTCCGTTGCGCCTAAATTCGTTTATAGCGTGGGAACCGTACCTTTTTCCGGGTTAAAATGTATCATATGTCCTTTCTCGGGACTCAAAGTATCTCCGTGCCAAATTTCAGCAAAATCGGTTCAGTGGTTTAAGCGTGAAGTGTCGTTGGATATGTTTTAAAAAAATATTACGAGTATTCAAAGATCATTTTTCATTTAGGGATCCATTTGTGAAATATGAAGTTTTAAAGTGGAAAAAAAACTTTAAGAGTCGAGTGTTCCCCTACCAGCGTTCTTCTACCAGCTATACCTAAGTTTGCTTCTGGAAAAGTGAAAAGATTCATGGCAGTAGGAAATGTGCTGAATTTAAAAGGAAAACTATCACGGCTAAGAAGACTTCTTAAGTTATTGAGTAATAATTGATCAACTAAAAAAATGTTTTCGTAGAAGTACAAAGGAACTTTTCGTTCAAATTCCTTTGAACGTAACTGAGATGATGTTTTTATAGTATAGTAGTGTAAAACACGTTATAAATGTACAATCAATGACCATACAAAAATTATCAAAAATTTGCGGTACTTCGGAACCCTATATTGCGCTTGGCACGACACGCACTTGGCCGGTTTTTGGAAGAAATGTCTTTTGATTGAAGTCTATACTTACTCTATCCAAACGCCATAACCAATCAATAACGCTGTTGAACAGATAAACTGTGGATAAACTACTAAAAATGTGTGATCAGGTAGTTAAACTACTTTTATAACATGAATGTAGAATACTGGGATTAAACTTACTAAGAAACTAAATTAAAAGCGGGCATTAAGAATTTAATCTAGACTTCAAGTGCTCCTATAGATTGATTCCTGGCAGTGCTAGACTGAAACCTAGGTTCTATTACATGTCTTAGACGGTCTAGAAAATCGTAATCCTTTTTCCACTTTAATTAAATAGATAATTTAGTTTCTTTCACCTCTGCTTTTATCTGGATTACTGAAATGTATTGGATCTTATTCAATTGACTCGAAAGGAAAGATATGGTATTAAAACACTTATTCATAAAATATTAATTACTGCTGTGGTATAGGTATTGATTCGCTATAGTCTATACACAAAATACATAGTTTTTAAAATTTTAAAGTATCAAATAATCTAAATTAATTGTTACTGAATCGATTCATATTTTGGTAAACAGCTTGAGTCCTGGATGTATGTACATTGTACATATTTCTGGTACATACAATTTGAATTTAATTTTGCGGTCGACTTGTAAATTACAATAATTATCACTGACTGTAAGGGAGATTTTAACTTGTTTTTCCGTCTGTCTGTCTTTCGTTCCTTATCACAAGATATAGCACGATATATTTTAATTAAAAATATTGACTGTCGGCGTATGACGTCGTAACTCGTAAAGTCCAGTAATAGCGTCGTTGTTTACGACGAAGTTATTTTTTATGAAATTCTATGAACGTAATAGTTATTAAGGAGGTGGCGCTAAGCATACTCCGTTATTACTACAGAGGTTCGGAACCTGAAGGTCTGGTTAGAAAAAAAATCTTGTTTTATTTATTATGTTTTTCTTGTGTTTTATCAAGATTAACATATTTTTTTTAAATTGCAACAGGCAGACAGACTATTATAGACAGAAGTATCGACGCACTTTTTCTATGATAATTATTGATAACTTGTAATTTTAGTAGGGATAAGCTATTGCATTGTTTTGAGCGTGGCGAAAGACTGAAAAAATACCGTAACGAGAAACACCTAACAATCGTCTAATGTCGTTTCAGCTCGGCAGACTTCGGCTCGATGTGGCTCGGGGTGTGGTGTTTGTCGCACCGACGACGTTATCAGACTTCGGCACGATGTTTGTGTGTGTGCGACTAGACTTCGAATTATAATTGCATTAGTTGATAAAAAATGCTATACAATAGCTTGACCGCGGCAGTCCGCTAGTGTACGTACGTACGTAAACGTATTTTCATCATGAAATATGGCTCTGAGTCTTCGGAAATAAAAGTTATTCAGTTTAAAGAAGGTGTATCATCTCTTTATTGAGCTATTACGTGTTACGACCTAAAAATTCATTCCAGGAAGTCTATTAAGTACTCTACATAACATGTACGAAAATAAATCCCTTATTACTGCATTATAATAATATTATGTTAAGGGCCTTCCCTATGGGGAATCCGTAATTTACCGTATTTAGAGCCTTATAAACTCATAATTTGAAAGCTACAGAGTTATAATAAAAATACAACAATAATCTTCAGCATCTCAACATTCCTTTCCACGTTTTAAATTTTCTATTTTCGTTTATTATACTCATGATATCAGCTTCCAAAGTAAAGCAAATTTATTAAAATTCAAGCATACATTCAGCATCTCCTTGGTATTTACAAATTACTTTTATTTGAAACACACGCCAATAGATCGACAATATCATAAACTACATATTCCCCGTTTTAAATTTTTTTAGGTCAATTTTGAACTAAGATAAGTAAAAAAAATACGGTTTTGGTGCGATCTCGGCAACGCGGCAAATGTATGGCCAAGGTCGTTTGCTCGGGGGACGGCCTTAAGCTGGCTAGTGCAATTATTTTCAGTAGTGTTAGGACTTAGGGCCCTAGACCTTTGGTTCGCACTCGTAGCGGGTGCAGGTTCGATCCCGGGTGGAGGCGTGTACCGATGAGACAATTTCTGATCTCAAGTACATAATACAGACACTCATAAGGTGAAGGAAAACATCGTGCAGAAACCCGCACATGGTTGGTCCCAGACGTATTGACTAGTTCTTTCCTCTGGACTAGGCCGACTGTGTTGTGAGAATGCCGTATGTGCTTGGGCAGCCATACGGACGTTTAAAAATCTTGTCCCAGGCACTACAGTATCTGAGGAGTGCGCATGGTTACTTCGCTCTGAAAATACTTTTTTTTTTGGTGCGCAGGGGAAGCCCATCATGGGTCCCCCGGGTTGGGTATGCCCGGGGGTATGTGTGACTCCTACTCACTAAAACCACCTGCGGTTCGCCTTCAGCCGTATACTATCTATCTAACACAAAACTCCGCTCTGAAAATACTAAATTATCCACAACGGATGTACAACTTAGTTTAGGGCCTCTGGTATTATAATTTGCATAATCCTGTTTACAAAAACAAGATGATAAGTGCGATATTGCTAAGTTAACTAAAGCTGGCACGTTCACAGTACTGACACTTTTGCAGTTTCACCATACAGTATGTTTATAAATATAATATCTTTGCATCATGATAAAAAATATCGTATAATCTGCGTACGATAATAATATTATGCTATCGGACATCGTAAGTAGGCACGGACAGACTTTTCATGATGCGTATGCAGCACGAGTACGACGTCAAGCCGCGGGCTTATTCACAGACACTACACAAGCGCAATGTTTAAATGTGTTGATCGTGCCAGCTCGTATTAACTGACCTGTAGCACAGGGGGTATTAAATAAATAAAATAAATGAAAAACTCTTTATTCAAGGAAACAAATCAGTTAACGAAGGTTATAAAGAAAAAAAAACAGTTCGAAATGGCGGCCTTACTGCTGGAAGCAGTCTCTTCCAGGCAACCATAAACTTAACTAAACTTAACAAAAAAAACTGATAACACCCCTCTTTTAAGTCGGGGGTTGAAAATATTTAAAAATATTACAAAATGACAAAATGAGATACAATAAATATTTATTGTATATTGTATCTCATTTACAATACAATAGGTATTCTGCGGCTGCAGAATTTACACCAAACGGACAGACGACGCCGAGAGAAAGTCTTATGCAATTTATATACATACTAATGTTATAAATGCAAAAATGTGTCTGTCCGTTCGTCTGTTTGTCTGTCTTTCTATCTGTTACCTCTTCATGCCTCTTCTTAACTTTTATTTTTATAACAGGTGCCTTATTTATTTTAGTAATTTATCTGTACTAGACAGTAGACGACGCCTGCATCCCCGCTACTACTGCGCCAAAGTATCTCCACACCTCACCAAAATCATCACATCAGTGGGCATCAAATCACATCGCATCAGTGGGCTGGGCGTGAAAAGGTAACAGGACAGACAGATAGACAGACAGACGGATCGGATAGACGGACAGATTGACAGACAAACACACTTTCGCATTTATACTATTAGTATGGATTAATTGAGGTCTTCAATAATAAGTAGAGGTCAAGAATGTGTTGAGAGTGCCGTTGATATCTATCAGCCTCTCGCTAGACCTACTTTGGCACCCCAACGCATAAAAAACCTCTGGCCTGCTGCCAGTGAATAAAAATTGACCTCATAATGACACAATATCATAATGATGCACATTTTCTTAAGACTAAGGGCCTTCACCAATTCCTGATATGTCCCGGATAGGCTATCCGCAACTTATAAACTGACAGACAGATACTCCACACTCAATGTGTTAGATAAATTGTGGATAATCTATTTGGCACTTATCAGGAAGTGGTGAAACAGCCCCTAAGAGTCATTATATTAAGAATGTAAAAGTACAACAACTGCTGCAGGTTGAACCACTGAACCGATTTTAATGTTTCATAGGAGGAAATTTTAATTTCGGGAAAGGCAATAAGAGAATTGCTATCACAAATAGATAGATCGTTCCCGCGTGATTAAGGCATTTCTATGTCTGAATGTGCCGATGATTTGAAGAAGATGGCTGGTGCTCGTTGAAAAAGTCTCGTTCCGCAGTGGTCGATGATAGGCTAATGATATAAAATTGAAGAGAAAAAAGATAATGTACTTCAAAACTTTCACAAAGACTAAGACTACACTTAAATCTTAGAATCTGTTGAAACATTTGCTACATAATTCACAGTAAAACAACATAATTCTTGGAGCTAAGAGCACAAAGGTTTCTTACATGTTGAAAGCACGTATTATTTACACACTCAAAGTTCAATAACTTCAGAGCACTCCGTTTCTACTGAACTTACTACTTGTTTGAGTGTTAAGGTTCATACATACTCAGCGAGAAGATAGTGTCTCGATTTATACAGTCTACGACACTATTTTTTTAATAAATAAAGAACACTCAATGTCGCACTCAGAGACAAACATTAATGATTTAAATATGTAAATAAATAAACATTTTGACCTTTGATTTTGACATTTAAACTAGCTAAAAACCGAGCTTTGGGAGGGTTGGAACATCGATGACTCGCGTATTTGTAATCAGTAATGAGACATCAGACAAGCTCGTATATCACAAGTTGTCAAGGAAAATGGATAGATAGAAAGATACATGCATGTTTGATGTTTGTTTCTGTGAAATAAAGATATTATTATGTTTGATTATACTGCTTATACTTACCTAGATATTTTACATAATATGTATGTCGCAGTCATCTGGTTGAATCTGCTTTTGATTAAAATTTGAATAACTGGCAAATTCATTAAATGGAACCACTTAATTAACAGTCAAAGAGTAAGACTAATTGACGAGTTCGGAGTTAGTTGTTTGTTTTGACGTTAATCGTTACAGTTAGCGACGTGAAGAGTTGGTCTTAAGTCGTTCACTTTGGTTTCGTTCAATGAATTCGCTTATAGTCATTCAATCAAAGAGCAGATTCAACCAGATGACTGTAACATATATAAAATATATTATTGTATAATAAACCATCAATTCATTCATTACAACATACAGGAAAATGTTCGTTGTCCGATCACAGTTATGTCTAAAGAGTAAAGGATAATCCATCCGTTCGGATTGGTCGGCTGACTGGACTTGGTTTGCGCATTTCTGGGTCTTTGTACGAGTCTGTATTAATCGGCCTGCGATCAGTCCGATGATAGGTAGTCGGCTGCATTTCCACCAGAGACGTGTTGCGAGGACATTCCTCGTTTCGACGTTTTTGAGAACCAATAGAATCGCTTCTTTGATGTGACCTCGCTCAGCGCAGCGATTCTATTGGATCTTATAAACACATTCCTCGCAACACATCTCTGGTGGAAACGCACCCGACCTTCATAATTTTACTTTTGTCGATGATAATGAATATGCGATGCCACGTGGTTGTTAGAATAAGTTTATCTACTAATGGCAATAATGTGCTGTGAATTGTGATGTACTGAATATTGAATAAGAACAGACATGTTGTTTATGTGATCTTATGTGCTTATGTCCTACTTAGCATTCACATCGCACTCAAGAAATGGCTGCGAGTCTTTAAAAATCTGCCATAATGTAATTGAATTAAATACTTGGAAATCTAAGTTTTAACAATTCTTAAGCAGGTTGTCGTAATTTAAATATATAATATAATATAATATCTATGGACGCTTCAGACCACGTCAGTCTGGCCCCGTGCTAAGTACCTGAAGGACTTGTGTTAGAAAACGGAAATTTATTTAAAACTTTTATGCCATACACATATAGTCATATATTTAAGATTTTTATATACATATTTAATATGTACACAATACACATCCATGACCCAGGAACATTGAAACCGGAAAATTTATAAACGAAGGAAATTTTATATCATTAAGTTAAATATTAATAATATTATAATGTCTGATTGCCGCACTCAGAGATATTTAATGATAATTAAAAATAGAAAGTCAAAAAATAATTTAATACTAAGTATAATATTGCCATTAGGCATATTATAATGGTATACATAATATAATGCCACTAGACATTAAGTCCACCTTTGTACTTTTTATGTGCATAAAATTTTTTAAATAAAAAAATAAATAAATAAATATTGTATTAGCTGACCCAGTAAACGAATGTAACTAACTACATACAAAATTTCATTAAAATCGGTTGAGCCGTATTGAAGGAGATCGCGCACGAACACTGTAACACGAGAATTTAATACCTATATTAGAAAATATAATTTTATACAGTACTTACAGTTAAAAATATTTAAAAAGTTATCGTGAGTTTATCAATTGCGTGTACTTCGTACATATTGTGCTAAATTATAGTGCCTCAAATCAGATTTAATTTGTTGTTTGTATTTTACCTAATAAAGTATACATATATACAATGTACATACCATGTCATAATTATTATTACTATCTATTACCTAAGCGGCAGTACAAAGCCGACCGACCAATTCATTAAACATTTGTTTAAGGAGCTCTACAAGTGTGCATATTGAAAAGAACAGAATGGTTTAATATTCTAAACATGTTTGTATAACAACGAGCTTTTGCCCGCGGCTTCGCCCGCGTTAAGAAGTATTATCGTATACAAACTTTCATCCCCTATTTGAACCCCTTGGGGTGGGAATTTATCAAAATCCTTTCTTAGCGGATGCCTACGTCATAACATCTACCTGCATGCCAAATTTCAGCCCGATCCGTCCAGTGGTTTGGGCTGTGCGTTGATCACAGAAATAAATCAAGATAGAACGGCTAAGCGGGTGAAGTACGCGTGTTTCAAACTTGCACAAGTGGGCAAAATTCGTTGAACATTTATTCAGTCAGCGCGCACGTCTCGACTTGATTACACCGGAGGGGTTGTGCAAAAATAAGTAAAAACAGAAGTGCGAAAGCAAATCGGTTAAAAGGAGGTATTTCTTTCCACGGGTAAGTTATTTTGTTCTAACTAAAAGCAAAGCAAAAATTGACACGCGCGATTCCTTAGCAACGGACGTATGTGGCCGTTCTATCTTGATTTATTTCTGTGGACGCGACACCTTCATAGAAATACGTAGAAACCTAGTGTCGCGACGACACGTCGTCTGCTGCTACTTCATATTTTTTTTAATAAATCCTTAATTTGCAGTAATCAAGTATTTTCCAGTATCAGAGTAGACTTGCGTACGTGCGTGTGCGTTGCAATTGTCGGTCAATTTTGATTAGCACTTCTAAGCCCCATAAGTAACAGTAACAGGGCTTCCAACTTGTACCTATATGATGTAGTAAAAATAATCCACAGCCGAACAAAGAACCTCCTCCTTTTTGAAAGCCGATTAAAAATGTTTTCAACTAAAGAGGTAGAACCTCCTTGAAATAACAAAATTTTGGGAAATAATATTTCCGAAAATGAAAAAAACGTTAGCAGATCTAATAAAGTTTTAAGCAAATACTTACTATGTTATTATTTGCTTTAAAACTTTAAACTTACCTTCCTAATAATTTGATCACTTTCCTTGATACACGTGGTCCATTCTTTGAAGTCCTTTCCCGGGAATAAAAGTATATTCGTACCAAATTTCAGCAAAATTGGTAAAGTGGTTCGGGCGTGATTTTATTACATTGATGTTTCAATAAAGATAATATGAAAAATAGAATAAACATGTTTTATAATTTATCGTCGTTCTGCTCATTAAACTTACGCAAAATATATGAGACGGAATACGCCGATTGCGAAATGTACCATTCAGAATATAATTTTATGAAGAAGAAAAATCGTAAAGACGTTGAGAGTTATAGACATAATAAAATACGGCTTAGAAGCGTTTCAGGCGAAATAAAGATGCTTATGTTAATATGTCAAAGTATTTGCCCAACTGTAGCTATGTAAATATTACTGTATCCACTGCGTATTACGAAATAATACAAAGTACAAACGATATAATATGTACAAAAGGTGGGTGTACTTCGGCACAAGTGTCGACCGACTCGGTAAGATGAATATATTATGTAGGTACTAACAGAGAAATAGATTCATAGGCAGATGACCTACGTTATTTTGTCGGATTTTGTCAATTCAAGGCTAGTTGTGATCTGTCGGCTGGGTAGTGGGTAGGCTTGAGGCGACCAAACTAAACAAAAAATCAATACGGTACTTTTTGGCCTATAGACAACGCGACACTCCTCTTTGATATACGTATACAAGGTATAACAAAACTAAGTGATAATACTTTAGGATGTGTATTGTGTTCCTTGTAGAGAGTTCACTGTGAAAGTAGCAGCGCTGAAAGACCCAAAAAAAATTTTGTGATTTGTATGGGCAATTAGCACCCCAGCGCGGCGTCACGAGTTGTTCCATATTACAAAAGTGAAAAAAATCTTTCGTTTTCCGCGCTGCTACTTTTACAGTGAACTCTATTCACGAGACTCATACACACCCTAAAGTATTATCACTTAGTTTTGTTTATAATATATAATGAATCTGAGAAATAACTAGATAAAATTAATAACAAATAATAAAATACAATTATCCCAGATCCCTCTTGTCAAACACCAACACAATAGTCAATTTGCCGCTAGAAGCCATCGCACAATGTTTAGAACATATTGAGGAAGCCAAGTATCTATTGGTTTTCGCGAAACTCTATTTCCGTAGAGCAAATCAATATTTTGTTTGTCACATTACTTAACCTACATTGTTCACAGAACGGGAGTGTGTTGCTTATGTTATAAAAGGGATTATGTTGTTTGTTTATGTTTAATTGGTTTCACAGTGACGGCTGTATTTAAATGATTTTTACGGGATTTTGGGGAGAAGAAATCTTGCTAGGTTTCCGGAAAACACCGTATTTTTTAGTGATTTTTCTTCGCCTTTGGACTCCGAGCAGCGCTTGCAGGATTTCCAGGTGGCCTCAAGAAATCTATTTCTTAATTTTAACTTTTTTGTTGAAGATACCGGATCTTTTTGATAGTAAAAACGCATCAATAAGCAAAACTTGCAAGGCGATCGACATAATATCATATTTCAATGAACACCAGAAATAAATTTTAATGAAATATTATTTTTTCATAAAACTTCACAAATTGTAAGCGTAACCTACATCGTTAACGTAACAAAAACAGCACGGGCTCGCGTTTGAGTGATTTATACAAACACTCGGCAATAACCTGACTATCTCGTTAATTAATTGGGGGGCGTTAGACCCCTTCAACCATAGGGGTGCCACATAAAGACTCACCACAAAACTTAAAAAAATGTAAATTTTACATTTTTTAATATCAATAACGCACATAAAATATAGACAAAGCAAAAAATTTATATCGTTGTCTAATATCCCACGTTAAAATATACCTGTATTATGGCATTAATATGAAAACGTATGCACACTGAACAATTTCCTTTAAGTACAGTTTTTCCCTTTCTCTCTATTACAAAATGATGGGGGCAGGGGGCTGCTACTTTAAACACAATTGTATCTTAGGATAATTTTAATTTCGATTTGGAGTCTGTTCTTTAAAGCGTTTTTTACTAAAGACGGGGTATCCGATTTGGCCCAATCGTGCTGAAGCTCCATAAGATGAAAGAGGCAGCCCTAACTCCCAGACCCCTTTATTGTTAACTCCGTTTCATGTGAAACGGTAATAAGTTCTATCATTCCTTCAGACTGAGCTTCAAGTACGAATCAATTAATTAAATATAAAACTCAATTGGCTATCCATCACGTGAGTCGTGAATCGTGATACAGTTCGAGTGGATATAAATGAATCGCTATTTCACAGAATAAGGGCCAATGAATTGGAATTTCAAACTAAACGGTCAAGATCACTCTGTTGAAGTTTTTAAATCGACAAATTTCCGTAGTCTATACGGCCACGTGTTTCTCAACTGGCCGAAGAGCGACAACTAGACTTTCGTCATTTCATAAAAGCTGAAAAAGCTTTTTTTTATTCTTATTTTCTTTGGGATAACTGTGGGAAACTAGTCTTTCACTGCCACTCGCCAAACACCTCTTAAGTTTAAATTAGACTCACCACCGTACTCAGAGACATAGTATTATTATTGTTATATTAACATTCGATTTAATGAAGATTTTGACAGATATATGGGGCTTATGTCAAAATGTTGAAATAATTACAAGTAAGTACATAAATTCCACTCTGATTGCAGCAGTTAAACTTCTAGATGGTCTGGCAACGGTCAAAATTAGCGGGAAAGGAAGACGACATTCTTACAGTTATCCCGAAGAAAATAAGAAAAAAAAGAGCTTTGTACCATCGAAGAAATTGATTCATAGGCAGTTGACGGACCTGCGTGATTTGGTCGGGCTATGTCTGTCGGCTGGCTGACATGATACGACCAAATTACATAGATCCGCAATCTGCCTATGAATCAACTTCTTTAGTACATAATATACTGCAAGATGGAGATTCTAAATTCGTACATACTTTTACAGCTTTTCTTTTTAATGTAAAGAAGACAATACTTTTGTACTTACAAAGACATACACTTTTAACAGTCAGGCGCCAAGGATTTTAGTTAAGTAAACTGTACTACGGACAACCGAGTGAACAATAGCAATGAACTGCATGAGTCACTACGTCTAGTCTCGATCTACAGTCTCGTCTAGCCCTATGTAGTGCTAAGCTTTAATGTAATAAAGCTGCTTGTTACAGACTTTATTATGGGAAAATAAATTCACTTTACTGAAGTCCATGAAAAAGTTTCATGAGAAACTTAATAAATAATTAATGTAATTATCTTTGACGTCAAAAAGTGTTTTTTTTTTAACCTATTTTGAATAAATTATTTTGAAGTTGAAGTTGAAATAAATATTAATAATTTCTTAATTCGTTCTATAATTAAACTACCTACATTTTAGTCGACAATTTAATTCGAATATACGAGTAGAACCTATTCATATATTTTTTAATCGTATTAAACACAGCTGTGTACATAGATAATATGAGTAACTATACCTAGTATTACACAGAAACACTAAAATCTTGAGATATCGGAAGTATGTGCTGTCACTAAGCTTAAATTAAAAATGTAATAGTAAGGTTTAGATTTTTAGTCGCCATACTAATGGCCTGTTTCACTACTTTCTGATAAAGTGCCGGATAGGCTATACACAACTTTTTTGACAGATTCTCCATACTTTATCCGTCAAGTGGTCAAATAAGCCCTAAATATTCCAACCTTAATAGGACATGCTTAGGGCCTGTTTTACCACTTCTTGATAGGTGCCACAACTTATCTAACAGATATTCCACACTCTATCTCTCAGATAAGTTGTGGATAGCCTATGCGGCACTTATCAAGAAGTGGTTAAACTGACCCTTAGTATGGTACCTACACATCTGAATCCGACAATTTGCATCAAAGGCAGAGACCAGACATACAATGAAAGGTTAATAATTAATACGTCCTCAAACTTCATATTTTAAGTATTAGGATAATGTTAATAGAATGAATTATATTTAACTTTGTAGTAAACATCGGGACGTGACCCTACATACCGTAACTTATTTTACTCCAATCCCCAAGACCCCAAGTGACGTCAGTATTTATTTTGGACGATTTATTTTCGAAGTAATCGCCTTAAATTATGCTATTACCAATTAAAATGTTTTAATTTAGCTGAGTTATTTTAATTTTTATGTAAAAAACACGTGCTTAAGAAAAATAACCGTGGGATTTCAGATTGAGAAGGTTGAGCAAGCCTCAAAGAAAAGAAAGTACAGTAAATGTTATGGAACCTGCATGAATAATTATTTAAATACAGGTTGTTAGGGTTAACACTGTTCAAAAAATCCGTCATCATATCCCATACAAATTTCCGATCCGGGCAATAGAGGCTTAAGGACCGGAAAAATGATTTGAAATAAAAAATCTGTGCATTTTATGTGTAGCCAAATATGAAGTAGATAAGTTACAAGGTTTGTTTTTTTTTGAAGGGAAAAAATGAGTAAATATCCGTATGTTAAAATGTTACTTATCGTATTCTTCCACTTACGTCTTCATATATCTACGTTAAAACTTTACAGATACGGCGATATGTACGACCTTATATAAGCATAAGACGATCTACTTCTCTTACTTAGTTATCAGCACACTACTATCACAGCACGGCTGTTGTGGTCCGAAACACGAAAGACTCTTTGACATATAAAGTTTCGTGGCTTGCTTCTTTTGGACCATAGTAACAATAACAATAAAACTAGGTGATATATTATATCGGGGATATAATATTCATAACTGGAGAAAGGTCGTGAGGGACAAATCGAATTTGTCACATGTAACGACATTACGGTGACAATTTGATGTTGAGAGACGAGTTGAAAGCATTATGAACATTATTATAGTAGCTACCTGAAAAGCTACCTGAGTCGGCAACCGAAGATGATATCTGACTTGGCTTCGCAAATTACGAGGCAATCATTGATTTTTAAGATTTCCTTCATATGTCTAAAGATAGTCCTTAAATTACAAACACACGGTATGGACGACACACATTACACAAAAAAAAAGATCTGTTCGTCAATATCATAATAATATTTATTATTATGACATTGGGGTCCCCATCCCCTAAAGTCAAGACTAAGTGGGAATATTAATTTAGCATGAGTTCCGAAATTTAACCTGTTCATTCGTTTCAAAATGGGCACTAGACTCTAGAGTAGTATATTTAGAAACGATTACCACTTGCCAGTTACACTGGCTTAAATTTCGGAACTTATCAATTACGCTTACGTCTGTGATTTCGCTGTTTTCCTGATATATTATGTCTATTGTTAAAAAAAATCGTAGACACGTCTACGGTTTTCATAGATACCTTACAGTTTTCGTAAACACCTGCAGTAATAGTTTTCATAGACACCAATTTTCTTAAACACCTGCATTGTATTCGTAGACACCTCTAAAGTTTTCGTAGACACCTCTAAAGTTTATGTAGACACCTCTACAGTTTTCGTAGACACCTTTACAGTTTTCGTAGACCCCTCTAAAGTTTACGTAGACACCTCTACAGTTTTCGTAGACACCTCTACAGATTTCGTAGACACCTCTACAGTTTTCGTAGACACCTCTACAGTTGTCGTAGACACCCGTACAGTTTTCGTAGACACCTCTACAGTTTTCGTAGACACCTCTAAAGTTTACGTAGACACCTCTACAGTTTTCGTAGACACCTCTACAGTTTTCGTAGACCCCTCTAAAGTTTACGTAAACACCTCTACAGTTTTCGTAGACACCTCTACAGATTTCGTAGACGCCTCTACAGTTTTCGTAGACACCTCTACAGTTGTCGTAGACACCCGTACAGTTTTCGTAGACACCTCTACAGTTTTCTTAGACACCTCTACAGTTTTCGTAGACCCCTCTAAAGTTTACGTAGACACCTCTACAGTTTTCGTAGACACCTCTACAGTTGTCGTAGACACCCGTACAGTTTTCGTAGACACCTCTACAGTTTTCGTAGACACCTCTACAGTTTTCGTAGACACCTCTAAAGTTTACGTAGACACCTCTAAAGTTTATGTAGACACCTCTAAAGTTTACGTAGACACCTCTACAGTTTTCGTAGACACCTCTACAGTTTTCGTAGACACCTCTACAGTTTTCGTAGACACCTCTACAGTTTTCGTAGACACGTCATGTGCCACAATATTAGCATTCGCTATGTTTATTGTGCCTGCACAGTTTTATTAGACATCTCTATCGTTTTCGTAGACAACAGTAACGTGGTCGTAGACAAGATCTACGGTTTTTATAGTAACCTCTACAGTTTTCGTAGACAATTGTACAGTTTTCGTAGTTATCCATAATTTTTTTCGTAGACACCTAGAAAGTTATAGACACCTGTACAGTTTGTTTAAAATTTGTGGTCGTGGAAGGAAGTGTTCTTGTCGGTGGTCACCAATTTAACGATGTTAATGGCGGCCGAAAAGGAAGATCTTCCGACCGAGCGAGATAGCATGCTCGGTCAGGCCGAAGCCCACTGACGTCATTTCAGACGTTATATTATATATATCTTGATTCTTGCCGTTCTCCGAAACTTCGATAGCGCGATGCAGGATTGTTAGGCGAATTGTGGGTGCCACCACAATGTCATAATAGTCATTAGATTACGTAATAAGGCCCCGAGACAGTAGGCCTCACAATAGAATTCTTCGGTTACCTAATTAGGAATATAGCGACATTTGTTAAACTCCTATCCCGATGGGAACTGTCGCGTGTAGGGAGGTGTGACTCGTGCGAACCTCGACACAAAACGAATATTCTACAGCAGTGTTTCCCAACTGGGGGTCCGCGAGCATACTTATGTATGGGGGTCCGCGCGGTGTCATCTCTGAACCATACATAAATGCTAATGTCTCGTAATCGCTATGCGTACTTAGCACCGACTTTTTGCTGTTTATTTTATTAAAGGCATTCGTGAAAACTGTAGTATTTTGCGTGGCTAAAAAAGGTTGAGAAACACTGTGTTACAGCTAACTAGATAAAATATTATTAATCAGCGTTTATCCTGACTAATGTTATAAAATTGATGCGATATGACGTGTCTGTCTGTCTGTTACCTCTTCACGCTCGGCTCGTGTACCAAAAGTGTACCACAAAATGTACAGGTTGTGGGATATACTAATGATAAACGAGGATGTTAAAGACTGAATAATGTAATATAACGACGGATGAATTGAGTTCACTGGCTACTAATAATTCATAATACGTAATAAACTTTCCGCTTACACGTAATATGAGCCAACCCTTGACTCTACAGGTCCTAACTTCGAAGTATGTAAGAGGTAGGTACTTAGACAACGTCGTATCTATAGTCGATGTTAAATAAAGGAGCGGCCATCGGCCTTTTACCCGATTAAAGAGATCTTGTGTCGATCATAATCGCCGATCAAAACCTCGCCCTAGGCAAACTGTTTCATAATTATACCTACTTGCCTAAAGGTGCTCCCTCACCGGGAGCAATTGTAATGTAACGTTACAGAGTCGAACATTACATCAGTGAGGCAGGAGAGCCGAGCATTACAATGCGGACCTTGTAATGATACAACTTTTAACATCAATATGCTACGTGACAGTTAAGTCAACTTGCTATGGAATGCTCAAAGTCGAATCCAACTATACACCTAACGAGCTTTTGCCCGCGACTTCGCTCGCGTTAAGTAATATTATATACTAACTTTCATCCCTTACTTTAGCCCCTTGGGGTAGGAATTTATCTAAATCCTTTCTTAGCGAATGCCTACGTCATAACATCTACCTGCATGCCAAATTTCAGCCCGATCCGTCCAGTCATGGTTTGGGCTGTGCGTTGATAGATCACCATGTTAGTCAGTCACCTTTGAGTTTTATATATTTAAGTAGATGTTACGTCATTACACGCGAATGCCCCGGTGAGTTTGAGGGGGCATTCGCGTGTAATGACGTAACCTTAATGCCAAGTAGGTACTCACATACGACTTTACTCGATAGTTTTACGTTAAATCGAGTAAAAATTACCGTGTGGACCGCAAAACTCACAGCTCGAAGGCTCGCATCGAGCCGGCTCGATGGAATTAAATAATCTACTCCTTTGAACGTACTCGACGCGAGCCGTCGAGCTTTACTCAAGCGATACTCAAGCATGTGAGTTTTGCGGTCCACACGATAATTTTTACTCGATTTGGAGTAAAACTAACGTACGTAAAACTAACTAAAAACGAAGCTTGGGCTTCGTCCATACATGCATATTACGTGGATTTTACTCTACGTGATTGCTCGATCGAGTAAAACCGTATGCGAGTACAATAACAGTATCTAAGACTATAAATGTGACTAACTAAGAATATAAAAACGAAAGTGTGTCTGTTTTGTCTTATATATTTTAATTATCTCACTGAGTTTGACAAAATTCGGTATAGTAATTAGTACAGTCTGTCAAAAAAGTGAAGAAATTAAAAAGGGGCAACATCGTAGTGTCATCCCTTTTTCTTAGATTGATTTGAAAGGGATGACACTACGATGTTGCCACTTTTTAATTTCTTCACTTTTTTGACAGACTATACTTTGAGTCCCGAGAAAGGTAGGTACGGAAAAATGAGCAGCAACAGATAAACAGCTATAGTTAAAAAAGCACATTGAAGTGAGTAGGTAGTATAGTAGGTAAGTAATCAGAGGAAAAGACAAAGTTTTACACTAACTCCACTAGATAAGACACAACGTTAATGCAGAGTAGATATGCAATAGTTAAACTAAGATAAATCACAATATATGCTGATAGCCTAATCATAAGACCACCCCACATATCCAAATAGTCCATACTAATATTATAAATGCGAAAGTGTATATGTCTGTCTGTCTGTATGTATGTCTGTTACCTCTTGACGCCCGATCCGCTGATCCGATTTTGCTGAAATTCGGTATGGAGATAGTTTCAGTCCCGGGAAAGGATATAATATGATACTTTTTATCCCGGAAAAATGTACGGTTCCATCGCAATAAACTTATTTAAGTAGTCATCTACTAAATTAGAAGTATTATTTAATGTTTAGGCACTAGTCACAGCCCAGTACCTACACAGAGAGAGTAAAGTGTGACTCGAAAGACGCTACAATTTGAAACCGAGACGAGTAATTAGAGACGGCCTCCTACACCATAATAATTGGTTTCACACTATCTCACTATTAATTTGCCCTTGGCACACTTGACAATAATTGATGAAAATAAAATATAAGGTCAATTGGAAACGGCGGCGCGACCTCTAGCACCGAGCACGTACAAAATTTTGTGTATTTATAGTAGACCACCCGAATTTTGAACTATCCGTAACAACCATTTACGAAATAATCTATATATATAATAATAATCTGTATGTTTGTTCCACTAACACACGAAAACTACTCATCCGATTTGAATGCGGTTTTCGCAGATATATTTGTCTTCTTCCAACTTAACATCATGGTGTATAAAAATTTTCCCCCCACCCCTCTTAGGGGACAAAACAGGGGGTAAGATGTATCAACTGATGAAGTAGAAATACTTTAAATGGCAAAACAACGTCGCCGGGACAGCTAGTTTATAATATTATAAGTATATAGAGAAGTAGAAAAGTCAGGTAATAGAAGCCCGACGTAGTTTACGCACTTCCCGACATAGTTTACTCGCTCATAGAAGTTATTCTACGCCAGTAGCGTAACAATAGGATGGCAAAATGCCACGGGCCCCTGACCCAAGAGGGCCCCAATTCAAAAATAGATCCTTAAAGAGCAGGAAATTTCCTAATAAAAATCCTAGATCCTGTAACCTTACCAATAATCCTTATAGCTTTAATTGAGCGGCGAAAGTAACGGTAAAACCGCGTGGTTCGGATTTCGCGTGATTTGCCGCAATCTGCTACGTGAACTAAAAAAATATTTTAAGTGATTAAATATTAATATTAAGGAATAAAAAAATTTGGGTACTAAGTAGACATATCAATAAACAATAATCCGTTAACAAAAATAAATTATCACAATTTGTTTAATTATTATGCCTTTCCTAATTTGTTATTAGTCACCATTTTAATGATAACATAAAAACGCTGATTATTTCAAAACAAGAAATCTAGAAATTTTTATTATTCTTTTGAGCTAATCTTAAAAGGGCTTAGAAGAGATATCCGTTGAAAAAATTCAACAATTTTGATTTTTCACTTTTTTATGAACAATCAAAGGCATCCATGAAATTTTCATGTAAATAAAGCAATTACGGTACTTTTGTAGTGACTTGAATGGTGTACATAACTGAACTCTTTTTATAAGACCTATTTTATTTTACTCTTTACTTTATGATATTTTGATATTTTGATTTGATAACTTTTTGATAGATTTTGTCAATTTATTAAAATAATTTCGCTTGAAGATCAAGTACACGTTTTTCCTTTGCACCTTCTAAGGGCGACAATACACGTCCGATTTTTTCATCCGATTGTCTGATCCGGTTGTCTGATCAGACTACCTGAAGGCACTCTTGCCATACATTTATTTGAATACACAATACACGTCCGATCCGGTTACCGGATCGGACGTCAGAATCGGAAACAGCGTCAAAGCATTTCCGATTTTACTGCCGTTCCGATTGTCTGAAGGTGCAGTCTGCATACATTTGTACGGAGACACAATAGACGTCCGATTATTTCTTCCGATTTGCCAGTTTAAGGCCGTCACAGACTTAGCTATAATATAATATTATATTAATATACCGTACTAATAAATAAATAAATAAATAAATAAATAAACACACTGAGACCAGAAATATAATATGTTATAGCTGAGTGTGTTGTCACGCGAAAATTGTATAGAAAATATATATTACTTACAACCGTATATATATTACTTATAACCGTATAAATAAATAAATAAATAAATAAATAAATAAAATAAACACACTGAGACCAGAAATATAATATATTATAGCTGAGTGTGTGGTCACGCGAAAATTGTATAGAAAATATATATTACTATGCCTAGCTATAAACATAATATTATTAATCTATACATATAATAAAACTGTAGAAATGTGAATTCTGTACATTAAAGATATTAAAAAAATAATAAGCGGGGGGTGTCATTAGATCGCTATAGAAGCCAAAAATGTGGTTAGTTTTTTGTCTGTCTGTCTGTCTGTCTGTCTGTCTGTATGTTTGTTCCACTATCACACGAAAACTACTGATCCGATTTGAATGCGGTTTTCGCAGATATATTTGTCTTCTTCCAAATCAACATCTGGTGTATAAAAATCCCCCCCCCCTCTTAGGGAACCAAAGAGGGAGTCATATTTTGTATGAAACATTTTTCTTTAATGGACTTACTTCCTATTATTTAGTGTATTCTTTGTGTATAAAATTGCCTCCCCCAAACAAAAGAGGGGGTAAGATTTTGTATCAACTGATGAAGTAGAAATACTTTATATGGCAAAACAACGTTTGCCGGGAAAGCTAGTATAATATATTATAGCTAAGTCTGTGACGGCCTTTATTCTCTAGCATGATACTGAACGAACGTCTCGCGTGGCTGTTGTTCGGACTGCCTTTTACTTGTAAAATTCGGGCCACGCGCAATATAGGGTTCCGTAGTACCGCTAGTATTTGAAAATTTTTGTATGGTCAATGAATGTACATTAATTATTATATCATGTTTTACACCACTAACAACATCATCTCAGTTACTTTCTAAGGAATTTGAACGAAAAGTTCCTTTATACTTCGCCGAATACATTTTTTTTAAGTTGATCGACTATTACTCAATAACTTGTTGTCTTATAGTCTCTGAGCAAAACCGCGGACAGACAGAGAGACGGACAGACGGATGGACAGACCGAAACTATAAGGGTTCCTTGTTGACTACGGAACCCTAAAAATAAACGGAATCATGTAGGGTGAATCTTGTCTTTCTGCTCCGTGCAAGCTCACAGATAGCTCGAGAGCGACTGAGTTCAGAAAAAATCGGACGCAAAAATCGGACGTGTATTGAGTGAATCCGATCCGGTTGTCTGATCAGACAACCGGAAGCAAAATCGGACGTCTATTCCCGCCCTAAAAACTAAAGTTCGGGCAAGATATCACCCTCGCACGCCTGCGAGGACCTTGCTCACTTCATTGGTGACCCCGACGTGATACATTTCAGCTGTCGTATATATACCAATGCGCTCAGAAAACTTCGATAGCGCGATGCAGGAATGTTAGGCGAATTGTGGGTACCGCCACATCACTGCCCCCCGAAGACCGGAGGTCGAATCTTGAAGTCTTGTTCGCTTGAGTCGCCAGTGCCAGTGAGTTCCAGTGAGTCGGAACTGTTGCAGTGGCGACTCAAGCGAACAAGACTTCAAGATTCGACCTCCGGTCTTCGGGGGGGAGTGATGTGGCGGTACCCACATTCGCCTAACATTCCTGCATCGCGCTATCGAAGTTTTCTGAGCGCGGCGGTATATATACGACAGCTGAGATGTATCACGTGGGCTCCGGCCTGACCGAGCATACCACCTCGCTCGGTCGGAAGATCTTCCTTTGGGCCTCCACGCATTATCACCCCACACTTTTATAGCCAATTATTGTTATTATTTTGTTTTGTTATTGTTAGAAGCCAGATAACAATATATATTTTTTTATTTATAACTAATAAAATTTAAATAATCATTTTTATATTGATTAAAAAACCCTAATTGCTTTATTTACATGAAAATTTCATGGATGCATTTGATTGTTCATAAAAAAGTGAAAAATCAAAATTGTTGAATTTTTCCAACAGATATCTCTCTAAGCCCTTTTATGATTAGCTCAAAAGAATAATAAAAATTTGTAGATTTCTTGTTTTGAAATAATCAGCGTTTTTATGTTATCATTAAAATGGTGACTAATAACAAATTAGGAAAAGCATAATAATTAAACAAATTGTGATAATTTATTTTTGTTAACGGATTATTGTTTATTGATATGTCTACTTAGTACCCAAATTTTTTTATTCCTTAATATTAATATTTAATCACTTAAAATATTTTTTTAGTTCACGTAGCAGATTGCGGCAAATCACGCGAAATCCGAACCACGTGGTTTTACCGTTACTTTCGCCGCTCAATTAAAGCTATAAAGATTATTGGTAAGGTTACAGGATCTAGGATTTTTATTAGGAAATTTCCTGCTCTTTAAGGATCTATTTTGATTATCATAAATAGTTTTCGAAATATTAAAAAAAAACCATAACTTTTGCATTTTTTTTTCAGCCCCTCTTGGAATTTTGATAGAATGTTATAGATAGTATTCCGAATCGAATGAGACCAAAATCATAATTTTCGGTGCATGAGATCAGGTTTTGACGAAAATGGCACTTGCTAACCAGACTAAAAGACTTTTAATTCTATCACAACTAGTCAGTAAAACCTAGGTAAAACGCAAACCTTTTGCTGAAAACGGCTAAAAATATCGACTCGACTACAAGGCAACTGTTTATCGCGATAACGTGAAAGCTCCATATCGGACATGTTGTGACACCCTCAACACTCACCTTGTTTGTACATTGTAGACCAGAGGTTACCAAATGGCGGACCGCGGTCCGCATCCGGACCACCCATTGTGTGAGGACCAAGCATGTTCGAAGATGATCTTCGTTCATCTCGGGACTTCAACATCTCCAGGATTTAATGTCAATATCTATAGCTTGCACCAATATTTCACTCCAAACTTCAGAAAGATAATAATTAACTACAAAAATCGGCCAAGTGAGTGTTGGACTCGCGCACGAAGGGTTCCTTACCAAAATAGAGCAAAAATTGCACACAAGCTCCAATGGAATTGGGGAATATTCCTTTGGAAGAAGGCCACAATTTTCAAAGACGTATGTCGTAGGGACTGTTTCACCGATCGCGATAGAGTATAGGCTATCTGTCAGATAAGGTATGGATAGCCTATCAGTAGGTTAGTGGTGAAACAGGCCATTAAAGTAGGATTATTTCGGGATTACAAGTATCCCATAAAATATTTAATGATTGATAAAATTATGGACATCCTTTCCCGGAACTCAATTTATCTTCATACTTTTAACTTATTGGTTTAACCGTGAAGAGGACCTCTATACACTTTCGCAGTAATTATAATCCTACTAATATTATAAAGGCGAAAGTTTGTGAGGATGTATGGATGTATGCAGGCGCGGTCCGAAGGAAGGGGGGGGGGGTCACAGGGGACATGAACCCCCCCCCCCCCCCCTCCAAATCTAGTCAAATTGAAAAATCTCAGAAACTTGCTAAATAAAAGGAAATTTTTGCCAAAAAAATTTTAAAGTGAGTGACCCCCTCCAAAATTTCAGGCAGCGACCGCGTCTGGATGTACGGATGTTTGTTACTCTTTCACGCAAAAACTACAGAACGGATTTTAATGACTTTACAATAATATACCTAGCTTAAATACAATTTTAACCGACTTTCAAAATGGAGGATGTGTTAGGTATGATCTTCTTTTTATGTAGACCACGTGAAGGGACTTAAGTTTTTTTCTGCGGGAAAATGTATGGTTTTCGTAAAATTCCTAATTTACGCAGGCGAAGCCGCGCGGTACATCTAGTATTATTATAGTATTCAGAATGCCCTGTAGGTTTATAAGACAAACATGCCAAATCCATATCCGTTTTCCGCCATTTGGCTACGCAACCGTAAAAAGATGATAAATTGGCAGCAATAAGTAGGGAAAAAAAATAAAAATACAATATAAACTTTCTCTCCATATATTACCATCAAAAGTAACACATTTGACCATCGAACACAACAACATCCAAAGCTTACGTACGAGCAATGCACAACATTCAAAACGTTCAAGAAATAGTTTAACAGTAAATATAGTTTTGTGGTAGAAATATTTCAGAACAGTGATCTACTCTACGTATTTTCCAGTGAAACAAGTGAACTGACAGCTAAGTGTGAGTGCTGTCACTTTACAGCGTAAAGACTGGAGGATCGAAACAGTGGCAAATAATGGTAACAATAAAAAAATATGAAGATTCTTATAATTTCTTATTAAAGTCCTTACGCTTAGAAAGTACAAAACTCACACTTAGCAACTTACAAACATTTTTTCCTTACTCCTTACAGATCTGGACGCCAGATACAGAGAAATTCGTTCAATACCTTTGGCCTAGAGCCGTACCACAAAACCGTTTTAAGACTCAATCGAACGAATCAGAATGCCGCGTCCCACTCTAACAAACGAGAATTGATGTTGTTAGAGCAGGACGCGGCATTCTTATTCGATTGTTTGAGTTTCAAAACGGTTTCGTAGTAGGCCTATAAGTGCCTACTGATAATACCTATAACCTACCTAGTAGAGTGGCATACAGTACCCTCGGCCGAGCACCCGCTATGTTTATACTCATTTGACGTTACCGAGTGATAGGTTATAGTTCGACAAGGCTCTACATGAATGTGGCGAAAAAAGGAACTAAACGCTTCCATCATACAAAAACGTCATTTTTGACATATGTTTGACAGTTCTCCTTTACCAGCAGCGCCAATTGACATCTTTGACACATTCATATAAAGCCTTGTCGGACTATAAATAATAAACATACCGAGTAATGTCTCGCCCGAGTTACATTGTGTCTCGCCACTTTGCTCGGTAGCCGGTAGGTGTCGGGCCCTTGGATAGATTGGACAAATTCCTACTGTCCTGCGAACGAACTATAGCCATATTATTGTTAACAAAGATTATAGAGGAATTATATAAGAGACTTTTGTAAAGTTTCCTACAAAATATCTGACATCTACAAAATATTTCTCTATGATCGTTTTGGAAAATATTGTGGTAGACATGGCAAGTAGACGAAAGAGTAAGATGTAATATCAGAAAAATTGTTTTATAGACAGATGGCGGACCTACGTAATTTGGTGGGATTATGTAAAGCTCAGCCCGCAGCCGACAGAACAAGACTATTATTGACATAACCTGACCAAGTGGCCATCCGCCATCTGCCAATGAATCAATTTCTAATGGAATAATATATTAATATACATGGATCTAAACATAGTTTGTTTAGATCCATGTTAATATATCTTGTTTTATTCTCAACCCGGATTTTAGAACAAATTATAACAAGAGAGTAGTATGGTAAAAAACTGTAACGTCTTCATTTATGAAACGGTAAAATATATTTTATTCATATATCTCGCTGATAAATAACATGTTAAATATTTATAAAGCGTATTTAACATTTTTAGTTGGAACAGTGTTAAAATATTAAGACGAAGCAACATAATGTAACAAACGGTCAATAAAGTTTTAAAAATTTTATGCCAATTTCACCAAAGCCTGTTAAGTTAATCGTAGATTAATTATCGTTATTGTTAATAATGAAAGAGAAATCAGGATAATAATATAGTCAAACCTCTGTTTATTATGCCTTTGCTTGAACAGGCTTTAGTGAAAGCAATTTAGTGCAGTAATGTTTATATTATCTTACTAATCAAAATATATTTTAAACAGGGAATAACTATACGAGGTATGCTTCTAATTGTCTGGCTTATTGGAAAGAGTTAAAGTTAGTTCCCGAACCGTCCGCAGGCAACATGTAGGACGTTCTGACAGTGTTTAATTCAAATTTATACAGAAATATAAAAAAAAATATTTATATTTTATTTTGTCGCATAACAAAGACAGTCCACCTTCAATAGTTATACGCTGCGTAAGATATATCTGCATTAGAAAGATGATATAATTATTATGTAACTTATTATTATAGTATGTAGTAAAATAGGAAAACTTAAACATTACAAACTATACACAGCCCGCACATACAACATTATGAGCATACGTTATTCGTTATTTATAAATAACAATATGATTATTTTTGGTCATTGTCAGAACAGCCAATAAAAACAACTTTTTGCACAAACCCTAAAATTTTCGGTCATATTTATCTTAATGGGTTATGAAAACCAATTATGTATATTTTAAATAAATAAAAATAGTTGCATTAATGACAAAATACATAATTTGTACCGTGTACGCAACTTACAGACATACTGCTTAAAAAAATCAGTATATTATTTTTACCAATCTGCCAAGAAAACTACAAAATAAAGTAAACAATAAATTTTCTCTGAAATGTAGTAGAAACTATATATTTTGTGTCTTCAAGAATATTTCTTACCTAACCTTACTGACTAGTACAAAGTTTATCATAATGTACCTTACCTTAATTGTTTGATCAAAAGCCATTCAGTTTTAAAAGACAAGTATAGTATTTTTAACTAAGTAATTAGTTTTATGACGTTCATTATTTAAATAATATTTATCGCATATAAACCAAAAAATATAAGAGTATAAACATTAAACAACCATTAATTTTGAATATTCATCCGATCGAGACCCAGAAAGTAAATGAGATTCAAGGTAAATAAAAACGAACATTACATTTATATATGTAATATTATGTATATCTATTGTATAATGTATATAATCACAACAACATAACATGTAGTTAAAAATCTCACGTCTTTTACTTTTTCAAACATAAAACCATTGCAACAAAATGTATTTTTGTTTAGTAGATAGGTACGTACCTATCTACTAAACAAAAGTAATAATAATAATTATTAATTGTTTTCTATGTAGAGCATAATATACACGGTGTAACAAAAGTAAGTGATAATACTTTAGGGTGTGTATGTGTTCCTTGTTGACTGTGAAAGTAGCAGCGCTGAAAGACTATTTTTTTTTTGCTTTTGTATCGGGAAACTCGTGACGCCGCGCTGAGGCGCTTGCCCATACAAAAGTGAAAAAAAATGGTCTTTCAGCGCTGCTACTTTCACAGTGAACTCTCTACAAGGAGCACATACTCACCCTAAAGTATTATCACATAGTTTTGTTACACCCTGTGTACTGCAATGTTTCACACTAAAGGCAGCACCAGCATAGACAGTACCATAAAGTTAATATACCTAGCGGAATAGAGCAACAAACTCGAGCTGTCAAACGAAATCGAAATTGGTTTTCATCTGTGTGAAAAATATGTGTACGTATACACTGACACAAACATGATTGAACATGAATCCTATGAGATTAAATAGTCAACGTGCCGATACGTGCCGACTGGACGTCAAAAAAAAGAGTCCTGCTGTCATGTATCACACGTCTCTTTTTACCACGCAGTGTTACTGATAGTGACATCTCGCTTGCTCAAGCCTTTGTTTCTCTATTTAGGTATATTAATTTATGGACAGTACACAAAAAGTTTTGTTCGACGTTTGCCAACGTTACTGTCAATATTATGATATGACAACCTGTTGGATTATTTACTGTATGTGCTAGTAGCGCCCTTTGCAGACCTTTGCGTAATATTCCATAAACACTTACATTCACACTAACGACACCTAACACTTAGTTTTTGATTGAGATATGTATCTTTTTAAGTACAAATCTTCACTCGAGACATTTTACGAGAAATTTATACATCCATTATATTAGAGGCAAAATATTACATACATGCGGCAAAAAATATAGACAGCATTTATTTTACAAGTAAAAATATACATAGCTATCTGGTAGCAATAAGTTTTTTTAATTCCTAAGGCATGTAAAAAGCAGTTAGGTAAATAGTTAACACCTCCTAAAGCACATACAAAGAGTTAGGTACAATGTTTACAGACACCAAAATAATTATAAACAAGCATAAGTGGAGGTAAAAAAACCTTTTTACCTCCACCCCCATAAGTAACACATACTAGTTGTAAATTTTTTTAACAAACTTGTGCGGATCTAGGTTATATCATGCTGTTTTTTTATGAATACTAACAACGAGAGGCATAACATGATTAACCAGTGGTTAACTTTAACCCAGATCTGCGCAACTTGGCCTTTAGCTTATACTGTGCGTTATAATATAAAGAATAAAGATACAGTAAAACGACTTTGTCAATGTGTTTCAGCAATTTCCGTTTCTACGTAAATAACATGTGAAAGACATTAGCAAAGTGGTTCCACTGCAGTGTAAGGCCTCTGCCTCGAAATCAGCGGGCAGCGGGGCGATGGCAGCGGCGTGGAAGCGGCGCGCTCCAATGCAAATATTTATATGGAACTGGCCTCGACGGCAGCGGCGCGGCGTACTAGATGGCTACCCGGGGCCGCCACCACCGCTCCCGCCCGCTGCCCGCAAAATTCGAGGCTGAGCCCTTATAGACGGGCAATTCTGGTATTATTGTCAAAACCGGACAGCGGGCTAAGTAAGGCCCCCCTGAACACATGCGATAGCGAACTCGCTCGCGACAACACTGCTTAATATAAAATGGCAGTCGCTTTGCTATATTTTAATTTTCATTAAGCATTACACACAGTTCACAAAATGTCCCAAAAGGGAGAAGTTGAGAAAACACTTCTCAAATTGTTCAATTTATTAAGGGTCTTACTCTATAGCTCGGTAGCTGAATACGTAGAAATTCAGCAATTTAACTATTTTATAAACTCCACTCCACTCCACTTTACCCACTCCTATGGCGTTACTTGTGGAAGTAGGTCTCAATTTATATGAGATCGTCGACCGATATGCTATAGCACTTTGCAACTCCTTACGTTCTAATTGCATTTTAAGGATAGTCCAATTTTTAGAATAAATTTTAAATCCTAAAAAAAACATAATTTGCAAATTCATTACTTCGTAAATCATAAAAATGAATATTAAATTAAATTAGTTTTTACGAGATTCAATTAAAAACCATCTTCTAATTTCGCTACGTAAGTATCTAAGAGGCCCGTTTCCTAAAAATAATAAAATTAAACTATTAAACAGCCCAAAAGGAAAGCTACAATAGTAGTAAATAATTTAGTAGACATGTTATACACGGTCTTTCTTTGGTCGACAAGGCCCTTTATAAATTACAGTGGCGGATCAAAACTTGACACCAAGAGGCGCCGACACAAGCAAACATTTTCTAGCTATATATATATATATAATATTTAGCTATAGTCGAGCCCTAAACCAAGATCTTGAGGCGCAGTCTAATCTTAAAAAGTGACATTAAATTTCACTTTTTTATTCTTAATTATTTGTCAGTTGGAACAGAATTACGTTAACAACATTTAATTTATTCTCAAACTATTACGTAATTCCAACGTTCACATCATTCAATTTGCAGAATAGCTAAAAGTTTAACTAAACGTATTTTTTATGTGTAAACATGCTTACGCTAAACTGCGAATAAACACTAAATGTAGCGGTCCAAACAGAGCACAATAATTTTGCACCGCTATTTACAAAGTACAAGTATATAAGGTGTAACAAAACTAAGTAAGAATACTTTAGAGTTTAGGGTGTGTATGTGTTCTTTGTATAGAGTTCACTGTGAAAGTAGCAGCGCTAAAAGGCCAAATTTTTTTTCACTTTTGGTTGGGCAAGGGGCCGAGCGTCACGAGTTTCCCCATACAAAAGTGAAAAAAAAATTGGTCTTTCTGCGCTGCTATTTTCACAGTGAACTCTCTACAATGAACACGTACACACCATAAAGTATTATCACTTAGTTTTGATTACACCCTGTATTTACACCAGAGTTGACTGTGAAATTTGAAAAAGCGTTGAAAGTTATTCCTTTAGAGCTGATCACAGCAAAGTGCAAACTCTATACAGAGAGTACTGTATAGAGCTTACACTTTGTATGGGTCTACTGAGTAGACCACGGAATATATAACACTAAAGGAAAGAGCATAGCAAGTAAGTTTCATTAAAACTGCTGTCGCCAAACTCACACAGTAACATTTTACGCACACAAAAGAAATAACCAATCACAAAGAGATTTCTTTTTTAAATACAATGTCGTAAAAACAACCCTAACCCTTTTGAAATAAAGAAGAATTTAAATTTAGCAATACCGGCTCTGACTACCGAGTTCAGTTAGTCAACGCTAGATGGCGCTTGACAGCTAAATATGATAATACTTGAAGTTGTACGCAATTTTACACCTTACGTCAACTAGCGTAAGGTTTAAATTCGTACTCACGCACTTTCTTTTGCGTGCGAGTTAAGTTACGTCCAGCTGGACCTAACTATGGCACGAGGGCCACGCCCACATGCCCTTTCCTCTAGTGTTATATATTCCGTGGATAAGACACACCCTAAAGTATTATAACTTGGTTGTTTACATCCTGAATACTACAGTTTTCAGCTGTCGTACTATAGTTACTACACTTAGATATCAAACACACAAATAGAAAATATTTTCATATTTTTTACTGGTGTTTTTGGTTCGCTACACCTTAATGTGATTGGCCTCACAGACGGCCCTAAACGTTTGCAGGCTCGGGTTTATCGCTCGGCAACTCCCCGACGACGTGTTTGGAGAGGTCGCTGATGTCCTGGTGGTCACCATGAGCCGCGAGATCGAAATCCGACCCTGACAGCGTCGCTATGTGGTTCCACTCCGATTCCTCTGTACATAGATACAGTTAAACAATTTTAGTTTTAAGTTTTTATTTATTCACACAATGAGTGTTTGCTATTCGATTTGCCACCAGGTGCCGCTATGTAGCCTTAGGATCTATCGTGTCAGATAGGCTTATCGTGACACATGACAGCTATATCGTAACAACGCCTCTGTGGTCTAGTGCTAAAGAGCGCGGCTCTTGACTCGGAGGTTGTGGGTTCGATTCTCGCGTTGGAAACATGTTATTTCCAAGTTTGGTTAGGACAATGCAGGCTGATCACCTGATTGTTTGACAAGTAAGATGATCCATGCGTCGGATGGCCATGTAAAAAGTCGGTCCTGCGCCTGATCTCTCGCCAGTCGTGTCGGTCTGCCGTCCCACTGGGTTATGAGAGTAAAGGAATAGAGTGCTCTTGTGTACTGCGCACACACTTGGGCACTATAAAATTACTCATGCGTAGCTGGCCTGGTTTCAATGAAACCGGCTACCGTCCCAAAACCAGTGTGTGAGCTATTATTATATCGTGACATATGACAGCAGTTTGACACGATAGATCCTAAGGCTACACAGCGGCACCTGGTGGCAAATAGAATAAAACACGCTAATTTATTTATTGAATTGATTAAAGTAATATAACTCTACAATAAAATTTCAAAACGTCTGCATTGTAGACCTTCCGTTTGAAATAGTTTTTTTTTTTAAAGTCATTCTGAATAAAAATGTTTAACTTTGAATTTCGTTGAAAAAGACTGTTATCTTGAATTGACATTACTTTCAACTTTATAAGTATACAACAATAATAAATATTCTATAATTTTAGATACTAAATTATTAATTTTATTTTGATTTTAACTAGACTGAATACGTAATACAACTTACTCAAATTAAAATCAAATCTTAATGCTATAAAGATTAGTAATCGTACAGAAAATTATTTAAGAAGTTTCCAGAAGACAGTTATTAGTAGAAATCTGAGCTCCATTTTGACTTAAACAGTAACATGTTATAGTTTTAGAAGTATCCTTTAATATTAATCTAATTGTGTAAAACTGTTATAAATTATAACATTTAAAAAATATTCTAAGAGACTAAGGCTCTTTATTTAACGATTAGGAACATAAAAATTGCATTTAAATATATTGCCCCATTCCCACACCATGCATTTTAAGTAAAGCGGCATTTGAAGCTTCTTAAACGCTTACTTTGCCTAACTACGAAGCGCTTCTACGCTGTAAAACCATGTATTTGTGTAGTTTTCAGTGGAACAAACCCAGACATTAATAATTTATGAAACAAAAAAACAAAATACGTAATATTGCAAGTGAATGTCTATAACTAAAAAAAATATTATGGCAAAAAAAATGTATTTTGTTTTTTGTTAATAGTGTTGTGTTAATCAAACCAAGGTTGTTGCAATCAAAAACAATTACAATACATTGCAATTTGCAACCTGCAATATTTCGTATATTTATTGCAAATGCAACAATCTGCAAATTTTCGTATATTTATTGCAAATACACAAAAATGCAATATTTCGTATATTTATTGCAAATACAGCAATCTGCAATAATTCGTATATTTATTGCAAATGTAACAATCTGCAATATTTTGTATATTTATTGCAAACGCAACAAGTGCAACGTATTGTATACCTGGATTAATTACAACCCGACGTGCGCATGCGGTTAATGAACAATTGAACAGTATCATTGAAGTCACTCACTCGTACATTGCTCGGTGACGGCGCACAAATGTCTGTACTGTGTATCTCTCACCAAACATTAGTCAGTAATGAAGCACGCATTAGTTCAAACACACATAACCGTCAACAATTTGTATTCTATAACCAAATCATATTTTTTTTCAGTTTCATTTTTTCTGTTTTTATATGGCTATTAAGTTTTTAAAGTACTTCGAAATTACTTTTATTTTAACTTTAATTTCTTTTTGATTAACCGCGGCATTGTTGGCGATTATGAACATAAAACAAAACTGCATTAAATGTTTGAAACACACTGACTCTAGCCATTTTTAATGATAATAAGATAATTGATCTAATGTTAAAAAACACAACTAACTTGAGTAATGAGTATCTCTTTCAAAGCCTTGAAAATTTAATGCAAATTTAATCAAAGGTATAATCAATTTCTTAATTGATAGTTGGCAACTTTTCGGATAAGTTACAAACGAAATAAGTTGTCAATCAAAAATGTATGAAAGTAAGTGAAGAGACAAATTTGCATATAATAGAAGCTATACGCTAATACAAAGCTGCAAAAGTTATTTACAGACTAATCGCGTCTCATCGCGTTATGAAGCTAAAATTCCCCAAGCGCACTAACTACTAATTGTTATTATTTTTAACACTCTTCACATATGAACAGACTATCGTACTTTGTTACACAAGGATATAAATCGTTGGCTACATTTTTTCAATATTATAACATGATATTTTCCAATGCTTAAGGATTTTTACCACAGTAGTACAATATAATATTATTGTTATACTGTGATTTTTACCGTATAATTTCACACTCTGCGTAAAGCAAAACTTTTCATTTAATGTTAGTCAGTGTATCCGAACACAACACAGTCTTGTCATCGGCTCCTGTTCGCTGCCTTTGCCTTTGTTTCTAAATTTATAAATAATAAAGTCATAAAGTCAAATTTAGAATCATGAACTTTAACTCGTAACCTTTTTTTTCAGCAGCAATAAAAATCGCAGCTGTATTTTTTTATCAGGCAGCAAACAGTCACCGGTGTGAGTAAGCGTGGCTACCTACACCGCTACACGGGCGTGGAGTGCTGGACACCTGCGGGGCGCGGGGGGCGGGGCTCGGGGCGGGGCGTGCGGGCGGCGCGCGTCTCCTCCATGATGAAGCTGTTGATGACGTACGCCTCGCGCCGCATACGGTCGCGCAGCTCGGCGGACATGTCCGGGATCGCCCAGCGGACCACGATCATCACTAGCGCCACCACGTTCTGGACATATGTGCGAGTGAGACAACAATAAAGCCTTCTCGCTCTATTATATGAAATAAGAAAAAAATTGTAACGGATCTGAAGCAAGTTATTGCTTTCTACCTCAAAGACGACGACGAAGGCCAACCTCGCGCCCATGACGTGCCAATACCAGTTCGTGTGCTGGTAGTCGTTCTCCGTCGAATACCAGTAGCCCGGGTAGCTGCCAACATGCATGGATGAAATTAATATTTGAAAAAAACATACTTCTCAACAAATCTTGGATATACAAATGATTGCAACTTCAATAAAATATGCAATACCTTGTATACCACATTGTTTTCGTCGAAGATTGTATAGTAATTAATGTGCGGCATTAAATTGCAAATAAACAAATTATTGCAAGTGCCAAAAGTGCAACAAATTGCATATCTGCACAATTCACACGACTCATATACTATGGACTCGTCGAAGATACAAACTATTAACTATTGCAAGTACATACATTCAGTATACAAACTATTGCAAGTGCAATAAAGTGCAACACACACCTGCACATGGTCTCGTTGTATGTGGTCTCGCGCGGCGGGTTGATGATCACGGTGGTGTTGAAGTCTGTGAGCGTGTGGTTGACGTAGTTCCGCATCTCACCGAACTCGTACTGGTAAACCAGGCGAGGGATGAACTCGGACGTGAACGCGATTATGAAGCCCTGTGAGTTTTAAAATTCGTACATTTCTTATCTACACAATTAAAAATTAATTTTGTTTGTCTCGCTAAAACTCGAGAACGACTGAACCGATTTGGCTAATTTTAGTCTTGAAATATTCGTGGAAGTCTAGGAGAAGTTTATAATATTAAGAGGGAAGTGTTACGAAGTTCACCGGGTCATCTAGTTGTTGATAAAAAACATTATATAGTATGTTAAGAAAGATAGGAGAGGGGATTTTATGAATGACAAAAATTCTGCTTTACATTTTTCATCCAATCCAGCGTTAGTTTAAACTCGAACAGACTTTTAGACAGAATTGAATGATGCCGGATATAAACTCACGTTGGTAATGATGCTGAGTTTCCCGATGGAGTCGAGTATGCGGTACCACACGCCGATATCGCTAACTCGCTGCGGCACCGGCCGGCGGTAGCACGCCAGGAACTTGCGCGCGTCCAGCCGCATCTCCAGCACGTTGTTGGCGAGCGCGAACAGCGGCGCCAGCGGGAACGCCGCCACGAAGATCGTTACGAACCCGTACTGCAGCACTGAGCGAGACGGAGCATTGTCAGTTAACGTGCGGGACAGAGACAACAATAGCTAACAGTATCATCTCCAGCACGTTGTTGGCGAGCGCGAACAGCGGCGCCAGCGGTAACGCCGCCAAGAAGAGAAGAACGAAATGGCGAATTGTAAGTGAGCGTGCGGAAAAGAGACGCACGGTATGAAATATGCACAACGAAGATGTTGCTGATTTGCGTCGCCAGCCCGTACATTGCTATTTTCTTGACATGTGATGCCATTATAATTTCTATAGACACGATATAATGACCCACGCACGAAACCGATACTCAAAGGAAAAAATATATTATTACATACATTTATGTGAAAAGTTTACAATAAAATGTAAACACTTACCCATCTCCAAATACTCCGGAAATAGTCCCATGTTACCGAAATCTACGAGCTTGAAATCTTTTACCCATTGAAGTTGACTCTTGATCCTAGGAAATAAAAATAAGTATTTGTATAAAATACGACCACGGTTTGATAACTTTCAAAGCGTGTAAATATTTTTATACATCTTCTGTCAATTTGTATAGAAAACTGTAGATTTCTAAAACCAATCGCAATTATTCATAATACTACGTACAACTTACCTGTTTTTCCTTCCAACAGTCCTTATGAGGTTCCACCATTTGAGCAAGTACGGCATCAGCATTTCCACCACTGTGTTTATGAACTGCTTGCCCACCATAATGATCGCTAGCTGGATGGACAGTTCTAGGAAACAGCCGCCAGGTGCACACTAAAATAAAAACATAATTTAAATAAATTATTGATGTTTCTTTTGCGCTTGGTAAACATGAATGGGCTGCATACAATTTTTTATAAAGTATAACGTCCAAAGGCGCCAATGAAATCCTATGTTTATGAATCGATGTTGCATACAGACTTCTAGTCATATCATCCTTTACAATGCTCCAAAAAAGATTCGAATTTAGAAGTTTCAAACATCTTAGCATACTGCCTATAATTTATACTATTTGCGTGACAAAGATGGCACATTTTACATTATAATAATATTATGTAGATCACTTACTTCTTCTTGTCGATGGCCGAAGAATCTTATAAAGTTGCCCGGTCTCCCCACAAATTTCCCCTTGAAGAACGCGATGTAGAATATCGACGCGTAGTAGTTGATGAACTGTAGCAAGTAGATCTTGAGCGTCAAGGAGTCGTCGAACTCTGTTTGAGTCCGTAACAATTCTTTCTCCGTTAACCATTCCGCCAGGAATTGATATATCTGTGAAATAATAAGGCAGAGAGTTTGGTATTAGGTATTATCATTATTATCTGTAAGAAACGTTAAAGACTATTATGACCGTAAATAATGGTTAACGATATTGTTACGTGCTAGGGTTCGAGGATTCGGAGAGAAAGACCTGGTGACTCTCTTGAAGACTTTTATTTACACTACACTTAGGTCTCACAACTCACTGGGTCCAAACACTAATCACTAAGTCCAAACCCTAAGCACTAAGTCCAAACACTAAGCACTAGGTCCAAACACTAAGCACTAAGTCCAAACACTAAGCACTATCACTGATTCACCCACTATTGATCACTTGTTTCTCACTTCGAAGTCGTCTTGATGATCGCTCATTCGAAACTGACTCACTGGCCGTCTACCTGCGTATTTATATGGGCCGAGGCGAATAAAAGAATGTTCGGGAACTTCCGGGAACAATTCCGGTTCGCGTAAGCACGTAAACAAGTGTGGTAACTTTCGAGGATTCTCAAGCATGTACCACCTAGCGCCATCTAGTTTCGAGAATATGCGCGTACCTGCCTGCGCGCAGGTAAGTATAAATAAAACATACAACTAGCGGCATCTGGTATTGAATAGGGGATTTACGCTGTCTGTGTTTCTAAGATAGTTTCGCTGTGTTGCCGCTAGATGACACTATGTGTCCGCATTCGTAACAATATTATGACTGATTGTCTTATAAAAATATTTTTTGAGTAAGTAATCAATAAAGTTCAATTACAAAAAGCAGAACCTTGACGCGTCGCGTACAGTGTAAACTGATTCTAAACATAGCTGCGTCTATGACGCTACAATCTGTTTAAAATGCAGCGTCGCGTCGTTGTAAACTGACTTTACACCAGGTTTACCACTTAGGTGGGGTGGTTTTTGACCTATATCCAGGGTAAAATATTTTTAGGAGTTGGTAACACTGCAGTTCACAATACACTTACGGCACAGTAATACTCACATAGTTGAAAATACAGATGAAAACCAAGTTGATGCAGGCGGCGGTCGCGGTAGTGAACATGATGGGGCTATACGTGATGAGCGGGTTGTCGCGCGACCGCAGCACGTGCGCGCCCAGCAGTGCCATGCGGTACAGCACCTAGAAAGAGAGCGCACTTAATAACGGTCTCGAACGGTCAAATAACGGTCGCCAGCAGCACCAGCAGCGCCACCGCTGTGCCCGAAACCAGCGCGCCCGGCAGCCGCATGCGCCAAAACGGCACCATCGGCTACAGTATATACTCACCACAGCCACGACCGTCGCCAGCGCCAGCAGCACCAGCAGCGCCACCGCCGTGCCCGACACCAGCGCGCCCGGCAGCCGCATGCGCCAGAACGGCACCATCGGTTCGCGCTCACCAGTTACTACGTTCAGCTGCGGGAAATTATACAAATGAGAACGATTTTACTACATAAAAGAGAGCGACAGACTGAAGGAATCTAAGGACCTAGGTCCTAGACTCTAAATTGTCAGAATGCTTTCCATACTTGGCTAGTATGGAAAGCATTCTGACATGGCTGGAAGTGCCTGTGAGATCAACACAAAGGTCCAAATGGTTACTTTAGGTTCGGTTATGTTTTCTTTGGCTTTGGGTTAGGCTTTGGCTAGTCTTTACAAAGTTTTTTATGTATTCCCTTATTCCTGGACCTTATTACTATTGTATTAAGTTAACCTGCGTGCGCTTGACGTGCGCGAGGCGGGCGAGGTACTGTGGGCGGGGGTGCTCCTCGTACACGTCGAACCCGGTGAGGTCCCAGCGGTGCGTCATCTCCGCCGAGTACCGCTTCCACAGCTCCAGGAAACACGCCGCTGTAACACGTTAGAACGGTAGAAGTATTTATTTATTCAAGTAGTAGATAAATGTAATCTGGATTTTTGTCAAACAAGTGACGTCCATCAGCGAAATGCTAAATTCGTACTGTTGAACGCATGCTGTCGTATTTGAACATGCGAACTTACCCCAAAAACTCATGAATATTGCGAAGAAAACCGTCGTGGAGTTGTCGAAAAGGTACGTGACTCGCGACTGTAGACACGTCGCGCGCAGGTCCCAGTAGTCGCAGTGGTAGTCGCACTGCGGACACATCTTGATCGTTGAGTTGTAGTTGCAGACCTCCTCGCTGTAAAGCAGAAGTCAATTAGTTGCTCGCCGCATTATAATTATAAACATTAAACAATGTTGGTCTTAAGCTTAACCCTTGTAGAACCCCTTGGTAAATACGCCCAGCAGATTTGTGTTAACTCGTGTGAAAGTAAAGAAAACCAATCATACTACTTTAATTTGATTTTGTCCACAGAATATCGTAACGAAACTGCACCAGTTTATAAAGCTTGTAAATATTAAATCGCTGTTATCAATAGCTTTCCCAAAAATCTATTTTATATGACAAAACTTTGAACACACCTTGGCACGTTCGAGTAGACAGTAGAGGCTGAGTATATGACACAGATGAGACCAACGATAGACGCGGGGATCAGCATGTGCGTGTAGAAGCCAAGCCACGCGAAATATAAACCTGTAAACAAAGATAATAATAAAATTGAAAACTGTTGACTGTTGCACCAAATTGGGAATCTACAAAGTATGTACAAATATTACTTCATGTCAAAAAAAAACATTTGGGATTGAATAAAAGTAAAATTTTACCTATTTTAACACCGAAGTAATCCTTAACATAGTCGAGTGGTTGGTACTTGATGCATTTTGAGACGTTCGCCCACTCTTCGTATAGTAAATGCCGCATTGAGCCCGGTGTTTTGAGATCACCCTGTCATTGTAAATATATTAATGATATTTTATTTGTCAAAGACGATTCCCAATACGATAGTCGACCATAAGATGACGGTTGCTGGTACAGAAAAGCGAAAATTCGTTTACAATGTTAACAATTTTGGGGTCAATTAATTACAAATCAAAAGTGAAAGGTATTAAAACCTGACGACGCAATTTATACGCCTTGACTATAATAACGAATCTATCGACACCTCATTGATTCAAATAGTATCAGTATATTATGTGATGGACAATGTTAGCGAGAACCATTACTACTTCTGGTTAGGGTAAGGTAAAAGGTGGTAAAAGCGTGACTCACATCGTGTAACGGGTAAGCGGCGCTGTAGGTGCTGTTATCGATGAGTCGCGCGATGCCGAACGCGAAGTCGTCGTGTGTTGACCGCGTGAACTTCTTGCGGTCGAGAATGAACTGGACGATGCGGGAGCGGATCGACGGCGTCCAGAAACAGTCGGACGTCGTGTCGAATCTGTTTAAACAAACATTATGGATAAAAACAATGTATTAGCGATAGGTACACGTCAGTATGTCAATACAATAGTTACAGAGTCGGCCCCCAGGGGCGCTGCTTTGGAACTATAAGGTCAGACCACATAATTGCGTTGCGGCGTCGCATCGAGAAAATTTACATTGCTTTACTGTTCATTGTTCAATGCTTGTTTTTTGATACGACGCGGCAACGCAGTGTTGTGGCCCATACACAATACACATTGTAATTTGTACCTATCTTCTTTTATTAAAACGCAATGACTTTTTATTTTCATGTGCACAAGATACTTACAAAAATTCCTTGTCCTTTGAGTATATGGCAGTCAGTCTATATTTTCTCTCCGGGAACTTCTCAGGATCGACTCTGATCTTCGACATCATACTGTCCCACTTGTCGCCTATCTTATCTAAAAAACTATTCGTCTTCTCGTGGACATCTTTGAGCGCTGAAAACTATAATACAAAATCATTAACAGCATGCTAAATAAGGAAAACACATCATAAAACCTTGTAACACACAGAAAATCACATAAAACCATAGAGAATCATAGACAATTTAGGGACTGAAAGTAAATACCGTTGGTGCCAATTAAAAGAATCATGGCCAAATTTGTATAGGAGCTGGACTCGACTTTTATTTTTGATGTCCCAAAATAAACTATAGTTAGATTGGATTGTTCTTATGCTCTAAACATAATTCCGTTTGAGAATTATGTCTAAATAGCCACGATTTTTTATAATAATTGAAGACGTGAGTGGAAGAATCGAACAAGTAACATTTCGTAACATACGAACAATAACTCATTTTTCCCCTAATTATTTCAATAAAACTTTTAACTTATCTACTTCATAACCTAGCTAATATATCTGGCTACACATACAATCCATAGTTTTTCTATTTCAAATAACTTTTCCGGCCCTAAAGCCTCCATTGAAGCAAAAAAACGGGAAGTTTTTTCATGTTACTTACCTTATTCTTCCACTCACGTCTTGAATTATTAACGTTTACAATTATTTTGAGGTTAGACTTAAGAACTACCTTTTTTCCGACGGTGTAGCCTACAAGTGTATATTCGGCGATCTCATTTTTAATTATTTCAATTTTTCCTAGAGTATTACCCAAAAAATAGAACGAATGCGAATGATCGCCGGCTGTCAGAACATATGAAAGACAACAACGAAACTGATCTTTTTTTTTGTGGCTATTTATAGATACATTTCTAATGTTTTTCGATGCTTTAAAATATTAGGGAATTTTTGCTACCAATGGCATATCGGGACGCCACCACCCACCTGGTACGATTTGGCCATTGTTCTTTAATCCTAAAATTTTTATTTAAATATATTTTGTAGATAAATTGAATTTTGATTTAATAAGTAAAAATCATTATACCCTATTAAAAATAATATATGACCTTAGAAAGTATAGAAACAAAATAAGTGAGAAAGAAAAATTCAAATTATTAGGTCTTTTATATACGAATGTTGAATTCTTAGCTTTGGTTACAAACAGTGTCAGAACTGGGATACGTACTGTTCACAGTACAAGCCACAAGCAAGCCACCGCTTCCCCAGACTACTACAGGGATTCCCAAAGTGAGTTCCAGAGAACCTATGGTTTCCGTGGAAGGTCAGGGTTCTTTCACCATTTTAACATTAAAAGTAGTTCGTATAGTGATCACTATTTTAGTATACAGTTATTAAAAACAATTTGGTTTCAAAAAATAAAAATAAATTTGTTGGTGCTTTAGCTTTAAAATTTAGGAACCCCTGTTCTACAATACACTTATATGACGTCACAATAAGCTACTTATTATGTATATATCTACCCATGATTCTGGATAAGTTGTTATTTAATATTATACTTTACAGTGAATAATATCCAATGTCTGCCACACCATAGCTATAAACAGTACCACATTATCTATCATCTACTTCTAAATTATTCGAGTTTTATTTTCTACACAGGCAACCCAAACTTCACTTTTTCTTGTTCATCACTACAACCATGCAAACACAAAAACACTACAAGCATTTACCAACGATAAATCTTACATAATGTAAATTAAATGTAATTCATTTCTTTAGACCATTTTAAAAACAATTATCTTAAGATTATTTTAGTTATATTTTAAAGATGATAGATTTATCCGCCACCTTTAGAAAAATGTTAGGAAGTTAATACAATAATACAGCAGCTGAACACAAAAAGCTATGTAGTCATTTAGATGTTACGATTTGTCGTACGATGTTAGTATGTTGTTAGCAAAGCGTAGCGTACGCATCCAAAGTCACGACAACTGCATACCTTAGACATAATAAATGCAGCATTCAGTATTGCATTTGTCTTCCCACCTTTTCTTATTTTACTGCAATCCTATGAACGAATAGTCGTATATCATATTTGCACAAACATGATGTCAGTAAAGCAACAATTAGTGGCAGGCGTTGTACTGCACAAAAACACACTGCGCACTGCTCAAAAAAATTGTACTCAAAACACAATAATTAAACTATTAAGAATCTGTAGGGTAACAATTGAAACAATAATCATAACAGCCAAACTACACACTTAAACAATTTAAATTATGTAATGCAGGGCGATTCTTTCCACAAAATAAATCCATATCAGCAAGAGTACGACGCCGCGGTGTGATAAGTCATGTCGTTTGAACAAAGAGGATTCGTCCTGCATTTCAAATAACGTAGAATCTACTAAGCATAGGGATTATTGTATGTATTTAGCGGATAAAATATACACACCTTCATTGGCATCCTCAACTTGAGAACCTCACTATAATCTCGAAGAACATTCAGCGGCGCGTGAATCTGAAATTGGACAAAAATTCCATAAATTTTATGTTTGCGACATTTTTTTGGTTACGGTAATCCGGCATACCACTTTTAAAGTATATCTTGCCAACCAGACAAAAAACGGTAAAGCGTATTGCTGTCAGCGGTATTGCTCTGTTGCGTTGTGGACTGTGGTGCGTAGCCGCAGCATCGACACTCCGACGCGCGTTTTACTAAGTTTACTTAGTAACTATTTGACAATTTGAGATTTTACATACACTTGCTACATTGATGTGTTGCACTCGCCGTGCTTTATTGTCGTGTTTGCATCGGCGAGCGTCGCAACGCAGACGTTTAAGGTCCACTTTGGAACCGAGCGACACGTCGCAACTGCAGACGACGTGTGGTCGCGACGCTACTGGTTTCTATGTACATTTCTATGAAATACCCTGCGCAGCTAGCGACACGAAGCTAGCGACACTTTCCTAGAAATACATAGAAACAGTAGTGTCGCGACAACACGTCGTCTGCTGCCGCTTCATGTCGCCCGCTGCCAACCGGCACCTTTAGGCGTACACAACACAACGGAGCAATGCAACCTAGTTTATCAACCAGTCAATTTCCTCACCTTTACAAAATGCAGTCCGTGTAGATCCGGCGGCGCCTCCCTCTCCAGCTGCAGACCCTCCGCTTCGAGGTTCTCCTCGAACACCTTCCGCTGGTCGAAAGCCTGCGGTGTGGCCGCGTCGTCCTTACACGCCTCCCACACCAACACGAAGTCCACGGTGCGCACGCCATCGTTGAATGTTAGAGAGGGGTTGTTGAGGATACTGCCCATCACTATTCTGAAATTGATAAGTGAGGCAGCTGGAAAGTACTGAGAAGTACTTACTACAATTCGGTCTGTTTTAGGCGGCAGAAACCCCTTTTGGCAATAACCTTAGGTGGTTAGTATAACATGCGGCATACAAATGCGATTAGATTCATTGCAAAGCAGGACAAAAATGATTCCCATTCATTTAAGCTTAATCATGCATGTCAGCTGTCTTTATGATTACATTATATCCTTAATTATAAGGCTGTTTAGCCGTCGATTTAAGACCTAAAAATGTTGTCATTTGGTGAAAGTCCTGTCAAATGATCCAAAGAGACCCAAAATGAGACAACGTAAATATCGCTGTCGGGGACCGCCTACAAACTATAAGTATTTTTACAGCTCTACCAGGAATACATGAACAATGACATGAACGATCCTGTGGCAACTCACGAGCAATGGTTGGCCACGGGTTTGCCGTTATTGTTGGCGACGTCGGGCACGGCGGGTTCGCCGCTGCAGCCGCACTCCTCCGCCGCGCGCGTCGACGCCTCGCTGCCATCTCTGCAAACGCATCGCACTCACTAAGGCTGCGTTTCCACCAGTGATGTGTTACTGGTGGAAACACTGTTGTTGTTAGGAATGTGTTTTTGAGAACCAATAGAATCGGTTCATTGACGTGACCTCGCTCAGCGCAGCGATTCTATTGGATCTTAAAAACACATGTCTGGTGGAAACGCAGCCTTATGCTCGTCTGGTACTTTTACTATGGTTTTTATAAAATTGGTGGGTGCAATACATTGTAACATTCAAATGCAGCCTTTGCTAAACATAAAACATGTAACGAACATAACAAAATACTACTGCGCCTATCCACGTTGGTCCATGGATACAAACGATTACAAACGTGTGGAAAGAAATCCTACTATGATTGCTCATTATTGACGAGGATTGTGCAATGTGCATTGTGCATGCTATCATCATGGCCCGACAAGCCCAACATCAAGTGCCTAAACAGTTTAAAATTAAAATGCTTAAACGTAAACTGTAAACATGTCCTAAAATACGTTTAAGGAATTTCAGGTAAAACACAGGTTCACTAAGAAGTAAGAACATAACTACTATTTATAACAGTCATAAAGTAAAAATTCCAACATACCTAAAAGAGCATTGCCCCAACCACGGAGCTAATACTTAGCGTATGCGCTAATAGATGACAAATAGCGTATTGCTCATCTATATTTAAAGAGCTTGCTTTGCGAATCGAATTGTTATCAACGCTCTTCTATTTCTGTAATAACATGACATATGGCTTTTATTGATTGGAGCTCAATTTCCTCAATAGTTTCGCAGCATACTGGCTACCGACGCGACGACAACACTTATTGTTATATTCAGCTGCCTTACTTCCGACAGAATAATCGAATCGAGAATTGAATCAGCTTGATCTTAAAGCTTCTGCCATTTCCGACATATTATACTAGGGCGATATAGTCGCGCGGCTCAATTTTAAGCTAATCCGACTCGTAAATCAGAATCATATCAGTTTCGGGCGTAAGATGCAGATTTACGTACAAATCAATTTCAATTAGGGTAAACCTAGATTTACAAGGATGCTTTGGCCAAGATTTATCTCTTCGTTAATAGACTTAGCTACTATAGATCAATGTAAATTTTTAACCGTGCAGTATTTTGTAGTTTATATACTTCCATTTCCATCCAATTGTATCTGAATAGAATGTGCGGTGCAGGATGGTCAGTAACCAAGGCGCAGTAGCCACTCAAAATATCCATACTATTATTATAAATGTGAAAGTGTGTATGTCTGTCCATCTGTCTGCCTGTCTGTCTGTTACCTCTTCACGCCCAAACCGCTGAGCCGATTTGGCTGAAAGGTAAGTATGGAGATTAATATATATAATAATAGCTCCCACACCGGTTTCGGTGACGGTGACCGGTTTCATTGAAACCAGGCCAGCTACGCAGGAGTATTTTTATAGTGCCCAAGTGTGTGCGCAGTACACAAGAGCACTCTCTATTCCTTTACTCTCATAACCCAGTGGGACGGCAGACCGACACGACCGGCGAGAGATCAGGCGCAGGACCGACTTTTTACATGCCCATCCGACGCATGGATCATCTTACTTGTCAGACAATCAGGTGATCAGCCTGCATTGTCCTAACCAAACTTGGAAATAACATGTTTCCAACGCGGGAATCGAACCCACGACCTCCGAGTCAAGAGCCGCGCTCTGTACCACTAGACCACGGAGGCGTATAAATAATAATAATAATAATGGAGATTGGAGATACTTTGAGTCCCGGAAAAGGATATAGGATACTTTTTATCTCGCAAAAATGTACGGTTCCCGCGCGATAAATGAATTTTGGCGCAACGGAGTTGCGGGCGTCATCTATTATTAAATAGTGTATCGGTAGCGCATTAGCCCGTTTTGCTTATCGCGATATATTTAATAACATTTACACGTATTTTTATGTTCGTGCGATAAAGACAATTTTCTCGGTTCGCCATATGTGTCCAATCGAATGCACTTATCATATTATATATTTAATTATTAGCAAATAATTTATTTAAATTATAGTAATAAAATAAAATACTTTACTACAAACAATGCAACTATCCCAACACACAAATAACATTTTCCATCCACATTATGCACAATAAGAACGAAAAAAAAGAACAAATTAAACAATACATATTATACTGAATATTAAAAAATAAGTTTAGCATACAATATTATAATAATAATAATACAACACAATTCAAAAATAGGGTAACCATTCCTTTTTTAATTTCCAAAATAATTAAATATCAATTTAAAATTGGTTTGAAGAGAATTATTCTTGAAATGGTTACCCCAAAACATTTAACATACAAGTTAGGCATAGATACATTACACAATACAAAACAATATTATGATTATCTTAAATCTAAACTGTGTGACCTGACATCAGTCATCAGTCATCACTCATCAACCAATTAGTCACATTTGAGAGGGCTCAAAAACAATTAAAGTTAAACATAGAAGTAATATTGTGCATAAACAGAAGCCTAACGTGGACAGCTGCAGCTGCAGTCAGCACAAGAAAACAACTGAAGTCCGGTCGTAGGACCGACGGAAATTCATCCATTTGACCTACAGTTGTTTTTAGGGTTCCGTACCCAAAGGGTAAAAACGGAACCCTATTACTAAGACTTCGATGTCTGTCCGTCTGTCTATCTGTCTGTCTGTCTGTCACCAGGCTGTAACTCAAGAACCGCTACAGCTAGACTTCTGAAATTTTCACAGATTGTGTATTATATCTCAGATATCTGTTGCCGCTATAACAACAAATACTAAAAATAAAATAAAATATTAAATATTTAAGAGGGGCTCTGCCATACAAAAAACAATTTTTAGCCTATTTCTAGCTCTGTAGTGATACGGAACCCTTCGTGCGCGAGTACAACTCGTACTTGGCCGATTTTTTTTATCTCCATAACATGCGCGCGGAGGTGGATGGAATTGGTGATGGATTACCAATATTATCGTGTGCAGACAACCTGCGACTTTTTTCTGCCCTGCGACTGGACTATAGGTCCTACATGAAAGCTTGAGTTATGCTTATGCTCTGGACAAGTTTTAACACTAATATTTAAACATATTGTTATTTTTCTGGGATGTAGCCAACTTGGCAAAAATCGGTAAACTTGTGACAGTAATTTTTCAGAAAGACTCTGGCAGCTGGTTCCACATAACAGAAGGTGTATATAAATTGCTAGATAAAAAAATACATAATTATAAGTTTTTGCACCTTATAACGGATTTAAAACAATGATAAGATGTTTGAAAACAATGAGGATAAAACGTAATGAGATGACTTTGGACAGATAAAAACACTTATCTTTTAATTCATGCCAAACATCAGAAATTAACTGTGGACAGAAAAACATGTATTCATGATAAAGTTGAGATTAATTTCACCAAGAGAGAACTTCTAAGAAATAGAAGAATTTAGAAAGAACCAGAAAATGACAAAAATGAGTTGAAATTAATCTAACAAAATAATTATATTATAAATGGATCTTTAGGACAAATCTTCTAAACAACATGATTAACTGTAAAAAGTTAACAATACGACAAATAGTAAAGAAACATTAAAGCGACCTTGGTCGAAATAGAAAAATTAAAGTTATTCTAAATAGCACTATTATCGTTATTGGCGAAGTGACATCATAAAAAAAAACAAAGGAATTGAGAATTTTTGACTGAAGTTGATTCTGTTCACGGGCGCTTTTGATTGGCTTATGGAGTGTAGATATTGGCTAACGTCAACATAATTTATTATCAACCAATAATGCTGTGGACTAGAAAACTCCTGTCGGGAAACTTCAGAACCTGGACAATAAATATATTTAAAAGAGTAATGGGTTCAATGCACAGTTGTTTATCTAATGTGGTGTCATGACTGCTAAAGACCAGTAAGTTGTAAACACAAACAAACTTAGTCACTAAGAGGAAGTTGGCATTTTACTGCTTATTGTCTTTTAGTAGGACAGACATGCTTAATTACGAGTACAAAGAGAAAAATGCAATTTTAGGAGTGTCCGTGCTGTCTATAGGATCAGACAAAAATGTGAGAGACAGTTGAAAAATTATTTGAATAGGGAGGTATTATTGGCTAGCGTTATTTACTGCATTTATCACCATTCATCCCAGGAGCAAGTTTTTAGACACGTCGCGTCTTTATGGTCAGTGAATATAGAGAAAGAGCTGAACATTCTTTATCATCTAGTACCTATAGCTCTTAATTAAATTCGCAGTCGGTACAGCCTTTATTATATCTGTGGTGTTAAGTCTGTACACTAACTCATTTCTCTATATCTCTGGTGCAAATAAACTCTTTGTACGTACAATCTATTCTCTATACCAGGGCTTCCCAAACTTATTTGAACTGCGATGCTCTTGGGCTTTGACATTTTTACGACGTCCCAGGTCGTACAGTTTGGGAAGCCCTGCTCTATACGTCTCTATTGTGACGTCTCAGGTCTACCTTAACTGTCGCTGTTTATGTTCCGCGACAGGCTGTCGCACTGTCTCTATATCTCTGGTGCAACTAAACTCTATACTCACAGTCTGTTCTCTATGTCTAGTGTGAGGTGACGTCACAATTTCACAAAGATCCGTCTTACCTGTCGGTGTTCATGTCGCGCGACAGGTTGTCGCGGTAGTTGCTGAGCACCGACATCGCGTGCAGCTCCGACCGCTCTTGCGTCTCTTTCTCCGTCTACGACAACACACCACCATGACACTTCTATATGTACAGTATACTGTGACACCATAATGACCTATCGGCTATTATGATTGTAATACACGGGAGTTAAGTAGGCACACCGTGCTAAGGAAACTCTATGGATGCAAACGTGTCATCGTAATTTTTGCATGCACTATCATAGTAATTGATTCATTTGTAGATAGCGGACCTCCTTTATTAGGTCGTTAAATGTCAAACCCAGCTGACATAACACAAGTAACATTGACTTGACATAACCAAAACAAATAATGTAGATCCCATGAGCTATGTCCACATTTTGCCCTTTCATCTTCAATTTTTATAATCTTTTGACATTTCGAATGTCAAAAGATGTGCCCTTTCATCTTCAATTTTCGTCATCTTCTTTTTATTCAACTTTCGTTTGGCATAATATTCAATAATTGAATGCGTCAAAATCCACCCGCGTTGAAAGAAAAGTGTCATAGCGAGCGCTACGATTTAAACGCGCGTCACGGGCATGCCTCACGTTCGCTGTTGACTGCGCTATAACATGCCCTTGACGAACAGAAAAAGGCACAATGTGGACAAAGCTATTGAAATATTACTTTATCTATAGTAGATCCACTAAATTTGCCCATGAATCAATTTCTCTGATGGTACATTTTAATGATTCGATGAAGCCGCAAGATGATTAAGGTGTCTGAACAATAGAACCTCAATAAACATAACAATAATAATAATGATTATAAACACTCTAGATACATTATGACTTTATGAATAAAACTAATAGTCTAACTTTGAACTTCACAAAGTTTTATTACAAACATTGACTTTTTTTTATCAAGTTTTTCATATTATCATCATTATTTACTCACATTATTTTAAATATAGTTATTAAAATAATATTATCTTCAGACTCAGAACTTACATCCAATACCGCGCACACAATTTATTAAAAAAAAAACTTCGCATTCAAACTTGGAACAACGAACACAACTTTTTCACATACTTTGGACACGCGACGCTTAGGCCGATTCCTGAAAATCCTGTTGCCGCTGTAATCGTATAGAACATAGCAGAACGCATCTATAAAACTCCTTGCGATCATCACAAGCACTTAGAGCATAATGAGTGAAAAACCGAGACGGCCTTGTGTGATTCATCTGTGTTTGGTTAAGACCGGCATGAGACTACGATATTCGATAGTCAACTAGTCACTGATGTGAAACAGACAGTTTAAGACTGTTTTATTCGCGTAATCACTCAAACGTGTTACTAGGATCGCAGTTGTAACGCTTATGACTGCTTTGGATCGCTGAAAAGTAAACAAGTTGCCGATGGAAATTCCAGTTGAAAACTACGTTCTTTAAGTTACTATGGAATAAGTAAAACTTATTATGAAATATGAATACGTAGGCTTCTTGGTAAAGCACGCGTTTCGAGTTACTCGGACTATGGCGAAACATAATCATCAGAACATTCCTGACACTCGGACAAAGAAACAGTTTGAAGCAAGGTGCTATTACTGAGGCAACCTATGGTAACGCGCGCTTACGCACACACATGCATCAAACTACGCTACTTCGCGTTATCTTTCGTGATTGATGATGATTCGCGGCTGTAAAGTAGCTTGTAACAACTAACAATTTACCGTGCGAGAGACATGCTTTTGCACGAATGGGCCGGCTCGACCGGAGAAATACCACGGGCTCACAGGAAACCGGCGTGAAACAGAGCTCGAGCTGTGTTTCGATCGATTGGCGATCAGTTGGATGACTGCCACCGCCACCGCGTGTGTCTGTGTCGTTCCTAGAACTCTCAAGTCATCCAAATTACTGCCACCGCCACCGCGACCGCTGCCCGCGTCTGTCTGGGAGACGCTTTATATTATTATAAATGCAAAAGGGTGTCTGTCTATTACCTCTGCTGTCTGTATGCCCAAACCACTAAACCGGTTTTGCTGTGTAGAGATACTTGAAGTTCGGGGTAAGGACAGAAGAAAAATAATCTCATAAACATAATGTAAGTTAATTCAATCCTAACAAGTAACAGTGTAATGATGTCAATAAAGTAGGCCACTCTACAGTGGCGCCCAAACAGTTGGGGGTCAAAACTATAGACTATAGTCTATACTATAGTCTCTAATCTCTATAGTCATTATAGTCTAGACGCCTCTGAATGTATTTGAGGACAAAAGATGCCTGCGATAATATGATTTGAGTAATGAATGACTAATGCTGGCCTTTTTTGTATGAATAAGATTGCAATGTTTTCTCGCTTTTGATCGACGTTTGACAACGTTTCTGTCACAATATACCTATGACATGTCACATGTATGACGTCATGTCGGATTTTGGTCGGATTGTTTTATGTATAATAATAGCTCCCACACCGGTTTCGGTGACGGTGGCCGGTTTCATTGAAACCAGGCCAGCTACGCAGGAGTATTTTTATAGTGCACAAGTGTGTGCGCAGTACACAAGAGCACTCTCTATTCCTTTACTCTCATAACCCAGTGGGACGGCAGACCGACACGACCGGCGAGAGATCAGGCGCAGGACCGACTTTTTACATGCCCATCCGACGCATGGATCATCTTACTTGTCCTAACCAAACTTGGAAACATGTTATATGTTTCCAACGCGGGAATCGAACCCACGACCTCCGAGTCAAGAGCCGCGCTCTGTACCACTAGACCACGGAGGCGTTATATATGTCATATGTATATGTTTTATGTATATGTGCTAATAGCGCCCTCTTATACTTATAAACTTATTATTTTGTAAAAATAAAATTGCCTGCGTGTCTTTCATTTCCCTTATGAGTTATGAGAATAGTTAATTTATATTAGAATTATTATTTATAATACCTAATTAGCATAATATATTATTCCATTTACATAATATGTACAATTAGGTTGGTATAATTAAAAATGTAAATTAAATAGTAAATAACTTAAAGAAACATGAGGGAATCTCTGAGTTTTATCTTAGCAGGAACAGTCTGTAAGAGAAATCGTCTGTAAGATAAAAGACACTACTTTTAGAGCCTGTTTCACCACTTCCTGATAAAGTGCCGAATAGGCTATCCACCACGTAACTTGACAAATGACAGATGATGTATGAAGAATTTGACAAAAGGTTGTGAATAGCCTATTCCACACTTTATCAGGAAGTGGTGAAACAGACCCTTAGTGAATATCTTCTATAATACAAAAGGACCATCTACATAATATTGTTTCGAGCACAAGCAAAGAATAAGGTGTTTAGGTCAATCTTTGTTATGTAGAGTTTCAATCTCTATATAAAACTGTAACACAGTGGGAGCTGCATTAGGCAGCATTTTACAGCAAATGGTTTTTGTTAGTACTTAGTATCTTTTAGATATTGTGGTCATGGACGTTGGCGGTTGTATATTGTACATAATATTCACACTCCCACGCCATCCGGTAAACCGTTGCTGCAGTATAACAGTGCAAAATATGACAATGAATATTCTCGTTTGAAAAAAAAAACGTAGCGTTAGGTTGGGTAGTTACAGGTATAGTTACAAGATTCGAACTTCGAATCTTCCAAAGTTTATTTTTTGAACTTCGAATTTCGAAGTTCAAAAAATAAACCTGAATTGTCTCATCTTAAAATGGCCTTACTGAAGCAATTTTGGTTCTCTATTAGTCTTAAATAAAACACTTGTTTTTTAAGTGTGCTAATCTTTTGAAGTTCTTAACTCGAGGCTACTCGGACTCAGGACATAACTATATTGAAAAAAATAATATGCTAGAATATAATCGAAATACAATTTAAAAGTTTCCGCTCATTTTCACTCATCTCAAATAAACTACAGAAGTAATAAAATTATGATAATATACGATAATTTTCAATATTATACGTCCCACATTTAACATACCTACTTTAAAACAAAAGAATAGACGTATTAAAACTCAAGAGTAATGATTGTAATGAGTGTCAGAAGTTAACATTCGATAATTACCATTGTTCATGAGGTGTGAACTTGGACTGAATAACACTTGAGGAAAACGCACGAAAACATGAAAACCACATCACAGCACCACAATAAAGTTCATTCAAGTAGTCACAAATACTAAACTTTTGTTTCTTCAGATTAGTCCACTATGCTTTGTGAAAACTTCAAAAAATTCTTGATGGGGGTAAGAAGAAAGACCACAAAACTTTGCTCACACATTCAACACAGAATTCAGCTGAAAGTTGACTACATATTCTTATACGAAAACGGCCGTTACTGACCAATACATGCCAATACTTCGTGAACACTTTACACTACACCGAAAGTAAAATTATATAAGCGCAAAATTTAACTATTTTGCTGCAAAGTACGTTCGCCCCATGACGCATGGCAAACATCACTTATCTTTATTAGACAAATTCACAGGGGATTGAGTGAATATGCGTGTTGACTTAACGTTAAACAGTACCTTACTACGTTGTGAAGGTCGTTAACGCACTTTATACTCCTCTGGTCTTTTAAATATTTATATCGTTGAAGACATACGGGCTACTCCAGAAGAAAGCCACATTTGCTGAGGCTTGATTTAGGCTGAGAAACAGGCAACGCATTTGCAACTATTCTGATGTTACGAGTCTATGGGCGACGGTAGTTGCTTTCCATCAGGTGACCCGTTTGCTTGTTTGCCCCCTAATTTTATTAAAAAAAAGGTTTCCACCGAAGCTGAGCTAAGCTGCGTTGCGAAAAATGTGTTTGAAGATCCCATAGAATTGCTGCGCTGAGCAAGGCCAGGCAAACTCTTCTTCTCCTTTGTAGGTCTTCCCCACTTTACGTAGGTTCGGCTCTCCTAGTACATTTGCGCCAAGAAAATCTTGCGTCATATTGGTCCACCATGTAGCTGGGGTCTCTTGACAATGCCATACTTCGGCGTCTCTCGGTCCCTTTTTCGGATTAATTAAATTAAACAAAAATTAAGTAGATTCTACTTCAAGTAGTGTATTGATAAATAAAGATAGGCACGCTCACTGGTGGAGGGATGATATTAAAGGAATAGTCGCCCGACATTCCCTTCTTGACCATCCATCCATTGGTGGTATTGCTTAGTGAATAGTGATACAGTATTGCTGTGTTTAATTTACTCGCCCCACAAGAGTGCACAAATTCCACACTACTGATTCCTCAAAAACACATTCCTAGCAACGCAGCTTAGCTCAGCGCCGGTGGATGAGCAGACATAGGCTGTAGTAGTACCTACCACATCATCCACTCGTGAAACTAACTCGTAAAAAAATATTTTTTCAATACTTTTTGCAAGCGCTACAGCAGCTTTAAGATCGAGTTTTCCCTCATTGTATTCACTGTAGGGTTACAGAAGACTTTTAATGCACTTGTTGGTGGGTTGTGTACAAAATCGTGATCTCAGAAGCCAGTTGTTCCCAAGAAATTTGTTTGGGGGGCAAATTAATAATATTTTGGCGACGCCTCTTTCGCAAGAGGCCCGTACTTTAATCAGGTTCTATTAATTATTGTCAATGAAGGGTCGCATAGTTTAATTTATTAATTTTAAATTAATTTTGAACAATACTACATATTTAAGGCTATAAATGCCAAGTGCATTTTAAGCCTCTTCAAAAATTTTAATAAAAAAAAAAGATCGAGTTTTTTTTATGTAGCTCAGCTTCTGTGGATTGCTTTTTGAGTAGCCCCTTTATTATATCGCGTCGCGTTTTTTCCTTAGCACTTTGGCTAAGGAGGTTAATTCTGTAACTGTCCATGGACCGCTAAAATCCCTTACGTCGGTAAGTGATGTACTGTATCCTACATACCAATCGTCTTATGACGTTTTCCGCAAAGGTAAGGAGTCTAATAATTACTGTTTCTAGAAATAAATAAAAATTCATTAAAATCAATAAATCAGACTGGCAAGGCACCTACAACTCTTAGGATGTTACTACGAGTGTCTATGGGTGACGGTAGTTGCTTTCCATCAGGTGACCTGTTTGCTCGTTTGCTCCCCAATATAAGAAAAAATATCAATCCCCAAGGACACCCGGCTGCCGCATAATAATTGAAAATCTATTGTGTCTGTGATTCCCACGATCGAGGTATTAATATGTGGCGACTGGATGTGCGATATATGTACATCTACTGGTAAGGTTCTAAGCAGTCTAGCTAGCTAGAACTAGACTGGGGTCTACGCTCTACAGAATATTAATAATGTAGTAAAAAAAACCAATATAAGATAAAATCAGACACCATTGTTCAGCAGTTCATTACCACCGTCATAATATCACGCATATTTTACTCAAGCTCCAAAACAAAATCATTAATCAAATCAGATCTTTCAGGTGAAAGATCCATAAAATTAAAGTGCAAAAGAAATAAAATAAGTATTGTGCATTAAAAGTTGTTTAACCTCCTTATAACTCGGAGATTTTTGTTACAAAAAGAAAGCATACTCAACGATGGGGTATCTAACACTATAATTAATGCTTCAAGCCCCAAGTGGTCACCGGCAACTGCAATAACAATAGAAATCTATTATGTCTCGTTTTTCCACGATCGAGGGATTAATGTTCTTGTTTGTTGTTTGGTGATTTAAAAAAAACTCACACCAAGGCAAGTCACTCAAATAATTTTATGAGAGTTAATAATTCATCAATCAAAACTTCAACACCCTCAAACGTTAATGTTATTAAACAAAAACCATTCAACTTTGTAGTTTTTAAAAAACAATTTATGGAACTTAAATATGTATTTCAATTATTAATGTTCAAATAAAAATGTTGCATGCTCACTGATTACTGATTCCCAACATAAGAATGTTTAACATTAAACACTAAAATATGTAAATTATGTTTTAAGAACAATCTTTTGTAGCAGTTCTGGTAGTTTGCACACAAATAAGTACAAACATACACACAATCTTCACTTGAGAAATTTAGGGCACAATTTTTAAGTACCAATGCTTTACCATTTATTGTTTTGCACCTAATTTTGTTATATTAAAAAATGTTATCAAGTATCATGAATAAGAGACCCATCAAAAATACTAAATTACATATTCTATACCAGATTTCATCTGATGGTATTTTTAAGTCAGTTTCCTTACAGAACCACAATATGACTAGTTCTTATTGACAGTAACGGGAAGTGTATAAATAACAGCTACATAATATTATGTACTTACATAAATAATTATGTATAAACTACCTACACATTATCCTCATAAAAAACAAAACTTACTTGGTGAAATGGTCCATCTCCATCTTCGAATAACTGCTCGAACGCGAGTTCATTTCGTTGAGCATCTGATATGAAGGACTCAGTTTCGGCGGCGTCCGAAGGTTTGTGGTGCAGCTTCACGCTCCCAGCGAATATTGGTGTGGCTATTTTTGGTGCGAACACATTCTCCTCCGGGGCGAGCAGAGGCTTGGGAATATCTTCTTCGAGGGACGGGTCCCCGTCAGACATCACATATGAGACTAATGAACCGATAAATCTGGACTTCCGAGTTCCGTATGCAAAATAATGAGTCTTATTAGGAAATTGACCCTACAAGATTAGTCATCGGAGAACGTGCGAAAAACCTCACTTTACACCAGCTGAACTTTACCCCACGTGGGTGACTATTTAGATAAACTTTTGAACGAGATATTGTAATTAACAATTAATGATAAATTAAAGGAAATTTTAAAAAACGAAATCTTTTTTGCACTCTTTCTATAATTTTCTAGGTGCCAAATTTGAATTGTCAAATAACAGGTGACACTGGTCATGGTGACAGCTCTGACAGATTTCTTCTCCTTTGTCTTCAGAGTTTTTATTTGTTGAGTGGTTGTCCCAAGGTTGTCCGCAACCTAGTGGTTGACTGGTACCCGAACCGAAGTCCGAACTCCGAACCCCTATACTTTATTAGAACCTTTTCTTAAGGGCCCCCGAGACGGTCAAACGGTTTGATTCAAACCTTACGTGTTTGATGCAACCGTTTGATGTCGGTTTGAACGGTTTGTCAAACGACACTGCGCAGTTTAATTCAATACGCGCTGTCGAGTACACGTCTTGTGATGCAGACAAAATGCTCTAGAGTCTAGAATCTAGATTCTAGAACGAGGACAGCGATTTTCTTATGTTTATAACGTCAATGTCCTCTGTCGAAAAATAAAAAAATCTACAGAAAGTGCTAGAAACTACAGCTTCTTTCTTTTTTTTCTTCCAAGTTTGATCAAACGCGTCGGAACACGATCAAACGGCGCGTCAAACACAACAAAAATATGAAATTTCATCAAACGAGCTTCAAACACGTAAATGTTTGACAAACCGTTCAAACTAGCTTTGTAAACGATCAAAATGGTTTGAGTCAAACCAAAATTTACGTGTTTGAGTCAAACCGTTTGATCGTCTCGGGGGCCCTTTATATAAAGCAAGAAATACACGGTCGTCAACGGCGGCCGTTGACGACCACGCAAAATCTATAATGAAAAACTGGTTGACAACACGTTGACAACGGTGTGGCTGGCAACGCGCCACTGATGTCTATTATTATTAGAGATCAGTGCAACGCGCATACTATTTTTTGCTGTTGACGACAGCCGTTGACGACCGTGTATCCGATGTTTTACACAGGTGTTTTACGTGTGTTTTACTATAGTAAAAAACCTATGCAATATGCGAGTAAACCAGTTCTACCGTACAGTGTACCGTATTCAGTCATTCTAAATTATTCTAATCACAATAATAAACTATAAAATGACTGAAAACATTCAATAACTTTGGATTTATGTTTATGGCAACATTGAATGCCACGCCACTTGGAAAATGTCATTGACCGTCACCCGTAATGTCAAACAGTTTCATTTCATGTTGCTTGTGTTGGAAAATTAGGTTGCCGGCGAAAATATTTGTGTAATTAGATAGGTTTTCAAATAAACTTGCGAGTTTTATGTAGTGCAGGATCTTTTAAAAACACTCAGACATCATGACGGCCGAGGTCCAAGCCAAATCGCGGCTTGCGTACTTTACATCTGATAAACAGCTTACATTCATAAAACTAGCTGTTTTGTCGATGGCAGCAATACTGTGTAAGTAGAAATTAATAATTGATCGCACCTAATTCACCTCGTCAGCGTCAGAGATATCACACAAGAGTATATTTACTTATGTACCTATGCAGTATGGGCTTTGCGTATGAACTTACGTGTACCAAAAAATTCGATAAGCTTAGTTTTTGTTTAGGCTTAGTTTGTTTCACACTCGGTGTTGCCGGCCGGCATTGCAGGCTGCAACACCATTCACGATCCTGAGTTGTCAGCGGACTGCACGGAGGCCTGCCGTGAATGGGCCCTTTAAAAACCATTTAACTTTATTTTTTCTTCTTTAGATTCCGCAAAGAAAATATTTCTTATTCAACTAGTAGGTTGTATTGTTTTTCTAGTTGTGATAACAAGAAAAGTAATTGACAACAAAAATCCACTGGTTTTTTTATTTGTTTTAGCTTTTGCAACTCGACTCTTCTCTGTGCTACGGTTTGAAAGTGTAATTCACGAGTTCGATCCATACTTCAACTACAGAACAACAAGGTACTTAACTGAGGAAGGTTTTTACAACTTCCACAACTGGTTTGATGACCGAGCATGGTACCCCTTGGGACGTATTATTGGAGGTTAGTAAAAAAATATATTTTGATGCAAAATATTACATATACCTTACATCATCTTAGTTAAACACTTAACTTAGTTAAACAACAACATATTGTATACAGATGATGCATTTTCCTGGTCTATTGAGTATTGAGCCACTTTTTGTTAAATATTGAAGACTATGAATAAAATCTGTATATTGATTAGGGATCTTTTTATAAATAAGAGAGATAAAATTTCATGTATATTGTATGTATTATATTCCAGGAACGATATACCCGGGTTTAATGGTGACATCGGCGGCTCTCTACAATGTTATGCAGTTTCTGAACATAACAATTGATATACGTAATGTCTGTGTATTCCTGGCTCCGTTCTTCTCATCCCTCACTACTATTGTCACATATTTGCTCACAAAGGAACTTAAGGTATAGTAAAACAGATAAACTAGCTAAAATCCGAGATTTATGAGGGCTTGCATCGTCACACCTTGACTGACTGATGATAAAACATCTACATATAAATACAAATTATTTTGTTAAAGCACAAATCAATAGACGTGATAGCACTTTTTAAAGTTCATCTGCTATGATTATAGAATCTATAATGATACAAGATGTTTTTGAAAATATACTAATTTAGTTTTAACAAAGAATCCAATACTTTTATATAATCTGTTAAATTCTAATATTTTAATTATAATGAATAATATTATACCATTGTAACTTGTGTTTACTTTTTGCACAGTAAATAAGTAGCAATTCCATTAATAGTTGCTCCAAACATACAGGTGTTTACTGCTGGTAGCTTTGAATTTTGAATTTTGATACAGTATTTTCCTTAAGTTTACCAGTAATGAATAAATGTTGGAAAACATTACAAGATAGCTAAATATTGAATTTAAAATTAAAATTTTCAAGATGCTAAAGATATGATACTAGCATAGAATTTATAATCTGTGCAGGATGAAGGTGCTGGTCTCGTGGCAGCCGCCATGATTGCCATCGTCCCTGGTTACATAAGTCGCTCTGTTGCTGGTAGCTACGACAATGAGGGTATTGCCATCTTCTGCATGCTCCTCACATACTACTTCTGGATCAAGGCTGTCAACACGGGTACTATTCTTTGGGCTACCATGACTGCTCTTGCTTATTTCTACATGGTAAGTGGATATTAAACTAAGGAATTTTGCATTGGAATAAAATATTTTCTCCACAATATATTTGTATTTAACAAGCATACAAAATGTTAATCCATTATCTGTAAAATATTTGATTGATTTTTACTGAAATACATTATGTATTTTAATTTTTAACCATTGTGCACTTTGATACAATGGTGATAAATCAATCATAGATCAACAAGATGAAAGATTCACATAAACATGTTTCTTATGATGTGTTTACTTTTGCACTTTCATACAGTTTCTATTCAAATACATTGTGTTATCTTCAACTTATGATTTACAAAAACTCATTCTTATTATTTTGGTGTCTTAAAAATTCTGAAATATTATGAATGTGGTTTCTCTGTTGCGTTGTCGGAACAGAATTATGTCCTGGGCTATGTTAGCCCACCATAACCATTTTTAAATTCGTACTTATTTCAAGAAATTGACAGGTGGATGGCCTTAGTCTTTTGGTCGGGTTATGTCAATTCAGTGTTCGTCGTGATCTGTAAGCTGGGTTTAATATAACGCGACCAAACTACATAGATCCCCCATCTGTCTAGGAATCAACTTCTCTGATAGTACTTACACAACATACACTTTGTTCTGACGCACTAAAGTCATCAATCAAATTAACAGGTATCGTCATGGGGTGGCTACGTGTTCCTCATCAATCTGATCCCGCTCCATGTGCTGGCTCTGATGCTGCTCGGCCGCTTTTCGTCGCGAGTGTACGTGGCGTACAGCACGCTGTACTGCGTCGGCACCATCCTCTCTATGCAGATCTCATTTGTTGGCTTCCAGCCGGTGCAGAGCTCGGAGCATATGCTGGTGAGTTATTCTATGCTGCTTTAAATTAGGGCTTGATTACACCTATCAAACCATGGCGAGACAGTGCTCTCGGCAAATTTGATTGGCCCGTGGCCGAGAGCACTGTCTCCCTATTCTACTCAGTAGGTATAACAAGGGCCTTGTTACAACTACTGAGTAGAATAGACTGAGTAGAATAGTAATAATTAAGTTGAGTGGCAAGTAAGATAAGCTTTTATCGAGTCTCTGTACCTTACCTATAGTTCATACTGCCAAGAATGAAGGATGAAACCTATTTTCTCAAAGACTCATTAGTTTGAGCATAAATTACATTATTTATTTATCAGTCATATAAAACAATTTAACCCTTTTTCAATTATTATTAATTAACTACCCCTAGAATCCTCCTTATTGAATATCCATCTAGTCAACACACTCACATTACAGCTTTAACTTTTATTATCTTTTACTAAACATGTTCTTATTTTCAGGCGTTCGGAACTTTCGGTCTGTGCCAGTTGTACGCGTTCACCAAGTATCTACGCGAGCACCTGTCACCAGCTAACTTCGAGCTGTTGTTCAAGACGCTTGTTATGACGCTACTGGCAACACTGGGCACTGCCGTCGTCGCACTGACCGTTACTGGTACGTAAAAAATATATCAAAATATTTGAATGTAGATTATAGAACTTTTGCTGTGTGAAAGTATATGGTGTGTTCCGTAACTCCAACGGAATAAAAGCCAGCGCGATTAAGTGAAATTTGATTGGCTGCAAGATGTCATAATATGGTATATTTTTAACAGACTTCCAAAATATAATATGACTTCCATAATAACATATTTTTAACCGACTTCCAAAAAGGAGGTTGTGTGCAAATTCATATTACAATATACAAATAACTTAAAAGTCGAAACTTGATTTAGTTTAAGTTTCAATATATTATGTAGTTATAATTTTAAGCACGCATTATGGAGCTATAAATTACAGATAATTGATATAAAGTGTTTACTTTCACAGGGAAGATCTCCCCATGGACTGGAAGATTCTACTCGCTCCTCGACCCGTCTTACGCCAAGAACCACATTCCCATCATCGGTAAGTGTGATTCTAAAATCCAGCTCGAAGAACCAAAAATTCATATTTTTTGTCAATTCAGCAATTAAAGACTGGTCAATTCAGCAATTAAAGACTGGTTTCTGGGAGTTTTTTTACAGAAGTTTACCTATTCCAGTTAGGTACCACAAAGTAATTGTTGATTTGTTATTTTTTTTACTTTGCGTTATTATAAGCTCCATTGAATAAACTTGAGTCATAGAGTAATAAAATAGTTACTTGAGTCAAAATCAGAAAATGGGTATTAAATGAAGAAGTTACTGGATATAAGGTGAAATCATCATCTTCATAGGCTTCTGAGATTTTTCAACTGAACCTGATATATTTCAGCGTCGGTGTCTGAGCACCAGCCGACGTCGTGGTCGTCTTTCTACTTCGACCTGCAAGTGCTGGTGTTCCTGTTCCCCGCTGGACTGTACTTCTGCTTCACCAAACTCACTGACGCCAACATTTTCATCATACTGTACGGAGTGCTGAGCATTTACTTTGCGGTGAGTTTTATAAAATACAGTCTGATACAGTTGCTGAGCAGTGAGCACGCAGTAATTCATAAATTGACATTATGTTACTAATATTACTTGTCTCGTTCACTTGCACACGATTATCTCGCTTACACGGATTGGCGATAGCAATGTTGTGCGTACGTAAAATAGGCTATAAAACTTTTACGTCGTCAATTCACAGATTTCGCCGTGCCCTGGCTGCGACTGATCGTTTATAATGCAGTTGTTATTACGTTAGCTTACGCTGCGTGATAATATATTTTAAAATTATTATTCAAATCTATAATTGGCGAGGCAAAGTAAGATATTATCAAATACGCGATAAAATATATAAGGCACCAATTTAAAAGAAAATAATTTCAAATATTCAAATGATGACACACAAAGCTGGAGTGTGTTGAGTCAGCGTTAAGTTCTCCGTTGATACCACACAATGATCCATACACTTTGATCGCTGATACTCCCTAATCCAACAATCCCATAACCTCAAAATGGAAAAGCACTAACGGTATCCTCCTTACCAGGGTGTGATGGTGCGTCTGATGTTGGTGCTCGCACCGGTCATGTGTATCGTCTCCGGAGTGGCAGCGTCCAGTCTACTCAGTCTACATGTGAAGGATATCGAGCCGAAGGTGGAGAAACATGAGCAGAAGAAGAAGAAGCATGAGAACAACTTGGTGTTTAGATCTGAGGTACAATATCTACTACCTTTCTGGATTTATTTTCATACCATGATAACTCAGTTTCTTAGTGTAGTAATTATACCTGTCTAGAGCAATAAATTATTCATTTGTGTCAAGTACAGAAAGTTGAGAAAAAAAACTAGAAGAATGGCAGGCTTACTGCTTACAAGTTACAAAAGTTTTGAGATTACCATTTAGTGTTTTTAATATTATTTGCTTAGGCTTACTATTATTACCCTATAACAAAGTCTTAATATAAGCAGCATATTATTACTTACGCTTCTATTCTTATATTACTTATAGACCTTATAGTCTAGATTAAGAGTAGTTATGAGAAACTTCGCCATGGCCACGCCTACTTTGACCGTGAACCGCCATAGGGTACGCTAAGTGATGGACTTCTATCAACTGTGTGTGCAGTGTTTTTGGCAATAGCCGCGTACTGACTGAGCGAGCGGCCTCGCGAGGCAGCCTCGGACATTTGCCGCAGATCGCATGCCGCGCGAGGCGGCCTCGGTCTGTAAGTTTTCTAATCCGATGCTGCCTCGCGCGGCTAGGCAGAGATACCGTAAGGCTTAGCCAGCATCAACGCTCAGTTTAACTTGAACGCACAACTAACACGCAACGAATAAGCAAGGCAAAACTCTACCGTCTTGAGTGAGCGCGGCAAATGTACCGAGTCGCCTTTGAGCATCGACAGAAACCAACAACGCTCGGCTCGGGCGAGGAAGCGCGTGCGTTTGCCTCGGTCGAGGCACTTTCTGAGTTCTGACTGACCGAGGATTTGCCTCTCGAGGCTGCTTGCTTGGTCAGTACGCGGCTAATCAGGTAAAAAAACTTATATCTGCAGGTGGGCGCGTTATTCGTGATGGTGCTCGGCGGTCTGCTAGTGTCGTACGTGCTGCACTGCACGTGGGTGACGTCGGAGGCGTACTCGTCGCCGTCGATCGTGCTCTCCGCCCGCGCCCACGACGGCGCACGCATCATATTCGACGACTTCCGCGAGGCGTACACGTGGCTCAAGATGAACACGCCCGAGGTAATGTGATAGTTGACGATTCATGTGTGAGCTATCAACTAGCTACCCGCAGGAACGGTACATTTTCCCGCGAAAACGTGGCCGGTTATACTTTTCTATGGCCCATTATATTAATTGATTTACTATGTGATAGAAACAAGTTTTCGTAAGTACCTTTTAAATTCCACTGTTATTGACTGAGAAAGAGTTGCTTTTGTGTGTTCCTCCTACTTCGTCTGCTGTCTTCCGTTCTAGAGTTCAAATTATATCTTTCAGGACGCGAAAGTGATGTCGTGGTGGGATTACGGATACCAGATAACGGCGATGGCGAACCGGACGGTGATAGTGGACAATAACACGTGGAACAACACGCACATCTCGCGCGTCGGCCAGGCCATGGCGTCCAGCGAGGAGAAAGCGTACGAGATAATGAGGGAGCTGGATGTGGATTACGTGCTGGTCATATTCGGTGGGCTCGTGGGATATTCGTCTGATGGTGAGTTATTTCACACTAAAGACTATGGCTCGATGTGATGCATTAGAGATAAAAATCGTTATGTGAAATGTTGATAATAATTAATAAGTAACTGAAATGCAATACAACCAGGTACGCCATTAAGTACAAAGTGTAGCAGTTTACTTCACCTGTATTATGAAAAGATAAAAAATTGAGGTTTTATTTTATGCTGATTACTGTAGGATGCTGCGTCATTTTTCCGAATAGAACAGCGATTTTTTGCGATCGCAGCTTAAAATTTGGGGCGCGGAGCATCTTGAAACTGCGCATTGCAACACATACTGTATAATATAATGGTGAATTGTGTTTCTGACATAGACATAAATCAGTTCATATAACGCACATACCACAGAACACCAATACAAATTCTTGCTGTTACAGACATAAACAAGTTCCTCTGGATGGTCCGTATCGGCGGCAGCACTGAGCGCGGCGCCCACATCCGCGAGGCGGACTATTACACCGCCGGCGGCGAGTTCCGAGTAGACGCCGACGGCTCCCGCACGCTGCTCAACTGCCTCATGTACAAGATGAGCTACTACAAGTTCGGACTGGTTTACACTGAGGGAGGTATGTTGTACAGATGGAGAGGGTCCTGTGTTAGATAGATCCAGGATATCCCTTCGTATACGGCTGAAGGCAAACCGCAGGTGGTTTTAGTGGGTAAACCGAAGTCGGGAGTCCCACATACCCCCGGGGTGCTTCAGCTTAACTGAGGCACATCCCCAACCCGAGGCACCCATAAAGGGTTTCCCCTGCGCATCAAAAAAAAAACAAAAAAAAATGTATGTTGTACAGATGTATATTAATATGCATGATGTCGCGAGGCGGACTACACCGGCGGCGAGTTCATAGTAGACTATAAGCAGACTATCGTGATCTTAATATTGTTTTGTTTGAACTGTTTTACTTATATAAGTTGTGGATAGCCTATCCGGCACTTATCAGGAAGTGGTGAAACAGGCCCTAAATCAGCTATCCCCAACCCGCAGCACGCCGGGACTTTATTTGCGGCCCGCGTGATGTTAAACCATTTTGAAATTCACGCCCACCGGCAAAATAATGTAAACTGTAAAGTCATCGTGAAGGTCGTGATGTTTTTTACTTTTAAATCGTTAATTTCGAGGACTGTTATTTTTTAAACCTAAAAATTTTTGTTGCGGCCCGCGACACCAAGACCAAAACATGTTTGTGGCCCGCATGAAAAATAGGTTGGGGACCACTGCCCTAAATCGTTTGTTTCGTTCCCAGGCCGTCCCCCCGGCTACGACCGCGTCCGCGGCGCCGAGATCGGAAACAAGGACTTCAACTTGGACGTCCTGGAGGAGGCGTACACCACGGAGCACTGGCTCGTCCGTGTCTACAAGGTCAAACCGCTCCACAACCGTGGCGCGTGAGTGCGAGCCCCGCCCCGCGACACGCTGCAAGACATCATACAGAGCATCGTGCGAAACGCGGACCAGTTTATACAATACTACAAAAAACATTTCCCGGGACAGCTGCCGGATGAAGTGGGTAACTGAAATTTTACAACAGCTATTACTCATTTTTGTCATTATGATTTGAAAAAACCTTGTAACTTTATCATCTAGTTAATTTTGTAGATATGCATAAGAGTTTTTTTTATTTCAAATCATTTTCTCGAGCCCAAAACCTCCGTTTATGCAAAAAATGTCAGTTTACAAGTTGTTCTCCCCTTTATCCATTCATGTCGTGCGATGGAACCCAGCCCATCACTAGTAAATATATTTTACAATGCATAAGCTACAATGTTTTGACTTTTGAGTAACTTTTTTGCATAACTTGAGGCTTTAGGGCCGGAAAAATGATTAGAAATAAAAAATTGTGTATTATATGTGTAGATAAATTTCAAGATTAGTTCAAACTGTAAGGGGAAAAATGAGTAAATGTCCGTATGTTACAAAATGTTAGTTATCGTGTTCTTCAACTCGCGTCTTCAATTGTATGAATATGGCGCGCGTATACTTTAAAGTTTTTGTCACAAAGCGATGAGATTTTCTATAAAACAGGTTTTTTACTGCTTAATGTTATTGTGAAGTTGACTAGACGTTATTTCAATTCATTCTAACCTATATTGTGCTTTTTAGGGTTCCGTACCCAAAGGGTAAAAACGGGACCCTATTACTAAGACTTCGTTATCTGTTCGTCTGTTTGTCTCCAGGCTATAACTCAAGAACGGTAATAGCTAGAGTTAAAATTTTCACAGACTGTGTATTTATCTGTTGCTGCTATAACAACAAATACTGAAAACGTGATTTTTGAGGCCTTTTTTGCTCGATATTAATAATGACAAAAGGCAGGCAGTTGAAATTTTCAGAGAATCCTCAATTATATTGTGTACCTACTTTAATAATTATTAATCATAAAATTAAAATCCAAGGGGGGACTCCATACAAAAAACACAATTTTTGACCTATTTTTGCACTATAATGGTATGGAACCCTTCGTGCGCGAGTCCGACTCGCACTTGGACGATTATTTAACATTTAAATCAAAATGAATTCAAACACTATACAATAATACATATGTGGTTAGTTGCGTGTTTTATGATCAACATGCCAACCTTTCTCAAGTAATTAATATTTTACAAATAATCCTTTCATTTTGTCAGAAGTATAAGTGATTTGTATAAGTATGTGCATCTTTATGCGACTACATTTTAACTTATGTTATAACTTATAGCGGCATATTTTCATAATTAAAATTTAAATACATACCTAATATTCCTAAACCAGTTATTTCATTTTATATTAAATGGAGTAATTTTAGTACTTTCCTATTTGTGTTCATTTTAAATGGTGCGTCAAAATATTGTTATATTACATATTTGTTCATTAAACACCTTTTTAATTTTTTACTTATTTTCATAAACCTTGTCACAGACAAGTAGATTAAACTTAGTAATAAGCTCTCTTGTAAAAATATATTGAGTAAAATCAATAGTCATTCAATGTTCCATTATATTATAATATAGAAGTAACTAATTATTCACATTTACTATTAAATAAAACTTGTGCTTACAGTTAATTTAAATTGAGGTAGAACTAGTTTTTGCTATTAATGTTGAAAACAAAATCATAACTTGTAGATTCTAGGAATAATATTAAATGTATTTATGGTCAATCCATATTAATGTTAGCATGTAAAAGTTTTTAAATGTTTACTGTATAAAGTATTCACGAATTTGTACAGAATTATTCAAAATTTTCATTTAGAGCTCCCACACATAAAGGTAGCATTCGGATCAAGGCGACCGCGACGCGAGACCGCGACCCTCTGCTATATGGCCCACACGTCGCGCGACTCGGTCGCTTGGATCCGTCAGCGTTTCCAATTAACTCATATAAAGCAGTGGGTCGTGGTCTCGCATCGAAAGCTACCTTAAGAATACGCATCGCAATGTCATTTTATTATGAGTTTTGTCGCAGATATTTGCGATGCGATGCGAATTCGCAGTTTTGTGTGGAAGCCCTTATTTGCTATTAATGTAAATAACTGGTGCTGTATCTATTATCTATACAATTGCATACATTTGTACTAGTTTCTACGAAATGCTCCATTTCTACTTAATTAAGATCTACTCAGATGATCAATAGAAAAAACTTTGCATCCAAGATAGATTAAACTGGGGTAGATTGTATTAATAGTCCTATCTAACATTAATTATTTTATGAATTACCAATTATCTAAGAATTAAATAATAATAGTCATGCTTGGGTTTTCAAGTTTTGTTCTACTAATTTTCTACTTAGGGTCACAGGTGCTGTCACAAGAAAAATCAAACTGAACCAATTTCTATTATATTTATTTTAATTTCAAAAGTAGAGAGCGCACAACAAATGTTCATTAATTAGTCTCAAAACTTTCTCGTATTTTTAACCATCAATGATTTGTATATGGAAGTTGTAAAAAATCATTTTTAATTAAATTAAAATTATTATGGAAATGTTTTTTTTTTTTCGATGACCAATTACGCAAAATGCAATTGTAAAATATTTTTTTAACGGTGGACATTTAACATGCTAGGTTTATATTTTATTCCTCAAAAAAGTCTTCACCCTGATCTGAACAATCCTCAGGTCTGAAAGTGTCGTCATTGTTGTATTGTTTTTGAGGTTTCGATGGTTTTTTAGTATTTGGCTTCTCCTGACAAACTCCAAGCTAAAATAGAAACATTACCAAAATAATTAACCAAGTTGATATGTATGTCTAATTATTATAAAGTTATTTTTTAATGTTTTCAATTTAATTTATTATCTAATGTTTTGAAAATCCGTTTATTGAAATTATACTGCTAAAGTCTGGTCACAGGATGAATTGATCTATAGCTCATTGCCTTCTCATCTATAGTTAGTAGTCCATAAAAACTAGGTTTATCTTTTGGCGTATGCCTGCATGTTTGAAGAGTTGCCAGTAGATTTTAAAAATTCTCACCTGTTGGACAAGATTAAATGGACCTATTCCATTCATGAATGCTTCTCTGAATGCCTTTTGTAGTGGTTTCTTTTTAAACATTACACATTGTGTTTTTAATGTATCAGCCATACCTTCTGGCAAATCTGAAAGTTAGGGATGAAAGTATAAAATATTTCTTTTTTAGAATTTTGAGCAATTCTTTGTAAGGTTTGACATTAAAAAACAATGAATTGTCTTACTACAAAAAATTACACAGCAGTTAACTTATGCAATGTGACTGTCTTTGTCTGATGCATTTAGGCGCTTTGCAGACGATGGGGCGGGGCGGGCCGGTCAATTTCGCCGCGAACGATAGCACAAAGGGAATCCTATATTACCAACGCACACGGCGGGCAAATAGACCGCGCCGCTGGTGCCCGGCGGGCACTGGCGACGCATGTCCGCGGCTGCCCGCCGTGGATCACACAAACCAGTTTACATGCAGTAACGCAGACGGCGTGTGCTTTGTGTACACGGCGCGGGCAGCCGCAGACATGGACGGGCGTACGAGGCGAAATTGACCGGCCCGCCCCGCCCCGTCGTCTGCAAAGCGCCTTAAAACTAGGTGACTCCCGCAACTCCGTTGGCCCAAAATTCATTAATGAGCCGAAATCGGTTCAGCGGTTTAGGCGTGTAGAGGTAACAGACAGACAATGTTACGTGACAGACATACATTGTATAAGTAATATTAAGTATGCTGCATATTTCTACATTAGTAATTTACTTGAATTCTATACCTGTGTCGTCAAAGCAATAAGTCTTAGGTCTTATGTCATATACCCTATAGTCCAATATTAGCTTCACTGGTATTTGTTCCTCTTCTTCTTCATTAATGTTTTGTACATAAAATGACACCTCAATGTGAGAACCATCTAATAGTTTGAACAATTCAGCTTCAATGTTAAGTAAATTCTAAAAATGAACAACTAATAACTATTGTATATTAATTTATAAGTATACAGCTATACACACAAAGAACATAAAACATGCTGAAATATATTTTACTGTCTTATACAATCATGCAAATGAAAATGTCTGTCTTTCTCTGGCACATTAGGATTTTACAAAAAGAGATGAAAAAATTAGAAGTTACATGGCAGATGAAGACAGTGGACATTCAATAATGATTTGTTTAAATACAGTAGACACGCATTAACTCTTTCCGACAAACGTTTTGCATGGCTGTGTGATGTGTCAGATTAGTAAATTTGTCGGATTATAGAGTACTCCCTAGCTATACATTACGATACCCTAAAATCATAATTTTAAAATATTGCAATGCATATCTGAGCTACAAATAATTTCCCTAAAGATTTACTTATCAGCAAGCTGTATCCGTAACCATTGCAATTTGCATGCATTGTAACAAAAAAAATTACATACATAAATAAAGATTGGCCAAAATAAGGTTATGTACCTAAATTAACCAGTGATAGGCATGTCGGATTACAAGGGGCGCCGGACTAGCCAGGGGCTGGATTAGCGAGAATAAAGATACAGTTGACAGTATCTTTATTAGTAAGAGAAATAATATCTATGGCAGTAATTATACCTTCAATGCATCATACTGTTCCAGCCTATCATAATAAGCTACTAATCCGTTCCTAATGGAGCAGAGGCACTCCGGCAGCAGAATATTCTTGTAGTCCTCCATGACAGCTTTGAAGTTGAAACCAAGTGGTAGAGATGATTTTGTCACTGTGTTTTTATCTAAAAGTATAAATAAATAAAATAAAGTAAGCCTTTGATCGGACATTTACATTTCGTTTCTTTTACATTTTTATACTTTATACACTAATTGACGTTTATTTATTTATTTAATTTTCCTTAACTAAATCTGATTGCCTTTTGGCAAAGGCCTTTTGTCTCTAAAATCTAAAAGTATAGTGAAGTATTTTTATCAGACTGCATCTAAAGGAGTGTTATTTAAAGTTTGTGTATGTGTATTTTTCGTCACAAAAATTTAATTTTTTTAAATTATATTTATTAATTATTAAAGTTAAATTACAAGAACAAGATGTTCTTGTAATTTAACCTGTCGACCGTGGAAAAACGACACAATTATAGCTTATCTATTGTTCTCGCGGTTGCATGCGACCGCTTGGGGCTTGATGAATTAACATTTACATACTTGTCTTATATAAATTATCAAACTTGTCTTATATATTGAGCACCACATTAAGTCTTCAATATACATAGTTTCTTAGCTAGTCCTAGTGCAACAGAAGCTTTAAAATATTTGAATCATGATGGCAAAAGTCACATGGCCTAAAAAAGGTAATTCAAAAATATGGTTAGATCAAATTGAAAACCAAATGTAACTCACCACTATCCATTTCAATTCTTAGGCCGTGTTTAACCTCTGTGGCAGCACTGTGCTGCATATGGTACACTATACAGCAGTGGTCTCCCGCAACATAAGACTGAACCTCAACTCCCGACAGCATAGTCATCAGTTCTAGTTCATTCTTCAAACTTTCCACAGAATTGGTTAGTAGTATTTTCTATAATATTTATAATGTATTGCTAAGTAGGTACTCACAATTCACATACGGTTTTGCTCGATCGAGCAGTAACATTGAGAAAAACCTGCGGCCCGGGATTTTGTCCACACATTCAGCATTGCTAGATACTTTTATTCTAAATCAATATATTTAATTCCATAGAGCTGGCTCCATACGAGCCTTCGAGCTGCGAGTTTTACGGTCCACACAGTAATTATTACTCGATTTGGAGTAAAACTATCAAGCAAAACCGCATGTGAGTACTTAGCATAAGTTTAGATGCAATTCAAACATTTTATAGTTTAGTTATTGAACAGAATTGTTGCTTTTAAATGTTGGTTACCTCGGGACGGACAAATGAATCGTCTGTTTTCTTTGGAGGCAAGACTTTCTGTCTATATTTGTTTCTTTGTATTTGAAATAATTTGTTATGAGTCTCTTTTAGTTTCAGTTCCAATTGGCGTACCTCTTCTTCTAAGTCATCGCAATCATCCGTCGATGGCTTTTTAGCTAAATATACAAAAATATTTTGTCAGTCCGTAGTTAATGGTAATATTCGAAAACTTAAATCAGAACTTTGAAAACTTACGCGCCTGACGGAACATTTTTGTTATTTTAGGTTGTTTCTTCATTGTTACTTTTTTCAGCATTTTCATTTTAGTTAGGAAAAATTACTACCTCTCACAAGAAACTTAACTATGCTTTAAAATAATCACAATGGATTTCTTCTTAATTTTAAAACAACGTTTACAAACAAACCAAACCAAAAAAGCAGCAGTTGGAAAATTAAAATTTTGAATTTGACATTCACATTTTAGACATTTGACAGAAGGCAACTGCTACCAACTTGGAAAATAGCAGCGTTTTACCTACCAATAAAACGCTTATTAAAACACTTTCCAAACTCGAAGCCTATTTATATATATATTATGAGATAGCGTGTTTGTTTTTGTCATCCGAGGCGGTTTCTCTATTTCTATCTCTTTTCCCCTTAAACGTCATCTGACTTTTTCACACCTGTCAGTTGCTCTTGACATCTGATGTTAAACTTAAAAAGTATAAATGTCGGATGTCGGGAGCAGCGCGCTCATTGGTTTTACATAATATATATTAAATACCAGGCAGATATACAAACTGTAGGCTTCGAGTTTGGAAAGTGTTTTAATAAGCGTTTTATTGGTAGGTAAAACGCTGCTATTAAAAAACTGTTCCAAACTCGAAGCCTATTTATATATATATTATGAGACGTGTTTGATATCGCCTGGTGTGAAAAATCATTTATTTATAATATTATATAGGAAAAGATAGTACAAGTTAAAATGTAGTTTATAAAGTTCAATAAGAGAAATTAGTAAATCATGCCAGTCCATTATATAATTTGAATAAATTAAACAATAGGTACTGTAAAGTGACAAATGAACTTCAAAATTAACTAATTTTCAAAAATGCATCTTGTGAACGTTAGATTCTTAGAAAAATTTTGTCAGATGCTAGACGAAGACTACCTGATGTAGCTTTTACACTCGGCTCGAATAGTAGTGATTTTAACTAATTTGAAATAGTCATTTTAGACGCCACTTCTGTGGATCACAATTTACAAAATATCAGAAATATGATAACTAATTTACATCCATCTCGCCTCGTTCTAGATAGACGAATTCAAGATTTTATCCAAAAAATATGGGATCTAAAGCCTGAGATTAATTATTCTGAATCAGTTTTCATCCAAATTGCCTGGACAGAATATAATACCATCGTTTTATATTAAAAAACTTAAGTCGAGAGCACTCCTAATTTAAATTTGTACCAGCCATAATTTAAATTTATAAAGCCTGATAGAAAATCAATATCCCTATATTCGTTAGGGTCATAAAGCTGGCACTACAGATTTATGAAACAACCATGAATCATATTAATTCTAGAAAGTATATTACTCAATTTACATAGAGGTCTAAATAATAGGTCAAAATAAATACCTAGCAAGATCTAATCTAATCTATAGGTATATTATTTTGATGGGCCCTTATGGTGGGATTATATTATTCTGATGGGCCCTTATGGTGGGATACACCAACTTCGCCATGCATATTCATAAGACCTCCTAGTAGACTCGCGCCAACTAGATTTTAAAAGGTTAATTTGATTGGGTGTCCGACCTTTTAGTGCCTGGGTCCACCCCCACATTTCCATACTTCCAATACCATCTCCTGTACTTGTGGAGGCGGTTTATTGGTCATTGTATCGACAAGGACTTTGTCTAGATTGAGGATCGTGAACGGAGCTTCTAGAGCTCGGCTGCGTAAGTCCGGACGCCAGAAGGCCTTCTCCCATCTTGGTGCTATAATTAGATAGCTCCCATGTGCGTTGTTCAAATGCGAAAGTACCCGAGGCATGAGAAAAGGGGGTGGGAATACCCAGGCCAGGGGATAGTTCCATGGACGACTTAATGCGTCATGAAATTCCGCCTGATGGTCCATTAAATCAAGGCTCGCATACCGATAGGTCGATCACCGGCAGTCCCCATTTCCTGAAAATTATGTCGGTGATCGGAGGCAGAAGATGCCATTCTGGTGTCAATTTTTGTCTCGACAACCGATCTGCTTCCACATTGTACCGGCCGGGCAGATGGTGAAGGGATAGATTGATATTGTAGTGATCTAAGATAGCAAATATCTGACGTGACAGATTTAGCAGAGACTGGGATCGAGTTCCCCCTTCGTTTCTTAGAAACGCAAGAGTTGTTCGGTTGTCCGACTGCACTGAAATAGTGGTTTTTTCTAGATATGGGGCTAAATTTTGAAAAATTTTGAGAATAACCAGCATCTCTTTGTGGTTTGAATGCAGGGATTGCTCGTGAGTCGACCAGGTCCCTGTCATACGCAGGTTGTCCATTTGAGCTCCCCAACCCGAACCCGATGCATCGGTGGCTAAGTAATGAGACACCGGATTGAGATGAATCGGAGATTGAATATGTAGGTTTCGAACCCACCATTGAGTTTCTAATAACGCCTGCGTCGGCACAGGGAATAATTTCTTTGGAGGCATGTCCCGTAACTTTTGACAAAAGTTTAACAGATTTCGATAGTTTAGGCGACCTCTCGTGACACAAAAACTCGCGAAATTGAGATGACCTACTAAAGACTGAATTGTTTTTAAATTGGCCCTCTTTAATTGACAGATCTCTAAACATTTCTCTTTTATGCGCAGTGTTTTATCTGTTGGTAACCACTTTAGATTGCGAGTCGGGTCCCACATAACGCCCAAAAACTGTAAGGTTTGCTGAGGATCTAGGACAGATTTTGACCAGTTTACTGTCCAACCGAGGTAAATTAATAAATTCAGAGTTAGATTTATATGTTTGCGTAACATCTTTACATCCTGGTGAACAATTAAAAAGTCATCCAAGTATACAATTAGGCGTATGCCCTGCTCTCGTAATATCTGAGCTACCCAATTTGTTAAAGACGCGAATATCTTGGGAGCTGTCGCTAGACCAAATGGCAGGCATGTCATTTGCAACAGGTTGCCCTGGTATATTAATCGCAGGAAACATCTGTGAGATGTAGCTACTGGTACATGGAAATAGGCGTTTGACAGGTCGATTTTAGCCATCCAATCTCCAGCCTGAAGGAAGGCTGGAATCTTCTGTACGTTCACCAAACGAAACTTGCTTACGTGCAAATAATGGTTTAGATTCTTTAAATTGAAAATTGGACGCTGCGAGCTGTCCGGTTTTGGAACCAAGAACATTTGGGAAATAAAACTTGGTGAAATTGGAGCCTTCTCTAAAACATTCATGTTCAAAAGTTGATTTATGGCCAGTGCCATGTCATTGGAGGAAGTAGTTTGGAGCGGATGGTCTGAAAGATTTAAAATGTTGGTAAAATGAAGGGGAGGTTTTATTTTAAATGGAATTCTGTAGCCCATGATTATTTTTAATAAGTATGGATCCGCTCCTAACTTCACCCATCTGTTTGGGAATAGTTGTAGTTGACCGGCTCTGAATGAGTCGGTACTTATTTTTAAAGTTTCCGTCTCAACGAGAGGCGGTATTTCATGTTTTATTGGGTTGTTGCCCGCTCCCTGAGGGTCGAAAACCTCTGGGATTAAAATTCCTTCCTTGCGTGGAAAGTTGTTAAAGATATTTTGTTGGTTTGGCACACCTTGCGCAGGTTGCAAAATAGAGTTAAAGGCTGCAATATTTTGTGATGGTATGTAATTATTATTATGTCCAAAATTTGTTTTACTGTGCGCCAGTGGAAGTAGGTTCTGACCTTGCGCAGGTACAATTATAAAATTATTATTATTGCGTCCAAAATCGGTTCTACTGTGCGCCAGTGAAAGTAGGTGCTGACCTTGCGTAGGTACAGTGTTAAAAAATTTTTCAGAAAAAGATTTTCTAGTTTGAATTTCATTATATTTTTGAGGCCAAAAAACTTTACTACTACCTCCATTTTTGTCAACAACAGCCGAAAAATCATTTTTATTAAATAAACTTTCACAAGTTGGAGGTATTTTTCGGAGGGTAGATTTAAAACATTTATTTTTAACAGACTTTAATAAAGTGTCTCTGCGCTGCTGTATAATATCGGCTCGATGGCCACATGTCATCTGCAGAAGATCGTTAGAGATTTTACTAAAGTCCCCTTGGATAAAAAGTTCACGAAGTTTAGATTCTACCGACTTAGCGTCAGTAACTTGCACAGAACTAAACCAAGAAATAAAATCTTTAATCACTTGTCCCAATGCCTCATTTTGTTTTAGGATAGCTAATGAAATGGCTGCGAAACCACGTTCTGTACATGCTAAAAAAGACGATTCACAATATGGCTTTAACTCGTCATTGCAATCCAATTCCACGAAGCCTGGATAGGCACAATACAATTTTTGTACGTCTGAATACCGTACTTCCGACCAATTATCGGTTTCAAAATGCTGCAATGATTTTAGTTTTTCAATATAACATAACAAAGCTCTTTGTATGTTTAGTTCCTTATCAGCTAAAGTAGAAATCGGCATAGAAAACAAGGGCTCAGATATAGGTATCGAGCTAGGCTGATTTAATTCGACAGAGCCAGGTATTATATGCAAGTTTTTATCTTCACAGTTAAAACTTTTAAATAACTCACCTTTGTCTGCATCTGGACTATCGTCCTGCACGGTATTTTCACTATTGCTAGGTAAAATGTTATGATTTCGAATGTTAGTGAATTGTAAAATTAAATTGTTTAAAACTTCACTGCTTTGGCGTGGACGTTTAGCCGAAACCGAAAACAATTATTCTTTTGAATTATTACGTTTAGTCGTATTTACAACAATTATTAACAAATTAACAAAATAACTAGTAAAAAGCGAACGGTAACACCGTTAAAATTTTAAAAACACTAGAGAACCGCACGGATCAAAAAACAAACCGCCAATGAGCGCGCTGCTCCCGACATCCGACATTTATACTTTTTAAGTTTAACATCAGATGTCAAGAGCAACTGACAGGTGTGAAAAAGTCAGATGACGTTTAAGGGGAAAAGAGATAGAAATAGAGAAACCGCCTCGGATGACAAAAACAAACACGCTATCTCATAATATATATATAAATAGGCTTCGAGTTTGGAACAGTTTTTTAATGTAATGATTTTTTTTCATAATGCGGGAAAACTTGGGGGCATGGCACTAACCTAACCAATAACAATAGCTGTCATCACTAGTATTAGTTCCAAATACTCTCACTACTGCTATCAGCGCCAAAATGGCGGCTTTTAAACGTCATTTATACGTCAGATTTAGTTCTCTACCCGAATAATGGGGGCGCTGATTCCGCTTCAAATAGGCACAAAAAATAGCTGTCATTTCAAAGGCTATCAGCCTATAGGGACCGTGCAGAAACTATAGAGGGCGTCGTAATTCGACAGCAGCGCCACGATGCGAGTAAAAGACGTAACTTGTGAGTGACTTTGACTTCGCATTCTCCTTGACCCTGGATAGTTTATGAGTGTTTTTTTATGTTTTACACTATAAAATGATATAATACTTACACTCCCAAGTGGCCACATGCGGCCGCGAGAACAACGACAGATTTCCAAGAATCCGCGATCGAAATATTAAAGTTAAAGACTAGATGACGCCCGCAACTCCGTTGCGCCAAAAATCATTTATCGCGCGAGAACCGTACATTTTCCCGGGATAAAAAGTATCCTATGTCCTTTCCCGGGGCTCAAAGTAAATCCATACCAAATTTCAGCAAAATTGGTTTAGCGGTTTGGGCGTGAAGTGCTAACAGACAGACACACTTTCGCATTTATAATATTAAGTATATTTTTATAATATTAAATATAATATTAAGGGTTTCTACTTTCTACCCGTAAACAAAGAATGGAAGAGTGAATAAAAATGTATAAAGCTTATCTAGTTAACTAAGAAAATATCTAAAAAAGTAATTAATAGCATCCATCAGCATAGAAAGTAAAAATTTGATAAATATTGCAATAAAATAATGAAGCTATGCAAAAATACTTATATTAATTACTGAAAAAGCTTGTGGATTAATAAAATAAAACAAGTTCACTAAAATAAATGCTTTTATTTCAACCTTCTTGCGATTCGATCGATACCATCTTCACAACTTTTGTCTGTCACTATTTTTAACTAATTTCAGTCTGGATCTCATAAGTGTAAGCACCATTTAGGTATGTATACTTTAAATAACACACAAAGACTGCACTACTAATCTTTTTCTTACTTGAAGAATCATCCTTTTGAGAACCAACACTTTGACAAGATGGTTCAAGTTCAATACTATCCTCAGTGTTGAATTCCTGGCAGGACTTCTCCAAATTATCCTTACTTTTGATGCAACTTTATGCCAATTAAATGAGCCGTGCCTATGTATGTATATCAATTAAGATGGAAGCCAGTTTGGATGTTTACTGAAAGAAAGCAATGGTTATAGGTTATGTTCATATTGTGTTCATAAAAAATGAATTTACGGTTATAATCTACAAAATTTAGTGTTTTTACTAGTCTACGCATAACACTCATGGAACTTTTTAAATACTTACGTATATTTTTACCGCCTTTTATCCATTTCTTTCGTTTTTCAATAAGCAAAGCCATGTGAATATTTTGGCAGAAAAATAGTAAAATTTTACATCGTTCGATTTGCCTTTATATTTCTTGTATGTATTAGAACATCCGCATTTCAATTCTTGAAAATACTCAGAATTTGTTAAGAAATCTTCTAATTTTCCGTAGCTTCACTAGAGCTTGACAGTAAAATTTTCGTAAAAGTTTCGGCTATTCGCCACTTGTGGCAGTGTCGTCGCTCTGCACGGTCCCTATCACAAGCCTATCAGCTATCCAGCGTAGGTACTTGTACTTGTAGAGATCAGTGGGGCATGGGGGAAACCATGGGGAAACGTATATTATAAGTCTATGGGGGAAACTAACCAAGTAAAATAAAAACGTTAATGTGCATATATGATATAGTTAGATTTAATTATATTATGTCAAGCTGTATAATTTTTTATTAATTATGTGATTCATTTCGAACTGTGATTTCGAACATAGAGTAACCTAAATATTTATAGATTTCGAAACACGATAGAAACCTATTAATCAATAATTGTTAACAAAACACCTCTTACTATACCAATTCCTTTATCATCATAACATTAAAATATAAGGGAAAATCAAATTAAAACAAACACATAGCAACAAAATATACTTAATATATATTTTTATGGTAAAAAACAACCGTTTTATATTTTATGGTACAAGACACTGCGTGGTAGAGACGTGTGCGGTGTGACGTGTGATGACAGCAGCACTCTTTTTTTGATGTCCAGTCAGCCCGTATCAGCCCGTAGAATTCATGTTCATCATGCTTGTGTAAGTGTATAAATACGTACACATATTTTTCACACAGATGAAAACCAATTCCGGTTTCGTTTGACAGCTCGAGTTTGTTGCTCTATTCCGCTAGGTATATTAACTTTATGGTTATGATGGCGTCTTTCAGACAGACGCGGGCAGCGGTGGCGGTGGCCGGTGGCGGTGGCGGTCAGTTGGGTGACTTGAAAGTTCTAGGAATGACACAGACACACGTGGTGGCAGTGGCAGTACAAACAACTGACCTCCGCCGCCACCGCCACCGCTGCCCGCGTCTGTCTGGGAAACGCCTAATCAATTTCCAGTCAACTCATTTTCCCACTCTTGACTTGGGCTCTTTAACTTCATCATTATATTTGTAGTTAGTAGTTACTAATTTAATAACTTTTTATTTGTTATAAAATATCATAATCCACAAAGTTTCATATCCTGTTCAGATAGACGCCCCTCGTTGAGTTTTATTCGTAACCTGCAAAACAAAGCAAATAAAATATTATATAGCGAGTTAGCGACTTAGCGACGCTGGGTAACAAAGAGGATAAAATCAATAATTGCGTCCATAACTTAAATCTTAACTAGACTTTAGAGTGGATTATAGACATTACTCGAGAGTTAAGAGGAGATAATTAACCAAGCTAACTAACTTTAGACTTTAGAGTACACACTAAGCAGGCTCCAAACCTTAGGTATGTACATACCTTTCCTCATTATGTTTGACGGACCACAGGTCTGGCATGTATCGGGGCCGCATGGAGGCGAGGAAGTGTACCCGCCAGAGCTCCTCTAGCGCGAGGATGCCGTCGTGCTGCAGGTAGTAGTGCACCACCTTGTGACCATGCGACTCGTAGTCTGTGTTCTCGTAACTGAAATTGTGAGGTAGGTATCTATATCTGCGTTACGAAGGTTGGCACTTTGGAGTTTATGTTAGGAGTCATTAGGAGACGAATTTTGTTTCTTGCATTACGCTTTGTATCAATATTGTCACTAGTTTTAAAGTATTTGGGGGACTTCCCACATTAAAAGATGATTAAAGGTATTGAATATTTTATGTTTCTTAACGTGGCCTTAACTCTAGTCGCTATTTACCTATACTATATTATTTTGTATTACTGATATTATAAACGCGAAGAAGTGTGTCTGCCTGTTTTTCTATTGTCCACTAAAATATGTACGTAAAACGAGTTTCAGTACAATGAATTTTTTCTAATGAATGGCACCATCAATTATTTATTTTATGAATACTAGAAACAAGGATATACTCACATGACCTGCACGTTAGCAGCTTCCTGCAGCAGCTCCGTAGTGATGGTGTCGTGGTCGGGGTAGTGCTGCAGCAGGACCGCCTCCAGCTCAGCGCGACGCCACTCGGGTAACGCGTGCTTCATCGACTGGTAGAGTAGCGCGCGCGCCGCTGAACGGATCTTTCTGTAAATAGATTTTTCCCCTTGAACACCTGCAATCGTTAAGTTATAACCATATAACCATAATCAGATGTTATCTATTATTAAATAAATAGACAGCATTTTTTGTTTTTATTACGGGATCTTGCAGCGTAATTCGGTGCCATTGTAACCTATCCTTTTAATTACATACAGTTTAAAGTAAAATTTCATGTATAATATTGTGCTTGCATTAATAAAAGGACTTTGGCTCTGTTTCTAGTTTAAACAGGGGATGTCGTGTTTTTAGGAACTAAGCTGTATTACCATTTACTGGAACATAAATCTCACTTTTTCAAAACTTAACTTTAGTTATGGACTTTTCCTTCTGTCTCTACAAAGCCTAATTTCACCAACTAATATTCAAAACAGTTTTAGCTCATGACTCATGAGTCATGCATGAGTCATGAGTAAATAAAGACTATAATATTTCCTCCTTTCTGAAATTGATATCATCCCTTCAAAACTCATAATAACTAAACCATAATATGATAGGAAGTTGATACATACTTGTAATCAGCGTCCTCCGTGTACTTGGTCTTGCTGAGCAGCACGAGTGGCGCGTCGCACAGCTCGGCAAGCCGCTCTCGGACGCGCTGGTCCAGTGTGTTACTGCGTTGGTGGCAGGCGCTGCACAGCAGCAGCACGTCGTGCGACGACCGGTCTTTGACTATCTCTGTACAATAGGAAAAAAATAGACTTATTCAAGGCTGTCACTTCCATTTGTAATTTAAAAAAAACAATACTATAAATTCAAAATCGCGGCCATTTTTAAATGCTGTTCATTTTCAAAACCAGTGTTACCAACATTCATACTAATGTCTGTCTGTCTGTTACCTATACGTGCCCAAATTGCTGAACCGATTTTGCTGAAATTTGATATGGACATACTTTTAGTCGTGACTTCTTTTGAGTTTTCAGTACCTAAAGGTGCGCTTTTACTGCTACAAAATACAGCCTATGAAATACAGATAAGGAAGTCAACACTCACCAGGAAAATATTTCCTATACTCTCTCGGCACGATATTTTTCCGTATATACGAGTTATCCTGGCCGCAAACCACACATTTATTCTCCTTCTTCAGTTGGTAGTACTTTCCTACGTCACCCACCGACCGCCCAGCTGGTTCAAACTTGAGCCGGACTGTGAGCGGGTCTGTTGAAATCTTCTCTGCTAGACCTTTATCTATATACCTGTTGATAGACAGTTAATAAAGGATGTAAAGTGCGACAAAGCTTTAAATGAACGTGGGCGGGGCGCTGCTTGTAAAGGAGAACTGTCAAAATTTTTGTTTTTGTATGATGGCAGTATTAGTTCCTTTTTTCGCCACGTTTTGACCTGTCAGTGCTACTTGAAAGGTACAGCACTGTCTGCTTCACATACCCTGTAACATTGACATAGCTTTGAACTTTGAAGTCAGTAGTCACCTCGACTTTGTTTATCACAGGGAAACCGCAGATTTTTCAAGGACTAATATGACCTTTACAGGACTTACAGCGTCCTCTATAAGTCTATATCTATGTCATATAGTTATAAATAAATAAGTGATCTTATTAGTTTAATCTGTCGATTGCCGCTACCGAACTACTTGCACAATCAACTCACCAATAAGCTTTTTTAGTGTCGCATGTACACAGTAATTCGCCGTCGGGAGCTTGCAAGAAACAGTTGTGGTATAGTGGCTTAGATCTGGTCGCGTGAGGGTACCTCTTACTCATCACTTTTGGTGATTTTCCTTCCTTTTTGCTTGTACTAAAATAAATATTTTTAATTATTAACACAGAATATATATTAGTATTACCCATTATTACTCAATTGATTGATCAGTAATAATGTAAAATGATTACATACTAGAAATGATTTGTTTGTTTGCATTATAATATTATAATGATTTTATATTATAAAATTACATTATAATATAGAATTTTCTAATATTAAATTATAATATTATAAAATTCTGCATTACATTTGATGACATTTAGCACAGATGAGAGTCATTGGGAAGAAACCAACAATTAATATATTTTTTATTAAGCAGGGATAACACTTACCTATTTTCATTTCTTTTAGACTTTGTTTTATAGCACATATCAGCATACTTCCAACAGAGATCATTGATGTTATCCCAATGGTTGCTATCAGACTTTCTGATATACGATAATAACCCCTTGTTGTAGTAGCCATTAACAAGCTTAACAAACATCTTTATAGCTACATGTGCATCTGCCGCTGCGTAATTCACTTGACGTCTAGTAAGCTCATCAGCCTCCCAATCACTACATCTGACCTATAAATAAAACACTAATAAAAATAATATTACATAGATGAATAAGGGCTAAGGCTTGCATTACTATTCAAACACAATATAATATTAAAAGTTAAACTTTTAGCCATAATAAATGCACAAAAAGCAACATTGTAATCATAGCTGTTATGAATAAAACCAGTCTCTATTACCCTCCAGCTTTTATCCAAGACTACACCCAGGAGAGAAGCGGAGAGAGCAGCCAGGCCACCGTCATCATATCCACAGATGTCAACAAGGTGTCGGATGTCCAAGGAGGACTTTAACGTCACAGTATAGTCGTGCTGCAAGTACTTAGCATCATCCCTGGGAGTTATACCTACTTTATACAAAGAGTCATCTTCTAGAAGTTCCTGAAATGTTATTATCATTTTTAAATACAAAATATTTATTAATTTATTTGCCTTTTAAACTAAAAAATTTTAATAGTAAAACTAACATGCTTATATTATAGCTGAAAACTATTGGAACTATTGGAAAATTATATTTTTTTATAAAATAAAACTTAAGGACGCTATTACAAATATCAGCGATTTTCCGGTACCCTATTAAAGAATAAGGAGTCAAACTGCGAGGATATTTTGGTTTCAAATGAAAGATAATAATATATTCATCTCCACGACTGTACCATAAAAATTCTATAGCCGCATACAAAATTATCACATAAAATACGTTTTAACCATCACAATAATCGCAAAATATGAAAAAAATGGGGTCTGATTAGGTACCTTAATATCTAAATACACTGCACTGAACTGAGGAAAATAAATTGTTGCTTATTTAGTCCTCTATAAAGTCCACTAAAAATTTTATATAAAAATAAACAACTTTTCCAGTTATAAGAAAAATAAGAAAATTTCTCAAATTTTTTCATACATTTTTGCCAAATCAAGAACGCGGCGAGCGTCGTAACCGCCACTGTACAAGGCGCGCTAATATGAATCTTATTTTAATGTCATTAACGTCGATATTCATACTGACAGACATCCGACCTGCTAATTCTCCGGTTGGAGCATTCTTAAGATTGAGTAAAAACTCAGAATTATTGAATTGAATGTTTCTTTCTATATTACATAAATCAACAATGATTTAATACGGAAAACAGTACTGAAATATTATATTATATATATTTTGTTATACCTACTGCATAAGAGTGTTAAAAAATAAGCTATTTACTTTCAATGACCCTGTGATTTGTTTAAGCTTATTCAGCCTAAAAAGTAGACAAAATCCATCATAGGTAGATAGTTGTAGGAGTGCCACAGGTTGTCTGTGTCCATTGTCTGTCACCCACTCACAGTCAAAGCCTACAGCATGGTATGTGGAACTTCGCCTAAAAAAAATAATTTGTTCTAAAAAAAATGGATTTGTGAACTATTAAGAACATTGTGTTTGTGTATTGTTAGGAGTAATAAATTTAAACTAAACTCTGTATAATCTCCATTTCGTCTATTATTTTGATGAGCTAGATTTATTCTGATTTACTACCATGATTATTGATTGGTTTATATTATTTTCCTTACTTTAGTGTGTCTTTTAAGTTTTGCTATAGGCCTTCTCTAATTCTTTCCATTAAAAGTGGTTTAAAGTTACTCTCATACAAATTCTTATAAATATAATAAATAATAGTATACCTTCGTATTTCAGCCACTGCCTCATCGACTTGATCTTCTGAGGAAATTATTTTAATATCGATGTAATTCAAAGCATCTACAGCACTTTTTGTCTTTCTTCTGGATTTTATGACTAGGTATATTATGCCAACGAAAGTTATCACAGAGGTAGTCAAGAGGAGCTTCATATTATTAGGAACGAAAGCTAAGATAGTCATTTTTGACTATAATAATAATTGCGGAGAGCGAAAGAACTCTCATAGGAATAACGCATATTCCAACGTTCTTGGGAATAACCACAATAGGTTATGGTGGAGTTGACACTATAAATGTTTGACAAATGTGTATTTTCTGCTCCTAATACTAAAATATTATTATGCTGCTTTTTATTGCTATCAATTTTACTAGGAAAACCCTCAGGAAATCCCAGAGGAAACTACACTAAACAATTTCCAAAATAAAAATAACAACCAGTGACTGTGACAGCTGACAGGTCATACAGACTATAGATCCGTTTTGGCGCCAAAATTTAAATTGACAATTTTAAACCGCATTTTTTCCCAGTAAATTCCAGTGTTTTTATTTTTTAATATAGTTGTGGTCTATTCTACACGGAGTTCTTTAAAATAAACACAAAAATAAAAATATTGCATCTTCCCTATTAAAGTTGGAAAATGGCAAAAAGCTCTCCATCCTTTTGGCTTTTTGCAGCTTTGGCCTTTGGAATTGAGTTTTAATAATTTCATTAAAAAAACATTAAAATGTGTGTCTAATGTCATTCACGGACATTTCATGACATTTGTCAGTTGTCAACGAGATCCAAGATCAGCCATCAGCTCATTTTTTGCTATTTGTGCGTAAAAATATTATTTATATTGATATAAACACAATATAAACTTGATTTAAAAGCTCTGAAAGCTCTTCACATCAAAGCAATGGGCAGGGACCGTAGTGGTGAACGTCGGCGATCTAGGTCAAGAGAAAGACGCGACAGAGATCGTTTTGATGATCGTGAAGCACACAGAGATAAAGCAAAGCGTCGTCGCTCTCGAAGCCCTAGGAAAGACCGGTCTAGGAGTCCGTCAAAGAAAGAAATAGATTCGCGGGCACGAAGCCCTCGTAAGGATAGAGAGCGTTCACGTAGCCCACGTAAAGATAGAGAGCGCTCCCGTAGTCCCGTTCGTAAAGATCGCGGGCGGTCACGAAGCCCCAAGAAACGTGATACGAAAGATAAAGAACGCCGGAATGACGATAAAGATAAATCCCGTTCTAAAAAAGAGGACAATAAAGATGATGACCAAGAAATGGAAAAGGACGAGCCGAAACCTGTCAAACGGGAACCATTGTCGCTGGAAGAATTGTTAGCTAAGAAAAAAGCAGAGGAGGAAGCTCGTAGTAAACCTGTATTCTTGACTAAGGAACAAAGAGCAGCACTGGCGTTAGAGAGACGGCGTGAGCAAGTAGAGGCAATGAGAGCTAATGTTGACAAACCCACTATAGCAACTATTGATCTTACAGGAAGTTCAAAGAGGGAAGATGACAAGAAAGAGAAGGATGAAAGAGACAGAGCTAGGGAGAGGGACCGGGAGAGAGAAAGGGAAAGAAAATACGAAGAAAGAAAAGCAGCTAACGACAGAAATAAGGATGATAAAAAAGATAAAAATGAAGATTACAACAAAAATAAGGATAAAGAGAGGGAAGAGGAGGCAATCAAAGCTCGATACTTGGGAATCGTTAAAAAGAAACGCAGGGTACGGAGGCTCAATGACAGGAAATTTGTGTTTGATTGGGATGCATCTGAGGATACTTCTAATGATTACAATGCACTCTATAAAGAGAGACATCAAGTACAATTCTTTGGCAGAGGTCATATTGCTGGTATTGACATAAAGTCCCAGAAAAAGGATTACAGCAAGTTTTATGGTAACCTTCTAGAAAAAAGAAGAACAGAGCTAGAAAAAGAACAGGAAAAGCTAAGGTTGAAGAAGGTTAAAAGGAAGGAAGATAAACAAAAGTGGGATGACAGGCATTGGTCTGAAAAAGATCATGATGAGATGACAGAAAGAGACTGGAGAATCTTCAGGGAAGATTACAATATAACTATCAAAGGTGGTAAGATTCCAAATCCTATAAGAAATTGGAAGGAAGCTAGTTTCCATAACGACATTATGGAAATCATAAACAAGGTCGGTTACAAGAGTCCTACTCCAATCCAGCGTCAAGCTATTCCAATTGGTTTGCAAAACAGAGACATAATTGGTGTTGCTGAAACAGGTTCTGGTAAAACTTTAGCCTTCCTTATCCCATTACTCACTTGGATTCAGTCTTTGCCAAAGAGTGAAAGAATGGAAGATGCAGACCAAGGTCCTTATGCTATAATTTTGGCCCCAACCAGAGAGTTGGCCCAGCAAATTGAGGAGGAAACAAACAAATTTGGTATACCATTAGGCATCACATCTGTTGTAGTGGTTGGTGGTTTGTCTCGTGAGGAGCAGGGCTTCAAACTCCGACTCGGTTGTGAGATTGTCATTGCTACTCCCGGCCGTCTCATTGATGTGTTGGAGAATAGGTATCTGGTCTTAAATCGCTGCACATATGTCGTACTTGATGAAGCTGACCGTATGATAGACATGGGTTTTGAACCTGACGTACAAAAGATTCTAGAGTACATGCCTGTCTCTAATATTAAACCGGATACAGATGCAGCAGAGGATGCTTCAGTTCTGCTTGCAAATTATAACACAAAGAAGAAGTACAGGCAAACTGTGATGTTTACGGCGACTATGCCTCCTGCTGTGGAGCGTCTAGCCAGGACTTACTTACGAAGACCAGCTATAGTTTACATTGGATCAGTTGGTAAACCTGTAGACAGAACAGAACAAGTTGTATACTTGATAGGGGAGAATGAGAAACGCAGAAAGCTTACAGAGATCTTACAAAGAGGTGTGGAACCACCTATCATCATATTCGTCAATCAAAAGAAAGGTGCAGATGTACTGGCTAAAGGTTTGGAGAAACTTGGATTTAATGCGTGTACTTTACACGGTGGTAAAGGCCAAGAACAGCGTGACTTTGCGCTGGCTAGTCTCAAAAATGGTTCAAAAGATATTCTGGTTGCCACAGATGTTGCTGGTAGAGGTATTGATATCAAGGATGTCAGTATTGTCATTAATTACGACATGGCAAAGAGCATAGAGGATTATACACATCGTATTGGTCGTACCGGTCGTGCTGGTAAAACTGGAAAAGCCATATCCTTTGTTACAAAAGAAGATTCTGCTATTTACTATGATCTGAAACAGGTACTACTTGCAAGTTCTGTGTCCACTTGCCCACCCGAATTGATGAACCACCCAGACGCACAGCACAAACCTGGTACAGTTGTAACCAAGAAGAGAAGAGAAGAAATGATATTTGCTTAGTTTAGGCAGTAAGGGTACAATGTCTTTTAATTCATGAGTAAATAAAAGAATAATCAATTTTAAAATAAATCATTTATTTTATTTGTTGCATTGCAAACAAGTCTAAAATTTGTTATTGATTTAATTTCAAATAAATAAGCTACTTACAAAGACCAGAATAAGAAACTGTCTATAATGTTAGATTTCATTGCACTCCTTAACAGAATCGTCCAGCCATGTTCTTAAATCCTTGCACTGTGTTGTTGTCTGAAGTTATTTACCCTAAAATACAATATTAAGTATACCAAAAATTATTGGCAACCATGCAACAGAATTACAAACAATTGATGATTAAATATTTTCTTTTAATTTGCCCACACAATTTTAGTATGTTGTGTTGAATAAGTTGATTAATGATTAGTGAGTTGCTAGATATAAATGTGCACTACACAATATGTCAAACAAGCATTTATTCTGTATGATTGTAGTGAGTGATAAGCGATAGTGTTATCGTGTATATAGCTGTGTGAGTAAATTGCTGCTTAGCATTAACACAAAAACCACAGAACCCAAAAAGCCAACACAGATCATGCAGACTTGTTCAACAATTATACCTAATTCTTCTTTTCCTCTGGCTTGCTGTTGACTGCATCTTTAGATGGTGGTGGCATGATCGCCTGCTTAACAGTCGAAGCTAAAGATACCGTCATGTCAACAAACTCAGAGAAGTCTTTAGGAATAGACAGCTCTGGAAACTTTATCTCCAGCTGTGGATCTCCTGGTTTCACTTAAAAAGAATGAAATATGATTTTGAAATACAATACACATACTTAGATATATTATAAGATCTTAATAAAATAAAGATATTTGTCTGAGACCAGTTTATAAAAAAACAACAGTCACTATAATTATTGAGGTTTTCTAAGGCGCTTTGCACACGACGCACAGGGTGGTCTTTTTTACCGATGTGTGCGTTGGTAATATAGGATTCCTTTTGTGCTATCGTTTGCGGCAAAATTGACCGGCCCACCCCACCCCGTCGTCTGCAAAGCGCCTAAGAGTTGCTTTCCATGTTTTACAGTACAAAGTTAAACTTACCACCATATAAAAAGTTGTATGCAATGTTTATGTATTGTTTTAACAGAGTTGAGTTTTCACTCATTATCTCCTTAGTTTCTTCTGGGAAACATACATAGCCCATGGCTGTGGTTCCAAGGCCAGCATAGAATAATCTCTGAAAAAAATATATTTTATATAAAATTAACTTGTAATTAAGAGGTTCCAATCTTTTTTTAACCAATGGCACCTTTAGAAATCAGTGTGTATTACTTGAATATATAAATAATAGATAGTATAATATTTAAATACACATTTTTCAAGAACTATTCTACACATGTTCTACACTACTATTATAAAGAGGAAAGATTTGATTTTTTGTTTGTTTGTTTGAGTCGAATACGCTCCGAAACTACTGGACCGATTTGAAAAATTCTTTTGCTATTGGAATCTTACATTATTTCTGCTGAACATAGGCTACATTTTATTTTGGAAAAAAGTAGGGTTCCGTAAGATATTTGAGTTTTTTGGACGCAGGGTGTAAAAAATCAGCTAGAAAAGTTACTTATTTTGCGTACGCTGCCTAAACTATAAAAGATAGAACCATAAAATGTTCTAAGTAATTGTAGATATTTACAAAAAAGACATAGATATGTCGAGTGAGGCACAATAACCATTTATTTATTTAAAAATCCTGAATTTTTTTTGGACTACATTTAAACGGATATATTTTACACACGCTATTAATCCTTATCAAAATAAATTATTTTATCACTAAGTACAGTTTATGTAGATAATATTTAGTCTTTGAATGATTAAAATTGGACGTTTGGTTTTGAAATTATGGCGAAATTAAAATATTACGATAGTGGGCGTCACCAAAGCGCGTGCGGGAGGAAGACAATATTCTGTTGTAGAAATGAAAATTCTGTACATAAAAGATATGAAATGACACCCGAAATTACATCTTTGTCACTACATCGCTATAGAAGCCAAAAATGTGGTTAGTTTTTTGCATAGACTTATAAATTATAATATATTATCTATATGGTTTTTTGTCTGTCTGTCACTCTAAGCTGTCTGTCTGTATGTTTGTTCCAGCATCACACGAAAAATACTGATCCGATTTGAATGTGGTTTTCGCAGATATATTTATCTTCTTCCAACTTAACATCTGGTGTATAAAATTTTTTCCCCCCACCCCTCTAAGGGGCCAAAAGAGGGGGTCAGATTTTGTATCAAACTTTTTTCTTCCGACTGAAATCCGATTTGCATACGGTTTTCACAGATTTGCATACGGTTTTCACAGATATATTATATTTGTCTTCTTCCAACTCAACATCTGGTGTATAAAAATCCTCCCCCCCCCCTCCCCTCTCAACCCTCTCTGGGGACCAAAGAGGGGTCAGATTTTGTATACAACTTTTTTCTTTATGGACTTACTTCATATTAGGTATTAACTGTGTTTTTCAACTTAACATCTGGTGTATGACCTTCCCCCCCCACACCCTCTTAGGGGACAAAAGAGGGGGTAAAACATGTGTCAACTGATGATGTAGAAAATATACTTTAAATGGCAAAACAATGTTTGCCGGGACAGCTAGTATTAACTAAATGTACTGCAATTAACACTCTCATAGCAAGAAACTGAGTTATAGAATACACTTGTTGACAAAGTTATTATTATAGTAAAACCAGAAACTTCTTCATATAATATCTTACCCTTATGAATCCACCTCTCAGGCCAAAAATAAAACCTGTCAGGCCACCCATTGCCACAGCCCCATATCGAGTTTGTTTATTCTCTTCTTCTCTTAAATATTGAATTATCCCTGGAAACAAAAAATAGTTTATAAAATATATTAAAATAATAATTATTACATTCAATCCTCTCGATCGTGAATTCTTGGAAATCTATTGGTCACGCAGTTGAATTCGACCACTTGGGAGTTGATGAATTAACTATGGTGAATATAGTATGTATATGATATTACTAGGTAAAAGCCAAGCTTTGTCAGGGCTTGCGTCGTCACACATGAACTGACTGATGATAACATATCTACATATAAAAACCTTGACTGACTAGTGATAGCACATCTACATTTATATTAAAATTACTACGTTAAAACACATATCAATAGGTGCGATAGTTTTTCCATAAAGTGTACCACAAAATGTTCAGGTTGTGGGATATACTGATAATAAAATATTCGAATAAGCATTTTAATTCATCAAGCCCCGAGCGGTCGCATGCAACCGCGAGAACAATAGATAAGCTATTGTGTCTCGTTTTTCCACGATCGATGGGTTAATGTAAAAAGTAATAACAATATTCTACTACACAATACAGTAGAATCAATCTAATTATTATGCCCATAGTAATTTTTCCATGGAAATGGCATAGAGAGAGTGGTCATTATATTTCAAAACTGTTTGCAGTGTACTTACATTCTGACCGGTCGCTGAATTCATTGTAATTATCTTTGATTACATTCTTCACAGATTCAGTCTGTGACCACACACTTTGACATTGTTCCCTGACAGCCTGGACTGGTGGATGTAGTGCGGATCTAAGATAGCTGCTTTTGCCTTCTTTCTCCTTAGCCTCAAGATACCTAAGAGTAATACACTTTTATAAAGTTGCACTCAAAGTATATAATCTAATTAGTGCAGGTACGTACTCGTTGTAATCAGCATGGGGCGCGTCATAGATGGGCAACTCCGAAAGCCTCATCGGAGGAGGCTTTTTCGGTCCAGCAACTTCTTGGACTGGACTTGCAGCGTTCACCGTGGGAATGAGCGCCACTATCCCCGAGCCCAGTACTACTTTCCGCAACATCTATGTAAATAGTATGGACATTGGACACTGTTATCTAAAGCATTTCTATTTTGGTACTTCAGGATGCAAATAATTTTACCTTTTTTCCTAAATTTCGAAGTGCTGGGCCCTCGGATCTTGTTTTTGACAGGTAATGTGATTTTGACAAACAGCTGACAATATTTTTCAGATTGTCAAACTCAAGGAGCGTTCTTTTACTAGCCCCAGTATCCACCCCACATCCACCCATCCACCCAGTTCAATTTGACGTTAGCCAATCAAAACATAATATAGTTCGACAAGGCTCTACAATATGAACGTGCGTTTCTATCTTTATGCGGGGGCCACAGTAACGTTGAATGCCGTTGAACGTGAATGCCCAAAAACGCGACAATTAAGTACCTATTTAACGCGATAATTTTAACGCGTTCAAGTGGGTGGCTACTGGTACTGGCTAGTGGCTACACTTGAACGGTGTGTGGCGGTACCCACATTCGCCTAACATTCCTGCATCGCGCTATCGAAGTTTTCTGAGCGCGTCAGTATATATACGACAGCTGAAATGTATCACGTGGGCTCCGGCCTGACCGAGCATACCACCTCGCTCGGTCGGAAGATCTTCCTTTGGGCCTCCACGCATATTCCCACAGGTGAACGCCGTTGAACGCACTGATCTCTATTATACAAGTACGCTGGATTGCTGAAGACCTGCTTTTTGTGCCTATTTGAAGCGGAATCAGTGCCCCCATTATTCGGGTAGAGAACTAAATTTGACGTAACCACAACCAATAACAACAGTTGTCATCACTAGTATTAGTTCCAAATAATCTCACTACTGCTATCAGCGCCAATGTGGCGGCTTTCAAACGTCATTTTTACGTCAGATTTAGTTCTCTACCCGAATAATAATAGGGGCGCTGATTCCGCTTCAAATAAGCACAAAGAATAGCTGCCATTTCAAAGGCTATCAGCAATCCAGCGTACTTGTATAATTAATAGAGATCAGTGCGTTGAATGCTGGGGCCACAGCGTCTCACTTTTCAAGCAAGATGGACGTGGACGACAGAGCTCTGTAGTTTATGAGTGTGAATTTTTATTATTCGAACTTATTAAATCTTTACCGAATGAAGAAAAAAAGGAAACAAAGAAAAGCTCTCAACGCACAGCACTGACGATACGTAGTGTGGCCGCTTCATTCGCGTTCATCTGTTTGATGTACCGCCACGGGCCACTAAGGCCGGTATAAATAGTCGGTACTTAAGATGCGACCCGCTCTCAAGACGCGGTTCGGCTCTGTGATTGGTCCAAATTTTGACAGCCAACCAATCACAGAGCCTGAACCGTGTCTTGAGACCGAGATGCATCTTGAGTACTTACTATTTATACCGGCCCTAGAGCATTCAATGGCATTCAACGGCGATCATGAACGCCGTTCAAAATTACCGCGTTCAATTGCCCCACACTAGCGGTGAACGTCCATTATCGCGTTTATTAACGGCATTCAACGTTAATGTCCCGGTCCCCGGACATTAAAGGACTAAAAACTTGTCGTCACCAACAATACCCTAGGAATTTTGTCGGGAATGTGAAAGAGTGATGTTGTGATTTTGTATTATTTTCCATAAATTGTGTTTTTAATGTGTAATATTGGTAGAATATTAACCATTAAGGGCCCCCGAGACGATCAAACGGTTTGATTCAAACCTTACGTGTTTGATGCAACCGTTTGATGTCGGTTTGAACGGTTTGTCAAACGACACTGCGCAGTTTAATTCAATACGCGCTGTCGAGTACACGTCTTGTGATGCAGACAAGATGCTCTAGAGTCTAGAATCTAGATTCTAGAACGAGGACAGCGATTTTCTTATGTTTATAACGTCAATGTCCTCTGTCGAAAAATAAAAAAATCTACAGAAAGTGCTAGAAACTACAGCTTCTTTCTTTTTTTTCTTCCAAGTTTGATCAAACGCGTCGGAACACGATCAAACGGCGCGTCAAACACAACAAAAATATGAAATTTCATCAAACGAGCTTCAAACACGTAAATGTTTGACAAACCGTTCAAACTAGCTTTGTAAACGATCAAAATGGTTTGAGTCAAACCAAAATTTACGTGTTTGAGTCAAACCGTTTGATCGTCTCGGGGGCCCTTTAGATATTCGTTATCGTGCACAAGTGTGGGAAAGTGATGCATTATCCAGAAACGTGCTATTTTGTGTTCCCTCCAAAACTCCATCAAAAGTTTCAGTAAAGCGAATACCACTTTACTGAATCGACCGACTTGACTTTCTGACTGTAATGACTTTTACTTAGACTTGACAATATAGAATAACGATGCTGAAAATTATGTTTTCCCGCCATAATATAAACCACAATATAAACTCGACACTGGCCATGGTTAAAGCCGAAGTGCCATTATAAGAACCTGCTACTGTCAAGTGTCATGACTGCAGTGTCAAATTACTCAAATATAATTGAATTTTACTTGGATTTGTAATTTATTTCGTCTTTGTCTCGAATGCTCTGCCTTAAACGTAATATTTTCATTTTTCACGCAATAAAGTTTTATTAGTATGTAAGTTGTTCCATAGTAAATATAGTGACACTAAAAATTGGTTACAAACCATCTAGATTTCTGTGTTTTGTGAAGCCACTGCGTATTATAACTACATTTTTGTACTACATTCTTAAAACATTAAGTGGATTATATTTTCTTTATCTTTGGTTCGTTATTCACAAAAATGACGGGTGTTCGCACCGGTCGCGTTCCGAAGCGCAGAAGAGGACATCTTGTGAGGAAGCGGTCAGGTAAGCGCGGCGCTTTGCATGATAATAATTGATAATGCTTGAATACGGCTATGCCGTAAGATTTTGCCGCGAGGTTTGGCTTGAGGTGTTGAATAAACGCTGGAATGAATCGATTATCCTCTACTTAAGTCACAACATAAACCTATCACACTAAGTGAATGCTTTTCTGTATTAGTCTGGCTAAAGATTTCCATAATTTATCTTAGTTGCAATAATCTGGAATAATACAATTTCCAAGCAAAATCAGTGTACTATAATAATTTCTTCAAGTAACAAATACTGATAATTAACTTTGGTTTTATTACTAACAACTTAATGCATTTATGCAGGATACTAAAGGCATGCTGACAGTATAGGGTGCTCAATAAACCTGTGGAGTCGGAGAGAAGATTTTGAAATGCAATGGTATTCTTCTTTTGTTGTTTATTTTTATTTATTTTTGTTCTCTGAAAGAAAATTGTAAAGATGTGCTTTTCATCTTACATCCTATAGTCTAAACTATCTAGACAAATATAATTTGTAGCAACAGCAGATATATATTCAATATTATTATAATTATGGCAAAAAAGTACTTGATGTAATATCAGATGTTCTTAGCCTAATATGAAGTGTCAACTGTTTTCTAACTAATGTTCCCATGACGGTAAATACTGGATCATTGGAGCAATTTATAAATTATGTTTATATATGGGGTTATTTTCTACTTTTACTTCTAGCACAAAAATTAATACAGAATTTCATAAATATGATATGTCTGGGAGTTTAACTAATTTATGCCTGTAATAATTACTGTAAGAATTCTTTCTCTCTTTAATCTAATTATTCAGATGTTACTTCTTTCGGGGGCTCAAATCGACGTTGATATTGCGTGTTTTTTTTGCATCCATCTTGGGAAGGCTACTATGGTATTTTTGGGGTAGTACTTAGTAATATAGCATGTTTGAATCACTGCATGATTTTCATGTCAGACTTAAGGAAAAATGTTTTTAAGTAGGGTGTGTGAAATAAAAGTCAGTGGTAACTGGTATTTCATAAATTAGACCTAACTGGAAAGTGGAAATTTTTATACATTCTGTATGTCTGGTCTCTGACAAGGGCAATATATATTGTGTAGACCAGTGGCTCTTAACCTTTTAGTCATGACTCATGAGGGACCATCTTACCAAATGTTTGTCTTGCCGGGGACCACCCTGTTGGTGTACCTAAATTAAGGGTGGTTTGATATAGAAAACAACTACAAATAATTATACAATTAGGTAGCATTCATTTTTCGTTTGGCGAAAATCTAAAAGTTACAGATTTTAATTTATTGTGATTTTTGTGACTGCATAGTGCATACTTTCTACTTACTTCTGAATTCTCACGTATTATTAGAATGGCTTCGCGGACCACTTGAAATGCCTTCAGGGACCACCAGTGGTCCGCGGAGCGCAGACCACCGGTTAAGAACCACTGGTGTAGATCGTATAGATTACATTGTAATGTAATAAGTGTTATTTTTATTAGATAGGGTATTAAAATTTCGTTTTTAGTAGCGAGTAGCAAACTTATAGTATAGACGTTAATTTTGACCCTTAATTATCTTGTATGAAACACAATTTATCAGTTCTTATTAAACTTTTTTTTAGATACAATTCTCACTTAGGTTTAAAAGTAAATTATAGAGTAATTTTACAGCACACAAAAAGTGAAATATTTAAACTTTATACAAAAGTATTTCGTCAGATACATGATAACATCATCTTTGATGATGTGTAGAATGACGTAAATTAATAATCGTTGGAGTTATGAATTATTATATGCATATATAGCTTTAAGGCATTGTTTTAAAGTGAATTTCAAGACTTCATGAATTGGCATAATTTGGCTTATTTTATCCTTTATACTAATAAGTAATAAAGATACCTACTCAGTTAAACTAGAAGAAATGGCTCGAAGCGGCAAGACCGCCAATTTCGCTAGGTAAATAATATTTTTATTAGTAAAGGGGTAAACTATGTCTATAGGTACATATAATATAGCTGTTTTATTAACTGACTTTATAAAGTAATACCACGTAATACTCGACCGCAAGCTATCTCAATCTGCATCAGTGATTGATGGTATGATGACGTCATTTTTACGTCATTACCACGCGAAGATGCAATTATGGTTTCAGTTATCTAGCCTCTGATTAGAACTTTATGCCAACGACTTAAGGATGTTAATAGAAAGTTCGAGGTAAAATAATTTTGAATGGTATTCGCAAGTCACGACTTACACTCAAAGGATTTTCATATTACCTATTACCCACGTAACACGTAAGCCTCATTTTCGGCCCAATTTCACTATAATTGGAAATGTCTGTGTCCTAGAAACGCACCTCGTTAAATATTTATAACTCTATAGTCTATAGTCGATGCCCATATTAATTCAATTATTAGAGTATTGAGGTATTATTTCTGTGAAATATAATATTAATACGTTGACATGGCTTAGGAGCTAAAAATAAAAAAAAAAGAATATAGAAAGATAGTATAAGCGTGCGAACTTCGAGGAATCGGGAGCTTTAAAACCCGTGTTTAAAACACACAAGTTGCACTTGAATAACGGAAAATATCCCAAATAATTCCTTATGATTCCTAGGAGCTCGAACACGATTTTTTAAACCCTCAAATATCACGACGTGTAGATGTCTTGTTAACCTTTCCAGTGCTAAGAATGATGGCAATAATGCAAGACAGAAGTAGAGAGGAGGTGCCTCGCGAGTTCCTGGAGACGGGGCGGACTGGCAGGCGGAACGCAATGCCGGACATCCTGCACCCGCAGGGCGCCGAGGTGTCCACCGCCGACCTGCCCTCGCGCCTGCAGCAGCTGGTTACTACTGGTGAGTGTCGGAGCGAGATAGCAGTATGCCGTCGGCAGTGCGGTAGAGCGAGACGGAAGTAGAGAGAGGTGGACACGGGGCGCACGGGCAGGCGGAACGCTATGCCGGACATGTGCCGGACTGGTGAGTGTTGGTGTAGAGCGATGCCGTATCAGTGCAGCGAGATCGTTGTTTCTGAGATTATGCGTTCAAAGAAACAAACTTTCAGAATTATAATATTATAGTATACATAGATGCAGTAGGCTAAGCAAAAAGCGGACGCCGTCGCCCAACTCACTGAGACCCCGAGTTGGCCGCGATGCGCTAAGTGTTCCGCGCATCGCGTCGTAGTGTCAGTGTGGGCCTAACAGTCATGCACTGAAGCCTTTAGGGGCATCCGCTGGCAGGGTCGCGGTTGTGTATTTCGCGTATCCCGTGGCTCTGCCTTAAGCGGAAGAGCAGGAACACCGTTGGGGTTTTAGTGGGTATGCCCGGGCGCGGCCCTCCTCCCCCAGGGAGTCCCACATACCCCGGTAGCCCTCCCCAGACTGCCGGGGATGCGAAACGCATTTCCCCAACGCAAAAAAAAAGGCTATCGAATGTTATTTATACACATGCGTATAATATATAGGGTTTTACGCTCTAATTGTACGGAAAACTTGCCCTCTCTATGGACTATGGATGATTGATTACCTAACTAATACGCGTTAATATTACTTAGTAGTTTGTGCGCTCCAGCGTTGAAAACTGTTTTACCGGTCATTGTGGAGAAGCGATTGTTCTTAGCCTAGATCTTTTGTCTTGCCTTTACCCACATAATAGGTTGTTTCCAAGGCATACACTTTCTATTAGTAGAGACAGTGGAAAACGTTACATAACATGACTGATTCGAACTGAAGGATGTCTTCTTAATAATAATAATAATACTCCCCACACCGGTTTCGGTGACGGTGGCCGCTTTCATTGAAACCAAAATACGCAAGAGTAATTTTATAGTGCCCAAGTGTGTGCGCAGTACACAAGAGCACTCTCTATTCCTTTACTCTCATAACCCAGTGGGACGGAAGACCGACACGACCGGCGAGAGATCAGGCGCAGGACCGACTTTTTACATGCCCATCCGACGCATGGATCATCTTACTTGTCAGACAATCAGGTGATTAGCCTGCATTGTTCTGAACAAACTTGGAAATAACATGTTTCCAACGCGGGAATCGCACCCACGACCTCCGAAGTCCGAGTCAAGAGCGACGCTCTAGACCACTGGACCACGGAGGCGTTATGTTAAGGAAGTCTTCTTAAAGCCCCCGCAGAATGCAGACTTTTAGTCGGCCGATAGTTTGATCGAAAGCTTAACCAGTGCGAAGATGTATGAAGGTGCGCACACTAAACGATTTGTATGATGTATCGGCCGATAATAATGTACTGAAATCCCAATTTGGTCAAACTATCGGCCGACTAAGTCTTTAGTCAGCGGGGGCTCTAGTTCTCACAGGTTTATGTTTTTTTGACAAAACAGTTATAATAACGTTTAATGATTAAAAACGATTCGTTTGAATTTAAGGCCTCATTTTAGTAGCCCAGAGCGTTTATGAATTAATGTACTTATAATATATCATTTAAATTTCTAATCGAGAAGGTGTCGAGAAACGACCCAACCCAACTCCACTTGGGGACCTCAGCTCTTATCACAAGAGTTTGTTTGACTACCTTTACAGAAAGGACCAGAATTTTGTGTCAAAAACAGCCCAACACCAAAGGATACGTGCCAAAATGATACGATCTCATACAATCAATAGTGTATTGTGGTCGAGTCACCCCTCACCAAACAATGGCGACGTGTTTGCTCAGGGGATTCCATTGTCGGCCCAACCTGCTGAATATGGGACATGTGACTAATGAACTCTTCTATACTGCTAGTCAGCCTACTTTTGTCGTTGTTAGCCGAAAAGACCGGAATAGTTAAAGTATCATCTGATTTTTTACGAAGTCGACCAGTTCGATATTTTTAGGGTTCCGTAGCCAAAATGGCAAAAAAGGAACCCTTATAGATTCGTCATGTCTGTCTGTCTGTCTGTCTGTCCGTCCGTCCGTATGTCACAGCCACTTTTCTCCGAAACTATTAGAGCTTAGATACTATTGAAACTTGGTAAGTAGGTGCAGTCTGTGAACCGCATTAAGATTTTGATGCAAAATTGGAAAAATTATTAAAAATTTTAGGGGTCCCCATAGGTACAACTGAAACAAAAAAAATTTTTTTGTCATCTAACCTATGCGTGTGGGATATCTATGGATAGGTCTCCAAAAATCATATTGAGGTTTCTTAATATATCATTTTTTTCTAACTTGAATAGTTTGCGAGAGAGACTCTTCCAAAGTGGTAAAATGTGTGTCCCCCCCCGCCCTCTAATTTCTAAAGTAGGGGCATGATAATTCTAAAAAATATATATGATGTACATTACTATAAAAACTACCAACGAAAATTGGTTTGAATGAGATCTAGCCGGTAGTTTTTTTTATATGTCATAAATGGTAAACCTTAATCTAAATTTCATTAAATCGACTGAAATATAAAAATAAATCAAAAACATTTTAATTTAATAAAAATAAACCTTATTGCTGCTGCGGAACCCTTCATGGGCGAGTCCAACTCGCACTTGGCCGCTTTTTTTTAACATACTATCGAAGCAATTTCACCAACGTCTGTTAGTGTTAACAGCTTGTTAAGATGACGTCATGTCTTCTCTTTCATTCATACAAAAAAGCGGACGGACGGACGGACAGACAGACAGACAGACAGAAAAAAGGGAAAGAATCTATTAATAGATTTTTTGCAAAAACTACTACGACATACTGGTTCATTTTTGAAACAAGTAAAGCTCAACACAATCTGTGAAAATTTCAGAAGTCTAGCTATAGCGGTTCTTGAGATACAGCCTGGAGACATACAGACAGACGGACAGACATCGAAGTCTTAGTAATAGGGTCCCGTTTTTACCCTTTGGGTACGGAACCCTAAAAATGACGTCAAAACTAAAATAACCGCGTTGAAAGCTCTGTATTTTGGCTTCACGCCATTTTCTTTCGTCCAGCCATAGTGAATTATGTAAATCAAGCTGAGGTGAACCTGTACCGTGATCAATAACCATATTTAAAAGGCCGGCAACGCACCTGCAGCTCTTCTGATGTTGCGAGTGTCCATGGGCGACGGTAGTTGCTTACCATCAGGTGACCCGTTTGCTCGTTTGCCCCCTTATTTAATAAAAAAAAATATTTTATCTTATTATCAGTTATCACTAAATCTGCAAACCATACATAAATTTACGCAATAGACAAGTTAAACTTCTGAAGGAAAGCCACAGTTTGACGAAAATAAGCTTTTTTTTGCATTGGGGGAATGCGTTTACGCATCCCCGGGGCGGACGGAAGACACACCCGGGACCACCCACTAAAACCCAACGATGTTCTTGCTCCTGAAGGGACTACGGGAAACGCGTTATACACGACCGCAGTGACGATAATAAACTGCCTATTTCATTCAGAATTCAGATTGTTTCTAGTTTTTGACACCAAATGTCAATACCAAATAGAAATAGTCTAAAGCTGGCTTACAACTTAAAAAAAATTGCAGTGCTAGGAATATATTATATCTGCCTTAATAATAATCGATATAATCTATTCAAGCGAGCTGCCCTCGATAACCAGCAAATAAATTGATGTACCCCATGGTTGGCAGTTATCCTATTATTGGAACCTTAGATTGATGTTGAAAATACTAGGAATGCCTTATCAGGACTTCCTGTAATATGACATCTTAAAGTTCCAATATAATTGGATGGCAATAATCAAGGGAGTACTGTATACTGAAATGTGACACTGGTACTTAAGTGATATTAGGTTATTAAGTGATTAGATTATTAAATTAATTAGGGGTGTCAAATTATTTGATATTGTTATAACAAGTTTCCGGGCACGTGTTATCACTTATCCCTAATTTAATAAGTACATAAGTACAATGTAATATGTGGTACCTTCAAAGGATGTAAAATGGAGTCCAACATTTTTAAAGAGATGCATTTTAATCAAATTACTAGCTGTTGCCCGCGACTCCGTCCGCGTGGACTTCAGCTTATAGCGCGCGGTCGCGGTAGTTCCCGTTTCCATGTAGGCTACAATTACTGAAAAATTTCCACGGCAGAGTTGCTTCCGCGGTACGCTTACTTCAAAGTTTCAAACTTCAATGTTCACAGACAGATAGAAACGTCAGTCGTCAATCGTCATGTACATTTTGTACACATGTTTTCACGTTTGGATGAATTTAGAAAGCGAAAAGGAACTACTTACTACATATCTACGAATAGTCATTCTGTACTATAGCGTGTTTTCCCTCGTGTCTTATCTTATTTACTGCACATAATCGCCGGTACAAGTGTCTGCTAGCAATCATACAAAACTACACCCAGTTTATAAGGCAATAAAGTCGATAATGGTGATATACGATCATCAAAATATTATAGTGACGACAGTCGTTGACAACGTATTACGTGTAACGTGGCTGATTATATTAATCCATTTATTATCTGTATTGACGTAATGTTATGACATGTCGATGGTTAATAGGCAATAAGCCGATTATTTATGTGCAGTAGCGTAGAGAGGTATGAGGTATCTGAGGACCCTAGGCCATAACAGCTGGGGCCCCATAACTCATTGGTGACGCAACTGTCAAGATGTTACTTTTATGTTGGCAAGGCCCTCTGATGTCTTGTATTTGAAGTTCCGTGCTGATTGACTTTAACAATTTAAAATGTTATTAATTAGCTTATTTTCTGAAAGATACCTCAGAAATTTTTTACAGCTACAAACATTTGCAATTTACAGATTGTGAATCTCAGGGGGCCTCCTGAGCTTGGAGGCCCCGAGCACTGCTCCACTTTGCCCCTTGGTATCTAAGCCACTTATTATGTGGTCGTTTGCTCGGTAAACGCGTGCGGGCATGTCCTTGTCTATCAAAATGCCGATGGCTCGTATCTTCACATAATTGGCTTTTGCCAAATTAGTTTTTGTGTAGGCTTGAAGGACATGTCACATGTCAGTGTTGCTACTTGTAAAAACACAAACAATAAAGTACTGTAAATATTCAAGAAATAATATAGTGTTTTTGTGTGTCGCGTTTTCCAACATGTCACGCAGAAACAATCAGATTTTAAATACGTCATATTCATTGCTAAAATTATAAAATATTTTTATAGGTAAGGGAAAAAATTATAAAAAATAGCATTTCTATTGAGTTTCTATACTGTTTTTATAATAATACTATCGTTTATCATTTACAGATCCAGACAACCCCCAGCCCGGTCCCTCGAAACCGGACATCGACCCCAACAGCGTCGAAGATTCGAGCAAAAAGGACAGCTGCAGTTGAACTCTCTCTCTCTCTCTCTGTCTAATGGGAACAGTGGACTTGCCCGGAAAAACTCTACCTACTAATCTCAACTATGTGTTGAGAGTGGAGCCTGAGTGAAGTGAGGTATGGGCATCGAATTTATAGTTGGAGGCAGTTAAATGCATCTCAAACAGAAAAGTGAGTGATATGATATGTGAAGTATTTGAAAACGTGTATGATTAATTTAGTTGTAGACAGAGATACTAAGGTGTAAGACGCACCGCACACGGTCAAACTCTATTGTAATCATGATTCTTAATGTAACGATTAGCATTTTTTAGTAAAAAGAAACAGTGAGCATTAAATTTAAAATATGCCTCGCAGTCTTTGTTTCTCTGTTTGCATACAAGAGTGAGTTTAAACAGAACAATGATGTCATAATATTTGTACTAATATTGTATCCATTATGCTAAGTAGTCGCGGGTCCATGTTGGATGCGAGTAGCAGGAGATCGGTCATCTTGGCGTTCATTGAGAGAGGCCTATGTCCAGCAGTGGACGAACATAGGCTGATATGATGATGATGATGATGATTATGATATGCTAAGTACTCACATACGGTTTTGCTCAATCGAGCAATAACGTCGAGCAAAACCCGCGGCTCGGGCTTTCGTCCACACATTCAGCATTGCTCGATAGTTTATCCTAAATCTATATATTATTTCATTCCATCAATCTGGCTCGTTCCGGTTCCATCAACCCTTCGAGCAGCTCGATGCGAGCCTTCGAGCTGTGAGTTTTGCGGACCACACAGTAATTATTAATGTAACTACTTAGCATTAGATACAATAATAATATTGTATCATAGTTTTTAAAATAAGGTCAGGCAGGATAAAAAATGCAATCTACTTTAAATAGACAGAATTCGTGTAAATGTCTCGTAACGGAGGAGGCAATTTACGTTTATTGACACTTTGCGTCTTGTCCCCTACACTCGCGCACGATAGAAGCTTGATAGCAATATACTAGAGCTCAATTTATATGCGTGGTTTAGCCGTTACACAGCGTGATGACTAGCAAATAGCAATTGCATGTGCGCGATTTATGTGTTACATAAAATTGCCTGTGACCTCTCGGTGTAGCGGCCAAATTGCTCGCAAAAATTGAGCCTTAGCGAGTGAAAGAGATAAACTACTGAAAGAGACAAACTGTCAAATGCTTTCAAAGTTGTCGCTTGTCAGTTGCCTGAAACATCATCAAAAAGGCTTATAATTAGTTATTTATGATTAACATATTAAAATGGACGACTTATTTTTTGTAGAATTGTGATAATTAAAAGTACATTTAGATAATAGGACACAAGAATATTTCGTGTCTCATAATTATTATTTTATTTCGTTTATATACAATGTACTAAGTATGTGATTTAATTTTTAGTTATTATTTTTAGCTATTTCATATATCATTTGTATATACATTTCGTGTAGCTATTTAGACTTCGTACAAATTAAAAATATGGGTCAGTGAGCAAAATAATTTTTCAAATAATTAGTTTTAACTTTACACAATAATTATGTTTTGTTTAAAGAAGATTATTATTATTTTACTTATGTTAATATTTAAAAAAATATATTTTGCAACAAGACAGGTATTAAAGTTTCCAAATACATAATAATAGCTTTTACCAGTTGAAAGTAATGATAGATAAATGATTTTGCATAGACTGCATATTATAGGAACACACGATCAAAATGCATAACATTTCAAACGAGCAAACTGCAGCTAGCCATAAAGAATTGACAATAAATGCGGGCGTTTTTGCTCTGCCCAAAAAAGTTTTGTGGTAAGGTCATGCCTTAAAAACATTCTTTGCCAAGGTACCATCGAGAAAATTGATTCCTAGGCAGTAGGCAGTTGACGGACCTACGTCATTACACATTTGGCTTATGTCAATTCAATGTTAGCTGTGATCGGTCGGGTGGGTTTGACTTAACGCGACCAAATTACTTAGGTCCGCCATCTGCCTAGGAATCAACTTCTCTGATAGTAAGTACATGAGTGTGATTGCCTGTATGAGTACTGTCATTTTGGCCAACTTGTACCCAAGAATTCTATGAAATGGAACATGTATCTTTGTGTCATTTTTGCATGATCCAAATAGGATATTATATTCATGCTTGTTTTCACCGAATGCCTACTAGCGTTTTTGTATCTCTTGATTAATAAAAACGCAGAGTAGATAACTTGGCTGGTGAAAATAGACGTTTGATTCCTAAGAGTTTTGTTACAAAATTGCTAATGTACTAAACGAATTGTAACACCTTAACAGAATTGTAAGGAACGTACGATCAGAGTGCTTTAGACTTATACAATTTACTGTATGGTGTGTGTATTTGGTATCTGCTTCAAATTTAGTTGCGGTAAAGCGTGCAACGTCTCGCTTGCCGTAAAATTCGTAACAGAGGCCATTCGTATTTGGCAGCATAATTCTTGCCCGTCCATAGACAATCATGGATAGGTTTATTAGAAAATAGAATCTAATCATAAACATTATCTCTATGTCAACTGAAATCAAAATGTATGGATTTTGAATGTTATGACAATGTGGAGACGGCCCTTATTTTGGCTTCGAAGTGTAGCGTTTGATATTGAGACATGACTGTCTTAAAAATAATAAACTTAGTCATTAAAAATTGTAATTTAAATTTAAAGGAAAAAATAAAAAATATTATTATGAACGTGGAGAGAAAAGGAACTAATGCTTCTATCATACAAAAATGTCACATTTGACAGCTGTTCTCCATTACCAGCAGCGCCCATTGACATCATTGACATATTTATTTAAAGCCGAACTGTATGCTGGACGTAAACTTTCCGACAGAAGCAAAATACATAATAATTCTGGACGGACTCTCATCTCATCAAAGTGAACTGTAATAAGGGTGTAGACGGTAAACGAAATATAACACAAATTATTGTTTGTTTTAGAGTTTGTATTATAGAATTACCGAAAATGACATATTTTTACTCATTAACTTTATAATATTTTTTATTTTATGTAATAAAAAGTAAATAGTATTTAATCCGTCATAATATCACGTGATCGCAAATAGCCTTATCAGGATGTGACGTCACGATCTCCAATGATTGTGTGTGACAGTGACATTTCGATGTCAAACCCATACAAAGATTTTTGTTGTCTATGGTTGTTTGGAGGACTGTGACGTCATAGCGACGCCATGATGACTTTTGCCTTTTAGCGGGAAATTTTGAAACGAAAGGGGTTCGAACCTTGGTGGCATATCTAGCTGCCGGCCATTTTGATTTTTTCCGAGCACGATAAAAGTGGTATATTTGGATACAGGACACTTATACAAACAAAAAATGTTATACTAACATGGTATCCTAGTGTCACGTTTCCGAGATATTTCGAAGTAAAGATCGCTATGTGTCAGGCTCCATACAAAAATGTTCGAACCCCTTTAATAAGTGGCTTTTTTAATTTAAATGAGTGTATTAATTTTTATTTAAATTTTTAGGTGTAACAAATGTATATCTGTAAAATAAACATATTTCCTAAAAATAGTCTACAGTCTACACCCTTATTTTCAATGTTCTTCTTCTTGTTTTATTTTGGCAACACTACGTAGGAAATGAATTAAAGCCTGACCAGAAATATAAAAAACCTGCGCTGAGGGCGCTAAATGAACTATGATTATGGCAACAAATAGTACAGTCATACACTTACGAATTGGCTAGTGTACAATTTTTAGCTGGTGCTCAATTTAATAATTTAGACATATTTTAATATAGAATATTGCAGAAATAATTTGACAAAAGCATAGCATTTATGTATAGTTTTAAAATATCACGAAATAAACTCCCTTAATAGTAAAACTATAGGCATTAGGCAGTTTAAAAAATACAACTTTATACATTCATTATTAGCTTTTATTCAATTTATATTCAAGTTATATTAATAATTCATGATCTTCGTGGTCAGATTGTAGTGGTTCAATGTCATAATATCTCATCTCTGAGTTCTGACTCATTCTTCTTTCATTATTTTTAGGTGTTATAGAAAATAAAACTGAGATCTGACCTTCTCTTCGTATTTTCATTACAAATGAACAGTATACACCTAAAAAACAGAAGTCTTAGATTAGTTACAAACACAGCACAAATTAGCCAATTTACATTGCACACACTATATGAGGTACCTACCAGTCATGTTGACAACAAAGTCCGTGATGTTATTAAGAGGAATAGAGTCGATCCCTTCAGACCTTCTTTCCGACAAGTAATTATTCATATTATAAATAACTTTTTATAACTGGCTTTAAATAGTTTTCGGAATTTTAACGCTTAAATAACTCACTTTTCAAAGAAATATATCACACACAATCGAGAACACACTTTGACAGATGACAAAATATGACATCTCATGAGCATCTCTTATAGATTGTTGCCAGTTGAAGAAATTAGTTCCAATAGATTTCCGCAATATGGCGAGGTTTTTTATTTTATTGGTGGGGCTTTAAATATATTTCATATTATACATATAATAAAATCTTGATAATTGTTACGACTCCAATATCTAATATAATAATATTACATCGAATATATTGTATCAACGCTGTAAATGTTTTTCGCCTCGCTTCGATGTTAGTTTATAAAACTAAATGCCTATTGATAAAGTGAAATCTTAGGATCCTAATTTAGTTTAAGAATGTTATGAAATATTGTGCGTGATATTCGGTTTTAATTTATAATTATATGAATTTCCACCAAGAAGTGGTAGTACATTCAATATCATAATTTATAATTGTTAAACTTATGGTTGCTGTTGAGCATTTGTGTTCTAGTAACTCCTTACCCAAAAAAATTTTGATATTTTTTATACAGTTTTATTCTAAATGATCTAAGTATGGAGTGTAGATGGAGGAGAACTATCTTATATGGGGGATATTTGAAAAAGTGTCCAGCTGTACGCAGTAAATAACAGTTGAAAAATCCTGCGAGAGTGGCGCTATAGCTGCAGCAAAGGGTTATGGAATGAATATGTACAAAATATAAATTGAAGTTAGCCGAATAGCCGAGTCACAGAATTACTGGGTTAATACCAATATATTTTGAAAAATATAACTTAAAATAGCTGAAATAAAAGCTGCTAAATGATTTAAAATTTACCTTGTTGCTACTGTAGCGCCACCCTAATTTAACGCATTTCAGCGGACACTTTTTACATACAGAGATAGTTCTCCTCCATCTACGCTCCATAGATCTAATGAATATAACTGCATTCATAACTCAATACGTAATTTTTATGTGGGTAAGTACACGAATGCTTAACAACGTCATTGTATGAGTCTAAACTCTAAGGCCAACTTGCGCAGATCTGAGTTAAAGTTAACTCCGAGTTAAACATCATCAGTATCACGATAAGTCAGTGATACAGATGACATAATGTATTAACTGAGAGTTAACTTTAACTTACACTATCAATTCTTGTAAATAAACTTTATAATATTTGATTTAATAAAGTTTGCCTGACTGTGTATCACTTACATTTGAATTTTGTATATAATTATATCTACCTAGTTTATGGGTCTACCAGGATCTCATGGCAAATTTGACTGGCAGATTTTCAAAAAATGTCCTTGAGTATTGGATAAATTTTTATATTTGCATGTTTCACACACATAATCAGCTGCTATAAGGAAAAAAAAAGGATCAAAATGTTTTATGCTAGAGTCAACTTCTTTTCTCACTTTTTGCGATCAGATCCTGTAGACCCATATTTATAATAAGGTTTAATGTGCTTAGTCATCTTAGTATGCACTACTTTGCGCATGTCTTATCTACACTACTATTATAAAGAGGAAAGATTTGATTGTTTGTTTGTTTGTCCTGAATAGGCTCCGAAACTACTGGACCGATTTGAAAAATTCTTTTACCGTTGGAATCCTACATTATTTCTGCTGAACATAGACTAAATTTTACTTTGGGAAAAAAATAGGGTTCCGTAAGATATTTGGGTTTTTCGGACGCAAGGTGTAGAAAATCAACCAGAAAAGTTACTTATTTTGCGTACGCTGCCTAAACTATAAAAGATAGAACCATAAAATGTTCTAAGTAATTGTAGATCTTATAAATATCTACAAAAAAGTCCGCGACACACTATACCTATGTATGTCGAGTGAGGCACAATAACCATTTTTTTATTTAAAAATCTTGAATTTTTTTTGGACTACATTTAAACGTGTTTATTTTAATTATGCTATTAATCCTTATCAAAATAAATTATAATAATAAAAATAATATTTCATCACTAAGTACAGTTTATGTAGATAATATTTGGTCTTTGAATGATTAAAATTGGACGTTTAGTTTTGAAATTACGGCGAAATTAAAATATTACGATAGTAGGCGTCACCAAGGCGGGGTGGTTTTTTCTTTAACACGAAAACTACTGATCCGATTTGCATACGGTTTTCACAGATATGTTTGTCTTCTTCCAACTCAACATCTGGTGTATAAACCCCCCCCCCCCCCCAACCCTCTCTGGGGACCAAAGAGGGGGTCAGATTTTGTATCCAACTTTTTTCTTTAGTGGACTTACTTCATATTATTAACTGTGTTTTCCAACTTAACATCTGCTGTATAACATTTTCCCCCTCCCCTCTTAGGGGACAAAAGAGGGGGTAAGATATGTATCAAGTATCAACTGATGAAGTGGAAATACTTTAAATGGCAAAACAACGTTTGCCGGGACAGCTAGTAACTAATAAAAGTGACGTAGTGCTTAATATATTCAACAAGTCTTTATGTGGTAGATGTAAAAGTAGAATCAAGTCATCGATATTTCAAATTGTACACAGCTAAAATCATAGATATTACATTTTTGTACGTTTATATGATGTGATAGTAGGTACACAAATGCTTAGACATACATAGATGGAGTATGGACATATCTTTTTAGCAGAAAACTATGTTATAAGAGTTTATTTCTGATCTGAAAGTACTGTAATCTACATTATTGTCAATTCGATAGTTATTAATAGGTAATGATTAGAAAATAGTTTCTCTAAATCAATTCAAATTCAAAACTATTTCTACATAGTTATTCTTATTCAATGATGTTAAAAAAACAATGGGTTTTTTGAATATCATTGCTTTTATTACAATTTCGTGTAATTTGATGAACATTTTTATACACACAATTTAATAAGTGCAGAGGGCTTTACAGCAATACATTTATTAACAATTGCTGACATTTTGTTAAGATACTGAACAAAAACGCTCAATTCATTACGCTTAGAATGTTCTACTATGCATAAGGTTGTGACTAAAATATGATTCGGAATCTGTAACTTGTAAGACGTTACAATTTTGAATCATAATATGGTCCCAGCCTAAACAAGATACGTAATAGCCAATGTCATAAATAATAATATTTGTAATTCATAACCATAAGCACAAATTTATTATTTAACTAGAATTAATAAAAGTCGAGTTTTAGTGTGAAATATTTTGTATCCAAAAGTTTAAATAGCATTTCAAATAGCACAATACAATAATAACATTATGTAGATATCTACCTTTGGTTATTTATAATAATATATACGTCTAGTCGTCTAGATAGAGTTCGAGCGGCTAAACGCCAAAAAAAAATCAGCCAACCGTTGGCTCATAAGCACGACCCGCCCAATGAGTGGCGAAACTGTCGTTGTGCGACGTGTAAATATCAAAGATATCTACATAAATGGATATTATTGATTACATAAAAGGGGCTTTAAAATTTTAAGGATACCCATGATATTTTATATTAATTAAATTGTATACTTATTTACAAGTAACCTGCATTATATAATTTAAGATCTTCTGTTGTTTAATGTTTTGTTATCCACTTGTTTCTAGATTCTAGTAGTTGTGTAAACTGTATTAAATACACTTGATTGTGAACGTCCATATTTTAATTTCAGTTCCTGTACATTGAAGTATAAATAATATTATAAGGTAATAAATAATGATTAACTATTGTAAACAGACAAGTTGCAACTGTATTCCTCCCCGGTTTAATAATAATCAAAGTTTTGTTCAGTGTTCAAGACATTTTTTTATATTTAAACTATGAACCATACCAGTGGCTTTTGTATGGCTTTAATATATAACTATGAGGATGATTGGAGAATGCAGTCTGCAGTTCAAACAAATTACGTCCCTTAATCCTTGTTAGTTACCTATAACTGTAATTTTTTGTCAAGTGATATCAGCATTCAGCAGACAGACATAGTCCAACGTAAGCATGTATACCTAATGTATATTATAAATATTTTTATTTCAAGAAAAACAAAGCTATTGAAGCGATAAAATAAACATTGGTAATAATAATAATAGCCTCCTTGTTTCAATGTTACAAAACAACAATATAAGTAAAATGTTTTTTAAACTGGCAACCTGCAATCTACAATAACATAACTTTATTTTTTTATAGTCTGGCCATGGTCTGGCTATAAAAGTCAAGAAATTAAAAAGTGGCAACATCATATCGTCATCCCTTTCAAATCAATCTATAGATCTATGGAGATTGGAGGGTAGATCTCACATAGATCTACACTCCATAATATATAGATCATAAATCATTGGTATAGTTCGACAAGGCTCTACATGAACGTGGCGAGAAAAGGAACTTCTGGAGTTTTGCCGGGAATGTGAAAGAGTGATGTTGTGATTTTGTATTATTTTCCTAAAATTGTGTTAAGTTGGGTTTTTAATGTGTAATATTGGTAGAATATTATCCATTAGATATTCGTTATCGTGCACAAGTGTAGGAAAGTGATGCATTATCCAGAAACGTGCGATTTTGTGTTCCCTCCAAAACTCCATTGAAAGTTTCAGTAAAGCGTCTACCACTTTACTGAAACGACCGACTTGACTCCTTGACTGTATTGACTTGTACTTAGACTTTGACTAGACTTATGACCTGACGATATTACATGAAAACGATGCTGAAAATTATTATAGGAGGAATACGGTTTTCCCGCCATATTCCTTACCTTTTTACCTTGTCTGTGGCACAACATACACATACTTTGTGTCAAGTTGCCAAAAACGAAGAAAAAGAAAAAAAAGGAACTTCTATCGTCATTTTTGACATGTGTTTGACAATTTTCCTTTACCAGCAGCGCCTTTTGACATCATTGACACATTCATATAAAGCATTGTCGAACTCTAAAGGAGAATTGTCAAACACATGTCAAAAATGACGTTTTTGTATGATAGAAGCGATTAGTTCCTTTCACAGATTAAGGATATATAGGTAGATGTAGTCTTAGCCCGTCATCGCGTGGCCATTTTGTGCTTATTTTCATACAAGTAGTGTGCGTTTATTTTCTTGAATATTTCTATTTGTCGATCATTTCGAAGCACATTTAAATCCAGAAAAGAAAGTCATTTAGTTAATGATATCGATAAACTATAGTTCAAGTAATGAGAATCCGTAAACACACGTAAAAAGCTATGCAACTTTTGTAGTCAAATTAGTAATTAATGTGACATTTTTAGCACTAATGCCTTACATAGCACGAATAAGGGATTATTAAACTTAAATATTATCCTTTTTAACTTACAAAAATACAAATTGAAAAGTCCAAAAAACGTTGTTCAAAACTTACGTATTTAATGTTAAATCCACGTGTTTGAGGCATTCTTTGGCCATTCTTATGGTTTATAATTTAGCGGAACCATAGAACTCAACAATATCTAGCATAAAATGTTCAATAAAAACCTTTATTATCACTTTTATTACATGAAATATGCATGCCGACTCCTTTGTTATGTCCTAGTAAGTAGGACATAACATTACACGCTTTTGACGCTTGTACACTGATATAAGGCTCTCTCCTGCTATAGTATCTCAATGGTTCCTTTTCTACTATAATATACCCTAATCTGTGGTTCCTTTTCTCGCCACATTCACATAAAGGCCGTCACAGACTTAGCTATAATATATATTAATATGTTTATAGCTAGGCATATTACTATATATTTTCTATACAATTTTCGCGTGACCACACACTCAGCTATAATATATATTTCTAGTCTCAGTGTGTTTAGTACGGTATATTAATATATATTATAGCTAAGTCTGTGACGGCCTTTAAGCCTTGTCGGACTATATTGGACAATTATTGGATACAAGTAGGTAGGTACGCTAGAAAACTGATTCCCTTTGCTATCAGCGCCAATATGGCGGCTTTCAAACGTCATTTTTACGTCAGATTTAGTTCTCTACCCGAATAATGAATGGGGCCGCTGATTCCGCTTCAAATAGGCACAAAAAAATAGCTGTCATTTCAAAGGCTATCTACTTATATACTTCTAGCTATCAGCAATCCAGCGTACGTCTTGTAGCCTGTAGGTATAGAGATCCATAGACTTATAATATACTGACGATCAGTGAGTGGATGACTCCAAGATGACTCTGACACTGATGTTTTTGACGTATAATCTGTGGGAAATTTTGACAGCTCGATAAAAAAAATTGCAACGCCAGTCATTTTGACGATTTATGTATCACAGTCGGAATGTCGAAAAACTTATTAAATTGTTTGAATTAATCGCAAGCTGTCGAGTTTAATTTGTTATTAGAATGCTTTACGGTTTGGCCAGGATAGAAAAGAATAGTGAGAATCCAAAAACACCGAAATATACAATGCTGTGGAAACCCAAACTGATTTAGTATTGTACCTGTTTCATGTGATTTTATGAATGTTAAAGTGATTAAGTGGGCAGGATGCCGAGAGGAGAAAACAAGACGAGTAACTTGTTATCGCGGGAGGAGAATGACCAGGTGTTTGCCCTCATAGGGCCAAAATGCCAAGTGAGTATTTATCTATCATATTACAGGTCTCAAAGATTATGCCTATCTCCTTCCCCTATACTTTATCAGCCACATATCAGAAGATAAAGCAAATTTTTTTCAGATTTCCGCTCATAATGTTATTCATAATAATTTCACAAGCACCAGATAATTCAATTTTCATGCTTTTTCAATGCACTTTTGTGAAAACTACCAAATTCATACACTTAAAGTGTGTGGTAGAACTTGTACGGTGAAGATTTCCGAACCTACCCCAAGATTTATGGGGAGCGGGAGCGGGGGTGGGGGGGAGAGTAGGGAGGAGAGGTTACCCCCCCCCCCCCCGTACCAAATCCACACTGAGGAACCCCCCAGTTTTGGAGCTACTCACCCTTGAAATTTTCGGAATCCTGAGGAATGTTTTGTGATGGTCGCTGGCTGCTGCTGCAGCACAGTCACAGTTCTAACCTAAACTACTTTTGGACTTTCTGGATTGTGTTTGTTGTTATTTTGGATGGGTTGCTGCGCCCCCAGAGCCCCCCTTTTATTTTGTGACGGTTGCCGGCTGCTGCCGCAGCACGCTCGCTGCGCTCGCTCGGCTCCCTCTGTGTTGTGGTCTACGTTCTAACCTAACCTAACCCACTTTTAGCGCTTCTGGATTGTGTTTGTTTTTGTTTTGGCGGCGCGGATGCGCCCCCCCGTACGCTACTTCGGTAGGTACGGAGGCACTCCTTAGTAAGTAAAACATAAACACCAGAAATCAGATACACCTTATCTCAAGATTACGTAAATTTCAAATGTAAATTTCTACTAAATGGGGGGTGGGGGGGGGTTTTCCGGGGGTGCAAGTGGCACGAGGAGGTTTTTCTCACCCAAAACATCCTCTCTCAATCCATGTGACCACCAAAAAATTCGGGTAGGCTTGGAAAGCTTCTTGTACTACCTAAAAGAAATCAAATGTTCATAGTACATTCCTAACATGTAATATTTTTAGTTAAAATGTGATAAAAGTAATAATAAATTACCCTTGTCAAAATCACTTAGATTATTGAATCTGTGATAAGACATTCTTTTGCCATGTAAAGTGATAAAGTATAATATCTAACTTGATAAGGCTGGAACCAAATATAATGGTACGGGTGCCCTAGAACAAATTTTTTTGTGATTACTAACAAGCTAATTTTTTGCGAGTAGCTACATTTTGATAAGACAAACAACATTTTTATTTTCGAAAAAATCTCGAAAGTGGTAGCTAACAGAGATAGAAAGGATTTCATACTTTGACTTGATGGTCTTAAAATATGGATTGTTTTATTTGTCGGACAAGGTTACTCTAAAATTAAATAACAGCTATTAACCTACCAATATACAAAAAATCTGCTGGTTAGGGTTCCGTTTTAGGGTTCTGTAATCAACAAAACTTGGTTGACTACTGTACCCCAAAACGGAACCCTAACCAGCTGATTTTTTGTGTATTGGTAGGTTAATAGTTATAAAATTTAAGAGTAACCTTGTCCGACAAATAAAACAATCCATATTTTAGGACCATCAAGTCAAAGTATGAAATCCTTTCTATCTCTGTTAGCTACCACTTTCGAGATTTTTCGAAAATAAAATTGTTGTTCGTCTTATCAAAATGTAGCTACTCGCAAAAAATTAGCTTGTTAGTAGGTAATCACAAAAAAATTTGTTCTAGGGCACCCGTACTATAACTGAATGAACTTGTAAAACGCTTGTCAAAATGTGTATAAATTGTTAGAACTTTATTATTTTGACTACACACTATTATATTTTGGTGACTGACTTAATATTAAAAATAATTGTATAATATTAAAAATAATTCTGTGATCCAATTCTTGGATCAAATATTCAACTCTGCAGTTCATGGCTTTCATAACTGAACCACTCCATAAAAATGTGATGCGAAGGATGCATATATATTGTGTAAATAATATATAATGTAATATTTTTTACTACTTTTTATTTTCTCTTTATTATCTTTTGTCATTTGTGGCCCGAGATGTACCGTCCGTGCTCAGAACTATGCCTTTTTAGCTGACTGCACCAGCAAGAGGGTAACTGTGTTTTTGGAGAGATGTCATGTTTGGTACATTTTGCAATCTGAACAACTTGATAGATTTTTACTTTGTACCTGTGCCATAAGTTCCATGCTCTCTGAGAGTGAGACAGTCATTTTATTTTTATTTTATTTTATTTACTTAGGAAAACTTACAGCTAGATTTAACAAGTAGTTTTAAAATAACACAGGAAGGCCAATTGCAAGTTTTCTCACACATAAAATACACTAGAAAAGTTAAACAAAGAAACAAACAGCAAATAAAGAATAGAACATTATCAGATATACAAGTACAATTATATTATATAAAGATATTAATATATTTAAAAAGGGGTCACTAAGGTTCTTCTTTAGTCTACCATTACTGGTACAGACTACATAATTATTATCAGATTTAAAGTTGAATAAGAAAATAGGGTACATATTTCCAGGAAACAAAATATGTTAAAATTAGTAATTCGAGGATGTTGAAATTTGTTTATTCAAAACAAACATGAAATAAAACTTTCACATTTATTCCATTCAATAAAATATTCTCAGAATATACCTAGTAACTAGTAAGTAAACATTAAAATATTGTTACGAATGCGGACACGTAGTGTCATCTAGCGGCAACCCGGCGAAACTATCGTGGATACACAGACAGCGTAAATTCCCTATTCAATACCAGATGCCGCTAGTTGTATGTTTTTATTTACACTTACCTGCGCGCAGGCAGGTTACAGATACGCGTACATGCTCGAATTTTCCCACGGTTGTTTACGTGTTTATGCGAATCGTGGAATGTTCTCGTACGGTCTAGGGCTCGCCTCGACCCGTATAAATAGCCGCAGGTAAACACGCCGGCGATGCAGTTTCGAATGAGCGATCATCAAGACGACTTCGAAGTGAGAAACAAGTGATCAATAGTGATAGTGAGTGAACCAGTGATAGTGCTTCTTAGTGTTTGGACTTAGTGCGTAGTGTTTGGACCTAGTGAGTTGTGTGACCTAAGTGTAGTGTAAATAAAGTCTTCAAGAGAGTCACCAGGTCTTTCTCTCCGAATCATCGAACCCTAGCACGTAACAATATTATATTTCAGATTGTGGTCCGAGTTACGACATTTAAAACATTTCAGTCCCACAGTGTTTAGTACAAAGGATGTCATACTCATTAAAATTATTACGGTCGTCACGTACATAACTAGTTTTGTAATAATGAGAGACAATGTTGAATTATTCACCCGGCTTACGGCTACCGGTTGGCGGTAACGTGGCAAAAACTAAAGCGTTCGCCCATTTTCTCCTTATTACGTAAAATTCACGCGTCTTATCAGAGGATCTTGAGAGTTTTTAGCAGACGCACTTTACTTGTGTAATGTCAAATGTGGAAGTGTTACGTGGTTATGGGATTTTTCGAGCAATTGTTAAAACTTAAAAGAGATTGCTTAAAACGTGTTATATTAGTATACGAGCTTTCACTCGCGTTAAGAAGTATTATATTATACAAATTTTCATTGCCTATTTTAACCCCTTGGGGTTGGAATTTATCAAAATCCTTTCTTAGCGGATGCCTACGTCATAACATCTACCTGCATGCCAAATTTCAGCCCGATCCGTCCAGTAGTTTGGGCTGTGCGTTGATAGATCACCATGTCAGTCAGTCACCTTTGAGTTTTATATAATACTAGCTGTCCCGGCAAACGTTGTTTTGCCATTTAAAGTATATTTTCTACATCATCAGTTAATACATGTTTTACCCCCTCTTTTGTCCCCTAAGAGGGTGTGGGGGGGGGAAGGTCATACACCAGATGTTAAGTTGAAAAACACAGTTAATACCTAATATGAAGTAAGTCCACTAAAGAAAAAAGTTGTATACAAAATCTGACCCCTCTTTGGTCCCCAGAGAGGGTTGAGAGGGGAGGGGGGGGGGGGAGGATTTTTATACACCAGATGTTGAGTTGGAAGAAGACAAATATAATATATCTGTGAAAACCGTATGCAAATCGGATAAGTAGTTTTCGTGTTAAAGAAAAAAGTTTGATACAAAATCTGACCCCCTCTTTTGTCCCCTTAGAGGGGTGGGGGGAAAATTTTTATACACCATATGTTAAGTTGGAAGAAGATAAATATATCTGCGAAAACCACATTCAAATCGGATCAATATTTTTCGTGTGATGCTGGAACAAACATACAGACAGACAGAAAGAGTGACAGACAGACAGACAAAAAACTAACCACATTTTTGGCTTCTATAGCGATGTAGTGACAAAGGTGTAATTTCGGGTGTCATTTCATGTCTTCTAAGAATACAGAATTTTCATTTCTACAACAGAATATTGTCTTCCCCGCACGCGCTTTGGTGACGCCCACTATCGTAATATTTTAATTTCGCCATAATTTCAAAACCAAACGTCCAATTTTAATCATTCAAAGACCAAATATTATCTACATAAACTGTACTTAGTGATAAAATAATTTATTTTGATAAGGATTAATAGCGTGAGTAAAATATATGCGTTTTAATGTAGTCCAAAAAAAATTCAGGATTTTTAAATAAATAAATGGTTATTGTGCCTCACTCGACATAGATAGGTATAGTGTGACGCGGACTTTTTTGTAGATATTTATAAGATCTACAATTACTTAGAACATTTTATGGTTCTATCTTTTATAGTTTAGGCAGCGTACGCAAAATAAGTAACTTTTCTAGCTGATTTTTTACACCTTGCGTCCGAAAAACTCAAATATCTTACGGAACCCTACTTTTTTCCAAAATAAAATGTAGCCTATGTTCAGCAGAAATAATGTAAGATTCCAATAGCAAAAGAATTTTTCAAATCGGTCCAGTAGTTTCGGAGCCTATTCGACTCAAACAAACAAACAAACAAACAAACAAAAAATCAAATCTTTCCTCTTTATAATAGTAGTGTAGACGAGCTTTTGCCCGCGGCTTCGCTCGCGTTAAGAAGTATTATTATATACAAACTTTCATCCCCTATTTGGACCCCTTGGGGTGAGAATTTATCAAAATCCTTTCTTAGCGGATGCCTACGTCATAACATCTACCTGCATGCCAAATTTCAGCCCGATCCGTCCAGTGGTTTGGGCTGTGCGTTGATAGATCACAGGAGTTATTACAGGGGTTCTCAAACTTTTTATGGTGGCGCGGGCGGAAGCGGATACCTTTTATAAGAAGTAACATTTTTGACGGACCCTTAAAATGTTTTGTCTTTGAATGAATTGGGCTAAGGTTCACAAACCTACCCCAATTTTTTGGTGCTTACATTTCATTAGAAAAGACTTAACAGAAGGCCTACTTAACCACGGATGCCGAAGCGGGGGGGGGGGGGGGGGGCGCCCCCCCCCCCCAAAAACAAAAACAAACAATCCAGAAAGTCCAAAAGTAGGTTAGGCTAGAACGGTGACTGTGCTGCGGCAGCAGCCGGCCACCGGCCACAATTCACAAAACACGCTGTAGGTTAGGTTAAAGGCGTTAACAAAAGGCGACCAAAAGACTTAGATGTAGCCTCAGAATTCCGAAAATTTCAAAGGTTAGCTCCAAAGCGGGGGGATTTCTCAGTGTAGATTTGGGTACGGGGGTGTTTACCCCTCCTCCCCCCTCACCCCTCACCCCGCTCCCCATCAATTTCGGGGTAGGTTTCCGAACCTTTACCGCTTGAATTGAATTTGAATTCTCGCTAGAATATTGTAGGAGGCTGTCTATATGAATGAGTATTATTAAATACACTCTCTTACTGAAATATACGTAATCGGTAATTCTAAGATCCAAAATCACAGTCCAATAAATAATTCGATCTAGATTTGTAACGATTTGATCAAAAATAGCCTGTTGCCATCCTGTAGCACGAAATAGGTCGATGCCATAAAAATGCTAAGTAAATTGGTGATTTGGCGATTTGGTGATTTTGATTAGGAAGCACGAAAATAGGGAGCGTTGTTTCACGCTTTTATTGACCATCAAATCTCTTACATTATCGATATAATCAGAATTAGACTAACTCAGACTACTATACTAACTACTTAAATATCAAAATAATTAACTTTACTCAATGTCTCTGAGTGCGGGCCGTAAACTATAAATTTTGAAAATTTAATAATTTTGCGATACCTCCGCTTACTCCCGAGTCTCGCCTTCTCATTCTTTATTATGAGAGGTTTACATTTTTTACGATAGTGATTGATGAATGATAAACATGATTCATTTAATTACGTCAATATCCCTTGAAGTTGAGTCAACTTATCGTAATAATCATCATCATCATGGCGCCATAATATGGTAAGGACATATCGTTCAAAATTCACAGATATTTTATATTATGTAGGTTTCTTGAGTGATACTTGAGTGATACTTGAGTGTTACCTGTCACAAAACCTTTATCTGGCATAAAGGTTTTGTGAGAGGTAAAAAAAACTCTGAATCGATAGTAAATGGTGACAAACCGGTACCAAACATCTGCCACCCACGATAAAACCCGAACTTTATTTACGTCTCTCCATCGAAATCATCGAAGTAAAAACACTGAAAATATCTCCCTCCTTTGTGTTTACGGTCAAACGATGTATACGCTTTGAAAGACAAAGGGCTGATTTTCTTCTAAAGGTCAATTTATTAATATATTATGTAGTCAGTCATCAGAATATAACAAGTTAGGTGAATAGATTGCCAAGTACACTAAAAACTAAAAAGCAGCCAAGTGCGAGTTGGACTCGCCCATGGAGGGTTCCGCAGCAGCAATAAGGTTTATTTTTATGAAATTAAAATAATATTTTTGATTTATTTTTATATTTCAGTCGATTTAATGAAATTTAGATTAAGGTTTACTATTTATGACGTATAAAAAAAACTACTGGCAAGATCTCGTTCAAACCAATTTTCGTTGGTAGTTTTTATAGTAATCTACATCATATATTTTTTTTAGAATTATCATGCCTCTACTTTAGAAATTAGAGGGGGGGGGGACACACATTTTTCCACTTTGGAAGAGTCTCTCTCGCAAACTATTCAGGTTAGAAAAAAATGATATGAGAAACCTCAATATGATTTTTGGAGACCTATCCATAGATACCCCACACGCATAGGTTAGATGAAAAAAAAAATTTTTTGTTTCAGTTGTACTTTACTATTTATGACGTATAAAAAAAACTACTGGCTAGATCTCGTTCAAACCAATTTTCGTTGGTAGTTTTTATAGTAATCTACATCATATATTTTTTTTAGAATTATCATGCCTCTACTTTAGAAATTAGAGGGGGGGGGACACACATTTTTCCACTTTGGAAGAGTCTCTCTCGCAAACTATTCAGGTTAGAAAAAAATGATATGAGAAACCTCAATATGATTTTTGGAGACCTATCCACTGATGCCCCACACGCATAGGTTAGATGAAAAAAAATTTTTTTTGTTTCAGTTGTACCTATGGGGACCCCTAAAATTTTTAATATTTTTTCCATTTTTGCATCAAAATCTTAATGCGGTTTACAGACTACATCTGCTTACAAAGTTTCAATAGTATAGCTCTAATAGTTTCGGAGAAAAGTGGCTGTGACATACGGACGGACGGACAGACAGACAGACAGACAGACAGACAGACATGACGAATCTATAAGGGTTCCTTTTTTGCCATTTTGGCTACGGAACCCTAAAAAGGCGACTAAACTCTACGCAGCTACTATGGCTATAGACTGGATTTATATATGCAGCGGCCGCGTAGCAGCATAGCAGCGTACCCGCGGTTTGACCGGTCGCGGTGCAGTGTAGCCACTAGCGGCCAAACATTATTCCCATGCATACTGCAAACTGCATACTGCAAACTGCATACAATGGGTATTATTACACATTATTGTTTATTTTGTATTATTGCAATTTGTCTAGACTCTAGGCCCCCAGACACTTAACGGACCCTATACGGCCTACATGTCATACTGCTCTAGGTTCCCACTTCCCCATAGCAAAGAAAATCTAGACACGCGGTCGCGTGTCCCGCCAAGTTCCAGCATAACAGAATGGCGAGCAGCACCGTGTGTAATATTACACGAACCATTTGCAGCTACTTTTGACCCCCTCATAAATCAGAAACTATTTTACATAAACGTTTCAAATTTGGCTCATATATAATGAGACTTGCGAGATAAATATATAATTAAAGATTTTGTGAATATTTCAAGTACCTACCGGCTGCCATTATTGATTTTGAGCAAAAAAGGCCAAAAATCACGTTTATTGTATGGGAGCTCCCCGTAAATATATTTTATTTGTGAAGTGAAAAACTTTAGGAAATGAATAGAAGGTGACTTTATGAAGTGTGTCTGTCTGTTTACTGTTACCTCTTCACGCCCAAACTGCTTGTACCGATTGTTCTTAAATTTGGTATATGGTATATGGTATATATGAGATATAGTTTGAGTCCTGGGAATAGACATAGAATTCTTTTAACACGTCTGTACGTCTGTCCGTCTATCTGTCCGTCTGTCCGTCCATCCGTCCATCTGTCTGTCTCTCTGTTAGATAGCTATAATAATAGCTACACGTCCGCACAATAAGTTGTACCCTATAGTTAATGGTTGAAAATACAATTGTGTTATACCGTATTATTCCAATGCCTCCTGATGGTAGCTGCTTTTTCCATTTGCTTGGATTTTCTTTGTTTTATTCGTCTGATACTCAATATGGCTTGGGGGCCCACTTGTTTCCCCACTTCCTGATAGGTTTCAGATAGGCTATCCACAACTTATCTAATAGAATAAGTATCTGCCAGATAACTTGCGGATAGCATATCCGACACTTGTCGGGAAGTGGTGAATTAGCCCCTTAAGGTTGCGATTGAATAATATTATAGTCGTATATTATGTATGTTTGAACTGGGAAGATTAAGGTGTCTACCCTTGCTCGGAAAGTTTTCTTGACAAAAAGTAATGATATCCCACCAAAAACATAAATGTAAATGGAGAGCCAAGTTCCATACAAACATTATTCTTGTCTATGGTCTTCGCCGTAAAAAGGATGGAGATCTAAATAAGTGCCAAGTTTCATGGAAAATCGAAATATATGTATGTATAGGAACCAAATAACATTAATGAACAAATAATAGTCTATTTCTTTGCTTTATTGAATATCTATAACAATTGATGTTATTTAAATAATGTGAGATCTTAAACTAGATTAGATTTGACTTGGCCAGTTTTCATTACATCAGTCATTTCATAAATTAGTTATTAAACATTTTAATTCTGATGAAAACTAGCCAAGTCAAATCTAATCTAGTTTAAGATCTCACATTATTTAAATTACTGAAGTCTGGCATATCATCACTTTCAGATAGATTTAAATTTGAGGATGTACCTTAAAACGAAGGACGTAAGAGCAAATGCCCTCATTTTGGCAACTCATTACTCATAATAATTAGTCGGACTAGTCTACATACAAGCCGACAGCGGCAAAACTCTTTGAAATTATCTATTTACTCAAATTAATTAATTGAACATCTCTCTAGAGTCTAGTCTCTTGGAAAACAATAGACCAATACTGCGTTGTACAAATATTTTCTCTCTTTCTTTCCTCACTCTTGAACAATTGAAAGTGACAATTAATACAATTTTTGTAGGCTCTCGGAGGACAAGAACCCTGTCATGTGTTTTGTACAAATATCTTCTCTCTCTCTCTCTCTTCAATTGAAAGTAAGAAATACCCAACGCGTACGCACTTGACCATCGAATTCGTGTCATAGAAAATACCGCTGCCTTTTTAGGCGCTGCTTTCCGCTGACATAATAGCGATACAACCGTCTCGCATATTAATAAGCGTTATGGTTAATGCATCACAGAACTAAATTATGTTATTTGGCTCCTACATATAGTTACAGAGGTATAACACACACTAGGTATTTCATTATAAGTACTTATAAGACCAAGGAAACTCTTTGAAGGAGGAGGAGCAGCAGGAGTTGAGTAAATTTTTGTGTGTTGCACTACCAAACCAATCACTCCAAAAATACGGCTGCAGAGCGAGGGCTACACTGGCCCATAGCTACTATGTGCTATATTCTATCTTCATTCTACTTTGGCTCACCGTTAAAGAGACAAGCGGGATAAAAATAAAAGTGCAATTTCCTACGTGCTCCACGACGAAGTCTTTAGGTTACATGCTGATGCGTTAATTCAATATTCGCTCAAAAGATGATCAGCGGAAATCAACATTTTAGAATTGAGATTGAAATAAAAGATCTTTCTCTTGGTATATCGACTAATGAATTCATCAAGTGGGACGTAATATTTAGTCCGTTGCGCGCCATAACGTTAACTTATGTAACGATTTACATAATATTATTGTGTTACAATTTTTTTATATATTTCACAACCGTTTTTGTTTCTACGCTCATTAGTGCAAGTAGGTAACTGTTACGTTAATCTAGATTCTAGGCAAAAAGAAACCTTTTTTTGCGCTGGGGGAATGCGTTTGACGCATCCCCGGGGCCTGGGGAGGCCGGAGGACCACCGAGGTATGTGGGACTCCCCGGGGCGGACGTAAGATCCGCACCCGGAACTACCCACTAAAATCCCAAAGGTGTTCCTGCTCCTGAAGGTGGAACTACGGGAAACGCTTTATACACGACCGCAGCCCCACCACCTTTGCCTCTTTGGGCTCTACTCGTGGAAAGGCAGAAAGAAACCTAGGGTTTCAAATTTCTGCCATTATCATATTCTGATGCCTGATCATTGACACCATGTAACTCAAGCAGTAACTACACACACTGGCAAAATTAGCGGAACATAGTCAAAAAGGGGCACAACTTGAACTCAAGTGGGCCGGGCTGTCTGAAATCCTTTTATATAATTTGTAAGCTCATTTAAGAAATAAAATATTGAACAAAACTGGCAATTTGAGAGATTTTTATTGCAATTATGCCATAATAAATGTTTTTCGATGATTGACGTTGTAAGTGTTTCTGATAAGAATGGCGATTTTAGCGGGGTTCAAGGTATGCCAGCTCATTTGATTGTTTGGTTTTTGGAAGAACACATTGCTTAGATATAAAATTAGTGATTTCCCAGCATCTACGACAGCTAGAGCTGTAACCACGATAGAGAAAGGTCACACCTACCGTTCGGTCAGTCAGGCCTTAGGTGGGTCAGCTTCCGTGGTCCATCGTAACTTTCAACGCTACAGAGAGACTGGATCTTACGTCTGGAGACGAGAACAAGGCAGATATCGGGTGACATTGGTTCAGGATGACCGTTTTGTTAGGGTACAACCCTTAAGAAATCGACCTCAAACTGCATTGCATACACGAAACCTGTCGGAACAGATCCGAGATGTACGTGTGAGCGATTGTACAGTAAGAAGAAGACTCAAAGAAGTTAAATTAAACTCAAAAATGCCAGCAAGGGCACCAGAACTTGAGACAGGACACCAAAGAGCTAGGCTAAGATATGCGCGTGAACATCAAAATTTGACAAGTGTATGAAATCGTATGCTGTACAGTGATGGGAGCAAATTCTGTGTAAATTTTGTTGACAGGCGATAAAGAATGTGGATAAATCGTAAGGAACGCTATAGACCATCAAACTTAACGGAAACAGTGGCCTATCATGCAGGCTTCGAAATGGTTTGGGGTGGCATATGACTTGGAGCCCGCACGGAGCTGATGATTGTTAATGATGGTACTTTGACAGTACACGGCTAAAGCACAGATGTCCTAGAACTGCATGTTGTGCCTTTTACACAAGTTTAGGCAGTAGCTTCAATTTTATGCGCGTCCATAGAGTAAAAAAATCAGGCATTATTACCTAAATTATGCTGGCGTAGCCTAGGTGGAGAGGCCAGCACGGTCTACAGATATGGATCCGATTGAGGACGTGTGGCACATCAATGGGTGAACGGTACGAGTTAAACCTCCAGCTCCAAAATCTGTTCAGGAGCTCGAGTTGGCGCTACTGGAGGAGTAGGAGAATATTCCACAGGAAATGATTGACAATCAAAATGCAAGCATGGAATGGCGTATCCAGGCCCTCTTGAGATCCATAGAAGGCATTAAACGCTTTTAACATGGCATTCCTTAAGTAAAAATGGAGAATTTAACTTAAAAAATTACTGCTGTAATTTCAAAGATTTTCTTAATTTTTGATTTTTGCTGATTTTTTTTCTTTTTACACGATTTCATGCCCCAAAATTTATATAAGTTTTATTTTTTAATCATCAATTATTAAATTAATAAAGAAATATATACAAATAAGCGAATAATTTACAAAAAAACTGAAAATTTTGTTATGTTCCGCTAATTTTGCCGGTGTGTATAGATGACCGTGACCCGTCTACTATTTATGGAAATCAGGCTAATACTTCGTTATATCATATTACGAGAAATTATAACTGGAATGGCTTTCTTGTATATTGTCTTGGGTCAGCTTACAGCACTATACGACCGCAACCCGAAACATTTAAGGACATCCATTATACGCTCATGCAAGCGTCAGTCAATTCCGTCAATCATGAATTATGTTTGACTGATGGTGACTGATGGACTGACGAATGTATCCAGATTTTTGTCAATCAGCTTCATGCAACCGTCAGTCACGCTCTTACACGGTAGGTTACCCATCAGTCATGACTGTGGTAAAACTAACAGCAAAACCTACTGTCTAATGGATTCCTCATGATTCTGAAACAAAATAGCTTCAATTTAATGAAGAGTTTGACACAATATAATGTATGGGGCTTATGCCAAAGTCTTCTTTTAATTACAGAACTTAGGTAATTATTATTCGTCTCCGGGTGTGGCAGTAAGGTAAAGGGCATATTGTGATTGAATAGAAGAAGGCAGCACCATTGTGTCTCTTTATCGCTCCTTATTCGTAACTGCACTTCAGTCAAAACTTTACCATTTTGGCGCCCAACGTGGGTTTAAACACTATTATACGGCATAATATGGGCTGTGCAGACTGCATAGTGCAAGGGAAATCAGACTTCAGACTCTCTGAAAGGTGTTATACAAGTATTTTTCCTTTAAAATATTTATTTTTTATATTTTCAATCCAGTCTCTGAAAGTTGTTACAAAAATATTGTTGCAAATTCAATTTTTTTTTTGTTTCCAGAGTCTAGCGACAGCAGTCGTCCAACTGTTCACAACAGAAGGCCCCGGCCACTCGGAATGGAAGAAAAAAGATACCGGCGTCCTCTGCCTCATCAAAGACAACGCCAGGCGGTCTTACTTCTTCCGGATATACTGTCTCTACCGGAAGTCGATGATATGGGAGCACGAGGTCTACAACCAAATCGAGTACAAAAGTCCAAGGCCATATTTACACACCTTCGAAGCTGAGGTACTTATCTTTTACGTCAGATTAGCGGACTTATTATAATATAATGGATTAGTTGTTTTAGTTCAAGTTCGTATAGGCTTAGCCTAAATATGGAAGCCTAGACTAAATATGGTTATGCCTTTTAACATTGGTACGTCTTATTTGCTTCTTATGAGTCTAAACGACATACAATGCTTAGGACTTTGATCTTTTAATATCTGTATTTTTTATTTTTATTACCAACTAGATGACGCCCGCAACTCCGTTGCGACAAAATTCGTTTATCGCGCGGGAACCGTACATTTTTCCGGGATAAAAAGTATCCTATGTCCCTTCCCGGGACTCAAAGTATCTCCATACCAAATTTCAGCAAAATCGGTTCAGCGGTTTGGGCGTGAAGAGGTAACAGACAGACAGACAGACACACTTTTGCATTTATAATATTAGTATGGATATCTATAAAATGTCTTAAAGGTTATTTAGTTCGCACAGAAACAATGCAGTTGATAAAATGATCTAATCAGTCGCCTTATAAGTAAACAAGTTTAAAATACTTATAAACAGTGCAAGATTACAGAAATTACCCAAAAACTAATGTTATCTACTGCCTATAATCTATATTGCAAACATTTTCGCACACTTTCATTTTTAAAACAATAGTGCTGTGTCCACTTGCGCCAGACTTGAGCTTGTTTGTCAAAACATCATGACATCTTTTTAAAAAAGAACGAGACTGATAACGTCGAGGTTCACTCTTTGGTGAATACGAAAAACGAAAATTGTTAAATTTTTAACCCAAGGCTATCTTTATAGGTGAGTCAGCATTAGGTGACCCTACACTGCAGTCTGCAACGAAACGATGCGACATGTCATGGCAAAATATTGTTTGTATGAAATCGTATGAGCCAAGCCGCACTACGCGGCAGCGACATTAAGCCTGCTTCATACACATTGGGCCAACGCATTGGCCAACAATTCTCCTACTTGGCCATAAGTTGGAAGCGGAATTACGTACTCTACTCGTCATAAGCCCAATGATTTAGCTCAATTCGTTCGCTCAATGTTGGTCCAATCACCAATGTGTACGCTCGCGAGTCGCGACATAAAACGTCAGTGTTATGGAAAGCGAAGTGTCGCGTCGCGTCGCTGACGCTCGGCTGCAGCGTAGTGTCGCCTAGTGCAGTCTCGCCTTAACTCTTAATTTGCAATGGTTACTTTAACATAATGCGTTAATGATGTGTATAATTTCTAGGAATATATGACTGCGTTCAACTTCGCCAACGAAGATGAAGCGACCAAGTTACGGAACACCCTCATTGAGAAGATCGAGCTGCGGAAACAGAGGAGAGAAGGTTTGTTATGGACTTGGTCAACATTTTCGTAGTCAGATTTAGTTCTTATAGTCTAGAACCGCACTAGGACTCCTAGTGAAAGTAGAAATTCTTAGTTCATACATTAATCCGTCGCTACTTTAATGAAAAAAAAAAACTATTTGGCGAAAAGCTGTGCCGAACATTCCATACGGAGGAAAACGCGCGTGACGTATTTGATGGGTAATCGGTTATACATAACAAGCGGACAATGCTTGTGTACAAACATCGCATTATCGCGACAGTTATGTAAACACGCTCGATCTTTTCATAAACTTATGTGAAAACTCATCAATCATCATCATTGCCAAACGAATTTTTTCTTGAACACTAATGAAACACAATTTTCGTGCACTTTTTCCACTATATTTAAGAAATTATAACAATTTTAACAAATTACACGACCGGTTTCGAATTAAATCATCATCAGGTGTAAGTTTAACGTCGGTAGTTTTAAATAATTAAATACAATCAAAACAAACATTAGGGTTGTCAGCATCATGGTATTTTTTACAATTTGGTAGAATTTTTCTTCCAAATATGACTATTTTTTAATGATGTTAAAATTAATATTTAGTTGGATTTACTCATTTTATATTGATAAATTAATAATATTATGCTGGTAATGTCACATATACAGATTTCAGAGCCTAAAATTAAGTAATAATTGTTAAATTTCTAAATTAAAATTAAAATGTCACAAAATATCCGTAAAATTATTAAATGTCAATTAAATTAATATAAAAGATGTCAAACTAACATTAATAAAACTTAATAAGACGATACAATTGTCTAATTAAATCACCAGTAATTTAATTGAATTGTCCATAATATTAAAATTATAAAAATTATATCTATATGAATGTCAAATAAATTAAACTAAATTAAATCATGTCAAAAATAAATTAAAATGTCCATAAAATTTAATAAAATAAATATCATGTCAATAAATTAAATTAGCGGTGAAATGTAAATATAAATTAATGTATAAGTAATAATAGTTTAAATATCTTGTAACAATATTGAATTTGATAGGCATGTCTGGTCGTTTAATAAGTTCCCATATTTTTTGTGTCTGTTGACTTCAAGAGCTTCCAGTGCGTCCATTTTCTTGCTTTTGGGTAAAACATGTAGGTATTTAATGTTCTTGTCAGGTTCAAAATTATGGTCATTATTATTTAAATGCTCAGCAAACGTAGATCTTTCTGTTTTCCTTTTCCAAGCTGTGATATGTTCTTTTATCCTGGTTTTAAATTTCCGTCCTGTCTGACCTATATATACACCTCCACATGTTTCACAAGAAAGGCTGTATATTCCGCTATTGTCCGTGACGTTAAACTTGTCCTTGTTATTACACAACAGACTTTTTAGGGAACCCGTAGTGTAGAATGCTACTCTGGTCTCCTTGTTTTGTAAAATCCTTTGAAACCTATATGATAAAGGGCCGACATACGGTATTTTAACCCAAGTGCTATTTACTTTTTCCTTATGTCCTGAATGATCATATAGCAGTCTTTCCGCCATCCTTCTCCTAGCTTTTTTAAGGATTGTGTCAATAAGTTCACTTTTGTAACCGTTACTTACAGCAATATGTCTTATCGTGTCTAGTTCTGTCCTGAAATCATTTTCTTCTAAGGGTACATTTAGCAAACGGTGAACAAAAGCGTGAAAAGCGGCATGTTTGTGTTGGCGCGGATGAGAGGAGTTAGCATGAAGGACATTTTCACTATATGTAGGTTTTCTAAATATTTTAAACGTATGATGACCACGATTAATATCGATAGATAAGTCCAGGAAGTTTAAAACTTTATTGCCTATTTCTAATGTCATTTGTATTTTATTATTAATTGTATTCAAATAATTAAAAAATTCATATAAAATTTCTATTTTACCATTCCATAAACATATTATATCATCTACGTATCTATACCAATAAATAATATATTCTTTATATGAGGTTTCCAATATCCTTGATTCAAAATTATCCATAAAAATGTCTGCACCGAGAGGAGATAAGGGGCTACCCATCGCCAATCCATCCTTCTGTTTATAAGTTTTACCATTATAAATAAAATAATTTTGATCTAGGCAAACCTTAAATATGGCCTTTAAGTCAATTACTTCTTGTGCGTCTAAATTTGAAGTGCATAAAATTTCGTCGATAATATTTAAACATTCTTTGATGGGTATGTTAGAAAATAGGTTTTTTACATCAAAGGAAACCAGGATCGCATTTTTTGGGACAGAAACATCTTCAATTTTATGTATTAATTCCAGACTATTACTTATTGTATATTTCGGCTTAAATTTTGATAAATTTTTAAAGATAGTATTTGCCCTCTTAGCGAGTTTATATGCTGGTGCCGTTGTGTACGAAACCACTGGTCTTATAGGTTCCCCTTGCTTGTGTAGTTTGTAAAATCCATACAATCGTGGTGGCAAGGGGTTCATGGATAAAATCGATGCTAGATTGATATTTTTAAGTACACTGTCCGTAGAGCGAATTATGTCTTTGACCTCGTTATTATATGTTTCAGTTGGGTCTTTCTTTAAAACTTCAAAATCATTGTTATTTAGGAAATCCATTATTTTATTGTCATATTCTGTTTTTGTAACAATTACTACCGTGTTGCCTTTGTCTGCTTTTGTGATTACTAAGTCATTTTTGTTAATCTTCCTTTTAAGACCTTTTATCAAACCCGACTCATCAGGAATGGTTGTGAATGCTCGATCATTTTTGATTTTATGTAAGGTAAGAGCGCATGATTGTTTTGCAAATTTATTATCCTTTGATGCTATTTCAAGATCAGCTGCGAGATTATCTATTTGTTTGTTCGTGATTTCGGTATTAGGGCAATGTTTGAGGCCTTTTTCTAATAAATTTATTTCTCTTTTAGAAAAAGTTAAAGAAGTTTTATTTACTAGTTTTGGGTAGAATGTAGTTTTCGTATTTATGTGTTTTGAGTTTTTTAAATTTTGTTGATCCGCTAGGTAATTAAGTTTTTTACGTTGTACCATGAATTGCTCTTGAATTTTTTCTTTTATGTACTCATGTGTTTCTCTCTGGAGCCAGTCCAATTTTTTCTTCTCAAAAACCTGAAGGACAATTAGGTATTCAAATTTATATTTTTATTTCAATGAAGTTACTTCAATATGCCAGAATTTTATTACATCCTTTAGCAATTCCAGCAATATTTTTGTGGTTGTTTACTTGAAAGATATCAAATTATTTTATTAAATACCTTTTGCTACTAATTTAAGTATTAAATATTAATTAACCCAGCTGCTAAGTTAGATACATTTTTTAATTTCATGCCGTTTTTATTATTTATGAGAGCAGTAGTCAACCAAGTTTTGTTGATTACAGAACCCTATACCGGAGTCCGGAACCAACAAGCTGATTTTTTGTATATTGATAGGTTATTATTAGACGTCGGATTATATGCACGATCAAAGTGCCGAAATATGCATGCAAATATGCACGAAAAATGACCGAAATATGCAAAAAATAGGCACAATCAAAATCACTTTTAATAACATTTATTGTTTTTTGAAGAGCTTTCTAGCGGTGCCGTGTAGGTGCCGTTAATAAAATATGCGCCACAATATTCATAATTTCATCAAATCCGGGATTTTTCATTTCTAATAAAGTAGGTACCAATAATTTTCTACCAACGTTTTCCGATTGCAATATTAGTGCTCATGAAAGTTCATTACCTGCCATTATTTTTTTTTCTTTAAATGTTGCCAATTACAAAATTTTGTTCCTAGAAATATATTGTACCTATCGGGTGTATTGCTGAAGTCTCGGAAGTAAATAGATATGGGGCCACATATTTGAAGTATTTTTATCTATCATACCTCTATTTCGTGACATTGCATCGGTGTGTATCACGATAGCTAGTTTGGAGACTACGAGGGCATAAAATGACTAAAATATGCACTATCAAAGAAAAATTGCCAAAATATGCACAAACGCCTTAAAAGTTCCATTATATGCATTTGCATATGCAAGTATGCAAATGCATATAATCCGATGTCTAGTTATTACTTATTAGTTAAATATAATTTAAGAGTAACATTGTCCTACAAATAGAACAATCCATATTTTAGGACCATCAAATCAAAGTATGAAATCCTTTCTATTTCAAGATTTTCCGCAGATAAAAATGTTGTTCGTCTTATCAAAATGAAGCTACTCACAAAAAATTAGCTTGATAGTAATAAAAAAATAGTTCTAGGGCTCCCGTACTATAAACTATAAAGCAGAGATATTACAAACATCATAATATTATAATATTTTCAGAGCGTCGTCAACGGCAGTCTCTACAGGCTGGTCGCACGAACAGCGTCTCGTCGTACGGGTCGAACACGTACGTGCACGCCAACGGCACGCCCCCACCGCCCGCGCTGCCGCCACCCGCGCCCGCCGCACACGCGCCCGCCGTGCCGCTACCCAACAAGACTAACGTGACTTCGAGTGAGTATATATATACATTATACATACTGATACACTAAGGGCCTGTTTCACCACTTCCTGATAAGTGCCGGATTAATTTAACTCGACAGATAGAGTATGGAGAATCTGTCAAAAAAGTTGTGGATAGACTATCCGGCACTTTATCAGGAAGTGGTGAAACAGGCCCTTAATGTTATAAATGCGAAAGTGCTGTGTCTGTCTGTCTGTCTGCTACATCTTCACGCCCAAAACGCTGAACCGATTTTGCTGGGCACGGAGATACTTTGAGTTCCCGGAAAGGACATAGGATACTTTTTGTCCACGAACAATGTACGGTTCCCGCGCGATAAACGAGTTTTGGCGCAACGGAGTTGCGGACGTCATCTAGTCAATAAATAAATAAGCTAGAAAAATATGTGACTAGTACCGAATGCGACTGGCTTAAGTGGGTAAAAAACGAAGTTAATTTTCATCATTGGAAATCCGCAATCGTGACGCTGTCTTGTAATTGTCGTGACGCGACCATCGAGTTTGATACTCAACGCAATTTTTAAGTATAATATCGATATGGTTTCCACATAAAACAGCTCTTTGATGATATAGGTTTGTTATATTATATTTATTTATTTACACTTTACAATTAATTCATGAATTGACACTAATACCTTAAAAACTTATTAATCGGGACTTAACGCGACTTATTCTAGTAGTAATGCTACTACGAGTACATACTTTTTGTCGACGTTTCGGCCGTGTTGCAACGGCCGTGGTCACGAGGGGACTGCAGGAGCGCGACGTCTTCGTTTGCACCGGGCGGTCTAATCTTCGACTACCCTCGAGTTGTCCGATATTTCTGTTCCAATACACTGAAAGTCAGTAGGTTCACTGCGACACACAACACTAACTGTCGCGTTAAGTCCCGATTAATAAGTTTTAATTATAATGCAACGCGAAAGTTTAAAAATGACACTAATACCTATGATATAATTCGTTTTCAGGCTATTCGTTCAAGAGTTCGAACACCGGCAAGAAGCAGAAGACGCGGAAGTTGACGAAGGCGGACATCGGCGTACCGCAGGACTTCATACATGTCTCGCACGTCGGCTGGAGCGCTAACAAAGGTAAGATTAGTAATACATATTTAAAATTTGCGATAACGCCGCGGCCCTCGAGTTTCGCTTTGTGTTGGATCGAAGAATTTTACAGTACAACTTTCTTAAAGTGGGCATTTTTTTATGTCTAGTATAACTTGTTGTATTTCTATATTTGCGTTTTGATGCTCGCAAAAATGTGACCCCACAGACTTGTAAAGTATTACTTGAAAGTAATTTTTATCACACCCATGAATCGTATCCGAATATCGATTCGTATGTGGCTGGTTAGTGGTTTATGAGCACATCTTGCTATCACTCAGAATGTGGTGTTCGTTTACGCTGGTTTCAATTTATTGTCATCCTGTTTCACAGTTGTACGCTGTTATCAGCGTCCAGTTACGAATCACGCCCATACCTTTTTCCAATGTCACCTAATTGCCAAAACATCACCGCATAAAGCAGATCGCACAGTTGTCAGCACCGTACGCGTCGTACGCGCGGCATAGTACACGAAATGCGGTACGTATGTTGCGGACTGCGGACGAATGTGCGAGGTTTCACATCATATTTTCATACAACGAATTCTAAAACGCAGCGCGTTCGGCGCGTGCGTGGCGCGTGCTAGTAAATGTGCGATCACCTTTAAGGTTATCGTCCACTTATCGGCATCGAACGCATCGCACGCAACGCATATTAGAATGAGGCATACTTCGTTGCGTGTATCCAATTCCGATCAGTGGACGCTTACTTTTAAATCGGTTTATTTATCATGTCCTGTCCATCCTGCAGGTTTCGACCTGGAGAACTTGCCGGACGAGGAGATGCGGTCGTTCTTCCTCCGAGCCGGCATCTCCGACTCGCAGCTCGCGGACAGCGCGACGCGCGAGTTCATATACGACTTCATCAATAGAAACGGCGGCATTAATGCGGTAAAGGAGGAGCTGCATGAGGCGCCTAAGCGGAAAGGTAAGACTAGTTTTTTAGGGTACCGTACCCAAAGGGTAAAAACGGGACCCTATTACTTAGACATTATGTAGAGTCGAGGTAGGTAAAAAAGCTTCTAAGTCAACTAGGGCCAATTAGTTTCTTTTGACAATAGACAAGGATAGGCAGCGAAACTGGTACAAAAAGAAGCTGATGAAGGGAGACATACCCATAAAGTTAATATACCTAGCGGAATAGAGAAACAAAGGCCTGAGCAAGCGAGATGTCACTATCAGTAACACTGCGTGGTAAAAAGAGACGTGTGATACATGACAGCATCACTCTTTTTGTGACGACCGTCAGCCCGGGGCTGACCGTTGACAATTTAATCTCATAGAATTCATGTTCAATCATGCTTGTGTAAGTGTATACGTACACATATTTTTCACACAGATGAAAACCAATTTCGGTTACGTTTGACAGCTCGAGTTTGTTGCTCTATTCCGCTAGGTATATTAACTTTATGGACATACCAAAACCATAAATAATCATCTAAAATATATTTTATACATTTACAGAATCGCAGCGGGCGCCCGCCGCGCCGCCCGTCCCGGCGCGGTCGCCACACCCACCTGCGCCGCGTAAGTTTCTATCGACATTTCTGTATTCTGGTTATATTCTACTCTTTATATTAATTTGTATCCTCCGGTTGGATAGCACATAGAAATTTGTAAATTGACCTATATGGCTTTTATAAAGAGAAGGTATTTCCATTGCAATATTTACGTATACTCAAGCGATACAGATAAGCGAAGGCCAGTGTACTACAAGCTCCGCGACCCTATTAAGACAATATCTATACATATAATAAAATCATAGGAAAGTCAATTCTGTACATTGAATATTTTTGAAAAATAATACTTGGGACGTGATCTACAATCGATATGGAAGCCAAAAATATAGTTTTTAGAATTTTTGTCTGTTTGTCTGTTTGTCGGTTTGTCTGTTTGTCTGTATGTATGTCCGGGATAAACTCAGAAAGTACTGAATGGATTTACTTCAAATTTTGCACGAATATTATATAGAGGTCGGGTCAACACATAGGCTATATATTATGACGATATCACTAGGGCGGGGGGAGGGGCTCAAGTTTCAATATTTTTAGTTTTTTGCTCATATCGCTAAAACGGTGCGTTGTAGAGAAAAAATGTCCTGTACGTGACGAAAGCCCATAAAATTTCCTACAAATTTCTCCTTCACACTTTGTATCTATCTTCACTCCTTGCCATGCTATGAGCTTTTGTCTATCTTTTCTATACAAATTTCGAGTGTCGTTTGATTAACATGCTGGGAGCTTTGGCATCGGTCTTTTCTTGGGGGGGGGGCTTCGCCCCCCCAAACCCTCCCCTCCCCAAATTTTGCTTCAAACAAATCGATGTTGCGGCGTTATACATCTTATTTAAGAACAAAGTTAAAAACTAAACTACACATACGGTTTTCCAGTGTCGTTTGTTTTGTGGGGGCTCCGCCCCCCCAAACCCCCCCCCCCCCCCTTATTCCTCATGAAACTTTTGTTCATAATTAAAAGGTATCGTGGAGTTTGTATTGCGTCTTAATTATCTTTTTTAGGAACAAACTAAGTCATCTACTGCGTGACTGGTGAGACATGTTCAATACTTGAGGACGTGATATTTGGCTATTATATTAGTTGGAAAAAAATAATTTAAAAAAAAAAAACAATTGATGTAGGGAGGGGGTAGGGAGGGGTAGTTGTGTGGTGTTTCTTTGGTAGCACACGCCTCTGCACCGGCCGCATAGTATGCCTACTTGCCTAGCCGCGTAATTTACTTAGTATCCATGATTCATTAATTTTTGGGAAATTCAAAAAAAAATTAAGAACCTAATTTTATTACATATTTATAATGAGAATCGAGTACTGAATACTCTCCTTAAATATCGGTATTGACTCACCAGTCATGCTGTATACATATTGTAATATAAAATCGTAAGAAAGTCAATTCTGTACATTGAATATTTTTGAAAAATAATACTTGGGACGTGATCTACTATACTAACGCGGACGAAGTCGCGGGCAACAGCTAGTTATGTTTATAAAATTACATGTTTATGCCTTATGGGCCTGTTTCACCACTTTCTGATAAAGTGGCAATCCATAGGTCGCTGGTTCAGATCCGGCTCGAAGGACCATGAAAAGGTGGTAGAGTTTTGGTGGTTTGGTTTGTTTCGTTGGTTTGTTGTTGGTTCAGTTTATGGTTAACACACGCGTGGTTGATAGAGTTAAAATATGCAAAACTGGTTAACTTATTTATTCACTACGAGCTTTTTCCCGCGGCTTCGCTCGCGTTAAGAAGTATTATTATATACAAACTTTCATCCCCTATTTGAACCCCTTGGGGTGAGAATTTATCAAAATCCTTTCTTAGCGGATGCCTACGTCATAACATCTACCTGCATGCCAAATTTCAGCCCGATCCGTCCAGTGGTATGGGCTGTGCGTTGATAGATCACCATGTCAGTCAGTCACCTTTGAGTTTTATATATGTAGAATAGAAGATAGATTAATTACTACACTGGTTTTATTCGCTGGTCAATTATTATAGTTAAATGGTAAATGGTAATTATGGTTATACGAGCTGTCAACTGTCAAGGCAGCGACTCGGACGGCGGACCGATTGGTTGACGACTGCTCGACAACTTGACAACTGCCCTCGCAAATGCGAAAGCGATTAATATATTAATTTAAAAACGCTGAGCTGTTCGATGTACCTCGAACATAGGCTATTTACAACTTTTTTTACTATGTAACCATACTTTTTCTGTCAAGTTAAATGGTGGATAGCCTATTCGGCACTTATTATCGGGAAGTGGTGAAACACGCCCTTAATAATGTTATGTTATACATACATTTAACAATATTGTGTTTAAAACGCCAATAAGCATAAAGTTAATATCATACATTGAGCTATACTAATACTATACTTTAATATATTAAAGCATAGTATTAGAATATACTAAGATATAATTATCACACTTCAGTTTTCCTTATTGCAGCGTCCCGTGCCCCGCCCCCGCCGCCGGCGCCACCCGCCCGCGCGGTACCGCCGCCCCCTCCCCCGCCCGCCGCGCTGCAGCCGCCGCGGAACCCGCCCCCGCCTAGACCCACACAACGTGAGTTGCCTATTTATTTTTATATTGCTATAATTTAAGTATTTGTTTAAAAGTTTATAGGTACTGCTTACCAGCATATAAACAGATCGTAAAAATCGTGAATATAAATCGCAGCGTTACAGAAATTGCTGTAGTAAGTGTCTGCATTTATTTATTTACATAATATATTATATTACTCGTGTACAATATTATGTAATTTGACACCCCCGAAACTGCACAATATATCGATTATGTCATTATGTGTGTGAAAGCTTACCATAATATTCAATGTTTATATGTTTTAGTGGTCATTTTTATTTATTATTGGAATATTTGCTTTCGCATTTTTGGGTTGCCCGTTGCCGTATAAGTATGTGACTTTGAAATAATAATAGCTCCCACACCGGTTTCGGTGATGGTGGCCGGTTTCATTGAAACCAGGCCAGCTACGCAGGAGTATTTTTATAGTGCCCAAGTGTGTGCGCAGTACACAAGAGCACTCTCTATTCCTTTACTCTCATAACCCAGTGGGACGGCAGACCGACACGACCGGCGAGAGATCAGGCGCAGGACCGACTTTTTACATGCCCATCCGACGCATGGATCATCTTACTTGTCAGACAATCAGGTGATCAGCCTGCATTGTCCTAACCAAACTTGGAAATAACGTGTTTCCAACGCGGGAATCGAACCCACGACCTCCGAGTCAAGAGCCGCGCTCTGTACCACTAGACCACGGAGGCGTTTGACTTTGAAAGACCACTTTCCAATTATTATTATTAAACTACATCACGAATTCCTTATAATACTATCATGACTTTTATTGTTCTTCTCTCACATTACAGCGCCGAGCAGCGGTCCGCCGTCGGTGCCTCCCCCGCCGCCGCCGGGCTCGGCCCCGCCCCCTCCGCCGCCGCCCCCCGCACCCGTCGCCCCCGCCGCGCCCCCCGCGCCGCCCCCGCCCGCGGACGCCCCGCGCGCCGCACTCATGGAGAGCATACGCAGCGGCAACAAGGCGCTACGGGTATGTACACACGTTGACGAAATAGCACATTATTAATTGGCTTCCACTGGTGCAGTATTATTTATGGCGAGACCGCACTGAGCGTCACTACGCTGCAGCGGAGTGACGTCACTAGTCATTACTATACCGTGTAGTGCGCCTTAGCTCATACGATTTCTGACAAAAGCCAAAGCATATATGGCCGTGACGTGTCGCGTCGCGCTGCTGCAACGTAGTGTCGTCCAGAGCGGTCGTTTTGCCATAGTGAAAGCTATGGTCCCGTGGCGGAGCTCATAGAAATTTGATCCATCGGTACTTGTCTTTCAATAGAACGTGGATATATTGCTATCTCGCTTTCACATGTTCGCGATAGAAATATTCTCTTTCTGTTGTTTTTTTTTCACATGAGAGAATTGGATAAATTGTTTACGCTATTACCGTGGTTGTAGCACGTGGACGTCGGGTCGAAGACGTCGCTGAACGACGACAGCCGCGGCAACCTGCTCAGCGAGATCCGACAGGGCATCAGCTTGCGATCGGTGAGGATATTATTTTATGGCATTCAAAACTAAGACGAGACTTAAAACTTTCACCACATAAAATTTCTTTCAGGAGTTGAACCTACTCTCCTTTAAGTTTCCATAAAATATATGTGTTACGTTATCTGACGTCTTGTAAGTTATCTGACGTCTTTTTTTTTTTTTTTTTTAATATGGAGAACGCAAACAGTACAGTTAATCAGTATACTATAGCGTTGGGAGCTGTACTAGTATAAACTGTGACACAGCTCCCAGCGACTTCCACTCTGGACCCATCGTTTACAATATTAATGTAATTGACAAGTTTCTTGTAAGTTATACAACAATGAGAAAGCAATTGAAACAGCTAACAATAAAATATTATGTAGGTGTCGACGGTGACACGATCGAGCAGCGGTACGGGCGAGAGCGGCGGCGCAGCGTGCGGGCTGGCGGGCGCGCTCGCCAAGGCGCTGCAGGAGCGCGCGCGCGCCATACAGTCCTCGTCCGACGACGACACAGAGACCAGCGACGGCGAGTGGGAGGATTGATGCGTGTACGCCACTCTACACGCAGCAGCGTACGCAGATTTACGCGCAATTATGTGTGCAAGTATACACTCAGTTATTTACGCTAGTGTAAGCGCAGTTACGTGCGCAAGTTTATGCGCTAGTGTACGTGCGGTAACGTACGCAACTTCACACGCAGTTGTGTGCGTATACGCATTTTCCGCGAGCAAGCTTCTAGGTATCAGAAAGGTGCGGTTTATTGATATTGAGGAGCAAAATATGCGGGGTTCGCTATATTTTGCTCTTCAATCCCGTTTTATTGAAGCTGACGCGTGCAGTACATACGTTGTATAGTCTGTCAAAAAAGTTAAGAAATTAAAAAGTGGCAACATCGTAGTGTCATCCCTTTTTTATTAGATTGATCTGAAAGGGATGACACTACGATGTTGCCACTTTTTAATTTATTTACTTTTTTGAAAAACTATAAGCATGATTATAATGGAGCTCATATTAGTGAACGCAAGTTTCCACGCAACTAGTATTGCCCCGTATGTACGCAAATCAAGATACAACGTTGTCGATATGGATTCGCAAGTAATATACATATTACGTGTATGTATATTGTATATTAAATTCTTATATTTGTTGTATTTTTCAACTCGAATCATTACCGCCCTATTTAAATCTATTTCTAATCGCATGATGCGTCACACATTGGGTCGTTAACAAATGTAAAAAGAAAATGCACAAGTAAGCAAAGCTTATCAAAACTAAAAGTTTTTAATAATTCATATATAATGTATGTAGGTACAAATAAATTGTACAAAATGTTTTCTGTAAATATACCGTTTATGTATTTGTTAATATGGCCGTGAAGTTCCGCGTAAAAATTATAAAGTTAATATATTCCGCTAGGTATATTAACTTTATGGTAAAAATAGAGATTTCAAGGTGATATTGTAAGTTTATGATATTTTTGTATAATTGTAGTTTCTTTGGTTACATTTGTCGTTGCTACATACAAATTTTAAAATTATCGCATATCCGTTATTTTTATATTCTTCTATGATACTTATCTTATTTACTTTGACCGAAAATTTCATCGGAGAGATATACCTATCTGAAAAAATAAGCGTGCTATTTCACATTGCATCTCTTTGTATCTTCAATATCATTGAATGGTGCTCAGTCATCTTTAATTTAAAATATATTCTTAAATACTTGTAGCCCTTGTAGGGTAATAAAATTGAATTGCTAATTTTCTAATAATTTTCAGTATTTTGGTAGTATTTCTTTTTTTATATAATAGGTAGTGTAGTATTTCATTCAGTAGCTATAATTGGATTATTCATTGAATAATTATTTTATTCTTGTACACATAACATAATATTATTATATATTAATGTCATATAGTATTAGTTTTAATACATATCTTAATTCTTATAAGTATTAAAGGACTATACTTTTATAATATAGCTAATTCCCTGTACATGTGTATTATAATATACTATATAGTTTATCGTTACGAAAGCGACTGATGAGAAACATTGGTGATGTATAGCAATATTAACCATAACTAGACATTTCTTACAATAGGCTACTTGACCTATATTCAATTTCATTGAACAAATGCATATTTCTAGTAGAACTTGGCGTAGGAAACCGTATTTCACCCTAATCATCAAATAAAAGCTTATGATTGATAAATAAAGTCGATTTGAAAATATGATTTTATGAAAATATGATTTGTACTGACTAAAACGCTTTTGCAGTACTTCCGATTTGGATGTGACGTCATCATGTTCGTAATTTAATATCTTTTATTTATCGCGCTCGTTATGTGTAAGTTTATTTGTACATAAATAATAAGAATAAGCCTAGAAAGATTTGCAAAATATATTTTCTTGAGTAATTCAAATAAAACACCAGTTTTATATATTATCTCCATTTATTGTAGACGGGAAATGAAATGGCCAAATCTTTTCTCCAAAAGTTTTCAACATTACAAATGATTTCTAATTTCTTATTTAATTCTTTTATAATTTTTGGGCACCTTAAGACTCGTGCATTTAGCACATAAAAAATTGTTAAATAAAGAGACTCTAAAATACAAACAGCATGACGTCACACTATGGCGGACAGTGTTTTCGGCGCCATTTATAAGGCGTATTTTTCAATCAACATTTTTACGGGTTTTTACTGTGTAAAATAATAAAATATTAGTTTATTTCGTGAAAATTAATGATTAAGAAGCGATTAGTATGAAGAAAAAAATTAGGTCAAGTAGCCTATTATTATTAGATTCGCTACTTTACTTTTATTTATAATCTTGGCCAGTAGAATGTTTAATTCATGATTTTCACACATTTTTCATCGTATTTCAGCAGAAAGATTTTTTCATTTTACTGACTTAGATTGTTCAAAATCAAAGTATGTGATGTAAATTAAGTCTATTTGTATAACAAATATCGCGCACTACTTTGCCCTCTGCTTTTATTTATCTGGTGGTCAAATTTAACTTTTTAATATTGTATTTGGATTACAAATTCTTAGAGAATAGTTAAAAAAAACTAGTCAACGTAAACCATAGAAAAAACAGGCAAAGCAGTGTCGTTCGTTTTATAATAATTATTGTTATTTGGTATCCAGGTCGTTTATAATTTTAAAATGTATTTTACTATTTTTACTTTTACTATAACTTGTTATTGGCGCTCTTACTGGTGTATTAGATATCTGTTGTTTTTGTATTATTAGTGTCTTTTAGTCATATTTTTTATTAAGTCCAAAATAGCAATATCATCAAAACGGTAGATATTGTAATCTATTTATGAACTTAGTCTAGATTTTAAAGATTTCCCTACCTCTCTTAAAGCTTATTTCCATCTCTTTAGTATTAACGAATGTGACTTCATGATAATAATTACTTCTTCACTGTGAATGTTTAGCACTTTATTTTGTTATTGGTCGTGACTCGTGTGGAAGGATATTTTGTAGGTTATGCTCAGATGACAGTGAACGACGTTTGAAACCGCGTATGGCGTGCCAATAAAGGCAATATTACACGGTACAATCAAATTGAAGCAATTCCATTGAAAAGCATTGAACATTGAACGACTTAACCAATATACACGTATCATTCAAATGATATTCAATTTTCACCGCAATGTGATGTCGCGCCAACTCTTACGTGCAGGAGTTTTGTTCAATTGTCGTTCAATCTCCATGTTACACGTTCAATGTGATTGAACAATGACCACATTGCATTGAAAGCGTTCATTGCAATGTAGCTTTCAATGAGATTGCGCAATCGCATTGAAATGTATTTACATGTTTCAATGCCATTGAAGCAATGAAATTGAAAGCAATATTGAACCGAAATTGAATCGTGTAATATCTGCTTAACGAATACCTTCTAAGTGTTTTTATGTTATAATCACTAATCAGTTTTAATAGATATTTATTTTAAATAGGTATGATTACTTATATTGACGTTGTTATGTAACTATCCTGTAAGTTTTTTTCTGTATATTTCTGCGACTTACGTAAATATTTATAGCATACTTTTATATTAACATTAGTAACGGTAAAAACGGAATGCATAGCATTTTTTACTTTTATTCTGATAATATTTTAAAATACATTACTTTTTCCGTCAAGTTTTTTAAGAAATGGAATTAAGTTGGCATTAACCTAACGGAACACCAATAATAAATTGGGACGCTACTTACGTACACGCCGCATCAAAGGGCGTCGTGACGTCAAAACATAAGTATTATTTTACTGGAATAGAAGTAAAAAATACATGCCACTTGTTCGTTGTGGATTGTTTAACGAAAGACTTGAAAATATGTAGAAGTTTGTAAAATACAAGCTATTTTTATAAGGATCGTACGTTTTCTATGGTTGTTTGGCGTGCGTGGTGCGGGCGCGTGTAACTAATGCTAGTACCATCTGTAACATGTTGACTAAATAAATAAATAATTTTACATTTTTGTTTTATTACTTTAAAGTTTAACGGCCACATTCAAATAGTGATTGATTACATAACATTAATTAACAATTTGTCGGAAAATGAATGGTGTTTTTGTCAAAATCTTCATTTTAGTATTCATTAAATGTTTTGGGGTACGGGCCCAAGTCCTTTAAATCTAAAGGCCTGCATTGATTAGTGATAAGAGTAGGTAGATGATTAGAGTTAAGTAAGTAGTTGTAGACAGCGACTGATTAGTGCAATTCCTTTATTTTTTCCCAATCACCTGCACTAATCAAAGTAAATGTAGGCCTTTAGGTCTTGGGATAGAATATTATTAAATGTCATAGATCAGGAAAAATGTACGTTTGAAATCCATTTTAATATTATTCTAATGGCCGTTCCCTATATTCGATCTATCTCTAGTTTGACATACAACCGATCGCAGCTGACATAGAATTGACATAAAATATATGGAGCTAATGTCTAATGTGAGCTATTCCTATCTCAAGTAAGAGATAGATCGAATATTGGGAACGGCCGTATATCGATACAGATCGGATGTCAGTCGGATGACGAATTATAAACCAGATATATTATTAGACATTTATTAAACCAAACATCAGGATAAAACAAGATCTAATTTGTAATTAAACAATGACTGAGACCGTTATCTACTATACTTACAGTATGTTATAAAATTTTGCCTAGGTACTCCAAAATGTGATTGAAACTGGTGACTATTATTATGTCCTTAACTTAAAAAATGCAAATAAAAATTTATAATAAGTACTTAACATAAGTAGTACTAACAATTTTTGGCTAGAAAGTAGACAACTTTCTAAATTTACATACCTAATAATTAATATTATAGTTAAAAAGTTGCGTAGTCTAAGAAAAAGGTGGCGTGACGAGCTGGAGGCATACCAGCCAGGCTGGCTATCGGTGGCGCAGGAGAGAGAACAGTGGAAGATCCTGGGGGAGGCCTTTGCCCAGCAGTGGGACACTATAGGCTAATAAAAAAAAAGTCTAAGGGAGCGAACTCACGGCGCGTTTATTCGCCCGTGGCGGGCGCGGTTGTTTGCGGCTCCCGAGACCCGCTGCACCGGCGGGCGGCGGTCGCCCGTAGCCTCGGCGGTTTGCGCCCGCGTGCTCTGCGATAGTTTAGCGGATCGCCCGCTAAACTATCGCAGAGCACGCGGGCGCAGTAGCCGTAGTAGGCGATCGAAGTAGAAACCGCCCGTCTTGCGATCAGCGCCCGCAGAGTTTGCGGGCGCTGATCGCGACCGCGGCGGCTGTGGGCCCGCACAAGTCAGCGGTCTCGTGAGTTCTGAAATAAAACCGCTCATTTGCGCGGTCCCGCAACCGCGGCCGGCGCGGAAAAAAACCGCGCCGTGAGTTCGCTCCCTTAGGTGCAGCTCTACAAAACAGTCCTCAAATATAACAGTCATAAGATTTATCTATTCAATGAAACAAAAGTCGTGTTCGTTTCGTTTTTCAATGCACATTGCGCATGCGCAGTTAAATTGATAATAATAAAGTTTATTTGTAACTACATACATACATGGTTCAGATTTACATTAGTGTCAGTGTCATGTGCTAAAATCTGACAGAAACTGATGATAATATCTGTCACAGCACATGCGTGATGCGCGAAAGCTGCACATGCGCAGTTGAAAAATGAAACGAACACGACTCTGTAATTGTTTTAAACCGTGTGCATAAATTATTGATTCATAATTATTGTTATCATTCTGAGTTCAAATTCGCTGACAAATTAAGTTGCGTAAATAAAATCACAGTCGATATAATAAAAGGATATTTCATATAAAAGAGGTTGAAAATGAATGGTTTAACAAATACTAGGATTTTATTAAATGATCTATTTCAATTTTTTTTTTCAAAATGTAAGTACAATAGGTACATTTTATCTCGACAAAAGTCAAAATGTGAAGTGGTGTATCTTTATTGTCAAATTAATACATGATAGCCGCTCATAACGAGCTTTGTTTATGCGATCAAAAATAAATTAAAACGAAGTTTACCTCATACCTGTATGAAATATCCTCTACAAGGCAAAAATCATATTATCTCAAAAATAATATTATTACGTATTAAAGGTTTAAAATGTATAATGTCCTACCGGTCAACGTGTTAGTTTCTGCAACATAATATTAAACCTACCATTACCATATAGATTTATAATAATGTCTAACCGACTATGCTAGCTGCTACATAATATTCTAACAAGCGCAATATTTACACCACCATCAATACGACTGTATTTAACACGCACACTTACACATATTATTTACAGTACTTCTCTAAGAAACTTTGTATCAAAAATAAAAGAAGATTTTAGAGACTCAAATGTAAAAATAATTTACTTAGGTACTTGATTTTATTAAAATTATAAAATTTTATAAAACATTGATTTAGATAGTAGGATGAAACTAGTACATATTATATTGCATAAAGAAAATCGAATCGTAGGAATGAATATGACAGAGAAACTACCAAATGCTTAAACAGTGGCTAGTTTTGCACCAACTTACTTTAGGGCCGTATCACACTGGCGATTAGCGAGCGATTTGAAAGCGATGCGACTGCGCAGGGCGTGGCGTGGACGCCATTTTGTACACTTGTCTAGGGATGTGACATTGTAACAACAAAGCCAGTAGTAGTGTTTCCTCGTCAGAATCCATTTTGCTACTAAGTGTCCAAAACGCGGATGGCAAGCTGCGTGCACGCCGCGTCATCGCAGCGTGTGCGCTGCGCAGTCGCGTCGCTTTCAAATCGCTCGCTAATGGCCAGTGTGATAAGGCCCTTAACTTTAACCACAACAAAATGTCAAATGAACTGTCAAATCCCTAGTAGAAGTCCATAATGGACGCCATATTTGACGATAACCTTAACTTTAACAACGCTTCTGGTGCAATCCACCCTAAACTGCACTCAGAATATCCAGACGCTAAATATATGAGAATTGGTACATTATATTGGTACTTATATCAATTACACGTCCCTCCCTCGTATTCACAGTACCAAATTTTTCATTTATATCAACTAGTGAAGTGGTGAGACGCGTCACTTCAAATTAGACAAGCTCTACGCGTTTTGTAAAGGATACAGTCGCGCTCACATTGATGTTTATGCAAATGAGTCAATGTACGAATATACAGCATGACTGGTGAGACATGACCCATACTTAAGGAGAGTATTCAGTACTCGATTATCATTATAATTATGTCATAAAATTAGGTACTAAATTTTTGACAAAATTTCCCTTTAAACAAATGAATAATGGACACTTAGTAAATTACTATGCGGCAGGCGCGGTGGTTTTTTTTTCAATATAATAGCCAAATATCACGTCCTCGAGTATTGAACAATTGAATATGTCTCACCAGTCATGCTGTATTACACTATCCATTATTAGGGCAGTCAGATGTGGTCTATATAATTATTATAATACAGAATGTTATGGATGTATGATTTATAATATAGTAACATCACCTATTCACACTGTTTATTAGGTGAAACTTAAGAGTTTTAACAAAAATAAATCATATAAATTATACGCAACAAATAACAGCAGAAAACTTTGCTTGATGTTGACGATTTTTACAGTATACCTACATAAGAGCACATAATATTTCGTCTCCCACATAACCCAAATGTCTAATAAAATATTTGTCAAAATAAAGTTTTCATAATCTAAGCTTTCGATTCATTAATTAAAAAATCGCGGTCTGAATCAACCCTTACACTTACAGTTCTACGCGACTATGTACAGTATGGCAGCCTTATAGCCGGTGATATTTTACAAATGACAATATTTTAGTCAGATTCTTGACTACTATAAATTCTAGTAATCCTAAACCTTAAGCCTATCCTACACCTACTCATCTACGAAAATTGTACTCGGGAAGGTACCTAATAAATTATATACATTTACTAAATTACCATCAGATCGGACATCGATAGACATTTTACATCATATTAAAAAGTCAACTCATGATTAGAATTAAAAATCACCTCGTCAAAACGAAAACCAATTCGAAAATAATTCAATGTCAGTCGTCGTCCACCACGACGATGGGTATAACCCGCTCGGGCCCGGCTTCGTCGTCGGACAGCATCACGACGTCGCTGTCCTCGTCGTCGTCCTTTCGACCTTTTTTCTTCTCATTGTTTTGGTAGAGGGACAGCACGTCGGAGATGATGGGGGCGTGTACCATCTCGTGCAGCTCGCCCTCGTCGGGGTCCACGGACGGCTGGCTGTCCTCGTCCTGCGAGCTCTGCGCGCCCGCGACGGACTTGCCGAGCCCCTGCCAGATTTGCTTCACCAGCTTCGGGTTCTTGTAGGTCCGGGGCCCCAGGGGTCGGCCGACCGGCCTCGCCGGACCGACCGGCTTCGGCGGGCGCGGCTTGACGGGGCGGCCCCGCGGGCGCGGCGGGTGCGTCGGGCGCGCGGGCTCGGGCTCCAGCGGCGGCTCGGCACCGTCGTCGTCGTAGCCGTAGTACTTCTCGTCGTCCTGCTCGTCCTTGGGCACGTACTCGGCGATGAGGCGGTTGAGGTCGGCGTCGCACGTGAACACCTTCGTGGGGTCGGCGTCCGGCTGATCGCACTGGTGCTGGGCGAAGGCGCGGCTCGAGGTGAAGTACTTGCGGCAGGCGGGGCACTTGTGGTCCATGTGCGCGCGGTAGTGGTTGTGCAGGTTGGGGAAGCTCTGCCCGCACACGACGCACGGCTCGGCCTTCACCCGCGCGCGGTAGTGCATCTTCTTAAGCGACTTGTGCACGTCCCGCATGTGCTTCATGAACGGCCCGTACTTGACGAACGCCTCGGGGCACATCTTGCACCTGATCGGCTTCAGCTTGTACTTCCTGCTCCGGTGCGAGAAGGCGTGTATGTTGAACGCGTCCATGGTTTTGAACTTCTGGGAGCAGAACCGGCAGGATATGGCGCCGGAGCCGCGATGCATGTTGTCGTGCAGCTTCTTGGAGTTCTTCCTGGTGGTGGGCTTGAAGCAGAAGTCGCACTCCTCGTACTTGGGCCGCAGGTCGGTGAGGCCACTGCTCTCGTCGACCTCCTCGTCGGAGTCGATCGGGCACAGGTGATTATCGAAGTCGACGGTGGAGTAGAAGTACTCGCCGCACTTCTTGCACCTGTTCTCCTCGTGGTAGTCGATGTGGCGGTGGAGATTGAAAAATACCTTGTCGCAGATGGGGCATTTCTCCTCGATGGACTGCTTCGGCTCTATGATCCACTCCTTGTCGTCGTCATGCACGTCCCGCATGTGGTATATCATCTCCCGGAATGCGACGAACGTCTCGTCGCAGTGCTCGCACTTCACGGGGTCGTCGACGTGCAGCTGGGCGAAGTGATGATTTTTGTGTTTCCTGTACGCGGTCATCGTGTTGAATTTCCTGGCGCAGTATATGCAGCCGTAGTAGCCGACCGTGCGATGATACAATTTGTGGTTGCTCAGCGCGTACTCGTTTTCGAAAACTTTGAAGCAGTAGTCGCAGACGATCTCCCTTTTTCCAGCCGATTTCTCCCTGAAGACCTTTATGTCGTGTTTGACCCGAAGATGACAGTCCAGTTTGACTTGCAGATGGAAAGCTTTGAAGCAAATCTCGCACTTAATTTTTCTCGGATGAGTCTCGGTATCGCCTATGAGTTTCTTCTTCTCACAGCTGAAAGCGAGATGGCCCTCCAGAAATCGGGAGGTGTTGAAGTACTCGAAGCAGTAGTTGCACCGCAGGGAGTTGTGGTAGTCGACGTGCCTGTCGTAGTTGCCCTTGCTGGCCAGGACTTTGTAGCAGACGCCGCACTGCAGTTCCTTGAGAGGACCGTCCAGGGTCTGCGTGCCGCGCTCGGCGATCCAAGTCTCGACGATGTCGTGGGAGTCGCGAAGGTGATAGTGCAAGTCGTATCCCCTGTTGAACGTCTCGTCGCAGTGGGGGCACTTCAGCGGGTCGTCGATATACTTTTGGGTCAGATGACCCTTTATGTGAATCCTGTGATTCTTCAGCGATATGGTTTTCTTTCCGCAAAATTTACACTTGAAAAATTCTGGTTTCCTAAGATGGGCTTCCTCGTGAGATTGCAGTCTCCTCTCGTCCAGGAAAACTTTGGCGCACAGTTTGCACGAGTGGTACATGGGCGGGGGGGCGTCCGGGTCCTCTTTTATCATCTTGCTCTCGGGGTGCGTTCGTCGCAGGTGTCGAATTAGCTTAACCAGGTCGGGATAGTACCGTGAGCAAATTGGACACTTCACTTTATCCTTTCGCAGCTTTTCGATTCGTTTCTTGTGCGACTGATTATCGAAGTTGTGTCCCTTGATGTGTTTCTTGCAGTAGTCCTCCACTATGTAGCCTTTCCCGCAAATGTGGCACTTGAAGGGCCCGTTGTCGTCCTCGAAATGAGTTCGGTAGTGGAGCTCTAGGCGTCTCTTGTTAGTGAAAACTACGCTGCAAATATCGCACTGGTGCCTCGCGCCGAACAAGAGGGTTTTAGATTTGTGCCAGATGAGATGGTGCTTGAGCGAGGTCTCCGAGTCGCAGATCTTGCCGCAGAGGTGGCAGGTGTTAGTGCCGTCGAACGCGGATCTGTCCGCGTTCATGGGGAGCTCGGAGCCGACGATCGTATTGGCGGCACTGTCACCCTTTTTGAAGTGGACGGCCATGTGTGAGAGGTAGACCTTGCGGTATTGGAAGATTCGTTTGCAAATGGAACACTCGTAGTCCTTATTCTTGAATCGGGTCTGCTTGTGGTAGTTCATGTGCATCTGGGCGGCGCGCAGGTGCTTGCTCTTGCGGTTGCAGATGGGGCAGGTGAGGTGCTTCGGGTCCAGGTTGGTGTCGTGGTAGTGGACGCGCATGTGTATCTTGTAGTGACACTGGAATCTGAACGTCTGCAAACAACATTCGCCTAATTAATAGAACATCAAGCATTAGTCAAATAACGAAACAAAGAATCTGGCAAATCAATCAATTGAATGAACTTCTCGAACGACTTGTCCGACCGAAGTCAATAATATAATTAATCTTAGCAGTAAATATGAAAGAATATAAGATTTAATGTACTACGACAAGCTCAGTCGTCTAAGGGGGATGAGAACTATGATACAACTCACCTCCTTGCAAATAAGGCACTCCATCGGCTTCTCGATGTTGTTGCCGACATTCTTGTGCCAGTTGACGTGTCTCTTGAGCGAGATGAGCGTCGGCAGCTGCTTGCCGCAGATGTGGCAAGTCAGCTCCTGCATGTTCACCAAAGGTATCGGTTCGGTGGCGGCGGCCTCGGAAAAGCCGTTGTGACCCTGAACATTGTCCAGGGGCTCCGCCTTTGTCACAACGACCTCACAAAAATCCGCCGGATTCGGGGCGGACATATCTAATTTGGGCGCCTGCTGCTTCAGTCTGTGCACTAGCTTGATGTGGTTCGCCAGGCCGCTGCAGCTCTTGAACGTCATGGTGCAGAGGGTGCACGTGTACAAGTTCCTCGGCTTCATGTTGACGGATATGTGCGTCTGGTTATGCTCGTTGATGTCGCTCACTTTCATCTCGATGTCGCAGATGAGGCAGCGCACCGTGCAGTCCTTGAGCGTGATCTTGGCGCGCTTGGTGCCGGAGGACATGTTGTGCTTGGTGCGCTTGTGGTGCAGCAGCAGACGACGGTACGAGAACTGCTTCTCGCAGATGTCGCACGTGTTGTCGTCCTCGCCCTCCTCGTCGTGGCTCGACTCGGACTCCGTCATCCCCGTGTCGTTCATGCCCTCGGTCATTCCCGTGTTGTCCAAGCTCTGGTTCGCCTCGTCGAGCAGGTCCGAGGAGGTGTTTTTATCCGGCGGCTCGCCTTTGACCTCCGAGCCCGGCGGGTGATTTTTAACTATATGAGTGGCCATAGCTTTTTCGTATGTGAATTGTTTGCCACAGTAGCGACAGTTGAACTTTCGAGGTGGCGCACTTCCGCTGTATTCGGAATGAACGGACGCTGAATCTTCGACAGTACTCGCTCTACGATAGAATGATACAAAATTAATAAAGACGTGTACATAAGTTTAACATTTTATAAGCACGATATTATGAAACTTTTTTAAAATTTTATGGAGGCATGCAGAATCACTACCGAAAAAAGTGGCTACAAACCTCGACTCCTCGTCGCCGGCTTCGTTAGGATCGTCCATATTCGACATATGCTTGGACAAATGAATTATCAGGAGCTCCTGGCTGGGCAGCGTGAGGCTGCAGAAACGACATTTGAAGATGGGCGTTTCTGGCTTTAGCGGCGTGTTGGGGAATCTCGTGTTCGTCGTCGGGAAAAAGTGTGACTTGATATGGGCGATGTAGGCGTGTCTCCTCGACAGCGGTCGCTGGCAGAGCGGGCAGTCGAAACTCGGCAAAGTTCGTTTCTCGGAGCATTCGTCTATATGCTTCTTGTAGGCTTGGAATTCGTCGAACGACTGCTGACAAAAAACACACGGGACAGAGACGGCGGCTTCAACAATTTTCTCCTTCTGTAGCTCCTCAGGCAGCGCCGCCGCGTGGACGACTCTCATGTGCTTCGCGAGATTTTCGACGGTCTTGAACAGGCTGCTGCACATCTTGCAGGTGATCGTGAAGCTGGGCGCCGGCAGATCCAGCGGCTCCAGGGCGACTTGGAGCGTCTTCGTGGGAGTTTTGCCGCACGTCTCGTGGTGTCGTTTCAGCATGATCTTCAACTTGAATGTTTTGTTGCATTTGTCGCACGAGAGCTTGTCCTCCACGTCCATGGCGTCGTCGAAGGTTTTGGAGGTCTCGAAGGTCGAATTCGGTTCGTTAACACTCGCATCGGCGGCGCTATTGTACGTCGTGTCCAAGTCGTCATTTTCCCGGGAAGCGTTCGCTTGATTGTAGATTTTGCGTCTGTGCACCTTGGTGTGGGCCGTCAAACTCTTTTGAGTCTTAAAAGATTTCGGACATTCCTTGCATTTGTAATCGCACACGTCGTCGGAGTCGGTTTCGGCCGAGTAGAACGCGCTGTTGTCCTCGTAATCGGAGTCGGACGTGTATCTTCCCCTCTTGTGGGTCGTCCGGAGCTCGTCGACGCGTTTGGTGACCCCGCGGTAGTCGTGGGAGCGACTGCTGACGGACGCGTCGTCGATGCTGTCGCCGCTTCGTTTGCGAGCTCTGGGAGCCGCTTTCACTTGGCTCACGACGGAAGACGAGGGTTTCGATACTTCGGTAGCGAGAGAAGAAAACGCGGAATCGCTGCTCTGTCTGTTCGTCGGAGTCGGCGGAGGGGGTGATATACTAAATCCTGTCAAAATATAATATTTATTTTAGATTGTATAATGTTGTCAAATTGGCGCAACAACAGTCTCTTGAAATATGCATACAATTCAAACAATGTTATCATAAATTAAAAGCTGGATGAGTACAAGTGCTAGGCACTAAGCACTTGAATCTTGATACAAAGTGTCTTTGGTCTTTTAAATATATAATATTGTATTTTCTTCGCTCTTACATCAATAGTAGACAACATGACAATTTGACATAGAATTATACATATTATCTTATGTATGTGTTTTCAAATAGAGCGAGGCGTAAAACAAGGAGACCCTCTATCGCCAAAGCTTTTTCTAGTAGTTCTAGAATCCATCTTTCAGAGTTTAGATCGGGAAAACTCTAGAATCAATATAAATGGAAAATTTCTATGGCACTTGAGATTCGCCGACGATATTATGCTTCTATCTGAAAACCCGGAACAACTGCAAGATATGCTAACATATCTCTGCCAACATAGCAAGGCTGTGGGACTACAAGTGAACAGAGACTAGACAATAATAATGACGAACCGATGCAAGACACAAGTATTTATTGAGTCAGAGCTGGTAGAGTATGTAGAAGACTATGTATATCTGGACCATATTATTTATTTCAAATCCTGTTCTGATAAAGAAATTAAATGGATAATCAAGATTACTTGGAATAAAGCCCGCAAGAACAAACTGCTCATCACATACTCTGGGAGTGCGATCTCTGGCATGAGGAAAGAACCGATTTATTAAACAGCCTCCAATGTGTTTCTAGAGTCGTGTATTACGATGATCTCGTAGGCAGCGCAAAGAATTTCCGTGCTTTCAAACGTTTTTGTCATAAATACTACTGGAAACAATCGAACATAAGTTTGCCATTATAAATAAATGTGATTTGTATGAAGTAGGCTTATTGTATTAAGTTTAATTTAATTTTTCCCGTGGTGCTTCCCCCTTTGTTCGGACATCAATGTCATTACAATTTGGCTGTCTCCCGCTTTGCTTGGGGAGTGAAATTGGATATCTCCTACTCCTCCACCTTTCTTCTGATTAATTTCGTTGCGGGTCCCAAGACAGATTTAGCTTGTCCCTCGGGCATCCCTGAGATCATAATATCAAAGGGTTTTCGTGGTTGGTTACCACTGTTGATCCTGGCGACACAGGAGTTGCAGTGGTGGGAATGTGTGGTGGGCCTTTTGCCCGTTTAAAAAAAAAAACTACTTGGAATAATTAATACTGGTTAGTAAAGGAATTGTTTAAAGGAAAAATACCAAACAAAAAATTAAAAGCCAAAACCATGAACATTGCCTACCTTGCCACAGAATATATAATAGTACTCCGTACAGAAGTTTATCTTAGAAAATGTATCCAACGAAATGTCTTCTTTAAATCTATAAACATATAGTACCATTTAGAATGACTCAGAGTTCAGCGTCTGTTTGTTTAAGTACCTACAAAAATTTATTACAAGCCAATTTCATTCTTACGCCTACAGATAACGATCCATATTACACTGAACCTATACATTGAGCGGCCCGCTCGAATGTACTATTGTGCCGCTAGGGCAGCTAGGGCTGAATGTACCAAAAAAATACCTGCGCGCGGTGCGCTATTAATATTATTATTTAATTATAAACCATAAACAACTTTTTGTGATGATTAATGGAAATTTCTTTAGATACTTATTATATTCAGTTTTTAGAGTAATTAATTAAAAAAAACGAAAATGGCGTAACAGACGTGCCAATAGAGCAACCAAAAAGATACGGGCGAAATACTTTATTGGCATTTAAGTATATTATTTTATGGAAGTGACCAAATAAGTATGTCACCATGGCAACGTCCATCGCGTATACGGCAAAACAACGGGACAGCTAGTATACTTAATATTAATAAGATTTATGTTTAATGTATTACCTACATAATGTAGTAAAAGGTACCTATTCAAAGTACAAATAATACTTTGCATGAGTCATATTATATTACTTACTTTTCAGCGTCCTTAGGTAACCAAAAAAAAAGATAAATTTGTATCGCAATCAGTTTTTAAACAATAATTGAATACAGCACCATACTTTTTAGGGTGTTTCTTTTTATTTTCCATTTTAATAAAAACAGGTCAAAACTTAAAAAGTATGTCCGTCGCTGCTCGCTGGCGCAGCCCCACTGAATTATACCCTGCGCAAGGGCAGCCGCGCGTAGGTATATTTTCGATACCTACGCGCGGAGTGAGACAGGCCTGACCTTGCTTAACATAATTTGGAAGTCAAACATGGTCATTGAAAAAATCACATACATACCTATAAACAAAATAAAGTCTTGTCAAAGAGGTATTGAAAGAAGCTTTATGGATATAAAACTTAAAGATAAGATTAAGAGCACATTCATCAGAAAAAACAATGGCCAGAGATGCTGTTAAACAGATAATATCCATATGAAATGGAAATGGGCAGGCCATAGTCAAAGAACGACAGATGAAAGATGGTCACCAACTGTGACTAACTGGAGACCTATATACAAAACCAGAAGGTGTGGTATGGCCAGCCAAAAGGTGGAAAGATGATATTATACAAGTAGCTAGAGTCCTAAGGACGAGAATGGCTTGAGACAAGAAAAAATTGCAAAATGGAGGAGGCTTTTACCGCCATAATCAGCACTTATAATTTTAATCTAGATTAAATATTAAAAAAAAATTAAGTAACTAAATGAAAAAACTTGTAATAAGGGATAATAAAAAGATTATTATTATGTATGTGTCCAATCACTGTGTCTCCACAATAATTGGGAGTGAATTTGCAGTAGCATTATAAGGCATCCATTAGACGGTAGGTTTGCTGTCAGTTTTACCACAGTCGTCACTGTGACTGATGGGTAACCTACCGTGTAAGAGTGTGACTGACGGTTGCATGAAGCTGATTGACAAAAAACTGGATACATTTGTCAGTCCATCAGTCACTATCAGTCAAACATAATTCATGATTGACAGAATTGACTGACGCTTGCATGAGCGTATAATGGATGCCTAAGAGAAGTAATAAAAAAGCTTAGGTATGTTTTGACATGCAAAGTGTTGAAAATGACTTTTTGTGTATTTTCCCCAAAAACAAAATATGTAGATGATAACCCACACACGGAAAAATATTATTATTATCAGAATTGATATATTTAATTAAATTTAAATCTATGTACATCAGTTTTTCCCAAAGTGGGTGATAACGCCCCCTAGTGGGCACTGAAGGTCTATAGGGGGGCAGTGTGAGACCCAGAAAAAAATGGGGCCGTTGTGTAGAGGCTTGGGGGGTGATTGAATAATATAAATGAGGGGATGAAATACATCTGGATGCATTTTAAATTGAAACAATGGGGGCGTTAATACATAATTTTTTCTCAGTGGGCAGTGGACAGAATAAGTTTGGGAACCCCTGATGTACATAATGCATGATCTATTGACAAAATCTTACCTGGTGGTGGCACATAGTTTCGTCGCAGTTCCTGGTCCGAGCGTTCACATTGCTGTTTAAATATATGAGCACCGCTGAGTTTCTGTATGCACTCATTGCATATTTTATCCGGTAGTCCATCTCCTTCATATATCTAAATAACAGTTTACACAATACAGTAACTTAGATTGTAAAGACCAACTTACTACAACTAACCAACAACTGAGTAAATAAGAAATTGTGTAGCATTGCTAAACATTGTTGTTGTGCATTATAAAACTAGAAATTAAAAAGGTTACTACAATAAAAGATAAACACAAGGAAAGGAACACAAAAACAAAGAAAACAATTCATGTAGAATTATTTGTTTTATAGCCTCAAGTGTTGTTACATTTAATAATGCATGGATATGATAATATACATACAGTACAAAATTAAGATGAACATAATATGATACTGTTAATAATATGAAAGCATTTAAGTATAACACTTATAAGAAAAAATATAAATAAAGACAGCATAAATACTAAAGAGAATATAAATTATTAGCCATTGTGTTATACAGTTTCATTTGAATTAAATTAAGTATTGTATAAAACAAAACAAATGTATGAGCTCACACTACAGACTCTTATAAATTTTGGAGAAATAAAATAAACAGAAAGAATAACAACAAAAATAAAGTTGCAAATCAAAATGAAGATCCACATTGTAATTTTAATAATACTAAGAAAATCTCCTCTTAAAATTAAAAAGACACCAAAGCTGTACTACTAGATTCTTGGTAGTGGTGATGATGGTGATGATGAATTGGATGTATAATAAATAATAATGAATTTAATTATTAAACATGATTTTAACAAAGCAAATTGCAATAAACCTAAACAAAAATGTAATGCCTTTATGCTTTTACAGAAATAATAAAGTCTAAAATTTAAAATACAGCAAGGTCATGGCTTGCATTATACACCTCCAAAAAATTTAATGAAAATGAAGATTCCGCATTTTCTGATGACGGTACTTATAATTTTATGACTAAAAAACATATTGAGCTAATAATTGTATCAATAGATACTCAGATTCGAGTTAGAGGCGAACCGACAAAACGGTACACTCGTGTAACAGGAACACAGTATCGACTTTCAAGTAGAAAAGAATAAAAATTAGGCTACGCAAACACACTTACTTTTACTCGGGCACATTCCATAACCATTTCAGCGAGTTGAACATTGTTATCCGCGGTGAAGATGGAGCAAAAATCTCCAAGTTTGAGACAAAGTCTACATTTTCCGAGCTTGAGAGCCATATTGATTTCTTCAGATGAACCATTTCACAATTATCATAAAATATCAAGATTGAGCGTTGTTTTCCCGTCTTTGATTACAGCATTTTGTTTGTAGGCACATGCACATTGATATTCGCCATTTACATTAAATCCTATTTCGAATTTACTAATAAATTCAATACAAAATTATTCGCCGGCAATCAAACGAATCGCCATTTCGGTACCGAATAGAATGAAAAAAAAATAAAGTGTGACCACGATAAAAAATAAATATCGTGTTTTTTTTATTTTTTCATTAATTAATTATTAAACATTATTTTTATACCAAAAGTCAAAACTAAATCTTTATTTCTATAAATATTAGCTACGTTTATTAAATTAACTATTATTAAATTTAATTAAGCAGAAATAATCTAAACACAACAATAATTAACAATTAATATGTTAAGCTGTTGAAACTTGAAAGGTGTCAACTGTCAAGAGTGTCATTCTGAAATCTGAATTTGTATTTTGGTATTTTGTTGGTTTTGTTTTTACTTTTTTCGTGTGTGATTTGAGATCACGTTATTTCTATAAAATGTTAGTAGCTGGTGCAAATGTATTTAACCAGTGGCTTCTATGTGATAAAATCATATACAAATTACAAGAAATTCCTAGAAAACATAGTAAAGTTATGACATTTGATGCATTTGATGCTGATACAGTTTATATTTCGTGGTCTTTTATTATTTTAAAAATTGCCGAAAAATTCTTTATATCTGGTTCATGGAAAGGCAGAGATAATCAGTTAGTTACATTACCTTTACCAGAAAATAACACAGAAGACTCAAACCTGCTTATAGCCTGTAATGATTACAAAATAGTCATGATTTGTAAGAACAACAATATATGGATTCTAGATATAAAGACTGAAAGTTTTCAAAGAGTTTGCATTACTGAGAGCCCCAATTTTACCATTGTTTCAAATGAATTGCAATCCAATGACAATATTATAAAAGCAAAAGTATCAGGTGACTTGTGTGCTTTTTTAACCAAAGAAGGCAAAGTGTATACTGGGTATTTGCCATGCTATATTGCTACAAATCATTGCATGGGCAATGTCTGTGATATTGAGTGTGGATATGAACACTATGTCTTGCTTACGGATATTGGTAGTGTATACACTTGGGGAAATGGCAGGTAACATTAATGAAAAATGAAAAAAAGTTTACTCTCTTTAAACATAGCTCATACATTCAATGTTTTCAGACGCTTGCAGCTTGGACATGGGGATCTAGAAAATACAGAAACACCAACTGAAGTAAAAGCATTGGCAGGAATAAAAATTATTAAAATAAGTGCCAATGGTTGGCATACTCTGGCTCTAAGTGAGTCTGGGGACTTATATGCTTGGGGGTGGAATGACACTGGACAGATAGGCGTAAAGTTTGAAGATGATGATAATTTTTCTGGTGTACCAACATTGGTAACAATTTATGACCAAAATGGAAAAGAAGTTGAGTTAAATGTGAAGGATATTGCGTGTGGGACTCGACATTCTGCTACTTTACTAGAGGACAATTCAGTTTGGACAACTGGGTCTAATAAATATGGTCAGCTAGGACTTTCTCCAGATGTTACTAATAGTGAGAGTTATAAAAAATGTTTTATTGCTTCTAAAGATGCCAAAGTACAATGTGGACCATGGTGTACTGTTGTCAGGCTTTAGCAAAATGTATTTTAAAATTATAGTTATGTTGCTATGCGGTAAAATTGGGCTATAACATGTATGTTAAATTAAAATCTATACATACGTATTAATAAAATCGTAGAAAATCAATTCTGTACATTGAATAGTTTTGAAAAATAATATATTTGGGACGTGATCTACAATCGATATGGAAGCCAAAAATATAGTTTTTAGAATTTTTGTCTGTTTGTCTGTATGCAGTGCGGTAAATAGGGCAGTGCCACCGGTGCGCAGGCATAGTGTGTAGACTCTTTGCGGTGGGTGTGTCGTTCCCGTGGCTTCGTCTTGGGTGGCGAGAAGAGCGTCGCAGAGTTTTAGCGGGTAGGGTCGCGGCACATACCATCTTCGCCGCGATGAGCCCCACATATCCGCAGCGGGAGTCCCCATCCCCTGCGTCAAATGCGTTAATGAATTTCTCTGCGTGAAAAAAAAAAAAAAGGGCGTAGACTGGGGGGCGCAAGAATGGCCAGACCAGAGAGGCCTATACTGTATAGGTGTAATGCTATGTATAGTCTATACATAGCAATGCTATGTACAGGCTATATATAGCATTACTCTGGGTAGGGGCGCAGTTATAGAAGCTCGCACAGGGCGCAAAAAAGGCTATTTATGGCACTGTCTGTACGTATGTCGGATAAACTCAGAAAGTACTAAATGGATTTACGGAGGCGGGGTTCGCCTACAGCCGTATACGGAGGGATGTTCTGGATCTGTCTAACACAGGACTCCCTCCACGACAGGCCGGTCTACCTCCAAAGGGACTGAACTTCCTTCAAAATATGGGAACACTTTGGCAAATTGAAGCGTTCCCCTTGGCGCCGGGACTAGCTAAGCCGGGCAGGTTCCCATCCTTGCCCGGAGCCCCGGATTAGACGGAAGTTTGGAGGTTCGCGTAACGACGCCTCTGCACTCCCGTCCTACGCCGGCGGAGCGGATTGGAGGATGGATCATCCTCTCTGTTCCGCTCCGCGACCTCTTTCTGCGAAAGGACGGTTTCGCAGAGAAAGATCGCCGCCTGCCAGGCCTCATCGCTCTCGAGCATGCAGCGAACCATGCTCGAGAGCGAGAGGTCCCGCCCAAGCACCGCCATGAGATTATGGCGCTGCACGGCCCAACGATCGCACACCTCGAGGATAATAATATGTTGGGCCGTGTCCTCCGCAGCGCCGCACTCATGGTAGGCTAGCGTAGGCTCCCTCTTGATGACCTTACACAAGTACGCACCGAAACATCCGTGTCCGTTGAGTACCTGTGTAAAGCGGAAGGTGAGGGGTTTTCTGGACTGGATGGACCTGAGCAGATCTAAAGTCTATTTGCGCAGTGCGCTAGCCTGGGCTATTGCTAATAGTACAAAATATATGACCGCAAGAGAACTCCCTCAATGCACGATTTGTCATAATAACCACATATAATCTGTCAAAAAAGTAAAGAAATTAAAAAGTAGCAACATCGTAGTGTCATCCCTTTCAAATCAATCTAAAAGGCCGTATAGACGATCGGTTCCAACCACCAACAGAGGTCACCTTGGTAGGGTTGGAACAAAAATCAACCGTGTAGACGTTTGTTTTTGGTTGACCAACCAAATAACCTTCAATTACCTTGGTAGGGAGCGCATCCCTCACTACCAATGTCAAATAGAGAACATTGAGTTGAAACGCGACCGTGTAGACGCTTGTTGGCGCTTTCGCACATTGATTCAGTTTATATTTCAGTCATAGTCATCAGTCGAACATTAATCCATAGTGATTAGCTACTGAAAATGGCGGCACCGGCGCGCAATGAACGCGAAATTATAACTGAATTTATAGAAATTTATAGGAATTTGCCTACACTGTGGGATATTGGTTCCGATCTTTATAAAGATCGGGACAAAAAGAGTCAAGCGTGGCAGTTGCTTGTGGATAAATTAAAAGAATATGACCCTGAGGCTCATATTATGTCGATGGCAAAAAAGAAAATTGAACACATGAGAACGGCTTAGATTTACGTGAAAAAGTTGATTACGTGTAGACAGAGATTCAACTTTGTTGACCCAACCAAGGTGACCTTTGTTGGTGGTTGGAACCGATCGTCTATACGGCCTTTTAGATTGATTTGAAAGGGATGACACTACGATGTTGCTACTTTTTTTTTAATTTCTTTACTTTTTTGACAGATTATATGTGGTTATTATGACAAATCGTGCAAAAAATTAATTAAATTCGTGTAAATTCTAAGAAAAAAGAGATGACACTACGATGCAATTATATATGGTATTGATCGTGTCACGTGTGTTTTGTGGTTTTGGATCGTGTTTGTTCACTGATCTCTAATAAAATGCTATTATACCTACAAGTACGCTGGATAGCTGATACAGGCCTGCTTTTTGTGCCTATTTGAAGCACAGATTAATAATTAGTTACTACGTAAATTTGAAGCAGAATCAGCGCCCCCATTATTCGGGTAGAGAACTAAATTTGACGTAACCACAACCATTTTTTTTTTTTTATAATTCGTCCGTCGGGACAGGCAAAGGGAGCGTTGCCCATACAGCCATTTCTATGCTTTCTCCATTCAATGAATGATAGTGAAGGCCGAAGCCAATTCTTTCATAATAACCATCTGAAATAGAGTTTTCATCAGGCCGAAGCCAATTCTTTGATATCAATAATATGAAATAAGTTTTTTCTTCAGGCCGAAGCCATTTCTCATGTTTTGATAGTATTTTACTGTCCCTTCTTCAATTTGACATAAATTGTCGTCATTGGTCATTGTTTGTATCTGTGTTGTTTGTCTTCATTGTGGTGTCATTGTGTTCATTGTGTTGACGTGGTCTTGACCCTAACCTAAAAAGTCTGCTAGTAAACAGTTCAAAGTTATGTACAATAAACAATATTTTATTACTAAAACTAAGAAAAACGAGATGAAAAGCAAATATAAAATAAAAGAGAATTATTTACAACCACAAAGTACTTATATATATTTAGGAAATTTACAACACATAACCGTTACAGAGAACTATCTCTGTGTTACTATATACAATCTCAAGATATAATATAGGTAATGACTGGTGAGTATTTATATTTTATTTATATATCACCAATAGTAGAAAGGACGTACTCATATATTGGCTTATAACAATCGGGTGTTTTCAGAAGCTGCTGAAGGGAGTGCGGGATGGCTTCAGCAGTTTTAAAGATATCCATCAAGTGATTAATAAAAATAAATCTTTGAAGAGTAAAACTGTTACAAGTAAAGAAAATGTGATCCAAGGTTTGTTCAGAATGATTACAGTAATTACAAATGGGTGAAGACAATATATTCAATCTGTGAAGATGAGCATTAAATCGACAGTGACCAAGTCTAAGACGGCAAATAGTAGAATAAAATTTCCTATCATGAAATGAAACACCTTTAGTAAACCATGGGACTGACAACTCCTGTTTAATATTAGAATACCATTTTCCTTTGGTTTCCATGGTCTGTTTCCAAAAATTTGTAAATTCGATTTTAAAGGTTTCTTTTATTTTGACTAAAACATCAGATTCTGGAAGGCATATGTTTTTAATACAATGCTCCTGAGAACAAGTGGTTATAGCTCTTGCTAGAAAATCAGCCTGTTCATTTCCCTTAACACCAATATGTGACGGTGACCAGACTAAAACTATAATTTTTTTGTTTAATGTTGTTAATTTTGTATATTTTTCTCTAATATCATAGATTATATAGTTAGTTGTAGCACAAAATTTGGGGTTATTTAAGTTTTGAAGAACGCTAAGACTATCAGACACTATAATCCATTTATCATAAACTTGAGTTTCGATATACTCTAATGCAGACAGAACTGCTAAACACTCAGCAGTAAAAATACTTGTTAAATTTGGAAGCCTAATACCATATCCTTTCTTATCCTGTTTAATATATATGGCTGCTGATACCGCCTCAGAAGTCTTTGAACCATCAGTATAGACTTGTTGATAACCAACTAGGTTACTTAGTAAAAGGTAGACATCTTCTTTGCACTTCAGAGAATTATCAATTACAATTTTTAGTGGAAAATATTTAGAGCTAAATGTGCTCATATAGCAAGGCCATAAGTCACTTTCATGTAAGTTATAGTCTTGCTTTATTTTTACAATTTCAGGTAGGTAATGTGATAAAATAGAGGAAGAAGAAATACTCTGCAATTTTACAAGAAGAGGATGATTTTTTATGGATGAAATTCTCAACAAAAACCTGTATGTTAAATATTTAAAGCGAATTTTCAAAGGAGGGATGTTACATTCAACCTGCATTGATATTATGGGTGTGGAACACATAGCACCAAGCACAATCCGTAAGCACCTATTTTGAACTTTATCTAGTCTATCAACAAAATGTGGAATAGAAGCAAAGCATACATAACCATATTCAAAATGGCTTCTTACAATAGCCTTGTAAAGAATTAATAAAATTTTTGGATCAGCTCCCCAATATGTGCCTGCTAAAGACTTTAATATATTGCAAGCCTTTAAAGCCCTGTTTGCTAAGTAATCAATATATTTATTAAATTTGAAGGAGTTCTGAAAAATCACACCTAAGAATCTAACAGTATTGTCAACTGCTAACTTACTATCTCCATATTGTAGGACAATGTTTGTTGTTTTGCTAGGTTTTTTTGAAAAAACTAAAACTTTGCTTTTTTCAGAGCTGATGTCCAAGCCCAGATCATCATAATAGGCCTTAAGGCCAAGGAGAGCAACTCTGAGATTTTCAATAGCTGCAGACAAGTTGTCTGCAGTACAATATATAGTTAAGTCATCTACAAACTGTAGGTTAGTAATGTTTTGACCTAAGACAATATTTAACTTATATATATACAAAATAAATAGTAAAGGACTGAGAATTCCACCTTGACTTATTCCTTTGTAGGAGTACCTTGGACCAATCAGTTTATTTTCAAATTTCACAAATAATTTACGACCACTAAGAAAATGATACACCCAATTTACCAATTTTTCAGGTAATTGTAAAGAAGTTAAAATATTTGAAAGTTTTTCCAAATTGACATTATTATATGCGCCAACGACATCAAAGAAAATACCAACCAATATTGAATTACAAGACAGAGCATTGTGAATGTCCAAACAAAAATGAGTCAAGCTCTCTCTAGCCGAACGGCCACGCCGAAAACCGAACTGATTACTAGGTAAAATATGATTTCTTTCTATGAAAAATTCCAATCGCTGTTTAATAAGCTGTTCAAATATTTTGCCAACACAAGAACTTAAAGTTATAGGTCTATATGAATCTGCAACATTTATATCCTTTCCGGGTTTTAATATTGGAACGAGACAATCTGTTTTCCACTGTTCAGGAATCATGGAATGGCACCACAATGAATTTAATAGATTAAGAAACAACTTCATATTATTGGTGTCTAACAATTTAAACATTTTGTAAGATAAACAATCTAGACCACAAGCAGAATCTTTACGAGATTTTATGGCTGCTTTCAGCTCTTCAAGTGTAAAACTCTCTACTAAAAAAGAATTTGAAGATGTTGTCACATTGGAATTACTGTTCTTATAATTATTTGGTACTGTATCTGGAGTATATTTATTTAAAAACTGTAATATCCATTCACTATCAATGAAACTACTTCTAGGTGTATAACTTCGATTGAATTTTTTAATTTTCATCCAAATTTGGCTCATAGGAGTTAATCTACTAACAGATTTACAAAAGTTTTCCCAAGAAAGTCTTCGCTCTTGTTTCAATATGCGTTTTTTATGTGCCTGAAGACACTTAAATTCAACAAAAGTTTCAATACAAGAATTAGCTTTAAACCGCGCATAGGCTTGACGACAATCATGTACAGCCTTGGAACATTTTTCATTCCACCATACTAATGGAATTTTAACTTTTTTTTTACTGTTACTACAGGCAGAACTTTGAGAAACAGAATTAGCAGTTGGGGTGCAGAACTTAGGCTTATTCAAACCGTTGACAAATGTGCCACATTTATCAACAGTTTGAATTATAAGCGCACAGAATCTATTATAACTGTCGATTAAATCGCATGTTTCAATTTGAAAATTTTTTAGTTTCTGATTAACAGTTTTTTCATACAAATCCCAATTTACTGTTTTCAGATTCGTGTGAAGAGGAAAACTTTCAAATGTCTGTGACAAGTTACTATGGGAAGAGAATGATGGAGAAAGATTCAATGTTGTCAGAGTTGGTAAATGATAACTACCTAATGAGTCCGAAGAAACTTGCCATTCACAAAATAACGCTAACGACGCCGAAACAAAAGTCAGATCTAGTGCATTTGGCTTCCATCTATGCGACCCTACAGTGGTTGGACGTCCATCATTCAAGAGAACCAAATCATTCTCATCAGCAACATCTACAATATCTCTCCCTCGCGCATCAACTTTGCCGCAACCCCATAAAGTATGATGCGCGTTAAAGTCTCCAGCAAAAATTATCGGTTTCGGAATAGTCTGTATTAAATCATTAAATTTTTTCTTATTAAATTCAGGAGTACAGCTTCCTGGGCTGTAAAAACTTACAATCGAAATTTGTTTCTGAAAAATTTGAATCTGAACAACAATATTTTGTAAAGAATCATCATAAAATGTATTAATTTTGTTATAGACTATAGTGTTATGAATTAATATGGCTACTCCATTGTGATTATTACCACAGTCATTTCTCACAATAGAGTATCCTTTCATGTTAAATGTGATATGTGGTTTGAGCCACGTTTCACTAATTATACAAATGTGGATGGAATTATCTAATAGAAATTTTTGTAGTTCATATTTATTACTTGGCAAGCTTTGACTGTTCCATTGCATAATATTTACTTGGGCAGAGAATGTGAAAGATTATTATTTTTTTCTTTTATAGTTTCTTTTATTGTTTCTGAAAGAAGCTGTGAGTTTATGCTTGCATTTTGAGTCTTGTTCAGAGTAATAGCTTTAATTAAACATTCTGTGAGTAACGTAAGTGCGTTTTTATTTGAGAGAAGTACATTTAATAAGTCTTTACTATTTGTATTTTCATTTAATGAAGGGAAGTTTTGTAATTTATTATTAAAAAGGTCTGCATATGATGTAGTTGTATACTTTTTTTTTATTTTCTTCTATTTTCATTTTTTTAACTCTACATTCTCCAGATATAGATAAATGGCTACCTTTGCAATGTACGCAAACAGCTTTATCTGGGCTTTGGGTACAATTTTTATAATTGTGAGCCTCGGCACAGATCGAGCAACGCTCTGCATTCTTACAAAACTTTGCTAAATGTCCGTATCTTAAACATTTATAACACTGTTTCACTGGTGGAATATATGTCGTAACAGGAAATCGCCACATATTTATTAAAACATATTCAGGCAATGATGTAGAGCATGAAAAAGTAATTGCCACTGATTGTGTTGGTTGTAGCACAAAGCTGTTGTTAACCTTAGCTTTTCTCATTAATCTACGTACACATATTACCCTTTTTGTACTACTCGAAATTGCTTTATAAATTTTTTGATTGGACATTTCGGTCGGTACGGAGTTGATGACACCAGTCAACTCCGTGCTACCAGCTGGAATGGTTGCTTTTAAATTTTGGTCTCGTAAAAAAGTAGTATTTTCAAGAAATGCGTTAGCTAAGTTCGGCCGATTAAAATAGACTCCAACTTTGAATTTATTAATTTTTTTCAAGAAGGATATTCCCTTAATTGATTGTTGGAAAATACGACTTAAACCCATGAGGTCGCGAGTACCTATAGGAGTTTCACCTGTGCTTTCTACAAAAACTACAAATTCAAAACCAGCTGCGCTGTCCTCTGGATAGCGACGGCTGTAATCATTGACTCTATAAGGAGCATATTTGTTAGATTCCTCTGTGGGCTCAGACTGCTCAGAGCTACTTGACTCAGCCTGATCATCCACCGGACTAGACGATATTAGTCTCTTCTTTTTCCGTTTGGACGGCCGCTGAGACATCGCGGCGCGCCTGGTCCCGTGAAGGGACTTTTATATAATTAAAAAACTTACCAACAGAACGAAGAAATAATTATATACAATTAAAAAATATATACAATACGACCAATATTCTACAAATATACAACTTTTTACAATAAAAATCAAATTAAATTTTCAGTGCTGAAAAAATTTTCAACTTTTCCCGCCACTCCCGAAAATCGAATCCCGGTAACCACAACCAATAACAATATAGGGACCGTGCAGAAACTATAGAGGGCGTCGTAATTCGACAGCAGCGCCACGATGCGAGTAAAAGACGTAACTTGTGAGTGACTTTGACTTCGCATTCTCCTTGACCCTGGATAGTTTATGAGTGTTTTTTTATGTTTTACACTATAAAATGATATAATACTTACACTCCCAAGTGGCCACATGCGGCCGCGAGAACAACGACAGATTTCCAAGAATCCGCGATCGAAATATTAAAGTTAAAGACTAGATGACGCCCGCAACTCCGTTGCGCCAAAAATCATTTATCGCGCGAGAACCGTACATTTTCCCGGGATAAAAAGTATCCTATGTCCTTTCCCGGGGCTCAAAGTAAATCCATACCAAATTTCAGCAAAATTGGTTTAGCGGTTTGGGCGTGAAGTGCTAACAGACAGACACACTTTCGCATTTATAATATTAAGTATATTTTTATAATATTAAATATAATATTAAGGGTTTCTACTTTCTACCCGTAAACAAAGAATGGAAGAGTGAATAAAAATGTATAAAGCTTATCTAGTTAACTAAGAAAATATCTGAAAAAGTAATTAATAGCATCCATCAGCATAGAAAGTAAAAACTTGATAAATATTGCAATAAAATAATGAAGCTATGCAAAAATACTTATGTTAATTACTGAAAATGCTTGTGGATTAATAAAATAAAACAAGTTCACTAAAATAAATGCTTTTATTTCAACCTTCTGCGATTCGATCGATACCATCTTCACAACTTTTGTCTGTCACTATTTTTAACTAATTTCAGTCTGGATCTCATAAGTGTAAACACCATTTAGGTATGTATTCTTTAAATAACACACAAAGACTGCACTACTAATCTTTTTCTTACTTGAAGAATCATCCTTTTGAGAACCAACACTTTGACAAGATGGTTCAAGTTCAATACTATCCTCAGTGTTGAATTCCTGGCAGGACTTCTCCAAATTATCCTTACTTTTGATGCAACTTTATGCCAATTAAATGAGCGGCGCCTATGTATGTATATCAATTAAAATGGAAGCCAGTTTGGATGTTTACTGAAAGAAAGCAATGGTTATAGGTTATGTTCACATTGTTCATAAAAAATGAATTTACGGTTATAATCTACAAAATTTAGTGTTTTTACCAGTCTACACATAACACTCATGGAACTTTTTAAATACTTACGTATATTTTTATCGCCTTTTATCCATTTCTTTGGTTTTTCAATAAGCAAAGCCATGTGAATATTTTGGCAGAAAAATAGTAAAATTTTACATCGTTCGATTTGCCTTTATATTTCTTGTATGTATTAGAACAACAATACATTTCAATTCTTGAAAATACTCAGAATTTGTTAAGAAATCTTCTAATTTTCCGTAGCTTCACTAGAGCTTGACAGTAAAATTTTCGTAAAAGTTTCGGCTATTCGCCACTTGTGGCAGTGTCGTCGCTCTGCACGGTCCCTATAGTTGTCATCACTACTGCTATCAGCGCCAAAATGGCGGCTTTCAAACGTCATTTTTACGTCAGATTTAGTTCTCTACCCGAATAATGGGGGCGCTGATTCCGCTTCAAATAAGCACAAAAAATAGCTGTCATTTCAAAGGCTATCAGCTATCCAGCGTACTTGTATTTTAGAGATCAGTGTGTTTGTTTGTTTTCGGTTTTCCAGTGGTGTGCCAGTGGTGTGGATAAAAAGTAATAAAATTTACTAACAAGGATGTTAATATATTTAAGGTATATATTTTAATTTCAAACATGTTTGCAGTGGCTTCTGGACGGGAATACATCACATATGCTCGGAACCTCTGTAACAATGGATGCTACACCAAGGCTTTCGATCTTTACTTAGCAGCTTTTAACAAGAGTCCCCACCTGAAGATTGCTTTCGAGACAGAATTTAGGGCTACTCTCTTCAAAGTAAACGAATTGCTGGCCGTCAGTAATAACGTTGAAGATATATTCGGTAACTTTAACAGAGCGATCAACGCGTTTCCGGGTAGTATACACTTGTTGAATGAAATCGGTAAGTATCTTTTAAAATTTCGATTCTACGAGGAGGCATGGACACAGTTTCAGAAGGCGTTAAAAATAGACCCGGGGTATGTCGATGCTGAAAAAAATTTGAATTCCCTCAAGAACTTGATGGTGGAAAGATGGCACTTCAGAATGTTGAATGATAAACGACGAAACAACTGCTATCGAGTAGCGATACACGACACTGTTGTGCCGATAAAAGAAAGTATTTTAGACCTTGGTACGGGAACTGGCCTCCTGTCTATGTATGCCACCGAAAAGAATCCAATGGCCATAACAGCTTGCGATAGCTCCAATGTTATGACAGCTCTGACAGATACCATTTTAGAGGAAAATAAGCTGCTGATGGGTATTGTAGTTGTCAACAAACTCTCTACAACTATGAACTACAAAGATATAGGGGGGAAAAGGTCGTTACTAATAACTGAGGTATTTGATGCAGGCCTGTTTGGTGAGCACATTTTGCAGTCACTATCACATGCATGGGAATATTTGTTGTCCAAAAATGCAAAAGTTATACCTGCAAAAGGAGAGTTTTTTGTGATGGGTGTAAATTCTGATTTGCTTAATGTGAAATATCATTTGCACTCTGCGGCTAAAGCATTGTTAAATATTGGTGACTGCAATGTGCACATATTCAATGATGAGCCGTACGACTGCGAAGATGTCCACTTTTACAAGGACACAAAGTATGTAACAGAATGCAAGTCTGTGGTCTCAGTTGGGTTCAATAATGTTAATGACATACGAGACAAACTGCAACATGCTGAACCTATAAATATAGAGTTGAAAGCCCTAGAAAATGGCAGAGTAGATCTTATTGTTGGTTGGTTTAACTTGTATCTCTCAGACTACGTAACTATCACTACGGACCCAAGATCTCAATACAAAGCTAGTGCATGGCAACAGGCGATATTTTTTGATTATGTTCCTAGAAGTATTAAAGAGAATGAAAATGTTAACTTACATTTTCTGCTCAATGAGGGCAAAGTTACCATGCTAACAGATGCAACTTACGACATAAGGAGAATTTCTCAGGAAGCTTTAAAATTCTTAAATGATACTGAGTACACAAAGGCAATAGTGAATTGTATCGGAATGGTTTGTGTGTACCTTGGCCAGATGGCAGAGATGTCCGAAATGAACATTCTCGATCTGTGTCCGTTCCCGATTTTTGGCTTTCTTATGCTAAAGAGAGGCGTGCGGAACCTTAAGTGCTATGCTAAAACTGAGGAAGATAAAGAATTCCTCGATATGGTTTTCAAAGCCAATCGATTAGATACAACCAATGTTACATATTTGATAGGAGATAATTGGTCCAGGCATGGTTTTCACGACGATAAATATCACGTTATCTTCTCTAACATGTTAGATATTAGTGGCGATATTGATATTCGTATGAAGGATATTGGGTTGGCTTTGAGGAACGGTCACCTGGCCCCTGGTGGCCTGTTCATGCCGTCTAGTGTCACATTAATGGGTCAGATTATCTACTGTCACTGGTTAGACATTAACAACAGGGTCTGTGATGCGAACCTAGGTAACTATAGAGTAGCGAGACACATCAATAAGTATCAGGTGTCCCAAAACTTTTATCTTGACTATGCTCACCTGGAATATACTGCATTTACTGAATCTGTACCTTTAGGTGACTGCTTTAATCTCTCTACTGACGTAATTAACCTTCCGATAATTGAAGACGGTTACGCAAACGCTATAATATGCTGGTACAGAATTGAACTGATGGAAAACGTAGGCCAAATATTCACGAAGAGGTCAGGCAGTTTTGTAGACGGCATGGCGTTTTTGGCGTGTCCGGTCATACCAATGGTTCAAGGGGATATTGCCAATATTTTACAGTGTGTAGACTCCGATGGTTCCTTTAAATTGGTAATTGATGTGGAAGGTAATTAAACATTGTTATAAGAGGAAAATAACGCACACAGGAAAGCATTTGCTTTTAAATTTTACAAATTTTATATAATACTAGCTGTCCCGGCAAACGTTGTTTTGCCATTTAAAGTATATTTTCTACATCATCAGTTGATACATGTTTTACCCCCTCTTTTGTCCCCTAAGAGGGTGTGGGGGGGAAGGTCATACACCAGATGTTAAGTTGAAAAACACAGTTAATACCTAATATGAAGTAAGTCCACTAAAGAAAAAAGTTGTATACAAAATCCGACCCCTCTTTGGTCCCCAGAGAGGGTTGAGAGGGGAGGGGAGGGGGGGATTTTTATACACCGGATGTTGAGTTGGAAGAAGACAAATATAATATATCTGTGAAAACCGTATGCAAATCCGTGAAAACCGTATGCAAATCGGATCAGTAGTTTTCGTGTTAAAGAAAAAAGTTTGATACAAAATCTGACCCCCTCTTTTGTCCCCTTTGAGGGGTGGGGGGAAAAAATTTTATACACCAGATGTTAAGTTGGAAGAAGATAAATATATCTGCGAAAACCACATTCAAATCGGATCAGTATTTTTCGTGTGATGCTGGAACAAACATACAGACAGACAGAAAGAGTGACAGACAGACAGACAGACAAAAAACTAACCACATTTTTGGCTTCTATAGCGATGTAGTGACAAAGGTGTAATTTCGGGTGTCATTTCATATCTTTTATGTACAGAATTTTCATTTCTACAACAGAATATTGTCTTCCTCCCGCCCGCGCTTTGGTGACGCCCACTATCGTAATATTTTAATTTCGCCATAATTTCAAAACCAAACGTCCAATTTTAATCATTCAAAGACCAAATATTATCTACATAAACTGTACTTAGTGATAAAATAATTTATTTTGATAAGGATTAATAGCGTGAGTAAAATATATCCGTTTAAATGTAGTCCAAAAAAAATTCAGGATTTTTAAATAAATAAATGGTTATTGTGCCTCACTCGACATAGATAGGTATAGTGTGTCGCGGACTTTTTTGTAGATATTTATAAGATCTACAATTACTTAGAACATTTTATGGTTCTATCTTTTATAGTTTAGGCAGCGTACGCAAAATAAGTAACTTTTCTAGCTGATTTTTTACACCTTGCGTCCGAAAAACTCAAATATCTTACGGAACCCTACTTTTTTCCAAAATAAAATGTAGCCTATGTTCAGCAGAAATAATGTAAGATTCCAAAAGCAAAAGAATTTTTCAAATCGGTCCAGTAGTTTCGGAGCCTATTCGACTCAAACAAACAAACAAACAAACAAACAAACAAATCTTTCCTCTTTATAATAGTAGTGTAGATGTCGTCTAGTAGAAATATCTTCTTGATGTCTGCATTTAATGTAGTAGGTATATGAAAGTCTATGTTAGAAACAGAGTTTTAGAGCGACCGCAGACTTACAATTTCAAGTTGTACAACTACAGTCTGTCAAGAAAGTCATGACAGGCGGGAAAATTTTCTAAACGTAATCACGCTTAAAAGGTGTATTGTTTTCTTTGTATTTTTACAGAGAACGCTTATTACATTTTAAATATTGTCACCTTGCACATTTTTATCTCGAATCAATAAAGTTCACATATTATTTTTTTCATTTAAAAATTGTAGTTGGCTGTAGTAGTACAACTTGAAATTGTAAGTCTGCAGGCGCTCTTAATCTTCTAATATGATATTGAATGTACTGTCACTTCTTGGTGGAAATTCATGTTCAATTAAGTAAATAATTATACACTACTTGCGCTTATTCCACATTATTTTAATAGATTTATTACAAAATTATTATATATATATATATGTCGCAGTCATCTAGTTCAATCTGCGGTTCGATTGAATGACTAGCGCATTCATTGAATGACTCCATTCAATTGAATGACTCGGCCGAACGTCGACTGAACGATCGTCCCTCAACGTTCAACTAGTTAGCGATTTTCAACATAGCCCTTTGAAGAGAGCGGATATGAAATCAGTCAGGCAATTGAATGTATTTATTTTTAACGGAATAGGAAATTATAAGAACAGTATATAATTCTTAGGTAATTAATAGCAATGTAGGTATTACTCCGTCTGTCCAATACGATTGGATTTGGTTAGGTTAGATGGCAAGGCGGGAGCGTAGCGCAGCGAAGCTCCCGCCTTAGCCATCGTGGTTATTTTTTTGTAAACCACCCAGAACTAGCCGTCGCCTCATAATTGAAGCCAGTTTCTAGATTAACCTATTATTACGCCACCAAAAAATACTTAAGCATTCCATTTAACGACTTCACTATGATGACGTTTAGTCAAGACGTTAAACGTTACAGTCAGCGTCTTGACTAGTCGTCCTTCAGTCATTCAATAGAACGGTGTCATTCATCATGGTGAAGTCGTTAAATGGAATGCTATGATTTTTTAAGTATTTGTTGGTGGCGTAATAATAGGTTAATCTAAAAACTGACTTCAATTATGAGGCGACGGCTACTTCTGGGTGGTTTACAAAAAAATAACCACGATGGCTAACCAGGCTAAGGCGGGAGCTTCGCTGCGCTACGCTCCCGTCTTGCCATCTAACCTAACCAAATCCAATCGTATTGGACAGACGGAGTAATAAATACATTGCTATTAATTACGTAAGAATTATAAGCTGTTCTTATAATTTCCTATTCCGTTAAAAATAAATACATTCTATTACCTGACTGATTTCATATCCGCTCTCTTCAAAGGGCTATGTTAAAAATCGCTAACTAGTTGAACGTTGAGTGACGATTGTTCAATCAACGTTCGGCCGAGTCATTCAATTGAATGGAGTCATTCAATGAATGCGCTAGTCATTCAATCGAACCGCAGATTGATCATTGAACTAGATGACTGCGACACATACACAACCTAGATATTTTCGATGACGATGATTTTTTCGAAACCGGTCGTGTATTTTATAATAATTTTGTAATAAATCTATTAAAATAAGTAGAATAAGTGCAATGAAAGTGTATAATTATTTAATTCTACATTATAACTTTTACGAATTAATGTATGTGATTGATGTGCCAGATAACTATTTATACCTGAGGTTTATACTTACCTATGTCTTGACATAATACATTATAGAGCCTTGGCTCTAGCTAGTTAATTCTTTAATCTAAAACATTTATTGCGCTTTATTTTGTTAAAGATTATATTAATCTTTTGTTACTTTAAGTACTATGTAATACAGGGAGTAAGTGTGAAGATAAGGGTAAAGTCGAGTAAATGTATGTCCAAAATATTACTAACAAGTAACATTTACATTTTTTATATGGCTCAAGATGATCTAAAAACGTAAACAACATTATTGATTTAATAGTAAGAGATTCAGGGTATTGGTATAGAGGTTGGCTGTGAGATTTATTACGTATATAATGCAAATTTTATTTATTATTTTTTCATGAATGAAATGTTTTTGTAAATGCAAATCACTTGATAATAGTGGTTTGCTTATTATTGTCTTTTGTAAGTTGCAACCAATCAAACATTGCTGAACCTTAGTTAGTATGTTAAGTAGATTTATATTCTTTAATATTCTAGTCACGAATGGGAAAAGCAGATCATTTTAGCCAATGTTGATTGATTGAATCACTATACTCTATGGCCTGTTTATTGCTCAGTGTTTTAACAATCTCAAATAGATCTGTAACTTTTAGATATTTTTTGCTATAGGAGTAAGTATAAAAGCACATTGAGGTTTCATCTAGTTGGATGGCTGTGTACCATCCAACTTGATGAAACCTCAATTGATTCACACTTGGCAAGCTATTGCCACTTTATGTCGAATCAATTTTAAATACAGCTCCTTAAAATAAATTAAAATCAATAACTAAGAAATAAAAAACATGCTTGTTATAACTTTTGTCTATAACTTTAGGTACTAAAATTGATGTATGGCTTAGCCATAATTAAGTACTCAGTATATTCTTATAAATGTGCAAATCTTACAAAAATGTTTTAATGTTGTGATTCTATATTGAATAAAAGTTATTTGATGTCTCTTTGAATTTCATTTCAATAATCCTAATTTTTATTATTAAACTAGAAGTAGCGCGCGGATCCGCCTGGCCGCGTATGAAAGTATCCCAAGACCTTTCCCTTGGTGTACTCCATGTCTATGTCAATTTTGGAAACAAGCTATTTTAAATATTAAATATTTAAAATAGCTTGTCTTAATTATAATATATAATTATAAATTTTATAATGTACACTTTTAACATGGTTATAATTGAAAATTGAGACAAAAAGTAATTTCATACGTTTTATTATTGCATCACGATTTCGTTTGTATAGAACATCTTACATCACTGTACACCTTAATGTTGGAGACTATCGGATAAACTCATATAGTTACATAACACTATTTTTATTTTTAGCCCAAAAACTGCTAAACCGCTTTAACGATTAGCCTTACTGCAGTAATATAATGTCCTATTACATACCTACTGATTGTTCGCGCCTTAGCTACGAAGTACTACGAACAATCGTCGAGCGCGGCTGTCGTCGGTTTTCCGTCCCACTCCCACGCATGGGATCGTTCGCGGCGCGGTTCGAATTACGATGTCAGCCGCGAGCTGACTTACTACCATACCTACAACCCCGTGGACGCTCATAGTTCAAAATTGTAAAAACTGGAATATATTAATTGTATAAAGAGTACAGTTTTTAATTTATATCTTATGTTCGACCGAACACTAATTAGTATGTAATAGGATATATTACTGCAATGTCACGTTAGAGGCACACCAGCATAGACAGTAAATAGTTTTGTTCAATGCAAGAAATTTCTGACAATATTTATGATAATAATATGACGTTTGCAACATGGGTTTCGGCAGGGGCGTTGCTACCGACGTATATGCCGTATCAATTATACGGGCCTCCGACGTGCGTTAGCAAAAATTAATAGAAACGTTCCATTTTTTTTAATTCACAAAATATGGGAAAAGTGAAAATGGCTGATGTGGCGGTACCCACATTCGCCTAACATTCCTGCATCGCGCTATCGAAGTTTTCTGAGCGCGGCGGTATATATACGACAGCTGAGATGTATCACGTGGGCTCCGGCCTGACCGAGCATACCACCTCGCTCGGTCGGAAGATCTTCCTTTGGGCCTCCACGCATTTATCCCACATTGGTGACCCTCGACAGAACACGCCTCCTTCATCATCATCACTCCCCGCCCCTCCGCACCGCGCCAGCCAGCAATCGCCTCATCGGGTACCTCGTCCACTAGCCGCAATGTACCGCGGCCTGGGCGACTCCGCATCAGCATCATCGGGCTTTCTCACTACACCGACCGCTCAGCAAGCAGAGCACATCTCTCCTGGTCAGCACGTAGCATCGGCCCCGCACGGCAGCTTATCCGACTCACTGGATCCCGTGCAGCAGCTTACAGTTCCGACTCACTGGGACTCACTGCAACAGTTCCGACTCACTAGAACTCACTGGCACTGGCGACTCAAGCGAACAAGACTTCAAGATTCGACCTCCGGTTTTCGGGGGGGAGTGATGTGGATTGTGGCGGTACCCACATTCGCCTAACATTCCTGCATCGCGCTATCGAAGTTTTCTGAGCGCGGCGGTATATATACGACAGCTGAGATGTATCACGTGGGCTCCGGCCTGACCGAGCATACCACCTCGCTCGGTCGCAAGATCTTCCTTTGGGCCTCCACGCATTATTCCCACACTACCTTTCCTAAGGGTCCCCAAACAAACTTTGTATGGGGCACCACCAAGGCACGCTACGATTCTGTGTTTCGGTTTGATTGTTTACTGTATATGCTAGTGGCGACCTCTGCTTTGATCTTTGCGTATTGTTGCCTATTGGAAAAACATTCCACATTTATTAAATCTAGAACGGTAATTTGAAGAAGAGCGATTCCACATTGCTGTGCAAAACGTTTTACGTACATATTTTATGATAATATGTTAATATGCCACATTGATGCGTTATGTTGCCGGATGTCTAGATTACACTGTAATTAAAATAACCAGGCAGAGAATTTCATACAATTTGTCATTTTATGTAGAGTTATGTGGCATACAAATTCCATTGTGACGATGCAACACACCACAGCTCAACAGAGCGATGTGGTTTTTCTTAGACATTATAATTTGGCTTAATTTCAACAGATGTACTGCAAAATTACAATTTGTGTATCACAAAAAAAATATTGGATGTATTTGTAATACTAAATGATTAAATTTAAATTAGAAATAAATCTCAAAATAATGATAGATACTACGATCTTGCTTGGGACACAAAATAACCAAATTAATGTTATTTTTAAATAATTTGTTGCCGTACACCAAATGTCAGCAAATCTGATGCAACTATAATAGCATGCTTCGACTTTGAAATCGTACTTTGAATGCAGAAATAACGAATTTTGTTGGACACTTCGTCTAGAGTGAATTTTTACCCTCGATGATAAATAAGCAACCATCATGTTTTCTACTCAACAGATTTGGCTTCGGCTAGTATTGCTCTCGTTTGTTCTAAGGCTTTCCTGAAACAAAAAGAAAAGAATATTAGCATGTTTCATTTACTCTACATGTTTTATTTACAAGTAATCAAAATCTTTTTATATTATGACTAGCTGTCCCGGTGAACTTTGTGACACTTAAAAACCTTTCCTGGACTTCTACGAATATTTTAAGACTAAAATCAGCCCAATCCGTTCAGCCGTTTTTGAAAATCCATTTTTTTTAATGAAAAAAGGGGGCAAACGAGCAAACGGGTCACCTGATGGAAACCAACTTCCGTCGCCCATGGACACTCGCAGCATCAGAAGAACTGTAGGTGCGTTGCCGGCCTTTTACGAGGGAATAGGGTAATAGGGTAGGGAAGGGAATAGGGGAGGCTAGGGAAGGAAATAAGGGAAGATAAGAAGGGAAAAGGGTAGGGGATTGGGCCTCCGGTAAACTCAATCACTCGGCGAAACACAGCGAAACAAGTTTTCTGTGAGCCCGTGGTATTTCTCCGGTCGAGCCGGCCCGGCCAAAAAATAAAATTTTTATATTCTTTAAAAACAATACCTCTCTGACACAGTCGGGCGACGGGCAAAATGTGTTACTGAATAATGACTTCCACAGCGGTTTCGGTGACGGTGACTCATCGAAACCAGGCCATTTACGCAGGAGTAATTTTAAAGTGCCCAAGTGTGTGCGCAGTACACAAGAGCACTCTCTATTCCTTTTATTTTCATCATCATATCACTGGACCACGGAGGCGTTGTGAGTGTTACTATACGTACAGATGCAGCGGGTTGTCTGTCTGCAGTCGCGACGCCGCCAGCTGCGCGAGCGCGGCGAGGCGACGCAGCGCGCGACGTCGCAGCTCGCCAGCGCGCGGCAGCGTGTCCGCCAGCGCCGCCGCCGCGCCCGCCATCTGCGGCCCCGGCGCCGCGCCCGCCGCCATGCTCAGCGTGTCTAAAAGGTAAAGACAGAGCTTTATACGATAACGTTTTTTACATAAAAATACAACTTCGGAAAACAAAAAAAACTGACATTATATAGCGCGTGAGCCACCGGTCTTTTAAAAATACTGCGATACGTTACATACATACAGTTTATTGAAGAGAACCGTCGCCAAACTTACGACAACAACAACAGGGATTAGTGCGGCCAAGTAGGCATAAATTAATCGACCTCGATTGCTGTAGACAGCTTCGACATCATTGTAGCAATGCTGTCACTAACAATACGATATTGAACCAAAAAATATAATCAATATTTTCCCCAGTAGCCCAGAGAATACATTTTTATAATTTAACAAAGCTGTACGTACCGATGAGTTTAAGCGCGAGCGGGTCAGCGTGCAGCGGCGCGGGCGGCGCGCACAACGCGAGCGTCGCGCGCAGCAGCCGCACGCCGCCACCGAGACAGCGCCGCCAGAACACGCCGCCGGGGCCCTCCACGATGCTGCAATACATAAAAAATAAGTCATTCGCATTCGTTGTAGATGATTTATACTCTACTAGATGATACACGCAACTCCGTTGCGCCAAAATTCGTTTATCGCGCGGGAACCGTACATTTCTCCGGAATGAAAAGATTCCTATGTCCTTTCCCGGGACTCAAAGTGTCTCCATACCAAATTTCAGCAAAATCGGTTCAGCGGTTTGGGCGAGAAAAGGTAACAGACAGACGGACAGACGCACTTTCGCAATTATATAATATCTAATAATATCTATGGACGCTTCACACCACGTCAGTCTGGCCCCATGCTAAGTACCTGAAGGACTTGTGTTACAGGTACCAGACCACGGAAATATATTTAATACTTTTATACTATACATATATTTAAGATTTTTATTATATGATAAATATATTTAATACACATCCATGACCCAGGAACTTTGAAAACTTTTTGTTCCGTCGGCGGGATTCGAACCCGCGACCTCCGGCTTAAGCTACCAACGTGCTATCCACTGAGCCACAGAGGTCGTCAAATTATAATATTAGTATGGATTATCCAGGTAAAGTAACCAGTCACGTATACAGTACTTGTGCCATGAGTCAATTGAATACGACTAGGGCTAAACACATTGTGCGGGTTTCTCTCTGAAGATTTCTCATTGTAACACACCACCGTTCGGGATCGAATCTGCACCCTTTCGTTTGCAAATCAAACAAAATCAAACTATAACGAATCAATACAAAATAAAAACAAAATAAAACTATATCTATTAAGCAATACAAAATATAACTATAACGCTACAAATTATTCTCGAAAATACGAAAACACTACACTGTATTCTGAGTAATAAAAACCACTGACTGCGGCGGCAGCGCGGGCAGGAACACGTCAGCGGCAATGGCAGCGGCGAGTCTTGCGTGCGCGGCGGCGGCGAGGCGCGGCAGGCAGGACGCACGCGGCAGCTCCAACGCGCGACACAAGATGCTGCGCAGGCGCACGCACGCTCGCACGCACACCGGGTCCCACGCCTGCTCCACTAGCTCTGCGGACGATAGAGTACTTTAAATACGGTGTGCGTATTTATTTCAGCTAAGTAATAAAAATATCATAATGTTGCTATCTTTACTGAAACAGCCACGTGACAATATACAGGGTGCAATTAAACCTTCCTGCCAAATTTCGATATATTGATCCTTGTTAAAATTAAAAATACACGTATATAATATATTTCTTTTATAATCACTCAGTACTAAAATGTTGAGAAATAGCTTCCCAAAGTTTTCCTAAAGAACACCACTATTAATGAACACTACGCGTCGCCTGCATTAATAATTCAATATGTAATTTTTGTGGGATGTTACAAATGCTTGACAGCGTCTAAAATATAAGCTATAAAAAATGGTTCCGTCGACAAAGATATATTATATTCGCGTCACTATTAGACTTGTAACTTACCAGTGACCTTCGGTAGGACAACCTTATCAACAATGGTGGGCACCAGCATGAGGTCGAGGTCGGATCGGACGGCCTCCTCCGATACCGGCGTCGGCTCCTCGTCGGAAGACTGGTCGGAGTCGCTCGATACCCTGTCCGACCGCACGCCGTACATCATCAGGCATCTGAAATTAAAAACAATTCCAATTATGCACGGTCCCTGCGAAATAAAAAGAATCAATTCAACGAACTGCCGGCAATTTATTGTAGTAAAAAATAAAAGTCGACGTAATGCTCACTTGTACCAGTCCATTTTCTCGTAATCCTCGTTGTCTTCGTCAGCGAGCGGGTTCCACAGGATCAACTGTAATGCAAATGCAATTTTTTTTAATTTTATTATTTATCAATACTTTTATTTTATTATTTAACAACACTTACAAATTATTTATCAATCAATAAATCAAGTAACGTCTAGACAATTGTTTCATTTATCAAGTAAAAGGTGTTGTCAATCAAGGATGCTACATCCTTTATGGTCCTTCGAGCCGGATCTGAACAAGCAACCTATGGATACTTACGTACGCCACTGTGTCGCCGTCAAATCACAGTACCTGGTGTCTGACGTAGGGCGCGAGCAGCTGCGGCAGGCTGTCGGCGAGGTAGGCGTCGGCGTAGAGCGCGCGCGCGCGTCGCCGCCAGCGGGCCAGCCGCGCGCACACACCGCGCACGCCGCGCCACGCCGGCAGCGCGTCCGCGAACAGCGCGCCCGCCTCGCGACGTATCTCCTCTGTGGACACGACTTTGTTTTTCACTATATTTTAAACAGTATGCAATAGTATAAACTAGAAACGTTACATACTAAATATACGTTTCATACCAAATATTATTATATTGATGTCCGTCCGTATCGTTTATCGTCGTTAATTTGATGTTCAATCAATTTTAACTGACGTTATTGAAATTGTCACCAAGCATCGGAACGGCCTAAGATTGACACTTTAGATCGATCCTTTGCCAGATGTCTCACTCCTGTAGCTGACGTCACGCTTGAGAGATGTGCTTGATCTCTCCTGAGTAGCGCACACACATGGCCACTATAGGGCTTCAGTCTCGAAATCAAAATGGCAGTGGGGCGGGAGCGGAGCGGCGCGTGAAAATGTATAATATTGAACAGTACATTGTCACCCGCCGCTCCCGCTATATGGATAAGCCGTCTAGCGGCGAACGGCGCGCGGCGTACTAAACGGCTTATCCAATATCCATATAAATCTAGATACATTGTTAGCGTCCCACTGGCCACTGCCCGTTGGTTTCGAAACTTAGCCTAACTGGTATGTTTACCAACCTGCGGCGGCGTTGAGTGCGTGCGCAGTGGCGGGCGGCAGGTCGTCGTCACTAGAGTCGCCGTCGCGGTGCGCCGCGCCCGCCGCCTCGCGCTTCAGCCGCCGCGCACGCCGCCGCCCCTCGCGCTCCGCCGCGCGACGCGCAGCCTCCGGGTCTTCGGGTGGACGCGCTACACCGCCACGACCTAGGAACATATTTATTTTATACAATGTGTCGTAAACTACCACTTTATAATATGTAATATGACACAACACTCGAGACACAAAACAATAAACATATTTTGTCAAAACGAACAAATTAAAAAATTCACTAAAAATAAAGTTTATCACGAGCATGAGGTAATTTCACTGTACCTGCCAGTGCGAGTACATCGTGCGCTTGATCCCGCACGTCGGCGCGGCGCCGCTCCACCAGGTACGAGCAGCGGCGGCGGTGCAGCGCCAGCGCGCGCGCTTCCAGCGCCTCCAGCTGCGGCATCTACGAGAGGTATTTATTACATATGTAAAGAAAATAGGTTTTCTTCAATGTTTGTTTTTTTAATTCATCGCACTTTTTTCACAATACATGGCAAATATCAAAGTTTTAGTCTGTCGTGTGTCGGCTTAATGGAGAAGAAGAAGAAGAAGTACTGTAGCATAATTAGATGACTGGCATTTTGATTTTATGAGGTGTTCAGTAAAAAAACCGAAAATTATTGTTGGAAATACATTTTGTGTTAGAGAATATTGAAATTACCTAATAGAAATATAAACATTGAATGTCGTTTCTTTTTCAGGTAAGATTTTTTCAATAATGTGTAATATTAAGTGATTTCGTTGTCAAGAATTTAACAAAATAAAACTCTTTTTCAGAAGCAACACATTCATTTTATTAAAAGTTATACCCATAAGATATAATCTTATAAAACGACATTTTTGTTTATCGAACTACAAGAAGAAAATTATGGAGAAGTTACGTTTTGAATTCGCAATTTTGGCGGCGAGTGATGGGAAATCAAACATCTGTTGTGTAACCTCAATTACAACAAAGGATGAAAAAGTGTTTGCTATTCCGGAAGAACTGCAACCTGCTAGTTTTCATAAGGAGTTAACAAAGACAGCTGCGTATAATAAAGTGAAAAATAGTTTAAAAAAAAGACATCAGACACGAAAAGTTTGGATAACAATGACAGAGGATTTAAGTAAAGTGTACATCGATGAAGATGGTAATTTACAATTTGGAGAGCAATATCTAGAAGAAATTGAACAAAAGCAAGCATCTGGAGAATTAGTAAAAGACACAGACTCATTGGAAAAAGTGTTTGCAAAATTAATTGAGAACACACAAGATTTAAAAAAACATAATTTAAAATACATCGCAGAGAAGTTTGTAATTGAAAAATTTACGAGTAAAAACTCAAATCCAAGGCAATGGATTGATATTTTTGAAAGGGAATGTTCACGCTTTGATATTATGGAGGATGAGAAGAAAATTGAAATACTCAGACTATTCATGGATAAAACTTGTGTTGATTGGTACAGTTCCATGATTATAAAATTTACTTTAAACTCAGACTGGACAACTTGGAAAAATAAGTTTTGTGAATCATTTGCAGAACAAGGTTGGAGCCAAGTGACCTATGCTTTGTTATTTAAATACAAGGATGGTTCGTTGGTAGATTATGCCATAAAAAAGGAAAAACTTATACTGGATATGAGGAGATCAATAGATACGGGTACACTTGTAGATGTTATTGCGGCAGGTTTGCCAAGGATTGTACTAGAAAAAATAAATAGAGAAGCATTGAAGGATACAGTGGATCTATTTAATGAAGTGAGAAAATATGAGCATTTGGTAAATAAAAATAGGACTGGGGCCTACAGAAAATATGAAAATCAAAAGATAAATAACAAGTATGAAGAACGTACTCCATGCAAAACTTGTGAAAGGTTAAATAAGGGTACTCGATACCATGCTGAAGCCGCATGTTGGTTTAAGGATAAGGATGATGATAAGTACACTAAAAGACCTATAAGACATGTAAACAATTCAGTAATAGAAGCAGAGTTAAATGACTCGGAGAAAAAAAACTAATAGTTACACCATTAATAAAAGTCAAACTGTTATTAAATGATACTTTAGAGATATATGGAATATACGATTCAGGTTCGAATGTTTCTCTTATTAATTCTAAATTATTAAAATTAAAAAACAAGAAAAATAGTTTGAATGAAGAAAATTTAGTAACTATTAATGGTGTTAAAAAGACTAGTGGTTTGACAAATATAAAGATAAAAATTTTTGATAAAGAAGAAAATATGGACGTTTACATAATTGATGATCCAAATTTCAGGTATGAATTTTTAATAGGATTAGACATAATAAAGAAATACAAGCTTATACAAAATGAGGAGTTAAAGATAACACAAAAACAATACTTACATGAAGGGACTATAAAAAAAGAGGAAGATATAAGTAAAGAAAAAAGCGAGGGTCACAGATATAAAAAAAAATATGAAATAAATTTCAATGCACATATAAAGGATCTCGAAATAAAAGTGAATCATTTAGATGGAGAGAAAAGGGAAGAAATTAATAAACTAATACAAAAATATAAATCAGTATTTGCCAAAGACAAGTATGACGTAGGAAGAGTTAAAGATTATGAAGCAAGAATAGATTTATTAGTAGACAAATACTGCAGCAAAAGGCCATACAGATGTACTATACAAGATAAGAAAGAGATAGCGGAGCAGATTGCAAAATTATTAGAGAATAAACTTATAGAAGAGTCCTACAGTCCGTTTGCGGCACCGGTAACCTTGGCATTTAAGAAGGAAGAAAATAAAAGGTCAAGACTTTGTATAGACTTCAGGGATTTGAATAAGATAATAGTGCCACAAGCTCAGCCGTTCCCATTAATTGAAGATATTATGTTGAAAACAAGAAATTGCAAATTTTTCACAAGCCTCGACATAAACTCAGCCTTTTGGTCAATACCCCTAAGAGTAGAAGACAGGAAAAAGACAGGATTTGTCACTCAGGAAGGACACTTTCAATGGACTTGTCTCCCATTCGGTTTAAAGACTTCACCGGCAATATTTCAGCGGATATTAAGTAACATACTTCGGAAATATAAACTAACTGATTTTACTGTGAATTTCATCGATGATATCCTAGTATTTTGTAAATCATTTGAAGAACACATAACTCACTTGGAACAGTTGCTAGAGGCAATTCTAAAAGAAGGATTTCGATTAAAATTCACAAAATGTACATTTGCATCAGATACAGTCAAGTACCTAGGACATATTATTCAAAACAATTCGATAAAGCCAGTGAAGGATAACTTAGTTTCAATAAGGAATTTCCCAGTGCCAAAAACTCAAAAAAATATTAGACAGTTTTTAGGAAAAATAAATTTTTACAACAACTACATTCCAAGAGGTGCAATAATATTAGACCCACTACATAATTTACTTAGAAAGAATCAGAAATTTATTTGGTCTGAAGATTGCCAAAAAGCATTTGAAAAAATTAAGAGCCTCTTATGTTCACAACCAATACTAGAAATATTTGATCCAGATCTACCGATTAACATTTATACTGATGGGTCGCTAGAAGGTGTCGGAGCAGTATTGAAACAAATACAAACTGATGGTAAAGAGAAACCGGTGGCATACTTTTCAAGAAAACTAAATGGAGCACAAAAGAAAAAGAAAGCTATTTATTTAGAGTGTTTAGCCATAAAAGAGGCACTGAGATATTGGCAGTACTGGTTAATTGGGAAATCATTTACTGTTTACACAGACCACAAGCCACTAGAGAATATGAACTTAAAAGCAAGAACAGATGAAGAGTTAGGTGATCTGACTTATTATCTTTCTCAGTATGACTTTAATATTAAATATTCCCCGGGAAAAGAAAATATAGAAGCTGACTGCTTAAGCCGAAATCCTGTATTGGAACCAGAAGAAAATATAGAAGAACAATTAAAAATAGTGAACTTAATTAATTTGGAAGAAATAATAATAGATCAGAATAACAATGAAGACATACAGAGAAACAAAAATAAAACAATAATTAGAAAACATAATGTATACTACAAAAAAATAAGAAACAGAGAGAAAATAATTATAACAGAAGAATTTAGTATTAGACTTATAAAAAAAATACACGAGGAGTGAGGACCTGTGCCACATTGGAGTTGGGCAAATGTTAAGGACTATTAGTTCACTGTATGTAACAAAGAACCTAACAAGAAATATAAAAAACGTTTGTAGAAGCTGTGAAATTTGCATCAAAAACAAAACAAGAGGACAGGATAGCTACGGAATGATGTCACATTTAGGCCCAGCGACAAGACCCTTTGAAGTAGTGTCCATCGATACAATTGGCGGTTTTGGTGGTTCAAGATCAACGAAGAAATACCTACATCTTTTAGTCGATCACTTCACTAGGTATGCATTTATTATAACATCGAAGACCCAGAGTGCACACGATTTTATCAAACTAATTAATAAAGTGACCGAAACAGAAGAGATAGGAATAATTCTTACAGACCAGTATCCTGGAATAAATTCCAGAGAATTAAAAAAAATTCTTAGTGACAAGCAGATAACATTGGTATTTACAGCAGTGAACGCACCATTCTCCAATGGCCTAAACGAAAGACTAAACCAAACACTGGTGAACAAGATTAGGTGCAGGATAAATGGTCGTGGAGGTAAAAAAGCATGGACTACAATAGCACATGAATGTGTAGAAAAATATAATCAGACTACTCACTCAGTAACTGGCTATGCACCATGTTATTTGTTATACGGGACAGACGTTACAATCTTACCAAATGAGCTACGCCAAGAATGTATTTACAATGAATGGATTAAAGATAGAGAAATAGCACTTAATAATACTTTGAAATCACATAATTATAACAAAATGCGCTATGACAGAAACAGAAAACACAGAGAATTTAAAGTTGGAGATATGGTATACGTAGAGAATGGAAATAAACTGAATAGAAGAAAACTGGACGAATTGAGGATTGGCCCATATAAAATAGTTGAAAAAAAATCTAATTCAATTTATGAAGTAGATACAGGACACAGAAAGACCGAGTCTAACCTATTTCATATAACTAAACTAGTTCCAGTAGAAATAGGAGAGAAAATTCATGTTTAAATTTTCTTCTCCTGGAGGGGAGATGTAAAGAAAATAGGTTTTCTTCAATGTTTGTTTTTTTAATTCATCGCACTTTTTTCACAATACATGGCAAATATCAAAGTTTTAGTCTGTCGTGTGTCGGCTTAATGGAGAAGAAGAAGAAGAAGTACTGTAGCATAATTGAAGACGTGAGTGGAAGAATCGAACAAGTAACATTTCGTAACATACGGACAATAACTCATTTTTTCCCTAATAATTTCAATAAAACATGTAACTTATCTACTTCATAACCTAGCTAATATATCTGGATACACATACAATCCATAGTTTTTCTATTTCAAATAACTTTTCCGGCCCTAAAGCCTCCATTTAAGCAAAAAAACGGGAAGTTTTTTCATGTTACTTACCTTATTCTTCCACTCACGTCTTGAATTAGATGACTGGCATTTTGATTTTATGAGGTGTTCAGTAAAAAAACCGAAAATTATTGTTGGAAATACATTTTGTGTTAGAGAATATTGAAATTACCTAATAGAAATATAAACATTGAATGTCGTTTCTTTTTCAGGTAAGATTTTTTCAATAATGTGTAATATTAAGTGATTTCGTTGTCAAGAATTTAACAAAATAAAACTCTTTTTCAGAAGCAACACATTCATTTTATTAAAAGTTATACCCATAAGATATAATCTTATACATATCTTCAAATATGGATACTGGCGCTCAAATAGACGTAATATTCACTGATTTTTCAAAGGCCTCTGATCTCATCGATGATCACTTCATTCTTCTCCAAAAGCTACTTCACGCGGGAATCCACGGAAATCTATACCGATGGTTCACTTCTTACACCAGCAATAGAATATGGCAAGCTGTTGCTATCAATGGCTACGTCATGTCAAGATGGTTATTGGCACCGTCTGGAGTCCCACAAGGTTCACTTTTGGGGCCTTTGTTATTTGCAATATTCATAAATGACGTTAACATATTTTGTTTCCACTACCCAAAGTTCCTGCTTTATGCAGATGACAAAAAAATAAATAAAATGTTAGCTCAACCCTTGATTGTCATCTATTACGAGAAGACCTGAACAGGTTTATTGATAACTGCATTATGAATAAGCTAGACCTAAATCGTTTTAATGTAATTTCTGCAAACTGTAAGTTTTCCGTTCAAATAAAAATAAATAAAACCGCATAACCGCTTACAAACGTTATTACTTATTAAAATTAAATAAGCAGGAACATATCTGTGAACTTTTATAGCAAGACATTATGCCGTTACCTTCTCGTCGAGACACTCAATGAGGTCAGTGACGTACCCGCGCACGGCCTGCGCGCGGCGGTAGGCGGCGTCGAGTGCGGGCGCGCGCACCGATCGGGACTCCCGCACGCGCGCCGCGCCCACCAGCCGCTCGCGACAGCGTTCGCGACGCTCCAGCGCCGAGCCGCGACTCGCGCTTAGCTCCGACAACCTGATGATGGTATTATGTTTAGTACTGCCTATTTTGTTATGATCTACTTGAATGTGTTAGGTCCCATGACATAACACTTTAAATTAATTAATTAATTAATAACTAGTAGGTTATAAAAAATTCAAACCTATTTAAAAAGGATTTTTCAAATATTTTAATATTTACTACGAGATCAAAATACTACGAATACTTTTTTTACGCGGGCGATGCCAAGGTGAAAAGTTAGTAAGTATTGAATAACTTTTGGGGGGTGAGCCAAGATCTTTTCTTTATCGCTTCTTTATGGAATCGCCGATCAAAATGTATGGAATTGACATAAGACGAGTCGAACGTCAACGTCATTAATATTAACGAACACTATTTATTGTCAATTCCATACATTTTGATCGGCGATATTATAAAGAAGCGATAACGAAAAAGCCTTGGCTAAATGACCAAATTCTGTAACAATAGCTATGCGTATAATATACAATTATATAATTATGTTACCTCTCCTGCAGCGCATCGACCAGGTCGTTTGCTGTGGCGGGCGCCGCGCGGCCTGGCGCCAGCAGCGCGCGCAGCTGCGGCGCGTCCGCGCGCGGCGGTGGCGGCGGCGCCACCGCGAACGGGTTGAGCTCGCTGTTACCGAGTGCTGCTGTTTACATCATAAATGAAGACGTGAGTGGAAGAATCGAACAAGTAACATTTCGTAACATACGGACAATAACTCATTTTTTCCCTAATAATTTCAATAAAACATGTAACTTATCTACTTCATAACCTAGCTAATATATCTGGATACACATACAATCCATAGTTTTTCTATTTCAAATAACTTTTCCGGCCCTAAAGCCTCCATTTAAGCAAAAAAACGGGAAGTTTTTTCATGTTACTTACCTTATTCTTCCACTCACGTCTTGAAATGTCAAGACAAAATATTGTGTACCATCCAAGAAATTGATTCATAAGCCGATGACGGACCTACGTCAGTTGGTCGGGTCATGTCAAATCGACGTTAGTCGCGATTTGTTGGCTGGGTTTGACATAGCACAACCAAATTGCGTAGGTCTGCTATTTTCCTATGAAACAACTTCTCTGATAGTACACAACGGCTGCATTCAGAGACAGTCAACGATTATGTCAGAGACATACAACCTTTTAACTAAGAGTTTGACAGAAAGGAGTTTATATCAAAATTTTCATTAAAGTTATGTAACTATTAAATATATCTGAGTGCGGCGGTATTCGGCGGTAACAATTATTTTCTGAGTCCAGTCACAGTCACGTTACGCTAATCTGAACACGCCCTTAATCCTTAAGGCATGTTCAGATATTTTATGATTCGAAAATCGGCACTCCAAGGAGCGGTTCACAGTTCCTGTTCAACGCTAAGTGTCGCGACACATCTGCAGAAAATACGCTCGCAATGTATATCAAGTTCTTTATGACACATCACTCATCAGCGTAAATTACGCCGCGTTCAGTTAGCGCGTAACCTTCCGTCGGCGGAACTTTCGGCGCCGTACGTTCGGCAGATGTGTCCTTACGCTTAAATGTAATTAATTCAAAATTTGGACACCACCATAGGCATCCATTATACGCTCATGCAAGCGTCAGCCAATTCCGTCAATCATGAATTATGTTTGACTGATGGTGACTGATGGACTGACGAATGTATCCAAATTTTCGTCAATCACCGTCAGTCACGCTCTTACACGGTAGGTTACCCATCAGTCACAGTCATGACTGTGGTAAAACTGACAGCAAAACCTACCGTCTAATGGATGCCTTACACTATCTATCAAACTCTCCATGAAATTGAAGGTTAATCATAAATAACTCTCTGAGTACAGCGGTTAGTCTAACAAAATGAAGCTCACCAGTGATGTCGGCTATAGCGGGCACGGCCTTCTGCATCTGTTGCTCCTCCCACTCGTCCGCCTCGCTGTTCATGTCGTCGTCCGAGGCCGCCGCGGCCGTCGTCCCTGCACACATTTCATTTATATGTGTTAATCGAAGTCCGGTTGGGTAGTAACAAGAATATCGTACCACCGAAAAATTGATTTATAGGCAGTTGAAGGACATACGTCATTTGGTCGGGATATATCAAAAAATCTTTGACCTTGTCATCATGACAAGGTCAAAGATTTTTGTATATCTTAAATAAAGAAATAACGGTAAAAAATAAGTGTTTCCAAAATTTCAGCTTCATAGCTTTTGTATTTTTTTTGTTATGCGCCTTCAAAGTTGGATATTCAAGGGAATGGAATTTTTTTTCGATTAAATTTCTTAATATTTGTATAACATTCGATAACTTATGTAATTTAAAACAACTTTTGTTATGAAACCACTTTCATGAACGCAATAATTTCTCCCGCGACGCCTACAAACAACTCTAAGGTGACGTCATAATCGAGTAGCATTTTGTATGGAGCGTTTCGGGCAGGTCTATTTTATGAGACGTTTGAGTTGTCATATCTTGGTGAATTTTTAAGCTATCAGAGTCATTCTTTCACCGATGTTTCTATTTTTTAAGGGTCTTTCAATTACCAGTAAGAAAAAAAATAGTCATCATGCCTATTCAAGTTTCAACATTAGTGTGACCAGGGGGTGTAGTGCGAGTTTTATTCGATCATACGCATCGAACACGTTAACGCGAAATTGTATGGGATCAAAGCAGCGCCACCTACTGGCTAACGTGGATACCGCTTTGATCCCATACAAATTCGCGTTAACGTTCTCAATGAGTATGATCGAATAAAACTCGCACTACGCACTCTGTTTGGTTTGGCGTAACGCGACCAAATTACGTAGGTCTGCCATCTGCCTATGAATCTAATTCTCTGATAGTCCATTGTCTCGTGGCTGTTTATATCTATCACCCGTGACCCGAGCACGACTATTTATTTCACGTGCTCATCTGATAGCAAAATATAGCATCATCACCACCTCACAGGTAACTTAGCAAAAAAGGCTACCTTGGTAGGGACTGAGTGGGAGCTGGCACACGGGAACGCGCTGTTTGCAGATCACATCACATCAATGACAGTCATAGTAACTATTATTTATAGTTTATACAAATACGTAGATCCGACTAGTTTTGCCAAGCGATTTTAAAGTTACGGATGGTTTTTGCTTACTAAGTTACTTTTATGCAAGTTGTATTTGGGTAATAAGTTTCAGTATTGATTCTGTCCTCATTACTAAAAGACATATTACTCACGTTTAGGTTTATCACTCGGCAGCTCCAAGCCGCGCACCTCGATCCTGCCCTCTTCTTCATCATCATCGTCATCCATGTCGTCATCTCGCCGGAGACGGGAGCCCGGCCCGGGAGACTTGTCAGACGTTATCGGCACGAAGTCGCCCAGCTCACGAGCCTACGAACAGAAATACTGTTGATGGAAACGATCTAAAATGTATTAGGCAATATAAATATGACACACGTAAGGATAAATCAATTCTTTAGTGTCTGACTGAACCTATGAAGGCTTTAAAATAAATAAATAAATAAATAAAAATTGTTTTATTTTTGAATTAATTTGAAACAAATGTTCTCAGAAAGTGGTGCCTACCTACCACCGGTTCGGGAACTTAGTGCAGCTATCCCCAACCCGCGGCCCGCCGGCCTTTATTTTCGGCCCGCGTGATGTTCAACCATTTTGAAATTCACGCCCACCGGCAAAATAATGTAGTCATCTTGAACGTCGTGATTTTTTTACTTTTAACTCGTTAATTTTAAAGAACATCTTTTCTGACGTGGGAGAGCTATGCTTCGGCACGAATGGGCCGGCTCGACCGGAGAAATACCACGTCCTTACATAAAACCGACGTAAAACAGCGCTTGCGCTGTGTTTCGCCGAGTGAGTGAGTTAACCGGAGGCGTAATCCCCTACCCTATTCCCTTCCCTTCCCATCCCTACCCTACCGTCCCCTTACCTTACCCTATTCCCTCGTAAAAGGCCGGCAACGCACCTGCAGCTCTTCTGATGCTGCGGGCGTCCATGGGCGACGGAAGTTGCTTTCCATCAGGTGACCCGTTTGCTCGTTTGCCCCCTTATTTCATAAAAAAAAGAACATTATTTTTAAACCTAACAATTTTTTGTTGAGGCCCGCAACACCAAGACCAAAACATGTTTGCGACCCGCATGAAAAAAAGGTTGGGGACCACTGCTTTAGTGCCATGCTTTTGTTTATAAAACTTTGTATATAATCTAAAGTGGTCTTTAAAAGTAATACGTAATTTATTCAGTCAAACACTAACAACTGTTTTACAAAACAAACTTAACTACAACTAACAGCGCAGCAGTCTTCCTGTATCCGCTACCTGTAAACAACATTATCTGGATCCTCTCGGCGCCGGCCTTAGACCCTCACCTCTCATACCTGCTGTCGCGTCTTGCGCGCCGCGTGGATGAGCGCCGCGTCGGGTATGTGTCCGGGGGCGACGGCCAGCGCTGCGCGGACGTTCTCCGCGCGGTACCGGTGAAAACCCCTACTGTCTTCCTCGGTCTCGCTCGAGGACAGGTCCCCGTCCCCATCCGCGGCCAGAGCCTCCCGCCCCGACAGGATCAGCCCCTCCAGAGTCACCTTCTTCTTAGGTTTCTCTGTAACTTTCTCTTCTTGCCTTTCCTAGGTATACAAAACGCATTAAAACACACCCTACATAGTTAAGTTAGTGCTCTCTAAGCTATAAAAGTCAAAGATATTTGCTGACACTATTAACTTTAACATTAATTAATTAATAATAATATAATACACTCATATTAACATGAGTATTAAAATTAAAAAGATATAGTTATCTAAAACTTAGAATTATAGGTGATTTGCTAGCATTTTATTTAATATTTTCTTTAATTTAAAATGATAATAGTAGATACTTTTTATTTATCATGTTTCCTAAAAAGCAATGTTAATAGAAAAACTCAAGTAACTTTTTACAATTATTATTATTAGATTAAATTTTGAAAATTGTGATATTAGCATCCACTGGCTACAAGTGTTCCTTTTACCTGGACACCGTTACTGTCAAATTTGTTAGTATCATCATTATCAGGACCTCGACGCTTCTCCTTCTCCCTGCGCTTTGCCAATTTCTTACTCTGTGATGACTTCTTCACTTTGAATACCTCACCATCTTCCTCTAAAAAAAAGTTTGTAATAAATCTTAAAATAAAATAAAAGGTCTTTATTTCAGGAAAATACCCATAACACGGAGAGATTATAAAAATAATATGTAAAATTAAAATTAAAATAAAATAATGTTGACACTGTAAAGGGGTGTCCAAACCACTTGTACGGGTCACTACAATTTTATATATTTTGTATGTCAGAAGTGGAATGTTTAGGATAATATTTAAAAAAATATGAGATTATACAAAAAATATTTAAATTTATATTTTTATGAATAACTTCTTTGATAGACTAGGGTCAACTTTTAAGGAAGTATAGTAATTATGGCTTTACTTTCATAAACAAGGATGATAGGAATAATTTATATTAATCAACCCATATAGCCTGAAATAGTTTGGTAAAAAGGTGTGTAAAATTAATGTAATACCTCGATCATGGGAATCGCAGACACAATAGATATGCAATTGTTATGCGGCGCCGGGTGCCGCTTGGGAGTTGATGGGTTAAAAGTTAGTGTCTTTAACTTTTATTTAAATCTTAAGCTCTATCAAAGAAGTTTAGTTTTAAGTTATTACAATGAATACATGTAAAATAGGAACATATTTTATGGGAGGTTAAAACGAACAATAGATGCCTTGTATTTGACTTGTATTGAACATGATTGAAATTGAAAAAAATAGTTAAGTTTACCTTCGTCCGCGAAGCTGAGTAACTGAATGCTTTTAACAGGTTTATTTTCTTTCCTATTTTGACTAATAATCGGCGGCGGTGGCGGTTCAGGGTCTCCGTCGTCGTCATCGTCGCCACAAAATACGCGTCTCTGTATTTTCTTTGGTTTACGAAACAGCGACATGTTATGAGGACAGCATTAAAGTACACTTATTACAAGTATATTAACAAAATTTTAAGATTTTTTATTGTAATTTCTATAAAATTTTAATTGCTGGCAGAAGCATTCGTACAATTTGACAATTTCTTAAAATATGTCAATTCTAAATTCTTCCACAGACTACTAAGGCCGCGTTCCTTTAATCAGGATTCAGGAATTTGATTTGTGGATTTCAAGGTATCAAACTCTATGCTTATTCTTTTTTTTATTAAGAAAATTGTTTGTCAATGCATGTCAGTGAAATGTCAAGTGTCATTGTCAAATGTCAACCGGCGTCGGCCACAGTGTTTCCACAATGAGGGGAAGTCACCCTTTTGAGGGGAAATTAGGGTCCAGAGGGGAAGAAAAAGGAAAAAGACTATAAAAGGGGAAATTGCGGAAAATCATATATAAAACCCAGGGAAACTGGAATCCTTCCTACTCCTATTTCATTCCAATTCCAATTTAATTCAGGTCTCAAGGAAACTTTAGCATGTCCCTCGGGCTCCCTGAGATCAAATTAATGGGTTTTCGTGTTAGTTATCATACTAGTGACAAAACTTAATACTACAGCAAAATAATTTTTGAGGGAAAAAAAGTCCTAAAAAGGGGAAATCTGAATTGAGGTGTGGGTGTGGGGCAATACTCTAATCTGTGGTGTGGGGAAACGAAATCATTATAGTGGAAACACTGGTCGGCCATTACATCGTTTTGTGTCCCGCGAGGTGCACGTCGATTGTGCTTCTTGTGATTTGTCTTGGTAAATATGCATCCAATTTTATCTCTGAAATCCCATTAGGAACTGTAATAATATTCCAAAAATATTCCATAGTATTCATTTACCTCGCTTTATCAATAAGTATTTTCGAAATAATGATCAGAAAGTTTGTTTATACCATCGATGTATATACGCCACGTTTCATGCTTTAATTTATTTGCACTTTGCAGTCCTTAAATTTCTTCGAAGTCCCTACAACCACCACGATGGGTAGGGAGGACAAGGCTACTTGGAAAACCAACTACTTCACCAAAATCATAGTAAGTAAAAAACCTTTTCAATGTTTGTTATTGAGGTTATTCCTGCAAGCACTAATGAGCTATAAGCTCATTCGGTCGCTAAGACGTAATCTTTAGTCGATTGTCTGTTATAATACCAGCTGATTATACCTAAATCTTCTGGCTTCGCTTTCAGACTACATAAAGTCTTCAGACTTATCCTAGTGTGATATCCAGCAAGATGCTTTTTGCACTGGCATTTTGAGGAAACAAACTTAACTATAGAACTGCTTTATTACTAGCAGATCTTATAATTTGAGTATAAATATCTAAACAATACATCTCCCTTTGACAAGTAACAAGGATCACACCTGAAAAATACTTTCTGACCACAGCAACTGTTGGACGAGTACCCAAAATGTTTCATCGTGGGTGCCGACAACGTGGGCTCGCAGCAGATGCAGCAGATCCGTATCGCTCTCCGTGGCTCCAGCATCATCCTCATGGGCAAGAACACCATGATGCGTAAGGCCATCAAGGACCATCTGGAGACCAACCCGGCTCTGGAGAAGCTGCTCCCTCACATCAAGGGAAATGTTGGCTTCGTGTTCACTCGCGGAGACCTCGTAGAGGTAAGAATATAATATTGCAAAAGCACTGATAACTAAAAATTACACAAACTATTATTCAGGAACTCTTTTTCATACATCTCTCATCTCCTTAGCTATAATATGATTTTATAGCTAAGGAGATGAGGATAGATATTAGCCATAATATGATTTTAATATGCACAGTATGTGTAAATACCAAAGCATTTAAATATTTTCTTATCTGTCTGTTTTAATACCAGGAGGTTATTTATAGATCTTCTGGCTTCGCTTTCAGACTACATAAACTCTTCAAATTTATCCTAGTGTGACGTATGGCTGAATGCTAGTTGCACTGGCATTTTGAAGATACAAAAGTTATTAATACAAGTTTACAAATTAACTGTTTCAGTATTTAGCTTTATTTATTAGTACTGTTGTATGCTTTCTGCTAATGAATACTTAATTGCTTACTTATAGGTGCGTGACAAATTGCTGGAGAACAAGGTCCGTGCCCCGGCCAGGCCCGGTGCCATCGCCCCTCTGGCTGTCGTCATCCCGGCCCACAACACTGGTCTTGGTCCCGAGAAGACCGCCTTCTTCCAGGCCCTCTCCATCCCCACTAAGATTTCCAAGGGTGAGTATATTTTAATAATTAAATTGTATGTCAATTTAAACAAAATACTATACTTTGTACTTGTAATAATAGTTGTATTATAGATAAACTAGTAGTTTATTAATAACTAGCTGTCCCGGCAAACGTTGTTTTGCCATTTAAAGTATATTTTCTACATCATCAGTTGATACATGTTTTACCCCCTCTTTTGTCCCCTAAGAGGGTGTGGGGTGTCCTCTTTTGTCCCCTAAGAGGGTGTGGTGGTGGGGTCATACACCAGATGTTAAGTTGAAAAACACAGTTAATACCTAATATGAAGTAAGTCCACTAAAGAAAAAAGTTGTATACAAAATCTGACCCCTCTGGTCCCCAGAGAGGGTTGAGAGGGGAGAGGGGGGAGGGGATTTTTATACACCAGATGTTGAGTTGGAAGAAGACAAATATAATATATCTGTGAAAACCGTATGCAAATCTGTAAAAACCGTATGCAGATCAGTAGTTTTCGTGTTAAAGAAAAAAGTTTGATACAAAATCTGACCCCCTCTTTTGTCCCCTTAGAGGGGTGGGGGGAAAAAATTTTATACACCAGATGTTAAGTTGGAAGAAGATAAATATATCTGCGAAAACCACATTCAAATCGGATCAGTATTTTTCGTGTGATGCTGGAACAAACATACAGACAGACAGAAAGAGTGACAGACAGACAGACAGACAAAAAACTAACCACATTTTTGGCTTCTATAGCGATGTAGTGACAAAGGTGTAATTTCGGGTGTCATTTCATATCTTTTATGTACAGAATTTTCATTTCTACAACAGAATATTGTCGCACGCGCTTTGGTGACGCCCACTGTCGTAATATTTTAATTTCGCCATAATTTCAAAACCAAACGTCCAATTTTAATCACTCAAAGACCAAATATTATCTACATAAACTGTACTTAGTGATAAAATAATTTATTTTGATAAGGATTAATAGCGTGGGTAAAATATATCCGTTTAAATGTAGTCCAAAAAAAATTCAGGATTTTTAAATAAATAAATGGTTATTGTGCCTCACTCGACATAGATAGGTATAGTGTGTCGCGGACTTTTTTGTAGATATTTATAAGATCTACAATTACTTAGAACATTTTATGGTTCTATCTTTTATAGTTTAGGCAGCGTACGCAAAATAAGTAACTTTTCTAGCTGATTTTTTACACCTTGCGTCCGAAAAACTCAAATATCTTACGGAACCCTACTTTTTTCCAAAATAAAATGTAGCCTATGTTCAGCAGAAATAATGTAAGATTCCAACAGCAAAAGAATTTTTCAAATCGGTCCAGTAGTTTCGGAGCCTATTCGACTCAAACAAACAAACAAACAAACAAACAAACAAACAAACAAACAAACAAAAAATCAAATCTTTCCTCTTTATAATAGTAGTGTAGATACACAGATATTGATACAATTGTAACTTTCCATCTGTTCAGAAACATAACAAATTTTATAAGCTGTGCAGTAGTGCAGGAAGAGTGATTATTTTGTTGCTATTTTCCAATTTTTCTAATGATTTCCAGGTACTATTGAAATCATCAATGACGTCCACATCCTGAAGCCCGGAGACAAAGTGGGTGCCTCCGAAGCTACTCTCCTCAACATGTTGAACATCTCTCCCTTCTCGTATGGTCTAGTTGTCAAGCAGGTGTGTATAAGCCTTCGGAAATGCTATTTTATTAAAATAATCACAGATGGCTAAATACCATACATGTCGAAATAAATCTTTGCCATCTGTGACACATGAAAAGAAAAATGTCACCCAAAGTGTTGAGTACAGTGTGTTGTTTGTGTTCACACTGATAATTTACCTTTGGAATAGCAGATGCTTGTGTTATTATTACTTAACTGCAGTTAAATATTGTTTTTATTGAAACATAAGCATACAAGTCTTTCATAATAGTTCTTTAAGAAACAAAAGTATATATTCTGTAAAGTAGCTCTTTCTTGTAGGTTTTGAAACTGTGGAAGTTAACAATTGATGAACAATTTCTGTGTCTCTTCGACTATAGTTGTGTAATATTTCAGGTGTACGACTCTGGCACCATCTTCGCGCCCGCCATCTTGGACATCAAGCCGGAGGACCTCCGCGCCAAGTTCCAGGAGGGAGTGGCCAATGTGGCAGCACTCTCGCTGGCCATGGGCTACCCGACGCTGGCGTCCGCTCCCCACTCCATCGCCAACGGGTTCAAGAACCTGCTCGCCATCGCCGCCGTCACCGAGGTGGAGTTCAAAGAGGCTGAGACCATCAAGGAGTTCATCAAGGTACACGATTTTTAGCATAATACAACATTCGCTTGAGTCAATTCTGATAATTAGGTCCACCTATTTGAATTATTTTAATTTCGTGATCAAGTAACCACCTCCATCGTGGGTATCGCAGACACAATAGATTTTCAATTGTTATGCGGCAGTCGGCTGCCGCTTGGGGATTGATAGGTTAATTTATTTAAAGTACATGCTATAACAATGATAATAATCTACACTAGATTGTTTTAGGTTTTTTGATAGATTGTACTATAGAAATATGTTATTGACGAAAAATTCGGCCCTTAGCATGTTTGTTGCAATACGCTATATTTCCCCGCAGGACCCAAGCAAGTTCGCCGCGGTCGCCGCCGCTCCCGCCGCCGCCGCCGCCCCCGCTGAGAAGAAAGAGGAGAAGAAGGAAGCCGAGAAGGAGGAGGAGGAGAGCGACGACGACATGGGCTTCGGTCTCTTCGACTAAATCCATTCTCGACCTAATTCTCTACGGGATTAGGCTCAAATTCCAATTGGTGTGGATGTTTGTTACGCTAGCATCTTATACCGTCGGGCTGGACAACCCATGTGGCGGTTTTTGTATGGTTTACAAATAAACACACTAATAATATTTGTTTCCTTTTTTACTGTATAACCCCTTTTACTAATATAACCTCGGTATATTATCCAATGGTTTAGTAATACAATAGCAAGTACTTGCAAACTTAATATTATGATATTATACATAACATCTGTTTTAAATTATTAAAACATTACATATTATTTAACGTTTACCTTAGAGCCTGTCAACACGGGCGTTGCGTCGACGCAACGCTGCCGTAAGCCGTTTGACGCATAGTCGGACACACGGGCGCGGCGCTGCATTATTATGAAGCAGTCTTCGTCAACACCTTACACCCCCTACCGCTTCGTCTCGGGGGCTTCTGTCCGGCGTGTGTGCGTTGCGCGCTGCTGTCACGACGCAGCGCGCCGTGTAAACACCTTTGTTATTATTTTGTATGTACTTACCTAAAACAATGCAAACGGCAACGCTGCGTCGACACAACGCGCCGTGTGGACTGGCTCCGTGTTTATCCCAATACCCAATTTATAGTAAATTGTTGAAAATGGAAACCTTCAGGCGCTTTGCAGACGGGGCGGGGCGGGCCGGTCAATTGCGCCGCGAACGATAGCACAAAGGGAATCCTATATTACCAACGCACACGGCGGGCAAAAAGACCGCGCCGCAGGTGCCCGGCGGGCACCGGCGGCGCATGTCCGCGGCTGCCCGCCGTGGATCACACAAACCAGTTTACATGCAGTAACGCAGACGGCGTGTGCGTGTGTACGCGGCGCGGGCAGCCGCAGACATCGACGGGCGTACGCGGTAAAATTGACCGGTCCGCCCCGCCCCTCACTGGTACACAAAACTTTGCTATATTTATTTTTTTAATGGATCAATCCTTATTGGAATTCAGGAATGAAACAATTTTCGCATGAAACGACTTTATTCTTTGGCTTTATTTTAACAGTGGTCAAATTTAAGAAAATAGTAAATATGTTAAAATGATTTAGTAACCCAACAAAAACTGTTTTTCAAAGTAACTTCCAAGTATTAATGGGTCGTCTTTCCAAATTAAATTATGGTTTAAACATTAGCCAGAGACATTATACTTAGTACAAGTCTGTTAGGGCTTTGGAGGTTTAATGCCTTACCTTTGACAAAAATCATAGGTAAAATAACAGTGCTATTCCGCAGGTACGAGGATTGGCCCCTGCAGCACGCTTAGCATGGCGCCATCGAGGCGCTGTTTCTTTCCAGTTACTACTAATAGACAAAGTGATTGATTGTAAAAGTGTGAACAGTAGAATAGGGAAAAAATAGAAATACTGACAGATTTTAGGTAGGTACAAAATGATGGATTTCCTTATATCACCGTTTATTCTTCGGAGAAATAAACCCTTTCTATGGTGGCCACGCTAAGGACGCTAAACAAACTAGGCATAATATGACACGAAACTTAAATTGAATGTTACGTTAATATTGCACTGCTTCTGCTGTCTCTTGAATCATCAATCAATCTTATCAAACTCTACTATAGAATCTTCCTCAAACATATCTAGGTCTACCAGAATCTGATGGCAATTTTTGACAGTAGATTTATTCTTAATCATTGGATAAATTTATATATTTGCATGTTTCACACACAGAATCAGCCGCTAAAGGATTAAAAAGAATGAAAATGTTTTATAACTTATTCCAATTATTTCCGGTATTGCTAGAGTCAATTTACTTTCGCACTTTTTGCCATCAGATTCTGGTAACCTATAGTAATATTGGCCTCAGTACTTTTTCGATTTTATGACACAATTTTGATAAAGCCACACATTTTAAGTAAATAAAATACGCATTTAAACAACAATAAAATAATTCGAATTTAAAATATTGTCAAATATATACAAGCTATATGTAATAATTGTAAATTTAAAACTAATTTTATGACTTAAGTAATGTATGATTTTGCGTGGTTTCTTATCGCTAATTTTAAAATCATTATGATGTATAGTCGCAGACATGAATAGTGTATCAATAATAATTAATAACAATAATTATTATCTGAATGTTGTACACTGCATATCTGTGCCTGGACACCATTAATTCTTACGCGGTTAATTTCGAGTCACAAGGACTGTTTCACAAAAGCTTATCTTTAAGTTTTGACACTGTTGATTCTGAGTGACGGAGACTAAATCTCCGGACCTCATTAAACGATTGTGAAACATTCTCCAAGTCTTATTCAAATTTTTTAACCATCAATAAATCACACCTCAAACACATTCACAATAGAGACCTGACAATAATCTTGCTTTAAAAATGCGTACAGTACGCAAATTTGCGTGCGTGTACGCATAATTTTCCAACGGACCCAATAATTAAACTCTAGTTATAATAGTTTTCGTGTATACTGCATAGGCTCTTGGATCGGAGTGAAATTGTTATTACAAAATTACAGTCTAGCCAAATGAATATCTTACACATCAGCCACAGTAGCAGAAACGTCGTTTGTAGCTAAAGTTATTCTAATTTCTCTCAATTTTCCGTACAAATTGCGACTATTTTCGACGATTTCTATTAATGTGGCCCAATGTTATGGACGGGTAAAGCGTCGCGCCCAAGTTATAGCTCATTCAGATGATACAGTTAACAGTATACGCGTAAAACTTTAGCCTTATATCCATGTGTTTTAAAATCGCTTATAAATTGAGTCATCTAGGCAGATGTAATGTAATAATTTAAAGCACCTTATTTCGATATGAGAAGGGTGTGTTTTAAGTTAGGTTTAAAATATTTTTATTAAATATTTAAGCTAAGCAACTAAAAATTCGGAGGTTATGATGATGTGCGCATGAGTTCTATTACCTAAACGGCATGTTAGTATAAGATTTGCTACCTTGCCTAATATAATTATTATGTTACAGGTAAACAAATTGTTCAAAGAAACTTTAATCTTTCCTTCATAGAAAACAAGAAAAAAAACTAGCGGCCAGTTTTTTAACGTTTCTAGTTAATTGACAGTTATTTAATTCATTTCTTGTCGAAATGGAAAACGAAACCATAATTATTTTTGCGTTACCAAAAAATACGTTAATTTAGTTTTTTTTTGCGCCTTTTCTGGCTTCATTAAATAAATTAAGTTGCAATACGAACGTCCAAATTTACAATATATTTCAATAACTAAACCTCAGTCAAAAGCAACTTTGAGATATAGCATCGCGAAGTTGGTCGCGTTTAGATGTGACGTTTGTATTGCGACGCTTTGCAGCTAACTTAACTCCAATCTGAAGTACGACGAGCGTTGTACAGTCAACGTGTCAGTCATGTATGTACAGAGATTATAAATTAATATGGTGTGAATCGTCCTGAGGCGCCGGAAGTGCAGCCACACCTGTAAATAAATACACAATAGTCGTATAAGGAGTAATCCGTTTTGCCATCTTACTGAGATTGTAAATATGTATATTGGAATCTATTTGCGATGAAGCGGGCAGTTGTAAGGTTTTTGTGATCGCCATTTAGCTGATAACTGATAAATAATTAAAATCTAGCCTAACTTTATTATTTACCTTGGAAAATTATAAACATCTGTCGTCTAGTATGTAACTATTATTATCTCGTGTATAACTTACCAATTTCTCCCTGCGAGGGCGACCCATTTATTGAGTTATCAGCAGGCGCGGGCGCGGGGGCGGCGCGGGGGGCGGAGCCGGCGACGTTGACGGGCGCGCGGGCGGGACGCGGGCAGTTCGCCGACCGCGACCGTTGCCGCCGCCGCCGCCGCTCCGCCCGAGCAAGCAGCGGCCGCCGCTCCGAGTCCTCCCTGAAACATTTACATGCACGTTTATAATTTACATTACCAATTTACTTCATTAATATCAAACTGGGTTCGACCACATTCACCAAATTCATTAGGTTATTGCATTGGAAAAGTAAGAGCCGCCAGGGGTCCGGCTGGTGGTATACATAATATATAACGCGCAAGTATTATCAAAGAAATTTATTCATAGGGAGATGATGGCGGACCAATGTAAGACTTCAGTCAAACCTACGCGTCAGTAACGCGGGACGGGAGCGTCTGCAACGCGAAACTGATGTGCACACCTGCGCGACTACGGTGCGAAACCGTAGATTACTCCCGCTCGGTCGACGCGAACGTCCTGCGTTGCAGACGTTCCCGCTTCGCACTCGCTTTGCGTAAGTTTGGCCGAAGCTTAATTTGGCGTGTCAAATTTATTGATGGATTTTGACATAACCCGACCAAATAACGTACCTCCACTATTAATCAAGCCTATGAATCGATTCCTTAGACCGGGCAAAATAATAGTACTAACTCATCCACATTCTCTGGCTCCTCCTCCTGTACCGGTGGGGGCGGGGCCTCCGCGTCGGGCGGCGCGTCGCCGGACCGCAGCCGCGCTATGAACCACGCTGCGCGCACGAATGGGTTCACCGTTTGCTCGTCGAACGTACCGCCCTGCATAAATAGTAACTTAAATATACGCGATTTTGTTGGTGAAACAAATGGGCGTAGCCAGCAATAAGTGGATCGGTATTGGGGGTTGACTAAGTGGATATTATTTTAAGAATTGTTGGAAAGCTTGTCATTGAGGTCGGCGTCTGTGATTACCTCTGTGACATAAGGGCGTAGCGCCAGTGTCAGCGGTACAACGTGCGACCGGCCACGGCGCGACATAAGGGCGTGGCGTCAATACCTGCGTGGCGGGCGCGTCGGCGACGAGCGGCTCAGTATCGGTGTCGGAGTCGGTGTTGGCGCGGCGCCGCTCGCCGGCCGCGAACACGCGCCGCTTGCACACGGGACACACGCGCCGATTCTGCGTCAGCCACGGGTCGATGCACTTCATATGGTACGCTGAAATCACAATTTTGGAACATTAAAATCCAGTGAAAAAAAGTTTAATGGGCCTTTTTTAAAGTATTTTTTTAATTAACTAGAACTTGTTATCCTTGTAAGTTGTCTTTAAAATAAGTGGTAACGGACACCATAGTCGTCATAGCTTATCTACAGCCAGTAGTGCACTCGTGCAATATAGCGACTGGTCATAAAGGTGATCGGGGACATTTAACTTATTAAATTAAATAGATGAATAAAGTACTGCTTTTACTACAAAATTATAAGTCTCTCCGCCTCTTTCACACATTTTAGTACTTTTTATATCTATCTCTGTCTTACCGTGCGCGCACGGCAGCACCCTCAGGCGCTCGCCCTCCTGGTAGTCGTCGAGGCAGATGGCGCACGTGTCGTAGGGGTCGCCCTTGCTGAACTTGCACGTGGGAATCTTGCGCAGCGACCGCCGCGGCAGGCGGTGCCGGCGCGCGCGACGACGGTCCTTGATGCACTTCACTATCTATGGAGCGAGATAGATACACCAGTGAGAGCGAGATAGAACATAAACATCAACATGAGAGATATAGCCGCGGCAGCACGTACGGGCGCAAGTGACACCGGAGCGAGATAAAATACACGGGTGAGAGCGAGATAGATATAGACTAGAGCCAACCGCGGCAGCCGATATGTACTTCACTATCTGTAGAGCGAGATAGAATACACGGGTAAAAGCGAGATAGATATAGAGCCAACAGCGGCAGCCGATATGTACTTTACAATCTGTGGAGCGGGATGGAGTACATTGGATAGAGTCGTACGGTTTCATGGTCACACAGGAAACTTAAAGAAAATTTAGGTGTTAACTATGTAAGTCTTTTATTTCTACATAAACATTGGATCTATTATCTCGTGACAAACACATAATTTTGGGCATATTCTTGAATTATGAATAAAATAAGAAACTTTCAATAATTATTATTTATATTAGGTCCCTAAAAGTTAACCAAAAAAGCTATTCACTTCAACTTCCATACTTTATTTTTTAATAATTGAAAACTTTGTAGTAGATAATATAATTTTTACGCCTATTGAGTTTGAATATTTACATGACAAGCAACTTGTCCTTAGTCTATTGTACCTACTCTATAGTCTATGGTACATTATCTATGGTCTATGTACTCACCATGAATATGAGCATGACGAGCAGACAGAGCGCGGAGACGACGGCGAAGGGCAGCAGCAGGTGCGTGTTGATGTTGAACGGCAGGTCGCAGTTTACCATTATGTAGTAGCTGTGACACAACACAATGTTGTTAGTGAATCATAGAAATAGCTAAGAGGGGACAGGTATTATGTATCTTACAACAGACGTTTGACAGCAGATATTGCACTATACAGTGTGAAATTTTAATGGTTGTTTTCCCGCAGTAAAATGATCTTAGTAGTAGTACAATAGATTTGTAAAGTTTTTTTTTGTTCAAATCAAAAAAAAAATTCGGTCGGGTCCATAGTAACTTGCGCCTATCGGCATAAAGTTTCCATAGTACGTCATACAAAATATTTTTTATTTTCAAAAAATAACATGCATGGTTCGATAGTACTACTATAGGTAAATCGTTCTGCTGCGGGAAAACAACCACTAAAATTTCACGTTGTATATCTGTTGGCAGAGGCGGCCTTACCCGTTGCGAGGCCCCGGGCGGAAGGTCTTTGAGAGGCCCCGGGCGGCAGGTCTTTGCGAGGCCCTATGTCTTACGAAAAAATAGCTAGCCCTGTTCGCCACCCCCTAGGGCCGCCACTGTCTCTTGGCAAGTGTCTGTTGCATAGTTGTCGCAAGATACGTAATCCTCGTGCAGGACACGGCCTGGTCTAACCTAATCCACAATTACTATTATTGGATTTCAAATACTTGACCTCACCCTTCAGTATTCGGTTAGTTTTAATGCCTTTCTTTTAAAATTCATTTCTTTTTATAAATTAGAGAGGTGAGTTTGAAATTCATTATTTTTGGAAAATCAAACATTAACCTATACAAGGTTAAAAGCAGAGAACATGGTTCAGCAGACCGCAAGCTTCCTTGTGGAATTGTGGAATATACAGAATATAATAATAATATAATCTCTGGACTCTGGAGCAAGATGACAGTTCCGTCTCACTCTGTGGTACTCACCTGTTGGTATACTGGTAGTTCTCAGCCAGTATGTACCCGGCGAGGTCGCTCACGAACACGGACGGTATCACGATATCGTCTGCGTCGTTCGCCGACATCGTCTCTGTAAAAAAAAAAAAAACAATAAATCCTCTTTCCACTCTTTAATGGTTTTTACCAAGATAGGAGTGAGACTTCGCTGTAAGTCCGTTTGTCTTATTTTGGTTATCTGTATGTCCGGACGCGTTTCACCAGGCTGAATATTCCTAATCGAAATAGACAATTTAAATGTTTGTAGTTGTATTTTTAATTTCGTTTTATGACAAAAAAGTAAATAAGTAAGGCTGCTAATTAAAAAAACACATTGGTGTATTAATTTAAAAAGTAAACAATAATTAAGTATGTTTTTTGAGTATTATAAGGAAGCCCCTATGCGAGAGTACAATAATTATTCAAAATTGGCCAAATTTTTGTTACCATAATAATTGAATTATGAACATAATCTGTGGGCGTAAATCAGCTGCAAGCTGGGGTCACCTCATTGACATTTGTGTATCAATTATTGTAAGACTTGAATTACTTCCTGAAATCCTAAATAGCTGACTCACGATCAAATGTCACATCTAGTTTCAATTATTATATCATCGGCACATGACAATTGTATTTTAAGTACTATTTATTAGGTACCCAAAAACTACACATACTTACAAGCACATAAGTGAACAGTATTTTCTTGTACAAGTATCATTGTAATTATTTAGGATTTCTTCATATGTTCACTCGCAGTCCAATATAGGGTTACTCACAAAACACTGTATATTATGTATAAATTATATTTTGTGACAGATAGGTATATTGACAAAAAAAAAAAGAATTCGGAATTCAAAAGTCAAACCATATTCTAAATTCAATGTGACATCTTTTGAATTTCTACAGCGTCTTACAACCTAACGGCCAAGCTTACTACTAAATAGCAAATAGGAACAATCAGTGGATCGGGATGAGCGTGTTATCTGGTCATTTACACTACATAAATTAGATTACTCATAATAATTATTACAGTATACATAATATGTACACAAATACAGATATATTGTCATTGTTGTCCGTCACATTAATAACTACACCTTAACAAGTTTACCATTTTTAAGGGACCATTCATAAAGTACCTACGTCACACGATTTTTATGATTTTTAGACCCCCTTGTCACAGGTTATCAACTTATCACATATTTTGTGAGACCCTTCCCTCCCTAGTATGACGTCACAAATTTAACTTTTTACATTTAAAAATTAAAACTACCTCCACATTACAAAAGTTAGGACCCTAGAAGGAGGGGCCTTGTCACACCATGACACACTTTGTCGACCCACCTTTAGGTGTGTCATACTTTGTGGATGACCATTGGCCCCTTACTATTGATGATATTTTATAGCACATGCGCACGTCGAGAAAATTGTTTCTTTGCATAATATGCCCATTTCTATATTGACATTAGCACTTGCTACTTAGTTGTTCCTTTGTGAAGCATTTTAAGAACAGAAATTGACTTGATAATATCTACTTATTATTTAGGGCCTATTTCACCACTTCCTGATAAAGTGCCGGATAGGCTATCCACAACTTATTTGACAGATTCTCCATACTCCTATCTGCCAAGTTAAGTGGTGGATAGCCTATCCGGCACTTATCAGGAAGTGGTGAAACAGGCCCTTAATGTTATAAAAAATATTGTTTGCCTGACTACTTCCTCTTTAACGCCAGATATGAACTTCAAGAATAGGCAGTAGTGGTCTCACCGAGATCGCTGGAGTTGACATTGTGGACGATGGCCAGGTCGTAGCCGGCCAGCTGCGCGTTCCGCACTTTCACCTCGAAGCTGCAGTTGTATCTGAAAACACAGTGTGTCGTTAAGGCATTAAGAGCCTGCTGCTAAAACGCTAGCCCCGCCTACACATCCCGCTATCCTCCAATCGTGATACAATGATTCCATGAATCGTGCTCCCGAGCAATGTGCTTTACGCTGCAGCTAATAGTGAACAATATCGCGTAACAACGTCGTAAGTCCCAGAACTGTTTTTTGGTGATTACACAAAAACTAAATACAATACAAATATTTCCGCTAGCTATTATTTTATAAAGAGCGTGATTGTAGTAGTGCATGTTATTTAATGATAGTAACTCAATAAGTGTAACAGATATTCGTTGAAAAGCCCAAAAATATTCATAATTTCGAAAAATGAAACTATCGAGTCAAAATAAGTGAATCGTGTTTTCCGTAAGTTAAATATCAGATAAATATACAATGATTAAATAAATCTCAATTTCATTGGAGTCAATCGTCTTCCGGGAGTGTAATACTTAGTAGAAAACACAGCAAAAATGACAGCCCCGTCTTATGCTTCTTACACACCAACGAGACGGAGGCGCGGACAATAATTACAGTGGCGGCCTTACCCATTGCGAGGCCCCTGCAAGAGCGAGGCCCCAGGCGATTGTCCTGTTCGCCACCCCCTAGAGTCGCCACTGACGACAAATTACTATATACAGGGAGTATTTTCTCCACACATATAAGTGACAAGATGATAGTACTAGTAGAATAAAAATAGCCCCAGAGCTACAAGATTTAGATTGGGCGTTCTGTCCTGTATTTCTAATGTGCCCTAAAATGAGACTTGCCGTTCCTTAATCCATGTACCTACAAATATGAAATAACAGCAGGTGCAACTGTCGCTGACGCTGTTAGTAGACCGACGCTGTACACTTGGCCCACAAACCACGAAAAAGCGAAGCGAGTGGGATATATTATATCACACGTTTGACGTTTGAAACAAGCTGCTTTTTCACCGTACCGTCTGTCTGTGTGCTAATAGTGTGAACTAGTGGGTAGACATTGAGTTGTCTATATACCTGGCGACGAGCACCATCCATTTCCCAGTCTCGTTGTCTACCGCCGGCGGTTTGGCGAGCGGGGCGCAGCCGTCCTGCGGTTCGCCGGCCACCAGCAGCCCGCGCAGGCCGTCCACCGGGATGTCGGGGCCGAACGACGCCGGCATGTCCCGGAACTCCTCCGCTATCTGTGGACGAAGGGTAAATAATTAAAGAAGTAACCTCAGAGCCGGATTTATATTTTTTGTGAGTATATTGCTATAATTTTGCCGCCCCTATGTACGAACTCTGCCGTCGCCCTAGGACGCCATAGGGCGCTGCCGCCCATGGCCCAAGGCCTATACCTACTGCCTATACATAAATCCAGAGCTGAATAAACTAGGACGGAGGAAGTAATCTGGGTTTGATTATAGAGCGAGCGAACGTAGCAGTCTTTTAAATAACAGAAAGACCAAAGCAAGACGGTAGATCCAGGGGATTTCATGCTTTCTCATTTCGAATACTTAGCGCTCGAATGTACAAGTTGAGAATAGAACCGAGATCGAGGTACGAAAATTGAGCACAGTTCGTTCATGCATATTAAGTTGGTCAAGCTAAAATTTTAAAATAGAAGATAAGACAAGAATGTCCTTCTAAATTGTAGATGTCCTTCTGGCTTCAGTTTAGTCAAGAGTAGAGTTTATAGAAGTTATGTACGTTAAGGTTTTTTTAGGTTTCTTCAAGTTAATATAGATAATGTAGTTTTATGACCTGCAGGAACCGGCAAAAAAATTGTAAAGCCTGATTTGCATAATATTGGCTAGCCAAACATTTATTTGCAGAATGTAGGTTGATACCTATTACCTACTGATTAAAAATGTGTCCTTTGTTAAGGCGATATTACACGGTACAATCAAATTGAAGCAATTCCATTGAAAAGCATTGAACATTGAACGACTTAACCAATATAATACACGTATCATTCAAATGATATTCAATATTCACGCAATGTGATGTCGCGCCAACTCGTACAGCGTACACTAGTGCAGCGCGCAGATTGAATGAGCCATCGTTCAATTGTCGTTCAATCTCCATGTTACACGTTCAATGTGATTGAACAATGACCACATTGCATTGAAAGCGTTCATTGCAATGTAGCTTTCAATGAGATTGCGCAATCGCATTGAAATGTATTTACATGTTTCAATGCCATTGAAGCAATGAAATTGAAAGCAATATTGAACCGAAATTGAATTGTGTAATATCTGCTTAAGACGCTGATTGCGGAAGCTAATTATAGTAATCAGAACATAATATACAATACGAGAATTATGTATGTTAAACAAGTGCCTTAGATAATAGTTTTCAATCCTAGAACAACGCAAAACTATAACAAACTTTATATTTTTGAAAGGAAAAATCGATTTCAGTACAAAGTGTATTAATTTCTTGGTGAGGTGCTCCAAGGAATGTACATGCACTTCGCTCTGAAACTGTAACTTTCGCTGTACATAATATAAGATTCAGATTTTTTTGCACTGACTCGTGACTTTCCTATTGGCATCTTGAAAAGGATTTTTAAATGGTCCCATCAAAAGAACTTTAGGTCTGTATGTCTATTGTCTACTACGAAACAGTTTTGAGACCCAAACAATCGAACGAGAATGCCGCGTCCTGCTCTAACAACGTCATTTCACGTTTGTTAGAATAGGAAGCAATATTCTCGTGCGATTGTTTGAGTCTGAAAACCGTTCCGTGGTACGGGCCCTGATTATTAAGTATGAACTAAGAAGTAGAAACCGTGAACAGACGTTACTCACAAAATTCTGCAATCCGACCATGTGCATCACGATCACACTCGTCACGGGCGACATGCTGACAGCATGCCACATGGCAGTATCACGGCAGTATGGCGGTATCCAGTACGATGGCAGTACCGTGTGATGGCAGTCAGCACGTTGAGCAGTATCCAGTGTGATGGCATACAATGGTAGTACCCAATTACTTAGTACGGTGGCAGCCAGCGCGATGGTACTCAGTATGATGGCAATATCCAGTGTGATGGCAGTCAGCACGTTGGGCAGTACGCACGTTGGCAGTATCCCGTACGATGGTAGTACGTACGATGGCAGTACGCACGATGGCAGCACACACGACGGCAGTATAATGGCAGTAAGTGTTGTGATTGGCAGTAGACCGTCATCCAACCCCGCACCGCGCCGCCTCCCCACTTGTGGTGCTCATGTATCGTCTATGCGACCTTCCCACCTTGTCTCTTATAGTATTGGTTTACGGATGCAGTGATTATGCCCGCTATACACGCCAACGATTTAACTGCACGGTTCGGTCACAGTAGAGATAGACAGTAAGTACTACTTGATGTGATAATAAAATCCGCACTGAAGAACACGTGTGAACCAAATCTACGGAACCGAAAATCGAAGATTAAATCTACATCTTTGATTTAGATTTACGAAAATTCCTACTAAACCATCCAAATTCGAGAATCCAAATCCAATAAACAAGCGTTCTTTATTTATATCTCTCCTGTGACCGAACTGTGCAGTTTTATTAGAACGTCTCTAGCAGGAATAATATTTGTAGTTTAGTAGAAATAGATAACGATAAGAGTGCTTTACACTTTAATGTAAATTTCAAGACTCCGTCTGAGGATTACAAAACTTTGAACTTCTGAAGTTGGGTACAGCATTAATAAGCAAACTAAACTATCCTATATATTTAAACCTGCAAGAGTATAAATTGTTAAACAAGAATAATTATGTGGGACTGTCTACCAGACCTCTAAAACACAAGTTTATTTTTTTTTTCTTAATGCGCAGAACCAAAACCAAACACCTCGATCACAGGATTAAAAAAAAAACAATTTTTAAATTAAGAAGCGCCAACTATGAAATATTCTTCAGTAGTCTTTGTGACCGAAGTTTATAGTGCACAATAATATACTCTATCACTGTTGTGATACTGAGTTACTGACACAGTTAAACTGTACTAATGAGCTATTACACGGCTTTAATTTGTACACAGCTGACACTTAACCTCTTGGAAGTCGGGTTAGAGTTACATTACTAGATAATAGATATAGTACAATGTAAAATCGCTAATCGAATGCATTAATTTAAAGAATACTACAATCGATTATCAAGGTATATTATAATAGAGAGTTCTAAAGAAAGATTCTGAAGGCTTCTGATACCAGTAACGTATACAAAGCACGTTTATAGTGTTAATAATATTATGTAGAAGACATTAATGATTTTAGTAATCTCAAAAAACTGAGAGAGCGTCGCATCGACATAAAATCCATACGATGATTAGTTAACCCATTAATCCCCAAGCAGCACCCGGCTGTCGCATAACAATTGAAAATCTATTGTGTCTACGATTCCCACGATCGAGGTAGTAAACATTATAGATTGCTTTGACTGACTGATTGAGTGATGAACAATGAATTCCAAGCCTAAACTAGAATAGATATTTAAACAATTTGATCTTTGTATGATCTAGCCACCCGGCAAGAAAGAGTTTCCCGAAAGTCTACCCTCAAGGGTGGGAATATTTGGGATTTTTTAAAAATTTTTATTGAGGTATGGGACGGCTAATATAATATTATCTACTTTTGCTACACGCATCTTAAAAGTGTGGGTTTTCTGAGCCTCTGAAATGCGTTCATAATTATTTATAAACACATCACTTATCAGACAATCTTCTGCGTACAGACTACATTACATAGTCACAACAAATATATTTTGAACACTCTCCCTCTTACTAATAAAAAGTTACACAGCGTGTATAGAGGGTGCATAAGATTTTTTCTACTAATAATCATTTTTTGACATAAGGCCTGTTACCTGTATAACAATGCTGTCATTTCCATACAAATTTCTCTGTATAGACCATGTATAGACTCTGTGTAACGTGTGTATAACTTAAAAACTCCTGTTTAACTATTCACACGTTGAACGCATGTTTAAGAAGTTTTTATTAGTAAGAGGGTCTTAATACAGACTGATAGTGATGACCCAATTAAGTTAAAATTACAAGCATGAAGCAACTGCATCCAGCACTGGCCAACAAAGAATTTGAAAATGCGCTTTTCGCCACTAAGAAAACAGTAAAGAAAAAAAAAACAACTTCCGCTATACTACACTTATCACAACGCGATTTCGATATTTATATGCGAAACTATATTAATTAAATATCATTCGAGCGCGCACAAAACAATTGACACTCGTCAGTCGTCACTCGTCTGACTCGACAGAAACTAGACAGCACTGCAGTTGCTCGGGCTCAAACACTTATCGTTCTAGTAAAATTCCTTTCGATAAGCATATCTTATGTGTTTAACGTACAATGTCGCAATGATGGGTTCTATTTACTGCTACGTGATTCAAATTCAAATTCAAATTCAAATTCAAATTCTTTATTCACAGAATGTAGTTTTACAATGTACATGTAGGTGGTAAGGTGGTAGTATATTTAGTTCTTACATTCTACCATGATTTGCATGGTGTGTGAAGTTCTAATATGTGGGTAGTTAAAATATTATATATTATATTAAAAGAAATCAATTTTACACAATAATTTTAAATTAAAATATTATATATTATATTAAAAGAAACCAATTTTACACATTAATTTTAAATTAGGAGTCCATATTTTGCTTCAGCTTAATCAATGTTAATAATAAACCTATTTGATAAAATAATGCATTAGTAAATTTAAAGATAATCATACAATTTGGTCCGATTTTGTTGTCACAATAATGTTAAAGCTATCATTGTCAAAAAGAAAAAAAAATGTAATATAATAATAGGCAATAATATAACTATGTAAAAAAAAAAAAAATAATTTAAAAAGTTCTAATTTTATATCACAATTATTATAACAATACAGTCACACATAAGTAATTTTAAAGAGTCAAACAGTATTCAATATTCATAGTAAAGTCACAAACAGTCAAAGAGAATCGTTTAAGAATTCTTGATTAATTAATTATTTAAAGAAATGAGGGAAAACCATTAAACTACCTATGTAAATAACTACTAACAATATTTGATTTTGTCTTTTCTTTTATTAATAAACAAATCCATAGGTTATGGGTTCAGATTCTAAAACTGTAATAAAAAACTGTAATAAACTATAATATTATATTTTGTTTAAAAAATTAAATCTAACATACTTCATGCATACACAGCATACAATATCATTAGTCAATAGTCATAAAAGCTTTTATTTTTAGAATATTGTATGATTAATTGATTGCCCAATTTAATATTATTGAGTTTTATTATTCACTAGAGGTCCCAGTGAACTCCATAATATCACTTCCGTCTTTATATAATTCTCCTCTGATTTTCCATGACTATTTCAAGACCAAAATTAGCCAAATAGGTTCAGGCGTTCTCGAGTTTAAGCGAGATTTTTTATTTATCTACACTACTATTATAAAGAGGAAAGATTTGTTTGTTTGTTTGTTTGTTTGTTTGTTTGTTTGTTTGAGTCGAATAGGCTCCGAAACTACTGGACCGATTTGAAAAATTCTTTCACCATTAGAATCCTGCATTATTTCTGCTGAACATAGGCTAATTTTTATTTTGGAAAAATATAAGGTTCCGTAAGATATTTGGGATTTTCGGACGCAAGGTGTAAAAAATCAACCAGAAAAGTTACTTATTTTGCGTACGCTGCCTAAACTATAAAAGATAGAGGCATAAAATGTTGTAAGTAATTATAGATCTTTTAAATATCTACAAAAAAGTCCGCGACACACTATACCTATCTATGTTGAGTGAGGCACAATAACCATTTTTTTATAAAAAAATCTTGAATTTTTTTTGGACTATATTTAAACGCGTTTATTTAAATAATGCTATTGACCCTTATCAAAATAAATTATTTCATCACTAAGTACAGTTAATGTAGATAATATTTGGTCTTTGAATGATTAAAATTGGACGTTTGGTTTAAATGTTACGGCGAAATTAAAATATTACGATTTCTGCTGCACGTTGCGAATTGGGCGTCAAGGCGCGACGCGCGGGTGTGCGTGCGGTAGGGGAGAGATTTAATTATCAGTGCCACCGACTCGCCCGGAGAGTCCACGTAAATATTACCTCGATCGTGGGAATCGCAGACACAATAGATTTTCAATAGTTATGCGACAGCCGGGTGCTGCTTTATTGATTTGATATAGACTATAGTGCTTCATTATTATAATCCTAATTTCAAAAAAGCTTTAAAAGTTATGACTAAGAAAGTAATATTTTTAGAACTTTTTAAAATACGTTTTGAATGACTGTTATTTTTGATTGCTATTATAATTTATTAATTTCTTTAACTATAAATCTATACATAATATAATAAAACTGTAGAAATGTGAATTCTGTACATTAAAGATATTGAAAAAATAATAAGCAGGGGGTGTTACTACATCGCTATAGAAGCCAAAACTGTGGTTAGTTTTTTGTCTGTCTTTCTGTCTGTATGTTTGTTCCACTATCACACGAAAACTACTGATCCGATTTGAATGCGGTTTTCGCAAATATATTTGTCTTTCTTCCAACTTAACATCTGGTGTATAAAAATTTTCCCCCCCACCCCTCTAAGGGGACGAAAGAGGGGGTTAGATTTTGTATCAAGCTTTTGCTTTAACACGAAAACTACTGATCCGATTTGCATACGGTTTCCGCAGATATATTTGCCTTCTTCCAACTCAACATCTGGTGTATAAACTTTCCCCCCCACCCCTCTAAGGGGACCCAAAGGGGGGTCAGATTTTGTATCAAATTTTTTCTTTAATGGACTTACGTCATATTATTAATTGTATTTTCCAACTTAACATCAGTTTTCCCCCCACCCCTCTTAGGGGACAAAAGGGGGGGGGTTAGATTTTGTATCAATTACTGATGAAGTAGAAATACTTTAAATGGCAAAACAACGTTTGCCGGGACAGCTAGTACATTATTAATTGATAAGATCGCAAGAGTGTAGCCGTTATCTCCTGCAGTTACCTTTAGATAATTATTTTTATGAACTGAAACACATTCCTTATCATATTATAAATAATAATCGGCCAAGTGCGAATCGGACTCGCGCACGAAGGGTTCCGTACCATTATAGAGAAAAATTAGGGCAAAATTTGTGTTTTTCGTATGGGAGCCTCTTAGTTTTTTATTTTATATTAATATTATTATTATATATTAACGTAAACATAAAACTAAGGATTGTGTGAAAAATTCAAATAACTACCTGTTGCTATTATTGATATAGACTCTATATCTATATTTTTTGCTCTATAATACAGAGCAAAAAAGGCCAAAAAAATCACGTTTGTTGTATGGGAGCCCCCCTTAAATATTAATTTAAATTTGCTTTTAGTATTTGTTGTTATAGCGGCAACGGATTTAAACAATCTGTGTAAATTTCAACTCTCTAGCAGCTAGCTATTACCGTTCTTGAGTTACAGCATGGAGACAGACAGACGGACAGACAATGAAGTCTTAGTAATAGGGTCCCGTTTTTACCCTTTGGGTACGGAACCCTAAAAAGCAGATTATTGTTTATCGTATCGGCAGAATCGAGGTCAGCTCTGATTTAAAATAATGTTTTTAATATTTATTAGCCAACAAGCTTTTGCCTGCGGCTTCGCTCGCGTTAAGAAGTATTATTATATGAAAACTTTCATCCTCTATTTAAACCACTTGGGGTTAGAATTTATCAAATTCCTTTCTTAGTGGATGCCTACGTCATAACATCTACCTGCATGCCAAATATCAGCCCGATCCAACCAGTGGTTGGGGCTGTGCGTTGATAGATCACCATCTATCTATATATTATATATATATAATATATAGATAGATCTATATATAATATATATAGATATATAGATAGATGTAAGTCTAAAATGGGAAATGCTAGATTGCTAGGTTCATAGGTGAATACAATTATTTAGATTCAGTAGTACCTTTATTAGTAAAAATGTCTACTTCTGCCATTTATATTGAGGAAATTATTGAAATTAAGCGACAAATGTCTAATAGATTGATTAAAATAATTTCTATGAAAGATAATATTATGCTACAATACTGAATACTGTAGTGTTTGTTCAACTGAAAAACAGGAATGCAAAAGGGAATAGCACTAGAAAACATCCAGAGACAAAAGTATATTTTTTTTATTCTCTTAAAAATGGAGCCCTAAAATGTATCACCATTTAATACATTTAAAGGCAACATTGTTTAAGTTGTAGTGCAACAGTTTTATTACTGAATGCCCATAAACACAGGTTAAATAAATTAAATTACTAGAAACCAGGTCAATGTAAAAATGCAAACAAAATAGGTTAGTGTGATCTTATGAATTTAATATAAGATTTTCAGACCAAGTCTTTTTAGGGTTCCGTACCCAACAAAGGCTAACAACGGGACCCTATTACTAAGACTTCGATGTCTGTCCGTCTGTCTCCAGGCTGTAGCTCAAGAACGATAATAGCTAGAGAGTTGAAATTTTTACAGATTCTGTATATCTGTTGCCGCTATAACAACAAATACTAAAAACAAAATATAAAATAAATATTTAAGGGGGGCTCCCATACAACAAACATTATTTTTTTAGCCTTTTTTGCTCTATATCAATAATGGCAACAGCAAGGTACTTGAATTTAGCACAAAATCCTTAGCTATACTTGTACTTTAATATTTAATAATAATATTAAAATAAAATAAAAGATTAAGGGGGGCTCCCATACAAAAAACACAATTTTTGGTCTAATTTTGCTCTATAATAGTATGGGACCCTTCGTGCGCGAGTTCAACACTTGGCCGATTTTTTAAAATCTTTATTTAAAAAAAAGAACATGGTACATAAATATTCCTAAAATTTAACACCATGGATGTCAAAAGTAGCATTTTTAGCAGAAAGTAAAAACTGCATAATTTTGTATTGACACCATACTAATACAGATTTAACTATTTCACAAGTTTTTATTTGCCAATATCTGTTTGTGATTGGCTTAAACTAAGTGTCTGCTGTTGAAAAAAGTCCTATAATAAATTATATTTTGGTACTTACCGTGTGTGGTACATTTCTGTCGTAGATCACCAGGGTGGCCAATGCGGAGCTCAGCAGGCAAGCGCCTAACAGGCAGGGGAGAAGTGTGCCGAACATTATGTCTTAGCTCATCACGCACCCCTTAGATGCGGTCCTCTTTACATAATAATATTATATTCTGTCTAGTAATTTTCATTGTACCTGAAATGAAATATTAAAGATTTATAATATTATGGTAAGATTTGAAATTATTGATATTCTAACATACTTAGCATGGGCACTTCAACACAATCCAAGGAGAGGGGGGCAGGGCCCCCGTAAGGGCTACTGGCACCTGTGTGCAAAAAAAGGATTTTGACGCCCCTTTCTTAGGCAAAATTTTTGGGACCTTGGTTTTGAAGGCCCTAAAGATGGCAATTTGGCGCCCCAAGAGGATGGCGCCTGTGTGCATTGCACACATTGCACATATGGTAGCGGGGGCCCTGGAGAGGGGTCACCATGGGCACCACAGACAACTACTATTTAAGTATACAACTTACAATGCTATTAATTAATTGTCTCTAGAATTCGTGCTATCATTCTTGATTCTTATTAGTCTATAGACTCTACAAAATTCTGTTTACATAATTGCAATTATAGCTATTACCATGTTAACAAATTCTATATTTAAATTTATGATTTTTCATGACCAAACATTTCAGTAAATAGCCAGCCATATACACGAGTGGATTTGTATATTGTTATTTTAAGATGCACATTGTATACTGTTTGATTAGTTCTCTAGGTACACGAGTTAGCAATGCAAACTATTGCCAATCACAAGTTATTATTTATTCAGTTTGTAAAACTATAGTCATTCCACATAAATCTAATCATATTATTATAGTCACTTTGTGCGTATTTTAATAACCTACAGCCAGTAATGGTTTTTTGGAGTGACTCATAACTCATAAGGCTGGGTAACTACATAGTTTTTTTGTAGCTTTTGTATAATCAATTGCCGAGTACCGCATATAGAATAATATTGGCACACTCGTGACTAACTGAGCGTAAAGGGAATTAAAGCAATTGTTTCATAAGCTGTTATAACAAAGGCGGCTGTGAAATAATCATACTATGTACTTGCACATGATCCTCATGATCTGCTCTAATTCGATTAATCGTAGAGACACATTGATGGCCTTGAATCAGGTCTCAACAATAATAAACACTTATTTTTGAAATGTTAGCACATTGGAGACTACTCTGACGCACTGAACTAGTTTGCAAAATTAGCTTCACTCACTTAATTTGCAGGATAGATTGTCTTTATGCTTTTTGTAAAAACATGAACGTAGCAAAAACACTGTTTCTTTTGAAAAAATATAACAATTTTAATTGTTATGATTAATTTACAACTAAATTACGACGAAATCGAGGAAAAATCATCAGCCGACAGCTGTAGACAAAGCGATGTCAAATCGTTATGTCAATTGTCATCTGTCAACTGAAATGTCAGAATTGACGTACCTAGTATTTTTTTTTCTTATTATGGCACTTCGGCTCTAAAACCATGGCCAGTGTCAAGTAAGAAAGTGTGAGTGGCGGGAAAACAATATTCTTGTATATAATTATTTTCGGCGTCGTTTTTCTATTTCGTCATGTCCAAAGTCTAGTTAAAGTCTAAGTAAAAGTCAATACAGTCAAAGAGTCAAGTCGGTCGATTCAGTAAAGTGGTAGACGCTTTACTGAAACTTCCAATGGAGTTTTGGAGGGAACAAAAAATAGCACGTTAATTTCTGGATATTGCATCACTACACTTGTGCACGATAACGAATATCTAATGGTTAATATTCTACCAATATTACACATTAAAAACCCAGTTAACACAATTTTAGAAAATTTATACAAAAATACAACATCACTCTTTCACATTCCCGGCAAACCTCCACGTAGTACAGCATGACTGCCTTGACTGGTGAGACATGACCGATACTTAAGGTGAGTATTCAGTACTCGATTCTCATTATAATAATTATTATTATGTAATAAAATTAGGTACTTAATAATTAATTTTTGATCAAATTTCTCTTTACAACAAATGAATCATGGACACTAAGTAAATTATACTATGCGGCCGGCGGCGCGGCGCGGCGGCGCGGCGTGACAAAAAAGGTCACGTATGTGGTCGCATGGGGTCAGCGCTCAAGAGAGTAGCGACACATGCACCATCGTTAGCTAACCGGCTACCACCACAGATGCTACCACTAAACTTATTAGGATACTTACCTCAATAGGTGTTAGGAAACTACCAAAAGCGTCATTGCAACTTGCATTCCTGGAGGCTGGAATTACTCTAGCACATTTTTTTTCGGTTTAAAAGTGATTTGACCCTATGCGACACATGGGTTAACTTTAAGCTACATTTACTCAGTGATCAATTATTGATATTATTTTTTAGGGTTCCGTACCCAAAGGGTAAAAACGGGACCCTATTACTAAGACTTCGTTGTCTGTCCGTCTGTATGTCTGTCTGTCTGTCTCCAGGCTGTATCTCAAGAACCGCTATAGCCAGACTTCTGAAATTTTCACAGATTGTGTATAAATACACAATCTGTGAAAATTATATATCTGTTGCCGCTATAACAACAAATACTAAAAACAAAATAATATTAAATACTAAAAACAAAATAATATTTAAGGGGGGCTGCCATACAACAAACGTGATTTTTTCGGCTTTTTTTGCTCGTTATCAATAATGTCAACAGGTAGGCACTTGAAATTTTCACAAAGGCCTTAAATATATATTGTGTACTTTAATAATTAATAATAATATTTAAATAAAATAAAAATTTAAAGGGGCTCCCACACAAATTTTTGCTCTATAACGGTACGGAACCCTTCGTGCGCGAGTCCTACTCGCACTTGGCCGATTTTTTATATTTTTTTTTCTAATATAAATACTTAAATAGCCTTTTTTTTTAACATGGGGAAATGCTTTACGCATCCCCGGCAGATTGGGGATATCGGCCGGGGTATGTGGGACTCCTGGTAGACTACCCACTAAAACCCCATGGTGCTCCACTCATCGCTGCGGGTACGATAGACCTACCGCAACAAAAATACTTAAATAGCTCAACTCTCAAGTCTCAACTCTCACCAGTCACCAGTAATGTGATGCTTTATATTTTTTAGTGTTTTTATGACACAAAAATTCATTCGAGAAATACGCTCTTTTCATTCAAGAAAAGAGCGTATCCTCTTAAAATGCTGGCAACGCACCTGCAGCTCTTCTGATGTTGCGAGTGTCCATGGGCGACGGTAGTTGCTTACCATCAGGTGACCCATTTGCTCGTTTGCCCCCTTATTTAAAAAAGCTTCAGATATTCAATATTTATGATCTCTGTAAATAAAAGCTTCGTAACTAAGGAAGGCTTCAATGTTTGTATCCTTTTAGTACACGGAGGAGTCACAAGTCACAACTCACACGTGGGTGATCACGGGTATCGGGGCCGCGGGGTGACCTTAATGTGTTACATTACTTAAATTAATATAAATGTTACTCCGAAGATTACGATAAAGTGAATTTATTGAGATATTATAAATCATAATTCATAATGTATTAAACTTCTCAGCTCTACCAACGAATATTCTGTAACTACCAAAACAACCAACAACTCCTAATAAGAATGCTTTAATTAGCCAATTTAGTTCAAAACGACTCGATTAAGTATTAGCTATACAGAAATTCCCCACAAATGTGACTAAGTATAGCCCACAGGCCAAAGCTCACAAGTCACATTAACATATCATAATATATTTAATTATGTTATAAACTTCTCAAATGAGTGCCTAAAACACAGAAATAGAAAACTATTCCCATGACTACGATCGATATTATGGTCGCAGGCGGCAGGTCACGCCCAAAGACGTGTTTCAGTACCTTTTCGCTTTGGTATAGCTCAGCTCAAATTTTAAATCGTGTTTTCGTGATCTCGTAACGTAAGGCTACGCGGGTAGTTATTCAATGTACAATGTACATGGGTCGAAGAAGTAAGAACGTAGTGTACATGGTACAGTCATGCGACTGCATTCAACCATTCACTAATCGTAGGGGTGGCGAATTGTGAGCGTAATGCGTATTATAATTGCCGTGAGATTTACATCGTCAATCGTGTATAATGTGTATTACTATTTACTTGTTGATTATGTTTATGTAATGACTCTTTATGAGCTTAGAATAATATTAACTAGGAAAACGTATAAAAACTTTTTTATATTTTTTAAAACCATTTAGCCATATATATAGCCTTTGTTGTCATGAAGCTAAAAAGTATGACGAATACGATATTCCCTTCCACTGAATGAAACTGATTTGATAAAAACAAATAAGTACAATATCTTTTTTAATCGTTATCTGTTTTGAGTCAAGTCCCATATCTTCGAAATAATTGATAATAAGTACCTATAACTTTTCCAAATTAGTTATTTTATAAATAAGCTGGCACTAGCAGAATAGAACAAAGCTGTTGAATTTAGCAAACTAGGTACCTATAGGTACTTAGTTAATTAATGTCATATATTATAATAATTAATAGGTACCTACTTACACTAATTCCCTTTAAATATGTGATTGATTAACCCATCAAATTAAGCAATAGGGATAGGGAGAGACAAGGTCAAATATTAGGATATTTTTTAAATAAAATAAAGATAGGTACTTAATTAAAACGGTATTTAAAATAATTAGTATTTCCAAAATTTCAGCTTCATGACGTTTGTATTTTTTTTGTTAGGAGCCTTGAAAGTTAGATAAGTCGATTTTTTCTTTACATAAATTAAAACTAATATTTATTTACCATTCGATAACTTATTTTTGTTATAAAACCACTTTGATAAACGCAATATTTATAATATAGTATATACCTATCGAACGAAGTTCTCCCCCGATGCGTAGGTACAAACTATGAAAGACTGACGTCATAATTTCGTAGCACTTTGTATGGAGTACTTCGGGAAGGTCTATTTTATTAGATTTCTGAATAGTGAATTGTGATATCTTGGAAAGTTTTTAAGCTAACAGACTTATTTATTTAACGATGTTTCTACTTTTGAATGGTCCTTTAGGTAATTACCAAGAAGAAAAAAATAGTCTTCATGTATATTGCCTAGAGCATCACGTCTGAGGGGCCACCAGAAGAGCATAGGTTCAAAGACCGATTCTAGTTGATATGTAACGGATACCTCTATCCGTATGTCAACTAGAATCGGTCTCCCGGGGCCCGGGGAGTCCACAGGCATAGTTTGCTTAGGGCATCCAGTAGTCTTAATCCATCACTGAATAGGTATATCTAACTTAAATATATAATTTTGACTAGAATTATGAATTAATTAAATAGCACGAACGTCGAACGGTTTCATATGAAGGCTTTGGATTCGGATTGGATTCGGCCGTGGTACCGAAATGTGCAAGAAGTTTTAAAAATATTATTACTGTTAATTCGTAAACTTTGCCGTACTTAAGTAGTTGTAGATATTTAAGTTGGTGGTTGAGTTGGTCGGTTGTGAAACAGGACCCTCATTCGCTGATTAAACAACGAACAGATCCCTAAAAGTATTGTATTTTTGATTGATTGCATAACGCGTCGTATTTTGCCTAAGCTATGCATTCCTGAACTTCCAGAGTTTTGCGAATCACCTGTCAAAATGTCAGGCTGTCTCGTTAAAATTTATGTAGAACGAAAGAGATAATACCATGTTTATATTACTATCTATTCGGGTTACATAAGATAAGTGATTTTCGTTGCTCATACGGAACCTAGGCTCGGATGGCGCAGCATACACTTGACACAGAAGATATTCACTCACGTGCCGATAATAATAATTCAATTTTATTAATCTAATCTAGTAACCCATCAGTTCAGTCATAAAAAAAATTGCCTGATTTGAGCCGTGCCGTGTGCGTGAGAGCTGTGGCTACAAGATGGATTTAAATGAGGTATAATATTTTAAGTAATTATTTTTTAACAAATAATTAAAACCGACTTCCAAGGTAAAAACAAAAGTTAAAAATAATCTAAAAACAATCAAATAATTCTTAATCCTTATTATAGTGCCGTCTTCAGACTTCGCCTAAACCCTAAACCTCAACTATTTCTGTACTCAATCTTCGAACTTTTGAAGTCGCTTTTTTTAATTTTAATTATTTTTTAGTATATTTTGTTGTTATGGTGGCAACAGAAATACGTGCAATCTGTAAAGAATTCAGACTTCTAGCTAAAGCGGTTCTTGAGATACAGCCTGGCGGCAGACAGACAGACAGACAGACGGATACACATCGAAATCTCAGTAATAGGGTCCCGTTTTTACCCTTTCAGTAAAAACCCTCCATAAATAATACATTCCCACCACTGCAATTCCTGTGTCGCCAGGATCAACAGTGGTAATCTACCACGAAAACCCTTTAATATGATCTCAGGGGTGCCAAAGGGACAATCTAAATCTGTCTTGGGACCCGCAACGACATTCATCAGAAGAAAATTGGAGGAGTAGGGAGAATTCTAATTTCCCTCCCCAAGCAAAGCGGGAGACATCCAAATTGACAGCGGGAGGCATATGTCCGAACAAGACGGGGGACATACTACATTAGCAAAATATTATATCACGCTTAATTCTAAACTGAATCATTTCCAGGCTCCTCCTTACAACAAACAAGAAGATACACCATCGCTCGACATAAAAGAAGATAACAATCCACCAGAAGATGTGAACTCGGCGCTGGAGGAGGTGCTGCGCCACGCGGGCGAGATGGGCCTGTACCAGAAGCTGCTGTTCCTGGGGATGCTGCCGCTGGGTATCACGTGGTCGTTCGTGTACTTCGGCCAGATGTTCATCACGGCGACGCCGCAGGAGCACTGGTGCTGGGTGCCTGAGCTGGCCGACCTTACTCCGGAACTCAGGTACGTGGAAACAACCAAATAATTTCTCAGGCGTACGTTTAGCTGGCCAATAAATGTTCCACACACATAAGCTGTTATGGAACATATCCCTATACTTCGTAGACCATAGCACGAGCTACGTGCTATATTTCTGACGACGTCTATGGCTCAGTGGATAGCACGTTGGTAGCTTGAGCCGGAGGCCGCGGGTTCGAATCCCACCGACGGAACAAAAAGTTTTCAAAGTTCCTGGGTCATGGATGTGTATTAAATATATTTATCATATAATAAAAATCTTAAATATATGTATAGTATAAAAGTATTAAATATATTTCCGTTGTCTGGTACCTGTAACACAAGTCCTTCAGGTACTTAGCATGGGGCCAGACTGACGTGGTGTGAAGCGTCCATAAATATTATTATTATTATTATTTCTAAAATAATCGTCACATTAGTTTTGAAATATAATAATGCTAATGCTTAATGCCCAATAGCGCCAGACTGGGTTAAAGTTTATGAAAAACTAGATGACGCCCGCAACTCCGTTGCGCCAAAATTCGTTTATCGCGCGGGAACCGTACATTTTTCCGGGACAAAAAGTATCCTATGTCCTTTCCCGGGACGCAAACTATCTCCATGCCAAATTACAGCAAAATCGGTTCAGCGGTTTGGGCGTGAAGAGGTAACAGACAGACAGACAGACAGACACACTTTCGCATTTATAATATTAAGTATGGATAATATAACGTCATCCCGATCGTATTTCTCAATTAAGTCTTGTATGAAATGCAATGTTGATATTTGACAAGCAAGCAATCACCCACATAAACGCAAGTGCCAAGATAGAGGCTAAGCAATCCTTGCTTTCAGACTGAATCTCTCGACGCCCATGACGAGTGACTCGGAGTACGACCGCTGCAGGATGTTCGACGCGAACTGGACGGTGGTGCTGAAGGAGCTGCTCCCCCCGGACCCTTCCACCCCCACTATCCCCTGCCAGAACGGCTGGGAGTTCCTCTTCGATGACATCCCGTATGACACTGTTGTTAGTGAGGTATGTTAAAGGCCTTCCACACGATCGGGGAAAAAAACACCTGACAACGGTGACTTTTGTCCGGTCCGGTGAAAAAGACCGTGTAAGTGCCTTCTAGACGGTCAGGAAGAAACTCCCGACGAAGGTCACCTTTGTCGGGAGTCTGGTCCTGACCATTAATTTTCAATTCGTTCTACACGTTCGGTGTTTGACTCAACTTGCCTCTGCAGTGTTCCCAACTTAGGGGATTTCTCCCTGAATTCAAATTTCAAATAAAAAAAAATATGCTGAAAGACATCACCATGCGTATAGCTACTTTGTCATCAACACCAATAAAATAGTTAGCAATGAGGAGTTTGCTGGTACATAAAGCTCTTGACATCTTTCGTAGCTATCTACAAAATCGTACGCAATGTGCAAAAGTTGCTAACTACACTAGTAAATTAGAAGAAATTACTTACGGAATTCCTCAAGGCAGTATACTAGGACTCTTTCAGCTGTATCTGAACGATTTGTGTCAACTTGAACTACCTTCCTGTCACCTTTTTGCATATGCCGATGATACATCCCTCCTTGCTTATGGCGCTAGTTGGAAAGATGCCAAAGAAAAATTAGAAGAATTTTGTACTTTTCTTTAACAACCGCCTCAACTGTGAGAATCACTGACTCCGATATCACATTAATAATAGTTTCGAAGTCAGAGATCAACCAACCTGTGCCATCTGATTTTATAAATCCTAATATTTGTACAAAATTCATCGCCTGTACACAAATATTGTAATGTTTTTGGGATATGAATAAACGTATTATTTATTTATTATTTATTATTATTTATTTCAGGCTAGTGTAAGCTACGAGTATATCCATGGTTTTCACGAATCCCTTACATGCCGCTGTTTTATAAAATAGATATAAATTATTGTCTGAATGACTCTTTTCAAAGTTCCACTTCAAAGCTCCACTTTTTCCCAAGTAAATTTCCCTTTGCAGCGCGATTGGGTATGCGACAAGGCGAACTTGGTGCCGTGGTCTCAGACCATCAGCTTCGTGGGTTCCATGTGTGGCAACATCCTTTTCGGCTCGATGGCTGACCGGTTCGGACGAATGCCGGTTTTAATGGGTACGTGTAGAAATGGAAGTACAAACATATTATGCCGCAATGTTTAAAAAACATCCACTGTTCGGATATCAGCATTCATAGTTACAATTTATAGTACCCTGATGTTCTTTTACTTCCAAACCTCCTGTAACCTTATTTAATCATACAAATTATACGCGTTATTTTAACTTAGTTCAACAGGCCGTGGTATTTCTAAAACTGTCACGTAATTTTTTCTAGTCGAGCGGTTACCGGTTACCTCATTAAGTACGTGATTGGCTACGCGCCTTTTGAATAATTCAGTGATGGCGCCTTCTCATTTAAGACAAGTATCTAGACGTCCTACTCGTTAGTTAGTATGTTTTGACTTATGAAGCACCGTTAGACAAAGGTGTATCGTAAAGTAATTTGTTAAACTCTAGGAAATTTTGTAAACTTTATAATTAGTGTAGGTACATGTGGGTATATGCGACGGGATAACAATTGCAAGTTATGCTTCCTTGTACCTACTTAATATCTTTATCCAATTATAAACATAGCATTAATATTGCATTTTTCAGCGGCCAACCTGGTAGGAGGCATAGGGAGCATAGCGTCCATCTTCACGAAATCGTTTTGGGACTTCGTCGCAGCGAGATTCCTCGTCGGAATGGCCAACAATCAATGCTTTATGCTGATGTATATTCTAGGTAAATATTTTTTTATAACTATATCTTCACTATCTATCATTTATCTATCATGAGTTTGTAATTGATTACCTCATATCTTAATTAAGATTTCCGGGATTAGGTTTTATTCCGTCGATCGCGGATTCTTGGAAATCTATTGTTATTCTATTGCTATCGCGGCCCACTTGGTGTGTTTTCGGGTATCCCGAAAAAATTGCTAAATCATTATTTACAATCTGTTTTCTTAGGGTACTTATAAAATAGGTCAAATAATCGGCCAAGTGCGAGTCGGAATCGCGCACGAAGGGTTCCGTACCATTATAGAGCAAAATTAGGCCATAAATTGTGTTTTTTGTATGGGAGCCCCCCTTATTTTTTTCTTTTATTTTAATATTATTATTAAATATTTAAGTACACATATAACTAAGGATTTTGTGAAAAATTCAAGTACCTACCTGTTGCCATTTTTGATATAGAGCAAAAAAGGCCAAAAAAATCACATTTGTTGTATGGGAGCTCCCCTTAAATATTCATTTTATTTTATTTTTAGTATTTGTTGTTATAGCGGCAACAGATATACACAATCTGTGAAAATTTCAAGTGCCTACCTGTTGCCATTTTTGATATCGAGCAAAAAAGGCCGAAAAAATCACGTTTATTGTATGGGAGCCCCCCTTAAATATTCATTTTATTTTATTTTTAGTATTTGTTGTTATAGCGGCAACAGATATACACAATCTGTGAAAATTTCAAGTGCCTACCTGTTGCCATTATTGATATCGAGCAAAAAAGGCCGAAAAAATCACGTTTGTTGTATGGCAGCCCCCTTAAATATTATTATTATTTTGTTTTTAGTATTTTTTGTTATAGCGGCAACAGATATACATAATCTGTGAAAATATTAAATCTCTAGCTATTACCGTTCTTGAGTTACAGCCTGGAGACAGCAAAAAAGGCCAAAAAAATCAGGTTTGTTGTATGGGACCCCCCCTTAAATATTCATTTTATTTCATTTTTAGTATTTGTTGTTATAGCGGCAACAGATATACATAATCTGTGAAAATATCAAATCTCTAGCTATTACCGTTCTTGAGTTACAGCCTGGATACAGACAGACAGACGGACAGACGGACAGACAACGAAGTCTTAGTAATAGGGTCCCGTGTTTACCCTTTGGGTACGGAACCCTAAAAACGGAGGCGAGGATCAAGATGGTATATTATTATGGTAATAGTACCTTTAATCGGCAAGACGCTAATTGCTACTGTTTAGCCACGAGTTTTTTAAGCTATTGCATAGCTTTCATCGCGGGCTTTGAGCGCGGCGACCGAATCAAGAAATTCTGTAACGAAAAGACCTGACAAGTGACATCCCCCACTCCTACCGGCCGCGGCACAGCGGAGCGGCGTTGCCAGACTTCGACATGGTGTTTGTGTGCGTGCGACTAGACATATATGCGAATTATAATTACATAAGTTGATAGAAAATGCTATGCAATAGCTTTACCGCGGCATTCCCCGAGTGTCACACGTATTATTTTGCTCTGAACCTTAGGTGCCCCAAATTAGAGTACGTTTGCAGCAGAGCCTGAACTAAGTTGCTTTGCAAAGGAATGTGTTTTTGATATCGTATAGAATTGATGCGCTGAGTGAGAGAGGAAATTGAAGCGATTCTATATTGGTTCTTTCTGGTGCAGGTTTAGGTTCTCACAAAAACGAAGAAATCAGCCAAGTGGCATTTGATTTTGTTTTATTTTTAGTACCTATAAATGTTATTGTAGCGGCAACATAAGTATAAAATATATAATCTGAGAAAATTTCAATGGTCTAACTAACTATAGAGTAGTTCTTGAGATACAGCCTGGAGACAGACAGACGGACAAATATCGAAGTCTTAGTAATAGGGTCCCGTTTTTACCTTTAGGGTACGGAACCCTAAAAACATTCATCGCAACATAGTTTAGATTAAGTTTAATTGAAACGCAGCTTGACCACATAGATTTTTCCATCAGTTTTAGAGTACGTGGGCGTGAAATATCGCACGGCTGTAGCGAACATGTCCATTGCGTTATACTTCGGCGGCGGCTGCATCGCGCTGCCGTGGCTGGCCTACTGGGTGGCAGACTGGCGCCTGCTCATGATCATCTCCTCTGTGCCCATGTTCCTCGTCGTCATCGCACCCTTCACCATACCGGAGAGTGCCAGGTGGGAATGAAGAAGAGACTAAGGCCTCAGCTTCGAATTTCGCGAGCAGCGGGGCACTCGCCGCGCCGCTGACTCCGCGGCCAGTTTCATATAAATCTATACATAATTGAAACACGCCGCCACCGCCATAGCCCCGCTGCCCATTGCCCACTGATTTCGAGGCAGTTTCGCGTTGCAGACGCACGTCCCGCGTTAATGATGCGTATTGCGTAGGTTTGGCCGAAGCCTAAAAATATTTTTTTTTTGTAGATGGCTGACAAGTAAAGGTCGTCACGATGACGCTGTTAAAATCTTAAGGAGATTTGAAAAAGTTAACGGCACTAAAATACCCCAGGAGTCTATAGACAAATTCATTGTGAGTTTTTTACCGAATCGTTTTAGTATTAGGAGGACAAATATTTAAATATTTAGAAAATCTGAATAAATTATCATTTACTTTCGCTAAATTAGCTTTATCCTAGCTAACTCAAAGTATCGCCAACACGATGTTGTAATTTTAACAACAATTCAACATTATTCTTATAGCTCGTATAATTTGTGGACCACAGTCCCCAACCAAGTCATACAATCCTCCGAATCCGCCATGATCAGTGACGGATGGATGTGGATGTGTGTGTGGACTGTGGGCCCCCCTATCCGTATGTCAACTAGAATCGGTCTGTGCCCCCTCAGACGTGATGCCCTAGGCAACTGCTCAAGGGTTATAATCTGTCACTGGCCATGATTCTAAAACAAAATTCACCATTTCAGATAGCGAGTAAAAACCAGACCATCTCCGACGAGGGAATACTGACTCTATTCAAGATCCCCATCCTGAGGAACATAGTGTTGGTGCTGGTGGGGTGTGTGCTGTGCACGGCGCTGGCCTTCGACAGCCTGATCCGTATGTTGGAGAACATAGGGTTCAACTTCTTCGTCACATTCACCATCACCTCGGCGACTGAGATACCGTCCATCTTGCTGGTTGTGCTGCTGTTGGATAGGTAGGAACTGATATGGATAAACAAGGAATTAAGATGAGGGTCCGATCTAGCTATTTTGCCGCTCTGGGAAAAGATCATTTTCGCATGTACTATCAGAGAAGTTGATTCCTAGGCAGATGGGGGATCTACGTAGCTTGGTCGCGTTACGTCAAACCCAGCCGACAGATCACAATTAACATTGAATTGACATGATCCGAATTAATGACGTTGGTCTGTTAATTGCAGAATCAATTTCCTCGATGGTACATTACAGAAAACCAATATAAGTCATAAACTCATGAGCAAATTTTGTTGCGAGATGATGGGAGGAATTTTAATATTCCCTGCCTTTCCGAAAAGTAACGATGTTACCCAGGTGCCGCCGTACGGAGACATGAAGCATAAAGCTTCAGATTCCGACATGAATCGTTTCAAATGCTCAGTTTACATGCACTGTGACGTGTATGTGCAGTTTAAAATCAGCCCGCCCATGGGCGGTCTCGGCATGTGATTTAAAAAATATTGCGCGCCGATGGGTGGGCTCGGCACTGCATGGCTAAAATATTTCCAACAACCTGAAGTATGTTGGAAGGCAAAATTATCAAACTTGGGTGGTGGATGGCTAATAGCTAGATTGGAAGATAAGGGATAAGTCAATTTTGCCGCTCTGGGCAAATGCTCGGCTCGCCCTCTCTTAGATCGAGCCCCGATTAAGACTGAATTTAAGTACGAAAGGAAAAAGAGAGACTCAATCTTGTCCATCCATCATGTCCATGCACTACCAGTATTAGAGTAATCTAGACCATTAAAAATTTGGCTGCCATCCTATTGCACAAAAAAAAGGCGGGTTGCACTCCGGGAGTGCAGGCAGAAGTGAAAACTTGATTATTAACGTTGTGCATTTTTACTACTCTCCAACCGTCTTACGGTTTTTCGATCAGCACACGTGACCTGACGCGAGTTTCACAGTTTTTACCCATCCCACAAAAGTGCTCAACGCCGCTAAAGAAGTTTTCACTTCAAAAAGAATATCCGTCTGTATAGATATTGCCAAGATTAAACTATTATCGGAAAGTTGCGTATTCATAGTATCACGACGACGGGGTCACCAATGTGGGCTTTTTGTGATAGCCAGAACGCGTCGTGCGCATTTTCATATATAGCCACAACGCGAATTTCGCGTCGTGGCTGTTTCACTGTGACCACAACGCGTTGTGAGCTATTTTTCCGCTCACTGAGCGTTTTCGGTCTTTGAGCGTAACATATTATACCGACGCACTTAGAGAACTTCGATAACGCGATGCAGCAATGTGCGCTAATTGAGGCCTGTGGGTATCGCCACACTATTTAAGCTTTGGGCACCTTTTAAGCGTGCTTTGGGCATCTTATTGAAGAAAGTGTTCATTTGTAGACTTTGTCATTATTCTCGGTTCCAGGTACGGTCGTCGCTGGTTGTACATGATACCGATGTTGCTGATTTTCGGACCAACACTCGTCGCTGCGTTTTTGGGTGACGGTAAGACATTAAATATTTTAAAGAAACATATTAGACATGGTAATTTTTAGTAGTTGCAGTAGTAACCAGGTGGAACTTGGAATGAATTTTTTACTAGTTAATAACTAAAGGAAAACAATGTCAAGGATGCAGGTAAAGTACTTATTTAATAGGTTAACAAATAACATCAATGGTATTAGCACAGAATAGATAATAGTATTAGTTACAATCCATTTCCGATTCAGAACGCCCCACACCCAGCGGGTTAAGGAATTTCCACGTTTTGCTAGATCTCCATTTTCTATGGAGCTGTGGTGACGCCGCTGGGCATCACGGCACATTGTATTGCAGCGGTGGCGTATTTAATATATTTATTTCGATATTCTTTGGAGTAGTTTTTTAACTCGCTAAAACAATTAAGTGACATTTGTAAGGAATCAACTCGGAAATTCAAGTCCATCTCAATCGTACACATATGTCACATGATGCAGGCTTGGCGAAGCTCATCCTGGTGACGGGCGCGCGGTTCTGCAGCAACATGAGCTACAACGTGATCATCCAGTGGACGCCGGAGCTGATGCCGACGCCGGTCCGCGCCGCCGGCTCCGCTCTCATACACACGCTCGCCTCCGCCGCCATTATTGTGTCGCCTTTCGTCGTGTATACGGTAAACGTAATAGCGTTTTCGGCATCCTGCCCCGGGGCAGGGATACGGAAATAACCGAACAAAACCGGTGATCCTACACTCGGTTGTATATTATGGGGAATGCTCTGAGGAATTGTTCGGAATCATACCATCTACAACTTTTCGCCATCGTACCACGCGAAAGACATACCATCCTCATCACCTCGATGAGTGGCAGTCTTCCACAGTGCGTTTTTCGCGTAACTTTCTGCCGCGCACTGTAAAACTCTGGAACGAACTGCCACCAGCAGTATTTCCGGACCTATACGACCTGCAAACCTTCAAGAAGAGAGCGTGTTCCCTCTAAAAGTCCGGCAACGCACCTGCAGCTCTTCTGATGTTGCGAGTGTCCATGGGCGACGGTAGTTGCTTACCATCAGGTGACCCGTTTGCTCGTTTGCCCCCTTATTTAATTATTAAAAAAAAACCTCTACAGTTTGTTGGTTTAGTTCTCTAATATGCTTATGCGCTCTTAAAACTACGACGGTATACATCACTCATTCACCTCAATTCAGCAAACTGTCATATTATTATCCATTCATACTTTTTCCAATTACAAAAATGCAACTTTTTCCCCCTTAGTACCGTATCTGGGTGGGCCTCCCCCTCAGTATAGTGTCAGCGGGGGCGCTGGCGGGCGCGCTCATCTCCTGGCTCCTGCCCGAGACCATGGGTGAGATGATGCCGCAGACGGTGGAGGATGTCCAGGCGCTACGGGACAAGGAAAACGCGACGAGGTGAGCATGACGTCTCTGTCTAGATAACTACAACAGTCAAAAGACAGATTTGCAGGATGATTACGTGTCTTGTGACAGCTATGATAAACATGCATTTGACACCAGTTAATATACAATATCAGCTGTCAAACGCCTGGTTCATAGTTTTGCTCTGCCAACGTTATTGAAATAGTGCAGCTGATAGCCCAGACAAATTAGGCTTCTTACAGACGAACGCCACTTGTCGACAGCACGCATCGACGACAGCCGTCGACAGCACGCATCGACGACAGCCGTCGACGCGTGCCGTTGACAAGTGCCGTTCTTCTGACACTCTTAGACACAAAAAAATCGGGAGGATTTCTTTATAATAGTGTAGGTATTTAACGTCTCTACCAGTCCATACTAATATTTATTATAAATGCAAGAGTGTGTCTGTCTATCCATCTGGCTGTCTGTCTGTTACCTCTTTACGCCCAAACCACTGAACCGATTTTGCTGAAATTGGATATGAAGATACGTTAAGTCCCGGGAAACGATATAGGATACTTTTTATCCCGGAAAATGTACGGTTCCTGCGCGATAAACGAATTTCGGCGCAACGGAGTTGCGGGCGTCATCTAATTTTTATACGAAACCATTTTTATGCTATTTCCGGAAAATTAAATAAAATATTTGTGACTTATAATAAATTTTCAGGAAGAAAAATAAGAAATCGAAGAAAGCAGGCACAACGGATCTGACGCAGATCTGAACGAGATATCTGAGAAGTTGAAGATAGTCGAGATATAAAATGTGTGGTTATGTGTTGAAATAAAATATGTTTGGACGTGTTTTGTGTGGATGTTTTTTAATTTTTATTTATTTATGCAAAAATGATCCTTAGGACCTGTTTCATTACTTCCTGGCACTAAGTGCCTAATAGGCTATCCACATACTCTATCTGTCAAATTAAGTTGTGGATAGCCAATCCGGCACATTATCAGGAAGTGGTGAAACAGGCCCTAAAAGTATAAATTTTATATAAAGCGATGTTACTTATTGTTAATTAATTATTTATTATTATTATTTTTCATTTAAAGGTACTATGTGATATTAGCTAGATTTTCAAAATCTTATAGCCTATTAAGGTAATATAAAAATCGGCCAAGTGCGAGTCGGACTCGCGCACAAAGGGTTCCGCACCGTTATACAGCAAATATAGGCCAAAAATTGTGTAAGTAATTTGTATGGGAGCCCCCCTTAAATTTATATTTTATATAAAATTTATATTTTATTAAAAAATTATTAAATAAAATTATTAGTACACATAATATATTTAAGACCTTTGTGAAAATTTCAAGTGCCTACCTGTTGCCATTATTGATGTCGAGCAAAAAAGGCCTAAAAAATCACGTTTGTTGTATGGCAGCCCCCTTAAATATTAATATTATTTTGTTTATAGTATTTGTTGTTATAGCGGCAACAGATATACACAATCTGTGAAAATTTCAGAAGTTTAGCTAGCTAGCTTTTCTTGAGATACAGCCTGGTGACAGACAGAGAGACGGACAGACAACGAAGTCTTAGTAATAGGGTCCCGTTTTTACCCTTTGGCTACGGAACCCTAAAAATGACGTATCATTGAAGCAATTTGTTACAGCTGATATAAAACACTCTTTGTAAGAATAAAAAAATACAGAAAAGTTCAAAATCTCGTATTAATTCAAGAGTCTACGGTGTAGCAGTGCTACGAAGGGCGCTACGACGCTCCTGTAGCGCTACGGGCTACGGGCTACGGGCTACGAGCTACGAGTCACGCACGCGCGTCATTTACCGGCTGGCCCGCCGCGCCCCGCCCCGTCGTCTGCAAAGCGTCTAAAAGGATTACTAGCTTTACGACAATGACTGGGTACAATTCCGTTGTAATGGGAATTAATGCTATTTTCAATTAATTTCATTAAGGCTGCAGTCTCGCAAAATTCACTCGCTGCGAATTATTTGCGCAACTTTGTATATTTATTTTTTGACAAACTAACACTAACTAATAAAATAACACGAAATATTATTATTTTGTATAATATAAGTAATAGCTAGTTATTTTTTTTAAGTTCATCTATGTGGATATTGTTAGGTAAATCAAGCGTTAAAAATAGCTCTTTCGTGCCCATGTCATTTCGAATTGTGTTTATGCGCTTAGGTTATGGCAATAAATAATTAATTTAAAAATCTGTTCAGCGCATAATGAGCTCAACATTCTCGTCTTCAAAATGCGCACATTAGTTTTTTCTAATTATCTTTCATTTTCTTAATTCAGAGGTCACAATTTCATCAAAATTCTCTGTTTTTGTCTCTTAATAAACGGGTTATTTAATAAAAATTATGCATCGTAATATGTAATAATTCGATAATTTTGATTCCAAGAGTTCAATAAAGCAATTAACACAAAAAAAATCACCTAAATCACCTTAGTCCAATAGTAATAATAATCTCAAAAGACCTACAACAAAAGGGTGTATAAACAAGGATTGCAAGGGAAATTTTGGTAGGTCTTTTGAGATTATTGTTATTGTTGGAGTAAGGTGATTTACGTGATTTTTTTATATTAATTGCTTTATTAAACTCTTGGCATCAAAATAATCGAATTATTACATACTTACGATGCATAGTTTTTATGAAATAACCCGTTTATTATGAGATAAAAATAGAGAATTTTGATGAACTTGTGACCTCTGAATTAAGAAAATTAAAGATAATTAGAAAAAAACTAATGTGCGCATTCTGAAGACGAGAATGTTGAGCTCATTATACGCTGAACAGATTTTTAAATTAATTATTTATTGCCATAAACTAAGCGCACAAACACAACTCGAAATGACATGGGCACGAAAGAGCTATTTTTAACGCTTGATTTACCTAACAATATCCACATAGATGAACATAAAAAAAATAACTAGCTATTACTTATATTACACACAATAATAATATTTCGTGTTATTTTATTAGTTAGTGTTAGTTTGTCAAAAAATAAATATACAAAGTTGCGCAAATAATTCGCACCGAGTGAATTTTGCAAGACTGCAGCTTTAACATGCTAAATTTGATGTCAAGTATTTTATTGTCGCGAGCGACCGACGACAGACGTAGGCCGCGCACGGCCGAGACATATAAGCAGATAATTGTCGAATCAGAGAAATGGATCTATAGACAGACCTCCATATTTCAAAAGTTATAAAAAAATCGGCCAAGTTCGAGTCGGGCTCGTGCACTAAGAACTTAGTAATAGCTGGTAATAGGGTAATAGGTAATCGGGCAACCGACGACATTCGTGAACACTGATCTGTCGGCTGAGCTTGACGTAACCCGACTATATATTTCATTTCATCATTATGTCATAAGGTCAAAGATATTTTATTTTGTCATAGTTATAGCGGCAACAGATATACATAACCTGTGAAAATTTCAGAACTCTAGCTATAGCGGTTCTTGAGATACAGCGAGACAGACAGACGGACTGACTTTCCGATTTTGCTGAAAGTATAGAGATACTTTGAGTCCCGGTGTAGCGCGATAACGAATTTTGGCGCAACGGAATTGTGGGCGTCATCTAGTATTGCATATTTTATTTATCTATTAATAATTTATTGCAATAATCAAGTCATTAATATATTACTTTATAAATAACAATATAATGTATTATATTGATAAGATTTTGATATTTCATAAACTTCAACAACAACAACCCTGAAATATTTTATCGTTTAATCTCTGTAATAGCTTATTAAGTACTTACGATATAGATACTAGCAATTAAGGGCCCGGGTTACCCTCGAAATTTTCATACATTCTTAATACCAAAATCATTTTCTCATACGAAAATATTTAACATGTTTGAGTTATTTTTCAGCTTAAGATAGTAATTGCCTAGGGTCCTGAACAAATTTTTTTTACAAAATATTTTAATACTAAAAAAAAATTTTTTGTGTTTAAATACTTTTTAGTAAATTTACTACTAAATATTTAAACACCAAAAAATAGACAAAAATACTAAAAAATATATAAATAAATAGTTTTACTACAAAATATTTAAATAATAAAAAATATTTTTTAAAGTTTAAATATTTTGTAGTAAATTTACTATTTATTTATATATTTTTTAGTGTTTTTGTATATTTTTTGGTGTTTAAATATTTAGTAGTAAATTTACTAAAAAATATTTAAACACAAAAATATTTTTTTTAGTATTTAAATATTTTGTAAAAAAAATTTGTTCAGGACCCTAGGTAATTACTATCTTAAGCTGAAAAATAACTCGAACATGTTAAATATTTTCGTATGAGAAAATGATTTTGGTATTAAGAATGTATGAAAATTTCGAGGGTAGCCCGGGCCCTTAATTATAAGCAATAGTTTCATGAGGAAGAAGGGGGGGGGGGGTTTGGGGGGGCGCAGTTTTACTGTTATTAATCACTTTTCTTTGAATATTATTTACACATTGCAAAACTTGTCTAGTATTAACAATTTAAAACAACAAGAAGGTAGCATTATGTGACCAAGATGTGACCTCCGTTGGGTGACTTTTTCTACGGTCATTTTTGATATTATCAGGAAAATGCCTTAAATTCCGCGTTCTTTTTTGTTTTTTTTTTTGTATAATAAACTATATTTCCTATTACATTAAGTATAGAAAAAAAAGAAAAAACCTACATAAAAATTAAAATGACATTTTATACCGGAGATATGCGTGCACAAACATAAAAAACATACATAAATACATAAACTTTTGAAATTTGGCACATTAGTTCAGAAGCTGTTATAGATTATCATAATTATTACATTATACAATTTTTGCCATTTTGGCTACGGAACCATAAAAACCGGGCAGTTCTGGAAATATTGCATACATGCACGTCGAATTGATAGTTCCTCCTTTATTGAAGTCGGTTAGAAAAATATATATTTATTATTATGTTTCAACTAAGTATTTTGTGCTGCTATCTTTTATTGTTTTCTTACTAATCTAACTATAATAATTAATTTTGTTTTCTTTCTTAAAAAAACTGTATAACTTACTAATACTTACTTTAAGTTCGAACTGTACTGTTATATAAATGTAACTAATATCTTGTTCTCATGTAAGTGGATATTATTGTATCTTTTATGAGAATAAATTCTTTAAACATTAAACATTACCCCGTACTTACACGTTTTTTTGAAATTGCCCTTAAAATCGTTGCAGAACGGTCACACTCGGCGGTGGATATAAGCGGGGGTGACGCGGGGAGAGGCGCGCGCGCGGGAAAACATCACGCGCGGGCGACGCGTAGTATCCATTAATTGTAGTGTTTTTAGGGTTCCGTACCCAAAGGGTAAAAACGGGACCCTATTACTAAGACTTCGATGTCTGTCCGTCTGTCTGTCTCCAGGCTGTAACTCAAGAACGGTAATAGCTAGAGAGTTTAAATCTTCACAGATTGTGTATATCTGTTGCCGCTATAACAACAAATACTAAAAACAAAATAAAATAAATATTTAAGGGGGGCTCCCATACAACAAACCTAATTTTTTAAGCCTTTTTTGCCAATTTTTGCTCTATATCGATAATGGCAACCGGTAGGTACTTGAATTTTCCACAAAATCCTTAGTTATACTTGTACTTTAATATTTATTAATAATATTAAAATAAAATAAAAAATTAATGGGGGCTCCCATACAAAATAAACACAATTTTTTGCCAACTTTCGCTCAATAACGGTACGGAACTCTTTAGGATAACTTTCGGAAGCTATTTCTCAACATTTTAGTACTAAGTGATATTATAAAAGGAAAAAATACGTGTATTTTTTTAACAAGAATCAATATATCAAAATTTGGCAAGGTTCAATTGCACCCTGTATTTGCCTGACAAATTTAAAAAGAAATAGCTATAAGCTAAGGAATGTTATTTAATAATTAAAATAATTAAAAATGAACTAAAGAGAACACACACTAGTAAAATATTAAATTAAATTAATAGGAATTAGCGGACTCTGATATTTTTTAATGCTTTGCTAATTTATTTTAACAGGCACATAAAAATTGTTATAGCTTAATTATAATTCAAGATCCTTTGTGCAAATAATTTTGCCCTAAGCAGTTTTAAAATTGTTGGAAAGAGAATTTAAAAAACGTTACTCTAAGAAATAAAATATTCTTTAATAGTAGAGCAATACAACAAAGTGCTGAGTTGGTGCGGTATCTAAGCATAGTATAGTTGTAAAATGTTTTGACTAGGTAATAATTAAGCTGTGGCTTTTGCGCTATGGCCCAACAGCTAACTAAATATATATTCCTTTCTTCTATCGGGTACGATTAAAATGAGAATTAAAGAGATGACGTTTCAAGCATTTTTTAATTACATAATTTAAATTATGATTAATTACAAATAACTCCTCAAAAGATAATATTGTACGTACTGATAAGATTTTTTATCGAAATATTATCAATACAACAAATAATAATTAGTTTCGTGTGGTGCTTGGTAACATTCCAACGTTTTTGGAGATATGGAGGATAAACATATCGATCAAAATGTGAAAAAAATGGTAGGCCTTTTATAAATTAAAAACAAAAAATAAGTCGTGTTTCGTTTTTAAATTTGTAAGCAAGTAACCATTCTAGTATTTACAAGGAATGCATTAATAATAGATGATGATTGATGGGAAGTAACATGTGGTGAATTTTATGTCTATTGCTATCACAGTCGTTTGGACCAGACTATTTTTGATCTTACTTATACAGTGTGAAATTTTAATAGTTGTTTTCCCGCAGTAAAATGTTTCTATCTTAGTAGTACAATCGATTTGTAAAGTTTTTTTTGTTCAAATCAAAAAAAAAATTCGGTCGGGTCCATAGTAACTCGCGCCTATCGGCATAAAGTTTCCATAGTACGTCATACAAAATATTTTTTATTTTCAAAAAATAACTTGCATGGTTCGATAGTACTACTATAGGTAAATCGTTCTGCTGCGGGAAAACAACCACTAAAATTTCACGTTGTATATCATACAAAAAAACTAGATAACACCTGCAACTCCGTTTATTCAAAATTCGTTTATCGCATGGTAAACGTACATTTTGCCGGTGTAAAAAGTAACCTATGTCCTTTCTTGGGAGTCTTGGGACTCAAAGTATCTCGCACTTCCACCACCAGCAAATAGGTTCAGCGCTATCGGCGTGAGGTAACAGACAGACAGATAGACGGATACACTTTCACATTTATAACATTAGTATGGATAGTAGCAGTCCGGAAGTGCAGAAAGAAGTGGAAAAATCCCATAAGAATGCGTATGGCGCACGAGTTAAGCTGGTTCAGCTTATGACATAACCAGTTAAAATTCCAGGTACCAGGCACGGCCCAGGAGCTGGGCGACGCGCTGGAGAGCGTGATCATGCACGTCGGCGAGTTCGGTCGCTACCAGAAGCTGCTGTTCCTCTGCATGGCGCCCTTCGGCATGTTCTGGTCGTTCCTGTACTTCGGTCAGATGTTCATCACGGCGACGCCGCAGGAGCACTGGTGCTGGGTGCCTGAGCTAGCCGACCTTACTCCGGAACTCAGGTTAGTTTGTATGTCAGGTGAGGGTCAGGGTGAGGGAGTTTACTTGTCACCGATATGTAGCTTGTTTTAATAATAATAATAATAATATCTATGGACGCTTCACACCACGTCAGTCTGGCCCCATGCTAAGTACCTGAAGGACTTGTGTTACAGGTACCAGACAACGGAAATATATTTAATACTTTTGTACTATACATATATTTAAGATTTTTATTATATGATAAATATATTTAATATACATCCATGACCCAGGAACTTTGAAAACTTTTTGTTCCGTCGGCGGGATTCGAACCCGCGACCTCCGGCTTAAGCTACCAACGTGCTATCCACTGAGCCACAGAGGTCGTCAGAAGAAGTCGTGTTTTGGTCGCGAAATTGACCTCAATACCATTTACCTAAGTGGATGTGAAAGTGGTTTTTGTTGCTGGAAAATGAGACAACCTGTGGCCTAAGGATAATTATATTAACCGTCTATGCGTCTTGTGACTTGTCTCGACTCTCGAGGAATAATATTCAAGGTTGGGATGGAATGGGGTTACCGGCATTTTCATGATATTTTGTTGATTTATTCCGGGAATATTTTATGATTGGTAGAATGATGAATTGATGATCATTTCGGTAACAAACGTAATGATTTATTATACAATGTCCATTCTTGTGCCAACTGAGCCAGAACTCATAATAAATGTCATGAAATGTTTACTACCCTTATTTCAGTCTGAATGTTTATTTCCAATTCCAGGCGAACTCTATCCATACCTATCGTCAACGGCGAGTATGATCACTGCAGTGTGTACGACGCGAACTGGAACGAAGTACTGGAGACGATGCAACCTCCTACTGGCGCACCGGTGGTGGGCTGCCAGCACGGGTGGGAGTTCCTATTCGATGACATACCGTACTCCACTATTGTGAATGAGGTGAGTTGCTAGGATAGGTGACGAGGGGTTGCTAAGAGTTATAGCCTTAAGACTTCTAACTGAATTTCTAAGTACATACTGATTTCTGATCCGAGAGCGGCAGCGGCGGGAAAACCTAAGAATCAAGCCAAGATTCGAGACATAACCATTTAAAAGCTCTTGAAGACTCGGTAGTTGGCTGAAAGTGGCTTGATTAGTAATACATCTTCTACTTTAGACTTTACAAGCAAAAAGTTTGGTTTATTTTATTAAATATTTGTCTGCACCACAACATGACCTACCTACCTACTACTACCTACCTGAATAAGGTAAAGATCAGTAAAGATCAGTCGAGTAAAGATAATCTTTTATATGAAATTTCAGCGCGAATGGGTGTGCGACAACGCGCACTACGTGCCGTGGGCTCAGTCCATCAACTTCGCCGGCTCCATCGCCGGAGGAATTGTGTGTGGACTGATAGCTGACACATATGGACGGATACCAGCGCTTGTGGGTTTGTATTTATTTTCCATGAAAAGTTGAAAATAACTTGCTGACACCGTCTATAGCAATGCACATTTAAATTATGTAGTTCCAGTTTTTTCGTCTTCGGTAGATGGGTAAGCCCGAGCATTAAATGTAGTCTATGTGATAAAACCCGGATATTTTGGGCTTTTACGAGTATCGCTTACATGAAAAAAAGTTATGTCTGACAAAATGAAATGCTAATGCATCAACCATGAAGAGAAATGGCTTTCATTCAACAGCTTTCAAGCACTGCCATTTAGTACTGATCCCACTTTTATTTACAGTGGCGAACTTACTTGGCTTCATCGGCGGAGTAGCAACAATATTCACAACAGGGTTCTGGGACTTCTCCATCTGCCGGTTCATAGTCGGCATGGCCTGTGACAGTGCTTTCCTAATGACCTACATCTTAGGTGATAAAAACATTTTCTTCTTTTATTGTTGCCACTTGTTTCACATTTCTAAAAGTGGGACATCTTTAAGGTTGCCGTTGTATAGCGGTGCGTTGTATTTTTTTTTTTTTTTTTTTTTTTATTTACAATTTGGGGCCATCTATGGGCTAACAGCCCATATCCTTTTTTTGCCATCTTTATTTAGTTTATTCGCACCAAGGATAATTTATTATTTACAATATATTGTGATTGTTGTCCATCACGCCATGGACCTTTTTTTTATATATAATATATAAATATATAGTATATAAAAATTATAAAATATAAATTAAATACTAGAATAGAATATAATATATACACATATTATATGTAATAACAATACATATTTTCCTATCTTTTATATATTTTATACTAATTTGTAATTTATATATATATAATTGTATAATTAACATAATATTGCGTTGTAATATTATGTTAAGCATAAACAATGTGCGTCGTTAGAACGACAGCGAATATGAAAGCAACACTGCGCCACGCTGTTACCGTCATTGACTGTGTTATCTCGCGCTCATGACGCAGATGTGGTTATGCGTTATCTGGTTGCCACCAATCGACGCGATGGTACCAAGCAGCCTCGCTTATTTTACCTTTTATAGATGTTAAGTGTTAACAGATCCTAATTTTCTTCCAACTCTTTGGAATGAGGGTTTTTGATATTCCGTTTGCCATTAAGTGCCGCTATGGGTCTAGCCCTTATTTTCCTGTTCTGATGTCTATCGTGTCAACCCGCTGTCATATCACTATGGGCGCGTTCCACCTAGCGTTGAAAACGATCAAAACGCTAATTATTATTATTTTTAACAAAAAATTAAAACCGACTTCCAAGGTAAAAATAATAATCACATCCTTCATATGAACTAAAAAGTATTAAATAAATTTTCCTACATAAAAGTGCCTTTTTCCGAATTCGGCTAAGCCTCATCTATTTCTGTTCTCAATCTTCATCATTTTGAAGTCGGTACCAGATAGCTTCTTCAGTTCTTTGACAGAATATTTGAAACTGTTGTAACCAAATAGGAGGCATTTTCAGCGTTTTGATCGTTTTTAACGCCAGGTGGAATCATAGGTGTAATAATATGACGTATATTTGACACGAAATACCCTATGGCTACATAGCTCCATCTAGCGGCTAATGAAATATTGAAAATCCTCATTCCCCATTTAAAATCGTTTCAGTGATGGAGTACGTGGGCACAAAGTACCGTACATGGGTGGCGAACCTGTCTATCTCCCTGTTCTTCGGTAGCGGCTGCTTGATTCAGCCCTGGATCGCGCTGTGGGTGTCGGACTGGCGGAACTTCATGCTGGTCACCTCCGTGCCCATGCTCATTGTGCTGGTCACACCGTTTATTGTACCAGAGAGCGCTAGGTCGGTATACTTGGGAATTTAAAAAGATATAATGGAAATTGAAACTGATAAAGACGAGTCGAACGTCAACGTCATATTAACGAACGCTTATGTCAATTCAAGCGATAACGAAAAAGTTTTGGCTAAATGACAAATGCCATGTAGACAGCGTTGTTTAATGTTTTACACAATGATAGTCTATTATAAAAAAAGGGTTTTATATCGATAGTACAGTTAATACACCAGTGACCAGGGACTGGCTATGCTTACAATGCGTCTAACACCAAATATACAGTAATACTGGCTGTATTGATGTATTCAATATTCATGTAAAGCAGTATCTAAGTGAAACTAGTAATCACTACTGGCTGTATTGATGTATTCAATATTCATGTAAAGCAGTATCTAAGTGAAACTAGTAATCACTATTATTATACACAAACTGCCTCCTATGCCTCTTACAGTCATTTAGAAATTAAAGTCGCGTAATATTTTAAAAACGTTATTACCAAACTTATACAACATGACTGGTGAGACATTACCGATACTTATGGAGAGTACTCTGTACTCGATTCTCATTATAATTATGTAATAAAATTAGGTTCTTAATTTTTTCCGAATTTCCCAAAAATAAATGAATCATGGATACTGAGTAAATTACGCGGCTAGGCAAGTAGGCATACTATGCGGCCGGTGCAGAGGCGTGCGCTACCAAAGAAACACCACACAACTACCCCTCCCGCTCGCGGTGTCCATGCGTTGAGTAAATAATTATTTAACTTTAAGCTACATTTACTCAGTGATCAATTGATTTTATTTTTTTATATTATTTTTTCCAACTAATATAATAGCCAAATATCACGTCCTCGAGTATGAACATGATTGAACATGTCTCACCAGTCACGCAGTATAAAATATGTCATCTAAATCTTCAGGCTCTAAGCTTAGGTCATAGAGAAATACATAAATAATAATTTGGCTTAGGTCACTATATATGTTTATATTTCTCTATGTTGTAATTAAACCAGTGGAAGTTATTTAGAGGTTTATTTAGAGAATTATTACTATTAGTTTTACAAAAGCACAGCCACCATTTCTGTCACGGATAATAGAGAGAGACATAGATAATAAACGAGTACACAGAACATATTCTAACCACAGACAAGAGAACTAACTTTTATAAATTTTAACTACAACACTCCTGCCAAATTTATACCTTAATAAAACAAACTTAATTAACTATATATTAAAATATTATGTACTAACACACATTGAACTTCTATTCAGTTAATTAAGGGATAGCATACCAATCTTGTCTCTCAAACATTTAAATTTTTCTCTTGGCAAAGCCTTAGTTAGAAAATCTGCTAATTGATTATTACTTGAAACATATTTTAGATCAATAATTTTTGCATAATATTTTTCTTTTATGAAGTGATATTTTGTATCTATATGTTTACATCTTTTGTGAAAATTAATGTTCTTAATTACACTAATTGCACTTTGATTGTCTATGTGAATACACACTGATTGTTGATTAAATTCACCCAAGTCACACAATAGTTGTTTAATCCAAATTGCCTCCTTCGTGGCAGCACAGGCAGCCATAAACTCTGCCTCAGTTGTAGATAATGCTACAGAATGCTGACGTTGGCTGGACCATGTCACAGCAGCACCATTTTTGACAAAATATATCCTGTAGTAGAGCGTCTAGTTGTGATATCGTTTGCATAATCGGCGTCACTGTATCCAGTCAACTCAGATAGTTCTGATGATGTTTGATAACATAATCCATAATTGACAGTTCCTTTGAGATACTTAATTATTTTCTTTACAACTGTCCAGTGAGTTTCGTTATAGCAATTCAGAAATCGACTTACCAAACTCACAGCAAACATAATGTCTGGCCGACTCACTATGGCGACATGCATCAGCGAGCCCACTGCTTCTCGGTAAGGCAATTCCTTGTCAGATTGTTGATTGCTTTTCTCCAGCTTCGAGTGAGGATCAACTACAAAGTTTCCAGGTGAGCATATTGTCATATCAAATATTGTTCTTAAATCTTTAGTTACAGTTTGTAGAACAGTTTCTGACTCTTACTGTAGGTGAGAATGTTTCCTTGTAGTCTATACCTTTAGCCTGCGCAAACCCTTTGGCACAGAGTCTTGACTTGAAGCGTGGACCCGTTGGTTGATCTTTTACTCTGAAGACTCATTTACATCCAATGACATTTGCATTGTCAGGTTTATTTACCAATATCTGTAGGGACCATGTATGTGTGAATGTGCGAGTGTCAGCAGTTTTGTGTCTGGAAGGCGATGTATGTTAGAGACGACGGGCAGTCACTGCGTGAGGCCTTGTCGGTATGTACGAGTGTTAGTTTTCGGGACAATAAAAGGCCAAGTGTAATTTCAGTTACTGGTTTTATTGTTGCAACCTGTGGACTTAATATGAGGGACTAATGAGACTCCTACATTGGTGACGCCGATCGTGTTTTGTCTTAAAAATTAAATATTTTTATTACAAATACGTGACAGTAAATTGTGTAGTGTGGACTGTGACACAATGGAAGGTTCTAGTGAATTAAAGCCGATGGAAGGTCTGACGGGAAATGTTTCGCAATTGGCTGCTATTACCGTAACTTCGCGGATACCGGATTTTTGGACAGAGATGCCGAGACTATGGTTCATTCAAGTAGAGAGCCTGCTTGCGCCGCAGAAAATGGGAGATCAGGCCAAATATGATCTTATTGTGACCAAATTAGGACGTGAAGCTCTTCGTCAAGTGAGTGACATTTTGATGTCGCCTCCAGAAAATAATAAGTGCGAGGTACTGAAGAACCGTTTGCTGGAAGTTTATGAAGAAAGTGCCCTGAAACAGTTTCAAAAACTGGTCAGTGGCATGGAATTAGGCAGCCAAAAACCCTCGCAATTATTGCGTCGAATGAGAGAATTAGGAATTAATGCCAAGTTATCCGAGGAAACACTACGGAATTTGTGGATGACGAGACTTCCGACTTCTGTCCGAGCTGTTCTCACAGTTAGCCAAGATCAAAATCTGGATAATCTAGCTAACATAGCTGACAAGGTGGTAGAAAACGTGCGTGGAAATGAGGTCGAGGAAATTAGCACGAGATCAATTCCGGGCAGCAGCAGTCAGCCACCGCTGAATGACTTAATAGCAGAAGTACAACGGCTGAACTTAGAAGTAGCGGCACTCAGAGTGGAAGCCAGCCGTCGAAACCTGAACGTAAGAGGAAGAGGTGGTCGGAGTCGTGGATATGGATTTAGATCGCGATCAAGGTCCCGCACACCCAATGATCCTGATTGGATTTGTCGATGGCACTTCAGGTATCGTAACAGAGCCCAGAATTGCGAGAATCCCTGCGCGTGGAATAACCGTTCGGAAAACTAGAGAAGATGCATTCGGCGGCGGTGAACGGCTGCATCCAGATGAAAAATCACCGTCTCAGTGTTTTTGATAGGGAAAGTGGACAAAAATTTTTAGTCGATACGGGAGCGAATGTGTCTGTGGTTCCGGCTACGGGTAAGCAGAAAAACAGTGGTGAGTGCTCAGATTATAGATTGTTTGCGGCAAATAATACTGAAATTAAAACGTACGGTACTAAGACTATTAATTTGAACCTAGGTTTGCGCAGACCGTACCGGTGGACTTTTGTTATAGCAGATGTGAATCAAGCGATTTTAGGTGCAGATTTTTTAGAATTTCATAACTTGTTAGTAGACTTAAATCAGCAAAAGCTTATAGATAAGACGACTAGCTTATTAACGTTTGGCCGAGTTGTTCATTGTAATGATCCGTCTGTCAGTACTATAGATAATAACCATCCTTTTCTGGATTTATTGTCGGAATTTTCAGATATAACTAAACCGATTTCGTTCACAAATTTAGATCGTGTATCCGATAATGATGTTTATCACCATATAGAGACAACGGGAAAACCGGTTCATGCCCGAGCGAGGCCGCTGCCGCCGGATAGGTATCATAAGGTTAAGAATGAGTTTAGGTTGATGCAGGAAATGGGCATATGCAGGCCATCAAAAAGTGAATGGGCCAGCCCGCTGCATGTTGTTGCTAAAAAGAATGGGGATATACGGCCGGTGGGCGATTACCGGCGCTTGAACGCTATAACTAAACCGGACCGGTATCCGGTGCCGAGACTGTATGATTTCACTTACATTTTAGCAGGGAAAAAGATTTTCACAAAAATTGATATCAATAAAGCATACCATTTTGTGAAAATCGCGCCCGAGAATATTGAAAAAAACGGCTGTGATTACGCCTTTTGGACTTTATGAATTTACGCGAATGAATTTTGGTCTTAAAAACGCAAGTCAAACTTTCCAGAGATTTATGAATAACGATGTGTTGAAAAATTTAGATTTTTTATTTAATTTCATTGATGATGTTATTGTGGCCAGCGACAATTTGGAAATGCATAAAATTCATTTGAGGAAGGTATTTGAACGTTTCAGGAAATACGGTATAACTATAAATTTGTCTAAGTGTGATTTTGGGAAAAGCGAAATTGAATTTTTAGGATACAAGGTTTCATCGGAGGGGTTTCAACCTCTCGAAAGTAAAATTAAGGCTATAATTGACTATCTGAGGCCAGAAACGATCGATCAGCTAAGGAAATTTCTAGGTATGATTAATTTTTATAGGGCTAATATACCTAACGCTACGGAGCATCAAATAGTTTTAAATTCATTTTTAAAGGGAGCGAAGAAAAAAGATCAAACAAAAATTTGTTGGGATGAGATTTCGATAAACGCGTTTGAGCAATGTAAAAACAGCTTAAAAAGCGCGGTATTATTGTCTCATCCCGTGCCTAGTGTACCCGTGGCGCTAATGACCGATGCCTCAGATACATGTGCAGGTGGTGTGTTACAACAGTGGGTAAATAACGCGTGGGCACCGTTAGGATATTTTTCGAAAAAATTCTCTACGGCACAACAAAAATACTCCACTTACGACAGAGTTGACGGCTATTTATATGGCCATAAAACACTTTAGGCCACTTTTTGAAGGTCGCGAGTTAATAATTTATACAGACCATAAACCGTTAGTGTATGCCATGCAAAAAGTTGAAAGTAATTCCGAAACGCCTAGACGTACCAGACAATTGTTATTCATAAGCGAGTTCACAACTGATATTAGATACGTCAAGGCCGAAGGCAACAATGTAGCTGACGCGCTTTCCAGGGTAGAAACGATTCAGTGTCCCACGGTTATCGAGTACTCGGAATTGTCCAAAGCACAGGAATGCGACCTAGAATTAATGCAATTACTAAATGACAGGAATGACAATATTTCTTTAAAGAAAGTTATCATTCCTGGTTGTGAAAATTTCGTTTATTGTGAAAACTCAACGGGTGTTTGTAGACCTTATTTGCCTGAATGTTATAGGAAAATAGCCTTTAAGTCGGTACATGCCAATAGCCATCCCGGAGTTAAGGCGACGCGTAAGCTAGTCGCACAGCGTTTCTTTTGGCCAGGTTTAAGAAAAGATATCGGAATGTGGGCTAAAACTTGTATATCTTGCCAAAAATTAAAAATTGGTAGACATACAGTTTCAGAATTAGAACATTTTGCTGATGCTGAGCGTTTTGCCCATGTACATATAGATATAGTAGGACCCCTTCCTACCACTAAGGAGGGATTTAGATATTTGATAACGATGATAGACAGGTTTTCACGTTGGGCAGAGGCCGTGCCGAGCAGTGACGTCACGGCGGAAGTTGTCGCTAAGGTGTTTTATGATAATTGGATTACGCGTTTTGGAGCTCCGGAGCTGCTAACGAGCGACCAAGGTCGCCAATTTGAAAGTAACCTTTTTCAGGAGCTACTTAAAATGTTAGGTGTTAAAAAATGTAGAAGTAGCCCGTATAGACCGCAAGCTAACGGCATCGTCGAAAGATGGCACAGGAGCATGAAACAGGCGTTGACGGCGCGTCTCGCTGACAATGAGTCCTGGTATGATGAGCTTCCTACTGTCCTGTTAGGGTTGCGTACTGTCGGTAGGAGTGATAACGGAGTAAGTCCCGCCGAATATGTCTATGGGCAGACGCTTAGGCTGCCGGGAGATTTCTATGATGTTTCAGACACGCGAAATTTAAGCGAACACGCATTTTTGGACAAATTAAAATTAAGTTTACAAAGTGTCAAGCCGGTACCACGATTGTCACGGAATTCGCGTACTATTTTTGTTCACAAGGACTTAGACAAGTGTGATTACGTATTTCTGAGAAACGACGCTGTTCGTCGGCCCTTAACTCCGCCATATGATGGACCATATAAGGTCATCGGCAGACAGGGGAAGGTATACAAATTACAATTACAGAATAGGACACTCGTAGTTTCGATAGATAGGTTGAAACCGGCGTTTATTTTGAACGATTCCGATAATAATGAGCAGACGGAGGATTGCAGCAACATGATTCGCGATACAATTAATGTTAATAAGCCTGTTGAAAATACCGAAAATATAAAATGTAATGATATGAAAAAGATTACAAGAAGTGGTCGTATTGTAAAATTACCTGTAAGATTCGATTGTTAAGTAATGAGTAAAGCCTATTGAAAATAAATGATAAACATCAATCACTGGTAATATATTTGTATAATAAAAAATATAAAAATATTATCAGCATTTAATATAACGTAGTGTGTATGTGCCCTTATATTGTTATGGAATGCGATTAAGTTACTGCTGGAAAAGCGTTTTCGCAATAAGCACTGTTCACTGAAAAATAATATTTTATGTGCGTTCTAATTATTATAATTTGTAAGCTCCGACGAAGTACTCGTTATATTTTAAATAAATTATTAATTAATCAATATGGGTAAAGGTCAAAGGATATAGTAAAGAGGAAGTCGTAGTTGCTCAAAATGTCTCAGTTCAGGCAGAATTGAGCAGACAAAATTTTACTACCTCAATACTATGTGTAGTAATAGGATTGATGGTGTTTTTGGTTTTGGTGGTATACGGTCGCTATCGTATTAAAAATTGGGTGACAAAAATGTTTGCAAGATACGCGGCGGGTGGTAACTCCTCCGCTCCCGCGCCGGTCGCCCCGCCACAGGTGCGGGTCTAGATGCAGCCCACCTGCAGGATGTTATGTCTGGTAAAATGATACAGCTTCAAGATAGTGAACAGTGTTTAGTGCTTATGGTTTACATATTGTTCTTGGTATACGAAGATAAAGAGAATAATATTATAATATTGTTACATTGTATCATGTACATTGTACAATGTAATGATATATTGCAATGTTGCTGTATTACTGTTTTGAATGTCAATGTTGTGTTTAAATTTTTTATTTTTGTATTGTTTTTTTTTTTTGTAAAAATTTGGGGGGTGTAGTGTAGGGACCATGTATGTGTGAATGTGCGAGTGTCAGCAGTTTTGTGTCTGGAAGGCGATGTATGTTAGAGACGACGGGCAGTCACTGCGTGAGGCCTTGTCGGTATGTACGAGTGTTAGTTTTCGGGACAATAAAAGGCCAAGTGTAATTTCAGTTACTGGTTTTATTGTTGCAACCTGTGGACTTAATATGAGGGACTAATGAGACTCCTACATATCCATGTACCATTTCTTTCATGGGCTTCAAGTTCCTCCTCAATTGACTTTTGCCATTTTTCTGAATTTTCACAGCTAATAGCCTCTTGGTAAGTTTCAGGGACTTGATTTAACAAGGAACACTCATCATAACACAGGTAAGTTTGTTCTTTCTTTTTGTTTCTAGGCCTTAGTGTTATGTTTTTTGGCGAAGGCATTTCAAAATTAACTCCTGGTAAGTATTCATCCGAATCAGAGTTATTTTTGACAGTATTGTATGAACTATCAGAGTTATAGGACTCTTCTTTATGCTGTTCAAACATTTCACTTTCCTCTTTATTTTGACAAGGTAAGTTCTCTAATGTGTTATTTTCTTCTAATGTGTTATTTTCTTTTTCAGACAGTTCCAGTGCCACATAATTCCTCTTCACAGAAGATTCAAGAAAAACTGCATCTCTGCTTTTAATCACAGTTTTAGTAGATGGATTTATGAATCTGTAACCTTTTGAATTTTCACAATAGCCAATAAAGATTAATTTTTGTGCTTTTGGATCCCATTTCTTGCGTTTTTCTTTTGGCAGGTGAACCATGGCTTCCGATCCGAATACTTTCATATGACCAATCTTAGGTTTATTACCAGACCAAAGTTCTTCTGGAGTTTTATATGATAGTGATCTAGTCGGGGATCTATTTATGATATATGCTGCAGTTTTTATAGCCTCAGCCCAGTAAAACTTTGATAAACCAGCATTCAGTATCATACATTTAGCTTTCTCGACTAATGTTCTATTTAGCCTCTCTGCGGCTCCATTTTGTTCCGGAGTATACGGTGTTGATGTTTGGTGAATTATTCCGGAGCTTGCTAGAAAGTCAGAGAATGGCTTGTTGCAATACTCCAGACCATTATCTGTTCGAATACATTTGATTTTGCACTCTGTTTGATTTTCAACTTCCTTTTTAAAGTTTTTAAATTTTGACAGGACCTCAGTTTTGTTATTCAGAGTATAAATAAAAACCTTTTTTGTATAATCATCTAGGAATGTTAGAAAGTATTTGGCTCCCCCGTATGAGGTCGTCTCCATAGGGCCACATAAGTCTGAGTGCACAAGTTGTAATGGTTTTGTAGTAACAGAGTCGCTGTTTTTAAACGGCAGTCTAGTCTGCTTGCCCTCATTGCATGTTACACAGATCAAATTAGTGTCGGGTAGCTTCTTATTGAATAATGATACTTCTTGAGTACAATCTTTTAATTTTTTTAAAGTATCAAAATTTAAATGACCCATTCTTTGGTGCCACAAAAATATATCATTTTGTTCGACTTCTGACATGTATGCATAATTATTTATTCTGTTAAGCCGGTACATGTTGTCCACTTTTGTTGCTGTTGCTACTATTACATTTTGTCGGTTCAGTATAACACAGCCTTTGTGATTAAACTTAACTTGGCCACCGTTTTTGGTAATTTGATGTACTGATATTAAATTGACAGCAATTTCAGGAACATAAAGAACATTAGTGAATAAAATTTGGTTCGTCTTGTTTTCTCCATTCAATATATCAAGAATCACATTACCGGCACTTCTCACTGAAAGTGTTTTGTTATTTGCAACTTTGATTTCATTGACAGGTGGAGAATGTTTATTCTGAAGCAATGTTTCATATTTTGTCATGTGCATCGAGGCACCGGAGTCTATAAACCAGGCATCACTATTATTGCTACAAGCTATGAATGCAGCGGCATAACTTGAATTTTCTTGCTTTGGTTTCGGTTTAGACTTGCACACATTTGCAATATGGCCATATCTGTTACATTTAAAACAGCGTGGACCTCTCTGAAATGGCTTCTTATATTGCTTATTCTTTGTATTGCTTACAAAAGCATTTGTGTCACTATTAAGCTTTACATCTTGTAAAATTTTAGCTTTCACAGAATCGGAACTAATAGACATACCGGAACTCTCGATTGCTATGATCATAGGTTTGTATGTTTCTGGTAGACCGGAGAGTAGCAGGGTTCCCAACCACTCATCATCCACTTTGAAGCCGATATTTCGGAGCTTATGTGCTGTAGTGACTACTTTGCTAACATATTCCTCTACATTTTGACAGTCTGTGAGGCTCGTCGTGCACAATTCTCTCAGTAAACCAACTCTGCGTGTCAGCCCTGAATCGTTAAAAGCACTTGCCAGGTTGTCCCAAACTTCCTTAGCCGTTTTCGCATCTTGGATGTGGACATAATTTACAGAATCCACAAGCAAAATTATCTTCGATTTCGCTTTGAGGTCGCGCGCCTTTTGACCTGCCGCGTCATTCGTTGGATTTTCGATTCTGTCCCACAGTTCCTCATGTTCAAGATAAGTTTTTACGGCAAATCTCCATGTGGAGTAGTTTTCACGACCGCTAAGCTTTTCTATCATCGCAAGTTGATTGCTTGAAGACATAATTCGGTTGAGAAAATTTTGATTGCACGTGCTTTGAGGTTACCGGTGTGCAAATTTTTTTTGACGTTTGTGTAATTTCACTTGAACTCACAGTTTTTTGTTTCTCAGGGCTTCTGGGCACATTAACCTGTTGTAATTAAACCAGTGGAAGTTATTTAGAGGTTTATTTAGAGAATTATTACTATTAGTTTTACAAAAGCACAGCCACCATTTCTGTCACGGATAATAGAGAGAGACATAGATAATAAACGAGTACACAGAACATATTCTAACCACAGACAAGAGAACTAACTTTTATAAATTTTAACTACAACACTCTATGGGTCATTAGGTCATTAGTCATTACGAACAAAGAAAAAATTAATGGCCGCTACCGCTAGGGGACATTTTGCGTTACGGGCCGTATGGTGAAAACGGACATTAGAGTTTTAGGTAATATATTAGTGATCCTGAAAAGATGTAGATTTCTAGGTAGTTCAAGCCTCAAGGCAAACTTCCTGACAATGATGAGACGAGAATGGCAGGCAGGAGACAATGACCTTTGGGTCATGGAGAGATCGCGAGAACGGATGTTTTCTATGCTAAAGCCATTTTTATGTTAATTTACTTGCTTAGACCGTATAATATGACACATCACACTGCATCATTTTATTATAGAGTATTCTTTTTTTTTTTTTCTTTCTTTATTAAAGTAAGTATATAATTCTTTATTTCATTTTTTTTCTTTTGATGTAGATGATAGTACTCATTACTAAATTTAGTGAATCGATATTACTTTAGTATTATAGATTCGCTAAATTGTTAAACACTAGGTAGGTACACATATGTATTATGTTTTTTTAGATGGCTAGCATCCAAGGGTCGAGTAGAGAAAGTGGTGAAAATTTTCAAAAGGTTCGAAAAAATCAACAACACCAAAATACCACAAGCGGTCATGGATGAGTTTGTGGTAAGTCCTTTACACAATAATTATTATATTACTATGTCATAGCGTCATAAATCCCCTACGTTCCACTTGGCGTTGAAAACGATCAAAACGCTAAAAATAGGAGGCATTTTCAGCGTTTTGATCGTTTTCAACGCCATGTGGAACGCGGGGATCGTATAATATCACAGTGATGTTATAGTTGAGGAGGGATGGTCCATTCCAAATCACGACGGGCACAAAACTTGACAATGTTTTTTGACTACTTCGTATCATTGTCTGTTTGTCTGTTACCTCTTTACCAAAACCACTAAAGTAATATAGATGACAGACATAATATCTAGTAGGATAGTTTTCGTCACGAAAAAATTTACGCATCCCATGAGATAAACGAATTTTGGTGCAAAGTTGCGAACTTGGTTATACAGTTGTTTGTTAAATTTAATTTTAGTTGTTACATAATATTATGAAATTCAGTTCTAAAAGAGCAACGATTCACTGTGACCTTGACCTATAGTTACGTGTGGCTTAAAATAGTGCTTGGATAATTATTAACCTGTCAAACCTTCCGAGGTTGACCTTGAAGATATATTGGTAATTTTATGCTTAGAAGTTACACTAAACAAGCTAATAGTTCGGTGAAAGAGTATTGTCAAAATTGAGCTTACTGTGAAACTTGTGTAACATACATAAAATGTACGCACAACACAATATTATTATGCAAGATATGTGCAATAACATCATAATCATATTTTATGTTTAACTTGTGCAAATTCCACATGAATAGCATTGAATTAAATAAGTGAAGTCAAAGAATGTAAAGGTTTAAAGGTCGTCTGGCAACACGAAAGATTTACGAGTGTATGTTTGTCACTACTTTGACCAAAAATTATTGTCTGAAAGGATTTTAATAAACATGATATTATGTACTTTATGTTTCTGATATTATTATGTTTGCTCTAAAACTTTGAATGTTTCCGGGGAATACACACATACAGTATAACTCTCTAATCTATACACTATACATCTAAATCTATACACCATTTTCTCACAATTCACTAAAACTCTGCTGAGCTGATGCCTGACGGTATATTTTATATGAATACAGGCCACTTTAATTTTGCCGCCCCTATGTACGAACTCCGCCACCATCCTAGGACGCTACCGCCCCCCCTAGGACTCCATAGGGCGCTGTCGCCCTTAGGCCATGGCCTATACTGCCTATATACATAAATCCAAATGCTGCTGCTGGTAAATAGTTTACCATTGTTACTCTTACAGATGGTAGCAAAATCATTCAAAGAAAAGGAAGAGAGCGTGTTAGTTCTATTCAAGAACCCGTCTATCCGAGTTATCTTGATGTACCTGGTGGGTTCCTTCATGGGCGTGGCGGTGGTATTCGACAGCCTCATAAGGGTTTCGGAGAATCTGGGGCTGGACTTCTTCGTCACATTCACCGTCACTTCCGCGACCGAGATACCGTCTATCGCGATACTGGTGGTGCTGCTGGATAGGTGAGTAGAGTTTACCTTCCAACGCTAATACTTTGATGAAACTTGTGTTTTTGAATCCGAGTAGAATGGCAGGGTGACTTTATATCTTGCGACAGAAATGCAACTGTTGCACAATCATTCCGTTTTTATACAGGGTGTAACAAAACTAAGTGATAATATTTTAGGGTGTGCATGGGTCCACTATATTATAGACTTCGCTGTGAAAGTTGTAGCGCTGAAAGAGTAACTTTTACTGTATGAAAAACTCATGACGCGCGCTTGTCCATACAAAATATCACAAAAAAAGTAAAGAACACATAAACACCCTAAAGTATTATCACTTGGTTTTGTTACACCTTGAGTATTGCTGATATTTCTGTCTTGCCAGGTTCGGTCGACGATGGTTGGTCACTTGTCCGATGCTGGTGGCTGGCGTACTTTCGGTCGTCGCTGCATTCGTTCCAAGAGGTAAATATATACCTACAAATATATACCTTTTTTTATGAAATAATAAGGGGGCAAACGAGCAAACGGGTCACCTGATGGAAAGCAACTTCCGTCGCCCCTGGACACCCGCAGCACCAGAAGAGCTGCAGGTGCGTTGCCGGCCTTTTAAGATGGAATAGGGTAAGGTAATGTAAGGGGAGGGTAGGGATGGGAAGGGAAGGGAATAGGGGAGGGTAGGGAACGGAATAGGGTAGGGGATTGGGCCTCCGGTAAACTCACTCACTCGGCGAAACACAGCGCAAGCGCTGTTTCACGCCGGTTTTCTGTGCACCTACCTTGAAAAAAGTTACAGTTGCCAAAGGTCGCAGCAAGCAGCTCTGTCCTAGCAGGTGTGGACTGTGGATAGACAGTCGCAGGGATAACGATAATAATAATAGACGTCCAAATCAGATAAAATTATTTCTTGTAGAGCCGACGCTATTTTTCGTGCCATCCGTCTGAAATGACGTTTGTGCTGATGTGGCACTAAATTTTCTTACTTTTCCTCATATAGTTATGTATGATTATTGATTTCACCTTATTCGGTACCCTGTTCCGTACCAGTCTAAGATGTCCAGAATCATCATCATCTCTGTTCAGGTGTTATGGCGGTGGCTTTGGCAACAGCCGCGCGTTTCTTCAACAACATGTCGTACGGCGCCGTGATCCAGTGGGCACCGGAGTTGATGCCGACTGCGGTTCGGGCGTCCGGAGCCTCGCTTATACACATGAGCGCATTCGCTGCGCTCATGATATCGCCTTTTATTGTGTATTCCGTAAGTGACAACATAGTTATAAACGCGGTTCAGCGTGCACTGAACGCGTTCTATTTCTTTGGTGAAATATTAGCTCTTTGTTGGTAGTAGCAGCTGGCGTGAGACCATTAGAAGGAAGGTCATAGAAGGGGGAGACATGAGGAACACGACTGGAGGAGGAGGTTGGTAGTTTTGGTTGACCTGCTGATGCTGGCCGTTCTACCATCTACCTAGGCATTGATTGCATCAGCGCGCATTTGTCATAACTCATAGAACGTACTGTCTTTTCTCGTGACTGCAACGACACCTCAAAGTTTGCCAAGCTCATAGACGACATGTACCTCAGGTGTGAATATTATGCTTATAACTGAAGAATCTATTCAAAGCTCATTCTCATATTATATTTTATGCAAAAAGCCATATGTCACAGGGTTAACATTAACTTCGTATTGGCACTAACACTTTAATCTTCAATCAGGACCGCGCATGGGACGGTCTGTCGCTGGTGATAGTGGGTGGTATCGCGGTGGCGTCGGGATTGGTGGCGCTGCTGCTGCCGGAGACGCGCGGCTGCCGTATGCCGCAGACCATGGAGGAGGGGGAGGAGCTGGCCAACACCAGGCCCTGCATCAAGTAAGTCTTCCATGTGGTAACGTCTTCTAAACAGTTGGGTCCATACCACAGAATATATAATAGTACTCCGTATTCATACTTAATATTATAAATGCGAAAGTGTGTCTGTCTGTCTGTCCGTCTGCGTCCGTCCGTCCGTCCGTCCGTCCGTCCGTCCGTCCGTCCGTCCGTCCGTCTGTCTGTCTGTCTGTCTCTAATTGTCACTTTGTCTATTCTTCCGTAGAAAGAAACCGTTTCTATGGTGAGTGGTGACCATGCTACGCCTGTTGTTTGTTTTAACTAAAAAAAGTTTCTTTCTTTCTAATGTTATTCGTCTTAGATGATTGACAATTATTGTACCTAAAGAAATAGAAGATAACCTTTAGAAATATAATGCGGTGATTACACTGTAATGAGTAAAATAAATTAGGTATGGGAAATTTTCTTTTGTATGAGAGATTTTTTTACATTTCTTTTCAGGAAGCCTGTTGCACCGTCTCGCGCGCTGGCCACCTGATATACAATAAGTTGCCCAATAAAGTTGTTGACGCCAGTAATTTTGTTCGTTACTTATTTAATTTAAGATTACCAACACAGGTAACTGCCGCACTCACAGACAAAAATTACTGTATACATTATTGTAATTAAATTAACGTTTTGACATAAGCCCTAAACAACTTTATACGTGCGAGAGACATGCTTCGACACGAATGGGCCGGCTCAACCGGAGAAATACCACGTTCTCATAGAAAACCGGCGTGAAACAGTGAGTGAGTTTCGCCGAGTGAGTGAGTTTTCCCCTACCCTATTACCTTCCCTACCCTGCCCTAATCCTTCCCTTCCCATCCCTACCCTTCCCTATTACCCTATTCCCTCTTAAAAGGCCGGCAACGCACCTGCAGCTCTTCTGATGCTGCGAGTGTCCGTGGGCGACGGAAGTTGCTTTCCATCAGGTGACCCGTTTGCTTGTTTGCCCCCTTATTTCATACAAAAAAAAACATTATCTGTCAAGCTTCATGAAATTATCTCTGAGTGCGACCGTAAGGGCAGCTGTTTCATCACTTCCTGATAAAGTGCCGGATAGACTGATAGAGTATACAACTTTTTTCATAGATTCTCTATGCAATATGCATACTTCATCCGTCAAGTTAAGTGGTGGATAACCTATCCGATATTTATCAGGAAGTGGTGAAACAGACCTTAAGTGTATTTTATTTTATTTAAAACCTTGATTTAAAAATGAAGGTTTTGTAAAAGTAACTTGATCCTTTAGCTTAATATTATTTAAAAGTTTCCTATATTCATTGGTATAAATTGGTTCATAAGACCGATAAGCTATGTGATATGTCCACACTGTGCCTTTTTTGTTCATTAAAGGGCGTGCATCATAGCGCAGTCAACAGAGCACGTGACAATGTTGGCGTTGCGTTCGTTGACGCATTCCATTATGAAAGTTGAATTTCAAAAGATAAAAGATAATGTAAATTGAAGATGTAAAGTACACAGTGTGGACATAGCTATACTTACATACAGATTGCAGAAGGCGTTACAAAATTAAGTACTGATAATACGTACCGCGTACGTAGGGCTTAGGCCTTAGGGGGTATATATGTGTTCCAGACATTGAGAACTCTATGTCAGGATCCCCCCCCTAAAGTATTATCACTTACTTTTGTTACACCCTGTATAACTTACTATATTATTACAGACACATAAGTACCTACGAACAGACCGCGCACGGACAATGTTATAAGAGAAATAGAGCGTCGATTTTACATTTATGTACTTTAATCGCCATAGCAACAGATTGAGTTTTACTGGACAACAATAGTTATACTTAGGTTCACCTCAATTGTAACAATCGTTGTAACCTCTAAACAGCAACGATTAGCAAACAATTAACAGAGAGCTTGTCCAGCAGATTTACTGACATAATTACTGCTTAATAGTTTAGGGCAAATGCTCACTGGAGACTCGACTACTTTTGTAGTATATAACCTTCTTTTTTAACCGACTTCAAAAAAGGAGGTTATCAATTCGACGCGTATGTATGTAATATTGAAGTCGGTTAAAAAGGAGGTTATCAATTCGACACGTATGTATGTAATACTAGCTGTCCCGGCAAACCTTGTTTTGCCATTTAAAGTATTTCTACTTCATCAGTTGATACAAAATCTTACCCCCTCTTTTGTCCCCTAAGAGGAGTAGGGGGGGGGGGGGGGGGGATTTTATACACCAAATATTAAGTTGGAAAACACAGTTAATAATATGAAGTAAGTCCATTAAAGAAAAAAGTTTGATACAAAATCTGACCCCTTCTTTGGTCCCCTTAAGAGGATTGGGGGGGGGGTTTATACACCAAATGTTGAGTTGGAAGAAGACAAATACATCTGCGAAAACCACATTCAAATCGGATCAGTAGTTTTTGTGTGATGCTGGAACAAACATACAGACAAACAGACAGACAGACAAAAAACTAACCACATTTTTGGCTTCTATAGCGATCTAGTGACACCCCCCGCTTATTATTTTTTGAATATCTTTAATGTACAGAATTCACATTTCTACAGTTTTATTATATGTATAGATTTGCAGAACTGCCCAGTTTTCGTATATGTTAGTCTACATCGGCGTCTGAACAAATGTGCCAAAATATTTCAAAAGTTTATGTATGTATGTTTTTATATTTGTGTTCGCATATCTCCGGATCTACAAGTCCGATTTGAGTAATTCTTTTTTTGTTGTACATGGTATGGTTCAACTTAGGGAACACTGCAAGTTTTATCAAAATTGGTTCAGTAGTTTTTGAGATACGGAATTTTAATTCTTAATAACTTAAACTGAAGTCGGTTTTATCTTTTTAAAATTCTATATAATATAACCGAACGACCAAAGATTACTGAATACTACTAAATAGTTACTACCATAGAGCACGACACGACAATCTGTCTTTAAGAATGCTCCAACCGGAGAATTAGCAGGTCGGATGTCTGTCAATACGAATATCGACGTTAATAACATTAAAATAAGATTCATATTAGCGCGCCTTGTACCGCCTTGGCGGTTACGATGCTCGCCGCGTTCTTGATATTATGGCGAAAATGTATGAAAAAATTTGAGAAATTTTCTTATTTTTCTTATAACTGGAAAAGTTGTTTATTTTTATATAAAATTTTTAGCGGACTTTATAGAGGACTAAATAAGCAACAATTTTTTTGTATATTAATTATTTTCCTCAGTTCAGTGTATTTAGAAATTAAGGTACCTAATCAGACCCCATTTTTTCATATTTTGCGATTATTGTGATGGTTAAAACGTATTTTATGTGAAAATTTTGTATGCGGCTATAGAATTTTTATGGTACAGTCGTGGAGATGAATATATTAACTTTCATTTGAAACCAAAATATCTACGCAGTTTGACTCCTAATTCTTTAATAGGGTACCGGAAAATCGCTGATATTTGTAATAGCGTCCTTAAGAGGATACGCTAACACTTTTTTTCCATACAAACGTATTCCCCAATGTCCTCCCTGGATAATGCGTCTAGAACTCTAGCTAGACAAATGATTTTTTTATACAATATTGGGATCTGTGAAAGCTATGCCTCGCTACGTTCGATTTTTTTAAATTTACTAACAAATAAAAAAATTGACCCTTCAAAAATCGCAAAAAAATTAATGTTCCGTAACCCTCTAATCAACAGACCATAAAACAAATTTGAAATATCTTTAAGGTAAAATAATATCGTAGAGGCATAGACTCACGCCGCACCCTTTCTGAAGATATTAAAAAAATAGATAGGCTCTATTTTAAAGGAGGAATCAGAGGAATACGTTACCTCGATTTACTGTATCTGTCTCTATCACAATACACGTGCCAGCGCAGGGTGAAGCGTGATGGCAATAGTTTCTTCGTTCAAATTTTACTGTATTAGCGTTTCCTCCGGGCCTCAAGTGAGCGCTAGCCCTTACTAATTAACTACTGTTTAATGCTAGATTCACAGCTAGAAAAGTAGAAACGAATATAGGTTAATTCATTTACATTAAGTATTACAATACAGTCGTAAATAAAATACTTTAATTACGTATTTTGAACGTTCACATCTTTTTTAATAATTAAATTATGAAAAAAATAAATAAATAGACGAACATATAACCTCCTCCTTTTTGGAAGTCGGTTAAGAAGAAAACATAGGGAGTGGCCGTAGATATTCAGGAAAAAAATTATAACTCTACCGGCATTATCCAGGAAGGAAACAGGGGACAACGTTTGTATGGAAAAACGGCTGGCATAACGTTAAAAAGAGTACATAAACCCCTTTTTTATGAGCCTATGCTGTCCCACTGCTGGGCAAAGTCCTTAAAAATTAACCAACCAACCCCCTCACTTATAAAAATTATTTACACAGTCTATAAAGTGTTCTTGTCCTTGTCCTCGTACCTACCGGAAAAGTTACATGCCAGACAAAAACAGCCAACCTTTTTATCAGTAAAAGGGTGAGTGTTTAAGTTTGTTAAAATGAAATCTATCCACTGTTAAAATATACGATGTCCGTTAAAATATTGTAAGTTGTAACTAGTGAGTTTAGTATGTGCCTGTGGTCTGTACTACGTTTGAGCTGACTTTGCCGCAGTGCGCCTCAGTCGATACTAGGTCCTCCACGACTACCTTAGGACTACGGACAAATGAGCTTTTGAATACTTTGCATAGATACATGGGATTTGCATAAATACGTGGGAGAGCCATGCTTCGGCACGAATGGGCCGGCTCAACCGGAGAAATACCACGTTCTCACAGAAAACCGGCGTGAAACAGCGCTTGCGCTGTGTTCCGCCGAGTGAGTGAGTTTACCGGAGGCCCAATCCCCTACCCTATTTCCTTCCCTACCCTCCCCTATTACCCTATTCCCTCTTAAAAGGCCGGCAACGCACCTGCAGCTCTTCTGATGCTGCGAGTGTTCATGGGCGACGGAATTTGCTTTCCATCAGGTGACCCGTTTGCTCGTTTGCCCCCTTATTTCATAAAAAAAACATACATGCTGTTAGCGCGCACACTACAACTAAATAGTTGGGTTAGTGGTGGTGCGTAGACTAGACAACAGTCGGCCGATTGCTCTCGCACGGTTCAATTCATAGCGATAGATTTTTGAATGAAAATTTTTACACGATGCCGAGTCGGCCGACCAAACAATTGGTGTCGTGTGCGCGTGGAGTGGAAGAACGTCGTACTCGATTTGGCATCGGCCGCCGTATAGCCCATCACCCTTAATTATCGACCGACTCGGTATCGTTGTAATATTATGCGCACTTCCATATACTGCTTCATAGTTCATACTGATCAAGAGCCAAACTAAACTATTCGCCGATTAAAAGTCTGCAGTCAGCGGGGGCTCTCATAGTATTACAGCGTTCCACTCATAGTAAATTTATTGCACCTTTCATGTCGGCAAGGATTTAAGTACATTACATAATTAGAAAGTGGGACAAAGTCCTTAAAATCCGGCGGATGTGGTCGCCGCGTACAAAAAACACTTTTCTATCAAAACCGGTCTTCATGTGGATTATGGATGACCGACACTTGCGTGCGAAATGATTAGCGATTATGACCCTAATCTAAACCACATAAAGATTACTTTATTACTGTAACTGCAGTTATGTTTGACATAGGGCAAAATTACAGCATGACAATTATTACTGTGAGGCGCCTAGTAGGTATAGGTCTACCAGAATCTGATGACAAAAAATGAGAAAATAAATTGACTCTAGCAATACCGGGGTAATTGGTATAAAACATTTTGATCCTTTTTTTCCTTGTAGCGGCTGAAACATGCAAATATAATATACATTTATCCAATGATCAAGGATATTTTTTTTTTAAATCTGCCGTCAAAATTTCTATTAGATTCTTATCTGGTACACCTATAATAATTAATAAGGCTGGCGATCGCGTCTTGAGAAACGAGTAACGACATAAACAGTTTCGAGACACATTATAATAATTATTGTTGTATGAATTACAAATTAATAATTTAATATAAAGATGCACTAGTACAAAAAATACTCTGAACTTGTTGTAATTTTCTATCTTATGAGTTATGAGTTATGACTGTTGTCACACGTTAACGATCGCCTTTAATGTTTCACAAAATTATGAGTAATTTGACCTTATAATTTTATGAATGTTCGGTCGAAATCGAAAGTTGTAAATCAGATAACTACCTGATTTACAATTTTCGATCTTATTCTTTGCTTAAAAGACAACTTCCTATGTGTTTTTTGCAAATCTTGATTGTGTCTGATAAAACTAAATCGATTTTCGCCTATCAGTTATCAAAGATTAGGATTATAATAATAAGCTTTCCTTAGGAACCAGATTGGAAAAATATAATAGTATAAAACTAATAAGAGACTTACTAAAAATTAAAACTCCATTACCGCATGCAAATCACCAGCAAAAAATCTTTTGACTTGCTGTGTATCTGCCCTGTGGTTGGCGCCGAGTTCAGTGTGGCAGGACCGGGGCAATGAACGGACGTGTAATCGGGCCCTTAACATTTTTTTAAATTCTAATTGAATAACTTAGTATTTAATTATTACTGTATATTGTGTATACTGTGTTTGTGCCTTGTTGACTGTGGTAGTGTCTATTTGTGATTTTGGCGGCATGGTAAGTCAACACGTGCGTACTATTTTTAGTTTTTTTTTACAAACATCTAACTTTCCGCGGCAGATGTTTTTGCAGTGTTTGGTTAATTGTAGACTGTGGTTAAAGTCTCATCATCGCTATCTTTTTAGGGTTCCGTAGCCAAAATGGCGAAAAAAGGAACCTTTGTAGATACCTTGTAGAACCGCAGAACCGATTTTTCTGAAATTTTGTACCTATGGAGGTGCTTTGAGTCCTCGGAAAGGACATAGGATAGGTACTTTTTATCCCGAAAAACGGCACGGTTCCCGCGCGATAAACGATTTTTTGCGCACGCGCAACGGAGTTGCGGGCGTCGTGTCGTCTCTTATGATAAAACATGACAAAGCTTATAGGTAATATCTCATATAATATTAACCCGTAGGCCGTAAATCAATTTACTACATAAGTACCCATGAACACAGATTTCAGGAGTCACAAACCTTTTCAGAAAATAACTCGGATGCTGCTTTTCACCAATGCCTTCCGAGTTCCGGACCTTCACAGCCGCATTCAGAGAATTAAACGATTATTTAACTTTAATTTAAAGAAGAGTTCGACAGAAAACATCCATCCATCCAAAGTTTCATTAAACAAAAATTAATTAACCGTAGTGTTCGATCAAATTACATTATTTACCGACCGCGACTGAGGCGGACATTAAATACCATTTGTAATCGCCAATCCTTATCACTGCACGATAATCAGCACGTACGTTTCCTGTGCTATCAATTGCTTACAAGTTACACCAGCTGTGATACTATAAGGTTACTATAGCAACGATACGTCATGTATTTCACTACAAAAATCGGAATAGGTACCGGTACTTCTACAAGTAGGTACTACCTAGTACCTACTTGATGACGCTCGTTTGTCGTTCAATTAAAATTCGTTTGTCGCGCAGTGAACGTACATTATTTCGGAATAAAAGTATCAGCTATGTCCTTTCCCGCGGGACTCTAATTGTATCTCCATAGCAAATTTCAGTAACATCGGTTGAGTAGTTTGGGCGTGAAGAGGTAACAGACTGACAGACAGACACACTTTGGCATATTTTATAATGTGTATGGATGGATGAAGGCTGATGTTCTTATCTCAAAAATAGGTTTCTTGGGAGACTGCGAAGGACTGATAAGATGCCTCGGTCTTAAAAAAACCAGCGTGAAATAATGTTTGCACATATTTAAAAGAAACAAGATGGACCGTCAGCTGTCAAGCATGTTGCTCAGACAGACAGACAGACAGACAGAAATGTGTTTAGTTTCGGATAAGATTATTCAACATTTAAAACTCTTATCAACAACATAGTTACGTACCTAACAAAATATCCAAAATCACGGTCAGTGTTGTATCAAATAATTGTAGCCGAACTATATTTGGCTTGCTGGAGCTGTTAGTATTATCACTTTTGACTGCTCGCCAACAGATTTGTATGAACTTGTATGAGCTACCTGTATGAAGTCCTTTCACGCTGCTAGTGGATGGGATGGAGTAATTAAAAATATTAATTATGTTGAACTTCGTACTAAGAAGTAAGTTTTTGTCAGCCGAATTTTAGCACCATTTTAATTCACGAATCAAAATGGTGGTAGGTAAGTTAAATTCCATTTAAAATAATATTATACTTCAGACAAATTGTATATTTAATATTATGGGTAGTTTTGATTTTAAATACCTAGGTACCTACTACCTAGGTAATAATAATATTATTTTGGCAGTTTAATTATAGCTTCGTTGAGGTAATTATACCTATTTTTTTATTCGGACGTCGAGATTTTGCATTCAAATTTAAAGTAAATTCCAAGAATTTACCATTTTAAAATAATCGATCAAGTGCGAGTCGGACTTGCGCACGAAGGGTTCCGTACCGGTATAGAGTGAAAGTAGACAAAAATTGTGTTTTTTAATTATTTTTTGTATGGGAGCCCCCCTTAAAAATTTACTTTATTTTAATTTAAATATTAATAATTATTAAAGTACCTACAAATATAATTAAAGGTTTTGTGACAATTCAAGTGCCTAACTGTTACCACTATTGATTACGATTTACGAGCAAAAAAGGCCAAAAAAAATCACGTTTCTTGTATGGGAGCTCCCCCTTAAATATGAACTGTATTCAACAAAACATCATCACACATCTGACAAATCTGAATCATCAAATCCCTAAAACTGAAACTGAACTTTGAAAAGGGCGTAAGAAACAATTGAATGTACTTTTTTAATAAGCATCGATTGCAGAAAACTCCCAGATAAAATCCAATACATATTTAAGTATAATTATATTATGTCTAGTGCAAATAAGCAATCGTTGTACCTTTTCCTGTTAGATGGTAGCGATTTTAACGTTTTCCTCACGTCCATACAAGGTCCGTATTAGGTATTCAAATATCCATTTAGGTGAAGGAATAATTTACAGCAATTTTCGATTATTATTAGTAGCACATGATAAGCTTAAAACCTTTTGAAGTCCATGAGGAAAATTTATTATTGAATCATCAACAATGTAACAAACCTTCCATTAAAACGACGCGACCCTCCAGAATTAAAATGCTTTTAAAATGTATGGTTGCAGAATGCAGAGCATAATAATAATTAGTAATCATTTTTTTTCTATGGATGCTTCACACCACGTCAGTCTGGCCCCGTGCTACCAGACAACGGAAATATTATATTTATTACTTTTATACTATACATAATATATTTAAGATTTTTATTATAAGTATATGATAGTGATACACATAATATTTAATACACATCCAGACCCGGGAACATTAAAAACTTTTTGTTCCGTCGGCGGGATTCGAACCCGCGACCCCCGGCTTTAGCTGCCATACAATTGAGCCACAGAGGTCGTCGAAAAATTGTTGAGAGTTGTCTACACTACTATTATAAAGAGGAAAGATTTGATTTTTTGTTTGTTTGTTTGTTTGTTTGTTTGTTTGAGTCGAATAGGCTCCGAAACTACTGGACCGATTTGAAAAATTCTTTTGCTATTGAAATCTTACATTATTTCTGCTGAACATAGGCTACATTTTATTTTGGAAAAAAGTAGGGTTCCGTAAGATATTTGAGTTTTTCGGACGCAAGGTGTAAAAAATCAGCTAGAAAAGTTACTTATTTTGCGTACGCTGCCTAAACTATAAAAGATAGAACCATAAAATGTTCTAAGTAATTGTAGATCTTATAAATGTCTACAAAAAAGTCCGCGACCTATCTATATCGAGTGAGGCACAATAACCATTTATTTATTTAAAAATCCTGAATTTTTTTTGGACTACTTTTAAACGGATATATTTTACTCACGCTATTAATCCTTATCAAAATAAATTATTTTATCACTAAGTACAGTTTATGTAGATAATATTTGGTCTTTGAATGATTAAAATTGGACGTTTGGTTTTGAAGTTATGGCGAAATTAAAATATTACGATAGTGGGCGTCACCAAAGCGCGTGCGGGAGGAAGACAATATTCTGTTGTAGAAATGAAAATTCTGTACATAAAAGATATGAAATGACACCCGAAATTACACCTTTGTCACTACATCGCTATAGAAGCCAAAAATGTGGTTAGTTTTTTGTCTGTCTGTCTGTCTGTCACTCTGTCTGTATGTTTGTTCCAGCATCACACGAAAAATACTGATCAGATTTGAATGTGGTTTTCGCAGATATTCTATTTATTATCTTCCAACTTAACATCTGGTGTGTAAAATTTTTTCCCCCCACCCCTCTAAGGGGACAAAAGAGGGGGTCAGATTTTGTATCAAACTTTTTCTTTAACACGAAAACTACTGATCCGATTTGCATACGGTTTTCACAGATATATTATATTTGTCTTCTTCTAACTCAACATCTGGTGTATAAAAATCCTCCCCCCCCCCTCCCCTCTCAACCCTCTCTGGGGACCAAAGAGGGGTCAGATTTTGTATACAACTTTTTTCTTTAGTGGACTTACTTCATATTAGGTATTAACTGTGTTTTTCAACTTAACATCTGGTGTATGACCTTCCCCCCCACACCCTCTTAGGGGACAAAAGAGGGGGTAAAACATGTATCAACTGATGATGTAGAAAATATACTTTAAATGGCAAAACAACGTTTGCCGGGACAGCTAGTTAATTATATTTTGATTAAGTATTAATTATTATTATCAATTTGAAACGAACAAGAAACACTTTTTTGTTCTTTTCAAATTGATTATGATAATTTTTAAATTTGATTTAAAATTGATAATAAATTGAAAAGAACAAACAACATTTTCTAACTTATTTGATATTTTTGGTTCGAGAGTCAACCAAGTGATCGCGATTAGGCGCATTATTTTAATTGTCATATTATTATAGGGACCGTGCAGAGCGACGACACTGCCACAAGTGGCAAATAGCCGAAACTTTTACGAAAATTTTACTGTCAAGCTCTAGTGAAGCTACGGAAAATTAGAAGATTTCTTAACAAATTCTGAGTATTTTCAGGAATTGAAATGTATTGTTGTTTTCCCGGATGTTCTAATACATCCAAGAAATATAATGGCAAATCGAACGTTGTAAAATTTTACTTTTTTTCTGCCAAAATATTCACATGGCTTTGCTTATTGAAAAACGAAAGAAATGGATAAAAGGCGGTAAAAATATACGTAAGTATTTAAAAAGTTCCATGAGTGTTATGTGTAGACTAGTAAAAACACTAAATTTTGTAGATTATAACCGTCAATTCATTTTTTATGAACACAATATGAACATAACCTATAACCATTGCTTTCTTTCAGTAAACATCCAAACTGGCTTCCATCTTAATTGATATACATACATAGGCACCGCTCATTTAATTGGCATAAAGTTGCATCAAAAGTAAGGATAATTTGGAGAAGTCCTGCCAGGAATTCAACACTGAGGATAGTATTGAACTTGAACCATTTTGTCAAAGTGTTGGTTCTCAAAAGGATGATTCTTGAAGTAAGAAAAAGATTAGTAGTGCAGTCTTTGTGTGTTATTTAAAGAATACATACCTAAATGGTGTTTACACTTAAGAGATCCAGACTGAAATTAGTTAAAAATAGTGACAGACAAAAGTTGTGAAGATGGTATCGATCGAATCGCAGAAGGTTGAAATAAAAGCATTTATTTTAGTGAACTTGTTTTATTTCATTAACCACAAGCATTTTTAGTAATTAATAATATAAGTATTTTTGCATAGCTTCATTATTTTATTGCAATATTTATCAAGTTTTTACTTTCTATGCTGATGGATGCTATTAATTACTTTTTCAGATTTTTTCTTAGTTAACTAGATGAGCTTTATACATTTTTATTCACTCTTCCATTCTTTGTTTACGGGTAGAAAGTAGAAACCCTTAATATTATATTTAATATTATAAAAATATACTTAATATTATAAATGCGAAAGTGTGTCTGTCTGTTAGCACTTCACGCCCAAACCGCTAAACCAATTTTGCTGAAATTTGGTATGGATTTACTTTGAGCCCCGGGAAAGTACATAGGATACTTTTTATCCCGGGAAAAGGTACGGTTCTCGCGCGATAAATGATTTTTGGCGCAACGGAGTTGCGGGCGTCATCTAGTCTTTAACTTTAATATTTCGATCGCGGATTCTTGGAAATCTGTCGTTGTTCTCGCGGCCGCATGTGGCCACTTGGGAGTGTAAGTATTATATCATTTTATAGTGTAAAACATAAAAAAACACTCATAAACTAGCCAGGGTCAAGAAGAATGCGAAGTCAAAGTCACTCACAAGTTACGTCTTTTACTCGCATCGTGGCGCTGCTGTCGAATTACGACGCCCTCTATAGTTTCTGCACGGTCCCTATAATTGTCATATTTTATTGTACTCAGTTGTAAGTAATGTATTATGTACTTAACCAAAAAAACAGCTGTGCAATGTACTGTGAAGTAACAATTTTTTTCGCGTGACTAACGGTAATCGATTGAACTTTCAACGTGGGTCAGTCCAAATCCTTGAAAAAAAAAACTTGTTTAAGATTGTGGCAATTAAGGCCGTCACAGACCTAGCTATAATATATATTAATATATTTATAGCTAGGCATATTAATATATATTTTCTATACAATTTTCGCGTGACCACACACTCAGCTATAATATATATTTCTGGTCTCAGTGTGTTTAGTACGGTATATTAATATAATATATTATAGCTAAGTCTGTGACGGCCTTTATAACCCACGCTACATGACTATGCTTACTTTGTCTTGTATTATTTCCTGAATGGTGAGGTCACAGATTAGATATTATATAATAGTTAATACATAAGTAGGTATCTAGTAACATTATCTCGATGTGTGAGGTACTACCAATATCTCACGAAGTTCTTAGCTGATATTTTGTGAAAGGACTTTAGGACCGGGAAAATGATTTGAAATCATTTTCATCATAAAATGTGGATTTGATAATAGCTAGAACATGAAGTAGGTAAGTTACAAGGCCCAAATTGTAAGGGAAAAATTGAAAATTATGTTATATTATAATAATTATTTTAACTATCCACTTCATCCATTTACGTCTTTATTTGTAATCACTAATCATATATACCAGGGGGTGTAGTGCGAGTTTTATTCGATCATACGCATCGAACACGTTAACGCGAATTTGTATGGGATCAAAGCAGCGCCACCTACTGGCTTACGTGGATACCGCTTTGATCCCATACAAATTCGCGTTAACGTTCTCAATGAGTATGATCGAATAAAACTCGCACTACGTACTCTGCTATCAACAAACAGCGAGTAAGACTGTCAATGACACCATGTCGGCACGTCGGCGACTCGTACCAAGCAAGTAACTCACATGTAAGTACAACAAATTAACTGTGTATAATTAACAATGGTCAGTTAAACATTACTTATTGTTCAGTCTTGTCAATCAACTCGTAAAATATAAGCGTGTAAAACATTCATCATTGAGGTTTTACCTATAGTCTGTACTCTGTTCAGTTCATGTCATTTGTTACTGAATGTTTTGGTTCTTGGTGGAAATTCGTGTTCTATAGTAATTTTTTGCAGGTGTCATTAAAGTGCAAAGCTATTTTTGCAATTAGCTGTCTTTCCACTTTGACCAACTAAACTAACCAACTGGTTGTGCAGAATGGAACTCGGCAAAGGAATAATTCCAATCAAACCCAAGCCACATAAGTACTAGCCCTGAACCCAAAGAATACAGATGTTGCTCATGAATTAAACAATACTTGATGGAAACACATCATGCATTCACTACATTGTACCAATATCACTACAACATTGTACCAATCACTAGTTAGTTAGACTCCAGAATCCAGATGCAAAGCAGAAAAAACTTTGTCGCCCGACAGCTAGCTTCTTCATACTGAATAGCTGCTGTTGTTAAGGCCTGTATCACTTTGATTAGTGCAAGTATATTTTCTCCTAATCACTATAATCGTTTGAACTTATCACTTGCACTCGCACTAATCAAATTGAGCACAGGCCCTTACAGTGTTGCAGTGTAGCGAGTACTCTCTGTTCACACAATTTGCCAGTAAGAAATAATCGACCAGTCGAACTACAATCCCCATTCCCAATTCCTGTATCGATTGGCGCTTAATCTACATAGCTCCCTGCTTATTCACGATCCATTCTCAACACCGCGGCGTGGCGGCAGTCAGTACTGACTGAACAGAACCACTCGTGTAACCCAGGCAAACACAGTCGGCACCGCGTGTAACCCAGGTACTACTGCGTCATGCCTGGGTTACACAGCGCGAGCTGACATGCAAACTGCTGGCATAGTCAGTTACTGAGGTGCAGCCACTTGCACCGTGTAACCGCATCATACGAGCTACGTTCATTTGCGAGTGGGTCAGTTATATCTCACAGTACCTGCCTACTGTCACTTCAGTACGAGCTGTTGAAGTACACAAGTACACAGTACAGCTGTAGGCTGTAGGACGTAGGCAGCTACCGAACCTCGACTCGCCTTCCTGGGTCACACCATGTCCGCTGCTGCCATCGTAGTTGATAGATAATGAATACAAAGACATCGCCTAGTTGAGTTGTATCTGTGGTGGGGGAAGATGAAAGGCGAGTAAAAAAAACATGTTGTAGTAACTCTCACTCGAGCAACTGACCCAGTCGCACATGAACGTAACTCGTATGATGCAGTCACACGGTGCAAGTAGCTGCATGATGCATCTCAGTAACGGCCGTTCCCAATATTTGATCTATCTCTTACTTGAGATAAGAATAGCTCACATTAGACATTAGCTCCATATATTTTATGTCAATTCTATGTCAGCTGCGATCGGTTGTGTGTCAAACTAGAGATAGATTGAATATAGGGAACGGCCATAAGTGACTAGGCCAGTTCGCATGTGAGCTCGCAACGCACAGTAACGCAAACATGAAATGGCGCTTGCGATGCCTAATGACTATAATGGCTTTGTCCACATTGTGCCTTTTTCTGTTCGTCAAGGGCATGCGTTATAGCGCAGTCTACAGCGAACGTGAGGCATGCCCGTGACGCGCGTTAAAATCGTAGCGCTCGCTATGACACTTTTTCTTTCAACGCGGGTGAATTTTGACGCATTCAATTATTGAAGATGCCAAACGAAAGTTCAATAAAAAGAAGATGACGAAAATTGAAGATGAAATTGCATAATGTGGACATAGCTGCAGCTATTAGCTATGTCCACATTGTGCCCTTTCATCTTCAATTCTTCAATCAAAATTGAAGATGAAAGGGCACAATGTGGACATAGCTAATGAGTGATGACAAATCAACTGTGTGTGTAACCCTCATAATGTCAACACTCAACACTGCCAGCTGCGAAGCGTAAACGATACGGTTTAATAGGCAACTTAATGTTACGAGTTGTACAATTACCGTGGGAGAGCTATGGGTATTGGGTAGGCCTCATACGAAACTATATATTTTATTGCAACAAGTAACAATACCAGATGAGTAATATCTATTGTTGCTACTTGCTAGTCCATGGGCGGTAATCGCTTACCATCACACGATCAGCGATCTGCGATTCGTTCCATAAGCGAAAATAAAACAGACTCTTGTTTTCTTGACAAAAATTATTGACTTGCGACATCCAACCAACCTACCACACATTGTGACTACCGTCGCCCATGGACACTCGAAACATCAGAAGAGCTGCAGGTGCGGTGCCGGTTTACACTGTAGTGTACAGTGTACACAGCTAGTACTTGTGCCTGTAACCTACCTAGGTATAGAGAGCTACTGACAAATCAAGATAGTCTAGCTATAATCTCACGTGAGTTCAACAACAGTAATCGATTGGCTCATTTAGAGGAGTACCACGCCCGCACGGAAACTTCTGTTTTAAGGGCAGGTAACAGTGAAATAGCGCGTGGACAAGTTTTTTGATCCTGTTTCATTCCTTACATTATCATCTAAAAATTTTGAAAAAAATACGACCTTTACTTGAGGATATAACGTATCCGGCTTCGCATTAATTGACACAAACAGAAGAACTTCACTCGATAGAAAACAAAGCCAAAGTTACCTCTTTTTAAAATCTTTTTTCAATGCTGTGCTAAGAATACTGAACTAAGCGACCTATTTTTTATAGCTTTAATTAGATAAAATGATTATCTATCCGTATTCGCAAAAATGGAAATTGTAGCATTTATTTACTGATGCCAGTGACAAGATATCTAGAGAATTCGCGTGTTTTTGTATGGGCCACCGCGCGACAGTCGCGCGGTGGCCCATACAAAAACATTTTGAGTGATAGATGCCCTTAAAGAATAAAAGAAAGCTCAAGAAAGTGTTAGATTGGTTGAAGTGAGAACTTTGAACGTGGGTACCTACAAACCTTCTAGAAGAGAGCGTATTCGCTCTTAACAGGCCGGCAACGCACCTGCAGCTCTTTTGATGTTGCGAGTGTCCATGGGCGACGGTAGTTCCTTTCCATAAGGTGACCCGTTTCATAAAAAAAGGTAAGATTCAACTCCCGACTCCAAAAAGCAAAATGTACTGTTTTATAAGAGGATAAACACTTTTCCTAGCCTATATTATTTTACGACCAATATAGGTAGACCGTAGAAACGTATGAAGATTTGAGAAGCTATCAATATACTTCGATATCAGATTTTATCTCCATCTGAAGAGCCGTTGAAGGCTGCGGCGCATAAAATAACGAATAACGATGCTTCAACGATTTTTAATCAAATACAAATACAGGTCAAAAGTATACAATTCACTACGTCTTTCTCAAAATTATTATGTAGCGTCTCTATGTACGCCAACGGCCAACGCGAACGATGGAGCAGTACAAGCAATATTATTTTTTAACAAAAAATTAAAACCGAGTTCCAACGTAATAAAAACAAAAGTAATATTCTTAAAAATAATCTAATAAGAATCAAATAATTCCTATTCCTTATTATAGTGCCGTCTTCAGACTTAGCCTAAACCTCAACTATTTCTGTACTCAATCTTCGTACTTTTGAAGTCGCTACCAGCCCGGAAAAGTTCTGAGATCCTTGACATAGAACTTACGCTAAGGTAAGCTGGGCATGAAGATTGAGTACAGAAATAGTTGAGGTTTAGGCTAAGTTGAACATACTTACATAAAAAAAAAGATACATACAGCCGAACGTATTACCTCCTCTTTTTTGGAAGTCGGTCAAAAACGAACGTGTAGAGTGGAAAATTTGCCTGCGATGTGATTACCAGCTTTACAATCTTGGTTATCTATCATGGTCCAACATAGAGAGCCGCGTCCCTATGTAGATACTACTAGTTTCAAAATACATATAAGTTTACGTATTCATTTACCAAAATTTACCATTAATTAATTTTAAACCTGAATATTTTTTATTGAAATAAAAGGCAAGCAGTATAAATTTTAATGTTTAATTAATGATAGTTAAATGAAATGAAATGAAATATGAAATGAAATGAAATGAATGAAATGAATAAATGAAATATCTTTTTGTTCAAAATAGGTACTTACCTATCATGAATACAATTTTTGAACGTCAGAAGTCTACGTTGCCTACCACCGGTACGACTGCTTTATCATATAATATGAGTAATAATATAAAATGTACTTATAAGTTATAACTATAAGTAAATTACATTTCCAAATAATAACATGCCAAGGATAAGAGAACTTATGAGATTCGAGAGGATATTTTAAAACCGTAAGGTCATTTAAATTGCTAAACACGTATGTAAATAACATATTATTGTAAAAATTTAAATAAGTATGTACGTCTACGTTATTAGCATACGCAAAATTTTCGGCGCATACTATCCACGAGACTTTTTAGGTATGTAGGTACCTCAGTAGGTACATACTATGAGAGACTGAATATAATAATAGGCAGATGGCGAATATACGTGGGAGAGGCTTGCTTCGGCATGAATGGGCCGGCTCGACCGGTGAAATACCACGCTCTCACTTCTCACAGAAAACCGGCGGGAAACAGCGCTTGCACTGTTTCCCGCCCAATCCCCTACCCTATTTCCTTCCCTACCCTCCCCTAATCCTTCCCTCCCCTATTACCCTATTCCCTCTTAAAAGGCTGGCAGCGCACCTGCAGCTCTTCTGATGCTGCGAGTGTCCATGGGCGACGGAAGTTGCTTTCCATCAGGTGACCCGTTTGCTCGTTTGCCCCCTTATTTCATAAAAAAAACTACGTAATTTGGTCACGTTATATCAAGCCAGCCACGACATTTTATATTGAACTGATTTATCATTACCAAACAACGTAGGTCCATCGGGTAAAATTAAATTAAGTACATAATATTTAATTTTAATTTATGTAGAGTAAGTAGGTCAAACATGCGAAATATTATTGAACCTACCAGAGATTTACCTACTGAGCTTAAAATGTCTCAACACTTAAAATGTAAAATCAACCATTTTCTCAAAAGCCTTCTGCCGGCAGACTTTGGCAAATATAATATAATATATTCTATACTTAATATAATAATATTAAAAAAGCGGCCAAGTGCGAGTTGGACTCGCCCATGAAGGGTTCCGCAGCAGCAATAAGGTTCAAAAGCAATAAGACTCGACTTACGCAGTGTCACCAGTTCCTGAGTATTTGTACAGTACGATTTCTGCCTTTGGATAGTAAGTACATGCAAAATAAATGTAAAAAAGCGGCCAAGTGCGAGTTGGACTCGCCCATGAATGGCAATAAGGTTTATTTTTATGAATGTAAAAGGTTTTTGATTTATTTTTATATTTCAGTCGATTTAATGAAATTTAGATTAAGGTTTACCATTTATGACGTATAAAAAAAAACTACTGGCTAGATCTCGTTCAAACCAATTTTCGTTGGTAGTTTTTATAGTAATCTACATCATATATTTTTTTTAGAATTATCATGCCCCTTCTTTAGAAATTAGAGGGGGGGGGGGACACACATTTTACCACTTTGGAAGAGTCTCTCTCGCAAACTATTCACGTTAGAAAAAGATGATATGAGAAACCTCAATATGATTTTTGGAGACTTATCCATTATAGATACCCCACACGCATACGTAAGATGAAAAAAATTTTTTTTTTGTTTCAGTTGTACCTATGGGGACCCCTGAAATTTTTATTAATTTTTCCATTTTTGCATCAAAATCTTAATGCGGTTGGTAAGTAGATGTAGTCTGCTACATCTACTTACCAAGTTTCAATAGTATGGCTCTAATAGTTTCGGAGAAAAGTGGCTGTGACATACGGACGGACGGACAGACAGACAGACAGACAGACAAACAGACAGACAGACAAACAGACAGACATGACGAATCTATAAGGGTTCCTTTTTTGCCATTTTGGCTACGGAACCCTAAAAATAGCCTAGGTACTGCTTCTATAAACTCACTAAAGGTTCTCTCGGTTCAAATTGGACAAAATATTGCGATCGAAATTAAATGCTATGCCAAATATTGTGCTACGTGTGACGATTACGTAACACGTATTATGCGGATCATCAAATGCCTGTACTATTGTAAAATACGACGAAATTCTATTCAAGGTCTCTTAACAAAAACCCTATAACCATTAGTCGTTATGTCACAACTAACATTAAAAGCAGTAGATACACTGTACACAGGTGCCAGCCAGCAGACCTTAGCGTGTCCTTCGGGCTCCCTATTAGATCATAATATATAATAGGTTTTCGTGGTTGGATACCGCTGCAGCTGTTGATCCTGGCGAGTTACGAGTGGCGACACAGGAGATACGGCGCGGTGGGAATATGTGGCGGGCCAAAGCCCGTTTAAAAGGTTTTACTCTTCGCTAGTAATCAGTAACCAAACGTACGCAAAACTCAAAAGTATAAAGAATAATTTCTTTTCTATCATCAGTTCGTTACAAGTACCTAAAATAATATTGAACAATATTTTATTGAACAACTTATTTGTTAATAAGATTGAAAGGCGGGCGCGTTCAATATTAACCCTAGACGGTCAATAATACTAGTCAATACTTGATATTGGGTATGGGTAATAAAATTGATAGTTTAGAGTTTAGACTCTAGGGTAAGGACCTCTCTAATCTTTAGGTTGCCATGCTAAGCTAAGGCTAATAGTAGATTTTGGGAATGCTATTAATCGAATACATAATAATATTATATTCAAATATTTATTTAAAAATATTCAAACAATAACAATAATTGTGCTGCTATAGAGAGTATATAAGAACAGACTAGCATAGAGATAAGAGAGTAAGTGTAGAGAGTAAATCGAAATTAACTCATGCAAATCATTATTTTATCAATTCAAAATCAATATTACATTATTAAATTACCTCTATTAATACCTGCTTATCAGATAGTCCTTAAATTAACTGTGAGTCAATGTTGGTCACGAGTCGTAGATAACAGATTTTGATTACACAACAATAATTACAACAGTATTGGTTGCGTCAACTGTTCGTCTGTTAAACATATAAGTCCTTACTAATAAACGCTGTATAAGCTTTGAATAGTTATTCAGTGTTTTGTCTTCTTCTATCCAATTACAAATGTCACTTGTGTGACAGGAACAAAACACTGTATAACTATTCAAAGCTTATACAACGTTTATTAGTAAGGGGGATTATTTTTGGAAGATGCAGGTCCTTATCAGATAAATAATACTTTACACCTTTCTTATCTGTATAGCTTAATGTTAGTTATCTTTACTCCGGTAACAAGCTTAAAGCTCTACATAATATTATAAGTTATATATTATGTAGATCTATTTGACCCTAAGGCTATATAGCGGCAGCTGGTGTGCGTCCCCCCAGAAAGCCCAATCGAGCTAGGTGTATTTTCAATATATCAGAATTTAGAGCAAAAATGGAGCACCTCTACAGTCAAGTAAATAAATTGGAGCATTAATACGAACGACGCTGCGAGCTAAAAACCGTGGGCTTGCTGGCGTCCTGTCCCGTCAGCACGCCCAAGCTAGATCTCGGGAACCGTTGAGAGTACTATCGTGTATTGTGGTTCAAATTTTCGAGCAAAATTGGAGCACTCTGCTCCCGTGAAATCAACTTCGAAACTAGAATGTGAAAGGATTTAGACGTGATTAACCGGTGGGCTTGCTGGCGTCCTGTCCCGTCCAAAGCAAGCCCACGCAGATCTCTGAAACGGTAATGATTTGGATTATGATTAAAAACTCTACAATAGAGCCCTATTTAAAGCACTCTGCTCCAAAAAAAATATTAATGTAGCTTCAATAGTTCTCGAGTTACAGGCCTTTGAAAACGGGCTTGCTGGCGTCGCGTCCCGTCAGCAAGCCCATTTGGAGCGTGGAAGCTACTGAACGGAGAGTCGTCAAAAATATCTCAAATCGTAGCTTAGAATGAGAGAACTATCCTCCAAATAGATCAAATGGCTGAAGTGTTTTTCGCTGATAGCGCGAAAACCGTAGAACCTAGGATTTTGATCTATTTGGAGCATAGTTCTCTCATTCTAAGCTACGATTTGAGATATTTTTGACGACTCTCCGTTCAGTAGTCTCCACGCTCCAAATGGGCTTGCTGACGGGACGCGACGCCAGCAAGCCCGTTTTCAAAGGCATGTAACTCGAGAACTATTGAAGCTACATTAATATTTTTTTTGGAGCAGAGTGCTCTAAATAGGGCTCTATTGTAGAGTTTTTAATCATAATCCAAATCATTACCGTTTCAGAGATCTGCGTGGGCTTGCTGACGGGACAGGACGCCAGCAAGCCCACCGGTTAATCTCACGTCACGTCTAACTCCTTTCACATTCTAGTTTCGAAGTTGATTTCACGGGAGCAGAGTGCTCCAATTTTGCTCGAAAATTTGAACCACAATACACGATAGTACTCTCAACGGTTCCCGAGATCTAGCTTGGGCGTGCTGACGGGACAGGACTCCAGCAAGCCCACGGTTTTTAGCTCGCAGCGTCGTTCGTATTAATGCTCCAATTTATTTACTTGACTGTAGAGGTGCGCCATTTTTGCTCTAAATTCTGATATATATTGAAAATACACCTAGCTCGATTGGGCTTTCTGGGGGGACGCACACCGGCAGCTGTAACAACTAGAATATCAAAAGCTTTGTCCACACTGTGCCTTTTTTTGTTCATCAAGGGCATGCGTTATAGCGCAGTCAACAGCGAACGTGAGGCATGCTGAAACCGTGACGCGCGCTGAAATCGTAGCGCTCGCTATGACACTTCTTTCAACGCCGTGGATTTTGACGCATTCAGTTATTGAATATGCCAAACGGAAGTTGAATAAAAAGAAGATGACGAAAATTGAACATGAAATTGCATAATGTGGACATAGCTAAACACCCTCATTGGATTTTTCTAACTACTCTACCTGCGTCACCCTACGTACAGTTTATCTGTACATTTATGTCATTAGATAAGGCAAGATATATATACTTTTTATCGATTCCAACTTTTGATATAATATTATGTGATCATTGGTAAATCAGTTCAGTCAAATCCTAACGTATCACAAACACTGATCTTGAACGTTTAAGTGCATTTAACATGATGCTTAACGACTTAAATACCAATGAGGTAAGATTGATTTAATACTTTCTTCCTTATTTCTTTACAATAATAATTTGTTTATAACTACACTTACCGATCTACTTTGGCTGTGGCATTACATGGACTATAACAAACAGATATGAGTGTGACATATAATTGGTGGCGTTAATAATTCTGATCTAAGGCTAGAATGCTGATGCTGATACCCGCTAATATATCAAGTAAAGACTTATTTTATAAACAATAAAAAAACCAGACAGTTTATTTTACTGTCCGTACTCCGTACCCAAATAAATACAGGACGCACGTAGCATGTTAGTGACTTGTCCCAAGCGTTTGATTGTATGCAACACGCAAGGTTCATTCATAAACACAAATTGGAGCATTCATTTCATCACATAATTGTGTACTCGGAAACCACCAACCAAACAAAAAATTTGGCGTGAATGCAATCAAGGAATTTGTATTCGATTTATGAGGATATAATATCCTAGGTCCATATTTTAAAAACTGCATTAACAATATCGAATGTTTGTTTTATAGGCCCGTAATTATAGTATCCCTAGCTTTGTTATCATCGAAGATATAAGGGGGTGTGAACTAGTCGCAAACGGCTTCGAGAAAAGTATGGTACGGCCGTGCTTTTGCTCTAAAGTCTAAGGCTTATCTGGGGCACCGCCGCGCCGCGCCGTGTCCCCAGATTTTATCCTATGCTAATCCTCCAAAGAATCGAAGAGTCTTTCTAATGTATTTTTCAAAGGTTCAAGGCATCAAATATTCGCAGGCTTATTTTTAAAAAATATTTTTGACAATAATGCTAGAAGAAGAATAATGACAGCGAATGATACGCTATCACTTCCGCTATCACTACAACATTAATAAAATAATTTATAATTAGTAAATAATAAAGGCATACACCAATAAAATATATCTTATGCAGACACCTACAACATCACAGAGCCCTACGCCAAGCATGGTTGTGTATTTTTACTACACCTATTCCCTAAATAATTTTCATTACCTAATCATCTTCTTTTCAGGATTCCAAAGAGGAGAAAGCTGGTCACGGAAAGGAAAAGGATGAAGATATTCTGGATTCCATTCTGGGATACATCGGAGAGTTCGGGCGATACCAGAAGCTGATGTTTCTGGGGATGGCGCCATTTGGATTCTTCTTCGCGTTTGTCTACTTTGTCCAGATGTTCGTAACGCCGACTCCACAGAACCACTGGTGTAAAGTTCCTGAGTTGAGCCACTTAGACATGGAACTGAGGTAAGTAGACTTTGACTCATAAGCATTTCGAACTACGAATAATTATTAATATGTAATCATTTTCAAATCAAGACCTATACTACTAAGTAAAACTACTTAAACTATGATAGTGAGTACAGTGATTAGATAGTGATTACGATAGATGTACTAACATAGAAATCGTATATTCTAATCGATGCCCCTATGCCGCTATCGCAAAAGCTATGTATAATATATTATCTGTTATATTATTATCTATGGCAAAGGCCACGCGAATGACCGACTTTAGCTGCAGGTCGGTCGTTGATATTTTGAAGTACATCTATGTTTCTGACTAACATGGTGAACCACTGGACGGATCGGGCTGAAATTTGGCATGCAGGTAGATGTTATGATGAAGGCATCCGCTAAGAAAGGATTTTGATCAACTCCACCCCCAAGGGGTTAAAATAGGGGATGAAAGTTTGTATACAATAAATAATAATACTTGAGCGAAGCCGCGGGCAATAGCTCGTATATAATATAACACAAAGCCACCAATTATCCAAAGACCCATTTCATTTTCATATACGATCGTCATCCAGTTGACTCCATATTAGGTGACTTGCAGACGCAACCTCACCATGCCGGTCGGCGTGGACGACGGCCGCTGCGTGATGTACGACGCCAATTGGACGGAGGTGCTGGCCACCCTCAACATCCCTCCCGGCACCCCCGTGGTCCCCTGCAAGAACGGCTGGGAGTTCGAGCTGGTGGACATCCCGTATGACACCGTTGTTAGTGAGGTGAGTTGCTTTCACGTTTAGCTATGACGAATTGCAAATATGCAGATAGAATGGACATTTGCTGCGTTTGGGCTGTCGGTCGGTGCGAGCGCTATGACCATCATTTTCCTTTTTGCCCTGTAGAACCGCCATACTGGCACAAATGACCAAGAATTTTGTGTCAGTATCTCCAGGCCTATTAGGATGCTATGACATACCTAAATATCTATAAAAGGTGATCGCACATTTGTCAGCAAGTTATAAGCGCCGCACGCGCCAAACATGCCGATTTTTAGGGTTCCGTAGTCAACAAGGGTCGAACCATTATAGTTTCGGTCTGTCCGTCCGTCTGTCCGTCTGTCTGTCCGCGGTTTTGCTCAGAGACTATGGGTCACAACTCACAGCTGACAGCACACATATCAACTCAGAAAGGGATCGTCACCGTATCGACTTTCGCCTCGCCAGTCTTGAGTCTACTCGCCGTCAACCAGGCGTCAACCTAACGTATGCACATTGCACGTATGACGTAACCATAGCGTATCAGCAGCTCCTACGTCACCTCGGCTACGGCTCGTCGCTCGTTGCCATGTTCGTGCCGCCCGCGCCGCCCGGGCCGGCGGCTTTGGTGTGTAGACAGCTTAAGGTGACGCCATGTTAAAGTAAAAAACCGTGTTGGATGTGTTTGAGATTGCTTGTTTTCTATGCGAGGCTGGCCCGGCCTCTCATAGAAAACAAGCAATGGAGCAGCAAAAAATTTAAAGGGCGTAGCGACAAAATGGTTTTTGTCGCTTTATTTAAAAACCATAAATACATTTCATATAAGCTATGGACAAAAGTGTATACTAGAACCAATTTATGTACAAATTTTGGAAGCTTATATCACTCTCCTCTGTTGGCAAAATAGGAATCCCTTTTTTTACAGAGGTATTTTTGATTGATTATTCTGTGTTATAAAAGTTGACCAATCGTGTTATGCTATGGGTAATTCAAAGACAAAGACATGATGAATACTGACAGTGAACTTTAATTTCTTAGCTTTAGTCATTGCTGAGAAAAATGGACATCGCTACAGCCAAATTATCAAGGCGTCACCTTAAAGGAAAAGTCTGTCTCATAAATCCCATGGCAAAGAAATTGTGCAGTCGAGAGACGTGTGTTTCTATTTATTGCAGACTAATTTAATACTAGGGACAAACGGAAAAGTTGTAAAACATAACTCAGATTAATGATGATTATACCCAGTAACAGTATAAAAACAGACTCTATAATTTACGTACATAACAAAGTTCGAAACAAGTAACGTAGCAACAAATTATGCAATGATTAGCTTCATTACTTTGTGCAAAACGATAAAAACGGCTTAGGCCTTGAGCAGGACATACGAATAAACATTGTTTTTTTCCGGAAACTGATAACACCTATCTCCGATAGATAGCATCTATTCATCTAATTGGTTCGGACAGTCTGATGCAATTTCAGTGTTGTTTTTACTCTAATAACCAGTTATGCTTAATCATCTGTTAAGTTTTGGTAAGGGTTTTGCTATACTGGTCTTTGGAACAACAATTAAAATTTTAAGCCGAAAGTAAATGAAATTGATAAAACCTGACAGTTGACACCCACTTCTCGTACCTTGGACCGCTCAACAATTCGAATGAAGCTATTACAATCGAATGAAGACGGGTACGAGAATTGGGGATCAGATATGCTGTAGGTATTCGTAAAAGGAAAATTGTTGTTTTCCAGAGGGAATGGGTGTGCGACAGCGCTGGCTACATCCCCTCAGCCCAGGCGGCGTTCTTCTCCGGCTCCCTGGTGGGCGGCGTGTTCTTCGGATGGACGGCTGATCGCTTCGGAAGAGTCCCAGCCTTGGTTGGTAAGAATTTTACTCCTAAAGCAGTGTAGCTTTAAAAAAACACTGTTTCCTCAAATGTTTAGAAAAAGCAATACGGCCATCTACTGAAATAGTTAAAGTATGACACTTTTAGCTCATCTAAAACTTGCGGTCATCAATCTAATTGGTGTTTTTAAAATTCTACTGTAAGTTGTAACTAAGAAGTTACTTTGTTGGCTGTATGTCCAGAAAGCGATCTCAAAATATAGTGGACGTAGATATTGTGTGGATTGTGGAAGAATATCGGTTCGCTTAAGCTGGGGTCTGCCAAAAAAGTTTTGGAACGCTCTTTATAACTCCTTTTGGCACAGCATAGTACAAGTTAATGTGGTATGTTTGCAGGTGCCAACATGATCGCGCTGGTGGGCGGTATCGCGACGATCTACACCACGGACTTCTGGGACTTCGCCTTCACGCGGTTCCTGGTCGGCATGGCCTACGACAGTTGCTTCATGACCATTTATATCTTGGGTAAGTTTTTTGACACGGTCGCCTGAGGTCAAGTTAAAGCTTATCGCATGTATGGGTTTGTAATTAGGTCTACCAGAGATTTCGTTCGACCTTCCACACTTTTGTTACTTTACAAAACGCTAATAAGGTCCCAGCTTGAATATGCCATACCTGTATGGAACCCTCTCTATACCAAATATACAACTAGTTTGGAATTAGTACAAAAAAAATTCTTACGCGCTACTTATTTTAAATATAATCGATCTACTCTATCTTATACTGACTTGCTTAATCACTTTAATCTACTCAGCTTGGAATCCCGACGTCAGCTCCTAGATGCCATGATGCTGCATGGTCTATGCAATCATAAATTTGATTGCTCAGCCCTAACTAATAAAATATGTTACACCGTTCCTAGAACAGTCCATCGACGTAGAGTTCGTCAGTATAACCTGTTTCACACTACATCCTGCAAGACTAACGCTGGTCTTCGCATTCCCCTTCGTCGCTTAGTGGACACATACAATAAGTACTTTATTGATATTGATATTTTTGCACTATCCTATATTCAATTTAAAAAACATGTCCATGACCATTTAAAAAATTGTAATTCTTAATTAGATAATCATCCGTAGCTGTTATATTGTTGTTTTTCTTTTTCTTCTTTTGTGTCTAAATTATTTGCATGTTTTAGAATAATATTAGAAAATAAAACAAACCATTTAACGCTATGCACTAATGTATTTAAATCTTTCTCTTTGTTAAGAATATAATATATTTTGTATTATTTTTGTTACACCGCGAACAATGGTGTGGGTTATGTGTTTATCTCTTCTATTTACCTAATTGTACTTACTTTAAGATTATAGCATATAACTGTTATTTGTTCCAATAAAGAAAATAAATAAAATAAAATAAAGTAGGTTTAAGCGATACCCATTGACACTTCAAAGTGTATAGCGGACCAAACAGCGACGGTCCTGAATCACGCTAACAAAGTTCCTGAGATCGGCATACAACTTCAGCCTGAACGCGCATACCACCTTCGTCGGTGGAAACTCGGAGTCTGTTTTTGGGGCGTCCTCTCCACTAGTGATACTTGTTGTATTACTGATACTTGTTGTTGTGTTATTGATGTTGTTTCTGGCCTTTAAGAGGCCGAGCCCCATTAATTGATCGCGTAACGAAAGTGGTAATTATTCTAAGGTAAATACTAAATAGGATATAATTAAGATAATTTCAGCTGATAAGAAATAAAAGCTGTAGATTAGCTACCAAAATACAGATCGGGTATTCTTAATCTTATCACCAAGTACGGTTAGTTCTATTGAAAATCCTTCACACACATTGATAAGTGATAACAGATCAGTTTCTGTACCTAATTGCACAGCATTTAAACTAACATCTAAAACAAAATAAATGAGATAAAAATAACACATAATCCCCTTTAATTCCTTTCAACACTTGAACTGAAACATGGCTCTGTCAACAAAACAAGCCTATCACGACCCAGGAAATACGGCCGCAGCCCGCAATCTAGGTCTATTCAACTCGTGGAAACTCGATGCATGTAAACACGTTTTGCTGGTTTAAAAGGCAGACTTTTCCATTTAAAGTCTCACCAGTCACCATTCTCATTTCCCCCCAGTGTTGGAGTACGTGGGCGCTAAGTACCGCACGTGGGTGGCGAACATGTCGATCGCGATCTACTTCGGCAGCGGCTGCATCGCGCTGCCGTGGCTGGCGCTGTGGCTGGGCAGCTGGCGGCGGCTGATATGGGCGACGTCGTTACCCATGCTCGTGGTCCTCGCTGTGCCGTTCACTGTGCCAGAGAGCGCAAGGTAACTTACCTAGATCATAGCATACTCTACTTACGTAGGTACTATTTTGTAATCTGTGACTTTTGACTCTAAGGCCGGTATAAATAGTCAGTATTCAAGATGCATCTCGATCTCAAGACGCGGTTCGGCTCTGTGATTGGTCCAAATTTTGACAGCCAACCAATCACAGAGCCTGAACCGTGTCTTGAGACCGAGATACATCTTGAGTGCTGACTATTTATACCGGCCTTAGGGCGTAAACTGTGTTAAGCGGGCTCCCGCGCGGGGCCCGTCGCGGAGACTCGACTTACGCAGTGTCACCAGTTCCTGAGTATTTGTACAGTACGATTTCTGTCTTTGGATAGTAAGTACATGCAAAATAAATGTAAAAAAGCGGCCAAGTGCGAGTTGGACTCGCCCATGAAGGGTTCCGCAGCAGCAATAGGGTTATTTTTATGAATATAAAAGGTTTTTGATTTATTTTATATTTCAGTCGATTTAATGAAATTTAAATTAAGGTTTACCATTTATGACGTATAAAAAAAACTACTGGCTAGATCTCGTTCAAACTAATTTTCGTTGGTAGTTTTTATAGTAATCTACATCATATATTTTTTTAGAATTATCATGCCCCTACTTTAGAAATTAGAGGGGGGGGACACACATTTTACCACTTTGGAAGAGTCTCTCTCGCAAACTATTCAGGTTAGAAAAATATGATATTAGAAACCTCAATATGATTTTTGGAGACTTATCCATAGATACCCCACACGCATAGGTTAGATGAAAAAAAAATTTTTTTGTTTCAGTTGTACCTATGGGGACCCCTAAAATTTTTAACAATTTTTCCATTTTTGCATCAAAATCTTATTATAGTTTCGGAGAAAAGTGGCTGTGACGGACGGACGGACGGACGGACGGACGGACGGACGGACGGACGGACGGACGGACGGACGGACGGACGGACGGACGGACGGACGGACGGACGGACGGACGGACAGACAGACAGACAGACAGACAGACAGACAGACAGACAGACAGACATGACGAATCTATAAGGGTTCCTTTTTTGCCATTTTGGCTACGGAACCCTAAAAATCGTATGCCGCGCGTGGTCCTATGTCGGCGCGGGCCCGCCTCTCCGCGCGGGGACTCGCGCGCCTTCCCGCGACGGGTCACTTTTGTTATTTGTATGAACACGCGTGGGTGCCCGCCTAAGGGCCTATTACACCACTTCCTGATAAAGTGCCGGATAGACTATCCACAACTTTTTTGACAGATTCTCCATACTTTATCATAATTTTTATTGAGTAAGTACTAAGTATATCTTAGTTTCGATATACTCTACTCGAAGGGTTTCGACTTTCAAGCCGCAGTAAACGCAACGCTCTAGTACAGTCTACCTACATACTACAAAACGACCATCATGCAGCATGCTAAGTGGTAACTGGTAGCATATGTTACCGACATGGGGTCTGCCGTGTGTGTAGCACTGTATCTAGAATCTAGATATTCTATCGTTATCTAATTTGTAATATATTTTGTCTTTAGATGGCTGACATCACGAGGTCGCGTAAACCAGGCTGTGAAAGTACTTCGACGGTTCGAGAAAATCAACGGTACCAAAGTTCCAGACGAAGTTATGGATGAGTTTGTGGTGAGCGTCAACTCTCAAACAGTGGCTATAGTGGCTACACAGATTACAGTTTATGTCAAGCCCCATACATCATTTAGTAGGGTTTTATGAGGACCAGTGGACAGATCAGACTTTTTTTTAGTAGCTCCGGAGTTTGTAATCGCACATCTGTCAGCACCGTACGCGCCGCGCCGCATAGTACATGAAATGCGGCGCGTGCGGTGCTGCCGAATGTGCGCGGTTTCACATCATTTCATACAACGAATTCTAAAATGCGGCGCGTTCGGCGCCTGCGTGATAGTAAATTTGTGATCACCACAAAAAAAGTTTCGAAATTAACGCTTCCTTCTTCATCCAGATAAAATCCAACCAGACGCGCAACACCTCAGAATCCATCATGGACCTGATGCGCAGCGGTCCACTACGCAACATGGCGATTCTCCTTGTGTTGATCTACATGATCTGCGCGCTTATCTTCGACGGCCTCGTGCGCATGTCGGAGGGCCTCGGCCTGGACTTCTTCATCACGTTCACCCTGACGTCCGCCACGGAGATACCCAGCGTCACGCTGCTCGCCTTCGTGCTTGACAAGTGAGTGACGATGATGAGTACGGGGCTGTAATGGTGGCTGGACATATTTGCATAGATACAGTGTTAATTAAAAAATAAAGGTTGAATTCAGGACGTAGGGAATTAGTTAGGGATCACTTTCAATATGATTTAGTCGTGACGCTTAGGGAAAAGCATACGCTAGCATTTAGGCACCACTTTTTTACTGGCTCCAATTTTTTTTAACCGACTTCAAAAAAAGGAGGTTATCAATTCGACGCGTATGTATGTAATATTTCCAGAACTGCCCAGTTTTTGTATATTATGTTAATCTATAACAGCTTCCGAACAAATGTGCCAAATTTCAAAAGTGTATGTATGTATGTATGTATGTTTTTATGTTTGTTCACGCATATCTCCGGAACTACAAGTCCGATTTAAGTGATTCTTATTTTGTTGCACTAGGTATTGTTCAACTTAGGGAACAGTGCAAGTTTCATCAAAATCGGTTCTGTAGTTTTGGAGATAGGAAGTTTTAATTCTCAATTACGTGCAATTTTGAAGTCGGTTTTATCTTTTTAAAATACAGTTATTATTATACTGAATGATTTATCTAATATCACATTTTTATTCACAAGCCGTCAACCGATCATTTGTTGTCAGATGGGGCCGTCGAATGCTGACATGTGTGCCGATGACGATATCCGGCGTGTTGATTCTCATCGCGATGTTTGTGCCCAAAGGTGAGTACCGTTCCACACAGAAAACCGGCGTGAAACAGCGCTGTCGTGTCGATCTTCCGTCCTATTGGGTTATGAGAGTAAAGGAATATAAAGTGATCTTGTGTAATGCGCACACACTTGGGCATTATAAAATTACTCACGACACTGGCTTGGTTTCAATGAACCACCATTGTCACCGAAGCTGGTGTGGGAGTTATTATTTAAAAAAAAACTCCTTTGTTACAGGCGTGCCGCAGGTGACTCTAACGATAATGGCGCGGTTCCTCATCAACATGGCGTACAACACGGCGCTGCAGTGGTCCACGGAGCTGCTGCCGACGCCGGTGCGCGCGTCCGGCTCCTCGCTCATACACGTCAGCGGATACGTCGCGACTGTCATATCGCCGTTTATCGTGTACTCGGTGAGTAGCGAGTAGGAAGAATTTCTGAACATAAAATCTCAGAAGTAATGTGTGCGTTACAGCGGTTGATTTGTTTTGTTCAGTTTTGGTAATGCGCTAGTATAAATTGACCCTTAGATTAGGGTTACCCAACCTTTTTATCTGAACCTCGGATTATAAACAAATGAAAACTTTCAGATGGTTTTCGAGCAGATTGTAGGTATGAGGTAATAAAATATCTCTGAAGAACAATAATTTAGTTGGTAACGTACTAAGTAAAACGGTAGGTACTCCGCACTTATACTACGCTCTGTAAAAATTCTGCGAGTTACGATATTATTTTGTAAGATCAGATCATACGGAAACTACTGATGATCTTATAATAGTCGATGTGGGCTTTTTAGTGCTGACATTACATAATATATTGATACAGTAGGTTTTTAAATAATATATTTATACAATGCATTCAAAACTGACACCAGTGTTACTGGCGCCTTTTCCTATAGCAATATTAAAAGTGGCGGCCTTAGGGGTGGCAAACGGGGCAATCGCCCGGGGCCTCGCGTGAAGGAAAATAATTGGACAAGGAAAATATTATTGTCCTTAAATTAGAGATAATCTTAGTAAAAGCGCAAAATATAACAATTTTAAAGTATATCATTCCTACTTCCGCATCACATACTTAGGTATTTTTAGGGTTCCGTAGCCAAAATGGCACAAAAAGGAACCCTTATAGATTCGTCATGTCTGTCTGTCTGTCTGTCTGTCTGTCCGTCCGTCCGTATGTCACAGCCACTTTTCTCCGAAACTATTAGATCTATACTATTGAAACTTGGTAAGTAGATGTAGTCTGTGAACCGCATTAAGATTATGATGCAAAAATGGAAAAATTATTAAAAATTTTAAGGGTTAGGTTAAGTACAACTTTTGTTTCACAAAAAAAAATATTTCATCTAACCTATGCGTGTGGGGTATCTATGGATAAGTCTCCAAAAATCATATTGAGGTTTCTCATATCATATTTTTCTAACCTGAATAGTTTGCGAGAGAGACTCTTCCAAAGTGGTAAAATGTGTGTGTCCCCCCCCCCCTCTAATTTCTAAAGTAGGGGCATGATAATTCTAAAAAAAATATATGATGTAGATTACTATAAAAACTACCAACGAAAATTGGTTTGAACGAGATCTAGCCAGTAGTTTTTTTATACGTTATAAATGGTAAACCTTAATCTAAATTTCATTAAATCGACTGAAATATAAAAATAAATCAGAAACCTTTTATTTTCATAAAAATAAACATTATTGCTGCTGCGGAACCCTTCATGGGCGAGTCCAACTCGCACTTGGCCGCTTTTTTCGTTTAAAAAGACAAAGAGCCTCGCAAAGCTTGCCGCCCGGGGCCTCGCAATAATACTACAGTGGCAATATAATCTATCACTTTAAAAAAACTGTCCCTCGTTCAGGAACGTCTATGGTCACCGCTGCCGCTGCTAATTCTGGGCGTGTGCGCGGTGGTGGGGGGTAGTGTCGGCATATTCGTGCCGGAGACCAACGGCAAGCCGATGCCGCAGACCATCGACGAGGGCGAGCGGTTCGTGCGCAGCTTCACAGTGTGCGGGTGAGTAACTTCTGAAGTAACCACGACCCAAACTCTATAATCACTGGCCTTTCTTACCTCTATATGGGGAAAGTACAGAAAACATTCAGGTTTTTACAAATGCAAACGAAGGTCTGGATGCCCCAGGCTCTTAGGCTGCGTTTCCACCAGAGATGTGTTGCGACTTGCGAGGAATGTGTTTTTAAGATCCAATAGAATCGCTGCGCTGAGAGAGGACACGACAATGAAGTGATTCTATTGGTTCTCAAAAACACATTCCTCGCAACACATCTCTGGTCACTGGTGGAAACACAGCCTTATCCAAGGCTTTTTAAGGTCATCGTGAACGCACACAACGCAAACGCGGTGCGTGCTGATAAATGTGCGATCACCTTAAGATATTATTTAGCTATCAATCTATTCCACTTTTGACATTTTTTTCTATTTCTCAACAGGAAAGCTGAGGATGTGGGAGAGCAAGTGATGGACGAGAAACAGAAAGCTTTGGTTACTTAACGATCTCACACAAACTTCGGTACTACTTACTGGTGTAGACTCTCTACAGCCGCGCGTCATACGAGTACAAATGTACGTTATACCTTAGATATAAGTACTTCATGTACTCATAATTAAATAGATATACTTCATCGTAAGCACGTGGAATTACGTACATTTACCCATCACTACTTGTCTCTTTCTCTCGCACAAGTGTTTTCTCGCTCTCACAAGTGCTTAATAGGAGTGTGATAGGAGCGCATGTTATTATAGTTAATATTCAAATTTCAATATTTTCATATCAAAGGAAAATACTTAAATATTGTTGAGTAAATGTATGAATTTAGGCACAGATTTACAAATATATACTACGTTACTATTAAGCTAGTTATAGCTATACTTTGGAGAGAAATAATAAAATTCTCTGTATTCTTATATATTTAGTAGATCCCTACGGGCTACGTCTTGTATTGCTCAATGAGTACCTTAGTAATTTAACTTGATTACAGTGTTTAAATAGGTATTGTTATTGTTTATCATGTGGTTACAAAACCGCAAATATCTGGAAATTGTTAATGCGCTTTAAATAACTAATGGCCGGTTTACCTACATTTTAACGATGAGTCTGGCCGAAGCCCACTGAATGACGTCATTTCAGACGTTGCATAATATCAGAGTAGACAGAATTATAGAGTATGCCGACTTAGAACTGATGTTGAAATTCTTAAATTTGACGTATTATGACGAAAGTCGTCGCTATGGTTGTTAACTTAAGGCAAAAGCAAAAAATGGCCATTGAAAGGCCAGTGAATAATGTATTATTATTAATTATAATACGCTGTGGCCTGTGATAACGTACCTTATACCCGATAACATGAATTATTATTATTAACTAGTTCACATTTTGAATTGCATTTCAATATTATAATATTTAATGATAAATTCACACTCGTAGTAACAAGAAGTGCTTAGCCGATTTATTTTAATATTAATGGCGTAACTACAAAATATATGTAGCTATTGGCTACATAAAAAACCACGCCACTAAATTCGGATTTCAGCAATTTTGTTTTTCTACAAAAAATAAAATAGCTGCTAAAAATATCTGTAGAAAGACATTTAAAACAAATCAGCCATAGTAGGTATGTATCTAGATTTGATTTCCAGTGAGAATTAGTGATTGTTAATTAATTAAGTAATCTTTGTGGAATCATTTTGTCATAATTCAGAGAACATTAATAAATAAAAGTGAACTCTGAAAGATAGAATTTTTAGTTACTTAAAAATGGTGGTGAACAAAATTATTAAATGGCAGATTTTTATTGAAATTTTATAAATTATGGTTGTGATTAAGCATTATTTAACGTTGAAACTTTGTGTGCTGTTAATTGTAAGATTGTGTATGATGTCTGTGTAAATATTGAAAATTACATATTTTATCTATCTAAAAGAATCTATTTGACATTATTGTTGTCCTAATGCCCGATTTCTGAATGATTTAGACCGAGGTTTGTCTATACAATGGCGTATTTGGTTGACTAAAGGTGATCGCACATATTATTTTATCAGCACGTACGCGCCGCATTTCCTGTACTATGCGGTGCGTTTGACGCGTACGGCGCGGCGCGTACGGTGCTGTGCTGACAAAAGTGCTATCAGCATAAAAACCATTCACTAATCAAAGATGCTGTTGAAAATATAAACTTCCGACAAAAGGCAGCGGTAATAAAACTTTTCTGTTATGAAGTGTTTTTTTTTTGGTCTAGAATCTAGATAAATACTTAATAGTATGTAGGTGTTATTTAGAATAATGTAAATAAAAATAAGGCAAAATAAAATGTTGCCTTAATTCTAGCTAAATATAATTTCCATTGCCTTTTATGTCTTGTCAATTTATAGTTTTAAATTGTAACTCTAATTTTTACAAGAATGTACGAGTAAAGAATGTTTGAAAATAAATATTTTTTATATAATATAAACTTTGTTTTCTTTTTAAGATGATTTTAGTAATACAGTATATTACAAAATTTGATTTATCATTAAATTAAAAATAAATGAATAAAATAAAAAAATAAATAAATAAGATAAAAGTCTGCATCTACTTTGCACTATCTCTGCAACACCCTAAGGTTTGGCTGGAAGAAAATGCCACGAGGCATTAAGCCCGCCTTTGTACAAAAACGTGCAAAAGTTTTAAATAAATTAAAAAAAATGCAATAATAAAAATATTATTATATTTTATTCACTTATAAATACATTGGTATAATTATACAATGTTACATATTTTATAAACGAAGAAGTTAACATTTTACATTTAGATGATTTAGGTAACTCTTCAAACATTAATTGTGTGTAACTAGTAATATTAATTAATTGTACCCTCTAAAGACCGGATGTTCCTTTAAAAGCAACTTTTGTTATGAAACCACTTTCATAAACGCAATATTCAATAAACCTATCGAACAAAGTTCTCTCCCGATGCGTACAAACTAAGAAAGAGTGACGTCAGTCTTTCGTAGCATTTTGTATGGAGCGTTTCGGGCAGGTCTATTTTTATGAGATGTTTGAATTGTCATATCTTGGTGAATTTTTAAGCTATCAGAGTCATTCTTTCGGCGATGTTTCTATTTTTTAAGGGTCTTTCAATTACCAATAAGAAAAAAAATAGTCATCATGTCTTGCACAAGTCGGCATTTTGTTCACAATTTACAACGTAGTACAACGTGTAAGCCGTGGAGCGATTTACATGTGACTGACAACTAATGCTCAAATGAGCTGGAATTGGCGACATGTGCCACGCCCACATAACATATCTCTTACTTCTAAAATCTGTGATTGTGTGTGTTGAGCTAAGTCATGGTATGTTAGAGCTTAGAACTAACTGGATCGTAAAGATGACACGCATTATGCATACGTGGCTAACTTATCATAAGCCACGTATGCAGTCGCTTACTTCCTTTGTCTTAAATAATACGCAAAATTTTCGAATTGGTTGTACAGAATTTTTATTGATACCACGAGAGAAATCGATTCATAGGCATGTGACGGACGTACATTATTCGATTGAGCTTGAAATGACTTGACCAAGTAACGTAATGGCCTCATTACACTGGCGGTTCAAGAGCGAAGCGTTTGCGCGGCGCGCTCCGTACGCAAATGGCTAGAGTGATAAAGTCCAAAGTCTATGAATTATTTTCTCACGCAGTATTATTCAATAAAGGAACTCCATTAACAATTTTAACACAAACCCTACGTCTGCTTTATGCTCAAGTACATCTTGCCGTTGATGTTCTGTTTGACGGGGTTGATGCGTTTGAGGATTTGCGTCATGGTCTCGACGAGGCGCTCGCTGGAGACGCCGGACCGCTTGGACTTGAACTTGGTGAGCAGCTCCGTGGTCGTCATCGGCTTGCGGGCCAGGTACCGCCGCACCGCCTCCTCCGTTACGCCGCACTCGCTGGAATTAACATTATACTTGTTTGGTAACATAATATTTTAATGCCTCCGTGGTCCAGTGGTGGCTCTTGACTCGTAGACCATGAGTTCGATTCCCGCGTTGGAAACATGTTACATATTTACTTATTTCCAAGTTAGGTTAGGACGATGCAGGTTGATCACATGATTGTCTGACAAGTAAGATGATCCATGCGTCGAATGGGCATGTAAAAAGTCGGTCCTGCGTTAATGTCTACTGCGTCGGCGTTATAAATTATCATGTTTAACCGCCGTACTCAGAGACATTTAGGTAATTATGATTAACCTTCAATTTAATGAAGAGCTTGACAGATAATGTATGGAGCTTATGGCAAAATTTTGAATTAATTACATTTAAGGGCCCGGGTTACCCTCGAAATTTTCATACATTCTTAATACCAAAATCATTTTCTCATACGAAAATATTTAACATGTTTGAGTTATTTTTCAGCTTAAGATAGTAATTACCTAGGGTCCTGAACAAATTTTTTTTACAAAATATTTAAATACTAAAAAAAAAATTTTTGTGTTTAAATATTTTTTAGTAAATTTACTACTAAATATTTAAACACCAAAAAATAGACAAAAACACTAAAAAATATATAAATAAATAGTAAATTTACTACAAAATATTTAAATAATAAAAAATATTTTTTAAAGTTTAAATATTTTGTAGTAAATTTACTATTTATTTAAATATTTTTTAGTGTTTTTGTCTATTTTTTGGTGTTTAAATATTTAGTAGTAAATTTACTAAAAAATATTTAAACACAAAAAAATTTTTTTTAGTATTTAAATATTTTGTAAAAAAAAATTGTTCAGGACCCTAGGTAATTACTATCTTAAGCTGAAAAATAACTCAAACATGTTAAATATTTTCGCATGAGAAAATGATTTTGGTATTAAGAATGTATGAAAATTTCGAGGGTAACCCGGGCCCTTAAGTAATGAATGATCCACTGTGAGTGCGGAAGTTAATAATATTATTATATTTATGTTTTCTTAATTAGTAAGTGTAATGGGGGCATTGTGTAGACTGTAGAGGCAGAGTCATTTATTTCATCTGGATTCATTTTAAATTTAAACAAAGGGGGCGCTAAAACATTAGTTGTTCTTGAAGTGGGCAGTAGACAAAATAAGTTTGGGAGCCTCTGCTCTATACTCACGTGTACGAGGTGTCCATTTTGGGTTTCTTGGCGGGCGGCGCGTTGGCAGCCGCGTTGGCCGCCGCGACCGCCGCCGCCGCCGCCGCGCTGTTCGCGCCGCCCGCGCCCGGCACGCCGCCCGCGCTCGTGCCGCTGCCCCCCGCTGACGTGCTCGCCCCTGGCATACAAACTCTGTTATACAGCACGTCTTAGGGTCAATGTATACTAGCACAGAGTCGAAGCGTATCGAAGCGAATTATCAAAACTGAACATAACAAATTCAACCTTAACTCCAAAACATTAACGCACATATCATTACTTATGAGAATTTAAAAAGGCGCGCGCACGCGAATTGACCAACGCTTTTTTGGTGCGCGCACATTCTCGCGCATCTATGCACCCACAAGCAAGTCTACGCGTTATCACTCTAGGCGCATTCTGGCGAATTCGCGCGCATTCCTTCGACTAGTTGCGAATTTGACACTTCGACGCGCTTCGACTCTGCGCTATTATAAATTGACCCTTAGTGGGCCTCTAGGCCTAGACGATCACTTTTATTGTGCTATATCACTGAACAATATTATTGAACTGAATATTATTGAACAATTTATTTGACTACAAGATTGAAAGGCGGGCGCGTTCAAATCAACCCTAGACGGTCAATAACATTGCACAATGCGTGATATTGCACAATAAAATTGATCGTCTAGGCCTAGAGGCCCACAAGGGTCAATTTATAATAGCGCAGAGTCGAAGCATCAACTTACTACTACTACTAGGGGCCCGCTTATTCATCCATACTTGTTGAATTAATAATAGTAAATTATTGCAACTCGAGACTGACGACGACCATTGTTTGTGCGACGCGCGACGGCATGTGACAAAATTGCCAATGTGACATACTTATTTAGTCAATTCAATAAAATAATATGGGCGAAATACTTTATATTATGGCAAAACAACGTTTGCCGGGACAGCTAGTAATAATATTTAAAATATGTGAAAGTGTTTCTGTCTGTTCCTCTTCATGCCCAAACCGTTGAACCGATTTTGCTAAAATTTGGTATGATATCTCGGAAAAATGTACGGTTCCCGCGCGATAAACGAATTTTGGCGCAACGGAGTTGCGGGCGTCATCTTGCGTAGCGAAGTAAATTTCAACGGCTTTGTGAATGTGACTGACAATCAAAAAGTTCTCACCTGCGTTTTTAGCGTCTCCATTTTTGCTCTTCTTGGGCTTTTTGGGCGCGCTGGACTCTGGATCGGTGTCCGAATCCGAACTGAACTCTGTGCTTGAATCTAGAACATTAAAAAAAAGTTAGACATATGTAAAAAAAGTTAGATAATATTATATGAACTCTGTATATAAGGAACACATACACACCCTAAGTATTATCACTTAGTTTTGGTACACCCTGTATAAACTGTGTACCTTTTTTATTGTCATCTGTCTTTTTCTTCTTCTTGGTGAGTTTGCTGGCGCGCTCCTCGCCCTCCTTCGTGGGCTCATCCTCCTTCTCCGACGCCTCAGACTTCTGGCCCTCCTCCTCCGAGCTGTCTTCGTCTGACGTGAGCAGCTTTCTGTGTTTGTTTAGAACATAGATAGTAGATACATGCATATTGCATACATAGTAATCACAAAACTTTTAGCTTTGGCATTAGCGATTACTCCACCAATTATCTAGCTGTTAACATGAGAAAGAAGTAATAAAAGTGACGAGAACCCACCTGAGCGCGTCCTCCTCCGCGACTCCTTTCAGCTCCTTGTTCGCTTTTGTCTCGTGATCTGATTCACTGAAAAAAAAACATATAGGTAAAAATTTAATCTCGAACACAAATTTAAAAAGTTCAAACGTCAAAATGAAGAGAAGTCACTTCAATGTTCACAAAAAAAAGAACATAATATACAGAATGTGACAAAACAAAGTGATAACTTTCGGGTGTGTATGTCTCCCTCATAAAGAGTTCCTCCTCCTGGTCGTCGCCGTCATCGCTCTCCTCGAACGCCTCGCTCTGTACCTTCTAAAGGGCAGCAGTATTTACTATTCACCTCTCTGAGGAGTCGGAGATGTAGTCGCGCTCGCGGCCCTCCTCATCGCCGTCGTCGCTCTCCTCGAACGCCTCGTTCTGCACCTTCTTCTTCTTCTTGCCCACAGCTTCTGTCAATGTCCACATATTTTTTTTATTTAACTGGCAAGCTAAGTCTAATCTTTGTTCATTTGCTTGCAGAAAATTATTTTAACGTGACTTATTTTAAAATGATTTGAATATGTAGTTTTTATCTGCCTTTAGTTTGTGTAATTTATATGTCAATATTTTGAATCTTTATTCAATAGCGCTTGATGAGTTGATGGATACTTAAATTAATATAAAGTATTTCTTAGTTTATTTACCTTTCTTATTCTTTTTCTTCTTGTCGGTATCACTTTCGTCTTTTTCTTTCTCCTTCTCTACGTCGGAGTCAGACGACTCGTCGTCCGAGTCGATCCATTCGTCCATTTCTGATATTTTCAAGTCTGCAAAGCAATACATTTTTGCAAAGGTTTACATACAAATAAAACTGTGTTGCAATACCGCATGGCAATAAAACTTTCAATGGAAGAAAATTAAAGCTAAGAAATCTCTAAAGTTACACATATTACAGTATAAAAATTTTAGCCAAATTTTTAGGCGCCATATCTTGCCCAGTAACACTGAAAATAACATTGAACAAAGGCTGAAAATAAATTCTGTATTTAATTCTTTTTCACTTTCAAGACCTGGGGCATCTTGTGGCTACAGACATACGTCTCAGTAGCGACTCGTGAGCATTGAAGCAGTCAGATAAAAAAACGTAAATAAAAGAACGTGTGTGCCGAGCACACGTGTCAGAAGTAAAACTTAGTCAAAATCGTCGCCTTACTCCGTGACGGCCGGTGACGGTATCGCCATGACGCGATCTTGAAATTTTACTCTCAACGCGCCTAAAGAAGTTTAACTTTAAAAGGTAAGACTGTTTCCTTACCCATCTTAGCCTTGGAGTTCTTGGTCTTCTTGTCGTCTGGGTCGTCGGCGTCGTCTGCGGCGTCGTCCCCGCGCATGCGCTTGCGACACATCAGCGAGAAGTAGTTCATCACTTTGTTACGTCTGGAACACAACAATTAGGGTTTTTACAAATACAAATATCTTTATTCCGGACTACTAATGGTCCATTGGTTAGTATTACAAACATAAATAGGGTTAGTTAAAAAACAAAAAATAACATAATAAGTACCTCGATCGTGGGAATCGCAGACACAATAGATGCGACAGCCGGGTGCCGCTTGGGGATTGATGGGTTAAAATAAATATTTAAAACTAAACTAAATCATGCTGTTTTTTTGCTACCAGGAGCCGCTATGTAGCCTTATAGGGTCCATCGTGTCAAACTGCTGTTAGAAGAGGCTACATAGCGGCTTGTGGCAAATAGAACATCAAAAACTCTCATTACCATACACCGAGGTTTTAGACATAAACAATCCTGTGAAATGTTCTAAGCCAGTGTTTTTGAACCTGTAGGTCGTGACCCCTGGGGGTCGCAAAGCAAAAGGTAAAAAAAGTATATGTTAAAAAAAATAGAGATTAAAAAGTAATAAAAAAAAGTATTACTAAGTAGGTAAATAACAAATGGATACATTCTTAAAGGGTGGAGGGTCGCGAAATCCTTTTTTTACACTAATAAAATAGCGAAATAAAAAAAGTTGAAAAACACTGTTCTATACAGGGCATCTATACATGAACGTAGAAAAAAGGCGGACGGAGTCTTATTATACTCAGAACTGTCTTCAGAGTCGGCCAGGCTGACTGCATGTACACGGTCCGCACGCACACATTCTTACGCTAATTCATACCATTAATTGACAGGCGTAAGAATGTGTGTGTGGCCGACTCTGAAGACACAGTTCTGTGTATAATAAGACTCCATCCGCCTTTTTTTCTACATTCATGGACATAGTATAAAAAGTATCCCTCAAAATATCCCTCAAACTCATCAGTGTCTAATATACCTACTTATTATTTTAAAGCAATATAATAATTGTAAGATTTTGTATTATTAATTTATTATATGTATACACACCTTCCAAATTCCTGCTCAGCTTCCTCAGCCGAAAGAGCTTTGTACCTCTGTATGGGCTGAAAGTTGTACCTGGAATTGGGAATAACAGCCATAACTCACCGGGACGCCCTCGTGACGTGGCCAGTGATGTTACCATGGCAACATCCAAGCAACGTCTGACGCCTCTACGTGACCGCAAAGCGGTGTTTTTCTTAAAGTTAAGTTTAAAAAAAGGCGCTTTGTGGACGACGCGTCTACATGAGGCCTACCGCCGCCTACCACCGGCTACGGTTCTGGAACTAACCCGGCGACAAGAACCGGCGTAAGAAACTCGCACGGGGTCACCTTTTACCAAAAAAGTGGCTACATAAGAAGAGCTGCAAGTGCATTGCCAGATTTTTAAGGGGAATACTTAATTTTTCTTGAAGATTTGCAGGTCGTATTGGTCCGGAAATACTGCTGGTGACAAGTCATTCCAGAGTTTTACAGTGCGCGGCAGAAAGTTACGCGAAAAACGCACGGTGGAACTTGGAAGACTGCCACTCATCAAGGTGGTGAGGATGGTGTATTTTTCGCGTGGAACGATGGCGAAAAGTTGCAAAATTACCTACACAATATCTAAATATATTATATAACTCAAGGGTGACTGACTGACGTATAATGATCTATCAACGCACAGCCCAAACCACTGGACGGATCGGGCTGAAATTGAGCATGCAGGTAGATGTTATGACGTAGGCATGCGCTAAGAAAGAATTTTGATCAATTCTACCCTCAAGGGGATAAAATATAAAATAGGGGATGACAGTTTGTATGAAACTGTCAATTTTAAAGTTGGGCGGGAGAGACTTTGGTACCTAACTAACCCGTCGATCATGGAAAAACGAGACAATAGCTTATCTATTGTTCTCGCGGTTGCATGCGACCGCTTGCCGCTTGGGGCTTGATGAATTAATAATAATACTTCTTAACGCGAACGAAGGCGCGGGCAAAAACTAGTCATATTATAAGACAAAAATTAGATATCTCACCATTCTTGTAAAGGATATGCATCAATAGCACCGTCAGCAGCGTGTGTGAACACATAGTAGGCCGTGTTCTCCGACACACCACCCTCTCTTATACCCTTGAACCTAGGAGGAAGAAAACAAATTTAAAACAACCATTATAGCTAATATAAGAAATTAAAAAGAATATAGGCAATATTTTACATTGTATTATTGTAGACTGGCTTTAATATTGTCATATTGTTGTAGTTTTAAAAGATTACTAGTAAATAAAAAAAAACATTTGAAGCCAATACTTTCAGAAATTTCCATGTGTTGACCTACCACAAACTACAAAGTAAAATTGACCTGTCAGATTAGGTGGCAAAATATAAAATACTCACTTCTTACCAGTTTTACCACCAACTTTTAATATCCAAGGTTGATCCTCTGGTTTATATTTCCTGGATATGATACCAAACTTCTTCCTTCTCGCCTCTTCCCTCATATCTCTCCCGTATTCTGAGCCAGCCCCAAACCTGGAAATAACAAGATTAAATAGGTAATGAGTCGTAGCAGGAGAGTATACAAAATATTACATTGAAGGTTTCCCTTTCCCCTTTTCCAATAAAAATATATTTACACAGCAAATAACTCTACAAGCTTCGTCATCTTCTAGCACAGTATTACCTAAAGTGGGCGATAACGCCCCCTTGCTGAAGGTCTAAAGGAGGGCGTGGGACCCAAAAAAAAAAATGGGAGCGTTGTGTAAAGGCTTGGGGGGTGATTTATTTCATCTGGATGCATTTCAAATTCAAACAATGGGGGTGCTAAAATATAATTTGTTCTCAAAGTGGGCAGACAAAATAAGTTTGGGAGCCCCTAGTCTAGCATATTGAAAATGTGGCGACATTGACTACTTGAAGTATGTTTATTCAACATTTTCTCTGTAAGGGAGATAGAGTACAGAACCCTAAGAACATAACATGTATAATATAAATTACTTTGGCATATCCTCCTCCAGCCCTTTGAACTCTTTGATATTGTTCTCCCTCTCCATCTTCACATGAGTCCATTTTGCAAAGTCGACATTGAGTGTAGCGTTAAATCTCATAACATGATATTTCTTCTTTACATTTTTGGGCACTCGAATTTTGAACTCTTGTACTGATGCTGCTGGCTGCTGTAATAATTATTATGATATTTATCATATACTAATGATATTTATCATAAACTATCATATTGTGAGTAACAATATATATTTATATATTGTTACTCACAATATGATAGTTTTGTTTAGAAAAATATGACAAAAGGTTTGTGATCATCGATTTATATGCCTACTAGAACATTTTGCTAATAGGTTCTTCATACAAGGAAATAGAGAGCCATCTATGAAAAATCGATTGAACTACGTAGTGCGACACAATATTCGGCCGCGTGCGAATGCTGTTTTACCGACGAACCCCGCGTTCCACCTGGCATCGAATTGAAAACGATCAAAACGCTGAAAATGCCTCCTATCTTTAGCATTTTGATCGTTTTCAACGCCAAGTGGAACGTAAGGGTTGCGTCATCACTTAGTAAAACAGTAGCCATGGCGGACATTGGTAGTAAAATTATAAATTAATTATTTCTATACTTAAACAAACAGTTTGTGAATTTGTGATGCTTACCGATGATAAGATATTCCAATGTGCTTTTTTAACTTTTTTGACATAATTTTTGCAGCCTTTTACCACACAACTGTGGTAAAAGGCTGCCGATTTGTTCTGCGGACTACAGACGACTAAGTCACGTGGGTGTCAAACGGAGCGTTTTGACTCCGACGAATCGGCATCATTGCAACGCGCTCTTGACCCGGTCCTTAATATTTATGTCTATGTTTGTGATAAAGTTCAACCAACTAGTCTGGTGTTTTTTTAATATCGACAATAATCGAACAGTTTTTCAAATATAGAACATAAACTTTAGGTACAAATAAAACAACTTTAGGTACAGTGCTACAAGGAGTACTTTTCAAATATATTGCGAGCAAGGTTATGTGTCATTATATTTTATCACTACATACGCGAAAAGGCAATAACTGCAAGCTAAAAAATAATAAACATTACAGAATACTTACAGAACCACTTGGAGTCGTCATTTTAGATGTGCGCTGAGCAAGTCCGATGCCAAATATATGCCTAAATATATAGACCTAGTTATTTCCAGCTATAAATTAGGTAATAAACTTAATTTTTTATAAAATCGTCACGTCATTGTTTCTAAGGATCATAGCACTGTGAACTTATAAATAAATTATAACTATTTACAATATTATAGCAAAAACTATTAGCAAAGAATTCGGAACTTTCCGTTGCTTGCATTCGCATTTCGCAAATCGCAAAATTTTGTCTGGTGAGTGGTGACTGTGACAACTGACAGGTGACTGATGAGTGGTGACTGGTGACATTTGTATTTTGTTTTTTTTCTTATTATGGCACTTCGGCTATAAAACCATGGCCAGTGTCAAGTAATGGCGGGAAAACAATATTCGTATAATATATAATTTTCGGCATCGTTTTTCTATTTCGTCAGGTCCAAAGTCTAGTCAAAGTCTAAATAAAAGTCAACACAGTCAACGAGTCAAGTCGGTCGATTCAGTAAAGTGGTAGACGCTTTACTGTTTCGATGGAGTTTTGGAGGGAACAATAGGGAAAATAGCATGTTTCTGCCTTCTGGATATTATATCACTTTCGTACACTTGTGTACAATCGAATATCTATATAATGGTTAATATTCTACCAATATTAAAACCCAGTTTACACAATTTTATATTCCGCTTCAAAGAGGCACAAGATATAGCTGTCATTTCAAAGGGTATCATCTATCCAGCGTACTTGTTTAATAGAGATCAGTGTTCCCGGCAAAACCCCATTTGTATTTTGTTTATTTTGTCATCTGTGCATCTGGGGGCACGGAAGTGCCCCCGCCAAGATGAGCTTGACATTTGACGTTGACAAAATATATTTATAATAATATATTTTTTATAGGTAAGTTTATAGGTAAGAATTCACTGATCTCTATTATACAAGTACGCTGGATTGCTGATACAGACCTGCTTTTTGTGCCTATTTGAAGCGGAATCAGCGCCCCATTATTCGGAATCTCAATCGGGATAAAGAGATCAGTGTAAGAATTACTTGCTCTTGGTTATATACTTACCTACAAATAAAAAAAATTAAATTAATGTCAAAGTGACGTTTGGTAAGTGTCACTTGTCAGTTGTCAACTTGTCATGATTATTTGTAAACAAATCGTATTTTGTAACCTAAAAAAAGGCAAAAGTATTTTTTATTGCAAAGTATTAGCTTTAAGTTAAAATATGGGTAAAAAGAAAAACAAGAATAAAGTGAGTGGTGCTGTAAAAACCGCTGCAAAAACTGAAAAGAAACTTGCTAATAAACTAAAGAAGGAACTTGCGAATTTGGGAGAGGTTAGTTCACGTGTAGTTTTATTTATTATTTATCTAATGCTTAGTAATGAAATAAAAAACATTATTTATAGGAGGATATTGCTAAAATAATATCACAAATTGAAAAAGAGGAAGCTAAAAGGGCAGCTGCATCAGAGAAGGTCCTCACAACGCATCCCACTGCTAGAGCCTACGCCAGCCTCACACCACATCCTATTAACAATGAACTAATTTTATTCGGCGGGGAATATCATAATGGTCAACGGGTAAGTTGAAGTCAAAAGATTTTTATTTATGTACTAAAATAAAAAATGGACAAAAAAGTAACTATTAATTTCAGACGGAAGTATACAATGAGTTGCTGTTTTATAACCCGGTGAACAATTCTTGGCGTCTTCTGAAAGCACCTGGAGCACCGCCGCCAAGGAGTGCCCATCAAGCTATAGCCACTTCAGCTAACAAGTGAGACAGTAAATAATTTGTGGCCTGGAATTATAAGGCTTATTTTAGAATTAATTCAAATCCTTTTTTTAGAGGAGAGCTCTGGGTGTTTGGGGGTGAATTCACGAGCCCAACTGAGACACAGTTCCATCATTATAAGGATCTGTGGTGTTTCTCACTTGCTGAGAAAAAATGGGAAAAGGTATGCACTTTACAAGATGATCCACATACTAATTTCTACAAACATGGTCTATTCTTTAATTTATCTATATATGTATAAGATATCTTTAAGTTCTCGCTAGCAGTATTGAAACTATTATAAGGGTACATAAGTTTAAAAACACAAACCGGTTTTTAAGCACACAGTGCTGTAACAAATTTATTGCATATATCAGCTTTAGAGTAAATCAAATGCCAGAATATAAGCCAATACCATCAAAGAAATTGATTCAGGCAGAGAGGGGCCTAAGTCAATTGGTCGTATTATGTCATTACTCATTTCAATGTTATCTGTGATCTGTCGGATAGGTTTGACATAACGTGACCAAATTATGTAGGTCCGCCTTCTGGCTATGAATCAACTTCTCTGATAGTACAAATCTGCATTATCACCACAGGTGGTAGCACCAAACGGCCCGTCCCCTCGTTCCGGCCACCGGATGGTGCAGCTCGGCCGGAAACTGTTCATCTTCGGTGGCTACTGTGACGACGGACGCGAGTGCCGCTACTTCGACGACCTGTACACGTTCTGCCTGGACACGCGGACCTGGGAGAAAGTGGTGCCAGCGGGACGAGGCCCCACCCCGAGGTCCGCTTGCATTATGCTGCCCATCGGCAATGATTCTGTAAGTAGAACATCCATACTTCCATACTAATATTATAAATGTGAAACACACAGCCCAAACCACTGGACGGATTGGGCTGAAATTTAGCATGCAGGTAGATATTATGACATAGGCATCCACTAAGATCGTAATTTGAAGTTATTTGTTGATTTGTATGAAACTTTATCAATTGTAAAGCGATTGGTAGAAGCTATGTTTCATATTTTCTATCACTAAAAAAAATTGAATCAGAATGGAAATATCGAATTTTACTTACACTTTCATATTTTAATTTAATTATTAAAATCAGTAGTAACTATATTGACATGAAGCAGTGTTTCCACTATAATGATTTCGTTTCCCTACGCCTCAATTCAGATTTCCCCTTTTTAGGGCTTTTTTCCCCTCAAAACTTATTTTGCTGTAGTTTTAAGTTTGGGCACTCATATATTAATTATTAACTAAATCGGCCCCCCACACATTCCCGCCACTGTATCTCCTGTGTCGGCAGGATCTACAGCGGTATCCAACCACGAAAACCCACTAATTTCATCTCAGGGAGCCCGAGGGACATGCTAAAGCTTTCTTGAGACCGGCAATGAAATTAATCAGAAAAAAATAGGTGAAGTGGGAAGAATTCCAGTTTCCCTAGGTTTTATCTGGTTTTATATATGATTTCCCGCAATTTCCCCTTTTACAGTCTATCCCCTTTTCCTTCTCCTCTGGACCCTAATTTCCACTCAAAAGGGGGATCGAATTGTGGAAACACTGACATGAAGTAAATATATAATAATTGAATTAGTTGTTCATAATAAAGCTAGATAATATTATATTAACCAGATGATGAAGTAGGTAAGTTACGGTTTGTCAAAAAGTAAGGAAAAAAATTAGTTAATGTCCGTATGTATATAGCCTTCTTAAATTATTTTATAGTCTTAAATTATTTTTAACTCTGTAAAAGGCATCACGGTCTCGCTCAAGAGCCGGCGATGTTGCAGTTAGTTTTCCTTCTTAAAATAGCCTCCAACAAAATTGATTCGACCAAAATTTTGAAAAAACTTTTTAAAGCGAAGAATTTTTAGATTTAACCCCCTCTCTCTGGTGATCGCAAGTTATTTATCCTGTATATTGTATAAACAATGTAACAAAGTGTCAATTATACTTGAGGGTGTGTATGTTATAATATGTAGGTATGTGTTCCTTGTAGAGAGTTGTATAGAGAGAGAGTTCACTGTAAAAGTTGCAGTGCTGAAAGAGCATTTTTTTGTGATTTGTAGTCAAGCGGCTCAACGTCATAATTAGTTTGCCCATACAAATCACAAAAATATTGCTCTATCAGCGCTGCTACTTTTACGTACGTTTCTTTACAAAGGACACATACACATCCTAGACTCTAATCACAATTTTGTTACACCCTGTTTATTTTTATTGAAGTAATATATATTTATATATTTTTAACGCGCTCCTAATAACTGGAACGCCTCCGTCGTCTAATGGTTTAGAGCGTGGCTTCGAGTCAAGACTCGAAGGTCGTGAGTTCGATTCCCACGTTGCAAACATGTTATTTCAAAGTTTGGTTAGGACAGGAGATCAGCTCGCATGGCTGATCACCTGTTTGTCTGACAAGTAAGATGATCCATGCGTCGGATTGGCGTGTAAAAGGTCGGTCCTGCGCCTGATCTCTCACCAGTCTTTTCAATGAAGCCGATGACGGTAGCCCCGTCACCGAAACCGGTGTTGGAGTTATTATTATATTTTTAATATATTTTCAGTTACTGATATACGGCGGGTTTTCTCGCGTGCGCGACGGACGGAGCGAGCGGACGTGCACGCACGCGGACATGTTCCGGCTGTGCGCGCGCGCGGGCGGGTGGTCGTGGCGCGCGCTGGCCGGCGGGCGCGGCGCACGCGCGGGACTCGCCGCCGCGCATAACCCGCACGCTAACAGGGCGTACGTGTTCGGTGGTGTTGCGGTACGATTTATAATACTGTATTGCTTATAATAATTAAATAATTATACACTTTCCTTGCACTTATTGTTTATAATACACATGTAATTTCTTCAGAGATTTTTGGAAGTTATTTAAAAGAATCGGCACTGATTCATATTTTCATTCACTTCGGTGAAGGATTTTTTGCCAATGTCTGAGTCCCTATAAAGGATATACAAGCATTGTACTTCCACTGAATAATAACTAATAAGTCATATGAAACTAAAAAGAGAGCGCATTAATAATCATGTTCAATAGATAAACTCTTATCAAAAAACCTCGGAAACTGAAAATACAATAATAATCTATATTCTTTAATTTAATAGGACGTTGAAGAAACAGACGAGGAGTTGGTAGGCGAGATGAGCGACGAGCTGCAAGTGCTAGACCTGGAGACGTGTCGCTGGAGGCCCCTCGAGCTGCGCGCCCCCGCCGCTAAACCCGCCCCTGAGACTGAAACTAAGTCCGCCCCTGAGCCTGAGTCGGTCAAGGAAGAAGCGGTCACAGGTTTGCAACTCATCTTTTTAATATATTAATATTTTAAGCAACTATTATAATATTTCTTTCAGCTATTTGCAATGTAGTGTGTACTATCCGAGAAGTTGATTCATAAGCTGATGGCGGACTACGTAATTTGGTTCGAACCATAAAGTTAATATACCTAGCGGAATGGAGAAACAAAGGCCTGAGCAAGCGAGATGTCACTATCAGTAACACTGCGTGGTAAAAAGAGACGTGTGATACATGACAGAATCACTCTTTTTTTTACGACTGTCAGCCCGGGGCTGACCGTTGACAATTTAATCTCATAGAATTCATGTTCAATCATGCTTGTGTAAGTGTATACGTACACATATTTTTCACACAGATGAAAACTAATTTCGGTTACGTTTGACAGCTCGAGTTTGTTGCTCTATTCCGCTAGGTATATTAACTTTATGGTTCGAACATCAGCCGACAGATCACGATAACCTTAAATTGTCATAGCCCCACCAAACGATGTGGGGGCGCCGTCTGCTTATAGCTTATGCCTTATGCTCTCCCTAAACAGTAAACGGTAATTCAGCATGACATGCATAATGCATTTACGTGACAGTATTATTTGTTGCATGACATGCCGATCGCGTTACGATCATGCGAGCATGTAATGCACATAATTTTGCAGGACGAAAAATTAAAGAACTTGTCAATCAATGTACCTACAGCACGTAGTTTGCATGTCATTCACATCAATCAATACAATATTTGCAATATACAATTGCAATAAACGATCATGCGTGTGTTATGTTAAAGAACTATTACGTGCATGACAGCACGTAACACATGAATGCTGAGTTAGCGTCTATTTTGTGCTTTAGGGTCAATTCAGACCATAGACTTATAATATTATACTGTGCATTATAGGTTTATGATTCAGACCGCAACGCGACGATTTTTTTTTAATATCATAGGTTTTTTCATAAATTTTGTTATTGTAAATTATTTTTTATCTTTTCCTATTACAATTCTATTATTTAAATATTATCAATTTTAACATTTCTCAGTGGTAACGGACGAGGTCTTTACAATGAAGTTGGGCGGTACGCCGGCGGGGGGTCAAGCGGGGGGTCACTCGGGTGTTCCAGACGCGGGGGGTCCAGCGGCGCGGGCGGTGGGGGGTCCCGGTGCGCGCATGTCTGCCATGCTGTGCGTGCAGCGGTCCGCGCTGTACGTGTACGGCGGCGTGCTAGAGAAGGACGACAAACAGTTCTATCTCACCGATATGTATAGCTTGGGTAGGTTTAACATTTGATATCCACGTTATTATTCTGTAGCCCTCGATTCTGACGTTGTAACTATGTGTCTACCAGAATCTGATGGCAAAAAATGAAAATAATCGGCCAAGTGCGAGTCGGAATCGCGCACGAAGGGTTCCGTACCATTATAGAACAAAATTAGGCCATAAATTGTGTTTTTTGTATGGGAGCCCCCCTTATTTTTTATTTTATTTTAATATTATTATTAAATATTAAAGTACACATATAACTAAGGATTTTGTGAAAAATTCAAGTACCTACCTGTTGTCATTTTTGATATAGAGCAAAAATGGCCAAAAAAATCACGTTTTTTGTATGGGAGCCCCCCTTATATATTAGTTTTAGTTTATTTTTAGTATTTGTTGTTATAGCGGCAACAGATATACATAATCTGTGAAAATATCACATCTCTAGCTATTACCGTTCTGGAGTTACAGCCTGGAGACAACAAAAAAGCCAAAAAAATCACGTTTGTTGTATGGGAGCCCCCCTTAAATATTCATTTTATTTTATTTTTAGTATTTGTTGTTATAGCGGCAACAGATATACATAATCTGTGAAAATATCAAATCTCTAGCTATTACCGTTCTTGAGTTACAGCCTGGAGACAGACAGACAGACAGACAGACAGACAGACAGACAGACAGACAGACAGACAGACAGACAGACAGACAGACAGACGGACAGACGGACAGACAACGAAGTCTTAGTAATAGGGTCCCGTTTTTACCCTTTGGGTACGGAACCCTAAAAAGAATTTGACGCTACTAATACTGGGGACATTGCATTGGAGCAAAACGTTTGATACTTTTTTTTCTTTATGGTGGCTGATTCTGTGTGTGATACATACAAAATATGTAAAAAAATATCTAATGATCAAGGATATTTTTTGAAAATCTCTCATACAAATTTGTCATGAGATCCTGGTCAACCTATAGTTAGTACACCGACGCTGCGACAAAGCGAGGAAATAGCAATAGTGCGAGATGCACAGTACACATTGCCGTTTGACGTGTAAAACAAAGATCTGTCAGTCGATTTTTTCCAGTGCGCAGCAGCGCCAGGTGTAAAAACATGTGGGCTGTGGCGGAACAAATTTTTCACTCGTACATGGAAATACTACTGATTGCTATCGCCCATTGTGTATGTATGGGAAAGAGATAGCAGTATATTCGTGCGCGACTTTCTCTTATAAAATTCATAACCTATACAATATAACGCTCATTTTTCAACACCTCGAAATCCCTACAACCGTAACTAATTTTGTGACTAAACTTGATAGTCTATTTACAGACTTACACAAACTGAACGAGTGGAAGACGATAATCTCCCAGCCGGCGCTGCCGGACTGGCTCGGCTCCGACTCCGAGTCCGGCTCGGAGGAGTCCGGAGAGTCGGACAGCGAGTCCGACGACAGCGAGGAATCGGACTAATGTAAAAAGTTAAATCGTACGTTATAGAACTCGTACATAATCGTCAGCCGTATTTTCACTGTACTATATATTATTAATAAAATATAGCCTTTTTTTGTTTCCGAAAAAGGCTATATTATTATATTACTTTCGTAAGTCTAACGACCATATTATCATTAGTCGTTTCCTCGAGGTTTCCTTCACTCGACTCAACCTTATTCCTCATTTCTTCAACGTTGACGTTGGGTTGACTGTTGAGAGGAGGAAATCTCGAGGAAACGACTAACGGTACGGCCGTAAGTGTATCCCGTGGGCCGTGGTAATCCGTGATATTCATAATTTTAAGCTACAAAATAATTACTGTATAATTTATACGACATAAATGACAAATCAAAATAAAACAACAAATGCACATGTTAAAGTTTTATTTACACATTGCCTACAGAAATGTATTTTTTTTTTATAAAAAATTAATTCGTCTACCATTCTGTATACATAAACATCTTGCATGTCGCGTCAAGCGTGCGACTGGGAAACAGAAGTGCAATGAACATTTGAAAGTATGACCATACATGGATTTAGTTATGCAAAACGGAACCAACGACACTTTCGTTGGATGTAAATTAATGGTAATAACCTCCTAGTATCGTATATGGGTATTAAAACATTGTAGTATTAATGTTTGAAGATTTCCTCGATGGAGGTTATGCATGTAATATGTTCAAATATTTTCTAGATGACTGGTTCTGAGTTGCATAACTAAATCCATCTGAAATATTTTTAAAGTTTGTGCTATTTGTAGCTCATAGTTTCTTTTTAAAAAGTTATGATAACCAAAATTGATTCACAAGTCACAATACGTGTTTTCGAAGTATAAAATGTTTTAAAAATTGTTCTAATACATACATAATTTGAGTAAACACCATAATACGGTTGCTATGGTTTGAAATTAAAAATACATTTACTACAGAAACGCATAGATTGCACACACATCTTAATAAATATTATATATTTATTGTTTTAAATCAGTAAAACATGATTCGATTTGGAGTTTATAATAATATGATATAGATACAAGTTTCCGATTATAATATTTTTAAGTGAATGAATATTATTGTATCATGAACCATGTTGGCAGTGCAACTCTATCAATTTGGTACCCTGTGTTTTACCAACTGTACAAAAATCTACGCCCCCTACCAACATAAAAATATTTTAAACAATTATTATTAAATTACATGATTATATTTACAAATAACAAGTAAGAGATATTATGTCTAAACAACACAAAGTAGTGATTAAAACTTATTTTAAATAAACGAAGTTGAAGATACGAGTTACAATTCCATTTTCAAATTACGTTTTAGAAGAAGCATACTTAAATTCTTATTTTCATGAAATGACTACTAATAGAGAAAGTGAGGAAATGGCACAAAACTTGATATTTTATAATTTTTGGTCCCAAACTTGCACGATATCTTCAGTTACATTCGAATTTCGAAATTTTTAAAGGTAGTGATATATTTTTTTTAATAAAATGAGCTAAAAGACGACAATGAAACATGTTTTGAATTCCGTTTACACTAGCATAAATATATTTCAATAAATATTCGTGTGCGCTTCATCATTGTAAATATTTATTACGTTATACATATACACTGGTTTTCGTATAAAATAATATAAATATTAAATATTACGTAACATTTAACATACTTATTATGTTTTGTATTATCTAATACATTAAGCAAAATATTAATAAACGCTTATTTACATAAAAGCAATCGCCGACTGTAAGTAATGATATGAAAAGTAAAAAGTAATTAATGTCAGTCAGATGAATTCTATAATAATAGACATCTTAAAATAAGTAGAAAAATAACAGAAGCAAGATAGATGTTTAAAACATGATGTGTTGCCAGATTTTGATTTAATATTTCTGAAGCAAGACGAATACGTCGCTAATTATTATCACCAATCGTCCTCATGATTGCATTACACTTAATAGAAAGAACATAAAAAAGCAAATCAGTCTTAACTTATGTTAACATACATGACTAATAATTTCTTATATTTACAAATTTAAATATTTTTGATATTTGGCGATGGCCACGAATTATTTACAGGAAAAAAAAAACAATTCATAATGAATTAAACTCCAAGTATAAAAGTAAAATGTAATAGATGCCCACAGCGGAACACAATGTCTCCGTACTAAAAACCTCGCCATCAGCGTACAGCGTGAACTATGCACGAGGCACAGCGCAGCTATACTATCATTCGCTATCTAACTCGATCATAATTTACAAGTAATTATTTACACAAATAAATACACAATTTGGCTGATAGTGTCCCGTGTCGGATCTGTTATTGTCGGCTGGTCGTATCATTCAAATTTGTTGAGAGTTCACATATCACATTGCACATAGCACTCGCACTGACTAGCTACACCCGCCCTCCCGCGCCGCCGGCAACCCGCTCAGTCAAACATATACTCGCTAATTGGAAATGTTGACGAACATCTTACATATATTTTCAATTTATTGTCCTGTCGTTGCTACTTATATAACTGTGAAATAAATTAAAGTCGTCGCGCGTTTCGGGGCCGCAAGATGTTAAAACGGGACTGTCTTGCGCGCCGACCCGGCGATAACTCCGTGCGACTACGACTATTTCGAGTCATATCTCATGAAACATGTATCGCTATCCAGACACAAAACAAAGTTATAATACTTTAGGGTGTGTGTATGTATCCCTCTTTTTGAGTTGACTGTGGGTAGTTCCTTTTTTTTAATTTCATAAATTCGTGACTTTGGACCATTTCTCATAGAAACATAGAAGTCAAAAGTAAACCTTTCTGCGCTGCTTCTTTCACAGTTACCACTATATCCCTTATATAGTACCTTATATAGCACCTTATATAGCACTATATACCACCATATAAGGGTCAAATACACACCTCAAAGTATCACTTTGCTTTGTTACCTGTTTAAATATGACGCCGGCGGCGGGGTGGTCGCTTAGAATAAATCAGTGACGATCGTCCCGAACCACGCGCAGACGACGGGCAGCGCATACGTCATAAGCGCCTTTTGAAGGCTCGGCTCGGTGGCTCCGGCCGCGACCGGCTGCTCGCTGGGATTGTCCGGCACGGGCGGGACGTCTGGCACGACCGGCACGTCCGGCTCCGGCTCCGGCTCGAAGCGGACGCGGACCTGCACGTTGTTGGTGTTGGGCGCGCCGCCGACCGCGGGCACGAACGGCGGCTCGGACGCCGGCGCCGGTGTCGCCTCCTCCGGCTTGAATACTTCCGGCTCGAGCCGGTGGTCGCCGGATCCTAGAAGAAAAACGTACGCTTTTAAGGACGAGCTCAAAGTTCAAACTAAACTTACTCATACAGTTCCTAAAGTGATGGCCGTTTTGTAATAGCATTAATTGCGATGCAAGACAAAGTTCATCTCGACTAATTACAAAAGTGCTAAAATACAAGCAGATTATGTGAATGTGATGAAACCATAATAAGGATTTAGAAAAACAAATGCTTACATTTTGATATTATACCCGTCACTCTCACAGTAAACACAAATTTAACGACATTTCTCAAGCTAAAATCCATCAAGCCATTACATACTCATCATCATCATCCTCAAAAACATAATCCTCCTGCCGCAGTCGGTGAAATAAGCATTGAACAAAATCTCACCCTCGCCGTAATCGAGTCCGGTGTCCCTGTCCTCGTCGTCGTCCGGCAGGTCGTCGGTGTCGTCTGTGTCGTCGCCGGAGCCGGACCCCGAGCCGGCGCTGTCCACGAAGTCGTTGTATGATGCTGCCACTGCTAGGTCCTCAGCTGAAATTGTTAGTTGTAAGTTTACTTATAACATCGCATCGAATGAAAATCATGGAAGAAAAATGAGAGAGACTGGAAAACAATAATCCTCACAAATTATACGGTAACATTAACATTCTGTCAGTTCGCTGTTCAAGTGTTTATTAACGATCAAACGAACTTACCTGTACGTGAAGTTCGATCGTAATTATATGAGTGTTTCGTCCGAAGAGATTAGTATAATTAGAATATGAACACACAGTAGTAGTAGCTAGTGTCTCCGCTTCAATCACTATGTTTAGAGGTTATAGCTCTAAAAAAAAACATTAAAAAAACTTACAGTTGGTCTCTGGTATATACTCTATGGTTTGCTCGCTTTTCCTGTTCCGGTGGACTCCATTTTCCTCCCTCGGCCAACGGCGTTGATTCGACTTCATTTCTTGAGAGAGATTTGTGATATTTTATCTATGGGTACCTACACCTGTTAGGGAGGGTGGGATATACTAATCTCTTCGGACGAAACACTCATATAATTACGATCGAACTTCACGTACAGGTAAGTTCGTTTGATCGTTAATTATACTCGTGTTTCGTCCTCGAGATTAGTATAATTAGAATATGAACACACAGTAGATGTTTAGAGTAATAAATATCACAAATCATGTATAATACTTTATATTTGAAATATATATAGAACCATAAAACAACACTGTAATACATAATATGTAATAAATGAACATAAACAAATAGATAATTTTATTTCTATTATTTATATAACCTTATAAGGAACACAGTGTATTTGCCAAAGCCAGGTTGTCTTTGTTAATAATAGGTCTATCATAGAACCTAGCAAAGGTAGAGGAATTGCCGCTCCATCCGGCAGCTTGTCTGATATTATCTATATTAATGCCCATTTTCTTGGCCATAGAAGTTGCTGCATGTCTTGTACTGTGAGACTTAAATATGGAAACGTCAATCCCACTATCCTGTAATGTAATTTTAATCCAACGAGAGAGCGTCTGAGGAGATACATTTTTATATGGTTTTCTAAAGCTGACAAAAAGATAATTTTCTGGTCTTATAATATCTTTAGACCTGTCTATGTAAGCTCTTAATGTACTAGCAGGACAAATCTCAGGACGTTCACAATAATAAGGTAGGTATAATAATGGTTGTTTCATACCTGGTCTTGAAGTTTTGATTAAATCACAGATTTTAATCATTATTTTATCATTACAATAGACTATTTCATTTAATTTAATTTTCGACAATGTTTGCACTCTGTGTGCAGTGACTAGGGCCAACAGAGTAACACACTTCTTAGTTAACTGTTCAAGTGTCAAATTTTCATTTGGAAATAATGTTGCTAAATAGTTAATTGTGACACCTGCATCCCAAGTAAAGTTATAACGTGGTAATGACGGTCTTAATTTAAACACACCCTTACAAAACCTGGAAATCCTATCATCATCAGGTAATTTTTTAATGATAAATGAAAGGGCAGATCTATATGAATTGATAGTCCCATATTGGGCACCATCTACAAAAATCTTGGTAAGAAATTGTATAATCATAGGAACTGAAGGTTCAAACATATTAATCATATTAGTAACACAAAAATCATACCATTTTTTGTAGCATACATCATATTGTTTTAAGGTACTTTCCGATATAGAAGATAAAATTATATCAGCTGAAGCACTTGGGATTTCTCGTTGTAACAACGCTGTCCTGACAAAATCCCTGCAACCAGGGTAATGTTTCTGTGGATGTTCCGATGGCTGGAATCAGGAATATAGAAGTTATTACAATCAATATATACTAATTTAGAAGCTAGCAAGCGTAAGAACATAGGGTACCAGGGTTGTGTAGGCCACAGTGGAACAACCACAATACCCTCAGCCTTGTCTACAATAATTTTTCTTAATACTTTAGGAATAATTGCTACTGGAGGAAACGCATAAAAAATACCAATTTTGGACCAATCTAATGTAAAAGCATCTATTGTAAAAGCATCTGGATCATTAAGCCAAGAAACAAATTTTACACACTTTTTGTTTACTCGTGTAGCAAATAAATCTATGACTGGTATTACTGAAAGATTTTTTAGTAATATTTCATAGCCTTGTAAAGACAACTCCCATTCTACATCTGGATGGGTCCTTCTTGACTCTTGATCTGCAATAATATTATCAGAGGACTTAATATATGAAGCAAAAACAAATAATTTACGTACTTCACACCACTGCCAAATGTCCCTTGCAACCTTGGAAAGATGAGGATATTGTATACCTCCCATACGATTGATGTAACTAATAGCTGTTGTATTATCAACCCTCATTAAAATATTACAGTTACTGTAATTTTTTGAGAATATCTTTAGGGCAAAATATGCTGCAAGAAGTTCCAATTGATTTATATGAAAGTGAATTTCCTCTTGTGACCATCTGCCGCTAGCCCTTTGGTCTCCACAGCTGGCACCCCACCCCGTAGTTGAGGCGTCAGAGAATATTTCTAGACAATAGTTATTGTCATCTTTGATACTGTTATTTGAATACATTATGGAGCTAAGCCACCAATTCAAATCCGGCAAAAGTGAACTAGGTAATGTCATGTACTCATTATAATCATTATTTTCTATTAAATTAAGATATTTACACCTCTCTAACTGTTTTAAATATAACCAACCATATTCTATGGCTGGACATGCTGAAACTAATAACCCAATTAACCTTGCAAATTTTCTTATTCTACATCTTTTTAATTGCATAATGTATAAAAGTTCATTTTTAATTTTTATTCTTTTTTCACACGGTAAATTTAAAGTCCAATAGTGTGTGTCAATAACATAGCCTAAATATCTTACTGTCTTTGATGGATACATAACACTTTTTTCTTGGTTTATAATAAACCCTAGGTTCACTAGTAACCTTTTCGTAATATCTATGTTTCTTGCACATTCATCATAACTAACCCCAATCAGTAATAAGTCATCGAGATAAATTGAAGACAGTAACCCATTAGATCTTAAGATATTCACAATTGGCTTCATTATTTTTGTGAAAATATAAGGGGCTGTACATAATCCAAATGGTAAAACATTGAACTCATACAATTGGTGACCAATATAGAAACGAAGATATTTCCTAGAAGAAGGATGAACATTAATTAAAAAATAGGCATCCTTCAAGTCGAGTGTTGCCAGATAAGAATCTTTGGTAATGAGATTTAACACCGTTCGAATATCCTCCAATTTAAAATGTTGCTTATTAACATATTTATTAAATTCTTTTAGGTTCAAAATAAATCTTTTTTTACCATTTGGTTTAGGAACTAGAAAAACCCGGGATACAAATTGATCGACACAAGGAGTACATGGTGATACAGCACCAATTGATATTAGACTGTTAACATGTTCTTCTAACTCCTTTACATCTAACATAGATAAATTGGAGGAACTTTGAGGAAAATTTTGTTGTATAGACTTATTTAATTTAATTTTGTAGCCTTTTATCCAAGATAAAATAGTACTGCTAGAAGTGATTAAACTCCACTGTTTATAAAAGTAAGAAAGTCTACCTGCATAACACACCTCGTCTACTGGCGGCGGTTTTGTTTGGATGACCTCGAGTAAGGTTGACCGTTCCTTCTCTGTGTCACAGGTCTGGTCCTTGCCGCAGCAGGCTGTTGTTGGCGTGGCGTTTGGCCCGTCTGCTGCCTGCGAGTAGTGGGCCTCGCCTTGGAGTTTAAATTACCTCTTGAGGAACTTGCTGAAAAAAAATTGTCTACGTGCTTCTGGTTTAAGATCAGAGCTTGATCTAGAAACTGCCTTTGCAGTTTTTATAGTTTCAATAAAATTTTGTCCAAAGAGGTTTTCCTCTATATTAGTTGAAGAAAGATGGTCTCTCAATTCCTTTCTTACATGACCTAAAATAAGGCTTCTTCTGCATATGGACTGGTTATATTGAATATCACATAGTAGTCGACCCATGTCCATCAGACTTTGTATAAGCTCTTTATCCGAGCCCGACTTGATTTCATTAGAGATAATAGTCCCCAGCGAAGAGATAGCTGCTGCTATCTCGCATTGTCTGATTTCAATAGACTTGTCACGTTTTACAGCCGTGTCGATTATGGCAGCCTTTAGTTCAGTATTAAGCTTTGGTGCAGCTATGAATTTAGAATTATTGGGTATTTGAAACTTTTCTACTAGATTTTTTCGTGCTTCTTTATCTAGCCCTTTAGTGGCTATGTAGGTGAATCTAGAAGCTACTTCTTTGTGAATATCTGGGCCATATGCAACAGAAGTAGACGGATCTTCGCCCAAGATTTCTGAAAAATCATCATTTGTACCCTGGTTTTCACCAGTTTCATTAATATTGCCTGTACTTGGAAGCAAATTTGCATCAGAATTGATTTGAACCTCTAATTGAGGCTCTACAGCAGCGTAACACGTCTGGGGAAGCACATTTTGGCTAGGCTCATTAGCCATATTACCTGAAATAAGATACAAACCGTCGTAAATCACCACGTCTATCCAAGCCAATGCAGCTGTTGTGACGTGAGAAAACGGTTATAGCCAATATTATATTCTGAAATCCGTCGTGAACGGAAGATCACCGCGTCTTTACAAGCAAAGATTGTTGAGACGCGAGAAACCGGTTAAAAGGCATGTTATTATCTGAAAACCGTCGTTAACGGACACACCGCGCCTACAGCTCAAGCGATAGCTGTTGTGACGCGAGAAACCGGTTAAAGGCTATAGCGTATGCATGCCTTTGCCGTCGGGTAGACCGACCACGTGCTCCATTATATTTCATGCCATTTAAAAAGCGCTGCATTGCAAGAATCCGTTATAAATCACCGCGTCTGTGACGCGAGAAGGCGGATCTTTCATAAATATGCCCAATATATTGTTATATGCGTGTGTATGCTGAAAAACTTTCCACGTGTCGAGGCAACACGTGGGTGCTGGAAAAAATTTGAAGTCCCGAGGGACGTTATTAATATTATGAGTTATCTGCATACCATATGATGGTTCTGGTGGTTCTTCCATCGGAGAATCTGATTTAGATGAAGAGCTGGAACTAGAGCTAGAACACTGACTAGAAGAATCTTCCTGTTCAACATGGCGATCGCGCTTTAAATGTTTTTCCAACTTACGTAATTTTTTAAAAACTAGATCCAATTTATCTTGGTTACGCCTTTTTGGCATTTTTTTAACAGATTTTAGCACGAACGCGGAATTTAGTGTAGCGGACGAGCACTAAATACTTTATGGAGTCGAATCAACGCCGTTGGCCGAGGGAGGAAAATGGAGTCCACCGGAACAGGAAAAGCGAGCAAACCATAGAGTATATACCAGAGACCAACTGTAAGTTTTTTTAATGTTTTTTTTTAGAGCTATAACCTCTAAACATAGTGATTGAAGCGGAGACACTAGCTACTACTACTGTGTGTTCATATTCTAATTATACTAATCTCGAGGACGAAACACGAGTATAATTTTTCTATTATAACAGTTGAAAAGAAAAACGACACCCGAAAAAATGTTTAGGGGTGTTTTCCTACAGGAATATTGATGTTGTTACTATGAAAGAAACGATTCATAGACAGATTATAAGAGACACATTATTATTACAGAACATAAGCAACCAACTTTTTAAGTATGTCCACTTAAAAAATTGGTTGCTTATGTTATTTCATATTTGCTCATATGACAGTTTATGACTAACATTGCTTGAAATAAAGTACCAACTTAATATCATAGCTCCATCTATGAGTTAATTTCTGGCATACAAAGTGATTTCTCTACATAATCTCACCTGTGTCCTTCCACTGCACCTCGACGCCGTTGTACGCGTCCTTGAGTTTGGCGGTGAGCGTGCGCAGCGTCTCCTGCTGCGTGCGCGCGACGCTCGCGCCCGTCACCATGGCGACGCGCACCTCGGGGTTCGACGCCAGCGCCGCGCTGCCGTCGCCCGCCGCTATCGCCGTGTAGCTGCAATTGTAATACAGTTTAGTTATATAGCAGGATAAAGTCTTCATATTTTGTAGACAATAAAAACATAAATAATAAACAGATTACAGAATATATAGACATTAATACAGATTCTTAACATCTTGTGATACGTCTAAAACTTGTTATAAAGATGTCCAGTTAAGCTAATAACTCGATAATTTGATATATGACCCCCCTCCCCCTTTCCTGCATATGAAGCACAATGCCTCCTTAACTATTGGTATCTCTCTCACACCTCCTCTCACACCAGCCTGCTGCCGTCTCTCTCACACCAGCCTGCTGTCTCGCTCCCACATACCTGGCCTGGTGCGTGCCGTTGAAGCAGGGCGGCGCGGTGACGCTGACAGGCGTGCACAGCGCGGCAGGCAGGTGCGCCCAGTAGCGCCGCGACGCCCGCACGCGCGCCCGCGTCTCCCGCACCAGCCGCTCCAGAGCTGGGCCGCTCTCGCCACCTACAATTTTTTTATTTATTTTCAAAGTATGGAATCATACAGGCATTTAACAGTTTAAGTTAACGACGTTAAAGAACACATTTTACAAGTTTAATCACGTTGACTATGATTGGTTGTGGGTCAATTCTCAATAGGACATTCTGTAAGGTGAAGTTTTTACAGTACGTAAGTAACTGTATAGCTAAAATACTAGTCTTGTTCTGTGATCGAATCTTTTCGAGATACTTAATTGACACACTAGCCGATGTTCACAGTGATGAACTAATGTAGCTTCTGTATTTAGACTTACCATGTGTATTTTCATCGACTTTAGTGGACGTCGGCTTTTTCCTCTTGGGTCCGCGTTTGCCGTCGAACTCGTACGCCTTGAAGTCGAGCTCTGGGCCGGCGGGGGCCGCGTCGGCGTCGCGGCGGCTGCGCTCGTGTTCCTCCAATTGCTGCAAATCGATGCGGCCGCGCATGTACTGCAGGAACCGATCCCTCGACTTGGCGTTCGCGGCCATCTCGTCCGTCGCCTTCCGTATACCATCGGGAGTCCGTAAACCGAGGAGCGACGGGTCGTCTAAGCTCTCGAAGGACGCTTCAATCTCAAAGTCGTCCTCGCTGGGCCGTTCGTTCCAGTCGAACTCCGGTATCGCCCGGGCGAAGCGCCGCGCCCGGTCCGGCGTGAAGAACGTGCCGGCGGGCGCTCCGCCCCCGAGCACCGGCTTGCCGCAGTCCGCGAATATCTTCTGCGATATGTCCTGGTTGCGCTCCTGGAAGGTCATGATGGCTTCCGATATCTTGATGTCGATGGGCTCGACCACCATTGCGATATTGAAGGGACCGAGGAGACGGTCCGCGACCTTCTCTACGGCATCTGGAATTGACAATAAACATATTTAACTAACATATTTGCTGCAGTAGAATAACTCTAAAATAAATATCCGTTTGCCGAATGAAAGATGCACATTGACACTAAAACAGCAATGGAATAAAGTGGCGACGATTTTTGCAGTCCTTTGCTTTAGACACTGTTTGTTTCACGAGAATCACTCTTCCACAATATGTCACATCTCTCATTTCACCAAATATAATATGCCCCCTGTCTCACTCACCGACATAGGCATCCCACTGGTCGGCGAGGTCGGCGTGCGCGGGCAGGCAGCCGCGCAGCACGTTGTGGCAGTAGCGGCTGCAGGCGGGCTGCGCGTCGCCTCCGCACGCGCCGCAGTAGCGCAGCCGCGCCCACGCCACCACGCACTCCTGGCTCACTTCCACCTGGAGATGGGGTTTGGTTAGTGATTGTGCAAGGAGTCATCCTTAGATCATAAATATACTTTAGAGTCTTGGTAAAGTCATAGTAATTGTACAAAGTGTCATCATTAGCATGAAGGACATAATGGCGGAGGTTACACGGTCAGTATTTCATCAATCTGATCCATCAATCCTGATCAGATTGACGAAAAATTGATCGTCTAACCTACTGGATTGATGGATTGATAATTTTTTAATATGAACTTTTTTATAACCATCAGTATTCCGTCAATCAGATTGATGAAATACTGACCGTGTAACCCCTGCCAATCAGTAAGCACACATATTAGAGGTAATATTTTTATGATTCCAATAGTGATGGTAGGTACAAAAAGTCATTCTTAGCACGAAGAAAGGGACAAAGCCTACCATCGTTTGATTTTTAGGAGCAAGCGGAACACCTGTTACTATAATATGTAGAGTAAATTCATATTCGAAGTATGAGAATTGGGCCTCAGGAGCGACGGAGCCAGAACTTTGATTTGGAACAAAGTTTAAAACTAGCTAAAGTATGCGTATGGCAATTTCAAGTAACTGCTGATTTATATTTGCATTTTTCGGTCTTATAACTTAATAAATATGGCTTTGGCAATAGCTTCTCTTCTATAAAAAACATTCCCAATGATCGATAAACACAGCAACACCCTGAACACCTGGCATTCCTTTGCCACGTTCTTTGTTCCCGCGGTGCTGCCGAGTGCCGACTCAGCGATGAGCCATCGCATGGCCACATTCCTTATACGACGCGGATCGAGTGACACACATCTTCACGTTGACTATATTCAACTGGAGCAGCCAGTAGCGGCGTTAGGGGGGGCGACGCTGGGCGACCGCCCAGGGCGCCGGGTAAAAAGGGGGCCGAAGCCCGAAGGACAACAAATGGGGTGCCCTATATTTTAATACTACCAGCAGCCTAGGCTCCGAAGGAATCTAGTCCAGGACACGCTGCTAAGACCGGCACTGGGCGCAGCCATATCAAGTTTAGAGGACTTTATTCAAAACTGGAGCATGCTGTAGCCATATAATACATTTATATTGATGGCCGATAGGGTGTTGCAATCGCGTTGTTACAGACATGATTACGACTGAGAATGTTGGACAAAGCATCATGATCTCACATCATGAATCATGAAGTAGCCTTAAAAAACTTGAGCAGTACCTTTTTATTTATCTGTGCTGTAGCGCATTAGTAAGTACCTAACCATATTCTGCAGCCTGATTAGTACCTAAATACCTATAGTACTCAGTTTGCCAACAATAATATTAAGTGGTGACCCTATACTAAAACTACATTAATATAATATTGAACATGTTTAATACTCAGTAGTTACTCGAACTTTCGCATCTATCGCTGAGTATACCTAAGTTTAACCGCATGTGGCAGGCTGCACCTAGTTGTAGCCGGGTAAAACTAGGTGTAGCCGCACTTCGGCTATTAGCCGTAACATATACACATTTTCTACGCTAAGTGTGTATTTAAAATTTGGTCAAAAGCCATTGCTCGGTCATCGCACTGAAAGTAAATTTTTGGCGAGAACACTTAAATATCTATTTTTACGGTTTTATTAACACAACTTCTTACAATATGTCAGTCTTCATATCCCTAACAAGATTTTAGCCTTGTATTTACTATTTAGTGCCTCTATAAATAAGTATGAGATCACTCAATTAATAAGATTCCAAATCACACAACGCATAACTGTCACCAAAATTGAATCCATTGTGCGTTTGATACATTCGACATGCAAATTGGCTAAACAAATTTGAATAAAATGTTTTATATTTAAATACAAATGCTAACGGATAGCGCCTTTAAATTATGCAAGGTCTGTCATCCTACGGATCATTTCTGTAATACAAAATTAAAAAAAAACTGTCTAATATAAATTTAAAAATTGAATTTAGAATCTAGATTATTTGGCGCGAAAAGCAAGCACATTTTATTCTAGAACAGTTTTCTCCCTTGGGCTCTGCCGCGATAGAACTAACTGCAAAATAACTTTATGATGAAATACTCGTATGAAATATGTATGGGTCATGTACGACCTCCATACAACAAGTTTCGTGATTCATCTCGCTCGGCGCCAGATGACATATTTAGTGATCAATTAAAATAATTATTCCTTGCACAAACACACGTGTTGAATACTCAAAACCTGATGTCATCCCGCCGCTTAAATTTTATTGCCCACCAAATTTATAGACCATAGACTTCGGACGTGAGTTCACGTGAGGCGGTTTGTTTCATTGTAAAGACCACAGAATAACTTGAATTGATATAATCCAGTGTTTTTCAAAGTGGGGTACGCGAACCCCTAGGGGTTCCCCATCGACGGCAGGGGGTTCGCGGCAATTTACGTAATGGTGTCTTAATAACTGGCAGGCACACGCGGTACTCTGTTGTCACTTTAAGTGTTTTCATTAGTTAGTATAAGCCATAAGGGGTTCGCTGATACCTGGAAATTCTAACAGGGGTTCGTGGAGCCGAAAATTTGAGAAACCCTGGTATAATCTAAGTATTTCAAGTTTAAGCTGATAGAAGTAACGTTGAGCGTAGCATAGCCTGTGACTACTTTAGCGGGGTCCAATATAAAATTTGTTTAGGGCCCTTAGGAAAGGTTGCCTTTTTAGGGTTCAAAGGGTAAAAATGAGACCCTATTACTAAGACTTACACCGTCTGTTAGAAGCTACAGAGTTAAAATTTTCCCAGATTGTGTATATCTGTTGCCGCTATAACAACAAATACTAAAAATAAAATAAAATTAATAGGTATATAAGGGGGGCTCCCATACAACAAACGTAATTTTTTGGCCTTTTTTGCTCTATATCAATAATGGCAACAAGTAAGTACTTGAATTTTTCACAAAATCCTTAGTTATATTATGTGTACTTTAATATTTAAGTAATAATAATTAAAACATTAATTAATCCCATACAAGAAGCACAATTTTTGGCCTAATTTTGCTCTATAATGGTACAGAACCCTTCGTGCACGAGTCCAACTCGCACTTGGCCGATTATTAACTTTTCACTTATTTAAATAAAAGTTTTTATTAATTTTCCCTGACGCACGTTGGGGGCCCTTGTGGCCTGGGGACCCCGTATAATTGATACGGCATAAACGGCGGTAGCTACGCCCCTGCTTTGACCTCTATGTAGAGAATTTTTGCATGTCTGTTTGAATGGTACCTACTTATTTTAATGTCCTTAATTTGATTTTGGGTATAATAATAATAATACACTCTTAATACCTCGATCGTGGGAATCGCAGACACAATAAAACAATTGTTATGCGACATCCGGGTGCCGCTCTTGGGGATTGATGGGTTAAATCAAGGCAACAGATATAACCCGAGTAATCTTTGCAACGACCTAAATTCCAGAATTACGTCTAAACTACAATTCGCGTAACATGTCAATCATCTAAGTAATATAATTATATACTTTCCAACATAGTCGATTGTTCACGATTACATAGAAAGTTACATGTGCGATCATTATTGGCTATTATTATATTGATGTTTTTTGTTCGACACGGTTCGCTGGTCAAGGAAGAACAAAAGGTTATTAAACAAAACCAGGTCCCTAGATGGACGCTGTTAAGCATTCGTGTAGGTACTAACTACTGACCCCCAAAAATTTTCATTGAGTTATGAGTTATGACTTATGAGTGCAGTTATGTTCTTTAGATCATTTAGAACAAGACTGCATTCAAAATTCAACATTTTTTTTGGGCTAGGACACAAAATGTCCAAATTACTTCCTCAATAGGAAACCCTGAACTCTATGAAAATACATTTTACCAATGTCATTCCCTGGTAACCCTTTGCGACACAGACGGACATGTCATTTTCCTTGCTAGAACATAAAGTTAATATACCTATCGGAATAGAGAAACAATCCCGAGCTGTCAAACGAAACAAACTAAATTACATCTGTGTGTATAAATCTGTTTGTGTGCGTGAAAATGATGTTCCTACATACATTTTTCTTAGAGCTCAAATTGTCAACGTGCCAATAAGAGCAGACTGACTGTCAAAACAGGTGGAAAAAAAGCGGCCAAGTGCGAGTTGGACTCGCCCATGGAGGGTTCCGCAGCAGCAATAAGGTTTATTTTTATGAAATTAAAATATTTTTGATTTATTTTTATATTTCAGTCGATTTAATGAAATTTAGATTAAGGTTTACTATTTATGACGTATAAAAAAAACTACTGGCTAGATCTCGTTCAAACCAATTTTCGTTGGTAGTTTTTATAGTAATCTACATCATATATTTTTTTAGAATTATCATGCCTCTACTTTAGAAATTAGAGGGGGGGGGGGGACACACATTTTTCCACTTTGGAAGAGTCTCTCTCGCAAACTATTCAGGTTAGAAAAAAATGATATGAGAAACCTCAATATGATTTTTGGAGACCTATCCATAGATACCCCACACGCATAGGTTAGATGAAAAAAAAAATTTTTTGTTTCAGTTGTACTTTACTATTTATGACGTATAAAAAAAACTACTGGCTAGATCTCGTTCGAACCAATTTTCGTTGGTAGTTTTTATAGTAATCTACATCATATATTTATTTTTAGAATTATCATGCCTCTACTTTAGAAATTAGAGGGGGGGGGACACACATTTTTCCACTTTGGAAGAGTCTCTCTCGCAAACTATTCAGGTTAGAAAAAAATGATATGAGAAACCTCAATATGATTTTTGGAGACCTATCCATAGATACCCCACACGCATAGGTTAGATGAAAAAAAAAATTTTTTGTTTCAGTTGTACCTATGGGGACCCCTAAAATTTTTAATATTTTTTAAATTTTTGCATCAAAATCTTAATGCGGTTCACAGATTACATCTACTTACCAAGTTTCAATAGTATAGCTCTAATAGTTTCGGAGAAAAGTGGCTGTGACATACGGACGGACGGACAGACAGACAGACAGACAGACAGACAGACAGACAGACAGACAGACAGACAGACAGACAGACATGACGAATCTATAAGGGTTCCTTTTTTGCCATTTTGGCTACGGAACCCTAAAAAGGGTTCTGTTGTCATATTGTCTCTTTTTACCACGCAGAGTTACTGATAGTGATATCTCGCTTGCTCAGCTCTTTGTTTCTCTATTCCGCTAGGTATATTAACGTGCTAGAAGTGATAGAACTAAAAGTTAGTTACCTGCATCATATTCCTGACGACCTCGGCTCCGGATCGGAGCGCCTTGTGGAAGGTGCGCGTCGCCACGAAAGCGCGTCGCAGCTGCACAGACAGCTTCAGCGGTACATCCTCGAATGGCTGAATGACGCGCATGTGCTCGCTCAGGCACTTCAGGTATCTAAAAAAGTTAACGTTCTATTTTTAAATGTCTGTCAAAAGGATATTTTTATTTTTTTTAAGATTTTATGGCTGAGGCCTAAGATTTTTGCATAGAGTTATTGACAGATAGTGATATATAAGAGGCGCTAATGTTAGTCAGCCCTGGATCAGCAATGTGTCAATGATAAGCACTAAAGTTAAAAATACATACAGTCGAACATTATTATGATCACCTCCTTTTTGGTAGTCGGTTATGAGGGCAAATAACGATACTTTAAGCTTTACCTAGTCTCTGGCTTTACGAATGTTTTCTTTTGTTATAAATACCCAAAACAAATCATTAGATGATTAGAAATAACAGCTCTCATGCTCATAATACCCGGCTTATGAAATGATGAATTTATAATGATTTTCTAAAGCAAACTGGTGTGCTTGATAGAATTTATTATGTTCACGCGGAATAGGGTTGCCAATAATATTATTTTAGTAATTACTTTAGGAGGTTTCTACTTTCTGCAGGCGCAGTCACATCTCAAATAAATTTTAGGGGTCACTAATAGTAACAAGGAAATAAACTAGGAATTAACTAGATTAATTTAAGGGGGTTGTGAGTGTGTGTATGTGCCCCTTGTGACTGTGATCCCTAGGATTTATGGTCAATACTTACGACTCTACAATCTACATAAATCAAGCGACGCATTGATGTAATTTTTAACAGCGTATGATTAAAGTGCCCTTTTCGGCAGGCCAGCTGTATCGCTTCTTGGTATGTTAATTCTTTAAATGGAAGTCAAATGGTAGTCAAGATCGCGATTATTTTTCATAACTGTGTCAGCCCTAATTCAGGCCAATCCGAAGCGGTGATTTATATGACGAGTGACGCCAGCTCTCGGCCGAATAATATACCGAGAAAACGCGCTTCCAAGAATTACTGAATCGTGAATTTCAGTCTCAATTCTCGTAAGACTCAAAATACTGTAATTCTAAATCAGTTTACTTAAATTATGTTTATTTATACAGGCTGTAAAAAAATCAAGTTAAGTTTTTTGTATGAGAAAATTCATGACGTTGGACCGTAAAATAGCAGGTAAAAGTAACTCTTTCAGCGCGGCTACTTTCACAGTTAATTGTTAAGGATCACAATTACACCCTAAACTATTATCACTTTATTTTGTTACATCCTGTTTGTTTGTATAGTCGAGGAAATTGGAAATTTAGGGCCTAATCACACTGGCGCGGGCGGTGGCCGGTGTGCGGTCACTAGATCATAGGCGGCTTTTTTTTATATTAGCCTATAGTGTCCCACTGCTGGGCAAAGGCCTCCCCCAGGGTCTTCCACTGTTCTCTCTCCTGCGCCACCGATAGCCAGCCTGGCTGGTATGCCTCCAGCTCGTCACGCCACCTTTTTCTAGGCCGGCCACGGCTTTTGTGACGTCATTTTTTTTCCCAAATCCCAACAATATTATTATTTATTTTTTTATTTTTATAAGGAAAAACTAGCATACAATAGCATTCCGATTTAGATATTCTGAAATCCCCGACAGACTTCAAAATTCCCTATTTAAAAATAAAACTATTGAACCTACTGTAGATAATAAATATACGTCTATGTATTGAACGGATTTTAGTTACCCTCAGTTAAACAATACCTACTACAACAAAAAAATAATTACTTAAATATACTATTTTCTGCACCGAAGAAATAGTTATATAGAATAAGGTTTCATTGTCTCCTAAAAGATAAGTAAATAGTAAAGGGCAGTAAAACAGCAGCGCAGCAGTAGCGAAAATCAGACCCACCATAAACATAACACTTAACTTGTAACCATAAAATCTATAATTGCGTACGACGGAACGGGTGGACGTATTTAGATTTTCCCGAAAAATGCACCATAACAAAACGCCTATAAAGGGCACATTTTTGCCTGCACAGCTTTGACGCGTAGGTTAATTCGGTTTACACAAAAATGGACTTTAACATTAAAAGGCGAGGTGCATTTTTGACTGCACGTCTTTTCACGTGTAGGTTGTTTAGGCAGTGGATACTTTTATTATGGAGTGTATCATGTCGATCATCAAATCGCCATCTCAACGTCACAAGTTTGTACTATTCCCCATAAACTACGTGTTAAGGAATCACACATATTTATGTTATTTTCATTCTAGCCATCAAACTGTTAATGACTACAACACACAATATAATAATATATTATAGTTATTTCATAAGCTATCTATAAATTTTATTAGAAATGGTAATAATTCATTATTTTTTCTTCAACCAACACAGTTTCTAGTCGGCGTTTCTCTTCTTTCAACAAAAAAATGTTGTCCAGAATCCGGAAGGCCAGGACAAGAGCATTGAAAAAAGAACTCTAGAAGAATAAAATAGAGTTGAAAATCGAATAAACGCACTTACTTCTCATCAAAGGTGTACTGCTGGTTCAGGACGATGAACATCTTCTGGTAGAGGATGCTGAAGAAGCCGTCCATCATGACGTCGAAGTCGGCGTCGCCGCGTGTGTAGTATCTGAAAGAAGTCATCTAGTTAATATAACATTATTATCTGGGTAGATATTGAACCCTAAATAAACTGAGTTTATCTAACTGCTTGGGTAAGCGGTAGTAATGAGAGGCACAAAAACAGCGGCGAAGACAGATTTTTCTACAGAGGGTAAGGAAATTCTCTCTGTAGGAAAATCTGTAAACGTCTGTATTATTTTAGATGCAGACGTTTTATGTAATAAGTAAGCTAATCTGAATGGAGTTATAAGAATCCCATGCCAGTGCTACAAAGAAGCACAATGTTCTACAGAATCCACGTGAAAAAACTTCAGCACAAAAGCCGACACAAGTCAAGAGATACGACGAACATAAACATTTTCATTGCGATGCTTAGACAGAACGCATAAGTTGTTTTCGGATTTGTTTATTTCCTCCAAGGCGGTATAATCGCTGCTCATGAGGCGATCAGCTGGATTCATAAACAAGATAGTAAATACAATAATGTTAAACGGTCTAATGGCGATATTTCGTGAATATATGCAACGCATGCGCACGCGTCGCATGCACATGACCAAAATAACATGTATCGATGTTAATTTCCGCAATTACTTCTACTTGTAAACATTTAAAACGTCAATCATAGTAATTTGTAGGTGAATAACAAGAATCAAGCAAGCTATACAGTTTGATTGTGTAATAAATCAATTATTTTATGACTACGTAAATTAGACGCTTTGAGATTTGTGACACATTGATGAAGACGCGACGTGTCTATAAGATACCTAAGTGTCGAGACTCGCCTAACAAATCTGTGGTAGAGAGGCGTATTAGCTTATAAGCCAGTCCTCAATACGATGACAGCAATCAGCATATACCCTGTAACACCCAACAGAAATAATATATCAAGTTCAGTCCAATTATTTTAAAAGAATAGCAGCGATACGGAGTTCCAAAAATGTCTGATTAACTTTGCCTTAAACAGCTTAATTAACAAACAAACGGGTCAAAACCAATTATTCGCGCCACGGGGACCTTAAAAGCAATTCATTGTATCCAAATAAAGTTGGAGTGAGTCGTAAATTAGATCTCCGAAGTTTTCCCTACCTTCGTTACACCGCTATTGACCCTTCAGTATCCAGCATACTTGACAGCACTATAACTTTGGAAACATTACATAACTAATTCCATACAGCAAAATTATCTAACATTTCCAAAACCTCCAAACGCTGATACTATTGATTTCAGAACTGTTATAAATTTTTTAAATGTCAGTATGAAACCTGCAGTGCGATGTTTTCTTTTATCTTTCTGCCTATTTTATTTACGAAGCTTCTGTAAAAATTGTACAAAATCATTTGCCTAAAATCTTTACTTAGTTTAAAATAATATTTATTTTACTACAATATTGTAGACTTCAATAGCTATAATATCAAGGTTAATCTGAATTGAAACACATCATATTTATAAATAGACTACAGAGTATGGTATAGAACAGATCCCTGTAGGATGCCAGGACTGTTATAAAATAGAAGAGCTATAATAATATTATGATTAATATTGTATACTACGTTAAGAGTTTAGCGATGTTAGTGGCGGCGGAAAAGGAAGATCTTCCGACCGAGCGAGATAGCATGCTCGGTCAGGCCGAAGCCCACTGACGTCATTTCAGACGTTGTATATATCTTGCCGTTCTCCGAAACTTCGATAGCGCGATGCAGGATTGTTAGGTGAATTGTGGGTACCGCCACACCACTCCCCCCCGAAGACCTGTGGTATTCTTCAATGCGCTTGTGTTGTCAGGTGTGGGCCGAAGCTACGCGTGCAATGACCAGGAGAGGGACCCCGTGCTCTGCTTGCTGACCGGTCGTTGTAGCCTATGGCTGCCCCGTTCAAGCCAGACCGGGTTCGACCGGCGCGGACGCCCAACGCGGCTTATGGTCGAGGCGACCCGGTTATGCTTGATGTCTGCTGACGTGGTGCGGAGGGGCGGGGAGTGTTGATGATTGATGTCCATGATGAAGGATGCGTGTTCTTGTCGGTGGTCACCAATTTAGCGATGTTAGTGGCGGCGGAAAAGGAAGATCTTCCGACCGAGCGAGATAGCATGCTCGGTCAGGCCGAAGCCCACTGACGTCATTTCAGACGTTGTATATATCTTGCCGTTCTCCGAAACTTCGATAGCGCGATGCAGGATTGTTAGGTGAATTGTGGGTACCGCCACACCACTCCCCCCCGAAGACCTGTGGTATTCTTCAATGCGCTTGTGTTGTCAGGTGTGGGCCGAAGCTACGCGTGCAATGACCAGGAGAGGGACCCATTTTGAAATGAATGTTTAAAGGTATCCCTGAATATTATGCTTAACATATTAATGAATAGTAAAAAACCGTAGTTGACTGTATCAAAAAGCTTTGCTTGGTTCTTACACGATGTTTTACAATAACATTATTGTTCCATTTGACTGTTTTGTCTAAACTGAGTCCGGCTTCATGTTAATAGAACTTACAACAGCTAATATTCACTGCTTACTGTGACTATAAAATGATTTTTCAACTTAAAAGTTATACTAGACTAGAGAAATAGACAATGTTGAAACTATCGAATAATATGCTGAAACTTTCGCTCTAAGCTCTACAATTTAGTCTCTTTCAATCCAATTGAGTCTAAATGCAATTAAAACTGAAATTCTTCCAAACTAATGTGCCATCCAATTAAGCCATTATAAGTTCAAAAGTTCTTTTTTTATTTTTTTATTAAGGGCCTGTTTCACCACTTCCTGTTAAGTGCCGAATAGGCTATCCACCACTTAACTTGACAGATGAAGTATGGAGAATCTGTCAAAAAAGCTGTGAATAGCCTATTCGGCACTTTATTAGAAAGCGGTGAAACTGGCACTAAACTAGTTCCAGCAGTACTCACCTCTCCAACTGCTCGAATAGCTGCTGGAAGACGTAGGAGTGCTGCTCGTAGATCATGCCGTATGTTCGCTTGAACATCGCGTGAAACTCCTCGCGCGAGAGCTGCAGCAGCTTCCGAAAGAACTCTGTGGACAACACACATCAATAAGTTATTCTGACATTTACTGAGCATTTGATACAAGTCTGGTAATATATGGGTCAGTACTCAGTATATTTTACTATTAGAGAGTCCAGCCGACAGACCACTATTGATATTATTGACTTGACTTAACCAAACCAAACAATATTGGTGCGCCAACTACCTATAAATCAATGTCTCTGATTTTATCTATCACCTGATTTGTTTAGAAAGTATCAGTGTTTGAGTTCAGTGGGTATATTCCCTGTTCCTAGACCCTAAATATCATTTTATTACTCATGTATGCCATTATTATATTATCGTGTTCTTCAATTTATAGTGAGTAGTGGCGTTATATTTTATGTCGTCTTAATTACCTACTTTGCAGCAACCTTAGTGACACGAGGATTTATCAAAAGTTATCTCGTAATGAATATTAATTTAACATTCCCGTCAACACTACTAATCACCAGACCATCTATCTCGAGCAAAACCAAATGACATCCATATATCAACGTTGAAGCTAATTTTACTCAGTTTTTAATGATCTAAAATAGCTCTATATTAATATCACGAATAACGATTTCTGGCGATGCAATCTGGTGTTTTTGTGGACTGTAATTTGAGATTTAAAGCCTCATGATTGGTCGTGTGGGTTGCGGTAGGTTGATTAATTATATGAGCAACCAACATCTAAACACATATTTGGTGCAAGACCTTTGAAAAGGTGATTTTGAGGTGCCCTAAAATGCCCGAGGCAACATTGAGGTGCACAAATTTTTAAATAAATATTTGATGTCGCAACTCGCATGACCATAATATTATAATGAGACATTATTAACATTATTAAAATCGTCTTTTTATAATATCTTGCACGCTATCCAAGGGATGGATTTTAGGATAAGCGATACTTTATAAAGGTCAAGTCAAGCCCGTACCTATAAAATTGAATAGTGCCAAAATGAATTTATTCCGCAATTTTGAACATACTTTCACGGTCGAACGTATTTCGGTCATACCCTCTTGTCGATTTGACCCCTTTTATGGGTCGATACGATCCAAGCCAATGTTATAAAAATATTCCAGTGTTTACAGTGTAAATAGATCGTATACTACATCCGACCCGAATGTGAATATGAAAGTATTAGCATATTTTGCGGGAAATTCTGCCTGGGCCCTGGGGTTTATATTTTCATTATGTCGTTAGGCGTTTATGGTTCATTTTAAAAAGGATTTAGGGAGGATATAAGATTTTTTACGTAAACAAACATGCCGCTGAGGTTTAAGAAGGGATACATTTTTGTTCTTTTAAGTGCTTTGCTGAATCTGCTCCTAAAACAAAATGAGGCCACGAATTTCACCCTGTCACCCTGACTGTCCAGGCTGACAGAGTCTTCTCTGTCAGCCTGGACTCTAGGTTCAAAACTCTACAGTCCAGGCTGCGAGCTACTGCGACTTGATCGCATTACGAGAAACTTTTTTGTCCAAAGATTGTCTCAAAATATCTGTGTCTATTTATGCATGCGTCCAGCAACCGTGTAAACACATGACAGTGAGTAAAAGTGCGAACCTCAATGGAATAATGTATAATTCCTCGAGTAATCAGACCGATGACCGCCACACGACGATTATGTGCAAGTAGAGTGTCCACAATTTATGATATTATAGGAAATGTGTTTTTCATAATTAAAAGCTTTTGCAATAATAAAATTTATGAATCCGCATCTACAGCTTTTAGCTTAAGTTGTAAATTATAATTCTATTAAATTAAGTTGAGAAATGTATAATATGTCATAATCAACTAATTATAAAACAAATATTGTTATTGGGTTAATAACTTTGCTAAAATATTACCAAACTACCAGCCACCTAGTAAACTTCAAAGAGTTAAAGGAAATGTAGAGTTCCAACTGTGCTGGTTGTGACTGTTTTGTGACTGGAAAGTTGTTGTGTACATTTTTCACTTGTTTACAACTAGTAGACACTTCGCCTGGCTGTTAAAAGTTTGTCCATTATGTCCGAACGGCAAATACAGACGGTTACGAAAATGTAGAGTATATTATAGTCTTGCCCATTATTGTCGACGTCCTCTACACTGCAAAAAGCTTGCAATCATGGTGCCAATCATCCATCATGGCTCAACATAGTTTAAGGCCGGTATAAATAGTCAGTACTTAAGATGCGACCCAGTCTCAAGACGCGGTTCGGCTCTGTGATTGGTCCAAATTTTGGCAGCCAACCAATCACAGAGCCTGAACCGTGTCTTGAGACCGAGATGCATCTTGAGTACTGACTATTTATACCGGCCTTAAAGCCCGCTGTGCACATTGGGCCATTACTTAGCGATCATTTGAGAGTGACATTCTGTTCTCTACCGTCTAAGTAGTACGTTGGCCCATTTTGCTGGCCCAATGCGTTGGTCAAATACAGGGTGCAACAAAACTAAGTGATCTAGACACGCGGATAGCCTGTCAAGCCAAGTTCATAATACTTTACGGCAAGCGTCCCAGCGTCATGAGTTTTCCCATACAAAAGTAAAAAAAATCTCTTTCAGCGCTGCTACTTTCACAGTGAACTCTATACAAAGGGCAGAGATACACTCTAAAGTATTATAACTATGTGTTATCACACCATGTATGTACAGCGGGCTAAGAGACATTCCGTAACAAACATCCCTCATGGTGCGCGTACACACGCACGCTCGAGCCTCAATGCTCGTCGATTATCGCGGATTGACAACGCACGCTACCACGTTACCGATGTTATACAACACTGTCATTAGACGCGTTTCATTGGTCATTGCCAGGGATATAGACCTTGTCCACAAAGCGTTTAACGACGCGTGAGGTCTTTACGCCGTATGCATGGTGCATTTCTAGTATTTTTTGCGAAAGGCGCAGACTAAGTGTCTAAACACACTAGGCCGAAGTTACGCGGCGTAAATTCCGCCGCAAATGTCAAACGCATACAAAAATTTGTAGCTTAGTTAGATGTGGCAAGAGACTTTAAAGTCGACACAACATCTCTCTCTACCATATAAGATGTAGCAAAGGGCGTTTGAGTTGACAAAGTGTGTTGTAGCTTGTGACACAGAATACATATTAGTACAAGTACTTTGTGAGTCATTCTCTATAGGAGTGATATCATTGATATAGATATCATAATTATAACAAATTTGATGGGAACAAATGGTTTGGGAAGAATACCATCAGTTGTACTAAGTAGAGCAAAAAATCATGAATCGGTTAACAAACTTTAAGTCATTACGACCAAATAATATGACTATATTAACAAATGGTTGTAATTAAAATGACGAGAATGTGATGATCAGCAAAAGATCAGCAGGTCAGCTAACGCAAGTGGCCGCCATATTTATCGTATGTTCCAGATTCAAAAATATTTTAGCAATGCCTACTCTGCATAATATAATAAAAACATCTGTTGCTTTTTAAAGGCCCAAACCTTTGGGTTTTTGAGGTTGTGGTTTTCTCTAAAAGGTTTTCTATAACCTTAAAAACCTGAAATACTTTTATTATTTTTACATCCCGCCAATTAAATATGAGCCACACTTTCAGACTAACTTCTGACATCTTACATTGTCACTGGTTGTGTTTTTTGATTACAAAAAAGGTAGCCTAATTCGACCTAACAGAGGTCCTGTATATGTTGTCATATTACAAATAATAGAGATTTGAAAAAGGCAACGAAGAGCTTGAATGATTCTATTTGATTTGTTAGTGTGCCATGTGAGGCAATTTGCAGAACTGATCTAGAGAAGAAGTGCTAGAGGTGAGAGTAATGTCGCTAGGAAAGGCCTATGTTGAAAAAGCTAATGCAGGAATTGACATAGCAAAAAGGCTTTATAAATAAAATAGTTAATTCTAATAGGGACGTTATTATACTTTGTATTACGAGTAAATCAGTATTGCTTTATTTCTAGAGCTACGGAACTCCAAGAGCTGTGTTTACTTGAACTAATTTCCAAGAACATGACACAGACAGATAAACTGTGAGTGCGTCTGAAAAATATCTGTCGGCAAATAATTGGAAGAATGATTTCTCATTGTTTACAATAAGCGCATTTTAATTAGGTTCAAAAGTCATTTTGTCGTCATCATAAACATCTTTTACATACTTGCCTTGTCTCCACGCAGAATGTAATGAAGCCGCAGAACGACTTTTAAACTATAAAGTACCCTTATTTATGCTAATATTATTATAAATGCGAGTGTGTCTGTCTGTTACCTCCTCACGCCCAAACCCTTGGATACTTTGAATCCTAGGAAAGACCATAGGATACTTTCTATCCCAGATACCGGAGGCCCAATCCCCTACCCTCCCCTATTTCCTTCCCTACCCTCCCCTATTCCCTTCCCTACCCTATTCCCTCTTAAAAGGCCGGCAACGCACCTGCAGCTCTTCTGATGCTGCGAGTGTCCATGGGCGACGGAAGTTGCTTTCCATCAGGTGACCCGTTTGCTCGTTTGCCGATGAAATGAAATGTACGGTTCCCGTACGATAAATGAATATTGGTGTTGCGGGCGTCATAACTCATAGTATGGTCTCGGGTCTACTGTATAGTGTAAGTAAGTATATTGCACAGATATAAACCATGAAGTTTATGTTTAAAACATGCTTTCAAAAGACATAAAACAGAAATTAGAAAACTTGAAAATCGCAAGTAACCTAGGTCATTGACACGCTATAAAGAAGACTAGACTGCAGTTGAGAACCGACAAGCTCATACAATGTAACAGTAGATTTGTACACGACAAAAAAACGATACACAATGCGCACCGCGCACGACGACGCACAAAGTGTAGGAAGTAGGAAACGTAATGTACAATTCATTGATTATCACATTCGTTTCGAGTTTTCACGCTACATTAGTGGAGTTTTTTGCTACCACACCCAGAGTTAGGCCTCGAACACACGAGCGATTGTAGAGTAATAACTTAATAAGCGAGTTAGAGATTAACGACTAACACTCGAAGAGAAAAGTTTCTAAGATTCGGTAACCTTATCTTGCTTGTCGAGTAAAAAGAGCTTTCTTTCACAAAAGCAAAACAATTTTGCTGTTTTGTAGTATTTTGTTTTTGTAGAGCAACAAGTGAGTAAAATTAGACACAAACTATCATCACTCCAAGAGAGAGAGGAGGACCTCGTCACTAGGATTTGTAGTCATTCTCATTTTAGAGTTTCTACTATAAAATCAGAATGACTCCTAGCTCTTTCTAGAGCTTTTCTATAAAGCCAAACCTAATTTACAATAATTATTCTCAGTGTTCATACCTCGTAGGCCGTAGCTAATAAGTATGGTAGAGACTAGGGATGATTCTTTTCGGTAAATATAGACTTTGTTTGTAAATAAAACGTAGTCATCAGCCCCGGATTTATAAAAAGGCCGTATAGGCCAGGCCACGGCCTAGGGGCGGCAGCGTCCATAGGAGGCCGGTAGATTCCGTACATGGGGCGGCGGAAACAAAATGGCCTACACTCATAAAAAATATAAATTCGTCACTGGTAGACTTCTAGGCTAAATGAAGACTTACAGAGCTGTGCCATAGCACAAGCACTAGATAATCTGGAGGTCACATCAGTAAAGACATGTTGGCGTGGGTGCCAAATGTATAGGAGCAAATTTTTTGACCATGTTGAGATTTTTTCTTATTTTCTTCTACAGGACTCATGCTTACCCCTTAGTAGTCAGTACTCAGTAGCTTATGTATGAAGTATTAATCGCTTGAGCAAGCAAGTTTCGCGGAAACCCATTTCCCATTTTTTCCTGATTTCTGTAAGCGTCGACATTTTGACAAATCGCGTAGGTATACACTGCGATAAAACCTGTTACATTAATTGATACTTGTTCGCATTCACTAAATTATTTATCAAAACGGCAATTAATAACTTGCGTGCCTAGTACACGCATAATTGAAATAAAAATATTTATAGCGTGAAATTTTGTAGAGCTTTGTAATAATTCATCGAGACTCGTACGCTAGTAGTAACGCTCGACTCTCGAGTTTACTAAGACTTTGCTATTGATACGCTAGTGGAACAATCTTAGATCAAAGCGATAGTCGAAGTCTGAGAATCGGGCCTAGCCAAGATGCTTTAATTAATGGCTGTCGAACTTAGCTCTATGCCCATACATATTTATTTCGAAATACGTCAGATACTCTCTTTATTCGATGACATCATCCAATATTTGATATTGGGCTTGGGCTTCGACAAATATCTTGGAAGTTGGACAATGGACACTGTAAAGCCGTTTTCATCCAATGAATGAATAAATCTTCGACAGTACAGGCAATAAGATCTTGGAAGTTGGATAGTGTAAAACCACCCTCATGAAATCTTCGACAGTGTACCGCCACCCTAAGTACGCGAACATAAACAGCGGTTATATTGGGGAGCTCTTCCTGCGCCGACGGAAGCCACACCGATTTAACTTTAATTATCTCGCGCGTATTGGCATGTGTTGCCATTTTATGCCAGACTATTTGTGCCAGACTAAAATTATAGTTATGACCCATAACGTTTCTAATATCTCTAAGTTTTATTCCTAAATGCTAAAAGTGAGGGCCAATAATTGCTACTTAATAAAGTTTAAAATCTTAAAGGCCCTGCCTTCTTGTCGGAAATTGCAGCATGGAAGTTGACTTTAGAATGTGGAAAGGCGACGAAAAAGATTATGTAAGTAAATCATCAAGAAAATATGGCATTTCTACCTTAGTTACCAAGACAAAGTGATAAATATAAGCAGCCTCCCTTACACTACTTCGCCCAGAGCACTTCAACCCTTTCTCATCACGCCCAAAGCCAATATACCAGAAAATAACTTACAAATTGGTGTTACACAAGCTGTTAGAACGAGCTAATGATAGCGTTGGTAGCTGATGATCCGTAAAGCTGTTAACTTATTAGTTATTAGCTTAGTGCTAACTAGACTGTAGAGTTACATCGATACTGTTAAATAATGCTGTTATTGGCTTTACACGTCATCTCTAAGGCTCATGATGGACCATAACAAACGATTGCACTACCTTGGCAATGCCGAGTTGACATATAATAATACTCAGGCCGCCGGTATATAAATAGTCAGTACTCAAGATGCATCTCGGTCTCAGGCTCTGTGATTGGTTGGCTGTCAAAATTTGGACCAATCACAGAGCCGAACCGCGTCATGAGTACCGGGTCGCATCTTAACTACTGACTATTTATACGGGCTGAGTGAAATGCTAACGCTAGCTCTGCTTATCTTTGTCTGGTTTATTGGAAATTTCAAATTTTATAATAAGTACCAGAAAACGATAGTAAAACTTGAATTTAGATTAGATGACGCCCGCAAAGCCGTTGCGTCGAAACTAGTTTATCGCACGGGAACCGTACATTTTTACAGAATAAAAAGTATCCCATGTCCTTTCCCGGGACTCAACATACATTTCAACAAAATCGGTTCAGCGGTTTGGGCGTGAAGACACTAGTAAGTAATATGGTAATTTTAACTTATTTCCAATACAAATCTTCAACAGCTGTACCTACACGGTACAGGGCATGTTGTGGAAAGTCTGGGTAGAAAGTTCTCAAACCTCATGAAACTTACATGAACTGTTCGGATTTAACGAGAGAGGTTCTTGGAACTACAAGTTAAATTATACTAACAATATCTTTGTTCTATATGGATGATGAAGCAGCCTTATTATTAGGACTCTACTGTCAGTCTGACCAATTATTGCACTGCACTTTTGTATTTCCCTATTTTTAAGGGCTTCAAATTTTCTCCGGTCTAAGAAATTCTGGACTGGAGTCTCTACTCCCCATTCAGCTTTATTTCCAAAAAAACTTGTTTAAAAGAGTTTAGCACTATTACCAGCAACCTTTTGTGGAAGGATTATGTTGGACTCTAGGTGTCCTGGTCGGCAAGATAACTATAGGTCTACCAGAATCTGATGGCAAAAAGTGAGAAAATAAATTGGACTCTAGCAAATGACTAACCGGGGTAATAGGAATAAAGCATTTTCATTCTCTTTTATTCCTTTAGCGGCTTATTTTGTGTGTAAAACATGCAAGATATATAAAAATTTATGCAATGATCAAGAATATTTTTTGAAAATCTGCTGTCAAAAATTGCCATCAGATTCTGGTAGACCTATAAAATCTCTTTCTAATCCCACTGGAATCTGCATCTAACTACTACCTCTGCCTAAATCTAGATACATAGTAGCAAACATCCGCGTTTCGGCCTAGTGCGGGCGATAAAAATCGGTATGTGATATAATTCACACGTGTTCGGTGATCGGTCTATTTCGGTCCGCTTGTGGCTTTGCTAACTGCTTCTAGGAGTGTTTCTCTGGTTTCAGTCGTTAGACGCTTCGTAGCGGACCTGTTAAAACTAGGTTTTCTTTTTCATCAAAGGTCTAAACTATTCAGCTACTATTGACTCTACTATTGACTATACTATAGCTACAGAGTTTACGGTTAAGAAAGGGACGTTTAAATTAACCAATGAGTAATACGTAGGGTTAGAATAATTGGTTTGGCAGTTGGGTTGGTTAGGTTAGGTTAGAATGAAAATTCCTTGTGTGTCATAGGACTCATAATTGATATTTTAATCTCCTAATGCAAACAACAGTAAACAATTCAATATCTATTGATTGAAAGTAGGTAAGCAAAAATGTTATAAACCTTAGCAGTATTTTTCTATGCGAAAGAATAAGAATTCTTTATCAAAATTCAAAATAGTAAATGCCTATTCAGGGAATGCCACGAACAGACGTTAAATAATGTATGAAATAAAAAAAGCTGCAACTAACCCTAAAACCGTCAGGGGGTAATTAAATACCCATGTATGAAAAAGCTAATTGAAAGTCGGTCGTACATATTTCATACGACCGGGAGCTAGCGCCTGTCCTTACAAGGTTGGGACGTGTATGGCCACATATTTTATTTTTAGTCATATTTACAAAAAAACGTATTATAACATCATACACGTTTGTATGAACCCGGAGTTGGCCGAGTTTTCCTGCTAGGGTTCCGTAGTGGCGCCATGCCTAACGGAATATAGATTTTTGCCTTTTTAGTTTTTACGCTACTGCGTTAGAATGATCATGATTTTCAAGTACCATCGAGGAAATTGATTCCTAGGCAGTTGACAGATCAACGTCATTTGGTCGGTTATTTGTGATCTATCGGCTGGGTTCGACATATCGCGACCAAACTACGTAGGTACCCTATCTGCATATGAATCAACTTCTTAGTACATAATTATGTATGTTTCTTAAGCACACCCAATAATTTGTCTGAAGGCCTTCAGTTGGGCCCTGATGGGTAATCATGATTGCCACCACGATTGCGTCGCTGTCTACATCAAGCACAATCCGCGTCGATTATGGGCAATTATAGACTAAGGTGGATAGTGGACGCGTTCGTAATCGTTTACTATTCGTTTCATTATATTTGCCAACGTGGAAAGGCCGCTGTCAGAGTTACACTGAGTACATCAGGCTTTCTTAAGAAATAAGCTATTTGACCAAAATTCAACAAAATAATAAACTACAATCCTAATTGCCACAGCATAAAAGGATTTAATTAATGTCGTTCTCCATTATGGCTCCACAAAAGGGTGTGTAATGTATTACAGGATACAGATACTAAATGAGATTAAACAAATTTTTTCACCGTGAAATTTCCGTCGCAAAGGTATTAATTAGGGTGGAAAGGGGTTAATTGTGTTATGTGACATGTCGCTTAGGGCCTTGTTACACCTGCCGAGTAGAGACAGTGTAAACAGACAATTATTTGATTGGCCGAGAGTACTGTCTCGCTACTCTAATCGGTAGGCGTAATTAAGGCCTTAAGGCTATTATGAACAGGCCGATTCATCCTCCTACAATATTATTAACCTCTGTTAATAATATTATAGTTCTCAGAACTCAGAAGTCGCAGGTTCTTTTTAGAAACGACAGACGATAAAACGATTCCTGAAAGCAATAATCATGATACTTTTTATTGAGATATTACCCATTATGTTTTAACTTATAGCATATTTCACATATTAATATCCAATTAAGTGCAGTTTATGTAGGTCATAACTGTGCATTAAACATATCGATCTTAGATCTCTCTTTCTAAGGGACTAATTGCGTAGAACGGGACGTGCTCCATAGAAGGAGTGTGGCGTCAATCCAGAAGTATTCTATTCGAGTTAAAATGATCTTTATACCGTTGACATAAGGTTCATTCAGAGGTAAAATAACTCTAGGCGTAACGACAGGAAACAATCACAGATAATAACAAACTAGAATCTAATCGATTAGCAAATAAACTAGTTAATCGGTTACCGTTAGCATCGATTAATTGACAGCAAAACTCGGCAAAATAATTCGAGATAGCAGACCTGTTTGGTTGTAATTACTGTGCCAGACTGATAAAGTCGCGAAACACGTCTTTTAAATTAATTTGTTATTTGCATTTTGAAGGTCCTATGAACGCGCCTTCTCACTTCTCATCATCATCAACTTTTTGCGGTCCACTGCTGAGCAAAGGCCCAGGGTGGTTACTATCTTGCAACAGGTAAGAAACTTTCAACAGCATAATATCTTGTTTCTGTCAATTATTTTGTACACAAAGTTTCTGATAGATAGTAGATGTGCAATATCTGTTGTCAAACACCTGTTGCATAGCTGTCGCAAGATACATAATCTCCGTGTGGATATTGGGCAGTCCTAATTCGGTAGCACCTTCTTCAAATCAGCCCATCAAGCTGCGGGGCTTCCCACTCTACGTTTTCCTAATCTTAGGGCCTGTTGCACCACTTCCTGATCAGTGCTGGATAGGCTATTCACCACTTAACTTGAGACAGATAAGAGTATGGAGAATCTGTCAAAACTAAGAAATTAAAGTTCACTGTCAGTATTCATCATGTCTTTGTCTTTGAATTACCCATAGCATAACACGATTGGTCAACTTTTATAACACAGAATAATCAATCAAAAAGACCTCTGTAAAAAAAGGGATTCCTATTTTGCCAACAGAGGTTATAATATTTTATCTTCTATTCTGTATTTCTTCTTTACATCGTTTACAACTAACGATATTCTTCCAGAAAAGACGTAAAAAACCGCTAGCTTATCATGAATATTATTAATACAGATAAAATAAATATGTCTATCCATACTCCATAAACAGTCGTCCTACATGTACTGATTTAGACCAAGATAGGTTTACATCTAATAAGGATTATATTTATTGATCTGCTAGCCGCGTCTCCCCTTTTGCGGAGTCGCTCCACTGACCTCATAATATTAAATACTGTGGGCAGATAACTTATAGACCTCTAGATACAAGTAAGAACTTAGTATTTGGGTTGGCAGAGTCTACTAAAAGCAAGATAAGAAATGCATAAACATAAATCAAAAATGATATTTCGCTGACAAATAGAAGAATAGCAAAAAATATCTGTTCAACTGACCATGATATGGGGAATCAAAGTTTTGTATATCTTGCAAAACGACTATGTATTTTTTTTATGATGTCAGATCTCTTTAAGTATTTAAAAGTAATTTAACTAGACCGTTAATAATTATTGATGAATGGATAAAATAATATAAAAAAAAAACACGAATATTCCCTGATCTCGTAGCTATATTTTTTTTTCCGTTCGTTAGTTCAGAGAGTTGTGCGACGTGCGTACATTTGTCTGAGAATTAATCGTGTACCTATGTTAATAGCACTCGATTATTCCATCAGCCAGCTCGCCTAATGATTGGAAAGTGGTGTCAATATTGACTGGCGGTGTTTGGTCAGCCGTCGGGAGCGACACACCTACCGATATCGGGGAACACAAACAGAAACTTGTCACTGGATTTTCTATTGAAGTACGCGTAGAAATTCAACGCCTCCGTGGTCTAGACTCTAGTGGTATAGAGCGCGGCTCTTGACTCGGAGGTCGTGGATTCAATTCCCGCGTTGGAAACATGTTATTTCCAAGTTTGGTTAGGACAATGCAGGCTCATCACCTGATTGTCTGACAAGTAAGACGATCCATGCGTCGGATGGCTATATAAAAATCGGTCCTGCGCCTGATCTCTCGCCGGTCGTGTCGGTCTGCCGTCCCACTGGGTTATGAGAGGAAATAGCATGGCTCTCTTATGGCAAATGTCTTATATGGTAGAGTATTAGATGACGCCTGCAAATCTGTGGCGCCGAAATTAGTTTTTTACGCGGAGCCCGTACATTTTTCCACAACGCTAACTATCCTTTATCCATTCCCGTCACTCAAATTATTTTCCTGCAAAATTTTCTATGTCGGTTTAGATTTCTAAGCCCGAAGAGATATAACAGACAAGACAAACATACACATTTATATTTTATAATATATATATGATAATAACTAGCTGATATAATATATCGTACGCCCGATATATCGCAGGGTGTGAACATCCAGGTATTACATGCAGATAAGCCGGCCACTTAATTAAATCCCGGCTACCGGCACGTCATGTGCGCCTGGTACCCAGTTTGTTGGACACGGATTACGTTTAATTAGATTTTACTAGGTAGTAGGTACTAGGCGTGTATAATATGAGGAGGTTTAAGTTGGAGAGGGAAAATGAATTTTAAAAGCGTTAGGTTTCATGGCTTCGTTTAGACAAAGGGATAATTTTAGGCCTAGGAGTTTCATAAGCATAAAAAATATTAGAAAACCTTAGGGGGAAAAATTATAGGATTCGCGTCCGTATTCTAGGTCTTTTTCTAGATTTCTCTCTATGCGGCGACCGGGCTTTAGCAAGTAAATAACATAACTGTGGTTAATCTGTGGTTTAGACGTAGCACATACGACTCTCAGTATCGGCCTCAATGCCATTCTTATGACGTGCCAATATTCGCTACTTTGTTGATTCTAAGACTAAACAGTAAAGTATTAGCTATATTATTATAGAGGTACTTCAAAACTAAGTTCAGCTACAATTTTAACAATTCTTGCTGTTGTTGCGATGACACTATGTATCGATTATGAATTCGAGTCGAGCGAGTTATCGGGTTTCCACAGTTGCGGTGCTGAGTGCAGTTTGCGATAACCCGCGAGTAACACCGCTATTTATATACCAGTACCACTTGTTACCATAGCGCTTTGAGCACGTACTCAGGCGAAATCCTCCCCTCCCCAGATCTAGGCATTGAAAATAGTGACATAGGTTTTCCGCCTATTATTTAGTAACGATTATTTACAAAATATCGTGACCCGAATCCGTAATCAATCTATTAGTGTTTCGCGTGGCAACCGTACATTTTCCGGGATTAAAACTGTCTTACCTTTCTCTGGATTCAAAGTATACATGATACCAAATTTCATCAAATCGGTTTAGCGGTTTCAGCTTGAGTTGCCAACAGGCAGAGTTTTCATTTCAAATATAATACAACTTTGGATATATGCAAAAACCGTTTTAATCCCTAAACTCATCATTGTCAATGGCATAGCTGAGATAGCTATGTGTATTGTGGCTTTAAAGTGTTGCCAGGTGTAACGGATTGCGGTGTCGGCATTGAGTTTTCAATAGACCATTATTAGCACTTCAAAGTACTGCAAGCTCGCTGAGAATGTAGGGTTCAGACGGGCTACCAAGTACTGCCAATACCGCAAACCCGCTACACAGATTGTATACATGTACTTACGAGTTGATGCCAGCAACTCCTTTGCGCAGGAATCACGTTGGAATCGTACATTTCTCCAGGAGAAAAAGTACATTCATATCCATCAAGATCAGTTAAGTGGTTTGGCGTGAAGAGGCAACAGCTTTAAAAACTCTAAATAATTATGAAAACGGACGTTCTACGGCCTCCATGATAGCAATTACGATAGATCACTAAACGTCGATTGTGCAGGCAGCTTTGAAATCATGATGGCAAGCATGGTGTGATCCCCAACTTAACGTGAGGCCATGGTACATAATATTATGACATGGATGAGTCTTTTAAATACTTTCGTCTTCGTTAAAGTCTTTTAAATATTCGCTATTCGTGCTGGGTATGGTGGGATACGACAGGCTTGCGGTGCGGAGGGAGCTGTCGGTGGCGCGGTACGTGTTCAGCGTGCTGCGAGGCCGGACGAGCGACGCTGCTGTGCTGGGAGAGGTGTCGCTCAGCGTGCCCGACCAGTACGTGTGGCGCCGCCGCCGCCCGCCGCTGCTGCACGTGCCGTGCTGCAGGACCAACCTGCTTAAATACTCCCCGTTTGTTCGTGCGCTACGCACCCTTAATGAAGTTGCACAGCGGGTGGACCTGTTCCATTGCACTCTCAGTGAATTCACACTTAACTGCCTATTTGTCATTTGTTATGGGAAGACAATTGATTACATAATATGATACAGAGGTAATAAATAACTTGTTTTTGTCTTAATTTATAAATTGATTTATTTTTAAATTATGGAAAGGTTTTATTTACAATTTTAACTATATTTATTGTTTGATTGGGGTATATTTACTATTTTATGGTTTTATAATTTATTGTTATTAATTTTTTGTTTTAATTGTGGTTACTAATGAAATTATTATTTTAGCACTGTTATATAATTTTATGTACACTACTATCGCATTAGGTAAATCCTGTAATGATAGTTTAAGTGTGTGATGATAAATAAATAAATAAATAAATAAATAAACTTTTAATTAACTGGTAGCGTTTGCTCGTCTGCGTTGTATATAGCAGTAATTTGCCTTTCGGGAGCAATAAATTATAGACAGTAAGACCTAGGAATGCGGCTGGAACTAGCTACAGGTTCTGGGTAAACTGGTTACTAGCTGTCATAATTTCTGCTTAGGTAATTAAATGGGGGCCGGCTGGAAAGTACTTTAGTCTAGACATCCCATTGCACAAGAGCATAAAGTTTGCTATAAGTTAATACCATCTGCAGCTGTTTTTAGTCAGGGTGTATTTTTGAATGCGTTATTTCTGATCATTTATGATTTTAGTAGATCTTTGGCAGAAGTTAAGCTTATATTATGCTTACACGTCGTTTGGGCTTTAGCTGTAACGCGATGTAACTTATAAGTTATTATAATAAAACTTAAATAAAAGACCAGTGTCAAAACTGTACCTTATTACAGCCAACATGCCTCTAGAAATCATTTCAACACGATGAAAGCACTCAAACGACAGTAGCCGTGGTTAAACGTGGTTACATGCATACAAGCATTCTTTCCATCAGGCACCCTTTGGCTCCTGCACCTTAATTTCTAGTAGGTACACTAGTTCTCTTAAGTTGTTCTTAACCTTTTAGGTATAAGGATTAAGGATATAACAAATTCCTGTTTTATTGTACCACTCATTTGGTCTATTGGTAGTATACGGTAAATATAAATTTAAAATCAAGGGTTGTTCGGACCAGATACCATCCGCGTGGTCCTAACTACTGCTCTAGGTACTAGTACTCACCATCGAACCTCTTCGCTCTGTTGGCTAATATTTCAGCCAGCTTGCCCAACTCGGCCCGTAGAGCAGACTCTAGCTGCGAGCGCGCGTGCTGCGTTAGCCGCACACGGGAGCCGGGGGCGCAGCACCCTCGGTTGCCACATAGCTCGCCGGCATCTGGAAGAGAAGGGATGATTAGAATTTGTAGGGAAGTCGAGAGTAAAGAGCTATTGTGCACACGCTTGGGTGCTATAAAATGGTATGTAGCTATGTCCTGGTTTTTGTTGGTAAGATTGTGGTAAAGCAGATTGCGTACACGCTTGGGTGCTACAAAACGCTTCGTAGCTCGCCTGGTTTCTAATAAAATGGCCTCCGTCAACGAAATTGGTATGTTGCTATAAGATAGAGTGATAGACCAATAGACAGTCAAGTATTGTCAAGAATCGTATTATGTAGAGACTGGGACGTAGTACTTATAAATAAATATATTTATCATATACTTAATAAAAATCTTAAATATATGTATAGTATAAAAGTATTAAATATATTTCCGTTGTCTGGTACCTGTAACACAAGTCCTTTAGGTACTTAGCATGGGGCCAGACTGACGTGGTGTGAAGCGTCCATAGATATTATTATTACTTAGTAGTATGTAGTACCATACCATATTAAGTTAGGGGTAGGTTCTCTCTTTCAAGAGTCCTCGTTTCTGATCCAGGCTATGCTACGTCGAGTTAGAAGGAAAGTTGTGGAGAAAAACAACATGTTTGTTCTATCAAAGATAAAAACAGATTTGCAAATGATCCCTTCGGACTTTGGTGCAATTGAAAACGATTCTTAAAAGCAGGAAAAGCTATCAGTAAAAACATTTAATAAAGTTATACCTTCCATCTTCTCCTCATTTCAGCTTGTTAGGAATCAATAAAGGCAAGCATGGCTGTTAAAATATAATTTTAAGACCAATCTCCGTATCTTTTGACGGCGGATCGATAGGCGGTAATGCAATAAGTCCCCCATTGAAGGGACCCCTGACGAGGGTTCCGCCACCCCAGTCCCTACACTATAAATAAACTTCAAACTCTACTTCAAAGATATTGGTTATCACCATAAGAACCAATATTTAGGTCCTTTGATAATCATTTTCCTGGTGTCCTGAAGATGTTGTTAATCTAAAAATTATTTTTGTACGCCGAAGGACTACATTATAACAACTTTAAATTCTTGAGTTCAATCATATTATAAAGATGAAAACCGCAAAGATAGCTTGTTGCAGTAATTGAAATGATACCCCAACTAACTCAAACATGGAAAGGGTAAAATCTATATGCCTAAACGCGCTACAAAACGAACTTAATTGGAACTTCCTTAAAAATGCCGTTTGCACATTGCAGTCCCTCGAGTAGGATGAAGGACCTACCCAGTAGCCGTAAGGTACTAATTGTATGTATTCTGTGCCAGTAGGTAGTACCTGCTCTATCCAAAGAATAAACAAACCCTAGAGGCTATAGAACAAGAGTATTCCGATCCCAATTATCAATTCCTGTATTAATTTCTTCTGACATTTCAAACCCCTTTGAAATATTCCTTGTGTACCGTCACGTGTGAAATCATTTCATATCTGAATGGATGTCCAAACATTGTGTATGACAATTTCGTCTTAATTATAACAAATCCCCTGGTATCGGAGCATTTCGTGCTTATGTTGACAGGACCTGGATGAAAATTTACATACGGGAATAACGCCTCTATGCAAATCACAATAGAGGTCATTATGTTCGGTATAATAATTACGTGGGGTCAAATGAAACTGTGGCACAAGAGAGAAGAGATTGATGTAACGAGATATAAAGTAAATTATGCTAAAACCCACTTTAAAACTAGCAAGTAAGCAAGGTTAATTTTAAAAACATATCAATGAACTTCAAACAAGAAATTGACATACAAAGACATTGCTACTGGAGCTAACATCTGACTCTGCCCATGATATTGTGTTAGAGATCCCTCTAGCAGGGGTATGCCAAAATTTTTTCGGTGCCAGCTAGCGATGCATCATGGAATTACTCGAGAGAATAACGTTAAAATAGTTCGACGTCGAATTCATCTTTGAGGGTTTTTCAAATCAAATCAAATCAAATCAAAACATTTATTTCGGGCATCAGAGGCCCATATAACAAATACCTTAAACCTAACATACATTATATAATTTTATAATAAATACCTTAAAACTAACATACATATATTTTCTATATTATACTTAAAAACTAACACTTTCACGTTTTGCCGGCGACGTGACTCGCTTCGTTCCGGAGTCTCCCCCGGAACCTCCGATAGACTACATCCATCGGCCAGAACTCCGGCGCCTCGAAAGTCGACAGAAGATTCGTCGGCACTCTCACCACAAAGGAGCTAAAGTTAACCTTGTGGCGAGACTGCAGACGTTCGACCCTCAGTTTCATCACCTAGTAAATTCGAATCTACTGTTGCCTTTCCACAGACACGGTGAGCGTAACAACAATACTCACACAGTTGCTACATTCTATCCCTTGCACCGCACGCCATTTCCATAAGCCAGGAGAGTGTCGCCACAGGCCGTGATATTTTAATATTTACCATAGGGGCGTGAGGGCTGTGAGATGAGGCGCAAACGACCTACAGTTGCTTCATAATGGGGGAAGAGAAATTATCGCATTGATTTTGAATTCCGAATAAGCACTATTCGTTTTTTAATTGGCGCAAAACAAGCAATAATCATTTTGTAAGTGTTTAATAAATACTTTTAACAGCTGCACCGCCCGTATCTAAGAGTATCACAAGAACCGTACATTTTCTTACGTTAAAAACTAGTAGTAGATCACGGAGAAGGGCCAATGCTCTTTCTAGCGGTCTATTCTACAACTCTACATCTGTGTCCATTAATTTATCAAGCCCCAAGCGGTCGCATGCAACCGCGATAACAATAGATAAGCTATTGTGTCTCGGTTTTCCACGATCGACGGGAATCGTAAGTAGTTTTATAAGTTATAAGTTATATAACCCTAGTCCCTAGTCGAAACAAAAAAAAAAAAAACAAATCTTTTCACTATACTTACTATACAAATTGCAATCAGAAATAATCGCTGTGTTGTCTTTCTACTATTAGTAACGATATTTCAGATCAAAACTGTGACTGAGAATAAAGTATTTAATTTAAACTCACTCAAGAAGTAACTATTAGAAACAAAGTAAAGTAATAGCGTTATTTTAATTCCTAGTCCTTTTACCTCGAGTCTAGATCCTAAGCCTAGTTCCTAGGAACAAGATCCTTTGTTCTAATGATATAATCAGAACGTTGATTACTATTCTACAACAATGAGTCTCTAACAAAGAGCACCACTGCAATACGACACTTTCTGTGGTCGTAGACTAATTAATATTACCTATTCATCACTATCGATTTATTGGTTAACAGAAATAACTGTTAATGACGAGTTAGCTTTGTAACTTTAGTTAATATTGACTCACATATTCACCCTGTGAAAAATGTCCCTTAAATAAAATAGAATAAAAAAAACTTTGACATGACAGAAGAGGAAGACTACTAATATCAGTATCACTTTCACAATGTAGCAGAAAGAAACCTGAATCGCGCTATCGAAGTTTCTGACATAGGCGCGAAGTATTTACGGTGGGCCCCGGGCCCCGGCCTGACCGATCATAACATAAAAAGGAAGATCTATTAGATCTTCCTTTGGGGCCTCTTCTCTTATTTCCACAATAGAAACTACTGTTAACGGGCTCTACCTTTATATTTATTCTCTTACCTCTACTCTCTTTATCTCTCTCAACTTTGTAGCTCTCCTGTATCTCTGTGATATTCCACAGTATATAGGCATCATCCCTATTTCTGCTACATTTATACAATATACATAGTAAATACATTGTCACAATATGAGGGCGACATCGCGCTTAGTTATCGCTAAGTTCACGAACAAAACAAACTTTCATACAAACGCTATGGAGCAATAACATGAAACGAAATTATAATAGAATCTGCAGCAGTAAAATTATCTATTTGATTCACGCCGCAGTAAAACGGACTTTATTGCGGCGGGAGAAAGTACATTATTCGATGTGACATTAATATCGGCAAGCAGCTAGCAAGCAGTAAACAAACAGCATTTATGTGGGCTTTCAAGAATTACGTCACAGAATATATTCTGTAGAAGATGTGTTTAAAATCATCATAATGTTTTTTTATAGCACGGCTAGCATAACAACAGTAGACATGGGAAAGAATCGACATACTGACAGATTTTATCGACAAAATGGCGAATTCCCATTGTCTAACTATCACTTTGTCTTGTCTAACTGTCACTTTGTATATACTTCCGTAGAAAGAAATCGTTTCAATGTTGGCCATGCTACGCCTGCAGATATTTATTTCTATAATAGGAAAAGAGAATTAAAAATAGAAATGTTACTGGTAATTTGATTGAGGCCTTTCAACATTGGCCCATGATGGTCGTTAGATTGAAAAGCGGTTACGAACATGAAGAGAAGCATATTATTATATTCGTGTTTCGAATAGCATGCACAATAATTATTGACGTTGATCATGGCCCATGGGCAATCAATAGGGCATCGAGACCGGGTTTTCCCGAAACTCGAAAACGTTTTTTGGGATCACGAAAAAACCCGGGTTTCAAAAATGGAACCCAGGTTTTTCGAGCTTTTTTCGAGCCAATCATAGACAAATATCTAGTACTCAACATTCGCAATCGATTGTATTGGGCCAACATGGCCCAATTTTAATAAATTATAAATAAGTACATAAAAATAAATATTGGAAGCAGTGTAGTTCTAAAATCCATTTTCATTAGAGCCAAATCTCATGACTCATCTAAACCTAAACTTGCATGATAAGCGAAATCTCTTAATTTTGCTATATATTTCAATTAAACTAGTTATCGACAGCTTTAATCATCCCGTTAACTTTTTCATCTGCGCCGCGGTTGAGTGATAAAGTCCTAAAACACTTACCACAGACTACAAAAAGTTCCCAAGTCAATTAACATGTGCGGGACTCGTTATTACGCGATAACAGATAAAAAATCTCCTCGCATTTTACTTTTTTTTTTATTCTTAAGCGGGTTTCGGCAAAAACACTTAAAAGTACTAAACGACCTAAGGTTCTGCAACTTATTTTGGCCTGGAAAGTCCCATTGATAATGCATAATGATGTTAATTATATCGAAAACACGTCATTTTATTATCACTGAATAATGAATTTCCGATTAATAATAATTATAATAAACAATCGTCATTCACGTATTTCGTGCTGCAAAATTGCCGCATGAATACCAAACCGCGTATCGGCCAGATTGCAGTTTATTTGTTCAGCTTATTCTTCTTGTATTATGATCGAAGGCCCCAAGTCCCAACACAACAGAAAACTTGAGATAGGTCTTGCCCTGCAGAAAAAGCCATGTAGCACCAAAAAACCTCCTTAGTCCTTCGCGTAAAAATGACACAACTACGAGTAGCTTTGTAAACATGCGATCCTCCTTAGATAATCCGCTCCGCTCCGCTCAGCGCGACACTCGTTTCGTTTCTTTCACAGTTATTTCCTTCCCTTGCCTCTGGAGGCTTTAGTAGTTGATTGGTTAAGCCCTAAAGAAATAAGCCGTCCCTTCTTTATACGTGATCAGAATTCATGTGGAACCTTAATGTCATTGTTGTAAATAATTATTATGAAAGTTGGGTAGAGTCCCATATTGCTTCTGTATCAAGCTTTGTTGCCGACTGTGATTGTTATTTTAATATCAATAATTATATTGTTATTTTAAGTACATATTTAGAAAAAGAAAATTTTGAGGAACTCCTGTAATCATGAAACTAAAAACACCCCTTTGGATCAGGCGTTAAAAAAACTTTCACGATATAAATATTGTAAATTTAGATTTCACCGAATTATTAACACTTGTTACATCATTTGCCAAAGCCTAAATACCGAGCATAACAACCTCGTTTTAAAAGTCGGTTAAAATTAAAAGATCTTTAACATGACGTCTACCGCGATGTCCCCATTACATTATCCGGGGCAAATTAAAACGAGCGGGGTGTCAAGTGGGTTTAAATCGCATTTACTTACTAATGAAACCGTGTCGAGAGACCACTCGCTTTTTATTCCCGAAATAGGGAACTCCATGCAAGGGGACCAATTGGGAACGGTTTCGGGTATTTAGGGATGTTTTATATGATTTAAAAAGCTGTTTCAGGGCCAAGGGCGAAGAAACATTAAAAAAAATACGTGTAACTGGAAATCTATTCTCCTGAAACTTGTTTAAAATCCATTATAAATAGCTCTTAAAAAGTGGGAGCATACTATAATCAAAAAAAAAACCTATGTACCATCGAGGAAATTGATTCCAAGCAGTTGCCAGACCAACGTCATTTGGTCGGATCATGTCAATTCAATGTTATAATTGTGATCTATCGGCTGGTTAATTTGACGCGCGACCAAACTACGGTCTACCATCTGCCTAGGCAGCAATGAAAATTCTCTGATAGTACAATGTACATCGGACTTAAATCTTAATAGCTCTCAATTCTCATACAACATTATCCTTGTTTGATACTTTAGAAACGTCGCTTGACAGACCAACACAAATAATCGGCCAAGTGCGAGTCGGACTCGCGCAAGAAGGGTTCCGTACCATTATAAATTAGGCCAAAAATTATGTTTTGGTTTTTTTGTATGGGAGCTCCCCTTAAATATTTTTTTTATTTTAATTTTATTATTAATTATTAAATTACAAATAAAATTAAAGATTTTGTAAAAATTTTAAGTGCTTAACTGTTACCATTATTGATCACGAGCAAAAATAGCAAGAAAATCAAAATTTCAGAAGGCGTTATAGCGGTTCTTACGATACAGCCTGGAGACACACAGACAGACGGACAGACATCGAAGCCTCAGACCTCAGTAATAGGGTCCCGTTTTTACCCTTTGGGTATGGAACCCTAAAAAGTCTGTATCTTTTCATTAGTAGGAGGGACATCGTATAAAAAGTCTTACAATCGAACTATTACACGCAAAGCCATATAAAAGTCTTGTTTGTAACAATTATATCTGTCGCCGATGTTTCATGCTTGCGATTATCATCATCCAATCAATAGGAATGAAGCAATATCAATCCTTTAACAAATCTACACTAAAATGTTTTATGTCAGCAAATAAAGTTTTTTTAAGAGGCTTTTATCAGTTGTTAGTTATGACTTATTATGTACTTATAGGATATTATTTTGGATATATATTCAAAAGGATTGAGGACTATATTATTCATATATTATTTGCTGCAGAAAAACATTTTTGTTAGTTTAAGAACATTTCACTCTGCGTTCGTTTTTGAACACAATATAATTAACATTAATTTTAACACTAAATTATACTCAAGTGTGTTAATTTATTGTCTCAGTGACAGACAGCTACGTGTAATTGCTTTAAAAATAAATGTAAAACATCATCCTCCATTTATAAGCTGGTCATAGACCTTACGAACTCTTATCTGGCAAAATCCCAATTACTACCATTGTTTTTATTTTGTCTTATTTATACTTTTCTGTATAAAAAGTTGTTTCCAGCAATTGGCGATGAAAACAAAAACAAGAAATACCTATAAAATATTATAAATGTACCTATTACTCGAGAAATGTTCTGAATATATTAGATTTTTTTTTATTAATAAACTTTCAGTATATTTTTGGCAAAATTGCAAAATAACTCTTGTCTCTTGGAAAACATATTTTTAGTTTGCTTGATTTCAGGTACCTCCGCCTCATTCAGCTGTTTACATAGAGTCTGGGTGAAATTGCAAAACAAGCAATAGCTTCACATTCGTTGTTGTTACATGGGAGCCCCTCTTGAATATAAATTTTATTTTGTTTTTAGTGTTTGTAATTGCTTATAGCGGCAACAAAAATACACAATCTGTGAAAATTTCAGAAGTCTAGCTAGAGCGGTCCTTGAGATACAGCCTGGAGACACAAGTCTTAGTAATATGGTCCCGTTTTTAGCCTTTGGGAACGAAACTCTAATAAGCTGTTATAGTTAGGTACCTCCTCATTCCCATATGTCCTAATTAAGAGGTTTGGCATCATTTATTATGATCAGCGCAGACGTCCACCTTCTTCTTCTACATCATAATTAACGAATACACCGAACTCATCTCTCGCGTTAAGCCTCGCTCGCGCTCGCTCGTAATCTCCTCGATTAAGGACCACCCGCGCGATGGACAATGAAGTCATCAGAGTCTCACAAAGGAACAGAATGATAGTTATTAAAGTAATGGCAGCCTGTTCTGTACGCCAGGTGAGTTCGACGTGACATTAAGTCGAACAATATTCACTCATTTCATCACAGTTTTGAGTATGGCTAAGAAATCTTAGCCCGGCCATAGACGGACCGCTAGTTGCAGTTGGGACTTGGGACCGAAAGCTGCTCTCAGCTCTAGAGCGGTCGCGTTGAAATTTGTACCGACCGCTCAAGAACTGCTCGAGCTGTCCGTGTATTGCGGAATGCGGATATATGAATTAAGTATGAAAACCGCATCTTGCAGTCGAGGCTCGACTGAAAAATCGGTCTGTCAATGGCCGGCCTTATGAACAGTTCTCATTGTAACATGAGGGCCCGGTCCGGTCCATCATCAGACAAAACCATCACAAATTGAAACACATTTTAAACTTGAGAGTTGACACCCAACGAAATCGGGCAAGGTTTCTTTCCATAGAATCCAGAACAATTCATTTTGGGTTTCAAATTAACATCCAATGTGAGATGGCTTCGTGGAGGTTATGATATCAGATTGACATTTAATTTGAAGCAAGTAGGCGAGAGGGTTACTAGTAAAATTATGAGGCCTGAGGGGAGTATATTATCGGAGTCAAAAACACAAGAACAGTGTATTTCATTAGATTAAGCATCTCGAAGATCTAGAAAAAAAATTATTATGTTATAAATTATGTGTATACATTATACACATAAATATTATGTGTCATATAGATAATATGGTCATATGGGCAATTATGATTTTTATTCATAAAACCATGACAGTCATTCTTGTGGTTTTGTGGTCAGAGACTGGATTCATGATTCACCACAAAAGGATTAATCCAAGCTTGAAATAAACAAACCTATAAATACAAATTTAAGTACTTAATTAAAAAATATCTAGTTTTTAAAATCATGGGTTCATTTGGTGAAATGTTTTCAGAATAAGATTCTTTTCGTTTTAAAATACTGCATAACGATTAACGGTTATTAATATCAACAACAAATTATTATTAAATATTAAAAAAAAACGCGATTGCGGGAATCTCAAGACACTTTTCAAGACTTTCAGGGGGGCTATTACGAGCTCTTATATCCAGCCAGTTTACAGGCCAGTTTACAGGCCGTTGCATAGACACGGCCTGTAAACTGGCTGGAAACTGGCTGGATATAAGAGGTCGTAATAGCCCCCCAGGTCGTAGAGCATACTAAACAACTACAAAAATGCTGTCGAAAAACATAGCTCTCTTTCTGACGCAGTCGGGTAACAAGTGTTAATCATAAAAGTTTGAATTGGTGGTCAAAATGGTCGCGTGCTTCCAGTCCATCCTTATTAAAACCGTAATCATGAATTGTGTTTATACAGAATTTTTATATTATCAACTAACTGGAACACTGAACACACTGTTTATTATTACATCTTGACGTGAAAAAAACATTGCGGGGTAAAACCCGGTGATAAGATTATGAACACTCAAAGGTTAAAGTAAACCTTAACTTGGTCACGTTAACATGCAAAGTAGGTATAGCGTTACGGTACGTTCAAAGAACCTGGGTTAAGTACCTACCCGGGTTCTTTGGACGTACTGCAATTCGGTAATTCCGATAGTCAAAAAAGAAATCAAAAAGCTAAAAGGCTATGGACAGAAAAAAAATGTTTAAACAGATTCTTTAAAATTACGTAATAAGTTCATGCAACCTTAAAACAGCTTCTTTCAGCTTTTCTGTCTTTTCTCCTCTTTCTTTTCCAATAAACTCCCTTGTTAGTCACTTCTTTGTTTAGCTGTTTAGCACGCATTAACGCGCGTTCAGACGTGCGCGTTATCTGCGCGTTTTCTGGGCGCACGGATTTTGCGCGCTTCGCGTGTTATCCCAAACGCCATAGCAGTTTACTGTTTTATGCTCATTACATAAAGCTTATTTTCCTACATTTCCACAAACACCGCGTACGCGCAGAAAACGCGCACGTCTGAACGCGCCCTTACTCACAAGTCATAACTTCACATTAGCAGACCATCCTTCAACTACAACAGTTCCTGTCACATTACCAGCTACTTGAACAGGTATATCCCGATCATTTCTGTTATCAGCAAACAGATTTATGTGTGAGGCCAGTGGAGCGTACAGGGAATGTCGTGTGTGAGTGAGGAACTGCCCAGCGCGCGCTTCGTCACGAACCACTGAGCCTTCCGACCGGAACACTATTCTTATTCGTATGTTTTATATAATATACTTCATACTTATTGCCCATATAATTTACACAAAAGAAGGCGCCAAACGCCTTAAGGTGACGCCATGTTGAAGTAAAAAACCGTGTTGGATGTGTTTGAGATTGCTTGTTTTCTATGCGAGGCTGGCCCGGCCTCTCATAGAAGACAAGCAATGGAACATCAAAAAATTTAAAGGACGTAGCGACAAAATGGTTTTTGTCGCGTAATTTAAAAACCATAAATAAATTTCATATAAGCTATGGACAAATGAAAGTGTATACTAGAACCAATTTATGTACAAATTTTGGAAGCTTATATCACTCTCCTCTGTTGGCAAAATAGGAATCCCTTTTTTTACAGAGGTCTTTTTGATTGAATATTCTGTGTTATAAAAGTTGACCAATCGTGTTATGCTATGGGTAATTCAAAGACAAAGACATGATGAATACCTGACAGTGAACTTTAATTTCTTAGCTTTATTCATTGCTGAGAAAAATGGACATCGCTACAGCCAAATTATCAAGGCGTCACCTTAACAGCTAAAAGAATTTTTTTAAGTCTTTGTCAATATTGTGAAAATACTGAAGAGCATCGCCTTCCGAGGGTAGAGCCGTACTTCTTTTGTTTTATATTGATTGTATTGGCAGTACTGGGCAATCAATTTCAGACATAGAGTCGTAGAGTTATCCTTGTCTCTAATCAAAACGTAGAGCATTACACCGATTAGAACTTAAAAGAGTGAGGGGTCATGCGTTAATGATGATTAATATGTAACTTAATCCATACTTAATCCGGTGAATTCGCTACAAACTGTTTAACACGAGCGATCCTCGTAAAGTGGTGAACTAAGTGTTTACTGTGTCATATCATAAACGTGTGACATTAACTCCGAATGGTCCTCACCTACCTAAACGTGCCTGTTTTCAACCGAAAATACAGTTGAAAATAACCCTTATAACTCATCGCGTACAGTTCAAATTCCCTTCCCGCGAGGGCCAGACGAAAAATGTAAAAGTTCAAAAAAATCAGTTTTATGGTAACGCTATCTGCCCGCATCTCGCACGGCAGTTAATAGAAATGCACGACCCGACGGACGGACGATTTATTAAGTGCCTAATATCCGCTCAGATAAAGGGACTAGACACTTGTGACGTCACGCACTTCAGTTATCTAGAAGTCAATTAATTGGAGAAACGCTCCCACCGCTGCCACTAATTTTGTCGGCGCTTTGACTTAGTCATCGGCGAAGATTTATTTACTCGGGTTCATCTGCTAAATTATATGTTCAAGGAGCATTTCAAAGGGTTGCGGTGAATAAAATTAGTTTTCATTTACATTATCATAATTTGTATCATTAAGAGAAAAAGGCGCTCGAACTTTAAAGAACTCGATTGTAACGAGCACTTTTTAAAATTTTATACAACACGAATTTGGCACAAAAGCTTACATAAACTCCACTGCTTCAATTTCAGCAGTATTGTCTGCAATATAGGTTAAAAACGTATTGGCAGATAGCGCATTGCGGTACATAAAATATTCGCACGTTGGCGGGGATATTTTTTAATCCTGATGAATCAAGGATGACGCACGGATTCCTTTATAATTAGAGGAACCGGCCGGGAGAGCATTCCTGCGAAATTGCCCGCAAAGCCGGGAAGATTGATCGTCTTCTTATACTTCATTAAATATATTACAGTTATGTCATTGAATATACAGCCAGTTTGAACCTTTCTGTTTTTGTCTGAATCATCAAAGGATTTCATGCTTTATGTGTAGAATTATCCTAACATTGTCCGTTACATTATCCTTGTAAAGGATTAGATTTGATTAGGATAGCGTTTTCTGCTCACTTTTTCATCTTATGAATTCTGGCAGTTACATAGTCAACAATAAAAGCGCTTCAAATCTGAGCAGCTCTTGTTCGAAAGTGCTGAGTTCTTTACATCTCACGTTGAGGACTGTCGAGATGATATGGGAGAGATAAGACACAATGTCGCCATTTCACTCACACTCCAAGTCATTTTAACGCTGAGCTTTATATCAACGACACAAGGACCACTCTCAAGAGAATCCGAGGTAAAATAACCCTTGATCTACGGAAGCGTCAAATGACTAAGACGCTGACGCTGTTTGATCATGATTACGAAGTCGTGCATGTAGCAGTAATATAAGTTCTATCTAGCGAGAACTTCCAGCAAACGTGCCCCATATAGGTGTCACGTACGAGTCGCACGGTCTGACCCAAATGATCACAAAGTATGTGTCCAAAATGCTGTTACATCGAGCTATCTTAATGTGGTTAGGAGTGTTATTACGAGTACTCTCTGCATTTCTCGAGTTGCAAAGTTCATTTAAAATTTAACGAAAAGGCACTGAGCCCAATGTACTATCAGAAAAGTTGATTCCTAGGCAGACAGGATCTACGTAGTTTGGTTGCGTTGTGTGATGTGTCAAACCTAGCCGACAGATCACATTAACATTGAATTGACATGATCCGACCAAATGACGTTGCATTGGTCTCAACTGCCTAGGAATCAATTTCCTCGATGGTACACCAGACTTATTAGATACAATTTAGTATCGTCAAGAGGCTTCAGCAAACGATGAGGCGCAGCGACACAACTGGTTTCTATGAATTACTATCTCTACTTCATTACGTACATAGAAAGATTTACTGAAGCTTTGTCGTCCACTACCAACTTCGATCTATCTGAAATGCTATTACATAATATTTCTATTGCAAGGTTTAGAATAATATTCGGAAGACAGCGCTTGAGAGTGTATTCTCCCGCCACATTACAGCGAGTTTAAAGCAAAAAGTTTCCGCAATTCTGAAACGCGCCATAATTACTGTAAGAATGGCGACAATAGAAAATATTTGCATTGGATTGCGTGCGCTGCTCACTTACTCTGCACTCACTGCGGTCTGCAAGTTCTGCAACTTAATTGACCTATTAACTCGCCGTTATTACACTCACAAAGAGAACGCCGCCCGTTTTTTGTTTCGGAATTAAAACTAATTGTATACAATTTATGTAACTTAGCGTGATTGACTTTGAAAATTAGGGCCCCGGGCTCCGATGTAAACTATTATGCTAGGTATGCACCTAAGTGCAAAAAATTACCGTACCCGATTCCATTCTTTTAATGCAACACCAGCTTTGTTTCTTTTTGAAGTTGACTCGGTCTGGACAAGACTAACTGCAAAACTATAATTATTCTCGTGAAATATCAAACAAAGGGCAGAATGAATATTGCATTGAAATAGCATTATAGCATTGGGGACCCCAATCCCCAAAACTCAGGGAATAGAGTAAAACTAGTACCTACCCCAATTGAACAGTTTTCTGCTAAATAACAGAAAAATGTTTACGGATGTCCTCGCGTCACTAACATGGACATTGGACAATGGACATCGTGCACGGAAAAATGCGCTTTCGAACGACAGTCATGAAATGTGCACTGACAGTCGAACGTGCAATAGTAGAAGTAAACAAATAATATTGACAAATTATACGCGAATCGCTAAATGTTCGGTGCACGCGATGCCCGGTCAATTGTGAAAACGAGCGTGATTGATAAGGATGCGACACTATCAGATGTAGAGTAGCTGGAAATACTAGTATTGATAGGACATAATATGGACAAGACGTGATTCACGAAGCACTAGTAAACGTATCATCAGTAGAAGCTAATTAAGATGAATAAGATGTCAAATTGGCATTGAGAACAAAAAGTTGCTATAACTAATTGTAAGCTTGACTTGTCAGTCTGTCCGTATATCTTCGTTTTATGATTAGAAGCTCTCAAACGAATAACCCGTTTCAGATACAGATTGGTGAATGGACCAATAAAAACAATTTTGAATTGGTATATCGCGTATGATGCCTACAGACAAGTTTCACATGGTGGCATGATTATTATTTCCAAACGCGACATGGAGGACATTTAATTGACAGTATATACCAAAAAATACTGTCAATTAAATCAATTTAAATACCCAACAAGTAGGTCTCTCAATAACCAGCACTCAAGTTTCAACGCAAAACCATTAACAGACAACGACAGTTCAATGTTCGCGGTGAATTATTGGCCGATAACAACCTCTCCGCGCAAGTGGCCGATTACTTATCGAATGCAAATAGCTCCTGTTTCAGCTAGTTTAGATAACCTATATGTTTAGATATACGATTCTAATTTTAAAATACATACATATTTCAAAATGAAACAAATCTAAAGTGAAGTATAGTTCGATTAAGTTCGTACCATACTAATATTACAAATGCGAAAGTTAGCCTGTCTGTTTGTCACCTCTTCACGCCCAAGCCGCTTTGGTATGGAGATACTTTGAGTCTCGGAGATGGGCAGAGACACAGAGTATGTAATAATATTATGTATATTATTTTTATACCGGAAAAGTTGACGGTTCCCATTCAATAAACGAATTTTGGCGCAATGGAGTTGCGAGCGTCAGTAAAAGTAGAGAACTTATAATTATTAGTTTAAGCAAACACTCAAAGAGAAGTTCTTGATAAGTTTTTCTATTAACATTAAGGGGATATTAGAATCTTAAGACAGTATTCTCGCAGTCGCAATCAAAGTTGCCGTTTTATATTCTAGTCTAGACTAAGGGCCTGTTGCACCACTTTCTGATAAGTGCCGGATAGGATATCCACAACTTAACTTGACAGATAGAGTATGGAACATCTGTCAAATAAGTTGTAGATAGCCTATCCGGCACCTTATCAAATAGTGAAACAGGCCCTAAAACCGCTATAAATTCCTGTAGGATCTACTGCATTCTACAGGTTATTCTTAGGTTTTACGACCTAACAATATAACTTTAATATAGCTAGGCTTTATAGGTTTAGCGTGGTCATATTATAGCAAGATACATTGACACGCGATAAAGTATATTATTTATAGAACTTCCTAGTTGTAATAGCAAACTATGTTGCAGACGTTGCAGTAAGATGTGTTTTACCGTTTGTTTTAAAAGCGATTTTATTGCCTAATCAGTAATCAAATAATGTTATGCAAAGAAAATTATGATGATATTGCTATATAAACTTTGTATGATCTAGCAATTGAAGACATGAATGGATGAAGTTGGTAACTTATATTTTACAACAAAAGAGCAATTACTCATTTCTTCCCTTATAATTTGAACAAACCTTGTTACTTGTGTGTGTAATATGTTAGCTGGCTATCGCATGAACAAAATCTAAAAGTAGTTAAGCCCGAACAAAAGCTACCATAAATTTTGTTTAGATCCATACGGTGACAAGTCACCACAGACCGTTCGTTCTTTCACAGACAATAGGTTATAAATGTAGCATAATTCTTACCGTACAGTGTGGAAAGTTCCTTTTGGTAAACTTTTATAAACCTGCACCTGAATTTGCAATTTCTAGCGTAATTGAAGGCGTAAGTGGAAAATGTAACATAATATTTAAGTGTTCGGTTTTTTATTGCAAAAATGGAGGCTGTAGGAGGGAGAAAATGATTTGCAATCAAAAGATGTGGATTATGCTAAGGAAAGTTTAAGTCTAATAAAATTTATTTATTTTTCAATATTTCCGTCCCCAAGTCCCCATTTATGCAAAAAACGAATATTTTCAAAAATGACTGTTACCCACTTCTTCCACTTGTGTCTTCTGAATGACATGGACAATGGACATAGCGTCTTGAAGAAAGTTCTTGTTTGCTTCATAAAAGGCTTGTCATAGATTTGATACTCGTCTCACACGCTATTCGTTAGTCACACTTGTTATAAGATATAACAAAGAACACGTCGGTTAGAACAAAGTAGAGTTTACGAGCGGGCCACGGACAAATACTTGAAATGCTTGGGCCTAGACTGCGAAAAGAGTAAAAGATTTGCAGCGAATAACAACGCGGACGTTCAACCGCTGTTAAGTGTTAGGGCTGTGTTCACTGCAAGCGATAATATGTGCTAGGATTGAAAGTGATAATATTATGTGTTAGGACTGTTTTCACTGCTAGCGATAATGTGAAGTGCTAGAAAAATGTGATTAGGATGTCTCTAGAGTCTAGAGCAAGCGATAAAGTTGAAGATAGATAGATAGATAAACACTTTATTGCTCACATAAAAAATGGGTATACAATCAGACTTAAAGTACTTAAAACTAAGACATTAATGTGGGCAAGGGCGGCCTTATCGCTATAAGCGATCTCTTCCAGGCAACCCTGCATGGCAGGAGAGTTCATAAAATAGATAGCAGGGTAATTATAACTTACAAATGGATTACTTAAAATATGTGCTATAATTGCGATAATTGTTTAGGCTATACGGATTGAAGCTAAAAATACTTATGACAAATAACCCTTGCCTTGCTTTCTTCTGTTTATCCTATTGACTCCAAAGACTTCTATTGACTCATAAGTCAATAGATAAACAGAAGAAAGTAGTTCAGTACTTGTAATTGAGACTCAGAAAGTGCTTGAAAGTTGAAACTATTGTAATGCCTACATTAGTTGAAAGTATAAACTCACAAAAAATAAAAATATTTCTGAAAAAAAAATCAAATACATATTATATTAGTACAGCTTGTACATTGCACTTTTACTGGACGTATGCCCAACGTTAATCGTTCTTGGAGAGTAAGCGGAAATGTCACTTCGCTAGGCCATCAACACTAAATATTTCACTGCTCCAGAGTCCAGACCAGACGCTATACTACTATAGTACTATTATACAGAAGCTATAATATATATTATTATAAATAAAAATTATTTTTTTAAACTTTATTCGCTAAAACTCGAGAACAGCTAACCAGCCTTTCCCAAAGTGGGCGATAACGCCCCCTTGTGGCCTGGGCACTGAAGGGGAGCGGTGTGAAACCCAGAAAATAAATGGAGGCGTTGTGTAGAGACTAGAGGCTTGGGGGGTAATTTGTAATTTCATTTCATCTGGATGCATTTCAAATTGAAGCAATGGGGGGCGCTAAAACATAATTTGTGAGTGGGCAGTAGACAAAATAAGTTTGGACTTTGGGAACCCCTGCCCTGAGCTTAACCGATTTGGCATAATTTTATTCTTGAAGCATTCGTGGAAGTCCAGACTCCAGGGTAAGTTTGTATTAGGAGAGAAGTGATAGGAAGTTCACCGGGACATCTAGTAATGTATAGATTAGAGCTATATGTCGTAATATACATTATGCATAGATGCTATATTCCATAAACTTTACTATGCTATAGCTATATAGATAGTGTGCAGTAGTCTTTACTTGGAATTAAAAATTTTTACCCCTCCACAATGATAACAATGGAAAAAAGGTATTTAATATCTTCTAGAGACTTCGCAACTAAAGTAGTAACTGCCATGGAGAAAGAAGTGAAAAATTGTAAAGAACATTGTAAAGTTTAGGTTTCACAACGGTTCGTACTTGCCGGGGACTTGGTTTTAAAACTTATATTTAGCGGCACTAACAAAGTTGTTGGCTTTTGAAAACCTACAAAACAGAGAGCTAATATATTTTAGTAAAAAGATCAGTTTGAAGATTCGTCTGCGTAAAATATGTCAAAATGGCTTTCTTTAACTTGGTGTCCTTATTCAGGATATGGTACAATTTTAAAGATGAGTTTGCATGGTCTTATCTAAGTAAATGGCAAAATGACTTACTTTGGTCTCAGACCAATCAAAATGATATGGTTTAAAAAAGTAACTTTAAAATTTTGCATTAATTTTGGACTAATTATTTTCTAGAAACGTCTACAGCTACATTTCACCTTCCAAAGAAGGCTCCTCTAAAAGTATTCCATTTTCTAACTTCATACTCGATGAAAACTTGCGAATTGGAATTGTTGTAGAACTTCTGAAAGGAAGATTAACGACTTCAGATGTTTAAGCGATTACATGACTAAAGAGTGAAGACTTAAACATAATTTTAACTTTTTTTGAGACGATCTTTCCAAAAAAACGGACTTAAAAACCGAGTTAAGATTAACTATGTACATTTGCATTTTAAACGGACTTTTTGGAGTGTATGAATTCTAGTACAGTCTTAAATAAATTATTTCACCTCGTCAATTTTGGCAATAATTTAAATTTTAAATATCGAATGTAAAGATAAATTAATGCAAAAATAAGTATGTACCTTACTCGTCAACCGTTACGGCATAATATATAATGTTTTCTTACTTTCGCAGTAGCAATGTTAAATAAATATGTAGATACAAGTACAATGTACATATTATTATTATCCGTTCAGATTAAAAATATTCAAGTGACCGACTTTGAAACAAGTTCAATTTAAATACTAATTGTAGTTTTGTCGAAGTTTTTCTATACTACTATTATAAAGAGGAAAGATTTGATTTTTTGTTTGTTTGTTTGTTTGTTTGTTTGTTTGTTTGAGTCGAATAGGCTCCGAAACTACTGGACCGATTTGAAAAATTCTTTTGCTATTAGAATCTTACATTATTTCTGCTGAACATAGGCTACTTTTTATTTTGGAAAAAAGTAGGGTTCCGTAAGATATTTGAGTTTTTCGGACGCAAGGTGTAAAAAATCAGCTAGAAAAGTTACTTATTTTGCGTACGCTGCCTAAACTATAAAAGATAGAACCATAAAATGTTCTAAGTAATTGTAGATCTTATAAATATCTACAAAAAAGTCCGCGACACACTATACCTATCTATGTCGAGTGAGGCACAATAACCATTTATTTATTTAAAAATCCTGATTTTTTTTTGACTAAATTGAAACGGATATATTTTACTCACGCTAATAATCCTTATCAAAATAAATTATTTTATCACTAAGTACAGTTTATGTAGATAATATTTGGTCTTTGAATGATTAAAATTGGACGTTTGGTTTTGAAATTATGGCGAAATTAAAATATTACGATAGTAGGCGTCACCAAAGCGCGTGCGGGAGGAATACAATATTCTGTTGTAGAAATGAAAATTCTGTACATAAAAGATATGAAATGACACCCGAAATTACACCTTTGTCACTACATCGCTAGAGAAGCCAAAAATGTGGTTAGTTTTTTGTCTGTCTGTCTGTCACACTTTCTGTCTGTCTGTATGTTTGTTCCAGCATCACACGAAAAATACTGATCCGATTTGAATGTGGTTTTCGCAGATATATTTATCTTCTTCCAACTTAACATCGGGTGTATAAAATTTTTTCCCCCACCCCTCTAAGGGGACAAAAGAGGGGGTCAGATTTTGTATCAAACTTTTTTCTTTAACACGAAAACTACTGATCCGATTTGCATACGGTTTTCACAGATTTGCATACGGTTTTCACAGATATATTAAGTTTGTCTTCTTCCAACTCAACATCTGGTGTATAAAAATCCTTCCCCCCCCCCCCCCCCTCCCCTCTCAACCCTCTCTGGGGACCAAAGAGGGGTCAGATTTTGTATACAACTTTTTTCTTTAGTGGACTTACTTCATATTAGGTATCAACTGTGTTTTTCAACTTAACATCTGGTGTATGACCTTCCCCCCCACACCCTCTTAGGGGACAAAAGAGGGGGTAAACATGTATCAACTGATGATGTAGAAAATATACTTTAAATGGCAAAACAACGTTTGCCGGGACAGCTAGTATATTAATAATTGTCAATGTAAATTACCAAAGGCCAAGTCAGTCCAATCTATTTCAGGCGTCCGACTTAACTCCAACATAGAGCTTTAACTAGAGATACATAATATTGAGCCTAAGTTCTAATTTTCGAAACTCCGGATTTTCTCCGACAGTCAATTTCGGACGATATAGTTCTAATATTAGATCTCAATTCTTAGATCAAAATCATTTAACCGGTCCAATGAGAACAGAGTATGCAGTTCGATTTCCAATCTCCAATAATGGCGCCATGATGGCGTATTTAGTAGACTTGACCTCCTCGACGTCAGGTGTCGACGCTCTACATCGGGGTGAAGTGTATCTTTGTGGCTGACCTATAAACGGTTTGCTCTTGTGTTGACACTTTTTGTGCTATATTGCTTTAATCACTTTATACCTGTCTTTAATGCTGGCCAATTATGGGCCATGGCCAAAAATGACAAATGGTTTGCAAAAAAGAAGTTTTAAATGAAATGAGCGTTGTTCCTAAAGTGTTAACTGTTAAGACACTTTGTAAAAAGCCACGCAGAAAATTGCAGGTTTAATAATTTTTTTACTTTTTCAGCCAGCACGTACCTAGTGAGAAGGTAAAACACTTCTAGTCTCTTTTGCACGTTTAAAATATTGTTAACTAAGAAAGTGAAGAAATTAAAAAGTGGCAACATCGTAGTGTCATCCCGTTTTTAGGGTTCCGTATCCAAAGGGTAAAAACGGGACCCTATTACTAAGACTTCGTTGTCTGTCTGTCTGGCTGTATCTCAAGAACCGCTATAGCTAGACTTCTAAAATTTTCACAGATTGTGTATATCTGTTGCCGCTATAACAACAAATACTAAAAGCAAAATACATAATATTAATATTTAAGGGGGGCTGCCATACAAAATACAACAAACGTGATTTTTTCGGCCTTTTTTGCTCGATATCAATAATGGCAACAGGTAGGCACTTGAATTTTTCACAAAGGCCATATAATATGTGTTCTTCTATAATTAATAATAATATTTATATAAAATAAAAATTTAAGGGGGGCTCCCATACAAATTACACAATTTTTGGCCTATTTTTGCTCTATAACGGTATGGAACCCTTCGTGCGTGAGTCCAACTCGCACTTGGCCGATTTTACCTAGATTGATTTGAAAGGGATGACACTACGATGTTGCCACTTTTTAATATCTTCACTTTTTTGACAGACTATAATAGCTCAATAAATACTTTTTAAATTAATTTTCAATTCTTTCAAAATTAAATTACTCGCCTATACCAGCCTATTATACTGAGTATTTAAATTAAATTTCAAATACATAATATACCAATTATAGAATAACTATTCCAAGTCAAAACAAGTCAGTTTAAACTAAGATGGTTTGGCCACACGCGGGTCTTGTCTCTCAACACTTTAATCTGTTTATGTAGAGCCGTCCCAGCGCCCAAATCTATGCACGCTTTAAAAAGTTAACTTTGAATTTTGAATGCCTATGCTGATGTAAAAGTTCGAACATATTTTTTTTTTTCAGAAAGAATAATATCACATGCGGTTTCCATATCCGGCTTTTTTTTCAAAAAAAATTTTCTTCTAAGAACATAGAAATGCTAGATCAATAATAAGTTAAACCTTACTAAGTATAATAATTCCCATCTCTAACTAAAGATCAATTATAAAATAAATAAACTAATAATTCAAAATTTCTTTAACCCTGCAATGACTGTTGGGTATCAAATACTCCGAAACATATCTTTGTTGATAGTCACAATTTTTTTTGTTCCGCATTTTTCTGTACCAAGCTGTTATGAGATTGGTCGCGCTTCAGAAACAGCTGTTTTCGAAATTCCGGTATAATGCTCGCAGGTGTCTTTCCGTTATTAAAAAAAATTAAAGATGTGTTACTAACATAATATTGCAGTATCTAACCGAAAAGTTCAGTGAATTTAAGTATTATTTTCAAGGTCTCTACAATATAGCTAATTCTATAATATTATGATTTATGAGATTCAAATTGCTCTATAAGTGAAATCAAAATACTAAGTGGCCAATGGTCGTAGACTTATTTAAAAATATTTAATCTGTATTAGAACGGTCCCATCCATCACAATACTTACCACTAACGACGATAATTACTCGGATTAAAATATTAAACTCTACTTACATACCAGACAATCTATTCACGAATTACTCGAGCAGTGTTTACCTGGAAATAAGAAATATTTGTTAGACGAATATAAACTTTATCACAAGGTATCACAAGGTTAAAAACTCGAGGAGCAATAACGTCAAGTGTATTAGGGCTATATGGTTTATTTTTGACAATAGGTACTCGATCACGCTTGCCCACTTTCGAGGAAAATATCCTGACTAAAATCAAACTTTATGTACACTGGATATAGTCCATTATTGTATGCGTTGATTTTAAGTTACATTTTGTTCAGTAAACCCGTTATAAACTCAAAAATACTGTATTGAAAGTTCAAAATCTATTGATACAGGCTTCAGTACATCTAATGTGATGTCCTGATAATATCCTTCTAACCAAGCGATGCGTCATGCGTAATTTTTTCCGAAAAAAAAAACATTTTTTGTTGTAATTTGCCATTTTATTTGAAAAAATTATCTCGAATCTGTAATCACGTTGTATGCAAGTATCAAAAGGTTTTTTCTATGCATGTGCAGCCGTAGAAATATTTGTTCAAACAGGAAGCGACCCTTGAATGAGTCGTTGTAGTGTCAAGTAATTTGAGCCGATGCAGCTTATAAACACTATTGGAAGTTGGAACTATCTAGTTGAAACTCGACGACTTTGTTACGAATAACAAAGCTTTTTGTCATTTTTATAAAAAAATTGAGAAGTTTTTTATAATGTTCAGTTTTTCAGCATTGCAAGTTTTTTGCAATGCTTCGGTTAAGTTTCAAATACATTCCGTTTATAAAAAGTATTCCTATTTCAAATAAATTCACAATTTCAGGTTACAATCATTTTTTCGTATATATATATATATATATATATATATATATATATATATATATATATATATATATATATATATATATTCTTTTTAAAAGATTTGCAGCAAACAAAGCTAATGTACTATCCGCTAGTTACTAGTACATACTAGTACTTATATTGGTATACGTATATATTTCGACATGTTTATCCTCGACATATGTTTTAGATGGAGATAATTCAGTCGGGCGGAGGTGTAAGGTAAACAATGGGTCAATATCCCACCGCAAATAGACGCAAGGGTTCAGCACCGCGCGCACTCGCGGGTTAAGTTTTATGTTTAGAGCGTAATGTTGGTAATATTGTCGGACTTCGGAGTAATTAATTAAAATTAAATTGTATTGCGGCTAAAGAAGTTAAATACACGAAGAGTATAGAGATAATAAGATAGAATACACGTCTTGGAAGATATGTGAACTGGCTCTTGTAAAACAACATTATAGAGATTTATATACTTATAATAGAGGTGCAGTGGTTTGCTCCTAGAGTGCCTGCAGTATCAAAAGATCTATAGATTAGTAAATATATGACTTTATACACTAGATCTAATAAAAGAGTACTGTATAAAGTATAAACGATTACTATAGGTATTAGGTACATAATAATAAGTAGAATTTTTAGGGTTCCGTACCCAAAGGGTAAAAACTGAAAACGGGAAACTATTCATGAGACTTCGATGTCTGTCCATCTGTCTGTCTCCAGGCTGTATCTCAAGAACCGTTATAGCCAGAGTTCTGAAATGTTTACAGATTGTGTATTTCCGTTGCCGCTATAACAACAAATACTAAAATAAAAATAAAATAAATATTTAAGGAGGGTATACAAAAAAAGTTCAAAAAACACAATTTTTTGCCTATTTTTGCTCTAGATAACGGTACGGAACCCTTCGTGCGCGAGTCCGAGTCGCACTTGGCCGATTATTTTATTTTGTTACGCTCTAGACTCTAGAGCATTGATTTTCAAACTAGGGGGCGCGCCCCACTAGGGGGGCGCGAAGACATGATGAGGGGGGCGCGGGCGCCAGTGGTGGTTTTACTCCAGAGTCCAGACGCCCGCGCATTCCCGCGACGTACGCGAATTGGAAATCTTGTCAAAAACATGCAAGCTCATCCGTCACATTGATTCTTCTTAAGAGGGCGACTAACCCAAAAAATCAAACATTGTCCTTCTCAATAACTCGATAAATATACAACATTTTAAAAATCCGCTAGGTCGGTTTCTCAATGATAGAATTTTTACTATGTGTTAAAATATTAACTGAGTTTAATGCACGGTTATGGCAATGTATGAAAAATTCGTGAAAATTAGATGCATCTTTGCGAATTGCGATTTTTTCTATCGAAAAAATTTTATGAAATCGTTTTTTTGCTCAGATCGGATTCTTGGAAATATAATGTAGTATTTAGTTTTAGAAAATGAAACAATTCGGAGCTTGATTTCAAGTATAACAAAGAATTATAAAATCGTCAATTTTGGGTTAGAAGTAAGTATGTAAAAACATATTTTTATAATGAAACATCTGAAAATGTATTTTTGGTCTTTATTATTTTATTTTAAAATAGCTTGGCGAGCCCACTTGCTACTACTTGCTGGGCCCTGAGCCGAAGGGAGGCGTAAGCACTAAGCATGTTCATTAGGGAGGCGTGATACATATAAGTTTGGGAACCTCTGCTCTAGAGAGTAGGGACCTTGCCGGATTCGAGCATAAGATGTGGTTCTAGCTAGTGGAAATCGTGTAGGCTATTATTATCGTAAATTTCACAAAATATATGCAGAAGTAGGCAGTAGACCTATAAATTTTAATGACAAAACATAGATAAAATAGTAGGTAAGGTTAACTTATTCTAGACGATGACTAATTCTTGTCTCCCGGGTGGTCCTAATCTTTGTTTATTGAACTTATAATAAAGAGTCGACCCGCGTATCATGTAGGTTAATACAAGACAGTCCCGACTCCCGACACAGCTTTAACACGCAGAGAACTTGAGTACCAAATACTAACTACTACTTTTACTACACCAAGTACCAACTTCTAAAGTGACTAACTACATAGTACCTACTAGGAAGTGTAAATAAGAGAATAATGAACAAAAATGTTTGGTGTGATAATAGTAAAGTTTCATAAGTCCAGGACCTAGGTATTAGACATTTTTAACTCAAAAACTGATGATACAGAAAAAGTTAAATAACCGTACTCTCAATTCTCAAATGGAACAGTAAATCCAAGCAACCTCGAAATATTGCCATTATTTTTGAACTTTCTGCTTCGACTTAACAAGTATTTGACTTATAAATTATAATATCATCATCAGCCTATTGCCGTCCACTGCTGAACGTAGGCCTCCCCCAATGAGCACCAACCATCCCGATCTTGGGCAGCCCTCATCCACCCGCTGCCAACCACTTTCTTCAAATCGTCGGTCCACCTTGCTGCGGGACGTTCTACACTACGTTCGCCTAAGCGTGGTCTCCACTCTAACACTTGTCTGCTCCATCTACAGTCTTCCCGTTTGCAGACATGACCAGCCCACTTCCTCTTCAGCGTGCTAATTCTATGAGCGATGTCGGTGACTTTAGTTCTCTTAAATTATAATACAATCTATAGAAAATTGTAAGAGTTGAAAACACAAACAAGAACCTACGACGCATTTGGAGATATTTAAATATTCTTCACGGTGCAGTGTACATAACTTTAAACTTATCTCTCAGAAACACAATATTTTAATATTCAACAGGATAAAACTGATATTTTTCTTCACAACAGCTTGCAAACACTTTAGTCACTAGTCTGTATTACATGCTATAGCGTACCTACTCGCTAGAAGCACTACAGCCTCTACAGGGGGGGCACCCTTTGTGTCTGCCGCGCGGCTAAGAGATTGTTTCATGTGTCATTTACCTACTGAGTCTGGCACGCTGCAAGAATCAATAGAACAACGCGTTTATATAGCAGTATGTAGACGTGAAATATGTTTTGTATCCGAATTGATTACAAAGTAACTCTTTTCTGGAAAGTCTACGATGTTTTCCACCAAATCAATAATGATCAAAGATGTGATATGTATGCCAGAAATAAATCTACTTCTACTATAGATCGGCTTCTATACTCAGCCTCTAAGCAGCGGCAACAGCTAATAGGGTATAAGTAGGATACGTAAAGAGAGTGCAGTCGATACAAATAAATATTAATAATTGAAGACATGAGTGCATGAATGAGGTAAGTAACATTTTTGAAAATTTACGTTTTATTGCATAAATGTAGCTTTTAGGACTTGGAAAATGATTTGCAATCAAAAAATTTTGAATTTTACGTATACTTACAAAGTTAGCCAGATGATGAAGCAGGTAAGTTACAAGGTTCGTCCAAATGACTATGCAAGAACCGGGTAATTACATCCCATATGCGTTGCAGTACGGGAGATCGCTTGAATATTTTACTTTTTTAAATAAGGAATATTATGTCGACTTTTTTATTGTTCTATTATTCAAAGGCATAGATAATTTAGTATATATTTTTTTTGTTAGCGTTTGGCTCTGACATCGGGGGTGTACTTTGCCACATACAAAGGTATAGTCAGTCTTCTTCATAATAATAATGTTCATCAACGTTTTTGTTTTTACTATATTATCGTCATTTATGATCATATCTAAAGTCTAGTCAAAGTCTAAGTAAAAGTCAAGTCAAGCAGTCAAGGAGTCAAGTCGGTTGATTACCCTATACTCTATACTGAAACTTTTGACGGAGTTTTGGAGGGACACAAAAAGCACGTTCCTGGAAGTTGCAGCACGTGCACGATAACGAATATGTAATAATGGTTAATATTCTGCCAATAATACACATTAAAACACAGTTAACAGTTTATTTAAGGAAAATAATACAAAAAAAATACAACAGTAATCTTTCACATTCTAGGCGAAACTCGAGTAGGTATATTAATAATGACACATTATCATACACATATTTATACATATAATCAAAGGATATTTCATACACATCCATACTCTTTTATACTACGATAGTTATTTTATTAAAGACTAGGCGCTTTTCGTTGTTTCCAAACAAATTAAAATTTTGGAAAAACCTATCGTAACTTAAATGGTACCTACGTATAAAATATTTTGTTTTTGTTTTTATTATAATATTAAATTGTTGGAAACATAAAAAAATATTTAGGCATCAGTTTGGCTGTTTGCATTTATCCTGTGCTAATACTTTATAGCGTCGCGTCGCGTACCTAGTGTATTTATTCTTTGGTCGCGTCGATACTTCATTCCAAATTCAAATGAGCGCGCTCCCGCGCCAAATTTGAAAATCGAACTAGCTATGCTCGACAAAGAATTTTTTATTGTAAGTACTTGACTGTTTTTTTTTACTAGGTATTATGACGTACAAGCCATAGTCGTGAAAACGCAGTTAAAAGTAAGTATAATAAAACACAATAAAAACTTGAATTAGTATATTGTTCTTTTAATTGTAACATTTGAATAGTGCATAATTTAAGTTATTATTATTAATATACTTAAATTTATTTATTAAGTAAGGGTATAATATATCAACTTTGAGAAACCCAAGATATTTTAAAAAATTAATTGATCTTACTAGTAAACTATAAATTGGGAAATCGTGTTTGTATGATCTTAAATGCTTCTTAACACTTAAACGGCTGAACTGATTTCGACGAAATTTGCTTTGGAGATTATTACTTTCATCATCTCGTTTTCTCTACTTAATTCCTACTAGATGACGCCTACAACTCAGTTTTGTTTACATTTAGTTTTCTAATGCGGAATTCCCTTATATAATCTTTCCCGTCTTTCAAAAGTATAATCCATTTTTGTTTAAATCTGTTTGGCCGTGAATTTATTGTCTTTTAAATTGAGTCTTGTTTCATCTCAATAAAAAAAGTGATTTATGTGTACTTCATGCATTGACAGTCTTTACAGATTTTGTTGCATTTAAAAGTGAAGAACCGAGTAACTTCACATTTTTCCTAATTTATCCTAGAATGGAGATTTTTTTATATAATTTTTAACATAACAATAAAAACGGAAGATATTTACACCTCCTGATACAATTAACAAAAGCCATTACTTGATTTGTGATGAAAAATCATAAAAAGTTTTTTCAAAACTTTAAACGCGATTTACTCGAAATTCGAAATGTGTTACATACCTCATTCATGCACTCACGTCTTTAATTATGATGAATTATTCTAGGTCTTTTTTAGGGTTCCGTAGCCAAAATGGCAAAAAACGAAACCCTTATAGAGTCGTCATGTCTGTATGTCTGTCTGTCTGTCTGTCCGTCCGTATGTCACAGCCACTTTTCTCCGAAACTATTAGAGCTATACTATTGAAACTTGGTAAGTAGATGTAGTCTGTGAACCGCATTAAGATTTTGATGCAAAAATGGAAAAATTATTATAAATTTTAGGGGTCCCCATAGGTACAACTGAAACAAAAAAAAATTTTCATCTAACCTATGCGTGTGGGGTATCTATGGATAGGTCTCCAAAAATCATATTGAGGTTTCTCATATCATTTTTTTCTAACCTGAATAGTTTGCGAGAGAGACTCTTCCAAAGTGGTAAAATGTGTGTCCCCCCCCTCTAATTTCTAAAGTAGGGGCATGATAATTCTAAAAAAAAATATATGATGTAGATTACTATAAAAACTACCAACGAAAATTGGTTTGAACGAGATCTAGCCAGTAGTTTTTTTATACGTCATAAATGTTAAACCATCTAAATTTCATTAAATCGACTGAAATATAAAAATAAATCAAAAACCTTTTAATTTCATAAAAATAAACCTTATTGCTGCTGCGGAACCCTTCATGGGCGAGTCCAACTCGCACTTGGCCGCTTTTTTATAAAATGAAACAGAAAAGAATCAGACAAATCACCTGATAGCAATAGCCGCCTCCAATTGACAACACCAGAGGAATTACACGCATTGAATCCAACATAGGCTAGATCTCGCTTAAAAAAAAAGTACCACTATGTTAACATAATCCTTCTGAGTCCTGCCGCAGTCCTTACAAATAATTACCAAGTAAGTTTAACGAGAAACAATGTTATCATTATCTTACTTTATGTTAACTGTCAGATTAGATACAAGATCATAAACCACAGTTAACCCATTTTCAAAATAACGTTCAAATACTGATAACTGCAAGATAAAGAGCTTTATGATGGCCGTCTGTTTGTTTGTAACAGGTTGATACTGTAATTACTATACTTGCAACTATATTTCTAGGTACAGGTAACGTAATAAATTCGAAATCGAATCTAAACTCTAAAGTAAATTATGCAAAGCTATGACTCACTGAACTTCATACCTATTACCTATCACTTTTCTCCAAGTTTAAACCTTCCCTGAACTTCTAGGAATACTTATCAGCCCAATCCGTTCAGCCGTTTTCGAGTTTTAGCACGACTAACACATTTGAAAATCCATTTTTAGGGTTCCGTAGCCAAAATGGCAAAAAGGAACCCTTATAGATTTGTCATGTCTGTCTGTCTGTCTGTCTGTCTGTCCGTCCGTATGTCACAGCCACTTTTCTCCGAAACTATTAGAGCTATACTATTGAAACTTGGTAAGTAGATGTAGTCTGTGAACCGCATTAAGATTTTGATGCAAAAATGGAAAAATTATTAAAAATTTTAGGGGTCCCCATAGGTACAACTGAAACAAAAAAAATTTTTTCTCATCTAACCTATGCGTGTGGGGTATCTATGGATAAGTCTCCAAAAATCATATTGAGGTTTCTTATATCATTTTTTTCTAACCTGAAAAGTTTGCGAGAGAGACTCTTCCAAAGTGGTACAATGTGTGTCCCCCCTTCCTCTAATTTCTAAAGTAGGGGCATGATAATTCTAAAAAAATATATGATGTAGATTACTATAAAAACTACCAACGAAAATTGGTTTGAACGAGATCTAGCCAGTAGTTTTTTTATACGTCATAAATGGTAACCTTAAAATTTCATTAAATCGACTGAAATATAAAAATAAATCAAAAACCTTTTAAATTTCATAAAAATAAAACTTATTGCTGCTGCGGAACCCTTCATGGGCGAGTCCAACTCGCACTTGACCGCTTTTTATATAATACGTATTAATATATAGATAAGAGATTAGATATATTAAGAAACATGTAACTTGTTGTGCAAATGCATTTATTTAAGCCTTAAATCTCGGGCTAGAGGGAAATGAGGCAGCAGACAGGTTGGCAAACGAAGCCGTTGTCGACGGCATACCTTATGATATAGTTCCTTATTATACTGATTTTTTACCTAAGTTGAAAGTTAAAGTTCACAAGCTTTGGTCGGATTACTTTGAAGGTGTCTTCAAATAAGGGTGTCTGGTATAGAACGTTACGGTCCAAGCCGTTTTTATATCCTTGGTTTAGCTATAGTAAGTTAACCCTCTACTACCTGACCCTAATTTCTCATACATAACTACCTACCCGGAGTCTCTCAGACTCCCGTATTTTGAACTCTTATTATACAAAAAGTATGCTACATGAAAATAAACTAAAATAAACTTGTTATAGCTTAAATACTTCTTTATTTATTAAAAGTAATAAAAACACAATAAACTTATGTGTTGTACTTTAAAACTACACATTTTTTCAAAATGAACAAATTTTTTTCAAAATTCTAACTCTTTTGCTAAACGAGATCTTTAAAGAAATGTAACAAAAAATAGGAACTTCCTTTAACAATTATATAAAGATTAGTGACTAATCAACAAAATGTGACATACATATTTGGCAAAAAAGATTTTTTTAAATAAAATTGCAAGGCTCGAACTTTACAATTTTTGACGTATATTGAGCACGTCGTGTAGGAGCACTTCAGGCAGGTAGGCTTCTTACATATGAAGCATAAGTATTGTGTCTTACGTTTCTTCTTCGAGTCACGTGTAAACCAGTACTTGCGTAGTGCCAACTTTTCAGGTCCTACATAACTACATCCTGCAGCACCTGAAAATGCCTCTTGGTCAAGTTTCAGTACTCGACGAATGGAAAATCATCGATGTCTGGCTCGTTTTCGCTGCATTTTTCATCAAAATGTTCCTTTTCATTCGAAGAAAGGTCTTCCTCCAATCAACGCTCAATATTTTTATTATTTGACGTCATTTTCAACTAAACCAACAAAAAAAAGGTTCTTGAAAAAGTCGCGTAACTACCTACCTGGAGTCTCTCAGACTCCACGACATAGTTTTTGACTCACCAAAATGCACCAAATGCGCGTGCGACCTCGACGACCGCAGGCGCGGTACGGCGGGTAGAGAGGCGAAGGTACACGGACGCAAAACCATCAACGAACCTTGCTTGTAAAGATATGAACAAAAATAGAACTGCTGGAGTCTGAGAGACTCCGGTCAGGTAGTTAAGGGTTAAGCAGAAATATTTTGGTTCTTGCATTTAGGATACGATCTGGGCACATTCCATTGAATAAGTTTGCGTTTTTAATGGGGAAGAATGAGTCCTCAAATTGTGCTGTATGTGGAACTGAACTATTGAAGACGTTTATCATATTTTAGTGGAATGTGTTCGGAACGCATCATTTAGAAATAGTTTACGTAATAAGTATAATATGGTTGATAGCGTAGGCAGTGTTAATATTGTATTGTCAGAACCCTTGTCTAGTGATGCTATATGTTTGTACAAGTTAGTTAAATTTGGTTTAGACGTAAGAAATTAATTTGTAGTTTTGTAGCCTTATGAGGACGACATGGTCGCCTATGTTTGTGAACGAAGTCCTAAATAAATATTTAAAAAAAAAACCTTAAATCTATTAGTAGCGTGTATAAATAAGTGTATATTACAATTTACAACAGTGCTGAGCGATCAGAGCAATTTGTAACAATACATACCTCAATTGAAACGGGTCCACCGAGCCGGTTTAGGTCAGAATTGAATTTTAAATAGAGTGTAGACGATAGGGACAAATGAATTCTGGGAGTATTCATTTTAGATTCATAAACAAGAAAAGATAAAGAAGGCTTTTAAAACAGTAGCTTCACAAAGAAATTAGAAGATAAAAATAAAGGAGTTAACTAGACTATAGAGGCAAAACTTCTTAAGCTCATATTCACTGTCGATATAAGTAAGCAAAAAGAAAAGATACAGAAGGAAGCAGGAAAAAAGCTTTTTTAAAACAATAGCTCCGAATAGAAAATTAGTAGAAGATAAAAATAAAGCAGTAGAAAACGCGATATCAAACGTTGCCGTTCGTGTGAACTGCAAAAAAACATCCAAGATGCAAGTCCAAAGTCAGATACAGACATAAGATAAAAACGCAATTGACAAGTACGTACTGGGGGGTTATTATGAGCTCTTATATCCAGCCAGTTTACAGGCCAATTTACAGGCCATTGCATAGACACGGCTTGTAAACTGGCTGGAAACTGGCTGGATATAAGAGCTCATAATAACCCCCCTGGTTTAATTTGCATGTAAATTATAATTGACAAGAATGTAGACGCAATTATTTTAATGGAATAGAGAAGTAATTGTGGAATTACCATAAACGGCAAACATACGTACACACGTCGCGTCGTGTGATATAACGACAATAATTTAAATACCTTACTGTGATCGCCAGTCATAATAAATACAAAGTATTAATTCAATTACACTATACCGAAGATGAAAGAAACATAATGTCTTAATAAACAGGGAGAAATATATTGTGGAAGTGTATGGAGGCTATCTCGAGTTAAAAGTTCAGAAGAGACTTCTTCGTGAAAGTATAATAAAGCAATTTCCATAAACGTTGACGAGGCAAGTTTTATTAAGTTTTTTACTAAAATAGAAAGAAAAACATACTTATTTTATTTTAAAAAAGAATGAAAAGGAAAACCACTACGTGGTACCCCAAGCCCTACTTGTTACAATGTTACTACACGTACGTAGAGCACCCGAAAGCGAGCGCTTGTTGATTTAATCAAAATATCAATTGTTTCTGTTAAAGCAATTCTAGCAATTACAGTACATTAATATCAATTGGCAACGAGCAGGCGACTGTAGCAAATCGAAAAATAAAGTAACGCGTTAATTTTAGAAACGAACGAGAAACCATCGGCGCCACTAATATAATAAATCAAAATACAGTCCTCGGCCGCGCTAATAACGATCACGGCGCTGTAGATTGCTGGTCGGATCCAAGATTTAAACGCTCCGGGAGAAGGCAAAAAGTAATGGATGACGTATAATGCGAAGTGTCAAACGATGAGTCATTGTTACATCGCCCCTACCTGCGCGCGCGCAGACGGTAGAAAAAGACAAAAGATACGCCACACACCTTTTGTGTGGAAAAAGTTGAATGCGACCAACTGTAGCTTTTTTTGTCGTCATTTTTAAATAAATAGTTTTATCGGGTTCATCAGCGTTCCTTTGTAGTTTCGGTCGAAGAATTTTAGCCGCACTTGTTTTAACATGCACTGATATGTATGACTTATCCTTTCGTGTAGCAGCCTCTACAAATAAATAAGAAACGAATGAAACGTCTCTGCCATTAACTTTATGGCATAAATTGGCATACAATATGAGCAGGAGAACAAACCCGTTGTTTTATGTTTCGAGCCGCCTCAACTCAATTTCGTGGCATGTGCGCGCAGCGCGATACAGTCTAATAGCTCGGTAATCGTTTAAATTGGTTGCTTCGATTGACCTTGATCAATTACTACCTTTTAAACTAGAAATAATAAGTACTAATGAAACTAAACACACGCCTTCTAATAATATATACGAGAAAGATAAAAGAACCGACTAATCTAATCTGTTTTATGTTCTAATGCGGTAAACAAAAGAACAGGCGCTCAAATCGCAGACAGATTGATTATACATGAAATATAATAAGCAGAGAAAATTGATTTATGTACGCGTAGCACTAAGAAATCTTGGAAACATTTTGATTTAAAAGTTAAAACATTCTAAATATCCTTCAGAGTGTTTCTCAATATCTGATTCAAGAATTTAAAGTTTTAGCATACAGTTTTTTCTTAGTCAAGTCTAATATGTATTCTGTGGTCAAGTTTAAAGGATAACTTTAAATAATTGAATGGCATTAAAACCGAATGGTTACCACCACAAAACTAACAAGCCTTGTCAAAAACCGCACAAAGTATACTGAGAGATAATTGATAAACCATAATTGGTCAATTGGTAGCGAGTTTTTAAACACTTGATTTCACATTGAAGAGTCTCTAATCCCTTCGGACGCAGTTCAAGTTTCTCGTGCGGCGACCGGCGTGCATGACAAGCGAAACGTTTGACACGCTTCAATATTCGTAGCGGTGTAAGATTTCACAGGCTTACAAATTGTTATTTTGCTTCCAGCGAAGAAATCTTCACGAACACATCACAATTTACGTCATCGGGGCCAAATATTTGAATTGATGTTGTGAAGCAATATTGAATATCCAAGTCATCGGTTTCGATTCTCGTACTTATCAGATTCTAGAATGCCTTTGTTATCTTGCTTGCAATCGAAATTATTTCCCAGCCAGTCTGCAAGTTAGGCCAAGCAGAAAGTTAGCAGATAATGCTGTCAGTCATCGACGTCGTTCATCGAGGAGTGTTTATGATACAATCGATAAGTGGGAAATCTTCGATTAGGCCACTCGAGTGCAAGCAAGGTCAAGTGCAAGGGGAACCTGAAGAGGATAAACAGGCATTGTCGAAAATATATTGTACCTCAATTAGTAAGCTGACTGAAGTTTTGGCTTCAGTTGAGTCAGTTTCACGCTATAAATCTCACGAAATGCTATGTTAACGACACATTGTAGACAGACAGATCGATGTTCAAAGTCCAAACGATTGGTTTGCAATTTAACTGCGTTTCATAAACAATTATTTATGTATTGTGTTTCATTGCATGTTTTTGTCCACAAATATGGTTCTAAGAGCAAGTTAAAGGCAGGTCGCAAATCGCAATGGTTCATAATCGTGGCTGGGGTCGCTTGCTTTCTTTGAAGTAAGTAACTGAATGAATAAAATAAAGAATATCTTACGGAAATATCCTCGTAATCTATAAATAATTATCAGGTATTTATCATTGATAAGCACGTTCCAGGTAGTATTGGCAATCACTTATTGGGTATTCTATAAATAACATGTTTATGTACTCGTTGTCAGTACATTAAATTACAATCAGTAAATACTAAATGATTATACATTCACACTTCTATAAGGTGCAAATAAATCTAGATTCTAGACGATAGGAATTCAATTTTTTAAAATAATATCACATCTCTCTTTCATTTACAAGAATTGTTTTTATTAGGAGCTCTCCGCGCTTGCTTTATTTTCAGTTTAGAACAAAAACATTTCTGAAGAAAAACCCACACCTTCGATGAGATCAGACCTGAGTCAGGTCTCTACAGTCAGCGACTAGTAAAGCTAAATAAACCTAACAACCTCTAATAACTTAATATGTACGTCGATTTATAAATATCCATACTCGATATATCCAGTATCCACAGCAACATTCGCTTCCTTTTCCGTAATTCCAAGAAGTCATTGTTATTTTAATTCTCGATTAGAAATTATTAGTGGCGATGCATTGATTGTTTCTTTCAGCAACATCAACATTTAGACGGGCCACAGACGAATCTAGGGCGATCCCTTCATTAGCTTCATCATCAGGTAAATTACGCCTATTATTGCAGCCCCATTTGCTCCGTGCAAGTGAAAACATTGCATTTTAAATCCCAAGATCAAAGTGAGTCGTTCCCCTGCTATAAATAACTCGCCACGGCAGCTATTTCTTTGAACTGCCTACGCGCAGCAAGTAGGTCACTTAAATTATTTGTACCTACATTCTAAAGAATATTGCGACGTTCGATGATTTATTATTTAAGTGTTATTGTCCAACTGATCGAGACATAACAATCCGATTCAAGCCTTACACAGACTTTAATTTTTCAATAGCTGCTTTCAGTTGCCAAAGTCACTTGCATTTTGTAGATTATATTATGCAGTATGTTGCAGACCTTCTGGACAATAATTAAAATTTTAATTATTTAAATAATAGAAAATAAATTGACAGTTTTTCATTTGCTTCATATTATGTAGAGTTCAAGAGGAAAGAGCATTTAAAAAAAAATATAGCAGGGTTTTAACGGTATATTTCTACAAAGAGCACGCTCGTGTTGCCAACATCGTAAACGGTTTTTATTTCAGAAAGTTGCAGCTGCATTCGTAGAGTCCTGCGTTTAATATTCACGTTAATTGACAAAGCCCGCATCCACTAAAGTTTACATCCAAAACTGGCTATGCTAACTGTAGCATAGCTAGTTTTGGATATACCATACTAACGCAAAACATATTTTTTTCTTCTTTGGCTTCTGTTTTTGTAGATATTATTTTGATGACCGTCGCAAACATCACTCACCAGTCATCTGCCACCCTAAACATTGCGGTTAAACACCCCTCGTAACTTTATACACAATCTTTACCCAATTATCGCATTGGAGAAGCCTTAGGAAAAATAATGTTTTGTTCGATCCACAAATATTCGAGTTTCTGTTTCATTATTCGATGAACACTGTCCAACAATTTATCACTTAACAATAAATCGTCGCCTAGGTAGCTCCTTCTACCTCAGTCCTCACCTACCTTCTCTGGGGATATCGTCGAGGAATTTTTATACACAAATTCGTCCACCGTTTGTCTTAATTGATTTACGTAATAAAGTTGACTTTGTGATATCGTTAATGGTTCTCTCCATTAACATCTTCACGATTTGTGTTTTATTACCATTCGGTTCATCATCAGCATCATTCAGGTATGTTTTATTTTTGGTATGGTTTTCATTATTGCTATAATATTACCTAGGCTTGCTTTTTTACGAGGATAGTCAGTTTTAGCTCGCTTATTCAAAACATTTCAGTGGCTAAAGCAATGAAAGAGAGGTTTTATTTAAAGCCTTCATTACTGTTCTGTAGCGGCGTTCTCTAGTCTCTTGCCATTTTTTTAAACCATTTCACTTCTACACTTTCATTACCGCATTCATTATTGTTTAGTGCGCCATAAAGCGTAATCCCAATTGCAGCGCTTTACATATTTTTAACAAAAACATCACAGTGTTGTAATGCAGGTCCGTTATGATTTGTTGGTTTTACCTGTTCGGGGATTGTGAACTTTGTTGCTTTTGGGTAGAGTTGAAAATTCGGTGCGCGCAGCGTGGGCGGACGGCGCCTTTGAGATAACATCTACATCGCACAGGTAGGCATTTATTGCCCTCATAGGAATGCTGCACATTTACTGATAACGATTCTTTTGTCGCACTCCGGTGAAAACTCTTTATTAATTTGTCATTATTCTTATGCTAAACGAGCTTTTGCCCGCGGCTTCGCTCGCGTTAAGAAGTATTATTATATACTAACTTTCATCCCCTATTTGGACCCCTTGGGGTGGGAATTTATCAAAATCCTTTCTTAGCGGATGCCTACGTCATAACATCTACCTGTATGCCAAATTTCAGCCCAATCCGTCCAGTGGTTTGGGCTGTGCGTTGATAGATCACCATGTCAGTCAGTCACCTTTGAGTTTTATATATTAGTCCTCAGATTCTTTACCTCAGACCTCTTTAACTTCAGTCCTCCTCCTCCTCAACCTCTTCAACTTTAAATCAGTGTAGACGTTTAAAACATCGCATGACCCAAACCCATAATAACTTTTGCAAGTTATAAACCTATTTACTTCGCGTTACGTTGTAAAATAAAAACGGCCATAAAGAATTCATGAACTATGGGAATGGTAGCTATAAAGGCGTTTACTGTGAAAATAAAACTGGATGTGTGTTAAGGTCAAACTTTCGTAACGCGCAATACTAACAAGGAGCATATTGTTCCTAATAAGGCTGATATTTCTCACGACGTGGTTGAACTCCCATTAGTTTCAAGCAAAATCACAGATTCAGGATCGTTGAGCCACACACAGTACTAATTATTGTCCAAAAGAAACGAATTAAGAAAAGTTAATGAAAAGTTCAATTATTGTGAAACTATCTAACATGTTTTGAAAAACGTTCCCTTTTCCTGAACGAATTTCGTCCAAGAGCGCACAATATCAAAGTAAAATTCTCGAGTGTGGAGCTCGGGGCAGGTAAACAGACCGCCTCAAAAGCGCCCGAGCCTTTCGGATCTCCGGAAACAAAACCGGCAAACATTTGTTTAGCCACGACACTCGCTGATAACACGACAAAACGTCGACGACTTTACATCACCGTGAACAACTTTGAGGACTTTTCATTTGGTAGCTTTTCCTCTAATTAAAATTGGACTGCTTGTGGAACAATTATTTGATAGAGAATTTTTAGGACTTAACTACACGCGTTTTTAGGGTTCCGTAGCCAAAATGGCAAAAAAGGAACCCTTATAGATTCGTCATGTCTGTCTGTCTGTCTGTCTGTCTATCGTCCGTCCGTCCGTATGTCACAGCCACTTTTCTCCGAAACTATTAGAGCTATACTATTGGAATTTGGTAAGTAGATGTAATCTGTGAACCGCATTAAGATTTTGATGCAAAAATTTAAAAAATATTAAAAATTTTAGGGGTCCCCATAGGTACAACTGAAACAAAAAATTTTTTTTTCATCTAACCTATGCGTGTGGGGTATCTATGGATAAGTCTCCAAAAATCATATTGAGGTTTCTCATATCATTTTTTTCTAAACTATTCAGTTTGCGAGTGAGACTCTTCCAAAGTGGTAAAATGTGTGTCCCCCCCCCCTCTAATTTCTAAAGTAGGGGCATGATAATTCTAAAAAAATAGATGATGTAGATTACTATAAAAACTACCAACGAAAATTGGTTTGAACGAGATCTAGCCAGCAGTTTTTTTTATACGTCATAAATGGTAAACCTTAATCTAAATTTCATTAAATCTACTGAAATATAAAAATAAATAAAAAAACCTTTTAATTTCATAAAAATAAACCTTATTGCTGCTGCGGAACCCTTCATGGGCGAGTCCAACTCGCACTTGGCCGCTTTTATTAATATTTAAACTTCATTCCCAATCAGTGAATCATTTACTCGTTGTTGCCGATTTCTACCAATCTTGGCTACATTACAATCTCAGACCAAATAAAAGCTCTTTTGGTTTTCTCGTTTGGTTTGGTTTTTATTTGGTCTGAGATTATAATATTATGTACTTTCTTGAATCTTGATTGCTTGAGAAATTCGGATCACAATCAAGCAATCAAAATCGCACTTATAGTATCAATAAAGCAGTTCCTCACGCTAGTCGAAGTTCAACGAACGCAGAAAGGTTTTTCGTCCAAGAACATTCCAGGCCCTACCTTTGTCATGTTAACCAAATAAGTAGCTCATTATGTCATTTTAATCAGCCGTAACGTCGCATTCACGTTCGAATGCTGTCCCCATAAAGGATTTTGAATTCCTTTGATGCGTGTCTTTCGCATTTTGAGTGGTTCGTGCTGCTTGTTTTACATCGTAAGTAAGAAGAGTCATATTTTACTAGAATGATATTTTTAATTGTTTCTTTAATTGCTTTTATAATTTATTGCTTTGATAATAGCGCACTTCATGCAATTTCTGTTTCTCTGCAGCCGTAAATTCGTTTACATCTAAAGTCGTAAATATTTTAATCACTTTCTATCGTTATTTAAACGTATTTAGTGCTTCAATCGACTCTATTTTATTCAATTCGAAAAAATAGCGACTAAAACTTTTGATGTTTTAAAAGCACCTACACATACACAAAAGGTCGGTGCCAAAGTTTCTAAAATGGGCCAGGGCAATACCTCTCCACCTCACGAGAGGCTTTTGGCCCGGAGTTCGAGACAAATACGCCTTTATGGGGCAGCTGTGCAATCAAGTCTTATCGATTCTAAAGTTACTAGAAGCTACTGGTATGAAATAGTTCGAAATAACGACAATAAATCCTTTATGAAGGATTACTTTGATAACAAATTTTCCTATAACTCTATCAGTAAGTATCTATCTATGCCTATACCTACCGCAGAGCGCGATAGAGACAACTGCAGAAAATCAACTATTCGTTGTCCCCTGATTTCTTCTCCAAAACTTAACCGATTTAAGTATTTTTTTCCATTTAAAAATTAAAGCAAGGCGTAAGCTGTGTTCCTATGTTTTTTTTTTGTATAATCTAGCCAAAATCTAGTTATTCTAGCCAAATTTGTTTTCTGGATGTTTGAACACAGCGGAAAATCTGGCCATTTTTTGATTAAATTATGAAAAAAAAAGAAAACGTAGGGGCATTGTATTAGTGGCCGTAGATATTAAGGAAAAAAATTATAACTCTACTGGCATTATCCAGGGAGGAAACGACGGACCACGTTTGGGAAAAACGGCTCCAGTGGTAGCTCATAAAGATTACAAGATGATGAAAGATGTCGAAGTCTCTTCTTATGATTCCAATTAAAACAGTCTAAGAATTATTCAAGAAATACAGATTAAAAGTGTTTGTCATCGAGAACTTTCTATATTAATTTGTAATCGTTGTATTTTCAATATCACGACGCACTTTTTGTGGGCCGCCTACTCGAGTTTTTGGAATTCCTCGGCCACCCGGGGGTCCGTTTCATTCATAATCGTAGCTCTCTTGACTTGACGCCTATACTTTTTTGTTTTTGATTTATTATGGCCAAAGAAAATTATTAGTTGAAGAAATATTTGTATTTTTGGGACTCCGAAGCATCATTAGTCATTACTTTTTTACGTAGGTTATAGACAAAAGTTTTCGATCTACCCTTTCTTACGTTATAAAATAAGAATTTTTAACTTCTTCAAAATGAAAAGCTAAAACCGGAAAGATTTGCTGATTTTATGTTAGATAAATTAATTTTATTATACTTCAAATCTTACCGTTCCCACAATTATAGCGAATAAGCGATTGTAGAGATATACGAGAGAACCACAAAAAAAATAAATGCAAGAGAGAAAATTAAATGCTCATGTGACTAGAAGTAAAATTTTGTTCTAAATGCCATCATAAAATTATATTCTACGAGTTGTGTAAATTATAAAACTTTTAATAATTTGACCATAATGCCAACAATTTAATATTTCTATAATAATTTATGTAAATGTTATTCATGTTTAGATACTTTATAAATATTTATCGACCTAACAACGAGGTATATTTATGTTTATCTTCTAAAATCAGACAAATTATATTATGCAAATCGTATTTAATACAAATTATGATGTCATTTCTTGTATTAGTACAGTTTTTACCACAAAAGGATTTCTTTAATTTGTAGCCGGACTTGGTAAGTTTGTACCTGTCTGGTCAATCAATTTATCTGTAGAAAAAATTTAAAAAATCACTATCCGTCTGTTTTTTTATGTTTTATTCCGATATTATGTACGTAAATCGTGTATTATGCGCAATACAAAGTACACATGCAGCGGAAACATTAATGAAAACAAAGCGGGGCCCTATTGTTTGAATTTGGAATTGCTTTGTTTTTCTACGCCACCAACGTTGCCTATGGTCTTCGTAAACATGTCATTTTGACAGATGTATTTCGTTCAGAAACCGTTCATCTGTTCGGAAACGTGCTACACAATTGATTTGTCGGAATGGATGTAACTTTGAAATCATTCCTTGACATCCATTAATATGGATAGAAAATAATTACAGATATATTCTCGTATAGATGAAATATTCCTTCCTACCTGGTCTATGGTCGCCGGGTTGGTAAATTGAATGCGCGTGCAATTGGCAACAGCGATTAAGTAATGGTGGCGTTATGGCACCGAGGTGATCGTCCCTGCTCTCACGCCAGTATAATTACGGCGCGCTCGCACTTTACAGCCCTCACTTTAGGGTTACCAACTTACCACGTCCAGTTGCTACACGGCCCGACTATGCCTTTTCCTTTTTTGTCTCGGTGATATGAATGCGAGAATTTACGTTGGTCCATAAATGGCAGCAGAGTCTTGTTTTACAGCGGTTTACAAACTAGACTTTCCTGTTTCTAGTATTGTATCATGTTTTACTTTGGAAACAGTTCGTACTTCGTACAGACAGAATCTACAATAGCATTTATATAGCCTCCATTTAAAATTATCGATCCACTCCATATCCGAATTCCACAAAACGAATCAACCCCATAAACTTCAGCGAAATTGCAATGGAATGTCCGATTTCACAAGTCCTGCGGCAGCCCTGGTCACCTCCTCCCCCCTCCGCAGCGCTGGCGCTGGGGCCCCGCCCCGGCCGGACCGCATTCCGCTCCCATGCGACCGCTCGTCCCAACTGCAGGACCTCTCCAAAATATTTACTTTTTATTATGTGCCAGCAACGGGCATGTGCCGAATTAAAAACTTTCTTCAAAAACCCTCAGGTAAAATCTTTGGAGTTGGAAAATTTTGGATCCTGAAAATGCTTTTAGATCCACGATATAGAATGTGACACATAAGGTATAGGTACGAGCAAAATGGAAAGCGAGGCCTAAAATATGCTTATGTTTTCCGAAATTTTAACGCCCAAGTTATTAAAGCCTAAAATGCAAGATAATTGATGACTACGGTCTACGACTAGTCGTTTAAAAGATTTGCATAATCATCGACATCCATACTGCCGTCTGCGCTTGTAACAAGACAATAGACAAATTATATAACTACCCCCAGAGACTGTCCGGCGTCAATAGAGTTCATTAAAACTTACAAACATTAAACAATGCCCCGACAATTTATTGCACAACTCTATTTATTGTTTTTGCAAATTTTATTGCTTTTAAAGGAATTTCATTACCTTTCGTCGCTGAAATCAACCAACAAGAACAGAGTTTAGGTATCAGCTCCTAACATTACCTAACAAACTGTAATGAATTATGAAGGTGTGAAAATACTAATAGTAAGCATGAAGCCTCTATCTAATGGTATCTCACGACAACCAGCAAAAAGGTGACAATTACCCATCAAAAGCCCTTTTCACACGGCCGGGTATTCCATTAACTAAATCGATCTATGACGAATCGGGCAGTAAATCGAGATTATGATCGTTCGGAGATCGGAATGCAACTCGTTCGGCTACGTCATACCGGACCCGACCTGCCCGGTATTGTTTCGGTAATCGATGAACTTTGGTGCTTCCTGGCGTGAGCCATATCGACTGATATTAGAAGCTATATCAAGCTGTTGTCTCTGATGAAGATATTAGAAGTGCTAGGCCACATTCTCAAGTTACAAGTGGAGTTGGCAGCATGAAAGATGACGACGAATGTGTTGTGCGACTACTTTGCTAAAACTGTGAACTGTGTGTGTCGAAACTTTTGAATACTAAGAAGTAAGAGGATGTTTCACCACTTCCTGATAAGTGTCGGATAGGCTATCCACAACTTATATGACAGATGATCCATACTCTGTCCAATTTTGTCAAAGGTCCTGACGGAACCAAGTTATTCTCAATCCCCAATGTTAAGATTGAATGATTTAGATCAGCTACTCCAATCATGATCAACAATCCTCAAAACATTCGGTAACGTCAATAATATGTGGTAACGTCAGCAATTTATAGTAATTATTCAAATGGTATCAGAAAGCCATCTATAACAGCGTAGAAATTAATCGATATTTTGTGTAGGTCGTGAACTCATGGCATGTTATGCAAACACAATATATTCGTGGAAACACCTGCTTGTTTTAGTCAAGCTTCCATTACCTTCAGCGACTATGTATTAGAATGCATTTAATTTTCCCTTAATTATTATACACGTCTTTGTAGATTTGTCCAATCAAACCTAATTTGGCAAATTGAGAACCCACGTGGATTTTGGCTGGTTCATAGTTCAGAATATCACGTCGGAGGTTTATGCAGACTTTATAGAACCTTCACCTCCCCCTCGCATTTAGTGATTTTCCTACATTATGGTGATTACATGACTCAGACTCTGGAAATATAGAAAGTTTCATTTTACTGAGGCAACTAACATTCCCAGATAATAATTTGCTTAAACCGACGATAAATCGGGGAAGTGATCCAGTAAACGCGTATATTTTCAGTCAATTTAAATCCCAACTGCTGGATATAAATATTTTCTCAACAGAAGTAATTAAAACATTTTATAATACCTACTCGTCTATTCTATGTGGCTGCAAATTCGTCGTTCTCAAGGTTACGAAATCAAGATTTTGCACAGTAATAAAACGCCATTAATTATTTAAATGCGCATAAAAAGATTTATCAAACGTCCACTAAGACAAGGATCTCACATTTATATTCCATGTGTAATCGATACTGGGAGCATTGACTCGGAACATCCTCGCCTGTAAATGGCCCACTTATCGTCACAGACTATATCTTACTCCAGATGATATCGCCTTATATGCTAATCCACCTGCAATGGAATGTCTGCAGGCTTAGGGAAATAGCAATTACAGAACTTACAGACAAAAAAGTAATCCAAGTCTCAGCAAAACTGGCCATACCTGCAAATAAGAAAAAGGAACTTTAGAAAATCCAATACAAGAAGACCTTAAAGTAGTGCGCTCACTAATTACAAATACCTATTAAAATGGATGGAAATCATAAAATATGAAAATATGAGCCAAGACAGGAGCTAAAGCCACAGCTAAAGCTGAATAGGTAATTAGACAGTAATAATTATTGACGTTTGCAAATGCTGAGTGCTGCCATTCTCAATTTAAAAACGACAAATGTCAGTTGTCAATTGTCATTCTTTAAAAATGTCACGAGATGTAGCAGCTTTATCGAGTCTTGATACTTTGTATCTTGTATGTTTCGCAATTTTCGACTTGATCCTCTTAAAACGTAGACCTATATGGATGCAATCGAAGTAAAACGTGACAAAAGAGTGTAGCGCAGTGTTTTTTAACTTTTTTAGGATGCGACCCCCTGGTGTAAAAATATTTCGCGAGCCTTCACTTCTTATCATCTTACACGTATAATATTATAAAATTTATCATGAACGTAGAAAAAAGGCGGACGGACGGAAGGCCCCCGTAAGGGCTACTGGCGCCTGTGTGCAAAAAAAGGATTTTGGCGCCCCCTTTAGGCAAATTTTTTGGGTCCTTGGTTTTGGCGCTCCTAAAGATGACGATTTGGCGCCCCCTAGAGGATGGCGCCCGTGTGCATTGCACACATTGCACATAATATGGTTGCGGGGGCCCTGCGAACGGAGTCTTAATAGTTATTACGTACACAGAACTGTGTCTTCAGAGTCGGCCAGGCTGACTGCATGTACACGGTCCGCACGCACACAATACACATTCTTACCTAGTCTGGCCATTTGACAGGCGTAAGAATGTGTGTCCGACTCTGAAGACACAGTTCTGTGTATAATCACAGAATAGATAATAGTACAAGGTTTAATAAGAGTCCGTCCGATTTTTTTTCTACTTCATGATAATTACATAAATATGCCTTTTTTGTTAAAATGATCCAGCTACTTCTGATCTTTATGTTCTTTCCTGATATAATTATCTCGATCTCCTGCGACTGAAGAAGACAGAAACTTCACGGCCTCCCAGAGGGTCGCGATCCACAGGTTGAAGATCACTGGTGTAGCGGACCGGTCGCAACAAGTCCCCACCTGCAGCAGGCATGTCCGGCGAGCGGTCCTCGGTTAATCATCACGATTTTTAATCAATTCGTGAGGTATCTTAAGGTATTTCAATTATTTTAATTAATGTCTTAATGGATGTAATGTTTTTTGTATGCTTTGAGCTGTCTTTATTTTTTTTGTCGCAATTAAAACAATAAATGATTAGATTCATGTTTTCGTGGATTTTAGCATTCAGCTTTGACTAGTTTGTAATTTGTATGATAAAGCAATATATGGCACGGGACACCGAAATTAATTTAAAATTATAATATTTTGTTGCATTTTGTGAATAAAATGTAGAGCGTGTACGAGAAAAGTACTTTAAAAAAACAAGAGAAAAAATAAATATTTGAGCTGATAAAACGTAGTTTTGTAATAAATTCAATATGTATTGCATTACAAAATAGGTTATGGGCCAGTAGATACACAAAGAAACCACAGGTACCCAAAATTCTTCGCGGAAAAGTAAAATAGGAAATGTACTAAGTGGAAAATTGGATACAATCCAGAAATCGTTAGGAATTTTATGGAATTATGCATCCCATTTCATTAGTAAACGTAGTATTACCACAGTAAACTATTTTAAACCTTTGGAGTTCAAAATATTTTTTACACTCTTTTCAGCTGTCAATGACTAAAAGTAATAGACGTTGACTTTGGAAACTAGGGTTTAACCCTAACTTGGTCTATTTATACACAGATGAGTAATATCCGTAATCCGTATCGCTTGTAACAAGTGCCCCAAAACACAGGATACGTATCATTACAAGATTGTCACCTACCGCATTTGGGGTGTTGTTAGAAATGGGACATGGTTTTATCGATAGTTTAATTTCATCTTAACTTCTAACAGTTTACTATACTTACAAGAAAACTTAAAGTAGTTTTACAGAAGTCTAGTTTGTATTTAAATAATACTTGTACAGACACTTCTGCTATCGGACCTTTATTTTTCATAGAAGTAATAAGACGTAATAGCTTTTATATATATTTAACTTAAAGCTTTTAATTATATTTTAACCTAAACAAAGACAGCTAAAGCCTTAAAGCTTTAGATATATATAATTAAAAATTTTAATGAATAGGGCATCAAAATATTACAATATGATATCTGCTGTCCTACCAAAAACTTCCATTTTTATCGAGTTCAAGTAATCGATAGTCTTTAACACTAGCTAAAGTATCTATCGATATAAATAGCCCATCACTACATCTGCGTCACTCACGACCTCGACTTCTTGTTTCTTGGACTTAGACTAATGCATACGAACGATCCATAAAAACATTAAGGATTAGTGCTAATGCTAACCCGCTGATTAGAAACGCTACGTGCCAAGAGAACCGCTTCGAACTTCTAATTTCATGCAAATGGTAACTTCACATTCAAGCCAAATCTGCTGTATGGATTTGTGCCTAGTAGCCTTTGAAATGGCAAGTACTTGATACTTTTAGTAAGGAGGTAGGTTAACTAAGTTCCATTATAGAAGTTCTATAGTCCAAGCTAATCCAATAAACTGTAGAGTGTAGACCTTACTGTAGATTGCACAGCCTGAATCGCTTCTACAGATATTTAGACCACTTCTACCGTACTCGTGTGCCAGACAGCCATAACTCACACTGCTGTCTGCAACAAGGAAACTGTATGAGGAAACGCATCCCCCGACCCACGTGCGCTAACCTTTAACACCAGAACCGTCGATAATTACCACGTAGGTGTTAATGACGTATAAAGGTGAGGTTAATTTAATAACGTGCACAGTAAAATATCAGCTATAGGATCTTCGCATCCATCATTATCAGCCTACGATATTTCGCAAAATCATCAAATTATCATCATATATTATAATAAACTTTTTAAATTACTTCTTAGATCAAAGGCATTACTGCAAAAAGTAAACTTTCAGACAAACCAGCCAGCATAAAATCGTCCTACTCCTTTTACAAAAAGGGAATTAGATTCAAGCACAAGTTTATAAATTGGCTAATTAAAAACAAATTACTATAATAAAATTAAAGACTGGAGGAATTCGTATTGTCGATTCAATCGTTCAAGCCCTGTCTTTTCGATAAGCCTAAAGCCACATCCGGTTCCCGAGGAATTTTAAGGCCTAATTACAAAATAAGGGTTCATAAAGACCCTGACAGACCCTGATGGAGTCCCATTCATTAAAGTGATTGAAAGAGCTCATGAGGGTTCAGATAAAGGACCCTATAATCACATTTCAGACTCAGGTACGCCAATTGTGCTTCATCAAAATTTTTGCAGAGAAAGTCCCGTATTTCTTGATGTTTTAATTATATTTCGCGTTTCGTTTTAAATTCTCTTGTGTAAATAATCGTAAATTGCTATACTTTTTGCGCGGAAAACTATGAACCGTAAATGCGGACGCCTATGTATGGCCTTTATAAAGATTTTAAAAAAATGCGGACGCCTTCTTTTACATTTTTGAATTTAGAACAGTTTTGAGATTTGGCGTGCAACGGCCTATTTTTTGCTTTCTTCTTCGTCCTCTTTTGCATCCTGCTCCACATTATCGCGTGATGTTATATGAAAATTGAAGGGTGTAATAATAATTCGGTAATCAAAGCTAGGTTTCCGGTCGACAACCTCGCGTCAACCAGTCCACCCACAGACCTGTGAGAGCTCCGGAATTTCACTAGATAACGATATCTTATCATCGGAGAAAACTTATTAATTGGTCGCTGGAATAGGGAAGGAAATTGTTACACTTTACGGTGGTATGGTTACAAAAACAGTAGGAATAATGTATGTAGTTGGTAGTTGGTACCATGGTCACAACTTGTGAAAGATGAATAGTAGACTTAAGTGACATTAAACGATTTCGTCTTTAAACTGATTTTGATAATAATTCTTCTCAATCGAATGGATTTTCTCACGATAGTAATTCATATGTTTAAAAGTTTTGTTTAGACTTATGAATACTCTTGAAGGGATGTTTTTAAACAATTTGAAAGTATCTTTCACTTATGCGGTATGCCTCCCCGATGCCTCTTGGTGATGTTTTAAAAATATTACCTCTACGATACAGCGTCCCATTTCCATTTGCAAATAGAAACAAAAGGACAAAGCCACGTCGGCAAATGTAAAGTACTACTCAATACACTCCACTCTTCTCGCAGACGTACCTTATCTCCGATATGACAGACAAGATAGAAAGTACAAACAGAGAACAGGATACAAGCAGATAACATACATCCTTACTTCAATGATTTATGTTACTTTGAATTTCGGAATAAGTTATTAATGGAAAACTTAGGATTTGAAGTTACAGATATGGGATAAACCTTGATATTAAATTGGGGCATGCTGTACATATATTATTACTAGATATTCCGCGCGGCTTCGCCTGCGTAAATTAGGAATTTCACTGAAACCGTACATTTTTCCGCAAAAAAAATAGCCTATAGACTACGTGACCCCTTCACGTGGTCTATTCTTCGTGTGTGCCAAAAAAATTGCTTCAGTTATAGTTCTTAAGATTATAAGCAATTTCATATAATTTCCCCTGATTTTTCCACATTTCCTCGCTCCTATTAGTCTTAGCGTGATAAAATATAGCCCATAGCCTTCCTCGATAAATGGGCTATCTGACACTGAAATAATTTTCCAAATCGGACTAGTAGTTTCTGAGATTAGCGCGTTCAAACAAACAAACAAACTCCTCAGAATTATAATATTACTAAGTATAGATAGGCGCGTAATGCGTACTTATACAAAATGTTCAAAAATTTCTTTCATGGTTTTTGTTGCATTTTCATTTTTCACACCTAAAACACTACTCATTTTCCTAGAGTTTCCATCCAGATTTTACATAGAATCTTGTCTACATTATAGATACATAAGGTAGTTCAAACACGTATCAAATAAACTGCTCGCTGCTTAATCATTTTGATGTAACCGTAGAGTGTAGACTTTGCCACAAATTTTGTTTTAAGTTATCAATTATCATCTCTATATTCTATTCTTACTGACATTGCAGCCTCAAGATTCGCTAGCCTAATTTAGATGCAGATATCGTCAAGGTATATGATTCACAAGATCCCTTTCCGGCAAACTTCAGCAATACTAATCGGCGGCGCGTCTCCGGCCGTTAGATACGTGACCGGCCTCACAAGATCTATGCAAAAACCTTTAAGCACTGGGAACAATTGACCAGCGCCATTCGATTCTAGGAATACGCAAATTCCTAGTTTCTAAAGCCCACTTGCGCCAATCTGGGTTAAAGTTAACTCTGAGTTAAACATCATGTCATATCTGTCACTCACCAAGTCAGTGATAGAGATGACATGATGTTTAACTCAGAGTTAACTTTAACCCAGATTGGCGCAAGTGGGCCGAGAATAAAGCTTAGACCAAACCTACGCGACCAAGCGAAAGCGAAGCGGAGCGTCAAGTTGTCAAATGTTGTCAAATGTGTGTTTTGTATTCAAAAAACACATTTGACAACTTGACGCTCCCGCTTCGCAGTCGCGTGGTCGCGTAGGTTTGAACGAAGCATTAATAATTATGCTTAGAAGTAGAAGAGTGATGATTTGATGAACCATTGTAATTGAAGACAAAACTTTTTGATTACCGTCTGTGGAGTGTGGTGGTGCTCCCGTCTAGCGTGAAAACAAGTAATCCTTTTTTTTTTCGGAGGGGGAAATGCATTACGCATACCACCCAGGCGCAGGGGGCGACCCGAGCGGTGATGTGGGACTCCCGTAGCTAATGAGACCACGGTATACCCACTAAACCCCCCCCCCCCCCCCCCATCTTCCGCCACGCCGCCTTTTGACGGGGCCACGGGAACGATACACACATCCGCGACCCCGCCAGCGGTCCGAAGACTCCACGATGAGCGCACAACACGTGCGCCCTCCTCCTCGGCCCCCACCAGGGCTGTAGCAGACGCCCCCCGAGTCTGCTACTTGGAGGCCATGTGGCTGATCAGGTCTGTGGCTCTGCCACCGACCACACCTCGGCCGCAGAGGATAGGGCAAGCGGCGCACCAAACAAGTAATCCTTCTGTAGACATGGTTAATGGTTTTAAGGAAAATGTATATCGTTCAAATCAATTAGAAACTCACTAGTAGACTGTATAATTAAAACCGTAAGGGATTTAGATAAAAAAAAATGCCAGACAGTAGACACATAAAACTACACCTTATATGTAGCGTTACCAAACCGGTATCTAATCGCTTGCATAAGTAAACTTAATTAAAAAAAAACTTTACGCAATGACGTAGCGTGGGAGGAATGAGGGGTTCGCCTGGGGCGTTTTGAGGGCGAAGACTGCATTTTTATACGCACACTATTGTTCCAACAGTCATGCGATTAGCGGGGCTTTATTGCGTACGACATAAGGATCATTCTTAGAAACCCAGACGCAAAAAAAAACTTCGAACGTATTCAAGCCAACGAACTGTGAAAAGTGAAGCTTTCGCATTGCGTGATATGCCAGGATATGAGAGCCTTCATCAAGACTCGTGAGTCGTGAGGTATGAAATTGTCTAGGACCTAGGTAATTTCCTTATCAAGCGCATACTTTTCGATTGCGTTTGCTAAAATTGTACCGAATAAAAAACTTTTTTTTTATTGAATCAAACGGGGCAAGAAATTTTCCGCGACGACTATCTTTTTAGGGTTCCGTAGACAAAATGGCAAAAAAGGAACCCTTATAGATTCGTCATGACTGTGTGTCTGTCTGTCTGTCTGTCCGTCCGTCCGTATGTCACAGCCACTTTTCTCCGAAACTATTAGAGCTATACTATTGAAACCTTGGTAAGTAGATGTAATCTGTGAACCGCATTAAGATTTTGATGCAAAAATTAAAAAATATATTAAAAATTTTAGGGGTCCCCATAGGTACAACTGAAACAAACTTTTTTCATCTAACCTATGCGTGTGGGGTATCTATGGATAAGTCTCCAAAAATCATATTGAGGTTTCTCATATCATTTTTTTCTAACCTGAATAGTTTGCGAGTGAGACTCTTCCAAAGTGGTAAAATGTGTGTCCCCCCCCCTCTAATTTCTAAAGTAGGGGCATGATAATTCTAAAAAAGATATACGATGTAGATTACTATAAAAACTACCAACGAAAATTGGTTTGAACGAGATCTAGCTAGTAGTTTTTTTTATACATCATAAATGGTAAACCTTAATCTAAATTTCATTAATTCGTCTGAAATATAAAAATAAAAAAACCTTTTAATTTCATAAAAATAAACCTTATTGCTGCTGCGGAACCCTTCATGGGCGAGTCCAACTCGCACTTGGCCGGTTTTTTTTTAATTTGAAATAAAACGGGGCAAGAAATTTTCCAGTCTACTTCGCGACTAGGTAATAAAGCCTAGCTCTATTTAAATAAACAGCTAGACCTGTTGGCTGAATAATTTAATCTTAAAGTGAACCTGCACCTGTAGGTATAGACTATAGACCATAGTACTCCTTGTTAGTAAATGGATACAAGAGCCATAGTGAAATAGTCTATGATCATATTATAACAAAGCTGAATGTAAGGTACTATTATGTATTCTGTGGCTGAATATCGTTTAAAAGGTGATGATGATGAAGGTAAATGTCTTATAAGTACAGTTTACAGGATTCCAAGCCGCAATCCAGCCGCCCGCCGTGAAAAACTACTTAAACTTAAATCTATTGAATTTGCACTCAATCAGTCGAACGCGCTGGGATTTCAAGATCTCGGTATTGGAAAACGGGAATAAATATTGAATTGTGGTTGATAGACGTTTATTAATTTTTACAACCCTACGGGCCTGTTTCAACACTTCTTGATAAGTGCCGAATAGGCTATCTACTATTCTGTGATCTACCACAGATAAAGTAAGGAGAATCTGTCAAACAAGTTGTGGATAGCCTATTCGGCACTTTATCAGGAAGTGGTGAAACAGAGAAACATTTATGTACTGTATGCTGTTTTGTTTTTGTCTTTCAAGTTTCAACCAATTTATTCGGCGCGTCAGAAAAATATAGCAAACTAATGCAATACTTCCTTACAATATGATAAATGCGAAAGTGTGTCTGTCTAATATGTCTGTTACGTCTTCACGCCCAAACCGCTGAACTGATTTTGCTGGGTATGAAGATATACTTTGAGTCCCGGGAAAGAACATAGGATACTTTTTAACCCAGGAAATTATACGGTACCCGCGCGACAACGAATTTTGGCGTCATCTAGTGGTTAATAGGCTACTTGACCTAATTTTTTTCTTCATGCTAATCGCTTCTTAACCATTAATTTTCACGAAATAAACTAATATTTTATTATTTTACACAGTAAAAACCCATAAAAATGTTGATTGAAAAATACGCCTTATAAATGGCGCCGAAAACACTGTCCGCCATAGTGTGACGTCATACTGTTTGTGTTTTAGAGTCTCTTTATTTAACATTTTTTTATGTGCTAAATGTACGAGTCTTAAGGTGCCCAAAAATTATAAAAGAATTAAATAAGAAATTAGAAATCATTTGTAATGTTGAAAACTTTTGGAGAAAAGATTTGGCCATTTCATTTCCCGTCTACAATAAATGGAGATAATATATAAAACTGGTGTTTTATTTGAATTACTCAAGAAAATATATTTTGCAAATCTTTCTAGGCTTATTCTTATTATTTATGTACAAATAAACTTACACATAACGAGCGCGATAAATAAAAGATATTAAATTACGAACATGATGACGTCACATCCAAATCGGAAGTACTGCAAAAGCGTTTTAGTCAGTACAAATCATATTTTCATAAAATCATATTTTCAAATCGACTTTATTTATCAATCATAAGCTTTTATTTGATGATAAGGGTGAAATACGGTTTCCTAGGCCAAGTTCTACTAGAAATATGCATTTGTTCAATGAAATTGAATATAGGTCAAGTAGCCTATTGTATAGGAGGAGACAACACAATGTACAAGGTTTCCGTGACTTCAGCAGATTTTTTTGTCTTTGTCTTTTAAATGACCTCTTTAACGCATCAGACAAATATAACAAGCTATTCCTAAATAAATTGTACAGGACCCTCCTCAGAGGCAATAAGGCCCGTATAAATAGTCAGTACTTAAGATGCGACTCGCTCTCAAGACGCGGTTCGGCTCTGTGATTGGTCCAAATTTTGACAGCCAACCAATCACAGAGCCTGAACCGTGTCTTGAGACCGAGATGCGTCTTGAGTACTGACTATTTATACTGGCCTAAATGTACGAGGTTTCCGTGACTTGACACACGCTTCATCAATATTAATTTGGTACGAGACAATGACTCCTACTGTAAAGGTATCTTTATGTTAGTTGCTATGTGACCATCAGCCACTGATGTCTATTATACAAGTACGCCGGATTGCTGATACAGACCTGCTTTTTGTGCCTTTTAATTTCATAAAAATAAACCTTATTGCTGCTGCGGAACCCTTCATGGGCGAGTCCAACTCGTACTTGGCCGCTTTTTTGTGCCTATTTGAAGCGGAATCAGCGCCCCTATTATTCGGGTAGAGAACTAAATCTGACGTAAAAATGACGTTTGAAAGCCGCCATATTGGCGCTGATAGCAGTAGTGAGAGTATTTGGAACTAATACTAGTGATGACAACTGTTGTTATTGGTTGTGGTTACGTCAAATTTAGTTCTCTACCCGAATAATAGGGGCGCTGATTCCGCTTCAAATAGGTACAAAAAAGCGGCCAAGTGCGAGTTGGACTCGCCCATGAAGGGTTCCGCAGCAGCAATAAGGTTTATTTTTATGAAATTAAAAGGTTTTTGATTTATTTTTATATTTCAGTCGATTTAACGAAATTTAGATTAAGGTTTACCATTTATGACGTATAAAAAAAACTACTGGCTAGATCTCGTTCAAACCAATTTTCGTTGGTAGTTTTTATATAGTAATCTACATGATATATTTTTTTAGAATTATCATGCCTCTACTTTAGAAATTAGAGGGGGGGGACACACATTTTTCCACTTTGGAAGAGTCTCTCTCGCAAACTATTCGGGTTAGAAAAATATGATATGAGAAACCTCAATATGATTCTTGGAGACTTATCCATAGATACCCCACACGCATAGGTTAGATGAAAAAAAATTTTTTTATTTCAGTTGTACCTATGGGGACCCCTAAAATTTTTAATAATTTTTCCATTTTTGCATCAAAATCTTAATGCGGTTCACAGACTACATCTACTTACCAAGTTTCAATAGTATAGCTCTAATAGTTTCGGAGAAAAGTGGCTGTGACATACGGACGGACAGACAGACAGACAGACATGACGAATCTATAAGGGTTCCTTTTTTGCCATTTTGGCTACGGAACCCTAAAAATAACTGTCATTTCAAAGGCTATCAGCAATCCAGCGTACTTGTATAGAGATCAGTGCCATCAGGCATCATCTAACATGGCTACTGCTCTAGCATAAATAGGAACGACTTACGAGTACGAGTCCACAAATGGAATAAGCAAGAAAATTGCAGATTAATAAGCTAAAACTATTTATATTGCATTCTAGCTGCAAGCGGATTATTATTTATTCGCAAGATTTTTTTTTATATTGTAAGGAAAGCTTTGTACGCATTATATGTCTGAGCACTATAACTATTGGAACAATTTTGTGCAAATATGTATGTAGAGTACTGGTATAGATTTTATTGCAGCGCAGCTCCTTCAAACACGGATGGATAAAGTAGTAGGACAGTAAGAAATTGAACGACTTGGCTAAACTAAACCTTTTTGCAATAAGTGCTTGTATCATAGTGTACCTATGCTGTACATACTTGATGTACAGCATAGGTATACTATGGTCGCGAACAAGAATCATGTCTATATATTTAGCTGTAAGTTGTAACCAAAAAAGGTAAAAAGGAAACCCCGACACACCACATGACACCACTCTTAATTCTTAAACATCAAAGTACACGTCTTGCACTACAGAGAAGAGTTAAAGTGCTAAGTACACAATGTATAACACAACTCAATATTCGCATACTTGATACTATATAAAGTGCTAGAAAATCTTAGTTCAATAAAAATCGAAAGTTTGTGAGGATATTTTGATTGAAATTGTGATTGAAATGCTCTTTTAAGTAGTTCTACTTTTTACTCTTTTTCAGCTGCTTCTTTTGATTAATTTTTTACCCCCAAAATTATTTTCGCGGTATACTTTTTATGGAAGAAAAAAGTTACGGCGAAACGGTTACGTGTGCTGTGTGCTCGATGCTCGGGAGTCAGGGATTTCGTTTTCGCGAATGTCATGTAACAATTCGAGTGCAATTAAAACTGCGCCGGCGCATACTTTCACGACCGAATTCGGCTGATGTGACGTCGCCGCATCTCTCATTTCAATATTTTTTTATTATTTATTATCAACGCAATCCATACTTCCATAATAATATTTTAAATGCGAAAGTGTCTGTCCGTAACCTCTTCACGCTCAAACCGCTAAAACGATATTGTTTGGTTTGGTACCTACTACTAATCTTAGATAAAATAATGATAAATGATTGGTCTCGCGCTCGGCGCTACGTCGCGTCGCATCGCGTCGCTACTAAATATAATATAATATTATGTATATTGTGTGGTTTGGTACGGAGATACTTGAGTCCCGGGAAAGGACATAGCATTTTATCCTGGAAAAATGAACGTTTCCTGCGCTATAAACGAATATCGGCGCAACAACCAGAGAAAAGTGAATTCAAAGTCTAGTTTCGTATTTTTCATTTACGAACTTTATTTCGCAAGCAACAAGCTGTTATCAAAAACTTTTTTTTTGTCTCTTTATTATAAAAGATTACATTTTTTTTTATAATTCGTCCGTCGGGACAGGCAAAGGGAGCGTTGCCCATACAGCCATTAAAAGATTACAGAACGATTGCTCATAATGATGATGAATAGCCAGTAAATGATCGATAAGATTTAAGAAACAATAATGTATGAATCTCGCAATAAATTCAGAATGAACGTCGCGGCCCGCGGGCCATGACGAAAGGTTGAATATGTACAGGAAATTCGCCTACGCTGCCCATTACCTGCTTATTGGCCATGCCTTTACATCTTTCTTGACATTGGAAAAAGAGATACAAAACTCAACCTTACCACGTTAGACATAAAGAAAAATACTTCAAATTACAAAGTCACAGTTTGTTCGCAGAATGTGTAGAAACGCATTTCACAACTACGCCCACTTTATTGACAACTCCTACGATGTGTTTGGTTTGTATTTGATGCCTATACGGCCATAACAGTCGGAGGTCATGGTACCTTAAAATTTTGAAGTACTCTTGTACTGTATGGTTGTTAATTAAATTACATTTTAGTAGCACTTTAAAAAAAGTGTGGTTTACGAGCTTTTACTTCGGTTTTACTATATAATTTATTTTTAAGAAGAATACATAATATTATTACGAATTTTCCTGTTCTAAGGGTAGTACAGCTACAATTTTAGAAATTGACATTTATTGACATCGGACCAGGCAGTAGGTTTTTTCAAAAATTTGAATTAAAAATATTTTTTATATTTTTGAATGGTGATTCTCGCTTTGAAATGGGTTGCTATTGTCAAAAAATTGCGATAATTTGGCAAATTTTATTATTCTCGCTGCTTTTATTAAAATTATTCTCGACTTTGTTAATAATTGTTATTTAAAATCGATCTAAGACAAAATATCATAAAGAAAGTAAGCCAGCTTGCGAAGACAAAGGGATAAAAGATGACCGCAACTGCAAGTCGTAAGGATAAGCTTAGCTTCGACGCAAAAATATGTGAGTAGAAGGTGCGATGTGATCGGATTCTTAGCAGTGCCCACCAGCAAAGGAACTGCAGCCCATCCTCGGCATTCGGCAACCACTGCGGTACTGCACTCTATGTACCAGTGATGGTGCTGCGGGTTGGGGAGGAGGCGAGAAGACCACCCACACTTTGAGGTTCGAGTCAAGTCTAAGTCAAGTCTAGCTTCAGCATCGCTTCTGAAGTCTCCCCAGAAAGTCGACTATTTCGGCGACATTAGCTTGCAGTCGAGAATCGAGATGGAAAAGGGCTGGCGTACTTTACAAAAGCTTTTGGGAGTCTCCCTAATGGCGCATTTTCATTAGTCGTTAACTCGTGCCGTATGTACAGCATACGGGGAGTCCCTGCTGCCGAGATAACAACTAATGACGCATTTTCATTGGTCGTGGGCTCGTGGCATGCGTTTCAGGAATCTCCCACACCCCGCATGTGGAGTGCGGACCCTATCGAACATCGACCAGAGAAATTGCGCCATAAAGCGCTCATCACGTCGCCCCCAAAAGATATTGAATGTAAAAAATACTATGTATTATGTATTATAGTTTTAAAATTGCGTTTATTGTTCGATTGTTTATTTGTGTACTTACTTTGTATAATTTAATTTGACTACTTATACAGTTCAAATAACAAGGCACATAATTTCATGCTAATTTTGATTTTATACCTATGAATAGAAGTTTTGTGCCTGGATTCGCCGTTTGGACAACTACAACCACAGAACACTACTACCTACTACCGGTCGAGTCTACAACTATTCGTAACTTATGCATATTTTATTTACCTAACAAAAACGTAAAGAAATCTAGGGTTGCGTACATAGACTTATATATGTTGCGTAAGAATAAGTTACATTATAATACAGGGATGTATTTAATAAGGAGAACAATAGCCACGGGTTTATTTTGTTGCCCTGAGGGCTAAAGCCTGTGCTAGGCTGTGCTATAATATAGTAATATATTATGTTAATAATATGACGTTTCATTGCGTTACCTATAAGTAGGTATAAATAAAGCGCATTGACCTTTTAACATAGCATCAAGCATGGACAATGCACATTCCATATTTCAATGACATCATGGGATTGTGTCATGGGCATAGACTTAAATATAAATAAATCGATGGTCTGAATGGGGTAAAGTAACTACTTTTAAATAATTATTATTTACTTGTTAAAGGTATGTAGGTACCTACTCGGTAGTAGGTATTTACCTAAAAAACAAACAAAAATGCTGACAAAAAATTAGGAATAAGTAGGTACATTTTGTTTGTACATATACAAAAATATATAAAACTGCACGTGTTAGGAGTTTCATTTAGGTTTATAACTTGAGAGCAACTAATGAAGTATTCGTATTTAACTAGGTAGGTACCTATCTATTACTGTTTTTGATATGCATGCAGCATGTCTTATCATATTTTATTAATTTTATTATCTATCAGGTACATAATATAAAGGAAGCGCGTGATTCTTACCTGAGTTTGGTTGATCGAGAATATCGGCCGCCGTCAATACTCCTTTGGATTGGAAAAAACTTCTGACACTGGTGCACGTCGCCTCGGGTTCCGCTGAGGCAGACGCCAAAAGACCGGCGAAGATTACCAAACACAGCATTTGGTATCCCATTCTCAATCCAAAAATCGATTTTTTGTTGGGCGACAGTTTTACACAGAAACACAAGTTCACAGCCATAGTCGCTAAAGTTATAATTATAGGTAATAATAAATAAGTTTTTACTAATTCCACATAAAGTAATTGAAACAAAAATATAGTAAATAAATTAACAGAAACTTTGGATGATACACACGCCGTAGCACAATCCACAATTCAACTGCGATCCATGACGATCGCAGAGAAACTACTTGGCTTAATATTTTGTGGCTTGCGGGTTGAGGGGTTGGCGGCCGGCGCGGTGCGGCGCTTCTGCCTTCTTGCAATAATAATACAGTGTTGCCATAAAATAATGTCGTGAATACCCAAAATTCTGACAAAGTGCTTTGTACAATGAACAATCTGCATCTGCAGATGCTGATTGATTGCTGAGTGCTACTTCGCACGAAGCGGACATAACCATTTTGACAAAACATAATATAATATTTTAATATAATATATTTTATGGCAGGGTCCAGGGATGGCGAACCAATGGCAGGCGTGCGTGAGGCGATATAGAATGCTAATTGCTAGCTGGTCACTAAACTAATAGATCCATCAATGTTTAATGTACGTAACTATGTAATATTCTTTTTATTTACTGACCCTTCCAAGTTCCAAGTCCTTCATTATAAAGTTTCACAAAATGTTTTACTAGAATTTTATTCCTCTGCTTGTGCCTTTTTTCTTGAATTCTTTATTCTGATTCCAAACCCACGTTGGTTTATTTAGCTGCATCTTTGTAAAAAAAAAAGGAAAAGTGGTGTCAGCATTGAGGTAATAATACTTAGGAGTCCGCCTTATATTTTGACAGCTGATAATGTTACTCTTTCTAACTAACGATGTAGTAATTTGGGTGAAAAAGAAAGCTCAAAGCTCATATCGGTGTGTAAACGTCAAAAGCCTGTAATGTTATGTCCCACTTAGTAGAACATAACAAAGGAGTAGGTCTGCATATTTCATGTTTAAAAAGTGGTAATAAAAGTGTTTAGTGAACGTTCAATGCAATTTAATATTGCGTTTTGTGGTTCCGCTATATAATAAACCATAAAAACGGCCAAGGAATGCCTCAAACACGTGGATTTAACATAACATACGTAAGTTTTCAACAACGTTGTTTGGGCTTATCAATCGGTATTTTTGTAAGCTAAAAAAGAAAATTGATAAGTATAATAATCCATTAATCATGCTATATAAGGCATTAGTGATAAAAATGTCACATCAAGTAATAATTTGGCTATAAATATTGCATAGTTTTTTACGTGTATTTTAGGGATGCGCCTTACTTGAACTATAGTTTATCGATAAAAATAATGTCATGGACTAAATGATTTTTTTTTCAGGTTGAAAATGCTTCAAAATAGACGACAAACAGATATATATTTTAGACGCAAGTTTCATGCAAGTTTTTAATCCTTACTCCCTTATGAAGGCATCACAATATTGGAATTTGGAATTATCATTTCAAACGTAAGTTTGAAACAATGATTTTATTGAAATAAAGAAAGTTCTAACGGAGAGTAAAATAATTGCATGATCAACAGCTCTCACACCTCCCCCCTGTAAGTACTCAATTCGTTACTTAAAGATACTTCTTGAAATTTTATCCTGGCATTAGGTACTCTTTTTTAATAAGTAAAATGTAAAATTTTAATAAGGCTAAGGTCATAATCATTTAATAAAATAAATTTAATACCTCAATCGTCGAATTCCAGACACAATATATATTTAGTTGTTAATTGTTATGCGGCACCTGGGTTCCGCTTGGGGCTGGATGGGTTAAGCATGGAAAACTTACATAAAGCATATTGCCCCGTATACAATATTATGAATGATGTGTATATTTTATAGTATGTAGTAGTGTAGTACATTTATTGACTCTAAACCATATATTTTTTTCAGGTTATTGGAATGCTCTTAAAGAAGAGTTCAATATTATGGTGGTGACGGAGAGACCTATAATGAAGATAATAATTATTTTCAATTATTAATTTGATAATAAGATTGAAAGTGAAGAATAATATTTGGTTTAGTGCTCTATGATTTAGATTGCACACACCGTGATATTGCACAATAAAATTGATCGTCTAGACTCTAGAGTCCCACTTAGGTTATTAATTATTATTATTATAATATCATTATTCAGGGGGCGTCGAAGTATCTATTTTAAGTCTTTTTCTGTATAAATATTATTACATAATTATATTTTAATAGGTAAAGAAATGCACCTAAGCGTTTTTGGAATTACTTTAAATAAGTAGGACTGAGATTCATTCATATATTTCTTTGATAATAATAATTGTTATTCTACAAAATAGTTGCTTAATAGTAAATAGTAATTAAGTTTAATAAAGTATAATTATTGATTAAACGAACTTACCCTACGTGAAGTTCAATCAAAATTATACGAGGGGTTTGTCCGAAGATATTAGTATTCCTTTTTACACTAAGTAGTACACTTCTAATTGTTACCACGTCATAGCACTATTTTAGAGCCAAGAAAAAAATAACAAGTTGTCTCTGGAATGCACTTTCCTCCATATTTTCCCGCCTCTTGTCTCTGATTTACCTTTCTTCCTGTTACCTGCAACTCTCTAGATCCTTCATTTAGTTCAGAGCCAAAAAATAAAATGACATAGCTCCAGTTACTTGGGTGTTATCTACTGAGAACCAGGGTGGGTGGGAGTTCCTACTAATATCTTCGGACAAACCCCTCGTATAATTTTGATTGAACTTCACGTAGGGTAAGTTCGTTTAATCAATAATTATACTTCGGGGGTTTGTCCTCGATATTAGTATTCCTTTTTACACTAAGTAGATGTTTAGAGAACAAACAAGATATGTCATTTTATTTATGCTATTTTTTTACACGTCATAATCAAAGAAAGAAAAATTTGTTACTCGTTAACATATTTTTTACCTAATCTGTCATAAATTATACAATACCTATTATTTTAATCACCTTCAACAATACTTATTCGGTCTAATATAGAAACTTGCAAAGGTCGTGGAGTTGATTGTCCAACCCGTTGTTTGGCGAATAAATCTAAATACTCATCACATAAACGCCAATGAAGTAACGTGACGGGTACTATAACTAGAAAAATTAGACACAATTTCAACTCAATATCCCCAATCTCCATGCAATCTATCTACTCAAGGTTTGGCTTGATACCCAGGATTATACGGTTTTCTAAATCGAAATTTAAAACATTATAATTTCTGAAATTAGATAATATTTTGTTTACATAAGAAAATAAGATTTTGGCTGGACAGATTTTAAGATTTCTCTAGAAAATATGGTGAATGTAAAATTGGATTGCATTCTTTTAGGATTAGAATAATTATTAAATCAATTATTTTTATTAGAATCTCTTTCTCTTGTACATCTCTTTTAAAGTTCATAATAAGATGAAATATCATTAGGCTCATCATTAGGATGTAACGACCTTAAATAATTCAAAATTATATATAATAACATCTCATAATATATCTCCAAATAAGCCAGAGCTTTTGATAGTAAACTAATTAATATAATACAATTTATTGTATTTTTTTTTTTTGACATATTTGTACTCATAGACTTAATATTTTTTATTTTATTTATTAAAAAATAAATACATATTTAATCTATCATATCACGTGATCGCAAACAGCCATCACAGGATGTTACGTCACGATCTCCAAAACATTGTGTGTGACAGTGACATTTCGATGTCAAACCCATACAAGGATTTTTGTTGTTTGAAGGCATGGAGGACCGTGACGCCATAGCGCGTTACATTCTATTTTGTAAGTTAAATTATCTGATAACGACGCTACATTTAAAATCACTCTATCAACAGGATGAAAGACCCCTTATAATTGCCGCCCGGATAACACCGCGACAACGACGGTAGTTGAACTGAAATTAATAATATTTGATATATTATATACACGCTTTTGTATATTATACAAATATACACGCTACTGGATGGAAAGCGTAAAAATAATATTGTGACCAAATCACTGTAAAAGCGTCAATTACAATTGCATCAGGGTCTTTTTTGGTTTATTTGATTTTTACAAATAAATCGATGTCTGCAGACACACCTAAAGTTGAAACTATTTGGCAGAACCCAGTTTCCAATATCTCCCACTCTGTATCGGGGTGTATTTTTCGAGATTCCAGATCCGCAACAAAAAATCTGCAGATTTAATATAATATTATGCTGCTGTAATGTATAATTTTTCTTTCCTCGCCCCATTGCCCAATTTCTTTATTTATTTTATGGAGTGTGGGCAATCGTATTCCACCCATACGGTTAACATAACTAACGACCATAATATTTAACAACTATTACAAAAATTTTTAATGCAAAATAAGCTCCTCCTCCTGCCATGGACCCTCACAGGCTTTCCGCCATCCCATTGTTGAGGCGTCAGAATAAATTTCACGACAAAAATTATGGTCTTGAATTTTTCTAAATTATACGTCGAATAGTTTTTGGATTGTCCTCTTGCTGAATTCAAAATCTTAAATATTTCCTTGAACTTGGGTGGATACACAAATAAGAGTATTATTTTTATTCGACTCGCTGGGGCACTTTCGCCGACTTTCGCGTCCCTAGATAGAGACAAGAAACAATATTTTCTAGATGTCAATTTTAAAACTGTACGCACTAAGTCTTCCATCTTAGAATGTTTATTAAGTAATATTTTTATTCAGTTATAATTTAAAGTTTAAAATAAATGTCTTTGTGTAAACCAGATTTTGGCAGGATAAAAACACTATCAAGTGCTGTCCTGGCGAATTTATATTAATAAATTCGTTCTGACTATGTTATGATGGTCACATAGTATTATGTACTAATCAAAATTAATTTGTTCGGATTTTGATTTAATTACTGCGTAACGTGTTATTTTATAACCGTTAATCCACCAACATATTTAGGTTTTTGTTATCATCCAGTATCGACCATAGCTGTGGATAGCTTCGTCTATCGCTTCCGTGGTTGTCGCTGTCGATGAGTCATGACTCAATATGACGACGCGATCTACAAGCTCCCTTGAGACGGGAGTTGTTTCTGGGGTGGATGACTCCGTGACGTTCTGGATGATGGAACTGAACGCTGTTGACGGGTCGACTGGCCTGTGAACTGCTTGCGCTTCCCAGGCGTCGTCTAATGAGTCCCATGGCTGTATCTTATAAGCTACTTTAGGTGACTCGTAAATCGTGACTGCTTTAGCTAACTTAAGCGTTTCAGCGAGATTATCTCTAAAATCTAAATAAATACTTCATAATTTTTGCGTTATGCTAAATGATCTATAACTGTAGATAAAGCAAAATTATACGAGCTATGGAATAATAAAACACGTCACTTAAGAGACGTGTAGCGTCTATTAGCTTTCGTAATAATTTGTGATCAGGTGAATCATTAGAATTAATTTTTTGATGTGATCACATGGCTCAAACAAGAAATAACAGTTGAAACACTTTTTTGGCGCCATTGTCTAGACTCTAGCGCAATCTATTCTTTTATGATATTTCAGAAAAAAAAATCGTGACCTTCATTTCCACGTTCAATCCCGGTGCCGCTATTTAATATTAACTTGATCGTGAGTATCGCAGACCCAATGGATATGCAATTGTTATGCGGCTGCCAACTACCGCTTCGGGATTGATAAAATAATTGACAGTTACGACTACCAGATATTTTTTAAAAAGTAAATCACGTTTCTATATTTTTACTATACCAGATGTTCAAATGTAATTTAATTTAGCTGCCAATTCAATATTGATTTTCGGTTCATAATTATTTGCAATAGTAATAGGATCAATGTCCAAAACTCCAAAAAATACCGGATTCATATCCGTATTACTTTGGTTTTCTACAACGAGTTGCTCTTAAGCACCGGAAGTAGATGGCATGGCTAAAAATATATCCTCGTTAATCGTCTGTTCTAGATTTTCAGTAGCAAAATGATTATCTAAAATTAGAAATGCATTTTTTTTAAGCTACCCTCAATTTGTCAATGCAGCAAATAATTTTACAGATTTTATGAATGTAATAATTTTATAATGCGGCAAGTAGTCCCATCGGCTATTGTATATTTGCAAAATAAATTTAATATTGCGGCGAATAGTCCTACAGACTACCCTGAGTGCAATAATATAAAATGCAAAATCAATGTAATATTGCGGCGAATAGTCCCACAGACTACCCTGAGTGCAATAATATAAAATGCAAAATAAATGCAATATTGCGGCGAAACAGACTACCCCGAGTGCGAATTGTAATAAATAATAATATAAAATGCAAAAAAAATGTAATATTGCGGCGAATAGTCCTACAGACTACCCTGAGTGCAATAATATAAAATGCAAAACAAAATATGTAATATTGCGGCGAATAGTCCTTACAGACTACCCTGAGTACAATAATATAAAATACTAGCTGTTACGGTGAACTTCGTGTCACTTTAAAACCTTTCCTGGACTTCTACGAACATTTTAAGACTAAAATCAGCCCAATCCGCTCAGCCGTCTACGAGTTTTAGCGTGACTAAAATCCATTTTTATATATAAGTTGCGCGAATAGTCCTGCAGACTACCCTGAATGCTTTTTGTTAGGGCAGCGAGATAATCCAAGAGACTTCCTGAATTGCCCTTATTGACTTACCCGCAATTTGCAACGCGGTCAATAATCTTACAGATTATTATGAATGTAATAATTTTATAATGCGACAAATAGTCCCACAGACTATTCTGAATGCAAAATGTATTTTTGCGGCGAATAGTCCTACCGACTACCCTGACTCCTGAGTGCAATAATTTGAATTATGCGCGAATAGTCCTGCATAGTCCTGCAGACTACCCTGAATGCATTTTTGTTAGGGCGGCGAGATAATCCTAGAGACTCCCTGAATTGCCCTTATTGACATACCCGCAATTTGCAACGCGGTCAATAATCTTACAGATTATTATGATTGTAATAATTTTATAATGGGACAGATAGTCCCACAGACTAATCCGAATGCAAAATAAATGTATTATTGCGGCGAATAGTCCTAAAGACTACCCTGAGTGCAATAATTTAAAATATGCGCGAATTGTCCTGCAGACTACCCCGAATGCATTTTTGTTAGGGCAGCGATATAATCCTATAGACACCCTGAATTGCCCTTTTTGAAAAAAAAAAAATATCCGTCTTGTTATCTTGTAACAATCCATGTGTCACTTAAAACAAAATGATAACTTACCGTTATCATCACGTTCACCTGAAGACCCTGAAGTGGAACTGGATGACGAAGATACGCTTGATGACGAAGAAAATCGTAATCGCCGTTCTGTTTCCTCTTCTAGTCACTTTAATCACTTTATTACTATAATATTATAAAACTTTTCGTTTTTCCGTTTAGGTATTTTAGAAACCAAAATTAGGTAGGTAGGTATGAAAATAACTTTTGTTCTAAAGTTAATTTTAGTGCGATCGTGGCAAGCACAAAAAGTGAATGAAGGATCTAGAGAGTTGCAGGTAACAGGAAGAAAGGTAAATCAGAGACAAGAGGCGGGAAAATATGGAGGAAAGTGCATTCCAGAGACAACTTGTTATTTTTTTCTTGGCTCTAAAATAGTGCTATGACGTGGTAACAATTAGAAGTGTACTACTTAGTGTAAAAAGGAATACTAATATCGAGGACAAACCCCCGAAGTATAATATATTTTGTTCTTCTGTTGTGTTTTATAAAAACTGTTGATTTTATTGATATTAGCTATTACACTCCGGACAAGCTTTCGTGGCTTATGGAGTATGTAACATATTATGTATATTTTTAACTATTTGTGTAATTATATACTTAAATATTTTGTTTATACAAGGTGCAATTAAACCATCCTGCCAAATTTTTTCCAGGGCTTAGGTATCATTAGGAGAGGTCATTTAGCAAAAAAAATTGGGTGTTATTTTTTTAATGACATATTTTATCCCATTTAAAATCGATGCAGAACGGTTACTCGTGGCGGTGGGAATGAGCAGGGGTGACGTGGGGGGGAGGCGCGCGCGCACTCACCCGCCGGCGACGCGTAGTGTCCATTTTAATTGTGTTTTTTAGGATAACTTTCGGAAGCTATTTCTCAACATTTTAGTACTGAGTGACTATATTAAAAGAAAAATACGTGTATTTTTATTTTGAACAAGGATCAATATATCAAAATTTGGCAGGAAGGTTTAATTGCACCCTGTATTTAAGTATTTTCATACACTTAATAAATAGATAAAAAATACCTTTTCACCAAATTGAAAGCGACTTCTAATATAATGAGCATAATATATCCTAAATTGAACATGCAGGTCGAATTGATAACCTCCTTTTTTGATGTCGTTTAATAAAAATCTATAACATAAAATTATGGTCGATAGCTGTAGTCTAATTTTATATTTTTATCGATATACGCCATCCCTACACGCACACTACAGCAATTGCACACAAGCATAAAATGGCCACGCGCTGGCGAGCTAAGAATCCATCTATGTATACTTTTTTTTTTTTTTTTTTTTTTATTATTTGGCACTGACACCGGGGTGTACTTTGCCATAAACAAAGGTAGGGAATAGGCGGTGGAAAAACAAAGTAAGTACGGAATTTAGGATTTTGGATCTAGTTAGAAAGTTTCATAAGATATATAGATTTAAATATTAATTAAATTGTGACGTAAATATTGAGATAAAAAATAATAAACTAATTTATTACATGAATTTAATAATATTGGAACAGAAGTAGGAAAAGGTATAGATATAGAGGAAAGGTTATCATATAGACAGGAGTGATCATACAGAGGACAGGAAAGAATAATATGATTTAAATCACCAACTTCCAAACCGCAATCGCAAGCATCATCGTTGCGAATCCGAATTCTTTTCAAATGCGCCGGTGTGATGACATGTCCCAACCTCATTCTAATTATAGATGAAGTTGTACTTTTTGATAACTTTATTTTGAAGAACCAAGGCTTAAACTGAATCTCAGGTTGGATAAACTTATAATGAACACCTTTTCTTTGACTACTTACTGCCCAGTCCTTACTCCAATCCTGTTGGAGAAAGTTCTTGGCAAGAGACGGCAAGTCGTGACAATAATTTACGTACGGAAACACATCTCCACATGAAACCGCATCTTTGGCCAGTCTATCTGCTTCCTCGTTGCCAAGAATGCCGCAATGACTTGGAATCCAAACAAATGTAACAGACAAATTACTGACAATACATCTGTGCAAAAGGTTTCTGATTTGTATGATTATGGGAAAACATTTTGATCTAAACGTAAATCTATTCAATGCTTGCAGGGCGCTCAAAGAGTCAGTAAAAATTACGGTATTTTTAAGCTTTGCTAGTAAGATGTAGTCAACTGCTTTAAAAAGACCAAAGCATTCACCAGTAAATACTGAAGTTTGTGGAGGAAATTTGACTTTTTGGACTATATTGTATTGGAGATGGTAAATACCTACTCCAACACAATTATTATTATTATCTACTGACATTTTAGAGGCATCCGTGTAGATGTGATGCCAACCTTGCCAATTATTCGTTGTTAGATAATTGAAAAAAGGCTTTGCATAATATTTATCAGATTTTTTAATACCTATGTCATAGCGGATATCAGGTTCTAAAACAAGAGATTCAAAGGATGAGTTAAAAAGCGGAAAAACAGGTAATCTATGTGTAGGGGCATCAAGCGACAAATATCGGATATAACTATTAACTAAGCAAGGGCGAGATTTGTGCAACCAAAATTGATTATTATTTATTAAGTTTAACAGTTTTTTTAATTTTGGAATAAGGGGATGGTTTGAAAATTGCAAACAGCGAATAAAAAACTTGTCGGCCAGATATTGCCGCCTCAGATAGAGTGGCGGTTCGCCGCATTCTACCTGCAATGCATTTATTGGCGATGATGCCATGGCTCCACAAATTATCCTCATAGCTTTTGCCTGTATCTTATCCAACTGTTTAAAACCAGCTACATTACAAGGTTCTAATAGGAACGTACCATAGTCTAAAACACTTCTTATTAAAGCATTATAAAGCAGTTTTAGGTTAAACGGGTGAGATCCCCACCACACTCCTGATAAACATCTTATAATGTTTAACGTCCGTTCACACTTCGACGCAATATACTCGTTATGCGCATTACCATTAAGTTTCGAATCTAAAATTACGCCTAAAAATTTGGCCTCATTGTCAACTGGAATTCGTAATCCATTATATTTTACCACCACTGGAGGAGGCAAGCGCATACGGGTAAAAAGAACAGCCGAACTTTTATTAACAGAAAGATCTAATCCATTTGCATCTAACCAAACCTTTAGACGCGCTAGGGCTCGCGATAGTCTAAAGGAGGCTCTTTCAATAGATTGATCTATTACATAAATTGCTAAATCGTCGGCGTATTGCAAAAGATACAATTCTGCATCATCTATGTTCTCTATGTTCTCTGTCTCATCTACTATACTAAATGATTCCAAATCTGAAGTCACGCCAATTACTACATCCTCTATATCTGACGAATAAATATTATACAAAGGTGGACTTATTACGGAGCCTTGGGGCAGCCCTTTATCAACAACCCGCACTTCCGTCGAAGTTTCATCTTGCAAAGGCAGAGCAATAAATCTTTCCAATAATACGTTTATAATGAAATTAATTAAAATTACCGGAACACCTAATAAATGTAACTTTCTTTTGAGTATATCTATCCTTACATTATCATATGCTGCGTTTATATCTAAAAAAGCTGCTAAAACTGATTTATTTTCAGTAAAAGCAATGCGGACATCTGTTGTAAAAAGAGCTATATTGTCTATTGTACCTTTTCCTTTTCGGAATCCATATTGACTTTTGGCTAGGAGGTTATGTTTTTCAATATACCATTCCAAACGATTCTTTACGAGATGCTCTGCAATCTTTAATAACACTGATGAAAGAACTATGGGACGATAGGAGGAAGCAGAAGAAGGAGGTTTACCCGGTTTTAGAATGGGAATAACTTTCTGTGTTTTCCATGAATTTGGAATATTGCCCGATATTAACATTGAATTAACCAACTCCAAATAGTAAGTTAAAACTTCATCTGAAGCATGTTTAAAAAAAGAGTATGGAATTCCATCAATGCCCGGAGCCGAGTCGTTTAAGTTTGCGACAACTCCTTTTAACTCTTGAAGGGTAAAAAGCGAGTTAAGGTCTTTAAGGCTAACTTCACCTAAAGGAGATGGACGGAGAAATGACACAGAAGGAGGTGCTAATCTCTTTAAAAAATCGTTGGCTAAAGAATCTGGCATAGGATGAAAAGGAGGTTTATATGCAGACCTATACCTTCTAATATTATTCCAAACTATGGAAGCATGAGTGTCCGGACTAATAGATTCACAAAACTTTTTCCAGCTTGCAGACTTCTTTTTCTTAAATAATTTTTTTGCATCGTTAACAGACTTACAATAAATATCGTAGTTTTCAAAGGTAGAATTATTATTATATTCTCTTTCAGCCTGTTTTCTTTTATTTATCGCGACTGAACAGTCATTGTCCCACCAAGGAGGTGATGGAATGTAATGTTTAGGTGTTTTCTTAATAGGAAGAGTTTCATCTGCTGATTCAATCAAGGCCGATGCTAGAGCATCAGCACAAACAGATTCATTACCTGGAGATATACTAGGAAGATGTGATAGTTTATTTTCTAGTGCATGATAAAACTTTTCCCATTCTGCATTTTTTAAGTTATATTTTAATGATGATGAATTAGAAGAATGATTTTGCTTTTTATTTTTACAGGGGAGAGACAGGAGAATAGGGAAGTGATCACTACCATGACTAGATGATAGAACTGACCAGTGTAAAAGCGAAGATATATTTGAAGTACAAATAGACAAATCAGGGGCACTATAACCCTCATTAGGTGCAGTTTGCCGTGTTGGAAACCCTGTGTTTAGAATACATAACTTATGGTAATCTAATAAATCTAATACTTCAAAACCCCACTGATTGTTATTACTACTACCCCAAGACAAATGTTGGGCATTAAAATCCCCAAGTATTACAAAAGGTTTTGGCAAAAGGTTAATTATATTCTTAATTTCTAAAAATATTGAATAGGATGGATGTGGAATGTACAATGAGACAAAACAGATGTTATTTACAGATGCTGCTATTATAGAAATATTTGGATTATGTGATGGAAGTGAAATATGTACAAATGAATGACGATGATTGATTTTTTTTTCCTGCTGGCAACCCTACCGCTAAGTTGAGATTGTAAAGTCTCCTGACTAAAAATTGATATTTAATTATTATTTCCAATAATACTGTTTTAAAAAGTTATTAATTATATTCATTTATGTATTAGTGATAAGATTATTAATAAGTTTCTGTGCTATAAACAAGTTCGTTTGTGAAAATCACCAAATAAATTGCCTTACGTCAACGGTGATCAGCTGTCACAGGTAATTTAAATTTTCATACTAAAAACGCATATATTTCGAAAGACATTACAGTTATTACATTTTTAAAGCAAAGAAATACCTAATTATAAGTTGATTTAGGTTGATGATAGGCAATAATTTATAACCGTGGGAGGAAAGCAATAGATCAGCTGTTTCTGTGTAATCAATTGTCATAGGTTACATAGGCCGGTCAGTGGGATTGATGAACCTTGTTATTCCTTTTTAACAACCCTTACACCTCACTCTAGCTTGCGTGACCCCTCTACACCGAGCAAATATCTCAACATCTAAAGATATCGAGTGATAGGCACATTTAAGGAGGACTTGGTATTGTTGATTCCACTGCCATTGTAGTTTATTTCTATACCTACTCACATTTTTTCATAAATATCATTTAAAAATTTACTTATAGGTTGGTTTGTAGGCTTGGCATAGACTTGTATCTTCCTTAACATCTTACACACCCCACTCTAGCTTGCGTGACCCCTCTACACCGAGCATATATCTCACCATCTAAAGATATCGAGTGGGTGGATCTATTTGAAGGTACTGGAAAGTGTCAGGTTTGCATATCAATAGATAGTTGGTTCATTGATAGACATAAGTCAATTAATTAACCGATTATCTTATAGTTTACATTACTGTTAGTTAACATGATGACTAGAGGAAACCTGGCTCGTCAGACTGAGGAACAACTCCGTCTGACCCTTCAGGAACTTAAAGAATGTAAGAAACAAAATGAACTATTGCTCTCTGAACGCGAGGACAGTGAGAAAGAAATGGTAAAAATTATCCAAAAAAATAGTGACCTTAAAAATGAGTTAAATAAGTTAAATGTAAATTACGAGGAGCTGTACCAGAAAACAAAAGAATTACAGGACATTGTAGACAGCTTTGACCAGTGCAGAGATGAGTATGAGGAGGCGCTGAACAGCACTAGTTTGTGGAAGCAAAGATGTGAAGAAGCCCATACACGAATCAAGACATTAGAAAGCCAAATACATGAGTATAACTCTTCAAAAACTCAAAACTTGTTTCAGGAAGTGTTTGGGAGTGATTCTGACATTACAGAGAAAAATGTCTCTAATCATATTCTGAAAAATAATTTACCAATAATTGATTTGACTGGTGATGACACCATCCCTTCCCAGACACTTCACTCATTTCAAAGCAAAAATAAATTAAGAAAGTATTTAAAAGTTAGAAAAAACATTAGGAAAACAAGTAAATTGTTAATAAGAAACCAGCAAAAACTGTCTAAAATAACAAAGTTGTCCAAAGATAATATTTATGTCAAAAATAAGTACCAAGACTGTACTAAACAACTTGAAAATACTAAATGTATGTATGAGGCGGATGTATGCAGTCTCCAGACTGAAATTACCTATCTGCATGAGTCCCTTGAATCTATAACAAAAAAATATGAACTTGCTCAAGTGGAAATATCTAGTCACATATCGGCATTGAATACTTTGCTGGATGACTGTCGATACAATGAGGACAGAGTTATGTCTTTATTGAGGCATAACTCGTCTTGTCAATGCCAGGTGAACTATTCAATGACTCCTGATAATGTTGATGGTCATTTGGGTATGGAGACACATACAAAGCACTCCCAAATGGAAAACCTAACTGTGTCACCGGCCTCTGGCCCATGTTCAGTGGCTATTTACAGCGATGAACTTGGTCGGGGAGTCGGGGTGCAGTTGAGTAAGTTATGCATAGAAGAGTCAGTGTATAACACCTGCATACCAGGTGCAAACTTTTCACAAATAATTAAAAAAATTGTTAATACTACTCACTGTCCAAATACAACACTAGTAATATTAGTTGGGAGACGAGGAAGTGTGAATAGTAAAGAAATGGAAAATTACATAGAATTATTAAATAAATTACAAAATATTACTAAGGTTATATTATTTACATTTCCTTATGTAAAAAGGTTGCCTCAGGAAAATAAACTTAGGTATCAGCTTAACAGCCAATTGTATACTGCTGTTAACAATAATTGTATTTTATTAAATGGACATAATAATAAAATTAATTTATTTGACATTAACAATATTTTAAATTATAAAATATGTAAGTTGACATTAGGTAGATATTATCTATCCTATTATTTTTGTAGACTTATAGCAAGTACGCTATCAACTTTTTTACATTTGAACTCAGCCAAGTATTTGGCTAGTAAGACATCAGCTGCTTCTTTTGAGCAGCTTAGTCATAATAGTATGACATTCAGTACCGACTTGGAAAATATTCCAAATAATTTTTTTTTAACTACGGCTTCTATTGAGCAGTGTAGTAACGAGTTGGAATATGTTCCAACAAATTGTTTAAATTAAATCTTAAGACAATAGAGAATGCCTCTTGCACAAGTAGTTTACATGTACAAAATCCTACCAAAAGTTATACAAGGAAAATTAATAACAGTAATAAATATGTATTTAACTTGGTGCATCAGAATTTACAAGGAATGGTAGGTAAAGAGCTTGAAATTGAGTTGTTTCTAAAAGAGTTTAATATCGATATTATTTGTATTTCAGAACACTGGTTTAGGAAACATGAACTCATTTTCAATCTCCATGATCACCAAGTAGCAAGTTCTTTCAGTAGAGAAAATGCCATTAGAGGCGGCTCTTTAATTTTAATCAGAAACAACATAAAATTTAAAGAACGTAAAGATATTGTGAGCCTCTCTACTGAACGGATAATAGAAGTGGCCTGCATAGAGCTGAGCCATCTAATAATTGTGAGCGTATACAGACCTCCATCTGGGTTATATGATTCTTTTGAACGAACTATGGAACAAATATTGTCAAAAATATGTGCATCTAACAAAAAAGTTATTATATGTGGTGATTTTAACGTTAATTTATTGGAATTAAACTCTACTACTGTTAGATTCACATCTTTATTTCAATCGTATAACCTTTACAGTCTGTTTCAGGAAGCTACAAGAGTCTGTGAGACTACAGCCACTTGTATTGACAACATATTTACTGATCTTATTCCAGATAAAAAAGAACTAATTAATAAGCTAAGTTCTGATCACTGTGGACAAATGGCTTCTTTTAATATCAAATGTGATAGTGATGCAAAGAAAAATCTTGTGTTTGTTCCTGTGTCCACAAAACGTATTGAGCAATTTAGAAGTAAATTAAAATCAAATATTCAGCTATCGGATCAAACACATAGCACTGATGAAGCCTTTAATAAATTGTTTAAGGTAATAAGAACTCAGTTTAATTCGATATTTACTTCTAAAACAGTTAGGAACGGTTTTAAAAAAAGTAAATTTATTGAATGGGCAACTTCAGGAATTAAGATAAGTAGGCAAAGATTATATGAGTTGTATGATGAAAGGTCTTGCAATAGTAGTGAAACGTTTAAAGTGTATGTTAAAAATTATTCTAAAACCTTCAGAAAAGTTTGTAAAGCAGCTAAGGCACTATATATAAAAAATAAAATTCTAAATTCTAAAAATAAAATTAAAACTACATGGAAAGTTATAGCTGGTGAGACTGGAAACGCCACCTGTCGTGACACAGATTTTGAACTATATTTTGATAGTAAAAAGATTTCTAATAATCTAGAAGTTGCGACGGTCTTTGAAAAATTCTTTGCTGACATTCCGGTCTCAACTACCAAAAATCTAAATTCCTCACCTGAAGCTGCTGAAAAGCTACTCAGAGACAATGTAAAGGAATGTGATGTCAATTTTAAGTTTCGGGAAATTAACCCCAAAGACATTATCGATACATTTAAATTGCTGAATGTCAAAAACACTACTGATCTCTGGGGAATGTCTACAAAAATTATTAAATCTGTAATTGACATCATAGCTCCTCATCTTGCAATGATTTTCAATGACTGCATAAGGAGTGGTGTTTTTCCTGACTTAATGAAGCACAGTAAGATTGTACCATTATTTAAAGCGGGAATTAAATCTGATCCGACAAATTATAGGCCTATATCAATTTTACCAACTCTTAGTAAAATTTTTGAAAAAATAATTTTGAAACAATTGTTAGTACATTTTAATTCAAACAATTTATTGCATAACAATCAATATGGATTTACTAAGGGTCGATCCACAACGGATGCTGGTATAGGTCTTCTTTGTAGTATATTTCAGGCTTGGGAGGAGTCGCAGGATGCTCTGGGTGTGTTTTGCGATCTCTCTAAAGCTTTCGACTGTGTGGACCATGCTACATTGATCAGGAAATTGCGCCACTATGGTATAAAGGACTCAGCTCTCAGCCTTTTGACTTCTTACCTTATAAACAGGACTCAAAGGGTTGAGGTAAACGGTAACAGGTCCAATGGAACCAAAATAGAATTAGGTGTCCCACAGGGATCTATTTTAGGCCCATTTCTCTTTCTCATCTATATAAATGACTTACCTTACCTTGTTAAGGATAATGATAATGAGATAGTACTTTTTGCTGATGACACTTCACTTATTTTTAAAGTGAAGCGACAACAGTCGAACTATGACGAGGTAAACAGTGCTCTCTCAAAAATAGTATATTGGTTTAATGTTAATAACCTACTTTTAAATTCCAATAAAACTAAATGTATAAAGTTTACCTTGCCCAATGTAAGGCAAGTCCAAACCAATATACTATTAAATGATGAGATGATGAATTTGGTAGACACCACTGTATTCTTAGGCATTACACTTGATAGCAAATTACAGTGGGGTCCTCATATCGCTAATCTTGCAGGTAGGCTTAGTTCTGCAGCATATGCAGTCAGAAAAATTAGAGAAATTTCTGATGAAGACACGGCACGATTAGTATATTTTAGTTATTTTCATAGTCGAATGTCATATGGAATCCTTTTATGGGGAAACGCTGCCGACATTAATACAATATTTGTGCTGCAGAAACGAGCCATACGCTCTATTTATAAAATGTCTCCTTTTGAATCTCTGAGAGATAAATTTAAAGAAATTGGCATCCTAACTGTTGCTTCTCAATACATTTTGGATAATGTAATATATGTTAGAAAAAATATAAGTCAATTTAAAGCTAAAAGAGATATTCACTGTAGGAATACCAGAAACAGGCACAAGCTAGATTTGCCGGTGATCAGACTTAGTAAGGTCAGTAAGTCTTTTAAGGGTCAATGTATACGCCTTTACAATAAAATCCCTGAAAACGTTCAAAATCTTTCCATTAATAAATTTAAAAAAGTAGTCAAAGAACGTTTGTGTGCCAAAGCCTATTATAAGGTCAATGATTTCATAAACGATGGCACATCTTGGGAGTAGGATGGCTTCTTACAAGGCTACTTCTACATTAGTGAATGACTTACAATTATGTTGACATTGTATAATTTTAAGTTAAGTACGACATTGTAAATTTTATTTTAAAAGATTAATTTTTTTCTCACTTTTTTTGGTAAAAAAGTGGGCCCCCTGCGAGTTTCTTACGCCGGTTCTTCTCGCAGGGTTAGTTCCCGAACCGGTGGTAGGCAACGTAGACTTCTGACGTTCAAAAAGTGTATCATGATACCTATTTTGAATAAAAAGATTTCATTTCATTTCATTTCATTTCATTTCATTTCATTTCATTTCATTTCATTTCATTTCATTTGATGAGTAAGGCAGCACCGCCATACCCATCAGATCTATCCTCTCTTAAACAAGCATAGCCAGGAATCTTAAAAAGAGATTCTGGCTTAAGCCATGTTTCTTGGAGAGCAAAGACAAGAGGGTGATGTTTGTTTATTAAATAAATGATTTCATTTTTTTTGCTGACTGCACTGCGACAATTCCACTGGATCAGATAATCCATTGTGGGAGTTAGTTAGAGGTGTGTTACTTACTGAGGCTACGTTGGACGGTGAAACTGATGACGGTAGAATATTGGATTGAGTTAGATAATTAATTATAGCTGTAATTAATTCGGGCACTGAAATATTACAGTCACCATTAGTAGGCAAAGCAGTGCCATTTGAACCCAAAGGGGGATTGTAATCTTTAATTAAGTTTAAATGAGCAGTTTTATCATACCCGCCTACTGACTTTGGTGGTGTTCTGGGTTGTCGGAAGACTGTTTTTTTATATGACTCTGTGGTTGTCCTCTTTGCAGAATTTTTGATGACTGATGAGAAATTTTGTTTTTGTGAGTCTATAAAAGAAGAGGATGGACTAGAAGAGGTTAAAACTGTAGAGTATAGTTTAGAAATAGGAGGGTGGAGTTTTGATGCTTCGGCATAGGACAAGTTTTTGTGAGCCATGGACTCTTTAATTAATTTTTGTCGTTGGAACTCAGGGCAATTCTTACTTGTGGCTATATGGGAAGCTTGGCACAGACAACAGAAAACAGAATCTTCATCTACAGAACATTTCTCACCAGAATGACCCTGACCACAACGGAAACATCTCGGAGTTGATCTGCACTGTGACTTCACATGCCCATACCTGCAGCAATTATAACACTGTATGGTAGGATAAATGTACAAGTCAACAGGCAAGGAGTTGTAGCACATAAAAATTCTTTTAGGTAATACTTGGCCGTCAAACGTAAAAACAACTGACTCTGTATTTACAAACTGTACAGTATTATTTACAGTGTTTTTTTTCTTTAAGCGTCTTACTTTCAAAATGTCCCCACAACCATACGGTAAAGTAATATTGGCCAAAATGTCTTCATCAGACCAGTCGGCTGGAATACCTCTAACCAAGCCAACACGACAAACTTGAAAAGATGGAAGAAAAACTTTGTAGTTGTTCTGTTTTAGATTCTCATTAGTAATAAAATTATTTTCATCAGAAAATACAGAGAAAGATAATGACAATCTATTCCTGCCAATTCTCTTAAGGCTACCGTTTTCTATATTCTTAATATTATGATTTTTAAGGAAGCGACCAAATTCAACGGGATGTAAAGTGCAGTTTCCATTAGGAGATGATATTTCTTTTTGTACATGTACTACATAAGGTGTAGAGTCAGTGTCAGTGTACAGCAAACGACTAACACGAGGATTCACCAAGCCCTGATGTTTCTCCATGATACTAGCTGTATGTGCTTCTTGGATATTATTCAGGCTTTCTTTATTTTCCGTATCACTCAAGCACATACAGTTGATATCAGGTTTTGATTTGTCGGGATTTTTCTTAATCTTTTTATTGCATTTTCTGCATACTCGCCTAGAAGCTGCAGGGCGTTTGCGGTTTGTAGATCTATTATTAACGGACGAATCTGTGTCCATACTTGAGTCATTTACATTTTCGGAAGTACGTATAGTAATAAATTGGCCAACAGGGGGGCCTTCCAGCCCCCCTGGGTCCTCATCCATATTTACACAATAATATACAAGAAACTTACCAAATAGTATGCACAAATAAAATAAAAACTAAAAGAAACTAAAAATAAGATAAAAAGAAAACTAACTAACGAAGATATTAACAATAATTAAAACAAAAATTAAAAATTTCCAGAAAACACGACCGCCCTTTTCGAAGATTCCCGCGCTTTTTTCCTATGTATACTTAATCTGTGGGTGTCAGTCCATGTCAGTCTGTCTGTTGTGCTGTCAAAAGTTTGACAGTTGACACTTGACAGTAATTTCGTCCGATTTTAGTTTTTACGGCAATTTTATCATGCTTAATTTGCATCAAAAAATCATATCAATTTAATTTATACGTAACGTAATAAACATTATAAGCCATTTTAATGGCTTGATAAGTCATTTACTCAATAATTTGAGTTTGTATAGAATATTTTTAGTTCAAATATAAACGTTTTAAAAACCAATCCAATCATGAGGGTTATTTTGTTAAAAACCGTATCAAATACGATAGGAAAACGCTTTTTCGCCACCCAAAATGTTAAAAAGGTAACGCACTGTATATTTGATATGGATGGATTACTTTTAGGTAAGACTTTTATTCATATTTTATTGTTTTTCAATTCGACCTTTCAACCCTGAATGATATTGTATGTGAAGGTTACAAATGTTATTTTAAAGTTGGAAAGCACTCGGACAGTTTGTTTGTTGATAAATGTTTAATTATATAATGATTTTACATGCTTACCTACACATCAACAAAACTTTTTAGATACAGAAACTGTTTACAAGAACATGATAACACAAATATGTGCTAAGTATGGGCACAAATATACAGAGGAATTGATGATGAAGGTGTTAGGTGGAACTGAGCAGAGACTAGCCGAGATATTATGCAAAGACTTAAAACTTCCCATATCACCTAAAGAATTTAGAGACGAGCTGCTGGTTTTGGGAGACACAATGTTAGCTAATGCACCTTTCCTCGATGGTATGTCTTTAATTTTAGATTTTCCATGGTTGACTTTTTATAGTAATTAAGTCGTACTTCAAATTTCCCAGTAACTCTAATCAACTCCAACTTTGCTTATGTTTTAATGTATGCTATAAATGCAAAATAGATCTTGCTGATTTATAATAAGAAATTTAATTTTAAAATGTTCATATATTATAGTTAGACTTCCAAAAACTGCTTAAAATATTTTGGCTTGTTAACCTTTTTACACTTATTGCAATATGGCAGAACAATGATTGTGGTAGCTAGTATTTTTTACTTACATAACATAGCAAAATATGTAATATTGTAAATTATTCAATTTTTTCAGGTGCAGAAAAACTTATTCGCCATTTACATAAAACCAAAGTACCTTTTGCATTGGCCACATCATCCAGTGAGAGATCGGTTCAGACTAAAGTAGCTGCACATAAGGAGGTCTTTGGATACTTCCACCATATGGTGATGGGAAGCTCAGATCCAGAAGTCAAGTTTGGCAAACCCAACCCTGATATATTTTTGGTGGCTGCATCCAGGTTCCCTGATAAACCTAAACCAGAAAAGGTAAAATTACCAAAAAAAGATAAAAAAATACAGAAGGATAAAATGTTGTTTACTTTACAAGTTCTGTATAAAAGGAAAATTGTGTTAAAAATTATATTTTTCCAGTGCCTTGTGTTTGAGGATTCACCCCACGGTGTGACAGCGGGCATCTCAGCGGGGATGCAAGTTGTGATGGTGCCAGATGCGCATCTAGATAAGAAGTTGACGAAACATGCCACCATTGTGTTACCAACACTTGCCAAGTTTCAACCAGAAATGTTTGGATTGCCGCCTTTTCAGTAATTAGAAGTAGCGGAAAAGTTACCTAGTTGTCTTCCTAACAAATTAGAAAATAAAGGCAGATAATAATAGCAGTATTGTACAAAAATTATGTTCATAGAATAGTAAATGAAAGTGCATATTTTGTTTCAGTCACAAATCATAATAATATTTTCATTTTGTTATTGTTGTAAATAAGAAATGTAAATAAGTGTTTTTGAGCGTTTTTATTAGCATGAATATTGTTTTGTTACCTAATTATTAAAATTATTATTTTTTATTTACTACACAAACTTAATAGAAACAAAATCAGGGTTTTTTAGTCATTGCACAACTCAGTGGTATTTTTATTCAATGTACAATTTTATGTAGTTGTTCAGAGAAAGAGTTTCTTAAAAAAAATAATTAAAACCTCTTTTTCTACATACTATTATTTATTATAATAAAATAAGCATTATATCTATTTCACTAATTGTTTGATTGCCGTAAGGACGTCAGGTGCAGACAAATCAGTTAATGGTGCACTTTGCTCTACTCCTTTTTCTGAAATACAAAATCCTAGGTTAACAAGCTAATGAAAGTTTAACAGGTCTACATGAATAATTTTTTGATTCTCACAATGAGTATGAGCTGTAATACCTCGATCGAGAGAATCGCAAACACAATAAATTTTCAATTGTTATGCGGCAGTCGGGTGCCGCTTGGGGATTGGTTTTTTTTACTCAAACAGTTAAACTTTAATACGCAGATAGTGGGAATCGCAGACACAATAGACTTTCAATTGTTATGCGGCAGCCAGGCGCCACTTGGGGATTTATGGGTTAAATTAAACTATACCATAGCGGGCCCAGACACGAGGTTGTACTCCACTGCATTCTCTGATCAAAATGGGGAAGTTTGGATTTTCCTTCTTGATGTTAACATAGTACTTTTGGATGAATTCCCTGTAAGTTAAATATATTAAAGTGTCTTTAATATATGGGAGTCTAGGGGTGATACTAGATTATATACAGCTGAAAACTCTGTAATTTCAATAGTTTTTACGTAAACCACATAACGTGAATAGCTAATCGTCAAATTCTTGTACATGCACTGTTTATGTAACCTTTATCTACCTGACTCCTGCGGATTGTTTACCCGTTTGGCACAAATGTATTCTTAATTCTTTTAGGGCTCCACCTAAGCGAAGTGCCATTTTTATTTAGTTTTATATTCCCAAAATCTATTTTTACGAAAATTAAATTGAAAATGTATATTTTTTGTGACAGTTGAGTGTTGACACCACGTTGACATTGACACCACTGAGCCCTTCCTTGCTCGTTGACTGAGCCCACTGAGCCACTGACCACAGACTAAGTTGACACTGACACAGTGACACATGAAATATTTGACAACATTGGCATTTTTTCTTCTTAAATGAGCATCTCAGGTAAAAGCGTTACCAATAAGGATTTATGGGATTTACGCTGCAACATGTTTACTAAGTTTAATATTATGCTGGAACTTGGCTTGACACGCTACCGCGTGTCTAGATCAATTTATTAGCTCATTTGACCCTCAGAAATCATTACAAATAAAAATAGCAAGCCCTCATCCATCTCTCTGCTCTCCACATAACACATTGAATCATCCTTGGTTGTTGGACTATGCAACAGCCAACAGCTAGCTACTGGCTAGGGCTGCCGTTACCTAAATAGTCGTCGCCGCGCCAGCTAGGACAAGTCAAGCACGACAAAAATGCCGGACATTTGGCCAAAAGGCAAAATGTGATTATTTCCCCGGACATTACCGGATTTCACGCGGACATTTATCAAAAACTCGGCCGAATGGCGCGGTTCCCGGACGGATGGCAGCCCTAAGCATTGCACGACAATAGCTGCATGGAATATGGATGATGAGAGCCCGCCCGCCAATGATTTGAAAATCCTACCGGTCTATATCATTGGGGCCCGCTATAACAGCATAATCGAGTCTCAGGCCTCAACCTCATGAAACCTTTCTTTGGAGTTCAGTGGTACTCACTGAGGTAATAAGTACTACGTAGTACGTACGAGTACTTACATATTAATAATATTATATTATGTCAGTGATGGTACTCAACCTTTTTCTATACGGGCCACAAACACGCTTTAAGCAACCAAAATTTTTTAGTGATAAAGACGGCTCAACCGAATTTTATAGCATGGACCAATTACATGTATGATTGGTCCAAGTTTAATAGTGAAATTTTGTATGTAGGTACATTCGTAAGCCTGAGAATAGGTTCTGGTCTCTGATACTAGTAATTTTTAAGGCTAAACAATGTTGCCGTGTACAGCATAATTTTAATAATTATTATAATATCATTGTGTACAGCACAATTTGTTATTATGCTGTGGTCTTAAGCTTTAAACCCTCATAAGATTTCAAGTTTAGGAAGGTGTTTTTATATTCTTACTAAACCTAGATATATTTATATTAAAAATAAACCATTGTCTTTTTTTCGTCCTCTAGAACTTCATATTAAGGAAACAGGAATTATTTTATTTAACAATTTAATGTAAGTAATACTCAATACATCAATTTTATTATTTGTACATACATAAGTCTAAGTACCAAACAGTTTAATATTTTAATAATTTATGAATGCAATAGAAAGATGTAGGTACTGGTTGTATGTTTATGAAAATTTATAACCAATATTCTAATTTTTTATAACAACATTCTTGTTTGCTTTAGAAGAATAGTAAGATTTTAAAGAGTAAAATCGATAAATAATTTAGTCACACAAACAATAAAAAAAAAAACAGAAAAACTTAAAATAAACAGTAAAACAATACTTTTACTGCATTATCACTTACAATAATGTTTCAGATTGATGACTTTACAACATTCCTAATGGATAAACTAAAAAGTATTACATAATATTGTAAATATTCGATATTTATATTATTGCCTAAATTGCCGATTTTATAAAGCAAGTCTCACTAATACAACTATAATAATAATTATATAGTCCTTATTGACTTTGACAACAGCAACCCCAGAAATCAGGGATTAATTATAACATAACCGACGGGCAAAATAAAATGGGTACATAAATGTTTGTTGCAAAGTACAAATACAGTTTTGATTATTTAAATTTTTAAACATCCATTAAAAATTGTTAGTCATTTTCTGAATCAACATTTAACTTCAATAACTGTATTAATAAGAGAAATTAATATCAATATTTTGTATGTACATATTTACATCTTAATTTTAAATCTTCACAGATTATGATATAACACAAGTAATATCAGATTTATTAAAAAAATCTTAAAAAAACCTTTATGAAAATTGAAATTATCTAGCGGACGTTCGGATTGAGAGCTTTATCTAAAGATTAGAAAGACACAGAAAGAGCTTGCCTAGTCTAAAACTGAATGTAATCTGACATTAGTATGTAGCTTTAATCATAGAAGGATAGAATTAAACTTTTACAAAAGGTGGCAAACCTAGTAATATTTTTTGCCCCTACTATTTTACAGACAGTGTCATAATGCATTTGTAAATTGTATGTTATATTTATAACATGAGACATACAGTTTAAGACACAACAATCCCTACTGTTATTTTAGATGTTAGAAATTCTTTGAATAAACTTAAATGTGAGTTTATAATGTTTAGTCAGCTTCGTAGATCGAAAAAGACATCTGCAACCCATTCAACTGTACATATCAGTAGACTATACAGAATCAGGCGAGAGAGAATATATAAGACAGTTTTCAGTCTTGGAGAGTTTGTTCTATGATTTGGATTGTTCTTGTGAGCTGTGGGTTGTGTTCTCGCCTCATTCTGTTTGTAGTCATACAGCATCAGCTAGCCAGACACCGGCTCCGTATTTTGGACACCGTTAGCCGTCAGCTCCTGCTTTTGGCACCACTCTACGAAGTCATCGATGAGAACGGGCCAGGCGCCCTCTGCATCATAGTTGCTCATACCGTCATCTATTTGTGTTGCAAAGTCTAAAAGTAGGTTCCATGTATCTTTTGGTATAGATCTCTTATGATGCTCCTGGAAATAAATTATTTTATTATTTGGTTGTAATTCAAATTGACTATCTAGTGAGTTTTTTAATAGATGCATTAACAAGGGACTAACCGTTAAAAATTTACACCAAGCATCTAAAAACTTGAACCTCCCACGAAGTACAATATTCCAATATGCTATCGCCATGTCTAATTCTAATCCCTTCTGACCGGGGTTCTTGGCATAGTTAAATGTGAATTGATAGAAATCTTTAAATTTATTTGGATCTTTTAATTCTAGCTCTAGTGTTGGGAGTTTGGCTTTTAGTTTGTCTATGCTGTCCACTCCAAGTTCTAGCAGGCCCGTCGTGAACTCCTCTTTGCTGAATTCACATTGCGCTGCAGCTTTGCACTTCCACGCGATGATGAGAACTAGTATGGACTCCGGGCACAGGTTCAAGTCCTCCAGAAACTTCATGATGCCGTCCACGGAGATCTTGTCGCCCTCCTGCTGATCTCTGTACTTGTTGAACAGCAGCTCCAGCTTCTTCCTGTCTACAGACGCCTTCACGGGGTCTTTGTAATATGCATCAGGATTCTGAAAGTAGTTATCACTTGCTATGTCCAATTTCCAATCATTTTGTGATAGACAATAAATTGCCGTGCTCTCGCTCGTTTGTGTAAAGAGGACGAATTTTTTTACTTTTTCTCTCTGTGATGATTTCAGTTTATTCTGAAAAAAACGTAGTAAACCTTTTATCCTGAGATACGTCCAACTGTCAAATGCAACTTATTCTATCGCAAATGAATGAATAGATTACGGATTAATAAATATGTTTTGCAAAATTTAGTTAGTTACAAACCATTTTTACAAAATTTAGTTAATCCTATTGATGACTTTCACTAATTTCACTATTGTTTCGACATCGAAGAAATGAAATAACAATCAAAGTCCAACGACACAAATGTTTTTTCATAAACTACTCCTTCTTTCTCAATTAATATTCTTAGTTGAAGAGCAGCGCAGCTTATTTATGGTAATTTTTTAAATCTTAAAAAATAACAGTCGAAGATGCTTAAAAACTGATCAAGAGTATTTTTATTTGAAATATTTATCATTGATTTAACATAAAACTTAAAAGGACAATAATATTATTATTATCTTGGTTCAAAAATAGCATTTTATAGCAAAGCTCCAAGCTCCAATCGTCCTGTACAGTAAAAAAAAAAATTGAAATCTTTTGACAATTGACATACTTTTGACATTTGACAATCAGATGTTTCGCTAACCTCAAATTTGTTAAAATTTTTGTAAATAAATCACAGATTAAGGATATAGGTAGATGTAGTCTTAGCCCGTCATCGCGTGGCCATTTTGTGCTTATTTTCATACAAGTAGTGTGCGTTTATTTTCTTGAATGTTTTCATTTGTCGATCATTTCGAAGCATATTATAATCGAGAAAAGAAAGTCAATTAGTTCATGATATCGATAAACTATAGTTCAAGTAATGAGAATGCGTAAACACACGTAAAAAGCTATGCAATTTTTGTAGCCAAATTATTAATTGATGTGACATTTTTAGCACTAATGTCTTATATAGCACGAATAAGGGGTTATTAAACTTATAAATTGTCTTTTTAGCTTACAAAAATACCGATTGGAAAGCCCAAAAAACGTTGTTCAAAACTTACGTATTTCATGTTAAATCCACGTGTTTGAGGCATTATTTAGCCACTCTTATGGTTTATTATTTAGCGGAACCACAAAACTCAACAATATCTAGCATAAAATGTTCACTAAAAACCTTTAATAATACTTTTATTACATGAAATATGCAGCCGACTCCTTTGTTATGTCCTAGTAAGTAGGACATAACATTACACGCTTTTGACACTTACATACCGATACAAGGCTCCCTCCTACTATAGTATCTCAATGAAATAAATAAAATAATTTCGGGCACAGCAATGAATAAGTATAATATCTAAAATGTGGCTTTTTTCTAGACAACAACTTGCAAAAGCCTGTAAAGCGTGCTCATATTTTAAAAGGACAGTAAAAACAGCTGCTACAAGAGTTCGATTTGCACCGAGCCCTACTGGTTATTTACACTTAGGTGGTCTCAGAACAGCCCTGTACAATCATTTATTTGCAAAATCCCGCAATGGAGTATTCATACTGCGTATAGAAGATACAGATCAAACCAGAAAAGTTGAAGGTACTGTAGCTGCGTTGATAGACGATTTAAACTGGGCGGGCATAGAGTGTCATGAAGGGCCAAATAAAGCTGGTCCCTTCGGTCCTTACGTACAAAGTAAGAGATTGCATATTTATCAGTAAGTAAAGTTTTTCTCACACAATACTGCACTGTCTGTGCTTTTTTTTAACAAGTAGTAAAAATATTTGTTGTTGACTTTGGTGTATTTAAGAAGTATCTGTAATCTGTTATGTAGTATGTACTTTCTGATATGTAGAATTTGTTGGAGTTAGGATTGGAGTTAGGCCGCATAGATTCAGAAGCTGGGCTCTGCATTAGATCTGATGTCTTTTTCACAGGGAAAATGTATTTATATAGGAGGCTGTGTTTTATTTTACCAAATTTTACTCAAAAATGTTTTCAGGGAGTACATTCAGAAACTACTAGACAATGGATCAGCATACAAGTGTTTCTGCACAGACAGACGTTTAAATATCTTGCGTAGAGATGCCATCAAAAGACACCAAATTCCAAAATATGACAATAAGTGTAGGAGTCTATCAAATGAAGAAGTTAAAGCTAAGATTAAGTCTGGAACACCTTACTGTGTTAGATTCAAGGTATCTTATCTCAATTGTCTAATTTCTATTAGTTATTACAATATTAGTTGCCTCAAAGTTCTTTGTATTGAAATCCATTTATCACAACAATATTTTTTCTCTGGTAAAACTGCCCTTTATATTTGTAAGGCTAAAGTATTTCCATACAAAATGAATCCCAGAAACTATACAGTACTTGAGTAGTTTCTTTTTTGGACAATAATTAAATCATCATAATAGAATATGTTAAGGCATTTATTTAGTGAATTATTTTCTTATTAATTTTTATTTATATTCCAGCTATCATCTGACTGTCAGTCCTTTGAAGACATGATATTTGGTGGAATCGCATATGATGTTTCTCTCAACGAAGGAGACCCAGTCTTGATGAAAAGTGATGGTTTTCCGACTTACCACTTTGCTAATGTTGTTGATGACCATCTTATGCAAATATCGCATGTGCTCCGTGGTGTTGAATGGCAAATATCTACTACGAAACATTTGTTGATATACAGGTTTTGACCAAATTGTTATAAATAATCTGCTAGTAATAATAGGCTACTTGACCTATATTCAATTTCATTGAACAAATGCATATTTCTAGTAGAACTTGGCCTAGGAAACCGTATTTCACCCTTATCATCAAATAAAAGCTTATGATTGATAAATAAAGTCGATTTGAAAATATGATTTTATGAAAATATGATTTGTACTGACTAAAACGCTTTTGCAGTACTTCCGATTTGGATGTGACGTCATCATGTTCGTAATTTAATATCTTTTATTTATCGCGCTCGTTATGTGTAAGTTTATTTGTACATAAATAATAAGAATAAGCCTAGAAAGATTTGCAAAATATATTTTCTTGAGTAATTCAAATAAAACACCAGTTTTATAATATATTATCTCCATTTATTGTAGACGGGAAATGAAATGGCCAAAACTTTTCTCCAAAAGTTTTCAACATTACAAATGATTTCTAATTTCTTATTTAATTCTTTTATAATTTTTGGGCACCTTAAGACTCGTACATTTAGCACATAAAAAAATGTTAAATAAAGAGACTCTAAAATACAAACAGTGTGATGTCACACTATGGCGGACAGTGTTTTTGGCGCCATTTATAAGGCGTATTTTTCAATCAACATTTTTATGGGTTTTTACTGTGTAAAATAATAAAATATTAGTTTATTTCGTGAAAATTAATGATTAAGAAGCGATTAGCATGAAGAAAAAAATTAGGTCAAGTAGCCTATTATTATAATATGCATATACTTGGTGCTGCCTGCAATATTGTTGTACAATAATGCGCGTATATTATAATATATTTTTCAGAGCAAAAATGTGCTATGTAGTACATTCTCGTGAATTAAAAATAATGTAATATGTTTACTAGTTCTATGTTTTCTGCTTTGTAAATTTTATATACAGTATGATATACAAAGAATAATAGTTATAACTATACCAAATTTCAAAAAACAAACTCAGGCTAAGAACTCACGGAGCGGTTTTCTCCCGCGCCCGCCGCGGTTGCGGGCCCGCAGCCTTCGTAGAATACAGTTTTGTATGTAAAACATGAAAGCAAACTCACTGCGCGTTTTTCGCCCGAGGCGCGCGTGGTTGTTTGCGGCTCCCGCTGCACCGGCGGGCGGCGCGGTGGTCGCCCGCAGCGTCGGCGGTTTGTACCCGCGCGCTCTGCGATAGTTTAGCGGGCGCAGTAGCCGTAGTAGGCGATCGAAGTAGAAACCGCCCGTCTTGCGATCAGCGCCCGCAGAGTTTGCGGGCGATGATCGCGACCGCGGCAGCTGCGGGCTCGCACAAATCAGTGGTCACGTGAGTTCTGAAATAAAACCGCTCATTTGTGCGGGCCCGCGCCCCGCAGCCGCTGCGGTCGCGGGAGAAAACCGCTCCGTGAGTTCTCAGTCTAACAACTTTCATCATCATCTTCATAGTCAGTCACATTGGAATTTTAATGCTTCTCTGTTATGCATCATAATCTTCATATTCAGTCACAGTTTTGACGTGGGAGAGCCATGCTTCGGCACGAATGGGCCGGCTCGACCGGAGAAATACCACGTCCTCACAGAAAACCGACGTGAAACAGCGCTTGCGCTGTGTTTCGCCGAGTGAGCGAGTTTACCGGAGGCCCAATTCCCTACCCTATTCCCTTCCCTTCCCATCCCTACCTGCAACGCACCCGCAGCTCCTTTGATGCTGCGAGTGTCCATGGGCGACGGAAGTTGCTGAAGTGACCCGTTTGCTCGTTTGCACCCTTATTTCATAAAAAAAACAGTAAGTAATATTATAATGCTTGTTTGCTATTTCAGAGCATTTGGTTGGACTCCACCGCAGTTCGGTCACCTGCCGCTCATAGTGAACGCTGATGGTACGAAGCTGAGCAAACGGCAGAGTGACGTTAGAGTTGAAGATTATAGAAACAAAGGTATAATAAGTGGGTCGGATTTTTGTGACAATTTGCCCCTAAATCAAACAGAACTTGCAGTACTTGCCAACCAATGTTGTTCGATGATTACGCAAAAAATACAAACTAATAAAATAAAAAACATCTTGTGTATTCAGAACTCAGTTACTATAAAAAATTCAAAGTGACTCTTGTGCTTGTCAAAACAAATCTTGTAAATAAAAATTAAAAAGTATTGTGTGTGTAGGTGTATATCCGCTGGCGCTTGTCAACTACATCACGATGGCGGGCGGAGGGTTTGACCACGTCGCCGGCGCTGGTGTCTCGCTCAAAACCATGGATCAACTGGCAGTTGAGGTAAATAAACAATTTTCATTTCGGACTTGATCTTGAGGCTTGAAGAAATAAGCCAGATGCTTGACCAGCCCTGGATTTATAAATAGGCCGTATAGGCCGTGCGGCAGCGTCCTAGGGAGGCCGGCAGATTTCATAGTGGCCTACATTGATAAAAATATAAATCCAGCACCGAGCTTATCATTATCATGACGTATCCTGATTAAGGGGTTGTTTCACCACTTCCTGATAAATGTCTTATAGGCTATCCATCACTTAACTTGACAGATAGAGTATGGAGAATCTGTCAAAAAAGTTGTGGATAGCCTATCCGGCACTTATAAGAAAGTGGCGAAACAGGCTCTGTATGTTACTAAAAAATTGAAAAATGTATTTTCCAGTTCCAGGTAGACAAAATAAATTCACATCCGAGTCGTCTCAACCCGGACTTATTAGAAGAATGCAACAGGCTGGAGATAAAGAGACAGCTCCTACAAGAAGATACATCAAAGGCACTGGTCGACCAACTACAAAAACTAATCCAAGAAAAGTATCCACACGAAAACCTCAATATATCCGAAGATCACATAAGGAATGTTCTAAATTGGGCTACAGCGAGAATATCGAGAATAGAAGAATTAGTTTCGTCAAAATTCGGCTTTCTATGGATACTACCGTCGCAAAATAATGTAGAAATCAATAGAAACGTTCTAGAAAAACTTGTAAATAATTTAGAAAAAGTTGACCAGTTCGAGCAGAACTCTTTAAAGGAGAATTTGAAGCTATTTTCGAGTGAGAACGAAATGAAATTTCCAGTTTTAATGAAAATGCTGAGGTCAGCTTTGAGTGGTTTGGATGAAGGTCCATCTGTTGCAGAAATGATGCAGCTGTTGGGTAAGCGTCAGTCGTTAGATAGAATAAAAGCTGTTATAAAATAGATAATGAGTTTTGTATTAATATCACTGTAACATCCTTTTTTGGGGTTCCGTACCCAAAGGGTAAAAACGGGACCCTATTACTAAGACTTCGATCAGGGGCGTCTTTCCCTTAGGTGCAGGGTGTGCGTTGCACACGGGCGCCGCGATCCTAGGGGCGCCGAGCGCCGCTCGCAACGAAGCCCCACTAGGCGCGCGCCCGCGTTGGCCAGTCGCCACACGTAAAAAGAACTCCAGTTTGCATACATTTTGTGTAGCATCTGGAGCTCTTTTTATATTTGTCTAAATTCGAATTACAACCACTTGCTAGGGGGCGCTAGGGTACTGTTTGCACACGGCCCTGACTTCGATATCTGTCCGTCTGTCTGTCTCCAGGCTGTAACTCAAGAACGGTAATAGCTAGAGTTGAAATTTTCACAGATTATGTATATTTGTTGCCGCTATAACAACAAATACTAAAAACAAAATAAAATTAATATTAAAGGGGGGCTCCCATACAACAAACGTGATTTTTGTTGACCTTTTTTGCTCTATATCAATAATGACAAAAGGAAGGTACTTAAATTTTTCTCAAAGTCCTGTACTTTAATATTTAATAATAATATTAAAATAAAATAGAAAATTAAGGGGGGCTCCCATACAAAAAACAATTTTCGGCCTAATTTTGCTCTATAATGGTACGGAACCCTTCGTGCGCGAGTCCGACTCGCACTTGGCCGATTATCTTATTAAACATACGCACAGAATTACTTATTATAACTTATACGTAGTTTACTAAATGCGTAAGAGAAACCTACAACTCGGTCAAGTTAACTCCGCACCTCCGCTGGAATGCGATGCCCCTCCCACTAGGGACCTCTTACCCGCAGACCTCCCCGCGTTCGCCCCCCACTAATGCGCAACCTCCCCGCGTTCGCCCCATCGCGCACACACAGCGTCGACCAGATGCGGATCTAACTTGACCAAGTTTTAGTAAGGTTTTAGTATACATCTTTGGTATACATAGTTTTTAATGCCGAAAAATATACGGTTCCCACTTCCCGCGCGATAAACGATTCTCGGCGCAACGGAGTTGAGGGCTTTTTGTAGTGTTTTATAAGTGTGCAATGTAATTTATATAATAAAACACGACATTATGATTAACAGTATATTTTATTGAATTCAGAAATATAAATTGAGAGAAAAATACATTACTCAGTAAAATATGATTCCCGCGAACAAAGTCATCCCAGACATCCTTAAAAGTATAATTTAGAGAAATATAAATAAGAAAAATACATTCCATTTTCAAACATCACAAAGCGTAGAAATTTCGCATGTTTTGGCTTATTGCACTGGCAATTTATGAGTACAATACTTTGTAAGTCCATTTCTATAGGTATCTTACTAATTAGTTATTATACATTTTTATAATTATAATCATCAATTTCAACTTGATTCATTGAAAACTTGCGTGTCCCTTTGTTTATAGTAGTGCTGTTTTGAGTCTTGTCTAATATTAGTAGATTAATAGTTGGGAACATTAGGTACAGTTAGGTACCTACCTGATAACTGATAAGTGATATTCAAGTAAGTTTACTAGTGCGAACAAATGCAGTAACGGCAAAATGTGCTATTTTACATTGGCGAGTCTATTGTAGATACTAGTAGGTAATATAATATAAAATACTTAAATGTTTTTAGAGTTTAATCATCAATGAAAGAAATGGATATTTACAAAAGCAGAGTTAAAATTCAAACTGGACTTTCATTTGACGTCATAAATTACTTATTATTGTAGTTAGTAAAAGATAAGAAATTCTCGTTAGTAGTTAAATTAAATACTTTAAACGCAATTGTTTTAACACAAACTAAAAATTACAATAAGTATCATAATTCATAAGTAATTCGTAAATGCAAGTTTCTAATAAATAAACGTAATAAATTAAATCTAACTTAATTAGCTTGTACGTAGGTACTTCTAACTTAATTAACAGTTAATTCTTGAGCAAATAATTAAGTACGCAAGTAAATTAAAATAAACTACACTTTTCGGTACTTACTTAAATTAAAAAACGTAATACCTAAGGTTAATTTTTAACGGTAAAATTTTTACAGTAGGTACCTACCTACTAGTTTTTAAAAACAAAAACTATTATAAGGTTACTTATTAAAATATCGATATCAACAGCTCAAACAATTTTATTAGCTCGTTACCTACTTCGCTCTGATATGTATCCACGGTAGAAATACCTAAACGTTGGAAAACCCGAAACCAAGGACGTTGAAAATAATAGCCCATAAACCTCCGTCTTTTCGCCGTTGCACCGATAGAATGATGAATTAATTATTATAAAATATATTATTGCCAAAATCAATTTCCTTAGCTTCGATAAATCTACGATAAACGCGGAAGAAAGTTTTAACGCAATTTACTAAAGCAAATATAATTATTGCTCCAAATTAAATTAGACAGGCATTCAACATTTTTTTAGGGTTTATCATTCTTCCATGATTCCAAACTTGAAATGGATTTTGTATTCTATTTTAGACCATTAAGCCTTTAACAAAGTTTTAGACGCTATAAAACAGTTTGTTTGAAAATCCTTTACCTACTTACTACACGTTTTGTAGTTTAATTTCGTTTTGGTTTTCGATTTGTACCTTTTGGTATGCTTTTGGTGTACAAATTAAATAATTAAGTATTAAAAACTTATGAAAGTCATAGTTACTTCATAATCTTATTAAAATAATATTAGAGGTAAGTACGTAAGAACTTCATCTACATTTCGTACAGTGGTTGTACTTTGTCTTGAAAAAATAGTGTTGGCACCAAAAAATATCGATAAGTAACGAAATAAAATATTTTTATTGCAAGATTAAAAGTAAATTTTTGAAAATATATTTTTTCGAAATGTTTAAAATAGAATTTATGCATTTCAAGACGACACATCACACAATATCAACAATTTGAATTTGAATAAAAAATTGTCTAATCAAATGTTTCCATACACTCATTGCACAAATATTATTACAACATTAGTAGATTTTTTATCTCGAAATGAATATTAATAAAAGTAAGTTTCATAATACATTTTACAATTACTTACATTTTTAATGAATCTTCCACAAAAGGGTTTCTTAAAAGAAGTTACGATAGAAAATCAGGTTATCTATCTACACCCAAATTCGCCAAAACCTATTAGTGCTAATAATGTCAAGAAATCATGCATTATATAAATAACACTTATAAGAAAAATAAGAGAAACGGCATGATTTTTTAATCGATGATTAACTTTAACAGGCGTCGGCAAAATGGGGGTTTGAGAAAATTCTAATGTTGAATTCGCGGTATGATTTAGTCTCGAGAGATCTTTCTGCACGACCGACTGAGACCTCAGCCCCCTAGCCAAGATGTTTTCTTTATTGCTTTTTTATGAAATCGTCAGTTAAACATTTATGGGATTAACATAAGCGTTCGAGAATATTAAGTTTACGTTCGAATCATGTCCATGTCATGGCAATTATTTATAGAAGCGACAAACATTTTGGCTAGAGGCTTACTTTCTCGGGCCATACCACAATTTGGACGTTTGTAGTACGAATGGTTTTCGGAACTATAAAGTATATATATGGGTATTGTGACGTGAGATATACGCGGTTTTATACTAAATTTTCTAAGGCATTACATCGCAAACGCGACAGATCTTTTGGTATAGATATATAATAATATATATTTTTTATTTTTTGTGATAAGTAACGTCAACGCAGAGTCGTTCTCTCAAACTATACATTACCTATCACAAGTTACAACAAATTCATATAATAGAGGACTAAGTACAATGTATAAGTACAAGTGAAAACACACGACTTTCGTACGCGCACGAGTGTAAATAGAGATAACTCGCCGGAGGTACATTTATAAAAACACTTATAAGGCAGATCCTTAAGGAAGGGCGACCGCGCTCATCCCGAAAGTTGTACAGCAAAACTGCAACACACTAAAGACGACTCCCGCAGGATAAAGTACATCGACAGGTAAGCAACAGGCGTTTGACGGCAGACATATAATCCAGAGATTCTATATCTGCTGTCAGACACCTGTCGCTTACCTGTCTGAAGGTAATCATTCTGCCGGACCGCGCGGCCGCGATATAACTACAGATTAAATATAAGAGATCACATTTCATTAAACGATTACAAAACAACAACATCTAATCGTTCCATATTCAAAAACGTTATGAAATTGCTTAGTTTTTTAGAATATTGTATTAAAATTAAGACACCAGCTAATTGTCTCTGGGTTACTAGAGTCGATCGTTCGATTTCGAATTACAATAATCGAATATTATAATCGGAAATTTCAAAATCGATTCATTGAAAGTGACTAGTAGACAGCTATAAAAGCCCCTTTTAATTATAGTAACTAATGACTTAAGATAATATTTTGAGACATAACGTACTACCTATGTTCAAAACGAAATAATATTATAAATTATAAAGTGTATAAGTAAGCAATGTGCTACGCAAAACGAAATGCTTAACAGACTTATAGATTTGTAATACTTAATTCGGTTGCAAAAATTAAAATCAGGTCTATTTATTTAAGAATCTCATAACACTGGTTCTACGTCAATAAAGTTTTATATATATTATTTACAAATATTATTTCGTGTAATATTAATTCGGGTGCTTGATTTAAGTAGTTAATTATTATCGTATAAGATAGTGACTAGAAACTATTTTTTGTACAACGTGTACATTAAGCTATACGTAAAATTGGACATGTCAAAGTTAAACATTATGCATATCTATGTAAATTCGTTCGAGTAGATTAACATTAGCGAGTTGAATAGCGAAAATATTGTGTTTAAACTTTTATTTATGCGTTGGATTTAAAAATAGAAAAATTTTAAGAGTTCGTTGATTTGGAGGAACAAAAATTGGAAAGAGGTAGAGTATCGATGTTTGTGCGATGCACAGGTACAACACTAGAATTGTCATAAACTAGAGAAATATTTAAAAAGACAAACATGGCCGCCGGCAACTGTCATCGTAAGCCGTATGGCGATGGATTTATGTAGAAGCATTGTTGCAATGCAGATGGTCTAATAAAACTTGGAATTTAAAATATCATCTATTTATCTACGTCTACGAGAAAAGATTCCGCAAAAACTTAACCGTTATTCAGAAGTCAGACCAACTCTACGGCCTTAAAATACAAAGGGGCTTTTATATAACACGTAACTTATACTATAATTTAAAACTATACAGATATTGCTTGAGACAATGCGTTTTAGAACGTCAAAAGATAGAATCTTCTAAAATAGAAACGAAAAAGAAACTTGGTCAAAAGACTAACAAGGTAGAGCACCCCATTACTGACACGTTCCACATTTAAAATCGAGTGTTGAACACGACCAGGGATATAGAAAGCTGCTTTATAGCAGAAACGCTATCAAATTGTGGATTATGTTTATAGTGACGCTAATGCCATGTTCATTTGCCAATGATGTGCCGCTGCACTCAGAGATATTTACTTATTACATTACTTACTTTAGTGTCATGACGATTTTGACACAAACTTCACACATTATCTCCCAAACTATTACATTAAAGTCAAGTAATAATTGTTAAATGTGTGATTGCGGCCGCCCGTCGTAGTGATGTAGGCGTCATTAATCAACTTTCAAACTGACATTGCACTAATGACGTCACTCCTGTCTCACTCGAACCACTTCCGTTAAGTTTCGTATCTCCTACTATACCCCTGGTCCGTCAGTTGATTCACGCGAGGCCGTTCCCCTCGGAGCGGCCGCGTTTTCGTCACTGGAGGTCCTTCACTCCCTGGAGGATCCTCTTAACGTGGCCAACCTTGGTTATTCCCAGGTCTCGAAGGTCCCTCCTCGCTAGCGACAGTAGCTCCCGGCCTGTCACATCATGACGCGCGAAGGCTTCCGAATACTCCCCAAGGTCGAGAGTGTCCAGCCAAGCCTGTACCTCCGATATGCCCCAGGATCGGACCTTCGCGGCAGTGGTACCAGCAGTTCCCTCTTCTGACATGCTCCGACGTCCGCGTAACCACCGACTGCCCGCTTTCTTCGGCACCTATAGTATAACCAGGTTAGGGTGGGATCTAGATGTCACTAAGTTGGCCAGGTGGGGTATACTAGTTATGGTGTAAGGTGTATTGATGTCGATACCAGATAATGTTACTCTAAGGCTGGGGTGGTTTGGAGGGTAGACGATTATAAGTTAGTTTTTTTTAATTAAAACATTTATGACTTCTCTTATCTATTTAAAATCAAAAGTCTTTCAAATACTTAGATACCGACTTTCGAACTGACTTGTGCGATATTGCGAGTTGTAAGTTAAAGAAAGTCTTACTAATAATTTGTTCCGACTCAAATTTCAGTATATGCAACTACCTATATCATTAGCTGTATAAAAACTATTTACCTCATCAGCATTGATATACGCGAATCCATCTCTCAGCTCGCAGCGCGCGAGGGCAACGCGCAATGCGGTGGCCAGCCCGCCCGCGCTGCCCGCACCAGTGTCTAATAATTCGTGACAGCTCTCCACCTGAGGAGGAATATTTAGAAGGATTGATACAAATTACAATAATGAAGGTTTAATATTATATCGTGTCACATCACTTGCAAACAACAGCATAACGACTCCATGAAAATGTAGCGGACCAAACAATGCACTATCCTGCATCGCACTATATGGAAGTATCTGAGATCAGCAAGCCATACAATACATTAAGTTACAACGTCTGAAATGACGTTAGTGGACTTCGGCTTGACAGTTGACATACAACTTTGCTCGGTCGACAGATTTTCTTTTGTTGCTACCACTCAGATACCCACAAACATTTTCAAGTTTAGTGAAGAAAGATAGGTTAGGTTAGGTTGAGTCCTGTGTTAGACAGATCCAGGACTCCGTATACGGCTGAAGGCAAACCGCAAGTGGTTTTAGTGGATAAGCCCGACGCCTCTCGTCGGGAGTTTTCATACTCGTACCCCCGGGGTGCTTCAGCTTATCTGAGGCACATCCCCAACCCGGGGCGCCCATAAAGGGTTTTACCCTACGCATCAAAAAAAAAAAAAAACTTGAGAGGTGTGAACTGTCAAGGGACGAAGTTATAAAACCCGGATGGAACGAAGTTATAAAAAAAAACAAAACAAAAACCGCCACCCCAGCCAGCTAAAAAATTAAATTTCCCGCCAGAGAGGAATGGAAGAATTTTAAATTTCCCGCCAGTTGACGACATCGCCACATCAACGCCCTCTGCCCCTACTTCGCAGGTAATAAAAAAGTATCGTTACAACTTAATTTTCGTCTAGCCCCCTTTCGCAACGCGCGATAAGGAACTTCGTTCCAAAAAAAATGTTAGGTAGGTTAGATTAGCATACCAGCGTGGCCAACAGTCTTCGCAGCTGCGGCGGCGGCAACAGGCGGCCCTCGGCGTCCTGCAGCGCGTCCGCCTGCGCCGCCACGCGCCGCGCGATAGACAACGCGTTGGAGATGCGCGCTGACGTGTTGCTCTCGCTGATGCAGGTCAGCTTCACCTGGAATCGTTAAGTTGAAGTTAAATTTCTGGTTCGTTGCTAAGCAGAAGTCTGTTTAGGTTACACCTTAAGGCTGCGTTTCCACCATAGATGTGTTGCGAGGAATGTGTTTTTGAGAACCACATAACCACATAGAATCGCTTCATTGACGTGACCTCACTCAGCGCAGCGATTCTATTGGATCTTAAAAACACATTCCTCGCAACACATCTCTGGTGGAAACGCAGCCTTAAGGACTAGATGACGCTCACAAATTTATTTCGTTTTGCCGAAGTTCATTTATCATGTGGGAATCGTACATTATTTTGGGATATAAACTACCCTATGTCATTTTACGTGCCTTATAAAGTATTTTCACATCAATTTTTATCTAAGTCGGTTCAACTGAAGTAACAGATAGTCACACTGTTGCACCCGCCGCTGCTGCTGTTACACTACTATATCTCACGTGTTTGACGATGGTGTTGACGTCGTCGAGCAGGGCGAGCAGGTGGGCGGCCTCGGGCGGGGACAGCGCGCGCGTCGGCCCCGCCTGCACCCGCCGCTGCTGCTGTTACACTACTATATCTCACGTGTTTGACGATGGTGTTGACGTCGTCGAGCAGGGCGAGCAGGTGGGCGGCCTCGGGCGGGGACAGCGCGCGCGTCGGTCCCGCCTGCACCCGCTGCTGCTGTTTCTCGTCCCACGTCCTACAATCGCTGACAGAATTAGGTTGTGATGGGCTTGTTATTTCATTCGTCTCAGAGTCCTATTGCCCGCAGGGCAAATGGTATAACAATAGTATGAATTAAATGCTGAAGTTTGTATCGCAAATGGCACAAAAATACTATAAATAAAGTGCTTCGTTGTTTTTATGTATTGCAAAAAATGGAAATTGTTATCTATGAGGCGATCCGTTTGTTACCTATATTTATTTAACTCTCCTCTTTAATTCTTTATTAATTTATTATAATTGTGAGTTATCTCAAAATACTGCGGTTTAATAACTCACCTAAGGCTGGTCTCTAGCGCGCGGGAGCGGCACAGCATCTGCGCGCGGTTCTTGTGTATGATGCGGACGCAGCCCGGCGGCTGCAGCCACGCCTCCCCATCCACCTAGAAGCGAAACACTGTTAGAGACATTTGACAATTTAACGCTACGCGCAAAAGAACATGTTTCAATTAATGTAAATAAAAGGAATCTTACTTGCAACGCATGTTAATTATGATTTAGACAAAAAGAGTAATGTCTGTAAATTAATTGCTCATCAAAAATGGGATATTGAGTGTTTCTGAGTACGTTTTGTTATAACGGTTTTTGAATACTCAGTTACAGTTACCTACAACCCACTGCAATTTACAGGCATTTCTCGTCCGCAAAGACTAAACGCACATGACACAACAGGCTTAACACACAAGTTTGGTGTCCTGCGCGTATACGCAATCACATAATGATTTATTAATTATACGATCGAAATCGCTCGATCGCGAGCGAAATATCTTTAGTCTCAATTTCAGATTCGAGTAACGAGAATAGAACCTGCACGGGTACGCCCTCGGAGCCAAGTATGTTGATCTGCACGGCGCGGCACTGCGCGATGCGGTGTTTCTGCAGGTTGATGAGCCGCGAGGCCGCCATTTGCGCCGAACCGAATACTGCCACCACCTGCCACCAATCGATAAGTTAAACAGGGTAAATATATAAACAAGTAAATAAGAAAGTGTTTCCGCCATAGAAATCAATATTATCGATACTGTTGGGAACAATCTGAACCAAAGGTTGATTAAAATATTATGTTGCATCTTTGCTCCCTTTTTTTTTCATGAGTCCATGCCGATCTGGCAGATAATATCACAAACAACTTACAACATAACCATACTTTTACAATCCATTACTGATTAATATAACAATTTACACACCTCTAGAACCCGATCATCAAAGGACGGTGCCAGGAACAGATCATCGCCTCTGGTCCCGCCCCAGAAGTTGGTGCCGCCCATGAAGGAGGGTATGTTGAGCACCACTATACCCTGTAGCTCCGGTAGCGGGATCCTCTGACCGTCGCACTCCAGTTGCACGCGTTGACCTAGGTGCCTGGAAGGAGTTTGGAGTCTAAGAAACTTAGGAAAAGTTAGACTACCCAACAAACCACTTATGTAAATTTTTTAATAACTTTGAGGTGTTTCAAAGTTCGTCGAGTTGGAAACTATTCTCTGTTCTTTCCCTATACTTAAGTGGTTTAACTGTATTACTTAACTAATAACAAACAGGCAGACAGTCAGACAATTTGGCTGTCTGTTTGTCATTACCAGTTTGACTCTCACCTGTACGTTCGATTAACCCACTCCTTGGACCCGAGTACGCCATACCACATGTAATTCCGCGCCCTGGATCTGCACTTCTCCGGATGCTCCTCCCTCTTGTTATGGAAGTCCAGGGTTATCTTTGCATCAATACCTATGCCAAAGTAGTTGTTCATGACGGCTCTCTCATAGAAGCCTTCTAGGAGCGTGTCATCTGGGTCCATAAGGGGGCTTACTGCTGCACAGAGCGCATCAGCATTGGCGAGGAGGCATTGGCTGATGAAACCCTGGGTCACGTGGGGCCAGGCTGGTAAAGTCACTAGAGGGTTGATGATGGGCAGCTTTTTATTTCGTTCGCTCGCATCTGACTTGTTGGAACTGCCGGTGATCGTGCCCCCTTCCCCCCATATTGATGACACTGATGTTGATAATCTGAAATTCAGAATAAGCAAGTATAGTGGTTGAAAGTTGTTGGATTGTATTGTTGTTACATTGGTGGGACTATGGAAAGATAAAAAATGAAATTAGTATAAAAAGCTAAACTGTGAACTGTTATTTGTGATTTATTTTTAACAGTAATTATTGTTGAGGGTGTAAAATACAAAATGGCTTCGACGTCATCGCATCGTTGGCATTTATTAGCTTACAGTTACTTCAAAAATGTATCAAAATACATGAATACCTACCTATCAGGTTCTCCAGGTTTGAACAGGCTGCCACACGATATTCGTCTGCTGGCTGCGGGGGAACAACTCAGAAACTGGCCGTACTCTGGATCCGATCCGAGTAACTTCGGATTATCCGATTGTCTTCGCTCCCGGCCGCCGAAAGTTGGTTCCGGCGTACTAACGCTAAGCGTATCCGTATTGTGGTCGTAGATATCACTGAGAACGGACGCCATGCGACTCGGGAAGTTCTTTAGGCTGTTTTTCTCGTCGCTATGCGACGGCGAAGGAGGTTCTACCACCACACAGACTTGCGGAAAACCTGACGCCACATCAGTCATCTCACTGGGCTTTGGACTTTCGGCAACATTGTCCTTTGTCTCCTCCCCCTTCCTCGTTAACACCTGTTTTAAACTCATCTCGTCCCCCACCCGCCGTTTGATGCTCCTCCTCATCTGCTTCTTGAAGGATTTCCGGGCGATGTCGCTGCCCTCCTCGAACTGCGCGAGGCTGCAGTACCTGATCTGTTCCTCGGCTTTAGCCGCGTTTTCGATGTAAAACACGCGGTTTTCGTAGCCAAACTTCTCAACATCGGCCTCGACAGGCTTTTTCCTCTTCGACACGTGTCGGAACTTCGCGTCGCTTTTCCTCTCGAGGCTGGGATGTCGACTGTCGAGGGGCAGATCCGATACCGTGTCGGACGTGAACAATGTCGTGTCGTCAGTGTAGGTTTCATTCTCGCCGTTCTTCCCCATCATCGCCATCAGCACGTCCTGGCCGAGCATGGAGCTGATGTCGTCCATCATGGACTCACCGTGTATGGTCTCGGAGTTGACGTAGGTGTCGGAGAGCTCGGGGGAGTCGATGTGGCCGATCCCCCCCTCGATGTCGTCGGGCTTGGCGTCGATGATCTCGGAGACGAGGCTGTAGTCGTCGCTGATGTCGGAGCCGTCGGAGCTGGAGGCGGCCACCTCGAGGTCGACGCTGGACAGTCTGCGGGGGGTGCCCTCCGCGCTGGGGGCGTCGCCGAGCGCGTGGAAGTGGATCTCGTCGGTGTACGGTCGGTCGATGTCTATTATGGTCAATTGGTCCGATTCGTAGGTTTCTCCCTGTATCGATCGCTTATCACTATCGTCCGAGACCACGAGGTTGGGTATGGTGAGGGTGCTGTCGGGGCGCAGCGGGGTCCCGCAGGACCCGGTGTCGGACACGTTGGACACGGACAGGAGCGGCGCGGGCGTGCTCAGCTCGCGCTTCTCCACCCCCAAACTGCTCTGGTCCGGGTTGGTACTTATTAACTTAGCTATGTCTTCATCTACATCTGGAATGCTGGACAAAACGTTACTGATTAGTGATGGACTCAGTATTGATAACCACTTTATTTACTGTCGAATTGAATTTACAGACATCCTTAACGAGTAATAAGTGTATTATCTTATTTATCATAAAAAATTAAGACAACTTCAGCTGCACTCCGAGCATGGTCACCATAGAAACGGTTTCTTTCTACGGAAGAATAGACAATGTGACAGTGTGAATCCGCCATATTGTCGATAAAATCTGTCAGTATGTCGATTCTTTCCCATTTCTACTATTGTTATGCTAAGTTTAGAGGATCATATAATTTATTTCTAATAAATACATAATTAATAATTTTCATATCAGATGTGTATTTTCATTATAAAAGTAAGGCTTATAATATTCATTTATAATAAATACATTTCTTGTTACAATCTATAAAATAGCTATGACCATACTTATCAGGCTGCATAGACGCAGCGGAGACGGCGGACGCGGCGGAGGATCGGCGGCTGTCGGCGAAGGCGCGCGGCACGGGCAGCGTCGCGCCCGCACCGCTCGTCGCCAACTTCAGCGTGTCCACCTCCGCGCCCGCTTCCGCTACCGCCGCGTCTGGCGCCACACCCTTATGACATAAAGTTTAGGTAAAACATTGCATAATTAAATAGCATTGTAGGAGGTCACTACGCATTGAGTTTTCACCGACAGACGGGACTCTCCTCTGCTACATAGGTGGATTCACTGTTGTTAATATATAGTTAAAATATTATGTAATTTTACTAACAATAGGTTAAGAATAAATTGTTACTAACACCTATGGATGAATAATCTGAAATAAATTATTATTATTATTATTATTGCGATTTAACTCGTAGGTACACAAAAATATTTCAATCATCAATTCCACTTTCGACCATCAAATCGATAGCAATATTTATTAAGTCCTATAAATCGGTTGTATTTTTTCAAATAACAAAATATTATTATTTGTAAAAATTATTATACTCTTTTTAGTAAAAGATGGCCCCGTGCGAGTTTCTTACGCCGCGCCGGTTCATCTCGCCGGGTTAGTTCCCGAACCGGTGGTAGGTACCAGTAGCATCAACGTTCAGAAAGTGTTTGAAAATTTGACATTACATTTACCGTTTTAATTTATTTGTCAAATCCCTCTAAAAATTCAAATACCTGTGGGTAGAGCAGGCTGAGCGTCCGCACGAGCGAGCGCAGCGCGCGCCGCACGCTGTCCGCGCGGCCCGCCAGCGCGCACTCCCGCGCCGCCCAGTTCAACTGCTCCTGACACAAAAAAAAGTTTACTCTGCCACCATGAAATGTTACACATTTACATACTTATAATATTATGAAGCAAGGAAACAAGAAACATTGTTTTGTATTTAAATACAGCCATTTATTAAATCATGAAGAATACCTTTTCAGTCTTTTCAATGCTGCCCTTTTCAGCGACAGGCTGCGTCTCCGGATCGCTGTCGCTCGTGTCGAGTGGCTCCCACGTCCTGACGAGAGTATAAAATGTCACAAATCTTTTCAATTCAATTCAATTTATTTATTTGCAAAAATCTTACGAGGTGAGCACGTAGAAATTCGTAATTTGAACTTATTTTCGTAAGCGATCTGGGAGGTGACATGTGAAAGGAAGTCATCAAGTCAATATATTAATTAAGTACCAGTTTACCATCGAAAACTTCAAGAAGAGAGCGTATTCCTTCTTAAAAGGCCGGCAACGCACCTGCACCTCTTCTAATGTTGCGAGCGTCCATGGGCGACGGTAGTTGCTTTTCACGAGGTGATCTATTTGCTCGTTTGCCCCTTATTTTATAAAAAAAACACGTACGGGCAGCGGGCGTGGTCGTGCGCGAGGTGCGCGCGCGCGTGCAGCAGCAGTGACAGCGCGCGGCGCAGGCGGTGTGCGGCGCGCGCGGCCCCGCCCCCCGCGCGCTCGCCCGCCGCCGCCAGTCGCGTGCAGCCCGCGTGCAACGCCGCGCGCGCCTCCCCACCCCCCGCGCCGGGACACTCCCCGCACTCGCCGCTCTGTAGAAATGAAAATTTCTGTAGGCTTCTCCTGTTTAAAAGTCTCACTATGACAGTCCATAACAGTGTTATGGGTGTTTGGTTTTATGATTATTTTTTGGTCTTTTAAGTACAAAATGGCATTCTGTGAGTTTTTTACGTCGGGTTTCGAATCACTATAGGCGTTATCAATTTATTTTTTTCATTCGTAGAGTTATGGCCAATACCTGTACAATCTCCTGCAAGTTCTTCAGTAGCGCGGTCTCCTCGACGAGATCGGGCGGCGCGGGCGGCGGCGGCGGCGCCGACAGGGAGCGCTCGAACGTCATTATCGACCACCTGGCGACACAAAACAACTAATTATAATTCGTTTTCAACGTATGAGTTTTTTTTTAATCTTTATTTAAATATAGGGCTTTTGCCATTTAAGACATGCCAGCCCCATCGCAACTTTTATTTACTATTATAAACAATCGTTACAGCTGATGTCTCTAGCACCCTTATAGCATTGGCATTAGGGACAATACAAGGAGAAGATTTTCAAGCATCTGTTATGAGTACTTTACTCCTCTAGCACATCGCATAGGACAAATTCTAGCTGCTAGCCCATCAACTCACCTGTCCAGCATCTTGGTGGAGGCTCGTCGCAGGAGGCGCCCCAGCCCAGCACGCGCGCCAGGCCCCAGAGGTAGAACAGCTATCTGGACTATATCGAACTGGCCATCTACCAGCTGTACCCACCTGTCCAGCATCTTGGTTGAAGCTCGCTCGTAGCGCTCCAGCAGCTGCTGCAGGTTGGCAGCGTCGTCGCAGGAGGCGCCCCAGCCCAGCACGCGCGCCAAGTCGTTGCCCGTGCCCAGAGGTAGAACAGCTGTTTGGACTTGCTTCTGGAGTGACATGAATTAAATTAAAGAAGTTAAATTCATACTAGATTTTGTCTGAGACTCATATATAGCCGTAAGCATTGTTTTTCACACATTTTGACCTTTATAAAGTAACCTTTGTTTCTACCCATTAATAATATATTAATAGAAATCGATTCAGTTATTTTGAAATCTATTGGATGAAAAAAATGGAGCAACTTAGTAAGGATTTTGACTTGCATGTTTTATGTCAAATTCTCATTTACAAATAGTGGCTGTTAGCAACGCAACGTTACCTTTCAAACGCCATCCTCAACCTGCAATTTGCAAACACTAACTCAACCAACTCACATGCATCTCCAGCTTATCCACCTCCTGGAGCACCCAGCCGACTGACCCGTCGCCGCTGCACACCAGCACGCGCAGGGGGGCGAAGTGGCGGAACAGGCGCAGCCCGAGCCGCGGCCCCGCCCCGCTCAGCTCGAACACCTGCGCCGGGTTGAGCAGCTGCTTGAAGCGACGGAGGAATTTCACACCCTGATTGTCACCTGGAAGTATTCCAAATATATTATCAAGCTGTTCTGATATGTTCTACACGAAAGTGCGAATATGGTGGCACTTGGCAAACAAGTACAAGTAACATAATTCAACCGAGCCAAGTCATGATACACTCGTTCAGGTATTCTAGACATCTCTGTATGTTGCACTGACTTCAGAAATTCGATATCGATAGTGCGATTCAGGATAGTGCCCGTTGAGTCCACTATATTAACCTTTGTCATATTTTGAAGGTGTTACTTGTTATTGTCTTTCTCCAATATTTTAAAAGAACCAATTGACAGAGACAGACACCTCGTGTAAATTACTATCTCATCATCATCATCATATCAGCCTATTATGTACGATTGTTCGTCCACTGCTGGACATAGGCCTCTCTCAATGAACGCCAAGATGACCGATCTCCTGCTACTCGCATCCAACATGGACCCGCGACTAAACGGAGATCGTCGTCCCACCTAGTTGGAGGTCGACCTACACCCCGTTTTCCCAGCCTTGGTCTCCATTCCAGAGTAAGTTTACTCCAGCGATCGTCTGTTGTTCGAGCTACGTGACCAGCCCAGTTCCACTTCAGCGTACTGATTCTCTGCACTATGTCGGTGACTTTAGTTCTTTGACGAATTGTTATCTACAACATTATATTTTTATTTAGATTCTAAAAGCGAAATAAATATATTTTGCTATTTCGAGATAGTCATTACTTTGACGCAGTGCGCCACTTCACTATACCGCATCAATTATATAACCGCTGCTTTTAATTGCGAAAATTGAGATTGAAACTGCACGGCAAAATCGTTACTATACATTACGGGATCCTAACAAGAGCTAGTGGCAAGTTCCTAATTTAACTAAGTACTTAAATTAGGAACTTGCCATAGAAAATTTAGTCTTTATGCGAATTAATGGAGTAACCACTTAACCAGTCGCAGCCCTCAAAGTGTAATATTGTGAAACCATGCTTTCACAACATTCAAGAAATATCTTTGGTGCCATGTTGGTGGGTCCATTTACACAACATAACCTTTTAGAACCACGATGAGCTTTTCATTCTTTCAAAGTCTTACGAACGCGAGTTAACGAATACGATGAGCGGTGATGCCTTGGGCGGCCTGTCGGGTAGCAAGCTGTCGTCGGGGGCCATAGAGTGGCGCAGCCATCTTATACTCTCACGGTTTTGAATATACATAGAACATTTTACCAGAACGCAAGTTAACGAAGAGAATACGCGGTGATGCGTTAGGCGGCCTGTTGGGTAACCAGCCGTCGTCGGGTCCGACGGAGTGCAGCAAGTGGTGAGTCCATTACACGACATTCGAGAACCATCTAGAGTTACGTTGAACTTTCTAGTATTTCAAAGTCTCACCAGAACGCGAGTTAACGAAGACGATGAGCGGCGACGCGTTAGCCGGCCTGTCGGGCAGCCAGCCGTCGTCGGGCCCGACAGAGTGCAGGCGCGTGGGGGGTACGACGGACGCGCGCGCCGGGCCGAGCCCGCACGCGGCCCGCCACGTCGGCCGGCAGCCCGCGTGCACGCACTTCCGACACCAGATGCACCGGAAGTCTTGCAGTCTGACAATAAAAAAAATCTTTATTCAATTTTTTTTGTTATTAATTAAGTTTAAATCAAAGTTTGGACCGGAGCGTGAATCATATTATAGTGTGTATGTGAGGCGTGTAATGTGTCCATTAAGAACCATAGTCCTACGACAAAGTCTTGGTTAAGTTACGCAAAAGAATCTTAAAATTATTGAACTTGGTGTTTTGTATTATTTTAAAGGGCTCAACAAGATTACTTAGATCGTAGTCAAGTTGATTATTCTGTCAAGCAGCTAAAAATTTGAATGGATTAAGATTAATAATAATAATAAAAAAAAAAGTATAATGAGTAAACATAAAACAAATCAAATCAACGCAAGAACTCGTGTACGTAAAATAAAGGAAAAACCAATTCAAATTTAATTGAAATATCAGCAGTATTTATTTTCCACTTTTAATATTCTGATTTCTCGTTTTACAATGCATCCAGAGTTAATTTTCCTCTGAGATGACCTTTATACCGACGGCACAAGGACTATTTTACTAGAAACTTCGGCTTTAATCTCTGGGAGTATTGTAGATAATGCAAATACCGACGCGTGCTTGATCCACGTGGATCCGCATCTGATACTGACGTCGCATTATTAAAAGATTTGTTATTAGACAATACCGAAACTAGAGACATTTTATTTCTGTTATGTAGCAATAAGATTTAGATGAAACGTTTACGTATGTTAATGTTAGAAAGTTCTAACGCTATAAAACGTTTACAAATTATGAATCTTAAAATTTAAGTTTTCATTGAAGATAGTAAAAAAAATAATAATAATTGTATTCGTTACTTTTGGGGCCTTTTCAAATTTTTTAAAATTAAGTAGATACCTACTTAACTCAAAAGTTTGTTTTTTTAATTTCAAAAATAGCTATCAGACAAAAAGCTACATGTCAGTTACCGCTAAACCAGTGGTACTCAATCTTTTTTATACAGGGGGGTTATTATGAGCTCTTATATCCAGCCAGTTTACAGGCCAATTTACAGGCCATTGCATAGACACGGCTTGTAAACTGGCTGGAAACTGGCTGGATATAAGAGCTCATAATAACCCCCCAGGCCACAAATATTCAATATGTCTTGGTATTGGTGTCGCGAGCCGCAACCAAAATTTTTTAGTGATAAAATAAAACATTCTTCAGCGACTTAAAAGTGGAAACATTTTCTCTTCTTTCACGATGACCTTGCACTATTTTGCCGGTGGGCGTGAATCTCAAAATGGTTAAAGTTCATGTAGGCCTCACAAGTCACAAGTCATTTACGGTTCACCCGTTATTTATTTTCCTTCACTTTGCACGTGTCATCATGTCCCACATTTCTTTGACAGTAATGAATTTCAAATATCCTATTTAAAATCGTTCAAAACGAGCACCGCCGCCATTTTATTTTTTCACTAAGCACCCTCAGGCCTCGACTAAAACGCGGCTCTCCAAGAAACATTTGAAACGTCTCTCATTTCACAAATATGCCTTTTAAATATCCGAGTCGCTTTGCTAATGACTATTCTTAATCCTCAAATAGAATTTCATAAAATATTAGAAATGAAATATCTTGATATTACAAAAAAGTAGGTCATTATTTAAGGTAAATCTAGCCATTTAAGAAAATGGAAATTTTAGCAGTGATATTTTCTCCATCATATTTAGAAATAATATTTTTTTACTGGTATAATGACTAATAGAAATTAATTTTCAGTGTTAAAACTTTATAAGTGAAAATTTAAATTTAACCAATGACGCTATTTTCATTAACTATTATATTAATGATTAATTTTAAACTTAACGCGAATATACGAAGCAATATTATACAAATAAGCAATAATGGTAATAAACATACATAATATGTAAAATCAAATCCCCATCTTTAAAAGTCATAATAAGTAGGATAAAAAATACATGCAAATTTGTGTATTTTCTTTAACAATCTCTCGATAAAGAGAAGTATACAAGAAAAACTAATAATAATAAAAAAAATCTCGATAAGGAGAAGTACACAATAAACTGTTATTTTTCAATTCTCGCGCGGGACATTAGTCGCGCGGCGGGAATAAGAGCCCATTATCCGCCACTCAATAAGACGCTCTTATTAATTATTCTCCTGTTCTGATTCTAACGAGTGTAATTTACTCTAATGATGGACTTTCCACTTTTTATAAGCATGGTCTATTAATATTATCACAAATGGCCAATTCCCAGACCACCCATCAGAACTATTAAAAGAGACGAAAATATTCCATATTATTAATTCACAAAATTCTATGAATTTACGTGCAACTAAAGCTTGACCGCTGTAAAGTCGACCCTCGAAGCATACTCGTAGCATACTAAATGCTACGAGTATGCTACGAGGGTCGACTTTACAGCGGTCAAGCTTAAGCGACAAAGACTTAAGGCGACGCCTTGATGATTTGGCTGTAGCGATATCGATTTTTCTCAGCAATGGCAAAAGCTAAGAAATTAAAGTTCATTGTCAGTATTCATCATGTCTTTTGTCTTTGAATTACCCATAGCATAATAGGATTGGTCAACTTTTATAACACTTAATCAAAAAGACCTCCGTAAAAAAAGGGATTCTAATTTTGCCAACAGAGGAGAGTGATTTAAATAAAAAAAAAATATTTTATTTCTGAATAGATTTTAAAAAAATGAAAGGGTTTGTATGTAGTAAGTATTCAACCAATCATAATATTTCACTTAATGTCACTTATTACCAAGATTTGTTAGTCAACTAATCATAACTAGCCGACCGCGCAAGACATTAGCTCTTCAAACGTTTTGACAACGCACTTCAAACATTTTGAATTTTGGAGGGGCGCGCCATGTTATCGTAGTTTATCTCTACTCGGCAACTACTCAAATGAAGTAGCTACTAATAAGATTGGTGGTTAGCAACTCAAATTAAGTTACTACAACGCAAAGTACTGTTAGTTTCATTGATTAAAATGGAAGGTATGAGTGGAAGCAGCAATTTGGATTTCATGTACAGCCAGATACTAATGTATCCTAAACCTTATAACTTACCTACTGGCTAATGCCAGATGATGAAGTAGGTAAGTTATAAGGTTTATTTAAATTATAAGGAAAAAAATGAGTAATTGTCCTTATGTTATAAAATGTAAGTTATCTTGTTCTTCCACTCACGTCTTTAAATATCGAGCATTCATTTCATGACACAAATACGCTATGTAGGGGTTAGTATAGTCTCACTTCTGAATATCAAGATCAAATTCAAATTCTTTATTCACAGAATGTAGTTTTACAATGTACATGTAGGTGGTAAGGTACGAGTAGTAGTATATTTAGTTCCATTCTACCATGATTTGCATGATGTGTGAAGTTCTAATAAGTGGGTAGTTATAATATTATACATTACATTAAAAGAAACCATTATTACACAATAATTTTAAATTAAGAGTCCATATTTTGCTACAACTTAATCAATGTTAATAAATAATAATAAACCTGTTTGATTACTACTATGTTTAACACCTATTACATGTATTTACCTGCATTTCACAAATAAATACTATTCTATTCTATGTTATTCTATTCTATTCTATTTTGATAAAATAATGCATCAGTAAATTTAAAAGATCCTAATACTTAAAGATCCATCACGCTTTGCGGTGAGATCCAATTTGGGGGGATGGGGTTATAAGCCTGTGACGTCACAGGCTCCGAGGCGTGCCAACTACCTTGACGAAACGACTTATCCCACCACCTATACTATTTACTTGAGAACTAAACTTAACTTGCGACTTTTCATCGTAAACTAAGTAAGGTTCGTGGTTTTAGAACTGTTAACTCTTCAAAGTTAATATTGGTGAGTCTTGTGCGTACCTATTCATCTCATAATATATTTTTTTATGAAAAAAGGGGGCAACCGAGCAAACGGGTCACCTGATGGAAAGCAACTTTCGTCGCCCATGGACACTCGCAGCATCAGAAGAGCTGCAGGTGCGTTGCCGGCCTTTCGGCGTAGACAATATCATCTACGGCGTAGACAACAGCATCTACGGCGTTGACAACAGCATCTACGGCGTAGACTCTACGGCTTCTACGGCGTAGACCACATCATCTACGGCGTAGACTCTACAGACTACATCTTGGACTTTACAGTATCAATGCCAAAATGAATCCAAGTTGATCCACCATTTTCGCAAACTAATCGCTATACATACAAAATATAATCAAATCTTTCCTCTTCACAAGATAAGAACAGTACCTTTTGAGGTCCCTGTACGTGATTGAAACTAACATTTCTTTAGTTTACACTAAGCTAGATTCAATTTTAGACAGCTACCTAGTAATCCCATCTACAAACACGACCATATTATATCGTTCACTGCGAAATTGACAAACAACCGCCGCGAATATTATAATACGGAGCACGCGTCACGGGCGTGACGGAGCGTCGCACGACGTGACGGAGCGTCATACGACGTGACGGAGCGGCATACGACGTGACGGCGCATCACGGCGGGACAGACGTGACGGGGGGTAGGAGCGCCACGAGATTTGGTGTAATATTGGAAAGCGTTTCGCACCTTGAATATCGTCAGTTTAACATGTTTAACAGTCAATTTAACACTTCTATTGTCATTGAGAAAAAGTTACGTAGTAATTGCTAGTTGCTACGATTAGAAAGTGGAGATTTCAGATTAAATAAGTTTTATAAAGGTTTGTATTAGCATGCAATACCTAGTCAATTTATCAGTGGCGTAGCGAGGCTAGTTTTTACTAAGCGTACGAAATTTCAGGACACAACATAAGCGATTATTATGATATTAAATACTAGCTTTTGCCCGCGACTTCGTCGGCGTCCACGTCAACACATTTTTTTTTCTTAAAAATATTTCTTTTGTATAAAAAGTATCCTATGTTACTCCTGACACCTACAAGAGTATGTGTACAAAGTTTTATGATGATTCGTCAAGTAGTTTTTGGGTGAAAGCGTAACAAACATCAACGCTTTCACATATTTTATACTATTAGTAATGGATACCTGTACTTTAGCCGCCCTGTATGCCTTTTAATCAAACAAAGTGAAGTATTTTGTGTCTTGTCAGACATCTGTTTGGCTCAGTCAACTTATTCATATTGTACAAGTTTAGTAATTTATTCCCTACATCTGGAAAGTTGATTATCCACGTGAACTCACACAAACTTTTACAGGTATGTGATGTACATGGTACAAATAAATTTTCTCAAAGAATATGGTAAAATATGTATTACGGCACTAACATCCAAGTACGAGTCTGACTCGCGTGCAAAGTGATTTATACAGAACGAAGATTATTTACTATTTAGACGTCCGAAAATTAGTGAGTGTAAAAGAAAAATTACGCGGGAGCCCTACGTATTATAATGTCCTGTTTTTCCTAAAATAGGACACACAAATTTTCTACTTCTATATCAACTAGATAAAAGCCGAGCTTTGTGAGGGCTCGCGTCGATTTTCTGCGTGGTAATAATCTTTAAGGCAACTGCCTTAAAGATTATTATTATTATTTAATATTTTAATAGTAACCAAACCTTGACTGACCGATGATAATTGATAACACATCTACAATCTAAACATAAATAAAAATTACTATGTTAAAGCACAAATCAATACGCGTGAATCGTGATAGTTTTTCCGTAAAGTGTACCACAAAAGTGCTCAGGTTGTGGGATATACGATAATTATGATAACATTCCTGTTCCGTATTAGTATCATATTAGGTATAAAGGAATCATTATAAAGATATAAGGAATCATTATAATATATTGAAAATACACTATGACATCTATGACAACAAATCAATTAATACCTTCAAGATCATAACAGACATCCAGATAACCACATTCGATGTTACAATCAAATAGGGGATACTTCAATTAAAATTAATTTTCATCAGGTACATAAAAGCGTTTGTAGATATATTATTTAGTTAACAATAAACGCCTTGGGCCTACAGCTCGTCTACAACAAAATAGTCGATAGACTATTGCTATACAAAGTGTATAGAACAAAAACATCTTTTATAAGAAACTGTTAGTGATGTTAGTAAAGATATAAAATATCTGTATTTAAAGTATCCTATGTTCTTTCCCGGGATTCAAAGTATCATCAATACCGAATTTCAGCAAAATCGGTCTAGCGGTTTGAGCGTGAAGATGTAGCAGACAGACATAGACTGGAGACAGTGTCGCATTTATAATATTAGTATGGATATTGGATAATCTGCAACAGTTCGGGTATTCAGCAGGCGCGTACCTGAGCACGGAGCCACAGGTCTTGTCGCACACGTCGCACTTGGCCGCCACAGGCAGGTTGCCCTCCAGCCACTGGTGAGGCATTATTATGTTCTGGAAAATACAATTAAATTGTTATTATATTATTCAATAAATTTTTAAGTGAAAATCAACATGAGGACGTATTTTCATTAAAGCCTAAGAAAATACGAAATATTCTAACTAAGGCATATTTCACCTCCTAATTGGAAATGTTATAGATTATAAAATATTACAGTGCAGAGTTAATAATACCAATCATGGATCGGATCTTTAGTAATTTTATCATCTCTTATTAATTAATCTTTAATTATTCGTATTTAATTTTTGATTCAGTTTAATATTGCGGACTGGGTTTGTATTTGCGGTGGTATGTTACATAATAAGTATTTTCTTCTTTTTATCTAAGTTAAATCTAAAATTTTTAACATCTAATATTTCTGGGGTTGTTATATGAAATAAGAAATAGGTATATTATATTATTGTAACTGTATTCACACCTAGCTTCTCTAAATTACTATACATAAGTGGAAACTTGTAATTGGCATTCAAAATTCTTACTTAAATAATTAATATTATTGTTTGTATGCTGTAAGTTTTCCGAATAAAATAAAATAAAATAAAATAATTGTTTAATAATGACATAGTTCTTTAGTACTATGATAATCCTGATCTTTTAGTTGTTAGTAACAGACAACTACTAATAAAATGTGAAGGTTACAAAAATATAGGATGAAAAAATCAGGATGTAAGTGTATCATGTTTTGTCTATGCAAAAGATTCCACGGACCCCCGTTTCTGGAAAATCCTTAAATCTTACATGAGGTTTAAATTACGATTATTGGATATTGCTCGATAACATTAAATGTTGCAATTATACATTACCGACCTTTCCAAATATTTGACGTTAAAATGGCGCAACTATATCTTCTACAAGTAGACTACATAGTACACTTCTATCTCTAAAGTTTCGGAGACCATGATGTGGCGGTACCCACTATTAGTCCCACAATCCTGCATCGCGCTATCGAAGTTTCGGAGAACGTCAAGATAATATGCAACGTCTGAAATTACGTCAGTGGGCCTCGGCCTGACCGACTATGTCGGAAGATCTTCCTTTTCAGCCGCCACTAACATCGTTAAAACATCAAGCAAAGACACACTTTTCAGTATTCACCAAATAAAGTGCATTACCATGCTCGTATAACCGCGGGCGATCGGTATTTACGAGCCGCTCAAACGATTACCACTCACTTATTGCCTGGTGTATTTATTGCATCTGCGCCATTAGCCCTACCATCTACGAGTATATAATAATATATAAAAATGGATTTTCAATTATTGTGTTAGTAACGCTATAACTCGATAACGGCTGGACCGATTTGGCTAATTTTAGTCTTAAGAAGTCCAGGGAAGGTTTATAAGTGAGACGAAGTTTACAGGCACATCTAGTTGGAAATAGATATTGTAGACGATTTATATGCTACTTTGTCTTCATAAATTAATGAAAGCACAATGTTATTGTTTTATTTCTGTACTTTACTTTTATAAGCTGTAAATTATATAATAAGTTATTTGAATTTAAAGTTAATATTATGAATCAACATTTAAATTTGTAGAAAATTCATTACTTATTTAAAAAAGTTACTTAAAACTTATTTAAAATTGTGTTTTAAATATTATATTTTTTAAACATAAATTAACAACCTAGAAAAATGCAGGTATCGAGCTATCCATAGCTCGACACAGTCTGGTGACAGACAGAAAAATAAACAATGTCTCATACATAGTTCAGATTTTACCCTATACATACAAAAGGATACCTAAAATGTGTACTTTTAAAACTAGGTTATATTAGCTAGGTCTTAGCTATTAAGTAGGTGCGCTTTTAGGAAAAACAAGAGAGAAAAGCTGAGAGTTATCACAAAAGCTTTGCCAAGAAGAGTTTTTTCATGCTAGTTTTTCATTCGCTTTTTCTAACTTAAGATTGAGCTTATTTATTTTATAGCATTAAAATAATATACTTTTTGCTTTTTGTCAACAAAATCAGTTTAGTAGTGCAAAAAAAAAGTTATAACTAGATGTTACCGCCACTTCATAAGCACGATAAAAGCAAGAAAAAGTAAACTTTACCTTTCTTTTGAGTCTACTTTACATCCGAACTTATAAATTTAATCTAAATTAGTCCAGTAGTTTCAGAGCCTATTCGATGGCAATAAGCAATCAAATCATCATCAATCGTTATATCATTATAATAAACTATAATATTATAATTTATAATATTCGTTCAGCTATCCACAGTTTGAACTTGCAAGTTAGTCAAAGCAAATACCTCCCGTGGGCATACTTAGACTTTGGAGCTCGACAATTCAGCGAAAAGAGAATAATTCACTTTGAGAATTTAATATTTACTGGTAAAAATATGTTAAGTTAAATACGAGTAATATGTAAAATGAAAATATTTACGAATAACCCAGGTGTAGCTAACATATTCGATCTTTAATTACAAATATTATTCTTTATTTTCTTGATAAAAATAAGTAAAATTACACATTTACATTGAATTATAACATTTTGAGAACAAACGGTCCTTAAGAAGCCCTTATTTATAATTTAATACCTTTTCAACGGCTGACTTAATTTTACGATGTAAGGCCTTTAAATAAATAAAAAATACCTTTTAACGAAAGGTATTATAGTACTAGGAAATTTTTTAAGGAATTCGGGACCCAATTATTTTATACAAAATGGGAGTCGTTATTATCAGGTATCGACTTACGAACCCCTGTTATATATTTCGAACCATTTTTGTAAATTAGATCTTCGTGGCTAGTCAGTAAAGTTTATTATAAAAACGCTGCGTCGCGCTATGTGTAAATGAAAAAAAATCACAGGTTCTTTCCTCTCGCCCTTAAAAATAAGAACAACTTTACCAGTCTAGGAGGAAGCTAGAAGTGTACACTGACACTTACACTTCAATATGCCGAGCCAAATTAAGGCTGCGTTTCCAGTTTCCACCGGAGCTGAGGTAAGCTGCGTTGCATGGAACGTGTTTTTAAGAAGTAAGAACCAATAGAAACGCTTCATTTGCCTGACCACGTTCAGCGCAACGATTCTATTGGTTCTTGTAAAACACATTCCTCGCAACGAAGCTTAGCTCAGCTCCGGTAGAAATGCAGCCTAAGTTATAATGTCACGTGACGACAGCTTAATAATTATTGTGAGGTTATGGTTTAGGGACGAGAATTAATGACCGGAAACGCATCCGACAGTCATATCAGTTGCAGCCTGCAGGTGCAACTCTTATGATGTTGCGAGTGTCCGTGTTGTTTTCCATCAGGTGACCCTGTTTGTTTGCTCCCTAATTTATATAAAAAACATTCCATGACGCATATCTGTATTCTGTAAGTGTCAACATGAGTGTTTGCGTACCCCGTCAGGATCCTCCACGAGGTGTGGGCCGAGCGAGGCGAGCGTGCTCCATTTGCAAGATGGCGGCGCGCGCGCAGCACACCGTTTGTGCGCTTTGTACTTGCAGAGCTCGCAGGCGAGCGCGTGCGACGTGCCAAGCGCGCCCAGCGGCTCGCGGCACACGTTGCAGAACGTTGGCCGCGCGTGCGTCGCCGCATACCTGGGAGAGATGTCGTATGACTAGTTGACCTTAGCTTAATATTTAACCTATATATTTATATAATATAAACAAACTAGTATCTTTCAACTTATAACCCACGCCAGACATACCCATCAGTGATCACAGCTCCTCTGTCGGATCAATAGTGGTGACCAACGACGAAAGCCAGTTCTCAGAGTTGCCAGAGAAACAAGCTCAGTAATAACTAATAACAGTATGTTTTGGCACCACAACGATTTAAGATGAAGTGGTAGGGCCAGAAGCGTATAATATCGCGATCTAGGGTATCTTTGAACCTGTTTTTAGATATCAACCGCTAAAATTCATACAATGTTATTCATACCGGCGTAAGGGTGAAGATATGCCTAATAACGTTATATTCTTCGAAACACGATTAAAGTAATTTGCCTCGATAGAAAAAAATCGTGAAAATCATCATAAATTGCCATTTTATTGCAATTTTTCGATTTTACGGCGAATTTAGATACAATTCTAGTAAAAAAATTATGTTTTCATAAACCTTTCATCAAATCCCATAAGGTAGTATTTATGGTTTTCACTAAAATGATAGTTAGTCATTCAAAATAAAATAATAACCTATAACGCTCGCACTGTATGAGGGCGGCGGGGATGCGGGGTGGCGATTCAGTCGGCCGCGGAGCCTCGTCGCAAGCAGACACGTACTACTCGTCGGCCCGCTCTTTACGAGAATTTGATGTGAAAATGGGAAATAAAAACTGCAGAGGAAAAAAATATCCCTTTTGCGGAAAAGAATAATTAAAAAAAAAAAAGAAGAGTTAAGGGAAAAAAAGAAATAAGGGTTACCGTACACTTGACTGAGTATCGGTATTATCTTTTTTTTTACGTTATTTTTTTCCTCAGTAGGCATTAGAATAAGGGTCACCGCATATTTGACCGGGTACCGATATGGGTATTGGGTATCTTGTTTTGACTATTCTTTTCCTCTGTAGGCATGAATTAGTAGAAATAAGAATAAGCGTCACCGCACACTTGATCTGGTATCGGTATCGGTATTATCTTGTTTTAAATTTTTTTTTCCTCAGTAGGTATGAATGAGTAGAAATAAGGATCACCGTACACGTGACTGGGTATCGATACTTATAATATTTTTTTGACACAATTGTTTCCTTAGTAGGTATGAATGAGTAGAAATGAGAATAAGGGTATTGTCCAGTATCAATAACAATATTGAACGCCGGGTGAGTAGCCGGCACGTTGACGGAGACAAGGGCCCTGCGGATAACGTCGTTCAAGGAGGCATGGCGGGACTGGCGGCCGGCGCTGCGTCGACAAGATAGACCGTGGTGACCCTGGCGGTCTACTGCGGCGCCGCAGGGGCAGCGGTGGGGTTCGGTGATATTGGCTCCTAGTCGCAAACTGAGTGAAAGATTGAATGTGTGGTTATCTAAAAGTGTTCCGGTATTGGATGATGGGTTAGCCTGGAGCCAGTAGCCTGATTCCGGCTCGGCGGACGCTAGAAGACGCGCCCGATCTGTGGTGGACGAGGAATTTAGAATTTCTGATTGTGCCAAATTGATTAGTGGTTCATCCCAATTCTTTTGGATATTGGGGTTAACTGAAACGTCACTAGGACAAACACGTTTCCAAGCGTTGATCGCCTCAGCTAGTGACTCAATGCCTACGTTTCCAGAAGAATTGGTAATGATTTTGATGAAAAGAGGATGAATGCTGTGAGCTGAAGAAAGGAAGGCAGGAAGGGACACACTGGACACGCTTCTAAGACCCAAGCCACCGAAACGAATGGGGAGAGTAGCTTGGGCCCAAGAGGTGTCAGAGATTTGGCAGTTGAAAATATTCATTATTGTGTCTTTTAAAATAGTGTCTAAATGGGAAAGAAGGTTGGGGTACTCCCATAGAGGGCAGCACCTCAGGACATATGTGAATTGGGGCACAAACAAACAAAAACGAATTATTTGGTAAGCCATATGGGATTTTATTGCGACGAGTTTGCCAGAAGATACTACGAATTTTTGTTTTTGTTCCGAAACGTAAGGCTCAAAACCGTCGTTGAATATAGGGGCACCTAGAAGGCGGAGGGATTCTTTACTGAGAATTTTGATACTAGGGGCCAAATTGTTAAATTTAGACATTATTACGTCATGCGGCTGTGCGATTGGGCCGTTAAAAAAAAGTTCACATTTGGAGAAATTTAAATCCAAATCTATTGCTTTAAATTTTCAGTTGTACCTATGGGGACCCCTAAAATTTTTAATATTTTTTCCATTTTTGCATCAAAATTTTAATGCGGTTCACAGACTACATCTACTTACCAAGTTTCAATAGTATAGCTCTAATAGTTTTGGAGAAAAGTGGCTGTGACATACGGACGGACGGACAGACAGACAGACAGACAGACAGACAGACATGACGAATCTATAAGGGTTCCTTTTTGCCATTTTGGCTACGGAACCCTAAAAATTAATAAATATATTTTTATAAATAAATTGACTATTGTATACTCTGACATAACAACCTAATAAATATGACATATTATCTCATAACGTATGTCAAGTAGGCTTGTACTTTGAATATCATTCATTCATTTATTTATGTTTGTTTGTTTGTAAAAAGAATCTGCCTGAAGTTAGCCAGGGATTAGTTTACTCACGTTCAATGCGCGGCCTATACATTTTAGCATAGACTTTGAGTCGGGAATTAGGGATAGGTATGGGCTACAGCTACGGGTCTGGGCCCAGCACTAAAGAGCATCTGTGAGCGTACGGAAGCATTCGAGACAATTTGGAATCGGTAACCAATGAGGTAAGTATCGGTATTCTCTTGTACAATCAACCGATAAGTGTGTACATCAAGTGCACGGTAAACCTTATTCTCATTTTTACTCATTCATACGGCATACCTACTGAGGTTAAAAAGTGTTTCAAACAAGATAATACCGATACCGATACCCGGTCAAGTGTACGGTGACTCTTATTTCTATTCATACAATACCAACTAAGAAAAAAAATTTTCAAAAACAATATAATACCAATTATAACTATACCCGGTCAAGTGTGCGGCGACCCTTATTCTCATTTATGCCTAATAAGGAAAAAATTTGTCTAAAAGAAGATAATAAGAGGGTAAAATATTGAACTCGCATGCCCGGTCGCCGCTGCCGCACGCACTGTCTACGCTACGCACCTACTAGCAAGCGTGCGCGGGGCGGAAGATGGTTGCCCCGCGCATGCTCCCGCCACGCTTCATACCTCACCCCCTCAGAAACGCGATGCGCACCCTACCACTTCATCTTAAATCAGGAAAAAGATAGGTAGGGGGAATCTTATTCCTCAAGGTTCACACCACTAATGGTCACTGGAGGAGACAGCGACGAGGGAGCAATAACAGGTCCTCCCTCCTCTATATCACTCCTCACTGACTCCATTCCTCATTCATCATGTCACTCACCACTGATGGTCACCGGATGACAGGCTGGCGACGAGATCAGCGACGTCGGCGCCGCGGTGTAGCGCGCCGCGCAGCGCCGTCGCCCACGCCTCCATCTCGCCGCGCGTCTCCGCCGCCAGGACGAGGCAGCGACGGGCTGTTATCACCTGGAGGAAGAAAAAAAAATATGGCATGTGTCACAATTGGCGAAAGGTCCCTCTTTACGTTAGACTTTAGCTATGTCCACATTATGCAATTTCATATTCAATTTTCGTCATCTTCTTTTTATTCAACTTTCTTTTGGCATATTCAATAATTGATTGCGTCAAAATCCACCCGCGTTGAAAGAAAAGTGTCATAGCGAGCGCTACGATTTTAACGCGCGTCACGGGCATGCCTCACGTTCTCTGTTGACTGCGCTATAATGCATGCCCTTGACGAACAGAAAAAGGCACAATGTGGACAAAGCCAATGGTTGCTATCATGGTTGGTCAGTTGTGCACAATCGACGTCGCGAGCCTACCAAGAAGTACATACTTCTTTTGTCGACTAATTGTAGCAGCTTAAAAATCTTCGGATAAGAATAAGCTCCAAACAACCCTTACTCATACGTGCACATTTCTATTGAAATATGTTACAACTAAACATTATGCTGTGCAGGTAACGTTATACCTGTGTTTCCGGTCCGATCGGCATGCATCATTCAATTAGAACTCGCGCTGTTTTTTTTACGTGAAAGCATCGAATGACATAGACGTCAGCCCGAGCAATACACGTCCAGCAAAAATGCAGAATATAATGAAGTCAGCGAGAAAATATGAAGCCTCGACGTGCGACGTGTGGAGACAGAAGTATAATAAATCAGGGGAGAACACGCTCAGCCAGCTATATCTATATATTATGATCTGTGATCTATATTAATTAACCAGTTCCTCTCTATTCTCCTACAGAATTACCATGCGACGTTCACAAATATTTCAATAATTTTAACAGCGTTTTCCATAAGTCAGGCTTTGGCTACAAATTGTGTTGCATTAATATTTCATTATGAAATATATCGTGGGTTCGTTGACAGGTCTAACGAATTCCTTTCAATTCAAAGGTACACGATTCCCTTGCGTCTAAAATTTGTTCTCCCAAAATGTCACTGACTTAAATCTAGAGTTATTTCTACCTCTGAGTTTCAATCATAGTCCTTATTGTCATCGACATAAAGGTCGTGTTAAAGGTTCATAATAATCATATAATTATTATGAAAGCGAAACCAGAAAGTGGGACTCATTACCACATCTCTGTATTTACTAAACAAAAACATTTCGCATCGAGATTCCATTGTCTTCTAAAAACAACTCTGACATAAATGGCCCTTCAAAGCCCTAAGGGCCTTATCACACTGGCGATTAGCGAGCGATTTAAAAGCGACGCGACTGCGCAGCGCACACGCCGCGACAGCACAGCGTCGTCACGTCGTGGCGTGGACGCCATTTTGTACACTCGTCTAGAGATGTGACATTGTAGATAGTGTTTGAGCAGTAGTGTTTCCTCGTCAGAATCTATTTTGCTACTGAGTGTCCAAAACGCGGAAGGCAAGCTGCATGCATGCCGCGCAATCGCGGCGTCATCGCGGCGTGTGCGCAGCGCAGTCATGTCGCTTTCAAATCGCTCGCTAATCGCCAGTGTGATAAGGCTCTTACATAATGTTGACTTTACTTTTTATTTTTGACATTTAATTACTAGTGTCTCATTATTTTGTTCCGCCAAGTCTCCATTGTCTTTTAAAAACAACCGTGACACTGTTATAAAGAGCCCCTTCGAAAATCCAAAACCACTACGAATAATAAAAACTAAGGAAACGTAACTCCCATACTATTACCGTTTAAAATTTGGTTCCTTTGGAACTGACATGTAACGTCAGCCTGATACCGCTCAAAGACCACAAATTTATTATTGAAGTGGGGCTCCCATACAACAAACACGATTTTTTAAGCTTTTTTTGCCCGTAATCCATAATGGCAACAGGCAGGCACTTGAAAATATGTTCACAGAATCCTTAATTATAATTGTAATTTAATATTTAATAATAAAATTAAAATAAATTAAATAATTTAGGGGGGCTCTCATTCAAAAAACATAATTTTTTGGCTTTATAAAGGACTGTGACTAGCACTTGGCTGATTTTATTATTATTCGTAGATTGACCACTTTACTTTTCATTTTTGACAATTAATGTCTAGTGTTCTATCTCTTCCGCCATTTTATTTTTTTCTTTAATCAACGGGGAATTGTGTCTTAAATAAATCACGTGTCACGGCTCAGGGCTGGGGTCGAACCTGAGACCACTTACTCATCGTTAATTAAGAGCGAGCCGCCCGTCAGCCAGAATACCGAGACCCATCAATTCGCCCGTCTTAGCCTGTCCGCCATTTTGTTAAAGGAGTCAATTCAAAATGGCCGACTTAACGTTTTTGTTTTAAAATTAAGCAATGAGTCTTGCGAATATGAGCAGATGAGTTTCCTATTGACTTGACTTACATAAATAATAAATATATAAAATAAAAATAAAAAAGCCCTTTATTTCTTGCTAATTACAAAATACAATTTGGTCGATCAAATTACAATATTCTAATTATTAAATTTTTAAGCATTATGGTAAATTTTACATCATTTTCAAGATAACAAAATATTAAACATATTATTATACTCATAAGTTCTCAAGTAGTCATGTCAAATTATAAATTTAGGTAAGTTTGAATTAAATTAATTGAATTATACATTTAAGCCATGAAGTAATTATATCATTTTGTTGTTCAAAATAGCAAATTAGATAAAAATTTAAACACTTGACTTACATAGAGCAGTAAAATATTTTGAACTGAAACCTTTTAGGCGCGTTGAAAGTAAAGCTTCAGATCGAGTTTCAACTAAAAAATCTTTGTTTTAACGTAAGCAAAATGTTATCGGAACATTGCAATATTTTTCTTTCTTTGAATTTACATAGGCATACAAAAATATTTTAGTAATTTTTGCTTCAGATCTACGTCATTTTTTTAGAATTTAGGATTCGTTAGCTATAATGCGTAATTCTTATGTTATAAGAGCAACATACATCGGATTGATGTATGGTCCACTTTTAAGCAATCTTCAGAAACTTAAAAAGGAAATAGAACATTTGTATTGATGTTCAGTTTACAAAGTTTTTTTACAAAAGTTTATTTTTCAAATAGCAATTGGTTAACTTTTTTAAGTTAGCTAATCAAAAGCGTAATTCAACATGTCTTTCTTTCTCTTCTCTCTTTTTCCATTCTCTTCTTTAACACTTCTTTTCCTGTAAAAAAAACCTCAAAAACTGACCATGACCCCTATACATATAATATAGTTACAACTGTTTCAAGTGGGTCTTTAAAAATAGGTTAGCAGTCGATCGTACAGTCATGCGTATAGTTTTGTATACAATAGGAGCGAGGCCGCGTGCCGTGTTTAGCATTTAAACTACCCTCCGTAGCTAGGGTTGCCACTTGCCAGGGCCCTGATTTACGATGCCCAATTATTCGACCCTGGTTCACGTTTGTTTAGAGTAGGACGCGGCATTCTCGTACGATTGTTTGAGTCTCAAAACGGTTTCGTGGTACGGCCTCTAATTCGGAAACTTCATCGCGCGACATTTAATAAACGCACGCCGTTCTTATCATTGACTAGTTGACCCGGCAAACGTTGTTTTGCCATCTAAAGTATTTCTACTTCATCAGTTGATACAAAATCTTACCCCCTCTTTTGTCCCCTAAGAGGGGTGGGAGGAAAAATTGTGTACACCTGATGTTAAGTTGGAAAATACAGTTAATAATATGAAGTAAATCCATTAAAGGAAAAAAAATTATACAAAATCTGACCCCCTTTTTGGTCCCCTTAGAGGGGGGGGGGGGGGGGGAGTTTATACATCAGATGTTGAGTTGGAAGAAGACAAATATATCTGCGAAAACCGTATGCAAATCGGATCAGTAGTTTTCGTGTTAACGAAAAAAGTTTGATACAAAATCTGACCCCTATTTTGTCCCCTTAGAGGGGTGGGGGGAAATATTTTTATGCACCAGATGTTAAGTTGGAAGAAGACAAATATATCTGCGAAAATCGCATTCAAATCGGATCAGTAGTTTTCGTGTGATAGTGGAACAAACATACAGACAGACAGACAGACAAAAAACTAACCACATTTTTGGCTTCTATAGCGATCTAGTGACACCCCCCCGCTTATTATTTTTTGAATATCTTTAATGTACAGAATTCACATTTCTACAGTTTTATTATATGTGTAGATATAAATGATCGCATGTAAAAGTTTTCGATTCCGAGTCGTACGGAAATCCTGAATCAGTGCGCAGGACACTGAAAAGCCGGACAAAGCTGACTCAGCTTAGCCGGACATTTGTTATATGGGCCTCTGATGCCCGAAATAAATGTTTTGATTTTGATTTTATGAAAATCCCGGAAACCCTGAGTACTTAGAATTTGAAGTACTTTAGAAAAGCGTTCGGCAGTGTTTGTATAAATTTCCTAAATCATTAAAACAATTTAACATCTAATATATAAAAATTTTCTTGTTATGAGGTGTAAAACCGTCTTAAATTTGTTGAATTTTATACAAAAATTATAGTTTAAAAATTCTACAAAACCAGACTCCCTTTAATTTTGGCCGGACACGCAATCAAAGAGCCTGAGCCGGCTTCAGCCGGACGCCTGGCAACCCTATCCATAGCTGTACAGTCGGCGAAGGAAGCGTCTCACCTTTGTAATAGAAAACGTGCTCGAACGCTTGGATTTTGGAGCACTTAGGTAACGCGGGGATCAACATTTACATACAATACGTATAAACAGAACTATTGTCACAAAAACTGATTTCTTTTTCAATCATCAAAATGTATACCTCTAATTTTATAAATGCGAAAGTGTGTCTGCCTGTCAGTCTTATATCTCTTCACGCCCAAAAAATAAACTGTACGTTACATAATTTACTAGAATTATGTAACGTACAGTTTATTTTTTTTTAGAATAAAAAAGTTACAAAGTCACGCAAAGATAATATTATTATCATTTTTAACAAGCAAAGCAACAATAACACTGAAAATGTCCAAATCTCATACCGCCATTTGGGTCCTCAAAAAGTAGGGCAGCTTGGCCGATAAAGCCGCATTTTAGCACACCATAATCCCTTCCATGAACAGCAATACCACTCCTAAAACAACCGACCCCGTTGTTTTACATTAGCTTTGTATACAAGCTTACATTATCATGGGTCAGCTTTCCCTTGGGTTTAAGAAAAATAAGCAGAGTAAATATACAAAATTTACTATAAAATCAAGAACTTAAAAGTTTGGTAGCTACTAAATAACTGAGTCAACCATAACAAAGAATAAGTAATAGTTAAAAAAACTAAAAACACGCTTTTTATATGAAGGGTTACAAACAAACATACAAACATACAAATTGAAAAATGGAATAATTATATCAAATTAGTGTATTGTCATCGGTCCTCGATAAATCTACAAAGTTTGAACGAAATCTGGCCGTTTAAAGTGGGTCAAAATCGCGCCCAAAGAATTCGGTTACAAACATGTTACAAACAAATATTATACAGGTGAAGCTAATAAAAAGCGTATAAATTAAAATTATACGCTTTTTATTAGCTTCACCTGTATATTTGTTTGTAACATGTTTTGTAAAATTGTCCTACTTGTTGACCTACCACTGGAACTAGTCTGGCGTGAAGAACCGGTGTGCGACGTGAGAAAAACAACTAAAAGTCTTATATTTGTACCCGTGGTGTAGTCGGTTCAATAATTTCAGAGTATTAAAACACACATAAATGGAAACAATTTATGATTTATTCTGTCGTGTTTGTATTTCTGTAGAAAATTGACATTATTTTCTTTAGTTATGACAAGACTGTACAATGTACAGTTTTTGATTCGAGAATCATCACAATAAAATATAAATGCTATGGCGTATTATGTGGGCGAGTGTACTTACTCAGTTCTTACGAACAGCTTAACGCCTCCGTGGTCTAGTGGTATAGAGCGCGGCTCTTGACTCGGAGGTCGTGGGTTCGATCCCCGCGTTGGAAACATGTTATTTCCAAGTTTGGTTAGGACAATGCAGGCTGATCAGTGATCACCTAATTGTCTGCCAAGTAAGATGATACTTGCGTCAGATGGGCATGTAAAAAGCTGGTCCTGCGCCTGATCTCTCGCCGGTCGTGTCGGTCTGCCCCACTGGGTTATGAGAGTAAAGGAATAGAGAGTGCTCTTGTGTACTGGCTACTGCGCACACACTTGGGCACTATAAAATGACTCCTGCGTAGCTGGCCTGCTCCAATGAAGCCGACCACCGTTACCGAAACCGGTGTGGGAGCTAACAGCTTCCAGCGTCTGTATAGTGCACTGTAGACTGTAGAGCAGCTGTCTCCAACCTGCGGCCCGCGCCGGGACTTTTCAGTGGCACGCGTGTAGTTAAACCATTTTGAATTTCACCCCCGCTGGCAAAATAATGCAAATTGGTCTTGATAATTCTGAAAATTTTGCCACTTTTGAATCGCTAATTTTAAATAACGTTCATATTTTCCCCTAATGTTTTTGCAACCCGCGACGTCAAGACCAAAGCGTGTTTGTGGCCCGAGTAAAAAAAAGGTTGAGGACCACTGCTGTAGAGGTATAGCCCCTAGTTGCAGAGAGCTGGCTTCATAGTTCACATAATCATAATACATAATACAGTACGAGCACATTAACTATAGAGTTGCGTAATTTGACATGCTCTTGAATTAGTATCAGTAATTTGGTGCCATATACTGAAGTTAAGCATAATGTTATATAGATCAACAAAACAAAGTGATAATTTTGGGTGTGTCTATATTATGCAGTACTTTATAATAATATGCCTAACTTTTACTGGATTATTTAGTATTTACATGACATATTGACCTATAGTTCCTGCACGTACGCTATTATCGTGCGTCACCACAAAATAGCTTTGTGGCATTTTATATTACCTAAAACGTGCGGTTTACCATCTAATATTAGTACAAATATTTCCAGAGCATAATTTCCATAATAACGCAAAACCCATTAACACTACGCTGAATAACTGTAAAAGCACAAAGAGACAATGTAAGAGCTTTTAGCGGAGCTTTTTCGTAAGCTCACATTACACGCCGCACGAGCTTCGCGACGCACGTGTTGCGCGAGACACAGGGGAGACGAACCAGTAGGAAAAATGGCTTCCGACCGCATTCACGAATTTAATGATTAACCTTTTTTTTTCTTTATTTATAGTACTTGTGTCGAAACCGACAATGCCAGCCTCAGATTAACTTTAATTAATGAAGAGTTTGACGTAAACTCAATCTCACCAAAAACATACCTGTTAAAACGGGGCCAAGTTCCTATTCACTAATTGTTCGCCTTAAAAAAGAGTTGAAATCCAATTCAATGCCAAGTTTAGATGCACTTCCAAATCGATCATAATCATCTTCATCAACAGCCTGATCCTAAATACTTCTAAATTTGAACTTGGCAGGTTAATTTAATCACATAGATATCTTATATTTAAATTTAAAAATTATACATTATCAAGTGCTACTAGCATGAATACCTGCCAAGTTCAAATTTAGAAGTATTTAGGATCAGGCTGTTGATGAAGATGATTATGATCGATTTGGAAGTGCATCTAAACTTGGCATTGAATTGGATTTCAACTCTTTTTTAAGGCGAACAATTAGTGAATAGGAACTTGGCCCCGTTTTAACAGGTATGTTTTTGGTGAGATTTCAATACTTTTTTTAAGGAATCATACCAATTTGTTTCTTTCCTCCTCATCTTATTTCAGTGTATTTACTTGTACATATTAATTTTTATCTCAAATTCATAGATGAGCCGACTCACGCTTGACCAATTACTCAAATTTCTTAATTTTTTGTTAATCTACATATAACAAACAACCTGTGTGCCAAATTTCATAACGCTACGACAACTGGAAGTGGCCTAGAGGTTTTGATTACCGATTTTTATCTCAAATTCATAGATGAGCCGACTCACGCTTGACCAATTTCTCAAATTTCTTAATTTTTTGTTAATCTACATATAACAAACAACCTGTGTGCCAAATTTCATAACGCTACGACAACTGGAAGTGGCCTAGAGGTTTTGATTACCGATTTTTATCTCAAATTCATAGATGAGCATACTCACGCTTGACCAATTTCTCGAATTTCTTAATTTTTTGTTAATCTACATATAACAAACAACCTGTGTGCCAAATTTCATAACGCTACGACAACTGGAAGTGGCCTAGAGGTTTTGAAGCCGACTCACGCTTGACCAATTTCTCAAATTTCTTAATTTTTTGTTAATCTACATATAACAAACAACCTGTGTGCCAAATTTCATAACGCTACGACAACTGGAAGTGGCCTAGAGGTTTTGATTACCGATTTTTATCTCAAATTCATAGATGAGCCGGCTCACGCTTGACCAATTTCTCGAATTTCTTAATTTTTTGTTAATCTACATATAACAAACAATCAGTGTGCCAAATTTCATAACGCTACGACAACTGGAAGTGGCCTAGAGGTTTTGAAGCCGACTCACGCTTGACCAATTTCTCAAATTTCTTAATTTTTTGTTAATCTACATATAACAAACAACCTGTGTGCCAAATTTCATAACGCTACGACAACTGGAAGTGGCCTAGAGGTTTTGATTACCGATTTTTATCTCAAATTCATAGATGAGCCGACTCACGCTTGACCAATTTCTCAAATTTCTTAATTTTTTGTTAATCTACATATAACAAACAACCTGTGTGCCAAATTTCATAACGCTACGACAACTGGAAGTGGCCTAGGAATTTTGATTATCGGTCAGTGAGTCAGTGCCAAAATTAGCTATTTTTACAAGGAAATATTTCAGGATCTAACAAATCTATATGTATGAAATTTGGTATATTGCGTAAGTACTAGTATATAATTAGGTAGGTAAAATTTTATCTTTGCTCTCGCAATAGGCACTGAGATACAAGGGGGTCAAAAGCGCGTCGAAACCGTTCGTGTAAATAGTGCACGGCATGCGCGCGGCCTGCTGGAACTTGGCCGCGCACTCCGTGCGCTTTGATGTGATATAATATTTGATATTTGATATTCATCAGTCATTAAATTTTTGCAGTAAATCAGTAAATTTTGCAGTACTTAAATCATTAGTTAAATTAAATGTTTCTGAGTGCGGCTGTTAATATAACCTCAATCAGAATAAGTATAAGATTTTGATGTGTATAATGCAAATTGTATTCTCAAGGTGTTATCTATAGTACAAACAGCGAGACGAGGCAAAAAACGTAAAATAAAATGGCAAAACCTATATGTTAATTAATTTGAGTTTTTTTAAACAGACAACATGATCTTCGTCATATTGTCTGTTTAAAAAAACTCAAATGAAATAAGCTAGTAATATACGCAACAAGCGCTCCACAAAAAATATTCTTCAGGTACTTCGTACACAATTTAACCCGTCAATCGTGGAAAAACGAGACACAATATCTCAATCGCATGCAACCGCGATAACAAAAGTTGCTTATCTTTTACGACCGCTTGGGGCTTGATGAATTAAAAAATAAAAAGTTTTCTAGTCGGCCAATATTTTCAGCAAAGTATAAGTCGATCCAAACTTATATTAAGCTCCCGGCCTAGCGCGGGCTTCTTTAGAGGTTGTTACAACTTGTTCACGATAAATTAATGTATCTAGAGATTCTAGACCGAAATGGATGTCAAAACTTTGCCTACATATTAATTTGATGTCCAAGATTACTTATATGTTATTTATTAAGTTTAATTTATTAAGAATTATAATATCATATATTTTATATTTATATTAGTTCTAGCTTATCCGACAAACGTTGTTTTGCCACATACGGTGTGGAAGTATGCTTGAACCATAATAATATGTTTTAAGACGTATAACATCAGATATATAGATAGTTGTGATGAAGCGTTGTATATGTAACGAAGAGAAAATTCGACATTTTGGACTATGTTTTGTATGTTGTATGCTGAGATAAAAATATTTCATTCTTCACACAACAGAGGTAAATCACAATATATTGATTAACTTATACAATATTAATCATTATGTGAACTAGGGTCCAGTATTTCGGGACTCCAGGTTTCACCCTCAGATAATACCAGTAATCAGTATGGATGTTAAAATGACTGTCATGTCACCTGTGATACGTCCACCCTGGAACCGTACATGTTTCAGTAGAGCCCTCGTATTACAAGAATCGCTGCAGACACTTCTAACATACTGCAGTGTTCGCTCTGCGGCGTAAAACTTTAAACAATATTAATATTATACGCTCGCGGTAATGTTTTTCAACAAAACTCAACAAAGTCTACGTTTTCATGTTCTCGACGTGTTTAATCGCAGTTCGACCTTATTTCTATAGCAATAAAGACGAAATGTTGTACGACTGTTATAGTAGATTGTGCGTAGTTTGTTGCTACGTCGGTTACTACATTGTTTTCGCGACGTGGTTTATAATTATTTCTCGTTGATTTATGTCACTTCTAATTCTGGTTTATGAGTTGTTGCGTTGGAAATTCGTTTACCACACGTCCACAATCCGTTGTTACAATTTAAGAAATTAAACTTGTAAAACAAGTTCTAAAATCCAGTATCAAGTAGAAAACAGTTTTGGCAACACAAAATCCTTTATCATCTAAATCTAAATATTATATAAAACTCAAGGTGACTGACTGACATGGTGATCTATCAACGCACAGCCCAAACCACTGGACGGATCGGGCTGAAATTTGGCATGCAGGTAGATGTTATGACGTAGGCGTCCGCTAAGAAAGGATTTTGATCATTTCCACCCCCAAGGGGTTAAAATAGGGGATGAAAGTTTGTATATAATAATACTACTTAACGCGAGCGAAGCCGCGGGCAATAGCTCGTCCTCCAATAAAAGCACAACAACAAAAGTTTATCAAGTGCAATAATTATAACAACGTATTTTTTTGCTCTCTAAAGTAATTTTGAATAAGGGCGTTTGTGCACTACACGGAATTTTACCATCCGGCGCGGCGTCCCGATTTCTTACGTTTTGATATGGCAAACGTAAAGTAATGAACGTCGGACGGTAAAATTCCGTGTAGTGCACAAACGCCCTAACGCGTTTGATTTCTGAAGTAATATATGAGGATAGTCTACCGGCAGCACAGAGTTTCAATGTCTCAAATGTCTTTTTTTAAATTATTTTTTATGAAATAAGGGGGCAAACGAGCAAACGGGTCACCTGATGGAAAGCAACTTCCGTCGCCCATGGACACTCGCAGCATCAGAAGAGCTGCAGGTGGTTGCCGGCCAAGAGGGAATAGGGTAATAAGGGAGGGTAGGGATGGGTAGGGAAGGGAATAGGGTAGGGCCTCCGGTAAACTCAGTCTAGTCTCAAATCCCTTCAGTTTCGCTTATCTCTCACATTTTAGATACCGTCACTCTGTTTCCTACTATGAGACAGATAATAGGGCTTTCCTCTGAAGAAGCAACAGCATTCGCCACTTATGTCCAAAATAACTAAAATAATAAATAACAATTGTTTTATTTCTGAATAGATTTGTAACAAATACTTTCAGAACAATTGATACTACTGGTGCCTACCACCGGTTCGGGAACTGAATAACCGGCGTAAAAAACCCGCACGGGGCCCCACTTTTTACCAAAAAAGTGAGAAAAAAAGTACACACTAGATGACGCCTGCAACTCCGTTTATCGTCTCAGTCGGCAAAATTCGCTTATTGCGCTGAAACAGCACAATTATCGGGGACAAAACTATCCTATGTGATTTCCCGGGTCTCAAAGTATCTCTATACCAAACAGCAAAATTGGTTTAGAGGTTTGGGCGTGAAGAGGTAACACACTTCCTCATTTATAATAATATTAGTATGGCCTATAGATACATCTATGTTTTACCTCGTTTCCCCATTTTATTTACGATTCTAAATCCCCGATCATTAATATAATACAGTAGAGTTCTTTACGGAGCAATAAATTCTGTTGTACCGCGAGCTCTCATAAGCCGCGGCTTACGGCTAGTCTGCTCATTATTTCACTTAAACCGTGCCCAGGTGCTTAGTCAGTTTTAAGGTTACCCGACTACCGCGAAGGAAGGGTTGAAATTTTGGATGCTTTGTTTATGTGTTTGATCGTAGTTTGTTAATTGTAATAGTTAAAAAAAAAACTCAAAAACACGCTTTATTTATTTGCATCTTTTATTACAATTATTGTTATTTAAAAAAAATACCAATTAATTATTGCAAAGTTTCGAATTAATTAAGACTACAGCTGGAGATAGGTAAAAATCGTGCTCAAAGATTCCGTTGTCTTACATACAGCCCAAGCGTGTTAATAAATGTGATGATCAGAACCTTAAAGCTCTGAATTTATCCTGGCATCAATGATAAAAACTGGACGAAAGCTACTTTACATTAATTATATTATCTACCAGCTGTTCCCTGCACTTTGAAAATGTAAAAAGTATTATGTTCCTTCTCGTATTAGCCTAATATCTATTACTATACCTATCTAGGCCAAATTTGATAAAAAAACTGCCCAGCCGTTAGCGTGATGCCGATACTAAGTTAAACATTATGGATTCATGCTATTGCATACCTCGTATCGCGGACTTTTAACGCGGCGATCGAATCAAGATATTCCGTAACGAAAAAAATCTAACACCCCTATATCACTACTTAGACTAAACGTTTGCGAATTACAGTTGCATGAGTTGATAAAAAATGCTATGAAACAACTTTACTGTACTGTAACATAACTTTACTTTCCATACGTATTTTTTAACTAAACGAAACATTTATGGTCTCTACCTACCTACAGAAATAAATCAAGATTGATTTATTTCTGTGGCCTCTACAGTTATACACAATATTCTACTCCGTTCTAAATATTTTCCCCACTAAACTACGATAGTAACGTCGGTATTGAAATGGAATTTTCGAGTTCCATTAAAAGAATATACGTCAGATTTTCACCCATCACACATATTTCGCAACAAGTGTGATTCACAAATTGGTTTCGCTTCGTGTTTTGATAGACATTCGGTTGGACTACATTAGTTTCGAAAGAATATCTAATATTGTTTCCTGTCACACCAAATATATATCTTTTAAATAAGATTTTACAAATAATCGGTACTAAGAGCTTAATATAATATTCTTAAGATGGTTTCAGATTATTTTCTTGGCTTATAAGAAGATTTAAACAATGCGTGATTTTTCCCTTTATAATGCTATTTAAAGTTTAACCATAGACTAAGGAATGTTTATTTTCTCTATGGTTAAACTTTCTACATTATGTATATTTGTATAACATGTGATTTTCCTGTTCTGAGGATATATACCTAATATTATCAGACATCGCAAGTTATATATAGCAAGATATCCGGCCATTATGACAAATCTACACTTCATTATATTAATTTGTTAGGCTTTTTTAGGCCTATTGAGCTAAAAAAGATAATAAAATCTTGTTTCTGTATGCCTTTTCTCTCAAAATAAACAAATTTTTTGTAGTCTACTGCAAAATTGCAGACAAAAAATGGGAATTTTCATTTTCCGGCAAACAGCCGAAACATTTAATGTCGCAAAGATTTTTATTTACCGGCATTGTTAGCCGCAAACTGGGGCAAAGTTTTTTTTCTCTGCAAGAATACTTCAGTTTCATCACTGAGTTTAACATTTTTTTTGTTTGGATATATAACTGTAAGATTATTTTGGTTATATTATTTTTGTATTTCTCATGTTAGATATTAAGTGATTATTATGGTAAGGTAGATAATTAATATAATAATATGAAAATTAAAGGCTTTTCAAGTTGCGTAATATTATAGACCGTCTTTTTTTTATTAAATAAGGGCAATACAATACAAACGAGCAAACGGGTCACCTGATGGTAAGCAACTACCGTCGCCCATGGACACTCGCAACATCAGAAGAGCTGCAGGTGCGTTGCCGGCCTTTCAAGAGGGAATACGCTCTTTTCTTGAAGGTTTGCAGGTCGTATAGGTCCGGAAATACTGCTGGTGACAGTTCGTTCCAGAGTTTTACAGTGCGCGGCAGAAAGTTACGCGAAAAACGCACTGTGGAAGACTGCCACTCATCAAGGTGATGAGGATGGTAATGTTTTTCGCGTGGGACGATGGCGAAAAGTTGCAGGTGGTATGATTCCGAACAATTCCTCAGAACACTACCCGTGATACAACCGATAGAGGATGCAGAGTGAAGCTACATCTCGGCGTAATTCCAAGGGATCCAAGCTGTTTGAAACACTATGGCAATCAACAATTCGAGCGGCCCTTCGCTGGATACGATCGAGAGGGAGCAGTTGGTATTTTGGCGCCCATGCCCAGAGATGAGAACAATATTCCATATGAGGCCGAACCTGGCCTTGTACCATGAAACTGTTTTGAGACTCAAACAATCGGACGAGAATGACGCGTCCTACTCTAACAAACGTGAAATGAAGTTGTTAGAGCAGGACGCGGCATTCTCGTCCGATTGTTCGAGTCTCAAAACAGTTTCGTAGTAGGCCTACTGCGCCTTGTAGAGTTGTAGGCGTTGGTCCGGACTGAAATACTGTCTCGCTCTGTTAAGAACACCAAGCTTCTTCGAGGCTAGATGATATCGGAACTGGACTTCGCTCGATATGTTGACGCCAAGTATCTCAATGCTACGGGAGATGGTTAAAGATGTGCCCTCGAAACGAGGATATACGACCATTGGTGACTTTTTAGTGGTGAACGCACAGACTTGTGTCTTGGCGGGGTTAAATTGGACTAAGGGTCCAATTTAACCCCGAGGAGGGTTGATATTGAACATCGCGCGCCTTTAACCTAATTGTCAAATAAACTGTTCAATAAAATTAAATGCGTGATATTGACAATACAATTGATCATCTAGGGGCCCGCTGTCTGTGGTTTTTAAGAGAATCTTTTTGCTTGTTAACAACTAATTGTCTAAGTTCTGGACAGTGTTTAATGGAGTTTAAAAGGATTCTGTGATAAAACTTTCTAATCTTATTATCTTTCTAGGTCAGTTTCCTTTGTTTAAAATTTATTATATTAACTAACCTGAATATAAAGTTTTGAGTAGGATTTTTTTTTTAATTTATTAATGTACTTCAAATTAAGTTCTGATTTTTCAACGTTTACCTGAAGAATTCATTTGGGACTCACAGATTTTGTATAAAATTCCGTTTATAAAAATGACTGAACACCAAATAATACTTAAAATAATAATAATAATTATTATTATTAACAACTAGATGTCGCCCGCAACTCCGTTGCGCCGAAATTCGTATATCGCGCGGGAATCGTACATTTTTTCGAGATAAAAAGTATCCTATGCCCTTTCCCGGGACTCAAAGTATCTCCATGCCAAATTTCAGCAATATCGGTTCAGCGGTTTGAGCTTGAAGAGGTAACAGACAGACAGACACACTTTTGCATATTTTATAATATAAAGTAAAATTATCGATCGCATTCGGGTACTAACTGTCCTAAGTATTAATTTTTTAATTCAGTCTTGAATTTTAGGCATTTATCATAATGAATTTGCGATACTTCCAACCGTTCCTAAAAAAAATCAATATTTTAAGCTAATTTACGAAGTGAGCTATAAAATCTCATACATATTTCGATATCCATACCAATATTATACATAAGAAAGTGTGTCTGTCTGTTATCTCTTCACACCTAAGCCTTTGACTGCCTTAGAGTCTCGGGAAATGGCATAGGACATTTTCTGTTCCGGAATAATGTACGGAATAATAAGTTGCAAGTGTTATAATATTATAGTACATATTTTAATATTTCTCTCTCTTAACGTGCCACTCGTACCATAGATAACTTCTGTAGGCCTTCAGTATATAACCGAAATAAAAAATAAGACGGTTCAAAGAGTTCTCTTATTTGAATGCGTAGAGATAAAAATAGGTCCTTTGTTGGATACCGTCCCGGGCCGGGCCTGCTCCTGACGCGAGATAACTTCAATATTATCACGAAAACGTCCCATCAGGTTGATGAAAAGCTCTTTGAAAATTATATCCCGTTGGTGAAATGTATACAGTATGGAATAAATAATTTACAATTTGAAGTAGAGAAACATAAAAGTAAGAGATATGCTTTCTGCAACGCCATTATGACTGTCCAGCACAAGTTTTTACAACTTCTAAAATCAATTATTTTTATTATCAATGGACGCGAGACGTTGCAATGTGGCTGACCCTAATTAGGTTTGGCGCAAAAATTGCAAAAACCGACCGGGTTCCAAATCTTTCGGTATTGGATCCGGTGTCGGTAAAATAATGCCGGATCCGCCGGATTACCAGATCCGTACAATCCGTTGTATTGCAATCCATAGTAGCTACTAGTACCAATAAATTATAATGCCAAGCGGCGGCGTGACGTGATAAGGAATTTATTTCAGTTAAGTGTTCTGCTATTGAAATGAATCATTGACATAAAGAGGAATGTCAATCGTATAGTGAGAACAATAGAGCTCATTATCGCTCATCACGGCTCATGAGTGCTGTAGAGTCATCGGCGTAGCACTCGCTACGGCGCTACAAAATTACGTAGCAGCGCTACGACGAATACATTACTGTTGTGTTGTTTTGTTTATTAATTTTAATTGATTCTCGTAGCCATATGCTACGAGAATCAATTAAAATTAATAAACCGACTTACAAAAAGGTATTAAATTTGATAAAGATCGTTATGTAGTTTATTCTATTTGTGCTGAATTTGCAATGAACCAACTGAACAAATATTAAAATTCACGTAAAAGACCTAATGTAGGTTATAGCGGAAATATGTCCCACCTTTCTTGTTATTTTTTTTCACCTTCATAGTCAACATCTGGTTTTATAGTATATGCAATTATAATTAGCATACGTCTAGTTGCACGCACACAAACACCGAGCCGAAGTCTGCCGAACTGAAAAGATGTTAGACGATGCATGGCAACGTTGCACGGAGTGTAGTGTGTTAGGTTTATTTTCGTTACGGAATTTCTTGATTCGGTCGCCGCGCTCAAAAATCGCGATAAAAGCTATGCAATAGGTTAAAAAACTCTGCAACCTTAGAAAATCAGATGGATAAGCCCGCATTGTTATGCAAAATCTAAAACAACTTTTTATATTGTTCCAATGCGGGAATAGAACCGAAAGCTAGTCAAGCTCTGCAGTCTGCACGACTAGTGACTAGAAATGTATAATATATTATGCTATGTTAACTCTGTGTATAGTTTTTACTAGTTTGTTTAATGTATAGGTTACGGCGCTTTTACATCACGCGGCACCGACATTCGTTAAGAAACTGTAAACGATAATATACATAACCGCGTTTTTCCAATGTACAGAAATTGCATGTCACAGCGATAGTGATAATAATTATTATTGTATTTTTCACATTTTATATTAAATTTTTGTATATCTTTCTTATATTTATGTAATTGTGGCGGACGAACTAGCGCCATAATGCCAGGAAAGCGGTACACATACATACACGACACCTGACTAACAATTAGTTCAACCTATCCGAAGATACCATATCACTCAGCCAGATCTTTCTTTGGGGCTCTTACTATATCATGTACCATCGAAGAAATTGATTCATAGGCAGTTGACGAACCCACGTCATTTGGTCGAATTATGGTAAATTCAATGTAAACCGTGATCTGTCGGCTGGATTTGACATTAAGCGACCAAATCACTAAGGTCCGCAATCTGCCTATGAATCAACTTCTCTGATAGTACAATGTATGCGTGAGAGCGGAGAGCCTAAAGCTGCTTATCCCTTTGAGGAAGACTCAGGGCGAGGCAGTCGATCGACCTGAGGCCGCACAAGTGGAGACGCTGCCTCAACCGAGGCACGCCGCGCCATGCCAAGCAACCAATTTCGGTTTGCTTCAAGTCGAGGCTGCTCGGCACGAGGCTGCCACAATGGATACGCAGCTTAAGAGATGTCGGTTCGATATCTGAAATCGTATCGTGTAATGTAAAAGCTGTTAGTAACAGCGGCGACTGCTGCTCGGAGATTGGACGGGCTTGCGGTGGTGCGACCGCTGCACAGTTTAGAGCTTGTGTACACTGTACATACATACATATAATATACACTGTACGTACATACATATAATATGCATTTTAAAAGGAAATTGCTTTGATGTATTTTAATGTTATGTAGACAGCCACGGTAGACGCCTCAGTAATAAATTGATCCACACTGTGTAATAATAATAATGAATATTATATTCAGTATTTATAATGAATATTAAATCTAGTGATGCTCATCACAGTCTTGGTCTTGGCCTTTCTAGTACAGTCTCGGTCTTGGTCTTAGTTTTTCAGTTTTAGGATTGTCTTGGTCTTGGTCTTGCTTTTCTTGCAAGACCGTGACTCAGACTGCAACACCAGTTTTGCTCATCACTAATTAAATCAGTGCATACAAAATATAAGCGGCAACAATAATTAAACATGTAATTTATTTCTGGTAAGGCTCTTTCATGGCCTTGGGTTCTGAATAATTAATCAACCTAACATTTTATTCCACCTTATATTATAAAATTCGTACATAACTAACTGCGAAACAGATTAATGAGACAATAGACAGCCATTAAGACGCTATATTGATAATAACGTCCTTTTTGAAGTAATACTATAGGACCCTCAGAAATGTTACAAATCTGGTAATGAGATATACATATCTTCATAGCCTTATCTAAGTTTGAGAAGAACCAGAAACACGGTTAATGTATTTTGCCTCGATACATTTCTCGATCGAAATGACCTCTTAAAAATACGAAATTTGAAGATTATTTTTAAACGAGAATAGATGTATTGTAGGAAATTAGTTTAATTAATAGACACCTTTTCAACCCAAAATCGTATAGAAGCATTTTGCTTCAATGCTCCTAGTTATTGTTTAAATAAACAAAATTACGTTTTTTCGCATGTTTTCCGAGCGAGCCGATAGCTTCTGGCCGCAGCGTATTCACGACTTTATAGTCATACAAATTAAGTATAAAATTGCCCTTGCGGTAAAATTACTATCAATATAACGTCTTAACAAGTTTTTACGGCTATAACAAAACAGTACAATTGATCCATCCAACTCCACCCAACCACGCACAACTCCATCAAGAGTGCTAATCGCATTTCGACTTGGGAATATCTAGACCGATGAGGAATTTATTTTCAATTTATCCAGCCGATGAGATCCTCGCCCGGTGCCCGGGGCGGGTAACTAGCTAAGTTTGAACCGAGCACAATCAATTCACGATAACTTTATAATATTCCGTTTAAGTTAGGCAGTTAACTCCCAAAGTTATAAACAAGAATGTGTTCAATAAATTTACTTTACTTTACATATTCTATATCTTAATAGAAACTGTGTTAAATTACATAGGTGTTCATGAAATCATAAAAAAAAACAATTTAACGTATAAACGTAGTTCATTTATACTTCACCTTATATAAACGTAGTTCCTTTATACATACCTTTTTTAGGGTTCCGTACCCAAAGGGTAAAAACGCGCGGAACTCTATTACTAAGACTTCGATGTTTGTCCGTCTGTCTGTCTGTCTGTCTGTCTGTCTGTATGTCTTGAGGCTGTAACTCAAGAACCACTATAGCTAGAGTTCTGAAATTTTTACAGATTGTGTATTTCCGGTGCCGCTATAACAACAAATACTAAAATAAAAATAAAATTCATATTTAAGGGGTGCTCCCATACAACAAACGTGATTTTTTTGGCCTTTTTTTGCTCGTAATCAATAATGATAAGAGGTAAGCACTTGAAACTTTCACGAAGGCCTTAAATATAATTGTACTTTAATAATTAATAATAATATTTAAATAAAATAAAAAATTAAGGGGGGCTCCCATACAAAAAACACAATTTTTGGCCTATTTTTGCTCTATAACGGTACGGAACCCTTCGTGCGCGAGTCCGACTCGCACTTGGCCGATTATTTAGTTCATCCACTACAACTCAATAACTTATAAAGTCTTCTTAGTCGTGATTTTAAACTCAGCATATTTCCTACTCCTGTGAATTTTTTCACATTTCCAGAAGCAACCGTTTAGCTGGAGCAACCGTTTAGAAGGGGGGGACTGGACTGGACTCTAACGATTTTTTCCATTTTAAAACTTCATATTTCACAAATGGATTCCTAAATCGAAAATTGATCTAATATTTTAAGTATAAGTAATATTTTTAAAACGCCTATCCAACGACACCCCACACGGTGGGGTGGACGAGAAAAATAAATACACCCTCGCTTGATGGGGAGGTACCATAAAAAAAAATATAACATTTTATATACCATTTTATCGGCGTCATTAATATGTGCATTCATGCCGAATCACAGCTCTATGGGTCCTACAGTCTCTGAGCAAAACCGCGGACAGATAGACGGACAGACAAACATACAGACGGACAGACCGAAACTATAAGGGTTCCTTGTTGACTACGGAACCCTAAAAACACAAACTTACACATTTTGACATTAGATAAAAAGGTGAAGAATGAAGATACAAACGTATATAATATTATCTTCTCTTGTTTTTGTCTCTGCACCACTGGAATGAACCTTCCGGGGATTCGGGGAGTATCTTTATTGTTCTATCATATAGCAAGTACATAAAATAGCTCTACCTGCACTCTGCAGCTCCTATTACTGTTAATTATTTATCGCATTTTCAAACATGGCAGCCGGTTTTGTAGGCACGTGTATGACAAGCGTTATATTGGAGATCTATATTTTTATAAATAGATCGCCATCACGCCAAGTCCACACCGGGACCTGCCCAGTGTTCCTGACAGCTCAGGACATGGAGCTAAATCCGTACCCGCCCTTGCCCACATTTTACTGTAAACATGTTATGTTAGTCGAACTAGTTAAAGTACCAATTTGTGAGCAATAAAGAGTTATCTATCTTCACGCACAAACCGCTGAACTGATTTTGCTGATGTATGGAGGTAATTTTAGAGAGAGCGCACATCTGAGACACGACTGAAATTAGACAATCTTGTTTCACATAGACAAGTCAGTCTAACTACAGTCTAAAGACAGTTGTGTCTATCATGTGGCGCACACCTAAGTCAAGACTGTCTTGACTACGATGACGCAATGCATACAATTGTATATTCATTCAGTAGCAGAATGGAGTTCACCGAAGCTGCTGTGATAAGCATCCTAGTAATGCGTGCAAAACGGCGCAGACAACGGAAATATTGGGTACACCCCATATACAGTGAAAGATTGTTAAAGGAAAGTTCTATTTATTGTTTGATCAATTAAGGCTTTATCCCCGAAAGTTTTTCAAGTACTTTCGAATGAATGTGTCTAACTTTGATAATTTGTTGAAATTGTTGCAACCTTACATTACTTATCAAGACACTCATTTTCGCAAAGCTATACCGGCTTCGGAACGACTAGCAGTGACGTGAAATCTTTTTTTAAGTTTGTTAAAAAGCACAAAAAATGTTGTATTACGTAATACTTACTGAAAAATATATTTTGCGTCTATTGCGAGCAGTTCTGAAAGATTTTATAGATATAGATAGAAAAGTTCTCATTTAGATAAAAATAACTTCAAAAATAAACGGGAAAGACTCGACGCGAAAGATAGTACTTGGATCGCTGGTCGTGTTCCTCTTTTTGGTCGTATTATTGTTTATGTTCTGACACATGTGATTAAAATTGTCAGAATCTAATTTTGAAATCTATAAGTATTTAAAAATAAATTATGTCAGCCAGCGCGAGGCACATTCCATTCATAATCTTAGTGAAACCCGACGAATTTGATATAATATATTGAAACCTGTCCCGTCCGTCTCTTTGCTTTGCAGTTGAACTACTGGTAGTTATATCTATTGTAGTTAGACAGTTTTGTCGTAGATGTGCGCGCTTGCATACATTTCAAAGGGAAGCCGACAGTCGTTAGTCAGACTTGTCGCGACTCGCATTAGTCAACTTTGTCTATTAGACGTCTTGTCTCAGATGTGCGCATCTAGTGCATTTTGCTATGCGATAGTCTGTCTAACTACAATCGTGTCTTAGGTGTGCGGTCGCACTTAGTGTCGGGGAAGGACATAGGATACTTTTTATCCCGGAAAAATGCACGATTCCCGCGCGACAAACGAATTTTAGTGCAACGGACGTCTTCTAGTCCTTAATAATATTTAAAAAGAAAAAGGGTCTGCTTGTTATCTCTTCACACTGAATCAATCAGGATGCAATTTGGTATTACAAGTACAAATAGTTTCTAATATTTCTTGTAAATACCAAATCTCATCATAATCGGTTCAGTACGAAGAGGTCACTGACAGGCCACACATACAATGCGAAAGAATAGAACTATTCATGTCGTGTGACTTCACATAATTGCAATTTTACATCTAAAAATTAAAGCCACCTCAACATCATCATCAGCCTATTGCCGTCCACTGCTGAACGTAGCATCCTCCCCCCCCTTCCCCATTACGTGTGACATAATTTATGGATGACCCCTAGTGAATGACGTGTCTTTTTATGTGAACAGAATCTCTGCATCATTTGTAAATGCTGGACCTTCGTTAAATTCTCAAGATAGAATTAATAATGACAAGTGTAATGGGAAAGTAGAGTGGGGTATAGTTGGGCCCTTTTGATGGCCCTCGAGGATGGCACAGGGTTTGTCCCTTCAGCCGTACAATGGACTCGTCTTTTTGTGTTTTTACAAAGTACCCACTTCATATATTTCGTCCTATTGCCTAGTTCACGTGAGTAATGTTTACTTAACTTGCGCATGTGCTTGGAGGTTTACTTAATATTATATTATGTAAGATGCATGATTCAGTTTTATTGCCGTTAGAAAAAAAAAACGAAAAAAAAATATACGACTTAGATCTGTCAAAAAATCCAACGTGTAAGACGACGTTAGTAACTTTTGTATCAATTTTAGTTTATTTTTATGGACAACATGAAAACATAACAGGGTTTTTATGTTTTACTAAATATATTTCAGATTAGTAAAATTTTATGTACAAAATTGACTAAACAATAATTTTAACTAGAATTAAAGATATTTCAAAATTATTTCTACCGAAATTTTGATAGGATTTGAGCCCGCGACCCCCAACTTAGGCGATTACCACTGAAAATATTTACACAAGTATTCGGAAGGCCAGGTACAAAACATGAAAGCGTTCGTCGAGCCTAAGCAAACTTTGTTAATTTATTTTTGCAAAAAGCAATTTAAATCCCAACACATAATTACTTTTACTCTTCTGACATTTAAATTGAATAAGTTACTGAATCAAAAGTACTAATATCTGGTGAAAACAAAGAAATATTCATGCCTATATTATAAAATAATTATGGAAAAGTATGTTTTTTACTTCCGCCCTCTTAAGAGGATTCCACACCGCCCCTTTTCCATACAAACGTTGTCCCCTGTTTCCTCCCTGGATAGTGCCGGTAGAATTATAATTTTTTTCCTGAATATCTACGGCCACTAATACAATGTCCCTATGTTTTCTTTTTTTTCATAACTTAATTATTATATAATATATAATATATGAACGTTCAAAAACCCAAAAAAATTGCCAAATTTTTCGCTGTGTTCAAACATCCAGAAAACAGATTTGGCTAGATTATAGACAAAAAAAACATACGAACACAGCTCAAGCCTTTCTTTAATGAAAAAAGTACTTAAATCGGTTAAGTTTTGGAGAAGGAATCAGGGGACAACGAATCGTTGATTTTCTGCAGTTGTCTCTATCGCGCTCTGCGGTATAGGCTTGAGGTAAGGGAGCTATAGATATTACACGTACTTTTTTTTTCATTTCTCTAGCCCTTGATGTATCCTCTAAAACACTGTCCCTATTTTAACCGATATATAATCCATACTAATATTATAAATGCGAAAGTGTCTGTCTGTCTGTTACCTCTTCACGCCCGAAGCGATGAACCAATTTTGCTGAAGTTTTAATTTATGAATATAAGCTACATATTATTTTAATATTTAAGGCTTAAACTTACATTTTTCTACTCAGTCAGCTCTACATAATGTCTAGTAAAGTTTTATTTCAGTGTGGCAATAATACTCATTCCTACTCAACCGTAAAAGCCCGTGGCTCGAGGCGCTACATTGTAATTTATATAGTTTCAGAACTCAGCGGCTAAGAGCCTGTCCACATCTCCACGTCGCGACGTCATCAACGTGGAACAGAGGGGTTAGTGCGAGTTTTATTCGATCATACGCATCGAGCGCGTTAACGCGAATTTGTATGGGATCAAAGCGGAATCCACGCGTTAGCCAGTAGATGGCGCTGCTTTGATCCCATACGTAACGTGTCAACGGAGTACTTTGACGTGACGTGCAAATTTACGTTAACGTAACGTAAAATGCACGTCACGATATAGCAACATTGTACGTCGCCATGCCTTGTAAAACTGCTACGTTCTGCACTAATGATCTAGCTGATGCGGACCGCACAATACGTATATTGTATAATTCTGCTTTTGCTATTGTTAAAAACGGAGAAATAGAAGAAAAAAGTGCATTTTCATGTAACGTTTACGCAAATTTTCACGCCACTTCAACGTACCGTACCACGTGACCGCAACGTTCCGCGTTGATGACGTCGTGACGTGGAGATGTGGACAGGCCCTAAGGAGCAACATTGAAGCCACAAAGGCGTCTTTATGTTTCTGACCAGTCAACCATGCGATATGCCCGCCAGACAAATTTTACATTTGATTGGTGTTGAATTACTAAGGTTTATGAAATGGATAAAATATGTCTACTAGTTATAACAATTCAATTCAATTCAATGAAAATTCAATTCAATGGTCAATTGATACCTAACTAACGAATATTTTACTAACAATATGTATAAAATCCGGTATAAAGATTGGTAAATGGTATGTATGGATGTGTGTTCACGGAACGGCCATAGAACATAGAAGACATCCCGACGTAATGAAATATACAAATTCATCCAAACGACCGTACATTTTGGATTACATTTTTGGAGTGTTGTCGGGCCATTCGGTTGAACGTGCGTACCGACAATGCACACTTCGCTCCACTTAAACCCCACAAACTTTACCATTCACCGATAATAATTCGTAATCAAAATATTAATAACGTTAACTGACTATACAGTCAATAACATCAAACTTATAATTGTTTTAATTTATCCACCCGGAAATTATAATTTTAAGTTACAGTATTGTAAACTTTATTTTAAAAGATTTTTTTTTTCTCACTTTTTTTGGTAAAAAAGTGGGCCCCGTGCAAGTTCCTTACGCCGGTTCTTCTCGCCGGGTTAGTTCCGGAACCGGTGGTAGGCATCATGTAGACTTTCAGAAAATATATTATTTGCAAACATTTATTCTGAATAAAAATTTTTGATTTTGAGTTTGAGTCTTATTATTTAATTTATCTCATAAAAAAGCGGCCAAGTGCGAGTTGGACTCGCCCATGGAGGGTTCCGCAGCAGCAATAAGGTTTATTTTTATGAAATTAAAATATTTTTGATTTATTTTTATATTTCAGTCGATTTAATGAAATTTAGATTAAGGTTTACTATTTATGACGTATAAAAAAACTACTTGCTAGATCTCGTTCAAACCAATTTTCGTTGGTAGTTTTTATAGTAATCTACATCATATATTTTTTTTAGAATTATCATGCCTCTACTTTAGAAATTAGGGGGGGGGGGGACACACATTTTTTCACTTTGGAAGAGTCTCTCTCGCAAACTATTCAGGTTAGAAAAAAATGATATGAGAAACCTCAATATGATTTTTGGAGACCTATCCATAGATACCCCACACGCATAGGTTAGATGAAAAAAAAATTTTTTTGTTTCAGTTGTACTTTACTATTTATGACGTATAAAAAAAACTACTGGCTAGATCTCGTTCAAACCAATTTTCGTTGGTAGTTTTTATAGTAATTTACATCATATATTTTTTTTAGAATTATCATGCCTCTACTTTAGAAATTAGAGGGGGGGGGGACACACATTTTTCCACTTTGGAAGAGTCTCTCTCGCAAACTATTCAGGTTAGAAAAAAATGATATGAGAAACCTCAATATGATTTTTGGAGACCTATCCATAGATACCCCACACGCATAGGTTAGATGAAAAAAAAATTTTTTGTTTCAGTTGTACCTATGGGGACCCCTAAAATTTTTAATATTTTTTCCATTTTTGCATCAAAATCTTAATGCGGTTTACAGGCTACATCTGCTTACCCAGTTTCAATAGTATAGCTCTAATAGTTTCGGAGAAAAGTGGCTGTGACATACGGACGGACGGACAAACAGACAGACAGACAGACAGACAGACATGACGAATCTATAAGGGTTCCTTTTTTGCCATTTTGGCTACGGAACCCTAAAAATAAATGTGATATAGTATTAATTTTAGTAACAAAATAAAAATAATTGTCATGATATTTCAAATTGGACACATATATTATCCGGGCCATAACATAAAGTGTCCGTTGTAGTTGTGTTAGCGGCGCCCTGGAAATCGAGTTCAGGGCGTCAGAGGGCGCCGCGGACCCTCGAGGCGCCCTTTATTTTAGCTGATGGACAGCACTGAGATGGGAATCTTACCCTAAAATCGAATAAACAGCTGGTAGGGCTGACACAACTTTCTTTAATTTATTTAAAAAATAATAATACTATTGGAGAGCAAAGCATGTGGCTTGGAACAAAACTAGCTTTTAATCTGTTTCGTTTTCACTTCTGCCGGCATTTCTGGAAGGCCACCCATTGTTTAACATTCATACTCCTATACTTTACTAATATTATAAATGCGAAAGTGTGTCCGTCTGTTACCTCTTTACGGCCTTTTTTTAGTGCTGAAGGCAGGTCAAGTAGCCCTGATGTCACTGCGATCCTTGAGGATCTATTGTGACTCCTTCGCATTAGAGTACCGTCCCCCTCCCAATGCTGCACATGAATTGAACGATGTGGTTGGGGTTGGTGCCACGAATTTCCTCTGTATATGAGTATTCGTAGCGACTTCTTCACGCTCTAACCGTTGGACCGATTTTGCCGAAATTTAGTATGGATATACTTGAAGTCCCGAGAAAGGACGTAGAATTCTTTTTATCCCGGAAAAATGTACGGTTCCCACGCGATAATCTAATTTTGGCGCTTTGGCGATAAAATAATTTAAAATTCTAATTCAGTGGCAAGTGACAACCCTATTTTCAATCCAGGCCGGCGCACGGCGCTCGCGTTACTGATACTGAAAAATCACCCACCGCCGGTATCCGTCTCCTCCTCGCATATTACTCATTTGAGAGAGGGACTGAGACACATAAAATATAAAGACTTTATATACACTAATGTCATGAAAAAATATAAGTTTGCTTGTATAAAATAGACTACTTAACTAGTAATAAAAATAAATACTAACTTTATAAAGCTTAATCCAAATCTACGCGACCAAAGCGACTGCGAAGCGGGAGCGTCTGCAACGCGGGACGTTCGCGTCGACAGAGCGGGAATAATCTACGGTTTCGTACCGTAGTCGCGCAGGTGTGCAAACCCGTTTCGCGTCGCAAACGCTCCCGTCCCGAGTCCCGCGTTACTGACGCGTAAGTTTGGCCGAAGTCTAATACCCTGTGTGTCAACCCTACTCTCAATCCGGATCGGCGTGCCTCAAGCGTTCGCGTTACTGATACCGGACAATCACCACCGGCGGCATACGTCTCCACCTCGCATAATTATTCGTTTCAAAGTGGGACTTGGAAAATTAATAGAGCCTCTAACTGTACTATTAATGTCACAGAGAAACTATTAGTTTGCCTAGGTCGAATATGCTAAACTACGCTTTCATTTTATTATCGGTACGTCACAGTAAATAGGAACAAAGTGGCACGCTCCTTTTCATACAAATGGAGGGACGTGCGGTATCTATCTTGATCTATGTCTGTGGTCTGACTGTCTTTGTCTGGCATATTGGAAATGTCGCATGACACACAACGACAACGGATAATAAATAGTAACACCAGTGTCTATTGTGGTAACACGCTGCGTAAAATTAACAATTTGGTTTTCAACTTTTTCATTTTATTTCGTCTCATCTGAAGTTTGAAGTTATTTAAACAAAATGCATTGTTCGTTCGTTTGACATCCCAATTCCCAAACAATAAAATATGGCACAAAAGCATATCTCAAACAACGAGATAATTTAATTATGCTTTTGAAGTTCCGAATATTCGCGGAGCTTTTAATATTTAGGCCACAAAAGAGAACAATTCAATAAAAAACAAAAGCTCGCCAAAAGCTCCGTAAGCTTATAACGTACCTACTACGGGCTTTTACAACCGCATTGTTTATATCTCGCTTACGTTGTGTGCTTAAAAGATACAAGTGACGTCATAAGTGAGGAAGAGAGAGGGAGATATGGTGTTTTGTCTATGAGTGAAGAGCACAGTATCAGACCTATATCCATTGTTTTTGATGGTTGTAATGCAATGTAATAGCGGCTCTCTAAGGACTGAACTGGCAGTATCACGGATGAGTATTTCATCCTAATTTCTCGAATTCCTCGTCCCTACGGACAGGTAACGGAATTTTACTCCATAAAAAAGGCAAAAAAGTGCAGAATACGCCGGGAAGCCGGGGTTCTCAAATATCATAAAAGATGCGTTATGTGATTGTTTGTGAGCCCCGCAATGTATAAACAAAACCACAACATTGTTACTTGCACTCTGTTAAACTTACTGATTTTGTGTTGTTTAATCTGTTTCTCAGGTTTATTGACTGGAGTTTATATATTCAACAGCGTGGTTAATGTGTATGTATACCGAATAAATGATTTATTATTATTATTATTATTATTATTATTATTATTATTATTATTATTTCCTTTTTGACTTTAGCTAATAAAAAGCGCTAGTAAATACTCGTAGGTAAGAAACCAGATATAACGAGATATAACCGGAAATGGAATATCAAAAACCCTCATTGAAGTCTTTTCATTTTAAGGCGCGAATACACCTGACCAACAAGATCCAAGATTAGCTAATTACTAAGCCGCGAGTATACGAACTTACAAGACCTGCATTGTTAAGGCGCGCGTGGTCAGTGACCTGGAAACTGTGGTTGGCTAAGTTGATTCAATTGTTAAGTCTTCTTATTTTTAAGGCGCATGCACACTGACCTGGAAGCTGTGGTTGGCGTTGCTGTTGCTGCACTCCGCGAAGGTGGCCTCCTCTAGCTCGAACTCGTCCCACAGCTGGCTCTGTAAGCAAACGAGAGATCAGTGAGCAAGAGAGATTAGAAGATTGTGAACAAGATGTCACTGTTTCAGACAATAGTTCTTTGACTGCAGCTTATCAGTTCAACTCTGCAATTGGTGACTGGTTAATATTTTGACGTTAGTCATTTGGGACCTGTCAGACAGAGAGCGGTCACGCGTTCGCATTCTACGGTCGAGCGGTCAGTCACACAGAAGGAATTCTGACGCGGTCAGGACGCCTACTGTGTGGGTATGTCTATGTAACGTAATACAACACAAATAACGCAAAAATGACTGCTTGAACGCATGACCGCGTGACCGTTCTGTCTGCTATGTCCCTTAAAAAGTGCTAGTGAATATATAATCTTCAGTCAAAAAACCTTTGCAATCGTGCTCTAGCCTTATGACTTTTGTATGTAGACTAACTTGTAGGTTAAACATAAAATCTACTTATTTCAAATCAAAATAAACTTTTGGTCTGGTGCAAAGCTTATACTTTTTCTCTAATCGTAAAATGTCTCGTGAAAAGAGCTTATTTTGAGGCTAAGTTATTAACATCAAGTCGGATTTCAGCTCAGAAAGGATTATTAGATTTGTCTTGGTACGTACATTACGTAGTAGTTAGGTTTTTTATAAGTATTGCAGGTAACGGTTATTTCAAGACTATTTACAATCGGAACTCGGAAAAACCTGAACAATTCAACCTATCATCCAATATTCGACCAAATAATGGAGACGATAAAAAACGCCGATCCACGCGTAGAATTCGGGTCCACAAATTCTTACATCGCTCCCATTCTTTTATAATATTAAATACTGCCTCATCACGATGGCGCTTAATGAGAGTAGTATTGGATTTGGCGTCTGCGAATTTTAATCTACCCCCCAATGTTAATAAAGGTCAATATTATCTGCCCTGAGATAAGCCATATTAATGGTCCTAGGGAGCTTATGCCTTCATATTTTCTGTTTGTTTCAGGTGTACGAAAATGTTTTATACAGCATACTTTAATATTTAGACAACCACAAATTGCTAAATGCTAAGTTCAAAAGAACACGGCAAAGTAGAATATGTATATCGTCCGAAAAGGCTTTATAATACAAATGTGTCAATGATGTCAAAAGGCGCTGCTGGTAAAGGATAATTGTCAAACTCATGTCAAAAATGACGTTTTTAGGGTTCCGTATTCAACAAGGAACCCTTATAGTTTCGGTCTGTCCGTCCGTCTGTCCGTCTGTCCGTCCGTCTGTCTGTCCGCGGTTTTGCTCAGAGACTATAGGACTTACAAAGCTGTAATCTGGCAATGGTACATAAAATATTTAAAAAATATTTTTTTTTATGGTACCTCCCCTACACATCAAGCGGGGTTGAATTTTTTTTTTCGCGCCCACCCCATCGTGTGGGGTGTCGTTGGATAGGTTTTTTAAAAATATTATGAGTATTCATAAATCATTTTTCGATTTAGGGATCCATTTGTGAAATATTAAGTTTTAAAGTGGAAAAAATCGTTAGAGTCCAGTGTCCCCCCCCTTCTACCAGCTAAACGGTTGCTTCTGGAAATGTGAAAAAATTCATGGGAGTAGGAAATATGCTGAATTTAAAAGGAAAACTATCACGGCTAAGAAGACTTCATAAGTTATTGAGTAATAGTCGATCAACTAAAAAAAATGTATTCGGCGAAGTATAAAGGAACTTTTCGTTCAAATTCCTTTGAAAGTAACTGAGATGATGTTGTTAGTAGTGTAAAACATGTTATAAATGTACATTCATTGACCATACAAAAATTTTCAAAAACTAGCGGTACTACGGAACCCTATATTGCGCGTGGCCCGACACGCACTTGGCCGGTTTTTGTATGATAGAAGCGTTTAGTTCCTTTTCTCGGGGACAAAAGAGGGGGTCAGATTTTGTATCAAACTTTTTTCTTTAATCGACTTACTTCATATTATATACTGTGTTTTCTAACTTAACATTTGGTGTACTTATAAAATTTTTCCCCCCACCCCTCTTAGGGGACAAAAGAGGGGGTCAGATTTTGTATCAACTGATGAAGTAGAAATACTTTATATGGCAAAACAACGTTTGCCGGGACAGCTAGTTATGTTTATAAGTTTATTGTCTAACAGTATTTACTTAGTATTTACGATTCAGTAATTACCTGCACTATTTGTGCTTTTGGATGATCCGGTACTTAGAAACATAAGTCGTAGTAAAAGGAAAAGAAGGGTTCCTTTCAATGTTAATACTCGTATATCCTCCCAAAGCTGTGTATATAATATATAAACTGCACAAATCAACACCGTGTGGGCGAGTATTTTTGTCTGGATCAAAGTGATATGAAGATATACCCGAAACTTGGCAACTTCTTCCCCCGGGGGCAGGTTAACTTCTTACAAAAGAGCCATATAACAATATACTACACTTTCTTGTTTACAGGAAAGCTTTTATGCATATTATTTGTTAGTTATGATTATATTTGATTAAATTGTGATTAACTACCAGGGCGACTTAATCGCTTAGCGATAAATCCCTACACACAATCCCTACACACAATCGCTTCTTAACGCGAGCGAAGCCGCGGGCAAAAGCTCGTAATATTATAAAGCTAAAAAGTTCTTTTGAACGCGCCCCACGAACTTATACTGGTTTGAACTCTTTTTGTCTTCCCAATAAATGGACTACATATTTTATCAAAGACTTTAAAGGGAAAATCACGTCGCGATTAATATGAGCGAAGAATCAGTAGAAAATAGGGAAAAAACCGGGGTTTTAATTTCAATATTGGCACGTACAAAGTCTCAAGCAACAGCTGAAAATGTATGACGCGAGGCGAAAACCTTTGATGAAATTGCAAACGCTGTGAAGTCATAAAAGGTGTAATAAATATTTTACCGGCACGTAACCTCGTTCCGAGTTACATCCGTGCGGGTGTCAGGCGTTACAGCTACGTAGCCCTAATGACTTAATGTAAGAATTTGGGGCGTGGATGACTGATGGCATGGTACACCGGAGTCCGGAACGGGAGCGGCACATGGCCGTAAGTATAAACATTAAACAGTGAATATTACCGCTGTAAAAGCCTTTACAGCTCATATTATTATCATCCTTAGATTGGTGTAAATTGAACCTATATGAATATCACTGCCGTAAAAGCCTTTAATTAATAATAAAAAAGCCTTTACAGCTTATAATATTATTATCATCCTTAGATTGGTGTAAATAGGTCACGCAAAAGAAACATGAAATGAAAATGGGATTTAGTGTGATTTAAAAGAATACACATTTTTCCTGGTCAGATTAGGTTAGGTGAGCAATCACACTATGGTGCTCTAGTATAGAAATCAGAAGCACTACAATCTGGGAGTTGATTTGGGAGGCTCGATTGTGTCGAGACTCGAGAGTAAGGTGACAGGATCAAATAACTTCAACCTTGTGCTGTAGGGATAGCAGGGGCTTTAGTGAGGCATTGTTATACTATCTCGACTAGCGGTTTGGGAGCGGTTGCGGAGCGGAGCGGGCGCGCGGCGAATCCGTTGCGAACACGCCCCGGCTGCGTAGCGAATGCGTCGCGGACGCGTGGCAGATTCGCAACGTTTTCGTCATTATAACGCAATGTCGTGTGGCAGATGAGACAGTAAATCGTTTCGCCACTGTTTCGCAGCGAACTGCGTCGGTAGACTAGAGGCGTCCACGTTGCTATTCGCAGCGGTTACGTTGCGCGTCCGCGACGAATTCGCTGCGCTACCCGGCAAATTCGTTACGCATCCGCAACGTATTCGCTGCGCATCCGCTCCGCCCCGAAAGCGCTCGTCAACCGCTAGTATGATAAGGCCCTAACGCCTCACATCCCAGAGGCTCAACTCTGTAAACACTGACGTGTGAGCGACATGTAAATCCCCCGCAATCTGACACTCGCCTCAAATATTTACAGAGGCGCCGCTCGATACTTATTACGTTTTCTTTTCTGTTATATTTATACAATAGATATGGCGTATGTTATGGGTATAGAACAGTGGTTCAAAATTTATGGAAACCATTAAAAAAATTGGAAGTTACATTTTTGCGGTCCCTGAAAGCATTGTCAAGTGATTCGCAGAGCTAAATATTTTTATAAGCCAAAAGTAAAAACTAATAATAAATCGACAAAACGCGACCCACACCACACGCGGATCTGTTTATTTTTACGAAGCTTCATAATATTATGAGGTGGTCTAGTGTAAGAAAAAAAAATTGTTTGCACTTCGATAGTATCAGCAAAAGTAGAAAATAGGTTGTGTAATAAAAAATAACGTCAGAGAAAGTGATACAAAAACAACAAATAATATCATTTAATGAAGTCACTTTACTCTTCCCATTAAGTAGAGGAACGTAAGATACCTGTATAAAACAAAACATTTCATCTAAGTTCCAAGAAAACCATTCCTGGTATTCTTCGTATTATTCAGAATACACAGAGCGAGATTACTGGGAAAAAGTCTTTAATGAAGCAGCTTTCGAGCTTAGCTTTAAATCGTTCCGCAATCCGGTACTGAATGGTAGCTAAATGTCAAATTAGAAAGCTGAAAGGACGGGTATTCTAAATGCATTACAGCGTCGCTTGACGCTCGTGTAACTTTAACAATGCTGTCGATTTGTATTTTGTATACAGGCTGCTTTTTCAGCGCTGCTGATTTCACTGTGAATAAAAGAGGCAGATACACATAAAACACCATAAATTATTATGACACCAGCAACATGCAAATACATAATAATATATCTTGCAACACTATAATAGGATATAAAACATAATATACATACATAGGATACTACAATAGGATCTAAAGACCTGCCTTCTGATACTAATAAAAATTTGTATCAGAAGCCAGGTGCTTGCATCCTTGTCGTCACTACAACCCAAATGGATCTGTTGTTCCGCCTTCGTATTAGAGTACCATCCCAAAGAATTCCCCCCCGCTAAGAATTTCCTCTGCGGTAAACTATTCACAGCGTACAAAGACCCTTTTTCTGCTCTATTGTAGAGCAAGCCCCTTCGTCAAAATCTGTGGATTTGATATAACGCATCGCAAGCGCCATGAAACTTAATAATAAGCGACGGGTTATGCCAAATCCCAAACATTTTTGACATCTATCTTCCCTATAGAATAAGGGGCCAATATAGTCAGGAACAGTCTTCTACCTGGGATGTCAGACTTAATACAGATCAATTATTATTATCTATGTATCACAGCTCTATCCCACCCAATTACCTGTGTATCACAGCCCTATCATCTCCAATTACTTGTGTATCACAATTCACAGCCCAATCATTTCCAATTGCTTGTGTATCACAGCCCTATCATCTCCAATTACTTGTGTATCACAGCCCTATCATCTTCAATTACCTGTGTGTCACAGCCCTATCTACAATCCCTGTATTCCCTGTCCCGGTAAGCGACAAGCCAGACCCGTCAAACCGTCAGCCTCGAGCATCGATCCTGCTGAATGTCAGAGGTGAACAGACAATACGCAGTACGTATAGTTGGGTCTAGATATTATAATATTACAAACGAGTTTTATCTCATCGTTAAAATCATAATCCGGCTTCGAACGGTGTTATAATAATAAGAAATTAATCAACATGCTACAAATTAGACAAAGGTTAACTCTTCCAATAGAAAAGACCGTTACCATGCACCTAATACTGTTTGAAAGTCTCTCCTTCAAACGCTCTGACATTAGACAGAGACGGAAAAAATATATGCAACTAAAATAAAACGGAATTAAAAAGTTGTTAAATATTCTAGACAGACATACTTGTTATATCAAATTTTCATTCTCGTTGAATCGTTTTTAATGAAACTTGGTACGTTGAGTAGAAGTTCTACTCAACGTATAGAACCAAAAAATACAAACTTAAAGTCAAAGTCAATTTTTTTTATTCAGAATAAGTTTTTTTCAAACACTTTCAGAACGTTGATACTACTGGGGCCTACCACCGATTCGGGAACTAACCCGGCGAGAAGAACCGGCGTAAGAAACTCGCACGGGGCCATCTTTTACCAAAAAGATGGAAAATTATAATGTCATTACGACTAAATAAAAAAAAAAACTAAATACAACAAGTGTACAATATTACAATAAAATAATATACAGAAACAACTCTGCAGGGGGCGACCTTATTCCCATGGTGTACTATCATTCATGAAATCAGTAACTTTATAGTATGCTTTGGTACACAAACGTTCTTTATACAACTTTTTTAAATTTATTAATTGACAGATTTTGAACGTTTTCTGGGATCTTATTATTATAAAGGCGTATACATTGACCTTTAAAAGAATTTTTGACTTTAGTAAGTCTAGTCACCGGAATTTCAAGCTTATGTTTATTACGTCCCATGGGAGGAAGACTCAAAGTGACACAAAGGATGACTTTTGCCTGGGAAAATATACAGTTTCCGCGTGTTTCGATTTTCAGCGCTCCATCTAGTGCTTTCATAATTCCCATTTCATCCGGTATTCTCGTTTCAGCTTCATCTCGCTCCTCGATCAATCTCACTTAGCACCGACGTCGGCGACCTCCGCTCATACCGCAATATCTTCGCTCATTCCCGACACAATACAAACGCATACAGAAGCGCAACTCAGCCGAGTTCTTGCAATTAATGTCAAAAAATACAAATAGAAGTAAAACTCTTGAACGATCTGTCGCCAGCAGTATTTCCGGACCAATACGAAACCTTCAAGAAGGAAGCGTGTTTTTTCTCCTTTTTTCACCTGCAACTCTTTTGATGTTGCATGTGTCAATAGGTGACAATATTGCTTTCTATTAGGTGACTCGTTTGCTCCTAATTTTATAAAAAGGACGCATGTAACTTGATAGTACATAGCTGCAAGGAAGAAAAATTTGCGTATCACCGAGGTATGAGCGGTTCCAGGGAAAAGGTCATAAGTAACATGACCGCCTCCCAAATTTAATCTAAGTAATTACTATATGTTTTTTTTCGACACAATTATTACACATTCTGTGCTCTAAATTGTCGTGAGACCTCCAAAAATTTCGGTCTGCGACAGCGCCTGCGTACTTTACACGAGTGCGACATACGACTATTACATTCTTACTTCAAGTTATCTGAAACCAGGCTTATGTGTGCGTGAGCGTTTGCGTGCTTTCTGGCGGTATAGTGCGATTATGGTCTACTGTACTTATATTGTATTTCCAACGTAATGTATCGTATCTGACACATTACCTTCCTTTGTTTCATCGTAGTGAATCGGTATTCAAAGCTGGCAATGAAATGGAACACTAATCGTCTTTAAATCACATAATATGCTTTCACAGGCACAAAGGGGAAAAGCAATTATGTAATATTGTGCAAGGTAACGCCTTCTATATCGGGCGTTACTTTGCGGAATCTATAGTATATAATGCGTGATTAATGGAATCGTACAAATTCATAATATATCTAGCTTTGTCCCGCGGCGTTACGAGCAGTTTTTAGTGAAAGTTATTTGTGTATTAACTGTCGATGATTTTAGCGGCTTCATTTTCATTGATTTTCCCAACGATTAAGACATTTCTCCGAAATAAAATGTAGCCTATGTGTTAATCCAGGATTTCAGCTAACTCCATGCTTTATCTTATCAAAATCGCTCTAGGCGTTTACGCGTCAAGTAGTAACAAGCATACATACTCACAAACTCACAAATTTTCGCCTTTATCGCGTCATCTAATCATACTTATCTAGTATGATTAGATGACGCGATGAACGCCCGTACGCCCGCCCGCTCCTCGCACGGCAAAAAATATCCATACTTAATATTATAATTAATGCGAAAGTGTCTCTGTCTGTATGTTTGTCCGTCTGTCTGTATATCTGTCTGTTACCTCTTCACGCCAAAGCCGCTGCACCGATTTTGCTTAAATTTGCCATACAGATACTTTGAGTCCCGGGAAATGAGATAGGAAGTATCCTATATCTTTTCCTGGGACTCAAAGTATATTTGTACATTTTTCCGGGACAAAATACTTGTTGTCTTTTACAACAAGTATTTTGTCCCGGAAAAATTTACGGTTCGATTTGTAAATGAGTTTTGACGCAATAGAGCTGCGGACGTCTAGTATCATAATACACCCTCAAACAACACTCTAACACAAAACAAAACAGTTTCATATAGTACGTATTACCCTACAAATCAGATTTTAGGTCAGTACACACGACATAATAAAGTCCGTAACATAATTTATTTTACTTCTTGTACGCCCAATAAAGGAGCATATGAGGGGAGGTGGGGCACTCTAGATGCGGTCGTTAAATCTATACAACGTATTGGAGATAAAACATACGATTTTCCGGGTCGTTCGCCTCGCTCGTATACAATAAGCATTTATGTTTAATCAAAATGTATCATTAACACAATTTTATTGAGCTTGAGCAGACAACTTTAATTAAAAGAAAATTAATTTAATAATAAAATTGCACGTTGTAAAAAGTGCTAAGGTACACTTTTCTCACTTCAATTATTACCCAAAATTGTGTTGTCATTATTGATACGTTTAATACTTTAAATTACAAATTACATCAATATTTACCTTTCAATGTATCTATGGCATAAAGCTATTTAGTTTTAAATAAGTTACTTGGAAAAGTTTTACATTCACAATTCCATTGTGTACCTAAGCCTGCCTGTCTGTCGACCTCTCTTAGTTTTAGTGGCATAGTTTTTATGACGAATGGAAAAGTTGTGGCAAATATCCACTACTTGTATATAATAGTTTTTGGAAAACCCACCTATGTCTTAAGAGGATACACCAAGGGCGAGAGAAATTGAAAATAGGTATTTTAAAATGTATTCCTGTCTCATCTATCTCAAGTATCCCACCGCAGAGCGCGATAGAGACAACACGACAAAAGTTCTAATAAAAGAACAGAAAGAACTGAAAATCATCGATTCGTTGTCCTCTGATTCCTTCTCCAAAACTTAACCAATTTAAGTACTTTTTTCATTAAAGATTAAAGAAAGGCTTGAGCTGTGTTCCTATGTTTTTTTTTGTATAATCTAGCCAAATCTGTTTTCTGGATGTTTGAACACAGCGGAAAATCTGGCCATTTTTTTATAAAAATAAAAAAAATATAATTAAACTTTTCATAACGTAGTTAATTCACAATCACAGGTCTCAAGACACCAATCTCGATAGTGTTGAATATAACCTCCTCCTTTTTGGAAGTCAGTTAAAAACATAGCACATTTGAATGTTACGTGGCCGATATTGAATCCGGTTGAGATGGGCCCACTTCACTTTTGTGCACATTCAAGACGTTATATCATTATTCCATATTTTAGGAGCACGAGTTCTAGACTTTATAACTCTCTTTTCTCATTCCGGTAATCCATATTAGTATCCATATTCTTATTTGATATTATAAATGTTTGTATGTCTGTCAAACCTTTTCACGCCCGAACCACTGAACTGATATTGCTAGATATAGAACTTCTCTAATTGGTAAGCTCATAAAGTAATAAACCAACATTAATCGCTTTCTAATTGGTCGCCACTCCTAAAATAGCCTTTTGACATTAAAATGCGAATGGCTGTATGAAAGGATCCAAGACTAAACCAAAGTTCTATAACGTTAAATTAAGATAACATAATCGTTATAAAAAATTTTTATTTTAGAAAACGTTTTAATTATTGTACAGTACATTTTAACGATACATATTGAAATTCATTGACATTTCACGTTATAAATGTTTATTTAAATTCCAATTACAGCAACTGCTGTTTCTCACATTTCCTTTTCATATTTTAAGGTCAAATGCATGTTCAACCCTGAAATGTCGTTCTCACGGAAACGTGTCTTATCACTAGGGAGTAGGGATCATTTCTCCTCGCGGCTCCAGCGGTGGACAGCCAGTTATAATGCAGAGCGGTTCATAGGATGAATATTTTATGTGGTACGCGACCGTAAAGACTCGGGTACGTTGTGTTTTACGTGCGGGGACTGAGGTGACGTAGATAAATTTACTCCATAAAATATGTAAACGTAATAAAGCACTAAAAATGTGCGCCCCACTTTTGTTAGGGCTGGCACAATTGCGAATTCGCTACGTCAAGTTATAAACTAGAAGCTGTTATTAGGATTCCGTACCCAAAGGGTAAAAACGGAACTCTATTACTAAGACTGCGTTGTCTGTCCGTCTGTCCGTCTGTCTGTCTCCAGGCTGTAACTCAAGAACGGTAATAGCTAGAGATTTGATATTTTCACAGATTATTTATTTATTTATTTATTCACACTTTATGCAATTTACAAAGGCGGGCTTAATGCCTTGTGGCATTTTCTACCAACCAACCTTAGGGTGATACTGAGAATGTATATTACATGCGCATATTTTGTGGTAATGAGACACAAAGGATTTACGATAAAATAAATGGATTTATATATAAATATTTCATAATTATAATAGACATACTTATACAATAAAATACATATTATAATATAATATAAAAAAATTAATGTTATTAAAATTTAAGTAAATATAAATATTTATAAAGTATAAAATAATTATAATATATCTGCACAATATATATATTATATACTTATTTATATAATATACATACAACATATTATGTCATTGCAAAGCTATAACTGTATGAAAGAGAAAAAAAAGTTATATTGTTAAATATTAATACTTAATAATAATTCCAGGTGGAAACATAAAGTAATTATCTAATTATCAATTTTCAATAATTTATCATAATTATTATTCATTCAATTGATTTTAAATATAATTGTCGAACTCTGCGTTTAAAAACATTTTTACTAGGGGACATCCTGATTTCTAGGGGGAGGGCGTTCCAAAGGAGAATGGACTGTACATACACATGACTGTACACATGTAAAAAAGTAAAGATTTTGATTGCGATGCCATCACGATTAACCAAGTTTTAGAATCACACAAACAATTACGTGTACAGGGACATTTTAATCTATGAATGCCTGGACTAATAATTATTAATAACCAGATTAACGTGTAAAGACTCTATACCTATTGATAAAAAAAATACTGATGAAAAAATGTCTACGCTATTGAATATTATGTTTCGCAATACAAAACGCCTAATTAAGCAATTAAATTAAGTAAGTTTCGAAAAGCTAACAAACTCCGCGTTATAATTACACGAGATAAAATTGGGAACATAAAATTACAGAGACATTTACGAGATACTTCAGGAATCTTTTCAAATAATTTTCTCCGTCTCCGAGAGCGAGCGGCTCTGATTGCAACGTAAATGAATTACCTACTGACTTCAGAGAAATATGTAATATCAAATATAATAGAAAAAGAAAAATATGATATTGATGTTATACTGACTCTCTGTATATTATTCGCTGTGTTTAGTCCTACTAATAAATATTTTTATTAGTAGGACTAAAATTATGTCTGTTTCTTTTTTTTTTTTTAATAAACTAAAAAGTAGAAAACCTTATTTCTACTCAATTGATACGTATAAGTTAAGGTGTCTAATATGTAAGCAAAATTTTATTTTTATTAAAATAATAATATCTAATAAAAAAAAAAAAATAATAAAAAAAAAAAAAACTTCTAACTAGCTAAAAGCCGAGCTTTGTGAAGGCTCGCGGCGTCACTCGCGACTGATGTAAACACATCTACATATAAATAAAAATTACTATGTTAAAGCACAAATCAATAGGCGTGATAGTATGTAATATACAGGTTTTGGGATATACTAGGGCTCGCTTCGCTCGTCCTGATAAATTCTGTCGTTTTCCGGGTACCTTTCAAATTAATACACCACAGTATGTGTTTAGTTCTGTATGAAGTTATGGTACTTCGGTTTATTTGTTAACTTATTATTAAGGATGCTCCAACCGGAGAATTAGCAGGTCGGATGTCTGTCAGTACGAATATCGACGTTATTGACATTAAAATAAGGTTCATATTAGCGCGCCTTGTACAGTGGCGGTTACGATGCTCGCCGCGTTCTTGATATGGCGAAAATGTATGAAAAAATTTGAGAAATTTTCTTATTTTTCTTATAACTGGAAAAGTTGTTTATTTTTATATAAAATTTTTAGCGGACTTTATAGAGGACTAAATAAGCAACAATTTTTTTGTATATTTATTTTCCTCAGTTCAGTGTATTTAGATATTAAGGTACCTAATCAGACCCCATTTTTTTCATATTTTGCGATTATTGTGATGGTTAAAACGTATTTTATGTGAAAATTTTGTATGCGGCTATAGAATTTTTATGGTACAGTCGTGGAGATGAATATATTATCTTTCATTTGAAACCAAAATATCCTCGCAGTTTGACTCCTAATTCTTTAAAATGGTACCGGAAAATCGCTGATATTTGTAATAGCGTCCTTAATTTTGTATAATTGCTATTTGTTTCCTAAGTAATAAATAATATTTTTTTTCGAATAGATTCAGCGTTCAATATTGAACAGGCAGAAAGACATTCGCATTTATAATATTAGTATCAAACAATTATACAGTGTGTAACAAAAATAAGTGATAATACTTTAGGGTGTGTACGTGTTCCTAGTGTAGAGAGTTCACTGTGAAAGTAGCAGCGCTGAAAGACCAACATTTTTTTTTCACTTTTGTATAGGGGATACTCGTGACGCTCGGGCCCTTGTCCGTACAAAAGTGGTTTTTTTTTTGTCTTTCAGAGCTGCTACTTTCACAGTGAGCTCTCTACAAGGAACACGTACATACCCTAAAGTATTTTCAATTATTTTTGTTACACACTGTATAAACGTGTAAACAGATTGGAAAACAATTCGGCCAAGTCATCAGTAATTTGTAATTCATAAGCTGAGAAATATGTATGAGGCATTTCTGAATTGTTCTGGGCTTTGGGGCCCACGAACTCTAGTCCCTGGGTATAGACCCTTACATAGCCTATGGAAAACAGGCTCATATCTACAAAGATATGTCGCTTTACAATTTACATAGACAACGTCCTATTCTGTACCAGAAATCGGCCTTTGATCTAAATTAATCCGTAATATTATAATAATAATTTTTAGGGTTCCGTATCAAAAGGTTAAAAACGGGACCCTAATTACTAAGACTTCGTTGTCTGTCCGTCTGTCCATCTGTCTGTCTCCAGGCTGTAATTCAAGAACGGTAATAGCTAGAGAGTTGAAATTTTCACAGATTATGTATATCTGTTGCCGCTATAACAACAAATGCTAAAAACAAAATAAAATAAATATTTAAGGGGGGCTCCCATACAACAAACGTGATTTTTTTGGCCTTTTTTGCTGTACATCAAGAATAGCAACAGGTAGGTACTAGAATTTTTCACACAATCCTTAGTTTTATGTTCATTTTAATATTTAATAATAATATTAATATAAAATAAAAAATTAAGAGGGGCTCCCATACAAAAAAAAACACAAATATTGCCCTAATTTTTCTCTATAATGGTACGGAACTCTTCGTGCGCGAGTCCGAATTGCACTTGGCCGATTATTAACATTCAATTTCATAATATTAAAGGTTTAGACAAACACATTTTTGTATATTTTAAAAATCATATTATCATTATAATATGGACAATAAACATTGAAAGCAACTTCGTTACGCTTAAATTCGTTTACAGCGAACTCATATTAAGCGTATTCCATAAAAATATCTTGGATATTCTTTTCCCGGAACCCAAAATATCTGATTACCTTATTTCGTCAAAATCCGTTTAGCGAATTAAGTTTGAAGAGCTGTTAAACTTACAGACAGACAGAAGAAATGCTCGGTTTCTGGGGCTTTACAACAGGAATCCATTCGTTGTTTTATTATTTTTGACATTTTAATTTTATTTTATTGGAATTGTTATTTTTATTGGAATCATTTTATTGAGACAATAAAGAACATAATAATTGTTACATCTTAGCGGAAGGACACATCTGCCGAACGTACGGCGCCGAAAGTTCCGCCGACGGAAGGTTACGCGCTAACTGAACGCGGCGTAATTTACGCTGATGTCTCATAGAGAACTCGAAATACGTTGCGAGCGTATTGCGCCGAACGTTCGGTGCCGAATCGAACGTTCTGCATATATGTGTGACGCGACACTAAGGCTATTTTTACAAATTGTATTTTATAGAAAAACAGAAAATAAACAGCCCTGATAATATATTATTAGAGGACAGGTGAAATAAAAAAAAAAACAGGAGTACATCCATCATTCAGATGTGATCATTCAAGAGAAATGTTGGAAGCTAAACAAGTACCTTCTAAATGGATAAACCACAGATAAACTACCGTCGAAACCCTTAAATACCGGGCAATAGTCCCGCATTTACAACATTCAACCATAGCAATATTTACGTTGTACCACAAATCTTATTAAAGATATAATTTTTACGTATTTAAGCTAGTTACGAACATTAGTCTAATATTCCTCGCATGCGAATTCTTCACCTAATTCTCTCTGCCCCTGAAACCTAGTAGTAAGACCTGGATCCTGTTGTAATATTCAGTAAACAGAGGCGTAGTCACGGCGTGGCCTTGGCATTGTCGCCGACCTTTGAGTGCGTGCGTGGGCCGGTGGGCCAAGTTATAGGCAGAGCGACATTTTTAAAATACAATGTTGAGTAGTTCAGGGGCCTATCACGCATTATATCCTTCTTTCTTTTTTTTGTAAACGACTTTAGTTAAATATCAAGGAAGTTTCTTTCCACGTCTATTACACGCTCGTCAATTATTGATCTTGATAAATTGTAGCATGACAGTCTAATACAAGTATTACATCCAAACCTATCAATATACCTACTTCAAGTATCAATTTGCATGTGACCAAAACAAACGTAGATTTGGTTTAGAATTTTGACAGCTGCTTCGCATCCACGCTCCATGACATTGACAGCTAAAATATGCTTGCAGACATATATTTGTAACTTTGTACCACACCTGTACCGCCTATAACCGCATTGTCCCCTAGGCATTGTTTCTTTTCATTAGCTAGAACCTTTTATTACGTAGTAGTTTTGTTCCACGTCTTCGCCTGCCTGAATCAGGATTCTTGAGAAGCAAACGTTGATTCCCTATTTTACCCCTTAAGGGGTGTAATTATAAAAATCCATTTTTAGTTTAATTTTTTGCCTTTATATTTTAATATTTTTTGACAAACTTGTTTTTGTATTTTTATTTAAATTAATATGTGTCATAATAATTATTATGGTGTAACATCATGATCTATGTCTGTGGTATAATACCTCTGAAGTATAATTATGTAAAAAGTTTCATGATGATTGGTTTAGTATATTTATATTGGTGTAAAAAGGTAACAAACAAATTAGAACTACTACATTAAGATAAAATCTATATTGCTCACAAAATATGTTATTATGAAGCAATTTTTGTTAAAGCTGGTAAAGTAAAAAGTTATTCATTTATAGCAACATAACATGCGAAGGAAAATATTAATGTTTTGTAATAATGTTTAATTACATATTATTAATTATACAAATTAAGTATTCAAGCTTCATTTAAATCAGAAATAAGGTAGAGCTTCACGTTTTAACAAGTCGCCAATTAAGCGAACGAAAAAGACGAAAATATTATCCAATTAGTACCTACGAGGTAGTTTAAAAATATGGATACATTTTTGATTAAATATATTGTCATAATTTATTTAAGACGTGTTCCAAAATTTTGCTAATTATACTTTTAAAAGAGTCACTGCTGCTGCACTAAGACAAAGTGATAAAAACAACGAGAGTACCGTCAAAAGTGAAAACGAAATATTATCCTACTGTTTGTTCACGCTTTCAAACAAGTACATATTTCGCCGCATCGTGGAAAGATAGGGGTTACAAGTTATAACTTTCTCTCATACGCCACGTCTAACGAATTTTCGATCAGGCACGTGTCTTGACGCAAGTTTAATATGTCTGTACGAATTATTTCATCTTCAGTTAGGTCTGTCTGCCTTTAGCATAATTTTATCGCAAAAAAAAAAATTTTCACGCAATGTTGTGTACAACATTTTGTTAATAATATCTATGGACGCTTCACACCACGTCAGTCTGGCCCCGTGGTAAGTACCTGAAGGACTTGTGTTACAGGTACCAGACAACGGAAATATATTTAATACTTTTATACTTATATACATATATTTAATACACATCCATGACCCAGGAACTTTGAAAACTTTTTGTTCTGTCGGCGGGATTCGAACCCGCGACCCCCGTCTTGAGCTACCAACGCGCTCACCACTGAGTCACAGAGGTCGTTGTTATTGCATAATTCATGGATATAATCTCTAATATAAAACTCGTAGAACTCGTCTGGGTAAGCGCCATGTCAATATGTTACGGGCGTGTAACGACTTTAGGCAACTTTTCCCAGAACTTTCTCGAATAAAACTTGGCGGAATACACTTTCTAGGATAGACTTATCGCGCTTGGAGCATAATCGGAACGCTTTGAGAGTGGCAAAGTAATCATATGTGAGTTACTAAGTACTAAGAAGTTTTGTAGTAGTTAGTACGGCTTACTGACTTATTAAGGCTTCACCGCTGCGAACTAGCGAACTATTTTCGAGTTGAAATCTATTGAGATTAGGGAACTTAGCTGAAGAAAGTATTTGACTATTTTATATTGTTTATCAAGCTAATAAGGTAGATAATATTATAACTATTTAAATTTTTTATTATCCATATTAATATTATAAACGCGAAAGTTTGTCTAACAACAGTAGACATTTATCGACAAAATGGCGGATTTCCATCGTCTAACTGTCACTTTGTCTATTCATCCGTAGAAGGAAACCGTTTCTATGGTGACCATTATTACACCTGCAGACGGACAGAAAAAAATCTGTATGCCGTCCCTTCTCCCACGTATTATTTTAAAGAGGTCCAGCCACAAGTCACTGCATATAATGTGGGGATGGAGGGGTCAAAAACGTCTTACGCAGGTTTTGTCCCTTAATATAAACTAAAAGAATAATTTCAGAGCAGAATAAAGTTTTCACTAAGTAACTCGAAATGAACTATACGCAAATGAGCATCATATTCCAGACGGTTATTATTTAATTTAGTTAAAACCTTTGCCTTGTAACTTGTAAGTGAAACTCAAGGTCTTGAGTCCAACTTTGGCACGCCATGTTCGCTCGGCGTATAATGTAATGTACGCAATTTATACCCATAATATTATAAATCCGAAAGTGTATCTGCCTGTTTTTCTGTCTGTCTGTTACCTCTTCATGTTGAACCGATTATGCTAAAATTTGGAGATACTTTGAGTCCTGGTGAAGGACATAGGATATTTTTATCCAAAAAAAATGTCCAGCGTGATTAACGAATTTTGGCGTAATGGACTTGCGGACGTCATCTGGTCTGATATATAAATTACTCTTGTCGCGGTGTAAGTTGCTTAAAAGTGCTTGACAATTTTTTTCGATGGACATTCATCCATTTTGGTCTACAAAAGAAAGTGCCGACTAAAATAAAAGTTGACTATTCTGATAGAAGTCACCTACGTCCTTTTCTTATCGGGTGAGTCTCAGAATAAATCATCATCTTACAAGAAATATTTATAAATATTAATGTGGTGATTATGAAATCAATCCCTGAATCCTTGATTTAATAACGATAATAATGTATATGACAAAACAACGTCTTCCCGGTCAGCTAGTTAAGCAATACAAACAAAAAGTTCTGCGATGGAAAAATCAAACCAATGTTTACTCAGAACAGTCGAAGGGGACAAACAAAGAGATCGGCACTGAAGAAATCCTACTCCTTATGATAATTTCGTCCCCTCTGTTGGTATTGGGATACCATAGAGTAGATACGGTATAGACTGGACGCTGTTATTTTTTTTAATTACATTGGCATATAGAGTAGATACTATATTGAGGCTGTTAAGAATATTTAACAGGCACGAGAGGTGTTATTTGGAAATCTTACATTTTTTTAATCTTTTAATATAGGAACAAGAGAAGCAACGAAATCTATATACGAGCAAAAACTTTGGATCCCTTTTGACGAAAAATGCGGAAACGTAGGTGATTGAAATTTTGCACAGTTATAGTTTATGTGGTGAAGGAAGTGCATCGAGCTAATATTATTTTGAAATTATGCTTTTAACATAAAAAAATTTAACAAATAAAACATTACACACACTACAACATACACAATAGGAGATTTTGATTAACAAGCCTAAGCCAAACACACGAATTGTACTTTTTAAACGGGCTTTGGCCCACCACACATTCCCACCACTGTATCTCCTGTGTCGCCACGATCGACACGAATTGTACTCTTTTATTTATGATTGAAGTCTGTTGTCAAATTGAAACGCTTTTTAATAGCTTCACCTGTATATTTGTTTGTAACATGTTTGTAACCGACTTCTTTGGGCGCGATTTTGACCCACTTTAAACGGCCAGATTTCGTTCAAACTTTGTAGATTTATCGAGGACCGATGACAATACACTAATTTGATATAATTATTCCATTTTTCAATTTGTATGTTTGTTTGTAACCCTTTATGTAAAAAGCGTGTTTTTAGTTTTTTTAACTATTACTTATTATTGATTCGTAAATACTGTTACACAATTATTACAAGGCCAGTCTGTCATCATTTGACTTTATTAATCTGAGACTGTCGCAGGAATTATGTCTAAAAAATAATAAAATCAATATTTTGACAACAGAATATCAATAGAAAAGCGTTTAAATTTTAAACTTAATTTTTATTTCAGGTCGAATTTCGATCATTGGGCAATCTCTAGTTTTATTAATTATTCAAATATCAAAGTCAAATTCTCATAAATTAAATTTTATATTAGGGCGGAACAATAGAGAGGCTGCATAATCCGCTCCGGCTAACTATCTCATCGTATTACGAATTTTCGATTAGATCTTGAGTCTCGAAACGAGTTAAACATTGTCCATCCATACCAAAAATGAACAACGGCGTAAAATAAGTTTTTACTTTAGAAAATCCGTCAATATTATTCGCGTGTCCCGAAAATTGCTCGGTACATTCCCTTTACTCCAATCAAAACAGGAACCAAGCTAAAACAACTGCGCGCGTTGTATTTAAATGCGGACTTTTAGCTTTATTCATATATCCAAAAATACTTCGCTTTCGGAAAATTTAAGGAATTCTATTCAAATTTCAAGCGCTCGGGAAAATCGTTTGATCAGTCTTTTTATTCGTTTTCACAGTTTTGTGATCAATATTATATTTTTATTGTTAGTAATTTTAAATACAAAAACAAAGCTATTATCAGAACTGTGGCATAGCACATATCTTGTGGCAGCAACGTAGTTAAGTCTACACCGTAACACCTGTTTGCACTTACTTAACAGCGACGTAACTTAATGCTGTCTACACACTAAACGTCTCACCAAAGTCTCGTAGCAGCGACGTAGCTAACGTCTACGGCGTAGCACCTACATAGCAGCGACGTAGCACATACGTAGCAGCGACGTAGCTAATGTCTACGGCGTAGCACCTACATAGCAGCGACGTAGCACATACGTAGCACCTACGTAGCGGCGACGTAGCTAATGTCTACGGTGTAGCACCTACATAGCAGCGACGTAGCACATACGTAGCACCTACGTAGCTTACGTTTATGGCGTAGCACCTACGTAGCAGCGACGTAGCTAACGTCTACGGCGTAACACACTTGTAGCGGAGGCACCGTAGCTAATTTTGCGGCGTAGCGCCTACGTAGCAGCAACGTAGCTTTAGGGTGAAGCCAAACGAGCGTAATTTGTGAGTTGTGAGTCGCAGCAGAAGAGCTCAGAAGAAAATGAATGCAGCGAATTCTGCCGGGCAGAATTCGCTGCATTCATTTTCATACAAAAGTCCTGTTTGATTTACACGAGCGTAATTTTGTGAGTCGTGATTTGTATGAAAAGAAATTCTGCGGCTCACGACTCACAAATTGCGCTCGTTTGGCTTCACCCTTAGTCAATGGTGTAGGAACCAATAGACAGTTCTATGATTTTCTTACCTCTGTCATCTGTGTCTAAGTGAAGTATTCTTTAATAGTCCATTTATTCAGTAGACACAAACGGACTGTTGTGGAGGCACCACGACAGTTCGTTTGTGTCAATATTATCTGCAAACTCCGCTCCTAGTTAGTTTTATTCCCGTAGATATCATAATATTGAAATAAGTGGGAAGTTAAGTAATTTTATTATTATGGTACAGTATTATAATTTTCTTAGGAAATAGAGTTTTCCTTGAAAAAACGTAGTGCAAATTAACACAATAAAAGACATTACGGCCGGGACACAAAAACACGACACGACGTCGTGTCGTAGAAACTCACGACACGACGTCGCGTCGTAGAATCTCACGACACGACGTCGCGTCGTAGAATCTCACGACACGACGCCGTCGATACAGCCAGGTAGGGTCGATGTATCGACGGCATCGTGTCGTGAGTTTCTACGACACGACGTCGTGTCGTGTTTTTGTGTCCCGGCCCTTACCCAGTACACCTTACGTACAGTAAGGTGAAATAAAAAAGAATATTCGCCCCTTTTTCATATCCACAAGGAGCTAAAATTTTTTATGATTAAATACAAAATAAAATAATTTAATAATATTTAATAATTTAATAACAAAAAGAAATTTTGATAGAGACATAACGCAATTTTTAAATTATAGTGAAAATTCTCGAGTTTTAGTGAAACTTCACTAAAACTCGAGAACCACTGAACTGATATGGGTAATTTTAGTCTCAAAACATTTATGGATCTCCAGGAAAAGTTTATATTAAGAGAAAAGTGATACGAAGATCACCGAGCCATCTAGTAACTAATAAAATACATAACTGCTCTAGTTTTTCGTATCAAAACTCTGAAGCGCTGTTAGCGCTGTCGTCTGCTTTTATTATTCCCAATAATCCTCAATCAATTTATTAACAGCGCTTAATCCGCTGCGCAGTTGAACGTCGTTAACGTTTCTTACATTTGCAAATTAAATGGAGATTTTATAGTTTTATATAACATTTTATTACGGGTTGGATTAAGGGGAAAATGTTATTGAATTCTGAAGCAAGCGTATTAAGGATTACTTGTAAATAATTGTAATGGAAACATTGGAATTACTTAATACATGATAGCCATAGTACTAAAACACGATAATTTTAAATAGACATTTTGTCAAAGTTGAAAAGTAAAGGTATAATTCCGTGCATCGCTACAGTCGTCAGCCGCTCGCGGCCGACGACTGACGTCATTGTATGAAAAATATGTATGGCACGGCTTCCGAGGCCCGCGTCAGACGTGCGCGGCCGTCAAGACACGTATGCACTTCAAGATACGGCCGTCAGCCGCGCGCGGCCGGCGACTGTCGTAAGCCACGCGCGGCCGTGTCTTGAAATTCATACGTGTCTTGACGGCCGCGCGCTGCCTACGACTGTCGTCAGCCGCGCGCGGCCGACGACTGTCGTAAGCCACGCGCGGTCGTGTCTTGAAATTCATACGTGTCTTGGCGGCCGCGCGCTGCCTACGACTGTCGTCAGTCGCGCGCGGCCGACGGCTGTCGTAAGCCACGCGCGGCCGTGTCTTGAAATTCATACGTGTCTTGACGGCCGCGCGCGTCTGACGCGGGCCTCGGAAGCCGTGCCATACATATTTTTCGTACAATGACGTCAGCCGTGTCTTGAAATTCATACGTGTCTTGACGGCCGCGCGCTGCCTACGACTGTCGTCAGCCGCGCGCGGCCGACGTCTGTCGCGGGCCTCGGAAGCGGTGCCATACATTTTCATACAATGACTATTGCCGCGAGGGGCTGACGACATTCGTCGGCCGCTCGCGGCTTACGACTGTAGCGATGCACGGAATTGTACCTTTAAACTGCAATAAAATTATGTTACTTTTCATTCATTTAATGATGAGTTTTACAGTAAACGTGCCAAAATCCATACTTCCATACTTTACCAATAATATAAATGTGTAAAACAAAGTTTAATTACACGAAGGTTACATTAATGTCTGTTGTAAACAACAGGCATCACGTTTCAATCAACTCCGCTCACAACTATGTTTAACATTTAATCGCTGTTAAACTGTGTACTGTGTAGTGTAATCTTACCAATTACTGATACTTCAAATAGTAACGACGAATCTAAAGTGGTAAATAATACTCTTGACATACATTTACATCTTCCGAATAGAATACTTACTAATTAATAGTTAAAAAACACGCTTTAAGCACGCACTAAACCAATCCGCCATCTTGGATGTCCGTCATGTTGGATTTAAGTCAAGTGACTATTCTTTTCGTATTCCTGACAGCAAACCCTTTCATTTGAAACTCTTAACATGGGGGTGCATTTCAAATAGCCTGTCCGCCATCTTGAGAAGGCTGCCATATTGGATTTGTAATGACGTTTCTTAGCTAGGCATGTACTGTCATCAGAACTCAGAGCGTGTGCAAAATTTCATCCTTATCGAGGACCGAGAAGTGAGTCAAATCAAGACTCCAAGATTTTCTTACATCATCTTTAGCATGTCCCTCGGGCTCCCTGAGATCATATCAAAGGGTTTTCGTGGTTGGATACCGCTGTCGATCCTGGCGACACAGGAGACACAGTGGTGGGAATGTGTGGTGAGCCAAAGCCAAACTGACGCGTCGCGGTGTTTGTTCTCTAATTCTATAAATCGGCTGAACTGCTGGATTTTAATGATTTTTTGAGTGCTTATGTATGCCAGTATATATAGAATCGGCCAATGTCTATTTTATTTCACGAAATATCATTGTATTAGACCAAACAACGCACTATTCCTAAATCTATGGAAGTTTGTCCAAAAAGAGATTGTGCATATAAATGGCGATACAACGTCTACCGGATCGGCAAGTTTTACATTTATCATTAAGCTTTTGCATAGCTTTTATCGCGAGCTTCGAGAGAATAAAAAAATTCCGTAACAAAAAAACACACAAAAACACACCCCACTCTAACCAGCACAGCGACGCGGCGTTGCCAGACATCGGCACGGTGTTTGTGTGCAACTAGAAGTATGCTAATTAATAATATAATTAATTATAATTATATAATATTAAAAAACAGCTTTACCGCGGCAGTCTCCGAGTGCTCTTGTATTTGTACAAGAACTATGGATTGTCTAAGGTCATTAAGAGGCGGACACACGCAGTATCCGGTCCATCGAATCCGTCGCGTCGTAAACATATTTATGGGGCAATAAACATACGAACTCGCCGTAAAGCTATTAGCAGCGAGTGCTCACTATTCAATTGGCATGAAGATGCTCGATAAAATACTTCGTTCGTTATTGTTTCCTAAAGGTGGCTTTCCGATCCTCGCAGCAAGCGACCGCGACCGACAACAATAAAAAAAAGCGGCCAAGTGCGAGTTGGACTCGCCCATGGAGGGTTCCGCAGCAGCAATAAGGTTTATTTTTATGAAATTAAAATATTTTTGATTTATTTTTATATTTCAGTCGATTTAATGAAATTTAGATTAAGGTTTACTATTTATGACGTATAAAAAAACTACTGGCTAGATCTCGTTCAAACCAATTTTCGTTGGTAGTTTTTATAGTAATCTACATCATATATTTTTTTTTAGAATTATCATGCCTCTACTTTAGAAATTAGAGGGGGGGGGGACACACATTTTTCCACTTTGGAAGAGTCTCTCTTGCAAACTATTCAGGTTAGAAAAAAATGATATGAGAAACCTCAATATGATTTTTGGAGACCTATCCATAGATACCCCACACGCATAGGTTAGATGAAAAAAAAAATTTTTGTTTCAGTTGTACCTATGGGGACCCCTAAAATTTTTAATATTTTTTCCATTTTTGCATCAAAATCTTAATGCGGTTTACAGACTACATCTGCTTACCAAGTTTCAATAGTATAGCTCTAATAGTTTCGGATAAAAGTGGCTGTGACATACGGACGGACGGACAGACAGACAGACAGACAGACAGACAGACAGACAGACAGACATGACGAATCTATAAGGGTTCCTTTTTTGCCATTTTGGCTACGGAACCCTAAAAATTGAGAGGTGTCAAGGGACACCGTCGAACTTCGTTCCAAAAATGAGGCATTATGACATAGAACAGTTTTTGTTTGTGTTCAAGGTGCAGCAAGAAAAATGAATTTTTTTGCTTCGTGGATCGTACGGAGTTGGTAGCGTACTAATAGGTTAATCTAGAAACTGACTTCAATTATGAGGCGACGGCTACTTCTGGGTGGTTTACAAAAAAAATAACCACGATGGCTAAGGCGGGAGCGTAGCGCAGCGAAGCCATCTAACCTAACCAAATCCAATCGTATTGGACAGACGACGTAATAAATACATTGCTATTAATTACCTAAGAATTATATTATACTGTTCTTATACATTTCCTATTCCGTTAAAAATAAATACATTCAATTACCTGACTAATTTCATATCCGCTCTCTTCAAAGGGCTATGTTAAAAATCGCTAACTAGTTGAACGTTGAGTGACGATTGTTCAATCAACGTTCGGCCGAGTCATTCAATTGAATGGAGTCATTCAATGAATGCACTAGTCATTCAATCGAACCGCAGATTGAACTAGATAACTGCGACATATACATGTGGTATCTATCACGATCTATGTCTGTAGTCGCGGTCCTGTGGCCTTGATCGAAACGGTACATTAATAGTAAACTTTTAAGGTTATTTGACGTTACCATTCAATTTAAAAAAAATACGCCGAAAAAATTCAATTACCTTAGAGTCCACTCCTGTTATTTTATCAAAAAGAATTCAAAATGACAGCACGAGCGCCCAACAAAATGGCGGCAGATAAGACTCGTCGGTGTTTTATGATCCCGAGATAAATTTTGATATTGTTTGTCGAAAAAGAAAGTTTCAGACATTGAAAAAACGTTCATTCTCGCGGACGGCAATGTAGGCCTTTATTGAACGCTTAAGAAACGAAGAATAATTAACTTTCACGTTATAAAATTTTAAGACAAAACGACGAAGGATACTTTTTATCCCCGAAAAAAGTACAGTTCCCGCGCGAAGAACGAATTTTGGCGCAACGGAGTTGCGGGCGTCATCTCTTAGGCCCGTATAAATAGTCAGTACTCGAGATGCATCTCGGTCTCAAGATACGGTTCAGGCTCTGTGATTGGTTGGCTGTCAAAATTTGGACCAATCATAGAGCCGAACCGCGTCTTGAGACCGGGTCGCATCTTAAGTACTGACTATTTATACGGGCCTTATTGTATGAAACATTCTCATGAGTCATATTAGAAGTTCCATTAATTTACCCAAAACAGAAAATAGCTTTTGACGACCAATTCACCTACAGAACCAATTTCGTTAACGGCGAAGTAAATTCTAATTACCCTGTGGTAATTAACGCCACAGGGCAACCACAACGGTAAGACGAGCTTCCGAAAGTATACACTTTAACAATGCAAATCATATATTTTGTCTTAATGTAAACAAAAACAAATTGAATTTGAACAAGTTAAATCACACTTTTGAATGCTTTAGCAGTAAATAAATTAATTCATAATTAGAAAGAATAGGGATTATTCTTGTGCACTGCACACACACTTTGGCATAATAAAAACATTGCATAGGTGACCTGGTTTAAGTGAAACAGATCCTTCACTGAAACTGATGTGGAAGTCATTATTTATACTTGTGTATTATAAAGCTGAAGAGTTTTTTTTTGAACGCGCTAATCTCTCGAACTTGACGGATTCTGATGTTATATGACACAGACATAGAGAAGACCACAAGGAAGTAGAGACCTCTTTTACAAGAAAAGGTTCCTGCGAAATAGCTTCTATACGCGGACGTAGTTGCGCGGAAAGTCTAGTCCCTAAGGGCCAGCGCAGACATGACGTAGCGCAGCGGAGAGGATTTTATTAACGCACTTGAAATTTAAAAATAAACTTTAAAATTATGACACTAAAGTGCGATAAGGGATTCCCGCGTATCCTCGAGGACGCGCGAGCATTTCTTGGAAGGTTCAAGCATTTATGCACTTTAGTGTAATAATTTTAAAGTTTATTTTCAAGTGCGTTAATAAAATCCTCTCCGCTGCGTTCTCTCTGCGCTGGCCCTTATACGAGCAACATTTCCCAGAGAGCAGCGACAGCGGTAAGATAACGTAACGAATGGCGTGCAATTAAGGTCGCAGTAACGGCGATATTTTCGCTGAATACCTCGAAGCGGGGATGTGACTCATTTTACAGTCACGGCTCCAATAAAAATGACTTATTGAGTTTTGGCATGTTTTGGTCTTAATTTGGTGTGCCAATTGCTAACTTCAGAAGAGAATTAGTTTAAAAACCAAGTAAGTTTGCAAGAAAAAGTAAACATTCTAATCTTAATTAGCTAATTACAGCCGAATTATTACTGAGCGGTTAAATAAAAACTCAAATGTATTTGATCAATTTAGCTTCTGCCGGTTTTACCGCAGTATGTTATTTCTGAGGTTGGCTTCAAAAAAGTAAGAAAATCAAAAACTCCATTTTATTCGGGCTTCGAAATCGGAAGGGTTACCTAATCATAATAAACGCCCGTCATCTAAAAAAAGCGGCCAAGTGCGAGTTGGACTCGCCCATGGAAGGTTCCGCAGCAGCAATAAGGTTTATTTTTATGAAATTAAAATATTTTTGATTTATTTTTATATTTCAGTCGATTTAATGAAATTTAGATTAAGGTTTACTATTTATGACGTATAAAAAAAACTACTGGCTAGATCTCGTTCAAACCAATTTTCGTTGGTAGTTTTTATAGTAATCTACATTATTATTTTTTTTAGAATTATCATGCCTCTACTTTAGAAATTAGAGGGGGGGGGGACACACATTTTTCCACTTTGGAAGAGTCTCTCTCGCAAACTATTCAGGTTAGAAAAAAATGATATGAGAAACCTCAATATGATTTTTGGAGACCTATCCATAGATACCCCACACGCATAGGTTAGATGAAAAAAAAATTTTTGTTTCAGTTGTACCTATGGGGACCCCTAAAATTTTTAATATTTTTTCCATTTTTGCATCAAAATCTTAATGCGGTTTACAGACTACATCTGCTTACCAAGTTTCAATAGTATAGCTCTAATAGTTTCGGAGAAAAGTGACTGTGACATACGGACGGACGGACGGACGGACGGACGGACGGACGGACGGACGGACGGACGGACGGACGGACGGACGGACGGACGGACGGACGGACGGACGGACGGACGGACGGACGGACGGACGGACGGACGGACGGACGGACGGACGGACGGACGGACGGACGGACGGACGGACGGACGGACGGACGGACGGACGGACGGACGGACGGACGGACGGACGGACGGACGGACGGACGGACGGACGGACGGACGGACGGACGGACGGACGGACGGACGGACGGACGGACGGACGGACGGACGGACGGACGGACGGACGGACGGACGGACGGACGGACGGACGGACGGACGGACGGACGGACGGACGGACGGACGGACGGACGGACAGACGGACAGACGGACAGACAGACAGACAGACAGACAGACAGACAGACAGACAGACAGACAGACAGACAGACAGACAGACAGACAGACAGACAGACAGACAGACAGACAGACAGACAGACAGACAGACAGACAGACAGACAGACAGACAGACAGACAGACAGACAGACAGACAGACAGACAGACAGCAGACAGACAGACAGACAGCAGACAGACAAGACGAATCTATAAGGGTTCCTTTTTTGCCATTTTGGCTACGGAACCCTAATTAAGGAAACATAACGTAACCGTTATTAATGGTGTACGGCGGCCATCTTGGTTACTACAACGTAAATTAGCTAATTGGAAAAACAAAAAACATTGCTATACAACTTCTGTTTTAAACTGGACAACATTCTGAGGTTATAATTGTAGATGTTTTATCGACCGAAATTATTTTAAACGCATTACTTTAAATAAAAAGTAGAGAAAATTCTAGAGTAACTTTGGTCTAAAATAAAAACCAACAATCTACTGTATAGTAGCTTATATTATGTAAACTATAATACCATTACTTAAAAATAACCGAGCAGCAACAAGTTTCGTCTGCAAACTGTGTAATTCACACCCTCAAAATTAAGTTAAGCCAATTTCACACACACCGCATAAGCAAAACCAAACTTCATACTGATCATGGAGTATAATATTGTACAAACAAAACTCATCTAATCTTAATTAAGATACTTACCCTCTCTATTTACGTTTCAAACTCCGAGATGTCGAACAGCCCAATTCACAAAAGATTACGAAGCTTTTAGAGAGATCACTCAATTAATTATTAATTAGTTACTATACCTGCACGTAGAATTTCTTTGTTATCTGTTATAAATTTTAAAATTAGGGGGGGGGGGACTTAGCCCCTCTAACGCCGCTACTGGGTGTAAAAATCTTCTCCGTATAATGTAGCATTTACAAAAATACATCTACAATTACTGGTGAAAGCACAACAATGCAAATGTTTTGTATTTCTCCGATGACCTACAAAGTTTGCGAGCACAAACTTTTGTACAGTAAACTATTTGTTCTATATTTTGTTGTTTAGTGTGGTTTAATTAAAAATAACTATATTGAACAATTTGCATAGACGTATAAAAACAATCCATACTATCCATACTAATATTATAAATGCGAAAGTGTGTCTGTCTGTCTGTCTGTTACCTCTTCACGCTCAAACCGCTGAACCGATCTTGCTGTAATTTGGCATGGAGCTACTTTGAATCCCGGGAAAGGATATAGGATACTTTTTGTCCCGGAAAAATGTACGGTTCTCGCGCGATAAACGAGTTTTGGCGCAACTGAGTTGCGGGCGTCATCTAGTTTCAGTTTATAAATAGACAAAAGACAATCACGCCAAACGAGTGGATTTTGATGAAAAAACGTTTACATGGCCTGATATTTATTTTATAAATAAATATAAAAATATTAAATACTATCACATATCGTAGAGATTCTTGGACTACGTTTGCATGAACGTGGCGGTAGTTCGTTCTGCTCATCATAATATTAAGGCCGCCCCCCGAGCAAACGACCTTGGCCATACATTTGCCGCGTTGCCGAGATCGCACCAAAACCGTATTTTTTTTACTTATCTTAGTTCAAAATTGACCTAAAAAAAATTAAAACGGGCAATATGTAGTTTATGATATTGTCGATCTATTGGCGTGTGTTTCAAATAAAAGTAATTTGTAAATACTAAGGAGATGCTGAATGTATGCTTGAATTTTAATAAATTGGCTTTACTTTGGAAGCTAAGTATAATAAATGAAAATAGAAAATTTAAAACGGGGAAAGGAATGTTGAGATACTGAAGATTATTGTTGTATTTTTTTTCAAATTATTTTTAAATTTATGAGTTTATAAGGCTCCAAATACGGTAAATTACAGATTCTCCGTAGGGAAGGCCCTTAAAGGGCTATAAGCAACGAGCCGTAACTCTGTAACGGCCATAAAAACTTTATTAACCTATAATCTAATTATGACTGTAATAATGAAACATCATGATACCTTCTTATGATACTCAGGGCTTAGGTTAGTGACATATTTGCGCATTACAATGTTACGTTTTGGCATAAAAAAGTAGACGTTTCTATAGGCCCTCATGTACGGGAAGGCAGATCTTTCAGATCGGATTGATTTCAGGTCGACCTGACCGGACTCGAAGTCAGAAATGCACAAAACTCCAGTCAGGTCAGCTTTCGTCAGTCCAACCGTATTCGATCAGACTCCTCGTATAAAGGAACCTTTAGTCGCTAAGACATCGCTATATTATATTCTGAGATGTATTAGGATCCCTATAAATTTTAAGCTCAAAAGAAACATGTCCAGAATCGCTCATTCATTTTAATAATATTATATACAGCCGCCAGCGTACATCGCACCGGTAATTCGTTCATTCGTTCTTGTATATTATTTCATCCGCGATGATTTACGGTCACATAAATGTAACATAACAACAGGAAAGCTGCGGTCCTCGAGTAGGTAAACCACGCTCACAGTATTTAGTAAGGATAACAAGAGAATTTTTTAATAGAAATATATTTTATACATGGGATTTTCACATATCAATTTAAAGCTCTAAAAATCTTTACTGCACTTACTTATTTTAAGCTAATTAAGTGATTTTTTCATTCAGAAACTAATAAATTTAACTAATCTTGCCATAAGAATCTTGCGGCTGTATTGTATACTGTGTTGAGGGATTGGTTGAAGATTTTGACACAAATTCCTTACATCATCCGTTAAACTTTTCGTTGATTTAAATTTAGTTAATCATTTAATGTCTCTGTCTGCAGCTGTTAATAAAACATTATTAGAGCAAGCCATTCATTCATTCATCATTCACTCTTATCCCACAAAACGCAACATCATGTTCACTGTAGTATCGACCAATTTTCCCAAAGTTTGGTATTGACGTTGATCTATCGCTTCCCGCTCAGTGCTCTTTGCATGAGAATTTTAATCGTTTTTGGCAGCCTCGTCCATCATAAGACGCTATTGGTCGTCGGTCGTATATTGGAGGCAATACTAATAAATTCTTTATTTGAAAATGAAATTACAAGCATACTAATACTAATTATAAATAATGCTTTAATACAAGCATAAAATTAGGTTACTCTCCAGGAGAGTTGGCGAAAATAAAAAATTTTAGCATTACCTAAGTACGAAACAGATGAAGTGTTTATATGCTGTTGTATTGTTAACAGTAATAACAACATAGTTTAGCAATTAAGTGAGAGCATGCAAATCGCAAAATCGTGTTACAGTCCCCCACATCATTAGATTAGATAAACATAGATAGCTTATTGCACTAAATACCCTAAGTTGAAAGTAGCCTATAGTTGCTCATGTACAATACACAGACAATTAGGTTCTAATCAAACTAACAAAGATGTATCCAACACAACGCTGGAATCGAACACACGACTACCTGGTCCAGATCCACGCCTTAAAGTCTAAACCACTGAACTACAGAGACGTCCGGTACAATAATACAAGCTAAAAGCCGAGCTTTGTGAAGGCTCACGTCGTTTTTCTGCTTGGTAATAATAATTTATAAGGCAGTTTTTTATAATATTTTAATAGTAACCTTGACTGACCGATGATAAATTGATAACACATCTACATATAAATAAAAATTACTATGTTAAAGGCAGCACAAATCAATAGTCGTGATAGTTTTTCCGTAAAGTGTACCACAAAAGTGCTCATGTTGTGGGATATACTATACAAAGTGTGATGAAAATATACAGAGGCATTACTCAGCATTGTTCCTAAAAACGAATTCGTGTAAAACAGAGACGACTTTCATGGTGCGCGTCGTTATACACAACATTTAGCATCTTCGAGTTATATCTGAAATCAGGCGAATGTGTGCATGAGCGCGATTCGGCCGGTCTAGTGCGAAGTGATGCAGGTCTACTTTTATAGACACTGCGATATGTGACTCGACGAGAGACGAGACGTGACAGTGCAATCAGCAGAAGGCGGGAAGACATGTTATGATTTGACTTCCGAAAAACCTCCAATTTAAAAAGTGCATAAGTCGAAATCGGAAATTTAAAATAGAAGGTCCGTAAAATCCCTGCTATAGAGGACCAAGAAACTAGGCCAGCGCGACACGAGTCACTAGCGGCGTGACCGCCATAAACGTGTCCGGGCACCCTATAAACCGGTGTTTACGACCGCAAACACAACAAACACCACAGGTAAACGCCTCGACGCCTTGACGAGTTAACGCTCTGTTAAGAAAACAATCTTTGAGTTTCAAGATAATAGCCCACCTTTATTAATTATTGTAGGGAACGTGCACATTAAAAGTGTTGCAATTGAGTCGTCAATCCGAAATTTGATACTGATTATTGGCTATACAGTATACATAATATTATATAATATTATGTTCCTGAATTATTACGTTACGTTACGATAATTATTATTGTATTTAATAATCTGTTCGGCAACTATAATAACAGCAATTTTATGCAATATTACTAGTGTGTAGGTTTGTACTTTGTACCTACGACGGTTACATTCACATAACGCACATTTTATAAAATCTCCATGTCCTTGTCCATAACATAATATTATGAAGGCACACTAAAATATTCATGACGACCTTTTCGGGTTCGGACTTCGGACGTTTCACGATCAATTATTACTATTTGCTTTTATTACCTTCATGTCTGTTTCGAAATCATTTTGCCAGACAATAATATTTGCAAAATATAGGTAGGTATCCTACACTGAACAGTGAAACAGTTAGTATTCATCTATTATTATTGAGCTTCCTTTTATAATTCCGAAGGTATACAATAGTATACATTAGTGATATTTTCTTCTGAAAATGAAAGGGATAAGAAGAAATAATATCTAGATGTGCTAGATAAGCAGACTCTTTGAAATGCTCCAAGTAGTCTACCTTTCTTTTACCCTTGAAAAGCTCTTAATTCCTATCAAATATTAATGATGAAAATTTTCTGAAAACCTCTGTTAATTTTGAAAGTGTCTATTATACAAATTACTTATTGTTAAATGTCAATTAATTTGCTAATGAATGCAAAGACAATATTAGCGAAGAGAAGGGAGTTGGGGAATTTCTTTAGTGGCTTTCACAGCAATTTGCCAGTAATTGCAGCACGTACATCGTTAGACAACCGAGATGCTAGTTATAAAGAAATGTAGAGTTATTAAGAAGAGTACAATATAAAAAAAGGGGATGTAAGAAGTGTTTAAGCTTCTCGGACATTGTGACGAAGCGCAGTGGGCAGGCTAAATTTTTTAAACGTTATGCAACAATAATCGGCCAGGAGCAAGTCGGACTCGCGCATGAAGGGTTCCGTACCGTTATAAAGCGAAAAAAATATGTTTTTTGTATGCGAGCCACCTTTAATTATTTATTTTATTATTAAATATTGAAGTACAAATATAATTAAGGATTTTGTGAATATCTCAAGTGTCTACCTGTTGCCGTTATGGATTACGAGCAAAAAATAAAAATAAAAATTGTATGGGAGCCCCCCTTAAATTTTAACTTTATTTTGTTCTCAGTATTTATTGTTATAGCGGCAATAGATAGATATACACAATCTGTGAAAATTTCAGAAGTCTAGCTATAGCAGTTCTTAAGATACGGCCTGGAGACAGACAGATGGACAGACAATGAAGTCTTAGTAATAGGGTCCCGTTTATACCCTTTGGGTACGGAACCCTAAAAATAACCGGTTACACGATAGGTAAGTAGTTTGAAAAATGCTACCCGCCCCATTGCGCTTCGTTGACTACAGATAAAGCAAAAGGAAAAGCAATTTGATAAGGGGCCATCAATAAAGCACGTCACACCTAAATGGTCGACGAAGTGTGACATGGCATGAAAAGGATCCCCCCCCCTCTCCCTCTAAGTTTTGTGACATTACATTTTAAATACTATAAATTTTACTTATAGTGTATGTATATTATTAGTGTTTATTTATAGAACAGTTTAGCCATGTTTAGCTTTGTATTTTTATAACAAATCTTTTAGAATTGTATAAGTTACGTTTATAAGTAATGTAGTTTTTAAATATTTTAACACTTCAGTTTTGAAAGTCATTTATTCAATAAACTAAGGTTACACATTTACGTTAACAAAACGAAAAGAGACAATCACAATTATAGGCCAGCGGGAACATAACATCGCTGGTATAAACATGAGTGAGGCGCGGAGGATCGCGTGAAAGTCGGAGCGCGGGAATTTTCACAGCGCGCCGCTCGATTGTCAAAATCCTACTGGCCAGCGGACCACGCGCGATCGGCGCCGGAGTGGCCCGCGGTGCGGGAGGGGAGGTGTTATAGGGATGGCGAATAGTGACGCAATAGGGATGTACCCGCTTTTTGAAAACCCGCGTTATATCCTCCCCCTCTAGCCTAACTAAGCGCCTCGCAGTTGGGCTAGTTATCTAAGTACCTACGCGGCCTTCCACGTTTGCGTTTCTCCCTGACGGGAGGTTCTACCTGACCGGAGAAATGTTGCAGCGGCCCCGCTGCTTTACAGTTGTCGGCCTGACGCCTCTGGCAGGAGACACGTTCCTTAATATAATTAGTGACGAATGTGCGCATGCCAGGCCAATAGTAGCGAGACCGAACGCGGCTCAAGGTGCGCTCCACTCCGAAATGACCTGCTGTGGGTGCATCAGGGAGGTCGGCCATCACTTGCCTGCGTTCGTGCTCGGGCACAACCAAGCATGCGTCCTCTCCGTCGTCGGACTCTAAGCAGTACCTGTAAAGGATCCCATCGGAGAGCGTATATCCGCGGTCGGACCATGGTCTCCCCCTAGAGGGTTCGTCGGACTCCAAGTCCTCAATAATTTCGCGAACCTCTGGGTCCATTAGCTGATTATCGCGGATGTCACCTCTGCTCCGCTTCGGCATACCTACAACGGTGAGACCTATGTCGCACACCGGGTCCTGCGAACAAACGGGCCGCGACAGCGTATCTGCGACCACATTTGAGCGTCCGGGTGTGTATTCGATGCCGGGGTCGAACTCTTGCAACGCCTCCTTCCGTTTCTGGGACCTCCTGTACGGCGGATTAGCAATGGGTTCCTGGTCTGGACTCACCTTTATGCGGTGGGTAGCGGACTTCGTGGCAGGACCGTGGCGCGCAAATTGGGCCGCTCTGTCACTGATGAATTCATTGGGAGTGCGCCTTTCCTCCCCTGACAACTTCGTTCCTTCATCTTCACGCAACGAGAGCTGCGCGGTGTCGGCGCGCAACAGCTCCGTGTCCGCTGGGCTAAGGGAGTAGGTATACACAAAGTCATACAAAAGTTCGGGATCGTCCGCGAACTTCCACTTACCTCGAGCAACATCCAGTACCATACCGGCCCGGGATAAGAACTCGACACCCAATAGTGTTTTAGTCTCATCCCCGGGCAGTACCAGGAACTCACTCGTTACTTCACGACCTTTGATCGTGACTGTGACCTCGGCTGACAACAAGTCCCGCGGCATCTGAGACCCGTCAGCCAAACGTACAACGCGGCGGGTTTCCTTAAATTGTACTCCCGCGTCGACTAAAATTCGGTGCAACATAGGACTCGCGATGCAATGCGTAGCACCCGTATCGACTATTGCCACACCGTTACGACCCTTAACATGGATATTCACCATAGGGGGCGATGAATTTTCGCACGCGACTGTTACACTACCTAAGTGTACATGTGTGTCACTACCCTTATCGAAACCATAACAAAAATCACAACTCGATGTAACATCCCTATTCGAGTCGGTATAATTAAATGTCGCACTATTCAGCCCCGTCTCCCCTTTTTTCGCCGGCATCGAAGTCGGCGTTCCCGGGTTACAAACATTACATTTCGCCCTCACGACACCAATCTTATCGCACCCATAACATCGGACAACTTTAGGTGAACTACTGGGGTCGTTACCCTTACTACCTATTTGAGAAGTTTTCTCGCGATGACGACATTCGTCACTAATATGACCGAAAGCTCTACAGTAGCTGCAACGCGGCCTGTTTTTATTACGCGGAGCATAAACTCTCGTGGGAGGCGAATAGGATCGCGCGGGGTACTGGCCAGAAGTAGGTATAGTTTGCGACTTACGTGTTTTAATAACATCGGTACTTACGTGATATTCCTTCATGTTATCCTCCGCGATCCTCGTGTTACACAGTAACTCATCTAAACTACTTACAGACTCGCGGGGCACTCTTTTCTTAAGCCTATTACATAATAAACCGTAACACATATCTACTTGCATAACTTCATCTACTTTATAGGGCAACTTAGCGAATAAAGCGCGGACTTTACACAACATAACTTCGGCGCGTTCGTTATCTTGTTGTTCAGACGCGAAAATCAGTCTAAATATTTTGTACGCCGGTTGAGCGACGCCGTAGATTGCGCGGAGTCGGGCGAGCGCGTCGTTCCACGTCGCGACCGATGACTTGACGCCTCTCCACCATATCGCTGCGTCGCCTTCCAGGAGCATTGGTAATCCACGCAGAGCATTCTCGTCGCTGACGGCTGCGCAGTCCTTGAATATCTCGACGGCGTCGAGGAATGCCTCCAATACTTCGCCGTCGTGGGATGACCCGTCGAATCTGGCGGTGCACTTCGTAAAGTTGCCGCCGGGCGCGCATGCTAATGACGTCGACGCCACCGGGGTGGAAGCCCTGAAGTCTAAAGCGGATGTCATCAGTGAGCTGATAAGGGTGCTGTTCGCTTCAGCTTGAGCGCGTGTGATGCTATCTACCAGCGTAGATAGAAATTGCTCGGGGAGCTGGTATGCTGGTGCCTGCGGTTGCCTCGTGCCTTCCGCAGGTTGCTCAGCGCGGCCGAACTCGCCGGTATTGTCTTCGTCGCTGGTCTCGGTCGGCATGCCGTCGCCATCTTGTTGACGATGCCGGAGCGCGTCCTGCCGTGTTCTCATCATCGTATCACGTAGGAGGTCCGTGCTTCTGCCACACAAGCGGGTTAGGTATTTACCTACACTATTTCACGTTATTATGTACGTGAAATGTCCGAGCCGCGGGATTCGAGCCACTAGTATGGGCGCCAGTTTAATGGCCCCTCTTCAAGATGGGCCAGCGTAGTGGGCCATCACGATGGGCCAGCGTGGGGAGGACGTAGTGGCGTAGGATGGCCGATGGCGCCAGCGATGGCCGTGGAATGGCGGCGGTGTCGGTTTTTCGCCCGCACATCAAAGGATGATGGCCCAGCGATGGCGGTACGCCTCTACACGTTGGCGATACGACAGTCGACGCTTGACCGCGGTCGAGTGAGGATGTCGTAATTCGTATTACAATTTACGAATTTCATTTAAAATGACGAGTACGTGGTCTCATAATGAATGAAGTTATATTAATATGATAAAGCCGAAAGTTTGTATGGATGTTTGTTACTTTTGTTACTCTTTTACTCAAAACTACTGAACGGATTTTAATAAAACTTTACAATAATTATTATAGCTTTTACATTAAATATACATAACTCCTAACTTTTATAAAGATAGGTACATGCTATTATTACATTCATCATTGTCATCATCATCATCATCACTACCATAAACCATTATTTTAATTTTAGTCTCGAAATAATTATTCGTAGAATTCATGAGAAGGTTCATATTAGGAGGGAGGTGATACGAAGTTCACCGGGTCATCTGGTGAAGTCATAAATTATTAAAAATGCACGTTTTGCATTGCCGCAATGGCTAATGCTTACACGTCCATCTTGAACGACGTTTAGATCACAACTGAACACGGCCATCATGTAGAGGCGTTGCGACCATTGCATGGCCATCGCATGCGCCATTCGATGGGCCAGCGCTGGCCACTGTTGTAGAGGGGCCATAACACTTCAGTTTTGAAAGTCATTTATTCAATAAACTAAGGTTACACATTTACGTTAACAAAACGAAAAGAGACAATCACAATTATAGGCCAGCGGGAACATAACATCGCTGGTATAAACATGAGTGAGGCGCGGAGGATCGCGTGAAAGTCGGAGCGCGGGAATTTTCACAGCGCGCCGCTCGATTGTCAAAATCCTACTGGCCAGCGGACCACGCGCGATCGGCGCCGGAGTGGCCCGCGGTGCGGGAGGGGAGGTGTTATAGGGATGGCGAATAGTGACGCAATAGGGATGTACCCGCTTTTTGAAAACCCGCGTTATAATATGTATTTTGTGTAAAATTTATTAGACTTTCTAATATAAAAAAAATAATAATAATAATAAATTAAATAGCGACATTTAAAATATTGATATGTGATATTAGAAATTTTGATTTTGTCGTGTAGACAAAGACAAAGACAAAGACAAAGAAATATTTATTGCTTATAACTGTGTTACAAAGGTGTTACAGATTTGTTGGTTTCAACAGTTTACCCGTTCGGGCATGCAATTTTATGTAATATCAAGCCAAGTTCCAGCATAACAGAATTTCATTTTACAACAGTATTAGATTTGATTAATTTATAGTGATTAAAATACCTAATATATTGAATCCTAATTTATAATAAGTATATAATTATTAAAAGTCATTTCATAGGCATAAAATTACAATAAATAATAGTTAATATTTAAAAAAATCGAACACAACAAAATATATATTTGTCATTTTACCTCTTTTATAATATTAATTTAAAATTACAATAAAATAAATTAATGAAGTGGAATAACTGCGTGAACAGTGTATATTTAATATTTTTAAAATATTTAGGTGGTTTTAGTTTTTAGATGTAAAATTGCAAAGTGACGTCACACTAGGGAGGGGGTGGTCTTACCAATGTGACCTATGATGTGACAAAGACCTGTGACAAAGAAGGGTCTAAATCGTGTGACATACATTTTTTTGTTTTGCTCATCGTAGTTGGTACAATTGCTCATCGTAGTTGGTACTAAACAACTAATTTTATGATTAAGATATACATTTATAAATGTCGTGAACGCCAAAAGTATCTACCATTTGGGACGGTAAATTATATTTAGTTTTTAACATTTTACCTGATAACTAATGGAAAAATACGAGTCAGCTTACCTGAAACAAAAACATTACATTTTACATTAGTTTATTTGCAGTTTTAAACAATATTACAAATTACCAACTATCTTCTCTCAAATGACCATACTATAGACATTCGAAGAAAACAATGAGCAGATCTCTACACATATAATTTATGACTTTCTATTTAATGTTCTGTTAGGGAACAAAAATTATTTTTGGGATTTCGACCATGTTTCCTAGACAGAAATATAGAGTTTTCTCTGCTGATTCTGAATGTACTTATTTATAACTCTATTTGGCCAAAAATGGAAGTTACGCCCTTTCTTCTTATCGGGGCAGTATTAGTTACAATAATATGTATTATTATAAATGCAGAACCATGTATATTTGTTTTATATGAATTTGGTGTAGAAGCACTTTGATTCCCGGGAAATGACGAAGGATAGTTTTTATTAGGGTTCCGTATCCAAAGGGTAAAAACGGGACCCTATTACTGAGACTTCGATATCTGTCCGTCTGTCCGTCTGTCTCCAGGCTGTAACTCAAGAACGGTAATAGCTACAGAGTTGAAATTTTTACAGATTGTGTATATCTATTGCCGCTATAACAACAAATACTAAAAATAAAATAAAATTAATAATTAAGGGGGGCTCCCATACAACAAACGTGATTTTTTTGGCTTTTTTTGCCCTATATCAATAATAGCAACAGGTAGGTACTTGAATATTTCATACAATCCTTAGTTTTATGTGTACTTTAATATTTTATAATAATATTATTATAAAATAAAAAATTAAGAGGGGCTCCCATACAAAAAACACAATTTATGGCCTAATTTTGCTCTATAATGGTACGGAACCCTTCGTGCGCGAGTCCGACTCGCACTTGGTCGATTATTTTGAAATTCCTGTATCCGCGTTCCAACACGTTAAATTTGTGGGCATGCTCAGACCTTTAGCGCATGTAGTAAGTACGTTATATTCCAGCCTTTAAGATTCCTTCAAGCCCCAAGCGGCCGCATGCGGCCGCAATAACAATAGATAAGTTGTTTTTCTCACGATCGAAGGAGCCTTCCTACTTCCGTTACATTGACTACACGACAAAAGTTCGGCCAGTCAGTGATAAGCCAAGTTATCAATCATGCCAAATTGAACTTCAGCCCCGATGGTTTTGATGAATGGCGTCCCCGACGACCGCCATTTTGTCCACACAATTATTAGATGGCATTCGTAAAAATATAGGTCATAGAAAATACTGTGTACCTACATATTACAATTCGATTATTGTGTCAGTCAGCAATAATGCTTGACATTTACTTCCATAATGAAAATGCGTAAAAGATAATATTTAATTTATTTCTTGTATCAAAAGATTGATAGGTAGATTGATACTTTAAGAGATACGAACGTACAAACTGATGACATATTGTATTGTGTCTCCAGACCGCAACAAACTTGGTTTTAAACTTTAATTAGTCCTGCTGGGGTCCTCGGAAACGAAATGCCGACATTAACAATTGCTATTTCAAATCTACTTTGAAAGTTTCATTAGTTTATATGGTATCGTAAATTTTAATCAACATTAGCTTATTCATGTTTTATTAACTTAAAATTAGATTAGATATTTATAGTATGATTGTAATTTAGTTTTTTGTAGTATTTATGTTTTGAAATCTTAATAATTGTGAGTGTATTAGTATAAACTATTAAGTTATCCATATACTTATCTATGCACACCCTTTTTGAATATATTTCACCTAAAATTTCTCTCCGTAGGACTGATTTCAGCTTTTATAAAATGATGAGTCTGGCAGTCGCTGGCTCTTGGGTTAGTTCCCCATTGGTGGTAGATCAAAAAGCAGTACAGATCTAAAAACTTAATAAAACCTCTCATTTATAAATACACATTGTATATCAAATATTAACTGAACCCGACCGCCGCTTTCCCGCCACCAACTTGGCCATACAAACTTTGACACCGCGAGAACAACCGGTGACAAAACAACGGAGTTGTGACAGTGATACCTCCCCACCCCTCTACTCCCCACTTTTCCCCCATTCCTCCCTTCTATTCCCCAACAGTATTGAATACATTAAACAAAGGGACCAATAGTAAATTGAAGACAAACCTTTAAGGAACTTCGAAACTTCGCATCTCAGGTTTATCAAAACGCGACGCCTTTATAACAACCATTTATTATTATAACCTGTTATAATTAATGTTTGTTATAAGATTTAGCCGCAAATTATGCGGGAACCGCACAATATGTTTCCGTGATACAACCTATCCATGTCCGTGTTATTAAAATCAAAGCGCACGGAAGTGCGCAGGCCTAGTTCCAGCAGGCCGCCGCGCACGCATGCCCTGCACTATATTGAATTACGGTAAATCCTAAGGTTTTCGAGCAAAGCTTAAAGGTACCATTCCGATAAACGCGGCAAGCGACCGTGACCAATAAATTTTTTAATTAAATGCCACTTTATGACATTGCATAGGCTACATTTCATTTTGCTTTACGTCACTACAAAGTATAAGCGCTAAGTTCGCTAGAGTCTAGACTTTAGAAAATGAAAACTAGCCTGTCGTAAATTGCATTTTATTTGAATTTTAGTTGGTCGCGTTCTCTAATGGCAAAAATCGGAAAGTCATCTTAAGCTTTAAGTCCAAACGAAAATCGTTGCGCCGATTTGCACTTTTCGGAGATACCAGCCCTCCCGTATAAGGGGGCCCTCACAATCAACTCGACACTTGCTACCAAAAAAAGCGGCCAAGTGCGAGTTGGACTCGCCCATGGAGGGTTCCGCAGCAGCAATAAGGTTTATTTTTATGAAATTAAAATATTTTTGATTCATTTTTATATTTCAGTCGATTTAATGAAATTTAGATTAAGGTTTACCATTTATGACGTATAAAAAAAAACTACTGGCTAGATCTCGTTCAAACCAATTTTCGTTGGTAGTTTTTATAGTAATCTACATCATATATTTTTTTTAGAATTATCATGCCTCTACTTTAGAAATTAGAGGGGGGGGGACACACATTTTTCCACTTTGGAAGAGTCTCTCTCGCAAACTATTCAGGTTAGAAAAAAATGATATGAGAAACCTCAATATGATTTTTGGAGACCTATCCATAGATACCCCACACGCATAGGTTAAATGAAAAAAAATTTTTTTTTGTTTCAGTTGTACCTATGGGGACCCCTAAAATTTTTAATATTTTTTCCATTTTTGCATCAAAATCTTAATGCGGTTCACAGACTACATCTACTTACCAAGTTTCAATAGTATAGCTCTAATAGTTTCGGAGAAAAGTGGCTGTGACATACGGACGGACGGACAGACAGACAGACAGACAGACAAACAGACAAACAGACAGACAGACAGACAGACAGACATGACGAATCTATAAGGGTTCCTTTTTTGCCATTTTGGCTACGGAACCCTAAAAAGTATATAATATATTATGTTGCTCAATGCCGAGCCCACCCATCGGCGGGCAATATTTTTTAACTCACATGCAGAGACCGCCCTTGGGCGGGCTGATTTTAAACTGCACATACACGTTTTACGCACGATACAGTACATGTAAACTGAGCATTTGAAACGATTCATGTCGGAATCTGAAGCATCATGCTGAAAACGCCAATGGGCGGGCAAGAATTCGTCATAATCGAGATGCCGGGACCGCCGATGGGCGGGCTGCATTACTATGCACTATACTCAGTACTTTTCGGAAAGGCAGTGAATGAGTTAATGTGCGTAAGCCAGTTAGACTGCAGATTAACAAGGTATTCTGCAAATTATCTGGGTGAGTCAGTTAAAGTGCAAAAAGTTTATTCTATTGTCATTAAATTACATAAAACAGGTTCTTGTTTGAATAAAACATTATATTTTAGCTGTAGAAATTTTTTTTTTTGGATATAAACAAAGGAATAAATTATTTAACTGCACCTCGACGTTACATTAATGCTTTTAATTACAAGTAATAAAACTCATAATAAAACATTATCAAACATTAAAAAAGTACCATAAGCTAGGGTTGTCGAACAACCCTTTTAAATAATAAATAAATTTTCACTTTAGCTGCTCACCTCATGACCTTTCATACAAACAGCTTTCATTATAAATTAAACGTCTGAGTCCAATTTGACGAAACGTGTTCATTTTTTACGAGTCACAAGCGAACTCGAGCAAAGACCAATGAACTTAGTTTAACCGTGGCACGAATGGGTCGGCACAATCTGATATATGGGGTGGGGTAAAACGACATAACAAAATAATAATATCATTCGTCGCTTATATTAGGACGATTATAAACGAGCAAATGGGCCACATGATTGTAAGCAACTATACACCTATGGACAATCGCAACATAAGAAGAATTGCAAGTGCGTCACCGGCCTTTTAAGAGGAAATACATTCTCTTCTTGAGGGTTTGCAGGTCATAATAGTTCGGAAATACTGCTGGCGACAGTTCATTCCAGATTACGTCGATAACAATCCGTTTACTCGGTTCTACACCAGGTTTAGTTTACTTATTTTACGGAGACAAAAACTCACACTCAGCTTACAGGCTTCTGTATCCGTTTATATATTTTCATAAGCATTCACGAAACCGATAACTTCCGAACAAACCCGAACATACCCGAGCTACCTACACGGAATTTCGCTTACATTTTTAAACACGGCTTCAGCCCTTATAATCCCTCCCTGGAAACACAGACCGTAGATTACAGGCACGAGTTTATTATTAAATATTTTGTTTTGCATAAGCCAACACAACAATAGGAGTTATTCATGCTTTAAGGGTGTGTGTTGACGGCCCGTCCATCTATCCTGTTTTTACGTTTCAATAGATAACACAGGATTTACCTAAAAGGGGACCGTAGTCATCTGTATACAAAGCCTGTTGGTGAATAAAGATTTTTCATTTCATTTCATCAGTTATCGTATTATTGGAAAATTGTGTCTGTCCGTCACTTTTTCACGTAGAAAGGACTAAACGGACTTAGTGAAATTTTATAGATTAAAAATTAAAATTTTAAAACGGGAAAATGTAATTCCTGTATGATAGATAAATAATTAATAGCGCTGCAAAGATGTGACCATTCAGTAAGCAACGCCCTTAAACTTCAATATGCACGTGGTCAAAAATTCTCCAAGATCCGATAAAAATTACAAGTTATAGAGAAATAATCGGCCAAGTGCGAGTTGGACTCGCGCACGAAGGGTTCCGTACCATTATAGAGCTAAATTAGGCCAAAAATTGTGTTTATTGTATGGGAGCCCCCTTAATTTTTTATTTTATTTTAAAATTATTAATATATACCAAAGTACACGTATAAGTGAGGACTTTGTGAAAAAAGTACCTACCTGTTGCCATTATTGATATTATGCTTAGAGAAAAAAAGGCCAGAAAAATCACGTTTGTTGTATGGGAGCCCCATTTAGATATTAATTTTATTTTGCTTCTAATAATTATTGTTGTTATAGCGGCAACAGATATACATTCAAAATTTCAACTCTCTAGCTATTACCGTTCTTGAGTTACAGCCTAGAGACAGACAGACGGACAGACAACGAAGTCTTAGTAATAGGGTTCCGTTTTTACCCTTTGGGCACAGAACCCTATAAAGAGATATAACTTAACTGCCATGCGTAAAATTCGCTGGTCCCGGGGCGGTCATTGAGAAAAAATGCAATTTTTCCCGCGCCATTTACAACTTGTTACTTTTATTACACCAAGTTGTTGGTTCAACCCTCAGACCAAGTTTTTATTTGGTCTGAGTTTCAACCATAAATTTTCTTGTTTTAGATAATCCAAGCAATAAGAAATAAAAGTATTTGCTTTGTTTTTAAGGGACTTCATGGTTGGTATTTTTTTGTCTATATTCTGTAATATAGACTATATAATATTATAGATACCAATCCTACTACGACTTACGAGGCAAAGACCCCCAAGGTCCATTTCTTTTGCCTTAATGCCAACATTAACAAATATTTTTCGAAGTAATAATATTTAAGCTTGTTATTAACAACCAAAACTCACTCGAACACACCAAATAAAATTTCAAAATACCTTTTATGGAAAATTTAATTTTAAAATTAATTTTATGAAAAACAAAATTTCAAAATTCATTTACCAAAAAAATTCACACGAAAACATAACATCGCCGCTCGTCGCGGGGGTCGTATTATCTCTAGGTGTGATGGTACGGAATAACGATCATTACAGCCATCACGAGAACCGCTGAACAAAGGAAAATCATTAACGAGGTATAAGCACTTTAAATAATTATATTAGGAGCCCAAAAATGCCGGGGTAACTGAAAAAGTAACTAGAACTCGCCCGCAATTTCTATCGCGCTAATTTCGATGCATGATAGGACCTGATCGAAGAAAGACAGTAGAATCGGTAGCTAATAAGATATTTTCCAAAAATGCTGGAGAGACAAAAGTGCCCAAATATATGTGCAATAAAGGTGCACTCTCTATTCCATCACAGACTTCCATCAGGTGGGACGGCTGATCGACTTGACCGGTGAGAGAACTGGCAAAGGACTGACTGCTCTGCATGCGCGTTCCACGCATGGATCGACTTTCTTAAGAGCGTTTACACCTTTCACGCTCAATTTGGCTTAAAACTGTACTTTTCCAACTTGAAAAAATCATCAACCACTTATCTTTTTAAAAATGTTGATAACTTATTTTTATAGAAAATTTCACTGTCTATAATATAGTTATCAGAGAAAAAAATAGGATTTATAGAGTATTTGTACATTAAATCTCGATACCTTAACAGAGGTTTCTTAAATTCCGTTTTAGTATCAGTTTCGAGGCTTTTAATTTACGAAACCAGCGATAGATCTAATTATAAAATAATAATAACCTATTGACAAGATCCTTAAGCAAATAATTATCAGAAAAAAATATTTCGTTTAGGTATTCAACTTTATGTAATTTAAATTCAAAGAATGAGAAATATCAAAGAAATATTAAGGAATTAAAACTTTTTTATTACCTATTTATTTAACTTAATTTAATATAATAATATCTTCATATCATAGAAGAACACTTTAATTAAAAAAATTGTTCTTAAATATCAACAAATCTTTTGTTATTTTTTTTCTGCAAATATTTTAAAACTACTATAAATCGCTGCGCGCAGAGCAATTCCAATAGTCCGCCGCAGGTTTGTATGGAAACTTGAAATAAGGTGTAAACGCTCTTAAAACAACGAAACGAAGTTTTCGGGGTCAGCCAGTAATTAATAAATACTCTAGATTCTTGAAGAAACCTTTTTTGACTCAGCTAGAGTAAAAAAAAAACTTTAAACCTACCGTGTGCATTTTTTTTAACTTTCGTACTTTCAGTTGGTTGTTAAAATTCCGATCGGTCATTTGTTGCACTATCTACTTCTTTGTAATATTTCGAGCCTGTTTCACCACTTCCTGATGAGTGCCGGATAGGCTATCCACCACTTAACTTGACAGATAGGGTACGAAGAATCTGTGAAAGAAGTTGTGGATAGCCTATCCGGCACTTTATCAGGAAGCCGTGAAACAGGCCCTTTCTGGAGCCATAATATTTGAGCGGTCAAATGTACGAGTTGTTATTCTATACTGTTATTTCAACGCCGCAACGTGACGTCACGCACATATTCTATACTGTATACTGAATGAACAAAACAACAAACATTTTTCAAAAGCAGCTGGATCGATCGACCTACTTCTGGATTCGAAGCGAGTGCTGTAACCTGCAGAGTCATGAAGCTAGCTCAAAGGCAGATGTTTTCAACCGTTTCGAGGTTGGCCTGTGATGGAACAATATAAGAAAATTTAACCAGAAGCGTGTCTTGGCCCCATAAAAAAAGTTTTGGGGCCCGAAGGTAAGATTAGCTTATTTACTTTAAACTTTTAAGAAATGTAAAGTTTTTATTCATTAATTTTAATGCTAAAGGACGTTGACCTTATAGCCTGGGGGCGCCCCCGGCCCCGTATAATTGACACGGCATATACGGTGGTAGCTACGCCCCTTTTAACGCTTCCTTAGCCCAGTAGTTTAGAGTATAGCTGTAAACTCGGAGTTCGTGGGTTCGATTCCACGTTGGAACATTAATATTGTTTCCAAGTTTGGTTAGGATTGCCCCAACCAAACAACATTGCAAACTTGCCACACTTTTGCGTAAAAGCTTCGCCAGCTTAACTAGCAGGATATCCTTCTAAAGCAAGTGTTGTTAACCTTTTCATCTTGTTTACAGTAGAGTTTATCAACCCTTTTTTAATCGGGCCTTTTTTTTACATGGGGAAATGCTTTACGCATCCCCGGCGGATTGGGGATATCGGCCGGGGTATGTGGGACTCTCCGAGGAACTACCCACTAAAACCCCATGGTGCTCCACTCCCCGCTTAGGTAAAGTTACGAGCTTTTTAATCGGGCCTAACAATATTTTTCATCACAATAAAAATTGCTCGTTTAAAATATAAAATGACAGACAACCCACAAAAGAATATTTCCCTAATTCTCAAAGTTACAAAGTATTTACATTCTCCTGAATGTAACGTTTAAATATGCGATCTACCAAGTCACTGTACAAGTGTACAGACTTTACACAGTCAGTATAAAGTGCGGTGTACACAGGTGCGCTCCAGATTTCGCTCGCAAACTCTCTGAAATATGGTGTATGAATTTCAGATTATGAGAAGGGATTTCTTAAAAATACAATGTATTTTCCACGAAATTTTACTTGTATTTTAGCTTAGTTTTGAACTTTGGCCGCGCACTTGTTATTCCTCTGTTGTTAATTGTTATAGCTGATATAAATTTATTGTTTTATAGCTGATATGAAAACATGTTTATTTGCACCAAATAACTTATTTGAGCCGATTTTGATGAAATGCAAGGAAATAAAATTTCAAAGTTTGCTAGTGTCAATTCAATGTGTATCTTTCCATATAATAAATAAAGTTCAGTTTTGAATGTCTTTATCTTACATTTATCGATCGAGTGACCACTGACCACATCTAAGTATAACGGTCCGTTTAACAGCAATTAATCAAAGTTAAGTGCAGTCTAAGTTTGAAATGGCCGAACTCTCGTCCTGCGGTCTCAACAGCTTTTAGGCAAATTAAAAACCTAAATGAGGCTATTACTCATGTCTCCATCATCATCATCGTCCAAATATCACAGCCCCACTCAGAGTTATTTCATTCTTACTTAACTTTAATTTAATTAAGAATGAGATAGAAAAAGTTTTGAGTTCTTGTCAAAATCTTCATAATATTTAGAGAGCGAATAAAGCAAAAAAATAAAAATCAAACATCGTCCTTCTCTCTTCACACTCACGTCCGTCTTTCATAATATGCCAAACGTGAAAAAGGACGACGCGGAATCATCGCCAAGTTATTTTTTGGAGAATCAGTGAAATAAGTTGTGGAAAGCCTATCCGGCACTTCATCAGGAAGTAGTGATACAGGCGCTAAATCTTAATCTTTAGTTTGTCTACATCAGTCAGTCAGTCAGTTAGTCAGTCAGTCTGTCAGTCAGTCAGTAAGTATGTCCGACGGTGCCCTTCAGGCATTATTAGCCTTAGCAACATCGCTTTCACATTGAAATTCAAATTAGTTATCCAAATTAATACTTATAATATTCAGATAAACAAAACATTATAATCTGAATTGATATTAAAATATTTTGTATTTTAATGCCTCTAAAGCTTAGCATTACAGTTTTAGCATAATATTATTTGTATTTAATAACTTCAGTAATTTGAATTAATGTATCAAAAATTACTTAGAATATTTGAAATCTTCTATTGAGGCGTTGTGCACATTTTTCTCCATACCTCATCTGTCAAGTTAAGTGGTGGATAGCCTATTTGGCAATTCGCCTGTTTGGGTGAGTTTGCAACCGTGTTTCAGGCTGAGGTCTTCGCTATTCTCGGTTGCTCACTAGAAAGCCTGGAGATGGCCCTAGTTAATAAAAATGTTTTTATCTTTTCCGACAGTCAAGCTGCACTTAAAGCACTGACTGCCGCAGAAGTTTCCTCTAAATTGGTTCTGGAATGCATTGAGACGTTAAACATGCTGGGCAGGAACAACAACATCCGTCTAGTATGGGTCCCGAACCACAGTAACGTCCCCGGCAATGAAACAACCGCTGACGAACTGGCTAGGCTTGGGGCCGAGAGTCTCATATATGGCCCGGAACCAGTCTGTGGTATACCTCCCAGTACCACAAAGCAAGTGCTCAAGGAATGGGGACACAGTCTAAGCAGGAAGCAATGGGCTGAGACCCCTGGCCTTGAACACTCCAAGGCACTAATCCCTGGCTTTAACAAGAAACTATCAGAATTAGTGCTCACCTTGGGTAGGAACCAATTAAGAATTCTTACCAGAAGCCTAACTGGGCACTGCAAGCTCAACAAACACCTAAACAGAATGGGTATTTGTAGCATAACGACTTGCAGATTCTGTGAGGAGGAGGATGAGACATCTATTCACCTTCTCCTCAACTGTCCTGCTCTACTACAGAGCAGGAACAGGCATCTCTTGGTCGCCACGAATACTCATCCACAGAGGAAATTCGTGGCACCGACATAATATACAGACAGACAGACAGACAGACAGACAGACAAAAAACTAACCACATTTTATTTTTTGAATATCTTTAATGTATGTACAGAATTCACATTTCTACAGTTTTATTATATGTATAGATTATTAATAATTTTCTGCTGCATTCGGTTTCATAGGCAATTCCTATTTCATTCACACGAACGTAACATAGAGAATCATGATTAGTATGAAAAATAATAATTGGCGCAACCGAAGTTATGGGAAAAAGCTATAGTACGACAGTTTGTATAACAGTGTGAACCGTTGAAAATTGGCCGGATGCCAAACACAATATCTTTAAATGAAATGGATATTCCGGACAGACATAAAATATGCAAAAACCTCCGGGATTCAGAATATATATTACAATTTATACAACTTTATGAATCTTTGATGTATAACATACATCAAAAGCTGTTTTTGAAATCAAAGCTTAAATATTAATATTGAATTAAAAATTATACCTATATAAGCATGAACGTAGAAAAAAAGGCGGACGGAGTGTTATTATACACAGCACTGTGTCTTCGTAGTTGGCTAAGCTGACTGCATGTACACGGTCCGCACGCACACATTCTTACGCTAGTCCATACCATTTGACAGGCGTAAGAATGTGTGCGTGGCCGACTCTGAAGACACAGTTCTGTGTATAATAAGACTCCATCCGCCTTTTTTTCTACGTTCATGTTTATAAGGTAAGTGTACACTGTCTACTATAGAAATTGGGCCATCTTATGACTTCTTAACTTAATTTAGTGAACAGACATTAACAGTTTCAGAAACAGGGGCAGAAAAGGTGGAGCGAGAACTAGACGATGTCGATAAAGAGACACCAAATACGCAAAGGATATAGACGTGTGGAAAAAAAGAGGGGAGGCCTTTTCCCAGCAGTGGGACACCATCGACCTTAAATAAATAATTACAGTCAAATAAATAATGTTCGTCTCTGAGTGCGGCAGTTTAATCTATACAGGGTGTAACAAAAATAAGTGATAATACTTTAGGATGTGTACGTGTTCCTTGTAGAGAGTTAACAATGAAAGTAGCAGCGCCGAAAGACCAATTTTTTCACTTTTATATGGGGAAACTCATGACGAATAAGAATAAGAATAAGAATAAGAAAATTTTTATTCTGTCACCACACAACACATGTAAAACAAATACATAATATTGTGTGATGTCAAAATTGGCCCAAGCTCAGCTATACGCAGCAAGCTAGCTTAGCTAGCTCGCTGCACTGGTATTCTGCAAGGGCCAATGAGTGACTTCACCACAAAATAAGGAAGGAAAAGTATACAAAAATCTTACAATTATTATGACTTACAATAAAAGCTAACAATCACTAACAATAATTTAGGCAAAAAGACGCTCGGGCCCTTGCCTTTCAGCGCTGCTACTTTTACAGTGAACTATCTACAAGGAACACGTTCACACCCCAAAAGTATTATCACTTATTTTTGTTACACGCTCTATAATATATAGATTAATAGATATTATCTATTAAATCAAGATTAGGATGAAGTTAAGATTTAGTTTTGAGTCTTAACTGAACGAAATGTACGAAGAAAGATAATATGGGATTAGTTGACTAAGCAGTATGAACAACGTAAGCAGTAAGAAGAGTATACACTGTACAGTCTCGAGTCTAGACATACTAAATCTCAAAACTGAATCAATTACTGTTTATCACTCTTTATTTCAACGATAAAGTTTGTGGACTCAAAGTGTTAGGGATTGTCTAGTCGCTAGACTAGATTATTATGACTGAATGTCTTGAATATAGAGTTTTAAGGTGCTTTTCTGATCTTTGATGCAAGCGACCGCAAGCGCAACCGACAATTATTACTATTAACAAAAAATTAACACCGACTTCCGAGGTAAAAACAATAAGAATATTAACTAAATAGTATTAAACAATTTTTACTCTTTAATAGTGCCTTTTCTAGAATTCGTTGTATTTGTATATAAATACTTTGTATTTGCTCCGTGTTCCTAGCCTTGTATAAGTATTACAATTTTATACATATGGATATTAAACATTTGGGAAGGACAAGTTGGACCAAATATGCAGTTTCAATAGCTTTTAAAGCGAACAAATTCACAGGGATTATTTGGTATTCCTCTGCATTATTTTTTGAATAACTACGGGATAATATGCTACATCCATCGGGAATAGAGTATTTTTTGTGATAAAAAATTAAATAGGCAAAGTTAAAATATTGAACATAAACTACTACCTAACATATTCAAAATCTAGTCTTATATTTTTGAGAGTAACAGTCATTAACAAACTTTCAAATCTATATATTATATAAAAATGGACCTTCAATCGTGTTAGTAACGCTATAACTCGATAACCGATTAGATAGCTTAACCGATTTGGCTAATTTTAGTTTAAAAATGATCGTGGAAGTCAAGGGAAGGTTTATAAGTGACATGAAGTTCACCGGGACATCTAGTACAAAATATATGTAACTACTTATAAAATTTTAATTCACAATACCAACCATGACCCAGGAACACTGAAAACTTTTTGTGCCTTCTGCGAGATCGAACCCATAACCCCAACTTGAGCAACGCGCAACCACTGAACCACAGGGGTCGGTATAATATTCTTTTATGAGTTCCGAGAGTTAGTGAGCGCTAATACGATTTTTGTTATCCGGATTCAATCCTACACATAATTTCCTCAGGGCATATTTTAGTCTTAAGTTCCTTTATATTCAATTACCTATTTTTGCGTCTATATCAAATTCCATTTATTGTATTACTTACAAAGTATTACAAAGCGTATCTCTTTGTAACCTCTACACGCTTTATTTCTGAACTGACAGATGTTTGAAGAGATATACTGGAATAGGCTACTTTTTACAGCGAAAAAGCGACTTTGAGCATTACATTACAATATTACCTCCCTGATTGACAAGCATTCGCGTATAATGTAACATTATAGATTCGACTTCAGGCATTCTATAGCAAGTTGACTTCACTATCTCATATCATAGACGTTACAAGTTGTATCAAGATATTACACATTGTATCATTACAAGGTGCGCATTTTAATGCTCGGTTCAAATCAAATCAAATCTGTGCGCATTTTAATGCTCGGTTCTCCTTCACTGATGTAATGCTCGACTCTGTAACGTTACATTACAAGCGAATGCTCCCTTGTAACGTAACGTTACAGAGTCTAGCTAAAATGGTGAGGAGCACCTTTAGATCCATTCGCGTGCTACGCCGTAGCACTTTCGTAGCACGCGTAGCAGCATCGTAGCATTACCATTGTTATGCCGCGGCCGCATATGCGTAGTGCTTCGCGCTAATACCGATAGTATTGGACGATCTGCGTATATTGTCCAATAGTATCGTCTCATAGCACGAAGATTCGGACGATAGACGCAGGTGCGGCCGGGCCGTTACAATATGAAGAGAAAAAATCAAATGAAAAAATAAAGATAATATTTTCAGAATCGTGGATATATAAAATATAACGCTTAGAATATTGCAATCTAGAATGTTACAATAATAATATGAATTATTGTAAATAACAGACGTAGCTCACGACGCAGCGTTAGTCATATTAAAGCGACAAGGTCGAACGTGTCTCATAGCATTATCTAATACACCACGAGCCCCATGTTTTATATTAGCACTACTTCACACTAAGACGAGGCACAGCGCGATGAATTTCGAAGATAGAAATTTCAAATTGAATTTTTCTACATACTCCAGTTATTATATTATTATACATTTGGAAATGCATGTGAACCGAACTAGCCAAATTTTGGATATTACGTGGGGGACGGCTAGAAAAGCTTAAGTTCAAATTGTCGACCAAAATAACCTTGTGGGTTTTCCGCCATCTTGAAATAATCGGCCAAGTGCGAGTCAGACTCGCGCACGAAGGGTTCCGTACCATTATAGAGCAAAATTAGGCCATAAATTATGTTTTTTTTTGTATGGGAGCCCCCCTTAATTTTTTATTTTATTTCAATATTATTATTAAATATTAAAGTATACATATAATTAAGTATTTTGTGAAAAAATCAAGTATCTATCTATTGTCATTATTGATATAGAGCAAAAAAGGCCAAAAAAATCACGTTTGTTGTATGGGAGCCCCCCTTAAATATTAATTTTATTTTGTTTTTAGTACTTGTTGTTATAGCGGCAACAGACATATATAATTTGTGAAAATTTCAAATCTCTAACTATTACCGTTCTTGAGTTACAGCCTGGAGACAGACAGACGGACAGACGGACAGACATCGAAGTCTTAGTAATAGGTTCCCGTTTTTACCCTTTGAGTACGGAACCCTAAAAAGGGTTAAATTCAGTTAACAACGCCATACATTTTCATATCTTACTCCGTCGTCGAATTTACCTCAAGCATTAACTAAGACGTTCCTATCCTTCTGGTATCTCTGTTCGTTACTTGAAGACAGGAACATATCTTTCCAGTACGTTCCTTACTAATTACTGCGGAGACCTCGGCCATGGTATAAGGGCAGGCGCATACCGGCATGCGGGGAATCCCGGAATGCGCCACCGAATATCACAATTTAATCGTTTACTTGCGGTCTCTCTGGTCTTAAAGATTATTATTTTTAAGACAAGAGTAACCGCAACTTTTTTAAGACACTTATGAGGCTTACACGTGATTTGAGTCTGCACTCTGCAGTAAAGTTAAAGTAGTATGAGTAAGTATATTGAGGAAAAAGTAGGTATACGCGTTTTGTTGGAACAAACAACATATTGCAACACTTATATTAAATACTTTTTGAGCGATTCCAAATCTATATATATAAAACTCAAAGGTGACTGACTGACATGGTGATCTATCAACGCACAGCCCACACCACTGGACGGATCGGGCTGAAATTTGGCATGCAGGTAGATGTTATGACGTTGGCATCCACTAAGAAAGGATTTTGATAAATTCTCACCCCAAGGGGTTCAAATAGGGGATGAAAGTTGGTATATAATAATACTTCCTAACGCGAGCGAGGCCGCGGGCAAAAGCACGTAATAATATATAAGCGTACCTGCTGCAAATTTCGTCGTACTGTTTATCCTATAGCTGTTTAAATTACACTCCTTTAGCAAAGATAATTCTAATTAGTCTGTCTCACTTCCAATCGTACGATGTGTGTTCTCAGCACGTCGCCGCAAACATTGACACGGGCGTACGTGGCCAGGATCCCGGGGTAATTGTGTGCGCCCGCCCTAATGACACTAAAAGCCTTTCACTATAGATAGGTACTAACTACTAGCTAGCTAGGTCTATAGAAAGTGCAGAGCAATGTAAAGATTATAATACTAAGGGCCTGTTTCACCACTTCCTGATAAGTGTCGAATAGGCTATCCACCACATAACTTGACAGATGAAGTATGGAGAATCTCTCAAAAAAGTTGTGGATAGCCTATCCGGCACTTTATCTGGAAGTGGTGAAACAGGCCCTAAATATTATTATAGTTGCAAATGTGCCTGTTTGTCTGTTAACTCTTCACGCCTACACCGCTGAACTGATTTTGCTGAAATTTGTGATAGCTATTCGCATGAAAGAAACATGTAGCGAGAGGTCCATTATACTTTTTAACCGACTTCCAAAAAGGAGGAGGTTATATGTTCGTCTGTGGATATTTTTTTTGTATGTTCAACGATTACTTCACCGTTTGTGAACCGATTTTCAAATTTTTATTTAATTTTTTTTATTATTTCAAATATTTACTAGGCTTGAATGTAAATAAAATTTTTATTAAGTATAAAATATATTTCACTACAAAAGATCTCGAATGAATTAGTAAATTACTAGTAAATTGATCAAACGCATTAGTTGGATTAGTAAAATTGTTTCGTTTGGAACCCTCCGCTTAGATAATTGGAAACAAGGCAAAATACAGTAATCAAGGATTAGATTTATGTACATTGTGCGGTACAAAACTTTATATTGAATTTTTAATTACGTATAGAGTAAATATTTATTATGTTTCGAGACTGCAAAATAAAATTTATTGTACGGGAGAATTTACTATTAAATTATCCTATGTCCTTTTCCGTAACTCGAAGGATACACTAACTCAACTTGATCGGTTTAGTAGTTTTGGCGTGAAAAGTAAACAGGCAAAAGACAGACAAGTACACTTTTATATGTGTCTCACTGGGTACTCTAAAGTTTTAAGCTATTGCATAGCTTTAATCACGGGATTTGAGCGCGGCGACCGAATTAAGAAATTCCGTAACGAAAATAAACCTAACACCCCCACTGGGTGGGGCGCTGCCGTGCATCTTTTAACGTCATTTGAGTTCGGCGGACTTCGGCATGTTGTTTGTGTGTGTGCGACTAGACGTATGCGAATTGCATAAGTTGATAAAAACTGCTATGCAATAGCTTTACCGCGGCATTCCCCGAGTGCCACACGTATTCGTATTTTACTTAAAGAGCCATTATGTTTGGCGAGGGACGGGCACTGAACAAGAGACTTTTAATGTTTAACACTAAAAGTCATAACCAACATTTAAAATGATAAACTTTTAAGAGCATCCCTCGGGTAACCTAATGTGTTAATGTCTAGGCTGAAGAGCACCTGAGGTGTAGCACTAAAGTGTCAGGTTCGAGAGGTCTACATTATACCGACACGTAATATTACACCCATTAGCTGGAGGATAAATTAATATTAGCTATTAATCAGCGCTGCTATGGGGCTATATGCTCTGAGGGATTGTTCGGAATCATACCTCCTGCAACTTTTTGCCGTCGTTCGACCTAAAAAATATACCATCCTCATCACCTTGAAGAGTGGCAGCTTTACACCATGCGTTTTTCGCGTAACTTTCAGCCGCACAATGTAAAACTCTGGAATGAGCTGTCACCAGCAGTATTTTCGGACTAATACTTAACGCGCAAATCTTCAATAAGAGAGCGTATTCCCTCTTAAAAGACCTGGAAATGGGATGGGCATATAAAACAGTTCTGCGCCTCATCTCTTGTCAGTCCTGTTGGGCATCTGTCCCACATGGGTTACATGAGATAACTGTATTTTAAAAAGATAAAACCGACATCAAAATTGTACGTAATTGAGAATTAAAACTTCCTATCTCCAAAACTACTGAACCGATTTTTCTGAAACTTGCATTATTCCCTAAGTTGAACAATACCTGGTAAAATAAAAAAGAATCACTTAAATCGGACTTCTAGTTCCGGAGATATGCGTGCACAAACATAAAAATATACATACATAGACATACATACATGATACCCTTTTGAAATTTAGCACATTTGTTCAGAAGCTATTATAGATTAACATATTATGCAAAAACTGGGCAGTTCTGGAAATATTACATACATACGCGTCGAATTGATAACCTCCTTTTTTGAAGTCGGTTTAAAAGGAATTCTTTTTGTATACTGCAAATAGTAAGGCACTATAAAAATTATTTTTAGAATTCTAGCTCAAGATTCAATGAAACCGACCATGGTCACCTAAACTGATGTGAAAAGGCATTAAACGTGTGCTAGACTGCTAGTACTGTAACATTCCCCTTTAACGTACCCATTCATCATTGACCGCAACTTCACGGCAGCTATAACGTAGGTTCCGAAATAAAACCCAGTATACTGGTCAGTGATCAATACGTATTATATTATCCGACGCCGATGTACTCGTGTCACGTGTGCCACTGGTGAGACAAGTGTGACGTATTATAATGACATCCTAACAAAGGGTACAGTTATATAGCAGTCGCGCTGCTGCCGAACTACTGGCGACTTAATGTAAAGGCAGCCAAAGTTGTATATACGTACTGGTACTGGCTTATATTTCAGAAGGAATCAATAATGGTGTGGATTCTAGACATGATGAGTACGTGGTATGTATACTGGGCAATATTTCAGAACATACCCATTACCTATAACTCCCACTAAAATATTTACTCGTTCGCTAGCCATCGATTTCGTATTTAACGTGCATACTTTATTGTAATTGATGGCCGCCCGCTTAGTGTACATTTATTATTTAACTTAGCGGAATATTCGATATCTGTTATATAATAATTAATATTAATAATGTTTATCGGGTTACTTAGGTTAGGTCAGCATGTAAGTGTCTATAAGCACACTATAATCAAGCATTGGCCTGCCACACATTCTTACCATTCCCATCCCTGTAAACTAGAATCAATAGCGGTAACAAACCAACCACGAAAACTCTTTGATATGATCTCAGGGAGCCCGAGAGCGTGAAAAAAAGCGGTCCTTTTTCCGCTGTGTCTATCGTGTAACTTTTCCAAGATGCCGTAATATTTTTAATAGTAAGTGAACTAGTATTCGATGACCTGACTACAGAAAAAATGGCACGATTTTCCTTCCCCCTGGGAGAGGAGGGTGCGGCGATTGTCCCGTGTAATTGCTCGACGCGCACAACTACCCGACTGATTAGTTCTTTTGTTGTGTTCTGATACGCAACTAACGACATTTATTGTACGCTTAGGCCGTAGGGCTGGCACTCACGAGATGATAAAATGAATGTTAGTCTACTACATCGAGCCAAATGGAAAGAAAGTGGTGTTTTTGTGGTATTTCTTTCAATTTACTGCTAAAAAACATCGTCTGGTCACTAAATCTATATATATATATATATATATTAAGTGTATAAAAATTGATTTCCAATTGTGTTAGTAACGCTATAACTCGATAACGACTGGATTGATTCTGCTAAAAAAAATTAAAAAATAATTAATCCTTGAAGTCTAGGGAAGGTTTTAAAGTGAAACGAAGTTCACCGGGACAGCTAGTTTTATATAAAAAAATATGTGGTGCTCGGGGCTAGCGCGGTATAGCTATAATTGCATAGTATTATTTGTCAACTCATGCAATTATAATTCGCATACGTCTAGTCGCACCCACAAAAACACCGTGCCGAAGTCCGCCGCCGAAGCGGACAGTCTTGCAACATGCCAGTAGGAGTAGGAGGTCTTAAGATTTTTGTTACGGGATAAAAGCTATGCAATAGCTTGAAAGAAACAAACGTTTCCACAAGACCACTTTCGCTTTAGAGGCAGCCCTACGCCACCGCGCCGGTCGCGTCCGAATACTCAACATAATGACATTTCCTCTCCAGTCAATTACGTGTAATACCTCATCTCTTCAGGTATTCCCTCGTTCTATCTCGTTTTGTATCTCACTTCCAAAGAGATTCATATTTGTGTGTTCATGTATGGCTTTGTCCACATTGTGCCTTTTTCTGTTCGTCAAGGGCATGCGTTATAGCGCAGTCAACAACGAACGTGAGGCATGCTCCTGACGCGCGCTAAAATCGTAGCGCTCGCTATGACACTTTTTTTTTAACTCGGGTGGATTTTGACGCATTCAATTATTGAATATGCCAAACGAAAGTTGAATAAAAAGAAGATGAAGAAAATTGAAAATGAAATTGCATAATGTGGACATAGCTTATGGGTCACTTCACATTGCGACGTGACGCGTCGAGGCTATGAGATGAATTAGCCCATTCAAAACTGAACTATATTTACTCTATAAAAAGATACACATTGAATTGACAGATATATTATGCCACTAGCGTTGTTGCGCTACTATTTCCAGGTTTTGATGGCTTACTTCATACATGAAACATCTCGTTGTACTGCCATATTAATTGACTCTTACAGTCTTGTAAAAATCCAACTTATTGTCAATATAGCAGAACACATTACTCTGTAACCCAACTCCTACATGAAATAATAATAATATAATAATACCTATGGACGCTTCACACCACGTCAGTCTGGCCCCATGCTAAGTACCCGAAGGACTTGTGTTACAGGTACCAGACAACGGAAATATATTTAATACTTTTATACGATACATATATTTAAGATTTTTATTATATGATAAATATATTTAATACACATCCATGACCCAGGAACTTTGAAAACTTTTTGTTCCGTCACGTCGGCGGGATTCGAACCCGCGACCTCCGGCTAAGCTACCAACGTGCTATCCACTGAGCCACAGAGGTCGTCAAATCAAACAATAATCAATCCATAGTTCATAACAGGTAACTTGACTCAACGGCGCAATAACGCACAAGTAGACACGTTGTACAGCATTTTGTATCACGTTTTCCAATACTCAAACAAAGCCCGGCGTTCAATTGAAAAACTTCAAGTATTTGTTTCCAACTGTTGTCGGAGGAAATATGACGCATGTTGCCCCCCTAGACAAGTGGCAAACGACTAACGCTACGCTAACGCTAACGCTACAAAATGTATGCGATTTGACATATTATTAAGTCATCGCTTCGCTAGCGAATACTAATGTCAAATCCCATACATTTTGTAGCGTTAGCGTTAGCGTAGCGTAAGTCGTTTGCCACTTGTCTAGGGGGGCAGGTCGAATGATATAACCGGCCAAGTGCGAGTTAGACTCACGCACGAAGGGTTCCGTACCATTGTAGATCAAAAATAGGCTAAAAATATGTTTTTGTATGAGAGCCCGTTTAATCACTTTATTTTATTTTGATTTTAACAGTGGGAAGCAGCTCTGTTTTGAATTACTATTTAGTGTGATGAAAAACAAGACGTACGGAATACTCTACGCGACGGAGCTCGAAGGAATGTCAATTTTCCTGCGATATTTATATCGAGGCTCGAGATGAGCCTTCAGCCGCAGGGCTCGGTTATTTCCGCGGCCTCATGGCGATATAAAATTTATCTATTTACTAGAAAGTAGAAAATAATTGTTACCCGCTTAGTAATAAACATATTGTATGAAATAAATTTCGGAAATTATAGAACCCCCTTAATTTATTAAATAGTTATTATAGTTAAGAACACTCTCGGTCATGATGCTATAATGCCATACACATAATCGGGGGGACAGACACGTCATACAACCCATTCTTTTCAGACGGTGATCAGCCTGCCCCTATAGACTTGGAAACAACAGCTCCAACGCGGGAATCTAACCCACGACCTTCGAATCAAGAGCCACGATCCAACATCTCGTGCCCTCACAGCTTCCTATGTGGTTACATAACCCGGTTGGCGGTTGTCACAAAGCGCACTCCACCTTACCACCCTCGTGACATCTAAGTGACACACATACGCTATAAATAACTCGTAAGGGCTCGTGCAAAATTATGCAGTAGCATATTCTTTGATGTACGCAATTTCCACGTGTTTAATGCGTTGTAGGGTTTACAACATATTCTTTTTAGGGTTCCGTACCCAAAGGGTACAAACTAAATATTTATAATATTGAGGGGAGGCTCCCATACAACAAACGTGATTTATTTGGTATTTTTAATTTTTTGCTCGACATCAATAATGGCAATAGGTAGGCACTTTAAAATCTCACATCCTTATTTATATGTGTAGTTTAATAAATAATAAAATAAAAATAAAGTAAAAATTTAAGTGGGTCCTCCCATACAAAAAACACAATTTTTGGCCTGTTTTTGCTCTATAACGGTACGGAACCCTACCAATGCATGCCATACAATTTTGTCATTTCCTATAAAACGCCTTATTCAATAGACAAGCAAAAAACATTGAATAGCGCATACACTTTATAAATATTTTTATTAGTATCATGGTATAAGTAAGTATATTGGAGCAATACAAATCGCGTTTACAGCCCATACGGGCGCCCGTGCTAATCAGTTTTACGAGATTTCCCTCCAATAACGTGCTCCTATATATAAACAGGCACATTCTATTAAATTTCATACGCGATGCGAAATTACTTTTGTATGCTATTGAGAATATCATGTTTGAATATTTTTTGTAAGTCATAAAAAAATTATAATCTGAAAAGTCAAAGAATCGATTTTCAGTTTTTTTGTTATAGTATTTAGGAATTCGTAGCACTTACGTAAAATAATAGTTTGTGTGTGAACTAAATACGGAACCCTAAAAAGAGTAACTTAAACCTATAAAAGCTTTTAAAAATTTAAAAATTAAAAAGTTCCTATTATAGAAATAACGCCTCCGTGGTCCAATGGTTTAGACTTTAGAGCGTACGCAGGAGTAATTTTATAGTGTCCAAGTTTGTGTGCAGTACACAAGAGAACTCTCTATTCCTTTACTCTCATAACCTAGTCGGACGGACGACGACTGGCGCGAGATCAGATTTTTTACATGCCCATCCGACGCATGGATTATCTTACTTGTCAGACAATCAGGTGGTAAGCCTGCACTGTCCTAACCAAACTTGAAAATAACATGTTTCCAACGCGGGAATCGAACCCACGACCTCCGAGTCAAGAGCGACGCTCTAGACCACTGGACCACGGAGGCGTTTAATATGTCATAACGACACTCCCCTCCCACTCTCTCCAAAATGACAAACGACACTCTCCTAATGCCGTACCAGACTATTTCTCATCATGAGATCCCCCCCCCCCCCATTCTGATTCAGAGACGTACAATTAAGTGACGTGAAGGAAGGAGGCATCAGGCATCGTTTCCCTGCCTTTGATACATCGACACCGGATATTTGAGAACGTATTTAATGAGACTGGCTTCTATTAATAACTCAACGTTATTTTACTGTTAATAAGTCGGTAATTAACAGTTTTGATTGGAATTGGAATATTTAAATTGTTTTTATTATATTTTACACTTCAAAGATAGTGGTAATAATAATTATTGAATTTAAAAAACTACGGTCTCAATTTATCAAAATAAGTAGTCAAAAGGCACGCTGAACTACTGCTACACAAATACGTTTTTCAATCTTTGCTAGTCTTTAGGTGATGGGAATCATGATGATTATGAACAGACAGTTGCGGCGTCGAGGGGCGACCACGCAGGGCGACGGATAAAAAGGGGCGCCGGACGCTCCTTTTTAGCACTACCGGCAGAAGAAAAAGAGGAAATCGCCTTTATGCTCATGCTGATTTCATGTTCAACTTCTTTTAATGTTTGTACATTTTGAGCACAATAAAGCATAATATTCATTCATTCAAATTTCGCCCAGAGCACTGGTAGTGCTAAAACTGGCACTGTAAGCAGGCAAACTTTATTATGTGGACACAGCGGCAGCTACTGCGTTTTACGACTGACACAAAACAGACACCGCTCCACAACAATATCATCTCCAGCTGTTCGTTAACTCCTTGTGGTTCAGGGAACTCGTGTAGGCCAAGCAAAACTTTTTAAGAATAATAAAAAATCGGAGAGGAAGACGCAAAAGCTGGCCGCATATTTTGTCAGCACCGTACGCATCGAACGCACCATGTAGCTATAGTAGCTATCTGCACGAGATGCGGCGCGTACGGTGCGGGCGAATGTGTGAAGTTTTACATTATTTCATACAACGAATTCTAAAATGCGGCGCGTTCGGCGCGTGCGTGCTGATAAACGTAGGATCACCTTTATTCATCATAGAGACAGATCGCATAAGTCTTGTTTGGAATCCGCTTGTTGTATTAGGAGCCAAATAATTATACCATAATATTAGCTTCAACTGTGTATTAAATATTTACATTAAATAGCTTAGTGACTTACATAATATTAGTCCAGCACGAGTCGGCGCATGAGTACCGAAAAATATTCCACTGCAAATTTTTATGTGATCTTCTTCAAATTGCCCTCCTGATCATAATATATAAAATGCATGTTGCCAATTGCCATGGCGCAAACCGGTGCCATATTGTTTAAACAATTGCAAGGAATTGTTATATTTCAACCGGACAATTTTTTATATTCTTTATTGAAATACCAATAAAAAAGGTCCTACTTACGACATTTTTAATTTATTGTCAATATTTTTGCACATTATACTTAAATTATATTCGCACTCATATTGCCTCTTTAGCGCTACGTGCATTTAATAATATCCCACATTTACTACCATTTAAATTTTAAACTATTTAATACAGTTCGTTCTATATTCTTTCAAACATTTCCATTTAGAAGTTATGCGGGCAGGTAAAATGCGTTTGACATTATCATGCTCAAATTACATTTCTTATTTGTATTTTACGTTGAATAACTACCTATATTTCCTTCGTCCATTGAGAAAATAATATAATATGAACCTACCGCTGCCACACTTGAAACTAAAACATCGAGTAAACAGACCAGAGTAAACAGAAATAACGAGTAGGCCGACTCAGAAGAGATCTCGAAATTACGTTAACGTAGTATGTCATGCTACGTAAGTAATGCGTTACTAAGCATTGTGAAAAATGTTGAAATGGCTGCCACACACTCAACCAATTGAGCCACAGAGGTCGTCTAATGGTAGCACCTTTTGTGCCCTACGATTATGATGATGAATACCATAAACCTTTCACAGGTGTTTCAGGCAGCCCATTAACCCGTTTACTGCCGTCGCGTCCACGCTAATTGTGTCAATAGTCATAATGCCCGCCAAATTGTATTATTGACACGTCAAGTGGCGGCGGGGGCGTGTGACGTAGGCCAGTAGGCTTAGCCAACACCTTTTCTTTGTCCTTTCTTTATAGAATCGCCGATAAATATGTATGGAATTGACATAAGCGTTCGTTATTATGACGTTGACGTTCGACTCGTCTAATATCAATTCCATACATTTTGTTTATCAATTCTATAAAAAAGCGATAAAGAAAACATCATGGCTAGGGGCCATGCTTTGCTACAAGCCGGGCTGCTCGCAACGCAACAGAAATACACTGCATAGACCTCATAGCATATTACCCGCTTTAAAGATTACTTATTTTTAATTTCATAAAGATTTTAATGCTTTAATAATTTAAGAAATAAATGTTTATTTTTCTGAAATTATTTCGTTCTGAGAATTCCACGCAGACGAAGCCCACATTCGTTGCGATAACTATGATACATCCTGATCATGTAATTAATAAAAATCAACAAGGGAGGGACTTTCAACCATTTATCGTAGCTCCGATAAGGTCTGAAAGGGTCCGGCTTTCATCGGGGAACCCCCGGGGCCGTTCCGTTCATTTTTAAATAGTACATTAGGGAATTCACCCGATTTTCTACGTATGTATGACGAAGGCTCTTCGTTAAAAGATTTGGATAAACTTAATTTATTATTCCTTCAGTAACATGAAGGTAGGTATCATGTTTGATGTTACTTAAAGTAAGCACACATTATCTACTAACTTCGAAATCGTAGATCAAAACGCAGGTTATAAGCACTACTTAAATCCTCGAAAAATGTAAACTCTAACAATTAAACATCATTTAAAGAATCTACAGAAAACGTAAATTATCCCAAGACTTAAGAGGATTCCACACCGCCCTTTTTTCCATACAAACGTTGTCCCCTGTTTCCTCCCTGGATAATGCTGTAGAGTTATAATTTTGTTCCTTAATATCTACGGCCACTAATACAAGGTCCCTATGTTTTCTTTTTTTGACCGACTTCCTAAAAGGAGGAGGTAATTCATAATTTTATTTATTAAATAAGATATGAACGTTCAAAAACCCAAAAAATGGCCAAAATTTCCGCTGTGTTCAAACATCCAGAAAACAGATTTAGCTAGATTATACAAAAAAAAACATAGGAACACAGCTCAAGCCTATCTTTAATCTTTAATGAAAAAAGTACTTAAATCGGTTAAGTTTTAGAGAAGGAATCAGGGGACAACGAATCGTTGATTTTCTGCAGTTGTCTCTATCGCGCTCTGCGGTATAGGCTTGAGGTAAGGGAGACAGCTATAGATATTACTCGTACTTTTTTGTCATTTCTCTAGCCCTTGGTGTATCCTCTTAAGAATTTTAATATATTCCTACAACAAAACAAAACTTAAAATTAGTCGTATTATAAAATATAAACCAACAACCAGTACAGAAAACTCAATTTAAAATTATCCTAATGCAATAGAAATGTGAACAAACAAGTTCGAAGTTACGAAGTGCAAGTGCAGTCACTTCGCCGGACAACTATTACCACAACTTCTGCGATATCTCGCCAACTTCTATGATATCTCGCCAACTTCGAGCGCGGTTCGTCGGGATGAATATAATTTAAATTCAATTACCCGCAATTCCGACCCGCAGAACTGTACATTTTCTTGTAATGACATAATATTTAACTCAACTTTATTTTAGTAACAGCACTCAAAAATTTAAAATGTTTTATTATTTACATTTTAAGGGTTAGGTCAAAATATGAACGTTGCTTGATAAGCGATGGTAAAGATTGAAGAAGATCGGTCACTGCATCTTTCATCTAGTGAGATCTCGGCCAAAAACTTCAGCATAGACAGAGTGGATCAAAATCTATACTTCAATTATAATATATACTAATATTATTATGATTGCAAAAGTGTGTCTGTCTGTCTGACTGTCTGTTACCTCTTCACGCCGAAACCTTGAGTCTCGGGAAAGGACAAAGGATACTTTTCGTCCCGGAAAAATGTACGGTTCCCGCGCGACAAACGATTTTTTTAAATGAAAAAAGGGGCAAACGAGCAAACGGTTCACCTGATGGATAGCAACTTCCGTCGCCCATGGACACTCGCAGCATCAGAAGAGCTGCAAGTGCGTTGCCGGCCTTTTACGAGGGAATAGGGGTAGGGAAGGGAATAGGGGAGGGTAGGGAAGGGAAAAGGGTAGGGGATTGGGCCTCCGGTAAACTCACTCGGCGAAACACAGCGCAAGCGCTGTTTCACGCCGGTTTTCTGTGAGCCCGTGGTATTTCTCCGGTCGAGCCTCCCCATTCGTGCCGAAGCATGGCTGTCCCACGGTAAATTTTGGCGCAACGGAGTTGCGGGCGTCATCTATTATAATACATAACTTTTATTCTTTTATAAAATCGTCTATAAACTATAATTTCCATAATTTAATTTGTAAGTATTCCTAATTCGCTATAATATACATGAAAAGAACTATTAAAACAATCCGATACCCGTGCAAAAGGGTTTAATGATAAAACAACAAGATTTAATTGGAAGCAAAAGAATAAAACATTTATATTATAGTTAATTTTTAACCTCACATTGTTATCTCATATTTAATTAAACGTGAAATTCGTTAACAGAATGTTTAATTACAATTATAGTAGTTGTTTTTTTACATTTTATTTTATTGATAGTTTTTAGGGTTCCGTACCCAAAGGGTAAAAACAGGACCCTATTACTAAGACTTCGTTGTCTGTCCGTCTGTCCGTCTGTCTGTCTGTCTGTCTCCAGGCTGTAACTCAAGAACGGTAATGGCTAGAGATTTGATATTTTCACAGATTATGTATATCTGTTGCCGCTATAACAACAAATACTAAAAATAAAATAAAATGAATATTTAAGGGGGGCTCACATACAACAAACATGATTTTTTGGCCTTTTTTGCTGTCTCCAGGCTGTAACTCAAGAACGGTAATAGCTAGAGATTTGATATTTTCACAGATTATGTATATCTTATCTGTTGCCGCTATAACAACAAATACTAAAAATAAAATAAAATGAATATTTAAGGGGGGCTCCCATACAACAAACGTGATTTTTTTGGCCTTTTTTGCTGTCTCCAGGCTGTAACTCAAGAACGGTAATAGCTAGAGATTTGATATTTTCACAAATTATGTATATCTGTTGCCGCTATAACAACAAATACTAAAAATAAAATAAAATGAATATTTAAGGGGGGCTCCCATACAACAAACGTGATTTTTTTGGCCTTTTTTGATCTATATCAAAAATAGCAACAGGTAGGTACTTGAATTTTTCACAAAATCCTTAGTTATATTATATATGTGTACTTTAATATTTAATAATAATCTATACATATAATAAAATCGTAGGAAAGTCAATTCTGTACATTGAACATTTTTGAAAAATAATACTTGGGACGTGATCTACAATCGATACGGAAGCCAAAAATATAGTTTTTAGAATTTTTGTCTGTTTGTCTGTTTGTCTGTATGTCTGTTTGTCTGTTTGTCTGTTTGTCTGTATGTATGTCCGGGATAAATTTAACCGCTGAATTGAAAAAATAGTTTATTTTTTGTTTTCAAATGATATGACGTAAAACAAAAAAGTCGATACTCTTTCGATTACTCTATAAAATTAAACAATATCGAAAAACTCAACACTTTAATCGTCAAAAGCTACGTTGATATTAGCCAAACATTCAGTATTGAGATAAATAGATCAGTGTGTCAGATCCACTCCGTCTGAGATCTTACCGGGAAATAAAGATATAATATGGATCAAAATATGATATCTTTCGTAATGGAACTGTCACAAAAATCTCTAAGAAGTTTTTCTTAGAAAGCCTTAAGATAGATTACTTCAAAATAAAGAAAATAGGACATTTTTGGACCAAAAGAAAATTGTAGCGTGTTTTAGAGTTATGTAGGGTTAACTAAAACTATGTTCTTTAATAATAATAGTTAATGTTGTTTTGTAAATAATGTAAGGCTAATTTCAATACAGCCGAGCCCATCATAACCTCTTTAAAGGTTAATTTTAAAATAGCCTAAGTGTTTACCTGCGTCATAATCATCTCCACTTTCCTAACTCTCGCAATATAGGCCAATTTATATTCCACATTTTGAACTCTACCCAAAACACTGTATGAATAACGTAGTATTTTCATGAATAATAAAAGTTTGCACGTACTTTTACCAACTAAGCCTGGCCGCACATCGTACGACAGTTCTGATCAGAAACAGTTGAACGTCCGCGCTGTCTCTTACATTTTGTACTGAGCCGTGTGAGCTAGAACTCGCCGGAAGGATATTTCGGATAATGTGCGGGGTGGCGGTCCGACGGAATTCAACTGTTACTGATCAGAATTCGGACAATGTGCGGCCGGGCTTATATGTATTCTGTGCTTTTACTCGACGGTGGAACGGAAGTTGTCTATTGTAGAGTCGGTTATTATGAAACTTCCGTAGAACAATATTTTGGATTTAGAGCGCATAATTTACAACAGAAATACTTACGATATCAAAACACAGAACACAACTCGGGCCGAATTGTGCAAGAGTCAAAATTAAAACCAGGTCGCCGTCCACACACACTAAAAATCCACTGATATTCACATACGACTAGTAGCACACGGTGTATAGGATGAGGTTTGTAGAGTTGGTTAGAAAAATAGGTAGATTTTTCATTAATGTTTTAAATTTAGAACACACGTCGTGTGTTTAGCGAGGAGCGACGTGAGGACGTCCTTTCTCGTCAGCGCGTGGAGCGCTACTGAAGTCTGGTTACTGGTAACTCTGGTTGCTTTTCAGCGGCTAGGGCGGCTAGGCATTGGCGCCGAGCGGTCTCTGGGAAGCCCCGCCCTCCGCGCGGAGTACCGCAAACGATATCATTGGGCCTAATGTGAATTTTGGCGCTGAATAATCTGAATGGTTTAGTACACCTGCATTCATTAGAACATAACTAGTGAATGCAGGTGTGCTAATCAGGAAAGGTGTTTTTGGCCACGTAGGTATTGTTTACGATAATAAACTTAAAAAAAAACTTTTGAGCTCATTGAAGAGTATAATATTATTATTTCATCGAAAATAATCTTGATAAGTTGCGAATAGCTATACGTCTTATAGTAACAACAGAAAAATTACGCTACAGCAAAATCTTGTTGTCACAACTCTACTACTGCTACAAAAGTAGAGCGAAAACTCTTCTGCTCTAGATCCTTAGCATCATCAATCTATAATCAAACATATGGACTGAACTGATTGCATAACGAGCGTGGAAACATATTCATATTGTATTGTTTAGACAGGTACAGGTAGGTAGGCTATTGATTGTACCGTAGATTCTAGTGGAAATTAATGTTTAACAGCAATAGAATTAAGATAGAGATGATGCACATATGATTTTTTAAGTACAGACAGTCTCTTTAAAGACTAATTTTATTTATATATTTTGTATAGTAGAATATTATAATGATATAAAATAGTTTACGGACTTTGGTCGATCATATTATATTCTACAAACTTAAACGGAAACGGAAGATACATTATATTACGTTATAAGAATTTCTGATCAGAAATATTTGGACGCCCGTGGTCCGGCGACCACCGCACACCTATCAGTTTTTTTCCTTTCGGCGAGTCAGAGTTTAGTACAAAATATACATTTTGTACTCGGACTCGCCGGAAGAGAGAGAGCGATTTGAATTTCTGATCAGAAAAAATCTGCCATCCGATCGACAGCATCTGACACTCATACGGACCGGACTTCAGACACGTCAGAATTCTGATAGTATGCGGGGTCCACAACAAAACATAATATGAGCAGAGTGCATACCGGCGAGCGTCCGAATTTTCCTCATCAGAAATTCTTAGGGAGCTTGTGCACTACACGGAATTTTACCGTCCAGCGTTCATAACTTTCACGTTTGCCATATCAAAACGTAAGAAATCGGGACAAACGCCTTATAAACGGCCTGCGGCCGGGGTAAAAGTAATTTTGTTTAGACATGTAATGTACTCACGTCTTTCTCCTTGGCGTAGTATAGCGTGCGGCCGCGCAGCTTGAAGTAGCGCCGCTGCCACCGCTGGAAGCTGCGCGTCTGCTTCATCAGGAAACCTTCGCGGACCACCGGCTGCAACAACACATTACGTGTAGGCAACACAAGCACTAACAACATAATCTTTGCTTCTAAGGCAGGGGTTCCCAATCTTTTTCAGCCTGCGTGCGGCGCACTTACAAGTCATTATTTTGTGACGGCGCCCTACTCTACCTAGCTATTACTGTTCGTGTTAATAACTTGAACTTATCACTCAACTTATGGACTGTATATTATGGTATAATGTAAAATAAGAATAAATTATTACGTTTTAAAATATGGGTTGTTGCGTCCTAGGCCTAGGACGGGAAAAAAGTGAATCTGTCGGGAAGTTCCGGTGTTGCTAGCGTCATTCTTGTGTTGCCAGATGACGCGGCTGGAAGACGTCTGGATACTTGTGCTTTGCCCATTAAAATGTAATAACCGTGTATGGTTATTCTAAATCGCGTGGTCGCGTACATACTCCCGGGCATTGAAGTATGATCTTCAATATTGTTTTATTTATTGATGAATTGGAAGAGGGCAGAGGTTATTGAAGCTCCGAATTAAAATGCCCCTTTTTGTTTGTATTTCGGCAACTCGACCGACTCCGTCGCTACCCTTTGTTAGCTTTGTGACTCTACCCAAGAGCCAAAGCAAAGGTGGCACGTTGGACTCCTTGATGAGCACCATATCTCCAATTTGTAGTTTTCCAGAAGAAGTGTGCCATTTCTGTTTTTGTTGAAGCTGATAGATGTATTCTAGAGAGTAGCGACTCCAAAAATGCTGTCTGAGCTTCTCTATTCTTTGATGACGCTGAAGGACATTGATGTTTGCATTTTCAAGTTGGGGATACGGTGCAGACAGAAGTGGCCGTCCAATTAAAAAATGAGATGGAGTTAAAAAGGATAGGTCTAACGGGTCGGTAGACAAAGGAGTAAGAGGTCTTGAATTCAAAATTGCCTCTATCTGATACAAACATGTTGAAAGCTCCTCATAAACTAAATGTGTTAAATTTAAGACACGACGCAAAAGAGTTTTAACTGATTTAACTGCAGCCTCCCAAATACCTCCAAAATGAGGAGAATATGGAGGTATAAAATGAAAATTTATATGTAATTCAGCTAAATTTGCTTGAATATAAGAATTGTTAAGTTTTAAAAAACGTTTAAGCTCGTTACATGCCCCAACGAAAGTTGTACCATTGTCAGAGTACATGTTTTGAGGTTTACCTCTTCTTGAAATGAAACGACTGAAGGCAGCCAAGAAGGCCTCCTTACTAAGGTCTGTTACAAGTTCCAAATGTACAGCCTTAACTGCAAAACAGACAAACACACAAATATAGGATTTTTGCAATTTACAACCGCGACCCTTTCGATCAGCTATAAGAATCGGGCCAGAGTAATCGACACCGGTGTTCAGAAATGGGAACTCAAGATACGTCTTTTCAGCGGGCAAATTACCCATGATGGGTTGAATTTGCTTTGCATTGTGTCTTGTGCATCGAATGCAAGCATGAACAACTGATTTGGCTAAATTTCTACCACCTAAAGGCCAAAAATGTGTTCTAATATTACACAAAATTAATTGAGCTCCACCGTGTAAGAGTTCTTTATGCTTGCATTCAAACATGATTTTAGTTATGTGATGTCTGGAGCAAATTAAAATAGGATGTTTGATGTCATATGAATAAAATGAATTATTTAATCTTCCTCCAACTCGAATTAAATTGTCCCCATCAATAAAAGGTGTAAGTGATTTTATTCTACTATTTTTTGGTAATGGCTTAGAAGTTTTGAGTAATAAAAATTCATCAGGGAACATTTCCTGCTGTGAAAAACTAAGAAGACGCTGTTGTGATGATTGCAATTCTAATGAGGTCAAAAAATGTTTATTTTTGTTCAATTTGTTTCGACAATTGAATATGAATCTATTAATGTATGCAAAAACTCTTATTAATTTTTTATAATTTGATGATTTATGAATTAATTGATGTAATGAATTATTATTTTGTTGTACTGGGGCCTTAATAACCACATGATGTGCAAGTTCAGGAAGTAAAATGTTATCTAAATTTGGAGTTGAAGGGGTACAAAATTCTGGAGAATGTAAAAAATCAGGACCGCGCCACCAGAGTGCGGAAGCGCTGAGGCACTCAGCATTCACCCCGCGGCTTGCCAAATCACCTGGGTTAAGCTTGGATTGCACATAACTCCATTTCATAGAAACAGTGGTCTCCTTTATCTCATTTACTCTATTTCTAACAAATTGTTTAAGAGAACTTGACTCGGTTGAAAGCCAACCCAAAACTATTGTAGAGTCACACCAAAAATAAGAATCACTAATCTCTAATGTTAAAGAATTTACAACTTTTTTATAGAGTCTTGTTCCTAACAAGGCGCCACATAGCTCTAGTCGAGGTATTGTCGTAGGCTTAAGAGGCGACACCTTGGTTTTTGATGTTAAAAGACACACATGTATAGAGCCACTGGTAGAGATAGTTCTCACGTAAACACACGCACCATAACCACGCTCAGAAGCATCTGTGAAGGTATGAAGTTGCACAATTTTTGGATTATCTTGCAATGTCCAACGTGGTATACGAATCGAATTTAAGTGGCAGAGACAACTGACTATGTTATTAAATTGTTGTTTTATTTCTGGAGATACTTCGTCATCCCAGTTACATTTTTGTTTCCATAAATGTTGTAATAAAATTTTTGCTTGCAAAATGCACGGACCTACTAAGCCTAAAGGATCAAAAACTTGACTAATAAATGAAAGTATGTTGCGTTTTGTGTATTTTTGTTCAAAAGCCCTATTAATGGAAAAATAAAAAGTATCAAGTGAAGTATCCCAATATAATCCTAATGTTTTAGAAGGAGATGAGTCTAAATTAAGAGTTTTGTGTGTACAATCATTGCTAAAATTTAATTTGTCTAAAATTATTGAACTATTTGATTGCCATTTGCGTAATTTAAAATGAGCTGATTCTAAAATAGATTTTACGGTTTTAGCCAATTCAATAGTAGATTCTATAGAGTCTGAACCGCTTAAATAGTCATCAATATAAAAATCGCGCTTAATAGAATGTGAAGCTAAAAGGTTAGATGTTTCATTGGCAAGAGACGCCAGACACTTTGTGGCTAGATATGGAGCTGATGAGGTACCATATGTAACCGTATTAAGAGTGTAAGATTTTAAAGGTTCACTGATATTAAATCTATAAATAATTTGTTGTAGAGAACGTTGTGACTCATGTACTAAGACTCCTCTATAAAACTTTTCTACATCTCCCGCTACTACAAATTTATGCTGGCGATACCTTAGCAATATCGACATCAGGTCGTCTTGAGTTTTCGGACCTATCATTTGGATGTCGTTAAAGCTCTTACCAGAGGTAGTAACGGCTGATGCATCAAAAACGACACGTAATTTTGAAGTTGTACTTGACTCCCTAATCACTCCATGATGAGGCAAATAATAATTATGTTTATTTGAAAAATGTGAATTTGGAAAATTTAATGTCATATGACCGAGATCAATGTATTCTCTAATAAATTCGTCATAATCATTTTTTAATTTAGGATTTTTCTTAAATTTGTTCTCAAGTGCTAAAAATCTACGTTTAGCTAAAGCGTATGAATCCCCCAAAATGTCTGGTGACTCCTTCAATGGTATTGTAACTACAAATTGACCAGTTGAAGTACGAAAAGTAGTGTTTTTAAATAAATCCTCACAAGCCTTTTCTTCGTGAGAATATGCATGTTTAGAAGAAATGGAGTCCAATTCCCAGAACTTCGATAAGTTGTAATCCAATTCATTATTAGAAATACTATGACAACAAACATTTTGTGTATGATTGTTATAAATGCAACCGGATATAATCCATCCTAGTTTAGAAGAATGCAATTTTGTTTGTGATGAACCAATGTTACAGGTTTCTGAATTTAATACTGCCCAAAATATTTCTGCACCTACTAAGATATCTATAGTAGATGGAATGTTGAATGTGGGGTCAGCTAATTTGAATTCTGGTGGAATTGGTAGATGCTTGATGTTTACGTAAGAACTAGGAAGAGCGTTTGTGATTTTAGGCAAAATATAGCAATCTATATTTGCTTTGAAGTCACCAAAACAAGACTCGAAAAATAGTTCACATACCTGAACGGCGTTTGTTATGTTATTGTTTACTGTAGAAATAGCGGAGTCAGTGCAATGCCTCACCAAACCCAGTTTATGACATAGTTCCTCGGTGATGAAGTTGCAGGTACTTCCGTTATCCAGTAACATCCTTGCTTTGTGAAATTGGCCATCTTTGTCTTTTACACGCACCAAGGCTGTGGATAGTAAAACACAAGAGGCATTAGAAGACAATGAAGTGTTTGATGTAAGGGCTATATTAGAAGTAGAAGATGATGATAATGAATTTTTGTTAACTTTGTCTTTGTGTAAAAGTGTGTTATGTTTAAAATTACAATACTTGCAATTTGATAGTCTGCACCGGTTTTGATGATGACCTGGGCGCAGACAATTGATGCAAACTTTGCTTTCATTCACCTTTTTTATGCGTGAATCAACGTCAAGTTTAATAAATGATGGACAAGAAAACAGAAAATGATTTTGTGAACACATAGGACATGAAATATTAATTTTGGAATTGTTATAGTGTTCACTGTTTAAATTTGGTTTGTCTTTTTTAAAAAATGAATTTTTGTTGTTATTCGATAAGTTTGAATGATTTTTATTAATGTAATTTAAATGTTGTGAGTCAAAATTCAAAGTTTCCAATAAATCACATCTATTATTTAAAAATTTTGTAAATTGTTCAAGACTTGGCGAATTACAATTTAAGCTGCCTTTATATTCCTCCCATCTTCGAGCAGTGGCAAGGTCTAACTTTTTTGACATTAGGTATATGACAACTGTATCCCAGTGGTCCACTGCCTCACCGAGTGCAGAAAGCGCTCTTAAATTCTTATGTATAACATCAATCAAGTTCCTAATTTCTGCACTCGATTCAGTTGTTATATTTTTTGTATTAAATAAAGCTTGTAGATGGTTATTAATTAAAAGTCGTGTATTGTCAAACCTGTCAGTTAATAATTGCCATGCGATGGGGTAGTTGTTTGCTGTTATATCTAAACTTTGAATAATGACAGCGGCGCTACCTTTTAAGGCAGCCCGTAAATAATGAAATTTGTGTACCTGTGATATGTTGTTATTGTTATGAATGATAGAAAGATACGTATCCCGAAACTCCAACCATTCCTGGTAGTCTCCACTGAATTGGGGTACACTGATAACCGGTAAATTGAACTTGGGAGCACAATTAACATCTTGCTCGACCGCCATCGATACATCTCGAGAAGCTGGTGGTGACATAACAGTATTCAACAAACAGCGCGCCGAAGCAACAAGACTGTAGAATTGTTCCTCGTATTGAGAACGAACTGTATATTCGTCTTCAACTTTTTCAGACAATGATTCAATTTCCGTCTGTAATGCATCGAATTGATCAAACGTAGTGCTAATCCTCGCAAGCCGACATTCCAGCTCGCATTTCTGTCTTTCGGCGAGTACTTCATGTCCATTAATAAGATTTAAAAAACTCCCGAACGATGTCAATTTAGCTCTTAGACTTCCACGTTTCTTAATTAAATCTTTAATAGAAGCCATTTTATGTTAAAACAAGATTTTGAAACGATAGTATAAACTTTTGGAACGTAATAGTTGAATGAAAACTAGTTTTAGATAAGAATGAACTTGTTGTTATATCATGCACGCGGTGTTATGGCGCCGGCGCAGACACAGACTAGACATGAGTCATGACTGTAGAATCCTCGAGACACTGGCTCACTACAACATCCAGTACGACCATAGGTACACGTCTTCACTCTCTGACTGTCACTGCACGACTGACTCGTTGGCAGCCAGACAGACACTTATATAGACTGCACCCTACTACTCGGTGTTCGTGAGACAATGGTAAGTATCTACTATATAGATACTCTGCGCATACACTACATCCCTTCCTTTTTCTAATTTTGATTAAACTAGACTGATTGCAAAATCTAGATGTATACCTCTATACTCCTACTTTCAATACCTTCTCCTTGCCAACTTGTTTCTTCATCTCAGCGACAATTCTTCCAATAGATTTACAATACTTAAGAGATTTCTTTTTTCATTTTCTCTACTCTTCTTACCCTCACCTCTTTCCACAAATATAAGCTTCCATCTCTTTTTTGCCTATCTTTCGTTTTGATCATTTCTATGCTTATCTATCCTTGTTTTTTCAGCACTTCCAATATAATTTAATGGAAATAAACTACATTTTCAATCTTATAGGAAACCACATTTCCAATTTTGTAGAAAACCACATTCCAATTTCATGGAAAACTAAATGTCTTATTCAATGGAAAACTACATTTCCAATTTTAATGAGAAACCACTTATTAATGTCCAATTATTAAATTGGTTTTTCATTGGTTTTTCATTAGAAAAACCAAGTTTTTATATTTTATTACCAAATTTAATAAGAAACCACTTGTAAAATTTCTAATTTAATGAAAAACTAAGCTCTTATTTATTCCCAATTTAATGAAAAAACCAAGTTCTTATTAACTTCCAATTTAATGAGAAACCACTTGTTAATTTCCAATTTAATGAAAAAACCAAGCTCTTATTTATTTGCAATTTAATGAAATGTCACTTATTAATTTCCAATTTAATGAAATCTCACTTGTTAATTTCCAATTTCATGAAAAACTAAGCCCTTATTAATTTCCAATTTAATGAAATATCACTTAATTTCCAATTTAATGAAAAACTAAGCTCTTATTAATTTCCAATTTAATGAAATCTCACTTGTCAATTTCCAATTTAATGAAAAACTAAGCTCTTATTAATTTCCAATTTAATGAAATCTCACTTAATTTCCAATTTAATGAAAAACTGAGCTCTTATTAATTTCCAATTTAATGAAATCTCACTTGTCAATTTCCAATTTAATGAAAAACTAAGCTCTTATTAATTTCCAATTTAATGAAATCTCACTTAATTTCCAATTTAATGAAAAACTGAGCTCTTATTAATTTCCAATTTAATGAAATCTCACTTGTCAATTTCCAATTTAATGAAAAACCAAATGTCCAGTTTAATGGAAAAGTATGTTTCCAATTCAATGGAAAGCTATATTATGTCTAATTCAATGGAAAACCTTATTTCCAATTTAGTGAGAGTCATGTTTCTGAAACCGAAAACATCAGTCCAGCCATTTGTCATAACTACATAAGTACTGTAATCCTGTATTCAAAAAATCATAATAATATTATGATGATACCAAATATTATTTAGCTTTACTTTAAATATTTTATTTAACAAACTGAATAAAATTAAACATATTTAGTGGAACTTATTTTTCAAATTTATAGACGTTCAAATGCATATCTGTCATATTATATTTTTCTACTGATGCAATTGATTTATATATATCATAGTACTATTAATCATTTGCTATGCTAACAAACATTGATCACAAAATTTGACCATGAATTAATGATTATTCATAAAGTTAATTGCCATTAAATGGAGTAATAATTTATATGTTTTATTTTCCATTTTTTCTGTGCTAATTCTTTAGACTTCATTATCAGCTCAATTTTGGCAAGGCTTTTCCAAACACTATTATTTTCTGTTCGTGGCCGTGTTTGCGCCATCTATCTGTAAACGCTTGACGCGTCAATTACTTCACTACCGTTTGACGACGCATCAAGTTATCATTACACTAGTGCCAACTGCCAAGTATAAATCATTGCTCGTGGGCTGGTTGTCAGTTGTCACCCTTGCATGTATTCCTATTACAATGGAAATCTCTTAATTCCTTTTTAGAGCATTTCCTAATTTCAATTGGAGGAAATTCAAGTCCTCTCGAAATAATTTGCAAATGGTATAATTTGTATCCAAGCATTTCATTGCATGAAAATCATTTTCTCAAAATTAAATATATTATATTGTCTAGTATTTACTAATTTCTCCCACTGTGTAATTTAACGTTCACATAATAGCAAGTACCGTCATCTAATCGAATAACTAAGTATTTACAACTACCCAACTAACTAACTCCGCTGGTTCAGCGACCCGAAGTGGATCTTGGTCTTCAAAATGAGCTTTCGCCATTGAGCCCTGTCCTGCTACCTAGCTACCTCCTGCCAGCTACCGACCTGAAGGTCGCGAAGGTCAGCCTCAAGCATCTGCATTTGCATTATAATATGTAATTCTTCCAATTTTTCTTTTAGATAACATTATTATCTATCTTTACTAAAGGATTTCGATTACGCGACTGCATCATCAAATCCAATTATTACAAACATATCTTCTAATTTCTGACATACTCTGTATTTGTTTGCATAATTGACAATATATTTTATTACCATACTGATATTATCGTTTTGTCAATATTTCCATATTCATATTTAAACTCAAAGTAAACTTTCTTTGTTTTACGCATTTGTTATTGCAAAATAATTAGTTTCAAAGTCTTTCTTGCTAGCAGATTACTCCGCTTACATCGATTATTCGAAGTTTATTTCTAATATATTGTTTACAAGAACTTCCATAACAGTAAAACTTTATCTGAATATACATAGACCCAACATGGACCTAATTATTATGAATATATTTTGGTCAAAATATTTTTTCTGTAATAATTTTACATCTCAACGTTTCATGAAAAGAAAATTTAAGATTTATCAATGAATAAATACACATATCTCTCGATATCAATTTACTACTAGATAAATTAGATTCATGATCCAGACGAAATAAAACGAAAAAGGAAATTGGACCGCAATTTTTCATTTATACTTCTTCCCCTTCCATTTTCAAAAAAAAATTTTTTTTTTTTTTTGGCAGTCCAACTCTTTGTTTCAAACCAGAGAACCAATTCACGTACTTTCTTTTTTATTAATACAAATTAATAATTATTATAATACTAGCTGGTCCGGCAAACTTTGCCCTGTCATATAAATTACTTGTAGTTGTAATGTAGTAATGACTAAATAATTAGTATGGCACGTCTATCGCTGTTCCGTCACACAAACAATAATGGTCGCCGTCAGTCTCGAGTCGAAAATTAATAATTTACTATTTTTTATTCACAAATGCACTTATAGTAGCCGATTCTCAGACCTACTGTATATGCATAATATAAAATTTGGTAAGAATAATTAGTAAAGCCGTTTCGGAGAGGATTAACATTGTGACACGAGAATTTTATATTTTATTAGGGAATAATCTCCGTCTCATGTTTTGTCATCAACACACGAAAATTAAACTTTACTTTACTCAATTTCTAACGTTTCTTTTTGTCTTCAGTTTATATATTATATACTGTTGTTAAAGAACGATGTCTTGAATGTCTTTATCACGTGACATATTCTGTACCTGCACTGTAAATATACTACGCAACTTGTCACACAATGTGTAACTGTTTATTTTTACTACTACATATTAAACGTATTAAAATATTTTTATTCCAAGGGTTCTATTCTATGAATAGAAAGCAACAATAAAAGTAAGTATAAAGTGTAACGTACATTGCATCATTTTTACCTAGCTTGTTTTGCAAGCTATTATAGGATCATACGGTAAACTCACTCAAGGCATCCGGAAAATCAACACAGCGACGAGCTACATTAGATTAAGTCTTTATTATTATGATCATTATGATTAAGTAATTAAATTTATATTACCCCGAACATTCGGGCTATCGGAAAACACTGCAATGTACGAGCATGTCGAAATTGGGTGCATAAAGATGTCTACTGTACTAATTTATATTATGGCACTGACCCAATTTAACACAACAACACTACCCTCAAATAATGTATTTATTATTTCCTCTATATGATTTTGTTACTTGTAACTTTATTGTAAGATCGATCTTAGTCTTACCGGTTAGCTCCACATTAACCTGATTTAGTATATTGTTTGTATATATTTTTTGTCAATTCTTGTTTGAAGAAGTTTCCATATTATAATTTAAACCCTAATAATTTTTATAGTCTTATTGTTGCTCATTATCACAACATGAATAATAAAGTAGGTTGTATTTATTGAGCACTATTGCTATAATTCTTAAGAACCGTTCTTAGCTCAATAATTTAAAAAGTCCTTAACATTGAATATATTATAACAAGTATAATATTATTATTATTATTATTTGCCAAATATTTTACAATTTGGTCTTAATATTACAACACAGGAACACTTAACAAAATAATAATTATAATGTCTAATGTCTTTCAATTTATTTCTCTCTTCTTTTTTTTTTTGTACCGTAGAAAATAGGGAAAACTGTAGAACGTCGTACACCATAATATATTAACAAGGAACTATCCACATTATAATTATCTTTACTTCATAAAAAGATTAGTTTAAAAGCCATTAAATTTTCTTTTGAATACTTTTGCTATTAAGTTTAGTTTTCCAACGTTTCCTTTATATGGTAATTTAGCGCGCTGTTACATTTAGGCACCACTTATTTATTGAGAACGCTGTGATTATTATTGTACTTGTTTTGTACAAAATATTTTGGGTTATTGTCTTAAAGTTCTATTCATTATTTCATCCATGACTGTATCATAATAAAATATGAATTTAGTATTATTCACTGACTTTTACAAGAACAGATAATTTCCATATAAAATATAAGACACATCAAAGAACCTATCATGACGTATACTCCTACCACCAAAGTAGAATACTTAAACCTCTTAGATTAAATTTAAATAAGTTCAAATTAAATTCCACTTACCTGCGTACCGAAACAAGAAAATCGCAAATCGATTGTAATTATTAGTACACTCAACGCGCGCCCAACTTCACTTCGGTGCATCTCCTCTTGTTTCGTGGTTATTAAATTGGAGAGCTTCAATCAGTCTCTTCAGTATCGCTAAGTGTTAACTTGTGCAGTGCTCTGGACTTCTAGTGCTCATAATTATTTAGTGTGGTGATTAGTGAAGTGACATCAGTGTTTAAATACAAATTTAAATGTAAGTACCGATTATGCAATTATTAGCAAAATTTATGAAATAACGTAACAAAATAAATAAGAACAACAGATTCAATGTTTCATCACGTCGGGGTCACCAATGTGGGTTATAATGCGTGGAGGCCCAAAGGAAGATCCTCCGACCAGGCGAGGTGCTACGCCCGGTCAGGCCGGAGCCCACGTAATACAATTCAGTTGTCGTATATATACCGACGCGCTCAGAATACTTCGATAGCGCGATGCAGGAACGTTAGGCGAATGTGGGTACCGCCACAACTCCAAACATTTTAAAATTAAATATATAGCTAAAAGTTTGATACAAAATCTTTACTTGAAGAAATATTCAAATTCACAAACTTATTCTCAAAAGTAATATTTAACGAGTACCATTAATTATTTTAAATCACACTTCAAAACACACCATTTTAACGGTTGTTCAGTTACTCATTGCACGCGTTATAAATATCTTGTAATATTCGAAAGGTAAGAAAACAATCAAAACGTAAGCGTATTAGTTTTGTCCGCTTTACAAATTTCAATCTCTGATACGAACTATAAATACATTTAGATCTTCCTTCCCTTTTTTTTTTGAAATATATCATTTTCCATACCTTAATTGTTCATCATCGTCGCCACTTGTAGAATCCTCGAGACACTGGCTCACTACAACATCCAGTACGACCATAGGTACACGTCTTCACTCTCTGACTGTCACTGCACGACTGACTCGTTGGCAGCCAGACAGACACTTATATAGACTGCACCCTACTACTCGGTGTTCGTGAGACAATGGTAAGTATCTACTATATAGATACTCTGCGCATACACTACAATGACAATAAACAATCAACATAAATCGTAATAAAAACAATAATGTTTACACGAATTTTGTAAAAATAATGTAAAGAACACGTAGTTATACTTGTTTACAAGTATATTTTTTGCTATTTTAATGTAATTACATAGATAATTACGTATGTATCAGATGATGCAACTTGAAAATTACGAAATGCAATTCGAGGGAAAATTATTGTAAGGAATGAAATTGGAACGAACTCACTCAATTCTGTTTCTTCTTGTCCCCGTAATTAATTTCTTGGCTGCACAATAATTATGTGGCCTTGGTTCGAGTGCCTTATTTTTCAAGAGGTTCCGATTCCAACTCAATATGGCAGCGATGTCTTCGTTCCCGAATTTGCATTTAGGTCGCTTGTTTCGTATTTTGAAGGACCAATGTTCGTGTTAATAACTTGAACTTATCACTCAACTTATGGACTGTATATTATGGTATAATGTAAAATAAGAATAAATTATTACGTTTTAAAATATGGGTTGTTGCGTCCTAGGCCTAGGACGGGAAAAAAGTGAATCTGTCGGGAAGTTCCGGTGTTGCTAGCGTCATTCTTGTGTTGCCAGATGACGCGGCTGGAAGACGTCTGGATACTTGTGCTTTGCCCATTAAAATGTAATAACCGTGTATGGTTATTCTAAATCGCGTGGTCGCGTACAATTACAAAAAGATACATAAACACCTTTAATGATTATAGTTAGGAACTTAGGTTAAGCAAGTAAATAATAATTATTTAATCATCTGCCTACTTTGTATAATTCATAATATTATAATTTTATTTAATAATATTTGTGGTTATTGATAATGATGAAGGATCGACTTGCGGCACACCTCTTGCCTTTCCACGGCGCACCAGGGCACCGCGGCGCATAGTTTGGGAACCCCTGTTCTAACTGGGCATATTACAGTCCACCTCTCCCATCGTCGTTATCGTAAGGGTTTTTTTTAATTGACGGCACACCTCTACACTTTATTATAAAGACCGGTTCACATGAAACTTCGCGAAAATAATAAATAAATATGATATTTCAGTGTAATTTTGTCTATGATGAACAAATTCCCATGGCATTTTAAGCCTGCAAGAGGCAATATCTAGTAGGTAATGAAACGAATAATATTGATAGAATAATTCATGTCTATACTTATAAATCAACTTAAATATTCAAACCCAAACAGTTCGAAAAGTCTAAAAGAATGTAACCTATGATTTTAAAAGAAACCACAGTAATTTCAAACTAGAACATTGGTATGTTAAAATTATTGCAGCCGTCCAAATTATTACTCAAGAGTCACGGAAATTCCGAACATAGTTCCCACAACTATGCCAAACTTTGTGGAAACCCGTCGTGTACGATTTTATTGCAGACGGTTCGAGAAACTTTACCAACAGAATATATTAAGTAAAAGTTAAAACTATTGTTTAATAGTTATTAGTCTATTACATTCTAAATGATTCCCGCAACTCCATTGCGCCAAAATTCGTTAATCGCGCGGAACCGTACATTTTTCCGGGATGAAGGTAGATATCCTATGTCCTTTGCTGGGACTCAAAGTTATCTCTATACCAAATTTCAGGAAACTGGTACAGCGGTCTACAGTCTGTCTGTCTGTCTGTCCGTCCGTCCGTCCGTCCGTATGTCACAGCCACTTTTCTCCGAAACTATTAGAGCTATACTATTGAAACTTTGTAAGTAGATGCATAGTCTGTGAACCGCATTACGATTTTGATGCAAAAATGGAAAAATTATTAAAAATTTTAGGGGTCCCCATAGGTACAACTGAAACAAAAAATATTTTTTTTCATCTAACCTATGCGCGTGGGGTATCTATGGATAAGTCTCCAAAAATCATATTGAGGTTTCTCATATCATTTTTTTCTAACCGGAATAGTTTGCGAGAGAGACTCTTCCAAAGTGGTAAAATGTGTGTCCCCCCCCCTCTAATTTCTAAAGTAGGGGCATGATAATTTAAAAAAATATATATGATGTAGATTATTATAAAAACTACCAACGAAAATTGGTTTGAACGAGATCTAGCCAGAAGTTTTTTTATACATCATAAATGGTAAACCTTAATCTAAATTTCATTAGATCGATTGAAATATAAAAATAAATCAAAAACCTTTTAATTTCATAAAAATTAACCTTACTGCTGCTGCGGAACCCTTTATGGGCGAGTCCAACTCGCACTTGGCCGCTTTTTTTTGTTTTTATACAACAGAAGGCGCTCGGGGCGGTACACGCTCATTATAACTGAACAACCTTACCGGAGCAAAGAATAACGACCACCACAGATCTACCAACAACTACATTATGACTCAGAGTGGTTTTGGGATAAACAACTGGAAGACCCAGACTACTCAATCACCAGCTTACATTATTCCAATCCAGTGGTCTAATCCAGCGATCTTGCAAAATTGCACTCCAGTGCCCGTTTACATTTTTCCAATTTCCATTCCAGCGCTGGAATGTATCACTGGATTGGAGTAATGTAAACCGGCTAATTAGAGCTAAATTTAACTGGACACCATTATGGTGCAACCAGTCGCCACTATCAATAAAATACTTACATAATATCGTTGGTAGAGTCGTATGTAATTTAATAATAATAAATGAGAGGTAGTGTATCTGATTGCATTAAGAGGTACGTGAATTATTTTTAATGACATAACTAATATGACTATATAAAAAAAAATAGATTTAGCTTAAACCACAAAGAAGCATAGTACTTTCATCTAAATAGGAAAAAAATCATGCTTTCTCTCAGATTTAAATTACATGTTATTTAATTATTTTTATTGCGTTTACATTTAGCAATATCTACCCCATTGTTCGGTCTCTGGAAATCGGTGCGCCCGTTGGGCTAATTGGCTAATATTTAATTCTTTACGTTAAAGGGTTCGATTATAATGATCACACTAATGAGGAACAACATCGCCTTGCTATATTTAGCTTTATTTATAAAGCTACTAATGTTGTCTGCAACTTTAGTTGCAGAAATCCGTGTATCGCACAGAAAGTAGAAACTGTATATTTTGCCACGGAACAAAATACCCTATGTCCCGGAAATCAAAGTATCACACATACTATGTTTAATCCAATGCGGTTCAGCAGAGGTAGCAGACATACAAACATACTTTCGCAGTTACTCCTAATAATTGTATGAATACACTGATCTCTAGTATACAAGTACGCTGCTTTTTGTGCCTAATTGAAGCGGAATCAGCGCCCCCATTATGGGGGTAGAGAACTAAATTTTACGTAACCACAACCAATAACAACAGTTGTCATCACTAGTATTAGTTCCAAGTACTCTTACCACTGCTATCAGCGCCAATATAGCGGCTTTCAAACGTCATTTTTACGTCAGATTTAGTTCTCAGCCCTAATAATGGGGGCGCTGATTCCGCTTCAAATAGGCACAAGAAATAGCTGTCATTTCAAAGGGTATCAGCTATCCAGCGTACTTGTATAATAGAGATCAGTGTATGAATAGAATGGATTTAATCGTCCTGTCGGGATAGACATCATGGTCTTACAGAAAACCGATTATTTCCACAGAGCCTTGTACACCCAAAGGTAGTTATTTTTTAAAGGATAGACGCAGATCATAAATATACAATACTTATAAATATACTTCCACATTTATGAACAGACAGACGTCTGTTACCTCTTCACGCCCAAACCACTAAACCGATTTTGCTGAAAATTGGTATGATATGTTCAATGTTCATACCAATTTTCAGCAAAATCTTTGAGTCCCATAAAGGGACATAGGATACTTTTTATCCCGAAGAAATTTATGTTTCCAACGCGATAAAGGAATTTTAGCGCAACGGAGTTGCGGGCGTCATCTAGTAATTGATAAGTCTTTGGTTAAGAGGAGTCCACACCGCCGTTTTTCCATACAAACGTTGTCCCCTGTTTCCTCCCTGGATAATGGCGGTAGAGTTATAATTTTTTTCCTGAATATCTATGGCCACTAATACGATGTCTCTATGGTTTTTTTTTCATAATTTAGCTATTAAAAAAGATATGAACGTTCAAAAACCCAAAAAAATGGCCAGATTTTCCGCTGTGTTCAAACATCCAGAAAACAGATTTGGCTATATTATACAAAAAAAAACACAGGAACACAGCTCAAGCCTTTCTTTAATCTGTAATGAAAAAAGTACTTAAATCGGTTAAGTTTTGGAGAAGGAATCAGAGGACAGCGAATCGATGATTTTCTGTTCTTCTATTAGAACTTTTGTCATGTTGTCTCTATCGCGCTCTGCGGTGGGAGACTTGAGATTGGTGAGACAGCAATACATTTTTAAATACCTATTTTCAATTTCTCTCGCCCTTGGTGTATCCTCTTAAGTATTAAAATCCGTGCATCAATAAGATTATGATCTTATCACAATCGAAGACTTCGTCCCTCTTCGATAGCCTGACCAATTGACCGACCCGGGCCGATTCGACCCCAACTTCCAAATTCCTAACCCCTAATCTGCAACCAACATGGGCGATATTAAATTATAAGACGGTCCCGTCCCAAATTGCTTGTGCGAATCGAATTAACGCGAAATGGGTCAGCTAGGTGCTCCGTGTGCCAGATCTTGTGAAACACCCCATGTAGGGTGACTGTGATTTCTGAAGATGCAGTCCTAATATAAACATATTATCATATTTTTAAGTTATTGCATAACTTTAATCGCGGGCTTTGAGCGCGGCGACCGTATCAAGAAATTCCGTAATAAAAATAACCTAACACCCCTCACTCCGACCGGCACAGCGGTGTGGACTTGCTAGACTTCGGCACGGTGTCAGTGTGCGTGACTAGACGTATGCTCATTATAAATTGATAAAAAAATCTATGCAATAGCTTTACCGTGGCAGTACCTTAGTGCCACACGTATTTTAACTGAGAATATTTTTGGGCCTGATTAAATGAGCAATTCTGGGTTGAAGTTGATATTGAATTTTTTTTATGAAAAAAGGGGGCAAACAAGCAAACGGGTCATCTGAAGGAAAGCAACTTCCGTCCCCCATGGACACTCGCAGCATCAGAAGAGCTGCAGGTGCATTGCCGGCCTTTTACGAGATAATAGGGCAGGGGAGGGTAGGGAAGAAAATAAGGGAGGGTAGGGAAGGGAAAAGGGTAGGGGATTGGGCCTCCGGTAAACTCACTCACTCGACGAAACACAGCACAAGCGCTGTTTCACGCCGGTTTTCTGTGAGCCCTTGGTATTTCTCCGGTCAAGCCGGCCTATTCGTGCCGAAGCATGGCTCTCCCACGGTAAGTTTTGTAAAATTATAATATTGCCATTTCTCACACTTTGCAATTATTGTGAAAGAGCCTTTTCGTTGGTGAAATGATCTTCTTCGACTGTGTAATGTGTATGCTGTAGACCACCCATATCTATCATAGCCAAACGTAAAGAGAACACGTGCGATATATAAAATTAAATTAAGAAATTTAAAAAACCCCCGCCAAAAAACTTTAAAAAGTAATGAAATAACATTTCCTGACTTTAAGTTTAAATCATTCCTAAGAGTAAAGTAATATTTTAGTCCATAATTGTTGTCAAGGTGTGTCGGGGGACCGCTAAGTAAACTACCACAACAGCGACTTTTGTATTTTGTATCGCCATAATAGTCGCTGATTCTCTCGATTCGGGTCGCTGTGAACAGACCCTTAATTTATATTGTTATGTGAAATCAAACATCTACATTAGCGGTCCCCCGACACACCTTGACAACAATTATGGACTAAAATATTACTTTACTCTTAGGAATGATTTAAACTTAAAGTCAGGAAATGTTATTTCATTACTTTTTAAAGTTTTTTGGCGGGGGTTTTTTAAATTTCTTAATTTAATTTTATTTTATGCTTTTTAAACTTGTGCAGAATAATTCCTATCAACTAGATCATATCCCAATGAATACCATCTATAAAATATGTCCTCTTGGATGAGGCCATCAATATGAGCCCAAACATGAAACCTCCACTTTAGGTTCATACGGAGCTTGGCTCCTATAGAATCCAGGTGATGCTGCAGCAGCAGCATGCAAATATTTACTGTTTATCTACGTCTTACTGGTTGTCGCAGTTAAAATGAGCCCAAACACGAAACCTCTGCTCTAAGTTGGTGAGGAGTTGGGTATCCTATTGATTACCAGGTGATGCTGCACCACCAGGTCAACTTTCCAATAATGTGTATATATTCATAAGTGTCTCGAACCAGGATGCAAAATATAAAACCCATCAAACGACTGCAAGTTGCTAATCGTCCTATCACGCACCAGATATTCCGTGATATTTCAGCAATGAGCAGGCTGATGATGATGAACTATAGCTAAGAACACTCACCGTCATGTCAGCTTTCAAACAAAAAAAACTAGATCAAAATCGGTCCACCCGTTTGGATGCTACGATGCCACAGACAGACAGACAGACAGACAGACAGACAGACAGACACGTCAAACTTATAACACCCCTCTTTTTGGTCGGGGGTTAAAAATAGAACCGGCCAAGCGCGAGTCAGTATCGCTTGTTTTAATACCATAAAAAGTTGTTTAGTGACCCTAAAACATCGCAATGCGACACACATTTATATTTAAAGCCTCATTCTCTAGGGCATCGTGTTACGTGTAAGCCCAACGGCTACAACGAGGGTGAAACGGGAACATCTCGCACAATAGTAATTCAGATAATGCTGAAGATCGCTCGTCCCCAGCTGCGACATGTTATGTGATAATAACCATGCTACGTAACACAAAACAAGATGTTACAGGAAAGTATTTTTCAGGAAAATACCAAAAGTTTTAAATATAAGCATAATTTTACTATCTTAGGCGCACTTGCGCAAATCTGGGTTAAAGTTAACCCCGGAGTAAATGTTATCTCTTGCGTAAAATATATATGAAGAATGTAAGAGATAACACACTATTTAACCCGGTATTAACTTTAACCTGGATATGCGCAAGTGAACCTTAAAGTATTACCCAAACCAGAATACCAAATTGGAGAGCCACAAAACTTGACATTAAGAGGAGTCCACACAGCCGTTTTTCCATACAAACGTTGTCCCCTGTTTCCTCCCTGGATAATGCCGGTAGAGTTACCGTATAATTGTTTTCCTGAATATCTATGGCCACTAATACAATGTCTCTATGTTTTCTTTTTTTTTTCATAATTTAATACTTAAATAAAAAAGATATGAACGTTCAAGAACCCAAAAAAATGGTCAGATTTTCCGCTGTGTTCAAACATCCAGAAAACAGATTTGGCTAGATTATACAAAAAAATAATAAAACATAGGAACACAGCTTTTATCTTTAATGAAAAAAGTACTTAAATTGGTTAAGTTTTGGAGAAGGAATCAGGGGACAACGAATCGTTGATTTTCTGCAGTTGTCTCTATCGCGTTCTGCGGTATAGGCTTGAGGTAAGGGAGACAGCAATAGATATTACGAGTACTTTTTTTCATTTCTCTTGACCTTGGAGTATCCTCTTAAATGTCAAAAATTTGATGTTGTAACGTTACGTGGTAGATTATCTGAGCCTGTAGACAAGTGTCAAAACGCTAACGCTAACGCTAACTCTAACGTTACAAAATGTATGGGATTTAACATTAGTATTCGCTAGCGAAGCGATGACTTATGTCAAATCGCATACATTTTGTAACGTTAGAGTTAGCGTTAGCGTTTTGACACTTGTCTACAGGCTCAGGATAGGTTTGTGTTAGGATTACTGAGAGTTTTTGAGAAAATCTTTGCGAAAACCTTGCCAAAAAAGTGGGCGTTACAATAGGGGCGTTACAATTTCCCTACTGCCCGGGTTGATATGCAAGGAAAAGGGTCCTATTCAAATTGTTATAATTCCTAACTTATCTGACCTAGAGTTAAGTTGTTCAGGGATTTATGTTAGTTAATAACCTCCTCTATCTTTTTAAAATAAAAAAATAACTGGTTTAAATTGCTCGATTTTTCACAAAAAGCAAATAATTAAAAAAGACACGAAAAAAATCCAAACTTTTTTCACTTTACCAATGTTTTTCTATGTTTTATTCCACGATAATTAAAACATTATTTTCGTGTATTTGTAGTCTATAATTTTAGCTATCAAATGAGATCTTTTTTATGTTCATAAGACATTTACACAAGATGTACTGATCAAATTAGTACGAAGGCCCGGGTTTTTGATACTAAAAATTTAAAATGGCTGCCATTTTACAACAGAGGGAGATAGAAAAAATTTGACAGCAAATTTGTCGATAAAATATGCCCTATATTATGACCTTAGAGGATCGGACACCAGTGTCGGGACACATTGTATAATAACAGGCAGACAATTTCGCATTTATATTAGTAAAGATTTTGGCACTCATATACATTATACAGCTATTATACGACATGTCCAGGTGAAATACCCTAAGGTACAATTTATTGGAGAGCCATTTGTAAATGTAACGACACGACTGCCGTCGATATCTTACGTCTAGACTCTGCGATAAAAGCGACTTGATTTATTACCAGTTCGCAAAAAACTCAAACGACACAATAGAACTTCGCTTGGTTCATGAGATCCATAGTAATAGTCATTATTATAATTATATTGTTATATATAGCCTTAAATAACGATATCAGCTTACTGCATAAATAGTAAAATATTCAGTAAAATAGTCAGTCAGAACTCAGGGTTATTTATTTAATAACAATGAGAAACGTATTCTGATATATTATAATAACAATGAGAAACGTACCTACATAGATGATAGACGGACATACATTTAAAAAATAGTTAGAATATTATTCTTACTATTCTAATCGACAACTATTTGGAATTTTCATTTTATTTGTAACAAATAACAAGCAAGCATACATACTTATAATACAACAAAACACAATTTTCTTTTCTATCAACAACAACAACTCAAGACGTTATAAACGTCGTAAAATTGCAACAAAACGACGTCGTTATATCCGACAGAAAACTGCAATATCTACATGTAATACACCCATGACGTTCATGTTGGAATCAATGAGATGAGTTCGTGGTTCTGCGTTGGCTGCGAGCCAAGCGGGGTCATCGACCCGCCCTCTCAGACTGGATGGTTCCCGATCCCGAATCTTATAAGGAACTATATTATTATAGTTGTTACCCGTGACTTATACACATTTTCTAAACTTCTTTGACTCGAGTTTATCCCACCACTAGCGCGTTTGATTGGCTGACTCCAAAACGTTAACTAATCAGCAACTCCTGTTAAAAATCTCGGAAGCATATATTTGCGTTTAAACCACAAAAACTATTTAGATGTGATAATATGATGTGTACGTAGATTGTAGGTAATTATTTTTAGCTCAAGAAAAGGAAACAATTCTGTGAGCAACATCTTGTGTTCTTAATGCTAAAGTCTGCCCATCAGCTTTGTAGAACTATTCTAAATAGAAAATATTTTTTTCTAAAGCACAATCACCTTTTAAGATAAAATATCCAAAAAGGCCAAGTTATGCAGGCGAAGTTTTCCCAATCTGAGTGATAAATGTTATCCCATAAGATGCGGCCCAGTTTCCCGCTGCGGCCCACAAAATAAACATGTTCCTAGTTCCTACAGGAAAAACGACGCAACGTTATAATATTTCACTATATTTTGTGCCAAAGTGCGTTGAAAAGAGGGAAAAAAAATACGCGGAATATATGTTTTAATAAATTATATACTAGCTGACCTAACAAACATGTACCTATAAATTTTGTGCGCGATAAGCGCTCCTATGTCCTTTCCCGGGACTCAAAGTATCTCCATTTTTTTTTCAACAAAATCAGTTCAGCAAAAAGATTAGACATTAAAGAGGTAATAGACAGACAGACAGACACAATTTCGCATTTATAATTGTCTGCATTATTCATTAATAATTAGGCGCGTACAGACGTGCGCGTTTTCCGCGCGCGTGGATTCAGCTCGCGTGTTTTCCCAAACGCTACAGCAGAAAATGCGCCGTAATATGCAACGTAAACCGATGAACCCTAAAATGCAAACCAATCACAATCATTTCCAATCATATTATAACGATAATTAAAACCGTAATGGCATTTTGTAATCGATTTAATGGTTAGCGCCGTAATTGGAACATGTCATTTGCTTAATTGTAGCAACGTGGAAGCAACTGTATTGGTGCGATACGTGACGTCACTGAGGCCTGCATACACGACGAATTAAACGCGCGGACGCGTTTTACGCGCTGTCAAAGAAAATCGTAGATTTTATATAGATTTGAATGCGTGTGAAATATGTTAAACCGCGTTTAAATTTCGTGAAAAGGACTATTGGCAATTAGGCCAACGCGCCACTGTAGCACTGTATAGTTTCGCGTAGTGTATTTATTCTTTGGTATAGTGTATTTGTTACAGCCAAAGTAATAAATCTGGATATTATATACTTATCGCCTGTTACATATTACAACTGACTGAAGCCGGCAGCGCTACGATGTGCTACGCAAGCCCTAGTACAGCATTCTCTATCTCACATATACTCGTATTTGAACCTCAGTGCACAATTGTACTACAGTCCTCAGAGTCTGTCACCTGTATCATAACCTTTCCTGTGTGCTTGAGGAAGCACACAGGAAAGGTTATGTAAATAAACCTATGATAAGCTAAAATGTAAATAAAAATAAAGTTCCATACGAACGTCGTTTGAAAGACGCCGTGTGCTACGAGCCTAATGTTGGTCCTGAAATTAATTGGATAAAACACCCTGTTGTTGACACACCTGGCAAATAGTTATTATAAAACGTGCATTACTGTTATTCCCTGTACGATATCTAAACTTAACCTAACTAGACCCGAAAAAACAATAGTTAATTATGATGAACTTGGGCTCTAAATCAACGCATAAGCTACTTTACATCCGGAAAAGCCACATAGTAAAAAACTGCATAATTATACGCGGCCTAAAGCTATCTTTATTCTATGCTTTATAAAAACAACGGGTTGCACTTCGGGAGTGCCGAATTGAGAAGAAGTGAGAACGTAACAGCTGGAGTATGCAGTCAGCGAAATAGAAAGAGAGGGAGATATAGTTCCAGAAGATACATGTAGAGCAGAGCCGGCAGGCTACTGTCACTCCAACTTACGAATCTTTATCAGATCACGTGTCGTGACTCCTGACGCGAGTTTAAATTTTTAGCCAACAAAAAAATCGCAAAATGCCGCTAAAAGGTGATCGCACATTTATCAGCACGCACACACCGAATGCGCCGCATTTCGTGTAGGTACCACAGAATAAGAATAAGAACAGATTTATTTTGCGCATCACACAATACATCATAATTATAAACTGGCAGTGATACAGGGAGAATATAATATAATGGTACTCTGGGTACGTACGGCGCGAGGTGCTGACAAAATATGTGCGATCAGCTAAACAAGTTTACTTCAAAAATATTATAAACATTACAACGCGACGATATGAATAATATGACATTTAGCTTCATCACTTTACCACTTGACCGAGCCCTTGGGAGTTCCCTTCATCATTTCCACGACAATCGGTTTCTCAACAGCCATCAAGCTGCAGCAGCACAAGAGGTTCTAATCGCTACAAATCTCTCTCGACTCTCGTCGTATCTCTCACGGCCATCGCGTTGATATGATAGCCAAGTTCGAACTAGACGAGCTAAATAGAGATACTTAAAAACGGTTCAACTACAGTACCATCCAACTAATATAAGTCCTAAAGTATGTGTCTGTTACCCCTTCACGCACTAATTTAAAAAAAAACTTATATATTTTGAAAACGGAAAAAGGCATACGATAATATTTTGTATCCCTGAAAAATGTTTTCGAGAGAATCCAATTATAAATAATAATAAACTAATAATAGACACAACAGGGTAATTAAGTCGTGTTCTTAAAATCTTTATAATGCAGCTAGGGAGTAAGGAAACTGATCACTTAATGGAAATTCACTTAATGAAAAGTTGCCGACATTTAAGGAGGGTTTAGTCTCCCTTCTTGAAGGTTTGTAGATTGGAAAGGTTTGGAAATACCACTGGCGACGGATTCGTGGAACACACGTTTTAAATGGTACTGCTTTGTTAATAATTATTATGGTCTCTGAAGTTACTTGACACCGTGACTGTGTGCGTGCGCCCGATTTACGCGATCTAGCATAATTTACTGTACGTTATTTATCACTGTGCAAAAACGTTGATGCGATTAAAATTTAAAATATCAGCTTATAAAACAATATTCGAACAAAGAGACTGGAGGATTATTTCGCATTTCACCACTGGCGAAATATGCTTGTGACGTACATAAATTTAATTGGTCTGCATTCTGCGGTATTAATATTAATATTATATGTTAAATTTAGTCGTATCAACTACGACGGATCTTATTCTCATGATTAAAACTTCATCATATTATTTATTTATTTATTTATCGCTTCGTGTGATGATGGGCCTATCGGGACCGTCGAGATGTTCGGAAATTATCCTTTTTCACGCTTCATTAGTTTTTCTAGTGACGAGCACTTTGAGTCCGCACTGTGCTTAACTACACAGCAGCGGAGCGCTTTTAGCTGAACGCTTATAGAATGGCTACCATAGAAGGGTTTCTACTGTAGAAAAAGACACAGTTTCTATTGTGGCCACGCCAAGTGTGCAGGAAGGTTATGCGGTATGTTAGTAATTTTTATCAGAAACTAGCTGTTCCAGTGAACTTCGTGTCACTTTAAACCCTTCCCTGGACTTCAACGAATATTTTAAGACTAAAATCAGCCCAATCCGTTCAGCCGTTTTCGAGTTTTAGCGCGACTAACACATTTTAAAATCCATTTTTAGAGTTCCGTAGCCAAAATGGCAAAAAACGGAACCCTTATAGATTCGTCATGTCTGTCTGTCTGTCTGTCTGTCTGTCTGTCTGCCCGTCCGTCCGTATGTCACAGCCACTTTTCTCCGAAACTATTAGAGGTATACTATTGAAACTTGGTAAGTAGATGTAGTCTGTGAACCGCATTAAGATTTGATGCAAAAATGGAAAAATTATTAAAAATTTTAGGGGTCCCCATAGGTACAACTGAAACAAAAAAATTTTTTTTTCATCTAACCTATGCGTCTGGGGTATCTATGGATAAGTCTCCAAAAATCATATTGAGGTTTCTCATACCATTTTTTTCTAACCTGAATAGTTTGCGAGAGAGACTCTTCCAAAGTGGAAAAATGTGTGCCGCCCCCCCCCTCTAATTTCTAAAGTAGGGGCATGATAATTCTAAAAAAAATATATGATGTAGATTACTATAAAAACTACCAACGAAAATTGGTTTGAACGAGATCTAGCCAGTAGCTTTTTTTATACGTCATAAATGATAAACCTTAATCTAAATTTCATTAAATCGACTGAAATATAAAAATAAATCAAAAACATTTTAATTTCATAAAAATAAACCTTATTGCTGCTGCAGAACCCTTCATGGGCGAGTCCAACTCGCACTTGGCCTCTTTTTATTTATAAGTTAAATTTAGTATAAGAATTAAGAAGATAAAATATAATAGTTCTTTCTGTTCAAAGGACGCTGTACATATTAGGCCAACGCATTTGGTCCAATAATAATTACAGCTGCCCATTATAGTGCGTTGGCTCAATGCACTGTATTGGGCCAACGTATAGAGTACGGAATGTGGCTCCTAAATTATGACCAAGCAGGTAGGACCAAGTAGTAGGTAGGTTCCCAATGTGCTGGATCAATACGTTGGCCTAATGTGTACTGCGGGCTTAAGGGCCAGGCCCTTATCGGCTCTGAATAAAAGTCACTTTTTTAAAGAAAACAATTCCAAATACAGTATCATTCTCATATTATCTCATTTTTAACATTAGTGTTTAGATCACACATCACCCCGCTACAATTGGGTGTAGCTGTCAGCTGTCACCTGTCACCGGAAGAGGCGCCGTCACCGCCTCACTGACAGATCAATATGCACGCTTCCGGCACGGATCCGCACCCCGCGCCAATCAGTTCGATATTCAAACGTAATTTAATTGATACTCGGAGATAGTTTGGAGAGGAGCTTGAGTTTGGTTTTTTTAATTGGTACAGTATTTATAAAAAATATAGCACACAGATCACATTGTGATGTCCTATAATATTTAACAAGTAGTTAAATACAATATTTCATTTTTGCTAATTATTTACTTTACTGTAGTCTGTATGAGCAGTCACTCTGTACTGGCCTTCATTACATGAGCACTAATTTCCTTGTTGTGTAATAAAATAAAGGCTATTATAAAATGATAAAATATTTTAATACAATAATTTCATGCTCACTCGAGCATTAAAGCCCCTGATTAAAAAACAACACGACACGGTGCGGGTAGAATTTAAACTCGTATTTAATTGCGTGATGCGGAGCGGGGCTCATAACGCTGTCCCGCGAGGGATGAATTACAATGGACGACTTTTGGATGCATAATCACCATTCATCTAATATAGGCACAATCCACCTGCGTGGTCTAGTGGTATAGAGCGCGGCTCTTGACTCGGAGGTCGTGACTCGTGGGTTCGATTCCCACGTTGAAAACATGTTATTTCCGAGTTTGGTTAGGACAATGCAGGCTGATCACCTGATTGTCTGTGACAAGTAAGATGATCCATGCGTCGGATGAGCATGTAAAAAGTCGGTCCTGCGCCTGATCTCTCGCCGGTCGTGTCGGTCTTCCGTCCTACTGGGTTGTGAGAGTAAAGGAATAGAGAGTACTCTTGTGTACTGCGCACACACCTGGGCACTATAAAATTACTCCTGATTATCTGGCCTGGTTTCATGAAACCGGCCACCGTCACCGAAAACGGTGTGGGAGCTATATAGGCACAATAGACGAAGCAGTAGGCCGACTTAGAAGATTTAGCCAAATTTGTTTTCTGGATGTTTGAACACAGGGGAAAATCTGGCCATTTTTTTGGGTTTTTGAACATTCTTATCTTTTTTAATAATTAAATTATGAAAAAAAAGAAAACATAGGGACAGTGTAGATATTAGTGGCCGTAGATATTCAGGAAAAAATTATAACTCTACTGGCATTATCCAGGGAGGAAACAGGGGACAACGTTTTGTAGTGTAGTAAGTCTGTATCTGTCTGTACCTAGTATAAGTAAGGGAATTACACCTTAATAAAGTTAGTCATAACCAAGTCGTCGAGTGTATCATTTCACCCATCAGGGCCCATCCTCACATGGCGACCCTGCCGGTCTCAAGTTCAGGCGTCAAGTAGCCGGTGCGCGTGTGAATGTGCAATTTTCTAGAAACTTTGAACTAACAATGTGACTGTTCGTGATTATCCAGTGCACTTGCACTAAACAATATTTGCATAAAATAAAATTTAAGACTGTTTAAGGACTAAATCTGTGACTATGTGCAATTCTAACTATCCTAAGAAAGAAGAAGTTATAATTAACCAAAATGGGATCGGTTCAGCACTTAGTGCGACTACGGAACAATTGCAATATCACTTGTCGAGCATCAGCATAATAATGATGATCATCCTGGGACTGCTGATACTGCTAGTAATTTACTTCGCCCTCAAGTGGTATCAAAGATGTCATCTCAACTGGATTGACAACCGAATTATTGGCCAAACATTAAGAAGATCCTTTGCCCGGCGAGATAACACTCCGAGGAGCATCGAAGGAGCCAGGTGTGCTGACTGCGCAGAACGAGTCAAACCCAGGAGCCAGGAATGAAGAAAGAGTGAAGAATGGTTTGTGGACAGTAAAAGTGAGTGGCAAAAATGTTTTTTTTTTAAATTATGTAGGATATTTTTTTCCAGTATAAAAGTAATGATTAATAATAATTCTATCCTAAAGATGTTTTTACTAAAATGTATTTTGTGATTTTAATTTTTTTTTAATGTACTATTTTTATCAATTATTATTTTTTTAATGTTTTACTATGGTAATTTTAAATAAAAGATTAAAGTTTAATTTTTATTTTTAAAATGTAATGGCTCAAGAACTTACTGAAATTTATGAGCAATTGAAATATATAAGAGAAAACTTGATTAAATTAAGTTACGAACGGCGAACGCCCGATCGATTAAATTTTAAGCTTGAGGAAGCTAATACTTTATATGATTGTTATAAAATATATGAATTAAATTTGCAAGAACAAATAAATAAGAATTTATTAAGTACAGAAAGTCTTACGTTAATTGAGAGATATTGTTCTAAGATTAAGAATTTATATTTAGAAATTAAGGAATTTTGTACTAAGTTTGGCGCAACGTCTAAAGAGAATGTTTGTGCAAAATTTTCGGACATATTTTTACTACCGGGTGATAAGTTGACGACTACAAATATTTATAAGCATCGTATTTATTTAAAAGATAATTCACAGCCAATTTACAGTAAGCCGTATAGGATACCATATTCACAAAAATTAGAGCTCAATCAACAAATTAGTGACATGCTACGGGATGGTATAATAGAACCATGTCAGTCAGACTGGTCATCACCTCTAATATTAATTCCTAAAAAATTAGATAATTCAGGAACTAAAAAATGGCGATTAGTCATAGATTATAGGAAATTAAATAATAATATACAGGATGATAAATTCCCTCTTCCGAACATAACAGACATTTTAGACTCTCTTTCTGGTTCTGTTTACTTCTCTACGCTCGATCTTTCTAATAGCTATTATCAGTGTGACCTTGAGCCTAGTAGCCGAAAATATACAGCTTTTAGTACTGGACAATTTGGAGTTACAGATTCGGATAAAAGTAAAACTAGTTCTCTTTCGGGACAGTATCAAATGACGAGGATGCCCATGGGACTAAAGACTAGTCCAGCTGCTTTTTCAAAAATGATGACAGTTGCAATGTCCGGCTTAACATACGAAAAATGCTTAATTTATTTGGACGATTTGGTAGTTTTTGGCAATTCATTAGAAAGTCATACAAAAAATTTAATAGATGTGTTTGCAAGATTACGCAAAGTAAATTTAAAACTTAATCCCCATAAATGTAACTTTTTAAGAAAAGAGATTTTGTATTTAGGACACACTATTTCCAGTGAAGGTATTTTGCCTGATCCAGAAAAAATTCAAGTTTTAAGTAAATGGCCAACTCCAAATAATTTGAAGGAATTAGTTAGATTTGTAGCGTTTGCAAATTATTATCGAAAGTTTATCAAAAATTTTGCAATGATTGCATACCCCCTCACGCAGTTAACTAAGAAAAATGCTAAGTTTATTTGGGATGAAAAGTGTCAGTCCGCATTTACAACTTTGAAATCTTTAATTTCGTCGCCTCCAGTACTCGAATATCCAAATCTTTCCGTAGATCATAAATTCATATTACAGACAGATGCCTCTCAACATTCACTAGGTGCCGTTTTGTGTAATTCCAATAGTAAACCGATTGCTTTCGCGAGTAGAAATTTAAATAAATCTGAACTTAATTACCCCACGATAGAGAAAGAGCTCTTGGCGATAGTGTGGGCAGTTAAACATTTTCGCCCATATTTGTATGGTAGGCCGTTTATAATACAAACGGATCACAAGCCGTTAATATATTTATTTGGGATGAAAGATCCATCCAGTCGACTTACAAAATTTAGGCTTTTACTCGAAGATTATAATTTTACAGTAGAGTATGTTAAGGGTTGCGAAAATATTGCAGCCGATGCCATGTCACGTCTACCAGTGACATCGGAAGATTTGAAAACGATGCACGAGAGCATCATTACTGTTATGACGCGAGCTCAGCGTAAGAAACTAGCTTCTGCCGTCGCTCAGACTCAAACTCAGAGTTCTCCGTGTGCTATAGTTCCTACTGACGATCGGCCTGCGCAACCGAGAGTCGTAGAAATTCATAGTAGACCGGGAATATCTGTAGAACTGAAATTTATTGACAATTGCAAATTGAGAAATTTACGTAAGATAAAGGATATAGATATTGAAAATGAAATATTTTGTTACTCATCGAAAAGAATGTGTTTATATATAAATCCAGTCGCCCGATCACAACTGAGGCCAGCCACTTTTGTGAGGGAACTGAGAAGTTTTTGTGAAAAAATAAATGTGCACGAATTAATTTTTATAAGATGTAAAAGTAAAATATATGATGAGTTTATAGAAAAGTTAGCTAACGAGATAAAGATACAAAAAGATTGGACCGGACCACGATTATGTATTTTGAATGACGTAGAAATAATTGACGATAAAGACGACCAGAAGGTAATATTGAATGATTTTCATCTTCTTCCAACGAGTGGCCACGCTGGAATAAGACGAATGTATAAAAATATTAAAAAATATTACTTTTGGCCTGGTCTAGAGAATGATGTTAAAAAATTTATTAGTAAGTGCGATAAATGTCAAAAGCAAAAACATAGCTCTCACCGTGTTAAGGAGCCAATGGTAATTACGACTACAGCTAATTCTGCTATGGAAAAAGTTTTTCTTGACGTTGTAGGACCTCTAGAGAAGGACGACTATAATTACTCGTATATTTTGACAATTCAATGCGAATTGAGTAAATACGTTGAGGCGTATCCTATGTATACTAAAAGTTCAGAGGAAGTAGCCAGGAACTTTGTTAATAATTTTATATTACGTTTTGGTATACCGGAAATTGTTGCTACTGATAGGGGTACTGAATTTTTATCATCAATTTTTCAGGAAACTTGTAAATTACTACAGATAAATCGATTAAATTCTACAGCTTACCACCATCAAAGTATAGGATCACTAGAAAATACTCATAGGAGTTTAGGAAATTATTTAAGAATACAAACAAAAAATCATTCACGTCTATGGAGCCCATGGTTGCCGTTTTGGTGTTTTTCCTATAATACTTCTGTTCATACAACTACTAATTTTACACCATTTGAGTTAGTTTTTGGTAAGAAATGCAAAATCCCTTCTAATTTTACACAAAATTATGTCGATCCTCTATACAGTGATAATTACATTTCAGAATTAAAATTTAGGCTACAGACTACGCAAAAAGAAGCTTATGAAAATTTATTACAAAATAAAATAACAAGAAAAGAAAAATGTGATAAAAATTGTAACCCTATTACCTATAAGAAAAATGACTTAATTTTAATTAAAAACGAGACAGGTAATAAATTGCAGAATATTTATAATGGACCATATGAGGTCATAGAAGACATTGAGCCAAACGTTAAGATTTTAAAGAATGGAAAAATAGATCTAGTTCATAAGAATAGGACTAAGCTATTTAGAAATTAATTTTTCATTTAGATTTAAGATTACTTTTTATTGTTTAAGTAACAAAAAGTAACTTTTTTTCTTAAAATATTTTAAATTTATCTTTCATGTGTGTTATTTACCTATCATAAACTGCATAGAAATTGTGATGTATCATGTACTGATTTAATTTTTAATTTGTGTTTAGTAATAGTTGATAAAAAAAATTGTTTATGATCAATTTTTTTTTCTCCCCACGGGGAAGGTGTAGTGTAGTAAGTCTGTACCTGTCTGTACCTAGTATAAGTAAGGGAATTACACCTTAATAAAGTTAGTCATAACCAAGTCGTCGAGTGTATCATTTCACCCATCAGGGCCCATCCTCACAGTTTGTATGGAAAAATGGCTGTAGCCTGTAGTGTATCCTCTTAACGGACGAATTTATTTTAAACGACGGAAAACGTCGAAACAGCACATTTTTGCAGAAATATGACTTTGACAAGCCCCTACTAAACCTACTAAACCTACCTCCCTATAACTAACACTCTTAGCCCGCACATTGTACGACATTTCTGATCAGAAACAGTTGAACGTCCGCGCTGTCTCTTACATGTTGTACTGAGCCGACTGAACTCGAAGTCGCCGGAAGGATATTTCGCCGTGCGGGGTGGCGATCCGGCGGAATTCAAATGTTTCTGATCAGAATTCGGACAATGTGCGGCCGGGCTATAATTGCCTAACGTAGTATTGAAATTATAACAACGTAGTCGGATTATTACTATTATTTCTATAATATAAGACACTAAACAATAATTAAGAACTTACAGAAATCAACCCCTCCACCTTCTTAACAGGAAACTTCTTAAAACACTTCACTTCTAAACCAAACATAATTTACTCAATTTTTAACTTTTTGACCTTTAATTAAACCACAAATTGTTTAAATTTATGACATTATTAACCACTCTACTATTAAATAAATTACACCATGAATAATACATATTTTTCTATTTCTTTTAAAAAGTCTCTTGGCAGATAAGGATACATATTGTAACTATGATGTCTATATTATACAGGGTGTAACAAAACTAAGTGATAATTCTTTAGAGTGAGTAGGAGCCCCCTGTATTGAGTTTATTGTGAAAGAGGCACCTCCTAAAGAGTAACTTTTTTAACTTTTGTATGGGAAAACTCACAACGTGTACTCGCACATACGTAAATGTTAACTCTATTATAAGGAAAACATACGCATCCTAAAATATTATTACTTACAAGTTACACTTTTACATCCTTTATAGTCGAATATTTTGAGAAATTTAATAAAAGAACATAATATAATATAATTTAAGAAATTTCTACACGTTCTCACAGCATCATTACAACGTACAACTACGGTATAAGATCTCTTATCGCATTGAGATACGAAATCTTAAGTGTGTTATCTAAGTTGAAAGAAACTGGGGCACTAGGCAACTGAGTATTCAAAATTTGCATACTTAACCTTAAAAATTAGAAAATACGGGAATTTTTAGGGCCTTGCTTTATCCAGCAATGTGAAGAATGCTTTCGTGCGCAAAACTTGATTTCAATTCCTAAATCAAAACTATGAAGAGGAGGGCTTTAAAGATTTATGTAAATTATGTACATGACAGCTAGTCCCGGCAAACTTTGTTTTGCCATATAAAGTATTTCGCTCACCCCATCAAAATAGATTAAATTAAAAAGTTTAGGCGAAAATAATAAAAGAATATTGTGTGGGAACCGTACATTTTTTCGGGACAAAATGTATCCTATGTCCTTCCCCAAGACTCAAAGTATCTCCATACCAAATTTCAGCATAATCGGTCCAGCCGTTTACGCGTGATGTCGTAACCAAGGGAAATATGGATTCATTTTTATTTATTTATAGATTTCTATGGCACTTGTAAGTTGTAACTAAAATATTATATCTTGCAGTTGTTGCGGTCGGTTTTAAAATTTTTAAGGGTTTTAATTTCTATATGAGATATATAAGTACCATTTTTCGTTTCCATTAGAAAACGAGAAATGGAACAGCAAAAAAATGGAAAGGGCGTAAACGACAAAATGGTTTTTGTCGCGTAATTTAAAAACCATAGAATATATATTTCATATTATATTAAGCTATGGGCAAATTAAAGTGTATGCTTGAAGTTTGAACCAATCTATGTACAAAGCTTTGGAAGCTTAAATCACTCTCCTCTGTTGGCAAAATTAGAATGAATCCCTTTTTTTACAGAGGTCTTTTTGATAGATTATTCTGTGTTATAAAAGTTGACCAATCGTGTTACGCTATGGATAATTCAAAGACAAAGACATGATGAATACTGTTCATTAACTTTAATTTCTTAGCTTTAGTCATCGCTGAGAAAAATCGATATCGCTACAGCCAAATTATCAAGGCGTCGCCTTATTAATACACTTTATGGCAAGGGTGCTAACGCTGGTGTCATGTTCATATTTTCATTCCTTAAAAAGGCTGTAAACTATATTTGTGAAGAAGTTCACAAAAAATGGTCCCAATTCCTATAACAATAGCCACAAAATTATAATGTAACGTTACATGTGAACTCTAGATATTCTTAATCATTAAGGGGCCGGGGTACCCTCGAAGTTCTCATACATACTTAATACCAAAATCATTTTCTCATACGAAAATTTTTAACATTTTTGGGTTATTTTTCAGCTTAAAATAGTAATTACCTAGGTTCCTGCACAAAATTTTTCTAAAAAATATTTAAACACTAAAAAAAAATTTTTGTTTAAATATTTTTTAGTAAATTTACTACTAAATATTAAAACACTAAAAATAGAGTAAAACACAAAAAAATATATAAATAAATAGTAAAATTACTACAAAATATTTAAATACTAAAAAATATTTTTTTGAGTTTAAATATTTTGTAGTAAATTTACTATTTATTTATTATATTTTTTTTGTGTTTTACTCTATTTTTTAGTGTTTTAATATTTAGTAGTAAATTTACTAAAAAATATGTAAACAAAAATTTTTTTTTTGTTTAAATATTTAAAAAAAAACTTTGTGCAGGAACCTAGGTAATTACTATTTTAAGCTGAAAAATAACTCAAAAATGTTAAATATTTTCGTATGAGAAAATGATTTTGGTATTAAGTACGTATGAGAATTTCGAGGGTACCCCGGCCTCTTAATATAAGTAATAGAATATATATTATAGTATTATTTGTTCTGCGCTAGACGGGGCTATGTAAGGTAAATATCGTCGGCCCCGTTACAATGTACACAACAGAGCTCTTGCGATACCCCCTGAGGAGTATACTTCGATAAATTATTATATTATAAACATTAATCATACTTTATACAGGATTGAGGATGTCACAATTTAACTAAGTGATAAATGATAATACGGGTTGGCATTTGAATCACGCATTATAGGGAGAGGGAGGGGAAGGGTATCATTTTATTAGTTGCACCTTACTTCTTGAGGTTGCACCTTTCAAATGACACCTGATTTGGGTCTAGGAGATGCGTAGTTTTTTTTAATACGTGTTTGAAGTTACGTTATTATAACTCTTAGAATATAGCAATGTATTACTCCGTGCAGGCCCAATACGACTTGATTGGGTTAGGTTAGCCATCGTGGTTATTTTTTTGTGAACCACCCAGAAAGAGGAGCCCCGCGTAGCGTCGACTTATCTTAATTGACGCTCCGGCTTTTTAGCCACCTTCGCTGCGCCAGAGCTGTACATTTTCAATATTAGTCATAAAACTGAGTTTGCCCACACCCAAAAAAGACTAATTTGGTCGTAAGTCTACTAATTTTTTGTTTTATTGAACACTCATTTAACTTAACCACAAAAAATAAATAAGTAAAATTTTTTTCGTGGTAAATACTGATTTCCTAACTTTAGGGATGGGTCAGGGGGGGTCTACCTGCAGTGGGACACTATCTACTATTAATAAGAATATAGAGTTACAACAAAATAAGAGCGGTTTTTAACCCCGTCCAAAAAGAGGTTTGTTATAATATGTTTGACGTGTATGTCTGTCTCTGTGTGTGCCTGTCCGTGGCATCGTAGCATCCAACTGGGTAGACCGATTTTGATCTAGGTTTTGCTTTAAAAGCTGACATGATAGATAACAACGATCATCACAATGAACACACATGTGTGCTTAGAAATAATTATTCGTCATCATCAGCAGCCAGTGCTGTTAACTAAGTTACATAAAGTCCATAATTACCTACATTAATAAAAAACCTAAGTATATAAACTTTTGACCAAATAAAAAGTTAAAAATAAAACACAAAACGAATTCTCGAATGCACAGCGAAATTGTAGTTTACGCGGGAAAAATTTGCGCGGCAAAAAAATTCTACAGGCCTCTCTGAAAAAAAAAAAGAAAAAATTCCAACGATATAAAACGCTATTCAACCCCTTTTACCTTCTAAATTCTCTTTCCGTATTCCAACGTTGAATTTCCGACGCAACGTAGGCAGATAATATTTTTTGTCGTAAAGATAATATTTTTATAACGATGTTGCCAGTTAAAGAAAATTCAATTGGAAGTATTGTTTTACTGTGTAACTATTTCCACTTAAACCGCTAAATCGATTTCAATGGTTCTGCATAGAAATAGGTATTTGATTAACGGAATTATAATATTTATATACATGTATGTGCCTGTGTATAATACAACATACGAGGCACGTTAATATTGTAAGCCGCATACCTTACTCTTGTAGATCAAAGGCTTTGAACTTACATTTTCATATTAATTTCTCCGCCTCCCCCCTTCCTCCCGTAGCTGGAGGTAAGAGAACACTTTGTATGTTGTTAATTACAATAGCCGAGGCATTTACGGCACTTTAAGCTTTATTCTCTTTGTGATAGCCGCGGGTTCAAGTAAGTACAGCGCTCATACCACGGTCACAGTTACAATATTATATTAGGAATTGTAATAAATAATGTGTCACGGTAATGGTATCTTTTTATTCTTTACTAATATAAATGCGAAAGTGTGTTTGTCAATCCTTCTGAATGACGTAAAAACTTGAGTTGTTTAACTGATTTTATTGAATTTATGGATTTCATATTTATAAATTTTAAATATTCATTTTCAGTCCCGGGAAAAGACATTGGATATAGTTTGTATCCGAAAAAATAACGACTTCCGATTTTTTTAGAACAGCCTATAATACTATCCCACTGCTGGGCAAACGCCTCACCGAAGGTCTTTCATCTATTTCGTTCGGCTAGTTTGGCTTGAAGGCGTCCAGTTCATCTCGCCATTTTTTTCGAGGTTTTCCATTCCATGGCGGCGTCGTCCGTCATCTGGTACCCACTCTGTGTTGGGTAACATATACATATGCATATATAATACAAATATTGTTCTCTTGATACACGATCAGTCCAATCTTTAGTTGAGTTTTCAAAGCCTGGTAACCAAGCTTGAGACTAGATACGTCTGTCTTCGAGAGAGAACTGCAGGGACTGCAGTTTTTGGGGACAAAATAACAGACAATATCCTCCTGAAAATGTGGGTGTCTATCTATCTGTTATCTATTCACGCTTAAATTGCTAAGCCGATTTAGATGGGTATGGATATCCTTTGAGAGACGGGAAAGTTTATACGATAGATTTTTTCTAAATTAGTTTTCTACGCGATAAACGTATTCGGCGCCAAGGAATTACGGAAGTCATCTAGTACAATAAACAATATGATGTTTGTTGTCATGTCTGTGTGTCCATGGTGTCCTATGATGACTGTCTAATCTTCTATAATAGATACAAAATCCTTTCAACATTTTGATCTCGTTCTATAATGTTAAAGCTGTCTCTACCTGCAGAATTGGGAATTTCGCATTTAGCCTAAGCATAAAATATTGACGAATCCTTCAGGAAAATCACTTCCATCACTGTGATAAACATGAATAATATATTATTGACCGTATTGTACAATATTGTGTTTCAATTATATACCTGTTTGTTTTTAATATCAAGGTTTGTTTGCCTTGGTTGATACACGTAGAATTGACCAAAATAAATAACTACTGTTTTCCCTTAGGTTTTCTCTTTAAAAAACCGTTTTGTTCAGGATACTTTATAACCAAATAGATACCTATCAATAACAATGTGGGTATTAAGAAATTAAAAATTGTACTTAAAGTTAGGAAGCAAGTACTTATAACCGTGCTAATTAGTCTTTGTATTCTATAAAATAATGTAAAACCAATTAACAAATTAAATTAGTCACCAACAACAACATTCCCTGGAGGCGGGAGCATAACAAAAACTTGAAGCTACTATACATAATACATTTCAACAGACGACCCAAAAGCTCATTTCCCTTGTCTCAGGTGCAAACCGTAAACAAAGCCTCCGTCCTCATTAGCACTAAGTATAGTAACAAAAGACCTACGAAATAGGTCATTCAAAATTACCGCGCTAAACACTGACAGTGTGGCGAAAATAAAAAAAAATTGATCACCGCGTCTCCCGGGCCGGCACATGGCTCAGCCCCTCCCCCCGCACCGCGGCACGCCCTACACAAAACACCCATGAAAACATTAAATATAAGCGTAACTGACCAGTCTCCCGATGCATTTGCTGGTTGATATCCTTCGGAGCAGCGCTTTTTTCTCAGTTTCATTGTCGCTGTCGGTGCTGTCCTCGCAACTGGCGGTTTTCCGGTGGTCGCACACGACGCCGCTGTCCGCCACTGACATGGCACGGCCTCCGCACTGTCACCACTCGTCCACCACTCATCAGAACCGGCTACATCATACAGGAAACACTTGCAAACCGCGAAATACGACGGGGTGCTACCCCGCTGACATTTCCACCGAACGCCATGACCGAATCTGACAATAGCCGCTGAAAACAAAACAACCTGCGCTCCCTCGCGGCATCTATGACACGCAAGCGGAACTTTCTATGTGACTGGCGTTTCAGTGAAAACGCCAGTCACATAGAAAAAGTCACGTGAAAATTTATCTCCTGAAATACTGGATACAAAAGTGGCTGATAGATGGCTCTTTTACCTGAAATCAAAACCGCAATATTTTTAACAGAAAAATTAATTCTTTTAAAAATATAATAATAATAACTATAATTAGCAATAATAATAATATTATATGTGTATGAGTATTTAATATTATTATTATAATTTTTTGTTACACATAATATTACAACGTTCTTCAATACAGTTCTTAAATCCGGCAAGCTCCCAAATAAGATGTGCCACTCCAACATTATTTTACTTCATAAAAAAGGAGACAAAAGTGATAATATTATAACTATCGCCCTATCAGCCTTACGTCGCACCTATATATAAGACATCAATTAAAGTTATATTAAACAGAATTAACCATAAACTAGATAAGCAGCAGCCTCCAGAGCAAGCCGGATTCAGACACAGTTTTTCCACCACAGACCACCTCCAGACAGTTAATCAAATCCTTGAAAAGTACTCGGAATTCAACAAACCTCTCTACCTAGCCTTTGTCGACTATACAAAAGCATATTTTGACAGTATTAAACACTCAGTAATATTTACATCCCTTTATAACCAAGTCATACAATACAATTATAATTACCTGCGTCCTTGAAGAAGTCTTTAGAAAACTGGAAGGTCCCTGGGCGGCAATGGGCATTGAAGTTGAAGATTGAGGGCAAGAAAAGGTTAACAAACCTTCGCTTTGCTGACAACATTGCCTTGTTCGCTGCCACAGCCGCGAAACTACAAAGAATGCTCCAAGACCTGAGCGCTGCAAGCCTCGAGGTGGGACTAGCAATGAATAGGTCTAAAACTAAAATTATGACCAATAGCACGAAGCGTAGGGTCGAGGTAGACGAGCAAGAAATGCAATATGTGGACGAGTAGGTACATCTACTTGGGCCAGTTAGTCTCCTTTGAAAATAGACATGGGAAGGAAGTCGATCGCAGAATCGAAAACGCCTGGAGGAGCTACTGGTCCATGAAGACGCTGATGAAGGGGGATTTACCTATCTCCCTGAAGCGAAAACTCGTCGACATGTGCATTCTGCCCGTCCTAACCTACGGTGCACAAACTTGGTCATTGACCGATTTGACAAAAATCCCAACTCGGGGTATGCCAAAGAGCGATGGAGCGCAGTATGCTAGGAGATAAACTTCTCGATAAAATGAGAAACACCATACTGCGCTCAAAGATGGGAGTCAAGGACGTAGGAGTAAAAGCGGCAAAGTTGACGTGGGATTGAGATTTGGGCGGGACACGTAAGCCGGATGCATCCCGATCGCTGGGCAAAGATCTCAACAGAGTGGGCACCGGAAGATGGACGCCGCCGTCGTGGCCGGCCTAGAAAAAGATGGCGCGATGAGCTGGAGGCATACCAGCCCTGCTGGCCAGCGGTGGCGAAGGAGCGAGCACAATGGAAGACCTTGGGGGAGGCCTTTGCCCAGCAGTGGGACAGCATAGGCTAAGAAAAAAAATTATTGTGATTTTTAACGTGGAAAACAGAATAAATTACTTTATTTATAATAATTAATTCAATCAATTCATAGAATAAGTCAGTGCTGAACTTCTGCCCTATAACCAGGTGCATTCTGCCTTTAGCAAAGTATTGAAAATTTATACAACCTTTTTGATTTTTCGTTATTTAAAAAAGTTAAGAATAAAACAAAAATTCTAGACAGAACTTCAAATTTTTGCGTCAGAAAATTTTTCGCAACGAACCATGGTGGACGTGTGATTTATTTCATATATTTTTTATTCTTTTTACTTAGAATTTAAGTAAATAATTATTTACAGCTTTACAAAAATTGGTTAATCAATAAAATTATCAAGTTTCGTAGGATAATTGGGATAAATTGACAAGATGAGGGAAATAGTCAGCATCCAAGTCGGCTCCTGCGGGAATATGATCGGCAGCAAGGTTTGTACATCGTATTATCCACATTATTGGTATAGCATTGCATTACTTTACATCTTTGTTTACGATAGTACCTACATATTCAAGCAATGTCGGATTTATATAATTATTATACTATAGCGACACGCCCAGGCATCGCACGGGTAGGTATAAAATATAGAGCCACTGAAAAAATGATTAAAATAGATAGCCTATGATCCTTCACGTGGTCTACTCGTACTTCCTGAGATAAGCGCGTTCAAGTTAGCCCTTTCAAATAATTTTCCCCGTTTTTCCACATTTTTCTCTATTTCTTCGCTCGTATTAGTCTGAGCATGATAAAATATAGCCTATAGCCTTCCTCGATAAATGGGCTATCTAACACTGACAGAATCATCAAAATCCGTTGCGTAGTTATAAGGGATTTGAGGGAAAAAAGCGACTTTGTTTTGTAATATGTATAGATTCCATCAGTTGGGCTAGCATGGCCGTTAAGGTTTATTTCCGGTCTTCGTAGAGAAGACATAAATAAAGTTTCTTGAATAAAAGATCCTACTCCAAAGTAAAATATGACGTGGGAGAGCCATGCTGACGTGAGAGAACCATGCTTCGGCACGAATGGGCTGGCTCGACCGGAGAAATACCACGTCCTCACAGAAAACCGGCGTGAAACAGCGCTTCCGCTGTGTTTCGTCGAGTGAGTGAGTTTATCGGAGGCCCAATCCCCTACCCTATTCCCTTCCCTACCCTCCCCTAATCCCTTCCCTTCCCATCCCTACCCTCCCCTACCACCCTATTCCCTCTTAAAAGGCCGGCAACGCACCTGCAGCTCTTCTGATGCTGCGAGTGTCCATGGGCGACGGAAGTTGCTTTCCATCAGGTGACCCGTTTGCTCGTTTGCCCCCTTATTTCATTAAAAAAATATTATTATATATGTCGCAGTCGTCTAGTTCAATCTGCGGTTCGATTGAATGACTAGCGCATTCATTGAATGACTCCATTCAATTGAATGCCTCGGCCGAACGTTAATTGAACAATCGTCACTCAACGTTCAACTAGTTAGCGATTTGCGACAGATGATAGACTGATAGTTTTTGCCTCCAGTTTTGGGAGGTGATATCGGACGAGCACGGCATCGACCCGAGCGGGCGCTACGTGGGCGACTCGGAGCTGCAGCTGGAGCGAGTCAACGTGTACTACAACGAGGCACGAGGCGGCCTGTACGTGCCTCGCTCTGTCTTCGTCGACCTGAAGGTAGTGTAAAAATAGCATTAGCAATAACTTCAAGAAGAGAGCGTATTCCCTTCGGCAATGCACCTGCAGCTCTTCTGATGTTGCGAGTGTCCAATGTCCATAGCCGACGGTAGTTACTTTCCATCAGGTGACCAGTTTGCTCGTTTGCACCTTAATTCGTAAAAAATAAATAAATACTTAATATAATATTGTAATTAATTATTAAATAACCATTTATAGCAATAATTATTATTAAATTAATAACACTTGCTAAAAACACGATTGCTAAATTTATAGTCGCAGCAATAGTCTGCAATCATAAAAAAAATCGGCCAAGTGCGAGTGTCTGACTCGCGCACGAAGGTTTCCGTACCGTTAAAGAGCAAAAATAGACCAAAAATTGTGTTTTTTTTTGTATGGGAGCCCCCCTCAAATTTTTATTTTATTTAAATACCATTATTAATTATTATTAAAGTACACACACATTTAAAGCCTTTGTGAAAATTTCATGTGCCTACCTGTTGCCATTATTGATATCCAGCAAAAAAGACCGAAAAAATCACGTTTGTTGTATGGCAGCCCCCCTTAAAAATAAATATTATTTTGTTTTTAGTATTTGTTGTTATAGCGGCAACAGATGTACACAATCTGTGAAAATTTCAGAAGTCTAGCTATAGAGGTTCTTGAGATACAGCCTGGCGACAGACAGACAGACAGATAGACGGACAGATAACGAAGTCTTAGTAATAGGGTACCGTTTTTACCCTTTGGGTACGGGAACCCTAAAAAAATCACGTCCGCGCTGTTACGCATCGCGGCGCTAATAGCTTTTGAACTTGCTATAATAATATTTCACTCGATGCGAAATAATACTCAACGTGTCGAGCTGCGGTGCGAACCGAGGGTTGACGATGCCGCGATTTTAGCAATCAGCAAAGCAATAGTGAATAGCACATAGCCGGTAGCATGCTATGAGATGAAATTTTGCACGTCAGAGCTCCCACACATTACTGCGAATTCGTGTGAATTTGCATCGCAATCTCATTTAGAAAGAGTTTTGTCGTAGATATAAGTATTTGCGATGCGATGCGAATTCGCAGTTTTGCGTGGGATCTCTATATTAAATTAATATAAAATAGCATTAACTTCCATTTCTACCTCAAGGAGTGTTCCCTGGACGCCGTCCGCTCCGGCCCCTTCGGCTGCCTCTTCCGGCCAGAGAACTTCATGTACGGTTTCGGCGGGGGATCCAACAACTGGGCACGAGGATACTACACCACCGGCGCGGCGATCGTGGACGCGGCTCTGGATATTATACGCAAGGTTTGATGCTCGACTATAATATTATGTATTTAGTTATTTGCAGGGACAGACCACGGAAGACCAGCGGCGACTGCCGCTGTCAAAAGCAGCAACTGCTGAGTGATTTCCTTTTTCTCGAGGCCAGCGGCGGTTGTAAGGGGTGGCGAAGAGGCGGAGAGGTCCCGGTTTTGGCGACTTTGGATAGACGGCCAAAGGACTTCGCAAAGACCCCCTGACCGGGGCTTCGCTTAGAGCTGCTGACCTGCAGGGCCTCGCAATAGGTAAGGCCGCCACTGCTCGTGGCAATACACTGCCATACTACCTAATATTGTGTTTTTTTCTTACACAATATCCTTTGTTTGATTTAGAATTTTTTTTAATACCTATCTAAGTTTAATGTTCCTTATTTTTTGTTCTTCTGTGTTTTCATCATATATTATTATGGTGGTGTTGTTAATAAAAATACTAAGGACCTGTTTTTCCGCTTCCTGATAAAGTGCCGGATAAGCTATCCACAACATTTTTGACAGATTCCCCATACTCTGGGCCTATTTCACCACTTCCTGATAAGTGCCGAATAGGCTATCCACCACTTAACTAGTCAGATGAAGTATGGAAAATGTGTCAAAAAAGTTGTGAATAGCCTATTCGGCACTTTATTAGAAAGTGATGAAACAGGCCCTTAATCTGTCAAGTTAAGTGGTGGATAGCCTATCCGACACTTATCAGGAAGTGGTGAAACAGCCCCTTATTCTTATTATTCTTATTCAAGGAGGCCGAGGGCTGCGACTGTCTCCAGGGATTCCAGTTTACGCACTCGCTGGGCGGCGGCACCGGCTCCGGTCTGGGCTCGCTGCTCATCGGCCGCGTCCGGGAGGAGTTTCCCGACCGGATAGTCCAGACGTTCTCCGTGTTGCCCAGCCCCGCCGTCTCCGACTGCGTGGTCGAGCCCTACAACTCCATGCTAGGACTCAATCAGCTCATCGAGAACACCGATCACACCTTCTGCTTGGACAACGATGCACTCCACTGCATATGTCTCAAGAGGCTGCGGCTAAGAAACCCGACGCTCGCAGACCTCAACCATCTGATCTGCGCGACCATGTCAGGGGTAACTACCTGCTTCCGGTTCCCCGGGCAGCTGAACGCGGACCTCCGGAAGTTGGCTGTCAACATGGTACCATTTCCCAGACTCCATTTCTATACTACCGGCTTCGCGCCGCTCATCGCGAGGGGCTGCGAACGCTACTCGGCTGTATCTGTCCCCAACTTGACGCAGCAGATGTTCGACGCGAAGAACATGATGGTGGCGTGCGACCCCACGCAAGGGAGATACCTCACAGTCGCTACCATCTTCCGCGGCCGCATGTCCATGAAGGAGGTGGACGAGCAGATCCTCAATATACAGAACAAGAACAGCGCGTACTTCGTCGAGTGGATCCCCAACAACGTGAAAGTCGCGGTGTGCGATATCCCGCCGCGGGGACTTAAGATGGCAGCCACATTCGTCGGCAACACGACGGCCATCCAGACGGTGTTCAAAGTCATATCGGAGAGGTTCATGCCGATGTTCAGGCGGAAGGCGTTCCTCCACTGGTACACGGGCGAGGGCATGGACGAGATGGAGTTCACGGAGGCGGAGAGCAACGTCAACGACCTGATCTCGGAGTACCAGCAGTACCAGGATGCCACTGCCGACGACGAGGGGGAGTTTGAGGAGGAGGGTGAGGAGGGGGATGAGGGAGCGTAGGAGTTTGTACCTAATAAAAACTGTTTCTGAAATGTTTTTTTTATGAACTTGTAGGGCTCCCACACAAAACTGCGAATTCGCATCGCAATGTCATTATGAGTTTTGTCCCAGATATTTGAGATGCCGATGCGATGCAAATTCGGAGTTTTGCCAATAGCGCACCATCGAAGTATGGGAACCCTGAGCAATTATAGCGCACTAGCCGCTAGGCGCATTGGGCGCTTCGTCCACGTTCGTAACTAAGATTTCATAATATGAAAAAGGAATTATTTTCACTGTTTCATAACCAGTTATTAAACAAGACTTTTTCCATTTTCATAACCAGAGCCTCTTATTCATGTACCTATGTACTTTTTTCTCTGGAACAATCTTTTAAAGCGTAGTTAATAATGCTATATAATATAGTGGCATTGCGAATTTTCCATATTATGTGTTAAAATCATTAATAAATTAAAAAAAACAAATATGCAAATAATTATTATTAATAATAACTCCAACAGAAAAAGATAGTTGTCAAATTTTTTTTATGGAATAAGGGGGCAAACGAGCAAACGGGTCACCTGATGGAAAGCAACTTCCGTCGTCCATGGACACTCGTAGCATCAGAAGAGCTGTAGGTGCGTTGCCGGCCTTTTAAGAGGGAATAGGGTAATAGGGGAGGGTAGGAATGGGAAGGGAAGGATTAGGGGAGGGTATTATAGAGTAGGGGATTGGGCCTCCGGTAAACCCACTCACTCGGCGAAACACAGCGCAAGCGCTGTTTCACGCCGGTTTTCTGTGAGGACGTGGTATTTCTCCGGTCGAGCCGGCCCATTCGTGCCGAAGCATGGCTCTCCCACGTCTCTTAAACATAACTTATTTTAAATTAAAACATAAGGGGTGCAATGATTTCTATACAATGGCCGACACTTATTTCTTTTGCTTTTAACTCTTCTATTGTTCGATTGATTTCTTTGTCGATTTCTACGTAGTTATAATTTTTTCGTGTAATCCTTGTGTCCCTCATTTTAATTTCTTTGACTAAAATGTCCAAGACTTTAGTTAGCTAAGGAGGACCTTTTCTGCCCAACAAAACGGTTTATTCGAGAATGCCATCCTTCTAGATGGTAGGAGACTATACAATATGGCCACTATATACAGCATTGTTATCTTAAGTAAGTTGTTAAGGTAAAACACATCACAGAACTCTATCTGGAAAAGGTTAATGTAAGTAAGGAAAGTCATCAAAAAAGAAATTTAACATGTTGGGTACATGAAATAATCCAAAATTTACTATTAAGGCGCAGCTCAGACGACAGACTATCCAATACATGACTATGAAAATGGAAATGGAATGCTCTGGTTATGAAAATGGAAAAAAAAGTCTTGTTTAATAACTGGTTAAGAAACAGTGCAAATAATTCCTTTTTCATAACCAGTTATGAAATCTTAGTTACGAACGTGGACGAAGCGGCATTGAGGACATCGGCCGGGGCCCATGTGGGACTCTCCGAGCCCCGTGGAAGGGCCTGTCCACATCTATCTACAATGTCACATCTCTAGACGAGTGTACAAAATGGTGTCCACGTCGCTGCGCTGCGCAGTCGCGTCGCTTTCAAATCGCTCGCTAATCGCCAGTGTGATAAGGCCCTTATGCCGCCGGGATTACTAATTTGGTGTGTAGACAGCTGAATATCGCGCGCCTTCAATCTAATTGTCAAATAAACTGTTCAATAAAATTGAAGCGTGATATTGCACAATACAATTGATCGTCTAGGCCCTAGCGGGCTCCTAGACTCTAGGGGCACGCTATACACGGTAGTAAAACCATTTCAAAAAATCTTGGGATTTATTAATAAAACGATTTCACAAAACAAATTGCACTGAACATTAACAAACGAAAGACAAGACTACTCCTCTATTAGCTGTTCGTCATAGAGCTCTCCATCATCGTCGGCGGTGGCGTCCTGGTACTGCTGGTACTCCGAGATCAGGTCGTTGACGTTGCTCTCCGCCTCCGTGAACTCCATCTCGTCCATGCCCTCGCCCGTGTACCAGTGGAGGAACGCCTTCCGCTTGAACATAGCCGAGAACTGCTCCGAAATCCGCTTGAACAGCTCCTGAATTGCCGTCGTGTTCCCTATGAACGTGGCGCACATTTTCAGCCCGCGCGGGGGAACATCGCAGACCGCCGTCTTCACGTTGTTGGGAATCCACTCGACGAAGTACGCACTGTTCTTGTTCTGGATGTTGACCATCTGCTCGTCCACCTCCTTCATGGACATGCGGCCGCGGAAGACGGCGGCGACCGTGAGGTATCTCCCGTGGCGAGGGTCGCAGGCGGCCATCATGTTTCTTGCATCGAACATCTGCTGCGTCAGCTCGGGAACGCTCAGCGCTCGGTACTGCTGGTTGCTGCGCGACGTGAGCGGCGCGAAGCCTGGCATGAAGAAGTGGAGTCGTGGGAACGGCACCATGTTGGTTGCTAACTTTCGCAAGTCCGCGTTCAACTGCCCGGGGAACCTTAAGCAAGTGGTGACGCCGGACATCGTCGCTGACACCAGATGGTTGAGATCACCGTACGTGGGTGTGTTCAGCTTCAGGGTCCGAAAGCAGATGTCGTAGAGAGCCTCATTGTCGATGCAGTACGTCTCATCCGTGTTCTCTACGAGCTGGTGCACCGAGAGGGTGGCATTGTACGGCTCCACGACCGTGTCCGATACCTTCGGGCTGGGCACGACGGAGAACGTGTTCATTATCCTATCGGGGTACTCCTCCCTGATCTTGGAGATGAGCAGCGTGCCCATGCCGGAGCCGGTCCCGCCGCCCAGGGAGTGCGTTAACTGGAATCCCTGCAGGCAGTCGCAGCCCTCTGCTTCTTTTCTGACAACGTCCAGCACCGAGTCCACAAGCTCCGCGCCTTCCGTGTAATGTCCTTTCGCCCAATTGTTGCCAGCTCCGGATTGGCCGAAAACGAAATTGTCCGGGCGGAATATTTCGCCAAAAGGCCCAGATCTTACGGAGTCCATGGTGCCTGGTTCCAAGTCTACGAGGATGGCTCTCGGCACGTACTTGCCGCTGGAGGCCTCATTGTAGTACACGTTGATGCGCTCCAGCTGCAGGTCGGAGTTGCCCTTGTGGGCGCCGGTCGCGTCGATGCCATGCTCGTCGGAGATCACCTCCCAGAACTGAAAAAAACAGCTTGATACTGACGGTGTCGGATGGATTTAGAATGGGTGCTCAGTGCAGTTTTGAAGACCGTATATAAGTCTTAATGTAAATAATGTAGATTTTAAAAGTGTTGGTTACAATTTGCAGTCTCGTAATGGCACGTATTTCCGTGACGGTTATGTATTGATTCATATGCGTCGGCTAAAGTTACGCTTTAGGTTTTAAGCCGTGAACTGCAAAAATTTAAAGCATACTTTTACGCTTTCCTGTTATTCCGTGACGGGAAAAACGGGAAATATGGACATTACGTTGTTACCTTAGCCCCAATCTGGTTTCCGCATTGGCCGGCCTGGATGTGGACGATTTCCCTCATTTTCACACACAAAGAATTTAGAAAACCCAAAATATACGAGACTTTAGAATTTAATTCCGAATAAGCTTCTCTAAAATAATAAAAAATACAAAAAAAAACTCTATTGCATGTGCATTGTACAAGAAAATTTTTCAGAATGTCCAAAAGACAATTTTCCAATAAAAAATTATTTGAAAATGTTCGATCTTCGAATTTATTCAAAAGAGATGTCAAAAATATAAAGAGGTTGGATGTCTTAACTTTTTTGAAGACCGGGCCGGGGGTTTTGTCGGGAATGTGAAAGTGTGATGTTGTGATTTTGTATTATTTTCCTAAAATTGTGTTAAGTTGGGTTTTTAATGTGTAATATTGGTAGAATATTAACCATTAGATATTCGTTATCGTGCACAAGTGTGGGAAAGTGATGCATTATCCAGAAACGTGCTATTTTGTGTTCCCTCCAAAACTCCATCAAAAGTTTCAGTAAAGCGTCTACCACTTTACTGAATCAACCGACTTGACTTTCTGACTGTAATGACTTTTACTTAGACTTTGACTAGACTTTAGACCTGACGAAATAGAATAACGATGCTGAAAATTATATTATAAAATATTGTTTTCCCGCCATAATATTATATACTCGACACTGGCCATGGTTAAAGCCGAAGTGCCATTATAAAAAAAAAAAAAAAAAAAAAAAGACCGGGCCAATAAGCACACAAATCGCCTGATGGCACACTATTATTATGCAGCTGAACCGATTTTTGGCATTATAGATGCTCTAAAGTCTAAAAGGTCCGTTTTATTTTAGGTATGCATCTAAGGCTTATTTCTTAAATTATTTACTAGAGCTTCAAAACAAGTCGGGTTTTTGATATAAAATTATTATTTCCGTTTACTTCCATTAATAATTTACTACACATTCACAAAACAATACAAAATTCATTCCTCTACTTCTTCTTCCTCTTCTAACTCATCATCGTCGGTCGTCGCGTCTTGGTACTGCTGGTACTCCGATATCAAGTCGCTGATATTATTGTCTGCTTCTGAAAAGTCACTTTCATCCATACCTTCCCCAGTATACCAATGCACGAAGGCCTTCCTTCGAAACATAGACGCGAACTGTTCCGCTATCCGCTTGAAAATCTCCTGAATGGCCGTGGTATTCCCGAGAAAGGTCGCAGACATCTTCAAACCTCTTGGAGGAATATCACACACTGCTGTTTTCACGTTGTTGGGTATCCATTTGACGAAGTAATCTTTATTCTTATTCTGGGCATTCAGTATTTGCTCATCGACTTCCTTCATTGACATTCGCCCTCTGAATACCGCCGCTACTGTCAGATATCTGCCATGCCGAGGATCGCAGGCGGCCATCATATTTTTCGCGTCAAACATCTGCTGAGTCAGCTCTGGGACCGTAAGAGCCTGGTAAGGTTGACTGCCTCTTGACGTAAGCGGCGCGAAGCCAGGCATGAAGAAATGGAGACGCGGGTATGGCACCATATTCACTGCCAACTTCCGTAAATCAGCGTTTAGTTGTCCAGGGAATCGCAAGCAAGTGGTGACTCCTGACATAGCAGATGACACCAAATGGTTCAAATCCCCGTACGTCGGTGTTTTCAGCTTGAGAGTTCGGAAGCAGATATCGTATAACGCTTCATTGTCGATGCAGAAGCTCTGATCAGAATTCTCGAGTAGCTGGTTAACTGCCAGCGTCGCGTTGTAAGGCTCGACTACAGTGTCCGATACTTTGGGACTGGGTATCACTGAGAACGTGAGGATGATCCTATCAGCATACTCCTCACGAATATGGTTGAGGAGTAGCGTCCCCAAGCCCGAGCCGGTTCCGCCACCGAGGGAATGTATGAATTGGAATCCTTGGAGACAGTCGCAGCCCTCAGCTTCGCGCCTGATCACATCTAAAGCCGGTTCGAGCAAATCTGCGCCCTCCGTGTAGTATCCTTTAGCCCAGTTATTGCCTGCGCCGGTTGCTCCGTAAACGATGTTGTCCGGTCGGAATATCTCGCCGTACGGTCCGGCTCGGAGGGAGTCCATGGTGGTGGGTTCGAGGTCGACGAGCGTGGCCCTCGGCACGAATTTGCCGGCCGCGCCCTCGTTGTAGTAGACGTTGATCCTCTCCAGCTGGAGGTCGCTGTCGCCGGAGTAGCGACCGTCGGGGCCGATGCCGTGCTCGTCCGATATCACCTCCCAGAACTGAAAAAAGTTTGAGAATAAGGGTCAGCGCAGACAGAACGGAGCGCAGCGGAGAAGATTTTATTACGCACTTGAAAATAAACAACAATTATCATAAATGCTTGAACCTTACAAAAAATGTCCTCAAGGATACGCGGGAATCCCTTATCGCATTTGTAGTGTAATAATTTTAAAGTTTATTTTAAAATCCTCTCCGCTGCACTGACGCCTTACCCTAATTATTATTGAAGTTTAAGCAATAAACATGGTTGTAGTAAGCGTTCTATTTGTACTTGTCTCTTTGACCTGCGCAAGGAACCATTGCTAGTTTCATACGCAGTTTAGTTTAATAATAATATGCATTTTACTAGTTAGATAAGAACAGAAAACAGTACAATAATGCCCCGAAACTAAATTATTAGATGCGAGCTTTTAATACTTGTGTTCAGGGCTCAAAATTATCATATTTTCATAAAGATGAAAGTCGTATTCTTATCGCCTTCATACAATAAATAACCTGCCTAATAGCCAATAAAGTATTCTTTAATGAAATAAGCATAAGAATAATTTTATTAACAAGCTTACATCTGTTACATAATTCGACAAGTACAGTACAAATCGTGTGGATTTTCAGTTAATTAATACTTACACTCCCAAGTGGCCACATGCGGCCGCGAGAACAACGACAGATTTCCAAGAATCCGCGATCGAAGTATTAACATAATATTATATTTTCAGGTATTGCGTTACATTCTTACGTTACGTCCTGCAGGAAATTAAACGTACCTTTGCACCAATTTGATTCCCGCATCTTCCAACTTGGACGTGGACTATTTCCCTCATCGTGCTATTAGTTTATTACTGAGAATTTATTGTAAATAAAATAAAATAAATGTTACAACGACACACAAAACAAATAAACAAAAAAATACATAAAGCTAAACGACTTATGAACTAATAAAACAAGAAATAATAAAAATCATTTTTAAAATCAGGTTGGCCCAATCATTCTACATAATTTTTTTTTCTTTTTCATGTTTTTACATCACAGGTACCCATTTACGTTGTACAAAAGGTTGTTTTTCTAAAAGAGAAAAATAAAACAATTATATTCCAAATACATTGTAATCATTAAAAATTACAATTACAAAAATGCAAAAACACTTTTTCTCTTTGGTGGTCTTATGCCTAATAAACTCATGAATATTTTACATTATTATCGTTGACAAAATTCTTTATTCACATTGAAAAACACAGTAACTAAAAAGATTCAAGAAAAATATAATGTTTATAACATAATTATTATAATATAAGATGTTAGATAAAAATCATAATTTACAAATATATAAAACTATATACTTTAATCTACATAATAGAACAAAATCTGAGAAAATATTATAACTCTTAATTTATTTATCTATTAATCTAAAATTATGACTAGTTCACCTTACAAAGATCTTAGGACGATGATAAGAACCTTTTTTCCTAAATTTATTATAAAGATGCAACAATATTACTAATTTATGCTTGTGTAATAATCTAAAAATTATAATGCCATAAGCAGAATGCTAGTAGCTTGAACAGCTATCAATATCAGACTATTTTTTGTTCATTTTCTTCTTTCATTTCGCTTAGAGTGATGACATACGCATGAAACACAAAATAAAACATTGCCGAATGTGTTCAAAGAAAGAGGAAGCATTAATTAAAGGTGATCGCACATTTAGAAATCGTTGTAAAAACTATGAAATGGTGTAAAACCTAACACAAGTACGCACCGTACGCGCCGCACTTCGTGTACTATGCGTGCGTTCGGCGCGTACGGTGCGGACAAATGTGTGATCAGTGCTGGCAGCTGGATACTGGATGCTGGACTGGATTGAAACATGTTTACATTGATACAGTGCTGATCCAGCGACGGAATCCAGAGATGCTGTCGCCAGCTACTGTATCAATGTATCAGCCCTTAAGTGAATAAGGTCACTTGGTTAAAAGCTGCCATTTTTGCTATTAAAAATTGTTTGCAGAAATTTTAACTTTATAATTTTCGATCATCATTCGTTTTAAGTACTTACATTTTTTATCTCTAAAGTCTACAGTTATACTATCAATATCTTGTACTTTATATTGCTTATATTATCTCAGAGCAGAACTATTTGCTCTTGGACTGCATTATTTTTACTTATAAAATGCTTTTATGATATTAGTAAAGTCTAATGCTTATGAAATTCAAATTGTATTGCACTAAGTATATCATTTAAATATCTTAAATTTTGAACTTGATAACTGCGTTTTGAAATATTACCTCTACATATTTTAATTATTATTTCACTAACAGTACCCTGCCTAAAAGAATGCACAAAAAATAAGAAATACATTCGTCTAGTAGCAGAACTTGAGGTAAGCTCATGTAGGTTTTTGTTTAAGAATATTTTTGAGAATTATGTGCATTTTTTTAGGTCAAGGTGTGCTTTTTGCATATATTATCCGGACATAAAACACGCAGAAATTCAGCCTTTGAACTACTACAATTTGTCACTTTCATTTATGCGCGAAAATATGGCTATCGCATACTTGTGGAAACGAGATAGCTATATACTGCTCGAATGAGACTTCAGCCAAACTTACGCGACCAAAGCGAGTGCGAAGCGCGAACGTCTGCAACGCAGGACGTTCGCGTCGACCGAGCGGGAGTAATCTACGGTTTCGCACCGTAGTCGCGCAGGTGTGCACACCAGTTTCGCGTTGCAGACGCTCCCGTCCCGCGTCCCGCATTACTGACGCGCAGGTTTGGCAGAAGCTTTAACACAAGTAGCGGTAGCTCAATGGCTCTAAACACACTAGGCTGAATTACGCCGACGTAAATTCCGCCGCGTTTCAAACCCATACAAAATACGGGCGGAACGCGAGACGCGACACACTATTCCGTCGCGTTCCGTCCGTATTTTGTATGCGTTTGACATTGCGCGGCGTAAACGCGGCGGAATTTACGTCGACGTAATTCAACCTAGTGTGTTTAGGGCCTATGGCTAATTTCTACGTGTTCAGTGACCGAACTATAGTAACTGTACTACTGTCAAGACTATGCGAGCGCCTTATTTTTCAACAAGTACATATTACCATAGACTAAATGTTTACTAGACAAGAACGGTACGTAGAACGCTCGGAATATCTTATGCGATTTCGCCGCGTCTAATATAGGTACTGTATTTATGACTTCCCAAGTAGTATCTTTGTGGTAGGACGGTTCAAGTTTGGTAGGACTTCCTAAGTCTGAGTCGACGAGGTAGTGACACTCTGATGGCTTTAGTAGTGTCCGGTTGTCACCTTTGTTCATGTCGTTGAAATGCGGGTGTATTATGCGGGTAGCTGAAAATATAAATTTGAAATCAAAGTTTAAATTGTTAACTGTCTTGAATATCTTATGTGGCCAGTTAAGGATATTTGCCGTGGGAAAGCCATGCTTCAGCACGAATGGGCCGGCTCGACCGGAGAAATACCACGGGCTCACAGAAAACCTACGTGAAACAGCCGAGTGAGTACTGAGTGACTTTACCGGAGGCCCAATCCCCTATCCTTTTCCCTTCCCTACCCTCCCTTATTTCCTTCCCTACCCTCCCCTATTCCCTTTCCTACCCTCCCCTACCCTATTCCCTCGTAAAAGGCCGGCAACGCACCTGCAGCTCTTCTGATGCTGCGAGTGTCCATGGGCGACGGAAGTTGCTTTCCATCAGGTGACTCGTTTGCTCGTTCGTTTCATAAAAAAAATATATTGACTCACCATTATGTTGCTCATCGTACGGGGCGGGTAGCTGTCCATTAAACTCGCTTCTCACGAAGCGAATACGGCCGTTCTGTAGGTGGAAGTGAGACGGGGAGCGGTACCATTCCTTGCCGTAGCACACGATCACGTGGTCACGGGCGTGGTCGCCGATCACGTGGTCATTGGGCACGTGATCACTCAGTGGGCGGAGCACCGTCATGGGCCCGTGGTAGTTCTGATACAGCGCCGCTATGCGAGACAAGCCTGAAATTACAAAATTAGTGTCAAAAAAATTATGATTAAGTATCAGAATCAAGACGAATCTAACGACACTCGACGTCTTTAAAAATCAGCAAACCGGTCGCAAGAAAACATAAAACCGCTTATTTTAAATTTTATATATAATACTTATTACTTATTAGTTTTCTGCTTAATTTAGGTCAGTCAATAGAGCACGGAGCCCGGGTTTACACAGTCCTTAAAAACCCGACTGAATGCACGAAATGCTCGCCATTTTGGCTGTAGTGTGTAAAGTGTTAAATAATTTTAAAAACAAACGCTGTCTCTACTCACCGCAAACTCCAGCCAATAGCACGCACACAACAACCAGCAGGCCGGTGTAAGCGAGATAGTATCTTCTCTCTCGCTCCCTCCATCGTCTTACATCTCTTGATATATCTCTCAAATCATACGACATACGCTATCTCTACTCACCGCCAACTCCAGCCAATAGCACGCACACAACAACCAGCGGGCCGGTGTAAGCGAGATAGTATCTTCTCTCTCGCTTCCTCCACCGTTTTACTTCTCTTGCTATCTCTTTCCAATCTATGATATGTACTCACCGCCAAATCCAGCCAACAGCACGCACACAACAACCAGCGGGCCGGTGTAGGCGAGATAGTGTCTTCTCTCTCGCTCCCTCCGCCGTTTTACTTCTCTTGCTATCTCTTTCTAATCTATGATATGTACTCACCGCCAACTCCAGCCAACAGCACGCACACAACAACCAGCGGGCCGGTGTAAGCGAGATAGTGTCTTCTCTCTCGCTCCCTCCGCCGTTTTACTTCTCTTGCTATCTCTTTCTAATCTATGATATGTACTCACCGCCAACTCCAGCCAACAGCACGCACACAACAACCAGCGGGCCGGTGTACGCGAGATAGTGTCTTCTCTCTCGCTCCCTCCGCCAGCCGAGCAGCTCAGTTCCAAGCGCGAACGTCAGCTTCTGCACGCAGTCTAAAGACACCGCGCCCGCTAACACTATAGCGCTGTATACTGGGTATAGGAATCTGGAAATGATAATTTTGAATTAGATTATATAGAAATTAAATTTTGATAAATTCCAGAACCAAGCGGTTTAATTATTATTTCTAATACAAGCTTTTAAATAAGATATTGCTTAGTTTTTTATCTAGACAAAATGTATGTATGTATTTCTAAAAGATGGAGACTCATTTTAAACACGAATGGACCCGCCGCTTAACTGGATCATTTTTAATTAACAGTTGTCAGTGATAATTACAACATTGAATCCAAAAGAATCAATTATTGTTCTTTGTCTTTTCTATTTTTTTTATTTTTTTTTTTATTTATTTATTCTATGGCATATAATAATATTGTAATAATGAAAGTTAGAAGCTATCCCCACCTCTCCTCCTTATGCGGTTGCACCATAAACACCAGCAGCCACAGAGCGAGCGGCATGAGACTCAGCCAGTAGGGCGCGCAGAACGACGCGCGGACAGTCGAGCGGGCGACTGCACCGCACGCCGCTAGCAGCAGTGGACACGATAGAGACAGCACCTGTGTGAGCGAGACAGTTATATATATAGTAACTTTGAAATTAGCAACGCTGAATGTTTCTTTTTTATTTTAATTGTTGTATGATCAAATTCATTGGGACATTTCTGATAGAAACATAGAAGTCAAAAGAAATTCTTTCAGCGCTCCTACTTTCACAGTGAACTCTATGTAAGGAACTACATTGTAAAGTAATCAGAAATCATTTTTGTTTTATTTTACTTCCTGTATAGTCAGATAATTATATACATATACAAGATGCGGACAGTGAAGTAGGCGTGACAAAGACAGCATCTGTGCGAGTGAGACGGCAATCAACGATCAAGTGTAAAACGGTAACGATAATAAACGTTAAGAGAAATCAGTATATTATATGAATAATGCGTATGTTTTGCTGTACACAAATAATACAAGTGTTTATCATAGAACCAACACAAAAATACACACTCTCAAACCTATAATACAACACAAATTGGATAAAATAACTTTACTCACCCAAACAATATTGAAGTTCAAAAATCCATTCACAAAGTAATACGTCCACGGCTCAACCCCATACAAATCCGGTCCATGTTCGGTAAATATGTTGTATGATATAATGTTCCATGGAGTCACAACCAGACGACCATAATGCCATGAGTCCACCATCACAGTTGGCACTAGAAATATGACAAGAGCTATCACCGACCACTTCATGAATTCCAAGATCTGTCGCTTCAGCACCAACATGTCTAATGCTATGGGTACACCCAATAGAGCTGTGAATGGCCAACCTGAAACAAATCGTTTTGTTATAGGAGAGTGGAGAGTGGAAGCGTATACGATAATAGATATAGTTCGCAACTTTGATGAGCAGCAATTAGTTTATCACACAGGAGCTTTTCTACGACAAAAATACCCTATGCCCTTTCCCGAGATTTCAGCGTCATTTTCCGGGATTTCATTTCATTTTGTGGGTATATTATATGTGGCCACAAAAATCTTCCGAGTTCCGACAGAGCAAGGTGGTGTGCACAGTCAGCCCAAAACCTGCCGTATACAGCATGACTGGTGAGACATTACCGATACTTATGGAGAGTAATCGATTCTTATTATAATTATATGTAATAAAATTAGGTGTACTTAATTTTTGACCAAATTTGCCTTTAAATAAATGAATCATAGACACAATAAATTACTATGTGGCCGCGCGGCTTCATGCGCCCAGCGCCGGCGCGCTACCCCTCCCGCGCGCGGTGTCCGTGCGTTGGGTAAATAATTATTTAACTTTAAGCTACATTTACTCAGTGATCAATTGATATTATTGTTTTATATTATTTTTTTCAACTGATATAATAGCCAAATATCACGTCCTCGAGTATTGAACATGTCTCACCAGTCATGCTGTAGATGTTTATCATAATAAGTAGGTACAAATAAGTTTAAATTAATAAAACGAGACACATATACTTACTCAGTATAGATGTGGCAGCCACTAACAGTATAGCGCTGGGGTACCGGCGGCGCCACCAGCAGGCCAACGCCGCGGTCACCAACGCGTTGCTCCACGCCGATGGCAGCATCGCCGCGGTGGACGCGAAGCAGCCGGCAGCAGGCAGTACAAGCGCCAGCCAAACCCGACCGACGTGGACTCCAAACTCGTGACATACCGCTCTAGAATTGCCAAGGCCGTCCATCAATTACGGGGAGTTTTTTAATCAAGCTAAATCTTTCCAAATGTCACTTAGGGTGGAGAGGAGGTCAAAAAATCCTTTAAAATATGTACCTTACGCAATTAATGGACGCCCAAGGTTTAAGAATAAAGGTGCCCGTAATTGGCAGCCGTCAGGACAGATGATTGGAAAATGCGGCCAGTCCCACTGCATTCAAACATTATGTATGTACTCCCACCTTTATCATTTGAATCTTAAGGTACTAGTTGGAAGCCGACTACATGAAGATGCAGCAGACGACATGTCATCGCGACTGTTTCTATGTATTTCTATGAAAGTGTCACTAGCTTCGTGTCGCTAGCTGCGCAGCTAACAGAAATACATAGAAACCAGTAGTGTCGCGATGACACGTCGTCTGCTGCAACTTCATGTAGTCGGCTTCCAACTAGTACCTTAAGATTCAAATGATAAAGGTGGGAGTACACACCATAAAGTTAATATACCTAGCGGAATAGAGCAACAAACTCGAGCTGTCAAACGAAACCGAAATTGGTTTTCATCTGTGTGAAAAATATGTGTACGTATACACTTACACAAGCATGATTGGACACGAATTCTATGAGATTAAATTGTCAACGGTAAGCCCGCAGGCTTATGGTTGTCAAAAAAAGAGTGATGCTGTCATGTATCACACGTCTCTTTTTACCACGCAGTGTTACTGATAGTGACATCTCGCTTGCTCAGGCTTTTGTTTCTCTATTCCGCTAGGTATATTAACTTTATGGTACACACACAATGTTTGGATGCAGTGGGACTGGCCGCATTTTCCAATCATCTGTCCTGACGTGCATTTTTAGAAATTATAAGGAACAAATAACATACATAATTATTTATAAAGGAGATAAGAGGACTGAGGGTGTAGACAAAAAAAACTGTTGTTTCAACAATATAATATGGGAACTTCAAAACAGGCAGATCTGCTCCCCGCAGCCTTATGTTCGAGTGAAGATTGACTGTAGATATGTCGCAGTCATCTAGTTCAATCTGCGGTTCGATTGAATGACTAGCGCATTCATTGAATGACTCCATTCAATTGAATGACTCGGCCGAACATTGATTGAACAATCGTCACTCAACGTTCAACTAGTTGGCGATTTTTAACATAGCCCTTTGAAGAGAGCGGATATGAAATCAGTCAGGTAATTGAATGTATTTATTTTTAACGAAATAGGAAATTATAAGAACAGTATATAATTCTTAGGTAATTAATAGCAATGAAAAATCCCCTTCGCCCCTCGGCCGCTTTCGAGTGTGGACGTGTGTCTGGTGCTCTCTAAATAATAAATTAAATTAAAATAACGTTTAAAGTTTTTTTGAGTGTTTGGTGGATTTGAACCCGGGTCGGTGTAGTGTCGCGCTGGTGCTTTAGCCATTGGACCACTGAAGCGGTAACTCGACGCAGTCAAATAGTTGATCGCAACCAACACGATGCCTTTAAGCCAGTCCCCGTCAACAGAGCTTTCGCATCCGGCGACGGCAGATGGCACCACGAACACGGCGGATTTTTCTGAAAATTCAAATCGAAAACGCAAACGTCCGGAAGAAGATGTAAAAGAAATTAAAGACGAATTGATGGCTATGTTTTCAAGGCTGAAGACTGAACAGGAAAAGAACTTCTCTAAAATACTGGATACTATTAAGGAGATCAAAGAACAAAATAAAGAAATAAGTCAAGCCATTGACTTCTTATCAAACAAGTACGATGATTTAATCACTAAAATAAACACGTTAGAAAATCAAAAAGCCGAAACCCAAGTCCAAATTAAAATGTTGGAAAATAAATTGCAATTATTAGAAAGAAAAAATATAGAGAACTGCATTGAATTGCGAAATGTGCCCTGCAAAAAGCCCGAGACGAAGGAAGAATTATTATCTTTATCGCAAAAATTGGGAAAATCTGTTAAAATAAATGTTGAGCAATCTGATATTCAAGACATTTACAGATTTAAGAAAAATTCAACGATCAATATTCAATTTACGAGCAATATGAAAAAAGAAAATCTTTTGAAAGCTATACATACATTCAATCGCACAAATAAGGAAAAGCTAAACACAACTCACTTGCAGCTTGAAGGACCTGTTTTACCAATATATGTATCTCAGAAGTTAACTTATAAGGACAATAAAACTTTTGCAGAAGCTAGAAGATTTGCAAAAAGCAATAACTATCAATTTTGCTGGATATCAAATGGGAAAGTTTGCCTGCGTAGAACGGAAGGTTCCAAGCTGATACATATAAAATCGGAAGAAGAACTGTCAAAACTGCAGTCTGCATGACTCTACTGTATGCCTTTTAATTGCCATCATTTAATATTAATTAATATTATTAATATGCATGTAATAATTTTAGTGTTAAAAACTTCTGTTCTGTTCTATATACATAATTTTATACACACACACATTATACACAACATTTTTTATAATTTATTTAGTTTAAATAATATTAAACTTTCACTAGGTATGAAAATAAAACAAAAGCCCAAAACACTTAAAGTAATCAAATTAATTATACATAAACACGATTATTATTTTCAGAATAACTATTTACAACTTATAATATTATTTTATTTACACTTAGAGACTTATAGTATATGCAATTCAAATCCTACTTAAAATTTAATATGCCTAGTATAAATAATAATTATTTAAATAACTTAGATAATTTTAATATAGCTTCCCTAATTAGTTGTGAACCAGAAAGTTGCGAATCTTATTTATCAAACCCAGATACGTACTTAAAAATATTGCAACAGAACATTAGGAGTGTCTGCAGAAATTTTTCTGAGCTACAATCTCTGTTAGCCCGAATAAGTGTCGGTACCGATATTATTGTATTATCGGAGGCATGGATCACTAACAGCACCAACATTCCATGTTTAGATGGTTATAACTCCTATCGATCCACTCATAGTTACAACCAAAACGACGGATTAGTAATTTACACAAAAAAATCGTTGCAGTCTGTTATTAAAATGGAAGAACCTAATTTTATAGAAGCAAATTGCCTTATCCTAAAAATCGGCCCCGAAACAGTATTAATAGCGATTTACAGACCACCATGTTTTAGAAACCTTGAACCTTTTCTGAGCGCACTTCAATCCTTATTGGATAGCTTATCAACTTTTAAAAATATTATTTTGGTAGGGGATATAAATATAAACATAATTAATTATAATATAGATAGCTCCAATTATCTTGATATAACTTCGTACTATGGTCTTCTTCCAGCAATTAATAAACCTACGCGTGGGAAAAGCTGTTTGGACCATGTAATTATTAAAACTAGTCTACCGTGCTCTACCTTTCATTTAGGAACTTCGTTGACAGATCACGAATCAGTATTTTTTTGTCTTAAGTTAAAAAATACGAAAAAGCTTAATTCTCAAGAATTATTGTACACATATAATTTTGACGGAATTAAAAACGACTGTGATAATTATAATTTTAATAGTATTCTTAATGAAAATAACCCAAATATTGCTACAAATATGTTTATCGACAGTATTTCAAAAATTGTAACTGACAACAAATCTGCCATCAGGCCTACTAAAAATAAATTTAAACTTAAACCCTGGATGACTGATGGACTGCTTAGATGCTTAAAAACTCGTGATAAAATGCATAAAAAACTTAAAGTCGACTGTAATAACGAAACACTAATGATAACATATAAAAGGTATCGCAACCATTGTAGCAATTTACTGAGAAAAATGAAGAGATTATACGAAAAAGAAGAATTGCAAAAAGCTAAAAACAACAATAAAAAACTTTGGAAAACTATAAAAGAAGTTACCAATCTGAACCATCAAAAGTTAAATTCTAATGAACTTCTCAGAATTAAAAGAACAGAGCAAGAATCTATAGACACGGTTAACGAATTTTTTGCTAATGTTGGACGTGAACTTGCAGAAGCTATACCGACTAGTCCAGATTTAATTAATCATAATCCACTCCCAAATGGTATTTCACAGATTAATTCTTTAGTTTTATCTGACACAACCAAAGAGGAAATATCATCTATTATAATAGCTTTAAAATCTGATTGTGCACCAGGTTGTGATGATATTCCTGTAAAGGTTGTTAAAGATAATGTGGAAGTAATTGCTCCAATACTTACACATCTATTTAACAGTTGCATGGAAAAAGGAATTTTTCCTGAAGCATTTAAAAAATCAGCGGTAATACCTATTCATAAATCTGGAAAAAAAGATGTTGTAAGCAATTACCGACCAATAGCCATTCAAACTTCCTTCTCAAAGGTATTTGAGCGGGTTCTTAATAAGCGCCTAGTTGATTTTTTAGAATCGAAATACCTCTTAGCAGATACACAGTTTGGTTTTCGGAAGGGAAGGTCGACTGATGAAGTTGTTCACAACTTTACTCAAAATGTAGCAAAAAATCTAGACCGTAACAAAAAAACACTAACTGTATTCCTAGACCTTAAAAAAGCTTTCGATACTGTGTCTCTGCCAATATTAATTAATAAACTTGAAAAACTCGGTATTCGTGGCACACAATTAGCACTGTTTAAGGATTACGTAACAGATCGCTCCCAGTTTGTTAAAATAGGTAAACATATAAGTTCTGAAAAAAAACTAGATTTCGGCATCCCGCAAGGAAGTATTCTCGGCCCAACTCTATTTTTATGTTACCTAAATGATTTGTGTCTACTTAAATTACAAAATGGTGAAATAAAATCATATGCTGATGATACTGCAATAACGTTCACGGCCGACACCTGGGCTGAGGTTTTCAAAGTAGCACAAAAAGGTTTTGACATCGTGGCTCGGTGGATGGCTAAGAATAGTCTAACGCTAAACATAGAGAAAACCAAATACATGTGTTTCTCTATGCGTAGGTTAAAGCTGCCGCAAAATTTGAGAATATATATGCATAAATGTTCTCTACCTTCGTCCCTTTTATGCCAATGCCCAGAAATAGGTGAAACAAAACATATTAAATATCTCGGGGTGACGATTGACAGCAGCTTATCATTTGCCGAACATATACATAATATATCCCAGAGACTGAGAAAATTGATATTCGTTTTTAAGCAATTGAGGTACGTTGTCAACGGAGAGACAATGAAAACAGTGTACATCGCTCTTGCACAATCGGTTATCACCTATTGTATAACATCTTGGGGCGGAGCAGCAAAGACCAAACTCATTGAGCTTGAGCGAGCTCAAAGACTTCTCCTTAAGATATGCCTGATCAAGCCGAGGCTCTTTCCCACCACTGAGCTATACCAGGAAGCGAAAGTCCTCACAGTTAGACAACTGTTTGTGCTTTATACTATCCTAAAGCAACATTCACTTGTTCTCTATACACCTGCACCCGTTTGTAGGAGACAATACAAAATATTTGACCTTGAAATTACCCGAACATCTTTTGCTCATAGATTCTTTTTTAATTTGGGAAAAATATTGTACAATAATGCCAATAAAATATTAAATATCTACCCCAAAACAAAATTACAATGTAAGAAATCTATAACTGAATGGCTTTTAAACCTCACGTATACTGAAACAGAAAATCTAATAGGTACAAATAAAAACTAGATAAAATAATTAACAATAATAAAATTATAATTTATTTTTAAATAAGTAACTTACACATACACACACACACACACACACACTCACACTCACACACACACACACAGACACAACACATACACACACATACATACATAATAATATATATATTATGCTGATTTAAATATATTTAATATTGTTAAATTAGAATAAAACTTCACATCTCATTAATTTGCCTAATCATGTTAATTACATATTAATTTATTATTTGTTAACATTTACTTGATTACGAGGGTTGGAGGCCTGGTGTCTTGAAATACAAGCAGGAAACTGCTTAGTTTAAGACTCCAGTCTCCCCACAACATATGTGCACTGTATTGTAAATGTTATATTTGTTTCTTAAATGATTATTGTGGAGAGAAAAATAAAATTATTATTATTATTATTATTATTATTATTATAATGTATTTATTACTCCGTCTGTCCAATACGATTGGATTTGGTTAGGTTAGATGGCAAGGCGGGAGCGTAGCGCAGCGAAGCTCCCGCCTTAGCCATCGTGGTTATTTTTTTGTAAACCACCCAGAAGTAGCCGTCGCCTCATAATTGAAGTCAGTTTTTAGATTAACCTATTATTACGCCACCAACAAATACTTAAAAATAATAGCATTCCATTTAACGACTTCACTATGATGACGTTTAGTCAAGACGTTAAATGTTACAGTCAGCGTCTTGACTAGTTGTCCTTCAGTCATTCAATAGAACGGTGTCATTCAATGAATACGCTAGTCATTCAATCGAATCACAGATTGAACCAGATGACTGCGACAGATACAATGGGTTTTGTGACAGAACCTTAGATAGGATTTTGTTCTACTACTCATTTATCATTTAGAATTGTCAAATTATTCTTTAATGTAAATACTACTAAACCACTTGTAGTATAATTTGATTATAGTAAGTCATTGGGTATCATGCATATAAAACTTTCCTATAATATAACCACACCGCAAACTCAGAAAAATTTAACTCACTGATTTCTTGTAAAACATCTCACAATATTTTCATTTATTTATTACATCTTGATTGTATATAATGCAGCCTAAAATGTAGTGAGAAATTAATATAGAAAACTTGAGATGTGTCAAGGGACATTCGGATAGAACAAAGTTATTTCTTATGTAAGTACAAAAAAACCTGTACACACTTAACAGAAAAGAATTGTCGCTAGACCACACTGTTCAATGCGAGAGAGAGAGAGAAACGCGCGACACACGACACTTTTGTGTCGTTACAACTTTTTGTCTAGCCCCTAAATTAATTATGTATACATATTAACCAACTTCATTATTATTATTACAGAGAAACGTTTGTCATACAAACATTCATACAACCATTCATACCATTCATAATTTGACAATAATAGCACAGACTGGATCTAAAATAAGATGGACCGTTATTGACAAAAGCCTCAATCCTAGAACCTTTCAAGTCATAAATCCTTTTCAAAGCTCATCCTATGGAACATTGTTTTAAGAACAAGTATTGAAAATCTCTAGGGCTGCCTTCAATAAACAACAAAGATTGAAAACATTTTCTTTACATCTTCATAATAAAAGTTGATCATAAAACAAAATACTCACTTGTAAAACATAAGTTCCGCACATGATGTCAGCACCGCAAGAATAGCTCTGAGCGTATAAAAAACTGATACAGGAGACATAATAAGTGACAGCATTTTTGCCGGCACAGCAAACAGCCACAAAGGTAAATATGATCGAAGTGCATATTTAGGGCTGTACTCCCATGTTTGTAGGCCATTTCCATACACTGTAAACATAAATAAATTATTACATTAACTTTCTTTTTACCTGCTTGCCAAGCTTGTGGTACCCCATGTTACTATTATTGCCAATTAACCCTGCGATCGTGGAAAAACGAGACACAATAGCTTATCTATTGTTCTCACGATTGCATGCGACCGCTTGATGCGACCTTGATGAATAGCGGTTGCATGCTACAGCGATAACAATATATATGTTGTTTTTTTCACGATCAACGGGTTAAAGCGCTTCTTTAGTAGGTATTAGTAGTAGATTTTTTGTTACCTAAATAATGCAAGGGTTCCCAGTAGTTGTATGTTTCATCGCAGTCGGAGATTTGACCCCAGTAAGCTGAAGTAAGCCGAGCTGCTAGTATTACAGTCAGTGCCACTGCTCCACCAGGGTAAGCTATACTCCTCAAGTCCGATGGAGCACTCGGGAATAGAAACTCTCTGAAAATTTATTAAACACTATTATTTTAGACTGGCATTAACGAAAAAATATGCCAAGCAAATAAAATCAAAATATTTACCACAACAAGGTAACGTTGACTAAGCAAATAAAGAAATTGCGAGTACAGCAGAAATTTGGACACAATAAAGCGGCTACTATTACAACGGCGATGTAAACACAAAGAGTAATAGTGTATAAGCTTTAGTTTACCCTTTGCTAGATTTTCGACCTCGGTTGCCTTTGCTGAAACTCGACGATCTTCTAGCTCCATTTTTATTGTGAATGCTTCTTTGTCGTGCGGTAAGTGGCATTCTTTAGTTTTATATCGATCTTTATTCATAAATAATAATGGAATTTGTTCGTAAATACATAAATAAACCTTAAAAAATGCCAAAATTATAAAAATAACATTTTGGGATGATTTCGAGCTAAGAAATTTTGACATTGACATTCAAAGTCAATGACACATACATGACCATGTACATGACACATGTCACTATGTTTTTTTCAATTTGTAATCTTGTATAAGCGGCAAAAGCTTGTTTCCTTTAAAGGGCCAACGCTGAAGCCTGAAACACGGGCGAATGCGGGTGCGGGCGCGCGTGTCGGAAGACCGCCGCGGACCACAAATCCGCGAGTGGGCATCCGTCGCGTGCACCCATCTCATTTAGTGCTGCTAGTATAATTTTGATCTCGAGCGAATATTAGATTAGTAAATAGTCCATGGTAATCTACTCGATACAACAGCTGTACACGATCGAGATAAAAATTTTACTAGCAGCGCTAAATAAGTACTTAAACTTATGCATTACAGTTATTGTAATGCATAAGTCGAAGTATAACAGTACTCAAAGTTTATCAAAACAGATAATAGTGATGAAAATAATTGGTCAAAAGCTTAGTACAACACTTAATAATTTATTAAACACAAACATTTAAGAAACACTGTAAAATAAATTATATCTACACAATGTAAGAGTAGTACAGCACATACATGAAATAAAAAATATACAATATATTATAGGCTTATAATTAGGTTTTGATTTATTTTAGCAGCTTAAATATAGACATCTATTTCCTTCTACGAGTTCGCACTACTGTCCATCCAGGTTCAACGTCCTCATCCATAGGTTCTGGAGCATCATTTTGATTTGATGAAGATGGTTCTCCGTCAATGGCTTCATCATCATCGTCTTCACCGCTGCTAGTTGTGTCATCATCTGGGTTTCCATGACACTGTAATTATTAAAAAGTATGTTTACTATTTCTATAGTAAAGCATTTATTAAGGCTTTTATCTACGTACTAAGTCATTATGACTTATAGTTGTGAATTTCGAAAGAATAATCACAAATTCTAGCCTCATTATGTTTGCTGTAAGTTACTGGCCATAAAACAATGAGGCTTATTAAAGTAAGCCAGTATGATGAAAGCATTTTTACGTAAGCCAGTTTTTACTTATGACACTGTACTGCAAACCTAATAAACAATTTGGTAATTTTTCATAACTTACCTGAGGAGGTACAGATTCCTGTATTGGGACGCTTAGCCATTTTTGACATTTTGGTAATTGTTCAATTCTGCTTCTGAGCTCCTCATGTCTTCCTTCTTTTAGGAGAGTTAGGAAAAATACAAGTAATGATGCCACCTCTGAAAAAAAAACATTCATTCATTCATTAATTCCTAGACAGTTGACAGATCAATGTCATTTGGTCGGGTCATGTCAATTCAATGTTAATAATTGTAATCTGTTGGCTGGGTCTGACATAACGCCACCAAACTTTGTAGGTCCTCCATCTGCCTAGGAATCAACTTCTCTGATAGTACAAGAAACATACTATTACAATTATTATAGAGTCAAAACACTATTTTTTGGTGTCCCAGTGTTATCTGACCACTGTCGTCCATCTCAAAGTAAGCTACCTCCTGAATGCACTAAAAAATCATTGAGTGATACTCAATACACACAAAATAAAAAATAACTTTCCTATGTATGCAGTCTGGTAGATACTTAATAATGAAAAATAGGTAGCAACAGACTTTAATTTTATATACCTGATACAATAATAAAATAAAAATAAATCATCTAAAACATGAGTATTTGCTAATTAGGGAAATCTACCTTTTGGAGAATTATCATGGCATACAGTTTCAAATTCTTCATCCATTAAGTCTTCTAGCAATTCGGTCACATCGTCCACATCAGCAACGTTTTCTACACAATATCTCGCTACATATACCGACATAAGCTGCGCAGTCTGAAAAAAAATAGTACACAAATCTATACACATACTAGAAGTTCAAATCGATTTGCTTTGGCACGTATCAAGCAGCGAGAAGCCTCGATTAATGATATTATTTATTATACTTAGCCTTAACTTGTCAGAATCCCTTTTCTTTTCTAATTATATATAAAGCTTACCTTTTCTCCACCAGGAGCGCCCATTCCATGTTCGACAGCAAGCTGTAAAGCCGTCCAGTTATTGAGGACTAAGTCCACTATGGGTTTAAAGTCGTCGTACAACATTTTGTTTCGTATTTCTAATTTTCTATAGGTAGCTTTTTAATAAAACATTGCGTTTGTTTAAAAACTCACGAAAAAATTGTACACATAACCTCAAATATCGCCCATCTGACACAATCTGACAAACAGTTGTCAATGTGACAAATGACTTTTTTTTTCTTATAACGGTACTTCGGCTTTAACCATGGCCAGTGTCGAGTATATAATATTATGGCGGGAAAACAATATTTTGTAATAAAATTTTCAGCATCGTTTTTCTATATTAACATGTCTAAAGTCCAAGTAAAACTTAAAAGTCATTACAGTCAAAGTTAAGTCGGTCGATTCAGTAAAGTGGTAGAGTACGCTTTGCTGAAACTTTTGATGGAGTTTTAGAGGGAACACAAAATATCACGTTTCTAGATAATGCATCACTTTCCCACACTTGTGCACGATAACGAAATATATCTAATGGTTATTATTCTACCAATATTACACAAAACCCAATTTAAGTAACACAATTTTAGGAAAATAATACAAAATCACAACATCACTCTTTCATCATTATTGTGTCATGGCTTAAGCCGGGTTTTCACTATACGAGCACACTCGGACCGAGTGCGCTCGGATGACTACTCGGACGCTACTCGTACTGTGTAAGCAGACACAGACATAAGCAAAACAAAATGGCGTCTAAAAAAACAAAGCAGAATTATTATCAAAGAAAAAATGGACAGAACGGGCAACAATGAAGTTTGTGGAATCCGGGAGTTGACAGTATGTTTAAAATTTTAAAATAATTATTAAATTTTATACATATTTTATTGATAAAAAGCCTAGCAAGTGTCGTCAGTTGTGACTTGTGGAATGTGGAACGTGAAGCAATAGATCAGCTGTTGTCGTCATCTTTAATGCATTGAGAACATCCTCCTTTTTGGAAGTCGGTTAAAAATATTATTACGTATTAAGATGTAAAACCTATCACTGTGTGTAAACCAAGTGTAAACCAAAATCCGAGTGGGCTCCTTTACGACCTAGCTCGTACGAGTGCACTCGGTCCGAGTGTACTCGTATTTAATATTAATTAGTGAAAACCCGGCTTTATGCACATCACTTGACTCTTGACTGTATTGACTTTGACTAGACTTTGGACCTGACGAAATATAAAAACGACGCCGAAAATTTTAAACAAGAATATTGTTTTCCCGCCATTACTTGACACTGGCCATTGTTTTATAGCCGAAGTGCCATAATAAGAAAAAAAAGCGGCCAAGTGCGAGTTGGACTCGCCCATGGAGGGTTCCGCAGCAGCAATAAGGTTTATTTTTATGAAATTAAAATATGTTTTATTTATTTTTATATTTCAGTCGATTTAATGAAATTTAGATTAAGGTTTACTATTTATGACGTATAAAAAAAACTACTGGCTAGATCTCGTTCAAACCAATTTTCGTTGGTAGTTTTTATAGTAATCTATATCATATATTTTTTTTAGAATTATCATGCCTCTACTTTAGAAATTAGAGGGGGGGGGGACACACATTTTTCCACTTTGGAAGAGTCTCTCTCGCAAACTATTCAGGTTAGAAAAAAATGATATGAGAAACCTCAATATGATTTTTGGAGACCTATCCATAGATACCCCACACGCATAGGTTAGATGAAAAAAAAAATTTTTTGTTTCAGTTGTACTTTACTATTTATGACGTATAAAAAAAACTACTGGCTAGATCTCGTTCAAACCAATTTTCGTTGGTAGTTTTTATAGTAATCTACATCACATATTTTTTTTAGAATTAACAGGCCTCTACTTTAGAAATTAGAGGGGGGGGGACACACATTTTTCCACTTTGGAAGAGTCTCTCTCGCAAACTATTCAGGTTAGAAAAAAATGATTTGAGAAACCTCAATATAATTTTTGAAGACCTATCTATAGATACCCCACACGCATAGGTTAGATGAAAAAAAAAATTTTTTGTTTCAGTTGTACCTATGGGGACCCCTAAAATTTTTAATATTTTTTCCATTTTTGCATCAAAATCTTAATGCGGTTTACAGACTACATCTGCTTACCAAGTTTCAATAGTATAGCTCTAATAGTTTCGGAGAAAAGTGGCTGTGACATACGGACGGACGGACAGACAGACAGACAGACAGACAGACATGACGAATCTATAAGGGTTCCTTTTTTGCCATTTTGGCTACGGAACCCTAAAAAAGGCTTGACACTTGACAGTTGACACCATGTTGGAGTTTTGCCGGGAATGTGAAAGAGCGATGTTGTGATTTTGTATTATTTTCCTAAAATTGTGTTAAGTTGGGTTTTTAATGTGTAATATTGGTAGAATATTAACCATTAGATATTCGTTATCGTGCACAAGTGTAGGAAAGTGATGCATTATCCAGAAACGTGCGATTTTGTGTTCCCTCCAAAACTCCATTGAAAGTTTCAGTAAGGCGTCTACCACTTTACTGAAACGACCGACTTGACTCCTTGACTGTATTGACTTGTACTTAGACTTTGACTAGACTTATGACCTGACGATATTACATGAAAACGATGCTGAAAATTATTATAGGAGGAATACGGTTTTCCCGCCATATTCCTTACCTTTTTACCTTGTCTGTGGCACAACATACACATACTTTGTGTCAAGTTGCCAAAAACGAAGAAAAAGAAAGACACCATGTTGACACTGACAAGCTAGGAGTAGTGTTAAAGGGCCGTATAGACGATCGGTTCCAACCACCAACAGAGGTCACCTTGGTTGGGTCAACAAAGTTGAATCTCTGTCTACACGTAATCAACTTTTTCACGTAAATTTTCTTCACGTTTAAAAGCCGTTCTCATGTGTTCAATTTTCTTTTTTGCCATCGACATAACATGAGCCTCAGGGTCATATTCTTTTAATTTATCCACAAGCAACTGCCACGCTTGACTCTTTTTGTCCCGATCTTTATAGAGATCGGAACCAATATCCCACAGTGTAGGCAAATTCCTATGAATTTCTATAAATTCAGTTATAATTTCGCGTTCATTGCGCGCCGGTGCCGCCATTTTCAGTAGCTAATCACTATGGATTAATGTTCGACTGATGAGTGATGACTATGACTAAAATATAAACTGAATCAATGTGCGAAAGCGCCAACAAGCGTCTACACGGTCGCGTTTCAACTCAATGTTCTCTATTTGACATTGGTAGTGAGGGATGCGCTCCCTACCAAGGTAATTGAAGGTTATTTGGTTGGTCAACCAAAAACAAACGTCTACACGGTTGATTTTTGTTCCAACCCTACCAAGGTGACCTCTGTTGGTGGTTGGAACCGATCGTCTATACGGCCTTAATGCTGACAAATGACAATGTCAGTTGTAAACAAAATACAAATCTCCATTCTCCGCGCCAGTTTGGATTTTGTAATTTGTAAAAAGCAAAATATTAATTAAATTGTTAGAAATATTTCATTATCGACCAATTTTACTCAGAATATGTAAAATATTTTGTAAATACGGAGGCTGACACAAAAAATTGTGTGTATAAAAATGTCTGAAGACATAAACGTGATATTCATAATACCACTCGATTGTGACTCTAAAGATGAATGTTCTGAAGAAATGCAGCTTGCCTTTACGGTAGGTAAAACTTAATAATTTTATTAGTTTTAGAAGGCAGCTATCAATTAAACTTGTGTATTTCAGGCACATTTGAATTCTAAGTTGTACCAATCTGTTTAGTAACTTTTCAATTCTTCTGGTTTTAACGAGTAAGCCAACTAATCTTATTAACAAGTACCTCCAGAATTTGCTTTTATATTCATCAATATAATTTCAGGCTTGTGAACAACACTCGGGCGGTGGAATTAAAGCCAAGTGGGTCCATGAATCAAAATGGAATAAGTTTGATGGGCTAAGTAAAAAGGATGTGTTTGTGCTGTCAGAGTTTGAGGGGCCAATCTTTAATAAACTCAAAAATTCCAAGTGCCTGTGAGTACATTTTGTATAATTCTATATATCTGGATTTTCGGTTGATTTTTTAGGGTTCTGTAGCCAAAATGGCAATAAGGAACCCTTATAGATTCGTCATGTCTGTCTGTCTGTCTGTCTGTCTATCTGTCCGTCCGTCCGTCCGACGTAAACCTTAATCTAAATTTCATTTAATCGACTGAAATATAAAAAGAAATCAAAAACCTTTTTTATTTCATAAAAATAAACCTTATTGCTGCTGCGGAACCCTTCATGGGCGAGTCCAACTCGCACTTGGCCGCTTTTTTTATTTATCATTTATCAATGAACTATAAAGAATATACAATCATTAGCTTAATGAGAATCTCCGATCAACGGATTAATATGACCATATTATTACTTAGGTCCACCATCTTCCTAGGAATCAACTTCTCTGATACATTAGTTTCCATGTGCTCTATGAGTGGACTTAACAGATATTAGTTAAGAATTATTATCATAATATAATTGACTTATTAGGATTATAATATTTGTTTAAGACTGGTTGGACCAAGATGTTTGTCATGTTGCTTTATGGAAGGAACTGCAATACCATCTGGCCCAGAGCCGGTCTTCACGATCGCGATGAAGGGGTTGGTAGTCACCGCAAGTGGACTCACCAAGCAACAAAAGGTAAATTAATCCCAATACTGAGAATGAAATTTTATGTAATTTTGGACAATATTATTCAATGTTCTTTGTTTGATGTGTTGGATGACTCTTGACAGAAATGAATGAGAACTCTAAGGGCCTGTTTCACCACTTCCTGATAAGTGCCGGATAGGCTATCCACCACTTAACTTGACAGATGAAGTATGGAGAATCTGTCAAAAAAGTTGTGGATAGCCTATCCGGCACTTTATCAGGAAGTTGTGAAACAAGCCCTTAGCCATTTAAAAAATGACTTAAATTTGGGCTTTATTGAGAACATGTACTGCAATCTTCTGTAATTAACTAAAGATGTAGATTCTAATAATTAGTACAATAAAGCAAGCACATACTAAAGATGTAGAAGTCTCTTGCAAAAATTCTGTTTGGTTTCAGGAAAACGTAAAAAGAAAAGTCCACTGGATGGGCGGACTCTATAACACAGTTCTTACTGAGGAAACTACACATCTTGTCTCAGATACTGTACTCTCAGATAAGTATAATGTGAGATTTTATAATAAATATATGCCTTTTGAAATACTTGCCTATGTCTATTGTAAAAGATGACAAAGAAAATACAATACTTTTCGCTGCTTTGAAATGCTTGGCCAATGTGCATTTGAAACAAGGAGATCTATTAAAGAAGTATACATAATATGCAAGTTGTGCACGCGTCAATCGCGCGTTTTCATATCTTTGTTACATGAACATGACGTGTGAAATACACACAAGATCATGTTTTTATGAACAACAAAACAAAACCAAAAGTTTTATGCTTTAAGGTACATTTAAGTTTTCTCTCATGTCTCATGTAGACCAAACAATGCTAAAGCTCTGGTTTCCTCCAATAGCGGTGCCGTCGTGTGGCGGCCGTGATGCAGCGGTGAATGACGTCACTAGAACGTAGTCTATGTGGGCGGTATGGCTCGGTTTCCTAGAAAACGGTGTCAATTACCGTTCTCTAGGAAACCGCGCCGTATTGCTTACATGGACAACGTTCTAGTGACGTCATTCACCGCTGTATTGCGGCCGCTGCATGACGGCGGCGCTTTTGGAGACCAGAGCTTAACAAAGGTAATCATATTTCAGAAAGCCATTGAAAGAGGTATACCAGTAATGCAGGAAAGTTGGGTGGAAGCGGTGTGGGAGACATCGCTGCGTCTCAATGTAAATGGATCATCAAGTGATTTTGACAAACATAAATTGCCGCCATTCGCTAATCTTCAGGTAAGCTCTCTTGTTAACTGAATGTGATGCATCACGCCAACAAACAGTACTACGCTGCAGCTATACTGTAGCTAACCCAGTCCTATCGAATTATCAGTATTGCCTTGTTACTAATGTTTCCAGGAGAGTAATTTTGTGTATTGGTAGTTTATAGGGCTTTAGTCTGCCTGCCGTCGTTGCGCTATTTACCACATAATTATTGTGGCTTGGCTAAATTCGTGGCTGAGTCTTTTAACTTCTTTGTTTCAAGTCTCAGATAGCAGGCTTTAAAGAGCTAGAGCTAATAAGTAAAAAAATCGGCCAAGTGCGAGTTGGACTCGCGCACGAAGGGTTCCGTACCATTATAGAGCCAAATTAGGCCAAAAATTGTGTTTTTTGTATGGGAGCCCGGGAATTCAAGTACCTATCTGTTGGCATTATTGATATAGAGCAAAAAAGGCCAAAAAAAATCACGTTTGTTGTATGCCCCCCCCTTAAACATTAATTTTATTTCGTCTTTAGTATATTTTGTTGTTATAGCGGCAACATACAGACAGACGGACAGACGGACAGACAACGAAGACATAGTAATATGGTCCCGTTTTTACCCTTTGGGTACGGAACCCTAAAAATGTATTTATTGTTTTCACAGGTGACCACTTCGGGAATAACTAAAAAAGAAAAACAGAACATAATGAAGCTTGTCAATGAAAATGGCGGAGTGTTTTGCGGTGCTTTTCAGAGCGAGACAACAGACGTTGTAGTACTGACTAAGTAAGTAACAATGGCGCCTGCAGGTGTAATAAGCTCTCATCTGATTGTTTTACTTATACGTCACAGCTCCTTAACTACTGATCCAATTTTATTGTAGGAAGTTTCAGGAGGGAGCACAATTAGAAATTAGAATGATCGACATAAACTATTTCTTAGTTTACCATTTTGTTAAGCCAAATTATTAATACCATTAATACATACATACCTTGTAGAGAAACTTTTTGAGCTAAGCCTTCAAATAGAATGCAATATTATTTATTACGAAATTCTGAGACATTTTTACAATTTTTTCACTTGCAGAGAGGGCGTAGGCAGCGAGAAATACAAGGCTGCGCTGGAGTACGGCAAGATGTGCGTGTTGCCCGCGTGGGTGGTGGAGTCCGCCGCGCGCGGGGTCTGTCTCCCGCCGGCGAGGTACCGCGTCGCCGGCGCCTCCACCAGCTCCCCGCTGGCCGAGCACCGCCTGCCGGACATGAGTGAGTTGCATATGAGTGTGTTGTATATGTGTGAGTGTAGTACAAGTGTGTGTGTCACCCGCGTGGGCGGACATGAGTGAATTGTAGTACAGAGTGAGTGTAATATACGAGTGAATACTGAGTGTAGTACATGAGTGAGTGTAATACACGAGAACTCACATGAGTGAGATCAATAAAAACTAGTGATGGCCAATGTTAGGACGAATGTCTCTGCTAGCGACCGGATTACAAAAGTTACTAACATCATAATGTTTTCAGGTCTAAACTTCTCGCGGATAACAAATCTAAGGCCGCCAAGCAACTATGTGGACGAGAGCAGAACTGTGGACTTGTCAACGATATCTGCGGGGAGGATGAAGGTTTGTATAGATAATAGATATATGGTTACCAGTAACCAGTAGCGTTAACTTACGAAGAGGAATGGTTTGTATATTAGCATTGGAAAATATTTCTCGCGTAATTCTCTATCATGAATGTATTATAACTTATAAGGAATAGGTTAGGCGCGCTCAATTTTTAGGTGGCTCGGCGAAACGTCTACTAATATCGAACAATAGCTACCAAATACCAATGTTACCTGAGCCGTAAACCGATTGCGATCTATGAATAACGCTTCATCAAAGAGATTGAACTCTGCAGCTTCACCGTAAATTTCTGCCGAGCGATATGCGGCCGTTAATGTTCGTTAAAACAAACTGTCTTCGGCTTATTAACCTAAACATCACATGATTTGCTTTGCGTAGATTATCGTTTATGTTTTATCGTATTAATGTTTTTAGCTATCGCAAGACACCAAGAGAACTTCCGACTCGTCAATGGACAAGGAGATTGTGGAAGAGTTCGAAAAACTTGACATGAGTGACATCAAGAAGGCGGGACCTATCTTCGATGGATTCTGTGTGAGTGAATGAAAGTTTAATAAATAATAACAAGTATTTTAAAATTGTTCATATAAGAATAAGTGATAACAGGAAACACCGAGTTTATTACAGTACTAGCTTTAAGAAGGGTTTAGCTTTTGTGAAGGAATTAAAGTAAGCTAATTAATTTATAGCCTAAAGTAGTACCACCATGTTAAAGATCAAAATCCTAAACTAACACACAAGATAAATGTTTGTGAGTGTCAAGTGTGTATGTTACACACTCACAAACATTTATCTTTATAATATTTGTGTGCTAATTAAAATAACATTATTTTCATTTTGTGAAATTATGAAGTTTCATTATTCTTCTAGCTTATGTTATATTATTTATGTAGTTTTGAGTATTATTTTAGCTTTTGTTTTTTTTGTCTAGATTTGGTTGACTGGCGTAGAGGGGGCGTGGCGAGAGCGCGCAGCGAGCGCGGTGTCCAGATGTGGTGGCGTAAGGTAATTTGATTGAATGTTAACAATATTGTTGATCCACAGAAAACAAACTCCAACTTTCAATTTAGTTTGAAACAGCTGAGGTTTTCTGTGATAAAATTACTTTTGATAATCTTATGCAACAATTATTGTCCTTAAGGTATGACGCTGCGCACGCACGCGTGACGCACGTAGTTGCGGGCTCGCGGGCGGCGGCGGCGAGTGCGCGCGCCGCGGCGCCGCATGCGCCCGTACTATCCGCCGCGTGGCTCGTACGCAGCGTGCGTGCGGGACGCGTGCTGGACGAGGCCGAGGTACGTACACCTTGAGTCTTATGTCATCGTCCTGAAAACAAGGTATGACTGCGCACGCATGCGTGACACACGTAGTTGCGGGTTCGCGGGTGGCGGTGGTAAGCGCGCGCGCTCGTACGCAGCGTGCGTGCGGGACGCGTGCTGGACGAGACCGAGGTAAGTTATAAGCGATTGAAGAAGCAACTTTAACTGGGCCCTGATTCACAATGCATATTTCGACTCGGGTTCGGAAACATCACTGCGCGATATCCAATAAACGCTCGCCGCGCTAGGCATCCAATGACCGCACGGTAAAGTTTCCGAATTCGTGTTGAACGGGAATCGTGAATCGCCCTGCTGATATCATTCTTATATTTATTTATTTATTTATTTATAGGAAAACATACAGCAATTTTAACACATAACAACTGTAAGTAATAAAGTAGCACATGTTAGCCAATGAAGTTCTCACAAATAAATATTACAGTAACATATTATAAGATACTTATTTTCGCTGCCTCTTTTTACTTCATTTGATTTTCTGACAGCCATCGATAGATAATTTACTTGAGGAAAAATTTTCACCTATGGTTGTTCTGTCGCTTTGATAATCAATTTTTTTACATATTAATGTTACATACATTTTGTGTTATCGAAAACGATGCTCAACAATTCTGTTTTTTGTGTGTGAAATCCCAGAATTTCACACACAAAAAACAGTCAAAAACCGAATACAATTTTAGTACCTAATGGAAGAGGCCGCGCCTATGACGCCTGTGAAGAAGAGGCCGCAAGTGGAGGCGGCGTCGCCGATGAGTCGCCGCAACCTGCAGCTGCTGCGGCCGCCGGAACCGGTCCCGGTGCCGGAAGTACCGGATGTGCCGGACGTGCCGGATCCCAGGGACGAAATAGTACACCACTATCTGAGCCGTAAGTCGTAATTAGTATAGTCTGTCGCGTTTAGATAGCAAAATATAAAAAAAATATTTATGCAAGAATCACGTTCATCAAACTACCATCGAGGAAATTGATTTCTAGGCAGTTGACGGACCTACTTCGTTTGGTCGACTTATGTCAATTCAATGTTAGCTGTGATCGGTCGGGTGGGTTTGACTTAACGCGACCAAATTACTTAGGTCCGCCATCTGCCTAGGAATCAACTTCTCTGATTACACTATCATGAAACACAACTTGTGTTATTCACAGAGAATGTCCCGGAGCAGCGGGAGAAGACCCCGGAGCCGGTGAAGCCTCAGCCCGACGTCACAGAAGACCTGGAAGACGACCCCACTGAGGAAGTGGAGCAGATATTCAGAGGTTTGATGCAAGTTTACTGGTAGAAGATAAGGTATAAGTAGGTTCAAGGAAGAGCCCAAGAATTGACGTGCGTGATCTTGACTTTTATAAATTGACGAAAGTCTGGGTCTCGCTGGCTCTAGTTTTATTTTAATTAGATTTTATCGCTTCTAAAAAGTGAAAAAACAACTTTCCAGTCCAAAGTTTTATTAAAGTCTAAATACGTGAGACAGCAATATGTGACACTACGCTGCAGTAAAGTTACGCGTTGTTAACACTAAGCCCGGCCGCACATTATCCGAATTTTAGATCAAATAAATTCGGACGCCCCGCCCCGTTCATACATTTGACACGTCAGAATTCTGATAGTATGCGGGGTCTACAACAAAATGTATGAACAGAGTGCATTCCGGCGGGCGTCCTAATTTTTCTGATCAGAAATTTCGGATTATGCTTGCCAAAACTTCTACTCTTTCTTTCTCAGGTATGACGATCGAAGTCCGCGGCCTAGACGAGGAGTCGGTGAGCGAGATCGGCGCGGAGGTGGCGGCAGCGGGCGGCCGGCTCACGCTTGGCCGGGGGGATGCGGGGGGACGGGTCCTCGTCCCCCTAGACTGGCCCGACGCTGATGATGATTGTGTTACTGTGTTCTGGATTGTGAGTTGTGTTATCGCTCTGTATGTGAAATATCGTAAAATTATTAAAATATGGTCCTAAAGTTACACTAAAATAGGTTCTTATTTTTTTTTCGGACTATACACTAAACAAAACCAGGAATTCATAAAATATTTAACGTTTTATATTATGAAGTTTTGTGTCTCATTTCGGCGTTTCAATTCTAATTTCATTCATTACAGAATTCTAGATTTTTGTCACATAATTTTTTTACTTGCAAATGCGAGCTACCTAAAAAAAAAACAAATGTATTGTTACCTTGTTTGCACTAGTTCGCTTAAAAAGCGTGATAGCATTTTCATGTTAAAAGATACAAGCAGCAACGTACGATGACAAATTACTGTAGTTACACAGTAAGTTATATGACTAGGTCGCTTGTAGATCGTGATAGCATTCTTTTCGTACATAATAATTATGTTGATAAATCACTGTTATACTTATACCCTCTTACTAATAAAAAGTTACACAGCGTGTATAGAGGGTGCTTAAGATTTTTTCTACTAATAACCATTTTTTGACATAAGGCCTGTATAATGATGCTGTCATTTCCATACAAATTTCTATGTATAGACCATGTATAGGCTCTGTGTAACGTGTGTGTAACTTAAAAACTTCTGTATAACTATTCACACGTTGAATGCATGGTTAAGAAGTTTTATTAGTAAGAGGGTATAGTCTGGATTTTTAATTAGGTGTTTAATAAAGAAACATTATCTCCACAGAAAGACTGTCTCCAACAACAAGAGTTACTACCGGTGGAATACTACCACCGGCCCGTGAAATTACCGCAGTGGGCGGGGTCAAGCGGGGCGCCACTTGTGGGCGTTGTAGCCAGTCTCAGCACGTATAGCGGCGTGGAGCGAGCGTTCTTGGACGAGTTGGCCAAGCTGTTGGGCGCTAAGTGAGTTATAGCGATTTACGTAGAAAATAAAGGGATGTTCCGACGGTTTATCATCCCGTGAAGTTGCCGCAGTGGGCGGGGTCGAGCGGGGCGGGGCCGCTGGCGGGCGTCATCGCCAGTCGAAGTACGTACAGCGGCGTGGAGCGAGCGTTTCTTGTTGAGCTGGCCAAGCTGTTGGGCGCTAAGTAAGTGATATGAGAGTTTTACGTAGAAAATAAAGGGAAGTTCCGACGGTTTATCTTATTACGTACGAGCTTTTGCCCGCGGCTTCGCTCGCGTTAAGAAGTATTTTTGTATACAAACTTTCATCCCCTATTCTAACCCCTTGGGGTAGGAATTTATCAAAATACTTTCTTAGAGGATGCCTACGTCATAACATCTACCTGCATGCCAAATTTAAGCCCGATTCGTCCAGCGGTTTGGGCTGTGCGTTGATAGATCACCATGTCAGTCAGTCACCTTTGAGTTTTATATATATAGACTAGCCGTGGAATATTACCATCGGCCTATTTTTTGAGCAAATGCACATTGCTCCCCTGCATTACGGTGCATCGCATCTATAGCGGTGTAGTTCCGACGTCTTACAAAGATAAACATTGCACCGTCTTTTGTATATGTAGACCCTTCATTATCATTAAGAAAATACCAATTTCTGACGGTTATTGTTTATTCCAGAACGCAGCTCCGCTTCTGTCGTCGCAACACCGCCCAGTCGTCCGCATCCACCCACCTGATATGTCCTACCGCAGCGGGCGACAAGTACTTAGGCGCGGTGAAGTGGGGGCTGCCGGCTGTGCGCGGGGAGTGGCTGACGGCGTGCGCGGCCACCGGGACACGAGTGCCCGAGGGACCGTACCTGATCGGGGACACGAGAGGTGAGCGTGTAGGACGAAGTGATAATATGTCCAACGGCGGCGACAAGTACCTGGGCGCGGTGAAGGGGGGGCTGCCGGCGGTGGCAGCGGCGGCGTGGGAGCGGCGCGTTCCAATGTATATATTTATATGGAATTGGCCTCGAAAGCAGCGCCGCGGCGAGCGGCGCTCTGCGTACTAGACGACTCCGCCACCGCTCCCGCTCCCCTGCCCGCAAAATTCCAGGATGAGGTCGAACGTACGCGTTAAAACTTTTTAATTATAACAAGCCCTGCTGTGTAATTTTTTACATGCACACATAACTAACATAACTAAGGAAATGTAAAACCACTTTACCTCGGTCGACAACGCCCAAGGCCCAAGCATTATTATGACAATAAACCCTGACAGATATTGTATGTTTTGAGATTTCATACTTGGACTAACTAATCAAATTAAACAATTCTAGCGCCGCCATTGCCGCCAACAAAAGAAGACCCCGAGATAACTTTAGACAAGGACGTCTCGGAAAAAGACAAGGACAAGACAACAAAAGACAAAGACATCACATCGAAAGACAAGGAAAATGTTATTCAAGACAAGGACGGCACGATGAAAGACAAGGAGAACGCTATGCAGCCTCCGCTTAGAGCCGCGCCGCGTTCCTCCGCGGCCAGCAGAGAGCACACGCCTAAAGGCAAAATGGGTAATGGTAAGTTACTTAATCCATCCCCAAGAGACAGCCGGCTGTTGCTCAATGATTGAAAATATTGTGTCTGCGATTCCCACGGTCGAGGTATTAGCATTTTTTAAAATTTAAACCAATTAAATAAATATTCTTAAATACTTTACCTGTGTAGGACACATAGTTTTTAAAGGCAGAAATGGAAGAAACAAAAATAAAAACTTTTATGCCGTATTGACCTTATTAACAATAAATAAAAAAAAAATGTTTACAACAGACTTGCGCTGCGTCTTCGTCTGTCAACAAGAATTAGGTAAAAATAATGATAATTAATAAATCACAGTAGCATGACCTAGCTGCTCTACCTTTATCGAAAATAGGCTTACGTCTACTTCATTTATAGACTATAGTCAGGAACGAAATGTTTGCTCTCTCACAGAGGACGAGATGTCGCCCGCGTCGCGGTACATAGCGATGGCGCGACAGGGCCTGTTGGGCGGCGACTCGCAGGAGACACCCAAACGACTGCAGGAGATCAAAGATGACGCCAAACAGGGTAAAAACAGCCCCCTTACTCCCGACACCACTGAAAAAATTAAAATTACGGGGATCTCGACATCTACACCAGCGCACGATCGTACGTTGGCTCAATTCGTAACCAAGCAGGATGGAAAATTTGATGTTTGTTTAACGACAAATTGATTTTGATTTGGGTTTGAATAGAGTTCGGATCATGATTGAAGCTAAAACAAACTTGACATCGAGTCAGACTAGTATATTAAAATCGTGACAGTTTTTGAAGTAAGACCCCAGTACTTTTTCTCTAATCTTTATAACATTTATTTTTAATTAAATGTTATATGTCTTTAAAATCTTTCCTCCTCAGAATGTGCCGTGCGTACGCCGCCGTTAGATGACGCGCTATCGACGCCCAACCTAATGGGGTTGAGTCCCACCACCCGCCGGCGATTGCAGGCGGTGCGACGCGGGGAAATGCCTTCCGACCCTATTAAAACGCCTAATGATCCTTGTAAGTTAATGTTGTTATGTCCTAGCATTTAGAAACCCCCTAGACCTAGACCCAATTTTGGGGTCACGGATAGTAAGAAGCATTGACACCTACGATGAAATAAAACACTTAGGGGCTGTTTCACCACTTTCTTATAAGTACCGGATAGGCTATCCACCACTTAACTTGACAGATGAAGTATGTAGAATAATAATAATAAAGAAAACTAAGTACGTTTAACTTACACTTACCTAGATTGAGGGCGGAGAGGGGGGGGGGTCGTAATATTATCCCCTGTGATTCTTTAAAATTACTTAGAGCTCGCGTATACACAATTTCTTATCCATTTAATTCAGTCAGTATCACTCATGGGCCATGGCACATAATTAAAATCTACACCTCGATGTTAGGAAATAATAATAATTTCAGTCTCATCGGTGGCGACGCCGGATAGCGCGTTCGGCGCGGCGTTGCGCGCGGGCGACGCGCTCACGCCGGACGCGCGCAAGCGGCTTTGGAGCGTCGTGCAGGACCTGCCCGAGCGCCCCGACCCGCCGCACAGACAGACGGTAGCATTCTTAAATATACTACTATCAGAGAAGTTGATTCATAGGCAGAGAGATACGTAATTTTACAGAATTGCTGACATGATAGTATTTGAATCTATTGAAATATGTTATACATAAAAGTATTCCATTTTCACTCACCTAAAAGGAAACTAATTCTAAATTAAATTTTCTACCAAGGAAATTTAATTTAGAATTAGTTTCTTTACTGATTATTTTAATCATAAATTTACTTAATGAAGACCACTTTATTTGATGTTTTTGTTACAGCCATTATCGGAGATCCGCAACCGTTTCTTAGCGCAGTTCAATGGCGACGTGTCGACGCCGCCAGCCGATCACAGTAACATGGCGCCGAGAAAACTACATTTGCAAGTGAGCTTTTTTGATTTTCCAAACAAATAATACCAGTCTCATTTGTAAGTACTTAGTTTTTAATCTATTTTGCATAACCAAAACATCACTAGATGAGAGAAATTTACTATTTACATTATTACAGGATCAGTCGGACACACCGCCAGCTAAGATTGCAAAAGTATCTGAAAATCAGGTAATTTATTATAATATATTTTGTTTGTATGAAGATCTGTTTTCAAACCGGAAGTTTCGTGGCTACTCGCTTTAAACGATGAATGACAGATATAAAACTATTGAAAAATCTATTAAAGAAAATGAGATTATGAGACAGTTTCACACTGTGTTCATATTATTGTATCTACCATATTTTTGCAAATAAACGCTGCTTTTATGAATATTAAAAAACATAGTTCTAATACAAAAAAAAAATACAGACCGCTGGAAGTGTATCAAGCGACGAGAGTGTACGCAAGAGCAGCGTGAACGACGCCGCGTTGGCGGGCGTGGACGCACAGCTGCGGAGACTGAGCGCCGCGCTCGCTGCGCGCACGCCGCAGCGCCGCACGCAGCCGCCGGAGACCGCGCCGCCAGGTATGGAGCGAGATAGCAAGATAGTGTTAAAGACGGAGAGAGGGGGAAAGAAACTAGACGTCAAGCGACGAGTGTGTACGTAAGAGCAGCGTGAACGAAGCGGCGTTGGCGGGCGTGGACGCGCAGCTGCGGAGACTGAGCGCGGCGCTCGCCGCGCGCACGCCACAGCGCCGCACGCAGCCGCCAGAGTCCGCGCCGCCAGGTTTTTTTTTAAATAAAATTAAGATAATAAAATGGTATGAAGATGCTATTGTACTGTGATAAACTACACAAGTAGCTAGGTTCGTGGCTCGAGTGATAAACTCATTAAAATAATGATTAATGATCTCTCACACAGTGACGGAGATAGACACGGCGCCGCAATCGCAGCCGAACACAGTGGGCTGGGACGACACTACGCCTGAGAACTCGCGGGCCGTCACCGTCATTGACACGCCCCCCGCACCCCCCACGCCGCACAGAAAGTTCATGCTGTCATCCAACGTCGATGTGAGTGTTTTTCATAGTATAATTAATTGACAACATTTAAAAATTTTAACATGGCTTTTTTATTATTTTATATGAAAGTAGACTTAAAATAAGGCGATACGTGTTTTTTGCTTTTTCAAAATTATGTTTTTAAGGGCCCGGGTTACCCTCGAAATTTTCATACATGCTTAATACCAAAATCATTTTCTCATGCGAAAATATTTAACATGTTTGAGTTATTTTTCAGCTTAAGATAGTAATTACCTAGGGTCCTGAACAAATTTTTTTTACAAAATATTAAAATACTAAAAAAAAAATTTTTGTTTAAATATTTTTTAGTAAATTTACTACTAAATATTTAAACACCAAAAAATAGACAAAAACACTAAAAATATATAAATAAATAGTAAATTTAGTACAAAATATTTAAACTTTAAAAAATATTTTTTATTATTTAAATATTTTGTAGTAAATTTACTATTTATTTATATATTTTTTAGTGTTTTTGTCTATTTTTTGGTGTTTAAATATTTAGTAGTAAATTTACTAAAAAATATTTAAACACAAAAATTTTTTTTTTAGTATTTAAATATTTTGTAAAAAAAAATTGTTCAGGACCCTAGGCAATTACTATCTTAAGCTGAAAAATAACTCAAACATGTTAAATATTTTCGTATGAGAAAATGCCTACATTCATTTCAAGAAGCACAACTGAAAATAGAATCGGAAATTGCAGATGACGAATTTGATAATGAAATGGAAATCAGGTACGAAATTGAAGAAAAATTAACTTTGTTGAAAACGAAATTGTTAAATATGTCTGACCAAAGTGAACAAACTTTTACATCATCACAATTGAACACCAATAGGCCAGCAGAATCCAAACCGAAAATAAACTTTCAAGCTTTACAAGAAAACGAAACCTTCAAAAATTTCACTCAACGCCTAGCTGTATACTTCCTGCTGAACAACATCACAGACGCGAAATTTAAAGTATACATATTACTCTCGGCCTTACCTCCCTTACTTCACCAGAAACTCTACGACCTATGCTCTCCGGAAGAACCAATCAACATGGATTTTAAGGAACTAACAGATTTATTAGACGACTACATAGACCCGAAACCTAGCACGTGGGCATTACAACACCGTTTTATCTCCCGTCAACAACAAGAGGATGAAACTATTGCCATATACGCCGCAGAATTGAAGAGACTATCACTTAATTGTGAATTCAAATGTCAAAACTGCAAGAAATCCACATTAGAAAGTTTTCTATCACTGCAGTTTATTCGTGGCTTGAGAGACAGCGACATCAGAACAAAAATACTTCAAGAAAGAGACACGCCACCCTTTGCCAAGCTAATTCAAATAGCTTCAGCAATGGAAATGGGGAAAGATGAGAATAAAAACATATCGCAGGACTTAAATAGAGCGTGGAACACGAATGCTATAACACCTACAAGAAGACAACCTCGGCCAACTACTTCGACAAAAATAAATTTCAAACGAAGATCACCAATCACAATAAGAGACTTAAAGGGAAAATGTTACCGTTGCGGAAAGGAAGACCACCAGTCAAATGAGTGCAGTGCTCTAAAAGTTACCTGTGCAAAATGCAATAAGAAAGGGCATCTGGCACGTGTCTGTCTTCAAAGGAACCCACCGACAAACCAAGTGGAAAACACTACAAGTAGTGAAGAGAGCTTGTGTGATATTAACCTTATTAAAAGCGAAATTTCTGAAAAATACATAATTCCTATTAAAATTGAAAATATACAGGTTAACATGGAATTTGATACTGGAGCTACTCTGTCTTCGATTTCACTTAAGCTATACAAGGAATTAAAAATTAAAACGAGAATTTTCAAAACGGACATGAAATTCAGAACATACACAGGAGAAATTTTTAAGCCAGTCGGAGTGACTTACGTCAAATGCTCCTACAAAAACCAACATTTCAATGGAAAACTGTACATTATTAATCAAGACGTAGACCCTATTTTTGGTAGAAGTTGGATGAAGGAAATCTCAGTTGATCTGGCAGATATGCGAGTTATACACACATCTACACCTAAACTAGAGAAGCTACTAGAGGAATACTCGGATACGGTATTTAAATCCGATTTAGGAATGATACCTAACTACAAAGCCCATTTGAACCTAAAGGAAGGTGTCCAACCTATTTTTATCAAACCTCGAAGAATTCCTTACGCCTTGAAGGAAAGGGTTGATAAGGAAATAGATCGACTTAGCAGAGAAGGAGTGATCACTAAAGTAGATCATTCGGATTGGGGCACACCGATTGTTCCCATCGTGAAACCAAACGGCAGTATCCGTCTATGTGCCGACTACAAGGTAACCTTAAACAAGGTAATAGAGGATGAACAATACCCTATACCTATAATCGAGGACATATTCGCTGAAATGAACGGAGGTAAATTTTTCTGCACTTTAGACATTACCCAAGCCTACCTGAACATGGTAATGGACGACGAAAGCGCTGCCCTGCAAACCTTAAGTACACACAAGGGAACTTATAAGGTAAACCGCCTAATGTTTGGAGTTAAGGTCGCGCCAAGCCTCTGGCAAAAATTCATGGATCAATTACTCCAAGAATTAGAAGGGGTAAAATGCTTCTTCGACGACATCATTATCCAGGGATTCTCTGAAGAGCAACTTCTTATACGACTGAATCAAGTCTTACAAAAATTACAAGAAAGTAACCTACGAGTAAACAGAGATAAATGTCAATTTTTTAAACATAGCATCAACTACTTAGGACATACAATAGATAAAGACGGTTTACACAAAAATAGAGAAAAAGTAAAGGCTATATTAGATACAAAAAGGCCTGAAAACCGAAACGAACTTCGAACCTTCCTTGGTATGGCCAATTACTATAATAAATTTATCCCCAACTTGGCAACACTGGCAAACCCACTAAACAGATTATTAAAAAGAGAAAGCAAGTTCATTTGGTCATCAGACTGCGAGGCTTCTTTCAATGACATAAGGAAGGAAATTGCCAGCGACAGGGTTCTAGCTCACTTCGATCCGAACAAACAATTAATAATAGCCACCGATGCCTCACCTGTAGGATTAGGAGCAGTACTCTCACACAGGCTACCAGATGGATCAGAAAGACCTGTGGCATTCGCGTCGAGAACATTAGCCACAAGTGAAAGGAAATACAGCCAAATTGACAAGGAAGCCACAGCCATATTCTGGGGTATAAAAAAATTTTTCCCCTATTGCTATGGACGAAAATTTACACTGGTGACAGACCACAAGCCACTTACTTCCATTTTCCATCCCCATCAGACACTCCCAGCCCTAAGCACCATGAGGCTGTTTCACTACGCACATTTTCTTTCGGGATTTGACTACGAAGTCGAATACAGAGCCGCCGCCAAACATGGCAACGCGGATTATCTATCTAGATTCCCTGTGGAAACAGTGCACGAAACCTACCAAGATCAGCATTGTATCTATCAACGCGCTCAAATCAACGTTCTAGACATCAATCCAAGGACTATTGTCCGGGAAACACGGAATGATGAGGAACTGAATATGTTGCGAGAAGCCCTACAAAATGGCAGATCACTACGCGCAATAGGGTTCAATGACAACGAATTTACTCTTCAGGACGACTGTATCCTCAAGGGAACTCGAGTCGTTATACCACAAAACCTACGAGAGCAGGTGCTAGACGAACTCCATGCCGGACACAGTGGTATAGTCAAAATGAAGGCTCTAGCTCGCAGCCACGTGTATTGGAAAAATATCGATAGAGACATTGAACAGAAAGTTAAGTCATGTAGAGCGTGCCGTTTACAACAAAACGAACCCCCTAAAGCCCCGCTACATCATTGGGAGCAACCGACGGGACCCTGGCAAAGGCTGCACATCGATTTTGCCGGGCCGATTCAAGGTCAACAGCTCTTAATAATCGTGGATGCATTTACGAAATGGGTTGAAATACTACCAACGAAAAAGACCACAAGTTCCTGGTGTATCAAGGAACTCAAATAATTATTTTCCATCTATGGAATCCCATACACACTAGTTTCAGACAACGGACGTCAATTTGTATCAGCAGAATTTACGGAGTTCTTGAATAAATGCGGAATAGTACATAGAACGTCAGCTCCTTACCATCCAGCTACAAATGGGCAAGCAGAACGCTACGTTCAGACCATTAAAAAGGCAATACGCGCAATGGAGGGGGAGGCAGGTGACTTGCCAAGTAAACTAGTAACGATCAAGACGCGACTGAGACGCACTCCCAACAGTGAGGGACAAAGTCCGTACCAGCTGATGTTTGGTCGTGACATTCGGACATCCCTTCACGCTATGTTTCGAAAAACACCACAGACTGCAGCGAGAGCCAGCATCAACACGCCCACAGTAAATATGTTCACGCCAGGCGACCGGGTCCAAGTTAGGGCATACGGCACCCAGAGATGGGCATTTGGTACGATCTTACGACGCCTGGGCCGACTGCATTATGAAGTCCGAACAGACTCGGGAACAGTCTGGCGCCGGCATGTAGAGCAGCTCCTACCAGCGCCAGGAATTCGGGAATAGCGGCGGAGAGCTGACATATATTAATTACATATCTTTTACTTATCTGTAAATTATTGTGTCACCCATGGTCGTTACCATGGTGTCACTGTTGTTAATTCACTTTGTAAATATTATTGCAAATAAAACTACATGATTCAACATTGCATATTTTAATTTACAATAATTTTGGTATTAAGAATGTATGAAAATTTCGAGGGTAACCCGGGCCCTTAAGATACCTAAAAAATAGATTTTAATCCTTCGTATTCTAAAGAGACGTAAGCGCCAAGTGACGTCATACTTACGCCTGAACGGTTAATTCCATTACAGTTACAAAAGAAAAAATATGTCAGTTGTCAATGTAAGTCTGTTACGTTTATTAGGACGTCTGCAGTCAATGTCATCGTCAGACGTCAACCTCTACGCGCCTCTCTTTCGTATTGTTTTGCCATTGTAATCCAGTTAAACTTTACTAACACAACTCACTAGTATGTTGTAAAACTTGTTGAAACAATAATTTGGTTATTTTCAAGTTATTTTTAAAGAAATGTGAAATGTCAATTGTCATTGTTGACAGTGACTGATTTTTTTTATGCTTCATGATGTCTTTTTAAAACTATTTTACACCAGGCAAAGAAAATGTCTGATTTATGCCGTATAAATGACGTCACAGCGTATTTTTCAGTTTTTCTTTATTTTCTCAGTAAATAAGCGATATAAAAAAATTTTTGAATATTTTTTTGATATCAGGAGAAGAAACTAAAGAAACGGTATTTTTTATTTTAAGGCTTAAAATTTTTGAAATGTTGTCAATTCTATAGGGTACCAGAGTATGCTGGGCAAAATATGTATGATAATTCTTCCGGGAAAAAGCTATTTCATAAAAATAAAATAGCGTTTGCATTAGGTTCTGTATAAATTTAGCTTATTTTAAAATTAAGTAATTTGTTAATAAAGCGAATTTTTATATTATTGATTCTTTACATAGGATTGAGATATCGTATAATATTTCCACAGAATCGGGAGGAGATCACCGCCGCCATCTTACATCTTGGCGGTTCAGTGAGCGACGCGGCGGAAATGGATCCGCAGGCGACGCACCTCCTTTGCGCCGCGCCCGGCCGCTCGGAGAAGATGTTAGGATCTATAGCAGCGGGCAAATGGGTGTTACACCCCGCGTACGTCGCGAGAAGCAGAGTTGCTGGGCGTTTTCTACCGGTTAGTAGTAGAAAGAGATAGATTTATGTGCGTGTGTGAGGGATTGAGGGAGGGAGAATAAGTTGGTGGGGTCAATAGTGGTGAGCAAGTGGGTGTTACACCTTGCGTACGTCGTGAAAAGCAAGAGTTGCGGGGCCTTTTCTACCGGTTAGTAGTTGTAAGAGACAGATAATTAAAAGAGGAAGAAACAGCCCCAATAATGGCGGTGGATTGGTTGTTATCGATTAGTAGTTATAAAATAGAGATAAACATGTAAAGCTGAGATATTGGCAGCAAAAGCTACAATATTGTGTAATTGAATATGGGTACCTCAAGATATGGCGCGGAAGTCGGGATTTTATTGAAATTTTGTATCAATGGTCTGGTGCTTTATCTTATATTTTACTTTGACTATTGTATAGTTAAAAACAATTCTTTGTTTATAATCTCAGGAGGAAGAATTCGAATGGGGCAACCCGCTCGCGTCGTGTCTGCCAACACTCAGCGGCGGTGACGGCGCGCTCGCTCGTGCGGCGCACCGCTGGCGTACGGCTCGCACGCATTCACGCCCACCACCGTTCGCGGGTTTGCGAGCGTTGTTGCACGTACCGCAGCCCCGAGCAAGGCTGTTCGCGAGGCTGTTACGCGCTGGCGGCGGAGAAGCAGTGGAAGACGAGTAAGTAGAGAGAGAATACTCCGTGCTTTAGACAATACACGCTGGCATACGGCGCACGCTGTAACGTTGCAATTTCTTTGCTTTAATTTTTTTCTAGTAGCATGTTTTTTCCTATGGCAATTTCCGAATATATAGTTGTTGTCAATACTTTGCCGCTCACCCACCACTGTTTATGGGGTTGCGAGCGTTGTTGCACGTACCGCAGCCCCGAGCAAGGCTCGGAAGCGGTGGAAGACGAGTGAGTAGAAGAAAATATATTATGTGTGTTTAGATAAAAGCAACGAGACTTTTCGTCTTGTGTCCGCAAGAGTACGACGCTCAGCGTTATTTAAATGTTAAAGCAGTTGTTAGTTAAATCCATGTTGCATACATGTATTTTTTTGAGGCGGAAGTATTATATTGTATACAGGATTAAATTTTATATTATACTTTGTGTGCTATTTACTTGACATCGCGTTATTGTTATTCATAGAAAACACCCAAATATATATGTATAGCGTAGATAACGCTATACATATAGTATGTGCATACTGATTACTGCATATTATACATTTATCTAAAATGTTTGTTTCAGACCCCCCTACACGGACGACACGATATCCGTCTGCTTCGCGGACATCAAGCGGTATCCGATAATGGACCGTGACACCGCGTGGCTGGTGTCCAACAGGATCCCCGTGTGTCCACCCGTACTGCTCAGCTCATATCTTATAGATGACACACCACCTAACCCTATAGAACATTGTTTACCGGAGTTTAGACCTAAATGATTGGATATAAAGTTGGGTTTTGAATGTCAGAAGCTATAGCGTTAGCCAAAGTCTTTTGTAGGTCTTAACTCTTAAGTCCCGTGCTGCTCAGCTCAAACCTTATAGAAGGCACCCCTAAGTCACGCCCTACAAAACACTGCCTACCCGAGTTTAGACCTAAATGATTTAGGGATAGAGTGGAGTTTTGAATACATAGAGCCAAACGAATTTACAGTTAGAATAGTTAAATGTTGAGGGAAGCTAAAGAGTTAGCCGGAAAACTTAAAATAATAATAGTAGCACTCTTAAACCTTATGAACATTGAACCTTTACGGCCGCACTAAGTTATACGATATTAGTTTTGCGAACGCGCGATTGCATCGCTACAAAAAGTCACTGTGAACTAGGGCCCTAATATTATTCAGGGTGCAATAAAACCTTCCTGCCAAATTTTAATATATTGATCCTTGTTAAAAATAAAAATACACATATTTTTTCTTTTATAATCACTCAGTACTAAAATGTTGAGAAATAGCTTCCGAAAGTTATTCTAAAAAACACTACAATTAATGGGCATGACGCGTCGCGCGCGCGCGCGCCTCGCCCCGCGTCACCCCCGATCATACCCACCGCCGCGAGTGAGCATCCTGCAACGATTTTAAATGGGATAAAATATGTCATTAAAAAAGTAACACCCAATTTTTTGGTTAAATGGATTCTCATTTCTCCTAATGATACCTAAGCCCTGGAAAAAATTTGGTAGGAAGGTTTAATTGCACCCTCTATAACAGTGTTTCCCAACCTGTGGTCCGTGGACTCCTGGGGGTCCGCGGTCTGGACCATACGTAATCCATTTTTGTTGGTGTTCATTTTAAAAGGAGTCTGTCTGCTTGAGCTTCATAGGGGTCCGTTGCTGAAAAAGGTTAGGAAACACTGCAATAAAGTATAAGATATGCGTATTGAATTTTATCATGTTTACGCCTCGCTTATCCTTCCAGTTAATGACGCCAAAAAACTTAATGTAATCCAGAAAAGCTCGACTGAATTCCGGTTTGAATTTGGTGCCTTTTAGCTTTTAGGTTTTAAGCATGACTTAGTTATGTAAACTATATTTAAATTACTTGTATTAAAAAATGTACATAATATTTAGATATTGTTTTTATTTTTAATCTATAGTAAAACTAGATGCAGCAGCTAATTATGTTGGTCAGAAATTCCTTAAAAACGTAAATTTTGCTGCATAAACTAGCCTATGTCCTCGGTTTAAAGCGTATTCATATTACATTTTATACAAATCGGTTCAGCGTTTCACTTTAATAAAAATCGGCCAAGTACGAGTGGGAGTCGCGCACGAAGGGTTCCGTACCGTTATAGAGCAAAAATAGGCCAAAAATTGTGTTTTTTGTATGAGAGCCCCCTTAAATTTTTATTTTATTTAAATATGATTAATAATTATTAAAGTACACATATCATTATGTCAGACTTTAGTGAAAATTTCAAGTGCCTACATGGTTGCCATTATTGATGTCGAGCAAAAATGGCCGACAAAATCACGTTTTTTGTATGGCAGCCCCCTTAAATATTAATATTATTTTGTTTTTAGTATTTGTAATAGCGGCAACAAATATACACAATCTGTGAAAATTTCCGAAGTCTAGCTATAGCGGTTCTTGAGATACAGTCTGGCGACAGACAGACAGACAGACGGACAGACAACGAAGTCTTAGTAATAGGGTCCCGTTTTTACCCTTTAGGTACGGAACCGTAATAAAAACTAAGGTAATGTAACTCCCATACTTCAACCGTTTTGAATTTGGTTCCTTTTCGTACACTAGAATAATATGGCAATAATAACAGCGTTTTACCCTGCAATAAAACGCTTATTAACTATACTTACCTAATTCAAAGCCAAATAATGAGAGTGGCAACACTATTTTTTCGTATGTGTGGCGGAAATAGTACCTAAACGACTTCTATATCCTCCTACGTCACCCGCTTTCTGCCTCCCTATTGGTCGACGTTTAGTTCTAAGTTTGTCCACCAGGTGGCAGAGTTGAGCTTTTAACAGCACAACGGATTTGGAACCATTGCGTTAAAAATTCCAGGCAGAATTTAAAGTTGGCTTTGAATTAGGTAAGTATAGTTAATAAGCGTTTTATTGCAGGGTAAAACGCTGTTATTAACTTACTGTACCGTAATTCAAAGCCAAATAATGAGAGCTGTCTGATATCGCCTGGTGGAAAAGAGATAAGATAACCGAAATAAAAATAAATTGATTCAATAGCAAAAGCTTACATAGACTATAGAATAGAAATGATTTTGTAGTATAAAAAGAAATACCAAAAATGGATAAATGAAAACACATTTATTTTCACATTATAAGATACAGTAAGACTGTCAGTATTTATGCTACATTTTTAAGCATTATCAAACAATTATTATTTTGTCACTACTCACTACAGAAGAAAAGATATTATTTTAACAAAATGAAAACATACTGTATGCCTGCCTAGCATTTTATAAAATTTTTGCTTTTAGTACTTAACTATTAGTTAAGTTTCCAATTATTATATAGCATAAATAGATGCATTGTGATGTAACCAAATTACCATAATGACAAGTTAACCTTATTTCATTTAATTTTTAAATTACAGTAATAAAAATTAATTAATAAATCTAGTTAAATTAAGCAAACAATCAATTTGCTATGGGAGCAAACATAGCGGATACCACATTTGTTTGGTTTTGTTTTGTCTTAATTTCACGACAATAATACTTTTTGAAAGTTTCTTGTGATCTCCAATTGCCTCTAGCTAGTATTTCATCTAAGGGACAGTTAAGAACCCAGTTTTTTGATGCGACTGCGGGTCTGACACTGCCGGCACTTGCCTTGATTCCGGCCTCATGCAGCAGTCGTCGCACCCATCCACCGATCACAGCGCGAGAGGCCGGTTTCGGTTCGCCACAAGCAGTGATGAATAAACTATCGCTATCGCACTTGGCTCTCCTTTCAGCTGATAATTTAATAACTTGTTTTACCCAATAAACTGGATCGATATTTCTATGTTGAATATTTTTACTCAGACGCCATCCCGATTGTCTTACGTCGGACTTGTCAGTTTTTGACCCGAATCTAGGCCAGAAAACGATAGAGTCATCTGAAATATTACAATGACTGTTATCTATCGTTAGTAGTGTTAGGTCATGGACTCGACGTCCCGAACAAAGTAGCAGGAGGGTTGCTGCTCTTTTAGAACATTGGTACAAATTATTATGATTCGTATCATTGCTAAGAAGCCAAGCACTTAAGTCATCGACATCCCAAATGGGAGGTTTACTGATCTGTTTAGGTCGTTGACTAGAGATAGACAAAAGAATTTTCTTTACGAGTATATGAGAACTTAATCTTTCAGAGATATCAGGGTCACAAAGCGTCGATATTGCAGATTTATATACTAAAATTGTGTTGTAAGATAATTTATGTTTTTGAAATAAATCCGACAAAAATCTAGCAAATTGAGAGCCAGTGGGACTACTAGGTTTATTTAATTTATTAGTTTTACACCATTCTAGCCATTTTTTCCAAGCGTTCTCATAAGTTTTAATAGAGGAAGGCCGCCAGCCTGATTTTAATAAATTCTTTTGTTCTGTTGTCCAATCTTTTAATGATGACGTCCACCCCCACATCTCCAGACTTGTAGGGTCATTTCGTCGACCTTTGGAGGGGCCCGGCCGGTCGACGTGTCCACCAGCACTCGATGGAGGCGATGTATCGTGAACGGTGGAGACAGGGCTCGTCGTTTGATGTCGGGCCTCCAAAACACTTTTTCCCAAAGAGGAGCAACGATTAAATAGACCCCTTTGGCCGAGTTCAAGTGACTTAGAATTCTGGGGATGAGAAAAGGCGGGGGGAACACCCACGCCAAATGAAAGTTCCATTGCTGGCTGAAACAATCGTGGAACACTGCGTGTTCGTCTTTCAAGTCGAGGCTCACGTAAGATGGAACGACATGAGCCGAATTCGAAGCCATCAAATCGATTTCTGGGGTTCCCCATTTGTTGAAAATTATTCGAGTTATCTCCGGTAGCAGGTGCCATTCCGGAGCCGCTCGGTAGCGGGATAGATGATCCGCTTCGCAATTCATCTTGCCGGGGATATGGTGAACTATGAGATTTATATAGAAAGTGTCGAGCAGGGCAAAGACCTTGCGAACGACATGCATGAGCTCGGGAGATTTTGAGCCCCCTTCCTTTTTCAAATATGCTACAACAGTTCTGTTGTCGGTCTGAAGCATAGTCGACGAATTGGCTAGGTAAAGACAATGATCTTTTAATGCGTAAAGCACTGCGAGCATCTCCTTCTGGTTGGAGTGCAAGATCATCTCGTGAGATGTCCAGGGACCGCAAACTTCGTGATTGTCTATTCGGGCGCCCCATGCTATTCCAGAAGCGTCCGTCGAGAGAAAATGCTCGGCCGGGGGATAATGCAGGCGAGATCGAACATTGCAATTCTTTATCCACCATTCTAGATCGCGGAGTACTACGTTTGGGACTGCGTAGCGACGACAGGAGCGGAGTTTTAAAAGGTAATTGCAAAATCGCAGAAGCTCCCGAAAATTCAAGCGGCCTCGGGGAACCGCGAAGCTGGCAAAATTTACTAGACCGACTAGGCTTTGGATTTCTTGTAAATGTGCAGTTTTTCGCTGTATTATAGGTCGAGACTTGTCGATAATAGATTGCGTCTTTTTTACAGGAAGCCATTTGAGGCCGAGCCATGGATCCCAACAGATCCCGAGAAATTCCAGAGCCTTTTGAGGAGATAAAACAGATTTTTTGAAATTGATTTGCCAACCTAAGCTTTTCAGTAAATTTACTGTATAATGAATTTGACTCGAAAGTACGGTCTTGTCTTGATTGGCTATTAGATAATCGTCCAAGTAAGATATTATTCTTATTCCTCGGTTTCGCAAGGTCTGCGCGACCCAATTGCTCAACATCGCAAATACATGAGGCGCCGTTGCCAGACCGAAAGGGAGGCAGGTCATTTGATACAATTTTTGCTCGTAAATCACCCTTAGGAACCTCCTGTGAGAGGCCGCAACAGGGACATGAAAGTAGGCATTCGATAAATCTATTTTTGCTAGGTAATCGTATGGTTGTAAGAAATTGGGCACTTTTTGCATGTTTATTAATTTGAATTTGCTTAGAATTACAAATTTGTTTAACAATCGGAGATTGAATATCGGCCTCAGGCTGCCGTCGCTCTTGGATGTCAAAAACATCGGGGAGACAAAACTCGGGGAGTTGCGTACTCTCTCCAAGGCACCGTTTTTTAGTAACGTTTTTATAGCGAGCGACATTTGAGTCGAATTTCGAGTGTGAAATCTTTGGCAAGTCGAAGAAGGTACCCACAGCGGTGGTTTTTTCTTTAGAGGAATCCTGTATCCCTGGATAATTTTTAGTACACTCTTTGGAGCACCGAGATTTTTCCAGACATGAACAAAATTTGCCAAGCGACATGCAACACGTTCGTCCGTGTCAAAAACTACGTTTCGATTTGAAACTGTTTTTGTTTTGTGTGGTCTTAGATTGACCTTTAGCATTATCAAAATTAGATCTCTGGCGAGATCCGTTCGCATCGGCCCTCGACTTATTTTGGTTCTGCGCGAACCTTTTATTTTGTGTGTGTTGTGGGTAGTTTGAATTCGGGTAATTATTAAAATTAGGTCCCGAAGGTAGTGTTTGAATTGGTTGATATTGATTCGGGTATGCATTTTTTGCAAAAACAGATGTAAATCTGTCGTACGAATCCCACAGCGGGGGAAAGCGAGCACCCTGCGCGGGCGTTTTATAATTTGAGCTCGTGCTAGCCTGCGCGGCCGTTCTATGCATTGTTGGTCGTACCGGCCAAAAAATTTTACTACTACCGCCCGCCTTTTCAACAGCCAACGAAAACTGTTCTTTGTTGAACAAGTTATGGCAAGACGGAGGTATTTTGCGTAAACTCAATCCTAAAAACTTATCTTTAACAGATCTTAAAATAGCATCCCTTCTTTGTTCTATGATATCTGCCCTATGCCCGCAAGCGAGTTGAAATAAATCGCTAGAAATTTTATTGTACATACCTTCCATAAAAATCTCATTAATTTTGTCTTTTATAGAAGACACAGTCAAATCACCGGAATTTTCCGCGACCCAATTTAAAAACGATTCAAAACCTGCCTGCGCGGCATCTTTTTGTTTTAACACTGCCTGCGAAATAGTCGCATAGCTGCGTTCGGCAATGCACAAATAAGGGTATTTCTCGAAAGGTTTTATTTCGTCGTTACATTCGAGTTCGACAAATCCGGGCGTAGAACAATATAATTTCTGAACATCGGAATAGCGCACGTCACACCATTCGGGAGTGTCGAGGTGTTGCGCCGACATTAGCAAATCTAAGTGATCTTGCGATGACCTCGGCAACGAGGACTCTTTTAATATTGTATTAATCGAAAAATTTATACAGTTATCAACTTGTTTGGAGCTCGAAGCTAAATTTTCATTATCATTAGCTGAAAATAATTCGCCGCTAACATCTAAGCTCAGGTTGTCATCGCAATTATTATGCGAGGATATATTTTGGAGCGGCTGCACAGTGGGAAAATAATGATTATAGCCCGTCCATTGGAAATACGATTGAGCCAAAAAACTTTGAATTTGACTCACCTGGTCAGCGAGTTTACCTAACTCAATGTCGGATGTCCGGCGACGCTTACGTTGGTCTCTGCTCCTCGACGTTTCGGCCTTCCTTTTGTTTCGCGCAGGAGGATCGGATTCGGAACTCGAGCTAATATTTTTATCCGAACCCATTATTTCTAATTATAAGAATTAAGAAGTCGTTCGGTAAACCGAAAAGTAAAATTAATGTGCCACGTGCACAAATTTAAACAAAAGATATGAAATTACGCGTAATCTAATATACGTCCGCACAGCACGAAAAATAACCGCCAATGGTTCCAAATCCGTTGTGCTGTTAAAAGCTCAACTCTGCCACCTGGTGGACAAACTTAGAACTAAACGTCGACCAATAGGGAGGCAGAAAGCGGGTGACGTAGGAGGATATAGAAGTCGTTTAGGTACTATTTCCGCCACACATACGAAAAAATAGTGTTGCCACTCTCATTATTTGGCTTTGAATTACGGTACAGTAAGTTAATAACGAAACACTTAGGCCCGTATAAATAGTCAGTACTTAAGATGCGACCCGGTCTCAAGACGCGGTTCGGCTCTGTGATTGGTCCAAATTTTGACAGCCAACCAACCGAGCCTAAACCGTGTCTTGAGACCGAGATGCATCTTGAGTACTGACTATTTATACCGGCCTAACACTCTTTACGAAATAAACTCGTTGACATTAATTGCCACTTCTATATTTACACAAGATTGTGTACCGAATACAAGCATAAAGTATGCATGTATTCGGGTCACATTTTGTAGACTTGTGGACAATTTTTTTGACACAGTTACTCTTCCTTAGTTTTTATTGTTCAAAGGTTTTGAGCATGAAAATGTGACATACAGACAACATCTCATAAACGATAATATTATAAGCATGAATTTATCTAGTATAACAATATCATCTATAGCTCAAGCAAATAGCAATATATTATTTATATTGTGAATAGCGTGTTCTAATTATCATAAACATATTGTAAACATTAGATTGCATAATCAAGTTTGATGTTACAGATAATGGGACAGTAAGTAAATATAAACAACGTTCAATAGATTTATTTCTTAAGATTAACAATAATAAATACAGTTCTTCGACTTAAACTCAAATAAACTCGCTCAACACAGAAAAAGGACATACGCATCAAATCACGCTTTTGTGTGCATGCGCCCGATTCTGGTCTAATGCTCTGCGATTGGAAAAATATGGAGTGCAGCGGTTCTTAAACTTTTTAAGGCCCACTTGCGCAGATCTGGGTTAAATTTAACCCCGGATTATACGTTATCTCTTTCGTAAAGTATATAAAGAATATAAGAGATGACACATTATTTAACCCGGTATTAACTTAAACCTGGATCTGCGCAAGTGGGCCTAAAAGTGTCAATTTTGAAGGACCCCCGAAAAAAGTTTTGTCTTTGAATGAATTGTGTTCATGCTGTCTGATGTAATTTCAAAACAATTTATGTATAGCTCGCAAGGCTTTTGCGTAGCCCCAGGGCTCCCCGTAGCACACTTTGAGAATAACTGATGTAGTGTAACATTTCAATGCGTATATTTCTTCACCATAAGTTTTACCAATCTGTTTTCGTCGTTCGGATATTTTAGGCCGGCGTCTACGAAGTCTTTGAGTGACATAGTGTAGATCGTAGTGAAGCCGACTTTTTCAGCGGATTTCTGCGACGCCGGGCCAGTGAATGCGGTTGCTGTCGCCTTTATACCCAGAGCCTTGCTTAGAGGTTCCCTGGAAAAGAAGACAAAAATACTAATAACTTAGAAGTTAGAACTGTCATTTTCGGGCGGTGCTTAGATATAAAATATTGTATTTAATGCAAATGTATTTACTCTGGAATGGAGACCAAGGCTGGGAAAACGGGGTGTAGGTCGACCTCCAACTAGGTGGGACGACGATCTCCGTTTAGTCGCGGGTCCATGTTGGATGCGAGTAGCAGGAGATCGGTCATCTTGGCGTTCATTGAGAGAGGCCTATGTCCAGCAGTGGACGAACATAGGCTGATATGATGAATGTATTGCATGATTAGATTGTTTAGTATACAGTATCATACATTGTGTTTTCATGCGATGTCCAAGTCGATCTATTTATTTAAAACGTGAAAGATTTTTAATATTGATATGATAAGAACTTACGTAATAACTTGAGACTGAAGGTCCCTTAAGTAGGGACTGAATAAATTCACCGACTTGGTATCACATGGATCTCACAACTTTTTACGGTAGAAAAACTGAGTTGCGAGACTTGTTTTTTTTTACAGGATGTTTTTGATGGGATCTCACATCTTTTTGTAAAGTCCTACGCGAAGCCGTAGGCAAAAGCTAGGGAGTTGGTGTATTTAGAAAACTGAACAGAAATTATGAAATGTTTAGGTTTTCCAGCGATTAAGACACTAAACACTATCTATCTACCGATGATATACCGGAGATATCGATGGTACGGGTACAATGATTCATAAACCGCAAATATAACTTTGTAATCCTATACATTTATATTGGATTACAAAGTTATTTACGAAGTTAGTAAAACTAGAGAACTGGACAGAAATTTTGAAATGTTTGAATTTTCCCTTGATTTAGACACTATACACTAATTATATTCTAAATTACAAGGTTCTATGTCTGCTAGAAGTGCCTTAGACTTTTGGTGATCGGTCAGTCAGTGAGTGAGTGAGTGACAAAATTATGAAAGTTCAACAAGTTACAGTTCTTAAACTACTGGTTCAAATTGAATGAAATTTTATATATACCATGTTTATACAATGCTTACTTAGCAACTGAAAATTCAGGCTTGTTGTTTTTTCCACAACGAAGTTATAGGGGGGTCGAAAAGAGCCTGAATTGGTTCGAGAAAAGGATGGTACGGCCGTGCCGCTTTTTTGCTCGACTTGGACACGGCAGTGCCCCCAGATTACTTTCTTTAATTATAAAAAAAAGACGGGTTGCACTCCGGGAGTGCAACCCGTGAGAGAAGTGAAAACTTGATTATTAACATTGTGTTGTAATTTTTTTTAACCATTTTTTATGAAAATAGATTTTCAAAAAATCTATTTTTTTAATTAATCGAAACCCTTACAATCGATTAAAAAATATCGACAATCGAAAAAAACAATCGATTGTTCGATTAATAGATGTCGATCTTACAACACTACTCTCCAACCGTCTTACGGTTTTTCGATCAGCACACGTGACCTGACGCGAGTTTCACAGTTTTTATCCATCCCACAAAAGTGCTCAACGCCGCTAAAGAAGTTTTCATTTCAAAAATGTTTACGCCACGTTTATATTAGCCAATCACAGAACAGTCAATCACAGAACCACAGAACCAGTGATAATTTGAAAATAGAACATGAGAATCTCACCTTGAGTCTAAAATATAACTACCGAGGCCCATGCCTCTAAATTCCCTCGATACTACTAGACCCAGCGCATACAGTACTGTGTCTAAGCCGAGGTATTTGAAAACGTCACACCTTTCTTCCATAATCTCTATGGCTTTGTACACATTTTTCCACGCCTCCCCAACAATCTGAAAAAAAAGTACTTATTATAAGGTTTACTATTACCAAGCGCTAGAAATGCAAGTGGTAGAAAAGAATCAAAACTTGTTCAACAGGTGTAATTACGTGATGTGTTTTAGGGGCGGGGAGGGGGGGGGGGCGGGGGGGGGGATTTTATGACAAGGGGTAAGAGGGGGTCAAAATCCTCAAAAATCAGTTTTAGATATTGCATTATATTCAGAAAGTCTACGTATGGTGCCTACCACTACTACAGTTTAGACTCTTAATTCGCAGAGGTGAATCCTGAGTGCGTAGTGCGAGTTTTATTCGATCATACTCATCGAGAACGTTAACGCGAATTTGTATGGGATCAAAGCGGTATCCACGTAAGCCAGTAGGTGGCGCTGCTTTGATCCCATACAAATTCGCGTTAACGTATTCGATGCGTATGATCGAATAAAACTCGCACTACACCCCCTGTTCTATCGTACCCGCAACTCTGCCGTAAGCGAGGAGTGGAGCACCATGGTGTAGTGGGTAGACTAGGGCCGGTATAAATAGTCAGCGTATGCGTAAAGCATATTCACATGTAAAAAAAGGTGTAAGAAGATACAGTTAAGGCAAAGTTAACTACAAGAGTTAACTTTTCCTTTTCGGAATTTGAACTGGTACAGTCGAGAGCATGAAGCCAGGTTACACTATAAAAGTCTTTGCCTTGATGACGATTGTAATAAGAACGTTTCTAATATTATTAATATCAATGTATTAAGGGTGAAGCCATGAAACTTAATCTATACATATAAAATTACAAGTCCTGACTGACTGACTGACTGACTGATTCATCATCGCAGAGCAAAAACTGTTAAAGTTACAGCCACGAAATTTGGTGAGCAGGGTTGTTTTAATTAGTAGACACCCACTAAGGAAGGAATCTTGGAAATTTTAACCCGAAGGGGGTGAAATAGGGGACTCTTTATAGATACGCGGGGTTCATTGTTCTTTTAAAAACTGAAAGCATATGCTACTAAAAAAATTCTATTCAAGTACAGTTAATAGATATGTGATAGTTTCATAAGTACCTAAATTATATCTTTTTTAACAAAAAATTTAAACCGACTTCCAAGGTAAAAATAATAATAAGAATATTAACTAACAAGGTAAATACTTTTTAGTTAATATTCTTATAGCTTTTACCTTGGAAGTCGGTTTAAATTTTTTGTTGAAAAATAATAATATGAGTCATGATTTGTATGAAAAGATATTTACGCGACCGAAATTCTGCGACTTCACAACTCACAAAAAATTGGGTACGCTCGTTTGGATTCACCCTAAAACTTTACTACATTTGATCTCTAGCAACGCCTTTGCTTCATACCTCTACATCCGGCATCCTCTCTTCAACAGTATCGACGACACACACGTTGAGCGCGACCAGCGTGTGCTTCCCATTTACGTCAGTGTAGCAGCCCAGGCTCACGCGCTGTTCAAGACATTTCACCCAGAACGCCTTGATGCCCTCCACACTCTCGGCGTCGTCTGATAAATCTGAAATATCAAATAATGAGGGTAAAGTGCGACAAGGCTTTAAATGAACGTGGGCGGTGGCGCTGCTGCCTGCTGGTAAAGGAGAACTGTCAAAAATGGCATTTTTGTATGGTGGCAGCGCTATAGTTCCTTTTTTCGTTCACGTCACGTTCAGTTAGATTTTAGACTTTAGAGCCTTGACGAGCTGTTTTTAGGGTTCCGTATTTTTAGATCATGAGTGGTGACATAATATAAAACTTATTTCACATGAACGATCCCAAGAAACAAAGGAGTGTGGGAGTCAAACTCCTTTGTTAAGTAGGCCATCTTTAAACTATTCGAAATACACTGTGGAAATACCATGGAGCACCCTCCACCTTCACAATACTGTATAAAAATTTGCTAGTATTTTAACTTCTAAGTGAGTCACTTTGCTTCTTAACAATTAGTTATCTGCCGATGCGTTCGGTTCTGCTTAATTTAAAAAAAAAAAGCGGCCAAGTGCGAGTTGGACTCGCCCATGAAGGGTTCCGCAGCAGCAATAATGATCAAAAAAGATGATCCATGCGTCGGATGGGCATGTAAAAAGTCGGTCCTGCGCCTGATCTCTCGCCAGTCGTGTCGGTCTGCCGTCCCACTGGGTTATGAGAGTAAAGGAATAGAGAGTGCTCTTGTGTACTGCGCACACACTTGGGCACTATAAAATTACTCTTGCGTAGCTGGCCTGGTTTCAAAAAGAAACCGGCCACCGTCACCGAAACCGGTGTGGGAGCTATTATTATTATTATTTTCCGATTTAGGGATCCATTTTTTTTATTAAATAAGGGGGCAAACGAGCAAACGGGTCACCTGATGGTAAGCAACTACCGTCGCCCATGGACACTCGCAACATCAGAAGAGCTGCAAGTGCGTTGCCGGCCTTTTAAGAGGGAATACGCTCTTTTCTTGAAGTTTTGCAGGTCGTAAAGGTCCGGAAATACTGCTGCTGACAGTTCGCTCCAGAGTTGTACAGTGCGCGGCAGAAAGTTACGCGAAAAACGCACTGTGGAAGACTGCCACTCATCAAGGTGATGAGGATGGTATGTTTTTCGCGTGGGACGATTGCGAAAAGTTGCAGGTGGTATGATTCCGAACAATTCCTCAGAGCATTCTCCGTGATACAACCGATAGAGGATGCAGAGTGAAGCTACATCTCGGCGTAATTCCAAGGGGTCCAAGCTGTTTGAAACACTATGGCAATCAACAATTCGAGCGGCCCTTCATTGGATACGATCGAGAGGGAGCAGTTGGTATTTTGGCGCCCCTGCCCAGAGATGAGAACAACATTCCATATGAGGCCGAACCTGCGTCTTGTAGAGTTGTAGGCGTATTTTCCGGACTGAAGTACTGTCTCGCTCTGTTAATAACACCAAGCTTCTTCGAGGCTAACTTGGCCTTACCCTCTAGATGATATCGGAACTGGACTTCGCTCGATATGTTGACGCCAAGTATCTCAATGCTAGGGGAGATGGTTAAAGATGTACCCTCGAAACGAGGATATACGACCATTGGTGACTTTTTAGTGGTGAACGCGCAGACTTGTGTCTTGGCGGGGTTAAATTGGACTAAGTTACGTCTGCCCCATTCAGAGACTTTCTCCAATGAATTCTCTGTTTTAGACACAAGTTCGTTTCGACTCTCAATGAGATTTAGCCGAGAAATATTGGGGGAGCCGGTATATACAGCATCACCTGTACTATTACTATATTTAAAAGTATATGCTATGTAATAATGAAAATTGCGAGGATGAGGAGCCTGGTGACCTGAAACACAGGCCTAGCCTAGCTTGGGCACCAGACTCGTTCAATATAATATTTGGGAATAAGAATGTACTTAATTCTAAGGAAAAAATTGTACTGTTAAACAACTCTATATTGTATTGTACTGAGAAATAAATATTTATCTTATCTTATCATCCGCATAGCAATGAATGTCGTTGGTCTGTAACAATGAATAGAGTAGGCGATAGCACACAGCCCTGAGGGACACCAGCATCAACAGACTGAGTTTCTGAGCATTCGCCGTCAACTACGACCTTTATGCTTATGTTTGCTAAGAAACTAGTGACCCACTTACATAATTTCTCAGGCAGCCCGAAGCTTTGAAAGCAGCGTTTTATGCCAAACCCGATCAAAGGCCTTCGCAATGTCCAAACTAACAGCCAATGCCTCTCCCTTCGACTCAATTGCCTGAGCCCAACGATGAGTCAGGTACGCCAAGAGATCACCGGCCGAGCGACCCTTACGGAACCCGTATTGTTTGTCGCTTAGTAATCCCTGGCCGTCCAAGTATCGAAGAAGCTGGCTATTGATAATGGATTCCATTATCTTCGAGAAGAGAGAGATTATAGCGATTGGTCTGTAGTTTGAAGGATTTGAGCGATCACCTTTTTTGGTGATCGCTCAAATTATTAAGTTTTTTTTATTTATTTGTGAAATATTAAGTTTGTAAGTGGAAAAAATCGTTAGAGTCCAGTGTCCCCCCCTTCTACCAGCTAAACGGTTGCTTCTGGAAATATGAAAAAATTAACGGGAGTAGGAAATATGCTGAATTTAAAAGGAAAACTATCACGGCTAAGAAGACTTCATAAGTTATCGATCGACTAAAAAAATGTATTCGGCGAAGTATAAAGGAACTTTTCGTTCAAATTCCTTTGAGATGATGTTGTTAGTAGTGTAAAACGTGTTATAAATGTACATTCATTGACCATACAAAAATTTTCAAAAACTAGCGGTACTATGGAACCCTATTTTGCGCGTGGCCCGACACGCACTTGGCCGGTTTTTTCTAAAGACAATGTGTGAAAAATGCCAAAGTGAGAATCTGTTTTTTTTTGGGGTTCCGTACCCAAAGGGTAAAAACGGGACCCTATTACTAAGAATTCGTTGTCTGTCCGTCTGTCCGTCTGTCTGTCTGTCTGTCGCCAGGCTGTATCTCAAGAACCGCTATAGCTAGACTTCAGAAATTTTCACAGATTGTGTATATCTGTTGCCGCTATAACAACAAATACTAAAAACAAAATACATAATATTAATATTTAAGGCAGGCTCCCATACAACAAACGTGTTTTTTTTTGGCCTTTTTTGCTCGATATCAATAATGGCAACAGGTAGGTACTTGAAATTTTCAGAAAGGCCTTAAATATTATATGTTTACTTTAATAATTATTAATAATATTTGAATAAAATAAAAATTTAAGGGGGGCTACCAATTCCCATACAAAAAACACATTTTTTGGTCTATTTTTGCTCTAAATAAATAAATAATAAATAACGTTTATTCAACAAAAAGTTTGAACATTACACAAAATACCTACATTTAACATAAAAAGAGAAATACGACACAATATTATCAATCACGATTTTTAAAACAACAATACAAGTACAAAAGACAGACAAATACTGTGAAGGTAACTAGATAAAACACAAACAACAAATTCATAAAACAAAATAACAAAACAGAAAAAATACAATAATGTTAAATAAACAAAGCATTTAGAGATAAATTGGTAGGTAGTGCAATGCTCAAACCGTCGAAAAGGAATCCACTCAGGTTCATGGCTGTGGGTTTCACAGCCCCTGATATTCTGTGGACCCATTTTTGCCAGCGTTGGACAGACTACTTCAGGCACACTGTATGAATATAAAATAATTATTATAAGTACTAACTAGTAAAAATATAAAAAATATATATAACATAATAATATAATAAACTATCAAAATATGCAATTACATAATAGTATAATATACCTAATTTATAGTTGCATATATATTTTTGTGTGTAATTTAAATAAAAAAGGTAATAAAATATATATATATATATATATATATATATATATATATATATATATATATATATATATATATATATATATATATATATATATATATATATATATATATATATATATATATATATCAATGAAACTCGTACATATTATGGTGGCACCCGTGCCGCACTATGCAACGCGCTCTTTATAATATGCGGAACGGCCGCATCGTGACCTTGCGACACGCTTTCCGCCTATCACCATACCTACCACCTTAGGCATATGACATATCTGCCGACTCTGGAGATAAGAGAGGCGGTGGCCGGTGAGGCGCGGGGAGCAGGCTCACACGCCGCGTCGCATCTGAGCTTCGGACACCGCATTCTGTACGCGGTCCCGTGGGACGCGGGTGACATCACAGCTAGATACTTATATAAATACTATGCACTTACACAATTAAATACCAAGTACGGATATCATAGACAACATAAAAGTTAAAACAAAAGTCATTATTGTGGGTTTCAATAACTGTAAATAACGATCATTTCATTAAAGTGATGACTAATCGGTAAGTTAGAACTCAGCATTGTGTCTTCTTATCTTTCAAACCAGTTTGTTGACAGAAGATAATTATTAAGAAAGAACGTAAACTGTAATATTGCCATGTCAACCACAATATTCATATCACAATATATTATGTACAATGTTTTAGGTGAATTTTATTAAGTGAACCTCGAGAATAAAATATAATAAACAGCTGATCTGTACGGGGGTACGCGCAAGGAGACTTGGGTTACTTGGGAAAGAAGATAGTAATAATATTAACATGCATACCTATGGACTCGATCCCTGGCAAGCGTCTGTTGAACAGCCCAGCTACCACTATGTTACGGATCGAAAAATAATGGGTAAGTAGTGCTTAGTCTCTGTATAAAGTCAAAAATCAATAAATCAATAGATATAATATAAAATAATAATTAATAAAAATATAAACACAAAAAATAATATTAATATAAAAGGAGACGTGTGGCAAGGAGGCTACCTACTATGCGATCTGTTGACGAAATAAATAGTCTTTAAATTTGTTTTTAAAATTATAAATGGTTTTCAGATCGCGAAGAACAGGTGGCAGCAGGTTGTTCCAGATTTTGCTTGCCATATATTTGAAGCAACCTCTGAAGGCAGACGAGTGATGTCGTGGAGTAACCATGAGATAGGCGGATCCCCTAGTGGTGATGGTCAGCTGTTTCTTGCCAGCCCACTGTAACTTATCATAGAGGTAGGATGGGGTTCTAAATTTCACCACACCAAACAAAAGGGTAGCAAAGTGCAGCTGCCTCCGACTATCCATTCTTAGCCACCTCAATTCGTTAATGTATGGCGACACATGGGTGCGTGGAGGCACATTACAGCAGAATCTTGCGCACGCATTTTGCACTTTCTGTATGTGATGTTTGGAGCGTGCGAGAAGACAGGGACCGATGACAGCATCCGCGTAATTTAAATTAGATAGGACCAGTGTTTCACAGAGAGTGGCTCGTAGATTTTTTGAAATGAAATTTCTTATTTTATACAAGATTTTTAGGCGATAGAAACACCTACTGACGGTTTTTACTACATGCTTCTCAAACCTAAGCCCTTCATCCATCAGCACTCCTAGATTCCGTGCTTCCATTACTCTGTTTATATTTACGTCCGTAATACAAACAGAGGGCATATTCATCTCCGTTTTAAGTATTTGTGATTTGGTTCCCAAGATCATATATTTGGTTTTATTTGGGTTTAGCACCAAAGAATTATTTTTTGACCACTGGCTGATCCGTTCTAAATCCTCGTTCAACTTTTTTATTGCCTCTATGACGTTACACGGTTTAAACGTTATGTAAAATTGAATGTCGTCGGCGTAAATATGAAACCTACAATGTCGAATACACTTAACTATATCTGCGCAAAACAAAGAAAATACTACTGGCCCGATCACTGAGCCTTGCGGCACCCCTCTGTTTACCCTCTTAGGTTGCGACCGCGAAGGTGACCCGTCGTCCGAGATTATTTCGGTTACCTGCAACCGATTTAACAGATAAGCAGAAAACCAGGCAATAGCTTTGTCGTCGAAACCATAATATTTAAGTTTTGATAACAGTAAAGATATATTTATTGTTTCAAACGCACGTGAGTAATCAAGTAAAACTAATACTGTTACCTCTCCCCCATCCTGTGCAGAGATAATATTATCGACGACATCAAGCAAAGCCGTTGTCGTACTATGCCGCTTACGATAACCTGACTGTACCGAAGGTAATATATTGTTATCATCCATATATTTGACAGTCTGAGCACATATTACCTTCTCAAGTACCTTAGATAAACAGGGCAATATACTGATCGGTCGTAAGTCTTTTAGTTCTGACACATCATCATTTTTAGGTATAGGTCTAACGATAGCCGTATGCCACGCTTCGGGGAAGGTACCACATTCTATAGACGAGTTGATAATATTAGTCATAGCACTTAGACAATTAGAGCTTCGACTTAACATCAATAACATGTCCAAATTTATATTGTCAATTCCAATCGCCTTAGACTTTAATGACTTAAGAATTTTAATGACATCGGAATCACCAACCAATTTAAAGTGGAAAGTAGACGAATCAAAAGTATGAGAATCAAAATAAGCCTGCAATGAGGGGGATACATAGTTATTACCCGGTATGTCCAAAAAATGATCGTTGATGATATTAGGGTCACGTAGGTATGTAGGTAGTGCAAATTCAATTTTATTATTATTTAAGTTATCTTTTAGATGTTTCCACATAATTTTTGGATTTTTAATATGAGCATTAACATACGTATTAAAATAAGCCGCTTTCTCTCTGGTCAGCGCTCATGCAACCTCCTGTTTGAGATCCTTATAATATTTAATATGAGAATCATTTTTTGTACTGCGTGCCCGCTTATATGCATCATCTCGACGTTTCATCAATTTCTTTATATTAAATGTAACCCAGGGATATTGTCGGTCTTTTAGATACAGCGTTTTAGTGGGCGCTAGCAGGTCGAAAATATACAGAGCGCTATTATTAAAGGTTCGTACCATTTCATCGATGTTACTGAGATTACGAATGGAATGCCAATCGATTGTATTCACTAAGTATTCAAAGTCGCTATACAAAATATCTTTTATGGGTCGATATATTATCTTTTTTGCCGCGGCCTTAATCCTTGGAAGGTCTATATGAAACGATATGAACGCATGGCTACTGAGATCCGGTATGTGTTCAACCATGACTCGATCCAGATCAGCGTTAGAGCAGACCAGGTCGAGTAGGGTCTCAGTGTCTTGTGTAAAGTGAGTGGGCTCAGTAGTGAACTGGCGCAAGCGGTGTATCGACAAAAAGTCCCCCAAGACTTTATAGTGAGCAGAAGCACAATTCAAAAAATTTATATTAAAATCGCCTACAATGTACAAGTAGTCATAACCCGAGATACTACTAATGCTATCAGTTAATGCATCTGTGAATAATTTAACCGATAACCAGGGAGGTCGATATGCGGTACATATGTAAATAACTTTTCCATTTAATTTTAAAGATAGCCACATTTGCTCAATATTGTTCAGCGAGCTAAAATGCCTTATCACCTGTGCATTGAAACCTTTCCTAATATAAAACCCCACCCCGCCACCGCGGGATCGCACACTAGCAGGTCTCGGAATATGGACTAGCCTATAATTAGGTACTCGTGGTGCCCTACATTCCTCTCCCTGCCGCAGCCAGGTTTCATTTATGGCAACAATGTCACACCCGTGTCTATCTACGGCCACTATGAACTCATCATGCTTAGTACCTAGGGATCCGGGGTTCAGAAAACCAACTTTTATTTTTTTATTTTTATTCATTATCAAATTTTAATATAATATATTTAGTTTCATTTAATTTTGATTGATTAATGATAAAAAGAATCTCTAATGTGACAATAAAATAAACCAAAAGACTACACACAATTACTGTGATATAAGTGAAATTTTGCATTATTGACCTAACATAATATTTAATATAAATGTTAAAATAAAAATCAAGTATGGTATTAAAAACATAACATAGCTGCGTATAATATAGTAATAAGACATAATATTTTATGTTGTTTACATTTACATTAACTATAAAAAATGAATAGGTGTAATATAATAAATTCATAATAATATAAGTGTGTGCCTTAAGTGTCGAGTCTATAACGGTACGGAACCCTTCGTGCGCGAGTCCTACTCGCACTTGGCCGATTATTTAAAACAGGAATGCTTTCCGCATCCCCGGCGGATTGGGAACATCGGCCTGGGTACATGCCGTATGTGGTATGTGGTAGTAAAGCGCTATGGATCAGGCCCACTAGTTTTATAATAATAATTACTTATCTCTAGATATTCATACATCTCGGGAATATAAAAGTATGTCTCTGACCTCTGTATCTGTTAGCTGCGCAAATTATACCTACTTTTGCCGGGAAAAGACATGATACCTACAATTTTTATGATAAATGCCGTACTTAGTAGGTACCTACTATGTATTTTCCTTATGATAAAAATTTTGACAGCTATTTTATAAAATTTATCAGCGAACATAAAGTTAAAGTAGATATTGTTATATCGAGAACGCTGCACAGCTATTATTTTCAACGTCCTTGGCTGCACATAGTAACAAAATATTAAACGTCGGCCTTGCTTCGGCCAGGAAGTGAACATGACACAAAAACTGCGGTTCAAACCACGAGACTTGTCACGAAGTTTTGAGCCTCGCCCCATGATTTTGACCATAAACCGACCATGAATCGACGACTTCGACGAGGTAATTTTGTTTATAGCATTCGGGCGCGATATCCCCTATAATTTTTGAAAAAAAGGTCCGTGCAGACATAGCATAATGGCCACAGTAGAAATGCAAAAGAATGAAAGCACTGACAGTTTTTGCGGAAAACTGGCAGATTTCCTTTTTTATTCCATATTATTTTGTTATTTTGTCAAAGAAAATCTTGAACGAAAAAAAATTTTTTTAAACCTTACCAATAACATAGGATATTTCCTCTCACGTCAGTGGCTGACAACCAATCACTAAAGCAGGCCTTAAACGCAAAGGTGTACCTGACAGGTTTCCATGTACAGTTACGCCTGTCAGGCAAAGTTGAGGCAAAACCTTCACAGTTCTGTAACATACACGCTCCGGTTTACCTGAACAGTTGACCTGTTCTGTCAAAGCTGTCAGGTGGTGACTGGTTACCAACCAGCTCAAAATTCAAATCACTTACTGCTCAAATTGCATAGCACTTCATCAGTGCACAGGTGGTTCACCAATATCTCCATGGCCCGTCCATCGTCCTCCGGAGCCAGGTCCTGGACGGTATACTTCCTCCCCCCGACCTGGAACTCCTTCCACAGCCGAGGGCAGGAGGCATCCCAGTTCCTGATGAAACCCATTCTGAAAACCCATTAGATAAAAAGTATAAGTAAGGTAAAATTTACGGTGGCTATCAATAACTTTTTTAGTTATTTAATTTTATTTAATTATAATTAAAATTATTTAATTATAATTAACAATTTGACTTGACTAATGTCATAACTTATGTTCAATTTTAATAAGTACTAAGTATGATTTATTTAATTATAATAATTTGATATGACTAATGTTATGACTTGTTTTATTTCGCAACTATTATTTAATACTTACTATGATTTAATTACCCTATTGCTTATAAATTTAATTTAATTTTAATTTTAATAATTAGAATGTGATTTGATCGAGCAAATTGTAATTGGCAAGAAATAAAAGGCTTTTTTATTTTATTTTATTATCAATAACTTTTACAGTTCCCACAAGTTTTCAGCGAAAAACCCATTCTGAAAACCCATTTTAGACAAAAATTAAGGTAAGGTAAAAAAAAAGTAAGGTAGCGGTGGGTTTTATGGTCCTCACAAGTTTGACGTAAGCGGGGGTGGAGCGCCAAGTCTTTTTAGTGGGTAGATCCTACGATAGGGGAGTCCTACATACCCCAGCCGATACCCGGGATCATATCCCCAACGGCTAGTTGGGGATATCATATCCCCAACTCGCCCAGACGCGGAAAGCATTTCCCAATCAAAAAAAAACGTAAAATAAAAAAAGTATATTCGTAAAATATAATAATTGTCATTTTTTGGAACCCCGGCAGGGGGAGTCCCCTTTGGCCTCGAGTGGATTATGAACGACCCTTTACGATAGGATTAACAAACTTTCGATTAAAAAGTCAAAAATAATGGTAAAACCTTAAAGTTTTGTAAATTATTATAATACAAAAAAATATTGTTTTAAGTAAAATTGATGATTACAAAAACTTGTTATAGAAACAATATAATACTAGCAATTTTTGATTGCAAGTTTTCACACAATCCATACGATGATTTCCGGCTATTTATAACAGATATTAAAAGAGTACCAACAAAAGAATTATATACTAAAAATTCTCACATAATACAGTAAAAACTCCTAAACATTTGGGAATCGTTTTTCATACATCGTTTCATGTTTCCAGTGAAAAACGTTTGCTGAAGGTTATTGAATTTTATATGAATCTGTTCCTATCTTATTACTTTAATGAACATTTAATTACTTTGGTACTAGATGACACCCGCAACTCCGTTGCGCCAAAATTCGTTTATCGCGGTGGAACCGTACATTTTTCCGGGATAAAAAGTACCCTATGTCCTTTCTCGGGTCTCAAAGTATCCCCATACCAAATTTCATCAAAATCGGTTCAGCGGTTTGGGCGTGAAGAGGCAGACAGACACACTTTCGCATTTATAATATTAAGTATTAATTAGGTACAAGAAGTTGACTGGTGCTCCGTCTGTGCAGAATCCTGTCGACACCGTATTTTTATCGCAATAAAAAGTAACCTATGTCTAATAACCAAAATTGGAATCCATATCATCATCAAATTCACCTTGTTTCTCAGGTTTTTAACAGCAGTTTATCTATTCAGCAGCTTCGTTGATTGGCTATTTGAGGTTCGCCAATGAAAAGAGCTCCATATTATAATATTCTAAATGTGAAAGTGTGTCTGTCTGTCAGTCTGTCTGTTACTTCTTCACGCCCAAACCGCTGAACCGATTTAGCTGAAATTTGGCATGGAGATACTTTGAATCCCGGGAAAGGTTAAGGCTGCCTGCGCTGCTTGTGAAGGCAGTCTATAAAACTCAAACTCAAACTCAATTTTTTTTTATTCAGAATAAATTTTTTCAAATGCTCTCTGAACGTCGCATCTACATTGATGCCTATCACCGGTTCGGGAACTAACCCGGCGAGAAGAACCTATATAAGATGCTTTTCGTCCTAGAAAAATGTACAGTTCCCGCGCGATAAACGAGTTTTGGCGCAACGGAGTTGCGGGCGTCATCTAGTCAATAAATAACTGCAAAAAATATTTTGGAGCCTAGTCGATAAAAAACAACACTTTCAATAATATTTTAATACTTAGGTGCTACTTTACCGTGGGAGGGCCATGCTACCGTGGGAGAGCTATGCTACCGTGGGAGAGCTATGCTTCGGCACGAATGGGCCGGCTCGACCGGAGAAATACCACGGGCTCACAGAAAACCGGCGTGAAACAGCGCTTGCGCTGTGTTTCGCCGAGTGAGTGAGTTGATCGGAGGCCCAATCCCCTACCCTTTTCCCTTCCCTACCCTCCCTTATTTCCTTCCCTACCCTCCCCTACCTTATTACCCTATCCCCTCGTAAAAGGCCGGCAACGCACCTGTAGCTCTTCTGATGCTGCGAGTGTCCATGGGCGACGGAAGTTGCTTTCCATCAGGTGACCCGTTTGCTCGTTTGCCCCCTTTTTTCATAAAAAAGGTACTTATGTAAAATTTTTAACTGTTACTACTGTATGTTTTTAATAAATAAAAGAAACTTACTTTAAATACACGTCAGAAGTACACTAGACACAAGTACACACTGCGACAAGCGACAATGTCTAGTTGAATATAGCTCACTCTATATGTCGCAGTCATCTGGTTCAATCTGTGATTCGATTGAATGACTAGCGTATTCATTGAATGACACCGTTTTATTGAATGACTGAAGGACATCTAGTCAAGACGTTGACTGTAACGTTTAACGTCTTGACTAAACGTCATCATAGTGAAGTCGTTAAATGGAATGCTATGATTTTTTAAAAGTATTTGTTGGTGGCGTAAATATAATAGGTTAATCTAGAAACTGACTTCAATTATGAGGCGACGGCTACTTCTGGGTGGTTTACAAAAAAATAACCACGATAACCTAACCAAATCAAGTCGTATTGGGCCAACACAGAGTAATACATTGCTATTAATTACCTAAAAATTATATACTGTTCTTATACATTTCCTATTCCGTTAAAAATAAAAACATTCAATTACCTGACTGATTTCATGTCCGCTCTCTTCAAAGGGCTATGTTACAAATCACTAACTAGTTGGACGTTGAGTGACGATTGTTCGATCAACGTTCGGCCGAGTCATTCAATTGAATGGTGTCATTCAATGAATGCGCTAGTCATTCAATCGAACCGAAGATTGAACTAGATGACTGCGACATAATATATATTTATATTAAGATAGTATGTATTCAACGTTCACGTTTTATACTTATCAGGTACAGCTAGCAAAGAAAATGGATTATGAAAGTATTCCTTGTTTGCCACCTCTTCATTTTTAATTAAGTTACTTTATGATTTTTAGGGTTCCGTACCCAAAGGGTAAAAACGGGACCCTATTCATGAGACTTCGATGTCTGTCTGTACGTCTGTCTGTCCGTCTGTCTGTCCGTCTGTCTGTCCGTCTGTCTGTCCGTTTGTCCGTCTGTCTGTCTCCAGGCTGTATCACAAGAACCGCTTTAGTCTCCAAAAATCATATTGAGGTTTCTCATATAATTTTTTTCTAACCTGAATAGTTTGCGATAGAGACTCTTCCAAAGTGGTAAAATGTGTGTCCCCCCCCCTCTAATTTCTAAAATAGGGGCATGATAATTCTAAAAAAAATATATGATGTAGATCACTATAAAAACTACCAACGAAAATTGGTTTGAACGAGATCTAGCCAGTAGTTTTTTTTATACGTCATAAATGGTAAACCTTAATCAAAATTTCATTAAATCGACTGAAATATAAAAATAAATCAAAAACCTTTTAATTTCATAGAAATAAACCTTATTGCTGCTGCGGAACCCTTCATGGGCGAGTTCAACTCGCACTTGGCCGCTTTTTTTTGTTTTTTTCGAGAGAGCAGCCTTAAGTACTTAATTTAAAATCTACAATCTACAATAATATTAAAATAAATAAGACGTGTTCTATAAAATGGTCTTTGTAATGATTGGTTTCACACATTGTGTCACTCACAACATAAAAACAAAGTAAACTGTATTTATTACCTATGTGATAATAATATTGCTTAGTTATTATTACTTACTTCGTTTTTTGTTGTGATTTTAAGATTAGATTTAATAACCTGTTACATCATTGTACAACATTTAAAAGTTAATTAGTAATTATTAATAACAGTAAATAATAATATTTTACAATCTATTATGTCATACGGAAGTTTACACATAGTATTATGCCACATCGTCAATCGTCATACAAGCAAGAATTCAATTCGGAAGAATCAACATTCAACATAGAATACTTTGGGCTTATTGTGAACATCCACTTGTAGCCATCGAAGCAGAAAAATATAATAATCGGCCAAGCGCGAGTCGGACTCGCGCACGAAGCGTTCCGTACCGGTATAGAGCGAAAGTAGACAAAAAAAATGTGGTTTTGTATGGGAGCCCCCTTAAATATTTACGTTATTTTAATTTTATTAATAATTATTTAAGTACAAAATATATACCTAACCAGAGACCAGACATACTGTATGATTGGTCCATGACCTAACTAAGGATTTTGTGAAAATTTCAAGTGCCTAGCTGTTACCATTATTGATAACGAGCGAAAAAGGCCAAAAAATCACGTTTCTTGTATGGGAGCCCCCCCTTAAAATATTAACTTTATTTTATTTTTAGTATTTGTTGTTATAGCGGCAACAGATATACATAATCTGTTAAAATTTCAGAAAGCTAGCTATAGCGGTCCTTGAGTTACAGCCTGGAGACAGACAGACAGACAGACAGACGGACAGACAACGAAGTCTTAGTAATAGGGTCCCGTTTTTACCCTTTGGGTACAGAACCTTAAAAAGGATGAAAATGTTTTATTCCTAATACCCCGGTATTGCTAGAGTCAGTTTATTTTATCACTTTTTGCCATCAGATTCTGGTAGACCTATAATTTCGGTACATCCTGTTTTATACAGTATGGATTGATATTATACTGTGTTGTTGGGCGTTTATTGCCACAAAAATGACGAAGCAATTTATGCAAGCGCAGAAAAACTTTAATTGTAGGTACCTAATTAGTCTACTTAGTATCAAGCAAAAGGAATTTACGAAAATTCTAGCAATAATTAGGAAATCTCTTTCATATTAGATATACAGAGTCGAGTGTAACAAACCAAAGTGATAATAATATTATCTACTTTAGAATATTGTGTATGAGTAATTGAGTATATTGTATAGAGTTCACTGGGAAAGTAGCAGCGTTGCTGGCACTGCTGGCAGCCGCTCTGACTGGGACTTTCTAATATTATGAACAGAAACACTTTTGATTTTTTGTCTGCAAAGAATTCGCAATAATCTAAACTTGGGACACAATTCATTGGTACGCCTAGAAATATGTCGCCTAGTAAAAATACGCCTGTCTGTCTGTCTGTCTGTCTGTCTGTCTGTCTGTCTGTCTGTCTGTCTGTCTGTCTGTCTGTCTGTCTGTCCGTCCGTCTGTCCGTCTGTCCGTCCGTCCGTCCGTCCGTCCGTCCGTCCGTCCGTCCGTCCGTCCGTCCGTCCGTCCGTCCGTCCGTCCGTCCGTCCGTCTGTCTGGTATCTATGAATAAGTCTCCAAAAATCATATTGAAGTTTCTCATATCATTTTTTTCTAACCTGAATAGTTTGCGAGAGAGACTCTTCCAAAGTGGTAAAATGTGTGTCCCCCCCCCTCTAATTTCTAAAGTAGGGGCATGATAATAATTCTAGAAAAAATATATGATGTAGATTACTATAAAAACTACCAACGAAAATTGGTTTGAACGAGATCTAGCCAGTAGTTTTTTTTATACGTCATAAATGGTAAACCTTAATCTAAATTTCATTAAATCGACTGAAATATAAAAATAAATCAAAAACCTTTTAATTTCATAAAAATAAACATTATTGCTGCTGCGGAACCCTTCATGGGCGAGTCCAACTCGCACTTGGCCGCTTTTCTTTAGCTGCACTACTTATACTGACATGAATTATTTTAACAAATGCGGCCTAGCATCTTTTTATACGCGCAACGTTCAAGGGTAAATAATTTCCAAAATTAATAAGATATTTACTACTACTTGATATCAAAATATGGACAAAAGTCACAACATGTTATGAATATATGTTACAAAATAGACGAGCAACAGCCATTATATTATTACGTCGCTTCCTCTTGAACTATAATTTAGTATAATATATTTTGTTACTCGCATTGTGTGTAGGTAATCCGTCGTTATATAAAATGACTAACGGCCGTTCCCAATATTTGATCTATCTCTTACTTGAGATAGGAATAGCTCACATTAGACATTAGCTCCATATATTTTATGTCAATTCTATGTCAGCTGCGATCGGTTGTATGTCAAACTAGAGATAGATTGATTAAAGGGAACGGCCATAAGAGCGCTTACAAACGAACCGCACTTGTCTTCGAGTAGTACTGCCGTGCCGTCGACAAGTGTTGACGGTTGCCGTCAACGTGGCCCGACACTCCAGTTTTTAGGGTTCCGTACCCAAAGGGTAAAAACGGGACCCTATTGTCCGTCTGTCTGTCTGTATGTCTTGAGGCTGTAACTCAAGAACCGCTATAGCTAGACTTTTGAAATTTTCACAGATTGTGTATATCTGTTGCCGCTATAACAACAAATACTGAAAACAAAATAAATTAAATATTCAAGTGGGGCTCCCATACAATAAACTTGATATTTTTGCTATTTTTTTTCTCAATATCAATAACGGCAAACAATAGGCACTTGAAATATAAAAAAAATACTCAATTTTATTTGAATTTTCATATTTTAAATAAATAAAATAATTAAGGGGGGCTCCCATACAAAAACACAATTTTCAGTTCATTTTTGCTCTATTGTGGTACGGAACCCTTTGTGCGCGAGTCCGACTCGCACTTGGTCGATTATTTAATAACACCTCTCATTATTTTAAAGATAATAATTATGTAGTTTTTGAATAAACACCATTTAATCTGCGGTCTGCACCAACAACCTAGACGCTAATATAGCTTTACTTAACCAGCCCAAGGGCCGTTTGCAATAATTTTACGCCCACCGGTAAAATAGTCGTGAAAATCGGGAAAATTTTTTCATTATTAAATCGCAAACTTTGAAGAACGATATTTTTTACCCTAGATTTGGTCGTGGTCCGCGACACCAAAATCAAAATGTCATTGTGGCCCGTATAAGAAATAAAAATCGGCCAAGTGCGAGTCGGACTCGCGCACGAAGGGTTCCGTACCGTTATTGAGCGAAAGTTGGCAAAAAATTGTGTTTTTTGTATGGGAACCCCTGAAATATTTATTTTATTTTAATGTTATTATTAATTATTAAAGTACACATATAATTAAGAATATTGTGAGTATTTTAAGTACCTAGCTGCTACCATTATTGATTACGAGCAAAAAAAAGCAAAAAAAAAAATCACGTTTGTTGTATGGGAGCCCCCCTTAGATATTTATTTTATTTTTAGTATTTGTAGTTATAGCGGCTACAGAAATACATAATCTGTGAAATTTTCAAATGTCTAGCTATAGCGGTTTTTGAGTTACAGCCTGGAGACAGACGGACAGACATCGAAGTCTCAGTAATAGGGTCCCGTTTTTATCCTTTGGGTACGGAACAAAAGGTCGAGTACCGATAACCTAGACCACCTAGACCCATACTAAGTGATTTGTATAGTGCCGAGGAAAAATAGACAACGCCTAAATTTCATACATTGACTGTAACATAAAAACACGATAAGAACCGGTATTTAATTCTCTACTAGCAATTTAAGCTCAGTAGTGGTGATCAGTTCGCACGTCACACAAGTTGACCAAATCTTGCTAGTCATGATAGTGCAAATGCTTGTTATTATAACCCTGTTAGGAGTGTTCGTCTACTTGAAAGGTGTATATAACGAACGATACTGGAAGAAACGTGGTGTGGTTTTTCACAAATCAAATAGACTTTTGGGTATTACCTGGGACTATCTAACGAAAAATCGTGCGTTCTTCGAGCATTTCAATGACATCTACAAGCAGTACCCTAATGAACCAGCCGTCGGTATAGGTTCAATGCTTAAACCTGCTATATTTTTAAGAGATGTCAACAACATTCAACACGTTGTCTCCACTGATTTTAATGCGTTCAATCACAGAGGATTCGAAATAAGCGATGACGATACACTCGCAAATAACATACTTCTGTTGAACGGGAAGAAATGGAAGCTCTTAAGGCAGAGTATGTCACCTCTGTTTACGTCCAGTAAACTGAAATTAATGTACAATATCATCGACAAAAGTGCAGAGGACTTCGTCCCATATATCAAAAACAGTCCGGAGCTAATGAAGAGAAATACGTTCGACACATTGTCAATATTCTGTAGCGCGGCTATTACAGCTGCTGTGTTCGGAATCTCGTCCAAGTCAATTTTTGATTCGCCATTTTTAAAAATAGCACAAACTGTCTTTAAACCGACGCTTCTATTTAACATCAAGTTTGTCATAAGTTTAACCACGCCGACGCTAATGAGATTACTCAATCTGAAATTCTTCAGTGAACATGAACCATTCTTCATCGGAGCTATCAAGCAACTGTTGGTGACAAGAAGAACAGAATCTACCAAACGACATGACTTTGCTGACTTGTGTGTATCGATTCAAAATAGTGGAATGTTGAAAGATGAGGAAACTGGATTGGAGATTAAACCTACTGACGAGGTGTTGGCGGCGCAGGCTTTCTTTTTCTTTACTGCGGGAGTGGAGCCGACAGCTACCGCGATGTACAACGTTTTGATCCTTTTGGGACAACATCCGGAAGCGTTGAAGCGATTACAAGATGAAATCGACGATGCCTTCGCAAAAAATAATGGCAACATGAGTTACGACGCACTTTCAGAAATGGAATATCTCGATATGGTATTTAACGAGGCTAGCAGAATGTATCCAGCGCTTGGATATTTTGTTCGTGAGTGCATACAGGATTCTGTCCTCCCTGTCGGTAACATTAAAATTGAAAAAGGAACAACCGTGTTTATACCGATTTTTGCGCTGCATCACGACGAAAAATTCTATCCAGATCCAGAAGTCTTTAAACCAGAAAGGTTTTCTCGAGACAACAAAAGTGACTTAGTGGACAAAGCTTTTCTACAATTTGGGAAAGGTAACAGAATATGCATTGGCATGCGATACGCTACACTGCAGGCTAAAGCTGGATTGGTTCAGCTGCTGCGAAATTTCGATATCAAAACAGAACAAAATGGAGACAAAATACAATACAAAAAAGAACAGATCCAAGTGAGAATACAAAATGTTGACGTTCAATTTATCGAAAGAAAGATAAAGTTAAATTGATAAAATATATTAGGTACTTTGCATAGACTTGGTTGTTATGAAGTGTTATTGAATTATCTCAGTGTTATCTATATTTATCTTTGTCTGCTTAATTGTGAAAATAAATAATATAGATAATTCCTTATACAAGGTGAAGCCCGCAATTCCGTGCGCCAAATTTCGATTATCGCGCTGGAACTGTACATTTTTTCGGAATAAAAGTATCCTATATTTCCTTTCCCGGGACTCATTAGTATCTCCATACTTAATTTCAGCGAAATCAGTTCACCGGATTAGGCGTGAAGAGGTAACAGACAGACAGATAGAGACACTTTCGCATTTATAATATTAGTATGGTTAACATTAGTACCTAGTTATGGTATAGTAGTATGGTATTATACAGCATGACTGGTGAGACAATACCGATACTTAAGGAGAGTGTTCAGTACTCGATTCTCATTATAATTATGTAATAAAATTTGGTTCTTAATTTTTTTCCGAATATCCCAAAAATAAATTAATCATGGATACTAAGTAAATTGCGCGGCTACGCAAGTAGGCATACTATGCGGCCGGTGCAGAGGCGTGCGCTATCAAAGAAACACCACACAACTACCCCTCCCGCTCGTGGTGTCCATGCGTTGGGTAAATAATTATTTAACTTTAAGCTACATTTACTCAGTGATCAATTGATATTATTTTTTTCCAAATAATATAATAGCCAAATATCACGTCCTCGAGTATTGAACATGTCTCACCAGTCACGCAGTATAATTGCTAGTCTAGTGTTTGCAAGTATTTCCGAATCAATAGTAATAATAATTAAAAATAAGAACTAAAGAATCTATTTTTAGTTCTTGTTTTTGGAGTCTTGAAATATCCTGGATTTTTTAGAGTATCAAGATTATTTCAAATAAATTATATCCCGAATTCGAAATCTATGTCTTAGTCTTTTTGTTAATTTTTAACGGTATGAATACCAATATGAATAAAAAAGAACTCTAAAGCTGTTCCCGAGCTTGAAGGAATTTCAAGAAAATATTAATATTATCGATGCTTTCAACGTGTAATTATAGCTATGAAAAAAACCATTTTATATCTAAATTAATATGCAACTTTCATTTTAATGTTCATGCTACTTTCCAAATGAGTTTTCTTTAATTTTCCTCCACAACCGACTTTCAGTTCCGACGAAAGGTGTATTAATTAAAAATTATGCAGTCGCTTGACATCAAAGCTGGAATCTTGTTAGAAAATGTTAGCACATGGCTAATGGTTTGTTTTTTATTTACTCAACTTTTAATGAGAGGTCCGGGTCAGTTTCATGCCTCGTTACAACTTTTAAGAACTGAAAACAGTAGAGGTTAAGTCTTGCACAAATTAACAATGTTTTCGACGCTAGACTTTTATTTCTAAAGTATTTTTTGTCCGATTTATTTTGTCACAATGTGTAAGGTTAAACCAGAATTGATTTTAATGTCGTTGTAAGATTCTTTACATTGAGAGCGTCATATTATGCGCAGTTTAACTAAATCCTACGCTAGTAACGCCTGTCATTCATAAATAAGCAATCACTCACATTTGGGAAAGGTATCAGAATATGAATAGGCATGCGATACGCCACACTGCAGGTTAAAGCTGGATTAGTCCAGCTGCTGCGAAACTTGGATATCAAGATGGATCACACTGGAGACAAAATTCAATAAGTACAGAAAAGAAGAAATAAAAAAGTACAAACGATTATTTATTATTGTCACTTCGCGTAGATATTGTTGCTACGAAGTGTTTTATTTTTCTATTTATTGTTATCTTTTTATTATTTATTTTGATTACTTAATTTTTAAAGGAAATAATAATATAGATAGCATACCTTCCTTGATGATTAAAGAGTAGGTAACACGATCTAATTATTTAATCTAAGAATTATCTGTATTTTTGACTGGCATTGGCCCATTCATTCACACATTTCCACCACTGTGCACTGTAACTACATAAACCAGGAAAGTGGGCACCAAGTAGCCATATAGGCTGCTTTTCTAAGCTAAGATGCATTGCGAGGAATGTGTTTAAAAGTGTTGTAAGCCCTCGATCACAGATTCTTGAAAATCTTTTGTTCTTCTTTTGTTATCGCGGTCGCATGCGACCGCTTGGGGCTTGAAAGGGCTTGAAAAGGCGAAGTCGGACACATGAAGCGATTCTATTGGTTCTCAAAAACATTAATTTTAGTTTTTACACATTTCTTGCAACCCCTTTCAGCTCAGTTTTGGGTAGAAACGCACCGCCGTTTGGTATAATATTATTATTTTAAGTTAGATTACTATAGGCGTCGGTATACATATTCTAGAATTAAGAACATTATCAGATTTTCATACTATTCCTAGGAAGCATTATAATAATATAATATATAGTTAAACATAATATCAGTAATGCAAATTTTGCAAGCATTGTATGAATTTTATAGGAATTGTATACGATTTACAGATTTCAAATTTTTACGGTAACATGAAAATTTTGATTTGTAAGGAGTAAATATTTAAATTAAATACAAAATTCTATAACATAATACAATAACGAATCATTAGCATTGTTTAATTAGTTAAACAATTAAATTAATCTGTCGATAACATTTACTGCCATTGGAGGTGGAGGTCTCGAAAATAGGGTATCTTTTACGAAAAATTAAGGCGCCGGCTTTTATGGAAGCCATTACGTAACAAATATCATTTTTCCAGACCTTTTAATCCATACAGGGGGGCTATTACGACCTCTTATATCCAGCCAGTTTACAGGCCGGTGTAGTAGACAACGGCCTGTAAACTGGCTGGATATAAGAGCTCGTAATAGCCCCCCTGATAACATTATTGCTTGTACGGTAGTGGGATTTGAACATCCTTGCCTGCGATCAGTGTGCCCATAGTAAGTGTAATAACAAAATACGTAGGTGCTGTAATGATTGCAGAGTTATCTCGTTCAAATTACTCATTGAGTTTTTTTGGGGGATATGGATAAAAATTTAAAATAATAATAATCGAATGGTATTTTGCAAAGTAACGCGTGATTCTACTAACTAGCACAATTTCAATTTTTAATTTTCGTCTTTTATTAGTTTCACCATATTAGGCCTAAATCGTACAATGTATACGTATTTTTCTGTGTATTCCTATTTTATGCACGTTGATGGGATCCATTTGGATAGATTTATACAACGTGAAATTTTAGTGGTTGTTTTCCCGCAGCAGAACGATTTACCTATAGTAGTACTATCGAACCATGCATGTTATTTTTTGAAAATAAAAAATATTTTGTATGACTTACTATGGAAACTTTATGCCGATAGGCGCGAGTTACTATGGACCCGACCGAATTTTTTTTTTGATTTGAACAAAAAAAACTTTACAAATCTATTGTACTACTAAGATAGAATCATTTCACTGCGGGAAAACAACCATTAAAATTTCACACTGTATATGTCGCAGTCATCTGGTTTAATCTGCGATTCGATCGAATGACTAGCGCATTCATTGAATGACACCATTCAATTGAATGACTAAAGGACAACTCGTCAAGACGTTGACTGTAACGTTTAACGTCTTGACTAAAGTCATATTATAGCGAAGTCGTTAAATGGGATAATATGCTATTTTTTTTCAAGTAGCCTTTCTCCGGGGTAGTTAAAGGTAAATCCGCGCTTTCATATTATTTTATTAGTTAATACAAATAAAGCACTTTAATGTAAATGTAATCGATAAAATATCAACACAGTGCTATCAGCTGTGCGAGCTGTTTGACGCCATATTTGTTTTACTGACTAGTAGCGCCGCAGTAGGAAGAAAATAAAGTACGTTCAATCACCTGACTGATTTCATGTCCGCTATCTTCAAAACGCTATGCTACAAATCGCTAACTAGTTGAACGTTGAGGGACGATCGTTCAATCAACGTTCGGCCGAGTCATTCAATTGAATGGTGTCACTCAATGAATGCGCTAGTTATTCAATCGAATCGCAGATTGAACCAGATGACTGCGACGTATATACGAGAATCGGGAGAGGTCGATCGAATCATGTCGGACTGACGTCAGCAGGCCGGATGATCTTGCCGGACTTATTTTAAGAAAATGCACAAAGTAAGTCTACATAGATAAATAAAAATGATTTGTCGCCGCAGTCGGGCAAACATTAGGACACGTAATAGGTCGAAAACTTTCGCACAAAGCAGCGAACTTTAAACGTCCGAAGCGCCTAATACATACGAGGTATAAAAAATTAATTTCGCAAGCTCCGATAATCGCTCCGAACTTTCACAATTAAGCTTTGACGTAGTTCAACAAAGATGTTTATATTTTTTCATCGGCTGCAACAAATTTTAATTAAACTCCCGAGTAAGCTGCCGCTTGTTTACTAAGTTTAAACCTTTAATTTACAGCAATCGCTATCAAGGTAAACTTGTTAGGTAAAATATATTGTTCGGAGTTCAAAAACATTTTGTTGTTCGAAACCTACGAATAACAATAATCGGCCAAGTGCGAGTAGGAATCACGCACGAAGGGTTCCGTACCATTATAGAGCAAAATTAGACCATAAATTGTGTTTTTTGTATGGGAGCCCCCCTTATTTTTTATTTTATTTTAATATTATTATTAAATATTAAAGTACACATATAACTAAGGATTTTGTAAAAAATTCAAGTACTTACCTGTTGCCATTTTTGATATAGAGCAAAAAAGGCCATTAAAATCAGCTATTACCGTTCTTGAGTTACAGCCTGGAGACAGACAGACAGACAGACAGACAGACAGACAGACAGACAGACAGACAGACAGACAGACAGACAGACGGACAGATGGACAGACGGACAGATGGACAGACAACGAAGTCTTAGTAATAGGGTATTCATAAATTAGTAATAGTTTTTACCCTTTGGGTACGGAACCCTAAAAACTAAGGAAGAGTAACTGTGTCAACATGTGTATCGAATACATGCATACTTTATGCTTATATTCGATACTCAATTTTGTGTATTATACAATTAGTGACAATTAATATTAAGTCTTAGGTAATAAGGTACCGTTTTACCCTTTGAGAACGGAACCCCAAAAATATAAAATTCTGAGTAGGTATTCAGTCGAAGTATGTAAACTAATTAGGGTTTAAAAATATACATTTGACAAGTACAACGTGTCATGTAGTTAGTCAAGTAGCATGGCTTGTAATAGCAACATCTAGGAGTAAATAAATACATATTTACAGCCTTTGAGTTTGACTAAAGACCTTTTAGGCCCACTTGCGCCAATCTGGGTTAAAGTTAACTCTGAGTTAAACATCATGTCATATCTGTCACTGACTTGGTGAGTGATAGAGATGACATGATGTTTAACTCAGAGTTAACTTTAACCCAGATTGGCGCAAGTGGGCCTTAGAAGTTTAAACAAGTACCTATTCACTATCTTAATACCTTACTAACATCAATCAATCAACAATCGTGGTTTTGTTTGTTTTCAATTAATAATATTAATAAAGATATTCAAACGTCCAATGTAATGAAATATTATTTATTTTAAAAAATATATTTCTACAAATTATTTACAATTTTTTAATGTTAAAAAATAGGTATGAGTTGCTCCTCTTATGACTAGTTCTGATAAAGAAAATTTTATTTTATTTTATTTATTACATAAAATTAAAATTTAATTAATAAAATTTTATTTTATTTACTCATCCAGCTCAAGTTAAAACTGGATAAATCTCTAGCTATACTTAATGTTATAATTCTGAAGAGTTTGTTTGTTTGAACGCGCTAATCTCAAGAACTCCTAGTTCAATTTGAAAAATTCTGTTAGTGTTAGATAGCCCATTCATCGAGGAAGGCTATAGGCTATAGGCACCAGGTAGGCACTTAAAATTTTCACTAAATCCGCGTGCGTGATAAACGAATTTTGGCGCATTGGAGTTGCGGGCTTACCACAATTTACTTTGTACAAAAATGTTTATTTTAAAACAAACTTTCACAAACGAGTAAAAACTTCATAAATTAAAAAAAATTTATTTACAGCAATGTTTACTAATAATTTCATTTCTTAAAATCTAATATTATAATAATTATTAACATAACATTATTAAGTTTAATTTTAGTACATATTTCAATCTTATTTTCAGAATACTAATTATTATTATCAATGTCTGGTTAATCTGCCCCTATAACTTTTCACTTAGCGATCGATAAATTCCAGATCTACATTAGTCAGTCTCACAGCGACTATATCTTTTCTAAAAGATATATTTTTGCCAGGTGCGTTCACTGTATTCACTCGGAAGTTCCTCAGCAAATGTACAATGCCAGCTTTGGCTTGGACCTGGGCAAATCTTTGGCCGATGCATACTCTGTTGCCCTTACCAAAGGGCATGAAAGTTTTCTCGATTATAGGATTCTTGTTTTCCTTTGAAAATCTCTCCGGCCTAAACACTTCAGGTTCCGGATAGTGTCTTTCGTCGCGGTGCAATGCGAACAATGGTATGAAAATCGACGTCCCCTTATCGACTCTAATGTTTCCAACAGGCAAGGTTGTGTCGTTAACGCACCGTCTGCTCAGAAGACCGATGGCGGGATAGATTCTCATGGATTCATTCATAACCATTTCGAGATATTCCATCTCTGAAATTGTGTCAAAACTCATTTTGCCCTCAGTCCTCTCGAATGCTTCATCGATCTCTTTCAACAATCGCTCCTGTGCTTCTGGATATTGACCAAGCAAGACCAAAGCGTTGAACATCGTCGTCGCAGTTGGCTCCACGCCGGCATTGAAGAAGAAGAACGCTTGTGCCGATAGCACCTCGTCAGTTGGTTTAATTTCCAAGCCTGTGTCATGGTCCTTCAAAACACCTTTATCTTGTAAAGTTACGCAGAGATCCCCAAAGTCGTGTCTTTTCACGTTCGTCTTCTTTCTCTCACCGATGATCTGTTTCACTGCACTTATGAAGAAATTCTCGTGCTCAGAAAACAGTTTCAAATTAAACAAATTAGTAAAGAAGGAGCTGGTAAAAAATATAGCCGCTTTAATGTTTTGCCATGTCGAATTAAACGATGCTTCCCTTGCCATCTTCAAGAAGGGCGAATCGAATACTGATTCTGTAGTGATACCGAATACTGATGCGCCGATGGCGGCGCTGCAGAATGTTGACAACGTGTTAAAAGCGTTACCCTTCTTCAATTCTGGATTGTTTTTAATGTACGGCACAAAGTCTTTTGCGCTCTTGTCCATTATGTAGTACATCGACTTGAGTTTCGCTGACGTGAATAGCGGAGTCATGCTCTGTCTCAGCAGTTTCCATTTGTTCCCAGTGAGGAAAATTAAGCTGTTGGCTAGTATGTCCCTAGTGTTAGGTGCGTTCGATCGGTCCATGAAGGAGTTGAAGTCCGTTGACGTGATATGCTGTATGTTCGTCGGATCAGTCACTATGAGGTTGGGCGCGAACAACGACCCCGTCCCCACGGCTGGCTCATTCGGGAAGCGGTAGTAGATATCTTCTAAATTCTGGTAAAGACTTCGATTGCTGCTGAAAAAGTCGTAGAATATTCCAATCGCCTTGCTTCTGGGGTAGAAGGCGACACCTCGCTTTTTCCAATAGGCTTCATTGTATTTAGCCTTCAAGTACACTGTCGCTACCAAAAGCAACACTAGAACTATCAAGAGTAGTATTATCATTTTGTTTGCAAACTGAGTAAGTTGTAGGGGGATCTTAATTATATATACTCAATCTGTTATCAGTTGTTTTCACACAATAATAAATAATATTAAGTCATGCTGACTAGTTATATAGTACTAGGAGGAAATTGTTGTTCATCTTATCAAAATGATGCTGCTCACGAAAAATTTGCTTGATATTTATAAGCCATGTCCACATTGTGCCCTTTCATCTTCAATTTTCATAATCTTTTGACATTTTGAATGTCAAAAGATTATGAAAATTGAAGATGAAAGGGCACAATGTGGACATAGCTATTATCAGCGGGGCTAAAATGGTCACATTTAGGGTGAAGCCAAACGAGCGTAATTTCTGCCGGGCAGAAATTTCATACAAAAGTCATGTTTGATTCACACGGCGACTCAAAATGAGTTGTCATTTGTATGACAAAAAATTCTGCCCGGCAGAAATTCTGCGGCTCACGACTCACAAATTACGCTCGTTTGGCTTCGCCTTTAGCAATTCCTCCAAGTAAATTCAGCAAATGAAATGTCAAACTGTCAAACTGACAAAATAATTATGTCAAATCAGTACAAAAATACAGAAGCAGAATTTTAGCCCCGCAGGTCAAAAAATGTTCTAGCGAACCAGTACTAATAGTTGTAACTGTACTAATATCTGGTTTCTCATAACAATAATAATAATTTAATTGGTCTATTATAATACTCCACGTTTGCCACGTCAAGTCTTCCACGTCACCATCACAGGGTTTTCAACTACTTTGCAATTCTAAATAGCATACTTAAAATATTGTTATGCTTACTTTCATACTATACTAATATTTTAAATGCGAAAATGTGTCTGTTTGTCTGTCTGTCACTTCTCCACGCTAAAGCCGCTGAATCGATTTGAACTATAATGGTGGACATTTAGCACGTTAAGCCCGGCCGCACATTGTCCGAATTCTGATCAGAAACAGTTGAACCCCTCCGGACCGCCACCCCACATACTATCCGAAATATCCTTCCGGCGAGTTCGAGCTCACTCGGCTCAGTACAAAATGTAAGAGACAGCGCGGACGTTCAACTGTTTCTGATCACAAATGTCGTACAATGTGCGGCCGGCTAATATAATTCTATGAAGTTTAAATTTTCAATTATAGTGTAATGAGTGGTGGTAAGGAATTCTTCTGATTATCCACGGATTTTTAATCCAGATTGTAAATCTAAACCACTCTCAACCCCCCATGAAATTTGAATACACACAAAACATTTTAGCGGTCCAGCCCTTTAGAAGGAGTTAAATTTGAAATACACGTACCGAAGATTTATAATATTATTCATAATATCAAATCATGCTGACTATGTATATTATTTGTTCTTATGTCTGATAATGATTTATTTGTTTATGTCTGTTTATATTTTCCTTATTTTTTAAAGAGTCGTACAACTCTATAATCAGTCTTTATTAACTAGCGCCTGATCCCGGCTTCGAACGGCGTGCGAAATAAAGGTTATGACAGAATAATTATTTAAATTGAAGACCAGCTATGTCGTTGGCATAAAAAAGTTCTAACAGAATTCATGAACGTAGAAAAAGAGGCGGACTGAGTCTTACTATATACAAAACTGTGTCTTCAGAGTCGGCCATGCACACATTCTTACGCCTGTCAAATTGTATGGACTAGCGTAAGGATGTGTGCGTGCGGACCGTGTACATACAGTCAGCTGGCCGACTCTGAAGGACACAGTTTTGTGTATGGTGGGACTACGTCCGCCTTTTTTTCTACGTTCATGACAGAATTGAATCCAGTTCGGCGTTAAAAAAATGTGACAGCATTGAACCAGCATCAGTATTCAGTTGCTGTTAAAATAGCGACAAGTCAGTCAATTTTGAATGTGCATCATACAAAATATTTTTTATTTTCAAAAAATAACTTGCATGATTCGATAGTACTACTATAGGTAAATCGTCCTGCTGCGGAAAAACAACCAATAAAATTTCACGTTGTATTACAACCTCCAGTTTTGGACGCCGGTAAAAATGTATTACATTGCCTCGTCACGATGCAATGTGAACTGCGGGGCTAAAATGGTCACATTTAAGCAATTGCTCTCAATCAATCAGGAAATGAATTGCCAAAACTGTCAAATTGACAGTTTTGTCAAATCAGTACAAAAATACAGAAATGAATTGCAAGCAGAGTTGCATTTTGCAATTTAAAAAAATGAATTATATCATTAATTATTATGATTCATCTCATGATTCCACAAAGCCACCATTTTAGGCCCACTGTTCCTTAGCACTCTATCAAAATCGATACAGATTTTGGTAAGCCCGGCCGCACATTGTACGACATTAATTCTGATCAGAAACAGTTGAACGTCCGCGCTGTCTCTTGGTGCGGCCGGGCTAACCGGCTTATGAGGCAAAGAGATAAACAGCCGGACAGAGCAATCTGTTTTATTTCTAATCATAATATATTTAGCCTCTTTAATATTATGAATAACATTCTTATCAATAGAAGATACAATAATTATTATGCAAACTTGTAATGATTGGGCGTTTTATGTCACAAAGAGAGTTTGTTTGTAAGAACAATAAATGTATTTTAAAAAGATAAAACCGACTTCAAAATTAATACTTCCTATCTCCAAAACTACTGAATCGATTTTAATGAAACTTGCACTGTTCCCTAAGTTGAACAATACCTAGTACAACAAAAAAAGAATCACTTAAATCGGACTTGTAGTTCCGGAGATATGCGTGAACAAACATAAAAACATACATACATACATACACTTTTGAAATTTGGCACATTTGTTCAGAAGCTGTTATAGATTAACATATTATACAAAAACTGGGCAATTCTGGAAATATTACATACATACGCGTCGAATTGATAACCTCCTTTTTTGAAGTCGGTTAAAAGTTATTGAAATTGATTTTATTATTTTAGAACCTATTCAGCATTGGTATCAGAAGTCATGTATAAATGTGAAAGTGTGTCCGTCTGTTACCTCTTCACGCCCTCTACTAAACTGCTGAACCGATTTGCTGAAATTTGGTATGGAGATATTTTGTGTCCCGGGAAAGGACATTAGCTATGTCCACATTGTGCCCTTTCATATTCAATTTTCATAATCTTTTGACATTCGAAATGTCAAAAGATTATGAAAATTGAAGATGAAAAGGCACAATGTGGACATAGCTATAGACTACTTTTTATTTCGGAAAAATGTACAGTTTCCGTGCGATAAACAAACTGCAAAACGGAGTTGTGGGCGTCATCTAGCATAGCGTATTTACTATTGGCTCTAACATTTCAGAAGCTCCTTATTACTATTAGTTCTAAAGTTATAGAACGTATTTAATGTTGGTTCTAAAGTTTCGGATCCTATTGACTATTGGTTCTACAATTTCGAAACCTGCCCAGTGCCCCTAGCCAACACGTTTCCGTCTTAGACAGACGTTTTCGTCTCTGTTTCCGTCATGGCTTTTTATAGAATTGTCGATCAAAATTGTATGGAATTTAGATGTAAATTTTTTAAAATAGAATTATCGATCAATTATGACTGGAATTTTAAGAAGCGTTCGACAATATTATAATGTATTGTCATGTCAATTCCATACATCTTGTTCGGCGAGTCTATAAAGAAGAGATTATCCTCCGTGGTCCAGTGGTTTAGAGCGTGGCTCTTGACTCTCGGAGGTCGTGGGTTCGATTCCCGCGTTGGAAACATAATATTATTTCCAAGTTTGGTTAGGACAATGCAGGCTGATCGCCTGATTGTCTGATAAGTAAGATGATTCATGCGTCAGATGGGCATGTAAAAAGTCGGTTCAGCGTCCTGTATTATCTCTCGGCAGTCGTGTTGGTTGTCCGTCCTACTGGTTATGAGAATATATAATGGGTTATGAGAATAAAAGGAATAGAGAGTGATCTTGTGTACTGCGCACACACTTGGGCACTATAAAATACTCCTACGTAACTGGCCTGGTGTCAATCAAACGGGCCACCGTCACCGAAACCGGTGTGGGAGGTATTATTATTATAAAGAAGACGTAGAGCAAACGTGTGACTTAGGGGCTCTTCACTATAGATTTGAAGATTTCGAAATCTATTTCTGAATATACATTTAAAAATTTCGTGTCTATATTATTACTTATCTAATAATATAATATCAAATTCTCGTGTTACAGTGTTTGTGCGCCAACTCCTCCAAAACGGCTCAACCAATTTTAATGAAATTTTGTATGTACATTCGTTAGGCCTGAGAATAGGTTTTTATCTAATTTTTGTATTGATTCTAGAAATAATTTATTGGGAAAAACAACATTTTCGTGTCAGCTAGTTCTAAAATTTCGGAATCTATAGACAAACGGAAATTTTTGCTTTATTATTCTATGTAGAAAGTCGCGATATAATGTGTGGAAACGTGGGAGTAAAATATGGACCAAGGAGCCAGATTAATGGCTCATAAAGAATATAGTACAGGAACTGGTTATGAAAATTAAGTTCTCATGTCATTATTTTAACATTATGGTGCTTCCACACCGCAGTTACAAAATGTTTAGTAACGTTAGTAAACATTTTTGTTAGCAAATATTTAGACACAAATGTTAAAAAATGTTAAAAATATTTTCATGTTAGAAAATGTTTAGTAAACGTAAGTTAACAAATTATAGCAAAACAAATTAGAACAAAATAAAACATTTTAATTAAATTTTATTTGTAAACCTTTTATAAAGGACGACGGGGTATGCGGTGAGCCAATACCAGATTTAGATGTAATAAAATGTTAGTAAACATTAGTAAACATTTTCTATTAGTGCAGGAGCACTTATAACATGTAACAGTTCCTAACAAAATTTAACAATTGGCAACATTTGTTAGTAAGTGTTTTTATGTTAGAAAATGTTTACAAACATTTTCTAACGGCGGTGTGGGAGCACCATTAAGTATACAACGTATAAGAAAATTTTATCGCTGAGAGAGCAATTTGTTTTGTGATTTGTATGGGCACCTTCAGAGTGTCATCAATTTTCCCATATAAAATTGGCCCTACCCTTTGGGTACGGAACCCTAAAAAGAAGACTGCCATTTTCCGAATTAGAGTTTAACGGGAAAAGTCGTGGTTAAATAAAATATAATTATGCTCCTATTGGTCGCTAAAATAAACTACAACACTTGGACTATACCCACTATCGCACCTTCGCACATTTATAAGGTGGGGGGTAACGAAAATTATTACGGCACATTATTTTTATCCCCCATGATAAAACACATTCTGTGATGGAAATTCCTCGGCCCGTCAACGCGAAGGCATATCATTTGTTAATATTAGATTGTCTATGTGTATGCGATGTAGGTTCACGAAAATTGCTTTTTGAAAAAAAATGCTTGAAAATCGAGAATCTTCAGTGCAAATATTATAAAGATTGGTAAAATCATGAAAGGCAAGGCAAGGGCATATTACTATCATAATAATTATTGATGATTAGGTAGAAAAAGAAGTGTTAAACAACCAATAAAATATAGGAGTCATGTGGAGTCATGTATGAATGACTTTTCGCTAGTTCCAAGCGCCTAATATAAAGAAAGATTAAGTTATTACATAGCGCAGTACGGTGTTGACGAATATACGATCAGATTTAGTGAAAATAAAAGTTTAAAAAACTAAAAAATACGCGGCGATCTTAACAGACAGACAGACCAGACATCAGACATATTTTCGTATTTTTAATATTAGTATGGAAATATACGCCTTGTTTCAGAGTCCTTTCTATAAAGATAATTTTATTTTCTAATGATGGAGGTGCAAGGAATCTGTCTTCTTAACATGCACCACTGTCGGCACATCACTTCATTTGTAGAAATATGAGTCCCAGTAGGGTTATACAATAGAACAAGATTACTTGTCTCAACTCTCAAGCGCATGCTCAGAATTTGATGGTAGCTCTCGAGCTCTACTTAGGCCCGTAATAATAAACCGCACTTACCAATTAATAACAATCTTGGCTGATACGCTCGCAGCGTTTTAAGGTGACGCCATGTTAAAGTAAAAAACCGTGTTGGATGTGTTTTAGATTGCTTGTTTTCTATGCGAGGCTGGCCTGGCCTCTCATAGAAAACAAGTAATGGAACAGCAAAAAATGGAAAGGGCGTAGTGACAAAATGGTTTTTGTCGCGTAATTTAAAAACCATAAATACATTTCATAATTATAAGCTATGGACAAATTAAAGTGTATACTAGAATCAATTTATGAACAAATTTTGGAAGCTTATATAAATCTCCTCTGTTGGCAAAATAGGAATCCCTTTTTTTACAGAGGTCTTTTTGATTGATTATTCTGTGTTATAAAAGTTGAAAAATCGTGTTATGCTATGGGTAATTCAAAGACAAAGACATGATGAATACTGACAGTGAACTTTAATTTCTTAGCTTTAGTCATTGCTGAGAAAAATGTACATCGCTACAGCCAAATTATCAAGGCGTCACCTTAAAATGGTCCTAGTTTTAGGTTTTTTTGGTGGCATTGCCTCTTGTATAATAATAATATTATTAGGCACACACATGTTTGCCTTGCTAAATTCATAATTATTAACCCGCAAACCTTCAAGAACAAAGCGTGCGACGCACCTGGAAATTGTCTGATGATACGAGTATCCGTAGGCGAGTGTGTTTGCTCGTTTGGCCCCTAATATTATAACAAAAAAATATTACACAAATTAGACTTTGATAATATTATCAAGAGCAAGTTTTGACCATACCTAAGAAGCATCTTCTCAACTAACAGTTTGACAGGACAGCAAGTTCGTGCTCAGTTGACGCCATACTTTCAATTGCTGTACACACTTGAGTACAATCTAATAAAATAATAATTAACAGCATCTCAAGAATTATTTTGAGCAAGCGGTAAAAGTGGTTTTTGAGTACGGGTCTTAGCGCAATAATAATAGTAATACGCCCAACCGGCCACCGTCACCGAGACGGTGGCCGGCTTCATTGAAACCAGGCCAGTTACGCAGGAGTAATTTTGTAGTGCCCAAGTGTGTGCGCAGTACACAAGAGCACTCTCTATTCCTTTTACTCTCACAAGTCACAACCCAGTGGGACGGACGACCGACACGACTGGTGAGAGGTCAGGCGCAGGACCGACTTTTGACGTGCCCATCCGACGCATGGGATTATCTTACTATCTTACAACCTCCGAGTCAAGAGCCACGCTCTAAAGTCTAAACCACAAGACCCCGTGGTGTAGTGGTTTAGAGCGTGGCTGTTGATTCGGCGTTCTTAGCGCAATATACAGGGTGCAATTAAACCTTCCTGCCAAATTTTTTCCAGGGCTTGGTATCATTAGGAGAGTTCGAAGGAGGGAATGAGCGGGGGTGACGCAGGGAGAGGCGCGCGCGCGGGGGCACGTCACGCACGGCCGACGCATCGTGTCCATTAATTTGACGACCTCTGTGGCTCAGTGGATAGCACGTTGGTAGCTTAAGCCGGAGGTCGTGGGTTCGAATCCCGCCGACGGAACAAAAAGTTTTCAAAGTTTCTGGGTCATAGATGTGTATTAAATATATTTATCATATAATAAAAATCTTAAATATATTATGTATAGTATAAAAGTATTAAATATATTTCCGTTGTCTGGTACCTGTAACATAAGTCCTTCAGGTACTTAGCATGGGGCCAGACTGACGTGGTGTGAAGCGTCCATAGATATTATTATATTAATATTATTATTATTATTAATTGTACTGTTTTTTTGGGTTAACTTTCGGAAGCTATTTCTCAACATTTTAGTACTGAGTGATTATAAAAGAAATAATAAGTAATAGTTAAAAAAACTAAAAACACGCTTTTTATAATATAAAGCGTCGGTTACAAACAAACATACAAACATAGAAATTGAAAAATGGAATAATTATATCAAATTAGTGTACTGTCATCGGTCCTCGATAAATCTACAAAGTTTGAACGAAATCTGGCTGTTTAAAGTGGGTCAAAATCGCGCCCAAAGAAGTCGGTTACAATCAAATATACAGGTGAAGTTAATACAAAGCGTATAAAAATACGTGTTTTTATTTTTAACAAGAATCAATATACCAAAATTTGGCAGGAAGGTTTAATTGCACCCTGTATTCATATCGACAAAGTCCAATCTCAGTTGTTATCAGTGGCTGATAACGACGATATATTCCATCCCAGTTGCCGCCTGCTGGGGTATTATTTGCTGAACCTGATGATGATGATGATGACCGGAACCGCTGGACGGAGACAGATGACCGGCGGAAGATTTATGTCTCGATACCATTCCAATTCTGATCGCCGATTTAATATAACAGCTTAGCTCGGAACATCTGCGCATGTTATTAATGACTATATCGCGAGCTAAATTTACAGAAATAGCATATTTTGTTAATATAAAATCTAGGAAATATAGATGCTGTCGTTCTTGATTTTGCGTACCGCGAAACATGCCAACTTTGCCAGCTTTTTTCGAATAATTTAAATTCTTGTAAAAAAAATGTATAGAAGTGTAAGTATTTTTTTGCCCTGTGCACTACAAGGCTACATGCGCAGATGTAGGAATGTCAAAAACATTACTACTGTTCATTTAATTCAATTTATGATTGATTTTCATGCCGGGTAAAGTTACCTGGACTTGTAGCCAACATTACCCACCTTGATTTTTCACGCAAATATGAACTTTGCGCAGGTGGCAACAAAGTCCAGTAAAAGAATTCGCCACCACGCACTATTCACTCATAAATCTGCACCACAATTTGCCCGCAAAAATACGTACCGTTGTCCGTTTTTCAGAAGTTGCAACAAGTTACTGAATAAAGTTAGCACTACGGAGTATTGTCAACATTATCAGTCATATAACCTATTTTCTGCCAAATTAAACAAATGCTGCCATAATATTAAAATACCTCTGTACATCAAAGATTTGCCAATGGATCTTAGGGCAAAGTTATCCTATGTGGCAAAGTTGGCATGTTTTACCGGTACCAAGAATCGTCAATATAATATTGTATTTTATAACATATTATAAAAAATGAACAAAAAGCAATAATTAATAATATCATGTGTAATAAAGTCATGAGTCATGACTAATCTAGCCTAATTTATTCCGTCGAAAACAAACTACGATTTTGTGATTGCTGATTACACAAGCATTCAATAAGGAAAACAGAACAATCCTTACTGTTGTATAATATAATAAAATCTTAGGAAAGTCAAATCTGTGCATTGAATATTTTTGAATATTTTTTAAAAGAATACTTGGGGCGTGATCAATAGATATTACCTAAGCCAAAAATATTATCGATTATACAATTTTTGTTTGTTAGTCGGTATTCCGGGATAAACTCAAAAAGTACTGCATGGATTAAGTTCAAATTTTGCATGAATATTACTAAGAGGTCGGGTCAAGGCTACATAATAATTATAATAACCCTATCACCTAGCGGTGGGACTCACACATAACGCTCGATCACGATGATAGGCATTATTGTCCATGTTAATAATAAATACTACGAGATAACAGTTTGTATTTAAAGCTCGTGCTAAACGCTCGTGGACCATTCACAGACAAAATGATAACGTTACTATTGATAGTCGTGGTCGCGGCCCTGCTAGCCGCTGTCTATCTAAGAGGAGTATACAATGAAGCCTACTGGAAAAAACGGGGCGTCAAATTTTATCAAAAGAGTAGAGCGATCGGAATATTCTATGACTTCTTCAAGGGAGATCGAAGTCTGTTCGAACATATTGAGGATATCTACTACGAGTTCCGCAACGAGCCGGCTGTGGGAATCGGGTCGTTGTTTTCGCCTAACTTGATTGTGACCGATCCGACAAATGTCCAACACGTGACAACGGTCGACTTCAACTCCTTCATGGATCGTTCGATCGCGCCAAACAGCAGGGACACGCTGTCCAACAGCCTGATCTTCATCACTGGAGCCAAATGGAAGCTGATACGGCAGAGCATGACGCCGCTATTCACGTCCTCCAAACTCAAGTCGATGTACTACATTATGGATAAGAGCGCCAAAGATTTCGTGCCGTACATAAAAAATAATCCAAAATTGAAGAAAGGTGACGCATTCGACACGCTCTGCACCTTCTGCAGCGCGGCCATCGGAGCGGCCGTGTTTGGTATCACCACGGAGTCGGTCTTCGACTCCCCGTTTCTGAAGATGGCACAGAGAGCTGGGGTAACGACGTTCTGGCAAAACCTGAAATTTGTGATATCTATTTCCAGCTCCTTCATAACGAGACTATTCAATGTGAAATTGGCCGCTGAGCACGAGGCGTTCTTCATCGGAGCGATCAAACAGATCATCGGGGAAAGAAAGAAGACGAACGTTAAAAGACACGACTTCGGAGATCTCTGCGTAGCTTTGCAAGAAAAAGGTGTGTTGAGAGATAATGAAACGGGCCTGGAAATTAAGCCGACCGACGAGGTTCTTTCGGCGCAAGCATTCTTTTTCTTCAACGCTGGTGTGGAGCCGACTGCAACAACTATATTTAACTTCTTCGTCCTGGTTGGACAGCACCCAGAAGTACAGGAGCGCCTGCATCGGGAGGTTGACGAAGCCTTTGAAAAGAGCCAAGGAAATTTGACTTTTGACATCATTTCGGATATGGAATACCTCGAAATGGTTCTGAACGAGTCCATGAGAATTTATCCCGCTATCGGATTTGTCGCCAGAAAGTGCGTTAAGAGTACGACTCTACCTGTAGGAAACATAAAAATTGACAAGGGAACCACCATATTCCTTCCAGTGTTTGCGTTGCAACGTGACGAGAGACATTATCCGGAGCCGAAAGTTTTTAAGCCGGAGAGATTTTCGAAGCAGAACAAGGATCCCATGATAGACAAAACTTTTATGCCTTTCGGTAAGGGAAACAGAATGTGTATTGGCCATAGGTTCGCTACGGTACAAGCCAAGGCAGGGATTGTCCATCTGATGCGACACTTCAAAGTAAATACTATACAGAAATCAGGCAAAAAGATCGGCTTCCAGAAGCACCTCTTTGCTCTGAGGCTAAAAAATGTAGACTTCGAGTTCATCGACCGATAAGACATTAAAAGAGACAAAGTGATACAAATTGAAAATGATGGCTAAAAGAATACTTCGGCTTGGTGAGAAATTGTTTGTAAAATCTATTAATTATTGTTATGATTTTTGTTTAGATTTTATAATTGTTCATTTACTTTGATTGTTTTTATGATATGAAATAAATGCATGAAATTTCATTATATCCTTTTAAATCAATAGCAGAATTATTGATAAAAATAAATTATTCAAAAAGAACCTACAAAATTTTATAATCGTTACCAACATAATATATTTTTGTGTCTTGTTTTTAGAATCAAACCAGCAGTTTTTTTTGTTTCAATCTTTTAGTAATAACAATTATTATTTTAAATTAAGAGTAGAGAACAATAATAGTGTGACAACTGACAAGTATAATGCGCAAAAAACCCAGGGTGACATCTAGTAAATCACGAAGCTAAGCTGCGGATATTTAATTTACTGGTTAAATAAAGCTACCTTTATTGAACCAGTAAATATGCTTGGAGAGCCATGCTTCGGCACGAATGGGCCGGCTCGACCGGAGAAATACCACGTCCTCACAGAAAACCGGCGTGAAACAGCGCTTGCGCCGTGTTTCGCCGAGTGAGTGAGTTTACCGGAGGCCCAATCCCCTACCCTATTCCCTTCCCTATCCTCCCCTATTCCCTTCCCTTCCCATCCCTACCCTCCCCTATTACCTTATTCCCTCTTACAAGGCCGGCTATGCACCTGCAGCTCTTCTGATGCTGCGAGTGTCCATGGGCGACGGAAGTTGCTTTCCATCAGGTGACCCGTTTGCTCGTTTGCCCCTTATTTCATAAAAAAAAATATTTCAAGTATACTTTCATCTGCTTCAATTTAGTTCATAGGAACTAAATTGAAGCAGATGAAAATATACTATCACAATGAAATAAGTCCAGCGACTTGAAAGACTCGTTCTAAGTTTTACCAATCCTAATTTTCATTAACTCGAGAATTTATGTCCAAACTTAAAAAAAAAATAATAATAATTATAATCAATTCATTCCTTTAAAAAGAAAATAAGTTTGTTATCCGTTCGTGAATTTTACTCATCTTAATTCTGAAAATAATATTAGATCCTTAACGAATCTAGGTCGTAGTCAATAGGTAGATCTATTAATTAAATATTATGAGATTTGTCCGTTTTTAGGGCTCTGTACCAAAGGGTAAAAACGGGACCCTATTACTGAGACTTGTCTGTCCGTCTGTCCGTCTGTCTCCACTCACCTCAACTCACTCAAGAACGGTAATAGCTAGAGTTGAAATTTTCACAGATTATGTACTTCTGTTGCCGCTATAACAACAAATACTAAAAACAAAATAAATTAAATATTTAAGGGGGGCTCCCATACAACAAACGTGATTTTTCAAACATTTTTTGCTCGGTCTCAATGATGACAACTGGTAGGCACTTGAAATTTTTACAAAGGTCTTAAATATATGTGTACTTTAATAATTATTAATAATATTTAAATAAAATAAAAATTTAAGGGGGGTTCCCATACAAAAAACACAATTTGGCTCTATAACGGTACGGAACCCTTCATGCGCGAGTCCGACTCGCACTTGGCCGATTATTAATCTTTGAACCCGATGCCTTGGCCATATCCTAGTCAGCTCCTATCCTACACTCTTGACGCGCCATTAATCTGGCTTCGCGGTACATATTTCGGCCGCGTTTACTTTCGCACATTATTTCATCCACGACTTGAGTCCATAACGACTCAGATTAATTCTATCTATACTTTCTTTGCAAGCATATTAAAATGCATGAGAAAATAAAAAAAGTTTTACTTCTTGTTTGACCTAAAACTAATCCATATATGTTACTAGTACGATGGTATCTATCTGTTTATTAAACCTTTGTACTTAAGCTTCTGAACTGCTTGATTTGATAAAAGGTATGGAGATTGGAGAGTCATTGACACATCGAACGTGCGACTTTTTAGTAAATATGTTATTATTATTGAGAAAGAAATATGCAAATTCTATTGGTTACAACTGTACACATGTTAGGTATTATATGCGGCATGTTTAGCTGTACAGTCACATGCCAAACGTAGGCTTTGGGCTCGGTGCGGGGCAGATGGGGGGGGGGGGGGGGGGGGGTTTAGTGGGTATACCGTGGTCTCATTAGCTACGGGAGTCCCACATCACTGCTCGGGTCGCCCCCTGCGCCTGGGTGGTATGCATAATGCATTTCCCCCTCCGGGAAAAAAAAAAATAAAAAATAAAAAGTTTAAACTCATGTTAGAGCTAGAAGGTGTTTCATGCACGGTCAAGTTGTAAAATCGGTAGTAAACTAAGTTTTAAAAAAACCGGCCAAGTGCGTGTCGGGCCACGCGCAATATAGGGTTCCGTAGTACCGCTAGTTTTTGAAATTTTTTGTATGGTCAATGAATGTACATTTATAACATGTTTTACACTACTAACAACATCATCTCAGTTACTTTCAAAGAAATTTGAACGAAAATTTCCTTTATACTTCGCCGAATACATTTTTTTAGTTGATCGACTATTACTCAATAACTTATGAAGTCTTCTTAGCCGTGATAGTTTTCCTTTTAAATTCAGCATATTTCCTACTCCCGTGAATTTTTTCACATTTCCAGAAGCAACTGTTTAGCTGGTAGAAGGGGGAGACACTGGACTAACGATTTTTTCCACTTTAAAACTTAATATTTCACAAATGGATCCCTAAATCGAAAAATGATCTATGAATACTCATAATATTTTTTAAAAACTTATCCAACGACACCCCACACGATGGGGTGGGCGCGAAAAAATTCAACCCCCCTTGATGTGTAGGGGAGGTACCATAAAAAAAATATTTTTTAAATATTTTATGTACCATTTTGTTGACGTTATTAATATGTGTATTCATGCCAAATTACAGCTTTGTAGGTCCTGTAGTCTCTGAGAAAAACCGCGGACAGACAGACAGACGGACGGACAGACCGAAACTATAAGGGTTCCTTGTTGACTACGGAACCCTAAAAACTGGTTTTGACGTATGATTCAATCGCGTATAAGGAATAACTTAGAAATTACCAATGATGTTGTAAGGTCAAGGTGGTCATAAGTTTGTTTTTTGTTATCTATATATATAAAACTCAAAGGTGACTGACTGACATGGTGATCTATCAACGCACAGCCCAAACCACTGGACGGATCGGGCTGAAATTTGGCATGCAGGTAGATGTTATGACGTAGGCATGCGCTAAGAAAGGATTTTGATAAATTCCCACCCCAAGGGGTTCAAATAGGGGATGAAAGTTTATATACTTCTTAACGCGAGCGAAGCCGCGGGCAAAAGCTCGTCTTGATATATGTCTGTGGTTATACCTGTTATGTTGTTAGAAAAAATATTTTTAGCGTGACGTAACATACAGGTAAAACCTATGTAAACAAATGAGTAATCCTATACAGAAATGCTTTTATACAATCCTACTAAATTATAAAGGCGAAAGTTTGTTTGGATGTATGGATGTATTGATGTTTGTTACTCATTCACGCAAAAACTACTGAACAAATTTTAATGAAACTTTACAATAATATAGCTTATGCATCAGAATAACACATAGGCTATAATTTTAACTGACTTTCAAAATGGAGGAGGTGTTATGTTCGTTCTTTTATGCTCAACGATTACTCCACCGTTTATGAACCGATTTTCAAAATTTTTCTTTTGGTATATAGGGCCCACCTAATTTGGTATCATGTTCATAAAAATGGTTACCTGATGAAGGAATCCATGGGTAATCGATGGAACTCCTTAAAATTTATATGCAAACATGTGGTGACTTTGATTTCATGAGAATAAATACTTCTCATGTGTTTTGGCTTTTACATTGACCGAAATTAGGAAATCCCGATCGAATACTGATATATACTTACTCTTTACTCTACATTCTCTATAAGCCATGACAGGACACGTTGCCATGGTATCAGAGTTATTTACGAGACTTCAATAAATTATTCTACGAATAAAAGTACATAAACTAACATTGCGTTTTCAATATACAATAACTGGCGACGAGGATGATTACAGACTTGAAGAAATGGAAGAGAATCCGCGCCTCAATACGCGCACAATTTAAGAGGTGGGATTTTTACTTAAATACACATGAGGATCTTGACTACGCAGAGACTTATGTCAGGTTACAACGACTACAAGAGGACTTCCAAATTCTTCGAGAAATACAACAGAACATCATAACCGAAATACCAGAAGAAGAGTTGGACAATGAAATAGAAATAAACAACACCATTGAAGAAGAATACATATCCATTAAACTTAAACTAATTCACATACAACATCGAGCTCAATCATACGTAAACACAGAGAACAGAATATTATGTACAAGCGACGATACAGCGGAGGAATCTTGGAAGGAAGAAAGCTTACAAATCACGAACAATTTTGAAGATTCTACTACCGTTTACCCCGAGGACAATGCTGATGGCGCCACACATAATATGCCATTTGCATCGACACCTACGGAGCCGAACACACAGAAGGAACCAAATGAAAACCAATCCAAAGAAAGAATGATCATAGAAAATAACGTATTAGACATCAAGCCGAAAACTATTCTGACGGAAACCTGGAACGACGAGGATTCCAATACATTGGGAAAAGAAAGAGATACAATCTACAACACTCCGAACATACATTTTACAGAAGGGAACAAAAGGAAAAGACAGATTACACAGAGAAAAGAAGGACTGAAAAGAGATAACAACATATTACACGCTAGTCTAATAACGTTTAAACACCTACCTAGAACGGAGCTTGGATACTCGAAAGAAAATGAACATTTAAAGCTAACGCAACACAAGCACAAATGGAAAGAAAAAGAAGGAGCGAATCGAAATACGAGAGCAGAAATTCATTTACATTTCATAACATCACATTCACACTTCAGGAATAAACGAGAGACCCACAACTTACAAGAAGAGAGAGAGCCACTAAAATTACATACATCAATTAGTAAAGGAGGAGGAGACGGCGGCTGCTACCGTCTATTTTACGTCGCCAGGGTCTACTTCTGTCTGGTTTGGCACCGGCACTTTGAACAGAACGGCTCATGCCCTCGCCAGGCAAACAGGAATAGCGAGGGAGAGCTGATATATACTTACTCTTTACTCTACATTCTCTATAAGCCATGACAGGACACGTTGCCATGGTATCAGAGTTATTTACGAGACTTCAATAAATTATTCTACGAATAAAAGTACATAAACTAACATTGCGTTTTCAATATACAATATACAATAATATAGCTTATGCATCAGAATAACACATAGGCTATAATTTTAACTGACTTTCAAAATGGAGGAGGTGTTATGTTCGTTCTTTTATGCTCAACGATTACTCCACCGTTTATGAACCGATTTTCAAAATTTTTCTTTTGGTATATAGGGCCCACCTAATTTGGTATCATGTTCATAAAAATGGTTACCTGATGAAGGAATCCATGGGTAATCGATGGAACTCCTTAAAATTTATATGCAAACATGTGGTGACTTTGATTTCATGAGAATAAATACTTCTCATGTGTTTTGGCTTTTACATTGACCGAAATTAGGAAATCCCGATCGAATACAAAACAATATTCTAAACTTCGATCACATAATACAGGGTGCAATTAAACCTTCCTGCCAAATTTTTATATATTGATCCTTGTTAAAAATAAAAATACTTACACGTATTTTTTCTTTCATAATCACTAAGTACTAAAATGTTGAGAAATATCTTCCTAAAGTTATCCTAAGGAACACTACAGTTAATGGACACGACACGTTGCCCGCGCGTGACGTACCCCGCGCGCGCGCTGTTTCACGCCGGTTTTCTGTGAGCCCGTGGTATTTCTCCATTCGAGCCGGCCTATTCATGCCGAAGCATGGCTCTCCTATGGTAGAGGATCTGCCTATGAATCAACTTTTATGATAGCACAATACAAAGTTATGGCCTGTATTCACTTTGATTAGTGCGAGTGCAGGTCATAATGTGATTAGGAGAAAAAAAAAGAACTTGCACTAATCAGTTGCTCTCCACACTATGCTTTCTCCTGATTACTAATCACCTGCACTAATCACTAATGAAAGTGAATTCGGGATTAGTTCCTACGAATACCACATAATATGCGCATGACTGTACACATGTAATAAGGCTTAGTGCACAATATATTGAACTATTAGGACAAACGGCCACGGACCGCAGAATCGATCGCGGCCGAATAATTTGTTGTACGACACGTCCATAACCGTTTACGGCCTGGGTTTAGGTTCAATACGCATGATTTGGATAGGGTATAAATCGTTTTTATCTTTTCTGGTTTACGAAAACAATAGCCAAGCTATTTAGGCCTATACATATAAGTTGATTGTGACGAAGTTAAAAACAAAAATAAACAAAGCTACAAATGTCAATGTCGTATCGTGCGTTATAAAATGTAAAGTTTATAGTCCATCAAAAGCGTAACATGTAGAAAAACAACAGGCTCTCCGGGAGGATTCACAGGATAGTGAAAAAGGCAGTGGTGCGGGCTGATGAAGTATAGGGGGTACACCTTATAATTCCTCCTCTACATCTCTCTCAACCTCTGCTATTACGAATTTTCGATCAGGTAATGTGTTGTGATGCAAGTATAATAATATGTTTTAACTTATCAGAAAAACGTGAAAAACGTTGCCAAATAAGTTTTCACATATGCAAAAGACTCTTTAATATCGTGTCGTGCATTATAAAATGTTAGATATTTATTTCTACTTATGAAGTGACAAAATACAGTCGAGTACAAACAAAACCACTGTTTGGGGGTCATACATCAGCTCTAACTGTGTTTAACTGAAAGTTTAACCATTAACCATCACGCGTGGTTAGCGCGCTTAGACCAGGAGTTATGCGACTACCGCGGTTTAGGTGTGGACTAAAATCTAGATTATCCTTAGTACTATAATGGTTTTATTAATAAATGAAAATTGCATACACTATTAATGTGTTTTCTAGAATTTTTTCTCATGTTGTATGCTTACCCTTAGGGCGTAACCCTTACTTAAATAAAGTCTTTCTCAAAACATTATAGACAATAACTGTATTTTAAAAAGATAAAACCGACTTCAAAATTGTACGTAATTGAGAATTAAAACTTCCTATCTCTAAAACTACAGAACCGATTTTGATGAAACTTGCACTATTCCCTAATGGCCGTTCCCTATATTCAATCTATCTCTAGTTTGACATACAACCGATCGCAGCTGATATAATAGAATAGAAGCTGATATAATAGAATAGAATAGATATAATAATAGAATTGACATAAAATATATGGAGCTAATGTCTAATGTGAGCTATTCCTATCTCAAGTAAGAGATAGATCAAATATTGGGAACGGCCGTTAGTCGAACAATACCTAGTACAATAAAAAAAGAATCACTTAGATCGGACTTGTAGTTCCGGAGATATGCGCGAACAAACATAAAAACATACATACATACATACACTTTTGAAATTTGGCACATTTGTTCAGAAGCTGTTATAGATTAACATATACTTTTGTATATTGGGCAGTTCTGGAAATATTACATACATACGCGTCGAATTGATAACCTCCTTTTTTTTGAAGTCGTTTAAAAATAGTAAACTTTGTCTGTCATGTCACGTTTGCAATATGCCAGAAAGACAAACAGTTTTTGGTGTGTTAATATTTTTATTAGTAAGGGGGTTAGAGCATAATATGGGTAGACAAATAATAATCGAAGAAAAATTATCTACTGTGGCTCTATAAACATTATTTTGAGAGTGGCTCAAAATCTGAGGACCAAAAAGAAGTTGGAAAATATTATGTAAACCTTAGGTGACAGCTGTTTTATACCCACAGTCTACTGTCAATGTTATCCCAGTGCAACAATATTCAATTCCCTTCAAGGAGAAAGCTTATTCCCTCCTAAACGGCTGGCAAAACACCTGCAACTTTTCTGACGTGGCAGTGTCTATGGCCGACGATAGTTGCTTTCCATTAAGTGACCAGTTTGCTCGTTTTATAAAAAATATTCTTAAAATATACGTGTGGCAATAAAATGCGTTACAAACGGACTAGCTATGGTTTTCCCACAAAAGAGCATCGCATTTAAGCACTTTCAGTGTGTAAGCGAAGCTTTCGCATATAACAATAATTTCAAATAAACTGGAGCAAATTTTAGGGTGCACATCGGTGATATGAAAAATTTTATGGCTGACTTATATGACATATTATAGCTTTAGGGCTCAGAGCTATAAAGCGGAGTTATTTGTTTAATATACAGCGTTGTATAAGGGAATATATTGATAAAACCATGTTACATTATGGTCATAGGTTTTTATGAGTTGAAAATTGTTATATTTTTAAGAGTGTCAAAATAAGAACAAAGGAAAGAACAAAATATAGTTATGAGATTACGATTTTGTACTTGTGTCAGCTATGACTGTTTAGTAAAGAAACAGCCGGGCTGATTTGACATTTTTGTATTGAGAGTGTGGAATTTTACATTCTCTATGTTATGATAATCGCCAGATAAATAGACACATAATATGATGACGCCTGCAACTCCGTAATTGCGCCATAATTCGTTTATTGCTCGGGAACCGTACATTATTTCCGGATAAAAGGCATATCCTATGTCCTTTCCTAGGACCTAAAGACAAAATTGTAGTAAAATCGGTTCAGCGGTTTGGGCGTGAAGAGGTGACAGACTGACAGGTAGACTTCCACATTAAGGCCCGTATAAATAGTCAGTATTTAAGATGCAACCTGGTCTCAAGACGCGATTTGGCTCTGTGATTGGTCCAAATTTTGACAGCCATGAGCCAACCAATCGCAGAGCCTGAACCATGTCTTGAGACCGAGATGCATCTTGAGTACTATTTATACGGGCCTTATAATTATAACTAGTTGACCCGGCAAACATTGTTTTGCCATTTAAAGTATTTCTACTTCATGAGTTAATACAAAATCTTACCCCCTCTTTTGTCCCCTAAGAGGGGTGGGGGGAAAAATTGTGCACCTGATGTTAAGTTGGAAAATACAGTTAATAATATGAAGTAAGTCCATTAAAGAAAAAATTTGATACAAAATCTGACCCCCTTTTTGGTCCCCTTAGAGGGGTGGGGGGGTAAAGCTTATACACCAGATGTTGAGTTGGAAGAAGACAAATATATCTGCCAAAACCGTATGCAAATCGGATGAGTAGTTTTCGTGTTAAAGAAAAAAGTTTGATACAAAATCTGACCCCTCTTTTGCCCTCTTAGAGGGGTGGGGGGAATTTTTTTTATACACCAGATGTTAAGTTGGAAGAAGACAAATATATCTGCGAAAACCGCTTTCAAATCGGATCAGTAGTTTTCGTGTGATAGTGGAACAAACATACAGACAGACAGACAGACAGACAGACAGACAGACAGACAAAAAACTAACCACATTTTTGGCTTCTATAGCGATGTAATGACACCCCCCGCTTATTATTTTTTGGATATCTTTAATGTACAGAATTCACATTTCTACAGTTTTATTATATGTATAGATAGTACGAATTATTTGAATAATAAACATTGTTTTAAAGTCAACAGGAATAACACACGTTTTGAAGTCACTCGAATTTAGAACACAAAGTTCGTAATCGTTGGAATCGTTAGCGACTCCGTGAAAATGGGTATAAGCCGCATCAAATGCGCGCTGTTTGACGGACCAACGCGCTAATAAAGCTAAGCTCCTGAACGGGCATTAGCTTTAAGTGCCTGGTAGACATACGAGCATATAGGCCGGTATAAATAGTCAGTACTTAAGATGCGACCCGCTCTCAAGACGCGGTTCGGCTCTGTGATTGGTCCAAATTTTGACAGCCAACCAATCACAGAGCCTGAACCGTGTCTTGAGACCGAGATGCATCTTGAGTACTGACTATTTATACCGGCCAAAGTACGCGAGTTTTAAGTTCGCGAACTTACTCGGCTCGCGTCGCGTCGGTGACACACGAGAATCGCTCACACTGGATTACCTGCATGCCCCCAGCCTCGCGGCTCGCGGCTCTTTGCTGACACACAGGCGATTAAGATCGTCGAGCCATAAGTTCTCGCGTGTCTGTCACCCCCTTAATGTTTCTGGAATTAGTATTACTGTATGTAGCACTAGCTGTTGCCCGCGACTTCGTCCGCGTTAGCATAATATAATAACGGAGATGGATAATTTTCTCCTTTTAAGGTCCCTTACTCAAAGGGTAAAAACGGGACCCGCAGCCAAGTAGGCACATATTAATCAAAATATGACACTCGAAAATTGTATGTTTAGTTTAGGTTACAATCTTTAATAATTTCAGTTCAATCAGTCGAAAGTCTAAGAAAATTTCTAAAACTTTCATCCCCTATTTCATCCCCTTAGGGATGGAATTTATTAAATTCCTTTCTGAGGGGATGCCTACATCATAGTATCTTTATGCATACACAGTCTCAGCCCGATCAGTTTAAATTTGACAAAAGCTTCATGCAAAATTTCATCCCCTATTTTGGGGTAAAATAGTGGTGAAATTTTTAAAATCCTTTTTTAGAAGATGCCTACGTCATAGTAGCCTGTAGCTGCATGCAAAGTCTCAGACTGATCGGTTTGAAATTGACAAAGTTTCATACAAACTGTCAACCCCAATTTCACCCCCTTGGGGGTAGAATTTCCAAAAACGCTTAAATATGCATCCATTTAATTTTAATTAGTAACCCAATAATAAAGTTTCATGTTTCTAACTTAAGAAATGACGGACTTTCATTCACACTTCCAACCCCAATTTCACCCCCTTGGGGGTAGAATTTCCAAAAACGCTTAAACACGTATTTATTCATTTTTAATCAATAGCCCAAAAACAAAGTTTCATGTTTCTAACTCAAGAAATGACGGTCTTTTATTCAAACTTTCAACCCCAATTTCACCCCCTTGGGGGTAGAATTTCCAAAAATACTTAAAAACATATTTATGTTACTCAATAAATGTATTTTAGTGCGGCAATATCTTTTATGCCAAAACTTAAGACGTTTATTCCACCAGTCAGTATTACGTAAGACTAGTGAATTAACTTACTAATTTCCGGTAATCTATACCGGTGTTGACTGTGCACACAATCTGTTTACTGTACATACTGCCGAATTAAGTAATTAGTCAGCGCTTGTGCGAGTGCCGAGTGCCAAACGGAATTATTTACTCAAGGAACTTAGTGATAATTGCTATAGGAGATTGCTACGGGCAATTTCCTCTGTCTTTTGAGTATAATCTATGTCTTATAGTACGGGTGCCCTAGAACAATTTTTTTGTGATCACTAACAAGCTAATTTTTTGCGAGTAGCTACATTTTGATAAGACGAACAACATTTTTATTTTCGAAAAATCTCGAAAGTGGTAGCTAACAGAGATAGAAAGGTTTTCATACTTTGACTTGATGGTCCTAAAATATGGATTGCTTTATTTGTCGGACAAGGTCACTCTTAAATTAAATAACTATTAACCTACCAATATACAAAAATTAGCTGGTTAAGGTTCCGTTTTAGGGTTCTGTAATCAACAAAACTTGGTTGACTACTGTACTCCTGTACTGTACTCCTGCGTAGCTGGCCTGGTTTCAATGAAACCGGCCACCGTCACCGAAACCGGTGTGGGAGCTATTATTATTATGGTGGCACTTCACATGGCTATTAGTATTTGAATATTTGATGTATTCGCCATACAATTACCATTTATAGACGGTATGTTTGACAAAGTATTGGCCTTATTTGCCTATTTGACAAATATGACAAATACCAAATACACGTATCCGTACCTTTGTTGGTTTTGACGCACATCAAAGGAGTCAAATAGGCAAGTAAACAAAATCAAGTAAAAGTTTGGTATTTGACGTCCACGTGTGGAAGGCCGTATTTGCCTTTATTTGCTTGTTTGTGTATAAGTCAATAATTTTGCCAAATGCAACAATTAGCCAATATCAAATACCAATAGCCATGTGAAGTGTCACCATTATTATATACAATTGGGTATATGAATAGGATATATAATAATATTAATAACTTATTGTAAACAACAATACATACATCTGCTACAAAATATTTTACAGGTAAGTACATTAAATTATTTTAAAATTACAGACGTTTTACGGCCTATCTAACCTATAATTTATAAATCAATTTATTTGAATAGGTAGGTATATAGTAGATTTGTAAAAACGTTATATTTTAGCCGTAGAAGAAGGAAAAGTCAATTTGACTGATAACTGCAAAGTTCACGAACTTACACTATTACTACGAAATGTGAATTTCTACTTTATAGGGAATCCTGACTTAGTACGCTTTGCCGCTTAGCCAAATATTAGTGATAAGCTCCTCGTTATTTATCTCTAAGCCGTATTCCCGTTCACTTTGATGGTACAAGTGTTGCCAGCATAAATTATTAACCACACTTACAGTTAGTAATTAGTTTAAAATATAGAGTTATAAAAACTTACAATTCTACATTTTTAAACTAACTTTAAAAGTGTTGTTAATATACAATTAGGGTTTTAATACAAAGTTATAGAAGTTTTAATTGGAAATAGGAAACTTTATAACCTTAATAATTAATTTTATATAACTCCGAAATGAAATACCGCCAGCAGTATTTCCAGACCATTACAACCTGCAAACCTTCAAGAAGGGAGCGTATGCCCTCTTAAAATGCCGGCAACGCACTTGCAGCTCTTCTGATGGTGTGAGTGCCCTTAGGCGACAGTAATTGCTTTCCCTGGTGACCCATTTGCTCATTTGCCCCCTGATTTTATAAATTTATAACTAGGTATTGTTCAATTTAAAGAATACCGCAATTTTCATCAAAATTGCTACAGTAGTTTTTGAGTTGGGTAATTTTGAGGACGTCGGCTTTATTTTTTTATATTCTTCTTATTATTTCCTTGCCAGAATTCATCAAAGGATTAGGTGGAATTATGTCACTTAAATCCTGAACACGCATTCCCGAATACTCGGCACTCTTCAATCACTGGCAACACAAATTAGCATGCGTAAATGTAAATCTTATTTGACATGTAGAATCGCCGTCTGATTTACATAACGATTCATAATGCCCCACGCCACCCATGGATGGGATGGGGTATGCAAATGCATGCACGTACTTATAATATCCCACTATTTCGATACTAATCCTACTAGGATGTAGAGGTAGGTACCAGAGTAATCAAGGAAATTGTAGTCCTTGTGATAGTAATTAAAAAGCGGCCAAGTGCGAGTTGGACTCGCCCATGAAGGGTTCCGCAGCAGCAATAAGGTTTATTTTTATGAAATTAAAAGGTTTTTTTATTTATTTTTATATTTCAGTCGATTTAATGAAATTTAGATTAAGGTTTACCATTTATGACGTATAAAAAAAACTACTGGCTAGATCTCGTTCAAACCAATTTTCGTTGGTAGTTTTTATAGTAATCTACATCATATATTTTTTTTAGAATTATCATGCCCCTACTTTAGAAATTAGAGGGGGGGGGGGACACACATTTTACCACTTTGGAAGAGTCTCTCTCGCAAACTATTCAGGTAAGAAAAAAATGATATGAGAAACCTCAATATGATTTTTAGAGACCTATCCATAGATACCCCACACGCATAGGTTAGATGAAAAAAATTTTTTTTTGTTTCAGTTGTACCTATGGGGACCCTTAAAATTTTTAATAATTTTTCCATTTTTGCATCAAAATCTTAATGCGGTTCACAGACTACATCTACTTACCAAGTTTCAATAGTATAGCTCTAATAGTTTCGGAGAAAAGTGGCTGTGACATACGGACGGACGGACAGACAGACAGACAGACAGACAGACAGACAGACAGACATGACGAATCTATAAGGGTTCCTTTTTGCCATTTTGGCTACGGAACCCTAAAAATGATTTATTGAGAAAAAGGCGATAATTTATTAAGAAATAGTCACAGGTTTATTTCTACGCAATGAAACATTCGAAACGTTCGTAGATATTAGATGTATTAATAATAATAATAATAATAAAATAATCGAATATTATTAAATACGTGCTTTTGGCCGGCTGCTTCGCTCGCGTTAAGAAGTATTATTATATACATAATTTATTCCCCTATTTGAACCCTTTGGGGTGGGAATTTATCAAAATCCTTTCTTAGCGGATGCCTACGTCATAACATCTACCTGCATGCCACATTTCAGCCCGATCCGTCCAGCGGTTTGGGCTGTGCGTTGATAGATCACCATGTCAGTCAGTCACCTTTGAGTTTGATAATTGCTCGCAATATCCTTCGCAAAGATCTACGTTCCTCGTGTAAAAGTCGTACAATTCCGTCTTAAAAACTGTCCTTTGTCCTTTCCTATTAGACAAGTATTTCATCGATTGAGCAGTATCAATACCACATCAATACACATAATATTTGCTTTGGGAATATAATTATTTAAGGATTGAATTTCTTATTAACCTACTTTTCATCTCCTATTTCTCACCACAGGTGTCGTCCATTTTTTGTGCTGAAGGCAGGTCAAGAAGCCCTGATGTCACTGCGACCCTTGAGGATCTATTGTGACTCCTTCGCATTAGAGTGCCGTCCCTAACCCAATGCTGCTCATGAATAATTAAACGATGTGGTTGGGAGGGCGTCGTCCATGACCAGGTGATGATGGACGACGCTGCCTCAGCCAACCTCGAATAAGATGGCGCAATGAACTTGACACAAGCCAGGTTGACGTTACGGTTACGGTGGCGTTAGAGCCAGATGAATGGAAAGACTTTGGGGAGGCCTTTGTCTAGCAGTGGGATAGCATAGGATCTTAAAAAAAGAGGTTGACAGTCAAGCTCTATATTTCACCATAAAAATGATAAACAAAAAAAAAACAAAGGCGTGTTTGATGTAACCACTTACCAATTCCAATGCCACTTTTATACTTATTACTTTCGTGCGAGTAGTCCTTAGTCTATGCTTATAATATCTTTGTATATTGGAAACAAAATATGTAATATCTCGTCTGCGTCCCACACACGTGGATTCTTCTCCAGAGATCGTTTAAACGTACTCGTATATGTATCGCTTATCGGGGCACGTTTCAGATAATATTGTATTGTAAATGTAATTCTATAAGTATTGTTTCGACTGTGAAATCTATACTCAATATTATAAATTCGATTGTGTTTCTGTCTGCCTTTCTCTTTACGTTAAATAGCTGAACTGTTTAGATGAAAGCGATGGAGATATGTACCTAACGGGTAGCCTTTACCAATTTTCCTAAAAAAATTTGGAATGAATATTATGAAATGAATATTAAAAAAAAACTATGAAATGTGGGATGGTGGAACGAGACTAGATACCTGAGGCTTAGAGAATAATAAATCTGGTTGTTTTATCAACAAGAACTATAATTTTATGCTCTGAACATAACTTTAGCCATCTTGCCCACCAACCCTTACCTATCATGAGGCATAATAATTTTATACCTGTACGTAAAGATGACGAACTTCACAAAAACTTCGGATAATCCGATATCAGATTTGAGATTTTTGTGGACGCGTTATAAGTTTAGGGGGAAATAAAATGGCGCGTGCTCGGTGACCGAATGCGGGTTGCCGCAAGCGTGCGCGATCCACCGCTAGAGGGTAGTCGATAGTGATGGGACACGTGGTCAGTCAGATGTAATAGGGATGGGATCTATCGATATTTTTAAGCTATTGCATAGCTGTTATCGCGGGCTTTGAGCGCGGCGACTGAATCAAGAAATTCCATAACGAAAAAAATCTAACACTCTCCTCCGACCGGCACAGTGGGGCGGCGTTGCCGTGCATTGTCTACCTACTACTTAGGCCCGTAAAAATTTTGACAGCCAACCCATCACAGAGCCTGTGTCTTGAGACTTGCATCTTGAGTACTGACTATTTATACCAGCCTTAGGCTAGACGTATGCGAGTTAATATACAGTATATATATTATATTTTTTTCATAATTCATAATCATTTATTTGCCTTGAATGCAGGTTACAAAAGTTCTTACATTATAAAGTGGTACAAACATTCTGCTATACGTAACGTGCAAATATTATAATATAGAGAACATGCATAGAAAATTAATTAATATGTTGTATTTCTAAGCAAATGTCAAAAAATAATTATACCATATGAAACAAATAACTTCTTAATCACACTTAACTCTACAATCTCAGCTTAATAATATAATATCGTCGCTTAGGTAACAATTGAAAAAAAAAATGCTATACAATAGCTTTAACGTACTTATTTTCCTGTTCTGAAGTCATACCTAAGTATTTTTATAATCAGCAAATGGAACGTAATAAGTAATTCAGTTGTCGAGAATAATCAACGAGAGACCCCCATGATTTGAAGGAACCTAAAAATAATTAGTTTGGGCCCTATAATTTTTGGATAAACCGAAAACAAAGTGTAAGAAAAATTATACTCTTAAACAATCCCGGTTTCAGTTTTCAAGCAGCTGAAACGGCCATTGAAATGGAAAAGTAAGCCACATTTTTTTATCTTTGACGGGATTTTTTTTTGCGTTGGGCGAATGCGTTTACGAATCCTCGGGCCCGGGGAGGACCTCCGAGGTATGTGGGACTCCCCGGGGCGGACGGAAGACGCACCCGGGACTACCCACTAAAACCCCAACGGTGACGTTCCTGCTCCTGAAGGTCTTCTACGAGAAACGCGTGATACACGACCGCAGCAGCGCGAGCGTGCCTTTTTTTTCTTGAGGAGGGGAAATGCATTACGCATCCCCCGCCCCCTCGGTGGAAGGAGCAGGGGTATGTCGGACTCCCTCCGCAGAGGTTTACCGACTAAAACCCCCCCATGCCCTCGTCAACGCTACACGCGAGGATCGTAAAACATTCAACCGCGTCCTCCGCAGCGCTTGCCGCTTCCGGCACCGCTTCGGCTGCAGCAGCCTTTGCCGCCGCCTGTCTGCACCGAGAGGCTCCCCGGGCATCGAGGGAGCTTTTCTCCTCGGGACCTATGTTGGGTTGTAAGCGCGAGCGTGCCTGGCTATAGGAAAGTGAATATGAGCAAAACTTGTATTAATTATTTACTTGACATATTGTATACAGTGTTTGCATTCCCTATATTCAAATGACAAACTGCTATTATAACAAGTTATAATATGTTTCATACTTTTTAGTATTGCGCATGTTTTGCTAGCCTGGGATCTCACTCCGACTATTATAACTATCGATATTTTTTTATCCCAACCCTATCTGGTTCGCTGGAGTACACTCAGTTTCTTAAAACTGAGTTTAGATGTTTGTGTTGTGCATAAAACCACATTTCCCCAAGGTTCACTTCATGTTCGGTTCGGGTGTGTTTACTGAGCAAGTATACTTGACTAGCACTGGCCTTAGTTAAATTAAAATTTATCTATCTTTAACACAATATCATTCATCTTATAAAGAGAATTAAAAATTTATTGCGTAGTTGGTTTAAATTGAATTTATTGTGCATAGAGTTTTCGATTTTAATATTGTTGTGCAAACATCAAAGCATTTTAAATATCGAAAAAAAAATAAAATTAAACAAAGGAAATAAAAAATGTTACTGCCTTTCAATATAATATTAAAGTATTACTATTTTAAATGATAATAATCGAAAAATATTCCATGAATTTAGCTTTTTATGATGCCAGCCTTACAATTTATTTGTTATAAAAATATTGAATTCCAAAATTATTAATAGAAAATAATATCAAAAGTAAAAAATTGTATTTATAATTATAATCTGTTCAATCTGGCTCAGACAGTTAATTATAATTAAAGAACTACAGTTAGAAGAAGAAGAAGTGTATTTCTCACACGATTATTTGGATCGATATTAATCAGATATCTACTAACATCCCAAGAGCCAGCAGCAGCCAGCTATCTCGAAGAAAATATGATAAAAAAGACGTGTTGCACTCCGGGAGTGCCGGCAGAAGTGAAAACTTGATTTTGAAATTTAATTTAACCCATTTTTTATGAAAATAGATTAAAAAAAATCGTTTTTTTTTAATTAATCGAAACCCTTAGAATCGATTAATATATATCGACAATCGAAAAAAAACAATCGATTGTTAGATTAATCGATTTCGATGTTACAACACTACTCTCCTCTTCTTACGGTTTTTCGATCAGCACACGTGACCTGACGCGAGTTTCACAGTTTTTAGCCATCCCACAAAAGTGCTCAACGCCGCTAAAGAGGTTTTCACTTCAAAAACCGCCAATTGCGATTCGAAGGGTTCAGTACCGTTATCTAGACCAAAAATTGGCCAAATATTATGTTTTTTGTATGGGAGCCCCCCTAAATATTTATTTTATTTTATTATTAATTGTCAAAATAATCTATCAAAGGTTAGGTACACCTTCAGAACTGAATAACTCCCAAAGTAATCGCGACCGAACCGCTATAATTGCTGATCGTTCTTACCTCTTCAGGGGTCATATACAGAAAAATATTCAGCATATTTTGTAAAATGAAGAAAGTCTGGCCGTCGCTGGCTTTTGGGTTATAGTCGAGTCTAGTAGAGAGAGTCAACAGAGCACGGAGGTTGACGGGGCAATTGTGAAATTCCGTATTCGTGTCTGCACATCGGAGGTTATTTCCTCTGCTCTCACAAATAAAATATCATTTCGAATGCATTATCGCTCCCCCATACTACGTATGTTCCAGAATAGACAATACCCACTGAGATAGTAGTTTTAGAGGTATGAGATTCTTGGAGATTTTTTCTCTGTTTACTTTGCTTATGTTGCACTTTAATATTTTTGTAGTAAGGTATAATTTATAAATCTTCTGAGTTAGAGTTGCTCACGATTATCTAAGAATCTCAATTCTTGGAGTCTCTTTGCTTTGAAGTTGTTAGTTACTTTTTCTTTTTTATAGAGTAGATTTTGCTTGTACAATTTGCGAAGATGTATCTCATAAAAACAAAATAATAAATTACATTACATAAAACATATCCATTTGTATTTTATCTTCACAATATATTGGAAAAATACTTATTTTTACATCCCAGTTTTATATATTTATTATTTAGTTCCCAATTATAAAACAGTAAACACTCGTATTTCATAACATAAAAAGCCACTCACGCTTAACCAATTAGACATGTCGTAAACAAGGGACCCTTAATTAATTTTTAGTGTAACAACGTGAGTGTAAATAGAGTCATGTAAAGTGTAAATTAAGCGTTATTTATGTAAAGTGTAATTTGTAAAGTTATACGACGCCCACTTGACACTTGTTACTCTAAATTTGGAATTGGAGATAGGCTTTGTGTTGGAAAGTGGTTTTGTTTGTTGCTTGTGAGTTGTGTGTATGCGTGTGTGCGTATGTGCTTTATATTGTGTGTGTTTAGAACGTATAACGTACGTGATATTCAAGACTAAACAAATCTTCCGTTATATTGAATTCTAAAGTGTGTTTGTTTATTCGGATATACGTCTGTATACTCGTTATTAAACATACACACTTTAAAATTCAATATGCGATTCCACATGCGAAAAAGTTCAATAAAACCTGCTTTTAAATATATTATACAAATAAAAGTATTTCTGCTACTATTAAAATTATTTGCATGCTAGTCGCATGCATCCTGACCGCTGGGCAAAGATCACTACAGACTGGGCACCTGATGATGGACGACGCCGCCGTGGCCAACCTCGAAAAAGATGGCGCGATAAACTTGACACATACAAGCCAGGCTGGCCGACGGTGGCGTTGGATTGGGATGAATGGAAGGACTTGGGGGAGGCCTTTCCCCAGCAGTGGGACAGCATAGGCTCTTAAAGAAAATAAAATTCGAATATTATGACTGCACAAAAGCGATGATACGCAAACGAAGTTTCGTACAAATGACTACTAGTCAGTTATATTACGACAAACAGATTGACACGTAAATTTTTGACATAATTAAAATGAGAATACGGATTTCACAGCTTAGATTGAAAACTACATAAATAAAAATGAAAGCAGTAACAATTGTTATTACCAAATAAGATTTTTCAGGCACTTCAAGAAAACTTTCCGCACTATAATTTTATGGATATTGCTGTGTGAATGACATCGTTAAAATCTCATCTTTCCAACTATAAAGGTGGATTGGAACCTATTGAAACCGTAGAAATGCAGGTAACAGTTAAAAACTCATTACTCTATTAAAGAGCGTTCAAACCAGGACTTCCTAACCGGCGGCATCCTAGAGAGTTGATTTTTTTATGATTAGGAAAATCATCTTGCGGTTAAAACTGACCTTGTACCTTTACAACTGACCATGAAGAAGACTTACAGAGCATAATTACTTTTAACCCATCAACCCCCGAACGGCCCAAGTGGGCCGCGACAACAACAATATAACAATAGATAGACAATAGATTTCCAAGAACTCCACGATCGGCGGATTAATAATTTATAAGCGACTTGAAAAAAGGAGGCTCCAGAGCCTCCAACTTTCTCAATTTGACCGTTTATATTTTTTTGTTTGTTCACGGATAACTTCTCTGTGTATGAACTGGTTTTGAATATTGTTTCTTCTGCTGGAAAAAAGATATTTCAAAGACAGTCCCATGATAAGGAGTTTCTGTTTGAAGTTGGTTTTTAGTTAAAATAATTATGCATGGAACTATCGATAGATCGACCGAAAATTAGGGCGGTATAAACTTACTAATATTTTTCACGAAAATTTTGTTAAGGCCGGCTTAATCTTTATGGCATAATATAGCCATTATAAAATAAATAATAAATAACTGTGGCGGTACCCACATTCGCCTAACATTCCTGCATCGCGCTATCGAAGTTTTCTGAGCGCGTCAGTATATATACGACAGCTGAAATGTATCACGTGGGCTCCGGCCTGACCGGGCATAACACCTCGCCCGGTCGGAAGATCTTCCTTTGGGCCTCCACGCCTTATTCCCACATAATAATAAACTGACTATTTATAATCTCAGGGGACCTAATTGGAAAAAGATTGGGAGACCCTGGTTTAAACGGATCAGGACTATAAATCTGCAGACTGTATACAGTAGTCAGTAATATTCGAGACTGCGTCATTAGAGGACTTGATTCAGTAACATCCACGATAAGTTTGCGCTGAATAAACAGGGAAAGGTGTGGAGACTTCAAGATGGCACAAAAAAGGTCATTTTGGAAGTATTAAAGTGTACCAAATAGCACCCAATCGTGCTATTGAAGTTCCAGACATCGACGTGATTTATTAAACAGTATAAATGTACAAGTTGGAACCAAGCGACATGCGACAACTGTAGACGACGTGTCGTCGCGACACTACTGACGTGGGAGAGCCATGCTTCGGCACGAATGGGTCGGCTCGACCGGAGAAATACCACGTCCTCACAGAAAACCGGCGTGAAACAGCGCTCGCGCTGTGTTTCGCCGAGTGAGTGAGTTTACAATAAAAGATAATATTAAATTCCGAATCTCAGATTGCTTAAATTTGAAGCTCCTTAAAATCGATATTAGAACCCCAAGAAGGTATATTTAAACGACATTCATTAAAAACACACTGTTTCTTTAATTTCGATAGTTAAAAATCATTTTTGTTTTATAAAATTTTGTTTATTTAAACAGTATTAGGTACGTAAAGAATCGATTAAATTGATATTATTTTTTTGTAAGGTAACGTAGACGTCTACGGGTCGTAGGCCTGCTACGGTTGGCTACGGCGTAGCTGCGTAGCACCAAATAACAATGTTCGGTTTATGAGGTGTTTTGGCGCTATTTCGTTTATAATATTTTTTTCGATAAGTACTTGTATGTAAAAAAAACAATCCATAGAATTATTATAGTAAAATTAATATTCAAATCAATGGCTCAACTTACATTTTCACATTTGATTTATGATTTTTTTTTGTAAGTTGTAAAATCATTACTAATAAGGGTTATCCACGTCTTAAAAACATATTTCAGACTCTATTAGAAGCTTAGTACAAACTGAGAACTAGGTATTAACAAAGAAATAATATTTTAATACTTATAATCTACATAATAATATCATTTTTAATACTTTTTTCATAATAGATTCGATACAAAGAAGCATTCACGCTGAGCTATAAAATCTTAAAAGTAATTAAAATCGAGTTTTGTTAATTTTTAAAGAGTAACGCCAAAATTTGTATTTCGCGCGGGAACCGTGCATTTTTCAGGAATCAAAATGATCCTAAATCACTTCCCGGGACTCAAAATATCTCCATAGAGAACCTCAGCAAAATCGGTTCACTCGTTTAGGTGTGAAAAGATTACGGGCAGACAGACAGATATACTTTCGCACTTCTAATATTAGTTTGGAAATATGGGTAGATACGGAAGCATGGGTCTGTTAATATGACGGTTGATCCGCAAACTTCGCATTACGGTCACGTAAACAATATGAATTTGGTGTTATGAGATTAACGATCAATATATTACAACTATGCTCATATGTGTCAAACTATTTATTGAAATAATTCTAGGCGTGTGACATAATAGGGGATGTTTTCGTGCGTTAACAGGACTATTTCAATAAGGTTTATGTGTACTAGTGTGGGATGTATAGTAGTTGTATGAACCTACAGTCTAGCGATCTACAGCATGACTGGTGAGTCAATACCGATATTTTAGGAGAGTATTCAGTACTCGATTCTCATTATAAATATGTAATAAAATTAGGTTCTTAATTTTTTTTTGAATTTCCCAAAAATTTATGAATCATGGATACCAAGTAAATTACGCGGCTAGGCAAATATGCATACTATGCGGCCGGTGCAGAGGCGTGCGCTACCAAAGAAACACCACACAACTACCCTTCCCGCTCGGGGTGTCCATGCGTTGGGTAAATAATTATTTAACTTTAAGCTACATTTACTCAGTGATCAATTGATATTATTTTTTTATATTATTTTTTTCCAACTAATATAATAGCCAAATATCACGTCCTCAAGTATTGGACATGTCTCACCAGTCACGCAGTATACATATTTAATATTATATTAAAGACGGACGTGTGAGTTGAAATTTATATGAGTCAGGAACAGCTGAACTGACTTGGCTGAAATTCAGAACAGGAGCGTAATCAGGAGTAATGACAAGTAAAGCTAGATTGGAATGAAAACAGAATTATAATAATAGAATTATGTAGAGCAAAAATGTGTGCTTCTAATATAATATAGTAACGTAAATTGGTTACTTCATATTTTGCAAACGAGGATCTTATCCTTGCAAACATGATTTGCAAATATATTTTTTTATGAAATAAGGGAGTAAACGAGCAAACGGGTCACCTGATGGAAAGCGACCACGTCGTCCATGGACACTCGTAACATCAGAAGAGCTGCAGGCGCGTTCCCGGCCTTTTAAGAGGGAATACGCTCTCTTGTTGAAGGTTTGCAGGTCGTATAGGTCCGGAAATACTACTGGTGACAGTTCATTCCAGAGATTTACAGTGCGCGGCAGAAATAGGTTAAAATTTCACTGATTTAAACCTTACTTTTAATTATAATTTTGTAGTCATGCAAAAATCGAAAAATAAATTGAGGATTTGATAAAAATCCTATTAATTTACATGAAATAAAATACCAGTAACTACACTCCACGGTGATCCCTGTTCACGAAACAAACGCTTTCATTTCGCGCTTCCACCGGCCGCTGGAAGTTATTTGCATAAGTAAAACTAGGAAATGGACCGAAAAATGTTCCGAACACACCCGCCGGCGCCCGCATTGTTCCTCCCGATATTCTCCTGCATATTCACTTTAGGGAATTCTTCACAGACATAGATCAAGATAGATAACGCATGTGTATGTGCTTCGTGTGCCGAAATATAAGCACGAGCCGTCGCGTGCACGTATATTGCGGTCCCAAACGACGAGCAGTGCTCGTCTTTCGAAAGTCTGTTCTTCAGTCGGCTATCGGAAGTCAATCGAAATCAAATCATTTATTTGCAGAATAAGTAGATAAAAAGGTGTTACAGATTATAATACAGGAGGTACAACTTAACGAATTTAAACGTTGGCCTAGATAATGGACACGTTTCTTATCATCGGTACGTCACAGTAGCTAAGAAAAAAGTGGCACGCTCGCTTCCATACAAATGGTCCCTCCATTTGTATGGAAGCGAGCGTGCCACTTGCTACCACATGCGGTATCTATCTTAATATGTCTGTGAAATTCTTCCTTATAGAACAAAAAATTTGATCCCTAGTTATTTCAATTGCGTGAGACGTCTTACAAATCTGTCAAATCCATACAAATAGGAATGCATCTACTCGTCACGTTGCGGTCTGAATTACCCTGGCCGCACATTGTCCGAATTCTGATCAGAAACAGTTGAATTTCGCCGGACCGCCACCCCGCACATTATCCGAAATATCCTTCCGGCGAGTTCTAGCTCACTCGGCTCAGTACAAAATGTAAGAGACAGCGCGGACGTTCAACTGTTTCTGATCAGAACTGTCGTATAATGTGCGGCCAGGCTTAACCCTATTGTGAGGCCTAAACGTATTGATCTGTTCATTACTCTGGACAAGAAAGACTATGCTATATCGTATAAGAATGCCGTATGTGTTTGGGCAAACATACGGAAATTTAAACGGACACAAAGAATCCTCTAACTCTATACTAAAAATATATCTATTTCAAAATTGAGTTCCAAAATTCCACCGCAACACATACATACATACAGAGCAAGTTAAATAAAACTTTTTAATAACTGTATTTTAAAAAGATAAAACCTACTTCAAAATTGTACGTAATTGAGAATTAAAACTTCATATCTCCAAAACTACTGAACCGATTTTGATGAAACTTGCACTGTTCCCTAAGTTGAACAATACCTAGTACAACAAAGAAAGAATTACTGAAATCGGATTTGTAGTTCCAAAGATATGCGAACACAAACATAAAAACATACACACATACACACATACATACATACATACATACATACATACATACATACATACATACATACGCTTTTGAAATTTTGCACATTTGTTCAGACGCTGATATAGATATACAAAAACAGGGCAGTTCTGGAAATATTACATACATACGCGTCGAATTGATAACCTCCTTTTTTTGAAGTCAGTTAAAAAATAATCGATTCAGAAGCCTAGTAAAGAGGCAACAAACAAACAGACTCATTTATAAAATAAACGAGCTATTGCCCGCGGCTTTGCTCGCGTTAGGAAGTATTATTTTATACAAACTTTCATCCCCTATTTTAACCCCTTGGGGGTAGAATTCCTCAAAATCCTTTCTTAGCGGATGCCTACGTCATAATATCTACCTGCATGCCAAATTTCAGCCTGATCCGTCCAGTGGTTTGAGCTGTGCGTTGATAGATCACCATGTCAGTCAGTCACCTTTGAGTTTTATATATTTAGATAATATGGATCTCTAGGCAAAATAAGGGTAGATACATTACTTATCTACCAGTTTGTGCAGATTTGACTCAGTAGTTAAAGACTTGACAGAAGAAATCTTGCAAAATTAAAAATACTGTCGCAAGTGGAATCTTAAAAGATTGGCCCTCTTACTAATAAAAACTTCTTAAACATGCGTTCAACATGTGAATAGTTAAACAGGAGTTTTTAAGTTATACATACGTTACACAGAGTCTATACATGGTCTATACAGAGAAATTTGTATGGAAATGACAGCATCGTTATACAGGCCTTATGTCAAAAAATGATTATTAGTAGAAAAAATCTTATGCACCCTCTATACACGGTGTGTAACTTTTTATTAGTAAGAGGGTAATTATTTCAAGTGACGAATAGCCCTAGTTTATAAAACTTTAAAAGCTTGAAAAATACTTAAATAATCGCATACTATTTAATATTTAAAACCTTTAAAATTATTTTTATACTTCACTAAGTAAAACTCTCACTATTTTAAAGTCGGTGACAAGAATTTCAATATAGTAACACAGTGGCGTGAGCTCACCGAACTATTTAAATAAAAACCACACAGTTGCACCATCACGGAGTTGCTAGTATAATTTTAATTTCCCTACTTTTAGGGAAGTTAGCGCCGTAAGATTTTATGGCGTGTACCCTCAGAATAGAAGAAACTTTTCAATTACGGTTTTGTGAGTCACCGCGCCTTCGTCTTACAATTTCGCTTTAGCAAATTCCTAAAAACATTTTCTAGAATTAAAGGGTTATGAAATTCTTTAAAGGTCTTAAATTTTTTTTCGCCTCACCCAAAATCAATATAATTTTTGTAATATAACCAATACTAGTTATTTGACCGAGCTTTGCTCGGTATTCGATTAAAATAAAATGACATTTTCTAAAAATGATTCCTGACTAGATCGTTTTATCGCCCCCGAGACCCCCTATATACTAAATTTCATGAAAATAGTTGGAGCCGATTCCGAGATTCCAATTATATATATTATACATATATACAAGAATTTGCTCGTTTAAAGATATAAGATAATATAATCAATACATATAATCAATATAATCAAATCTAAATAAATATATATAGCTCAAAGGTGACTGGCTGACTGACAGTTGACACAGTGATCTATCAACGCACACACTGGACAAACCAGGCTGAAATTTGGCATGCAGGTATAGTTATGACGTCGATATCCGCTAAGAAAGGATTTTGATAAATTATACCCCCAAAGGGGATAAAAGTTTATTTGAAACTTTGACAATTTTAAACCTTTCGGGCTGAGACTTTGATGCCTAATTAATACTTCCTAACGCGACTAAAGCCGCGGGCAAAAGCTAGTAAAATAATATATATTTGAGTGCAGCCGTTCGCTATAGCGCCTTAAAAGTAAAGCCTAGTTCACATTACAATGGCGGCCGTAGCGTCGATATCGAAACAAATGGCGCGACGCATTCGTTTCGAGAATGTCAACGATTGAAAACGAATCGTGAAAGTTCATCTCGCAACTTTGTTGACGTGTAAAAATTTATTCTGCTCCATTTAAGAGTATTGCACACTGTGACGCGCGTAACGCAGATACGCAAATCTTTCGCTATGATCCATTCTTTTTTTGCCAAGAACCGGTTGCTACTATTAAAGAAACCATGCGATTTCGACTACATTTTGTTAAGAAATTATTATCTATCGCCTGAAACTAAGATCAACATTTAGGCAAAAATAAATAGTTCATGAGCCAGTTAGATATTTAAAATGATATTTTATTGTATTACACCCTGGCTATGTATTTATTCTATGCATAATATATTTGGTGATATAATATTATAATTTTATTTTATACTAGCTGTCCCGGCAAACGTTGTTTTGCCATATAAAGTATTCCGCGGTCCGCCCGTATTAGTTTATTGAAGTGACTAAATAAGTATGTAACCATGGCAACGTCCATCGCTATCCCGTCGCACAAACAATGGTCGCTGTCAGTCTCAAATTGTATAAATGATAAGATAAATTTCCGTTCAGCCGTTCTCGAGTTTTAGTGAGACTAACGAACAGCAATTAATTTTTACATATATAGAAGATTTTCTCAGGAAAAATGTAGCACAAAATCTATCTACAGTCGTGCAGTTTTCTGCGTAATCATATCTCCGATTCGCAGTTTTAGTGGATCAAATGCAAATATTGGTATTATTTGGCGTATGAGACGATACAGCAGCTGCGTTTTGCAATCCTTCAGTGTATAAACGGCCTAAATTCTAAAACTTCGCAATTCATCGGCGCCATCGCTCAGTGTCGCCGTCGCATTCCATTTCAAATTGAGAACAGTGAGTCTCAATTTTTACTCATAGCTGAATTAAGCGATCGTTTGTTTTTTTTTTTATTTTTAGATCGAAAAATGCGAGGAAAAATCCTGTTTTCAACATGCCACAGTGTGTCTAATATAATTTAAAATGAATTGTTGCACTACGACGTATTTTAAAAGGAAATTCCTTGGCCTTGTAATATACGGCCGTCCTATAATGGCCTTGGTAAATGCCACTATAGGACGCAGAATCATTACTACACCTATAAGATGGGAAAGATATCTCTATATGTCAAATATTTTTCTGTCTAAATGCCTACACAATATAAGCAGAAGAGCTATACACAGGGTAATTTATATCACACCTTATATTCAAGTCTATGTATTCAAGTGTTGGGAATACAGTAGATAATGAATGTGCTATCTAGGAGTGCAGGCGACAAAGACGGATGACGCACGCTGACGAGACGGTTAATTATGATCTACCGCGTATTAATACACAGATAAGTTAAACTAAGGTTAATTATATTCAGAGTAAATATAATAAACCATCTATTATGTGGGTAGGTAATGAACGTTGACAGGGGACTAGTTGACAGGGGGACTACAGATTATAAAAAACTGCTTTTTCCAAGTTTCTTTTTATAAAATAAGGGAGAAAATAAGCAAATGGGTCACCTGATGGAAAATGGTCGTCAATGGACACTCATGACATTAGAAGAGCTGCAGGTGTGTTGCCGGATTCTTAAGAGGAAATATGCTCTCTTCTTGAAGGTTTGCAGGTCATTTTCGTACGGAAATACTGCTGGTGACAGTTCGTTTCAGTTTTAAGGTGACAGGCCGATCGTTTCGGTCTGACTGATTTTTGGACCGCACCTACAGGACTTCTTCGTGTATGCACAACAATTCTGATCACAAAATTGTATGGGAAATGGGAATTGACTTAACGCTTCGTAAAGTGTCATGGTTCTTGCATGAAAGAGTCCTGTCAGTTCGGTCAACAATACATTTTGACTAGGAGCCAGGTCAGACTGCGATTAACGAGATCTAATAGATCGGCCTCCCTGCATATGGGCCTTAAGACAATTCAGGCTGATCACCCGATTATTATCAGACAAATGTCGTCGTTGATCCTACGCTTGATCTCTCGCCAATCATGTCGGGTTATCCGTCTTACTGAGTTCTGGAAAAAAGGAAGAGGGATTGCCGCGTACTTAACTATAAAATAGCTCCAGCTGGCATGGTTTGCATTGTACTGACCACCGTCACCAAAACCTGTGTGGGAGGCATTTTTATACACAAAATGTTACATACCACTGGCTTGGTATAATTTACTTCTTCGCTAAATAATTTGTATTCGATACGCTCATTAATCGCATAAATTGTAGCAGGGGTGCTGAACTCGAGTGAGCGATAAATTTAAATAAGACACTACTAGGATAAAGACATTAGGGCAACCTGTGCGACGCGCCGGCCGCCTGCTAATGAGTGCCCCTAGCGGTGCCCCCGAGTGATGCCCTCGAGTGCCCCCAGTGCCCCAAGTGCCCCGAGGCCCCGCTGGAGCGTGTGTAACAGACTTTATTAATGCACAGTTTGGCGTTTGGAAATCGTTAATTTTTCAGCTTATTTTACGTCTCTAATAAATTTTTAGATGAATATTCTTTGCATGTATTTGAAATTCATTAATTACATTGATTTTAAAAATGGAAAAAGGTTTTTAATATTTTCAGAATTTCAGTCATTTACTTAAATACAGGGTGTAACAAAACTAAATGATAATACTTTAGGGTTTGTACGTGTTCCTTGAAGAGAGTTCACTGTGAAAGTAGCAGCGCTGAAAGATCATTTTTTTTTCATTTTTGTATGGAGAAACTCGTGACGCTGGGGCGCTTGTCCTTACAAAAGTGACAAAAAATTGGTCTTTCAGCGCTTCTTCTTTAAACAGTGAACTCTCTACAAGGAACACATACACGTTAAATTATTATCGCTTAGTTTTGTGACACTGTATATTATTTGCAAATGAAAAAAATGCTATAAAATTCTGACCCACGTTCTAAACCATAATATTGTTTCTTGGTTTTAAAATCTAAGTTTCACACCAACTGAAATTGAATCTACTAACTGCATTTTGATTAAAAACTTTAAAAGAATGTATACAAAGAATCTGAGTATCGCTTTGTTAACGTAATAAAGAAAGCCTTTATGAGTTTAAAAGTTCGGAAGAATTCTCAAAAGAAAATTCGTAAGTCTATAACTTCAACAAAGGTGAGGCTCATACAAAGTCATACAAAGCACAAACTAATTACCGCCCGTCCGTACAACTTGTATGGACTTGTATGGAGTTTGTACGTAATTGGTCCATTGTGTATAGTGTAGCACCAGACCAAATTTTGGGACATAATATAAATATTGTTATGTTGCATTGCTGATATTTTCATCCGACGCAGGGAATATTTCTTGTTAAACAGGACATTGTCCTTGTTAATTAAACTTGGAAAGAATATCTCTTTTTAGGGTTCCGTACCCAAAGGGTAAAAACGGGACCCTATTACTAAGACTTCGATGTCTGTCCGTCTGTCCGACTGTCTGTCTGTATGTCTGTATGTCTTGAGGCTGTAACTCAAGAACCGCTATAGCTAGACTTTTGAAATTTTCGCAGATTGTGTATGTCTGTTGCCGCTATAACAACGAATACTAAAAACAAAATAAATGAAATATTTAAGGGGGGCTCCCATACAAGAAACTTGATTTTTTTGCTATTTTTTTCTCGATATCAATAGCAGCAAACAATAGGCACTTGAAATATTCAAGAAATACTCAATTTTATTAGCACTTTAATAATTTAAAATAAAATTTAAAAAAATGAAATAATTAAGGGGGCTCCCATACAAAAAACACAATTTTTGGTCTATATTACTGCGAGTCTCTTGCACCGGTTCTTCTCGCAGGATTAGTTTCCGTGCCTTTGACGTTATAGTCTTGGCGTTCAGAAAAATAAAAAAAAAACTTAATAAAAATGTTTTGGTTTAATTTCTAATGGGGGAATCGAACCCACAACTATTATATTATTATGACCAATTCAAGAAACACGCTCTGAACCTCAAACATTTAAATATTAAACATTAAGAGAAATATAATATTATAGTTGAAAATGTAAAGGATATTGCATTAGAATGAATTAGTTTATATTTTAAGCTTAATAGAGCTCAATATACATTAATAGTGTTTCTATAAAATTCTATTTGAAAAGAGTATAAAACAAAATCACCCAAAAATACGCTGCCAAAATGCTTTTTATTTCCCATCAAACGCCTGAGCCTCGAAACCACTTAGTGGATTTCAAATCAAATGAGCTTGATTGATAGTCGGTCCGCTCTTTTTATTCAATACATCGTCTATCTCTTTCGGTGACCTCTCTTTCACTCCCGTCCGACGCAAAAAGCGATATGAATAAAAGAACTTCTTGTAAAGTATGAGTTTTGCATACTATTGAATTTCATGAATGTTGTAGTTCCTCTTATATTTTAAGCTTAACTCTTAAACTTTTGTGAATAAAATCGCTTCGCAAGGATTAAACGAGAAATAAATGACGAACGATTTTATAATCAGTCTGTGTTAGTCTGCTCAACTAATAATAATAATAATAATACTCCCCACACCGGTTTCGGTGACAGTGGCCGGTTTCATTGAAACCAGGCCAGCTACGCAGGAGTAATTTTATAGTGCCCAAGTGTGTGCGCAGTACACAAGAGCACTGTCTATTCCTTTACTCTCATAACAAAGTGGGACGGAAGACCGACACGACTGGCGAGAGATCAGGCGCAGGACGGCAGGACCGAATTTTTACATGCCCATCCGACGCATGGATCATCTTACTTGTCAGACAATCAAATGATCAGCCTGCATTGTCCTAACCAAACTTGGGAATAACATGTTTCCAACACGGAAATCGAACCCACTACCTCCGAGTCAAGAGCCACGCTCTATAGCGCTTTTTGCCATATATAACACCGTTGCAGCAAAATTCCTTTATAGAATGAATATATTATTACACAATATTCATTCATTTATATATATATTTTTCCGGGATAAAAAGTATCATATTAATATTATTTCCTTTTCAGAGACTAAAAGTATCTCCATACCAAATTTCAGCTTAATCGGTTCAGTGGTTTAGACGTGAAGAGGTAACAGACAGATATATTATACTATACACACTTTCTACTATTAGTACATTTATGTTGAGGGAATTTCAAAATTGTTCATATTCCATTGAGGTATTCATTACAAATTCAAAGATAATTTCACAGCCATTCCCCGAAACAGTTAACGCAGCACCAAAAATTCTAACTACCCGCGAATAACTAAAAACGCTTAAAATGTACCGGCATTTGCATAAGGAGCGCTCTCGGTACTGTAATTGGACAATTCTGTTACTGTTGCCTGTTTGATGTACAATATGTAGGGACATCGCGTTTGTTCGATCTGAGTACTCAGAAAACGGCTGCAAAGTGAGCAAAACTGTACAGGAACTCACATTACGCTCCACTATGGAAGATAATGATGCATTGTCCATAACATTTTTGATTTGAAACTTACTGACTTTGTACCTTACTTTCTTGACATTTAGATTGTAATTTCATAATATATTTTAGAATCGAATTTCTCGAAATTTTACCAGTGCCTCTATGGTAGAAAAAAAAATTGCTCTTGAAGAAATGGAATATTTGCTCTTGAAGAAATGGAATATAACCAGATTAAAAAGTAAAATTTTCTATACCTTTCTGTTGGCTTTTCTTATAATTGTCACTCTATAATGGCGCCGCCTGTCACTCACGGCGTAAATTATGGGGTATCCTTGGATGTTATCTCGATGGCTTGTACAATATTTAATGGATTTTTGCGAGAACAACTCCGGCTTGGGTCCCGCGGCGCTACAAAATACATTTCGTACACTTTTGCAACTTTTCCGTCGCGTCCGAACGCAAATTTAAATTATATAATAATACAATTACTCAATTGTCGAAGTTTTAGAGGGAAATCTGTTCGGATTCGATCGATTCTTATAATAATTTGATTTTAATATATATTGGAGAAAGTTTCAGTGCTAATATTATTTTATTGGAATAGGTCGTAGCTAGCGAAGATACAATTATTGTTTTTTTTTATATTTTCTTTTCTTTCTTTCTTTTAGGCAGGACCGACTGTTTACATGTCCATTATACGTCACATAGCTGATCATCATTCTTGTCAGACAATCAGGTAATCAGCCTGCATGTCCTAACAAAACTTAGATAAAACATGTTTTCAACATAAGAATCAAACTCATGACCGTCAATACCCACGCTCTAAACCACGTAGATTGCTATTAAATACTCTCAAACTATAATTCACCGCATAAGTATAGCGTTGTCTTGTCAAGTTAGTGAAGTAATACTAGACCCAGAATTTTCTTGCTAAACCTTTATATTTATTGCTCTATTTAATAACTAACTATAAAGCGCAGTGTACACGAGCAAAACTTTTAAATTAAAGTATGCGCGAGTTCTCGCTTCACCTTAGATCAGTGTTTTTCAGCCTGTGGGGTGCGACCCCCTAGCGTCGTTAAGCTTTTGTAGGAGGGAAAAATACATATGGCACTCGGGAACTGCCGCGGTAAAGCTATTGAAAAACATTTTTATCAACTTATGCAATTATTATAATTCGCGTACATCTAGTCGCAAACACCCTGCCGAAGTTTTCCGAACTGAATTCGATCGCTGAGCTCAAAGTCCGCGATAAAAGCTATGCAATTGCTAAAAAGGTTGAAAAACACTGCCTTGGATATTCAAAGGTGCTACGTTTTTGTTTCAACAAATAACACTGACTTGTGAGTTTGGTTCCGCTATTCCTCAAGTCGAGTTAAGTGTTTCTACACATTTATAATGTTACAAGTTTTATGTCTGTGTTGGAAACTGTAATTTATAAGCCTTGATGATGTAATATAGTTATAAACGTAAGTTATTATCATATCAATTTTTTTTAATATTGATATCATAATAACATAGGTAATAACTTAAGACAGAAGGTCCCTTAAATAGGGACTGAATAAATTAACCGACTTGGTATCACATGGATCTCACAACTTTTTACGGTAGAAAAACACGAAAGACTTGGATTTTTACAGCATGTTTTTGATGGGATCAGAATTGACAGACACGTTGTCAAACGTCAAACAAAACTTTTTGTTTACTGTCTGTGAATATGTGATGATGTTGTCTAGCGTAAAAACATTGCAGTAATAACTAATAATTGATCCTATTATTTCTGTATATCATCTAGATAGCTCATATTATATAAAAAGCTGTACAAAAACTTTGGTACCTAGAGTCCGTTTGGATGCGCTTTGTCTTTATACATTTTGTTTGTAGCAGCGACAGCTTCCGCTATGATGAGTCGGCCCAAAGCCTCGTTGGGATGTGTGTCCTACTATAACTATCTAAGTTTTAACGCCTCTGTGGTCTAGTGGTTTAGAGCGCGGCTCTTGACGTCTTGGAGGTCGTGGATTCAATTCCCGCGTTGGAAACATGTTATTTCCAAGTTTGTTAGGACAATGCAGGCTGATCACCTGATGTCTGACAAGTGAGATGGTTCATGCGTCGGATGGGCATGTAAAATGTAGGTCCTGCGCCTGATCTCTCGCCGGTCGTGTCGGTTTGCCGTCCCACTGGGTTATGAGAGTAAAGGAATGGAGAGTGCTCTTGTGTACTGCGCACACACTTGGGCATTATAAAATTACTCCTGCGTAGCTGGCCAGGTTTCAATGAAACCGGTCACCGTCACCGAAACCGGTGTGGGAGCTATTATTATTATAAGTTTTAATCCAACGCTCTACAATAATATGATAAATACAATTATTACTTAACCGAATGAAAACAAATGACATTTTAATTAAACACATTAATCTAATAATGAATAATCATTTCACACATAATTTCGTGTATATTCATCGAACGATGTGATCCAAGCTTTACAATTGACAAATTATACATAACGTAGTCTGGCGTCTTTAATTGCGTCGGGCAATTTATACCCTCAAACGAGCTCAGAGTCACGGTATCTGGTCACAGGGTTGCGCCGCAGCCAAGTCTCTGATTCGATTGCAAACTTTATCACTCAGATTGTTTCAACACAAACTTGATTGAGTGGTAAACGAAGTAAAAAATGATTAAGTAAGTTGTACATTCTATTCTTATTCTTTTGTTTCAAAAGTAAAATATTCAACTCTTTTGAAATAATATTATATAAGTTTAAAGACAATAACGATGTTCAAAATACTAATGGGTTTCTTAACTAATTTGTATGATGTCTTTTAAAATGTTTTTTAAAAAGCTTTTGTGTTCACATATTGTTAATGCTGTAGCAAAATTGGCCTAAGTTCATTACAATATGATACCTTTTAAATAACGGTTCTGTTACTTGGCACCTGTAGAGAAAAGTCTACGATAGTGTAAAGACTAATATGATAACTATAATTCGCCAATTCAGTCACTTTTACCTCCCTTTGAAGCCAAGTTCTCTTTCACTTTACCCGCTGCTCTTCGGCTAAAGTACCAATTCATGTACTTCCTGCTTTTTAAGCCAAGTTCTCTTTCATTTTACCATAGTCTTGGCACATTTTCCAAAAACGCTCCACAGCTCTACGGCTAAAGTATCAATTAATTTCCTGATAAATACTTCCTACTTTTTAAGCCAAGTTCTCTTACATTTTGCCGTAGACTTTGAAAACTAGTATTTTTCCAGCTTTAACAACTAGAGGAATGAAATGAAAAGCTGAAATAATCTCACAACAATATATTACCTCATGTTCATTTCAAAAGATTAACATAGTAAATAAGTTACATAAATACACATTTAAAGTTAAATATTAAGATCCTATAAATGGTTCACTACTTAATTTTTTAAACATTAACTATATAATTCTGATTGGAGACTATAAGTTTTATTTTCTCAGGGTCGCGTTACCAGTTCGCGTGTATTGATCAAATTTACTATACCCATTTCTTGTTTTAAAAGATTTCGAATATTTAGTTTAAACTATCCAGGATGACTCTAATAATCTAACTCGCTTGGTCGTCGTCTGCACGGTAGCGGCTCCGAGAGGAAACAAAGTTAGCGGTCGGAGCGTCTACCGTATAGATTCCCAGCTCTAGAACTTTAGACACTGACCTGGATTTATGTGAAGGGAAAAAACAGAGGATTGTACCTTATATCCTTTTTATACAACCTTTATTCGGGCCTCGTTATGAGTTTCATTACACAAAACTGTGACTTCTAAAATAGTCAAAGAAGCTTCTTCCCGATGGAAATGCTTAATTGTTGTTGCTACAATATTCCAAAGTTGAAGAAAAAGAATGTAGTAAGCTGTAAGAATTAAAGACCCATCTGAAAAAGACAAGACATCTATGAGAAAACACATCTAACAACTACTATACCGAATAAATGGAAATTATGGCTTTTACATACCACGGCGACTGCTACAACATAATTTGAGTTTTAAAAGGACTCTAAACCATAGTCGACGCGATTTCCCACCTCACCTGTGGACAACGAATGTTATCAACCATGTGCTAAGCCTTCAGATTTGAAAAAATATGATCTCAGCATCATAAGACACTTACCGCTATTATTTATTTTTGGCCTTTAAGCCATGAGATCTAAGGAATAGATCTGATTTATCTAGATTAAAAATCAGCCAGACTCAGAAGAAATCTAGAACAAGCCAGCTCCAAAATGAATGTCTCTCCCTGATAACTCCTCTCAAATGTCAATGTCCTCATGACATTGACGTACTGACAGGTAGTGACATTTCTTTTTTTTTTCATATTTTTGGCAAGGCAATGACAATCAAAGTGTCGTGTTCGTTTGCCATAGAGAAAAAACACGATACAAGTAAAAAAAATTATAGCAAAGAAATTGCAACGTTACAACTTGGCCCATTTTAACATGGCCATTCTCCACAACGGCTTCGTTTCTCGGCGGCTGAAGTGCGGCGTCCCTAGAGCGTCGTGTAATTACCAATTCCGAGGATAATTATTTTAATGATCTCTCCACGTTTGCTTCATTTGGACGCTCTGAATGTTTTAGTTGTTGCTTTGATGGAGGTGTTTCTCCAAACTTAGTCGGACATTTCTAAGTTCCTTTTGGAAACCTTTAGTACGGTTGCATTCGATATTTTGAGAGCAAAGTGATACTTAGTACCGTGCCTACGAATGAAAGAAACTTAATTGTAATACATTACCGATTTCATTTTGGTTTCTTATATTATTTTTTTCCTGTTATAATTGTTCTTCCACTACAGTAGCTTTTTTGTAAAACAATTTTTGGTTTAGGTAAGTTACAATATAAGATATTAATCAAAATGTCACTAAATTTCATGCTTTGATACTGTGTTGTTTTATAATAATATATTGTGTAGTCGTACTTGACGTAAGTTTTTATTATTTTGTAGTTCACTACTGTACTTTCATCACGTTTTTCATATAAAAGTGCTAAGAACAGCTAAGGTAATGCTCTGATTACGCAGACTGTATCATTAATTTTTTTACTGAATAATGGTTCCAATGATTAACCACGAAATTAAATAAAAATATTTTATTTCTTAGTTGGTTTAGAAACACTTTTAGAAATTCTACATGTTGCCTATCAGTTACCACCAGTTCGGGAACTAACCCGGCGAGAAGAACCGGCGTAAGAAACTCGCACCTTTTAGCAAAAAGATGGAAAAAAAGTTTTTTAATGTACACGAAAATGAATAAAAAATATTTAAAAAATATTTAAAGTAACAGATATTTAGATATGGTAATAGATGTATCTAGCCGCATCTACATTACCTTAATATTTTCTAGCACTATTACATATTACTATTATTATGACGTTGTATGTCTGAAAAACAGCTAGATTTACAGATAAGCGCGTCGAGTTTGTATGCGACCCTTGTAGCACCCACAAATGAAGCCCTTCAAACGTCCTTTAGGGTATCACACCATTGTTCAAGCTATAAATTTCAACTTTATAGCTAACTAGATGACGCGCGCAACTCCGTTGCATCAAAACTGGTTTACCGCGCGGGAACCGTACCCTTTTCCGGGATAAAAAGTATCCTATGTCCCTTCCCGGGACTCAAGGTGTCTCCATGCTTTTCAGCAAAATCGGTTCAGCGGTTTGGGCGTGAAGAGGTAACAAACAGACAGACCGACAGACAGACGGATAGACAGACAGGCACACTTTCGCATTTATAATATTAGAATGGAAATAGAAGTATGGATATAAAACTATATTAAAGCCTATCTAGTTTTAGATGACGCTCACTACTAAGTAGACACAACATTCGTTTATTACGCGAGAACCGTACGTCTTATATTTTTCCGGAATAAAAAAAATCATAATAATATTATGTTTTTTCGAGGGACTCAAATTATTATGTCCATACCAAGTTCCAGCAAAATCGGCTCAGACGTGAAGGGGTAACAGACAGACAGACAGCGACATAAATTTACAAAAGTAAAAAAACCAGACACATTTATTATAGCTTAGAGTCTGATAGGTTAAAAAAATACTCTTTCAGCGTTGCTACTGTTACTGTGAACTATAATATACAGGAGACTTATACATAATACATACCCTAACGTACTATCTCTTTGTTTTGTTACACCCTGAAAAAGGTATTTGACTTATGTATGTAATATTTCCAGAACTGCCCAGTTTTTGTATATTATGTTAATCTATAACAGCTTCTGAACAAATGTGCCAAATTTCAAAAGTGTATGTATGTTTTTATGTTTGTTCACATCTCCGGAACTACAAGTCCGATTTAAGTGATTCTTTTTTTGTTACACTAGATATTGTTCAACTTAGGGAACAGTGCAAGTTTCATCAAAATCGGTTCAGTAGTTTTGGAGATAGGAAGTTTTAATTCTCAATTACGTACAATTTTGAAGTCGGTTTTATCTTTTTAAAATACAGTTATTTGTATAGCTTATCTTATGTGTGGTTAACCAGCCTTTGTGCAAATTGTAATTTATTGATCTAATATTGTTGAAAAAACCTGCTTGGCATATTTAAGTTATTTTTCAAGTATCATTTATCGGCAAAGTACAATATAGTTATTTATATTTCAAAGCTAAACTTCAGGATAAATAGGACGACTCGATACATACCACGGTCTCAACGAAAATAGACGTGAAATAAAGCTTATTTTGTGTTTAGCTAGGAGTATTTTTTGGTTAAAATATGTATTATGGTTCAAAAAATTGCATACGATCACATAGGAAAAACTTTTGAATACAATTATTTTAAAGCTACCTGGTTATTGGTTACTATGTTTGACACATGGAAGTGTAATTATTTCCTCTACTCGACAGGATAACATCATACTGAGTGGCTACTTTACAACATTTCATATTTTAATTTAAAGTATTCTTGTAGTGTATTATAAGTATAATTACAATTAGTAATTCGACAATATTATTTCTCAAAAGACTTTGTTGTTTAGTGTGTTATACAGGCATTATAGTAATTATACAATTTATTTTCAAGCCTTGTTTGTTTGAAATAAAAACCAACAAGAACAAAAATCTGTATTAATTTAAAGTCTTTTAAAATAGGTTTAAATGTGCATTAATTGTATTTACTGCAAATCGTACCCTCTGTACGATTTAATTTAATTAATTACCTTTGATGAAAATTACGTCATCGCCATATTTGTGTACATATAATTTAATTATTACCCGCAAGTTGTAGTCATTTCAGTATTCGACCTGCAAACCTTCAAGAAAAGACCGTATTCCCTCTTAAAAGGCCGGCAACGCACCTGCAGCTCTTCTAATGTTGCGAGTGTCCATGGGCGACGGTAGTTGCTTACCAACAGGTTTGCTCGTTAACATACTTAAGCCGCTGAACCGATTATGAGGTATCTAGAGTCTGTGAAAATAACGTAGGATAGATATGGAATAAACGTCCGTCCGTCCGTCTTTCTGCCTGAATCGGTTCAGCGTTTTGAGCGTGAAGAGGTAACTGATAGACGGACAGACATACTGTCACATTTATAATATTAGTATTTTTTTTTTTTTTTTTTAATATCTATGGACGCTTCACACCACGTCAGTCTGGCCCCATGCTAAGTACCTGAAGGACTTGTGTTACAGGTACCAGACCACGGAAATATATTTAATACTTTTATACTATACATATATTTAAGATTTTTATTATATGATAAATATATTTAATACACATCCATGACCCAGGAACTTTGAAAACTTTTTGTTCCGTCGGCGGGATTCGAACCCGCGACCTACCTCCGGCTTAAGCTACCAACGTGCTATCCACTGAGCCACAGAGGTCGTCGAGTATGGATGAAGTAAGATGTGTTCGACCATCTTGTGCTCGTGGTTCTCCGAGTACCGCCCTAAAGGTATCATTCGAATCAAGACGACCGCGACGCGAGACTGCGACTCGAGACCGCAACCAGCAACCGCGACCCACTACTTTATATGAATTAATAGGAAGAGCTGACGGATGCAAGCGACTGAGTCGCGCGACGTGTGGGCGTGGCCTACCGGCAACTTGCGTCGCGCGACCGATACAAAAAATAAGAAATATAATACGTATACATATAATAAGACGATATATAATACATATAATAAGAAATATAATACGTATACCATTCTATGTTTATTTCATTTTATACATTTAGCGGATGCAAATGGGCTATAAGCTGTACGCATGATATAACAGTATCGATGACAAAACAATTTAGTGCAGTATTACAAGCGCCACGTTAATCCTGCCATTTCGACGATTTAGGCCCCTTTCACAGATGCTACAAAATTTCAAGTAGAAAAACTTCAGTTTTATGGATAATTTATATGATATTCTAGAATGTTGAAAGTCATATTGTGTTGTCTCTAAAAGTTACAAAATCAAAAACTTGTAAATCGTCTTTCAATTAACAACGCAGATATACATATCGATAACATGCAGATTGCACTGTACACGTATATATATATATATATATATTTTTTTTTTTTTGGTTATACCCATAGATTACTGTAGCTGTAACTGTAACATTTCAGAAGTGTGTTCTTTTGTTTGATATTATCATGCCATGAAATTGAGTTTTTAGTTTTAGTCACAACCACGACATAATATTCTGGACCTTTACGCAGATTAATGTGTGTGATGTCACAATATTGTGGTCAAACACATTAGTAATTACGTAATTTTACAGTATCGGTCTGGTTTTTAGGATCCCTTAGCCCGGCCGCACATTGTACGACAGTTTTGATCAGAAACAGTTGAACGTCCGCGCTGTCTCTTACATTTTGTACTGCGCCGAGTGAGCTAGAATTCGCCGGAAGGATATTTCGGATAATGTGCGGGGTGGCGGTCCGGCGAAATTCAACTGTTTCTGATCAGGATTCGGACAATGTGCGGCCGGGCTTAGAATTGATTTTTCTTCTAAAGTTAGAGCGATTCTAGTAATGTTGCGGTACACTCGCAATGTCGCATGTGTACGCGTGGCCTAAGGGTTGATCCAGACCGCGACGCGACGCGTAAATGCATTTCTAAATTTATACGGATTTGACAGATTCGCAAGACGCAGTTGAAATCTGTCAAATCCAAACAAATTTATTCCGTGCCGCGTCTCGCCTCGTCTCGTCGCGTTGCGGTCTGAATCAACCCTAAGGCGATTATGCCATTCATATAACCAACGCAATACACAATTTTATTACCAGAGCTTAAGCGGTATGGAAGGCGAATCCCCTAATATTAAAATATGAGTTTATCGTACATCACCCCGTATATGCCATCCATTTTCTGACACAACGGAAATCTTTATTAAGTTCGTAAAAAAACAAAACTTACTTCGACTTTGAATAACATTGAAAACACACGGGTTTGTAGTTGGTTTTAAAACAGGTTTGTTTCATGTTTTAGGTTAAAATTGAATCGAACTAATATTATATAGTTAATTTAATTTATTTAAGTTTAATGTTACGTGAATTTCTAAATTAATTTTAATGATTGATTTTTATTACTATTATTGATATTATGCAGCAAATGAGTACTTTCAAGCAATCAAAAATAATTTATTGCGTATTTCTTCCTTATGATTTTTTAATTAATTGGCTTCATATTATTATACTATTCATACTTCATACTCTAGGCATGTCAATGACTTTGCATAATAAACAATAAACATGTTTAATGTTTATTTATTTTATATATTTATTTATTTATGTTAAAATATACTTTACGTTAAAATAAATTACTTTAATAGTTGAAGTGTATAAACAAATTACTCGATAATTTGAGAAAACAACAAATCCGTAATTCAAGTACGTAAATAATTATAGCTTTGAATTCTGTGAATTAAACTGAAATATTCTGAGAAATTCAATGTTAAATAAGCCTTGTTTCAAAATATACTCCAAATGTTTTCGGTTGAAAATCATGAATTACGAAATTGCTTTCAAAATTCCTCACCTAATCCACTGGAATGAACATAATTAGGTATAATTTTAGACATAATTAGTAATTGCCCTGTGTGTTGCTATTTACCAAATAAATTATGAAATTATTCTGTAAATGGTATAAAAGCATAGCACCCAAATCAAACCTCTATTTTGATATTTCCAGATATTATTTTCATTATTTGTGTTATGTAATGTGGATGCGCAGATGCATGCAGCACATGCTAACACAATCTTATTATAAGCATTTTTTGTACAATCAGAGAAGTTTTTTCATAGGCAGCCAGGTCACCAGCAGTATTTCCGGACCTATATGACCTGCAAACCTTCAAGAAAAGAGCGTATTCCCTCTTAAAAGGCCGGCAACGCACCTGCAGCTCTTCGGATGTTGCGAGTGTCCATGGGCGACGGTAGTTGCTTACCATCAGGTGACCCGTTTGCTCGTTTGCCCCCTTATTTAATAAAAAAAAAAAAAAAAAAAAAAAAGGCAGATGGCGGACCAGCGTGGTTTGGTCGTGCCGACAGATCATAGCTCACATTTAATTGACATAATCCGACCAAATGACGTAGGCGGAGCGTAGGCTCGTTAACTGCATATAAATCAAATTCTTCGATGGTACATACCAGAGCCGACTTCCGACATTTGAATTTTAGAGGTATCATTGATAGTTTTCCTAATTTTTAAGAAAATAATTGCAACGATCTTATGCAGACTTTTTAAATTGGTCTATGCTAGACTAATACAAGAGATTACGAACGTTTGAAGGGACATATTTTGTCTATTTCCCTTTATCGATGTCCAATTTACAAGCCGTAGAGCTTCACGATCATGGTAGCAACAGCGACGGATTAAGACTACTTGATGCCCTAAGCAATCCATGCCTGTGTCCCCCCACTATCCGTCAACTAGAATCGGTCTTCAAACATTTACTACCTAAAAACATTAGTTTTTTTCCAAGAAACTTTTTGGTGTGGTTTTTGGTGACGTGAGAGTGAGACGTGATGCCCTAAGGACGGATGTTTTTTGTCCTTCTTCTGGTGCCCCCTTAGACGTGATGCCCTAGGCAATTGCTTAATTTGATTAAGAGTAAATCACTGGGTAGCAATCATATTTATATTTGAACGGGCTTTAGCCCGGCATATTCTCACTAATGTCACTCCTGTAGTGCCATACTACAATTACAGTGGACGTGACCGACCACCAATTTAACCAATACCAATCACCATCAGGCTTAACATAACAACATTAGAAAGAATCGACATACTGATAGATTTTAGTAACAAAATGACGGATTTCCTTTGTTAATCTGTCACTTTGTCTACTCTTCCGAAGAAATAAACCGCTTCATGGCCATGCTAGGCCTACATGACGGCCCAACGCCTTGACGGCTGTAAGACAATTGCTGGTCCGTGTGTGTTCCTAAGTCTAAACCTCTTAGCGGCCTGATTGTTGGATGATTTATGTTCGGAACGCGATGTGTTTGCGAACTCCGAACTACGACCAAAGCGCGACTCATTGCGGACCAAACTTTGATTTTTACAGATTGACAGCTCGGAATGTTTTAATTAATGTTAGTTACGATCGACAGCAGCAACGCTGAAACGATTTTTTTCGGTTAACGTTACCACTTTTGCTTTATCGTTTTTCCGTAGTTGTACATTTTCTCCTGGTAAAAAATATCTCATTATATTTACCGGGACTCTCAGTCATTATAGAGTCCTTTACTATTACACTTACAGATATATTAGCTGCACAGGCAGCTAATATAATATTAGCATCTTGTAGTTACTGAAACACAAGATACCTTGAAATCCATCCATCCATTCATACTTTCACAACAGCAAAACAAAGCAACTGAAGCAAATTCGTTCCGATTACGAATTCATTTTGTTATATTTCTTGTTGCGCAAAATAATGCAATAAATATACATGAACACACTTTAGCTACGCAGCAGTAGTTGCACAAATTATATAATAATAATACAAATTATTTCACTATGAAATGCGTTATTTAATTTTGTACAAATATAATAATTACTCACGTGAAATACCAAAACCATTCTTTGGCCGAACGCGACCGCGGTTAAACGGTCGAATAAGCGCGCTTTAACTTTAGCGCCAAAACAGTTTGCTCAACTCTAAATTTGAAAGTTTTTTTTTGTTTATTTAGTCTTATAGTATGCTGATTGCATTATCAGTATGAAAGTTTTTTTTTTATATTATTATACAGCTTCTGATTAATTTCTTCCCAAAAAATTAAGTCATTTCCGTCATATAAAACCTCAAAACGGCCTCAAAAGAAGGCTCCTTGGCCTTTCAGTGAATACGATTTTGCGATGACCAATTTGATGTCTATTGTACTGTGTTTTAGTCTATGGTTTTAAGAGATAATTTTATTGTTACTATTTTTTCTATGTTTTTTTTATTCTGTTGACCTAACGTCTAAGCTAAATAAAACGATTAAAGCCCCAATACAGGACTACATTACGAGTGTGTTGTGGAACCAAACGCGCTGAATAAACAGGTCTTATTTTTCCTAAACCAACTCTTTAATTAGTTATTTGTTGTGCTTCCGGAGTGTCTTTTTAATTGATATTTAAAAACGAAGGTGTTTATATTATGTACCTGTTTCATTTACTTTTAAGGTGTTTATAAGGCTGTAATATATTTTGTAAAATATGTAAACGATTACCACTTTTTGAACCGGTATTCAATTTCTTATAATATTGAAGTTTTGCTTAATTCTAATGTATTGAAGATTTCCTTTATACTCAAAATGAGTTGTGGCCAAATTTTGTTTTAATTAGGTAATGAAAATCCGTAACATAATTTCGCATTTAATAATAATTGTGAAAGTGTCTCTGTACCGATTTTATAAAATTTATAATGGACATATTTTGGGTCTTAAGAAAGGAAATATGCTAATTTAATTTCAGAAAAAATTTGATTTCTGAATAATATCAGACTTCGCGATAAAAATTCAGAGCGGAAGAAATTGCGGGCAACAACTAGCCTTATAACAGTAGACTCAATAATATTTGCACAACGTATAAGTATAATTTTTTTTAAATAATATAATAAGGGTGCAAACGAGCAAACGGATCACCTGATGGAAATCAACTACTGTCGCCCATGGACACTCGCAACGTTAGAAGAGCTGCAGGTTGTGGTTTCAAGAGGGAATACAATGACTTCTTGAAGGTAAATTTCATTTTCAAAAAAAATATGATGCTGGATCAGGTAGTATATCATACTATTATTATTCTAAGCTCTACACAGGCTGGCTAAATTGCCCCACTATGCCACCGACAGATGACAGCTGACGATTTATTCCCATTTTTATTTCGCTCTGAACTAGTTTAGTCGCATTTGCAATTCTGAATCCAAACTACGCGTGAACAGCTAAACGAAGGACGGCTTTTCATAAATGTTCATGATTACTGCTTAAATTTAACATGCATTTTAAATTTACTTGTTACTAGACGACACCTGGAACTCCGTTACGCCAAAATTCGTGTATCGCGCGGGAACTTCATTTTTCCGGGATCAAAAGTATACTATGTCCTTTTCATGGACTCAAAATGTTTCCATACCAAATTTCAGCTAAATCGGTTTAGTGGTTTAGGCGTGAAGAGGCAACGGAAGACAGACGGACATGTGTATGTCCGTCTGTCTTCCGTTACCTTTTTACATTAGTGTCTACTTTAGCACAAACTTTTTACCCGCGAAAAAGATCGGCACCTGCGCGATAAACCGATTTTGGCTCAACGGAGTTCATGGTATCAGTTATACATAAAACAGGATGATTATGAAAAAAACGAGTTGCTTATTATATCTAATGAATATAAAAACGTTTGAAGTCCACAATAGTGCACATGTACAATGTACATTGTCGTTACTTTTCTAAGACGTACAAAGTCTTTCATTCCTTCTAATGGCCTTTGTGCCCGTACCTTTGAGTCTCAGGTGCATTATTAGTTTTCTGTGTCATACTATAAAGTTAATGTGTTTAAGCTATTACGTTTATATGCATTGCTATAATCTTTTATCTCTTGAGACGACTTGTTTATAGAGTTCAGCGGGGCTAAAATGGTCACTGTGAATGTCTTAGTACGATGAATGTAGACATCTGAATTGTAAACAGCGTGATAATTTTGTGATTTTTTTAAATGAATCATACGATGATTCATAATATGATTCCCCAAAGTGACCATTTTAGCCCCACTGACTTCTTCTACATACAAAGTTTTATTTGATTAAGGTTAAGTTGTTTTTTTTTAGGTTAGACTAAAACCTTTACGCTTGGCTTTGCTCATGTTGGTAAGGCACTACTGTGCCCCCGGATACATGTCCAATAAAATGTGTAGCAACTAAACAATTCAGTTTTGTCATTCCACATTATTATTACACGGAATTATACCGTCAACGGTCCATTTATCATGACGAAAACTGGCAGAGGATAGGTGAGGGCTGCTCAAGTTGAAAATGGTTGGCTCACGTTCACCAATGGACAGCGATATGCTGATGATGATTATAGATACATTCGTCTTTGCTAACTTTAGAAATTAGCACATCCTGTACGTACTACGTACCTAGGCACACATACGGGTGATGATATTGAATAAGAATTCATCACCGAGATGATGATGAATGGCTGGGGGCGTGAACTGGATCACTTCTCTCGCCTGTGCTCTGAGGGACGGAGTATAATACGTGTTGGTATTTGACAATGACGTGACAGAGGTGTGTACTGTTGTACACACAAGTGTTTTAAAATAAGTTATTATTTATTTATTTCCTTTTTAGGGTTCCGTAGCCAAAATGGCAAAAAAGGAACCCTTATAGATTCGTCATGTCTGTCTGTCTGTCTGTCTGTTTGTCCGTCCGTCCGTATGTCACAGCCACTTTTCTCCGAAACTATTAGAGCTATACTATTGAAACTTGTTAAGTAGATGTAGTTTGTGAACCGTATTAAGATTTTGATGCAAAAATGGAAAAAATATAAAAAATTTTAGGGGTCCCCATAGGTACAACTGAAACAAAAAAAATTTTTCATCTAACCTATGCGTGTGGGGTATTTATGGATAGGTCTCCAAAATCATATTAAGGTTTCTTATATCATTTTTTTTAACCTGAATAGTTTGCGAGAGAGACTCTTCCAAAGTGGTAAAATGTGTGTCCCCCCCCCTCTAATTTCTAAAGTATGATTGTTCTAAAAAAAAATATATGATGTAGATTACTATAAAAACTACCAACGAAAATTGGTTTGAACGAGATCTAGCCAGTAGTTTTTTTTTATACGTCATAAATGGTAAACCTTAATCTCAATTTCATTAAATCGACTGAAATATAAAAATAAATCAAAAACCTTTTAATTTCATAAAAATAAACCTTATTGCTGCTGCGGAACCCTTCATGGGCGAGTCCAACTCGCACTTGGCCGCTTTTTTTGTTATCAGCATCATAATTTATAGCTATTAGACACAGTGTGTTTTAGAGAATCGGTGGTAGGTTTTTTCAGAAAGCGTAATTTTTGATTAGTCTTGAGATCTTTTCAAGTTTGTGATTTCCATTTATAAATAAAAAAGTATCAGAAAATAATAATAATAAAAGTATAGAAAACAATAGCAATATAAAAACGCGACACGTTTTCTTCTCGGTAAAATAAGACTTTGGATTTAAAGCTGAAACTTAATTAACAATGTTCATCAAAATTGCTTAAGCTGTCTATGCGTGAGAAAGTAACAGACATACGTACAGATAGTCACACATTCGAATTGATAGTTGTTCCCGCCAAAGCGGGACGGATATAGCTCGGCTGGCTGTCATCGACAAGTGTCGGCTTGACAGTGACACAGTCCACTATCCGCTCTTGCGTCGCGCAGTTCGTTAAATACGAAATACGAAATCTTTCGGTAGCCGATCGGCCCATAGTACAGCTCGGTCATCCCAACAAACCACCAGGTAACTCCCCAATCTTTTTCCCTTCCACAGCGTTGTAGGGGTAGCCCCTACAATAGTATTATTTTAGATAATACCATAGAGATAACACAGGCACTACAGTATTTGAGGAGTAGTAGTTACTTCGGTCTGAAAATACTGTATAAATCATCCATGATGGATGCAAAGGCCTATTTTTTTAACAAACAATATCTTACTTTGCCGTTATGTGCGTGCTTGTACATTCCTCCACGCGAGCAACCCTTGTCTGACACAATTGGCTCCCGAAATAATTTTTACCAACAAATAGCGTACGTGGGTATGTGATTTGTACACACTTCAGTAACTCCCTATCTCTATTCTCTATGTTATCTATGGCTCTGTCTGGGGTATTTCATTAAGTTACGATAATAATACTCTTACGAGTTCTAATTTAGTAATTATGTAAGTATAATTAAAGTATATTATAACCAATAACAAATACTTGGTGTATCTTCTAATCAAATACTTGAGGCGGTATAAAAAGTTTATTTGCAGCCAGTCTATGCGGCGGACTGGCTCTCGCAGAAGGGATCGCCGCCGCCGTATATAACATGACTGGTGAGACAATACCGATACTTATGGAGAGTACTCTGTACTCGATTCTCATTATAATTATGTAATAAAATTAGGTTCTTAATTTTTTTCCGAATTTCCCAAAAATAAATGGATCATGGATACTAAGTATATTACGCGGCTAGGCAAGTAGGCATACTATGCGGCCGGTGCAGAGGCGTGCGCTGCCAAAGAAACACGACACAACTACCCCTCCCGCTCGCGGTGTCCATGCGTTGGCTAAATAATTATTTAACTTTAAGCTACATTTACTCAGTGATCAATTGATATTATTTTTTTATATTATTTTTTCCAACTAATATAATAGCCAAATATCACGTCCTCAAGTATTGAACATGTCTCACCAGTCACGCAGTATAATTATATTGTTATATTATTCAAAGCTCAAATTACATCATACCACATCACAATACAGCGCAGCAGCGGTTATAATACACAAAACATAATAATTTCTTTATTGTGTTATGTGTATTATTAATAAATAATTTTTATTATGTTAAGTGTATAGATTGCTGTATGTCAGTCAGCGTAGTGGTAGAGACAACTACGATACTTCTTCTTTAAGATACTTTTATTTTGTATATTTTTACCATACTTTCTGGAACCAAACTGTGCTTTATAACTTGTGGCGCCTACGTTTGCTGTTCTCAAGAAACAGCTTCAAAAGTAACAACCTAGTAGAATGTTGAGTTTTCTTTATGAATAAGTTCGCACTGAGATAATACGCAACACAAGTATATTCTGTTAGCTAAAACAGTATCTCAAGGTCGATCTTGAGCACGATATAAGCGGTGAGATCGGTTTATTACTATGGGCCTTAGAACTAGTAAGGACTCTCAAGACAGGAATAAAATGTTCAATAAGGAACTGCAGTTCGCTGCACTATATCGGGCCATTGTTAAATCTTCGTTTTACAATAAGGGTGCTCGTACGTACTAATAAATTGTTTGCTCCCGACTCAGGAGATGTAGATATTAAAATGTTTAGATATGGACAAAAACATCTCTTTATCACAATAAATTTATTACCTGCTTTAATTTTTTTTTAATTAGGGCGCAAACACTTTAAAATTTTACTAGATGACGCCCGCAACTCCGTTGCGCCAAAATTAGTTTAACGCACGGGAACCGTACATTTTCCGGGATAAAAAGTATCCTATGTCCTCTCCCGGGACTCAAAGTATCTCTATACCAAATTTCAGCAAAATCGGTTGAGCAGTTTGGGCGTGAAGAGGTAACAAATAGACAGACATACAGACAGATAGACTGACACACTTTCACATTTATAATATTAGTATGGATGCCACCATTGCTTCTAATTTTGACTACTTGTCAAAAAAGTTTTGTAGAGCTATAGACGTTTACTTTAGTCACGTTTCGCGATCCGATAAATAGAGAATATTACGCAAGGATGCAGAGCAAAGGGCGCTACTAGTGAATACAGTAAATAGTCCGACCAAAATCCCGGGTGCTGTAAAAGTCATATTAGAATATTGACAGAAACCTTGTCAAACGTCGAACAAAACTTTTTATTTACTTGTCTATACTGATGCTGCATCACGTGAAAACATTGCAATAATCATGAACGTAGAAGAAAAGGCGGACTGAGTCTTATTATACACAGAAAGTGTGTCTTCAGAGTCGGCTACGCACACATTCTTACGCCTGTCAAATGGTACGGACTAGCGTAGGAATGTGTGCGTGCGGACCATGTACATGCGGTCAGCCTGGCCGACTCTGAGGACACAGTTCTGTATACTGCGTGACTGGTGAGACATGTTCAATACTCGAGGACGTGATATTTGGCTATTATATTAGTTGGAAAAAATAATATTAAAAAAATAATATCAATTGATCACTGAGTAAATGTAGCTTAAAGTTTAATAATTATTTACCCAACGCATGGACACCGCGAGCGGGAGGGGTAGTTGTGTGGTGTTTCTTTGGTAGCGCACGCCTCTGCACCGGCCGCATAGTATACCTACTTGCCTAGCCGCGTAATTTACTTATTATCCATGATTCATTTATTTTTGGGAAATTCGGAAAAAATTAAGAACCTAATTTTATTACATAATTATAATGAGAATCAAGTACAGAGTACTCTCCATAAGTATCGGTACTGTCTCACCAGTCATGTTGTATATGTAGCCTATCTAACGCCTCCGTGGTCTAGTGGTATAGAGCGCGGCTCTTGACTCTGAGGTCGTGGGTTCGATTCCCGCGTTGGAAACATGTTATTTCCAAGTTTGGTTAGGACAATGCAGGCTGATCACCTGATTGTCTGACAAGTAAGATGATCCATGCGTCGGATGGGCATGTAAAAAGTCGGTCCTGCGCCTGATCTCTCGCCGGTCGTGTCGGTCTGCCGTCCCACTGGGTTATGAGAGTAAAGGAATAGAGAGTGCTCTTGTGTACTGCGCACACACTTGGGCACTATAAAAATACTCCTGCGTAGCTGGACTGGTTTCAATGAAACCGGCCACCGTCACCGAAACCGGTGTGGGAGCTATTATTATTAAGATTCCGTCCGCCTTTTTTCTACGTTCATGGCAATATCCTATTAGATAGCATTTGTCATTTCTATTACATTCTTAGCTCTACACCTATACTCCCTGATATAATGAGAATGGGATGACTGTATGACGCAACGTTTAAATTTCATTTCTATTGATATAGCCGCGCCGTTTGATCGTTATGTTCCGTTCTGTGGACTCATTGTTATATCAGAGCGATTCATAGGCTGATAGCGGACGTAATAGCCAATAGGGAATATTACGCTAAGGTGCAGAGGGCGCTTCTAGCGCACGTGATAAACAATCCGACATATGATACATCATACGTCATATCAGAACATTGACAGAAATGTTGTCAAACGTCGAACAAAACATTTTAAACTGTCTATGCCAGTGCTGTCTCTAGCGTGAAAAGATTGCAGTGTTATCCTATTTAGTTGAGTTATGTCCAGTTATCCGCATTTTTCGTCAAAAGGAATCCAAAGTTTTTTGCTCGCGTATTACTCAGACCAATATAAAAAGATTTTTTTATTGGTCTGAGGCGTATTAATATTATATAGATTAGTACTTTAGTGTCATAGTGAAAATATAACCTAAGGGCTTTGAAACAAAAGTCCTAACGGTGATATTTCACGCCGTAGATCTTCGTTAGACAAACCTAACGTAGTATTTTTTCATTTTTGCTGAAGCTAACATACTCGTATATCATAATAATATTTTGTTTTATCATTTTTTTGTAGGATGGATCATCTATGTGCAAAAAATGGATGGTTGCTTCCAATAATGGTGAGATGCAATAATAAAACGCGTAAGTAATTTAATTTACTATCGGACTTTACGTGATTATTATTTATTCAAAATATTTATAAGATTCTCTATGGTTCCGTAGCCACATGGCAAAAAAATGGAACCCTTATTTAGATTCACACATACGTGTTCTCGTATCTACGGCCTTCGTGCGAGAGTCTGACTCGCACTTGGCCGATTTTTTATATTATTAACGCTCTTTAAGTTTAAATGTGCTCGATGTGCTTTTCAATTTCCAACATTGATATTATTTGTGATGGAGCAGTAGTTATTATTATTTTGCAGTTTACTCACATATATTTTACTATTTTGCAAACCTTAATTTTGTATATTAAGCCTATATATTTACATATTTCTATTAACACCGACCACCCAGTCAAGCGTGAAGCGTCAATTGATCGAAATTCAATAGATTCCGACCAATACCAGCGTCCGCTGGAATTTCAAGTGTCGATATGAGTATCAATTCACTCCGCCATTTTCTATTTGCAGCACCGACTACCGAGTAAGCCGTATGTTGGGAAAATAAAATGTTGATAGCTTTGTGTAGGCTGGGATATAATATCGGCCAGTTGAGCTCAGTTGACATTGCAACTTCAGGAGGCATTCCGTTGCTTTTTTTATGAAATAAGGGGCAAACGAGCAAATGAGTCAGCCGATGGAAAGCAACTTCCGTCGCCCATGGACACTCGCAGCATCAGAAGAGCTGCAGGTGCGTTGCCGGTTTTTTAAGAGGGAATAGGGTAATAGGGGAGGGTAGGGAAGGGAAAAGGGTAGGGGATTGGGCCTCCGGTAAACTCACTCACTCGGCGAAACACAGCGCAAGCGCTGTTTCACGCAGGTTTTCTGTGAGGACGTGGTATTTCTTCGGTCGAGCCGGCCTATTCGTGCCGAAGCATGGCTCTCCCATGTCATGGCTCTCTATCGTCATCGTCGACGTTTTTTCCCAGTTATATCTCAACTTTATTAATTAAAACCGGCCAAGTGCGTGTCAGGCCACGCGAAATATAGGGTTTCGTAGTACCGCTAGTTTTTGAAAATTTTTGTATGCTCAATGAATGTACATTTATAACATGTTTTACACTACTAACAACATCATCTCAGTTACTTTCAAAGGAATTTGAACGAAAAGTTCCTTTATACTTCGCCGAATACATTTTTTTTAGTTGATCGACTATTACTCAATAACTTATGAAGTCTTCTTAGCCGTGATAGTTTTCCTTTTAAATTCAGCATATTTCCTATTCCCGTGAATTTTTTCACATTTCCAGAAGCAACCGTTTAGCTGGTAGAAACCGTTTAACTGGACTCTAACGATTTTTTCCACTTTAAAACTTAATATTTCACAAATGGATCCCTAAATCGAAAAATGATCTATGAATACTCATAATATTTTTAAAAAACCTATCCAACGACACCCCACACGATGGGGTGGGCACGAAAAAAAAAATTCAACCCCGCTTGATGTGTAGGGGAGGTACCATAAAAAAAAATATTTTTTTAAATATTTTATATACCATTTTGTTGGCGTTATTAATATGTGTATTCATGCCAAATTACAGCTTTGTAGGTCCTATAGTCTCTGAGCAAAACTGCGGACAGACAGACAGACGGACAGACGGACAGACGGACAGACGGATAGACGGATAGACGGACGGACAGACCGAAACTATAAGGGTTCCTTGTTGACTACGGAACCCTAAAAAAACAAATGAAGCTATACTTGCCAATCGTGGTGTGCTTCAGGCTGATAGTTAAAATTTTGAGTAGCTCATATAAAAATATTTCTCATTGTTAAAGTAACTACTAACCCATCTTCAAAATAATTTGTTCGTATTAAAAGGATAATGGACGACACTAGCAAGCTTAATTCTTTTTCGTGTTATCTATATTCTATAATATCTTCTTATATATAATAATCTGCCAAGTGCGAGTCGGAATCGCGCACGAAGTGTTCCGTACCATTATAGAGCAAAATTAGGCCATAAATTGTGTTTTTTGTATGGGAGTCCCCCTTATTTTTTATTTTATTTTAATTTATTATTAAATATTAAAGTACACATATTATAACTAAGGATTTTGTGAAAAATTCAAGTACCTACCTGTTGCCATTTTTGATATAGAGCAAAAAAGGCCAAAAAAATCACGTTTGTTGTATGGGAGCCCCCCTTAAATATTAATTTTATTACCCTTTGGGTACGGAACCCTAAAAATGGATTTTCGAATGTGTTAATTACGCTATAACTCGATAACGGCTGAACCGATTTGGCTAATGTTGGTCTTAAAATATTCCTGGAAGTCCAGGGTCCAGGGAAGGTTTAGTGACACAAAGTTCACCAGAAAAAGGAAAAAAACACCGGGACATCTAGTCAAAATATAGTTATATGTTTTAAAAGTATTTTGGCGAATATAGGATCTAAAGAAAAATAAATCTAATTTAGCTTATTGCAAGATGGTTAATAAGCAACGAGCAGCATGAATAAATAATATTATATTCTTCATTTATTGGCCGAACTTAGAAATTCAAACTACCATTTAAAAATAAATATTCCACGGACATTTTTAGCCATTCCATTTCAATTCCAAAGATTAGATTACTGAGGGGGTTTTACAAAATTTTTACAATTTTCTTATTCGGGCATGAAAATTTTAACAGCACGGCTTATGACAGAAATAGGGCGCGCACGTGATCGGCGTTGTAAGATAAATGCCAAAGATTTAAGGTATTAGATGTGCCTTCTTAATTAATAATAATCTGTTGTTCGTTTGTTTACCAGCCCACACCTCAACTATTTTTCATTTTTAGATTCATAACAACAAGCAGCTGATTGCCTAAATGCTTAGCAGCTTGCGTATTTGCAGCTTTGCGAGTGTAAAAAGAAGGCTTTTTACTTTTTAAACTTTAGCTTTCTATTTTACATGAAATAGGCATACTCAGTTTTACAAATTAGAATAGGTACATAAAATCAAAAATCAAAATATTTATTTCTAAATAGGTTAACAAAGCTAACACTTTTAGAACGTCGCGTCTACATGAGGCTTACCACCGGTTCGGGAAATAACCGGGCGAGAAGAACCGGCGTAAGAAACTCGCTCTGGGCCAGAAGATGGAAAATTACGTAATTTATACTAATTAATAAAAAGCATATAAATATCTATCATAATATCTATCCTAACCTGTTTTATTTTCACGATTCTCGTAGGCGATGATGATGGAGTTTTTTATAACTTTACACAGAAATAGTTTTCAATAAGTATAAGTCTTAGTATCAAAGAGTTGTAGTATATCAATGCAAATGTAAAAGTTAACCACTATTCTTGAATATGATAATATATGAGGCACATCTAACAATTTATATCTTTGCTAAACACTGTAACATTTACTCCCAGTCTGTGGAGTAACATTTTTAAAAATGTCCAAATCCACCACGCTAAATGCAACTTTGTCTTTTATTGGCCACTTTGTTCTAAGGTCTTTCAGTAAACATGAATAAATTTTGTTCATGACAAGTACATATTTTACATATTTTATGGTATTTTATGTTCCAATAATCGAATTTTATTGTGCTTGCTGTGCAATGTGTAAAAGCTGATATACATTATTATAAAAACGGCACATACATAATATTGTGTTTGGGTCAGTTGATATTACTACGTAACAAGGCGTTGAATGAGTCATTCTAAACTGAACTTTATTTACAACACGTTTAGATGAGGGACTTATCTGTGTTTAAAGGACTGCATAAAAGGCTGGCAACACACCCACAGCTCTTCTAATTTTGCGAGTGTCCATGGGCGACGGTAGTTGCTTTCCATCAGGTGACACAATGCTCCTTTTTTATAGAAAACATAATAATAATAATATTATATAGTAGGTACGTCTCGTCATGCTGTAATGCGCACTGACCCTTAATAATATTATATTATTATTATTATATTATTATTTATTAATAATATTAATATATTAATAATAAAATATTTATTAATAATTTATTAATAATAATATATAATAACAATATGTTGATAATAACATAATTTTTTATACAAACTTCAGTATTAAGTAATTTAATTTTTTTTTCCCATAGCATCACGTAATAATACAGGAAGTCTTACAAAGACGAGAAAAGAAAAGGTTTGTAATGAGAGAGGATACGAGATTTTTCTAGATTGTGCTAATTATTGTTCCCGGGAAGTGATAAATGAAAAAGGAAAGGATTTTTACTCTCACATAACAATGCTTTTTGTTAAGGTTTTATGAGTTGATTTAATTCAAAATTAATGTATAAAAGTCATGATGTATTAGATTTATTTAATTTATATCCATACTAATATTTTATAAACAAAACGAAAGTTTTGGATTCTTTATTTACCCGAACTTTATCATTTGCATTAGTGAAAAAGCCTTTTAAGAAGCTAGCACGGCATTCGAATTAAAAAAAAAACAATAAAAATATTTAAAAAAATAAGATGAAAAATTAGAAGGAATTTAGGGTGAAGCCAAACGAGCGTAATTTGTGAGTCGTGAGCCGCAGAATTTCTGCCGGGCAGATTTTTTTTTCATACAAATGACAACTCATTTTGAGTCGCCGTGCGAATCAAACATGACTTTTGTATGAAACTGAATGCAGCAGAATTCTGCCCGGCAGAAATTCTGCGGCTCACGACTCACAAATTACGCTCATTTGGCTTCGCCCTTATATAAATTGCTTTCGTGGTATAATCTGTGACTTATTAGTTATTTTAGCAAAGTTATACTTTTTAAACCTTCAACTTCTATAACCTCGTTCGCAAAAAGGAGCACCGAAGAGTACATTTGCATTTAAGTGCAGTCAATCAGTGAGTGCGGATTTTACCAAATGGCAGCGAGAAATAGGAATCGGGAGTGATATTGGAGCATCAAAAAGTGGGAACTTTGTGGACTATTAATTAGAAATTCTGTGGTCTAGACAGTACTATCGACATTTAAATGGGTCCGATTCTCATATTTCTAATAATAACTGGCCAAGTGCGAGTCGGACTCGCGCACGAAGGGTTGCGTACCATTATAGAGTAAAATTAGGCCATAAATTGTGTTTTTTGTATGGGAGCCCCCCTTATTTTTTATTTTATTATAATATTATTAATAAATATTAAAGTGCACATATGTATAACTAAGGACTTTGTGAAAAATTCAAGTACCTACCTGATACCATTATTGATATAGGACAAAAAAGGCTAAAAAAATTACATTTGTTGTATGGGAGCCCCCTTAAATATAAATGTTATTTTGTTTTTAGTATTTGTTGTTATAGCGGCAATAGAAATACATAATCTGTGAAAATTTCAACTCTCTAGCAATTACCATTATTGAGTTACAGCCTGGAGACAGACGGGCAGACGCTAGGCTAGAAGTCTCAGTAATAGGGTCCCGTTATTACCGATTGGATAGGAACCCTAGTAACATAATTGTATGGATAATAGACGTTTATAATTGGACGCTGTACATAGTGTACATCCATCTGGCCCCGCGTTCTAAGTTTAGCCCCGTAACTAATACTCGTGACATAAGTCAGTCTTAAGGTCATCGCACAATACACCGGCTCGACGCCAACCCAACTCACAGTTTGGCATTGAATTTTCAACTTTATGTGGTGTGACTTGGTAGTTAATTTACTAACTTGCGAACAGCTCGTTGATGACTAGTCGCCCACTGGCTGTCCACGCGGTGTGAGTTGGCAAATTTTGTCCTAATAATATAGCTTACATTTCCATGCGATGCTGTGAGTTGGGTTGGCATCGAGTCGGTGTAGTGTGCGGTGACCTTTATGTTACGGGTGACAAACAAACGGAATAATAATATATTTAAGGTTTTTATACTATACATAATATTATAAGTATTCAAGATTTTTATTAAATTATACACATATTTAATACACATCCATGACCTATAAACATTGAAAACTTTTTGTGCCGTTGGCGGGATTGGAACCTGCGACCTGCACCACGAACTTTACCACTGAGCCACAGCGGGCATCAAACTCATTACATGGTGTCTAACTGATGATGATAACCGTCTTCTGGCATTCGCTTATCTTATATCCAGCTCGTTACAATGTTAATTAGAAAAATCCAAGTGATTGCATTAATTTGAATGGAAAAAGCCAATTTGAATCGTAACCACAAATTGCAACTCTAGACCACCGTATTAAGGTATACTTTTGCGTGATACGATTTACAAACACCGATATAAAATAAATACATGCAAATTTTTCTGATAAGTTTTTATACGACACATGATTTATCGAATACCAATAGATCAGTATTGTTTATTATAAGCTATGTTTGGTGACGAAAGATACGAGAAAAACATGGTAGATAATAAATATTGGAATAAACATTATGACTGAGAGATTCAACTCCGTTGCGCCGATATTTGGTTATCGTGCGGGAACCGTACATTTTCAGGAATAAAAATTATATATTTTATCCTTTTCCGGGATTCAAAGTATCTCCGTACCAAATTTCATTAAATCTATTTAGAGGTTTGAGCTTGATAAGGTAAGAGATAGACAGACTGCAGATAAGCAGACAAATTTTCGCATTTGTAATATTTGTATGGATATCACACATTCCCTAGAAATGTGTCCGTGGGAGAGCCTGCTTCGGCACGAATGGGCCGGCTCGACCGGAGAAATACCACGGGCTCACAGAAAATCGGCGTGAAACAGCGCTTGCGCTGTGTTTCACCGAGTGAGTGAGTTTACCGGAGGCCCAATTCCCTACCCTTTTCCCTTCTTTAACCTCCCTTACCCTATTAGCCTATTCCCTCGTAAAAGGCCGGCAACGCACCTGCAGCTCTTCTGATGCTGCGAGTGTCCATGGGCGATGGAATTTGCTTTCCATCAGGTGACCCGTTTGCTCGTATTCTCCCTTTTTTCATAAAAAAATGTGACTTTAATACTCAAATGCATTAGTTCGAGATGCGATGTGGTGCGATGAGGCGCGTACTTTTAATTGCGATACCAAATCGGAAACCTTCATGTTGCTTATTACAGCATCTCTTCGTGTCACGTAGAGTTACTTTTCTATAAGCTCAATTTTTATTTTATAAAAGAAAAATCTATAATTATATCTATATTATAATTTTATCCTTGTTATACAGACTGTCGAAAATATACACTTCTAATACAATAAATCAAGTACTTTTATACTATAAGCAAAATTGCATTTCAAAAGAGCAAAAATACAATAAAAATAACTCATTTTTATTACGTCAAAAATATAACTAAACGCTACGCTCTGTCGTAGCTTTATTCGTAGCATCGTAGCATATGAGCTACGCCGTAGCGGTGCTACGCCGTAGCACAGGGACATGTTTATTGAAATATTTTCTTGTTATATCGTGATATTATGCAAACTACCTTTGAATTCTGATATACAGTCAGTTCCTTAATACTTGTTTGTAAGGAGCAAGGAGTATTATAATAAGATTATTATTCATATTGAATAATTTGAATTGGTTTAATGGCCATGGCTGGGTAACTATGGACAATAATATGCCCCTCTACACGTTCGTAATTCCTTGAATTAGTCCATCGTGAACGACCTTATAAAAATACCTGAATATATATTAAACTAGCTGTCCCGGTGAAATTCGTGTCACTTAAAAACCGTCCCTAGACTTCTTCGAATATTTTAAGACTGAAATCAGCCCAATCCATTCAACCGTTTTCGTGTTTTAGCGCGACTAACACATTTGAAAATCCATTTTTATATATAAGATACAGATAAAAAAATATTTTACTTCTCATATTCCAACCACAAGATAGACGGTGATTCCAAAAACATAAAAAAGTATACAGCCGATAGCGTATCCCAAAATATACGAAATTAGCAAAAAATGAACGAAGTCAATTAGTCGACAATGACGCGAGCTAATCGAATATTTACAAGCCCCCCATTTGTTATCATTAGCACGAGTCTCCCCTAATGAGTTTTCCTCAATCCTGACGATGTTAAGAAATGTCGCAATAACATAAAAGAAAAGTTTTCGGATGTAGTATCATATGATACGAGATGTTGTTCACAGCTTTAGGGTCAGCTCAAAACGCAACGTGATGCGTAGATGCCGTGAGAGCCAGGCGCGTTGCGTCGTCGCAACGCAAATATTTTGGCGCATAGCCGGCCGGATCAGAGATGGATTTCTTTTGTATTGAATTGGTACAGACTACAATTGCGTGAGACGTCATGCAAGTTACATTAAAATCTGCCGATTCCACGTTTTCATACGTCACGTTGCTGTCTTTTTTTTTTTGATAGGCAGGGGAAACCCATCATGGGTCCCCCGGGTTGGGCATGTGCTCAGCACCCCGGGGGTATGTGAGACTCCTACTCACTAAAACCACCTGCGGTATAAAGGAGAGATATCCCGGATCTAACAAACACGGGACTTCCTCCATGACTGGCCGGTCTACCTCAAAAGGGACCGGACTTCCACCAAAGTAAGAGAACGCTTAGGCAAACTGAAGCTTTCTCCTCGGCTCCGGGACTAGCTAAGCCAGGAAGGTTCCCATCCTCTCCCGGAGCCCCGTTAGACGAGAGTTAGGAGGTTCGCATAGCGTCACCTCCGCACTCGACCTACGCCGGCGGAGCGGCAGAGAGGTGGGATCGTCTTCTCTGTCCCGCTCCGCGGCCTCTTTCTGCGACATAACAATTTCGCAGAAAGAGACCGCCGCCTGCCAGGCCTCATCGCTCTCGAGCATGCAGCGCATCATGCTCAGGAGCGAGAGGTCCCCGCCTAGGTCATGTTGCTGTCTGAGCTGACCCTTACTTAAACTCGTTTGTTGCAATTTGTTTGCGCATCCGTACATTTTGCCGAATTGACAGACCCTATAGCCACATAGCTCCACCTAGTGATAGGTAGCTCCTAATAGGTAGGAAAATGTCGGAAAATTCTTATGGGCAGTTTCTGAAAACATGAGTCCACCAGGCGGAGCTTTGTGTGTGTTAATTATGACCCCAGCGGTAATTGAAATATCTAGAAACCCTTAAAGAGACACAAAATAAAAACATTACACTTTTTATAACGCAGTCGAGTGTGATAGAAATTTGGATCATGCTCAAAAACAAATGAACTTCTAACTATAAAATGACGCCAAATGAGATACTCGTATGCGGACAAAAATCACTTAGCCATACAATAGAAATGACACGATATTAATATTAATGGGGAAAGGAAAAAGCGTTTGGAAACTAGAATACCTGGGATATACGCGAGGGAACGCGGGCATGTTTAAAGCGTACGATACTATCGTTGATTATTGAATAATAAGTCATTGTCATTTAAATAAAGGTTAGACTGTGAAGACTACGCCTTGTTCATAGCAATTAGATTTCACATGATCTCTTTATTCAATTCCGAATCGATTCTTATGTGTAGAAGATTTTACGTTCATCGAAAATGTACATTATTTAATTGCCACATTTATTACTACACCACACTAACAAATACATATAAAATTGGGCAGTTCTGGAAATATTACATACATACGCGTCGAATTGATAACCCCCATTTTTTTGAAGTCGGTTAAAATGTATTCACTGATCTGACATACCAAATAAGTTGCACATGTTCTGTTTAAATACCAGTACATTATGTTACAGCGGCACCAGCGTGTTCTAAAGATCAGTAAAATATTCTGAAATAAGACAGAACTATAAGATGAAACAATGCAAAATTTTAAATTCAAATGGTAGTTTTATATAGTTATTGTACATCTCTTAATCACGTCTTATTTTGTTTATTATTAGTATGAAAAAAAATTTGCAATAGTACGTATTAAGAATGTCGTGAGTCGCGACCTTATGTCGTGCGATGTAAGCGGTCGCACTCGGGGGAATTAGTTTGCGGTGTTGTCACACGTCGCGATGTGTCGTGTATTTTTGTATCGGGGCCGAGATGTGTCACACGAGGCAACAAATTGTCTCCGGCTCTTGTAAGTATTGGGTTAGGTTTTTTCACTGCATTTTTACTTTTGGAATCGCGTGTTGTAATGTTCTTTCACCTACAAAGGTTTGCTAAATATATATTCCTATCACCATATTTTTAATTTTATACAAGCTGTATAGATTATACGAAACCATAGAATATTAATTTAATATATTATGTTTCAATATAATAAAATTCTCGAATCGGAATGTGTATGTCATCTCTAGAATGGCTGAACCGAATGCATTGAGGTTTTTAGCACTTATTTTTTGGGTCGGCCAACATCTATTTCTCATACCGGAAATAACGTTGCAGCTTACCAACCGGCGCGTAATTCTGAATAGTGCCTATCGAATTTTTGAGATCGGCAAAACATAATATTATGTTATACAGCATTACTGGTGAGACATGTTTAATACTCGAGGACGTGATATTTGGCTATTATATTAGTTGATAAAAAAATAATATCAATTGATCACTGAGTAAATGTAGCTTAAAGTTAAATAATTATTTACCCAACGCATGGACACCGCGCGCGGGAGGGGTAGCGCGCCGGCGCGGGGCACATGACGCCGCGCGGCCGCACAGTAATTTATTAAGTGTCCGTGATTCAATTGTTTAAAGGGAAATTTGGTCAAAATTAAGTACCTAATTTTATTACATATTTATAATGAGAATCGAGTACTGAATACTCTCCTTAAATATCGGTATTGTCTCACCAGTCATGCTGTATATACAACGTCCTCATGACAGTGGCTGAAAAATATCAGTATTCCCACACCGTAATAGCAAAACAATGTTTGCCTTTCAACTCGTATATTTCGTAAATCAACTTGTATATTTTAATATCCACGAAAGTATAATAAAATATATTTAAAGCGGAATTTTACTTAAATACTCGTAAAATCATAAACGGCCAGCTCAAAGGCCTCGGGAATTCTCCACGTAAATATTCCAAAATGGCGGACGGTAGAGTCCGCCAAATTAAATATCTAAGCCGTGAGCTAAAACTCAAAAAACCATCAAAGGCCCAAAGCTGCTGAAATTTTGTCTCTGGGGTAATTTTATTACAGTAAAAGACAAAGGAAGAAATAAAGTTACACGGAATATTTTACCGTGGTAAATAATTGTGTAATAATATTATTTGACTTGGCAAAAATAATAGCACGGTCCCCTCACTCCACGGTGATGGGTATGGGTCTCGCTTTTATTTGAAAAGGCTGAACTCCCTACTCTATTCGATTATCTATTGTGGGTTAGAATCCGGATTAATACTAATATCATAAATAGTAAGTCCCGTGTAACATACGGATATTTTGGCTGGTTTGTTTAGTTAACCGTTGTTATTTAATATTCAGTTGAATTGCAAGACTTCTACGAGTATAAAAGGCAAGAGAAAAAATTGCAGCAAATACAAATAGAGAAAAATAAGCCAATACCTTTCATTTCATTTCATGTTCTACAGTACAAATATTACATCATATTGCAGGTTGAAAAAATAGCTTAAGATTTCAAAGATAAACTAGAAAACATGAGCAAGTTTTAAATATGAGTAGTATTTTATGATAAATCTAGATTTTCCTCGAGTCTGTCAGGTTTATTTATAAAAACTGCGACGAGCATCTTTCTAAGAAGCTCATAATTGGATAGCACTTTCCAACGGCAGAACGGAATTAGGTTAGCGTTATTGCTAAGTTTTACTATAAAATACAAATCAAATATATTTTAGAACAATACATTTTGATCCTTATTTTGATCCTTATTTGAGCAAAATCTTGGTGAATTATAGTATGTTTTCGCTATCGTGTATTCTTAGATTTCTAAAACACGGGTATCATCGCAACGATCAATTTGAAAAGCAATATTGTATTAAATTTGACTTAAGCGTTATTAATATAAATGCTTCAAGAATCAAGCCCCAAGCGACACCCGGGTGCCGCGATAACAATAGATTTGCAAGAATCCGCGATCGAAGGATTAAAGGCTGCAATAAAATCTTTTTTTACTATAATGATTGCGGCGGATGTTTTGGAACTGGAAATAACTTAAATAATCCATACTAATATTACAAATGCGAAAGTCTGGCTGTCTGTCTGTTACCTCTTCACGTCCAAACCGCTGAACCGATTTTGCTGAGTTTTGGTATTGTACCTTGAGTTCCGGGAAAGGACATAATATAATACTATTTATTCCGAAAAAAATAGGTTTCCGCGGGATAAACAAATTAAAGATAAACGAATTGGATGGATTTGATATAACGCGACCAAAATACGTAGGTCCGCCATCGACTATGGATCAACTTCTTTGGAAGTACAATAATTATGACAACAACGGGTGTAGCAACTTCCGGTTTTTTTAGAATTAGCTATTTTCTAGCTCATAAAACTATGCCAAATATTGCCTCAAAATTTAGCATCATCATACTCGTAAGGTGATCATAATGTTTTTTTTTTTTTTTTTTTTTTCCTTTATTTTGGCAACAAACAGTCATATATACAAAGACAATACAATATTTGAATATATTTTTTACAATAGACCTATAGTGCCGAAACATAATATTAATAGACGCGTATAAATGATTTTAAAGATAAACTTAGGTTAAAACTATAGCTTACTCTAGAATCTAGATCATCTTCCAACAAGATGCTATTATTTTAAAAACATGCCTGAGTGTGGCTATTCATTGCACCCCGTATGCATAGCATAATGTTGCTGAACATACGAGGCTCCATGAATAACCAAAAAGTACAAAAAATAGTAATAATAATTAAATACAAATATGTAGTATAGATTTAAGTCGATGTGGTTACATATCTCTTTAAACTATAATATTACATAGGTACAAAACTTAGGCGGTGTTCAGCCTACGCTTGAGTTCTGATTTTAGGCTATTAAGAGAATTATTAAATATATCAATATCCGTGAAGCTTCTATTATAATTGTTAGTGGAACGGTATAAAAATGAATTACGAGTGTAAGTTTTAGAAAGTTTCGGAGGAACAAATAGTGGCTTATTACGTGAGGGGCGCACAGGTAGCCGAAAATGAGCCTTAAACGATATCATTGATAATAATGCAGGTGAATCAATGAGTGTGTTTAATATTTTATATAGCTGTGTGATGTCGAACGTGTTACGTCTGTCATAAAGAGTTGTTAGTTTGTGCCTACGCAGGGTATCTTCATAAGGTTCATTAAAAACATTAAGACGGTAATTTAGTGCTTTTAGAAACTTTTTTTGAATATTTTCAATTCGGTTAATGTGTACTTGAAAACATGGATTCCAAACTGTGCTACAAAAATCTAAAATTGAGCGTACAAAAGAGAAATAAAGAATTTTGAGTGTATTTACGTCTTTAAATGGTTTACTGATACGAAGGATAAAGCCTAAATTACGAAAAGCGTTACTGACGATATGATCGAAGTGATTGTTAAATGTCAATTTGGAGTCCATCATTAGCCCGAGGTCTCTAATGGTTGAGACTCTCTTAAGAATAGAATTATTAATAGTATAGTCAAAATTTATTGGATGGGTCTTTCGTGTGTAGGACATAATGTGGCACTTATCAATATTTAGGAACAGTTGATTCTTTCGACAATATTCGTGTAATCTTAATAAATCATTTTGCAACTTTGTGCAATCCAATATGGATTTTATTACCAAGAAAATTTTCGTATCATCAGCGTAAAGAAGGTGATTACTATGTATAAAATTTATTCCTATGTCATTTATGTAAAGGATAAACAATAATGGCCCTAAATGGGATCCCTGGGGGACGCCAGAGGGGACAGGAAGAAAACGGGAACAGTAACCTTTAAGATACACCGCTTGGCTACGATTTTTTATATAAGAATTAATCCATCTAAGGAGGTTGCCGTGCACACCGGCTTTCGCAAGCTTTTCGATCAACATATCGTGATTTATTTTATCGAATGCTTTGGAGAAGTCGGTGTACACGACATCCACCTGCAGGTTATTGTCCATTGCCCGCACCAAGTACTCAGTAAAATTTAGCATGTTACTGTCTACACTACGGCACTTAAGAAAACCATGTTGATGTTCGGAAATATAATTACGAAAAACGTGTGAAATTTGTGAGGTAACAATTTTTTCTAAAATTTTACCCAAGACACAAAGCTTAGAGATAGGTCTGTATTCTGTTATAAGATCTTTTTTATTGTTCTTGGGAATCGGGGTTATGATGGAATGTTGTCTAAAACAACAAATCTGACATAACATATTGTGGACTTAGCTGACATGATCGATCATTATTGGGACTTGTTTAGCCAATTACTATTAATAGGAGCCCGGATGTAGGGAGGACAATATAATCCATTCGCTTTCGCCACTATCCACTATTCGAAAAATCTCCGTGGTCCAGTGGTTTTGAGCGCGGCTCTTAACTCGGAAGTCGTGGGTTCGATTCCCGCGTTGAAAACATGTTATTTCCAAGTTTAGTTCAGGACAATCCAGGCTGATCACCTGATTGACAAGTAAGATGATCCATGCGTCAGATGGGCATGTAAAAAGTCTGTTCTGCGCCTGATCTGCGCCTGATAAATGAATTTTAGCGCAACGGAGTTGCGGGAGTCTTCTAGTTTAAAATAAATTTGTAACTGAAGAATCTTTTTTCATGCGGAAATATGCTTGTCTAGTGCTCACTTAAATAAGTCTTCTGTTTAAATATGAAAAATAAATGGCTTGAGATTATTATCTTTTAAGTAATAAGATTAACTTAAAACGGTAAAAATAACGCACTTTCTGAACGAGATATTTTACAGCAAGCTAACGTGGGTTTATGTTTACAGCGTTTTGGTGTATCGGTGCGTAGTATGAAGTATCGATAGACGATAGTTTACACGCAAGATGATACGCAATAATGACATAATTAAGACGTATCTCATACTGCCTTCGCACCAATCGCGTCGTGTCTTCATACACCTATAGTCAGGGTGCCCTAGAACAAATTTTTTTGTGATTACTAATAAGCTAATTTTTTGTGAGTAGCTACATTTTGATAAGACGAACAACATTTTTATTTTCGAAAAATCTTGAAAGTGGTAGCTAACAGAGATAGAAAGGATTTCATATTTTGACTTGATGGTCCTAAAATATGGATTGTTTTATTTGTAGGACAAGGTTACTCTTAAATAATATAAATATTTACCTACCAATATACAAAAAATCAGCTGGTTAGGGTTCCGTTTTAGGGTTCTGTAATCAACAAAACTTGGTTGACTACTGTACCCTAAAACGGAACCCTAACCAGCAGATTTTTTGTATATTGGTAGGTTAATAGTTATATTATTTAAGTGTGACCTTGTCCTACAAATAAAACAATCTATATTTTAGGACCATCAAGTCAAAGTATGAAATCCTTTCTATCTCTGTTAGCTACCACTTTCGAGATTTTTTGAAAATAAAAATGTTGTTCGTCTTATCAAAATGTATCTACTCACAAAAAATCAGCTTGTTAGTAATCACAAAAAAATTTGTTCTAGGGCACCCGTACTACAGCTACGTATTTGATTATTATTGATACGTGTATCGAGCAACACGTCCCTACTAATATAAATAATATAAATGTGAAAATCTGTCTGTCTACTTGCTTGTTTGTTGCCTGTGACGCATACATAGCTAAACTGATTCAGATGTTTGGTGTGAAAATACTTTAGGAGACGAGAAAAGGTGTAGGATCGTTTTTGTCGCGGAAAAATAATAATCGATGCAACGGAGTTGCAGGTGCCTAATATTTAACGTAAACATTGGACTCATTTTTACGAAATACAGATATTAATATGATAATATTAATGTATATATTTCGTTTGTTTGCCTTATTGTTACTCTTCAAGATGCTCCAAATGTGGACTCACCTTAGTTGCCTACCGCTTTTTTGGGTCACAGCTGTTAATTTGCAAAAAAGGCGTTTTGGCAACCACCGTCAGTTTAGACATGACTAACCTGTTTCACGAGGACCGGAACGTGACAAAGCCTAAGTGAGTGAGTGCACTACAACCGCTTTTAGCTTTTAGCATTATAGAGTTTTTTCTATGAACTCTTCATTGAATAATTAAAGAGTCCATTGAACACAATATAAGTAGTATACAGTATACCATATTTATAAGGGGTGTAAATAAACAAAGTGATTATACTTTATTGTGTATGAGAATCTCCTGTATAGAGTTCACTGCGCAAGTAACAGTGCTGAACGGGATTTTTAAACTTTTGTATGGGTAAACTTATGAGTTCACGGCGTCATGAAGTCATGCTGGGGTGCTTGCCCATACAAATAATAGAAAAAAATTGCTTTTTCAACGCTCCTACTTTAATTCATAATTCATAATTCATAATTCTTTTATTGCCAGAATGAAGTACAGGGTAGGTCTTAGTTCTATTATACAATTGGATCTTTCATTCTACCATACTAAAATGGTGTGCAATACAAAATTAAGTCCTAATTAATATCTGCTACTACTACAACTAATGCACTTTTTAAATAACGAGACAATTAAAAGTAACCATATACTTATACATCATAATAATTAATAACAATTTATAGGTAATTATAAAATTTCTCGAGTCAAATTGCACATAATTAATAATAACTAATGTCAAACATAATTTATCAAAATAAAATTGTCAATAGTATAAAATTAAAATTATTGTAAAATTAATTAGCAAAAATTATACATATTATTGTGTCAAAAAATAAAATAAAATTATGCCTGAAATCAATTATTATTCTAAAAATTATACATCATTGTGTCAAAAAATAAAATAAAAATTATGCCTAAAAATAATTATTATTCTATCATAATATCATATAAATAAGATTAGTGCCATTTTTTACTATGTAGCATGAATTCATTTAAGTCATAAAAACAATTTTCCATAAGCCAAGATGTTAATTCCTTTTTAAATTTATTATTCGAGGGTAGTTCCTTAAATTGTTTAACAGTTAATTCAATATAAGGGACAATTACACATCCTGAAGTATTCTCACTTTCTTTTGTTACAACCTGTATATCGTCGCATGCACTCGCTAGTGTAATTTTAGATTCAAGTCGTTTTGTTGTTCGGTTCAATCCGTATCCTTTCAAACTGAAGCAATAATTATTTCTTGTCTCTTAGCTGTCTAAGTAAGTCTTAACTGTAGAAAAGTATCCCTTGGTTCCATTTATTTACGAAGTTGCGATAATGTGCTTTTAAAATAGATGAATATTATAATCAACAAAATGATGTTGCAGCGCACGTATTATTCTTGTCTTTAATATTATGTTGACGTGTTGATTTTAAGAATACGGCAAAGTTATTCTACCGTACGATTATGTTATATTGGACATAAAGTAAAATTCTAAGTGCGAAGTGTATTAAAGTTTTATAGACGCACATAAAAATAATATTCATTGCACCGCGCGTTGTGAGGCCAATGAAAGTTTTGTAGTTGACTATCAGCTGAAGCAAATGGATACTTAGACAAATTACATTTGATAGTTTCGACAGTGAAGTTAGAAGTCGAAGATGTGTGGATTTGATGATCATAAGATTATAAATGTATAATATATTTATTTAAGAGGTCCAGAACAGATTTTTTCTTAGCCTATATTGTCCCACTCACGTCCCACTGCTAGGCAAAGGCCTCCCCTAGGGAAGACTATTGTTCTCGCTCCTTTGCCACCGATGGCCAGCCTGGCTGGTATGCCTCCAGCTTGTTACGCCACTTTTTTCTAGGCCGGACACGGCGGCGGCGTCCATCTTCAGGTGCCCACTCTGTTGAGATCTTTGCCCGGATAGAAGAATAAGTTACCCTCCCCCCTCCCCTCAAAATCTCGAAGGCATAGGTATTGTGCCGAGATAAAATACTAACTTACTAATTATTGCCTACATTTGTTTGCAAATTATAACACAGTTATACAGGGTGCAATTAAACCTTCCTGCCAAATTTTGATATATTGATCCTTGTTAAAAATAAAAATACACTTATTTTTTCTTTTATAATCACTCAGTACTAAAATGTTGAGAAATAGCTCCCGGAAGTTATCCTAAAAAACACTACAATTATTGGACACTAGTCGTCGCCCGCGCGTTCACGTGCGGCGTGCCCCCGCGCGCGCGCCTCTTTCCGCGTAACCACGATCACACCCACCGCCTGCAACGATTTTAAATGGGATAAAATATGTCATAAATAAATTAAACACCCTTTTTTTCGTTAAATGGACTCTCCTAATGATACCTAAGCCGTGGAAAAAATTGGGCAGGAAAGTTTAATAGCACCCTGTATTACCACAAACGAGACTCGTCACAAACTAAACGTAGAAAGAATTTGCCTAATCGCTTGTTCGCGGACGTGTTAAAATTAGACGTAACGAACCATTGTTACAGCGTTATGGAATTTCATAAAATAGAATAGAATTTTTTTAATAAAATTGAATTTTATTAAAAAAACTAGCTGATCTGGAAAACGTTGTTTTGCTATATTATACAGGGTGTAACAAAACTAAGTGATAATACATTAGGGTGTGTATGTGTTCCTTGTAGAGAGTTCTCTGTAACAGTAGCAGCTATGAAAGACCAAATTTTTTGTCTCTTGTATGGGGAAACTCGTGACGCTGGGGCGCATGCCCATACTAAATTGAAAAAAAAAATGTTATCTTTCAATCCTGCTACTTTCACAGTAAACTCTCTACATCGAACACATACACACCCTAAAGTATTATCACTTAGTTTTGTGACACCCAGGACCTATAGCCGAAACTTTTTCGTTTTCGCTTCGTTATAGAATCGCCGATCAAAATGTATGGAATTGACATAAGACGAGTCGAACGTCAACGTCATATTAACGAACGCTTATGTCAATTCCATACATTTTCATCGGCGATTCTATAAAGAAGCGAAAACGAAAACATTTTGGCTCACCCCCCTGTATATTTTGTAGGAATACGCTCTTTGAAGTTATAAAGGGAGATCTTACCGAGCGTGGTGGTATGATCGGTTAGGCCGAAACCATTTTCGGACGTTTTCATAAGTTGACAATAATTCAGAGTTGCTGATCTCAGAAACTTAATGTGCTGTTTGGTCCGCTAATTAAAAATTAAATAATTATTTCGGATCAATAAAATTATTTCGGTTATAAAAAAATCCTAAACCTTGGGTAGGTTTTGGTTTTTTTTATATCCGAAATAATTTATTGTAGCGGACCAAACAGATCATATTATCAAAGTTTCTGATATCAGTGTAACTCTGAATTTAATTTGGGAATAAGTACACTCAGTTTCATCAAAAATGGTAGGGGCGTTTCGGTGACCAACTTACTGATACAACAAAAATGTTTTTTTTTATTCTTAATTTATAAAGGCCATCGGCAAAAGTTTTGCCGAGGTAAAAATTAAAGTGTTATGCTGTACTCACATACGGTTGTGCTCGATAGTTTTACTCCAAATCGAGTAATAATTACTGTGTGGACCGCAAAACTGACAGCTCGAAGACTCGCATCGAGCCGCTCGAAAGACTGATGGAACCGGATCGAGCCGGATTGATGGAATGAAATATATCGATTTAGAATAAAACTATCGAGCAACGCTGAATGTGTGGACGAAAGCCCGAGCCGCGGGTTTTGCTCGATGTTATTGCTCGATTGAGCAAAACCATATGTGAGTAAAAATATAAGCAGGGGACCATGACTTATAAGTTATAACAGTAGTAATATTTTGTGTAACCTTTTAATAGCTGCCCTGGTAGAACTAACCTCTCTTTAATCCTCAGGGATATTTGAATGTTGGTGTGAAATTAGTTAGTAATTTGTTGTATGTTTTGTAGTTAGTGAAGCGAATAGTGTTCTCAAGAATGCGCCTCCTACTCAGTCGTATGCTTTTGTGTTTGGTCCAATGTGAAAATTGTTCATTTAATATAATATTTTTGGGCGAATTAAAATAAAAGTGGGAATTTTACTCTCGCAGTGCGCCAAGTGAAAGAACGATTACAATATCAAATTGTATCTCCAAGTGAGTAAGTTAAGTGGTCTCAGATGAATAGGGATTGTATGTCACAAACTAAAAAGCTAAAAAGAAATGCAATGTTTTATCAGTTTGTAAATTAGTTTTGCTGTGGGGGCTTAAATTATTCTAGTAATGTTAAAATATCTGTTGATAACTTCATTTTTAGCCATTCCGGGGGTCTTCTCTCTCTTATTTTACAAATTTTTGATTAGCTCACATGGCACAATTTTTTCTACCCATCTTAAAAGGAGTGCTTGTAAAGTGCTCGACGTTAACACGTGAAAGAAGTTTCTGCTTCAAAAAGTAATTATTAAGGTGATAGCAAATTTATCAGCAAGCACGCACCGCACGGGCCGCATTTCGTGTACTATGCGGTGCGTTCGGCGCGAACGGCGCGTACGGTGCTGACCAATGTGCGATCAGCTTTAGGAAAACATAATATTATTTATTCTGACACCGAATTTTTACTATTACGCTGTCGCTTATGCCTTTGCACACGCGAGTATCAGACGGTGGCGTTATAACACGACCTGGAACCCCCTCCTCATCAACACATAAATAATAACGCTAGTTCTCCACCCACACTATATACGCAAATCTACCCCTTATTCCCACTAAAACAGGTATCAAAGTCGAATGCAGAGAGGGTTAAACTTTCATTTTGATAATAATAAATTCAAACGTGTTATATGATTAGCGTTTCGCTGTAAATGAGCGGTGGGCACCTGATGCTTGTTTCTTTGAATTAATATTTAAGATTCTCGGAAATCTTTTGTTCTTCTTTTGTTATCGCGGTCGCATGCGACCGCTTGGGGCTTGAAAGTAATAAACTAATTCTATACTATTTACTATCTATACTATCAGAGAAAATATGATGATGGGCAAAAATGTATGGGCTCTGGTAAAGGGCTCAACAACAATTTATTATATATTTTTTGGAAGGTATACCCATGAACATTGATGACCAGTAGGGCGCTTGTCAAGATTCGTTGTTTTGAGTACAACTCGGTCGAGTTAACTCCGTATAATATGGCGGCCATAATAGCTCCCACACCGGTTTCGGTGACGGTGGCCGGTTTCATTGAAACCAGGCCAGCTACGCAGGAGTAATTTTATAGTGCCCAAGTGTGTGCGCAGTACACAAGAGCACTCTCTCTTCCTTTACTCTCATAACCCAATGGGACGGCAGACCGACACGCCTGGCGAGAGATCAGGCGCAGGACCGACTTTTTACATGCCCATCCGACGCATGGATCATCTTACTTGTCAGACAATCGGGTGATCAGCCTGCATTGTCCTAACCAAACTTGGAAATAACATGTTTCCAACGCGGGAATCGAACCCACGACCTCCGAGTCAAGAGCCGCGCTCTATACCACTAGACCACGGAGGCGGCCATAATATGTATATGGCCGCCAGGTACGGAGTTGACTCGACAAAATCCACGTTAAAACTTAAAAGTGACGTCAGTGCTTGTATATTTTATGCTGATCACGTTACACTACAGCATGATTATTCGTTACCTTTGTTACCTTTCTAAGCTCAAAAAACCTTACCACATAGACGATAAAACCTACGTCGGTAACGCCAGCCTTCTACGTTTACTGTACATTATTTCAAAAGTACAAAATATGTTAGGGGCTGGGCGCCATATAACTTTTTTATCTACTCACTAAGAGCTATCTAATGGTGTATAATGTACCTTTGTTAAGACTATATGCCAAAATGTCCATCATTCTTTGTTGATTGTTGGACCTATTTAATTTGCACGGGTTTTTGGTCACGTTAGCCTACGCAATTGGCCGGATTATGTCAATACTAGATGACTCCCGCATCTAATCGCGCTGAAACCGTATATTTTTCCGGGATAAAAAGTACCTATCCTTTCTCGGGACTCTTCAGAAATCTCCATACAAAATTTCAGCAAAATCGGTTCAGCTGTTTTGACGTGACGAGGTAACAGACACACAGACATACTTTCGCATTTATAAAAAATATATTAGTAGTAATACTTGATAAATTATTTGTTACGCACCTACAAAGAAATCATGTAGGGCTGCTTCCATTCAGTTGACATGTAGTTCAGTTTGTCTTTACCTCAAACAAAACAAGTGAAAGGTACATTGACCTCACCTCTAACAAAGCCACGCTCATCCGATTACAGTGGTATTCAACACGTAACGGATACGACACGACATGTCGTATACTACATCCAAATTTAATCTACAACTCGGTAGAAATATCTAGAGTTCCCCGTAAAAGGAAAAGAGTTACGATATACGAATGTCATAACTTGCTAGGTAAAAGTAAATCTTTTAGCGCTTCTACTTCACAGTGAACAGTGAAGTGATAGATATAGTTAATTATTCATTTATTTCATAACATCTTACAATATTATACAAGTGTCTACATTGGTCCCTATACTTAGCGCAGCCGGTCCTGCAGGTTAAAATAATGTTAGATTTTATTTTGTAAATTATGAATTTTATTATATTTGAATTGAGTTGTACATAAAGAGATTGTGAGCGAACCCCCTAGGCTTTACAACCAAATAAGATAACGCAGGAGTTATATTATTATAATATTTCAAGGAATACACAAAAAATGGGTCTCGAGGTGACATAATACAAACAAATTCAATGAGCATATTTCCCAAGCCAATTTCCAAATCGTCAGCACTTGAGTTATCGATGTTACAACTTTTCCTGACAGCCCCGAGTTTGGAACTACTTCCGTAGGACTACTATTACGTACATAGATATTAGAAACTATTATTGGAAGAAGTTTTCTATGCCGCCATTTTGTAAAGTCTCACTTGAAAGCTGTTGCACACCCATACCTTATAAACGGGCAATTTGTAATAGCGTCCTTTAAGTACGCTATTACAAATATCAGCGATTTTCCGGTACCATTTTAAAGAATTAGGAGTCAAACTGCGAGGATATTTTGGTTTCAAATGAAAGATAATATATTCATCTCCACGACTGTACCATAAAAATTCTATAGCCGCATACAAAATTTTCACATAAAATACGTTTTAACCATCACAATAATCGCAAAATATGAAAAAAATGGGGTCTGATTATGGTAGGGGATATTAAGGTACCTTAATATCTAAATACACTGAACTGAGGAAAATAAATATACAAAAAAATTGTTGCTTATTTAGTCCTCTATAAAGTCCGCTAAAATTTTATATAAAAATGAACAACTTTTCCAGTTATAAGAAAAATAAGAAAATTTCTCAAATTTTTTCATACATTTTCGCCATATCAAGAACGCGGCGAGCGTCGTAACCGCAACTGTACAAGGCGCGCTAATATGAATCTTATTTTAATGTTATTAACGTCGATATTCGTGCTGACAGACATCCGACCTGCTAATTAAAAAGTTGGAGCATTCTTAACAGTGGTAACCAATCACGAAAACCCTTTGATATGATCTCAGGGATGCCTGAGGGACAAGCTAAATCTGTCTTGGGACCCGCAAAGAAATTAATCAGAAGAAAGGTAGGAGGCGTAGGACTATCCAGTTACCCATGACAGGTAGGTATGTCATCCAAGTATGTTTTTGCATGTGGATTCGTTTAGCCTTAATTGACCGTCTTGTAATTAAATGTCACTTGAAACCCATTTCACTTGCATGTACGTAATGGTTCAGTGTTAAACCATACACTTCTATTTTTGCCCATTTTTTGACCGACTTCCAAAAAGGAGGAGTTAATACGTTCGGCTGTATGTATTTTTTTTTATAGAAACTACTTGCGGATAGTTTCGCCATGCTGCTAATGAAGATAAAAATGCCAGCTTCTACGTTTGATCTTGGAAAATTACACAGTTTAGATATGGATTTCATATATGTGTGCCGAGTGTGAGTTTCTTGTTTGACATTCGATCGTGACCGCGTTTGGCGTTTACTAAGATTTTGTATGGGAGTTGGGCTCACTCCCGTGAGCATCGCTAGGTGGCGCTGTACAAATCCCATACAAAATCTTTGTAAACGCCAAACGCGTTCACGATCGAATGTCAAACAAAAACTCACACTCGGCACATAGGTCGAGTTATATCAAGCTATTGATAAATATCTGATGTAGGTTCAACAACTTAATCGTTAACTCTTTATAATTAAAGTTAATTGTTTTTAATAGGATTTTCTGTTGTTGATCTCCGTTGATCTCTGAGAGTGCTACAAATTGTGTTTTACATAATTCGAAAATTCTGACTCGTTACCAGTAAATATCGTACGAGCTTGTTCATACATAAGCCATGGTATAATCTTACAGCGATGCAGCATAAGCTCTGTGATGGCGTTTTTGTAGCCGTGTAGCGGCTTAACTGTAATGAAGCTTAAGCCGCGGGGTTTTGTTTATTAAATACCTTCATACAAGGGTCGGGTTCGGATTATTTGATGGAAGCAAAATGTTATTAAAAACACGAAGTATTTGAATGTTGATTTATATTGCATGGCTTTTGCTGTACAAAAATTGTTTTGAATTTTGTTGTATTATTTACTTGCTATCCATACTAAGTGCTGTGTATAATAAGACTCCGTCCGCCTTTTTTTCTACGTTAATGAGTGAAACATAATTTATTTTTTAATTTGGTATTTCTATTCATAATGACCCCTTTTTAAGTCTTAATAAGAGTTGAGATTGAATAAGACATAGAACCTATCCGATGGTAATTTATTGGCAGGCTTGGGACAAACTGTGTTTAAAACTGACCCGATAAGGGACGGGATAAGTAGTTAAACTTGGTAACTGGGACTTTTGTCTTTATCCGAATTTCACTATTACATTTTAACGTCCATACTAATAATATCATAAATCCGAAAGTGTGTCAGGCTGTCTGTCTGTCTCTCTGTTACCTCTTCACGCCTATACTGCTGGACCGATTTTGCTGAAATTGTATGAAGATACTCACCCGGCAAAGGATATACTAGGATACTTTTTATCCAGGAAAAATGTACGATATGAGTTGCGGGATTCATCTAGTCTAATAATAAATATATTATCACTTATCAGCAATGGGCACACCTAATTCTTGAAAAACTCATTTTTATAAAACTAGGGGGCAAACAAGCAAACGGAATCCATCAGGTGGATGGATAGCGAATACCGTTACCCATGGATACTCACAACATCAAAAGAGTTCCAAGTGTTTAGAAGGAAATACGCTATCTTCTTGAATGTTTGTAGGTCGTAAAGGTTCGAAAATACTGCTGACAACAGTTCGTTTCAGAGTTGACTGTCGAGGAACATTGAAAACTTTTTGTCCCCTCGGCGGGATACAAGTCCTCGACCTTCCGCTTCAGAGTAGACACATAAACCAACTGAGCCAAAGAGGTCAAAATACATGCTTTGGTATTATAAATGTCAAAACATCATGTTGTCATTGGTCAAGGCTCCAAAAGTCAGTCGTTTAGCGTCTGAAGTTTGTGAGAATACGATCTTTTCCTAACTCCTTCGTATCAAAAAACACTAAGCAATATTTTACAGTGATTACGAAAACTCCACTTTATATGATAATACGAACACTAAAAACTTTGAATCCTTTGTAAGTCCTTCGAGATAGTGGTTTGAAAACATTCTTATTTGGTTTGAAAATAAAACTTTAGTGAGCTCAAGTGCTGTTTCTTTCTATTTATCTTAAATTACATCTTGAGATTAGTATGATAATGTTCTTATAATACGGCTGATCTGACAGACATTGTTTTGTCATTAACGTTGTGGGAATATAACGTTAATCGTTGTTTTATCGACAAAATGTCGGATTTCCATTGTCTAACTGTCACTTTGTCTATTCTCCCGTAGAAAGAAACCGTTTCTATGGTGACCATGCTAAGCCTGAAGTAGTAACGACGTACTAAAAGAATTTCATTCAAATCTATTCAGAAATAAATCAATTGTATTCAATTTTTTTTAATTTTTTTACCAAGGATTATGAAACATGTGGTGTGAGAGGAGGGCGTGAATGTGATGTAACTGTCTTCCGAGTGACGCTTTCCAATATGGCGACATTAGTTTATCAAAAACACTTATTAAGCCTTTGTGACATATAATACAATATTGATAGAAAAGTAACTAGTATGAACTATCGGCAAAACTTTTGCGCCAGGAGCACAGCCTTCACTCGTCATATAAAGTCAATACAATACATAACAATATCATTGTTTCAGACGTCCAAACTTTAGGGAATAATAAAACACAAGTTTCACTTTCATTCACTCGGAGAGGTCATTCGTTCATCGTTCGTTCACGGCTCGCTGATCCGTTCAGTTCAGTGAGCATTGACTTGATACATAGCCCGGGACAAAATCTTTTATGATTGAAAACCTAGCGATTAATATTGAGCTATTGAATCATTGCGTGCGCTTTTATTGTACCTGCCTAGCGACGGTAGAGACTGATTCTTTATGTTATCCGTACTAATATAATATTATAAAATATTTGAAAGTCTATCAGTTACGTCTTCATGTTCTAACCACTGAACCGATTATACTAAAAATTTGGTATGGATATATACTTTTTATTTTGGAAAAATGAACGGTTGCCACGCGATATTTATATATAAAATATTATCATGTATGTGATCTCCTCATTCTACATAATATTATCATCCATACTAATATAACTATAATTTCGAAATTGTGTCTGTCTGTCTGTAACCTCCTCACGTCCAAACCGCTAAACCGATTTTGCTGAAATTTGTTATGAAGAATGGAGATACTTTGAGTCCCGGGAAAGGACATAGGATACTTTTTGTTTTGGAAAAATGTACGGTTCTCGCACAATAAACGAATTTTGGCGCAACGGAGTTGCGGGCGTCATAATCAAGTACCTAATAATCCAATATTATGTACCTATAGATTTGGATGTCGATCTTAATCTTCCATAACCAATCTGGGCTGATACTCAGTTTACAATAGAACAAAGAATAATAGTACAATAAAGTACCTACATATATTTTCACATAAACTATCTTCAAAATAAAAACTTTCATATAAAATTAACACGTTACTACACACGGAGTCTCAATGAGAACGCTCTAAAAACGAAAATGAGTTCAAGTCGCCACTCTGTAACTCCACAAAGACTATAAAACTAGCGAAACTACGGCCTAAATGTTCAAGTGCATTAGGCTTTGCAATACTAAAAACCTTTTTACAGGTAACAAAACTCGGTAAGGCTGAAATTCGCTAGGGATTTTGTTTTGTTGTACACGAGCTATATACCTCCCTATCACCTATGTAGGAGGAAGAGGAAAGAGTGGAAATTGAAAGAAACAGCAAACCTAAACTAATTCTTTGCTAACGCGATGTAATAAAGAAAAATACGGTTTAGGCTCTGGAAATAAACAGCATAAGCGGGGTGCTCTACGGAAGTGGCGGGAGAAATCAGAAAGAAACAGCGGGGCAAGCATAGACTTTCGCTGCGAGGTAGAAAGAGATGACAATATAGTGCCATCCCCTTCACTCTGTATTAGAAAATTTCGGTCAGATTACGTGCCCTAACGCTAGTTTAACATTAATATCTTAGAACAAGTTCGAAATACTACTGAAGTAGTTCCACATAAAAAATACACACAACACACATACAAACACTCAGATAACATCAGCCTCCTTTAACGTAGTTGGGTGAAAAGGCCTTCAAATACAACACAATCTAGACCGCAACCAGCTAGCCGATTCTGTATCGTACATTTGTGAGTTAATCACTGTGTTAGTAACGAAACGGAGGAGTGAGTAACGGAAAGTGTCACTTTTGTATTCACTTGTATACAAAAGTGAGACTTTCCGTTACTCACTCCTCCGTTTCGTTACTAACTCAGTGATTAACTCACAAATGTACGATACAGAATCGGCCAGCTGTACTACTTTTAAACATAAAGCTATTACACTTTCACTGCCATTTTAAAGCACATAGCTATATATTAACAAGACAAAGGTTCCATGAAAGGCCAATAATATGTAACTGAACCAATAGAGCGTCTCAACCTTTGGCCACATATTAACTAAATGTGGGCATTCGAGTCCCTTTCAAATAGAACGGAAAATTGAAAAGGATTTTTCAATAAAAGATACCTTGTAGGTCGGATAATGCTGTGCTCATATTTGTTTGACAAATTCTTGTCTGAATTCGGCTTGTGTAGCATTTTGCGTTTGTTTTATTTGTTGTTTGATAAGTCGGTGTAATATTAAGAAGCATATTTTGATGTTTTAGTAAAACTAATGAAATAAACACTCATAGCTTTACTAAGCACTTTCCTTATTCATCCGTGTTTTCATCATCATCATTCGTTGTTCACTTGGAGTAAATGATTTACTTTACTCCAACTGATGAAGCTGGAACACAAAATAAAATAGTAGAGACTTTTAAAGAAACAAGAACGGTTAGATTTAGAAACTACAGCTACCTATGATGAAGGCATTCACTTAGAAAGGGTTTTCAAAGTTATGATACTTTGAAAAACCCTTTCTAAGATAAGTTTATATGTCAAGAATACTTCGCGGGTGAAGCCGTGGAAAAAGGCTAGTGTTTAATAAGCCATTATTATAAAATACGGTTGGCACTTCATCCTACCGACTGCCCCAATCAATAAACAATTATAATAAATTACTTCTATTAATCAAAATAATTGGCAAACCAAAAGTGCTGTCGCGGGCATTATGTAAATGTATTTTTCATTATATACAGGATTCAATTTAGTTAAATTGAATTCGTGTATGAATTGTTAACTCACACGTGACCTTATACAGGGTGCGTAATGAGTTTTATATTGGCGTAATTTATATCACTCTGTATAACATGTTGAGTTAATGGTGTTTTATTACGTTCTCAACAATCTGTTGATTAATTGGAACGGAGTTCCTTATGTCGCGTTATGCGTAATTACCTATCTGAAGGCTAGACAGATCAAAATTTGACCTTCATTTAACCTCGACACTTTTTTTATTAGTACCTGCATGTTAAGGGCAGAGGGCGCTATAAACAGCGACGCGTTGTTATTTTGAGAATATAAACAGTGACACGTTTTAGTATTCCTGTGCGTTTTTTAAATATTTTTTTTGGGTATATGTATATAATGTACAGATTTTTTTAACTTATGAAATAACTCCATTCCATTCGGGTGTCCTTTGACACCTCTCAGTTTTTTTATTGTTACTAGTATAGATGTTGTAAGGTATATGTACTTTTTTATGATAAAAATCACACTTTGTAATCTATCTTCTTTCTATCTTCATAAAGAGATGCAATATTTTAATTTTTTGAACTTTACAATATGACTGAAAAACTATTTAAAACTATTTATTATTTATCTTTTATATAATTCTGCAGCAAATTAGATTTTATCTTACCTTAAAGTATTAGAGTATCTTCGCCCACCATATTAACGCCTCTTAGTCAAAATTGTAATAGAGGCACAATATTTTTTCAGTTAGTGCCAAATAGTCTCATAATTTATTATGAGTGTACATTAAGACACTTTCCTAACATAATGAGCGTTGAACTAACTTGTGCCAAACGCGAGCGTATTATAGTTTTTCCATTAGCCAAATGTTTGTTAGTCACAGTAATTCTTAAGTAACACTTCCTAATATTACGGAAAACAGAAGGTTTCTAAAATACAGTAATACTTTCGATTAATTTTATTGTAGTCTCTAACAGCAAAGTGCTATTGTCGTAATAATAATAATAATTATTGTTGCAAAAAAGCCTTCAAAGAAGCTGGACCGATTTTAACTCAGCTCGGCTTGCTATCTTTTCATTACGGATTTTTTTTATGTAGGGTACATAGGTTTCTGCTTAATTTCATTTCATCTCTTGCATCGCGTATATAAATTGCATTATTTTACCATCAATTTGTACAACCCACATTTAGAAATATCAAAATATATTAAACCATGAAATTCCAAATATTATGCGTTTAAACGCTGAACTTTCAAGTTAAAAGCCATCGGAACCAATTACTCGCGATTTACAGAGCTAGATCAATATGGCTGTGTGTTTAACAAATTACTTCTCAACTACCCCCCGCTCTCTTCTCTAGCCCCCACTTTCCCGGTCCCCCCTTAACAGATTCATAAAGTAAATAATCGTGAATTGATAGAGGCTTGGAGGTTAAAATATTAATTCCGGAGGTCTCAAGACTCACTGAGTTCGTTAGATGGATCTTATGATAGTATTATTCAGTTCAGGTTGGGATTTTAGTTTCAATAAAATATTGAAGATGCAACTCAACTTTTGTGAAGCGTTATAAAATACTGTTTTTTTATCTACTTTTTTTAATGGGGGCTTTTGTCAATAAGACAATATGTCCACCCCCTCATTAAATTCCAGTAATAAATTGTAAATAGCCAAAGCTGAAAATACTGTTACTAAAACAAACATTTTTTGATCGACTCTTGTGTACAAGTTTGTGTATTAATTACCTCGATCGTGAGAATAGCAGACACAATAGATTTTCAATTGTGAAGCGATAGCCGGGTGCCGTTTTTCGATTGATGGATTGGTTAACAAGACGTAGGACAAGTCTGTAAACATCTATATTTTATAGAGCTATTATTATTTATGATTATAAACATATTTTTAATTAATTAATAATTATATTATTATTATTAAAGTTAGTTTGTGCTGTCACAGACATACATACATACTACAGACAACTACAAACTTTTTGTGTTGATATACAACCAAGACTCATTAGACTCATTCAGAAAACATTCACCGCGATATTCTACTATTCCCATCCCAAAACTAACAAAAGCTTCAAAATATCGCAGCGTGACAAATATTTTGACGTGACATTCCCGCGGGACACTCCCGATTGATCCCGGATTTAGATCATCTTAGGCGTCCCTTACCCTGTCTTCTGTGACGGAAGCCGTCTTCTCTATTTGTTCGAAAGTAGGTGACACGGTTCTGTCTTCACGTATGTTTCGCTTTTATCGTCAATATTTATGCGTTGAGAGATTTGAATACATTTACTAATGTTATAAGGAAAGGTTTGGTTGTTGGGTTATTTGTTCAACGAAAGTACTGTAAATTAAAGTGTTAATTTGATAAGTAGACGGTAAATAAGACTACGGGTACGGACTTAGGGTATATACTCCCGTAAAATGCACTGCTTTCATCAGTCTTCTTTTCGAATCGACCACCAATTAACTCCTGCGTATAAAAGCTGTGAACAATATCTAGTATTTGCATGATGTTACAACAGTAGAATGTGATGAAAATGCTTTTATTTGGGCAACAAAATATACGTTACACGTACAATGTGTCACAAAATTTCCAAGAAAATGTGCACAAATTTCGCTGGAAATTGGCACGTAACTAAATTCCAAATGGACTAGTATAAAACGGGGGTAGAAACATAATTAATTCTACATTTATTAGCATTTCTGTGGGCGCCTCGAGCGCTGAATAGCACTCCACTACAAGATGCACTTGTATTTGTTCATGAATTTTAAATAATAAAATTAATTCTGTATTTCTCAGGTATCTTTTATGTATATTCACAAATACCATTTTTAGGGAATTTAACGATTCGTCAGTCATAAAAATAGTGTTGAAAAGTAGGTATAGTGATGATTTTGTTCAATTAATTTCTATTCTCAATACGAATATAATTTTTGGTGAGCACTTAGCTCGAAAACATGATAATATTATGCATCATTTAGTTCGAGTATAGGTTTAAATTATAGTTTAAATTAATAATAATAATAATTAAATAACTTTTTCAATACGAATATAATTTTCGTTGAGCACTTAGCTTGAAAACATGATATTATGCATTATTTAGTTCGAGTAAAGGTTTAAATTATAGTTTTAATTAATAATAATGAACGTTTCTTCAATACACGACATAACACATAGTACCTACATTGAAAAAAAGGAAATTGAAATTGAAAAAAAATTACTATAACAAGAAAAGGCCTTTGCCCAGCCTGACTGTTTAGGCTTATAATAAAAATAATAACAAAAAAAGAACTGATTAAATAATCACTTTCAACTGAAAGTCAAACCTCTCACCTGCAAAAATATCGCCATCCCGCTTCTACTGCATAACAGCGGAAAGATCATGCACGCCTGCAACTCCGTTGCAGGTTTACCATGCGGGAACCGTACATTCCGGGATAAAAAAGTAGCCTTTCCCGGGACTCACAGTATCTCCATACAAAATTTTATCAAAATTAGTTTAGCGGGTTGGACGCGGAGAGAACAGATAGCAGATAGACAGACGCACTCTCGCATTTATAATATTAGTATGGATGTAATAATAATAATAACTCCCACATCGTTTTCGGTGACGGTAGCAAGATTCATTTAATTGAAACCAGGCCAGTTACGCAGGAGTAATTTTATAGTGCACAAGTGTGTGCGCAGTACACATAGAGCACTCTCTAGTCTCTATTCCTTTACTCTCATAACCCAGTGGGACGGAAGATCGACACGAGTTGTGAGAGATCCGACGCAGGACCGACTTTTTACATGCCCATCCGACGCATGGATCATCAGGTGATCAGCCTGCTGCATTGTCCTAACCAAACTTGGAAATAACATGTTTCCAACGCGGGAATCGAACCCACGACCTCCGAGTCAATAGCCACGCTCTAAACCGCTGGACCGCGGAGGCGTATGGATGTTTATAGCTAGATAGGCTCAATCAACCTGAATGATGATGACTATACTATCATTCCTTGTTATTATTGAATTAGATCCTGCTGGCCTCCTTTGTGGGGCAGGCTTTAGTTGGCCAAACTCGCATAACATAATCATGCACGAGTCAAGCGGCCATCTAACTGACTTATTCAATAGCTTTGTGAGCGAAATTGCTATTTATCTATAGATGTCACTATTTAGCTAGCCTAAGAACCTAAATGCAAAAGAATTTTTCAGTATGTTTATTACTAAAAAAATCTGTGCCTGCGCACACTTGGCAAAAGAAAATATGGGTGATGACTTTGTAATGACTATCCTTCAGGAAAAGCTTTGCTGGCTTTGTCAACATTGTGCCTTTTTCTGTGGCTTTGTCAACATTGTGCCTTGTTCAGCGAACGTGAGGCATGCCCGTGACGCGCGTTAAAATCGTAGCGCTCGCTATGACACTTTTCTTTCAACGCGGGTGGATTTTGACGCATTCAATTATTAAATATGCCAAGCGTAAGTTGAATAAAAAGAAGACGAAAATTGAAGATGAAATTGCATAATGTGGACATAGCTGTAGATCAACACAGGCTAAGAATGGAAAACTTAACATTTTCCTTTTTCCTAATTAAAAAAAACAGAACATTCTGCAATTTAACCCTCTGGAGCATAAATCGATACTTGTATGCTAAGTAGGTCTTTTAAAATACCTAAATGTTACTGTAATTGATTATTATCATGATGATAATAATAATACTTCAGTTCAATACAAATTTTTCCCCTATTTATAAACTCGTTCAAAAAATACGCAACGCCCAAAATCCTGCAAACCTTCAAGAAAAGAGACTCTTAAAAAGCCGGCAACACACCTGCAACTCTTCAACTCTTCTGATAGTGCGAGTATCCATGGGCGACGGTAGTTGTTTTCCATCAGGTGACCCGTATACTCGCTTGCCCCCTAATTTTGTATAAAAAAACCAACTCCCAATTTACACAAACAAAACAACTCTTGACACAATTATAAGAATATGTTACGTCGTCTAAATAATTGTAGCCATTTCACGGAATGCCCAGCGAAACCTTTTTCCTCTTAATTTAACAAAACAATTACATTTTTATGAGACCGTACTTAGGGGTCTAACGAACTCGTCTACGCGTTATTACTCCGCTCATAAGAGGAATGAAAATAATTCCTTCGCCGTTTTATAAAACGTCTGCTTTGTATTTTTGTGGTCGGTGCTAAACTGTTTGTGTGAGAAATTTAAAAATCAAGATTTTTATTTTATTTTGTGATATTAATAATATTATGTTCTGTACGTAAGATTATTTTTTATTGACTTATATAAACCCAGTCGATTGTATTTTTTTAATATTAATATACTATAGTTTTACTAATGCAGTAAATAGAACACGTACAATATCGGTTGCACTCAGAGACTAATTTAACTACAATATAATGAAAAGTTTTACAGACAATGAGTTTATGTCAAAATCTTTATTTAAATTACAGTTTAGTAATTAATATTGATCGTTTCTTAAGTCCGACAACAAGAGTAACAAAGTAACAAAATAAAAATCAATAACGGTAATACCCTTGTTATATTATGCAATAAAGTTTAGAACACACTGTATAATCCGTATTACGAGAGTAATTTAAAAATATCCCACATGATAACTAACGTAACAATTTAAGTTCCCGCTCGTAATAATTTAAGCGCTGTCGCCGTATGAATACTTTATCAGTGTGGCATGTAGGCGACTGTTTTGAAAGTAAGGGCAAGCCTCTACTTCCATGTAGAGTTTAAGTATTTTAACTCTAGGGTCTAGAATACTCTAGTACTCTAGAAAAATAACTCTCAATATCATTTACTTTTTATGGGCATTGCAGGCCCGCACATTCCCACCACTTACCTATCCTGTATTGCCAGGATCGAAACTTGGTTAGTAACCGTTTTCAAAAATACTTTGAAATCATTTCAAGGAGCCAAAATACATGCTAAAGCTGTATTTAGGGAGTTCTGTGCAACATTGTTTAAGTTATATTAGGAATTCATACTATACAATAATATTATGCAGTCAATGCACAATAAATGCACTATAAAGTAATTTATAAAAATGTCTTTATAAAATCCTTAAACGCCTTTCTATTGAAATTTATTTAAATTATTACTATTTATTATTTTGTTGTTGGGTGTAATATACATCACAACTTAAATACTTACATGCATCCTTATAATATTTTTCTTGAATTTCGAAAACTGTAGACCCACAACCGATTGGGGCACTTACGTTGAAGACACTTAAGTCTAAATAGGACTTGTCTTTATGACGAAATTATAAGTCAATGCATGTAGGTAACTATGTCACCACACTAATGTATTCACGTCTTTATACTCGTTTTATAACAAGAATAAAAGGGTAAATTTTACAGTTTTATAGATAGAACATGCTTTTGTTGCTTTCATAACATAATGAAACATTTCGTTTACTGATTACATTTCATTGTTGATCGTACGATTTTGTTTAACAATATACTTAAAGTATTTTATTATCAACGTAATAACTGATTTACGACTGGTTACACTACTCTAAGTTGAAGGTACAAGTTACAACTACTAATAATAACTGTATTTTAAAAAGATAAAACCGACTTCAAAATTGTACGTAATTGAGAATTAAAACTGCCTATCTCCAAAACTACTGAACCGATTTTGATGAAACTTGCACTATTCCCTAAGTTGAACAATACCTGGTACAATAAAAAAAGAATCACTTAAATCGGACTTGTAGTTCCGGAGATGTGCGTGAACAAACATAAAAACATACATACATACATACATACATACATACATACATACACTTTTGAAATTTGGCACATTTGTTCAAAAGCTGTTATAGATTAACATATGCAAAAACTGGGCAGTTCTGGAAATATTACATACATACGCGTCGAATTGATAACCTCCTTTTTTTTGAAGTCGGTTAAAAAAATCTTCATTGTGTACAGAAAATTTTGTTCTAAAGCAACTTTCGCAACGTATCAGATAAGGACAAAACTATTTTAAGCTATGACATTATATTATTTTATTAGTAATAAGGACCCTAAGGGGGATGCGCCTCTTCTGATACTAGCTCTTTATCTTTATATTATTTTAGCTGCTACGACTGCTACGACCGTAGAGCTTCTCGTAGTACTTAAAGTCCTAGCTTTTTATAAGTATTATTATTTAAATAGTGAATACAATCCATACTAATTATAAATACGAAAGTGTGTCTGTCTGTCTGTTACCTATTCAAACTGCAGTACAGATTTTGCTGAACTTTCGTATGGAGACACTTTGAGTCCCGAGAACATAGGATATTTTTTATCCCGGAAAAATTTATGGTTCCCGCTTGATATTTGTGTGTGAATTTTAGCGTCACGGAATTGCAGGCGTCATATATAGTCAATTATTTTTCTGTTTCGTGGAAGAATAGTCCAATTTATTTGTTCACGTAAAATAAGTCTAGTACGCTTTAACATTTTAAAACATATATTTTTTATAAAAGTACCGTAAAATTGATTTACATAAAGTTTTTTGTGTCGTGTCAATTAATTAACTAAAACTAATTACACTGCGACCACTGGATAACCGCGAACAGTATGATGTTATTTTTAAACTCAATATTCAATATTATAACCGCATGCGGCTGCTTCGCTAATTAACAAAGCATTTTCATAACAGTTCAAAGACTCTATGAACCATTTTCAGTTCATTAGTTCATTGTTTTTAAATTTTGTTTTCTATCACAATATTTTTTATTTTTCTTTTTAATCGTTTTGGGTTTAAATCTGTAAATAGAAATTTGCTTATTATAGCGTTAAGAAATTCGTTCCGGACATATTTCTCTGAATAAATTTGGAAACATTTTGATGAAAAAAGTACCATCCTCACTTTGCTCAGAACGTAGAATCGACGAAGAAGATGGAAGACGTTTATCATTTATTATTGGAATGTGTCCGGAATGACGACATTAGATATCAGATTGTAAGAAAAATTGACAATTTTATGTGTACTGGAACATGCAACTGCATTTTGGCTCATCCCCTGTCAGATAAAGCCAAAGAATAAGATGGTTTATTTATTTATTTATTTATATCAGGCTACATAGGCCCATACAATATATTATACCTTAATGACTAACATACATATAAATTATAAATTATATTAGATACTTAATAACTACACTTTATCACGAGTTAACGGCGACGTGACGCGCGCTTCATTCCGGAGTCTCCCCCGGGACCTTCGGTAGACCACATCAGTCGGCCAGAATTCCTCCGCCTCAAAGGTCGACAGAAGATGCGTCGGTACTCTCACCACAAAGGAACTGAAGTTGACCTTGTGGCGAGACTGCAGACGTTCGACCCTCAAGTGGAGGGATGTCTTCTTGCTGATGTAGTTCACGACGTCCTCGACCTCCATGGGCCAGTGCAGGCGAGATATGTATAGAGGCGTCGCGGGGACCTCGCTCCGCGGGTTAAGATAGCACTTAATAGACGTGCAATAGATTAATATTAGATTTAAGATTAAATGTAATTGTTGTTCTAATGGAGCGACGCGACGTAGCTGTAGTGTTGACTAAGCTTCCCAAATAGAGAAAAAAAATCGTTTTGTAAGTAGCATTTTAATGTATGGTTTACAGGCAAACAACGAGCGGCAAGCCAAACAAGCAAAGAGTCATTTTTGTTGACGTTATCGCTTTTTGCCTGTGCAAGTTTCAAACATTGCTTACAATTGTGGTTTCAAAAACTAATTAGAATTATTGACACTTTTCAATTGACACCAAGTGGATACCTTTATCAATCGGATCTTTGTAATATCTTAAAGTTATACTTAGAAACCCTCATTGCCACGAAATATCCGCGGCACGCTCTGGACAAGTACGGTTCATATTTACCTCTACAGATGTGCTCGATGCACAGTTATTACTGTCGGGGCACGTGCTCGCCGATTGAAAGTTCCCGCAATAACGAGCGATCAGCTATCGTGAGCCGCATCCACGATTGTCATTAGACAACTCATTATCAAAGCGCACGGAGTGCGCGGCCAAGTTCCAGCAGGCCGCGCGCATGCCGTGCACTATTTACACGAACGGTTTCGACGCACTTTTGACCCCCTTGTATCTCAGTGCCTATTGCGAGAGCAAAGATAAAATTTTACCTACCTAATTATATACTAGTACTTACGCAATATACCAAATTTCATAGATATAGATTTGTTAGATCCTGAAATATTTCCTTGTAAAAATAGCTAATTTTGGCACTGACTCACTGACCGGTAATCAAAATTCACTGGCCACTTCCAGTTGTCGTAGCGTTATGAAATTTGGCACACAGGTTGTTTGTTATATGTAGATTAACAAAAAATTAAGAAATTTGAGAAATTGGTCAAGCGTGAGTCGGCTCATCTATGAATTTGAGATAAAAATCGGTAATCAAAACCTCTAGGCCACTTCCAGTTGTCGTAGCGTTATGAAATTTGGCACACAGGTTGTTTGTTATATGTAGATTAACAAAAAATTAAGAAATTTGAGAAATTGGTCAAGCGTGAGTCGGCTTCAAAACCTCTAGGCCACTTCCAGTTGTCGTAGCGTTATGAAATTTGGCACACAGGTTGTTTGTTATATGTAGATTAACAAAAAATTAAGAAATTTGAGAAATTGGTCAAGCGTGAGTCGGCTCATCTATGAATTTGAGATAAAAATCGGTAATCAAAACCTCTAGGCCACTTCCAGTTGTCGTAGCGTTATGAAATTTGGCACACAGGTTGTTTGTTATATGTAGATTAACAAAAAATTAAGAAATTTGAGAAATTGGTCAAGCGTGAGTCGGCTTCAAAACCTCTAGGCCACTTCCAGTTGTCGTAGCGTTATGAAATTTGGCACACAGGTTGTTTGTTATATGTAGATTAACAAAAAATTAAGAAATTTGAGAAATTGGTCAAGCGTGAGTCGGCTCATCTATGAATTTGAGATAAAAATCGGTAATCAAAACCTCTAGGCCACTTCCAGTTGTCGTAGCGTTATGAAATTTGGCACACAGGTTGTTTGTTATATGTAGATTAACAAAAAATTAAGAAATTTGAGAAATTTGTCAAGCGTGAGTCGGCTCATCTATGAATTTGAGATAAAAATCGGTAATCAAAACCTCTAGGCCACTTCCAGTTGTCGTAGCGTTATGAAATTTGGCACACAGGTTGTTTGTTATATGTAGATTAACAAAAAATTAAGAAATTTGAGAAATTGGTCAAGCGTGAGTCAGCTCATCTACGAATTTGAGATAAAAATCGGTAATCAAAACCTCTAGGCCACTTCCAGTTGTCGTAGAGTTATGAAATTTGGCACACAGGTTGTTTGTTATATGTAGATTAACAAAAAATTAAGAAATTTGAGAAATTGGTCAAGCGTGAGTCGGCTCATCTATGTATTTGAGATAAAAATTAATATGTACAAGTAAATACACTGAAATAAGATGAGGAGGAAAGAAACAAATTGGTATGATTCCTTAAAAAAGTATTGAAATCTCACCAAAAACATACCTGTTAAAACGGGGCCAAGTTCCTATTCACTAATTGTTCGCCTTAAAAAAGAGTTGAAATCCAATTCAATGCCAAGTTTAGATGCACTTCCAAATCGATCATAATCATCTTCATCAACAGCCTGATCCTAAATACTTCTAAATTTGAACTTGGCAGGTTTTCATGCTAGTAGCACTTGATAATTATTGTATAATTTTTAAATTTAAATATAAGATATCTATGTGATTAAATTAACCTGCCAAGTTCAAATTTAGAAGTATTTAGGATCAGGCTGTTGATGAAGATGATTATGATCGATTTGGAAGTGCATCTAAACTTGGCATTGAATTGGATTTCAACTCTTTTTTAAGGCGAACAATTAGTGAATAGGAATTTGGCCCCGTTTTAACAGGTATGTTTTTGGTGAAATTTATCTCATTTAATTCATTACTTAAATAAAAAAACTCATTACTTATCGAATCATTATTTTTTGACAACTCGTTATTTGTAACAACTTATTGTTTATCAACTCATGAGACGACTTATTACTTATCAAGTCGTGTTTACATATTTTGACAACTTGACAACTAGAGCTTGGGCTCACCATAATCAGAAATTCCAAAGTTCGAGTCGATAAATCGATTAAAAAGATTTGCTGTATGCCGTTTCTATTTGAACTAACCCTTGCAATGTGGTCAATAACCGAAGCCTTAGGACTGCATGATACCATTTGAAGCTGAGCTTAGTCCTTGTTAAAAATCTGACTTGTAAGACATGTATGTATTAAAGTTTCATAAAAACCTATTTAAATATAAGCTGTAATATCTGGCAACTATATTTGGTCGTAATATCTATATCACATCCGCATACGAGAAATAATCGGCCAAGTGCGAGTCGGACTCGCGCACGAAGGGTTCCGTACCGTTATAGAGCAAAAATAGGCCAAAAATTGTGATCTTGTATGGGAGCCCCCCTTGATTTTTTATTTTATTTAAATATTATTATTAATTATTATTTAAGTACAATTATATTTAAGGCCTTCGTGAAAGTTTCAAGTGCTTACCTCTTAATCATTATTGATTACGAGCAAAAAAGGCCAAATAAATTACGTTTTTTGTATAGGAGCTCCCCTTAAATATTAATTTTATTTTTATTTTAGTATTTGTTGTTATAGCGGCACCGGAAATACACAATCTGTGAAAATTTCAGAACTCTAGCTATAGCGGTTCTTGAGTTACAGCCTCAAGACATACAGACAGACAGACACGGACAGACAGTCTTAGTAATAGGGTCCCGTTTTTACCCTTTGGGTACGGAAACCTAAAAAAGGCTCTGATGGATTCGCAATATTATACAATAAGCACACAAAATCTGTCCAGCCGTTTCAAAGGAGTTTGACAACGAACAACGCGATATGAGAATTTTATATAAAAGTAAGTAAATCACGTCCCCAACTCCGTTGCTCCAAAATTAGTTCATCGCGCGGGAACCGTACTTTTTTCCGGATGAAAAGTATCATATTATGTCCTCAACCGAAACTCAAATTATCTGTTATATACGGTGGTGGGAAATTAGGGACGCGTCTAGTGAAACAAGTGGTCAATTTCGCACTGTCATTTATTGCAACAAAGTACGGTCGAATTGCAACGCAGGGGTGCGCGGGCGCGCGGGGGAGTGCACGCTTCCGGCGTATTACAGATTATAAATCATTATTAATCTGTGATCAAATTAATACATAACAGTATCAATAGAAAATTTCAACAAAATCGGTTCAGTGGTTTCGGCGTCCATAGATAACAGACAGACACACTTTTGTATTTATAATATTAGTATGAATAATGAATCTAAAGTTTTGGATGCGCTATATTTAACTCATCCTCTCAAGTTTTTTTCATATTTAAGCCGTAAAAGGTCAAAACGTTTTCAGACCCTAGCACATAATAGTACGGGAGCCCTAGAACAAATTTTTTTGTGATTACTAACAAGCTAATTTTTTGTGAGTAGCTACATTTTGATAAGACGAACAACATTTTTATTTTCTCGAAAGTGGTAGCTAACAGAGATAGAAAGGATTTCATACTTTGACTTGATGGTCCTAAAATATGGATTGTTTTATTTGTAGGACAAGGTCACTCTTAAATAATATAACTATTAACCTACCAATATACAAAAAATCAGCTGGTTAGGGTTCCGTTTTAGGGTTCTAACCAACAAAATTGATTGACTACTGTACCATCTCTAATAATCAAAAAAATATCAATATTTTAGGACCATCAAGTCAAAGTATGAAATCCTTTCTATCTCTGTTAGCTACCACTTTCGAGATTTTTCGAAAATAAAAATGTTGTTCGTCTTATCAAAATGTAGCTACTCACAAAAAATTATCTTGTTAGTAATCACAAAAAAATTTGTTTTAAGGCACCCGTACTATTAGAGCGCCCACGTGGAGCAAATGGTCAACAGGCATTATTATTAAAGGCCTGATTTGGATGTTTTTTTATCCAAAATATTTTTTTTAAATATCATAAAGTCAGATATTAATTTAAATTGTTTTTGTCGATAATCTCCACGATTTTCAAGCGTTTTATTTGTACCTGACCTTTTCCGCGTCTCAAAGTATCTTCATAGCAAAATAATGCCTTCGTATTCTATCGTATTTATAAATTTTTATTCATAATAAATTGCTTTTCTTCTAAAATTAGCTCTGATATAATATAATGGTAAGGAAAACACAAACACAAAAAGATTTCACAACACAAACGGTACGAAAACAAAACATTTTTCCCAACTGTTAACACAAACGGTGCAAAAGAACAAAACAGCTCAGGTGGAAAATTTATATTACCGAAATAGTTTCCTAAACAATTTCCAATAACGCTACAAATATAACAGTCGGAGCCAATACCTGTCGACGTGCGACTTGCTGTACAATAACTGTCCGGTGTGTGCGGAATGTGAACGCGTTAACAAGTTTAACGATAAATTAATCTACCACAGACCGATACCGAAACTTAAAAGGAGCCTATTACTTATAAACTTATTAATACGGATATTAATAAGTTCTAGATTGGTACTGGGAAGAATAAATACTCAATACGAATCGTGACTTATACGTTCTTATGGAATGAAATAAAATTTATTTATTTCAAAATCGGTTAAAAATTGAAGACTTTTATGATACACGAGGCCCACCATCGGTTCGGGAACTAATCCGGAGTGAACAAACGGCGCAAAAAACTCGCTAACTTACTTACTGCCGCACTCAGAACATTAATTAGTAATTAATTACTTAAATGTAATTAATTCAAAATTTTGCCACAAGCCCCATACATCTGTCAAGCTCTTCATTAAATTGAAGGTTAATTATAATTAAATATCTCAGTACGGCAGTTAGCCTCGTAAGGCATCGCTATAGAAACCAAAAATGTGGTTAGTTTTTTGTCTGTCTGTCTTTCTGTCTATCTGTCTGTCTGTCTGTATGTTTGTTCCACTATCACACGAAAACTACTGATTCGACTTTAATGTGGTTTTCGCAGATATATTTGTCTTCTTCCAACTTAGCATGGTGTATAAAAAAAATCCCCCCTCACCTCTAAAGGGACGAAAGAAGGATCAGATTTTGTATAAGACTTTTGCTTTAACACGAAAACTACTGATCCAATTTGCATACGATTTTCGCAGATATATTTGTCTTCTTCCAACTCAACAATACTCAACATCTAGTGTATAAAAATTGCCTGAATTGAGGGTCTGATTTTGTATCAAACTTTGTTCTTTAATGGATATACTTCATATTATTAACTGTTTATTCCAGCTTAACATCTGGTGTATAAAATTTTCTGATAAAGTAGAAATACTTTAAATGGCAAAACAACTTTGCCGGGACAGCTAGAAATAAAAGAGTTTCAGTTAATTTTTTATCCTCTTAACTAATACTAAGATTTAGAGTGTATCACGTTCCAAAGTAATATTTTTTCCCAACAAATTGTCAACGTGTAAAGTTTAAAATAGACTAACAAGTGTACATTGTGTCGTGTAATAGCCGTCACATTGTCCACTACAATGTAAAGGGGACCCCATTAGAGTACCTTTTCAGACGCTAATGGTGTATTCCTCAGCTCACGGGAATTCGGGAGTATAATAACGAAGTATATTGTGCCAGCTTGTGTTATAATTATAACTAGATGGCGGCCACAAGTGCGCCGAAATTCGTTTATCGCGTGGGAATAAACATATTTCCGGGATAAAAAGTATTCTATGTCCTTTTCCGGGATTCTAATTAGCCCTATTTTATTCATATTATTGACCGTCTAGGGTGAATATTGAACGCGCCCACCTTTCAAACTTAATGTCAAATAATCTGTTCAATAATGAAATTGAAGCGTGATTTCCATCCATACTAATATTATAAATGCGAAAGTGTGTCTGTCTGTCTGTCCATCTGTCCGTCTGTCTGTCTGTCTCTCTGTTTGTTACCTCTTCACGCCCAAACCGCTAAGCCGATTTTGCTGAAATTTCGCATGGAGATACTTTGAGTCCCGAGAACAGACATAGGATACTTTTGTCCTGGAAAAATGTACGGTTCCCGTGCGATAAACGAGTTTTGGCGCAACGGAGCGGACTTCATCTAGTTGCACAATAAAATTGATCGTCTAGGGGTCCGCTAAGCATCTACACACCGGTCATGGCATTAAGAGGTAACAGACAAACAGACAAACTTTTGCATCAATAATTTGGATAGAACGTTTGACTCGGAGCTGAGGTCGTGCCTTCGATTTCGGAATTAGAAAAATGTTGTTACGAAGTTAGGACTTATTAGTGTTTCCTAACGAATCGGTCGTTTGGAAAACATCTCGAGCGACGTTGTCAACTTTTTGTGAAGGTTAAATGAGAGTAAACTTGAGTGCGGACACGTGATCTGATCAAAAATTCGTAAGAAAGAGGGAGAGTAGTACTTATATTCACTTCTGCATCTACCACGCAGTGGCGATGTATGTCTCTCTGCCGTTCCGTTTTGCTTTTCTCCCGGCACCCCCATTTTAATAAACTGTATTTTCAGATTATGTTACTAAAGGCCCGTTTCACCACTTCCTGATAAAGTGCTGGATAGGCTATCCACATCTTTTTTGACAGATTTACCTGACAGAATATACTTCATCTGTCAAGTTAAGTGGTGCCTATCCGGCACTTATCAGAAAGTGGTGAAACAGGCTGTTAGTAGTTAGTTAAATTTACTATCAGGAAATATTTACTATATTTCCTGATAGTAAATTTTGTGCCGCTATTCAGTTAGTCCTGCCCACAAAGCGAACGCCAAAGGATGTTTGGTTGAGCAAGTTAAGGCTACGTAGAAATTGTTCTAGCGTTTGTAAAGGTTTGTCGATCATTACTACATAGTATAAAACAAAGTCGCTTGCATGGTGATCACACAGTCTGTCCCTTTGTTTAGTAATTTTATTCAAAAACTTTGAGTTCCGTGGGAGAGCCATGCTTCGGCACGAATGGGCCGGCTCGACCGGAGAAATACCACGGGCTCACAGAAAACTTTTTTGTGAATGTATCAATTAAAAGCAAATCTTCACGTCGGAAAGAGGCAGCTATATCCCATCTCATGTGTAAAGGCAGTGGAGAGGAATATCGGTCGTTCCGTGTGGCTTACTTAATTGTAATGTCCGTTTGTTATCTCGACCCCTCGGGCATGAGCTCACAATTAGTGGGTTATTTATTGAAATGTCTGTGTATGATCTAAGCAATCGTCCTCTGAGGTAATGGAAATCTTAATGACTCTTAGGGTCTGTACAGACGGACCGCATTTCAACTGCAATCCAACCGCAAATTGCAGTTCAAGTGCAGTTTGAATGCAGTTGACACGACTGCAATAGAACTGCAAACCAAACGCGCAGTCGGATTGCAGTTCAGTAATCAGTTGCAGTTGGCGTGCAGTCGTGTGAACCCCTTTGGTTTGCAGTTCTATTGCAGTCGTGTCAATTGCATTCAAACTGCACTTGAACGGCAATTTGCGGTTGGATTGCAGTTGAAATGCGGTCCGTCTGTATAGACCCTTAGTGGGACCTAGTGGTTTAGGTACGACTTGATGACAATGACAAGGAAAATTCGTTTATAGTGCGGGAACATTTCATGTCATCAAAATCCGTACTCAATTTTTTTTTGTGAAGAAGAAATAAACGTACTCAATGGTGTTGCAATTTTTGACTGATCTAAGCAGAATCGAAACTTGTCTGAAAGTTGGAGGTTTTCAGAGCCGTTCTCATTACTACTTCTGAAACAACTCCTGGCTAGGTCGAAAGATCTTTCTTTGAGGCGCTCAAGCATATTCCCCATACCGTAAATGGCAAAACAACATAATATTCCAAATCGGCTAGTATTTTATTTTTAAAAAATTGCAATAAATTTTCAAACAAATTTATATAGAGCTTTATCTACCAAAATATATTTTTTACATGCTGTTTTTGATTATATCTAGATAATATTCACGCGCCTATGAGCTGTTAGTAATATAATTATGTTAAATCTATTGTACCCACAGTTAATCTCTTTCTGATGACCAAAGTTTAACTCAATTTGCGTTTATGAGCTGCCTTATCCATTCCCACTATTTAACGGACGTCTGACCTTTCAATCCGATTCACTCGTTTGCGAGATGCCCAAAGTTGGCAATTTACCAACTATTGCAATATACCCCAAAGTTGGTGCCAGAGATTATTCAAAAATAGATGTGACGTAAAACATGTTTTTAATAGGGTTTGTCCATAAAGTTAATTCTAGATGACGCCCGCAATTCCATTGGACCAAAATTCATTTATCGCGCGGAAACCGAAAAATGTATTTTTTCGGGATAAACTATTTATCCCGAATTCATCTTATGTCCATTCCCGGGACTCAAAGTATCTCCATACCAAAGTTCAGCAAAATCGGTTCAGTGGTTTGGGCGTGAGTAGGTAATAGAGTATAGACAGACAGTTACATTTTCACATTTTGTATATTAGTATGGACTATAGATAGTAATTAGTATGGAAGTCTCATTCATAACGCATGAATAAGTCGGACTTGCGTAGATCTGGGTTAAAGTTAACTCTGAGTTATACATTATATTGTCATCTCTACCACTCACTTGGTGAGTGACAGATATGACATGATGTTTAAATCAGAGTTAACTTTAACTCAGATCTGCGCAAGTGGGCCTAAAAGTAACAGATAAATAAAAACTAAAATGGAAAGGCACATCTATTTTTTAACATTATCTTCGGTTGGGATAAATTCTAATCAAAACATCATGAATTTTGAGTATATTCAAAGTGGTCATATGATCTGGTGGAATGACAGGTCGTCCCAAGAGACACCGAACCCTCTAAATTATTAAAAATATTACACTGTTCTAGCGTATAACTTACCACCAAGACGAGAAGCTACGCGGCCTTTCTAATTTCTATCAAATCAAAATCAATATTTCTTAAGCTATGGCATGGTTTTTATCGCGGGCTTTGAGCGCAGCGACCGAATCAAAAAAACCGTAACGAAAAAAAACTAACACTCTGACGCCGCACCGCTGTGCCGGTCGGTGCAGCGTTGCCAGACTTCGACACGGTGATTGTGTGTGTGCGACTAGACGTATGGGAATTATAATTGCTTACGTTGATGAAAAATTATTCTATGCTATGCTTTGCCGCGGCAGTCACCGAGTGCCACACTTACTTTTATTCAAAGTAGGTTATAAATGTTTTAAACGAACTAATCCGGCAAGAAAAACCAGCGTAAGAAACTTGCAATATTTATATTAATATAATATTAAATCCAAATCTACGATTGAGAATCCAAAACTGAACTTTATATTAACAAGTATTATTGTAAGAAGTTGGATAGATCCAAATTGAACTTATGTTACTGAAAAAAACTGCAGGATATCAAATTTCGGACAGCGTCGGAAATTTTCATCATAAAATTATTGAAAGAGATTCAATTTTAAATTGCTATCCTAAAAAATTTAGGGTCGCTACATGTTTAAGTATAAAATTGATTTATTTGATGTTACAGGCTTTTTTATCAATTCTTAATTCTTTATTACTTGATTGATTTCAATTTTTGTAATGACATAGAGATTAACGTCGACTATATGGTCTGACCAGTTAACGTACGACCTTCGTAGCATACTTCTAGTATGCTAAGAGGTTCGCGCTTAAACTGGTCAGACCATAATAATTATTGTAATATTCCTTAATAACTATATTCAGCATATTACAACAAACAACAACAACAAAATATTACATTAGCGTGTACACTTTATAGGAACATTGGCAGCCGTACTAGTAAAGACTGTGTCACAGCTGCCTGATGTACTCAGTAATAGGACAACATTATGTGATATAAAAAACAAGTACAATGTGATAATACTAATTGATGATTGAAAGTAATTACAATATTGAAAAATAGATTAAATTAAAATATATAATACAAAATATATGAAAAGTGAAAACTAAAAAAAAACAAAATAAAATAAAATTAAATATTAAAAAGGAATTAAATTAAATTAAGTACATTAAATCTATTTACATTAATAAAATTAAATTAAGCACATGAAATCAGTTCAAGTAAAATTAAATTACATTACATTAAATCAGAATCAATATCATTAAATTAAATTAAATAACATTCAAATTTAAGACATTAAAATGTAATAACCATTAAATGCTATTCAAAACTTTATGTATGTTTAAATTATGTGTGTATGTGTGATAGAGTTTGTGGATGTGTGTTTATGTGTATGGATTTTGCATGTATTTCTCTGTTTTATCGTAGTCTAATGTAATTAACCATTTTTTTAAACATTGCTTGCATTTTCGGGAAGTAAGTGGAAATATGTTGTTTTCTTTATTTGCCGTATTATAGAGGTATGCGGAAATAACGTAAAATTGGCGTCGAGCAAGTGAGGTTCGGTAACGGGGCGTGGAGCAGATTTTCCAGGCTGTTCGTTTGTTACAAGGAACATATGGTATTTCTCTATGCTTACGAAGGATTGCATTCACTATGAACAACTGCCTCACAGTGAGCACGGAGGACTCGCGATAGAGTTGGTGGCTGCTATACCGCCGTGGATGTCCATACATGACTTTAAGGATGGCGCGCTGGGCTCGTTCCAGTGGCAGCAAGAGCGAAGTACACACACCGCATTGTATCGATATCCGCGGAGCTCCTAAGTTTGCGAAATACGGGAATCAGCTTTCTTACGCGCGCTGTTAGGGTCATTATGTAAGGCAGCCAAGAGAGATTGTTGTCTATGATAAGTCCTAAATAATTTATGGTAGTTGTTGACGCTATCTTCGAACATTGACATAAATTTCCGGAGCAACTATGAGCTATGATACAAAAATTTTTTGGTGGCTGAGAGTTAGAGCGCGGTGAGAAGGGTATGTATTTTGTTTTTTCTATGTTAAGCGTCAATAGATTAGCATCCAGCCACTGCGCAATCTCTCTTATAGCTGCCTCTGTATGTAACTTAACTTCGTCCCAGGTGCTCCCATAAACAATCGCGGCTGTGTCGTCAGCGTAACTTATGAGTTTGCAATTCTTCAAGGCAATTTGACACAGCGAATTTACATAAAGCAGAAATAGGGTGGGGCCCAAGACGCTACCTTGCGGAACTCCATAAGTGAGCTGAGTTGTGCTGCTTAAGTATTCTCCTATCCTTACTCGCTGAGAGCGATTGGAAAGGTAACTTCGGAAAATATCTAGAGCAACACCACGAACTCCGATAGACTCTAATTTACTTAATAAAAGTGGCACAGAAACTGTATCGAAGGCCTTAGATAGATCTAAAAATACTCCTAGCACTTTGTCTCCATTATCTAAGTGTTTGGCTATCGTTTCGCTTAGCAGTAGAGTCGCATCTTCCGTAGATTTTCCCCTAGTGAACCCATATTGATTTTCTGCAAGGATGTTTCGTTTATTTATAAAATTAACTAACCTATAATTAAGTAGCTTTTCTAAAACCTTAGAAACGATCGTAAGCACAGAAATAGGTCGGTAGTTGCTAATTACATCCCTGTTGCCACTCTTATGAATTGGACGAACGAGCGCACTTTTAAGGGCCTCTGGAAATACGCCAGTAGAAAAGCATAGATTATATAAATAAGTCATGTGGGGTATTAAGTATTTCATTGAATTTTTTAAAACTATTGTTGAAATATTATCAATACCAGTCGCGCAATCATTTTTGAGGTTTTTTATTATGTTCTCTACTTCTGCGTGTTCAACATTGCTTAGGACCATGGAGTCGCTCTGTCCCAAGAGTCGTTGTTTATTTACAGTATTTACTAAGCCTAATGGATTAATGTTTCGCTTACTTAATATTGCATCAGCTAATGTTCTACCGATTCCTCCAAAGTAATTATTTACCTTATTTACCGAATCTTGGGGACTCTGAGCAACTTTTAATAGGTCAGTGGGTGGCAAGTATGAATTTTTTAAATTTGTAATCTTGTTAATAGTGCTCCACATTCCCTTGGGATTATTTTTATATTTTTGAAACTCATTTTTTTCATATGTTATTTTTAGTTTTTTAAGCAAGTTGTTACAAAAATTTCGATATCTCGTGTAAGTTAGTTGTAAGATAGCATTATTAGGATTAAGCTTGGCTTTTTTATGTAAGTTATCACGATTTCTAATACATCGTATGAGACCTGACGTAAGCCAAGGTTTAATGGGGCGTTTTTTGTGCGGAACTCTTAATTGTGTAGAGTTTGCAGAGATCGCATTAGATATGATATCAATAAACATTGACACTGCGACATTCGCGTCGGTCGAACGATAAATCTGACTAAAATCTGCCGATGCAATATCATTATTTAAGTTATTGTAGTCAATTTGTGTACGCATTATATTCACCTGAGAACGCTTGACTCTACAATCTAAAGAATATATGATTGGTACATGGTCGGTGACCAACGTGTCCAAGACAAAAGTATGTGATCGACGGTCCGTTTTGACCATGACGTGATCCAAGCATCGATCTAGGCGTGTGGGATGTAAATGCGCTGGGAGTAGTCCATGCATAGCTAAAGTGTCCATATACGCACAACTGTTTGTGTCAGAACATCCTTGAGCTATATTTATATTAATATCTCCGACCAGAATTACTGACTTTACATTCTTTAGTCCTGATAAACATGAATCCAAGCTATTGCAGAAATTATCTATATTTTTGTAAGATGGTGAACGATAGACGCCCATAATAGCAATGTCGCTATCAATGAGTTTAATAATAACGCTATTTGCATCTATTAATTTGGAAGATATTTCTGTTTTTATATTATGTTGAATATTCGATCTAATGTAAATAGTAACACCATCATTTTGGTTAGAATAGTTCGAAGTATATGATATGTAGCCTTTTAGTTCAGGAATAGTTGTCAATTTACTCAGCATTTATATTAGTATTTTAGTAGCGACTGTTCTATTATAGTAGCGATACATCAAATGCAATCTTGTAAGACTAAATTTTAATTGGTCGAATATAAAGGTTGATTCACACGGCGCGGCAAATCGGAACAGATTCCGGGCGGACGGCAGTAACTCATTAAAACAGCCGATGTGTCCGAGCGCCTGATCTATGAACACAGGATTCTGTTTGACCGACGTAGCAAGGTATGGGCGGTAGCGGCCATGTTCCAAGCAGGCCCCTAGATGAGCAATGTTATTGTCAATATTATCACGTATTGAGTAATATTATTGACCGTCTATGGTTGATATTGAACATCGCGAGCCTTCAGTCTAACTGTCAAATTTACTGTTCAATTAAATTACACGATATATTGACAATAAAATTGCTCGTCTATGGGCCGGCTAGGCCATGGACGAACGACAGAAAATGGAATCCCGCTAAATGCTAAGTCAGCTAATATAATAGCTATTTCATTTACAAACATAAAAAAAAAACAAATCAGCAGAAGATAACATACATCAATATTATTAGTATCGTATCTTGAGCACATGCCACAATATACTGATTTTTATTTCAAAATACAAGACTGCATTAAAACTTCGACAAATCTGCAGTTCATACAGGGTGTAACGAAAATAAGTGATAATACTTTAGGGCGTGTACGTGTTCCTTGTAGAGAGTTTACTGTGAAAGTAGCAGCGCTGAAAGACCAAATTTTTTTCACTTTTGTATGGGGAATCTCGTGACGCTCGGGCCCTTACCCATAAAAAAGTGAAAAAATTTCTTCGTCTTTCAGCGCTCCTATTTTCACAGTGAAATCTCTACAAGGAACATGTACACACCCTAAAGTATTATCACTTATTTTTGTTACACACTGTATAAGTTGTATGAAATGTGAGCCCCGTCACATTGTACGCGAAACTTAAATCTTTAACGTTGGGATCGAGCTTTGATTTGATTGATTGATCGAGATTGGATATTTATCAACAAAAAATAATTATAATTGATTCCTATCAACAATTTCGTGACGAAAACGAAACGAAAAGTTTTACGCCAAATAAGCCTATACCTTATACCACATCAGCTATAGTGATTTGTAGGTAGGAACGTAGCGATCGCCCGTTCGGTTCTGTTAATAATTAAATGCAATTACTGCTGAGTTTTCATGCACATTGTTTATTTTGACATCATTTTGAATATCAATTGATGGTCATTTGGTTCGCAATATCCGATACATTGATTCATCGATAGTATATTGGTTCATTTTGGTCTTTATAAGTGTCATCGGTAATGTAGTCATAAAATCTTGATTGCGTACATACTGTCGCATTTGCGGGTCAAATTATATCGAATGCTTTCGTAGTTAGTTACCGCTGTTGGTCTCGGCTGACTGGAGTTGCAGTGGTTATGTTTAGTGGGCCAATGCTTTGCAAAGCTAGAAAACAAATACGGGCGTGCGGCCTTTCCCGGGACTCAAAGTATCTCCATACCAAATTTAAGGTGACGCCTTGATAACTTGGCTGTTACGATGTCCATTTTTCTCAGCAATGACTAAAGCTGAGAAATTAAAGTTCACTGTCAGTATTCATCATGTCTTTGTCTTTGAATTACCCATACTTAATTACACGATTGGTCAACTTTTATAACACAGAATATTCAATAAAAAAGACCTCTGTAAAAAAAGGGATTCCTATTTTGCCAACAGAGGAGAGTGATATAAGCTTCCAAAATTTGTACATAAATTGATTTTAGTATACACTTTAATTTGCACATAGCTTATATGAAAAGTATTAATGGTTTTTAAATTACGCGACATTTTGCTGTTCCATTGCTTGTTTTCTATGAGAGGCCAGGCCAGCCTCGCATAGAAAACAAGCAATCTAAAACACATCCAACACGGTTTTTTAGTTTAGCACGGCGTCACCTTAAGCAAAATTGGTTCAGCGGTTTGGGCGTGAGGAGGTAACACAGACAGACAGACACGCTTTCTCATTTATAATATTAGCTGTATGGATATGGATATTATCCAGCGCGAAGTAGGGTCTTTAAGTATTTCATAGAAGATTATTAACTTAACAAAGCTCTGCTTTCGAAATTAAAAGGTCAGTCCATAAATGAATTTAGCTCCACGCAGTATATATAGCACCGGAACAGTAAAAGTAAAAATTACTTGGTGTAAATTATGAGCGCTTCAGCCCGTAATAAGCAAAAGGAAAAGCAAGTTCCGGATATTAAGCGGAATTGTGAAAAAGTTCTCCCGCTTTCTTACGGCTATGTTGGCGCCAAATGAATGTGTAATTCCGGAATTTGTTCCGTAAAATACCGCTTTTACGGGTAATGGAACATTTTAAATCGAGTGAATTAGTTTCGTTTATACATTATAGTTTTAACGAGTTTTACCTGAAAATATGTTAACACTTGTTTCATATTCGCCGAAGCGTATTGAGCTTCAATTTGTGCAACAGACGATGAATAAGCAGCTTTGTTAATTTGTATGCCTGTGCAACTATTTCATTTTTCTCTGTTGGGCAGCAGAACTTTAGGGGTGTTTTTACCAGGTACATTTAGGAAAACTCTAATGGCTTATATGATTAAAATCATCATAATAACAACGTTTCCTAGTAAAAATTCAACCCTCTATGGATATTTCGACGACAAAACAATTTAATCACGACACAAAGGAAACAATGGTGTTTCGACATTATAACAGGAAAGGTGCTACACAGCAGTAATTATTATATAACGTTACAAAAATTTGACGACAAAATATGTTGCTGTACAAAATAGAAACAGTATCTAACGATTAAAACTGCTGTGTGGGCTAAAGATTTTTTAAACGGTTAACGCGAAAAAAACTATAAAACAAACTTCCACTGTCAGCACAAGAGTTTTCCTAAAACTTTTCGTAATACTCTTAAAATACGGATACACAGTATTGTACAAAAGGCTTTGGACGGATAAGCTTATCAAACAGGACCTGAAATGATATTTGGAATTATTGTACACACGAATTATTTTCGTATCGTCAAAGTGTTTTCCTCTACTCTTTTATATTAGCCGGGCTATTTCCGAAATCTCGTGGGAATGATCTAGAAGGAAGGATTTTTTTAAGAAAATCCCAATTACTGCCCCTTTTATGGAACTCATTTGTAATTAATTCAATTCAATCTTCAAGTAGTTTTTATCAGCTGTTTGACAAAGTAGCTTAGGTATTGTTTATATATTTTGCTAAGAATATTCTTATCAGTTACTACTTAAAATAATTATTATTGATATGTGATAAGAATTTTTCGAATTAAATGATAATAAGAAAAGTTTTTTACATTTCTCTAGAAATAAAAACCTTCAAATTATACACGAGGTAAGTAGTAAAGATTTCAAAATAATTCGGACACGCGGCAAAAAAAGGATAGTAATTGGTCTTACCACACCACATGACCACACTCGAGTCCACCATCCTAGATGCTCTTCGTTAGTCGAAGACAGAAAAGTCTTAACATACCATCCTCATCACCTTGATGAGTGGCAGTCTTCCACCGTGCGTTTTTCGCGTAACTTTCTGCCGCGCACTGTAAAACTCTGGAACGAACTGTCACCAGCAGTATATCCGGACCTATACGACCTGCAAACCTTCAAGAAGATAGCGTATTAAAAGGCCGGCAACGCACCTGCAGCTCTTCTGATGTTGCGATTAGTTGCTTACCATCAGGTGACCCGTTTGCTCGTGTGCCCCCTTATTTTATAAAAAAATATCGTCAAAAAAAGAAAACTTAACCCTCAGAGTAAAGGAGTACATACCAAATTTACTCAGACTATAGTCTGTAATTGAAAAATTAATTCCCAAACAAACACCCAAAGTGTTATGAAACGAAAAAGCTTAAACACAAACTATAATTACTTTTGAAAGATGTAACTCGCTTGAGGAGTTGTTCATTAAAACTTCCATCAAGCCCGGTCCCCCGTTATGTTAATTTGTCCCTAGTCATTACCTTCTTAAAGCACTTGTTAAGTTTTCTAATTATGTACGATAATGTTAATCTTGAGTTTGTTACTGTAGATTGTGTTTCTATTAGTGGCTGTTTAGCATTCATCACCATTAATTGGTAGGATTTTGCTGTACGCTTAGTTGTTTATTAGAAGTAGGTAATTCTATTTAGGTAAAAAAATTTTAGGGTTCCGTACACAAAGGGTAAAAACGGGATCGTATTACGACTTCGTTATATTCTGTCTTTCTATATTCTGTCTATCTGTCTCAAGAACTGCTTTATCTAAGCTTCTGTAATTTTTACAGATTGTGTATTTCTGTTGCCACAAATACTACAAATGAAAAAAGAATTAAGGGGGCTGCTTCTGCTGTATGGGAATACAGCAGAAATTTTCGTGAGATCGGCGTATGTCGTGTCATAAACATTAATCTCTCATTGACAATATGAAGCATCGTAAAGCAAAACAACATTTTCCGCATCAGTTAATTAATTAAAAATTCAATCTATTTAATACTTGAAATAATCGCGAAGAACTGAACAAAAAGGCGACATACGTCCATACGCTCGCCCTAAGAGACATCCTCGATCCGAATTCAATTTGGAATTTTCGCCGCTTTAGCGCGTACAGGGTGTTTTCGTTACTCAAGCACTTTAACTTCTGTTTGCCGTTCGACTGGGAATTTTAGCTGTAGAATTTGACAGACTGTTTGTCTGACCCATTTCTGGGTCTGCTGTTGGGATAATAATATTATGATGGATTACCATTATTTTGAAGTCATGCGCAATGGAAGTTAATAATGGGCATTTATAGTGGAATATTATGGCCAGTTTACATGATTCCGATCCAGCAATCCAATCCAGCGCTAAAATATTAGGTACTGGAATAATGACGTAAGCCCGCTTTTATGCGCAAGCATAGATTTGTAATCGTTTGTATTGATCTAGCGTAGTCCTAAGTATATCAATATTATGTAAAATCTTATTTTACTTACATTGAATCGAAGTAATTATGTGATTTTTCCATTGGCAAAATTGGTAAAAATAATGTTATTTCATTGTTTTATTACTTAAAAATATAACAAATAAGGCTCTATTAAATCACACAAACATAAAATTTATGTTACAGTAAAATGTCTGCTTTAATAATATAAAAAATATTTTATAAATTTTAAATATCAGTATCGGAACACGCTGTATAAAGTCTGCCGTTGTAGATATCAAGGAATGATTCCGCCGTAAGAGAAAATTGAAGGTGTCGAAAGCTGAAATAAATCAATAGGAGGCGCTTCTGGTTGACAGGTTAATCTTTTAATTTGTAATGTTTATATTCACGTTTTTAAATGAACAGCTTAATAATGAAATGACGAAAGTCTCGCTTTCGCTGGCTCTTGGGTTAAAAAGGTGATCGCACATTTATTAGCACGCACGCGCCGAATGCGCCACATTTTAGAATTCGTTGTATGAAATGATGTGAAACCTCGAACATTCGTCCGCACCGTACCGCGGTGCGTTCGACGCGTACGGCGCGTAGGGTGCTGACAAATGTGCGATCAGCTTAAGCTGTTATCCATCTTGATTTTCCAAAATAGTTATCACAATGTATTGCAAAGTAATATTAATTAAAATAAGGCTAATTAGAGTTTACGTTCGCTGGTGATGCGGAACGACTTGGAAATTACTTCGTTATTGAACTTGCTTTAATTAAATTTCATAATCGTTATCGCTGACAATGTCGTAACTATCGTCGTTAACGCCCCAACTGTTTGAGGCGTTTTTATCCGACTGCTGTCATAAAGGTGTGTTGTGTTTTTCGAGTGAATTGTCTATTGTATGTAAGGATGTATATTACTATTAATGTATACCAAGGGTCACCAATAATTAGTTTCACTCGAGGTCCATTTCAAGAACTGAAATGACCTTCGCGGTTCACACAATATGTTATAAAAATATATTTTAGTAAATAAAGGTAATTACGGAAACTACAAAGGTATTAAATTTACATAATTATCAATGAGAAAAGTGTCAATTTTTGTTACTTGTTTGGGTCCGCATACAATTATGGGTCGGCGGTCCAGATGCGGACCGCGGTCTACCATTTGGTGACCCCTGATCTATACTAAAATTATTAATGCCAAAATCTGCATGTCTGTTGTAATTTAAAATTGGGGACAACTTCTGGTGCATTACTTTAGCACACTCTAGAGTCCAGAGACTCGAAGATTTGTTGGCATACAATTTTTCTATGACCATAGAAAAAACCAATGATTTTTTTAAACAAAACTTTTTACATTTTATCAAAGACCATAAAATTATCATTACTGCCTTCAATAATACCTGATGGATTTTAGATATTTCTTAAAATAGAAATTATGTCCCTTTATTGAGGTGTGTTGTTTGGTCATTTATTCTATATTTTTATTTTTGGTCATTTATTCAACCTTCTTGAGCTTATACAAAATACAACCACGCAGAACTAAACCGACATCCGGTAAGGTCAGATGTCACCAACCTTTTCGAGATTGAGAAATATTTTTTAATATTCTCACATAAAGCCCGTATCATAATATTGAAACCGGTCAGGTTCAGAGTTCCAATTTCCGACGTCGTTTAAGCGGTACCAGAAAAACTCGACGAGTTTCCTTTCGGACGTTTTTATTTATGAGAATATTTTCTGAGGCGTTCGTTATATTTACAGTATTTTGGTGAAGAAAATTATAGACGTTTGTGCGTATCATATAAATCTGTAATCATGTTACGCTATCGAAAAAAATATTTATTCTGATTAGTTATGAACATAATATTTTGGTTGTATAGAGTTGTTATACAACCAAAATATTATGTAGTATATCCCACAATCTTTTCATTTTGTGTTACACTTTACGGAAAAACTATCACGCCTATTGATTTGTGCTTTAGCATAGTAATTTGTAGATGATCAAAATTGTAATTGTAGTAGCCAAGGTGTGACGATGTGAGCCCTCACAAAGCTCGGCTTTTAGGTAGTAATAATAATATAAAAAAATCATAACATCAAAATGTATGACAAAATGCAGTCTGAATGTGATTCCAGTAGAGATCCTACATTGAACGAAACACTGACAGATTTTTATTGACAATCTTTGTCCATTATACTTTAACCCTCTTACTAATAAAAAGTTACACAGCTTTTAGCTTTCTACTAATAATCATTTTTTGACATAAGGCCTGTATAACGATGCTGTCATTTCCATACAAATTTCTCTGTATAGACCATGTATAGACTCTGTGTAACGTGTGTATAGCATAAAAACTCTTGTTTAACTATTCACACGTTGAACGCATGTTTAAGAAGTTTTTATTTTACTAATAACTGAGGGTTAAAATTTATTAAAAATTATACATGGTAATCATGGTAAGGCTTGTCTAACTTAAAATGGCGCGTCCTTCCCTCATATTCACACATTATTCACAGTACAATTTTTTTCATTTATATCTTTGAAGATGTGGGGCGCGTCATTTCAAATAAGACCAGCTATATGCACTTATTGTACATAATATCATCCAGAAGTAACTTGTGAGTTGTGATGACTAATGTCATATTTTACAAAGACTATAATTGTCTATATCCATTTTTTCGTTGCAAATCTGTACTCTAATTTCTCGTAGTGTGGCCCTACCTGAATGGCATTACGTGTTTATCCTAAGTTTACGTGGTACTGTGATGAATGTCAAAGTGGCGTGCGCCGGACCGTGCGTTTCCGTTAGCTTAGCAGTAGGGTTGGCACAATACAAATATTGTACGACTTTAACCAGAGTAAACAGAACCAACGAGTAGGCTGACTCAGATAAGAAGAGATCTCGAAAATACGTTTGACGTAGTATGTCATATCGGCCGCCACGCGCCGTACTAATGCGTTACTGAGCATTGTGAAACATGTTGAAAGTGACAATCGTGCCCAACTGGCGTTTATTCGCCCGTTTGTTTGAACTCAAGGTACTCCTTAGTTCTGTCTCCGCTGCCTTATCTGTGTTACAAGGGAGGAATGAGTACGTTATAATGATCGGCCGCATATTTTAGAGACATGACACTTAAATTTATAGGATATACCTCAAACTCTTTACATTAATCGTTAAATCTCTCTCTAAAATATGTGTCCGTAAGAGCCAGCATTCCACGTGTAGTAGCGAACTCAGCATAAACGCTGGGTATAGGTATTGCCCTCACCTACCGTTGGTGAAATGACGTTTTACTATTTTCATTACCGAAAATGTATAACGTTCCCGATACAAGTACAAATACTATCGATATAAATAAAAATATATTTCAATGTTATTAGTCTTGCTCCTAGAGAACGGCTGAACCGATTTGGCTTATTTTAGTCTTGAAATATGATAGCCCAGGGAAGGTTTATAAGAGTAAAGTGACACGAAGTTCACCGGGTCATTTTATTTTTAACAGATACATGAAAAACCAGTTATTTTAAAGAATAGTATTTTTGACAGCCCTACAAGTTCCCAAGAATTATTATCCGGGAATTACATTAATTATGATAATAATAGTTCCACGAACATTCCCTTTTGGATATTCAATTAATTTCTATGAAACTCGTGCATAATGTTATAAGTGCAATTTGTCATGATTTTATTACTGTGTTCGTGCGCATAATATTTTACCTTTCTAAGTGGAAGGTTCTAGAAAACTCCTTTATAAAATTATTTAATGGCAGTTAAAATGTTAGCTTAGCTTGTTTATATAAAATATATATTTTTCAAAATTCTCGTGTCGTGGTTTTTGATGCCAAACTTCTGCCAGAGTAGACAGAATTGCGAAATGGCTGGACCGATTTGGTTAAAACAAAGCAGACTAGTTACCTAATTATTGCAAATTACACTTGACCTAGTTTCAATGAAACCGACAATCATCAAAACCGGTGCGACAGACATTTTTAGGAGCTTAGAGGCAAAATTGTAAATATCGCCTGAAAATACAGCCACAGCGCTCGCTCCCAAGATAAACAGAAACCTACAAAAACATTGTTATTTCGTTTTAACAGTAATGTCGTACTTTGTCTCATAAATAATTCAGGAACATTTGGGTGAAATTAAGATTGGATGCAAATGCTCGATACGGCGTGCATGTAAGTGCTAAATTAATTTTGCAATATGCTTCTTGGCGGCCTGCTCTTATCCTTTATTGCCTTGTAAATATTGTACAAGGTTTGAGGACTTCGAACCCTACAATTGGTTAATAGTAACAGCTTGGAGAATCCTTTTGTGACTGAGTTTCATAGGGGGCGTCCACAAATTACGTGAGGTGTTTTTTGGAATTTTTTGACCCCCCCTCCCCTCCCGAAATCTCACGTGAGATTTCTTTAAATGTGGGTTTCTTACGTAAACGTTTGGTTTGACGGTCAGTAGATTTTCTTTCAAACGAATTTGTTAATGATCTTAATCGTATTATGATTACTCTTACGATTAAATATTAAACATACGTACAATTTGGATGAAATGGACCAAAATAGTATTATTTTGTTGAGAAAAAAAATTACGTGAGATTTGCCGAGACTCCCCCTCTCCCCAATGTGAGATTAGATGAGATTTGACTCGACCCTCTCCCCCCCTAAACACCTCACGTAATTTGTGGACGCCCCCATAGCTACAATGTTTTAGTGTGCGGATGACATCCTTTAGCTATGAAACTCGGTCACAAAAATCTTTATAGCATGGTAAATACAAGGATTGAGGACTTGAACCATACAATTGGTTAAAAATAAGGCTGCCTTTCCACCAGAGCTGAGCGGAGCTGTGTTGCAACTTGCAAGGAATGTGTTTTTCAAAACCAATAGATTCGCTTCATTGACATGACATCGCTCAGCGCGGCGATGCTATTGATTCTCAATGGATTTGTCCACATTGTGCCTCTTTCTGTTCGTCAAGGGCATGCGTTATAGCGCAGTCAACAGCGAACGTGAGGCATGCCCGTGACGCGCGTTGAAATCGTAGCCTAATAGCTTGGAGAATCCTTTTGTGACTGAGTTTCATTAGCTACAATATTTTAGCGTGCGGATGATATTTTAGTGAACAATACTCAAAATAGTCAACACACTATAAGGTGAATACTAAAAATTATACTTAGGCCGGTATAAATATTTAGTACTCAAGATGCATCTCGGTATTAAGACACGGTTCAGGCTCTGTGATTGGTTGGCTGTCAAAATTTGGACCAATCACAGACACAGAGCGAACCGCGTCTTGAGACCGGGTCGCATCTGGGTGGATTGCACCTGAAGCGTAGTTAAAATTAAAGTTAAGGTTATCGTCAAATATGGCGTCCATAATAGACTTTTACTAGGGATTTGACAGTTCATTTGACTTTTTGTTATGGTTAAAGTTATAGTTAAAGTAAGTTGGTGCAACTCACTCTAAGTACTGACTATTTTACAATATGGCGGCCTTCCAATTTCATTAACACACCAAAAAGTTATTGCTTTGGTACACAAAAGACAATATTTACCATCCCTCAAGTCTGCCATAAAAAATACATCAATAAACCGAAAAAAATCAACTCCCACTTAAACTCATGAAATATAAACGTTTAAGGAACGCAGGCGGAATAATGTAGGCCGATATTTTCATCACAAAAAGAACTTTTATTCTCTCCGAGAGCTATTACGTCTTCTTGAAAATAAACATATGAAAGCATGTTCGCGTAAAAGCAGTCTCGAATACATACTAAATAAATTCACTTCAAAAGCAATAAAATGTCCGACTCGAGCTAGAGGTGCTTTTAGTCCCTACGATACGAGATCTCTCGAAAATTCGACGCGATAAATGAAAAGTCAAGTACCTACATGATTTGCTTTGAGAAATATTTATGATATGATATATTCAAATTTCAACTTTTCTTTTTCTTTTGTGTTCGTACATCCGCCTCTATTCGATGTCGAATTTCAGAAAAATATTTAAAATGTAAAGTACGTGTAGCGACTGCAATGCAAGAATGATTTTAATTTCAAAACATTCAATACTTATAATTCTAGTGTAATGCCATGTAACTTGATAAAATATTGTTACGTTAATTTTAAAATATTATGTTAAAACTTAAGTATTCATCAAAAATTATAAACTATTAGAATAGAAAACTTACTATAATATATTATATTATATAACTATATATAATTTTGCCTACACGTTTCTTTCATAGTCTTAGGGTCAATTCAGACCGCAACGCGACGCGTAAACGCATTTCTAAGCTTGTATTTGACGTCTCACGAAATTGAAGTCTGTCAATTCTATACAAATTTAGAAAATAAGTATCTAGTATCAACGCGTCTTGTTGGGGTCTGAATTGACCCTTAGTCCTAAAGCAATTTGCTCGGATTTTTGTATTAACGTATCAAAATGAGGCCACGATAAAAATGCCATACAAGTTTTACGAGGAACATAAGATGGATGTACTCATATGTATGACCTTGTATTCAAATTACAGTACAGACATAATAAGTAAAGCAAATAAAATTCATTCGATATTACGTCGTAAACTTCGAATTATGACGTTTTTATTTTTCTCTTATATCATGAGGCATGTTATTTACAGAGATTTAATGATGTATTATTATTATAATTTTCTTTGGAATTATCGAATGAAACAGGTTTAAGCTTTTTAACCAAAATTACGAATAAATTTATTTATTTAGGTGTAGTCAACACCTTGCAAAAACGTCAGTTTTAAAAGATGTCGTTTGTTATTTTGGCACTGTACAAAAGTGCTGCATATGATTATATTTTTCATAAATGATTATTATTCCTTTTAAATTTTAATAATTAGTTAATCTGATTAGGTAGGTACTTTTAGTGGCCATATCACAATTTTATTTTTAGTTTCAAGCTTTAAAGTAAAGTTTCAAGCTTTTAGTTTTTTTTAAAAAATCGTATAGTAGTCGTTTCGTATCGTATAATCGTAACTCTTAAAAGCGCGTAAATTTTTAATTCGCCGCACGTACCCAATGAGATGAGGAGCCGACGGACACAAATATCGAGATAAAGCTGATTCACACTCGTTTACGAGTACTTGGGCTCTTGGACTATCCCTCGGGGACTCCCCGGCTATACTTCTGAGATTATACTCCGGGATTGACAGATTAGCTGGTGTGGTCTTTGTGGACAGTATGTTTTTTATGAGTAGGTTATTCGACCAGAGATACGTGACAATGATGGTTATTATAACCAATTTATAAAATATAGACTAGTTGAACCGCCAAACCTTATTTTGCTATTTACATCTTCTTTCAGAACTTACAGCTTTCAGCACTGCTGCACATTTTGCACTACTCGGTCAGCAAAATATTATTTTGGACATGAAAATTTAGGTAAGACGATTCTCAATAATTTCAGCAAAGCAGTCGAGCTTTTTGGAGTATTTTTGCATCAAAACGGAGTGTTTAAATGTTTTTTTTTATTTCTTAAAGGTGAAGATAATAATTATGATCTAGTTCCGGTTTTTCGGCGACTAGTTCGTCTTACACTGACATATAGCCTAATTCTACATCTTTGATATTCGCATTAACAAGAAATTAATATTATGTCATAACCATCAAGATAATGCGATGATTATTACACCGCTTTAATTAAGCAATTCCGCCTAATCCCGACTGCTTAATGATAATATTAATTTTAGGTCTCAATATAGCTTGGTTGAACACTGCCTCAAAATAGGGGTGCCCAAAGTCACGGAACCCAGGGGTGTCGACAAATATTAATACGGGTTCCGCCAAAATAATTAACGTTTCACATTTTTTGTAAGACCACCGTCACCAAAATCATTGTGGCCGCCACGCCACGTCACTCTGGCCTCGTTATAAGTATATACTTACGAGTACCGGACAGCGAAAATATGTTTATTGTTTTTGTACTATGCATCATCACTACATAGTATAAAACAAAGTCGCTTTCTCTGTCCCTATTTCCCTTTGTATGCTTAAATCTTTGAAACTACGCAACGGATTTTGATGCAGTTTTTTTTACTAGATAGACTGATTCAAGAGGAAGGTTTATATGTATAATAACATCCATTAAATTGTGGAGAAGTACTGTTATTTTTGAGGTTTCTAATGTGATGTCGTAAATAATTACATTTTTTCCGCTTACATTGCAAACGCAGGCTGAACCCTACGAGTTTTATCAAAATAATTTATTAATTGTAGACATTGAAAAGGTCTACAGAAAAGTCCGTGATGGTATATGTCTATCTCTTATGGATAACCCACAATAACTTTTTTTGTCATTTACTTTTTACGACTAATAATGGCTAATTTTCGAAGCGATTTTAACCAATACAGCATTAATCCTTAACCAATTAAATACCTTGAATACATTGTTAATTTAATATAGATCTATATGGCCCTTTACACCGTATGATTTAAGTAAATATTTTCGAAGATATTACAGATTTAAAAATTGCGGGACGTAGCGTTTGCGGCGGTACCGGCCGGCCGCCCGGTGCGGCAAGAGCGTGCCTATAAATAGCGCGTCTGAGGCCGCGGTTTTCCCTATAGCACTTTGAATTTAGCAGCGATCGGACGCGTTTATTATAAAAACGTGCTTTTCAGCGCGACAACGTATCAGTAATTATAAGTAAGTTACGATAAATAATTGTATGATAGTAGTTTTAAAATATAAATAATTATATTCTATTCTAAGGTTAATTTTTAAATCGCACTTATAGTAATTATAAGTACCTACATAAGGTGAGATAAGATTAGATTAAATAAAACCATAATTTATGGATTGCAATTAATCAAAACTACTGAATCGATTTTAATCACGTAGGCTATATATTTTATACCCGTGCGAAACCGGAGCGGGCCGCTATGTTTTTATATACAACGTTCACAGTTTTTCTGTAGTGTATTTAGTATCAGCATTGCACCCGTGCGAAGCCGGGGCGGGTCGCTAGTTAATATTTAAAACGCTTTAAATATACATAATATTCATGAGCCGGGAATATAAAAAAATATTTGTCACTTCGGCTGGATTTGAACCCACTATTTCCTTAACCAACTGAGCCATAGAGATCGAGAACTATCCTAACTTATTGAAATTTCCTGTCCGTCTAGCGACTGTTATCTAACATTAATGCAATCATAGTCGAGATTAGAGTCTAACTGGAACGATAATCACTTGGCATTAAGTGATCCTTCGTGCCGTTTGCTATGATGGCCGTTTCCGGTCAAACCATTCTCCAATATTTGTGTATTCATGGAGTGAATTGCGGAGGTATTACAGTTGGTGCAAATGCAATAAATGAAATATTCGAGCATTACTTGAAATAAGAAAATCTCTGATGTTATGGTCGCGAAATTATTAATATTATGCGTAGGTATACCAGTTTTTTCTCAGTTCCACGGAAAAAAGTTTTTGGGAGGAAAAAACTTCGCTTTTATTTATTCACGTCATCCTGAGACTACTAATTTCAGACTAGTAAAAGGCACTTTTCCTCGCATGCTTATGAGCTACCACAAGAGCCGTTTTTCCATACAAACGTTCCCCTGTTTCCTCCCTGGGTAATGCTGGTAGAGTTATAATTTTGTCCTGAATATCTATGGCCACTAGCATATCCCTATGTTTTCTTTTTTTTTTAATAATATAATTATTAAAAAAGATAAGAACGTTCTAAAACCCAAAAAATGGCCAGATTTTCCTCTGTGTTCAAACAACCAGAAAACAAAGCTGGCTAGAATATACCAAAAAAAAACATATGAACATAGCTTAAGCCTTGCTTTAATTCTTAATGAAAAAAGTACTTAAATCGGTTAAGTTTTGGAGAAGAAATCAAAGGACAACGAATCGATGATTTTCTTTTCTATTATTAGAACTTTTGTCGTGTTGTCTCTATCGCGCTCTGCAATGAGATTAGTGGGACAACAATAGATTTTACAAATACTTGTTTTCGATTTCTCTAGCCCTTGGTGTATCCTCTTATTGTCACCCGCGCGCGGATCTTATCCGCATGCGGGTGATAACAATAATTATTATACTCCTAGCCGCGCGCGTGATGCTCTCATCAGTATCTAGTCAGGGCGAGCGAAGTGAGCCCCTAGGGCCTTGTATAATATCCCACAACCTTTACATTTTATGGTACATTTTACAGAAAAACTATCATGCCTATTGATTTGTTGTCAATGAACAACACATCTACATTCTACACACTATATACACAAACATTATAAAGAGGAAATATTTTATTTTTTGTTTGTTTGTTTGTTTGAAATGAATAGGCTCCGAAACTACTGGACCGATTTGAAAAATTCTTTTACCATTGAAATCCTACATTATTTTTGCTGAAGATAGGCTTAATTTTATTTTGGAAAAAAATAGGGTTCCGTAAGATATTTGGGTTTTTCGGACGCAAGGTGTAAAAATCAACCAGAAAAGTTACTCATTTTGCTTACGCTGCCTAAACTATAAAATGTTCTTACTTCTAAGTAATTGTAGACCTTATAAATATCTACAAAAAAGTCCGTGACACACTATACTTATCTATGTCGAGTGGGGCACAATAACCACTTTTTTATTTAAAAATCTTGAAATTTTTTGGACCACATTTAAACCCATTTATTTGCTATTATAACTCATGCTATGTAGATAATATTTACTCTTAGAATGATTAAAATTGGACGTTTGGTTTTGAAATTATGGCGAAATTAAAATATTGCGATAGTGGGCGTCACCAAGGCGGGTGCGCGTGCGGGAGGAAAACAATCTGTGCAGTGTGCAGCTTGCGTATGACTGCGTCGTCGATGTTAGTGTCGGAGTCTGTGAATTGACCTAGGAATCATTTTGCTGACCGAGCCTTTCCTGTGTATGCTTTTTGCAGCGGTCACCGACATCCACGGGGGTGGAGCCGCGGGCGACCGCTAGTAATATTATAAATGTGTATTTATAATATTATGTAGAATGTAGATGTGTTGTCATCAGTCAGTCAAGGTGTGACGACGCGATCCCGGCTTTTAGTTAGTAATATTATAAAAGCAAATAAATTCAAAATTAAAAGAACACAATCACAAATAGGAATTTCCTCATTTTTAAAGTCGGTTAGAAATTTAAAATTAACATTCCACGTTTCCCCGGTAGTTTAAGTTTTTGAAGTTGTGGAGTAAAATTGAAATTTTTGCGGCGCGATATTAGATCCGCTTTAACCGTTATTGCGTGGTTCTCCCCAAGGTGGCCGTTTTGGTGGTCTATGAAAAGAAATGTCTATATGACTCGCTAGGGTTGCCACATACACAATTAATATATTTCAATGTTTTTTTCCTGTGTTTAGTTTTGGTTCGTAATGGAGGGAATGTGTAATGTGTGAAATGATTTATGTAAAATTCTTTCTGTTTTGTTTTTAATATTTTATAATAAATAATCAGCCAAGTGCGAGTCGGACTCGCGCATGAAGGTTTCCGTACCAATATAGAGCAAATATAGACCAAAAATTGTGTTTTTTGTATGAGAGCCCCCTTAAATTTTTATTTTATTTTAATATTATTATTTACTTTTAAAGTAGATATATAATTAAGGCCTTTGTGAAAATATCAAGTGCCTAGTTGTTGCCATTATTGATATCGAGCAATAAATGCCAAAAAAATCACGTTTGTTGTATGGGAACCCCCTTAAATGTTAATTTTATTTTATTTTTAGTATTTGTTGTTATAGCGGCAACAGATATACATAATCTGTGAAAATATCAAATCTCTAGCTATTACCGTTCTTGAGTTACAGCCTGGAGACAGACAGACAGACAGACAGACAGACAGACAGACAGACAGACAGACAGACAGACAGACAGACAGACGGACAGACGGACAGACGGACAGACGGACAGACGGACAGACGGACAGACAACGAAGTCTTAGTAATAGGGTCCCGTTTTTACCCTTTGGGTAAGGAACCCTAAAAAGAATGTTTTGTTATAAATATGATCTTTCCATTTATCACAATTTTTTTTTTGAAATACCCAATTTTTGACAGCCCTATTCTAGGAAATTTAATTTGTCTAGCTCAACTGCGTAATATAAAATGTATGGTGCTTCAGTAGCAAAACTTGGACTGAGTAAATCAATGGGCATTTACTGTTACCAGAAAATGCCCAGTAAATGCCTAAGCGCCCGAGCCTAGCTTAGTTACTTCGTGATAAATTTTAACGTGTTTGAATATAATTTAACGAATACTCGTTACATAATACAGTGGGCGTCAGATGTTTTTGAGAGTAAAAAGGTTGTAAGTCTATACTAGTTTAAAGGGTAACAAATTTGTATTTTTGTTTCCGAAATATGAGGCGGGAAAAAATGTAACAAGTTAAATTATACGCTTCTAACAATTACTAACTTGTCGCAAACATTACAGAACTCTGGTTTACACCTAAATTTATCGGCCAAGGAAGAAATCTTTGGGTCCGTACCATTTATTAATATCGAGCAGAAATATGCGAATAATGGCGGCGCTTTTTACATTGGATGGGAGCCCCCTAAAATATTATGAACTGTCGGATTTTTTGAGCTGCTTGTTATATTTTGTTGGTACAAATTCATGAACGAATTACCTATAATATCACAAAGAAGATATACAGTAGTGGCAGATAAAAACAACTTCAATTCGTAATATAAATCCACCGTTCGTGCACACTTATTTTATCCCCTGAGTTTCTGTGAAAGTGACCCTTATTTTAATGGCATTAAAGTCAGTAAATTGCAGTAAACAGTCTTTACTGAAGTTCGACTTTTTGTCGAAATAAAATAACTTTAAAGAGATAAAATTTATCTCTTTCAAGTTTCATGTTTAAGCGACAAGCTACAGTTTATTGGCTGTGACCTTATTGAGTCAACGAGCTTATTTAAATAGGTCGTAATAATATTATGTATCTACAAAATACCTTGCCAATTATGGAAACACTCGTGGTCTAAATAGTTAAAGGTATGAATTTAGGTAATAAAACTTAAGTGTTACACTTTAGTGTCAGATCTACAAGGTGTGACTAAACTAAGTCCAAAACTAAAGTAATATAATAAAAACTCTGAAATGTTATGACTTAGTATACTAAGGCGGACTTTCACCAAGTGAGTGATACAGATGACATGATGTTTTAACTCAGAGTTAACTTTAACCCAGATCTATGCAAGTGGGCCTAAGTCATAATATTTCAGAGTTTTGCAACAAGTAAACGAAACTGTACAACATTTCCATTATGCAAAAACAACCAATGGAATTCATCGTCGATTCAAGCGTCGTCGCACATTTTTCAACAATGGGATTCTGATGATGATAATGAAATAAAATACAAATTCCTATCATTTGATTGCTATTGTAAATTTAGCGATTCCGTCTCAACGGTGGGACTATTTACATTCCATTCCAAAGGCCAAATTCAAATTAAATTGGATTTAGGGGAACCAATAAATGTGGTTTTGTAGATCCATATAATATGAAGAATCCATTCGCCCCAAATATTGAGAATTGGACCCTGATTATGCTATTTCATTTGGCATAAATGCAGCGTCGATCTAGCTAGGAACCTGTCGAAAGGCAAAATAGTTTGTATTCATTACGATGATGATACTATTTCTTGAGTTTACATCTTACACGATGTATTCATCTATCCATCTCTGAATCTAGTTTGGATTCTGCCAAAGGGCAAAATATCTAGTATCATCATACGGCAAACAAACGTAAAATTACAGCTTAAGACATCGCTAACCAAAAGTGTATCGAAGCTTGACTGAAAGTTAATCTGATAAATACAAAATAAAGAAAATTGGTCTGAATTATATTCCCACGTTGTATATAGGAAAACAACATTTGCTGGATCAGAAAAAATAGACTATTGGTATGTACTATCAGAGAAGTTGATTCATAAGCAGATAGCGCACCAACTAGATTGAGTCGCATTATATCAAACCCGGCCGACAGATCACGGCTAGCATTGAATTAAAGTAATCCGAACAAATGTCGTATTCAATTTTTTTAAGGTACAATAACAAGATGATTGTTTTATATTACAAATCTTAAATAAGAGATTGGAGAATCAGTGTACCTACTGGGTAAATCGTGAGCGTCACGTTCGCAAATTGTAATTTTCTCAAATTGTCCCAGTCGCAAATTGTCAAGCTCGCAAAGTCTCCCATCCGCAAATTGTCGTTACAGCAAAAAGGGGTCTATTATAATTATTATTTGCAAGAACTGAAGTCTTGGTTAACGTGACATCCTTGTTATTCTGATATTGGATAAGAGTGGTATATAAAATATAAATAGTCTGTAGCTTTGTTTATGTACCATCGAGGAAATTGATTCCTAGGCAATTGACGGACCTACGTTATTTGGTCGGTTTATGTCAATTCAATGTTAGCAGTAATCGCGAATGTGAACGCGGCCAAATTATTTAGGTCCGCTATCTGCCTAGGAATCAACTTCTCTGATATTATTACTATCATAAAAAAAAAAACATAAGCCCTTAAGCGCAATACACACTGAGCTCGCCGGGCCGCCGACACAGCCCGGCGGGCGGCAAAGATGATCGTTTCATACAGGCCGATGATTGAAAAGCTTACGCGCAACTCATAAAAGTATACTGTACAGTAACCGTACATTTTTCCGGGACAAAATGTATCCTATGTCCTTTCCCGGGACTCAAAGTATCTCCATACCAAATTTCAGCAAAATCGGTTCGGCCGTTTACGCGTGATGTCGTAACCAAGGGATTTATGGATTTATTTTTATTTATATAGATGGGTAATAATACACTATACAAAATACCTATTGAACCGCGGCGCACTGTAAAACTCGGGAACGAACTGTCACCAGCAGTATTTCCGGTCCTATACGACCTGCGAACCTTCAAGAAGAGAGCGTATTCCTCTTTAAAAGGCCGGCAACGCACCTGCAGCTCTTCTGATGTTGGGAGTGTCCATGGGCGACGCGACGGTAATTGCTTACCATCAGGTGACGCGTTTGCTCGTTTGCCCCCTTACTTAATAAAAAAAATATGATGTCATATTATTACTAGATGACGCCCGCAACAACGTTGCGCCAAAATCCGATTGACGCGTAGGAACTGTACATTTTTCCGGGATAAATCGTCCAAAAAAGG